>CM074514.1:31992624-36992624 GCA_037379345.1 Perna viridis | reverse complement strand
ACAATGGACAAATATATTGTCAATCAAAAATGCTTTGCCTTGTGATATTTCTAATCTAAGTTCACCACTCGTTTTATATGATAAAAGTAATACAAAAGACAACATTAACAAAGTAAACATTTAATAGCATTCAAATATTGACCATTATTTCTCTCACAGAACAGTTATGACAACATGAATTATATTCCTAGTGCCTTATTAGAGCGAATTGTGGGCTGATATGGCCCATATACACCAGATAAAGACTTGTACCCTTCTTACATCTATATATCTGATCATATGTGTAAGGTTATTGAAATCATTACATATAAAAATGAACTAATAATACGTAAACTTCAAGTATATCTATTCTAGATCTTTTGAATAGAAAAATCATAAACACACACACACACACACAAAATGTATTTTCGCTCGTGACTCGCTATTGTATCTATAAAATGACGAAGTTGTCTGATCAACGGGACCTCAGGGGGTACAGTAATTAACCGACATATTTTTATTTATATAAGTTAATCATCTGTTGAAGGTATTCTGACTAACTGACTTTAAAGCAAAGTTGCAGGCTAAAATATGATTTGACACATGCTTTGTTTTTTTGTATTATTTTTACTCAGTTATGGTGTCCTGGGATATTTCATGATAGTCAATATCTACGTTTATTGTTCCTTATTTTTCACACGGTTTGCTATACGTTGTTGTTGCAGGATACGATCAAAGCATTTTATCATATGGCAACTAGTATTCTCAAATTTGTTACCATTTATTAAAAGCACAATTGGTTAAGCGTATAGAAAGGTGGCCTGCAAAATTCCATTAAATGTTTTCCCAAATCTTAAAGGTTACACCTAACAGAAAATGAACCTTCTAAATATGTTTATATCTGAAATATAAAATAAAGAAATAAAAACAAACAAGGATGGGATATACAAATTCAACAGTAAATCTTATTAGCCTTTTTTTTAAAATTAAACGAGATGGTTACGCAAAAATGTCTGTATCTTGATGTTCGAGAATGTAACGGTTGTATAGGGTTTGGGTTTGCAAAGAAACAACGGAAGAAACAACGATCTCATTTTATGCAACAGAGCTTATTATTGGACACTGAGTATTAGAGACACGAGCCTTAATTAAAGTGCAGGGAAATCGAAGAAATCAAGATTGTAGCGTGAATCAACAGAACGTAATCCAGGAACAAAGACCAGCCATGGAATATAGGCACACAAAGAAAATGAAATAACCAAAATAATACGTACAAAAGAGCAAAAGCAAATGAGCAACTTGGACTCCATTAAAAATTTGGAACATCGACCAGATGCACCTGTAGGGTAAGCGATTGCAATGCAGCAATTGAATATAACAAGTATTATAATATGTTGTAAACACAGCCATTTTTTTTGCATTTTGTTAACAAGCAATGACTCATTTTTCGCTGAATGATATTTTGAATATTTCATCATTGCAGTCAGACAAAATATGTATTCAGCAAAATATCTCAATCGGGAAAAAAATAAGATAACAAGGATCTTGGAAAGACTGAGAATTTGTGAAGTGTAATAGCGGACAGTAATTCAATCTATTAGTCTGCAAGGAAAGTTAGTAATTATATTTTACATCATTCGGAAATAATCTATACGTTGTCGTTATCTTGGTATAAATGTTAAATACTGCTTTTGATATATGGACATTGTTGAAAAAGAAGCAGTTGTCAAATTTTAAACGACGGATTGTATAAGAATGTCATAGTTTAATCATACATCTGGATATTCTATCATCGATTGATTTCTCGTCAGCAGAAATATGTTTATGTAGGAACAAGTATTTGGATTTCGAAGCTCCGACCCCAAATACAAATAAAGCAAAACAAAAAAAAATCATAAAAAGAACAAACGATAGATAAACAAATGTTAAAAAAAACATTATATTCCCTAATATGTGGCCCTTTTTCTCACGACTTGTTGATACCTAATGCATCATACCCCATGCAGCATTATCCAATATCACATGCTCATTTTAATTACACATACTCTATTCTTCTATACCTATTTCAGTTTGTATTATTTTCAATATGCGTGACTTGTCTTGAGTGTAATACAGTCATCCAATAATAAATAGATATTGTATATGAAGGTGTTAAAAAATATGTTTACTCTAGATTTGTAAAAAAAAACTGTAGCATCTAAAATAATAATAATAAAAAACGTTATTAGCATTCTAATAATACAATATATTTATCAGAAATTGATGCAAGTTGTGCAAATTTTATCCGTTAAATAATACATTACATTTCACACCTGTCCCAAATATTTGAATATACAATTTGAACAACAGCATGATGAGTCATTCTCTCTTTTTTTACTAATAAGACAATTCTTTACTACTTTGAGAAAAATCGAAATAAGGATTGACTATCGGCCAGACAAATTATTTGCAATTCTTTTTGACAAAGGGTGCTTGTTTAATCTTATGTCGAACTAACTTCAATATGATTAAAATGTATGGTATATAATAAAACTTTCAAGTGAATAACTGTCGGATAACCATTTTCAACCAATCTAATGATCTTAACACAATTCGTTTTGACTTTAAACTAACAGAGATGCAAAAACTGTCTGAATGACAGTGGTAACACGAAGAATGCAATAGTTTCATTTACAAATGTAAAATCAGATATTAAATACAGAAGTATTTGATATTGTAATCATTTAGTTATTCATCTTCCAGACATTAAATGCTCCATAATTTAAATTTTTACCCTACAATAAATACATGTACAAACTGTTATATATGCTAATTTAAAGGACATTTCTTTAGCTTGGCTTATTGGTCAGAGAGCCTTAAGTTCATCAGTTGAGACCAAGCATGTGTCAAAGTACATAGAACCTAAAATCACATCTTGCAATGTCCTACAGAAGTCGCAATTTGCAATAAAATTAACAAAACAGATGTAACTAGTACATATTATCAAAGAACACAGTCACCAAACACGTTAAGTTGATTATTACAATCTGTAATAACCATTACTAGGATCTGTATAGTTCCAGTGATATATTTGAAGCGTTATTAATTCTATTTTTTAGCCAACATTTGCTTTCATTTTTTCTTGATGTTTTAATTGTATGACACAATCATTGTTTGTAGAAATATTTAGCATTAAGCATCACGGTATAAGTTCATTATGATTTGCTTTATCAATCTAAAAAAAAAACAAAACAAAAAAAGTTAAAATGCAATAAAAAAGCCGAGTAACTGTAAAGCAATTAAGGTGAAACATACGAAAATTCCCACGAGAATTTTTTCATTAGCAATTTGTTATATAAAGTAAATCTGATCTTCTCTGATCTTCTATGACATTAATCAGGGATATTGTGGACGAAGTAAATTCCCTGTAGTACATTACTAAATAAGTATGGCTAGGATGTTGCCCAGCATTTTATTGTTATTAACAATATAATTAGCTCATGTGATTTGCATATTTTGACTGTAGATTATTTTTTGGGGTTTT
Source organism: Perna viridis (assembly GCA_037379345.1). Classification (NCBI taxonomy): domain Eukaryota; kingdom Metazoa; phylum Mollusca; class Bivalvia; order Mytilida; family Mytilidae; genus Perna; species Perna viridis. Next base: position 36,989,122 of record CM074514.1, on the reverse strand, counting down.
GTTTTAAGTACATATCAATGCGAGAGGTGATACAAGGTGCAGAACATCCATAGCGAACAGACTCTTTCATAACGGTATTTTATTTAATAAGGTATCAAAATTCCTTTTTGTATATAGATGTTTATTTTGGATAAAACCGAATACTCTAAAAGTACTTGAATTCGTGGATACCTATTTTCGTGGATAAGATAATAAGCACAAGTTCATTGGATTCTTGAACTCGTGGTTTTGAGGGTTTTCAGTATACATACCACCGGAAATCTCTTTCTCGTTGGAAACCAAATTTTGTGGTGTTGTTTTCCCGCGAAAATTAGTATTCATTCCCTTCTTCAATCACATAAAAACAGAGCAATTGGTTTTTGCAATGTTCATGTACGATAACATAATTTCTAATCTCAAAAAAATGAACTGAGACTACATATGTGTTAGGTAGCTCTTTAATAATTCAAAATAAGAGTGAGTTTGTTGATGATTTGAAATCAAATCTTGTATTACATTTTAACATAGTCCAGTGATTCAGCATTACAGATATCGCTGAAACCAATCATATGGATCCTAGCATTAGTTATTACAGGTTGTAAAAGGCGTTGTATAATTAATGACTACACGAACAAATATGTTTGTATTTATTATCTTATTTCAGTGTTATTAATGCAACAATTACATGTAAGTTGAACATGCAAACAGTGTACGCTTATAATCGCTTTTTTCTTAATGTTCGTACTCTATCCTGTAGACAGGTACGAATGTAACTTAACATAATGTAACACAAACCTTACTTTTTGCCTATGCTATTTTGTTAAGATTTGTTTTTTGATATTTCACAATCGACCAGTCCAAACTACTGTGGAAAGATCGTGAGTATCATGATATATTCTTGAATAATTATATTCATTGTGTATATCATTACAATTTGCTTTACTCATTGGATAATCCTGGTTTCCTTCTTTACTCTTTTTTAAAGCTCCGTTTTTTTTTTCGAATAAGCAAAACTAATTAAATGACATAGCAGATAACATTTTTTTTCTTTTTGCATTGTAGATCATTTTTATTGTTTTTTAGGTCGGTAAAAACTGAAATATAGCTAATAATCTAATAAATACATTCCTAACATGAATTTATCGGAAAACTTTTAAGCTGAAAATTGTGTTTCGATACATCCGGGATGGCATTATCGTGTCTACAATAATATAATTACGTTTCTAGAAATCAGGCAACGAACAGAATATTTATTGTCGGATAAGAGACGTGTCTCAAGGGTGTAACCTGGTTAGAAAACGACATCTGTAATGGTAAAAACAGACAGATATCTCACACATAAAAAGCAGCCATGTTGATAAAATCATTTTTTATTTGTGTAACGCTTTACGTTCGATGTTGTAATGTAAACGCATCATATATCAGAGTAGGGTTTCTCTTAAATGGGTAATGACCTATACTCTGAAAATGGATATATAGTTTGTGTGACAAGAATTAATAAGTTTAGTGGAGGCTTATTAATTATTCTAAAATCTGCCCAAAACAAGTTTAAAACAGTCAGTTAATGACCAACACAAACCTCATAAAAGTCGGTAATTGTATTTGATTGGGTGGACATTAATATTGGTCCTTTATATAAAACGGTAACCTAATACCAATATATAATTCATTATTTGACATATATTGAACAAAATGAAATCAAAAATAACAGAACTACACAGATTCCATCGCCCTTTAAACGAAATATATATATCAGTTACGGATATATTAAAATCCTCAAAAGGTGCTCACCAGACCAACAAAGTTTCTTTTTTTTTTACGTTTTAAACAAAAATGTCTATAAGATTGTTTCTATGGTTAGAATAAACACCTCAGCGACACGTCATTTTTGGAATTCACGAATTACAACAAATAAATGTAAAAGAAATCAAAGTACAAATAATTTTTTATGGAATATGAAGAAGTTATATTATATGCCCAGCACACATAAATCTTTAGAATTAAAAATTAAGAAAGATAAATGACACTTAAATATAACACAGAGTATTGAATTTTACATGTTGATTATCCCGTAAGAACAGACACATTTGAATTTATAATTATACATTTCACCATATAAACAATTAAAGCAACTTAATAACAAAAACATAGATATGTATTCTTTTTAGGTGAATCACTTTTTATAGATTTTACATGCATCTTACACAGACTGCTCCTTAATTACATACCTGGTCCGTGTTCAACAAGAAACAAATGAACACAACTAGATAGTTTAAAACAATTTTGTTGGTAGTTATGGGATAATATTTTTTTTAAATCGTTTGTGTGTTAATTTGTTTTTGAATATCTACTTTGAATGTATACTTGAGTATACCGATGTTATTACATGTATATTGATTGCAATCACTAGTATTGAAGTAAAATCTGTCTTATGCTCCCAAGCATTTAACGTGGATGAACGTTGGAACGCAATCAGCCACGTATATGAATTATGCATTCATTAATTGAGTTTCTTTCTCAATTACATTGGTATTATCTACTGTAATTTTCATGTTTTTGAGGGTTCTTTGAGTAATTAGGTTTCAGTTTGCATTATTTCGCTTTAAGCGACCCCCAATCAATTGCTAAGTTTCAATGTGAAATGCCTTTAGTAATTATAGCTATTTATAACAAAAGCAAGCAATGCAAATTATACGGAATCGGGCACAAAACTGAATATTAAACGATACTGGTATGATACTATTTTTATATTTATTGAAATTTGACATTTAATCATTTATTGAGCAAAAAAGCCATAGAATAATATGCTACTCGGGGTAAAATTTCAGTTAATTATGGTTTAAATTTGTAAGCAACTTAACTTTGAAAATAAATGATTTTGAATGAAACAAATATCAGTAATATTTTCTGTCGTTTGCTAAAGTGGTTACATTTGATACCGTATCGGTACCGCGCTTATATGGGGTAAACTACGCAGTCCCCTTATCCCCCATTGTACCAAACCCCATTGATAAATTTCTCACCCCAATACCACATATTTATTTATTTATTTATTTATTTATTTATTTATTTATTCATAACTAAAACATAAATGAATAAAATATCAAAATATAAATGAATAAAATATCAAAATATAAATAAATAAATAAATAAATAAATAAATGTGATTATCATCAATGTAAGTTTAGTAAATACCCATGTCTCATCTCTCTCGTCCCTTCTCTCATTGCCCGTACCTGATTCCCTTTTGCTACATAAATTAAGGAGTTTAATGGTACTATATTATTGAAGCAAGGTGTTTTTTATCTGAGACACATATGACGAAGTACCTTTGATAAGTTAGTGTTATCGTGAAATTCGATAACTACGCAAAGCCGAATACACTAATTTAATGGTTTCGGCATTTTGAAAAAAAAAATGTTATAAACGATCATGAACCTTTCCAGCAAACAATAAGTCTATTTAATGGACATAGCGATGTCAGTATTTTGGACTTAAAACTTATTCATGTTTAAGAATCTAAGTCATTATTGCAAAAAAGATGTTTAAATTATTTAACCCTAATCATCCAACACACATGTTTATCTGTATTATATTCAGATAAAAAATGAATAAATGAAAATAATGAGATTACAGATTAAAACATACTTTATTATACAGCCGCACCATATTTCCAAAGAAGATTGACATGGAAGATGTGTCTAATAACAAAAAAAAAAAAAAATACTCAGCACTACACCACGGTACAGATTCTGTACACAATGATCCATTTGATAATGTCTACTCCAAATTATTCTTCAAATATTTAGACGACATTTCTATGAATATTCCAGCCCAAGATGGAATCGTTCTCTATTCCGTCAAACCGTTTCATTTAACAGTAAATCAAATACCTTTTAAATCAGTTGTAACTTGACAGAAACATGTTTTTAAGACAATTGCATGTTCTCTTACATGGGTAATAACATTTTATTTTTTTTGCAAAACCTTTCAAAAGTATTTTAGTGTTTGACATGTAGAATTATATGAACAAGTTTAATTACAAAATACTGCTCAAGTTAATAAGTATAATCAACCATCACGTCACAAAACAGAACCACACAGAAAACGTAGGACAGGGAACTGTACTTAGACTTGCCATCGTTTTGAAATAATAGATTTGTCTGTAACAAGCCAGCAAATTGTCCCCAATGCGTCAAAGAAGACTGACTGTACATTATTTTGATAATGACGTTGTAAGTCATAACGAATATCAGTGACAAAAACAAAACAAAAAAAAAACAAACAAACAAACAAACAAAAACAAAACAAAAAAAAGAAAAAAAAAAAAGAAAAAAAGAAATGAACAAAAATAAGTAACAAAAACAGAATGTTTGATTTATTAAATAAAATGTAAAAGTTTTTTTAGTGTAGATTTTATTTTCACTCATCACTAAATTGATTTTAAAACCATTTCAAAATATAAAAATCCCATTAAAACCAAACTTTACTTGAACTTACCTTTCTATTCAATGTAATGAAATAAGATCACTTAAATGAATTAAACTAGTCCGGTTCAGCATAATGTAAAGGAAGATCTTAATAAGACATGATTAAAGCAAAACAAATTCGAGGAGCGTTCAAATTACATTCACAGCGTATGTCAATTAAATATAACATTATCTACACTAACATACAAAACTCCTTAGTACAAAGATAATTCAGACCAAGAAAACACGTTTGTTTTTAAAAAAAATAGATGTTAAATTACTTCGATCGATTGAGTAACTTAATCTTTTGCCTATTCAGGAAAAAAAGACCGTAATCACTATTGAAAGACTACTTCTTGTTTAGCAATACAAATTCCTATTCCCTTCCTATAATCCTCGCGTCACAAACAGGCTTAAGAAGCACTTAATGACATGCCAGTTTATAATATTGGAAGACTATTTCAAATTTGCGGGTGATTCTATTCACTTATTCTACTTGTTAAAAAAGGAAGTTCTTATAAAACGGTCATTGAAATGAAGGTGACCTGCACTAAGCACTTAAGAAAAAATACCAAACAAACAAAAACATCAACAGATTAATAACAACTAATTAGAAAATTGAAAATTAATCAGTATTTAAACATTATTATTATGTAAAATACAAATTTGAAATAAGAAAATCCAATTTCGCCCATATCAGTGTAATATAACTGAATTCTAGAAAATAATACACAACAAAGACCACAATAAAAAAATCAATAAATAAAAACAGCAGCAACAACATAAATGATATAAATTTAAAAAAAAATAACATGACTTGGACATATTATTGATTATAACTTCTCAAAAACTCAAACCTCAAAACATTTTAAGGTTTGTTAATGGAATTATGAAATGAGGGGATCTTTGGGCAAAGAGTAATCAATGACACCAAGATTCTAGCGGAAATATGGACTAGGTGTATCGGCAGGGTAAGCGTCCCTTTTCTAGAAAACACCCGCGGAGTCCAGGGTAGACCAAAAACCATCATAATAGATGTTAATCTGATAGAATAACACAGGCAGGGAATTTATCAAGAATGGCCCGATTTCGCACCCATTTCCCCTCTTAGTCCCTCATTTTCTAACAAAGGGTCGTATAAAAAAAGATCTGATAATTTTTACTCAAGTTATCGTTTAAAATGAACGACAACGACGGCGACCACGGGGTGATACTGTTATATGATATAAAAATAAGATTGTGATTTTCTTGGCTGGACAACAACTGGTTTCCAAATTACATTTCTTGCGCGTCATTCGTGAAAAGACTTGAAGTTCTAAAACTTGTGAAATATAGCCAGACCTCATCTCCACTTGCAAAAATCTTTTTTATTTTTCACAATCTAATTGGGACATATATGTTTCTTTGCGACTTTTGTGTATATATCGTCTAAATTTGAAAATAAATGTCGGTGTACAGTTTTATTGACACCTAACGATATGTAAAATGTGTTTAATAACTTGCTTATTCATATCACAAAACGATATCTCCTTACAATGAGAATTGCTCAGATCCGATGAGATATTAAATCCAGATCACAATGTTTACATTGTCAGATCGGTGGTGATTTTCTTACCTAGACGATTTACGGTTGTGGGTTGTTTGACGGAAGCAAATATTTTCCGCCTTATTCTACGTTAAAATTATTCTGAAGGGTTTTGTTGTTCCTACTAAATAAGTGTTGTTTCTCATAATCATGAAAAATGCCCATTTTGTCAACATAGAAATTAAACAAAAATACAATTATCGGTATTTTGTCAACACTCGGCACTTAGCAACAAAAAATAGCGGAAATACAATGGAATTTCTCGTACGGAAATATAAAATTCTCAATGAGTGTGCATATCAATCGTAAGTTTTGATGTTAAGTTTTTATAAACTAAGAAACGCATTATTAATACAATAAAAGAGCACTGTGAAGGGTTTGAACGATTTTTGAATAATGATAAATGAAACAATTTTCCTGTCGGACCATCGAACTATCGAAGATATACAATATACATTTTAATTTGTTATAAAATAAGATGGAAATAATGTCCTTATTTAATAAATTGAATGGGATCATGAGAAATTAAAATATATAACTTGTTTATTGTTTTACATATACATTTTACATCGTTCTTCAATATATACATGTGTAAATACATTGTTTCTATCGTTGTTTCCAAAGTCTCACCAATTTCAACTAGGCCACTCTTTAATCTACATACCTAATACATTATAAATTATAAGAGAACCAATATTTAAAACAAACATGTTCTCCTGATTGTGCATGTATTGTTTATATTGACGATGTGCAACATTATTACAATTATACCTATCATGTATTTCATATTGTATTCTTTTCGGTCTTTTTAACCTTAGCCTTTGAAACCTGTTTTGCTATATTTTCCCGCTAAAATAATTGAGAAAAAAATTATTTTGTTAATACTAATGGAACGTTTTGACAATAGACGATTATTAAAAAGACATATTGGGGCATTCCAATTACTCTGGTATTGATAATTCACACAAAGTCCGGTGCCAGAAATCAGATTTTATCATGAAAACATAAGGTGCAAGTAAACGTTTACATTATGTGTATATACATTATGTCTTCAAAGTTAAGACGACATTCATTATGGTTGAGACTATTCGATTCATTGAATTTTAACCAGTCTAGGACAATGACGTCACACATTAGTGAAACAGCAGTAACCTCTGTTACTCAAACAAAAAATAAATAAATAAATAAATAAATAAATAAATAAAGTAATCAACCAGAAATAAGTCCCATTACAAACCAACGTTATTATTTGATTCTGCATTTTTATATACTTTCCATGTAGAGAGATGTTATACACTAATAGTATATTAATATACGCACATCACTTGAACCGTAACTTTATTAAATAAACCAGTTAATTTCAGTTAATTTAAATTTTCTAACTACTACCAGACAAAATTGATATCGTATTTGTAGATGGAATATTGTCTAAACCAAATACTCGATAACCCAAAACACTTGCCTAAACAAGACATATTTCAAAATTCCTTTATATCAATTTAATTGTCTTCTTAACGCTCGTAAACTTGAGCATGTTTCAGTAGCGATAATATTTACTGTATATTCAAATATCAGTAAAAAGAAATATCGGTAAACTTTTTTAGTTATCACTTTGTTTTTGCTGGAAATATCTTGGAATATAAATCATCTGCTTACGTGGATAAGTGTTGTGTTTTCTACTTTTCAATCACAAGTATTCTGCAGTCGTGTCCATCACAGAGAAATTCGGTGATCGTGATCTAGGTATCGCAGTATTGTCATATCTATTGTAAATAAAAGCAGGTTTTTCGCAGAATAAGCTTTTCATTACACGAACAAAACGCGTGTTAAACGCACAGTAAAGAAGAAAATTCATTGACAAATTACAAAGCAGCAAAACATTTCCTGAAAGGCGAAGTCTTCTATAATCTTCTACAGATATATGAATCATTAATGCAAGATCCCCAATTGTAGATGGTAATATAGCAATAATAGATAAAATAACAATGCTTATCAAAGTAATAGTGAAACGTCGTTGGTCTTTTTGCCAGTCCTTTTCCTTGTTATTTCTAATATCAAGTTCCTTCCGGGTTGATCTTGCCTTATGTACGGCACATATCAAGTAAACATTGCAGAGCATCAAAATTATCAACGGGGCGGCATGGAACAGAGCAATGCATGCAAAGTCGTATATTTTGTAGTACGTTTTCATCGAACGAAATCCAGTAGACTGCATAGTAAAAACACCATCTTTTTCTTGCACTCTATAACAGAAAAATCTTGGAAAAGAGATAAGGCCGGTAAGCATAAGAATTGATGCTATTCTTATCCTAGCCCTATTAATGCTGCAGTAACTACGAGCCAATAGTGGGGCTTTAACATAAATAAATCTGTCTATGGTGACTCCAACTGTCAGCCAGACACTCGCCGCCATAAAAAAGTTAACCATAGGGAAGAAGACATAGGCATTGAACACCTGCCAACTGTAGTAAGGAGATTTCCCGGAAAACGACATGTGAATAAAAGAAAGTATTAATGCTAGCATATCTGTCATTGCAAGTGTCTTTAGGTATAAATATGGTGATTCATTTAGTTTTCCTTTAAACAAAATAATGAGATTCAGGATGTTGCCACATACTCCGAACACGCAGAGTGTCGGTCCAACATAGGTGTTTAGTATGATTTCGGGGAGGGATTCATTGTCACTGTATGTAGAGCCGTTATTGAAAGTTGAAGCATTGTCATTTATTGATTTTACAATCTGCAATTTCGTTGATTCTGTCAGATTCATTATATTGTCTACAAGAAAACAACGTCATTATGAAAATATAATCTAATCATTAAATCTATGTCTATATAGGTTTCTATTGGTTATCTATAACAATATGATGAAACATTTGAGCTTTTCTTTGTGTGTTGTAAATGATCATATTACAAATACTGTAAAAGAAAGCACCTTTGAATTTATAATATTTTAGCTATTTAGCTATCGGGTGAAATGTTAACGATGTTTCATTCAAACAAATTGAAGATGTAAAAAAAGTAAATACGATATCAAGATATATTGCGTTTTCTTTGTTGCAATTTTTTGGTTCTTTTGATTTTTAATTTTTATACGTTGGATCTGGAATTGATAGCACTAACTCTCATACAAAAAAGCCTTCCAAAAATATATATCATCTCAATATCATACATTATTATAACGGTGACTCAACCAGTATTCATTCCTTTATCAGTTTAAAGGACTTACACCAGTCGGAGAATAAGCGACGACCAATTTTCAAGTAATATGTGGTTTGGCTGGTATTCATACCTCCAAGTATTGCATTTGACCTGCTGTTATTAAGGCAATATTTAATATAGAAGCATGCTTTTTAATAACAACAATATGAATCAGCAAATACCGCCTGTAATATTTATCATTGCCATTATGTCTTTGTAAACTGTAGAAATGAATTGTTTATTCGATGTGAGCACTATTTATTTATATTATTTATATTTATTTATATTTATATTATAGGCACTGAAAGTCATTAGATGAAAGATGATTTTGCTTATTTAATAATTCTTACAGTGTAACATCTTTATCGGTTTCTTTCTGTAAACGTCTAAAGTTGCGACGACTCTATTCGCTACACTGCTCCAAGGGATCATATTTGATACAGCAAAGATAAAGTAAGCATACATGTATTTGGGTCTGAAAATTTCCAATCAAAGACACAGTGGGACTTGAATTGGCACCACTGTTACATCTTTTGCGACACCGCCAGATAACGTTATCTTCTCTGTATTAACTAAGATTCGATGGAAGAGTTAAATAGTATTGTAAGACGTTAGTATGATATTTAGTAAATGTGACATGTATTATTCCTTTGATCCTCCATTCTACTAAACGACATCTCAATAAGCGCCCTGTACTACCATATATCATGTACTAAATTGCAACTGTAGATTAAACCTGTAAAAAGGAATCCCCCCCCCAAAAAAAAAAAAAAAAAAAAATAATAATAATAATAGCCTTTCTGGCCGAGTAGTTTTGGCCGTTGGACTTAGTGCAGGTGGTATTGCAATATACTTACGGCGATAAGATTTCGAACGAACATACACTTACTTCGTAAATTTGAAAATCCTAATATCGTTGGTAATTCTACACCCATATATATGAACACTTACGAATAAGAACATCATATGTTGATGGTTAGTGCAATAATATAAATTTAAGATATGAATGTAAAACTTCGTTAGAATCTTTTCGTATTTCATTTACTAAAGAGTATTTTAATATCAGTTGGAAAAGAGAAGCTATTCCCTAATGAATCTCCGTTTTGTCTTCACTATGTAAATACATGAATATGCATTATGCGGAACGAGTTATTCAGTGTTATCAACAAATCAATGGAGGTGTTAAACAAAAATGACACAGGCAAATGTTATCATACAACGTCAGAAAATGGCGTCGGCTATTTACGACAACAATAGTCTTATAAAACACTGACAAGTGTCGTCAGTATGAATAATGAAATAAATCGTAATAAGAGTGTCATTTCTGCTTATAATGTTTTGAAGGTTTGCAAAATGCATGTACATTAAAGGCAAATAAGGTACGTCAAAAATTTACAAATATAAAAATACCGAACGGTAACATTCTTATGAACATTAAATACCTGCCATAAATTTCGCAAAAAGTCGTAAGTGTGAAGTTGATCGTAAGTAGTGACGTCATAACAGAAAATAACAGTATTACGTCATAACTTCTGATCAATTTCACACTTTTTGTGAAACTGATGCCTGTCTTCCTACATGTAACAAAGTAATGATGATGTGCTTATTGATAATTTAGAAATATCAAAGTTAGAAAATAAAAGGAAACTTATCAGGATTAAGGTAGTGATTACCTATGCGATGAGGCGAATGGACTGGTATATGAAATGTTAGCTTTTTGCGAGAGTTAAAGGTAAAAACACGCTGTATATTAGTAATGAAATTATGATTTTTTAGTCAGATGAAGAAGACTTGCAAGGTATATATAAGGGACACAATTTGAAAGTTCAAACAACGATTATGTTTTTTCATGAAACTCAACATACGATGCCAAATGATAGTCACATTTGAACGATTTAGGCATACAGCTGTGGACCAATCACTAAATGATAATGTGTTCTTTTTTTTAAATTATGATAATATTTTGAACAACGTTTATTTACATATTGTATCGCCGTATTGAATATTTTGTGAAGAGAAAACCAATTAGATATGGTTTTGTTTTGTAATTTGGGAATGTTACAAAACTGTCAAGAACTCATTGACAAATTCAGAAGACCACAAAAAGGATAATTTCAATTTTTAACGCCAATAAAAAATGTGCAACCATTTTCAAACATGTGTCGACAAAACGAAACAATTCATTCAAATGAATAATATTATGAATAATGTTTTTGGAACTATCAATGAATACACATTAGATAGGGTATATTACATACGCAACTCTGTTCATATTAGGTATCAAGCCGATACGCCTATATCATTTTAAAAACCACCGGTTTGATACTGCATGCGATGCAGATTTTTACATGTCATATTCTTTTTATTACATATTTGATATGTTTTAATTAAACTTGAAGTGTGTTCCGAATAGGGTGTGGTAAAATATATGCGATACAGGGTGACCGATATTTATACAATCACTTTTAATATATATACAAGGTATATTTTATGCTAAACATATAATATAAGCCGGTATTATAATGCACTCGAAAGTTCGAGCAAAATGATACATGTATATGTAAATTTGTATTGCAAATATAAAGTTCATAAGCTATGTTTATACGTTATTGTTATACATAAACTAAATTGTCAATTTCATTACATTTCTCGATTTCCAATTTCAACGTCGCTTTATTATTCTTCATTGAAACTTTTAAGTAAAGATAACATCGTTTCTACATTTGTAAGTAAAACATTGCGCATTCGATATGTTTATTTTATGTTCTATTCAATGAGGAAATTCGGTGATGCAAGGTTACTCTATGCAAGTTGGATAATTTAAATTTTATATGATTGTTTACTATAATCATCCCCTGCACGAAAGAAAACGTTTGGACACAAAGGATATTGTTAATACATAAAGTATACGTTAATTCGAAATATGTCAAAAACCACCCTTGTATTAGTTTTATATGAAATTTATGAAACTCAAAAATGATTAAGAAGTAAATCACGGAAACTCCATTTAATCATTGTTTTACTATGAGTTTGCCATCTATGTCGCATTGTTTTACCCTGAACTATAGTGAAATACGTATCAGACAACTATTTATATTAACGTTGATTATTCCCTATTAAACCGAGCAGTTGAAACTAGATATTAAAACTTTTATGCATCACCTGTATATTAAGAATATTTCAGAATACAAAGATTTGAAAAGGACTATGTGCATTGACGAACAAATGTACGGAATTTGGTACTGGTGGAAGCACGAAAACAAGTTCCATAATTATTATATGACTACTGCTGTCATAAAGATTGAAAATGATAAATGTTACTCTTTTCAAACAAAAACTAAGCCTCCAAAATTTATGAAAAGGTCAAATAAAAAATAAAATCATTACAATTCCGGATAACAATATCCATTGTTTTGTACAAGTAACCGCATTGAAATCATAAACCAAAATAGTGATTTATGTCTTTTGTAATTTTGTCATCTTAAAAACAAAGAAATATAATTGTCTGATAAATTGAGTGAATATTTGTTGTTAAGCAACAGAAAAGACTATTTTACTAATGAAAAACTATAACGTTAGAACTATGTATAAAATTATGGTTCCAAGATTTTGTTATTTCATGAGTAAAAAATTAATAAAATAAATACAACTATGCTAGAAATGAAAATGAAAAATTCGCAAAATATGATATGACTTCTTACCGCAATATATATTACTATAGGCACCACCACATCAAATGATAAATAAAACTATCGACAAAGTCCAACGGTTGAACGAAAGACACGGTATGAGAGAGACACAAGTTTCCAATATTGCTCCTGGTATACAACACAGTAAGAACCTACTTGAATCTAATCATCGACTTGTATAGAATTGAGGTCTAATAGATAATTATCGAGTTCTCTTAAATATCATTGCCTTCGCTGTAAATTATCAGCTATGGAAAAGATAAATGAATCTGACAACATAATGTTAAAAGTAGTCTTGGAAGTGACACTTGACCGTAGGTTTTCGGGGCTTCGTTTCTAACTTCGACGTAAAATATATACTTAAGTGTAAGTCTTATAATATAACAAGAATCAGACATTTGGTGGATTATTGTAGAAAATTAATAATCATACATTATGGCAGTGTAATTCAAATATCTGTACCATCGAAATCAAAACTAAACGGTTTATCATATTTACATTTTGTAAAAAAAATTATAAGTAAAGATTTTTTTCGGCGGATGTTTCTAGAAAAACAGAGGTCGCTTATCCAACCGGTGCAACTGGTCAATGCTTGAAAAATTTCCAAACATATCCAGTGTTGCAAAAAATTCTGGCAAATACTTTTACTCATTCAACAAATTTGCATATCTACAAAAATCGTTTAAACTGCTGTTTTTGTCTTTATTAAATTGTACTCCTCTTATTTGTGGAAATAACTCATAAAATGTCAATGAATCAGAAAGATGTAGGCAATCATTTTGGTAAACACAAACCCAAAAACAAAAAAACAAACAAAGTAAATTTATTTTGGACATTGGTGAAAAATTAAAAACATGTATATATAAACAAAATAATAACCATCATATATCTTTGAAATTGAACTTTCAAAATTGAGGATTTTTTCATACCATGTTTCATCCGCTGCCTGATTTTTCAAATGAATTAGTCAATGCTTTAAACTTTGGAAAAAAAGTAATCAAGGGAAGAACGAAGATAGAGGAAATCAAAAGAACACAAATAAGGGACAAAAATCAGTCAGGGATGTTATGCGTTGCATAGATTCGAAGCAAGTGACTGGCGGATATTCGTTAACATGTTCATAGTAATGGTATTTTTTTACTTAATTGGTCGATGATAATCGAAGTTAAAGAGACACTATTAGAGAAAATAAAGAATAAAATGACTATTAATAGTCGTTTTTTGACTAATACAGGCAAAAAATGTCTCAATCAACGCATTAACTGTCTATGATAAATACGTTTTGTCTGCCAAAACGACACAAAATATTGCATCAGTCTTTTCTTTTGTCAATCTTAACAAAATGAAAGGTTTCTGTAGACATTTTTTGGCTATGTAAACAATTTTAGTTAGTCAAAAACTGTATACGTCAACATTTTTGGCGTTGTGGCAGATAAAATGTGTTCATCTGAAAAACGTTGTAATAGGCATTTGTGTCCTACTCAACACTAAATTTTCCTTGATGTTTTAAATTGACGTCTTTTTTTCTGTTGAGATTGCCAAATTTTGCTTTTAATGATCATTTTAAATGTTGATATGGACAAAATATGATTAAGTAAAACGAAGTGAGAGTTTACAAAGACATTGTTTGTTTACCTCAGTTATAACTGTATGGTCACTACAGTCATTATTTCAGCCAGCGGTGAGATGGGTCGGTAGACGAATTATGTCAGTGGGACATGTACTAACCATGTCCACTAAGGCTTTGAAATGATGATATAATTCTTAGAACATCCAAGCCATTATATAGAGAATAATGTAAGTTCTGGGTTTAAAATTTCTGGGAGTCAAAAAATGTATGACAAATGATAAAAATTATACAAGCAATGTACTCATGGTGTGAGTTTTTCGTTTGTAGTTTTTCAGTTATTTATTTTTTTAATTGCTTATTCTTCGTGACGTGTGTTGTCTGTTCGGAGTTCTTGTTGTTGTCATTGCAACAGACACACCTTTGCTACACTATCCTTGTTGTTAACATTCTCATATTATTGGACGTGACTTTATTCACGGTTAAGAAATCAAGCATTCATTCACATACGGTTAAGTAATATTGAAGCGCCTATCTAAAATGATAACTATAACTTGACTGCCGAACAGGCTCCAGGCGACAATCGTTATTTTAAGTATTTCCTCTTTTTGTACGTTTCCATCGCTGTTTTCAGTGCGACTGCTATCGATATCAAGAAGAATTAAATGCATTCGAAAAAAAAATTAGATCGATAAAAAAAACATGCTCATAAACGTTTTGTTAAGATGGTTTAAACGAAGCCTGGGACTCTCGTATCATACTTTGCATTTGATTTCTTACTAATCATGCACAAAACTAAACAAAATAGAATAATATTTTGATCAACAAAACAAGACATAACAAAATGTAAAACAAAAGTTTCACAGTTTGCCTACGTTCTTTGGAATTGAATTAAATCCAATCATATCACAAGTGCAACTCACAGTTTTAAGTAGTTCTCCAGCTAAGAATCATGCAAGTTATGATTCATGGGTGGAAAGCCTACATATTTTTTTAATTTTTTGATATGTTGTTTAAATTGTCATAGTAAACATAAACTAACACTCGGTTTTTCACATAACCTGTGTTCTTAGGAACTACAAATTATATCGAAAGCATTGTAGATTTCAAAATTAAGGGAGATGACTACATATAATATATTGGTATTTCAATGTTGATTACCTCCTAATAGCAGTCAAATCGGCATGAATTATTACACATTTCATGATATAGACCCATAAGAAAATAAAATATGTATCCTTTTTTGGGGTGTATCACAGATTTTCAGATTTTGCATGATTTTTGTAAAGACAGCTACTTAACAATTACTTTATTTTTGGAATTTCGGGCATTGTTGATATATATATATATATACTTGTATGTATCATTTTTCAAAATTGCCCTAATATAACTTAGGATCGATTCCCGTTAACATTGGTGACATATCTGTATAAATCATTTTAGTATTCCTTTCCTAGAAGTTGTTGATAGCTTGTGTTCAAAGGTAATTAGTATGATAGTTTGATTTACAGTAATTTGTTCGATGTTTAAAATATGATAAGTTCCCGCAAACTTACTCTGAATAATGGCATCTTAATCATGAAATGCAATTTCGCCAATACAAACCAAATAATTAATAGCTACCTTGCATGACAGTGACCACAATCTTACATAAAATCGGTATTCCAGCATGAACGATAAAGATATTATTTGCTCTCTGTAGATTATGTTTAAAATTACTTTTTTGAATAGCCGAAAACAACTTATTAGGAGATTATTGGATATGATGTTTTATTTGGTTGGTTAATTTTAAATTTCGTTTATCACGATATTACAATAAATAAGAACAGGTTGATATTTGCATATAACAGAATATGCTTACGTCCAAAATATTAAGATCAATCTATATCCAAATGAACAAAACCTGAACAATTATTTGTCAATGGTATACACTGCTATACTGCGGAATAGTGGGTACATAACAAATATAGGGTATTACACGATTTAATGACATAAAGCAGATAGAAGTGGAAATTAGAGCAACGCAGAAGACTATAATGGTGATTTCCAAGTCTTACAATCAACCCATCAATGTGTTCAATTGGTTTCCGAAACATTTGTTTTTTCTCTTTAATGAAAATCAGTATTGCAAGATTAGACATTAAATGTAACTGCCATAGCATATAAAGACCAAGTAAAAGTTAAGCAACATTTATACACTTTTAGATATGTATATAAAAAGACATCGCCTATATTTCTACCATGTTGATAATTACAGCCCATACACAGTGCTAATGATACCATACGATGATCTCCACGACAAAAATGACTGGCATTTACAAACCCCACCCCTCCACCCCCCCCCCCAAAAAAAAAGAAAGTAATAAATGAAATAAACTAAATTTGGAATATATCATTATAGAGATTTTTGTAACCCCATCATCACACATAAATGAGGAATAAATGCTCATTTCAGGATCATAAAAAAACAGGGTTTTCGTAGGTCGTTAATCAGGTGCGACTATCAATTAATTTGATATCTCATTAGTACAATGTTTAGGCCTCATCACGACACATAAGTGAGACATACAATGGTCATTATAAGCTCATAAAACAAAGGGTTTTCATAGTTTGTTAAGCGGATGCAAACATCGATCAACTTGATGTCCCATGAGTTCAATGCTTAAAGTACAATATAATAAACAAGATATAAAAAGCTTTAATGCATACAAATCAATATCATTTATATTTTTACACAGTTTGCCAGTGGTCATGATTGAATAATAAATCATTAGAAATAAAGTTTTTTTTTACAGATGTCATAAATTTCACTACATTCATCACAGTATTAGACACATCATTCACGCAACCAACTGTTAAACCTGTATATGGTTCATTTATGGGGCTAGTTAAAACAAAACTCAGCGTGTATGTGTGTGTGTGTTTGTGTGTGTGTGTGTGTGTGTGTGTGTGTGTGTGTGTGTGTGTGTGTGTGAGGAAAGGAAGGGGGCTTTCTTATTCATTGTTTTAAGTAGATATTCCAAATCATTTCTTCAAATAAAAAAAGCACAATACTCCCCTTGAAAAACCAATCAAACACACCTTTTATTACCACATGTGTAACAGAGATTTTCCAAGATAAAAAGTATCAGGCTCTTAAACCGAAGGAAAGTGTTAAATTATAATGAGTCAACAGTTTAAACTTATATGTACATTGGCGTAAAAACAGTGATTTTTCTTTTAAATTTGTATATGCAATTAGAAAAGAGTAATCAAGGGAACCAAGCCAAGACCAGACATGGAAAACAGACATACACAACAAAGAACATGAAGTAACTAAAATCATACATATAAAGTAACAAAAGTAAATGAACAACTCTGACTCCACTAAAAACTGGGAGCATGGACCAGGTGCACCGGTAGGGTAAGTGTCCTCTGAAACACCCGCCGAGTTGCTCATAAAAAGTCAAGTCCAGGGTAGACAAACGAGGAACGGAAAACTATGACCCGTTGAATACATCAGTTTCCATGGTGCTAATGGATACACAATAACGATCCACGAGTTCATGATGACGACCATAAAAATTTTGTAGTGATGACTTCAATCTTGTAGCAACATAATCCTGTTCCAGAAGCCTATTTGTTAGAGTTCTAGCGCGATACAAAAAGTCTGTGTAGTTTCGGCAAGCTCTGGCATAACGTATGAGTTGTGATATGAACACTCCATACGCACGAGCCGAAGGAATCTTGCAAAGATGAAAGGAAAGATAACAATTCTGAATGAAAAGTCATCACGTTTGTCGTAAAGTTTGGTCAATAGTTTTCCTTTACCATCGATTTCTAAGTGTAGGTCAAGATATGAGGCTAACTTCACAGTGTCTGTAGTATCCTTTAACTCAAGTTCTTTTGGGTAGATGCGATGTATCAAATCCCCGAAATTAGGATTGTTTAAAGATAATACGTCATCTATATAGCGGAAACTGAGATTGAAGGATCTAGCCAAACAATATTCTTTCTTTCTGATCAGATCAGCTATAAAGTCAGCCTCATAAGAGTGAAGGAATAGGTCAGCAAGTAAAGGAGTACAATTTGTTCCCATTGGAAAACACGTCCACCACACTGGACAAATATGTTGTCGATTACAAATTCCAGCTTTTTGAAAACATCTTCCTCTGTATAATTGGAAGATGATTTGGAATTATTTCTTACAAAGTATGAGGATTTTCTACCAAGAACTATATATTTGCATCTAGGTGTACCATCTTTTTTGACAAAAACAACGATGTATAATGTTTTAAGTCGGGATTTTAACTGAGTATGGGGAATAGAAGTATACAGTGTTGAAAAATCATACGTTTTAATGCTATTATATTCAGATAATAGTCTTGAAGTAATTGTCTCCAAAAGATCTTTCGAATTTTTCAGGATCTACATTGAATTAATACCACTAAGGGAGTGACAAGAGTAGTGGTAGGACTGAAACAGGTTTGGTGGTACATTTTGCAGATCCAGCTATGAAACGTTCCTTGTATGGATTGTTTTGAAGTTTTTACTTAGAACGGGACTGTTCGTAGGATGGTATTTTTTTTTTCTAAAATACGAACTTTCATGGAGAGGATTGAATGATCTTGTTGATTGAAGTGTTGATAAATTGTCGGGAATTTGGTTAATTCCAGAACGATGACCGCACATTCTTTTATTTAACCGTTCTTGCGTTTCTCCGACATATATTAAACCACATATGTTGCATTCTAATCTATGTATTAAGATTGTTGATTTGCAACTTAAGTCATCGTGACTTCTTGTATGGAAGGTTTTGTTTGTAAGGGAACTGGAGAAGTAAGGGTCTGTTATAAGAATGTTGCATGTTTTGCAATTTTTAATACCACATTTTGATATGGTACAATGTGGTTCGTCATCGTTGTAGTCAAATATATCGTTTACAGTGATGGAACATGGTTTAATAATTTTAAAATAGTCAGAATTGTTGTACTGGAATAGATGGTCTGCAGACTGAACGCGTGATTGGGTACTTTTAGTTGAATTGGTTGGGGCACTTTCCATATCAGATGTGAGTGTGCTAAGATTCCCATCTGGGGACACCACATACTTACAAGACAACAGAGTGTCCGATCTGCTGTCAGGTTTGGACCTTTTTATACTGGGCGACGTCCGAGCCAGTTTTTCTTTCATTCCTTATGTTTTAAAAATTGTATTACTGGATTGATGATACCCTCGGGGACAAAATCCACCAGCAGAGGTACTGTTTAAAAGTTTTACATATACCTGAAGACTCTCGAATATTTAAAGGTAATTTGCGGCATGCCATTGTATACTTCAAAAACCATTATTTTACATCTAATATAGATTATCAAGTTAAAAAGTAATATATATATACATTGCCCCACTTTATCAGACAGCGATTTTTTCGATAATTTTGCAATTGCATTTTCAAAAACCAAAAAATCGGAAATCACCTCATTACATTGCATATCCCCACGGGCTAGATTTTTACATTCGGAACAGTCGTCGAAAAAAGGACGTTGATTCGTTTGTTTATTTGTGTTTTTGTTTTATGTTTGTATTGTTTGCTTTTTTGGCAGCAATACATAAATCTAATAAGTTCATTTTGATGGTGCGAGTAGTCAAATTACACCATCAAAATGATGTTTTTTTTTTATTTCAATGTTTAACCCACTGTCTGTTCCTACAGAAACTGATATTAAACAGCCACATATATAGGACAAAAGAATTGAATATCAAACATAGGTTGCAGATTAAACATATTGAAAATTGCTTAAACTTGAAATTGAAAAAAATTATCTATATAAAGCAAAAAACAAATTTAGAAAATAAATCTATCGTCTTGGAATCCAGGGTTTTGTCTAAAAGTTTCATGAAAGAAGAGGTAGATTTTGTACAGCGCTCATAATCACTTTTAACATAGGCTTCATATACAATTAAAAAAGGATCTGATTGGCCATAAAGACAACTTTTTATCGCTTTCCGGTCATATTTCGGGCAATAAAAATTGTGTCTTTACCCATTGAATGACTTCAAAGTTAGTGCAAAAATATTATCGCATTGTAAACCACGAGTAAAACATTAGGATGATTATGGTGTGTGGCCACATCTTTTTTTCTGGATGTAAATGTATGCACAATTGTCAGCAGTCTTTATAAAATAACCGATAATTGCGACCTCATAACAAAATACTACAGCCACTTAACATCTATTTTACAAATTTTTATTTATTTCCTTTCCCATATTTGGAATAATTTTTATTGCATTAAAGAACAGTTGGTATTCTTTTTCCATATTCATAACCTTATATTTCGACACCATTCATTTTAAGACAAGGTCGACGAATGACACACGGACAAATTTTAATATACCATCTACTCGTTGGAGTATAAAAAATATCTAATTAATATCGCTCAATGATGTCAGTAGTTGTTTGCACGCCAATAGATTTATTTATTCTATAAATGCGAATAAACTATTTTGAAAGGAAGCACACAAATATAAACTCATAATCACGGTATTGGTTTCTTAATTACAGATGAAGTAACATCCATTTTTTGCATGTAGTTAAAAAGGCCGTACAACAACACTGAATTTTTCCATATTTACCGTTTTTTTAAATTATCCGTCTTCCTTATTCGATCATTGGTTACCTTATCTACACCGCAATTATTGTTCAACTTTTGTCATTCAAATTGTGTTTCCAAAACAATTTCATTATATATTACGTTCAAAAACTACGGCAGGTTAATTTCATTTTATAGAAACAAAACAGAGCTGATAATAGATGTCTTTCTTTTTTTTTGTAAGTGGAAATTATTAGCAATCGAACCAAAATTAGATAACAATTTCACAATATTATTAGCAACACGTCAATCATTCCGTTTTACAGTAATTTATTTTTATATAATAATGCCAAGGAACGGTAATAATTTGGTTACCGTTTCTTTACTGGGGAACTTTTGGACTTTGTCAGTACTGATATCCTGATATAAACTAGATGTTATAAAATATTGCTTAATGCAGGAACTATTCATGAATATGATGTTTGTTTTATATGTACAATTGTATGGCCTTTAATCTTCTCTTTCCGGATTTTCCTTTGATAACAGTAGTATACATATGACTGTGAAGAAAAGAGATCTATAAGAACCATTTTTAATAGTTTGATATAGAATGAGATTTTCTTTTTATCAAATTATTATAGTCTGTTCTGCGTGTTATTAAAAGAGGAAAAAACAGCTGGAAGAAAATCACAAAACAAGAGAAATTAATTAAGGAAACCAAGATTCTAGGTGTAATCGAGATAATATAATGTAGGGGTAAAGACAGACATTGAAAACAGAACAAACACAACAACAACAAACATAATCACAATAATATATACAAAGTAACAAAAACAAAATAAACAACTCGGACTTCACTAAAAACTGGGAACATGGACCAGGCGCACCGATACGGTACGCGTCCTTTGCTTTTCTAGAAACACGTGCCGAGTTGCTCATAAAATGTAAAGTACAGGGTAGACGACAGGAAAGAACTATGACACTTGAACAAAGCAGCCGTCGTGGTGCAAATCGACACACTGTTCATATCAAATTAGCATTTTAAACCAATTTAATACGTAGGAACAGTTCTCATGATTTTACTGCAATTGAACTCATAAACACTGTACATTAATATAGAATGATTAAAGAACTGACGATAGTCAATTAATAGTAGGGGAAATGGATTGAGATGCAAATCCTTGACTTGTTCTTCTCATATTTCCGACAGAAAAGATAAACATGTCTGTATGCCAATTTCAACCAAGGATACAAAACTGATGGAAGCTCGGGTCACCAAGTCATTATTTATCCATATGCATGTATTGTTATTATTCCATTTGTAGGAAAATAATATTGACAACAGATTATTTGCATATGTTGCGCTCAGCAAAGGTCGTTCTAATTGCCAATTAGATTTTCCACTAAAATCTATAAACCTTCTCGGTTAGCACTTGGTATGAATGTTTGTTTCTATTTCAAAGATGATTAATACCAAACAAATAAATTGCAAGATAACTAATCAGAAGTAAAAATTGCTAATGAAAACAGACTTCATTGATCGCATTAGAGATTTATTTCTCTATATCTATATAAGATGAAGTTGACTTATTGTACATCAAATATAATATTAGGTATTTGTTTCCAACAAGATCTTTGTTTTCATTTTATTCCTTGTTAAGCGCGTGTGCGAGTTTCGACAATGAGTGAGAAAATAGATTGATATCATCAAAAATGATCAAGTTCATATTTGAAATAATTAATAAATTTATGCCATAAATTGTTTACTTTTTGTATTTATATATTACTATGTTTTTTACAACTGTTATGTTTTTACAGGAATGATAGCTAATTTTGGGGATATATTTGCAGCCCTAAGCCCCTACACCTTTGGTACTTGCCTAACTCTAGAAGTTGTTCATTATTATTATGCACGTCGTCAAAACTTTTTTCCTTTTCTGGTGATATTAAATGTGTTACATAATGGTTCTGCATAAGACACAATGGCTCAGTTTGTTCATATTACTCTGTGGTATAATCCATTACATTTTACAATTATTATTTCACTTATGTAGTTAGTTAATAGCTATCACCACTTTGTCTTCGGGTTTAAAGTCATGATAGATATGTGCCGTCATATTTTATTTCTAATCTTGAACAGTCTTGCTTTTAGCTTTATCGTTTTAAGTGTAAACCAAAATTTTTAATAGATAATTGAATGGCGCATTTTGGAAAATGAAAGGGCGTTCTATCATTGCTTGATTATTTTGTTAATGTAGTAGTAAATCTAAAAGAATTTTTTGATGTAAATTAAGCAGACCTCTTTTATAAAGACAGATATACAGGCTTGTTCATGTATATACAATTCATCATGTATACTGAACCTACAACGGAAGTTAAATAAAGCAAAGAGCAACTGGGTTTTGTGCGTCTGGAATGGGGTATTTAGAACATGCTATATGCTTGGGTCGTCAGGCCATAATACGGATAAACTGACCGCAAACCAAAATGGTGCACCGTGTTGGGAAAGATGTCACGTTTCTTGCACGTGGGCTCTGGTGCAGGGTGTTAATTGTCTGACCCTACCCGTTTCGCCCTATTTCCATTGGCAATAAAAATTTGATGACCCTATTATTCTTGTATCCCATCCCATTTATCAGTTCATCATAATATCATGTTCATTGTATCATCCATTTTATGTTCATTGCTTCTTGGGTATTAAACAAAAACAATCAATTAAACACAACGATTGTTGGTCTAATTTATTAAATTCACCAAAATGTTAGATTTTATAATTTATTATAGTCTTTTAACGTTCTTATAAAGATCAACTGAAACAAAATGAGCGGACTTTGAAATTTGTATTTGTTTGCGCTTGTTGATTCAATAACAATTTATTTGATTGTAATATAGATACAATATTACCCTTCCAGAACACCTATGGTCATTAACGAATGTGTTGTGATGGTCAATTTCTGTGTTAGAGCGCGTGATGCTTTGCTGTCATTATACTTTTTAGATGGACATGCATTTTACTTACCGTCTTTTTTTCTTTAGTAAATTGTCTCGTTTCCTGTTTCTACGTTCTTGCCATGTTCTTATTTTTTTATTCTTTGTTGTTGCTTCGGTATTTTCTTGCAGATATATCAAATTATTGGCATTGCAAAGTTTTTGTTTCATCTAACAATGTTTATGCTAGGTAAAGAAGCACAATAAATATGTATCCAACAGATACAAAATAATTTAGCATCTTCTTCAACAACATCACAGCACTTCCTTTTGATCTGATTTCAAAGTACAGATTTACACGTACATTATAAACACATATGACCTATGTATATCAAACTGATGTCTAGGTTTTTATATCGTTTCTCAGATCTGGTAATTTGAAAACACTGCTTGTCGTTTTTTGAAGAAATTGAAGCGATAGGCCTCTATTTTGTATTCGTAATTTGTATTATATGTGCATATCGCATAAATTAGGCATAAATATCATTATTTGAAAAAAGAAAGTCCATGTTTATATATATATACAACGTCTCAGAATGTGAGGACTCTATTCACTACACTGCTCCATGGGTTGCCATAGATGTCACAGCGATACGAGGTCGAGTCCCGCGCAGGGAACGACAAAAATCTGCTTCGCAAATTTGACAGTTCTAACATCGTTGGGAATTTTTCAGACCCTTCTATATATATATGTGTGTGTGCGCGTTTGTGTGTTATTCACAGCCACTGCCATAAATCAGATTTAAAATAGTACATTTAAAACACATATTAGTTGATCGTTTATGAGGGTACTCTGTCAGCCAAAAATGTCGATTGGTTTATAAAATATGTTTAAAGTATCATAGTAATAATGATTGGAAGCATGTGGGGGCCGCATAATTGAAATTTAATCATACATAAAATTTCTTGTGTCATCATCAATATATATTACAATTTCTGAGGGCATGTTATCAGACGTTAACCGGTTACAAGTTTCATCATAGATTAGGAAAGTATACGCCTACGTTCTTGTGTGATCTGTAAGTTAGTGTGGGGTTTGGAAACCAATACTTTAAGCTTGAACTAGATATTAAATTAGACTCAGTAACAAAAAAAAGCTACAACAATACTTTTAAATTGTGTTCGTGAGCATTATGGAGTGTCACAATCGTGCTCCATCAGTGGTAGAAGATGAAGTTCCCTTTTGTCATAGAAAGTTCACTTTTCAAACTGTTCACTCTTATCAGAATCATGAGTACACAGTCAAACTTGTGTTATGTTCGACATGTACAAATTGTTTTTAATTTTGTTGGTAACTTAAAATTTAATAGTCGGCTTTTGGCATTTTTTGTGCAAATTTGCCTAATTACTCCCCTTGTTTTGACCCGTGGTCTTGTTTCGTATTGCTTAGTTCTTATGGTTTTTGTTTCTGTTTTTTTTTGCGATGAAACATTAGTTTTGTCTTTTTTATTCTCTCGGTTGTAATAATTTTCCTCTGAACAACTATCCATATACTAAATTGAAATTGTACATAATAAATCTTTATCATTTTGTATGATTTTAAGACTTTCGTTTACAATTCTGTGTGTTGGATTTTATATTGACTCTTTTTACGTTCGTTTGTTTGCTCAGTATAGGGGATATGTCATGGATATAAATTATGTTTTAGTAACAACATTATGCATCTACAGAATACTAAGAATAATAATAATAATAATAATAATAATAATAATAATAATATGATAATAATAATAATAATAATAATAATAATAATAATAATTTGCATAGAACATGTGAAATAAATGAAACTGAACAAATAGAAGTAATTTCAAATGTCAGAGGAAGAAAATACACATTACAGAAGCATATTTAAGAATGGAGAATATATAATGTGTTTGTGATTTTATGTTCTCTTTTAGGAAGTGATTTGTATTTCAGTGATCGATGCTAGGAAACAGTATACGCAATTAATCAAATAAACTTCCAATTCAAGACACGAATTTATAAATACAATATCCCATTATTCTATTGTAGAGTTCACTGTAAGGTCTGCAACAGATGTGTTATAGTTAATTATTCAAGGTGTTAAGGTTAAATTCGGCCTTGTGTTGTTTTCATGGAATGTGGACATTAATTATAAAGTAGCATTTCATGGATCAAGGTAAAAGCTTCTTATTTATTAAAAAAAAACAAAAACAAAAACAAAAACAAAACAAAAAAACAAAAAAACAAAAAACAAAAAAAAACAAAAAAACAAAAACAAAAAACAGGCCACTTTCTCTACCTTTGTCAGCTCAATGTGAGTAATATTTGCTTATGAAAAGAAAAAAAATATTTGCTGGTAATTATAACTCGTTTCGAAGTATATGTTTGCAGGTGGATGAATTTTTTTTTCAGTACCAATTAATTGTAACAAAAATAACATTCATTGTCACAATATATTGAATTTAAAAGCCGTCCTTGTATCTTAAGGATCAATCGTTGTAAGAATCAGGCAGTGAGTAAAATATGGTTTGAAATAAAACACCATTTGAAGGTTTATTCTGACCATTTACACCATGGAAATAAAAGAAAAGAGACAATATTTTCCATAAATTAAGTTATAATTCCATTTAATTGGACTAAAATGAACGTTTTGAGGGAAGAACACTCTTTCAAAAACTATTTTTTGCACATTTTCTGAACAAATAAAATGACGCATAGATCATCCAGTGGTGTTATATATGTCCGGGAGTAATTTATATCTGCGGGTTTTTGAATTCAAGTTTCAAAAATTGGGTCTCTAAGTTCAATCCAAATCTTTTTGTTTCACGAAACCATACCAATCAATAACTATTGACATATTTCACCGATAGAACAACCAAACAAATAGGATAAAGGTGATTTGAAGCATGGCCTTTCATTCAATTTTTTATCAAAACCCTCTTTAATTCTTCAGAAATAATTGGATGTTGCGAGAATGTCATGCAGATAATAATATAAGGAAACTTGTTTGAGCCCAAATTATTTGTTAGAACAACAAGAAGGTGTAAATAGTTTATTTCAGCAAAGTGAGTCAAGATTTGAATTTATAAGAAATCATATAAAACATACATTTCAACTTATTCACACCATAACAAGTTTTATTAAATGAATGCTTTTCAAATGTATTTTCCTAAGTGTCTTATACAAAAGTTGCATTCCAAATCCATTTTTTTCCACTCCCGTTATTCATTTCCTTTTTACTATCCCCCAAAAGTTAAAGTTACTAATTTCGCCTATACATGTAATGTACGTAGTATACAGATATAAACACATCATTTGCAGCAAGATCCGACAAAAAAGGAACAGTTTACATACCATTTGATACTAGAAATTTGAACAACTATTGATATCTTAACATATTTCATCATGTTATCAATATAACTATCAAAGCATTCAAGCTATAAATTTAGGTCGTTGAAGTTAGCAAGCCGACATGCTACTGCATACATAACGTATGGTAAAAAATCAAGTATTGCTGCACCTTATCTATCCTTTTATTTGTCGATAGCTGCATTAAATGTAAAAAAGTGTGTGCAAACTGCAATAGTTTAAGCATTTTCTTTAGAATCTAAAATGTCTAATAAAAACCGTATGCATACAGGTAAAAATTAAAGACATAAATGCGTGCGTATGTACATTTAAATAAGACATTTTGAAGAAATAACCAATATTCAAAGTCATCATAAAATAGGAAATGACATGCAATAATCCTATCTCATTACTGAAGAAATGAATTAAGACCAGTACAAGGGTAAATGTCCGATCATCGACTAGTTTGATTGATGAAGCAATTACTACTTTGAACAATGTTAAAAACAAATCGTATCAAATGATCTCAGTTCAATTGATTTAATATTGCATTCAATATGTTCATGAACGTGTTCTTACCACTATAAGTAACATGTGTTTACACAAGAAAACTAAATTCTTGCGTTTAAAACCATTCCCTTTATTATATAAGATATCATGATTTTTTGTTTCTTTTCCCGCTTTGAAACACCAATTCCACAATGATTTATTTCATAACAATCTTGCAATTTGATAGGCCATAACGTGGCTGCGGAATGAATTTCAAAGCAATTTTTATTTCCTGTGATTTTTTTTCTGCATTCGGGTAATATGGTATATTTACTATGATCCACATCATCGTCGTATGGGGAAATCTACACTTTTCATGCAAAAAAATCGGCATTTACAAATAATTTCGACTGTAAAGTAGTGGAGAATTAAATTGAAGTTAGTCACTGTTGTACTGTCGCAGTATCCATCAACAAGTAAATAATAAACCTGTTTAATACATTACTGAATTTAAAGAAAACTATATATGGTCTACAAATATACACGCAATAAAAAAAGAAAATTGCAGATTTCAGTTAGTGTACACGCGCCCAGCATCCAGCATATTGGTTATCAATATAATACAGATATAGACATAGGAAATATAGGTACGTTAAACAAAATGAGTTCAAAATAAAGGGATTGATCGATGGATTGATTGATCGATTGGTTTATTGTTGGAGTTTGACGCCCGAGCAGCAAAATCTCAGCTATATTCAGGCGATCATAAATAAAAAGGCAATGAAATTTTGGGGTGAATGGCTTAGTGAATGTAAAGTACAATATTTAGTCTGCTGCAACTATATTGTCATGAGAATTATCAGATTATTTATCGTACAATCGAGATTTGATTTGACATGTGTTATACATTATAAACCACATTCCAAGTCAATATTGTAACCATAATGAATAGATGTCTGGAACATTTTTATCTCACTAGTTGATTAATTTAGTTTCAGGCTAACTAAGAAATTTATCATACATCGCATAATGATTCAAATATACCTAAACGTTACATACGTACAGTCTAAATATATTTAAAACAAAGCTTAATAGTGGGAATAACTGTCACAAAACTCGAGCTCATATCTCTTATTCTGCATTGTGCATTACTATTACACAATGTATTGCAACAGACATTGTGTACATTTCTTGTATGTTATAAACGATTATTTGTTTCACATTCAGGCAGATTTCACTGAAATGGAGTACCTTTCTATTTCTTTAAAAAACCTGGAACACGTTAACGTATGCATTTCCTTGGCACATATGAAAGCTAAGATGCTACACAAATAAATATACAAACTTTTTTTTTAAGTAGGGTATTTGAAAGAGTAATCAAGGGAACCAAGGTTATAGCGGTAATCAAAGGAATGAAATCCAGAGACAAAGGCCAGACATGGAAAACAGAATTACACAACAAAGAACATAAAATAACTAAGATCATACATACAAAGTAACAAAAGCAAATGCGCAACTCCGACTTCACTAAAAACTAGGAGCATGGACCAGGTGCATCGGTAGGATAAGCGTCCTCTGCTTTTCTAGAAGCACCCGCCGAGTTGCTCATAAAAAGTCAAATTCGGGGTAGACAAACGAGGAAAGGAAAACTATGACCCGTTTAATAAATCAGTTTTCATGGTGCAGATGGATACACCATAACGATCCACGAGTTAGTGATGAAAACCATAAAACTTCTGTAGTGATGACTTCAATCTTGTAGCAACATAACCCTGTTCCAGAAGCCTCTGTGCTAGAGTTCTAGTTCGATACAAAAAGTTTGCGTAGTTTCGGCAAGCTCTGGCATAACGTATGAGTTGTGATATGAACACTCCATACGCCGATGCTGAGTGAATGTTGCCACAGATGTAAGGAAAGTTGACAATTCTGAAGGAAAAGTCATCACGTTTGGTCAATAGTTTTCCTTTACCATCGATTTTTATGTGTAGATCAAGATATGAGGCTGACTTCACAGTGTCTGTAGTATCCTTCATCTCAAGTTCTTTTGGGTAGATGCAATGTATCAAATCCCCGAAATTAGGATTGTTTAAAGATAATACGTCATCTATATAGCGGGAACTGAGATTGAAGGATCTAGCCAAACGGTACCGATTCTTTCTGATCAGATCAGCTATAAAGTCAGCCTCATAAGAGTGACGGAATAGGTCAGCAAGTAAAGGAGCACAATTTGTTCCCATTGGAATGCCGACCGTGTGTTGAAAAACACGTCCACCACACTGGACAAATATGTTGTCCAATAAAAATTCCCGCATTTTGTAAACATCTTCCTCTGTATATTTGGAAGATGATTTGGAATTATTTCTTACAAAGTATGAGGAATCTCTACAACAACTATATATTTGTATCTAGGTGTACCATCTTGAAAAAAACAACGATGTATAATGTTTTTAAGTCGGGATTTTAAATGAGTATGGGGAATAGAAGTATACAGTGTTGAAAAAAATCATAGGTTTTAATGCGATTATATTCAGATAATAGTTTTGAAGTAATTGTTTCCGAAAGATCTTTCGAATTTTTCAGGATCCACATTGAATTAATACCACTACGGGAGTGACAAGAGTTGTGGTAGGACTGCAGACCCTCTTATAGTATGGAAGTTAAAAGTTTTGAAAGAGGTTGGTGGTAAATTTTGCAGATCCAGCTATGAAACGTTGTTTGTATGGATTCTTGTGGAGTTAAGGAATCCAGTACATAGATGGTAAATCACAATCATCGTCCTTGATAGAAAGACCAAAAGAGGATAGCACAGATTTATTGTTTTCCACAATCTCTCCTTTGGAGAGTGTGGTAGCAGTATAGGTCTTATCACTGCTATTATTTTCTACGTCTATCTCTGATAATAAACATTGGACGTAAAACGTTTTGCAGACAAAAATAATGTTGTTTTGGACTTTGTCTGCTGGTACAACGACATATTTGACATGTATAGTAGACAATGTATTTGCTACATCGGGATCTTTAAATGTTGATGTAGCCTTGGCACTCATTGACCTACTTCAAACTTTCAAAATTTAAGACGTCACGACCTTTAACCACTCTGACAATGAATTAATGTCTTCTTGTTCTCGTTTTATCCATTTTCTTGCATAGTCCTCGATGGCATCCATAAGAACTTTAAAGTTATAATTCCAATTTATGGAGCGTGGTTCAGGGTACTTGGGACCTTTAGAAAGGATATTACGCAGAGATTCGCTTTCGATGATGGTTAAATCTCCCGTAACGACGTGACCAGAAGGACACTATTTGAATGGGGAGGTTTTGCAAGAACAGTCAGGTGGTTTAGCCTTGGGTGAAGTATAGGAATATGAAATAATTGGAATGGATTTGTCTTTGAAATATGGGGGAATTTTGTTGGTAACCTTGTGATGGAGGATGTTAGCCAAATTAATTGCATCAATACCTTTGTTGACAAACGGTAGTGGAAGAAATGATCGTTTTTCTTCATCTTGATTTTTCAAACAAACTGGTTTAAAAATTCTGTGGAAAAATATCCAAAATGATGGCAACAAGTCTGTATAATGATGAGGTGGGGTCGGAAACAGGAGTGTGAAGACTTGTGTTGTAAAGGGAGAGTAGTAGAGTGAGAGGTATATAATAAAGTTTGGTTCTAATGTTATGAAGTCCAAGAGGTTTTTGTATGAAAGGAAGGAGACCATCTATGGAGACATCATGTAACTTAGGTGACGTATAGTGGCGATGGCCATGACTCCTTTCCCGTCTTGGAGTAATTTGGAAAAGTTAAAATCATACTTGCGTATATTTGGTAGCTAAGGCACTATAAAGACGTACTGTATAACACAACAGCATAAACTTACGGTATTCCAAAAAAATTGGCAATAACGGGTGAAATTCTGAAATTCTGAAAATACCCATTTTAGCGATTTTACAGATATTGTCACCCAAAAAGGAAAATCGGTATTTATCAAATATGTTTCCTACATCATTATTATAATTATGAATGCCTAAAATATGAGTTTTATATTTATGCTGTGAAATAATATTCCATTTTATACTGAGACCAGCTTTTTTAGGCGTAATGGTAATATTATTTTTTGTTAAATTCTTTCTTGAAAAATAGTTTTTCCTGGTTTGAGTATGTCAAAAATTAAATTATCTTTCGAATGATTTCTAATTTGTGACATTTTATTTAAGCAATAACTTGAAGAAACAAATTTATGTGACTTTTACAGAAAAATCGAAAATCCCATTTGTTATACGTGTATGTTGTTCTTATTTAATATATTCTTCCTACGAAAATCGTAAAAGTCAAAAGTCATCAAAAGAAGCCCAGAAGTATTTATTAGGACAAGACTAAACAGACGTTACCAAAAAAGTCATTTTTAATGAAGCAAAAACACTAGAGGTTTCGACATTTAAAAGAATGTCAACTTCAGCAATTTTTCGGTTTGGTTGGGGTACATTTTTTAATGTTGCTACAAAACCCATAGTATTACCACAACTTTATTGATACCATTGTATTTGACTACATTATGATATCTCAATTTGCTTGGTTTGTTTGTGTATCCTTTCACAGGAAGATATTCAAACAACTGAGTCGCAACAATTTTGACTCTTTGACTCACTGGCTTACAAATATAGGCTTATGCTGAAAAATAATTGATTTAGTAAAGAGTGGTGAAAGGTACCTAAATATCACCATCAAGTTTAGAGTTGAGGGGTGCTCGGTGAACACTCCCTACCCAGGAATATACCTTGAACCTTAGTAAACCAAATTCCTGTCTAAACGAACAAATTTATAGTTAAAATATGGGTTCAGTTAAGACAGGCTTCGGTTAGTGTATAAAATAGTCAGGCGAACACAAACAATTCCATGAATGGATAATAGATTAACAAACATTAAAGCAGTCATAGTACTTATAAGTAGGTTTCCTTGATTTTACTCTTGAACAGGCGGTATATATCAATTTAGACTGTCCATAAATGTACATTGCTATTATGTTAACTTTATTCATGTTGCGTTTCGCCAGACAGTTTATTGAATTTCATTTTCAACTGTCCAGTTTTCCAGATTATATTTAAGAGTTATTGCAGCTCACTGACTAGTAATTTGTCTGTTCAATTTCATCCATTTGACTTCTCGATTTAAATTTGGTTTATCACGATATTGGCCCAGTTTTTGGTGACTTAGTTCTTCATACACTTGGGTTTAATCGAGTAAGATGATATTTTACTGTGTTTATGAGTATTAAATATATTGTATGAGTTGTGAATGCAATGGCGTTTTTTTTTTATTACGGAAGATATCCGAGGCCAAAATTGAAGAGCAACCAAAATATAAGTTTACTTATATCGAATTATCCGACCAACTCGTCTTGTACAATGTGCTCATATATTCATTCAGAAATTTGTCATGAAATTCTGACAGAAATATATTTTTGTTTGTTTTCTAGTTCACTAACTTAAAAATAAAGAACCAGTGGAAATGATTGAAGTACAGTTAACATTAAATTCCAGAAATACAGTTTCAAAATATTGGTTTTGCTAATCATTGCTTTGTTCATATTGCACATTTTATTTTCCTTGTACAATATACAACGAACATGTGACCAGGTCATTACCCTGGTTTAATAGCTAATGCTTTTATGCTATAGTTTGCACTATTTGCGATCTTTCTCATTTACTTTATAACAGTTACATTTATAGCTATATACAATACCAAAAACAGGGAAATTGTTGAAAAGTAAACTGCATCACGTACATCTTCTACAGAAAATCTCAATTTTGATAACCCCGTCAGTTGGAGATGGATTCTTTAGTGCCACTATGAACCTTTTTATATATAGATTGTATTCATTGACTTTGATATATAGCAATAGTTTCGTATTGTAAAAACATTGGTGCCAAACTTTGTTTTACCGCATGAAACAATATTATGCAACGACTTAGTTTATAAAGCTTATGTGTGTGTTCATGTTTAGTTGTAGTGCGTTTAAAA
The DNA here is from genome assembly GCA_037379345.1 of Perna viridis. Classification (NCBI taxonomy): domain Eukaryota; kingdom Metazoa; phylum Mollusca; class Bivalvia; order Mytilida; family Mytilidae; genus Perna; species Perna viridis. Next base: position 36,955,258 of record CM074514.1, on the reverse strand, counting down.
CAATTACGCAGGAACGACACAAAATGATGATTCGTTTGAAGTCGTAAGTATGCTTATTGTAACAAAGTGTTTCCTTGCGAGGTAAACTTAATGAAATTGATTTTGTGAAAATTTTACATGCAACTTTCAATCAATGGTTTAGTAGATATCATTAGCAAGAATAAATCTGATTTTGAAAACCTCATACTGTACTAATAACAGCTAATGACTATACTATCAAAATATAGATGGCGAGAAAGGGTGTCATTTTATTCTGCAACTAGTTTTTGTTGTGCAATCAGTTGATTGATATAAAGTAACTTCCGTAACCATAATGTACAATCATCAACTTCGCTGAGTAAGAGGACCCAAAAAGCCCTAAAGTGTAAATATCCTGAATGTTTTCCTTGGCTTATGCACCAATCAGCCTACATCGCTGAGTAGAGTTGAAGTATTCATTATGGTTTCTATCATAGCAAAAATATAGGATACACGTCTTCTATCTATAACTGTCTCAACACCACCCACTGGACAATTATGGACAAATGAATTCATTGAAAGAATTATTCTAATAACAGAATAACCAACAGCAATAGTAAAAACATTAAATCAAATGTACTGCCCAAACTAGAAATGTAATTAATGTATTTGTTAGTGATTTGTTTCGTAAGACAAAAAGAGCTAGACAAACAAGGGTTAATGAAAAAAATGCTATAAAATGTTAGAACGTGCACGATTACAGTGATAAGTCAATTTTTCCACGTAATTTCAGAATAAGTACATCCTCTGAATTATTTAACTTCCTAATCAAATGGAACACAATCAGGGTTTACGGTACACGATATACGAAATGGACACTGTTCACAGTACACCAGTGTATTCCACCTCAAACAGAACACCAAGCCCCAAATTTGATTTGCGGTAAAATCAGGAACAAAAGGGCAGGGGTCCTAATCCTGAAACTCTCTGATCTGGAACTATTTTAGTCAATATGCAATATAGTTCATGGCGTGTGACAACGGTATATACATGTATATGAAAATGATGCAATGCAATTTCGTAACATCAAATGTAATTTATTTGAATTTGAAATTAACCCATACTTTTTACGTATCACATACATACTATCGCTATACAATTCTAGTTTAGGTGATTAGATACATAGCATCTACCCCAAAGAACTTCAGATAAACGACACTACAGACACACTGTGAATCAAGCCTCATATCTTATATCTTATATCTGCACAATTAAAACTAATTTGTTCAAGGTGTCATAGTTTTCCTTTTCTCTTTAGTCTATCTCGGACTTGGATTTTTATTAGCAGCTCGTCGGTTGTTTCTAGAAAAGAAGAGAAAACTTACCCTAACAGTGCATCTGGTCCATGCTCTCTCTTTTAGTGGAGTCTGAGTTGCTCAGTTACTTCTATTTCTTTGTGTATGTCTGTTTTCCATTTTTCATTTGATGTCTGCTAAAATCGTGGTTCCCTTGATATTTTTTTCGAGGCTTCACAATTTTGAACATGTTTATACTTGTCGGGGGCATTCTTGTCATGATATTAGAGAATCTCATAAACTGTTTAACATAACTTTATGTGTAACATAAGGCAGTGTAAGCGTTCAAACCTTTTTGATTAAAAAATATTTTTAAGATACTTACATGATGATGTTTCGATGAACCCTAGAACCAAATTAAAAAATCTCATGTAGATTATGACCTTCAGGCTAATAAGCAAGTGGTTAACGTTTTAATCAACACATACAGATGTTAATCAATCTACGTGCCATGTTTGTTACGGGTACATCCGTTGTCCCGTCGTGCAACTAAACGTTTCTAAAATTGATCATGGACAATATAAGACTATCATCATACTCAGTCAGATTCAAAGTCATAACTAAAACACATTGATATCAAATAAAACAGTATATATCAAGGCCCATTCTTTTTTTTTCAAAAGAGCTTCTATTTATTTACCGATTTCTTCCACAATAGACTAGTTTCCTTGTGTATACAACCAACAATTATTTAAGAATACAGAGAGTCATTATAGACAAGGCATTAGATACATAAATGATGCTCATCCTCAACTGTGTTAGTTGTACATATATTTCCAGAAATAAGAATGGACCAAGTCGCTCAAAATGTGTGTTTTTTTTACAATCCATTAAATCACAAAACTAAAATAAACAGTTTAACAAATTAGCTATTTGTCGGAACATTTGATATTGCATTACCAGAATTCCCACCAGCGTTTAACCTGGCATTAGAATTATAGGTTTAATTGGCGTTGCACTCCTCGATCCTCAGTCTCTGTAATAGTTAAAGGCAGAATTGATAATATATCAAGATGGCATGTATCTTGAGTTAGAATAGGGAGAGACTGACACTTTATTGGAGAAATGGAAAACAATATATGTGAAAAAGGGAGATCGGCAATGAGTACTGTCAATATAACTGGAACGCATTTATCAATATAGTTTTCCGCGTTAAACATCACAGAGTTTATCTCGTCAGTACATGTGTAAAACTCGGAGGTGCGATGGGAACACCGAAGTGTGATGGTGGCGCTGATCTGCGAGGGTCAACGCTGAAGTATGCCGGATGTTTAATGCAAATGCGCAGAATTGCTTAGGTACCACATTTAACGTCTCCACGAAATTTTACGTGCATAAGCGCGTACAATGTTATAGGGAAAAAAACTAAGAGGAAAGTCTTGAAAGTTGCTAGTATATTGTTGCCAGTAAAACCAAACGTAGCGTGCATCATTACTAATTTTGTGTGTAAAGAGTACATGTATTTTAACTTAAAAGATACGTTACGGTACTCGAGGTAAATCAAGAAACATAAATGTAGCTACGGGTAACAGAGGACCACGAATACTGGAAGTCTTAATGCATGGATCGTGAAAACTATAATATATATAATTAAAAGATTTCTTTTATAAACAAATGTTGTTTTTTTTATAAATTTGATATCATGGACGTTTACCTTTTGAAAAAAAAAATAAGACATGCTTTCACAACAAATCATGGAGCGTATTCTACCGTTAAAATGCGAAATAAACAAAAATGCGATTTACGAGTTAAGAACTCTAGTGTAATTCATAAAATGTGGAAAAGACACATTAATGTTCCGGTGGACAGGCTTGCACGTTTCTCTACATCTTACGTATAGCCCGTTAATCCATCAAATTTAGACTTTTGTAGAATCAATTATTCTTTGATAATCTAAGCAGCAGTGTTTAGGATGACACATATGCAGAGAAAAAAGCGCCGTTTTATACTACATTACTTTTGTATTTGCAAATTCTACAGGTACTATCGATCAGATCTGCTTTATCTAGTACATGTAGTTTATACGCTAATGCAGAAGTCTTAAAGCTATTCACAATCATTCTATAACCAAGCAAGACAAGAAATATGTTCATATTAAATAGTGCTTATCCTTCTAAAAGACAAAAAGATGAAGTAAAATTATTAATTTTGTATTTTTTTATAATGTCCTCAATAGTTTGAAGTATGAACGAAATAAATTCTGATTGAATGTAGACTAATATATCTGTAGAATTTCAAGATTATCGTATATTTAAGGTATCAACGAAAACAGATATACATGATAATCAAAACATTTTAGCGAAGTACAAAAAAAAACAAAACCTCACCTCCTTGTAGTGGCCAATAAGTTTCTGCGTTGCCACATTGTATTGGCAATCAACACACATGTCTAACCATCGCAGTTCAGGGTAATCACAAACGCCCTTCGTCGTACTACTATCGCACATCCGCGCGACCATCGTACCTCCGCAGCTGTTTGCAGTTCTGGGTCTTACAAATGAAACAAGTAAGGGCCTTGTTGACGTAATATTTGGGGATTTATTTTATTAATAAGCCCACTATTATGATTAAGAATAAGCGTTAGTCCCATTTTACATTCAAGTCCATTTTTACTCAATTTTGTTTTGTTGTTACCTGCAATAGTGAATATGTATTTATTTTGAGTCAGCCATTTCAATATTATCAAAATGAATTTAATGGTGTGTAGAAATATTGAAATTATGTTTTATAATAAAAACTCCCGAGATATTTTTTTTTAAATACATGTTCATGTAACATAATCCTCATAGAAGACTGACAGCCGCATCGAAGCTGTGACCTATTTCAGATCCTATGTGTCCTTGAATATATTTCCCCATTGCATGGGGTGTATTGAATAGCAGAAAACTAAAATCGAGTGGTAGTCTCCAAGTTATGAGTCATCAAACTTTGAACTGTAAGTTTGTGAAAATTCTATATAGCTGAACTTAAACGCTTTCAATTTATTCACGTTGTCTAAAGAGACAAAAGAGCTAATAATAGACTGGAACTCTTTTGTGTGTGTGTGTGTGTGTGTGTGTGTGTGTGTGTGTGTGTTTGTTTGGTTTTCATTTTGGGGAATTGGAACTGCAGAATTGTTTGATTAGTTTGACCGGATTCTAATTTAATTTAATCTGGATAAGTGCACGTGCTGATTAAACCAAGTGCTGATGTAGCTTGTTAACAAATGATTCTCAATTAGACAACATGAAAGACAGAAATCGTATCAAGTTGCTGATATTGTTCCTGCATGTTCATGTAACACATATCTGTAATCTAAAGTACGACCAAGTAAACAAGTAACTAGCTATTTTACGTAAAATTAAATGAATATTCAATAGAAATTTTCAAATGTATTTTTTGTTTTGTTTTGTAATTTAATTTTGACGACGCCTTAGTAATCATCACATCATTTTCTCTCTGAGATTTGTTTCATTTACAAGTTGTAAAGTTATGATTATTCTAAGTGTGTCCGAATGCAAATTGTCAAGTCTTAAACACCGCGTGAGTGGTTATTGCTTTGATAATTTTACGGTTTATCGAAACATAGTGTTCAGGGAGATTACAAAAAAAAAAAACAAAAGACAAACAAAACAAAAATAAGTTTTGTGGTAGGACTGGATACCCTCTTTGACAGCTGATGGTATACATGTTAAAAGTTTTTATAGAGGTTTGGTGGGACATTTTGCAGATCCAGCTATGTAACGTTGTTTGTATGGATTCGTGTGGAGTTTAGGAATCCAGCACATAGACATAAATAAAAATCTTCGTCTTAAATCAAATCATTTGTCATGCCTTAGATGGATATTCCGTAACGATTCACGAGTTCTTGTTGATGTTATTTTTTTTTATTTCAATAATAATGTTTTAGAGTATGTTGGTCATTCGAGTCCGGTACGACTACAATCATAAAGGCTTTTAATTAAGAGCTGCACAAATGTAGTATTAATCAACCTATACTTATTTTGAAATGTACATTGTAGCTGCCGGTTTTGGGAATTACCAAAATCATGCGATACTTGCATTACGCGTTGTCATTACTTTGAGCAGCTTTCGACTTACGCAGTATCTAACCTAAATCGAGTAATCTTCCTTGACAGTAGGTATATCGGCCCAGTATGGGGAACGAGTATTGCACAATCAAAGATTTCTAAGGGTATAATAGGACCTATGCACGGCATGGTTTCGAATATTTTTTTTTCCACGGCTGAGTAAAATTTTTATTACGCAAAAATAAAAAAAAACCCTCGTTTTTGCTAATGACTTCGTCCAAGTCTTAGTATATTCCATTGTTTTATATACTGATTTAATTGAAACTTGCATCACATTGAAAATGTTTTCCTATACCAATCATTAACTAGGATTTTGTCTGGAATAATAGAGATTTTTTTTTTTTAAGATTCCATCGAGTATTCTTTTATATCATATGTTTTTTCTTTTCTTTTTTTTTCGGTATCAACATTTCTAGTGTATTTGATCCATGTCAGGTTTTACTCTTTAAAATATATTTATTGTCCTCATTGTTTAGATACATGTATCAAATTAACATTAGAAACGGTAGAAAATTCCAATGTTGTTCCCGCCACAAAAGATAATACCAGTTACTAAACGCAGAAAGTCAGCCAACAGGAACAGGGATGGGTTTTAGTTAAGAAGTCTGAGGCTTGAAGCTGGGAATGAAATCATGCAGGTCACTAGCACAGAAGATTCAGGATTGTTTGCACATGAAATCCACACGTTAGATTTTATATTGCATTTTCTAGTATAATATATCCAAGGAATGTATAGATGTTTTTGGTACAGATCTCATTCCTGTATATAAAGGCATGTTTTTTTTTAAATCAGACACAACAACTTCATTGAACATATACTACATGTTTAGCATTACACCAAATCTGTTCTTCTTTAAATGTGTTTACAGCTGTTATGACACGTATAGTTAATGCAAAGTGTGTACACATAGGGACTCGACTTCATTTTTCTATGTCAATTTCAAAGTAATCAGCAGTTTATCACTTCTATACGTATGCGAGTTGATAACAGCATAATTCAACTATTACATGCATTTTTTGTTTTTATTATACCTGTATTTTGTCTTCTCATTTAGTCCAAGAGTATCATTTTTTGATATGCACAGAAGGAAGATCCATCAAATGATTGGTAAGAAAATGTCTTATTAATCAAAATTGCTATGGAATCTATCAGCCTTAGGCACAAAAACAGCTTGTATTCATGAATACATTTTGTATTTGCAATGTACATGTCATGCATTTTATACTTAAATATTGACCTGTCCAGCCATTATTTAAAATATCAACTACATGTATGATAAAACACATTTTTATGCGTAATGAGAGAAATATTTAAGATTTAACAAATTCTAATGACTGGGATAAATTGAAAATCAAATCTTAAAACAGATGCCTCCATATTAACCATATTTACAACATTGATCAACAGAATCAGAATATCAGTATCAGAATATTTTATCATGATGTCACATTTATCATGTATGTGGACTATTCATTATCTATCATTATTATGTCAAGATATCGAGTTTGAGAATTAACATCATTAACAATGTTGAATGTAATAATTAGACAGAAAACCATGCCTATTGAAATTAAGTACATGTATATCTCTTCATGAGAATTTGAAGAGTACATTTGTGAAGAAGTACTTTTGGTGATGCCGTTAATTAAACCTGTTATTTAATTGATTTCCTAACTTCATTAAATCTTAATATTGTTTTTCTTTATCACTGAAGTCTAATATATATCCTAGCTTAACATTTCGTAGATGAGTCAAAGTTGATATTTTCGGTCATTTTAGGACATTCTCGACCCTACTCCTTTATACTGTGTAAAATTATGAACTAAGTGATAGTTAATTTTCATGTTGGGTCTATTAAGCTTCTTGTGAATTGATTTTCACTCACTACAAAATATCATTGAATTTAGGATTGTAGTTATTTGTAGTTGTAAATACAATTCATATCTATTTTTTTAATTGATTTTCATGAACTAAAATGACCAGAATAATGAAAATTTATCCTATGATGCAAAATGTACAATAATTGATAAAAGTGTACACGTTTGTCTTCCAAAAATTATAACAGAGATTCAGATTATGAAGTTCTTTTTTTTTGCTGGTCCCTTAACTATGATACATTTTTTGCATTATATGAAAGTTTATTGAAGATTGGTGCACCTAAGAACGCCCATCACTGGACACCTGGGAAGAAAACGAGAGGTAGTCCACACACAACATGGCAAAGAACTGTAAGATCTGAATAAGGGAGGATGGTCTACTCATTAGGACACGCGCAGTTTGTGGACAAAAAGACAAAGGTAGATGGTGGTTACTTTTTGAAGCCGAATGTCTGACCCGGAACAAATATGTTAAGTAAGAATTAAAATATTGCTCTGTAAAGCTATCAAGTATTCGAATTTCCATTCCTTACTAGTGTTTACTGAAATCAAATTAACACTATCTTTAAAGTATTTTTTATTTCAAGTTATAAATGGTGATAAATCATTTATTTTGTCATAATTTTTATATTAAACTATCAAAGGAATTTTACATTATCTGTCTAATGCTGCAATTTTCCATCTGGGACTTATGTTATGTTTAAAATTTGAGTATACTTTTTAATATTAATAAACTGATGATATGAATATGAGACGGAAGGTTAATCAAGTATATAAAAAAAACCACTTAATGTACTTTAAATTTCATACGCAAATAAAAATATACAGAGTGTGTATAAACTGGGACTTTGTAAGAGCCATTACTCTTGGGTTTGTTTGTGTTATGTTTGAATGTATGGCTTTTTCGAAAATACAGACATAGAAAAAAAGGACTTTTGTTACGCAAATAATTGGCATATGTATACTTAAAAAAAAGTATCGTTTGTTCGAGAAGGGGGTTCTACATAATTCAACAAGAATCTATCTATCATACTCAGTGTCTGAATTGTATATGAATTTGTGCTAGAAAATTCTATGACAAGTCAACAAGTGATTATTGAAGCACTAAATAGTTTACTAAAATGCGTGCAATTAGTGATTAACCATTGATACCATATGACTAAATCACATATATGATTCCAAATGTAAAAACTTGTAAGGCCTCGAAAACTGTTCAGGGTAATTACAAAACAAATTCTAGTTAATAAACCAAAAGCGTGTTGAGGTAAAAATAAAAACAAACTGCAAATATTTTCCATCCATCTCTTGTATTGCTAATTAAAAGTCATTCTAAAGGCTGTAATTGTTGGACTATTAAATTTTTCAGTTACCAATCTGACATGATATGGGCTCATGTCTAAGACTCATAGGTTGTAAGTGTCGTTTTGTGATCTAAATACTATCTGTCAATGAATACAAATCATTACTTAGTCAATCTATTCACATCAGTGGAACTTGAACATTGACACTAGACATAGCTTACGTAACGAATGTGAGAACCAATTTAACACTTCAGCCGACATCAGGTACAAAACCCTAATTAGAATTGTTTAACTCCTCAGCAGGTCAATTAAATGATGGTCCTATCATTGCTTCCACCGAAGAACACTTATATTTCTGACGATCAGCCCGTTTATTATTCCTGATTACAAACCTGATGATACAGATAACTCATGTCCCATATCCATTTGCACCATGAAAAGTGATTTGGTCAATGTGTCATAGTTTTCCTTTCCTCTTTCACGTGCCTCGGACATGTTGGTTTAGGTGGAGTCAGAGTGCCCCTTTAGTTGGTTTACTCTGTATGTTTTATTTTAGTTACTTTATGTTATTTGGTGTGACTATCTGTTTCCCCATGTCTGGTCTTTGTCCCTGGAGTACATTCTTTTGAATTCGGCTAGAATCTTGGTTTCTTTAATTACTTTTTAACCACGACACACCCGATTACTGAATGAAATCAAAATGTTTTTCGTTACGTGTCATAGATAGGGCTTTATTCAAATAAAAATCACGACATAGACGAGCGAATCATGCGTTATTTAGTGCGCGAAATTTGTGTTGCCAGAGGCTACAACGTTCACTGCAATACAATATCTCGATATATTGATATTTAAGCTATGTTAATTAAAATTAAAGTAAACAGCTGTTTAATCTAAAGTGAAAGTGACAGTGACATTTTGACAATAACTATGCCAAATTTCAGATTTGCAGAAAAGCAAAGATACAATTTACTTGGATATATTTTACATAATCACTTCCAAAACTTTAATATGTAAATTGTTATAGAACCTTACATTTCTTTTTCGGTATATTTTGCACTTGAGTGTGTCCCTTGCTCATATGTCAAAGAAGCTTCGTCGACAGTCTTTTATTTCCAGTTTGATATATTAAAAGTAATTTGTATGATGTTGTAGTTCAGGTGGACGCCGATTCGGTACTTGATAAAGATTGTGACTAAGAGATGTGGACGATTATATAACTGTATCAATAAGTGGTTTACATGACCATTTGAATGTAACATAGATAGAAATAATAATAAAATGAACAAACTCATAATGAAATTTCCGTTCAATTGTAAAGACAAACAATCAAGGTTGAACTAGGGACAAAGAAGTAAGTCATTTCTATCCTTACATGATACAAGCCTTCCAAATGAAATGATGTGTACATGTTAAACCATTTTTTTTTTGTTAGTCTTGGTCCAAGCAGTCGTCTCTGTGCCAAAAGTTCTGGTTTAAGTTCTGGTTGCGAACACAAGAATCAGAATAAATGTTCAAGGTAAGTCAAAAAATAACCCGGCATAAAACAAAACGCTTATTTTGACTATATTGTTACCGATGTTATGTAATAAGTTTATCAAGATCATGATTTGAACCAGATAATCCCTTTAAGAAGGCGATAAGGTGCATTTTCTTGTATCCTTGGTAAATGAGTCCGGTGGCCAGATCACGATGGTGCTTTCAAAAATATACACAGTTTATGCATAAGGTATAAGCACATTCATTGTTCAATTAATTTTGTCTTACCGTTTATACTAAGGATATCCAAACTCTAAGGCAATGTGTGTTTTACTGTATAAACAACTGCATTTGACAAAGTTCCTACGATGTGTTTGTCAGTCACATTGTTTTCCAAATAAACACCACTATTCGTAGACATTCGGGCGTGATATAAAGTACAAATGTATTATGAACTGTAATGAATTCGACTACTAAGCCGCTATATGGTTTTGGAGACTCTACAGGTTATGACGCAATTTGTAGGAAATATGATATCAAAGTACAACTGTCTATTAGAATCAGGTAAAACCCTTAAAATCATGATATTGCAGTAACTGTGCATCATTGCGTTACATGTTATTGTAAAATGAGTATGTTTAAATTATACATCACCGTGAAGACACAGTTCACTGACAACAAATCGTTATATGCAAAACAAATATGATACATTGATAAATTTATGAGTTGTTTTAATGAATTCGGAATTAGTGATAAACAGCATAAAAACAAAATAAGTCAATGACAATGTAGTCAATTTTTAGGGACAAGTATTATCCCATTAGCTTGTTATTTTATTATCAAAATATATTTATTCAAAATGACCTTTAACGTATCAGTCCTTAATATTAGGAATGTATTAAAGTGTACGATACCCGAGGCCAAACTCAATTATACCTCAGCAAATATGTAATTACGCTACTAATTTGTCTTGCAAAATATGCAGAAGTTTTCATTAAAATAATTAACTTTTGTGCAACGTTTAATGAATCATCGCCTTGTTCATATTAAACAATTTATCTTTGTGCATACAAAACAGGTGACAAGGTTAATGTCCTGATTGAACAATCAATGACAAAAGTTGTTAGTTTTCAGCTGTTATCGTTTTCTTAAATCACTCTACAACACTTTCATTCACAGCCTATATGATACAAATAGTAAGGTCAAATGGTGAATAGGCAATAGCATCACGAACATCTTCTACAGAAAGTCTTAATTTGAATAACCCTGTCAGTGTGGTATTGAGTCTATGCATATGTGCGTATGTTTAAAAATTATGCGTTTTATGAAATAACGTATAAATCAAACAACATTCAAAAGTAAACGTCGCGTAAAAATATCATTGAAAAATATTGATTTGTGAGCTTGTTACATGCTTTCCCTTAACGTTTTAGTACCTATCAATTGTCAGAATAAATCTGAGTTTGGATATTTCATACTGCTCACTTAACGGCTAATGAGTACTCTTTCTAATAGGATACCAATAGCTTATCCACACCCCCTCGTACTTCACCGATAAGAAATTAATGCATATCAAAACGAATTTGATATAATGAAAAGTCATCTTAAGAATCGAATGACAAATAAAAATAATAAATACCTTAAAATGTCCCTAATTTAAAATATCACCTAAAATTTATATGATGTTTTCTGTCGTTTTACATGAACAATTTAACAAAAACAGAAATTAATAACAAAGGTTAATTTAGAATGGTTAAATTACAAAAAAAAAGAAACCGAATTGTCGCTAAGTTTGGTTACATGATACGTATCAAGTGAGCCACTATATAATCACAGTCTCCGCAAAACTCAAAATTTCAAGTGCATACAGAACTTTAAATTTCACATTCCTTAAACAGAATACCAAAAAAAAAAATAAAATAAATAGAATAATAATAATAATAATAATAATAATAGTAAGTATAATAATAGTAATAATAATAATGATAAATCGTTTCTTAACTTTCAAAAATTAATTAAATTCGCATAAACTATTACCAGAATTTTAAAAAAAATAGGTGTGTAATGATTAAAATCAAATTCAAGGATTACTGTTTCAATGTATTTGTTTTACAAATTAATGCCCTGTTCTTATTGCAAAATTAATTTCAATTTTACGAATGTACGTTTCTGCAACGAAAACGTGACTAGGTCATTACCATGTGTTAATCTAAGCCAAACGTTTAAATTTTGCACCTTTTGCCGTCCTTCACAATTACTTTATAACGGATACGTTTATAGCCAAATATAAAACCAAAAACAAGGTTAATTATTGAACAGGATATTACATCACGTACATCATCTTCAGGAAATCTCAATTTAAATAACCCCGTCAGTAGGAGATGTATTCTTTATTGCCACTCTTACATTGTAACCATCTTTATATAGACTACTTCTTTGATATTGAATAAAAAGTTTAGTGCCATAGAGTAATCAAGGAAACCAAGGTTATAGCGGTAATCAAAAGAATGTAAGCCAAGGAAAAAGACCCGAAATGTAAAACAGACATACACAACAAAGAACATATAGTAACTAAAATCATACATACAAAGTAAAAAAAGCAAATGAGCAACTCGGACTCCACTAAAAACTGGAAGCATGGACCAGGTGCCAAACTTTGTTTTACCACATAAAATAATCTAGATGGAACATTTCAGTTTATAAAGCTTGTTTCTGCTTAGTATTTTTAATAACGTGAAAATGACAGAACGTGATGATAAGTTGTAAGTCTTAAATGTACGTCTTGTAACAAAATGTATCATTTCGAAGCAAACTTGATGAAATTTATTCTGTTAATGTTTTGCATGCAAATTTGCCATTTCTGTTTTAGTAGATATCAATTTTTATAATAAATTTGATTTTAAGAACGTCACATCGCACTAATAACAGCTAATAACGACCTATTCATCATCTAAATCGTGAGGAAGATCCGTTTTCTTATTCTGCAACTAGTATTTGTTTGTCAATCAGTTCATTGACACCAAGTAAGTTCCGTGACCTTAATGTTAAATCGTCAATTTTCCTGGAGTTCGAGGACACAAAAAGCCGAAAAGTTTCATTTCCGTAGAAGTATTGTTGTGTAATCACCAATCCTCTTACATCGCTGAATGGAATTTCATAATTGTTGGTTGTCTAAGTATATTCATCCAATATTGTAAATGTGCACATCCACCTTAGAAATGTGTTTAGGTTTTTATCTTAGCAAAACAATAGAATACCAATCTCTTATCCACATCTCATCCTAGACCACTAATTGGAAATTAATGCAATAAAATGAATGTTGTAGAAAGAATGGTTATTTTAACATTCGAATAAGAAATAACGATAGTAAATACTTAAGTATTTATTGATACTTATTTATTTTTGTCTTTATGAAATATACTGCCTGAACTTGACATAAAGGGAATTATATTCTTTTTTGTTACACATGGATCACTATGAAACATATCATTTTTATGAAAATGGTATAAATTTCATATTACATAAAGTGTTTGTCTAACATACTCCTCGTTCAAGTTATATGTTATTTTTTTAACCTATGCAACATCATCATATTTCTCTAAAATAGAAATATGCTTCTATTCGTGTGTACAACCTCAATGCTTTATCTACTGATCATTGAAGAGTGAGTTCAAGAGTTAAATTGTATCATAATCTAAAAAATGTTTTAGTAGAGTTTAACTTCTTCTCTAGTGATATAGATTATTTGATTAATGTGATACCATCTGATGTCTGTAGGGAATGAATTTAATGTGAACGATATGATTTTTGCTATACATTGATCATTGACAACTTTTCGTTTAGTACATGTGACATATATTTTCCGTCCAAATTATTCAACATGACAAATTCTTGGTAATAGTATGATCAAGAATATTTTAGGTTTCTATGAAGGTCTAAAACTAATATACGGAATGTTAAATATGTCAATATTAGTACCAAAAGGGTACCTGCAACACATATATTAAAGTTCAAATTGTAAAAAAATGACATTTTTTCTGTTGAAGTATGAGTGCAATCACTTTTGACTTTAGTATTGGTCTAAGTTTATCGTATAAAATATTAACGATGTGAATATAGTATCATGTTGGTGGCAATGACACATATTTCTTCAGTCTAAATTCTACAAAATGGCATATTTCTTCAACATGTATGACTGCTGGCACATATAGATATCAGTTAAAAATATTGTGCCAAATGATTTCAATATAAGCATCATGTCAATGGCTGCGATACTTACATTTTAGACCACATTTTAAAAAATGACATATATCTGTTGAATTAATTAGTGTAATCATTTTCATGGTGGTCTGATATAATTATATGAAACATTGAATATGTCAATATCAAGCAGTACCATCTGGGTTGTTGCAATACAATTTTTTTTTTCAAAAATATTTCAAAGAAATTCAAAATGATATACATGTGTATATCCGCTAAATGTTTGAGTGCATGTTCGTTAATTAAATAAAAGTCTAAAATTGCAACAATTATTTTCAGTCTGAAATTTTCAAAACTTACACTTTTCTATAATGATTGTTTAAATTTGTTTACATTTGAATGAATTATAGGGAAAATACTAAGAAAAATAAAACAAAATAAAAACAAAACAAAACAAAGCGGAATACATGGTTTTAAAAATTCAAAGATAAAACAAAAACGTGATATCAGACTTTAGATATTTTCACATACAAACTTTAAGTAAAATCTGGATTCCGGAGATAGAAGTAGAAGCCTGCCTCCCCCAGCCCGAGACTGGCTATTCCATATTATTGACAGAGTAATCAAGGTAACCATGATTCTAGCAAAAATAAAAAGTACGTAATCCAAGGACAATCATTTGACAACGAAAACAGGAACACACAACAAAGAACATAAAATAACCAAAATAGTACGTACAAAGCAACAAAATTTAACACCACCTAAAACTGTACCAGGTGAAAGAGGAAAGAAAATGTAGCACTTTTTAAGTTTTTTGTCATTAGTTGGTTTGTTTATTTGTGGTATAAATGTCTCAAACATACAGACCTAGAAACATACACGACAATTTTACGGAAAGAAGAATCATACGTAAACTTAACAGAATGCAACGTGTGTTGGGGGATCTACACCATAAATCCATCATATACAGTATACGGATCGGTACTTGAATGTTCAACGACCACTCTACACTTGACTATTTTTAAAAGCAATACTATGTCACTCTTTCGTGGTAAACAGTGTACTTAAATAAGTGCAATTAACAATTAACGATGGATACCATATGATTAAATCATTTATTATTGAATATTATGATTTTAGGCTATGCCTATGATGGACGGAGCTCAAACTATGAAACGAGTCTTTTGACCGTGGGAAAGCTTATTACATTTCTACACAGTCAATATTTTCTAAATTATAAATATGAGACAGGTGAACACTTATACGCTCAAAATGAAACATTAATGTATGCCATCTTTCATTTTGTTAGCTCTGTTTCATAATTTTAATAATTTTCATCTTCCGGATGTACGATACATGCTTCTAATTGATATGGTCGGAAATGTCTTTAGTTCGAATTGTCCGGTGTAGGGAAACCAATTCAACATTTTCATTGGATATCAGTACTCACTGCTCATTAGAAATGTTATACTGTACAAAATGTAACTGTCATCATACCAATTTATGGGTGTTCCTATTATTAATCACACACTAAACGATTCTCTTTTTGACGATGGATCGGTTCACTATTTCTATTTTCGATCTAATAATTCTGATAATCCATAACCTTTTATTTTTGTTAAAAATCTTTAACTGCCTGTTAAGTAATTTAACATGTAATAAACACATTTGTTTGCGAATAAATTCATTTGTAACACACATAGATCATGTACAACTATTTCGTCGGTAGCTGCGATACATCTTTTTTCAGACCAAAGTCTTCAAAATGACATTTTTGCTAGTATTATAAGAACGAACACGTTATATTTCCACAAAGGAAAGGAGACAATATTTGATGACAATTAAACCCACATAAGTATTGATATTAATATAATTGTATTCGATATGAATATCACTGCTACGTTACCTTTTCGCTTAACGGTAAATATGCGTGATAAAATTGATCAATTCAAGAACGTCACTTTTTATTTAATATTAATAATTATTAATATGGCACCAAAGGAATGGTTACAAAAGTTTCAACACATTTGTTTATATCTAAATTAACACAAATTTCCTTCACTATGAATTGCGTGTATAGTTTTAATTCTCAATATAGAGAAAATGTCTGTCACATTCTCTAAACTGTCTGGTCCTCAGTGTACAGTTCTACGACAGCATTGAAAAGAAGGACATGTTGCTGATTGCTTAACGATAATATGCCATCAAAGTAGCGGAAACTAAGATTGAAGGATCTAGCTGAACGAGGTTCCTTCTCTTGGATCAGATCAGCTAAATATTCAGCTTTATAAGAGTAATCAAGGGAACCAAGTTTATAGCGGTAATCAAAATAATGTAATCCAAGGACTAATACCAGACATGCAAAACAGACAAAAACAACAAATAACATAAAGTAACTAAAATCATACATACAAAGTAACAAAAGTAAATGAGCAACTCGCACTCCACTAAAAACTGGAAACATGGACCAGGTGTATCGGTAGGGTAAGCGTCCTCTGCTTTTCTAGAAACATCCACCGAATTGCTCATAAAAGTCAAGTGCGGGGTAGACAAACGAGGGAAGGAAAACTATGACCCGTTGAATAAATGGTTTTCACGGTGCAGATGGATACACCATAACGATCCACGAGTTCATGATGACGACCATAGAAATTCTGTAGTGATGACTTAAATCTTGTAGCAACATAACCCTGTTCCAGAAGCCTCTGTGCTAGAGTTCTAGTTCGATACAAAAAGTCTGCATAGTTTCGGCAAGCTCTGGCATAACGTATGAGTTATGATATGAACACTCCATACGCAGGTGCTGAAGGGATATTGCCACAGATGAAAGGAAAGTTGACAATTCTGAATGAAAAGTCATCACGTTTGTCGTAAAGTTTGGTCAATAGTTTTCCTTTACAATCGATTTCGAAGTGTACGTCAAGAAATGACTGTGTAAGAATAGGTCAGCAAGCACAATTTGTTCCCATTGGAATGCCGACTGTTTGTCGAAAAACACGTCCACCAAACTGGGCAATATGTTATCGATAAATTTAGTTAACATCACTACTGGAATAACACGTGTCGTGATAGGAGTGGAGACCCCTTAGAAAGCTTCGAGTGTAGAACTTAAACGATGTAGATTTTTGTGAAGTTTAGGAATCCATTAAATAAACGTTAGATCACAATCATCGTTTTTTTATGGAGAGACTGAAAGAGGATAGCACAGATTTATAGTTTTCTACTATATCTTCTTTGGAGAATGTTGTAGCAGTATAGGTCTTATAATTGCTTTTATTATCGACGTCTACCTCTTATAATATTGGATGTAATTCGAATTGCAGACAAAAACAATGTTGTTTTTTTGGGCTTTGTTTGCTGGTCCAACAACATATTTGTCATGTACAGAAGACAATGTTTTTTCGTACCTTGGGGACTGTAATTTATAGAAGGGTCTGAAAAATTTCCATCGAAATTAGAACTGCGAAGCACATTTTGGTCGGTCCCTCCGCGGGACTGTATTTTATATAGTCCTGCTGGCCGAGTGGTCTAAGGCGCTGAACATCATCGGATAATTTTTCAGAACCATGTATAAGTTTACCTTATCTTCACTGTATCAATTTTATCCTTTGGAGCAGTGTAGCGGATAAATTTGTCACATTCTGAGACGATATATATATATGTGTGTATTTTATTTTATTGCATTGAATGATAAATTGTAAAAAAAAATAATGAAATATTATGAATAAAAAAATCAACTTAATCAAAAATGAGTCGAGTGATAGGGACAAACATTGCCCCATTAGGTATATACTTAGCATATCTTAGCAAATACTTAATTACTTTACTAACTCGTCCTGCATAACATGCTGATATATTCATTAGAAAATAAGTAATAAAAGCTGTCCGAATTTCTTTTTTCATTTTCTCAACAAAAAAGAATAATTGGTAATTTATGTGTGACGGATAAAATGAAATTTCGGAAATACACTTTAAATAGTTGTTTTATGAATCATCGCCTTGGTCGTATTGCCATTTATTTTCTTAATCTTGCATATGTACATTTTTGAAACGAGCAGGTGACTGGCGATTGGTCAATGCCCCGATTGTACTCTCAGCTGTTATCGTTCTTTCTCAATTACTTTAAACCACCTATATTTATAGTCTATATAATACTTATAACGGTAGGGTCAACTGTTGAAAAGGTAATAACATCACGCACATCTCTACAGGAAATCTCAATTTGATTAACACCGTCAGTAAGATATTGGTTCCTGATTGCCTTTTAGGACTCTCATTTTATACTCTAATAAATCTTATTTTGTTATATAGAAATAGTACTGTACTGTTAGAGCAACAAATGGTGTCAAACATTATTTGAACACATGAAGTAACCCTGATGCCACAACTTAATTGTTAAACCTATGTGCGTGTTTCTGTTTAGTAATAATTTGTTTTTTATATCATAACGAAAAAATTACACAACATGATAATTGGTTTATTTCTAACGGAAAATGTAGCATAACAAAAGTACCATTGAACAACATTGATTTGGTAAGCGATTGTACGTGCAAACTTTCAATTAATATTTTAGTGGCTTTCCATTGTCAGACTAAATTTGAAACTTCATACTGCACATTTAACTGCTGATGGCTGCCCTTTCAATGCTGAGATCGTGAAGAAGATTTGTTCGTTTATTCTGCAACTAGTTTTTAATGTATCATCAGCGCATTGACAGTATGTAAATTCCGAGGATCATGGCATTAGCTGGAGTTTAAAAAAATCTCCAATGAATTTTTTTTTCTAAGAGGTATTATTCCTTTATCTGTTAATTCTCCGACATTGTTGAATGGAATTTAATGAATTTTTTCTTAGAAAATTTATCAAATATTGAAAATGTAAGTCTTCCGAGAACGATTTTCTTGTTTTTTGTTTTTGTTTTCTTTGTTTTTTTGTTTTTTTTTTTGTTTTTTGTTTTTTGTTTTTATTTTTTTTTTTTTTTTCTGATGGCAAAAAATTAAATTTGCTATTCATTTATATAAGTCATTTTAAGAATGGAATGACAAATAACAATAGAAAATATTCAAGTATTTATGTCTGATCACCTAAACCTTTAATTCAAAATATAAACTAAAATCTGTATCGTGTTTTGTTTCATGAACAGTTTTAAAAATTAGAATTTAAAAAAGAAAAGTTAATTTGAAATATATAAATAAGAATGATAAGATGATTGTTACCGGGTTTCGCGATACTTTGAAATATATCACCAATACATTTAATTGATATTATCAGCAAGGCCCAATACTAAGTGTATACGAAACTTCAAATTACTTCGTCAGGAAAAGTATTGAAAAAAAAACTGACAACTGCCAACCCACACCACAGACATAAGGTGCTGTTTAAAGATGATCTTGATCATTGTGAAATAGCATCGAATTCAAGATAAAAATTATATAACTGTTATTGAGCTGACTAAAATCAATGCAGATTTTTGACATTCATTCCAAAGGTGTTCGTAGTCGTAAGAAGAAAGCTAATGATGCGTTCTTCTAGGAACTTTATTTATCGCCTGAACATGTTTCCAAAAGGACAGTTACTTTCAGGTCGTCGACACTGTGGTTTGACTCTCAAAATGTTCATCGACTGGACAAATGAAAATCCTGGACGTAATAGAAACTGGAACACCAGTGATGTGCATTTCTAATATATATTTAAATTACTTTCCAGACATAACACCAATATGATACTACATAAAGAAAATGGTCATAAAAATGTGGTGTATGATTCACAAATATACATTCGATTTAATATTTTAGACTTTGAATTAATGTGCATATATTCAACATTAGACACAATGGTTATAACATGTACATAAGAAGTATGAAAAAAAAAAACAATAAATGAAAAGCAAACTTTCAGTAATGGGATTTCAGTAATGCTGCATCTAAGTACAGTATTAAGACTGTTACAGCAATTTTGTCATTAGAATTTAGTGTCGATTTAATTTGACATATGTTCTGCATCATAAACCACGTTCCCAGTCAATATTTTATCGATAATGAATAGACGTCTGACAGTTTTTTTTATCCCTCTGGTTGATTTAGTGTCAGGTTTATTGAGAAATTTGTCTTACAAATCACAATTACTCGAATATATGTATACATTAGATACAGTGTAAGTAATAATTGCTATTATGTTTTTAACAACAATATTTGCCAGATAACAGACCATCCATTCCAGTACAAAAACACTGGCTATTTCAAAATTATAAAACCATGTTTCATCACTTTAAATGATATATTTGACTACAACGTGACGAACCTATTGTACCATATCAAAATGTGATATTAAAAATTGCAATGTCGGAGGAACACAAGAAGGATTAAACAAAATAATATGCGGCGATCGTTCTGGAATTAACACCACCAAATTACCCAAAGTTTATCAACATTTTAATCAACAAGATCATTCAATCCCCTCTATGAAAGTTCAAATTTTAGAGACAAAAAATACCATACTACGAACAGTCCCATTCTAAGTAGAAAACTATAGTAGGGAAACATAATAGTAATATTACTGCAATATCTTATGGATGCAATGACAACATCAAAAGCATAGGAAACCTTTCAAGCCAATATAACAATAGCATAAATATGATGAATTTATTTGACAAAACTCCAAGACGGGAAAGGAGTAATGGCCATCGCCACCATACGTCACCTAAGTTACATGATGTCTCCATAGATTATCTCCTTCCTTTCATACAAACACCTCTTGGACTTCATCATATAATAACCAAACTTTATTCTCTACCTCTCACTCTACCACCCTCTCTTTACAAAACAAGTCTTGACACTCCTGTTTCGGACCCCACCTCATCATTAAACAGACTTGTTGCCATCATTTTGGAGATTGGTTTCCACAGACTCTTTAAACCAGTTTGTCAAGATGAAGAAAAAAACATCATTTCTTCCACTACCGTCAACGAAAAAATAGATGCAAAAAATTTGACTAACATCCTCCATCACAAAAAGGTTACCAGGAAAATTCCCCATATTTCAAAGATAAATCCATACCAATTATTTCGTATTCCTATACTTCACTCATTGCATCCAAAATTTTCAATTATAAAAGGTTATTGCAGAACCTCGAGATTGAGGAGATCAAGGCTAAACCACCTGACAAAAATTATCCATGCAAATATTGTCCTTCTGGTCACGTCGTTACGGGAGATTTAACCATCATCGAAAACGAATCTCTGCGTTTTATCCTTTCTAAAGATCCCAAGTGCAGTGAACCACACTCCATAAATTGGAGTTATAACTTTAAAGTTCTTATGGATGCCGTGGAGGACTATGCAAGAAAATGGATAAAACCAGAACAAAAAGACATTGATTCTCTGTCAGAGTGGTTAAAGGCTGTGAGGTCTTTAATTTTGAAACGAATGAAAGTTTTAAGTAGGTCAATGAGTGTCAAGGCTACATCAGTTTTCGGACCCCGATGCACAAAAACATTGTCTACAATACATGACATATGTTATCGTACCAGCAGACAAAGCCCAAAACAACATTGTTTTTGTCAGCAAAACGTTTTACATCCAATGTTTATATCAGGGGTAGACTTTGAAAATAATCAGGCGTATACTGCTACAACACTCTCCAAAGAAGAGATTGTGGAAAGCCATCAATTTGTGCTATCTTCTTTTGGTCTCTCGATGGTTGTGATTTATCGTATATGTACTTGATTCCTAAACTCCACAAGAATCCTATCAAACAACGTTTCATAGCTGGATCTGCAAAGTGTACCTCTTTCAAAACTTTTAACTTCTATACTCACAACTGTCAAATAGGGTCTGCAGTCCTACCACAACACTTGTTACTTCCGCAGTGGTATTAGTTCAATGTGGATCCTGAAAAATTCGAAAGATCTTTTGGAGACAATCAGTTCAAGAGTTTTATCTGAATAGCATTAAAATCTATGATTTTTCAACACTGTATACTTCTATTCCCCATACTCAGTTAAAATCCAAACACTATTCATCATTGTTTTATCAAAAAAAGATTTCTCATACATTGTATGAAATAATTCCAAATCGTCCTCCAAATATTCAAAAGAAAATGTTTACAAAATGCTTGAATTTTTAATCGACAACATGATTGTGCAGTGTGGCGGACGGGTTTTTTCAACAAACCGTCGGCATTCCAATGGAAACAAGTTGAACTCTTTTACTTGCTGACCTATTTCTTCACTCCTGTGAGGCTGAGTTTATAGCTGCTGATCTGATATGAAAGAGAGAATATCGTTTGGCTAGATCCTTTAATCTCAGTTTCCGGTAAGTAGATGACGTATTAGCTTTAAACAATCCTACTTTTTGGGGCTTGATACATCGCATCTACCCCAAAGAACTTGAGATAAAGGATACTACTGACACTGTGAAGTCAGCCTCATATCTTGACCTACTTTTAGAAATCGATGGTAAAGGAAAACTATTGACCAAATTTTACGACAAACGTGATGACTCATTCACAATTGTCAATCTTCCTTTCATATGTTCCATCATCCCTTTAGCACCTGGGTATGGAGTGTTCATATCGAAACTCATACGTTATGCCAGAGCTGCTGAAACTACGCAGACTTGTTGTATCGCGCTAAAACTCTAACAAGTAGGCCTCTGGAACAGGGTCATGTTGCTACACGATTAAAGTCATCACTACAGAAGTATTATGGTTGTCATCATGAACTCGTGGATTGTTATGATGTATCCATTTGCACCATGAAAACTGATTTATTCAACGGGTCATAGTTTTCCTTCCCTCGTTTGCCTATCCCTGATTTGACACGGCGGTTGTTTCTAGAGAAGCAGAGGACGCTTATCCTACCGGTGCACCAGGTCCATGCTCCCAGTTTTTAGTGGAGTCGGAGTTGCTCATTTGCTTTTGTTATGTATGATTTTAGTTACTATATGTTCTTTGTTGTGTATATCTGTTTTCCATGTCTGGCCTTTGTGCCTGGATTACATTCTTTTGATTACCGCTATAACATTGGTTCCTTTGGTTACTCTTTCATTTGAACTGCTAAGTTTTCAACGTTAGATATTAGAATTATTGCAGCTTTTGACTAGTTATTCCTATGCTTCGATTTCATTTATTTGACTTTTTGACTTACTATGGTTTATCATGATCTTGACACAGATTTTCCTTGGAGGACTTCATTTATATAAAGATTTTGGTTTACTTGTGGTAGATTTTGTTTTACTGGGTCTTTTTTGTATCAAATATTAATATTTGATCAACAGTTTAACAGTATTTGTTTTAGAAATCATTTTGCAAAATATATTTTATTGTTTTATATGTATATTTCAACAACGAACACTTGACTCGGTCAACACCCTTAGTAAGTTTGCAATCAACACCAAGAGTTTATATTTTTTCAGTTGTTTTCGTTCTAGCCCAATTACTTAACAGCCCATACATATATAGCCATATACGATACCAACAACAGGGTAAATTGTTGAATAGTAAATTACATCACGTACATCATTTACAGGAAATATCAATTCCAATAAGCCCGTAAGCGGGAGATGGATTTACTTACTGCCACTCGTAACTATCTTTATATAGTCTATTTTCATTGATATGAATATATAGCAATAGTAAAACAAGTGCTGCAAAATGTATTACCACATGAAACAAAACATGTATCAATGCAAAGGCTTTGTTTATAAAGTTGATGTCCCTGTTCCTTTTAAGTTATAGGGCGTTTTTATATAGCGTAAGAATGACACAACGTGATAATTGATTTATTTGTTAAGTAAACGTCGCGTTACAAAACAAACTATTGCAAAACATTGATTTTGTTTGAGTGTTTGCATGCAAACTTACTATTAATGTTTAAGTAGCAATTAATTGTTAGAATAAATCCGATTTTGGAAACCTAATACTGCACAGTTAACGGCCATTGACTACCCTTTCAATATCTAGATCTTGACAAAGATTTGTTATTTTCTTTTACGACTAGTGTTTATTGAGCAATCAGTTCATTGACACTAAGTAACTCCTGAAACTTAATGTATTAAATTACGAAACTGTTGACCTTCCCCGTCCGATTTACATGTTGTTCCTGAGATGACAGAAAATCGAAATTGCTTTAAATCTTCTGATTGGAAGTTTTGCAGCAAAACGAATTTTGTTAATTGAATAGTAATTAGAAGAATAATAACCAACAAGAATGTATGCACTTTTATTTAATTATACATGCATCATACATGTACTTACCACCTTTTTATAAATATAAAAAAACCAAAAAAAACAAAAACAAAACAAAACTAAACAAAACAAAATTCCCCAATTTTTTAATTGTAATAAATGAATTTGTTCGTATGTTGTTTCAAACAGCTCTCTAAAATGCAGAAGTAAAGAGGAAAAGTCGATTTTAACTGTTTAACTGTTTCCGATAACAAAATGATGATTGTCCCAAGGTTCCAGAATACGTATAGGTATGTGTGAAGTAAGTTACAAATTACTGAAACTGCCATCAAAGCTCAATAATAAGTGTAAACAGAACATCAAACTGTACGTACTTTAAAAAGAATAAAAAAAAACATGTAGGATTATTTAGGTAACTTTCAACAAAAAAATAAGTTTTCATAACCGATTAACAAAAGTTTCATAATCAAATGCCACGGAATCAACATTTTTCAGTAGAAAATACTTTTGCCTCAGTGAAATTGATATTGTTACATATTCTTTTGTTTATAGGTTATTAGTGCTGAAATATAACAATTTATGTATAGAAACCGATGTTTATACATTTATGATGTTTTAATGTTAACGATCAAGACTGAGGGTGTCATTAAATTATTTAATATTTTCTTCAAAGACAATCCTAGAAGCTACATCTCAAAACAACAATTTGTACTAGTATCACAAAAAAAAAAAAATACAATTAACTGAACATGTTTGAAAATTCAAAGAGTAAATGAACACGCTAGTTGTAATAGAAATTGGAACACAAATGATATGCCGTCAATATATTTAGTAAATTATCTTTAGCTAATCACTGGAAGAAATGTAGGATTGAGGCATGTAACGAGGCGTGGGAATTTGAATGGTGAAGGTGGGAAAACTCCGTTTAAGATAGTCATTGACTACAGAATTACATTCCATTCAGTTAAAGAGTAATCAAGGGAACCAAGATTATAGCGGTAATCAAAAGAATGTAATCCAGGGACAAAGACCAGACATGAAAAACAGACATACACAACAAAGAACATGAAGTAACTAAAATCATACACACAAAGTAACAAAAGCAAATGAGCAACTCGGACTCCACTAAAAACTGGGAGCATGGACCAGGTCCACCGGTAGGATAAGCGTCATAAAAGATCGGACAAAAAAGGAAACAACATAATGGGAGAGATATCAAAATCCAAAGACAGAATAAATCCATGGTAAAAGTAATTAAAATCAATCGACGTACACAATGCAGACAATTTACAATGTAATGAGAAAGCTACAAATAAATAAAATACGAAAACATATATGAAAAGCGTAACCTTTATTTTATACGTAGACTTATGCAAGCGTCATAAAGGATTAATTAACCATAGAGCGTCATTATAATTGTCGTTAGTATACCATCAACGGACCGATACTATTTTATCGCTTTTGTATATTTCGTTGCAATGTGAAACAAATACTGCAATATAAATCGAGCTTATAGCTTTACTAATCAAGTTACACAGATAACGTGTGTCACATTTGTATATGTCTGGCCCTTGGATTCTCAATATAGATAACAAAATTACAATCATGAAACGAAATTATAAAAAAAAGCAAATGATGATCACTCAAAAAAATTAAGACAGTTATGGTTAACTCATTCCTTTTAATTCCTTTTTAATTCCTCGATAGTTATATTTTTTTCAAAGATAATTGAACTGAGCACTTATTGTATCACTTATATGTTTATTATACTTTGGATATTAAGTGTTTTTCTCAGTTTTTTCAAGATTAAAAGTTCTATATATAACTTCATTTTTTTTATGATGAAATTATATGTACTCAGCTCCGATTTGGAATTTATAATTTCCATTTTAGGGATTGTGTGTGTTTGTGTGTGTATGTGAATGTTTTACTTAAATTTACTCCTAAAGAACTGTATGATCGATATATAATATAAAGTTCTTTATGTTTTGTTCATAATTAAAAATATGGCCCTTGTATGATATATATATATTTTTAAAGTTATTGTTGCTTCTTTACCGGTATTTTTGCTTATCAATGTTAATGCTTTATGTCGCTACAATAGTAATGAAAATTGTTTATTAACGAACAAAATGCTGGTAGTGTAATATAAACCATGAAAGTAACAATATATGCCGAGAAATACAGACAATAAGGAAACAAATTCAACATTAAAAAACAGCAATAATACAATATTATGAAATATAGATATGAACCGAAACTCCAGTATTTTATGGAGACATTACCACCGTTTTAAGTAAACCAGTACTAAAATATTGCTATTTAAATAAAACACATACTGGTAAGTTCTTCCTCACCTACTTAAGGTCACAAGTTTCTACCAAATCCTGTCCTTTACTTAATAAATACGTTAAATCAAGTAATGACAACACGAAGAAACTCTAGATTGCAAATAACTCAATACATATTACGTAACCAAGCGATTGGTCTGAGAATAGTTAATTTACCTTAACTGGACATTTCCCTATATATAATTTACCTAAAACATGTTAATTTTCCTATAACATTAAAACGAATACTTTAATTCAAGTTATATCGTTCGTTTTCTCTTGATTAAATGGACATTTGCAGATAAAATCGCTGTAAAGTTTGGCTAAAAAATTGCCTGAAGATTTCCATTATTTCTTGGGTAATATAATTAGAAGTTGATAGAAAAGTTGAATTTCTTTGGCCATTGTTCAAAACCAAGGGGATTGAGTCAAGAGAATGACATTTAATAAGGGGAAATTCTATTCTATTCCTCGAAGATATTCCACTATTCTATGGACAGTCTTGTGGTTTAATGTAAGTACATCACCGTCTAAGAATCAGGCAAAATATGTTGAAGGTGTGGAACATGAAGGGAAAAACACAGAGAATTTATTTCATAAACTAAGTATTTATACCCGATAACCTACAGAAATAACCGTCAAAGTGTTAGTAAAATTTGCCTTTTTACAATATTGATAGGTCAAATTTGATTGAAATGCACTATGAAAAAAATGACGGAAAATGTTTTGTGCACTTTTTCCTTATACAAGCAGTAAAAAAATATATTTATTTGAGGCAAAAAAGACCAAATTGAGAATTATGTACCACCCATTGCCTGATTCGCAAATAGAATAGTACTAAAAAGTTTATATGTTGTTATGATAAAATATGAACTAGGCTTTAAACACTGTTCAGGGTTATTGCGAAGAAACGGAATACTAATGAACAAATGATTCACCACATCTATGAGATACTTCAACTATTTAACACGCATCACTTATCGTTTGTTAATTGAAGAATATTCGTTAGGTATTAATTTCTTGACAATGATTCTATTTAATTAGGTGCTCCTACTAAATTATATGAGTCCTTTTCCAAACCCTGTATTTGATAAGTGTCGTGTCATTGTATTATAAAATAGTAATGTTGTTACCTGAACAAAAGGAAAAAACTATAATCACGTCAATCGATCACGAGTGTCATCAATGCAATTGCGAAACACGTTGACACTAACCATATCTGACGTAATGACTGTAAGCTAATTTAACTACACTACTAATTTAAAAAAAAATGTACGGCGGAGATCAGTTCTAATTAATTATAAGAATTGTTATTAGTTTTCAAGATTGTGATGTAAGGGTTCTACTGCTGATAATTCCATAGAGGGACGATTCGATATTTGACGATCTCACGTTTGTCGATTCACTGATTATTAAGGTCATTAAATTCATTTCCATTTCAGTTTTTAATTCAAAAGAAGCAATGTGCTTTTTTTATTTTCTAATGAACGAAATTGGCTGGGTGTTTTTAGTGTCATGTCCTGATCGTTTGACGCTCTTAATTTTATAAAGATACAAGAAAATCATACTATGATTTTGGAATATATCGCGAATAAAATCTACGCGAAATAAGATCGATTACAGAAAGCGCGGGAAAAGACGTCACGGATATTTCCAGGTTAACGGTATTTTAGCTAAATATAAAATTGTTCTTTGACGGGAGTGGATAACAATTGTTTGCCAAAAGTACGACCGGAAAATGATTAAAAGTATAAAATAAATAGATAATTATATTAACTATGTTTAACTTCAAGAACTTCTATCTTTCTTCTTACATAAAATTTCCTGAAACTATTATGCTTTCTAAGTTGTTATGCAATCCAATCTCATTTTCAAACTAAATGGGTAGTTTGCAGTTGTATTTCAGGTCACACTTACGTCATTTAACAAAACCAAATGTTATGAATTATCAATTTTGTTGTTTTGTTTTCGGTGTATTATGCACCATGCCCACACATAAAAAACCTAGTTTGTTGCTTTCACATATGTTACTTTTTGTAGTGATTAATGTTTTTACCAAATATGAAGTTGTTTTGCAAGGTGGACACTAAATCTGCGCCCAGAATTTGACCAAAGGTGTATAATACACAGATGATTATCTGAAATATGGTCAACTTAATTCGATTTTGTCTCACTTCATAAATCCGTAAGATCTCTTGGATTTTATGTAATTAAATTAAGTTTTCAACACCTTGTAATTAATTTACAAATGTAATTCAAACCATGAAAGCCCTTTATGTCTCTCCTCCTTTTCAAGAATTCTGATATACATGTATAGGTAGGTGTACTACTTTCATAGACTGTTCGGAAAACTAAACAACGCAAAACTTCGGGATGTCTATGTACCACACACCATATAATTATTGCCAAAATGTCATTTTTTTTATTCTTAATGCCAGATTACAAGGACACTTGTCTTTCCTTGAGTGTATAGACCAGGAAGTATGCACTATGATGACTTTATAAGAACCTACGATTGGCGTTAAATATATTTAATTGTGGTTATCATGAAGTTGTTGTTCTGTATTCTGGTCTAGTTGGATGATAGTGATCTTAGACAGAAACAATTTCTTGTTATATTAGCACCCAGTATGTACTGACGAATACGAGTATACCATAATTAGTAAAACCTAGCTATAAAATTAAACACGTACTCTTAGATACGGTAAGCACAGACTATAATGCGGATATCGACTGGTTATTTACAATTTTGTTTCATTATGTTAACGCTTCAGAATGAATATTAAGGCTTATACAAATTCGCCATTAGTCTTTATCTAATCTGAAAAGTAGAAATTACCACATGTACCAAGTTAAAAATCCTGAAAGCAGAATGCGATGCTATTCTTATAATGTGCACATCATGTTTTAAAACTAATTTATATGATATAATTCCATGAATAAAACTTTTCATTCGAGTATGTACTTGTAAATGTACTTTATACTACATTAATTCGATTTGGGCCTCCAAAATGCATTGGCATTATATGTATTGACAATTTTCAGTCGCTGATAATATGTAACACCGCCTTCTTTCATTCCCTTGCACGATCTACCTGTTTACATTAACCACATATTCGAAGGCCAAATGTGGGGAAGGTATGTAATAAAGAAGACCCAAAACTTGATTTTAAATATAATAAGATAGCAATGTAAAGACAATAACAGGAAATATAACAGGAAACAAACAAAAGTAATATACGAAATTTGGCACAAATCGGAAATACGCCCTACAAAGTCTCGCCGTTACCCCGATTCAAGACCTCATCCGTACAATGTGTTTATTTCGAGTCAATACACTGGTCTTGTCATTCAATAGCATTTCAATATCTCAATCATTCAGCTATGATTAGGACTTGGGATACATTACATTAGGGGCGTATGTGTTGCATAAAGGAACATAGACAACATAGCAGAGATTACAACACTTGAAAGGTAACAACCTCCCATTTGCATCACACACCATTCCCTCCAATTATCCGTGCTAATTTCTGTTCGTATATACCTTTGTTTTTTTTTTGTTTTTTGTTTTTTTGTTTTGTTTTTGTTTTGTATGTATGTTTTTTTGTTTGTATGTTTTTTTTTTTTTGGTTTTGTTTTTGTTTTATTATTCTAATATGATCTTACGTATCATATTATGTAATTTGTCAAGATTAAATCTATTATCTTTAGTTAGGTTCGTCGAAAAGATGTTTGTAGGTAAACACTTGTTGAAACGTTCTCCTATTCTCTCAACTCGAACCCCATACCCATTCAACGCCATATCTAACTTCTTATATTATGCCTCATAGAATATTAATATTTCAAAAATAACTTGGACATACTAAATGATATGAGTCAAGATGTGAAAAAAAAAATAATAAAAACTCAACGTAAACAGAGCAATGTGATATAGAACTAAAAGTTGTTTATGGATATATGGACATATGGTAGTGTGCAAAAAAATTAAGTGTTTGAAAGTTTATATTGCTAAATTATCAATATTCCTTCGTTTCGGGCATTTATCCATTACAACAGAAAATAATTTTCCTGAAACAACATTAATATGTAAACAATGTTTAAATTCAAACGTTTATTTAAATACATTTTTTGTACATTAATAGTAAACGTAGATAAAATTATGAAACAAAAATAATAACAGTTATTTATAAAGTTATTTCAAGATCAGTGAAAATCAGTTAACTAACTTTTCATCACACAAAATTGCATTTGGCCTGAAGCGATAAATCTGCACAAGAATGTAAATTAAATCATTAAGTTGCAAAGAATCATTTTTACCTGTTGTATAGTAACAATGAATTACAAGTTTTATGTAAATAAACCGATCTCTATATTAGTGTTTTATACAAATTTACATTCATAATTAAAAGTGTTCACCCCCTCCCTAATCTCTGCGTTCCAAATGCAATATCCCTGATGAAATCAGAATATTCGCCTATACACTTACTGTGCTATAAAAACAACTTGCACCAAGATCAGAAATAAAAATCAGTAAAATGAAAATTACGATATTGCTTCTTCATATCTGTCCAGTATGTTTTCACTGTCCATGTACCATCGATATGTGTATTTCCCGTTATAAAGCATGTGCAAATTTTAATAGTTTAACCATTTTCTTAAAATATAAAGTCGATATACATATATGAATAATTTAGTTTCAGTGTCAATATGTCATCTTTATAATTGCAAATAGAACAAAGCATGTGCGTGTACATTTGAAAAAAAAACAATCGTTTTGAGAGATTTCCAAAATATTAATTTTTCATATAATAGTATATGATATGATAAAACCAATCATATTACCGGAAAAAAAATAAAAGCAACAAAAGAGTAAATGATCATTCTACGACTACACTGATTGGTGAAAAAAATTAAGTCATACTAATAACAGGTAATTAAAACATTAAAAGGTATATGAAGTGACATTTGAACTAAATACGTTTTGCTATCACATGTTATACGTTCATTATTGTGTCTTTTTCAATAAAAGTTATATTCTTACTTGTTCCGCACAAACTTATATAACGCATTGGATTTAAGGAAAAGTTGTATCACATAGCATATCATGCTCTTTCGTTTCTTGTCCGGTTGTAAGTGAACAACATTTTCTTCATATTCTACTGTTTGGCATGTATCATCGAATAATTCATGTACGCGATATCCGTTTTAATCTTAGAACTTGAATGACACTGTAAGCAAACGTACAAAAATCAAAAGAAAGAAAAGTAAATTCAAAACAAAACGAATAACAACAATGGTACTATTACAAAACATACATACAAACGAACAGGAAAAAAAAAAAAAACAAAACAAAATAATGACATTCTGGCACAAAGTAAACACCAGCAAAAAGGTAAGGATGTATATTGTAACGCATGTACTGATTGTTTTTTCTTTTCCTTTCTTTTCTTTTCTTTTTTTTTTATTCAAGACGGTTTTCTAAGAATGTAATAAAACATAAACTTATAATTGTACATTAGACGTTAAATGTATTTATGACACATATAATACAAAGTAAAGTTCTAAACTGCTGGAGAATGAATAATGTTGTATGATTTATCTTATATTATTTTTTTTCCTTTCTTTGAATTATAGCAGATTTTTCACAGACTAATTGGATCTAGATCTATATTATATCATTGTATGTGACGGAATATTTGTTTTAATCTACAGAATGTACATTTGTTTGAATCTACTGGACGTACATTTTATTTTATACCGTTAAATACTAGTTCTGTATAGACTTCTGATTGAAGGTATAACTTACTTGACCATGCTTATGCAACATATACAATGAGGAAAATACGTAATGTTTAGGTTTGCGCAGTTATTTATCGACTTTTCCATTATTTAAAAAGCCCAATTTCTAGATAAGGAAAGCAAGATCACAAAAACCTCTCTTAGGAAGGCAAAATTCCCATCCAATCTATACTAACATATCCATGACGTGCCGAAGATTTTTTCCACGAATGTGATCAGACAAAAAGATAATATTTCTTCCGATTAGCGAAATGATTTAAAATGTCTAAAATGTCTGTGCAAACAGGAATTTTAAAAACAAACATTGCAAAGTTAAAGTGGTAATCAAAAGAATGTAATCCAGGGACAAAGACCAGACATGGAAAACAGACATACACAACAAAGAACATAAAGTAATTTAAATCATACATATAAAGTAACAAAAGCAAATGAGCAACTCGGACTCCACTAAAAACTGGGAGCATGGACCAGGTGCACCGGTAGGGTAAGCGTCCTCAGCTTTTCTGGAAACACCCGCCGAGTTGCTCATACAAAAGTCAAGTCCGGGGTAGAAAAACGAGGAAAGAAAAACTATGACCCGTTG
The DNA here is from genome assembly GCA_037379345.1 of Perna viridis. NCBI lineage: Eukaryota > Metazoa > Mollusca > Bivalvia > Mytilida > Mytilidae > Perna > Perna viridis. Next base: position 36,922,124 of record CM074514.1, on the reverse strand, counting down.
AATAAATCAGTTTTCATAGTGCAGATGGATACACCATAATATCCACGAGTTCATAACGACGACCATAAAACTTCTATAGTAATGACTTCCACCTTGTTGCAACATAACCCATTTCCAGAAGCCTATTTGTTAGAGTTCTAGCGCGATACAAGGAATCCGCGTAGTTTCGACAGGCTCTGGCATAACGTATGAGTTGTGATATGAACACTCCATACGCAGGTGCTAAAGGGATGTTGCCACAGATGAAAGGAAAGTTGAGAATTCTGAATGAAAAGTCATCACGTTTGTCGTAAAGATTTGTCAATAGTTTTCCTTTACCATCGATTTCTAAGTGTGGGTCAAAATATGAGGCTGACTTCACATTGTCTGTTGTATCCTTTATCTCCAGTTTTTTTTGGTAGATGCGATGCATCAAATCCCCGAAATTAGGATTGTATAACGATAATACGTCATCTATATAGCGGAAACTGAGATTGCAGTATCTAAACAAACGATATTCTTTCTTTCTGATCAGATTAGATATAATGTAAGCCACATACGAGTGACGGAATAGGTCAGCAAGTAAAGGAGCACAATTTGTTCCAATTGGAATGCCGACCGTTTGTTGAAAAACACGTCCACCACACTGGACAAATATATTGTCGATTAAAAATTCCAGCATTTTGTAAACATCCTCCTCTATATATTTGGAAGATGATTTGGAATTATTTCTGATAAAGTATGAGGAATCTCTACCAAGACCTATATATTTGTATCTAGGTGTACCATCTTTTTTGGAAAAAAATTAACGATCTATAATGTTTTTATGTTGGGATGTTAACTGGGTATGGAGAATAGAAGTATACAGTTTTGAAAAATCATAGGTTTTAATGCTATTATATTCAAATAATTGTCTTGAATTAATTGTCTCCAAAAGATCTTTCGAATTTTTTTGGATCCACATTGAATTAATACCACTACGGGAAAAACAAGTGTTGTGGTAGGACTGCAGACCCTCTTTGAAATTAAGTATATGATTTACAAATATACATTTAGAGGAATGCGCATGTGTTCAGGATCAATATGTGTTAAAACGTGTACCTAAGAAGCACTTTCAACCAAAATAAATTCAAATTAAAAAAAAAAACATGGGATGTGTCTGGGTCAATCGATTAGTGCACTTATTATTTTAACATCTAGTGTTTAACCTCTTGCCACTATATTGTAATTAGAATCATTAGGAAGTTTTGTCCCGGAATTGGGATTTAATTTGACATATGCTCTGCATTTGAAATCATATAACAATAACAATAATGAAGGGTCGTCTTTCACTTTTACTGATTCCCCTGGTTGATTAATTCTAGTTTCAGTTTGATAATAAATTAATTTGAAGTAAATACTGTAATATGATTGGTTAAAATAATATTGTTATATCTAATGGATAGAAAAATATTGACACGCCCTTATTCAGTTAAATATAGAGATATCCAGGGACAAAGACCAGACATGGAAAACAGACATACACAACAAAGGACATAAAGTAACTAAAATCATGCATACAAAGTAACAAAAGCAAATGAGCCAATGAGCAACTCGGACTCCACTAAAAACTGGGAGCATGGACCAGGTGCACCGGTAAGGTAGGTGTCCTTTGCTTTTCTAGAAACCCCCGCCGAGGAAACGAGGAAAGGAAAAGTATAAACGGTGAATAACGATCCACGAGTTCATGATGACGACCATACAACTTCTGTAGTGATGACTTCAATCTTGTAGCAACATAACCCTGTTCCAGATGACGCCTATTTGTTAGAGTTCAAGCGCGATACAAAAAGTCTTCGTAGTTTCGGCAAGCTTTGGCATAACGTATGAGTTGTGATATGAACACTCCAAACACAGGTGCTGAAGGGATGTTGCCACAGATGACAGGAAAATTCTAAATGAAAAGTCATCAAAAATTTTAAAAAGAGATTAAGTAACATAGTAATAAAATAAAATAAACATCTTAACATGTTAACTTTAAATATGGTGTTTTTATCAGACAATTTATCGAATTTAATTTTGAAAATCATGTTTTCGAAATTAGAAAAAAAAGGGGTTTTACATTTCATTGACTTGTTATCTGTCTGTTTTCGTTGTCAATTTCATTCACTTGACTTCTCGACTTAAATGTGGTTTTTCATAATGTCTGCAGTTTTTGTGATACCGTTTCTTCATGTATTTGGTTCGGTTGTGCTGTGAAAAATGCTACACTATGTAATGTGTATCAAATCTGTTTTGTTAGTTGTGAATGATCCAAATCAAAAATATTTATTTATTGAGTTTAATGATATCCTATGAATAACTTAATGAACTATGTACATTGCTGTGACCCGTTACCATGTCAATACACTAAGTAAAGAATAAGTGTCAAAAGTTGCAATTTGTCAGCTGTGTCTTTTTTATTTCCCAAATCATTTAACAACAGAATCACCTATAGCCATATATAGTACCTATAACAGGGTAAATTGTTGAAAAGAAGTGGCATCACGTACATCCTCTACAGGAAATCTCAATTGGAATAACTCCGTCAGTAGATGGATTCTTAATTGCCACTCATAACTCTACTTTTTATTGATTACTACCATTTATAATGATGCATGACAATAGTGTCATACTGCAAATTAACAAGTGGTGCCAAACGTTTATCTCATGAAACAATATAAAAGCAAAGGCTACGTTTATACAAGTTTTGTGGGTGTTTCTGTTGAGTGTTCTTATAATGCGTTTTTATATAATACCTTTAGAATGACATAGCGTGGTGTTTTGGTTGTAAAACTTAAGTATACGTCGTGAAATAAAATGTAGCATTGTTAAGCACATTTGATGATATTCATTATGTTAAAGTTATTACATGACATGCTAATCTGACATTAATGTTATAGTAAATATCAAATTAATTTTAGAGTGGATCTGATTGGGGAAAACATAGCGCATTTAAAACGGTTAATGAATGTTCCTTCAGTATCTAGATCGCGAGGAAGATGTGCCATTTAATTCTATAACTAGTATTTGTTTTGCAATCGGTTCATTGACACTCTAAACTCTGAATTGTCATTTTGTTGGGCCATTGAGAACCTTTACGTTGTGTTTAGATTTCAACAATAGTCTAACAATATTGTTTTAATTTTAAAATATTGCGAAATATATATTCCGGTTTAATTTTTTTTTAAAAATGACATACTTATGTAAACATATGCCTGTGAGCACTTTTAATATAACAATCAGACTAAAGTTATCGTATAAGATATTATTGTCAGTATTAGTATCATGTGGATGGTTTAAATACATGTGTGTATATATATATATATATATCAGACTAAATTCTAAAAAAACAGCATATTTGTTTTAATGTATGACTTCGAACACTTTTATGACCATAATGGTCTGATGTTATTGTAAGATATACTGAAAATGTCAATATAACTATCATGTTGGCGATTTTGACACTTACATACGAATATGACAATTTTCAAAATTACATAATGTTGCAAATGTATTGTTGAAAAAATGTGTTTGTGTTTATTGGTGTACTGTTAATACACTTACTAGTCTATATTTATTGTATGAAATTGAAGATTTTTGAAATCATCATCATGTGCATGACTGCTACACATGTATTTCAGTCCAAATCCTTAATAATGACATATTTCTGTAAATTGGATGCGAGTGAACACTTGAAAATTCCATTATGATGCCAAAGTAACAAAGGAAATGGCTACGGCAAATTTTTAAGACATGACATATTTCAGTAAATCACTGCAGGCATCAAGCATTTTAATTTCAACTGTTGTTTAAAGTTATTGCATAAAATGTTAAAAATGTCAATATTAGTATCATTTGGCCATGAGTGACAGAGGTGCTTATATTATAGTCTTAATTTTACAAAATGATGTATTTATTGTATGAGTGTCATCAATTACAATATACCTATCAGTATACAATTATTTTATAAAATATCCATGCGAATATCATGTTGGTGACTGTGACACATACATTTCAATCTCAATTCTTTAAAATAACAAATTTTAGTTTCATGCATGAATGTGGACACTTGTACTCTATGTTCAACAATGGTCTGATGATATATATGAAATATTTAATATGTCAATATCCGTATTTGTAGGTTGTTGCGTTACTTGAAAAATTTTCAAAATTACATAGTTTTGCAAAATGTATATGTGTGTATGCTCTTTTAATATACATACCAGTCTGAAATAATGTTATGTTTAACTGGTCTTGTCAGTATTAGTATCATGTGGATGGCTGTGACACATACATTTCTGCCAAAACCTTAAATTAGACATGAAATTGTTTGTAACTGAGTACATTTGAATTATCCATGATAGGTTTTAAAAGCTGAAGATGTCAAAATTAGTACGTGTGGTTTGCTTTAACACATATATATCTGTCTAAATAAAGAATAATTCTTTAAAATGATTGATTACGAGAACTTTTTTACTTCATAGTGATACAAAATTATTCTATAAAAATAATGAAAATTTAAATATAATTATCTCTTAACTTGTTGCAACACTTATGGATCAAATGTATGTGTGTGAACACTTTTAATATACCTATCAGTCTAAAATTATCATATAAAATGTTCATATAGCCAATAAAAGTATCTCATATATGGCTGTGATACATAAATTCCATTTAAACATCTACGACACATTTTTTAGCGAATTGTATCAGTGTGATTACTTTTAATCTAATCAATGGTATAATTCTTTTGCTTGTAATGCTAAATATGCCAATATTAGTATTATAGTTATATGTCAGTCGAAATTATACAAAATGACATATTTCTACAGATTGTTAAAGTATAAAATTGTTTGCATTCAATACAATTATCGGGAAAATACCGAAAAAAAAACACAAAACTGAAAGCAGGTTTCAGAGGTATATAAAAGAAGACAAACGAAAATATAACCCGTATAAGAATTGAAGAGAATTATATGAATGCGGTATCGTCTTAGTACAATACTTCTTTTAGTTACACAGTGCTAAAAATAAGCCTGTTGCTAAGATCAAGACGGTGTTTTGGGAAAAAAATACTGGAAACGTTATCTGCACATTGATTGTCTTATTAACTTTGTCTGACCGTTTAAATCGAGGAACAATTAAGCTCTAAAGAAAATGTCTGTATTTCTTTGTAAAGAAACCTTGGTTTAATAAACTTTCAGTAATGTTTTTGTCAGTCATATTCTTTTTTGCCTAATAAAGGCCATTATTAGAAGACATTCAGGCGTGATATGAAGTATAAACAAATCATAAAATGCAGCGTATTCGTCTACTAAGACGATGAATTGTATGTTTTTATTTTTTTATTTTAGAATCTACAGGTTATGACGGAGTTTGTCGGAAGGATAAAGTTCAGGTGTCAATCAGAAGCGGATAAAATTCGTTAAATCATGATATTGCCACACATTATTATGATGCTACATTATTACAAATGGAGTATATGTTTGAATTATAAATCATCGTGAAGACATTTCATCATAAGTTTACTTCACTTACATGAAATCGTTTTGACATATTCTTAAATAATGGAGTAATATAAGTAGCCGACAAAATTTAACTATTGAGAGAACACAAGTTTTTTTTTTAATTCTATTCAATTTATGTGTGTATGTTAGCACATGATATTTCGTCCTTGATATTGGATACGTATTTCAGTGTTTAGACTATCGAGGGCCAAACGTTTGTTACAACCCAAGCATATCTTAACAAACATATAATTACCCAACTAACCTGTCCGGTATAGTATGCTGTGTTATTTGCATCATAGATATTATGTAGGTGGTGAACGTAATAACGATTTCTTTTTTATGTCTTTTTTTTTTTAAAAATGCATTTTTCCATTGATTTAAATGATAAACTGTTAAAACTTTATAGAAATATGATATCAAAAATTATATAAGTCAATCAAAATTGTGCGAGCGATATGGTCAAGTATTGTCTATATAATTTCCTACTGTACTTTCAAAATATATTTAAAATGGTCTTAGTATTATTCCTTTATAATAGGTAAATATTTTAGTGTTCTAAAGTACTTCCCTGCCTAACAATCATGCAAAATCTGTATGCGGTGTTGGACATGAAGGACAAAAGCAGTTGTTTTATTGCATTATCAAAGTATTCATACTTCATAACCTTCAGAAAAAAAAATATTCAAGTGTTAATTGTTTTCAACGTGTACCTTTGTTAAAGAAATTGAGAGGTAAAACTATGGCGGGAACATTTTCCCCGTACTTTTTCCTTTTATACATGTAAGCAGTTAGGAAAAGTAAACGTCATTGATGCTTCAAGACAACTTTAGATAGTTTTTCGGTTGTTTTCTAAATATATTGAATATATTTGAAAAAATAAAACCAACCAACTTGATTAACAAAAAAGCATTTCTGGTACTTTTTCCCCGATATAAGGAATGAGAAAAAATCAACGTCACTGATGCTTCAGGATAATTTTAGATAGATTTTTGCTTGTTTTTATTATGTATTGAATATATATGAGGAAAAAAGGCCAAATTTGAAAAATGAAGATATGCTATAGATCACCCGATTCTGTCGACGTATGGTACTTAATTCTCTCACAGAAGTCTTTTATAGACTATACCCGTTTATTATTGATATAAAGCAATCGTCTCGTGCTGTAAAGGAAACAAGTAGTGCCAAACTATGTTTTACGATATAAAGCAATATTATGGCAACAACTTTGATTGTATATCTTAAGTGCGTGTTTCTGTTTAGTTAATGTGCGTTTTTTTTTATCAAATAACGGAAGAATAACACAACATGGTAATTGGTTTATCTCCAAAGGTAGCGTCATATAACAGCTAATAACTATCCTTTCAATATCTATATCAGGTAGAAGATTTGTTATGTTATTCTGCAACTATTTTTTTTATTGTTCGATCAGTTCATTGACAGTAGCTATCGGTTATTCCCGGAACAATGTACAGTCGTAACTTTTCTGGAGTCAAATGACACAAAATGACACAAAGTGTCACCTTTCTTAATGGTATCATTCTCTTCCCCAATTACCATCCAGCATTGCTGCAATTTAACGATATTGCGAAAAAAATAATTATCAAATATTGAAAATGTGCACCGAATTTAATTGAATTCTAAGGTATATTTCAAAACATCAAATTTGATTATGTTCGAAAAATAGGATTCGAAAAGCTTATGCTCAACTTCTAAAACGTTACCGCTTGGAAATTAATGCAACATAATGAATTTTGAATATTGAAAATTAATTATAAGAATTGAACAACAAATAACAAGAGCAAATACCACCGTATTTGTTTATATTCAGATTTTTATGAAATATAAAAAAAATCAAGAGTTAAAATGTAATCATTGTTTTGTTTGACTTTAACATTTTTTAAAAAAAAAATCCGACGTAAAAAATCAAAAGTCAATTCACAATGTTAAAATGTTGACTATTTAACTAGTAATTTGATTGTCCCCAGATTCCATTATCCGTGTAGGTTTTAACCCTTACTCAAATGTACTTCATCCTATTGCTAAAACGTTTATAATCATAAGTAACGGATTCAGAACTATTTTCAATGTAGAAGATAATACTTTTGCCACAATGAACTTGAAAGGAACTATCAAATCAATGGTGTGTTACATATTATTTTATGTGTAGGTTTTTAATATTGTAATATAACAATATATGTAAATTTGTGTCTAGACATCAATACCTTATCCCATTACTCACTTATTAGTGAGTTTTTGTGTTCCAAGTCAGGAATATGGTGGTCGTAAATAATGATTTTCTTCTTATATAGATTGACAAGACACAATATATCAGAACAGTACCTTGTACTAGATTTACCTCAACATGTTTAAAAAATCAACGAGTGAAGGAACACTCTAGTCGTTGTAGAAGAGAGTAATCAAGGGAACCAAGGTTATAGCGGTAATCAAAAGAATGTAATCCAGGGACAAAGACCAGACATGGAAGGCAGACATACACAACAAAGAACATAAAGTAACTGAAATCATACCTACACAATAACAAAAGCAAATGAGCAACTCGGACTCCACTAAAAACTAGGAGCATTGACCAGGTGCACCGGTACAGTAAACGTCCTCTACTTTTCTAGAAACACCCGCCGAGTTGCTCATAAAAAATCAAGTTAGGGGTAGACAAACGCGGAAAGGAAAACTATGACCCGTTGATTAAATCAGTTTTCATGGTGCATATGGATACACCATAACGATCCACGAGTTCATGATGACGACCATAATACTTCTGTAATGATGACTTCAATCTTGTAGCAACATAACCCTGTTCTAGAAGCCTATTTGTTAGAGTTCTAACGCGATACAAAAGGTCTACGTAGTTTCGGCAAGCTCTGGATTAACGTGTGAGTTGTGATATGAACACTCCATACGCAGGTGCTGAAGGAATGTTGCCACAGATGAAAGGAAAGTTGACAATTCTGAATGAAAAGTCATCATGTTTGTCGAAAAGTTTGGTCAATAGTTTTTTTTTACCATCGATTTCTAAATGTAGGTCAAGATATGGGGCTGACCCCACAGTGTCCGTAGTATCTTTTATCTCAAGTTCTTTGGGGTAGATGTGATGTATCAAATCCCTGAAATTAGGATTGTTTAAAGATATACGTCACCTATTTTGCGGAAACTGAGATAAAAGGATCTACCAAACGATATTTTTTCTGTTGGATCAGATCAGCTATAAAGTCAGCCTCATAAGAGTAAAGGAATAGGTCAGCAAGTAAATGAGCACAATTTGTTCCCATTGGAATGCCGACCGTTTGTTGAAAAACACGTCCGCCACACTGGACAAATATGTTGTCGATTAAAAATTCCAGCATTTGTTTTAAACATCTTCCTCTATATATTTGGAAGATGATTTGGAATTATTTCTTACAAAGTATGAGGAATCTCTACCAAGAACTATATGTTTGTATCTAGGCGTACCATCTTTTTTGAAAAAAAAAACAACGATGTATGATGTTTTTAAGTCGGGATCTCAACTGATTGTGGGGAATAGAAGTATACAGTGTTAAAAAATCATAGGTTTTAATGCTATTATATTCAGATAATAGTCTTGAACTGATTGTCTCCAAAAGATCTGTCGAATTTTTCAGGATTCACATTGAGTTAGTACCACTATGGGAGTAACAAGTGTTGTAGTAGGACTGCAGACCCTCTTTGACAGTTGTGAGTATAGAAGTTAAAAGTTTTGAAAGAGGTTTTGTAGTACATTTTGCAGATTCAGCAATGAAACGTTGTTTGTATGGATTATTGTGGAGTTTAAGAATCTGGCGTTTTCACAAAAAGTCGTAAGTGTGAAATTGATCGTAACAATGCTATTTTCTGTTATGACGTGATTACTTACGATCAATTTTACACTTACAACTTTTTGTGAAACTGTCGCCAGGTACATAGACGGTAAATTACAATCATCGTCTTTGGAAGAGAGACCAAAAGAGGATAGCACAAATTTATGGTTTTCCACAATCTCCTCTTTGGAGAGTGTGGTAGCAGTATAGATCTTATTACTGCTATTATTTTCTACATCTACCTCTGATAATAACATTGGATGTAAAACGTTTTGCAGACCAAAAGCACACTCTTTATACTTGGTAGGGTATTAGCAATGGAGGCAAAAGAGTTTTGAATGTTGAAAACGGGAAAATGATGTTGAACTTTGTTTTGTTTCTGAATAAGATTCCATTCAGTTAAAGATCGGAAAAAAACAAACAAAGCCAAAAAAAAAAAAAAAAGAAAAACAAAAAAAAAAAAAAAAAAAAAAAAAAAAGAAAAACTTAACGGTATTACAGAGTTTTCAAAATTCAAAGCCATGAATTAAATTAATCGACATATACAATGCAGACAACGTACAATGCATACGAGATGTTTATTTGTACATGAAATGTTATTTCAGGGTAATAAAGGATTGATCAGTCCATGAACGTTATTATAATTGTCGTTAACATGTCATCAAGGGACAGTTTTTTTTTTTTCACATTTCTATATTTCTTTGTATTGTAAAACAAAATTTACCACAAAATTAATCGCGCTTATAGTTTTACCAAATGAAATTATAGAGAACGTCCGTCAGATTTTCTGATATACCAGATCATCGATACATATATACTAAGAGAAAAAATTAAAAGAAGGATACATGGGTCATTTTTATTGTCTCGGAATCTCATACACTCCTTTAGACTTTTAAGTTTCCAGCACGCACGATACCTAAACGAATGCTAAACGCTGCCAAAACGTACGATAGACGAACGATGAAAAATAACAATAATAACAATAATGACGAAAGAAAAAAATAGAAAATGAAATTAATGAAAATATAAAGATTAATAATAGCAAAAAATATAAAGATAAAAGCTAAATCAAGGTAATATTCAAAGTACAAATATAAACGAACGCAGCGATCGTGCATTTTAACAAAGACAAAACGATGTGTAAACGCACGATAAACGATGCACGAACGCTGAAATGGGAAATGTGAACGTCTCCAGTGGTGTAAATAAATACTAAAGTACGATCATGAAAATAAACTTTGAAAAAGATGTTTTGTGAAAAGATGATGTTCGCTTAAAAATACATAGTGAAGTCCATCGCATACGTGTATATTTCGATATTTGGTTTTCCATAAATATTTACTGAACACTTACTGTGCACTGGGCATGTTTGTTAAACTTGTTTTTCAACGAATAGATTATGATAAATTTATTTACTTCCCAAATTAGTCTTTTAAGTCGTTGTTGCTACCAAAGAAAAGCATTATAAAGTTACAGTTTGAAATGTATCATACAATCAATCCGTTTAAATCTCATAAGTTAAATGAAATTACAAAACACAAAAAAAAACGTAAAAAAAAAAAAACAAAGAAAACGATTAATAGCAATAGTATTATAACGAAGGAACAATGAATAGGAACAAAAAACAGAAAAAAAAACAAAATAATTATATGATTTCATTATGTAAACAACATCAAAATATTATGATGTATATTCAGGATGTTGTAAGGTATGTACTGATTGCTGTTAAAATAAATAAATAAATAAAACGCCAAATATTTCTTTAATAAAATCTTAAACCCTTTTAGAATCACAATCTCAATGTCTCTTTTTATTCCCGAACCGCTGTTGTTTCAAACGAAGAACAAATAAAATTTCAAATGGATTCGGCTTGGATAGGTCTCACTGCAAACATAATTTCGGCTAGTGTTAAAAATATAATAAGAACACATACAATTCCATGAATAGACAAAGGATTTACACATACTAAATTCATTACAGTAAGTGTAAGTCGGTTTCTTTGAATTTGCTCTGAAACAGTCCGTACATATAATCTGGTTCCTTTTTCAATATCATAAGCAACCCTAGGATCGCTAAAAATATAGACTCAGCTCACCACCGATGGATATGCACAATATATGCGTAAAGTACCGCTTATGAAATATTAAATATGTTAACGTTTCTTTTTTAAATTTGAATATTAGAACAGATAAATAACAAAATAAAATAACGTCATATCCTCTCAGCCAATCAAAAGACAGAAGACGTCACTGGTGACTCAGGTTTATATTCAAGAGAAATTTGGAACGAAAATATTACCCGGGCTGCCAGGTTATCCGTACATATGGCGTATTTAAAATATTTTTTTCGAATCATTACATTGATGAAATTGCAAAGCTCATTTTAGATTTGCAAATGTAGATTCTTTAACGAACACGTGACTAGGTGAAGACCCCGTGTTTACAATTAATGCCAAAATTCATTGTTTTCAGCTGTTTCCTTTCTTTCTCAATTACTTAAAAGCTGTACATTTATAGCTATATAAGATACCAATAACATAATAAATTGTTGAATAGAAAATTACATCACGTATATCATTTACAGGAACACTCAATTTGAATAACCCCGTAATTTGGAGATGGAATCCTAATTGCGACTCAGAACTTTCTTTATGTAGACTATTTCCATTATACTGCTACCACACTCTCTAAAGGATAGATACAGGGAAACCATAAATCTGTGCTATCCTCTTTTGGTCTCTCCACTTAAGACGAAGATTGTGTTCTACCGTCTATCTACTGCTATCCTTAACTCCACAAGAATCCAGACAAACAATGTTACATAGCTTGATCTTGAAAATGAACCCTCATACCTCTCTCAAACTTCTAGACTAACAGCTGTCTAAGATGGTCTCAAATCCTCTCACAACACTTAATACTCCTTAGTGGTATTAAATAGTGGAACCCTAAAAAATTCAAAATACCTTCCGGAAACTCTCAGTTCAAGATTATTATCATAATATAATTAGGATTATAACCTACGATGTTTTAACTCTTTTTACTTCTATTTCCAATACTCAGTAAAAATCCTGACTTAAAACCATTATACATCGTTGTTACTCCAAAAAATGATTATACATCTAGATACTAATATGTAGTTTTTGTAAAGATTCCTCATAAAACATAATACCAAATCATCTTCAAATAAAACGAAAAGATGTTTTCAAATGCTGGATTTGTTTATCGACACCATGTTTGTCCAGTGTGGTGGACACGTTTTCACAAACGTTCAGCATTTCAATGGGAACAAGTTACGCTCATCTACTTGCTGACATATTCCTTCACTCTTATGTGTTTGGATTTATAGCTGATATGCATAAAACGTGACATCGTTTTGCTAGATCCGTTGATCTTACTATCCGCCATATTTATGACGTGTTATCGGCGACTGCATATGGGGTTTTCGTATCACAACTCATGCGTTGTGCCAGATCTTGCCATTGTTGCCGCGAGCTTTTTGTGTCGCGCTAGATTTCTTACGGTTGGGCTTCTGTGGTAGGTTATGTTGATGCACGTCTGATGTCATCACTATATACATTTTATGCTCGTCGTCATGAACTCCTGTATCGTCGTAGTGTGTCCGTCTACAAAATGGGGACTGGTTAATTCAACATGGAATGTTTTTTTTTCCTCTTTCGTCCTCTCTGGACTTGATCTTTATCAACAACTCGACGAATGTTTCTAGAAAAGCAGAGGATGTTTAACCTACCGGTGCACCTGGTCCATGCTACCAGGTTTTAGTGAAGTTCCAGTTGCTCATTTACTTTTGTTATCTCCATGTGCTATTTTAATAATTTTATGTTCTTTGTTGTGTGTGTCTGTTTTCCATGTCTGGTCTTTGTCTCTGGACTATTTTCGTGGTTCCTTTGATTACTCCTTCATTAGTATTAATACATAGTAATAGTATTGTAAAACGAGTGGTCCCAATTTGTTTTTCACATGAAACAATATAAATGCAACGACTTAGTTTATAAATTGTATCTGTAAGTTTATGTTTAGTTATAGTGCGTATATATAGTACCGTAAGAAGGACACAACGTAATATTTGTTCATTTCTAAATAAAGTCGCCTTAACAAATATTACTGCAAAACATTGATTTTGAGTTTTTGCATGCAAACTTGCCATTAGTGTTTTAGTAGCTATCAATTGTCAGAATGAATCTGATTTTGAAACTTAGTACTGCACTTATAACGGTTTATGATGACTATTTCAATTCGTAGATACTGACAAAGATTTATTATTGTATTTAGGAACTTCCGAAATCTAAATGTACGACAGAGAACTTTGCTGGAGTAAGAGGACACACAAATCTGCAAATACCCATTTTTTAATGGAGTATCTATCTCTTACATCAATAGGAACTATTCTGGCATTTGCGCTACACTAAAACAATAACCTTGGAAGCATAAAGGGAATTTTTTTATTTAACAAAATACTTGAAGTGTAGTCATACGCGACTCAAGCTAGTTCTATCAACCAGGGGCGCTATTAAAAACTGGTTAGTTATCACTAGAAATAAATAACCATAACTATGTTAAGAATTTTTTAAGCGAATCGAGAAGCTAGGGAAAAAATGGTAAAAATGTTAAACAAAAAATATAATTTCAAAATCAGATTCGTAAATTTCCAGACATCATCTTCCACCTAGTGCATCCGAGGTTTTTCTTTTGTGCAACTAGCAAGGCTTAGGTGTTCCGATTGCGTCTTACCCGTCAACCACCCACCATCATATTATCTTTTTTACGAAAATGTACAACATCATTCCCCAATTTATTATGTAACAGATGAATTTCATCGTCTTTTGTTTCGTGTGAAATGAACAGTTTTATAAAGCAGAAATAACGAACAAACTGTTTACAATTAATATAATTAATGTCCCAAGGTTGCATAACAGGTTCAAGCATGAGCGAAGTAAGTTTCCAAGTACAGATATGTTCTGCAAAGTGCAGTATTAGGTATACGAAACTTCAAACTGAACATATTTTAAACAGAATACAAATCGACAAAAAAGTGTGATTCTTTCAGTAACTTTCAACAATTATTTACCTATCTTTTTTTTTTTATTTTTTTTTTTTTTTTTGGTGATAAAGGTCAAATGGTACTTTCTTCACAGTTTTACAAGCTACAATATGTCCAAACGATACCTTGTATTGGTCTTACCAAATTATACAAGTAGCAAGATCCATTTAACTGAACTTGTTTGAAAATCCAAAGCGAAAATGAACACGCTGGTGGTAAGAGTCACGGAGACCCCAGAAATATGCAATCGTTTGCTAATTATGTCCAGGAACGTAAAGATGAGATATGGAGTGGATCATTATAATCCAAAGACATGACGAAAATCAAGGATAATCGACATATACAATACAATAACAAAAAGACATATACGAAAACAAATTTAGCAAACCATATACTTATTTTCTTTTATGCAGAGTTATATAAGCGCCATAAAGGATTTATCATTCCAAAAACGTCATTAAAATGGTCGTAAATATACAATGGACCTTTTACGTTCCGTCACAAATTTTGTATTTCGTTGCATTGTAATGTCCCAGCAATATAAACCGCGTTTGCAGTTTGACTAATCAGGTTACATAGTGATGTCTGTCACATATTCTTATATGCCTAATAATCATTACATATGTACAAAAACAAAGGTTAAATAAATGGCATATAGGTCATTATTGTTGTTTAGGAGTCCAATTAAGGATTGCGTAGGGAAACTTCTTTGCCTACAAATGTTAAACACAAAAACAGTTTTCAGAGCGCACTGAATACCAAGAACATCAATTTTCTAAAGTTTTATCCTTGATTTTTCATACAAAATAGAATATAATTCCTTATGAATAATTATAGGCTTATTGCTTTTTCTGCAACAGCATGGAAAGGTGCTCTTTTACCGTATTGCTTAAACAGATTTGTTGGGATTATTTCACTGGATATTGCGATTATATGTGAAGTTTGTGTGCATGTTTTACATCATCATTTTACTTGTCTACTTTCGTTTCTAAATATGGTTGAAGTAAATAATATGATTTTGAATTTTGTTATTATTTTACAATGACTTTTTTCTTTGACATAGCTTAAGCAGCGTTTTACGTAAAGAAGTACTAAACTATTGCTCAGTAACGAAAACGTGTACTCGAATATTTTTCCTCATTTACAAAAGGTCACTTGTTTATAATGCCTTCTGGCGCCTGGTCTTTAACGTAACAAATACTCTAAGTCAGTAACGACGATTCGTAGAAACTATTGATTGCAAATAAGATAGCACATACAAAATAAATGAATTATCAAATATATGCAAATTATAGAACATTATTTAAAATAAAGCCACTATGACCAATAAAGTCCGTTATAACACTCACTATAACAAGGTATCTTAGCATCAAGTCAATTAAACTGACTTTATTGTTCAGTGATATTCAGTATCAAATAATAAATATAGTCAAATAAAACTTTGAAATACAAAAAGCTTTGACGTGCACAGTGCCAGTACGAAATATGAAAAGTAAATAAATGGAAAAATGAACATCATAAATACATAATCTGGTTATACTGCTTTCAATTTAATAAATCTTGCCTTGGTAATTTTACATTGGAATACAATACATAATTCTGAATATTTATACCAAAATAAAATACTACTCATCAGTTAAAAAAAATAGGACAACCAATCCCTAAGTATAATTCAAACAATGACAGTCAGTGTGCAGAATTTAGGCACAATATGAAGTAAATGCCAAATGCAATGACGGGTATAGTAACTCAGACCACCTAAAATAACATTTATAAATTTAAAGAAATGAAATATAATGAAAGAGTAATCAGGGGAACCAATGTTACAGCGGTAATAAAAAGAATGTAATCAAGGGACAAATACTAGATATGGAAAACAGGCATACACAACAAAGAACATAAAGTAACTAAAATATGCATACAAAGTAACAAAAGCAAATGAACAACTCGGACACAACCCAATACTGGGAGCATGGACCAGTAAGCGTCCTCTGCTTTTTCTAGAAACACCCGCCGAGTTGCACATGAAAAGTAAATTCCGGGGTAGACAAACGAGGACAGGAAAATTATGATACATTGAACAAATCAGTTTTCATGGCGCAGAAAAAACATAATTTTTAAAAAATCAGCTTATTCATTATTCCCCATCTAAATCGTTGTCTTCTCGATAAACAAATAAAAAGTCTACTCCACATACTGCCTTCAAAAATTGGAATATAAGAATATAAGCAAAATGTAAATACAAACAATTATCCAAATTAAAAAGAAAGATAATAAAAAAAAATCCAAAAACAAATGAAATAAAACTCATGGAAGTCAAAGATACTAACTACTTATGACAGAACATACTGATAAATAATACTAATTGTAATTACATGTAGCAGCACGTGGTAGTCTATTCGGATTAGAATGTTTACCATTGATACTCATACTAATTCTTAGAACTATGTCAACATCTTCACCATCACTGTCGGTCGAGTCGTATGGAGAAAGTTCATCAAAATCTGGTCGAAACTTCAATACATGTAGACAAATAAAAATCCTGGATATACTAGCCTCCATCAGTAGGCTCGACGACAACGGTATATTCCAGATTATTTGACTACTCGGTAAACGGTTGGGTCCCAAGGGTCTGAAATCTTGCTACGTCTATGAACAATACGGTTCCTGATGTAAACCGAATCATCAACACGGATTTCAGGATTAAATCGTGTCTTGTCCTATTGTTCCTTTCTGTACATGTATGATTCACGTTCTTTCATCTGCTCCCAGACTTTCGTGAGCATATCGTAGATAATTCTGATATTCATAAATCCATTCGTCTAAAACAACCTCTGAGTCAATAGAATCATTATTGCCCAACAAAAAGTCAACAGCTAATTTCAGATTTTGACCAAATAATAACCAGTTGATGAATTCATTGAAATATTAAAAGTTCTGGTAAATATATGAGCCAGTTTTACTTTTTGTAAAAAGGTTATGATATTAAAATATTGTGTAAAGTTTTGTTGAATCTTTCATACTGAGCATTCCCACCTGGCTGACACGGTGTAGTGAGTGTGTGATTAATGTTGTACAGTTTACAAAGCTAGCGAATAATGTCAGATTCGATATCCGACCTAGAGTGAAAGCGCTGCGGTACCCCGTAAACGTAAAACAACACAGTAAATCAAACGTCTGCAACAGTTTCGGCTTTTTTTTATCTTTATAGGTATTACTCGTGTACATTTAGTGGAAATATCTGTCATCACCAAGGCATTCTCTTTGCCATGTGCTGGTTCTTTGGCAATTAAATGTCTCATGGCCGGTCTAAAATTTGGTTGCGGTGTTTTTGAAATCAAGCAACGTCTACACTTCTTACAACAATCATTAATAAAGTTAAACATACCTAACCAATATCATCTAGTCTGTAAGGTTGTAAAAGTACGTTCTTTATCTTGATGTCCTCATTTGTCATGACACTGACTTATAATTTTGTCTCTAAAGAGCCAGTGGTAAAATCTGGTTTCTATAACCATTGATCGGATAACGAATCCTTCTACGCAATATACAATGATCAACAATTATTATGTCCCATGAACGTATTAGTGTAACTGCATTTCAATCTAATTTTTGTTTTTGTGACCGCGATGGTTTAACCTCAGAGTTCCAAATTTCAATAATTTACTGATTACTGTATCGCATTCTGTACATGTAAATTGCACATTTCACCTTTTGTTAAAGTTGGTAAACTTGTATGAGCTTCTTAAAAGGAGACAGGTTGCGAATCATAAAACTTTACATTTCGACCTATACTACTTGGAACCGCTGTACCAGTAGCAAATTTCAAAGTATTCACATCTTCGGAAATTGCAAGTTCTATCTGATCATGTGTTCTCGACAAAGCGTCAGCATTAAAATTATGCTTTTGTTGTCTATACCTGACATCAAAACCAAAAATTGTCAATCGTAACAGCCATCTCTGTTCCAGAGCTGAAAGTTTGGACGTCTGCAAATAACACAATGTATTATTATCTGAGTATACCATAACGTAGAGCATAACATATTGTCTCTGAATTTTCAGTTATCTTCCAAGCTAACGCCAACAGTTCTAACTCTCTGGAACTATAATTTATAATTGTTCATATTTCTCTCATGTGGTATTAATGCACTGCTTGCATAAGCAACAACTTGCAAGTTCCCTGTAACATATTGAACTATAACGTCACTTAAACCTTGCATATTTACATCTATTGCCAAAAGAAACGGTTCATTAAATTTTGCATATGTCAATAGTGGTGCAGAAACTATGTGCTCTTTCATTGTTTCAAATACTTTATGACAATCAATGTTCCAATCAGTCCATATTTTCTTTAACGCTCAAAAACTACATCAAGACATCTCAAATGATCATCAAAATAACCTGAAAATGTGATAATGTCATCAAATACAAGTGAAATTTGGAACAATTCATTTATAAAACAAAGGTGCATTAGCCGCCAAAAATGTAGCGGACCATTACAGAGCCCGAAAGGTATGCGCAAATACAAACCCACGGGAGAAGTAAATGTAGTTTTCTCAATATCATTGGCACTCATGGCAATTTTGTTGTAACCGGAAGTTAAATCCATTGTGGAAAACAGCTTAGCTCAACTGAGAGCATCTAAAGATTATTCGACTCGCAGAAGAAGAAATGCGTCTTCCTGAGTTTTTGAGTTTAGTAAACGGAAATCAACACAGAACCTGAGAGTTATCTTTTGCTCTTACCAAAACAATCGACAATAAATCAATAGACTATTGGTTTCATGAATGATCTTATTTTCGAGCAGTTGTTTTTATATGGTTCTTTCAAAATGTGTTGGCGGTATACGCCTAAATGGTTGTACAATCATCTTGCAATCGAATGATATGCCTTACAATAGAATAGTAGTGAAACCAACATCTTTATCATCTTTTGAGAAAGAAATCCCTGAATCTTTGGAACAAATTATGAACCTCGTTCAACTCAACTTTGCTATCAGATAGATGACTCAGGTCAACCGGCATTTTAAAATGATTATAATCAATATCCTTATCAACATTCGGAACATCAGATGATGGTTAATCACTCTTTACAATAAATTTTTCAGCAGAATCAGTTCGAACAAGTTCGGTATGTTAACAATTACTTCCCTTTTCAAAAGTATACCAACTCTAGTTTTTGGTGCAATATAAATATCATCACTGCCTGTGTTTGCGACCCAAAAAGAAAAATTCAAACACTTTTGACTGTTACGAAAATGCGTATTTCAACAGGTGCACAAAGTAAATATCGGCTAGATTTTGATGGTTCTATTCATGTGTCATATTGTCTGCAAAGATTAGTTCCTATGCCATTTAAAGTTAGCTACAGACGAATTAATTCCAGGTATATGTACAGGAGAACTAGCGCATTTTTGGCATGGCCAATAAAGTTTAAATGCTCATCTTTAATGCAAGTTTTAATTCTTCTTTAAGTTTTGTATTTTCTGCAATTATGGCTTACTCTTCACAAAAGTTTGTACCAAAATCATGTTATGAAATGTTGCAACAGCACCTAATAATATCCATACCTTATAGTCCTGGTATGTCTTCATTGCATTTTATATTATCTTCGCATTATGCCTAAAATCTGCTCACTGACTGTTATTGGATAAATCATACTTAGGGGTTGAATATCCTAAATTTTGATCTCGTGAGTGGAATTTTATTTTGGTAGAAATACTTAGTGTTTTAAACAGTGTGGAATTAGAAGGCCAAAATGATTATGATTGACAGCAGTATAGTTAGCAGATATGATATTTATTATGTTTATTTTTTCCATTTACTTACCTTTCATTGTTTTGTTCTGGCACTTTGCAAGTTAAAGCTTTTTATTATATTGATTTTGAATATTTTTGAGTTAGTTAAAATGATGTGATGCTAAGGTACCTTGTTATAGTGAGTACTTATAACGATTTTAGTGGTTAGATCGTGTACTATTATCCCTTGATGCTTCTATCACATTTAATTGCTTAATTGTTGAGTTGTGTTCCATTTATGTGTTCAATATGTTTTCAACATGCAAATGCATATTAATTGAACCTATTTGTTTAAATATTTGTAATAATGTTCTATAATTTGCATATATTTGATAATTGATTTATTTTGTATGTGTATTTATACATGTATGTCTCTTTGTTTTTGTTATTGTGTAGATATTTTTCAGCTGTTCCAGATTCATGTTTTGTTTTGTTTTGTTTTTTGTTTTGTTTTGTTTTTGTTTTGTTTTGTTTTGTTTTGGTTTTTTTTGGCCACCATATACTATAGAGCCCCTGTTGGTCACATATGATATACGTACAGCATGTTATTAGTCCTATTATTAAAGAATATAATAGTTTTCCTTAGCTAAAAATAGAGTTTGTTTTCCCTTAGTTGAATGGCAATCTCCCGATAAAATAGTTGAAATATTTAGCTGGAAAACTTTACAAGGAGTGCTTTTAAACTGCCATCGATTGCTTGAGTGATTTAAACAAATATTGATAGAAACTTTGAATTTTGCTCGACCAGTCGAATACTTGATATTAAATCAAGGGGAAGTTCGACTCTATTTCAAGAGGTAAACAACATCATATATATATGCTTAAAATCTTCTACGTCTAGTCAAAAGTGGCTAGTAAAGCCTTTGTAAGTAAATTTGATTGATAGTTGATTTTCAATTATTCATTAATATCACGTGCTTTGACTTAAAAATAAAGCTACATTTCTGAAGATTAAAATCGGATAAAGCCTTAGAAAACTGCTCACAGTAAAAAAAATAAAGGACTGCTATTGGAAAAAACGAGTTCACACTTGAAATATCTATGAAAACTGCTACTATTTTTGCATCCATCACTAATCTTTTTTTTGGGGTATTTTGTTTTATTTGTTTTGTTTTGTTTTGTTTCTTTGTTTTGTTTGTTTTATGTTTTTATTTTGGTTTTTGTATTTTTGGGAGTTTTTGTTTGGTTTTTTAAATGACTTTCAAATGATAGCAATTTCTTTTAGTTAACATCATTAACATATTTGTTCCGGCTTTCCCAAGACCTATATTATATGAGTGTCATTTCATTATATTATAAAACAGTTATGTTTTTACCTGCCTACATAAAAAAAAATAATGTAACGTAAATCTTTTATCAACAGCACCCACTTGTTCGGAACATTGACATCAAATATCTGGCTGACTGAGTGACTGTAAGCTTATCTTACTTCACTATTAGTTTTTTACAGAGTGTTGACCGTGACTTCTGAAAAAGAATAGCCAAAGGTTAATATCAGTTTGGCTAAATGAGTTCATTTATGTACATTGAACTAGTAACAATGGAGCTTACACTCTTTTAATTTTTAAATAAACACCTTCGCTCATGCAATAAAACTGCTGTAGGAGAATTTCTCTTTTACATAGTAAAATGTACAGGAGTTTCAGAAGGTGACCACTGAAGTGTTACAAAACAAACCCACATGTACTAGTGGAATCAATTTCAAATAACAAAATGCTGTTCTCTCATTTAATATACGTTCTCTAGAAATGTATGTTACATGCAATCATACTATAATGAAAAAAAAGTAATGAAACAATCTGGATAATTTGACCATACCGTTGCAAATTTTGAATTTTTTAAATATATAGGAAAAATATGATTAATGCTGTTTGCGCATGGGCTTATGCAGAAATTCTTTGTTTTACTTTTTTCTAGTCTTTTTTTTAAATTTTAAATGTCTTCATTGATGCCGTATCATCATTGAACAATCCTAGTTTCAGGGTTATAATGCATTACATGATACTCAGGAAATTGACACAAAAGACGCTACAGACAATATAAAAGTCAGCCTGATATCTTGACTTGCAATGAAATATAATTAGAGGGAAAACCATGAACAAAATTATTCGACAACGCCCTAAATTCTCAATTCCTATTGTCAACTTCCCTTTCATCTGTGGCAGCATCCCTAAGCACCTGGTGTTTTCACATCAAAACTCATACGTCATGCCAGAACTACGCCAACAGTTTATGAGCAACTCGGCGGGTGTTTCTAGAAAAACCTACCGGTGCACCTGGCCCATGCTCCCATTTTTTAGTTGAGTCCGAGTTGCTGATTTGCTTTTGTTACTTTGTATGTATGATTTTTGTTACTCTATTTTCTTTGTTGTGTATATCTGTTTTCCATGTCCGTTTTTTGTCCCTGGATTACATTATTTTGATTACCGCTAAAACCTTGGTTCCCTTGAGTACTTTTTTGTACCGTGCAAGACTTCTTACAATTAATCGACATCGACATCCCATTTTCAACCCTAAATTAAAAATTTGAAGTTTTTGTTTAAGCCCCTGAGGGCCCTTCTGTTTTCAGAACCTTTATAGGTAAGTGTACTTAGTCACACACTGTCCTGAATATTAAACAACGCAACACTTTGAAATATGTTGGCTCCAATCCAGTACAATTATTGATATAATATCCATTTTTTACTCTTAATTGTACTCTTAGTTCACTATAACAATGACACTTGTGTAGACCATAATGACTTTGTATAAATCTAAGATTGGCGTTAATTGTATGAATGGCCGTTATTAGGAAGTTGTTGTTCTGTATTCCGGTTTATTTGAATTATATTTTTGATATGATAGAAAGAAGCAGTTTCTTTTAAAATGAACAATTACTCTGTACTGACAAAACAGAGTTAATTGATATTTAAAAACCTAATCTGTAATATGCAATTCAACAAGAATGTCTTTTATGGCAAACAATATAAACGTATATCTTTGAAACATTTAGAAATGTATAGCGCCAAGCTACCTGTGATTTTACAATGGTGTTTCATTATAAAGTAGAATAACTGAAACGAATTAGTCTTAAACTGTTGATTTTATATAACCTAGGAAA
The DNA here is from genome assembly GCA_037379345.1 of Perna viridis. Classification (NCBI taxonomy): domain Eukaryota; kingdom Metazoa; phylum Mollusca; class Bivalvia; order Mytilida; family Mytilidae; genus Perna; species Perna viridis. The sequence goes on along the minus strand of CM074514.1, from coordinate 36,898,825 downwards.
CACTTCAAAGTCAATGAATCCTGTTAACAGAGTTAAATGATATTTTAACAATGAACAAATCATGTTTCGTAACATGCTTATATGAAATACTTACCTTAATAACCCCTAAATATTTTCATGACACCTGAAGTTGACATTTCAAATGGCGGAACTCAACCGACCACGTGACAGGCCCGTCGATTTTAATGTTCAAGTTAAATAGAGTTACCAATAACAATTATCTTTCACAATTGACAATTTGAATATCCAATGTAGAGAATGAATATGATAAATTAGTATACCATATACAGTTCTACTCCTGCAATTGACTATATCTTTTGTCAAAGCGGTGCTGACCATGGCTTTTTACGACTTTTATATGGAATTTAATTTGTTGTAAAATCTGACATCGCCGAGGTCGTAAGAATTGAACAACCAGTCAAAATGCATTCATAAGGCATATCTTAATATGCAATTCGTTAGCAATGAAGCTTTTTTAATCAAGTACTATACAATGTCATGTATGGTGAAATGGATGCCGCATTCTTCCCATTCACATTCAAATGTACCATCCCAATTCCCAATTTCAAATTTTCCAAATATTCAAAAAGTGAGATTTTTCTAGTATACATACAACGTATTTGGAAGGGATACAGCTAAAAAATATGATATTGTACATATTTAATCATGTCAATGATACATGAAAAAAGTCGAAATCAGAATATAACACTAAAATGGATGCACAAACGTAGTAACTACAATTTAAACTTGTTTATAACATATAACAATATGGTATTGTACTTATGTGTTGGTAACTCAATAAATATGTTGGTACAATATCGAACATGTTTTCGCTACCTTTTATTAATTAAAGTTTAAATAATAAGCTTCCTGCAAAGTCCATTGCGAATTTCAAATTTCTTTTCAAATTTATACCACTATATGAACACATTAAATGAAAATTTCAAAAAGTACTAAAATGTGTCTTAATGAAAAAAAAAACAGAAAATGTAGTACAACATACAATAGAAATATTTAATAATAACATTAAATAAGTTGTTTTATCTGGTGCATTAACACCGTTGTATTATATTTTAAAACGAACTGTGATAGTTTTGTACTGACGTACTTATTAAACTGTCGAACCCATTTTTAAAAGTATAGATTGGCTTTAATGTGTTTTGTAACGCCTGGTAGTGGAAATAATTGCAGCATTATGAAAGGATCTACGCCTTTGAATCGTTTCTAAAAAACTCTATATATTTGTTATACATAATGGTTTAATCAAAATGTCAGGAAAGTTTAACAAAACAATAATCCATCATCTTGTATTGTAGTTTATTTATTGAAATATTTCTGTTAACCTATCAGCAGTATGCATATAGTAAGATGCTTCAAGAAATGTTCAACTTTGCACTAGAAATAGTGGTGATGTCTGACGTCCGATAGACAAATACATATATTATTACGTTTTATGTTGGTAAGATTGTATATATTTCTTTGATCATTTTAATGTAGTAGATGAATGGACCTTGATCTAACAATAAATACATGCTGTGATTCCTTGTAAGCATTTTGAGAAAAAACGCCATTGCTTATCAGATGAGGTAGAAATGAACTGGTTTCCGTCAAGTATTTCACATTCATTGCTGTAAGAATTGTGATTATATCCTTGACAGTTGTCGTTCTTATTACAGTAGTCGCAACATTCTACATGTGATCGTACAACTAATGTCTGGAGAAGTCGCCCAATAGCCTTCTTCCAATCTGTTCCACAAAAGTATCCACCTGGATTTCCTTAAACAAACATAGATAACTATTTTGAATGATTAGGTAATAAATGTGTCTTTCCTTAGAAAAGGTATAACCATTTTAATATCGATGGTATTCTTCTTAATTCTCAAACGTACCGCTTAAAATACATATATATTACATGTATACTAGGTCAAAGTTCGATATTGCCAATTCCACTATTTTTGAATTCGTGAAAATTAAAGTTTTTATGAAAATAAAGAAGATTTTTAAAAGAATTGAACATTAATTAAAGTGAAAGTGTGGTGTCATTTTACGATATGTTTAGAAAGTTGAAATGAAATAAATATATAATGTTATTAACAATGTAAATGTGTTGATTTGTAAACTAAATGAAACCTAATCAAACAATTTTTCATAACATCAATTTTCTATAAATATATACTAGTTTTCGTAAGCACAACAAGTTTTATTAATTTCTTTGCCTTATTAAAAACAAACGATTAGTCGATATCTTTGGTCAAATCGTATTTTTTCAATCTTTGTTTTGTTTTATAAAGAGCATATGTAATACAACAAATTATTGTAGACAGAAGAAAGAAAACACCTTATGGAAAGACAATACCAGTGTAAATAAGTTTAGAATAAGATGCTTTAAATAATATTATTACAACGATGTGATCAGTCTTGGTTAGCAGTGAAAGTTGTTATTTGTGTATTTGCTTGTTTTTTTTTTTTTATCAGATAAAAACTTGATATTATATTTTTTTACATTTTACATATTAAGTATAAGCTCGGCATAATGACTAATAATGACATTGCTTTGTCTTATAACTTTCACCTTCGTTGTGAATGATCCATGTTCCGTTGGCTCCCCATCCTGAATTAATCATGATTTTTTCGAATTTAACGCTAGTTAAGTTCTCCTGTTGAGATAAAAAGCGGTCAACGAAGATGTTGTTTCCGTACCCAAGATCAAGTTGGAAATTATCCCAACTCAACCAAAATGCTCGAAACTCATCGCAATTGAGTATTCCCTCTGGATATGTAAACAATGTTTTCGTCATTTCTCCATTCACCAAGGAGTATACGATGACAAGTGTGTCGCCGTCCCCTCCAAGGACTATTTGAAATGCAGGGTTGTCATTGTAGCCAACAAGTGTTATGAAAGCATCTCTACATGTTCTAATTTCGAATGTAATATATGCTTTTTCGTCTATTTGTATGCCGTATGGCCCAAGATCTGTTGCCAACGATACCATTGTCGGGAGGCCATCATTTTTCAGGCTGATTTTGCCTATGTCAGTTGTATTTATCCATAGATAGTCGATCGACTTTCCTAAATATAATAGTAGAAAAGATATTTTGAATATATCTTTCTAAGTAGCATATCATAATACTGAATTTGCACTTAAAATAATACAAAATTATACAATAAGTTCAAACGGAAAAACAATCCGGGAACAAGCACAACTGTTCCACTAAAACAACAAACGTAGAAAACATATTCAGCCTATCAATTTTGTATTAAAAATATTACAGATATGTCCTAAGATTTTTACCGATATCAGTGTAATCAAAGGAACTACGATTCGAGCATATAAACACAGTATCATATTCCAAGAAAAGAAAATGGACATGGAAAAGAAACAACATAAAATAAACAAATACCAACACAAAGAAAAAAAGTAACTGAACAACTTAGACTCCACAAAATACTCGGAACTTGAACCAGGTACACCGGTAAGGTAAGCGTCCTCTTCGTTTCTAGAAATACCAACCGACTTGTTCATAAAAAGTCAAGTTCGGAGTAGACGATTATGACATGATGAACAAATTGGTTCTCTTGGTGCAGATGAATACACCTTCAGAAACCACGAATTGATAATGACGACCATAAATCTTCTGTAGTGGTGACTTTAATGTTGTGGCAACATAACCTTTTTCCAGAAACCTAACAGTAAGAGAGTTCAACACGATGCAAAACAGTCAACGTAATTTGTGAAAATCAATGGGCAGATGCCAAAAAAAGATGTTACTAATTAATTTTGGCGATACGTAATAATAAGATTTCCAATAGCAAACAAAAACGGCACGACGAATCCAGACTTAGTATGTGGACTCAAACTTTTGTTGAATAAGAAATATAATTGATGTTGGTAATTATTTTACATTCGTGAGTCATTCCCTGAATGTTTTAAAGGAGCTACTGAATTACTGAATTGTGATCTGAACGACAATAATCCTAGAAGAAAGTTCACACTTACCTAAAACGAGTAGTAATTGGGATAGAACTGTAACAGCAACTTTTGTCATAGTTACAGTTTTGCAGAAACGTCGCATTGCACCATTCTACCTTCTTTTATAAAACTTTTGTTTTGGAATTAGATCTTCCTATACATTTACTTGTTATGCTACTGATGAAACAAATGCATAGAATATGAAATTGTCAATAGATATGATCGGTATCTGGTAATGGGTTACAAAATTAAAATTTTATTTACCTACAATTTTATGTTAAAACAAATCTATGCTTTTATCGTATTTAATGGATATGTTCGCTTAATTGCTTTTCCTTTAATAAATGGCACCAATAGTTTTATAAAAAACATAGACAAGATTTTTCCTAAAATCATTACATATTTTAATTATTTTTTTTATTTAGAACATTATAACAAATTTAAGTGTATATACAATGTTCTGTTAAAAAGTAATCAAGGGAACCATAAATCTAGCGGAATAAAAAAAAAATAAAATCCGGGGACAAAGACCAGACAACAGACAAATACAAAGAAGAACATAGTTAAACTAAAATAATACATAAATACAAACAATGTAACAAACGTAAATATCCAACCTGAACACCACTAAAAACTGGGACCATGTATCAGGTACACAGGTAGGGTAAGTGTCTTCTTCATTTCAAGACACACCCGCTGACTTGCACTAAAAAAGTCATGTCCGGGGTAGATGAAAGAGAAGATGAAAACTAGCACATGTTAAATAATCAGTTTTCATGGTGCAGATGGATACACCGTAACGATCCATGACAACTATGAAATTTCTGTAGTGATGACGTCAATCTTTTAGCAACACAACCCTGTTTCAAAAGCCTACACTTCCTGAAACGTAAAACATTCCAAATCTCACACACACGAAGCACACGATAAACGCAAATGAAGCACACGATACACGAAAGCCACAATAAACACGCTGCACAAAGCACGATACACAAATGATCGTGTCGTGTCGACAGGAAATATTCATCCCCGTTATTGGTATTTTTCGGAATCTAACTTGCGAAACGGAACTAATAATAGATTATGGTATAGTGTGTTTGTCGTAACATCTTACATGTAGTCTCTCAGGTAGCCAAAACATTTTCATTGGTTTGGGATTATGAAAATGTTGAAATATGATACAATTGAAGTAAAATTCCCAAATGTTTAGCTAATATTTTTTTTACTATACCATCATATTGTTCTGAATAAAAAATAAATACTACTTTTGTCTGAAAAAAAAAATGTCCATATTTCATGGATTTGGGTAATTGTAAACATATATTCCTTGTTCCAGGAGAATTAAAATGTCAAAATTTCATAACGTATTGATAAAATACTCTATTTTGAGGTAATTAAGCGATGTTACCAAATGCGGCTTCTTATTTGTCTAAAACAGGTAATGTTGCATTGTTGATATGATAAATGTTCATTTTGTTATTATACATGGCACATTGCGAAAACATTTTTACTGGTCTGGGAGATTTTAGAATATTGAAATTTCATCAATTTGGGGTAATTTATACTTAAATTTTAGATAATAAAGTATTGCTTACTTTTGCGATACCATAGTATTACTCTGAATATGAACAGAAAGTAAATTTTATGTGTAAATGTTCATATATGTTGTATATGGATCATTCGAAACACATTGTCTTTGTTCTAGGAGAATAAAAGTTATTTAGCCAATTTATGTAATTCGATACAATCTTATTTGTCTAAACAGTTTTTTTTTCATACAAAAAGTTTATCGTATTATACATGGTACATTTGAAAAAAATATTTTCACTGGTCTGGGAGAGTAATCAAGGGAACCAAGGTTATAGCGGTAATCAAAAGAATGTAATCCAGGGACAAAGACCAGATATGGAAAACAGATATACACAACATGAACATAAAGTAACTAAAATCATACATACAAAGTAACAAAAGTAAATGAGCAACTCGGACTCCACTAAAAACTGGTAGCATGGACCAGGTGCACCAGTAGGGTAAGCGTCTATGAATAGACTGAAATCCATAGAATGGGGTAAAAAAATACTCAATTCATAGATACATGTAATATTCAGACCATTTTTTATTTATGTTATACCTGCATACCATCAAATTGCTCTGAAAATGAAACGAAAGTACTTTTTTTCTGTAGAAAATGTCAATATTTGGTGTATATTGATCATTGGGAAGACAATTTTTTTTCATTTCAGAATAATAAAAATACTAACAGTTGATAAAGTATTGCTAAAATACTTTATTTTGAAATGATTTAGCTATTTTAACTAATGTGATATCATCTTATCTGTCTAAAAAAATTGCATTGTTGTCATGGAAAATGTTTTCAGTATTTCATAAAATTTGGGTAATATTCTCAATTTTTGTTCTCAAAAGACAAACAAACAGCTACAGTTCGGGACACTTTTCCCCGACCATTCCTGCAATTTTTTGCAGTATTTCATTATATGTACAAAAAAATGTTAGAAGGTTTGAAATCAATTAATTCGTACATTCATTGATTCCTTACAAAACCTTTTCAAAGTAAAAGAATCATTGATTTTGGCATAAAAAACGAAATCACAACGGCATTTTGCAAATTTGTTCAGTCACATTATTTTCTTAAAATAAAACATTATTGGTAAACATTCGGGCGTGATACAAGGTACAAACGTATTATGACATATAATGATTTTTGCTATTAAGACGATTACATGTATGTTTTCGAAGAGTCTACAGTTTATGAAGCAGTTTGTATAAAGTATATCATCAAAGTACAAGTCTCTCTCAAAACCACGAAAAAACATGTAAAATCAGGGTTTGGCAGCAACTTTATATTGTTTCATACTTCATTACGTGAAAGGAGTATGCTTGAATATTACACCATCGTAAAACATTTCACAAACAGATCTTTTCAATGAATTAAAAACGAATATCCCACAATCTAAAATACGTGAGTAATTTATGAAGTCAAAATAACCCAACTAGTCAGAAAACATTTGTACTAATCATGTTTAAACCAAGGCCTTTCTTTTTAGTATCCAACGCGATTACGATTTTGTTTGTTTATGTGTATTGCTGATTTATTGATCTTATTATATTTCGCCCACACATTTTCCTTGTTACTGTTTTCCTTTCTGGCATATTCTTCTTACTTTTAAACAATTGAAGCTGGAAAGGATTCATCACTTGTCTATCAATTTCAGTGTAAAATGATGGTTGAAATTATACATGAAAACTGATAAAGGAAATTGAATATCAGTGGATGTCAGTTTCTAATTTGTCATTTTCCAAACTTTATTACTTTGTTAAAGTAATAAATATTGAAAACTTTCGAAATGGGGGTCGTTTTCTTGTATTGCAGATTGTGCTGACTTCAAGTTATTTTTTCATTGACGGTTTTCGTTTCAAGCACCTGCGAGTTCGTCAGCATGTTTATTCATGTTGTTCTTATGCAGTTAATGAGATGTTTAATATGTGACATTTGCGGAATCAATACAGGATTGGTACTTTTGTAAAAGAAGCTTTTAAAGGTAAACGTATCGACCAGAGACGCACGTTGTATCGTGTTATCGCTATAAAATGATATTAATACACATTGTACTAGACCTACTAAATAAGTTTTATAATTCTTTAGAAGGACCATGATGATAAGCCGAAGCAAAGATTACTGCTTCTGATCTGTCCTTTAGAATCGATACGTGCATTTTCTGTTGTTAAGCACGTTCAATAATCAAAGCCGTCTCCCAAAATATGATATTTCGATTAATGAAGTTCATTACCAGTGTCGATCTGTCTTCAATATCATTGTATTTAAATAGAAAACTGAGCTATCATTAGCTTTAAAATTGAGAGATTTAATTACGAACTCAACGTCGACAGATAATAAGACCGATCTAGGATCAAATATAATGATGGAAAAATGTGTCGTGAAAATAGTTCATGTTTCTCCCCCGTGTCTTTCCCACAATAAGTAAAATCAAACATGCATTTTCATCGTTCTACTATATAGATGGTTCCATATAATGATATTTATTTTGATAATTCAAAGATAGTTCAAATAAAACGAACACACAAAACGCAAGAAAACAAAAATGATAGGGCAACATTCACACAACCAACAAAATATAAAGGTAACAAACACTAATCCGATCCATTATTAAGTCAAGGGCAAATTAAATCTGACAAAATAGATACTACACCAGCTAAGTAGCTGGTACCGCAATTGTCCTGATTTGGTACAGACATTTAATACGTGGGTTGAATCTACGTTGTAAAGCGAGCCAAATCCCCCATTGATATTGCGGTGTTAATATACTGATGGTAATTAAATATCATTTGCCTGAAACAGCGTCAACTTCGGTAATCCAGTGTCAAATAAGCAGAATAATTTATTTTTAAAACATTGTTTTAGAAGAAACAGAGTATTTTTCTACCAAGAACTGATATTAAAAAAAAAGGAATTTGGTAAGAAATATTTTGACATGCATTTCCTTTATATCCCTTGTACAGGATTTATGTAGAAATTGATGGCAAATTAATTGTGAAATATATTTATCATATGCTGGATATGAAGGCATATTACAATACAGGTTAGGAACATTTGTAAATATAAAACTAAAGACTTATTATAATATAAATATTAGTACTGAACTGACTGCTGTTGTCGAATTTAATATGTATGTTCAAAAAAAGATGATGAATCATCAGTTACCATAGTATCCTTTATCTCGCGGTCTGGTTGATATTTCAAACATAATCATTAACCAAAAGAGGGACTTTTACTGGACAGCACATTTCCAACATATTTGTATGCGGAATTATAAGATTTAGAATCTTTTATTTTTTTATTGTTTACCAGATTATGTGGGATTCAGTCACGAATGAATACAAAAGCAAGTCAGCCAGGAGATGGCACAATAAATATTTACTATAACGCTACTTGTTGCAAAACAAATCTCCTCCAAATGTGATAAATATGTTATCAAGAAGAAAATCAAGTATGTGGCAGACCTGTTTTTCTGTGTGGCAAAGACTTTCCACTTTTGAGAAATAACTATATGTGTATTTGTTACCTAGAGTTGCATACTTTTGTACGAATCAACAAAAGATTTACGAATCCTTTTTAAGCGAAAATTCAATTGATCATATGTAAGCGTAGAGTAACTAGTTGAGCATAATAAATCAGAACAAAATCATAGATAAATACAAAGAACGAAAATGATGATGTGTAAGGAAAATACAATACAAACAACCCAACAATAGTACGACGTATAAATCGATTTGCAACATATACATGTTCAACAGGTTTTTGAAACTGTGCAACAAAACAGTATTCAACAGGTTTGACTTATTTAGATTTTTGTTGTTAACGTTGTTGTTGTTGTTATCATATTTTTTTTTTGAGCGGTAGCTTTCTCAAAGGAATTTTGAAAATTACATAATCATATTTCATAGGTAGTGATGCTCCTAAATGTATTTTTATTTTATTACAGTGTAAACAGTGGAACCCTAAAATGACCTGACAGTGTCTTTCAATTTTTTATTTTAAACCAACAAGTGCCATTTTATATTTAAAATGCAGGTTAAGTTTATATCATATATGATCATCTACTTTCAAAGAGTTGTAAATAACTAATGTCAAAGACAACACTTACTTTGTCGTGCTCAACCATTTGCCATTTAACAATTACCGATTGAAACATTTTTTTTCTCTCACATCACATACAACATTGTTACAATCATTAGGTGTCATAGCATATTTAGAGTTGGCTTTGACAAGAATTGGTAATGTCAACACTTTTATAATTGAAGTGAACATTATGTCTTTCCAAACGCGACATTTATTGGTATAAGTATTGATTTATAAACACACCCCACGGAGAATTGGTATAGTTATTTATTGTCCATCTAAACCAATTTCGTGCTTAGGTCGACAAAAAAGAAGTGCCTAACAAAACATTTTGTAGAGTTGTGGTGGACGAAATGACATTACTTCATGGACAGATAAAGCGTTTAATACAACAACTATGTATGGTCATATCAGAGGTTATTCTGTCTTACAACCAATATTGTAAAGGAATGCAATGTCACAAACAGCTTTCTTACACAGAGAAAATAATAGAGGGTTATCATATGACCAAACTGGAGTCGTTAAAAGAAAATATCAATCAATGCTCTACCGTCACATTGTTCATTAAAAAGTTAACACAGTGTATACAAATGTGTGAAATGTATTCCTGAATTAAAAGAAAACAATTATAGAATTTTGGTATATGATTTATAAATATAAATTGAACAACATAATTTGCAAATTCTACAATGGTGTACACCTGATCAACACAATAACCTCCCCCAGCAGCTATGTTCCAAAATACATGGATATGAAATACTAACAAAACATGGGCATGGGCTGTATTTTTAGCTACGCTTACCTCAACCCTAGCTTAGAGTAGTATAACTATTGTCACTTCGATGTCAGTAGAATCAATTATGTCATGCGACATATGCCGCATTATAAGCTACATTCCAATTCAATATTACAATGATAATGAAGAGATGTCTGCCTCTTTTACTGATGCCCTTTGGTTGATTAATTTCAGTTCCGGCTGTATTGGGAACTTTGTCATACATTTCATAACGACTCGAGTAAACGTAATTAGCAAGTTTCAGTCGGTCTAAATCTGAAATGAGCTTGCAGATGCGAGTTACCAGCGGCAGGAAACAAGGAACTAACTTGAGATTTATTATGCATGATAAATTCATTAAAGTTTAGTATATATTGATGCAGTTTATTAGGTAGAAGAACATATAGCTACTCTTTTGAGTTTCGGAGCTGAAGACGATTTTTCTTCTCAATTATACTCACATTCATGATCAGCTTTTTTCTTCGTTCTGGAACGCAAGCGTAAAACAACATTCATATACATAATGAATATTTTGATGTGCTATACACGATTTTTACAGAGTAATCTCTCATCAGCGGCAGTTGAATCAAATACAAAGAAAGGAAGAACTGTATCTAAAAATTAAAATGAATACAAGAAGAACCCTAACTATCGAAATAGGAAGCCAAATACATCACAAAGAGGTTCTGGCATGTGAAATACAAGGGATGCAGCGTCAGGGAATGTGGTTTAGGTTAAAAGTAAATAATAGCATATACAAACAATAATTGCATTGCAATTATTATTTGTTCCTATGCATTTTGTATTGTTGTTATACGTTGTTTTGCTTTTAAAGAACACATACAACTCTATCTAAATTAGCGATAAATGAGTGACAAACCGTTAAGCTTTGAATGTAAGTCAGAATGCATGATTTTAAATTAGTACAGTTTGCATATATCATTTTAGACTCTCAATAAATAATACTAATTATTATGTTAATTTAATCATGACGTACATCATCTACAAGAAATCTCAATTAGAATAACCCCGTCAGTAGGAGATGGATTCAGCACGTTCGTTATATAGAGTTAATAGTTATTAATCCTAAAAGATAAAAGACAGTTGTCTCCAAATCTCACTCCTTTTTGATGTTGTACCACACGAAACAATATTAACTACTGTTTACTTAAGCGCAAAATAACGTAAAAATTAAGTAGAAGTCTTTGTAAGAATCATGCAAAATCTGAAAAATGTGATACACCCCAAAAAAGGCTATATATTTTTGTTTTTTGTAATTAAATTGTTTTATGGGTCTATACTATGAAATGTGTACTTTTTCATTCAAATCTACCTCCTCTTTTACGAGATAATCGACATTGAAAATCCAATAGATTCTATTGTATTTGAGTGTCATTTACAGAGTTATCTCCATTAATTTTGAAATCTACAGTGCATTTTATATAATTTTTACCTCCTTAGAGCACGGGTTATATGAAAAACCATATGTTTATTTCAGTTTACTATGACATTTCAAACAAAATAAAAATATGTAGGCTTTTTACCCATGAATCACGTTTTGCATGATCCTTATCTGAAGTGCTACTTAAACATAAATTGTGGTTGCTTTTATGTCTGATATAAACATTGCATTACAAGATGTATTATTGCAAAGTAAACTTAATGAAATTGATCGTGTAACAAATGTTGCATGCAAACTTGCCAATAATGTTTTAGTAGATATTAGTTTTCTGACAAAATCTGATTGTGAAAACTTCATACTGCACTAATGACGGATAATGACTACACTACCAATATCTAGATCGTGAGGAAGATGTTTACTCTTGTTCTGCAATTAATATCTATTGTGCATTCAGTTTATTGACGCTAAGTAACTTCCGAAACATTTTATGTAGAATCATGAACATTACTTTAGTTAAAGAACACAAATATATTAATGGTATAGTGTAATGATTTAAACATGGTATAGTTTAATGATTTGGACATCATCAAAAACGAATTTCTCGTAAGGTCCTTTTTCAGGTCCAAAGTACCATTAAGCGCAAATCATAAATTGAAATTATAATCTATGAAAATCTTATGGATGCCGTGTAGGACTACGCAAAAAAATGATCAAACGAGATCAGGAGAACATTGATTCGCTGTCACAGTTAGTAAAGGCTGTGAGGTCTTTTTTTCTGAAACGTGTGAAAGTTTTAAGAAGGTCAAGGAGTGCCAATGCCACATCAGTTTTCGTAGAATATAAAAGCAGTACTAAAAACCTAAACTGCCACCACACTATCCAAAGAAGAGATGTTGGAACAACTTGAGATAAAGGATACCGCAGACACTGTGAAACCAGCCTCATATCTTGACCTTTACTTGAAGATGGATGGTAAAGGAAAACTATTGACCAAATAGTACAACAAATGTGATGATTTTTCATCCACAATTGGCAACTTTCCTTCCATCTATGGCAGCATCTCTTCAGCACCTGCGTATGGAGTTTTTATATCAAAACTCATACGTTATTTCAGAGCTTGCCGTAACTACGCAGACTTTTTGTATTGCGCTAGAATTCTTAGGCTTCTGGAACTGGAGTATATTGCTTCAAGATTTGAATTCATTACTGGTCGTCATCATGAACTCGTTGATTGTCACGGTGTATCCATCAGCACAATGAAAACTGATTTGTTCAAGGTGTCATGGTTTGCCTTTCTCTTTCGTCCACTCCGGACTTGACTATCATGAGCAGCTCCGAGGGTCTGCCTAGCAAATCAGAGATACTGACGCTGGTCCATGGTCCCAGTTTTTAGTGAAGTCCAAGTTGCTCATTTTCTTTTGTTACTTTGTATGTACTATTTAGTTACTTCATGTTCTTTGTTATCTTTGACCCTTTATTACATTCTTTTTATTTCCGCTAGAATCTTTGTCCCTTGACTACCAATTCACGCATACTAGAAAATGGAGAGGGCTAATCATACAGATGTATGATTTTTGGAAGAAATATAAAGAGCATTACTTCTTGAACACATTATTTCATATAGGTCAATAATTCAACATCAGAAAATAAAGCCTAAAATTAACAATTGCACGCAGCAACTTAACACAGTATGCACATAGTGGTGTACAACCAAAAGTTGTCTATGACATATCTAGTGGTGTATTAATACTTAAGTGTTTAATGTATCTGTTGATGTATTGAACTAGATATTTTTCCTTGCAATTGGCCATTTAAACTGCCAATAAGCTTCCTGTGAAAACTATATTAAGCAGTGCAATAAGTATTTTAATTTGTTGGAATGGAAAACCTGAAAGTACAGAAAAATATATAGGAATGATATCAGCAAAAAATTTACCCAGTCTGCATATAACGATGTACGACGTTTTCAAACTAGCAAAAGTTTTTTTTTTTTTTTTTTTTTTTTTCATAAATGAATTACAAAGTCAGCATTTTGTTTTCAAGATTAAAATAATGAAAAAAGGTTTATATGGTTTTGGTATCTACTAGTTTCTATAGAAGTGTAGCATAATGAATGGACTTGCATAGAAATTTAAATACATGTGACGCACATTGGCATCGTTTAACCGATAAATATAGATAAACAAAACATGTACCCAGTACCTGGTATTGTACGTCATTTTATATTGAAACATTTATGTAAACATAACAACAGCAACATGTCTTTTAACATGTTTCTAGAAATGTTCAAATATGCAGCACTATACAAATAGGTCATGAGTGACCTTTTCTGTCCACTTGACAAATGCACACATTGTAATTGCTATATTTTAAGAATGTTAGTTGTAATTTTCTTTTGACTTTTTTTTATTTTACTACTCAAATGAACCTCAAACTAACAATAAACGCATGTTGTAATTTCTTGCAGGCATTTCCAGAAAAAAAATTCCATAGCCTATCGGTTAAGTAGATACCAACTAATTACCATCAAAAGCTCCATTGCCTATCGGTTGAGGTAGACATTAACTGATTACTATCAACTATTTTGCATTCATTGCTGAGATAATAGCAGTTATATCCTTGGCAGTTGTCGTTCTTAACACTGTAGTCGCCACATTCTACATTTAATCGTACAACTAGTGCTTGGAGAAGTCCCCAATGAACCCGCTTTCCTATTCGTTTCACGAAAGTGCAAATCTGCATTCGCTTATACCCAAAATAGAAAATTATACCATTACAAAAACAGTGTTTTAAAGAATTAAAGTTTATTAAAGTATATCAACTTTGTAAATTAAGGTAACAACGAAATTACCGAACACCAATCCGATTCATTAACAAGTCAAGTGCAAAATAAATCTGGCAAAATAGATATTACACCACCAGAGCAATTAAAGTATCAGTTAAGAAAAAAAAAAACAAAACAAAACAAAACAAAACAAAAACAAAAACAAAAAACAAAAAAAACAAAAATTCTTATAATATTTAGAAATTCTAAATAATCATTTCAGAGTAAATATCATTCAAAATACTAATTTAAGAAGGTCAATTTATGTAACATTATACTTTTGCAATGTTTTAACTCGATCATATAATGACACTTTCGCACGTGAATAAGGACAACCGTGTCGATGAAAGTGTAACAATCCTATGTATTTTTGACATTTGTTTTGACATTTGGAAAAAAACCTATTAATTTTAATATATTATGGAACATTGTGTCAACATATATTTGTTTTAGTGGAGTCCGAGTTGCTCATTTGCGTTTTGTTACTTTGTACATGTATGTATGATTTTAGTTACTCTATGTTTTTGTTGTGTATATCTGTTTTCCATGTCTTGTCTTTGTCCCTGGATTACATTTTTTTGATTACCGCTATAACCTTGGTTCCCTTGATTACTCTTACTTTTAAGTTTAATTATAAGAAATGGTCATTGCTATGCACAAATACTTTATTACATCTGTTATCTGAGTGATTAAGAGCTTGCATACACCTGTGATGACCTTATGATGATACTCTTGCGGTTATGCGCTTCTGCATTTGTTGACCACGGGTCGGCCATTTATGTCGCATTGTTTATGAGTGACAGTGCGGGGTAAGATAACGACATAAATAACAAGCCCGTGCTAAAACAATGATACAATTGAGTTTCAGTGATTTATTACGATTTTAAAAGGACTAATATCTTCATATTTTAATAGACGCAGCCCATGATGTGCATGGAATATTTGTCATGTGTTTATCACTTTTTTTTACCATGGTTGTGGTCTAAAGAATTTTGGAGCATGTCCTATTAGAACTAATGGCTAACAAAGAAATAAAATACTTAAAATATTTGCACTGGTCAATTGATTGAAACAAAACAAGATCGAAAACGTAGACCTGAAACGTGTTCACTTTTTTTTGGTCTTCCAACAGTTATCGTTACATTTGCATGATGTTGCTGTAACTTACTAATGCGGCAATCCGTTTATTTTACAGTGATAAAACAGTAATAGAAAGTAATGAGAGTTTTTATATCTTCTAATATATTAATAAAGACTCATCAGATCCACATTCAATAGTTTCGTCTCTTATATGACAACCACTTATATATCTCGTTTACATTATTATACAAATCAAAGATCCATTAATTTTATTCGGTTTCTTTCATTAAGAATGCAACTTAAAGGTTACTCCAACATTTTTCAAGCTTCTGCAAAGTCCCTAGTTTTGTTAATTCGATTGCATCTCTTTGTTATTAGATACAAATGTATGAAGTTTCAATCCGATGCTTCGTTTTTTCCTAGTTTTAAATATAAGTATAAATATAAGTATCAAATATAAATCTCGATATTTGTATAACATGTATAAGATAGAAATGTACTTAAAATCTGTTCTGCAAATAATGGTAAAGAACATTATAATTATTTTTTTTTTTCAATTATTTCATTATTTGATTCTACTTTGATATAAGAAACGATTCGGTTCAATTACATTGCCGCTTCATTATTCATTTTTATAACAACAACATGGAATATCGTGATTATTTGTTTTTACAGTTGGCCAAATGTACCATCTTCTTGCTCATTGAATGTATTTGATTGTTTTAATTGAGTACTAGAGTTAAACCTTGACGTGATATAACGTGATTTTATCCCAAACTATTAAAAATACTTTAAATGTATCAGTCCTTATTCATGATTCATAAAAGCTGGAAGGGCCTATCTTTTCTTCTGTGTGCGGTATTGGAGATTATGTTTTTTTATGTTTACTGCACAATTATTGACTTCTGATATTACAATTTTCATATTATAATGATTATTATAGTTTGAAAATACACATGTACTCTGTTGCGTCTGACTTGTGTACAGTTACCCCTTTGTTGTGGAAACTAATATATACAATACAAATACCAGTAACAAAATTGGATTTCAATATTTATATTTAGAAGGACAAATAAGGTTCATTGATTCAACGAGTCACTCATTTATTCCATATTTTTGTTGATTGAATTGTTCATCTTTGGTTTGAAATTAAAACATGAAATGTGTAAATTGCATTTTGTAGATATTTACTTTACCTGTCAAAATATTGGAAGGTTTCCATGCTTCCAATACCCAACAAACGTGCATTCATCTTTTAGAAAATGTTAAAATATTTTACATTTAAAAGAAATGACGAAACATCCATTTTAAATTGACAACAGCTAGAGCAAATACCGTGTGTAGTCTCTTATGATACAATACATAAATGAAAGAAATGATAAACAATAATAACGGCACAAAAGTGCTCTTCTTTGAATGACAGTTTCAAGAGTAAAATACAAGTTGGAACGATCGACATCCATTATTTCGTGTTGGCACTTGGTAACAACGTAATACCACAGCAGTCAAATTTGGAACATTTCAGATATTTTCCAAAATTATGTATATTTTTCAAACAAATTCAAGGATATGTTGCAAGGTATATTATTGGGCTTTTCGGTTGAAATTAAAAAGCAATACTTACTTGTATATGATAAAACTACATTGTATTAAAGACGATAAAATTGTAGACTACTCGAACTAATTTCTTTTTTCAATTAAAAATTTATCATGACATATATATTACGAACCATTAAATGATAAAAAAAACAAAAGGAAAAACAGGAAAAATCATCCATAGAAAGTATGTTGCTAAAATATACATCCCATATGGATCATGAAAAAGCAGCACGATCCCCACTACATGTTCAAGTGGTGATGAACTCAGATGTTTTAGGCTAGTAAATAATTCCTGAACACAACAAAGAACATAAAGTAACTAAAATCATACATACAAAGTAACACTTGTAAATGAGCAACTCGGACTCCACTAAAAACTGGGAGAATGGACCAGGTGCACCGGTAGGGTAAGCGTCCCCTGCTTTTCTAGAAACACCCGCCAAGTTGCTCATAAAAAGTAAAGTCCGAGGTAGACAAACGAGGAGTATGACCCGTTGAATACATCAGTTTTCATGGTGCTGATGGATACACCATAATGATCCTCGAGTTCATGATGACGACCATAAAACTTCTGTAGTGATGACTTCAATCTTGTAGCAACATAACCCTGTTCCAGAAGCCTATTTGTTAGAGTTCTTGCGCGGTAAAAAAAGTCGGCGTAGTTTCGACAAGCTCTGACATAACGTATGAGTTGTGATATGAACACTCCATATGCAGGAGCCGAAGGTATGTTGCCACTGATGAAAGGAAAGTTGACAATTCTGAATGAAAAGTCATCACGTTTGTCGTAAAGTTTGGTCAATAGTTTCCCTTTACCATCGATATCTAATTGTATGTCAGATATGAGGCTGACTTCACAGTGTCTGTAGTATCCTTTATCTCAAGTTCTTTTGGGTAGATGCAATGTATCAAATCCCCGAAATTAGGACTGTTTAAAGATAATACGTCATCTATATAGCGGAAACTGAGATTGAAGGATCTAGCCAAACAATATATATATATTGGGTGGCACCAACAATTTGTTCAACTGATCATCGCACAATTAATGTAACTTTACAAAACACTTCGTTATCATTATTCTGTGGTTGAATCGCAACATCATATCTAACAAACGCCGGTACGTCGGACGTCAAAGAGTTTGAACCAGTCCTAAATATTTAAAAGGCTATTTTTATTATTATTTTTTTTCATTCAATTTTGTGATGAAAGGATTTCAAAGTAGTGGACTAGTGGATCGAATCTGCGCTTATATCCTTTCCTGTCGTGAGGTGCATTAACAAAAATTAGTGCAGTACACAAACATAAAAAAAAACTAGATAATGTGTATTCAAAGGAAAATTTTTAAAATAAGAAAACAAATCTTCACATTTTAATATCATTGGTACTCAAGGATAAACTTTCAACTATCAGGAATTCCTTATCGTTTACATATATGTTACATACTACGATTTGGTCAAGGTCTGCTCTTTCGAATTGCTAATATTTTCTATAAAATAAACACGTGTGGTGCCATTAGATCGTTAGAGAAATAGTACTCTATTTTATGTATGGTGTAGGAAAACAAACTGATACTTTATGTCATTTATAATGTTAATGCAATGCTTTGTAAATTATATTGGGCAGCACCAAACAATTTTGTTCAACTAATCATCGTTATATCAGTCTGGGTATTCGTATATTCATACTGTATCTGACTTTTCCATTCACCAAAGAATAAACGATGACCCATTCGTGTCTGTACGAATCATGAACAAGTACACAAATATGAACAGGGGGATAGTTCATGAACAAGACAACCATATCGCCAACATCAAAACAACAAACAATACACACAAAAAAGGAAACAGGCAATGTGAAACCAGCTGAAAATTGTTATGTCATTTTTAGTTTATATTATGAGGAATAGTCATTGTTGTCACCACGGATTCATTTTTGAAGTACAACCACTCATATATCTCGTTGTAAATGACAGTATTATACAGATTACGGAGCTATTAATTTTATTCAATTCAAACAATGCCAGATAAAGGTTACTTCAAACATTGTTCAACATTCAAGTCTGCATATACTCTAGTTTGTTAGTTTAAATACATTCTTAAATGTTCAGATACAAATGTAATTTCAAGTTCATTTATGCATATCCTTTCTCCTAGTTGTATTTTTAAATCAAAATAGATCTCGATATTTGCATAATGTAGAAATGTATGTTCAGCTAATCAGTGGTAAAACAACGTTAAAATTATTTTCATTTTTTTTTTTTTAATATTTCATTATTTGATTCTTCTTTGATGTTTGAAACGGTTCGGTTCAATTCCCGTACCGCTGCATTATTCGTTATTATAATGACTCAAACATAGAATTTTATTATTTCATTCTAAAGTTGGTCCAACGAACCAACTCTTTGCTAAATTAATGCATACGATTGTTTTAATCGAGTAATAGAGTCATACATTGACGAAATAACGTTATTATATTCCCAATTATATAGAATGCTGAACATATATATATTTGATAGTCCTTATGTGCATGCCTCTTAAAATCTGGCAGATCTTACCATGTTCTTTGTGCGCAATATTTGAAAATACTGTAAACGTATTAGTTTTGGTGGACTGAAAAGAGCGAAAAATAGTGCTAGTATACTTTTACGTTCATTGTACAAGTATTGACACGTAAGCTCCGGTATATATGACAGGTGCAGTTGAATGTTACAAACAATCGTATTATTTCATTGAAAGAATAATCAAGGGAACCAATGTTATAGCGGTAATCGCAATAATGTAATCCAGGGGCAAATACCAGACATGGAAAACAGACATACACAACAAAGAAGATAAAGTAACTAAAATCATACAGACAAAAGTAACAAAAGCATATGACCAACTCGGACTCCACTAAAAACTGAGATTATGGACTAGAAACACCGATAGGGTAAGCATCCTCTGCTTTTCCAAAAACACCCGCCGTGTTTTTCATAAAAAGTCAAGTTCGTGGTAGACGAAAGAGGAAAGGAAAACTGTGACACTTTGAACAGATCAGTTTTCATGAAGATGTCATTTGCGATTGGATTTATTTGCGATATCAGCATGCGTGAACCATCCTCAATTTCAGGCATTTTTTTCTACTTCTTAAGATGGCAAATTGCAAACCAGTTGCAGTAACCCAATAACTAGTATTTGTTTCAGAAAAAATAATACATTTATGCATTTTGGTTTCGCATTTTGACAAAAACTGTTAGGGAAAATGTGAATTAAAATATATATAAAAATTGACAAATTTGACTTTGCATCGTTCTTTTTTTTCTTTTGTTTTTGTTTTTGTTTTTGTTTGTTTGGTGTTTTTTTTTTTTTTGTTGTATATAATAATATTTTACATGCCAAAGTAGAGATGAACATACTATTGAATGCATCAAGTTAAATGAAACAGATTCGATATTGATATGCAAAAAAGCTGGTTCGTCGGTCAACAAAGAAATCTTCAGAGGGTAGATTTCGTATAGATCTAGATTATTGCTGAAATTGATATATATTGTTTTGCGATATAAGAAATTATTTTCATTATGGTGTTAAGAATTTAGTTGATTCGTGTCTGAAAATCCATGGTGTTAAAAGTATAAAAGGGAACCAAACACCCAACATCGGTATTCCTTTTATCTAAACATGTGTCAAAATATTAAACAGGTATTTATATGTATATGCGTATTGAAAATATTATTTGAAGAGTAAAAGTAAAACTGTAGAAATTGGAAAATGAAGTATCATCAACCTTTGCATTAAGGAATATACAATTTGTTCCTTTTTTTTGCCCATAAGACTACCTGAAAGGTGGGTTACCCATTGGGACCAACAAGGGTAATGAAAGCATCCCTGCATGTTTTAAGATCAAAATGTATCCATGTTCTTTCAATCATGCTGATTCCATATAACGCAAGGCCAGTAGCCATAGCAACTATTGTCTGAATATCAGAAACATGTAAATCTTTTCGACAACCCTTGTAGATATCAATGAACTTTCCTAAACATGTAAAGGAAGATTTGCATGTCAAAACTATAACTACATATTTCAAAGATAAATTTAGATTCTACAATTGCACGTGAAATTGCAAGCATCAAATGGTATTAAAGGGAACCAAGATTTGGGGATCATAAACAAATGCATACCTAAGATAAAGACTAGACATGGAAAAGAGACACACACAATTAAGACCATTAAATAACCAAAATTAACAAAAATGAAAATGAACAATTCCACTAAAAAGTGGGAGTTTAGACCAGGTCACTTGAAGGGAAAGCGTTATCAGCTTTTCTATAGCTAGAAACACCCGCGGAGTCGCTCATAAAATGTACATTCTCATACAGGAAACAACTAGTGTGAATATTGATATAATTATCATTGTACAAATTTAGTCCGCAATGATACAATCCGTGGGAACATTATCCACAAACAGTTGCAACGCTCTGCTTACAAGATTGCTTTGTTATCATTTAAAAGAACAGGAAATATCACTGTGATTATTGTTTTTATACATTCGAAATTCATACATAGTTATCACGAATGCTACTTACCGAGGCAGATTTTGTCACAAATTTTAAAGACTTCCACACTAATGTATTATTTCAGTCTAGAGAGTTTGTTTGGATTACGATATACTTTCACTAGTACTGAGATTTAAGTCTTAAACGGCCATTTTGATCTTAACACAATCTAAGATCGTCTTAAAATATACTGAAAAATCTTAACCAAGAATTCAGTCTTCTTCAAATAAAAAAGACCAGCCGTTGTGTTTTCTAGTTCAGACTTTGTTGGATCTTTTGAGAGTGTATGACAATTATGTGTTAACATATAATAAGATAACGTCAAGAACTGTTAAGTCATACAATAGGAAAAATAAATTGCCCCCCTTACACAATATTAGTTTGGGTTTTTTTTTTAATTAAATACCGTTTTTTTAGATTTTCTTTATAAATGTAATTAATAGCTCATGATTCTAAATATAATAATCTGTTTAACTTTTACAAATATACTATGAAATCTGTCAAAACATTTCGGTTTACGTAGTTTAAATTGATATTAAGCATTTTGAGAAGTGTTTTGTTTAGACAGGGATTAGACAGGCCTTGGTTTTACTGTGATTGAGAATTAAAATCAGAACAACAAAACAAAACAAAAAACAAAACAAAACAAAAACAAAAAAAAACAAACTTAAACAAAACAAATCATGTTTTGTTTATCTCATATTGACGCCAAAAACAAATGAAAACATTCAAATCATTGTCATTTACAATTCAAATGTTTAAATTTCCCCAAGATATTGCAGTATATAGGAGATGGAATGACCATAAATTGAATTGGAATCATAATATTGTGTCCATGTTTGACAGGATTCCTTTCTACCGATGCATATTTGCTTCTGATTGTATCACAATTCAAATCCAGTTCAGCATTTTGGACAAGTGCAAAGACGTGTCTATTCGATAGATCAAAAGGGCTTATTCTGAAATGATTATTATCTGACATAGGACGTTATTCTAAAAAAAAAAAAAAAACTTGTTGAGTAGCAATGAAAAACAGGTATGACCTACATTCACATAATACAGCACCAAACATGATACAATACCCCATAAATAGCTTTTCCAATATGTACACAAATTTCATATTCAGGATTTTTATGTAATGGTTAAATAGTAATCAAGTGAACCAAGGTTCTAGCGGTAATTAAAAGAATGTAATCAAGGTAAAAAGACCAGACATGGAAAACAGATATACTAAAATCATACATACAAAGTAACAAAAGCAAATGACCAACCCGGACTCCACAAAGAACTGGGAACATGGACCAGTTCCAACGGTAGAGTAAGCGACCCCTGCTTTTCCAGAAACACCCGCTGGGTTGCTCATAAACATTGTTCTGTTTTTGGAGCGTGTTCAAATAGTTAATTTGCACGCAGTTCAGATATTAAACCGTCATATTGCTATTGATTTAATTTTTATACTGGAACAATATGCTCTTTCTTGTGTGTGTGTGTGTGTGTGTGTGTGTGTGTGTGTGTGTGTGTGTGTTTTCGGTTTTTTAAGGTTTTTCTTATGAATTTATGTTCATTTGTTTAAGTTTTCAGACATAACCCTAATTCCTTTCTGCGAAACATCAAATTAGTTGTTTTAAGGATGATCAAAACCTAACTTTCACAAAGATATTTTTATTGTACTGGCCAGTGTGAGAGTATTATTTAGACATTGAATGTAATTAGATAGTGCTTCTTTTTTTCGCAAGGTTAGGTTTTTTTTATAATTATTTCAAAGTACTATGACAACCTTGAATTAAGATCCCCAGCGTGCCATTATATAGTTATCACACATTGTTTTTGGTAAATTTTCAGTTCCTTCGTTTTGTTATAGAGATAATCATATATACACGTGTTTGTTTGTTTATAAACACAGAAAAGCTATCTTTCCATTTCGTTGCTTGTTTTTCATACACTCTTAACTATTGGCAAACAAATTTTCAATGTATCCTCTTGACAAACTTAGTTGTCAACAACGCATGTACCGACAAGTTCCGCTCAGTGTGAGAAAATCAGCCAGTAAGGGCGAAAGTGACATAAACGATAGTTATATATTAAATCCTTGTGTACAGATTGTATGATGTTGTTCATCATTGAATAAATCTAAACTTGTAAATGAATACAACCATGCTTGAATTTTACTTCTGCCTGCTGTGCTTTAAAATTAATGATAATATTTCTGCTGACTTCTGTTTTGTAATTTCACTTTTGGCAATCGAAACCCCATGATAACAAGGACTCAGGCATATACTTAATAAAGAACATACCAGGATATATGTTTGGTGCTTGCATTTTATGTTTAGTCAGAAAACTTTTTCAGTAACAGCCAGGGTTATTATTTTTATTTGGAACTCATTATAACAATTGACAGAAATATGATATGTGTATTTGGTTTCCATATGCTTTTGTGTCATATTTTTTCATCTTTCGTTTATCCCAGAAAAATTTTGTATCAACAATTTAAGTTTTAGCGGTCATCAAAAACATGTAACCCAGGGACAAAGACTAGACATGGAAAACAGACATACACAACAAAGAACATAAAGTAACTAAACATACAAAGTAACAAAGCAAATGAACAACTAAAAATGACTCCACTAAAAACTGGGAGCATCGACCAGGTGCGCCGGTAGGGTAAGCGTCCTCTGCTTTTCTAGAAACACCCTCCGAGTTGCTCATAAAAATTGAGTCCGGAGTAGACGAAAGATTAAATGAAAACTAGGACACGTTGAACATATCAGTTTTCATGGCGCATATGGATACGCCGTAACGATCCACGAGTTCATGATGACGACCATAAAACTTTTGTAGTGATGACTTCAATAAAATCAGTGGTTAAAAAACCTAAAATTATATTTTTCCATTATTTCATTATTTGCTTTTTCTTTGATATTTGAAACTGTTCGATTTCCATTCCTGCTGCATTATTTATTATTGTAATGACAAATACGATAGAATTGTATAATTCAATTTCACAGTTGGCCAAACGAATCATCTTTTTGCTGATGGAATCAATTCTATTGTTTTAATTGATTAGTAAGAGCCACACATTAACGAAATAACGTTATTATGTCCCAAAACTATAAAAAAAAAAAAGCTGAAAATATATAAATTCTGAAGTCTCTATGTGAATGACTCTAAACGTCTGGTGGGTCTTACCTTGTTGTATGTGTGCAGTATTGTAAATTATGCTTTTACGGTTAAAGTATCGACATGTAACCTCTGTTGTGTATGATTGGTGTACTTGCGTTTTATAAAGATTTGTTTTATTTGATTGATCTTCTTTGTTTTTTTGTATACATTGTTGAACTGCAATTACAATTTCATCATTAAATTATTGGTACATAATATTTGTTATACCTGTTGTAAAACATCAAACAGAGCTCTGAATAAAGAGAACACCTATCCTTATCGTAACTTTTTGAAGTTGTTTCATACCCGTTTAAAAGAATTTTTGAAGCTGGGTAAATCGAATTCTGCTTAATTCAGACGAAATATACATTCAAAAAGGATTCGATATAGATTAGTATTTTGCTCATAACAAAATCAAAAACTTTGTTATCATTGTTATTTATTTTGATCACATTTAGTATCTGTGCATTTCGAGTAAGCGTATGAGCCTCTGATGTCATTATTCAAACAAAAATGTATTTAAATGTATTTATTTTTAGTCGATTCATATTCTGCTATCTAGTTCATAATCGTTTTGCCACGATCAAATGTCCCCTCCTGCCAACATAAAAAAAAACAACAACGTTTGCAACTTCACACATTTTCTAAACTTAACTCAAGAATATTAATTTATTCACGAAAAATATATCAAAAACTTACCTCAATATTTTCACAATTTTGCTTGCAAACTTCTATTGTTTTCACTCTGAATAGGTGGACAATTGATTGGACTTGTTTTACTCTAGGACTTCTCAATGTTTGGACGCAATTGTAGTAAATAAGCACCGCTTAAAATTACTGTTAAACCCAAAGATGTCAGCCTCCATCAGTTTTGCACCTTTTGATAATGTAGATACTTGATTGAAGCTTTCCTTTTGTATTTTCATAAATTGGCAAACATGGAAAATGTAAAATTGATTGATTAATTGCCCCAGGCATCCCGCGTGCACTCGAATTGGAGATAAAATGTTAAATGTCGATTAAAGTTTGAGAGGGAAACATATTGTAATGCATTTCTCCTTATTATTTTTATTGTAGTAATAAAATATTCACCAAAGTCTTTCTGCACAAAATTATTCCAAAGAGTTTTTTATTAAATATATAAAATCTGGATTATTGATCATTAACTACTATTAATCGTCTGTATTTTGACAAAATCGGCGGGAGGTCGGATGCCAGGTCAACTATTATTTTAGGACCATTCATCCCGAAATCAGAAATTTGTACCGATAAATTGCATCTCTTTCCATACAAATATACATCGTTTAATTTTGGTACATATCTGTTGAATACAACATTTTCTTAATTTTGTTATAGAAATGTGTATTCGTCCAAGTAGCCACTCTGGCTGGAGTAAATTAGTTTCTTTTTTTCTTCTTACTAGAATATAAAGCGTTTGCAAAGTCGGCAGTCAGAATTTAATAACATTCGAGATACAATTCTTCACGACCTATCTAACGAGATGTCAGTCAGGATATTTCACGAATCTGGATTCTAATTATCAGAAATGACATTAAGTTCAAATATATAGACCTGTCAACGAAAGAAACGATTCAGCATTTTTAACAATATTATTGTTTTACCGTTTTGTAGAAAACAATTTTCAAATTGATAAAATATCAATTTTTCCCATTCGACGTGACACATTAACATTTAGACAGTTAATGGACCACATTCGGAAAAACAATCTTAAGGATTTGAACATTGAAATTATCCCATCTCCCAGTTGACCGGCAAATGTGTGTTATGTCATGTATTCCTTTTGTCATATTTCTGCGTTTAATTTGCAGTTGTGCAAGCGGAACTGAAATTCCCAGAGAGTCGTGACGTTTTGGCAACAAAATGATCATTTGGCAAGCCAGTTTATGTCAGATGTGTAACCAGTCATAATATTATTCTTCTTACCACATTGAAATTATATGCGACATAAGCATGCGTCAAAACACCTAAATCCATTTGTACTGTCTGACAAATATAAAGACAATATAAGTATTTGACCTGCCACAATATAGATACGCATGTCATTAAATGCTTGGAGCTAAATTGTTATGCAAATATCAAAAATAATAAACAATACCGGTTCGTCGGTCTACAAAGAATTTTGTATAGGGAATATTTCGTATAGATCAAGATTATTGCTGGAATTGGCATATATTGTTTTGTGATAATCACAACAAATCTTCGGTCTTAACCCAAATTGTCATAAAGTTTTCAAAAACTAAAATTATAAACTTTGGTATCTTTATTCTGACGATTTAAGATGAAATAATGAAAATGCTTATACAAGTCAGAAGTGAAATTCGATAAAGACAATTGAAGTTATTTAATTATTGGAAGTTAGAAATCACTTTTAACATTTTACATCTTCACAAACCATGCGTTACCTTCATTAACAAAGTCAAATATGACCAAGCAATGGTAATTTCATCAAATATATTTAGTATACATGTAGCAATTAAAGAATTCTGTTCAAAACTTGATTAGACAAAAAAAAAAAAAAAAACACTTGATGAGAGAAGAATCGTTTTACGTAAAATAAGATTAAACTACTTATGCTAACTTACGTTTATAAAAAAAATGTTAACGGTTTCCTGATACAATAATTCAATATCTTGTGTAGCTTACTGGTGCAAATGAAATTTAGGAAATAAATGCTTTTTTATATATATCAAAACTAATCATTCAAACAAGTAAAACCTCGCTGTAGGCATTTTACTACAAATGTCCAGTTTAAGTCATCTGTAGTGGTGATCAGCTGATTACCATCTACCAGTTCACATACGTTGATGTTCAAGTTATAATTGTATCCGAAACAATTGTCGTTTCTACCACATAGTACGACCGAACATTCAACTTATGGATTAAACGTACACTGGCCCTCGATCCAGCTACTTTACGAAAGTGTCCATTCGAATGTGCTAAAATGATGATAAACAAGTTTTATTTTGTTTTCTCCAAGAACGAATTAATGATAATATGTTCCGTTTTCAGTCCATAAAGCATCATTATCTGGTTAATTATGATGAAATAAACGCAAACAAAATGCCAAAATGTTACATTTATGATTAAAAACTTATTTGGGAATCTCATCTTCGTGTTCAAATCAGCACTCATTCATTTTACAGGTTATTGTGTTTATATTCATCTTATTGTTGATGAGGGAATTAAATTATAAATATTGATTTATATGTAACGCGATATTGTATCGGTTTCTTTAAAAAATAAAAAAAAAAACATTAAATTTAGATGAAAGTTCGAGATTTCTTACCATTAACAGAAGTTGCAGTATGACAACGACTTAGTTCCAAAGTTTGGCGATAAACTGTTTATGTGGTTTTCTCTATTTTCATCCTAACATATTTATTTATTTATTTATCTTTTTTTTTTTCATTTTTAATCTTAAATGTGAATATGTTTTTAAAATGGGTCTTTGTAATTGTATTTAGACTGATATAAATAAGAGATGAAGCAAAATTTTCGTTCCATTATACCGAACCAAATAAATTAAATTATTCTTTGTATATTAAACTTAAGAGAGGAAATTCTTATTTTGCAATATTTTGAAATAGAAACGAAACATAAAAAACATTTCTATCAAAAATGTTACTTTTCTGTGATTTGATGTGATGGGTATATTATTAAAATCATATTTAATCTATCAATTTAAAACCCATTTGAAGGTATACAATAAATATCATTAAAATTTAATCGGATAAAAGGTGCTTAGGCCAAAATTTGTTACGTGTCACAGGAAGAAATTTATTGAAAAAAAGAATGACCTAGAAGAGCGATCATGCATTATTTGGTAGCACAAAATTTGAGTAAAAAATCGATGTTTAATTTCATGAACGCAGTCGTTAAATTAAACCTTAATGAGGTGACGCTATTCCTGAAGTTAGACGCAGCTACCAACTCAATCGGACCACTCCAGACCAGAAATCTGTTAAAACACCGCAGTACGATAACTCGTCTTTAAGAACGATACCAGCAAATGATTGTCGCTGCATATATATGAAAAAACAGCCAAAAACATGTCTGATATATGCAAAATCTCGGCACAGACCATACAAAATCGCCTGCGAATCGTGAGTTGCGCGCAAGAAGACTGTCCTTTGGAGTCACTCTGAGACGCCAACACCGCCATGCGAGGGTTCGATGGTGCAGCACTGTTCGTGCCTGGAACCTACAGAACAGTTTAGCGATGAATATCGTTTTCAACATGAACAACAAGACGGCAGAATTCATGTCTACCGATGCCGTAATGAACGTTACGCCCAAAATTGTGTCGTTGAAGTCGATAATTTCGGTGGAAGCAGTGTCACCATGTTGGCAGCATATCATACGTTAGATGAACACAGTTGGTACACATTATAGGCAACTTAAATGCTGCCCTTATTGACAGCGATCGACGTCAACAAAGAGGTTTTCCAGCATAATTATGCCTCACCAGAAACAAATGAAATTAAAATTAAAACCAATAAAATTGTTGACATTTAAGCTGTGCTTATTGACATTAAAGTGAAAACTTTTTTGATCTTTAGTGAGATTGACCTTCCAAAATAAATGTGCCAGTTTTCAGATTTCTATATATCGTCGCTTTTCTGGGATAAATGATAATTGTTCTTTCTGAAGTACATGCCTTTTTTATATTGCGTTTCGTTTTGAGAGAATACATTTAATAATATATAAATTTTATTTATTCGTCATCGAACGCTTTTAAGGGTTATTATGGTAGACAAAAAATGAAATATGAAATTAACGAAGATATACCGTATAAATTAGTAAAACAATCCTTAGATACATGTAACTCTGACTTACCATATATGTCTTAATATAATATATTTTTTCATCATAATGTTAGGAATTCAGTTGATTTGT
This sequence comes from Perna viridis, assembly GCA_037379345.1. NCBI lineage: Eukaryota > Metazoa > Mollusca > Bivalvia > Mytilida > Mytilidae > Perna > Perna viridis. Next base: position 36,868,907 of record CM074514.1, on the reverse strand, counting down.
GACCGAAAACCCGTGGTTTCAAAAGTATTAGAGGAGACAAAAATACCCAACATTGATATTCCTTTTCCTAAATGTCCTAAATGTATGTCAAAAAACATAAATAGGTATTATCAAGCATGTTGAACAATTTATTTGAGGGACATTAATAAAAAGCTAAATTTAAAAAAAATGAAATATCATCAACGTTTTCATTTAGAAATAAATATCTTGTTCGTTGTTTATTTGCTTGTTAGTCATTTGTTTGTTGTTTTTGTTTTGTTTTGTTTTTGTTTGTTTGTTTATTTTTGTTTATTGTTTTTGTTTCTGTTTGTGTTTGTGTTTTTTGTTTGTTTGTTTGTTTGTTTGTTTGTTTGTTTTTGTTTGTTTTGTTTTTTTGTTTGTTTTGTTTTGTTTTTTTAATGTGTTTTTGCATGACTAGATTTTTCTTAGAAATACTCTTACATTACCTTGGTTATGGAATATCCACCTTTCATTGACTCCCCATCCTGAGTTGATCATTATTTATTCAAAGCCAATAAAGTAATTAACTACTAAAGTATCCTGGTAAGATAATATTTGCTCTACAAACGGTTTACCACCATGACCGAATCGAAAGAATAAGTTAGCCCAACTGAACCAAAACGTTTGAAATTCGTTGCAGTTTAGGAGACCTTTGGCGTTAACAACAAATACCTGTGTGTCACGATGTGAATAAATATTTATATAAGTGTTTCCAGCTGCCCCGAAGACTACCTGAAAGGTGGGATACTCATTGGGACCAACAAGGGTAATGAAAGCATCCCTGCATGCTTTCAGATAAAATGTATCCACGTTTTTCCAATCATAGTGATTCCATAAACCGCATGGTCAGTGGCCATAGCAACTACTGTCTGAATATCAGAAACAGGCAAATCTATCTTTCCGACATCCCTTGTAGGTATCCAAAGTTTATCCATGGATTTTCCTAAAACTGTAAAGAAAGAAATACATGTCATAACTATATCTAAACATTCCAAAGAAAGTCTAGATTCTACAATTGCACATGAAATCGCAAGCATCAAAGGATATTAAAAAAAACTGCGACTTTGGGTTATAAAATATATACCTAAAATAAAGACTAGCCATGAAAAACAGACACATACAACAAAGAATATAAAATGACCAAACAACTCCACTAAAATCTAAGGGCATGGACCACGTGCACCGGTAGGATATTTATACATTCTCATACAGGAAACGACCAGAGTGACTATAAATACAATTACCATTGTACAATTAACTTTATTCCGCAATTATATGGTACCAGTATCACATTGCATATCCCTAGGCGGGTGTACGTTAAAACATGGAAGGTATAAAAATATAGCGAATTTTCTTTTTGCCTCTTTACAAACTAATTATTTGTCATAAGATATGAACAATGACTTATAAAAAAGAGCAAACATAACACTATGATATGGTAAACGTTTTTGTTAAGTAAAATCTAACATAATAGCATAAAAGTATTCCACTGAAAAGGTTGGTTTGATCAATGCAAAACGAAAGTGAAAGTAGAGAAAAAGGCTATTTATAGTTGAAGACTACATTTCTATTCGGATTTCTTGGACTCATCCTACTTTTTTGCGGGAAATTATTTTTTGACATGTCCTTAGAAATACTACATAAGTGAAAGTGTTATTGAATCAACATATTTATTAAAAAGTCTTAAAAATATGCACTCCATTTAGGAAGTCTATGGAAATATAAATACCATACTGAGGCCATATATTCTGTGGGAAACATCATTCACAAACCGTTGCAACGCTCTGCTGTCAAGTATGTTCTATTGCAAGGAAAAGAACGGGAAGTGTTAGTCTGATAATTGTTTTTATACATTCGAAGTTTATACAGTTATCATGAATGTTACTTAGCGATGCAGATGTTGTGACTTTGTATTATTGACCAGAATATTATAAAAAATAGGACTTTCACAATTATGTATTCCTTAAGTCTAGAGAGTTTGTTTTAGATTACGATAGTTTACACATAAATGATATCCATGCTTACCTGAAGTTATCAGCTGATGGCACAACAAAGTAACAACAGCTTTCCAAATTGTATATGCTACGGTATAATAACTACCGCTTCTTCTTTTAGTCGATTTAAATACAAAATGTACAAAAGCGAAACAATCACATCATTTTTTTTATATTATACTTTTTCATAACATATATATTACAATATAGCTGTTTGCATGAATATTACGGGCAAGGTTCTGAGGGTTTGCCTCCAATGCATTTGTTAATTACAGTTACTTTGAGAAGAAAAATTAGATTCGTAAATAATTCTGTCAGAACTTTTGAGTTAAACGGTATGCAATGCCCCTGAAAAATTTCAAATTTCAATACTATTGTATCTCTGTTTTTTTTAATGGTGTTTGTTTTGACCAATGTTATTGCTACTAAGAAATCATATCAAATGTAAAAATCTTTATTTAATAGCAAATTTACCATTGCCATTGCAGGAGTCTTTGAAATAGGAAGAGCAAAATCAATAATAATAATTATCAGAAAAAAAACCAGATATTCTTTTGAATAAAAAAACTTTTTTCCAAATCAATATCTCAGGAGCCAGTTTAATTGTAAGTTTGCGACGAATTTGGGAATTGTTCATGATAAAAACATAAATATGTTTTAATACTAGCAACTGAAATCTGATTCAATTCAATTGTTATTAGAGATGTTTACTATATATTCTCGTAATCGATTTAAGTTACAACTAGAGAAGTCAACGATTGTTTCAGCATTAGGGTTTCGATCAATAAGTCAGAGTGTCAAGTAGAATTAAGCTACTCGAGTACTCTGTAAAAAATCGTTCTGGATCGGGTTTTTCCAATCCTTGTCTATTTTCATGAGAAACAGTGACCGAGTCACGTAATTGTTGTATTAACCAAATGTTCAGCCATTGTTTTGAGCACCCTATTCTATTATAACTAATTTTGCAAGCTCGCTAAAAGTGAGTTGTAATCACCCCAAAGCACTCCAATTGTTTTGACCAGAGACAGTTTAACAATGACAATGTATTGATAATACCTTCAAACTTACCTGTAAAATTGTTTGTTTATTCAATAATTATAATAATTATCAAATTGTCTTTTTGATATCATTCAAAGGAGTTGTAATAATAATAAAATGTTGTAATTTGTTATTTACAGAAAATGTACATTAAGGTTAAAAATAACTTACAGTTTCCCCCATGAGACGATTTTACCACGAATAATATAATTACATACGTACTTTTAAAATAAAAAAAAACTGTCTCTGGTCTAATTATAGTTTTTTTTCTCTGTTTTATCTTACACCAGCATCAAGGCGTTCCCAGCGAGTGCTCGAGTACTCGAGTACTCTCTCGATAATCCCGCCGAGTGCTCGAGTACTCTCTCGATAATCCAGCCGAGTGCTCGAGTGCTCCCTCGATAATCCAGCTGAGCACTCGATTAGTTATTAAGGACGACATTGACATTCCTAGTTTAAACTAATAAGAAAAAAAGATTTTCGTTCGAAGATGACCATTTTTGTCTCGCTTGTGTACAATTCGTGTTCGATTACTTAAAATGTAATATAATACAAAATATTTCGTCATGACAATTTGCATGGTAGAATCTAAACATAAGGATGAGATCATAATCGTGTTTTGTTTTATTTTATTTTTTTTTTGTTTTTGTTTTTGTTTTTGTTTTTTTGTTTTTGTCTGTTTTTTTCTGTTTGTTTGTTGGTTTCTTTCTTTTTTGTAAAATCTTCATTGTGCTGATGTGACCGATTATGAAAATAGCATGCCGACGCTTTTTAATCACTACTGGTATAGTCATGCCGCAATGGAAGGTTTAACACGCTGTAAAACCTAGATTTAACTCACCATTTCGTTTGAAGTGCCTGTACCAAGTCGAGAACATTGCAGTACCAGCTGCATGATATAGATATGGAGTTTTAAATAACTATATAAACTTACTTGCAATGGAATCATGTGGCATAATGCTAAATATTTTTATAATACAAGTGTATATTTCTTTATCTGCTTGATATCTTAGGGAGATTTTAAAGGTGTTTGGTTTGATCTAAGAAGTTTACGTTTTTTGAAAGAATTCATAAATTTCGTCCTTCGGAATAAAAATGGAAACAAAAATATTCCACTACATTGTATCATGAATTTCTACTCCAGTTCCACAGTGTGACGTCCTCATCAGTTTGCCTCCATATATATAAAAATATTTCTTAATTTTATGAAAGTTAAATATAAATTGAAAGTTGACTAATGTATTCCTCCGTCCTTAAATGTGTTGTTAAATATTTCTAATTTACATGGGAGTTTTTGAACACGCTCTCAATTGAAAAAAAACATATATAAACATCTAATTTACTGTCACTTGTATTTATACTACATTGTACAACGTGTCGCTTTTGATTTCTAACGACGTATGAGATCCAATTATGTGTGAGCTGTTATTCGGTGAAGCCAAGGATGTACAGTACACTGCCAAGGATGTAAACACAAAGACAAATGTTTCATTATTTAAAATCTGTGTGTATATGCGGGTATTCATTGTTTGACATGTTTTCAACACAATCGGTTACAAAAAAATCAACAATTCTTGACAATTTAAATGATTAAATGGTTTCCCGCACAATTATCGGCCATTTTTAATACGCTGACTTGGGCAAATTATATACTTCATTTATGCAATTTTTAAAACTGAATTGTTAAGGTAAATATTTATATAAAAATAAAAAAAAATGGTTTTGCGATTCTCCGTGATATTTGTCCCATGAGCTTATAATGTATAGAGTGTACTTTCTTAAATGTATTTTTAACAAAACACCACAAAGTAGGCTAAAACCCTGTTTTAGGTACTTTCCCTCAAAAGTTCTTTTGTTTCCCACAACTAAATTTTAAAAATTCCTAAATACAAAATATTGTGAATAAGTTTCAATACGTTCTAAGGGAACTACCATTAGATTTTTTTCTTTTTTTTTTTGGGGGGGGGTGAATATATTATGTCACCGGCTCAATGGAACTTCCCTAATATTTTTGACCACTACACAAAAATATAATCCAAATGTAATTACTTTCAATACCTCTTTTTATAACCAGTTAATATGTTTTTTTTTATTTATTCAGCTCAATAATATACTAATATTTCTGCAAATACAATTAAGATCCAGGATTAATATCAACTGAAGATTTGAAGGACCTTTTTTGGCATTGAAATATATTTAATAATACATTTGCATTCAATGAATTTAGTTCTTCCAGTCATGTGTCAAGAGATGTAAAATGTATTAAGAATGTTCCATTTAATACGCTTATTCGTCACATTTTCATTCCTATCATTAATATCTCACCATTAATAAACAGTAAGTGAAGAGCAGAGCTTTTTACTAAGTTTTATTTGAGTAAAAATACAGTGAAGGATAAATATTTTATTAATACATTTTTTAAATGTAAATGTACATGAACTTTTGGACAGATTTTAAAGTCTGGCAAAAAGGTGAATTTGAACAAAATTTGTAAATGTGTGAGAGGTTAGATGAGTAGTATGGATTGACATTCAGTTTATAAATATGAAGTGAAAAAAGCAGATTTTAATTATATTTAAAATGCAAATGTATGATTATAGTTTTATGTTTTATTTTACATCAGGTAATCTTAGATTTGTTTTATTGTCCAAATATACTTGTTGCGTTATTCGACTGCCTGGATTGTCTTTTTTTTATCAGTCCGAATGGTCAATGTTCTAGTTGTCCATGGGTCGGGTTGTCTCACTCTTGTATCCTTTTGAAAGATAAATACCAAAGAAAAATTCATTTTTAAGGCTTAAAACTTTTTTGAGTGTTAAAATGAAAATCATACTTCCTTCAGAAATACAATAAATATTCACACTTTTGAATGGATAGTCATTCTTTTCTATTAATACAATGAATAAAAACCCATCATGTGTGGGATAGTGCCCCAAACAGCTGGTTAATCTTAGTTTGCAACCTGCAAAATTGCGAAAAAGAAGAATATATATGAACATGTGGGGTTCCAGGTTTTGGTCGTGGAAACTATCCTTTTTTTTTGGAAAATGTGGTTACATCCGTGCTTAATTTGCATTAAATTAGTAAATAACAGCCTAAAAACCCCCTTCTTAACGCCACTGTAACCCTCTCTTTTCAAAATTTCTGAGTCTTCATCACTTGACAAACTTAATGTTTCTCCAGCTGTCCAGGTGTCCATATAGACAAGCACATGTACATAGTCAGTATTGAAAATAATATATATATTTATTGTTTTTCATTTTTCAGGTCTTTCTATGAAAAAATTCACAGATTCATACAAATAGTACAAAGACATGTAGTTGGAAAGAGATTAAAATGTAGACTTTCGTTTAGATATTACAAATCTTTTAATTACATAGTTAGATTGACAGGTACGTTTGTACATGTATATGAACATTACTTTTTGAATAAATAATATGGTAGTGTCAGATAATACTTATTATATGATTAATTGATTGTAATTAACATGCTAATGGAGTTTGCTTGACTGAACAATTCCTTGGGAGACAAGTGTGTAGAATTTACCAGTTTGTTTCAAATTTTGGACTTAACCTCTTTCTTGTGCCTCTAAAAATGCAATCTGAAAGAAAAGTCTTCCAATATTAACCTCTCAACTCCTCCTTTACCCTGAAAAGTCTTTGGTCCGTACATCAGACCAACAACATTGTCCCTATTTAAGGGTTGCAAAAAGAAATGGGTTTAAGTTAATGTGTTCATCTATATCTACATCTATATTTATCAATAGAGCAAACATTTTTTTGTTGTAAAGCTCTAAGATGTCAATAGAATATTGTAGTTAGAAGCTTGCTTTGGTTAATTTAATTTGTATTATCTAATTCCAAAACCTTGATATAGATCCAAGTGGCCTTCCATATCTTTCTCATTAAGATAAAGTGAAAGTAGCTGTAAATAGAAAAAGAAAGCAGTCCCAATATGAATAGTTTCCATTTAAATTCATTTTGAGTATTTCAATTGTTCCAGTAAAATGTACTTTTAAGATTTAAAATCCATAACAAAGGGTAACTTGCATAAGATATATGTTTGTTAAATATTTTGTTTACTTTTATAGATAAATATGGACTTATAAAAGTTGTGTATTTTACGGCAGTCTGGCATGTTTATATGCAAGATTCAAGGATCACGTTTACTGAAAATTGTTTCAAAATGGCTTTGAAACCTTGTGCTAAATAAGATGAATATTTTGGTATATGATATGATATGTTTATGATATACAATAGTAAGGTATTGAACTTCCGGTTTTAGGTTCGTTTTCCTTTCGTGGAATCTTAATAAGGCCATGATTATGATCCAAAATATCAACTTTGCTGTTATAACATAACAAATAAAAACTATTTAAAACATATTATTGTGGTTAAGACTGGTAAGCCATTTCCATAAACAATCTGTTTTCCTTTTGGTCATATCTTTCTTGGACAAAAAAATATGATTCGAAGATTTGAAAAAGTGTTTTATAATTGAACCAAGCAAATGATTTTGTTGTACTTGTTTGATTATCATTCACATTCCACAGTATACAAAAATGTTTTGCAATCACACCTATTTTTCTCTCCTGAATGAAATTGCAAACATGATATAGTTTAGTGAAACCAGGTTTATATTGCAACCATAATGTAATTCTTCGTTAATTATGTAAAATTCAATTTAATTTTATATAAATAAATAATTATTGAACCCCCATTTCGCTTATTCTAATCCACGCTAAACAATATAGATATTCAATTTTCCAATCTCATACAAACCATAGAATAGAAATATTTTATCACACAGATGCATACTGGTTTTGGTAGTGTTATGACGAAAAATTATACCTAGAGCACGTACAAATGTACTAAAATAAAAGTTGGAAACTCAGTGTTGATACTATATTGAATTTAACATATTCCTTGCGTTTATCCATTAAAATCATCAATAACATTATTGTGAAAACTTAAGTCTTTAAAGTAGCGCAATATCCTTTTAAGAACTACGCATTAATTACGAGAATGTATGGACCTTATTATTTTTCAAAAGTACCTTAATTCGTTCGAATGAAAATTCGGTAAATAGGAATGTTGATGAATGTCGGCATAATATCACCATTAAAATCCGGTCCGCAAATAACACTGCACTACATTTACAAAAGTAGTTTGTTTTAAATACATAACAACATTGACATCTAGTATGCAGTATCAAATGGAGGGTAAAGCTTTATATGTTTGTAGGTTTGATAGAATGTAGCACAGTGAAGGGATTGGCGCCTATGAATCTGTTCCATAGAAATTCAATAATTGTGACGCACATTTGGCTCGTTAAAATAATAACAAAAGATAACAAAACTAGAGCCCATTAGATGGTGCTGTGCTCCATTTTATTGAAACACTTATCTAAACATAACAACAGCAAAATACATTTTAACTTCCAGAAATGTGTAACTATGCAGCACTAGCTGAAGTGGTGATGAGTGACTTCTGTCTTCCGATTGACAAATACATACGTTGTAATTTTCGTATGACTGTTTTGTTTTACTACTTAAATGAAACTACCAACAAACGTATGTTGTGATTCCTTGCAGACATTTTCAGGAATAGCTCCATTGCCTACCGGTTTAGATAGACATTACCTGATTACCATCAACTATTTCACATCCATTGCTGACATAATTTTAGTTTTATCATTGGCAGTTGTCGTTCTTATCAGAGTAGTCGCAACATTCTTTATTGAATGGTACAACTAGTGTTTGGAGAAGTCGGACATTTACCCGCTCTCCCATTCGTTCCACAAAAGTGCCCATCTGCATTCGCTTATACTCAAAATAGAAAATCATACCTTTACAAAAGAATAAAATTCGGTCAACGTACGTGTTGTAACCGTATCCAAGTTCAAATTGTAAATTTTCCTAACTCAGCCAAATGCTTGAAACTCGGTGCATTTGAGTACGCGTAGGGGTAGTCATATATATATATATATATATATATATATATATATATATATATATATATATATATATATATATATATATATAATATATCTGACTTTTCACTTACAAAGGAATAAACGATGACCCTTACGTTTCTGTGTGCTGCAAGAAGTACTTAATAAGCAGGATTATCATTGTTTCCAACAAGGGTTATGAAAGGATTACTACACGATCTTATCTCGAATATCATGAATGTTTTTTTTTCCTTTTCTGTAATGCCATATGGCGCAAGATTCGTGGATTAAATTATCGGTGTGCGAAGATCACTCAGATTGATAATGCCTATATTAGATAATTTTATCCATACATAATCGGTCGATATCATTATAAGAATATGAAATATAAAGTTTTTTTTTTCATTGTTTGCTTTTTAGTTATATTTATTTGGCACGTAAAATAAAACAAAGTTACCAATGAATATCAAATGCGGTGAAAATCTGTGAATAAGAACAACCGTATTGTTAAAATTGTGACGATCCTAAGTAATATGATGTTTGAAAAACTATTCATTTTAATATATTATGGAACCTTGTTCCAACATATTTGTAAACGCATATTTCGTACCGTGCTCCCGGTTTTTAGTGGAGTCCGAGTTGCTCATTTACTTTTTGTTACTTTGTATGTATGATTTTAGTTACTTTATGTTCTTTGTTGTGTATGTCTGTTTTCCATGGCTGGTCTTTGTCCCTGGATTACATTCTTTTGATTACTGCTATAATCTTGATTCCCTTGATTACTCTTTCGTTTTGTTCTTGATAAAATGCTAGTCTTTTTTTTTAATTGGAAAAGACTTGATGTAAGATATGTAAATATTTGTGTTTTTGTACTTTTATTTTACTTTTCAGTTTTATTATGAGAAATTTTCATCGCTATGCACCATGGCTGTATTACATCTGTTATTGGAGCGGTTCAGTTTGCAAATAGGACTGTTTACGCCTGGTGACGATTTGCCATTGCGGAAAATGGTTAATGGGCTGGTGCATTTGTTGAGTTCACAATATATATGTTCTTTACATCATTGTGTTAAATTGTAGTGCTGTTTCTCTTAATTTGTCAAAAACTTAAGTGATGTAAAAATAAGGCGAGAGGTTCTGCACTTCCCTAAAACTAAAATCAGATGGGACATCCCTGTAACAACAACCTTGTCCATTTACTTCAGTTTTGTGAAAATATTACAGAATACCCATGATACATGCTGATAAAATAAAAAGTAGCAATATTTGTGTATCATTATTCTGTTTTAATTATAATGCTTGAAGAATTTTTTTACATAATGTATTGATTAAATAATGTAGGTTTTTGCCATATTTGATTAATACATTGTAATTAATGTAAACAAACAAAAACAAAGTATTTAAAAATTGAGATCATAAAAACAAACGTAATTTTCAATATGATTGTATGTTTAATTGACAGTATTTCAACTCCTATTGGCAGATATTTCATACCTTTTATCAATCCTAACACATTTGTAATTACACCTCTGACAAACTCAGTGTTAAACCCCACCCCTATGTAAATTAGGACAGTACAAAGGAATCTGTTTAACGGATTTGTAATGAGTAATACTCATACTCTGTAATTTAGGGACATTCTGTAGAGCAGAGACTATAGGCTAGCGACCAGAATGATGTGTAGCAAATCAGAAAGCAGTTATAGGTATGCGCAAACGATTGACATCTTATGCTTTTTTTTTTTTGTCTTCGAATTTCTCCTTTTTTAATACCCTTCGGTATTGCTTCTGTTTTCGGAATGTTATCTCTACTTAGATATTTTTTAGTCTCTAACTGTTTTATAACATACAGACTGTATACAAATGGACATGGAAAGAGTAAAATATAACGATGCATTTGATTATTGAAATAAACATCTAATTTAACTACGGGTACACTTACAGTGCGGCTAAGCCACCACAGACATTTTGTAAGTTAATTTGAATTCGAACGCAATTAACTAAAGTAAAATTATAACAGATATCACACATTTATACTTCAGATTGACCCCAAAAAAATCGACATGTTTATTTTCTGATTTTGTTTTTGTTGTCGTTTTTGTCGTCGTTTTTGTTTGTTTGTTTGTTTGTTTGTTTGTTTTGTTTTTTTATTGCAAGCACACACCAGCTTAACTTGAAGTATCCGACTATCAATTTGTTTAGACCAGGTTAATACGTTGACAAAGCAAATTTGACTGAAGGTCTATCTAATGGCTAACAAGTAAATACAATACTTACAATATTTGCATGGGTCAAATGAATTGATCACTTAAAATCAATTACATGTTCATTTATTAAAATACATGAAATGTTTATTCCTCATGTTAAAGTGGTATGCTAAAATCATTAAAACACATGATTTAAAAAAACAACTGGTAAAATTTAAATCAAAGAAAGAAAATAAAAAGTAACAAAATAATAGAAAATATAACAAGAACGAACAAGTAGAGCTGAAGTGTGCTCACTTTTATCGTTTTGTTTGTCTCTAACGCCTTTTTTATTCTATCATATTCTTTATTTTATCAAATGCTATACAGCATATAGATCAAATGACATGACAGAAGTAATAAAGCAGACATGAAATTATCATGTACTTATAAATGCAATATAATAAACTACAAAGTAATGTAAGTAACAGTAGTATAAAGGTAACAAGTAAACGTTTTTTTAAAGAAAATCATACCAAATTTTAAAAGCTATATAATACAGGATTGCACTATTGTCCGACATTTTCAAAAATAAATAGCTGCAGTAATTCGTAAAACTGAAGTTTTTTTTCCAAAACGTGAGTTTAAACGAATCTTTCCTAAATCTTGATAAAGCGGACATACAAGTATGAAATAAATTCGTGTTCAAAATCATTAAAAGAACATTGACAAAGTCGAGGGCTTCTATCAACATTAGTATATCTACTCCTGGTTATCTCTACATTTGCACGACTGTTTGTGTTTGCTTGCCAATGCGGCAATCCGTTATTTTTGTAATGATAAAAGAGTATTATAAAATAACGACAGATTTTGGTATTCCATTCATCTAATATATTGATAAAAACCCTGAAGATGCACATTATAGCTTTTTCTTTTTACAAGGCAACCATTTATGTATCTCGTTTACAGCATTATACAAGCGAGGGATCTAAACATTTTATTCAGTGCCTTTCATTAAGAAAGAAACTTAAAGGTTCCTCCATACATTTTGCAAGATTTCGTAAATTCCCGATTTTTGTTAATTTGATTTAATTCGTTTGTTATCAGAAACGAATGTAGTTTCTAGTTTCAATAGGGTATGCAAGTCTCATCGTGTGACCCGTGATTTCACGAGAATGGATCCTAGTCTACCATTCAAAAGCATTGAGATTTGTTATTAAGAGAGCGTTGAGTTCAGTGTTAAGGGCAAAAATCTTTCTGTGTAAAAAATGCCGATAAAAATGACAAATAACTATTTCTACATGATAAATGTAGAAAGAAAAAAAACATAACCTAGAACATTTAGCATTGTTATACAGCATTTCGAGTACCCGGAGGTAAACAATAAAGAACAGATCGGTCTTCGGTTTTCAATATGTTCGACATCGGAAATTCGGGTGAAGAAAATGAAACTAGAACGGGACTTTTTATTTAAGTAAAAATATCAAAATAGAAAACAATACATGACAAGATAAAAATGTACTGAAAATCTGTAAGCAAATCAGTGGTTAAGAATCCTTAAATTATATTTTTTCCATTATTTCATTATTTGATTCTTTGATATTTGAAACGGTTCGATTACATTCCATTACAGCTGCAATATTTATTATTTTAATGACAAATACAATGGAATTTTGTGATTCAATTTCACAGTTGGCGAAACGTACCATCTGTTTTGCTAATGAAATGCATTCGATTGTCTAAATTAGTAATAGAAAAAAGGTTATTATGTTCCCAAACAATAATAAAGATAAAAATATATAAATTCGTAAGTTCCCATGTGTATAACTCTGAAAATCTGGCGGATCTTACCTTGTTGTATGTGTGCTGTATTGTAAATTATGCTTTTATGTTTACTTTAATGTATCGACATGTAACCTCTGTTGTGTATAACTGGTGTACTTGTGAGTTACAAAGATTCATTTTATTCAATTGATCTTCTTTGTTTTGTATACATTTTTAAGCTGCAATGACAATCTCGTCATTAAATTATTGATATATTATATTTATCCTACCTGTATTAAAGCACTAAAAATCTAAAGCCGGGACCTGAATAAAGCGAACACCTATCCCAAAAGTTTTTTTACAGTCGTTTCATACCAGTGTAAATACATGTTTGAACCTGGGTAAGTCGAAATCTGCCTAAATCCGACAAATTGTTCATTCAAAAGGGATTCGATATAGACTAGTATTTTTCTCATAACAAAATCCATAACATTATTATCATTGTTAGTTATTTTGTTCACATTTTCTATATGTGCGTTTCGAGTATGTGAAAACGTGTGAGCCTCTGATGTCATTACTCCACAAAAATATATTTAAAGAAGGGTCATTTTTACTAAAATAAAAATAAACTATTATGTTAAATCAGTTTAAATATCTTGTCTAGGCTGTTAATGCAGATTTGATTAAGAAAATAAATACTTTTTTGTAGATATCAAAACTAATCAATCAAACAAGCAAAACCTCGTTGTAGGCATTTTACCACAAATCTCCAGTTCGGGTCATCTGATGTGGTGATCAGCTGATTACCATCTACCAGTTCACATTTGTTTCTGTACAAGTTATAATTATATCCGAAGCAATCGTCGTTTCTATCACATAGTACGGCGCATTCAACGTTCGACCGAATATTCAACTTTTGGATAAGTCGTACACTGGCCCTCGATCCAGCTGCATTACGAAATTGTCCATTCGGATGTGCTAAAATGATGATAAACAATTATTTTATATTAAGTTTTATTTTGTTGTCTCCAAGAATGCAACAAATTAATGGTAAAATGTTTTGTTTTCAGTCGAAAAGCATCATTATCTTGTAATTCTGGTACAATAAACGCAATCAATGCATTTATGATTAAAAACTTAAAAAATCACAAAAAATCAAAATTTTGTGTTCAAATCAACAGTCATTCCTTTTACACGTTAATGTGTTTATTTTTTTTTATTACAAATATTGATTTATATGTAACACGATATTGTATCGGTTTCTTTCAAAAATAAAATAAAAAAAAAATATTTAAATGTAAATTCGAGATTTCTTACCCTTTAACAGAAGTTGCAATATGACGACGGCTTACTTTTAAAGTTTGGCAGTATAATATTTATTTGACTCACCCTATTTTAATCCTAACATTTTTTTTTAATTTTTAATCTTAAATGTAAATATGTCGTTAAAAAAGTTGTTGTAATTGTATTTAGATTGATATAAATAAGAGATGAAGCAAAAATTCCATTCCATTTTAGGGAAAGAAATAAATTTTAATTGCATAATTCTTGTGTATGAAAATTAAAAGAGGAAAATCTTATTTTGCAATATTTACTATCTCAAATAGAAACGCAACATAAACAGCATTTTGTAGAAATGCTATTTTATCTGTGACTTGATGTGACGGCTTTATTATTAAAATCATTTTGAATCTATCATTTAAGAACCTATTTGAAGGTATTCAATAGAAATTATAAAATTAAATCGGCTGAAATTGCTGAAGCCAAAATTTGTCACTTTCCACAGAATGAACTTTATCCAAAAAAAATGCACTACCTAGACTAGCGAATCATGCGTTATCTAGTAGCAACGCGGAATTTGGGTATAAAAAATCGGTGTTTAATTTCCTGAACGCAGTCGTTAAATAAAACCTTGCTGAAGTGACGCGCTATGCCCAAGGTCAGACGCAGCTTCCCGCAGTATTGCAATCGGACGACTCTCGACCGGGGAATCCCAGAAATCTGTCAAAACACCGCAGTACGAAATTACGTCTCTGAAAACGATACCTGCAGTTACAACTATAGCTAAGGATCGCTATATCCGATTGTTCAACATGAGGAAAAGGATTGTAGCTGCAAAAAAACAAAAAACAAAAAAAAAACAAAAAAAAAAACAAAAAAAAAACAGCCAATAACATTTCTGGTATATGCAAAATTTCGGCACAGACCATACGAAATAGCCTGCGTGACCGCGAGTTTCGCACAAGGAGACTGTACTTTGGAGTCACTCTATGTCGCAAACACCGCCAGGCGAGGGTTCAATAGTGTAGCGCTGTTCGCGCCAGGAACCTATAGAACAGGTTTAGCAACGAATCTCGTTTTTAATTTGAACAATAAGACGGCAGAATACATGTCTACCGGTGCCGTAATGAACGTTTCGCCCAAAATTGTGTCGTTAAAATCGATGATGTCGGCAGAAGCAGTGTCATGATCTTGGCAGGCATCTCATACGTTAGAAGAACACAGTTGGTACATATTATAGGCAACTGAAATGCTGTCTAGTATCGGAACGAACTTTTGCACTTATGCTGTAATGCAGACAAATGTAAAACATAAAATTGTTGAAATTTAAACTGTCTTTCATGACATTAATGTGAAAAAAATGTTTGATCTTAAGTGATATCGACCTTCGAAAATTTTGCCAAATTTTAAATTTCTAAATATCGACGTCTTTCTGGGATAAATGAAAATTGTTCTTTGTGAAGTACATGCCTTTTTTATGTTGCGTTTTTTTTTTTTTTTTTTTTTTTTTTTTTTTTTTTTTTTGACAGAATATATATATAATAATAGTTAGATTGTATTTATTCATCATCGAATGCATTTAAGGGTTATGGTAGACAAAATATGAAATATGACATTAACAAAGATATACCGTATATATTAGTAAAACAATCCTCAGATACATATAACTCTAACTTACCATATATATTCTAATATCTGTTTTTCATCACAGTGTTAAAAATTCAGTTGATTCGTGATTGAAAACCCGTGGTTTTAAAAGTATAAAAGGAGACAAAAAGATTAACACCTAACATTGATATTCCTTTACCTAAATTTCCTTAATGTATGTCAAAATATTAAATGGGTATTGTTAAGCATGTTGAACAATTTATTTAAGGGACATTAATAAAAAGAGATATGAAACAAAAATGAAATATCATCAACGTTTTCATTTAGATATAAACATTTTGATCGTTCTTCATTTGCTTGTTTGTCATTTGTTTGTTTGTTTGTTTGTTTGTTTTTTATGTGCTTTTGCAATGACTAGATTACATTACCCTGGTTATGGAATATCTAGCTTCCATTGACTCCCCATCCTGAGTGGATCATTATTTTTTCAAAGCCTGTAAAGTCATTACCTATTGAAGTATCCTGATAAGAACATATTTGCTCTACAAACGGTTTCTTACCATGACCGAATCGAAAGAATAATTTATTCCAACTGAACCAAAACGTTTTAAATTCGTTGCAGTTTAGGAGACCTTTGGCTGTATAATCAAATACTTGTGTGTCACGATGTGTATAAATACTTATATAAGTGTTTTCAGCTGCCCCAAAGACTACCTGAAAGTTGGGATACTCATTGGGACCAACAAGGGTAATGAAAGCATCCCTACATGTTTTAAGATAAAAATTTATCCACGTTTTTCCAGTCATATTGATTCCATATCGAACAAGGTCAGTGGCCATAGCAACTACTGTCTGAATATCAGAAGCATGTAAACTTATCTTTCCGACATCCCGTGTAGGTATCCAAAGGTTATCAATGGACTTTCCTAAAAATGTGAAGAAAGAAATGCATGTCAAAACTATAACTACATATTTCAAAGAAAATTTAGAATCTACAATTGCACATGAAATCGCAAGCATCATAGGATATTCAAAGGAACCGCGCGACTTGGGGTAATAAAATTTTTTACATAACATAAAGACCAGACATGGAAAACAGACACACAAAACAAAGAACATTAAATAACAAAAAAAGGAAAAGAACAAGTCCATTATAACCTGGGAGCTTGGAATACGTGCACCGGCAGGATTCATATACATTCTCATACAGGAAACGACCATACTGTTATCATTGTGCAATTAACTTTATTCCGCAATGATATGCTGCCAATGTCGCATTGCATATCCCTGGGCTGGTGTACGTCACAACATGGAAGGTATAACAATTTAGTGAAATTTCCTTTTGACTCTTTACAAGCTAATGTTTTGTCATAAGATATGAACAATGGCTTATAAAGTAGAGCAAACATAACACTATAAGATGACAAACTTTTTGTTAAAAAAATTTAACATAATAAGATAAAATTATTCAACTAAAAAGGTTGGTTTGACCAATGCAAAACAAAAGTGAAAGTAGAGAAAAAGGCTATTTATAGTGCAAGATTATTTCGATTTTCGTGGACTCATCCTACTTTTCTGCGGAAAACTATTTTTTGACATGTCCTCAGAAGTACTACATTAGTGAAAGTTTTATTGAATGAATTAACATGTCTTTAAAAAAAATCCTAAAAATATGCACTCCATTATAGAAGTCCATGGAAATATAAATACGATACTGAGACCAAGTATTCTGAGGGAAACATTATCCACACACCATTGCAACGCTCTGCTTACAAGTATGTCCTGTCGCAATGAAAAGAACAGGAAGTGTTAGTGTGATTATAGTTTTTATGCAATCGAAGTTCATACATAGTAATCATGAATGCTACCTACCGATGCAGATTTTGTGACTTTTTATTATTGAAAATCATATTATAGCAAATAGGACTTCCACGATAATGTATTCTTGAAGTCTATAGAGTTTGTTTTAGATTACGATATAGTTTACACATAAATGATATCCATGCTTACCTGAAATTATCAGCAGATGACACAACAAAGTAACAGAAACTTTCCACATTGTATATGCTACGGTATAATAACTATTTGTATTTAAGTCTTCTTTTAGTCGACTTAAATACAAAATATGCAAAAGCGAGACAATTACATCATTTTTTATTTTTTCCTTATCCATAACATTAACATTACACTCTAGCTATTTGCATGAATATAACGGGAAAGGTTTTAAGGGTTTGCCTCCAATGCATTTTCAATTACTGTTACTGAGTCGTGAATAATTCTGTCATAACTTTTGAGTTAAAAGATATGCAATGCTCCTGGAAAATTTCCAATTTCGATACTGTTGTATATCTTTTTTTTTTAATGGTGTTTGTTCTTACCAATGTTATTGCTACTAAGAAATCATATCAAATATATAAATCTTTATTTAACAGCAATTTTACACATTGAAAGAATCTTTGAAATAGGAAGGGCAAAATCAATAATAATTATTATCCGAAAAAAACAGATATTCTTCTGATTAAAAAAAACTTCTTCCAAATCAATGAATCAGGAGCCAATTTAATTGTTAGTTCACGACGGATTTGGAAATTGGTTATGATAAAAACATGGATATGTTTTAACACTAGCAACTGAAATTTGATTCACATCATTTGTTATTAGAGATGTTTACTATATATTCTCGTAATCGATTTAAGTGATAACTAGAGAAGTCAACGACTATTTCAGGATTAAGGTTTCGATCAATAGGGCAGAGTATCGAGAAGAATTATGCTACTCGAGTACTCTATAAAAATTTGTTCTAGATCGGGTTTTTTCCAATCCTTTTCTATTTTCATGAGAAACAGTGACCGAGTCACATAATTGTTTCTATTATCCAAATATTCATCCATTGTTTTGAGCACCGCTAGCTATTCTATTATAATTACCTTTGCAAGCTCGCTCAAAATGAGTTGTAATCACCCTAAAGCTCTCCCACTGTTTTGACCTTAAAGAGTTTAACAATGACAATGTATTGATAATACCTTCAAACTTACCTGTAAAATTGTTTGTTTGTTCAATAATTATATAAAAAAATATCAAATTCTCTTTTTGGTATCATTCACAGCCTTCAGAGGAGTTGTAATAATAATAAAATGTCGTAGTTTGTTATTTACAGCAAATGTACATTAAGGTTAAATGTTAAAACTTACAGTTTTCTCCATGAGACGAGTTTACCACGAGTAATATAATTACATACGTACTTTTAAAATAAAAAAAAAAAAACTGTTTTTGGTGTAATTACAGTTTTTTTTCTCTTTTATCTAACACCAGCATCAAGGCATACCCAGCGAGTGCTCGAGGACTCTCTTGATAGTCCAGCTGAGTACTCGGTTAAAAATAACTTACAGTTTCCCCCATGAGACGATTTTACCACGAATAATATAATTACATGCCTACTTCTAAAATAAAAAAAAAACTGTTTCTGGTCGAGTGCTCTCTCGATAGTCAAGCCGAGTGCTCGAGTGCTCCCTCGATAATCCAGACGAGTGCTCGAGTGCTCCCTCGATAATCCAGCCGAGCACTCGATTAGTTATTCAAGACGACATTGACATCCCTAATTAAAACTAGTAGAAAAAAGATTTCGTATAACTAACCCAGATAAGATACATGTTGAACTATTACAAATTTGGTGTTGAATGATATCACGTATTATCCCTGCATTTCAATTGCCTCTGATAGTTACCACTTTTGTTGTAAACAAATCGAACAATTCAAACTTTATAAATTCATTTGCGGTAACAACAATATGTTTAAGGTTCCGCTAAAGGAAAATGTCAGTTTTTTTTTTAATTTCTTTGTTATTACAAAATAAAAAGACTTGGCCTAGAAGGTAACTGTGTTACTATCTTCGTATCATTAATGTTATGTTGATGTGCCACTATTAAAATATATTGTTATTATGAAAAAACACTATTTTACGAATTTAAAAAAAGTAGGGTCAGTACAGTACACTGTCAAAGGATACCAAATCGTTGCCATAATGCCTTTAACTAGTGCAAGGTACCCCCTACATGTAACAGATTTCTGTATTTCACGAGCTTCATAGTTACCTCCACTTTCAAGTCAGCATGGCAGAAGCCGCCATTTTAAAAAAAAATCTTGGTGGGCATTGTAAATACAATCTAACAATCTAAAATCTCGGGTGATACTGAACCGATCTGGCCATTGCAAACAACATTTCACCCTAAAAGATATTTTTGCATAACAAAAATATTATTGTTGTTGTAATCATCAGAAACTGCTGTTTGCATCTTGCACGAACAGATCTGTCCGAAAGTAGACTGATGTATTCCTCCGTTCTAAAATGTGTTGTTAAATATTTTTAATTTACATTAAAGTTAAAATTTTCCTCTTAAAATTTGAGCATGCTCTCAAATGAAAAACAAAACGAAAAAAAAACATCTAATTTACCGTCACGTGTATTTATACTACATAATACAACGAGTCGCTTTTGATTGTTAACGACGTATGAGATCCAGTTATTGAGCTGTTATTCGGTGAAGCCAATGATGTACAGTACACTGCCAAGGTTGTAAACACACAAATAAATGTTTCATTATTTAAAGTCCGTTTGTATATGCTGGTATTCATTTGGTTTTTTTTTACATTTGAATTCGATTCAACAATCAGTTGCGAAAATTCAACAATTCTTGACAATATAAATGACCAAATGCTTTCATGCCCAATCATCGGGCATCTGTAACACGCTGATTGGGGCAACTTATTTACTTCACTTATGCGATTTGTTAAGATTTCAGTAAATATGTATACAAAACTAAACAGTAGTGTTTCAATTCTCTGTGATTTGTGTCTCATGAGCATATACTGTTTAGCGGGTATTTCCTTATATGTTTGCATGTAATTTATACAAAACACCACAAATTCGGCTAAAACCCTGCTTTGGGTACTTCCCCTCGAAAGTTCTTTTGAACCACCAGCTTACTGGAACTTCCCTACACTTCTGAACACTACACCAAAATATAGTCCAAATGTAATTCTTTTTTACATCTTTCAATTCATCTTTTATAACCAGTAAATATGTTTTTTTTTTTTGTTTTTTTTTGTTTTGTCTTTGTTTTTTTGCATTTATTCAGCTCATTAATATACCAATATTACTGCAAATGGAATTTAAATCTAGTCTTCATATTAACGTAAGACTTGAAGGATTCATTGTTGGTATTGTAATATATTTAATAATACAATTGCATTCAAGGAATTCAGTTCTTGCAGTAATGTATCAAGAGATCTAAAATGTATTGAGAATGTTCCATTTACTGCGCTTATTAGTCAAATTATTATTCCTATCATTAATATCTCACCATTAATAAACATTAAGTGAAGAGCAGTACTTTTTTTTTATATTAGTAAGAATACAGTGAAGGATAAATACTCTGTCAATACAGGTTTTGAATGTAAATGTACTCTAACATTTGGACAGATTTTAAAGTCTGGAAAAAAGTGTATTTGAATAAAATTTGTATATGTGTGAGAGGTTAGATGAGTAGTATGGATTGACATTCAGTTTATATATGTAAAGTGAAAAAAGCAGTTCTTAATTATATTTAAAATGCAAATGTATGATTATAGTGTTATGTTTTATTTTACATCAGGTGATCTTAGATTTTTTTATTGCCAAATATGCTTGTTGTGTTATTCAACTGCCTGGATTGTCTTTTTTTTAATCAGTCGGAGTGGTCAATGTCCTAGTTGTCCATGGACCGGGTTGTCTCACTCTTGTATCCTTTTAAAAGTTAAAGACCCGAGAAATTTTAAGGCGTACAACTTTTTAAATGTTACAATAAAAAGCATACTTCTTTCAGCAATACAAAAATCATAATTTTAAAATGTTCTATACATATCATGAATAAAAATCCATCATTTAGGGATAATTCCCCAAACAGATGGTTAATCTTAGTTTCAGGTCTTGTTTGCAACCCGCAAAATTGCGAAAAAGAAGAATATATATGAATAAGTGGAGGATCCAAGTTTTGTTCGTGGAAACTCCACTTTTAATTGGAAAATTTTGTTACATTCATGCTTAATTTGCATTAAATTAGTAAATAACAGCCTAGAAAACTCCCTTCTTAACGCAAACCACTGCAACCCTCTCTTTTCAAAATTTCTAAGTCTTCAACATTTGACAAACCTAATGTTTGTCAAGCTGTCCAGATGTTTATTTAGACAAGAACATTTGCATAGTCAGTATTGGAAATAATATATATATATATATATATTGTTTTCCATTCTCAGGTCTTTCTATGGAAAAAGTCGCAGATCCATACAAATAGTCCAATACATGTAGTTGGAAAGAGATTAAGATGTAGACTTTCGTTTAGATATTATAAATCCTTTAATAACATTGACATGTACATTTGAACATGTATGTGGACATTTGTTTTTGAGTAAATAATATGGGAGTATAAGATGATACTCATTATATAATTAAGTAATTGTACTTTGCATGCTCATGACGTTTGCTTGATTGAACCGTCTCTCAGGGGTCAATTGTGTAAAATTTAGCAGTTTGTTTCAAATTTTGAACTTAGCCCCTTTGTTTTGCCTCCAAAAATGTCATTTGATTGAAAAGTCTTCCAATATTAACCTTAAATTTTCACTCCTCGTTTATCCTGAGAAGTCTTTGGTCTGTACATCAGACCAACAACATTGATATTGTCCTTATTTTAAGGATTGCAAAAAATGCGTTTAAGGTAACGAGTTTATTTTTCACATCTACGTCTATATTTATCAATAGAGCAAACATTTTTTTACCTTGTGAAGCTCTTTAATTTGTATTATCTTATCCCAAAACCTTGATATAGTTCCAAGTGGCTTCCATATTGTTCTCATTAAGATAAAGTGAAAGTAGCTATAAATATAAATGAAAGTAGTCCCAGTATAAATGGTTTCCATTTAATTCGTTTTGAGTATTTCAATTGTTCCAATAAAGTGTAGTTTTAAGATTTAGCATCCATAACAGAGGGTAACTTGCATTTGATACATGATTAATATTCTGTTTACTTTTTATAGGTAAATACTAACTTATGAAAGATGTGTATTTAATGGCAGTCTGACACGTTCATATGCAAGATTCAAGAATAACATTTACTGCAAAATGTTTCAAAATGGCTTCGAAGGTTTTGCTAAATGAGAGGAATATTTTGGTATATGATATGATGTGTTTATGGCATGCAATATTAAAATATTGAAAATTCAGTTCTAGGTTAAATTTTTTAGTCCATGATTAAGTTCCAAAAATATTAATTTTGCTGTTATAACATAACAAAAAAGAACTATCTAAAACATATTATTTTGGTTAAGACTGCTAAGCCATCATCATAAACTATCTGTTAACATTTTGGTCATATCTTTCTTTTACAGTATTAAAAAAATGTTTTGCATTTACGCTATTTGTCGCACCTGAATGCAATTACAAACATAATATAGTTTAGTGAAACCGAGTTTATAATGCAACCATTTTGCACTTCTTCGTTAATTATGTCAAATTCAATTTGATTTATGGAAATAAATAATCATTGAACATTTCGCTTATTCTAATCCCCATTACAAAATATATCTATTCCATTTTCAAATCTGGCAGAAACAAATATAATTGAAATATTTTAGCACACAAATGCACAATGTTTTTGGTAGTGTTATGACGAAAAATTATTCCTAAAGCACGTGCAAATGTACTAAGATAAAAGACAGAAACTCAGTATTGATACAATATTGTATTTAACATATTCCTTGCGTTTGTCCATTAAAACTATCAATAAAATAATAGTGAAAACTTAACTCTTTAAAGTAGTAAAATATCCTTTTAAGAACTAAGCATTTATACGTCAATGTATGGACCTTATTATTTTTCAAAAGTACCTTAATGCGTTCGAATGAGAATCAGGTAAATACGGAACGTTTAGAAATGTGGGCATTACATCACCAATAAAATCCGGTCCGCAAATAACACTGCAATACATTTACAAAAAAGCATTTTGTTTTGAATACATAACAACGTAAACATCTGGTATACAGTATCAAAAGGTGAGAAAAGCTATAATTTTTATGTTTGTACCTAATAGGTTTGATAGAATTATAGCACAATGAAGGAATTGGTGCCTATGAATTCATTTCATGGAAATTCAATAATTGTGACGCACATTTACCTCGTTTAAAAATGATATAAAAGAAAACAAAACAAAAGCCCATTATATGGTGCGATGCTCCATTTCATTGAAACACTAATCTAAACATAACAACAGCGAAATACATTTAACTTGCTTCCAGTTTGTTTGTTTGTTTGTTTTTTTTTTTTGTTTGTTTGTTGGGGATTAACGCCGGAGCAGCAATATTTCATCTATATTCAGGCGATGAACATGAAGTGGATGATAAAATGATGATGAAATGATGATGAAATGAAAAATGGGATGGGACACGAGGGTAGTGGGGACGACAAATTTTGATTGCCACTGAAAATAGGGAGAGGTGGTAGGGTCGGGCAATTCAGCCTTCGGTGGCGAAGCAATATGGTTCCTACGCCGGGAGAATACCACAGTAGGGTTCTTTAATATATATATATAATTATAGTATTTCTCTGTGCAATTTAAATTATAATGCATAACTTTTTAATTATCTTCAAATTAAACTCTTTTTTTTATTTTAGAATAGTATCAATATACATTTTTTGTAAACATTGATGGATAGAAATCAAAAATTGAAAATTATTGACTCGATCTTGACAAAACAGGTATTTTCTGCATAGTTCATGTTTACCAAACATCATGAACCGATCCTTTCATTAAGGAAGATGGAAATTGATTTGAAATGGTTTTAATATCTAGTTATCAATAATCAAAATGCATGATAAATGTGTCATTTATAATAATAAATCCTGATGAATAGATCAACAAATCATTATTATTGTTTTTTTTTTATAAAATCAATATTTTATGACAAATTATATGTCTGTCAACAATATAATGTTAAGGTCTAAGCAGACAGACTGCAGTGACCTCCTGTTGTGAGCATAATAATTGTAAGATAACAAGAAATGATGATTATCTTCAATGTATCCCTACAGTGTGGACAGTTTTGGTTATCAGTCAAGTGATGCACAAACAAATGTTGATTAATATTGCTTGCTTCATCCCCAAAGCTCTGATTTGATATATTATACTTATAACCTTCGTGTATGGTAAAATTCACGGTGCTCGCTGATTTAGGCAATGCCTACACCATATTAACCTTCAAGTATGGTAAATTTTGTAATGATATATATTTGTCCAATTATGCTAATTGTCATGGTCCGAAATGTCTTTTGGTCGAATCGTCCATTTAAAGCATAGTTCTCATAGTACCTCAATGGCTTATTTTGTTAGAGACAGCTCAGCATGACCATGAATTCGGAAAAAGGAAATAAATGTCATGTGAGTATATACATAAATATACTACAAAACATCCTTTTGTCAATGACGTTTCCACTTTCATCGTGATAGTTCTAGAGGAAGCTATAATGTGATAAACCAATATCACATACTAACATTAATGATATATAATATGTTTGTAATATTCACTGTAGTTTATGTTGTAACTAGATGTAGAGCAAGGCGTGAGTAGAAATTGCTATTTAAAAGACTCGCTTTTGTGTACTGTAAACCGTGAAATTTTCGTGGAAGTTTTAATTTGGATATTTTCGCTCCAATGTTCGGTAAGCGCAATTTAAGCTGTCGCGAATATTTTCTTCGATGAACATTACAGTTCATTTGATGAGCGATCGCAAATTCAAATACGCGCGAAAACAGATTTATAGCAGAAACCGTGAAAAAAAAGACAACGCAAAAAATGTCCCGGTTTACAGTTTGTAATATCCTACTCCATTATAAAATATTTAATATGTTTCGTAGTTCATTGCACCATTTTTTTTCAGTTTACGACGGGAACGATTTTTACATCTCCGAGAATATAACAGCATTCATCGAAATTCCTGAAAGTTGTCAATTATTTGGTACTCAAATCAGTGAACCAATATCGGCGAACAAATTTGCTTTAATGACAAATGAAACAGGAAGGTTAGTTTCGGTCAGTGCCAAGCTGCAGTTTCAGAAAAAGGTTAATCCATTAGGTACATTATTTGTTTATTGTTCGTTTTTTTTCCATAAAATTGTAAATACTGCTATGATCGATTTAAAACATTGGGAACTTCCTGGAAGTATTGTATATTGTACCTTGCTTGAAGTGTATTTACCAAAACTTGAATATACTTGGCATTAACTAAATGTGAATACTTTTGTACAAAGAATTCTTTACAAATACTTTCATTCAAATAATTCCATGAAAATATTCCCTCTATATAACAAACAAATTATTTGAGTGCCGTCGTTCTAGACTTTCATATCACGAAAACAATTCAAACAATATTGTATATCTGGTATTGACTTGAAAAATACAATGTATCTGTTTCTTTTAATCAAAGGTGGGATTCCATGCACAAATGCCAACAAGTTTAAGAATTTTTCGGAATGTTTTAAAAGATGTGATGGTCATGAATATTTTAGTCATAGTGTAAGTTAGCTGTTTCTATTATATGATATTTACTCCAGCATATGCCAGTTGAGTTATGGTGTAGAACGTATACCTGTTAAATTCGCAATCATTTTGTTTAATTAACGATTGCCAGTTCTTAATCGCACTTAAATAACCACCATCCACATTACCGATAGATTGATAACTGTCTTTTTAAAACAAACAAATATCTTGAAAAATTTCGATTTACAAAAGCAATACCCTTCAAAGTTTTAAAGTCTGTCCTCACAGCTGTCAAAGTGGGTGTCCAGTCCTTCCATGACATTTGTTACTCTAGTGGTGGAATTAGTGGATCCCGATGAGTTTGGAAGATATTCTGGAAACCATCAATTCAAGATTTTTATCAGAATACAATAGCCTATGATTTGTCAACTCTTCATACTTCTTTTTCCCGAATTAAAAAACATTATACATTGTTGTTACTCCAAAAAAAGACGGTACACCTAGATATATAGTTCTCGGTAGAGATTCCTCATATGTTGTTCAGAAAACAACTTCAAAGCATCTTCCAATTTACCGAAGAAGATATTTTCAAAATGCTGAAACTTTTTATTGACAACATATTTATCAAGTGTGGTGGAAGCGTTTTTCAACAAACGGTTGACATTTCAATAGGAACAAAATGTGCTCCTCTACTTGCTGACCAATCTTATGAGGCTGACTAAATAGCTGATCCAAAAGAATAAACATCGTTTAGCTAAAACCTTTAATTTCAGTTTCCGCTATATAGATGACGTATTATCGTTAAAAATCATAGTTTCGGGGATTTTATACATCGAATCTACCCCCGAAAAACTTGAGATAAAGGATACTACAAACTCAGTGAAGTCAGCATATCTTGACCTACACTTAGAGGTCGATGGTTATGAAAAACTATTGACCAAACTATACGACAACCACGATGACTTTTCATTTCCTTTCATCTGTGATAACATCTTTTCAGCACCTGCGTATGGAGTTTTCATATCACAAATACTACGTTATGACACAGCTTGCCGTAACTACAAAGACCTTTTTGTATCGCGCTCGACTTCTTACAATTAGGCTTCTGGAACAGGGTTATGTTGTTTGTTGATTGAATTCATTACTTCAGAAGTTTTATTGTCATCATCATGAACTGTGGATCATTACAGTGTATCCATCGGAACCATGATAATTGATTTGTTCAACGTGTCATAGTTTTTCGTCCCTCTTTTGTCTACCCTGGAATTGCCTTTTTTGAGCAACTCGATGGGTGTTTCAAGGGAAGCAGAGGATGCTTATCATATCGGTGCACCTGGTCTATGCTTATAGATTTTAGTGGAGACCGAGTTGCTCATTTACTTTTGTTTTTTCTTAATCTTGAATAGAGATGCCCTGTTATGACCTTACAAAACAATATTCAGCTAAACTATTCAGCTAAGCTCCTTGTGTGTGTGTGTGTGTGTGTGTGTGTGTGTGTGTGTGTGTGTGTGTTGTCAAATTATGTGAATATCTTCTATCTGCATGTTGTACATGTTGACTTGTATCAGGGGCGGATCCAGGATTTTAAATTTAGGGGGACGCATAGAATTTTTTTTTGAGTTTATTTTGAAATATTATTCTACAGTAGGTGAAATGTGGATATCTTTTGTGGTAAAATTAGGGAAAAATTAAAGTTTCAACCTAAAAGCGCCAAAATCTATCCCTCACAACCCATGTTTTGCAAATTTTAAGGGGGGCACATCCCCGCCACGCCCGCGCCTGAATCCGCCCCTGTGTACCGAGAGGATATATATA
The DNA here is from genome assembly GCA_037379345.1 of Perna viridis. Lineage (NCBI taxonomy): Eukaryota > Metazoa > Mollusca > Bivalvia > Mytilida > Mytilidae > Perna > Perna viridis. The sequence continues at coordinate 36,840,707 of CM074514.1, read as the reverse complement.
TATAGGCCTTGCCTACTATCCAATCTTATTCAATTTATTTATTGAATAAAATATGTTTAAATCATCAAATCAGAGCTGACAAAAATTATCAAAGTTGTTTTTTATTAATGTTTCTTCGGGAGCGTCAAAAGGTTTCACCTTCATCATATTAATATTATGGATTTTGTTATCAGCAAAACACTAGCCTATATCGAATCCCGTTTGAATGTACAATTTGTCCGATTTAGGCAGATGTCAACTTACCCAGGTTCAAAAATGCATTTACACTGGAATGAGATTGTCATTGCAGCTTAACTATGTATATAAATACATTTTTAACATTCTACGTGAAACATTAACTTATGATTATGTTTTAGATAGTTAGTTTTGGAAAATAAATTTTCTGGATTTTAGAAGTGAAATATTTCAGCTGACCCGAAAATAAGTGTTATGTCAAGTATTCCTTCGTCAAATTTCTGCATTCAATTTGCAGTTATGCAAGCGTAATTGAAAATCCAAGGGTCATAACGTTTTGATTTCGGATCTGTTCAAAACTTGATTAGACAACAAAAACTAAAATAAAGTTGATCTATTTATGTTAACTCAGTTTCATATAAAAAGTGTAAACGATTTCCTGTTACAATGAAACGTATTGTGTAGTTTGTTAATGCAAATTTGATTTAGAAAATAAATTATTTTTTTTGTAGATATTAAAACTAATCAATCAAACAAGCAAAACCGTTTTAAATCGTTGTAGGCATTTAACTACAAATCTCCAGTTCGGGTCATCTGTTGTGGTGATCAGCTGATTACCATCTACCAGGTCACATCCAAAACAGAAGTTAGCATGATGACAGCACGTTTCTTTCACAGTTGGGCAGTATATTTTTATATGACGTTCCCTTTTATAAATATTATAATTCAGTTTTTTATATTATCTGAGGTGTCGATAAGTCAATATTTTTTTTTCTTTTTTTAAACCAAATTTCGACAAATTTTCAGATATAAGAGATGAAGCAAGAAGTACATTCCGTTATTGCGAAATCGATAAGTTTAAACGACCAAAAACATAATGCAAATAATTTTATTTTTAATTTACTTGGTCTTCATTTATAACAATTAAATAGCCGACATTTTTTTCTACTTTGCAATATAAAATTAGTACCATGTAGATTAAAATATCCATCATCGAACACTTTTCAAGGATACAAAGGACAAAATATGAAATCAAAACAGAGATAAAGCGTTTCATTGTTCATTCGTGTAACAATCCTAAGATAACTCTGACTTACCATATAAACATTAATAATATTTGCATCTCAATGATAAGAATTCCGTTGATTCGTGTTTTCCCATGACAGAACATTAACACCTTACATCGACTTTCTTTTATCTTAGTCTATGTGAAATATTAAATTGGCCTGTTTTACACATTGTACACTTTGTTTAAGTTACCCCAATGAAAGCTTAAAAAACGATGTGCTTTTGCATAATAAGGTTTGTTTTTTTTTTTTTTTTGTTTTTTTTTTTTTTGAAATACTCATACATTACCGTGGTTATGGACTATCCATATTCCATTGACTCCCCATCCTGAGTTGATCATTACTCTTTCAAAGACTGCAAAGTCATTAACTATCGAAGTCTCCCGATGAGAAAATATTTGGTCTGCAAACGGAATACTTCCGTTATCAAATCGAAGGTATAAGTTATCCCAACTGAACCAAAATGTTTGAAATTCGTTGCAGTTGAGAAGTCCCGCAACAAAAATACTATACACATCAGAATTGAATAAACACTTATGTAAGTGTTCTCTGCTGCACCAATGACTTATTGAATGGCAGGAATCATATTTGGGCCAACAAGGGTAATGAAGGCATCCCTACATGTTTTAAGATCAAAATTTATGTTTGTATTCCGAATAATTCCGATTCCATGTCCCGTTAAATCAGTAGTAATAGCAATTATTATCTGAATATCGCTATTAACTAAATCTTTATTTCCTACATCCCTTGTTGGTATCCACAGTTTATCAGTGGACTTTCCTAATATGTAAAGTGAGAAAAATACATTTCATAACTTCAACTAAATATTCCAAGGATACACTGTGATTCTACAATATGCACGTGAAATCACAGGCATCAAGGGGTAATCAAGGCAATTAAGATTAATGTGAAAATCAAACGAATAAATACATTTTGAACCAAGGATTAAGACACACAACAATGAACTTGAGAAACGTAAAAGAAAAACAAATGTGATTGAGCAACTCGGAGTCCCATAAAACTTGGAGCCTGGAACAGGGCCACCAGAAGGATAAACGTGCTTGGCCATAGAAGTATATTCATATTCATCAAAGGGTCAACTTATACATTTTCATAATGGAAACGACCTTAGTTAAAACTGATACAATTATTTTTGTATAATAAGCTCTATTCTTCAATGATACATTTTGGTGGGTATTATCCATACACCCTTGCAATGAAGTTTGCGCCGTTGCAAAGAAAAGAAATATCAGTGTGATGATCGTTTATAAGCGTTCAAAGCTCATACATAGTTATCGTCGATCATACTAACTGATGCAGATTTTGTCACATAAGATTATTAAATTATCAAAAAGCATGTTATCAAGAAGGAATTCCATATAAGTGTCTACAGAGGTTGTATTAGATATCGACATAGATTATTCATAGATAATATTCATGCTTACCTGAAATTATCAGTAGATGACATAAAAAATTGACCGCAATTTTTCGCATTTTCTATTTATTAATTTGTGTTGCATTATATTTTTTTCAAAGCGCTTTTATTTCAAATCTAGATGTTTGCATTAGTATTACAGGAAATTATCTTAAGATTTTGTCTAATATGTATTTTTCAATTACAGATACTAAGAGAGAAACACATAACGTCACAGATAATTCTGTAAATCCTTTTACAATATGCAGTTTATATTAATGCTCCTTGAAAATTACCAATATCAACCACCATTGTTTTGTCTTTTTATTTGAATGAGTAACCAAGGAAACCAAGGTTATATCGGTAATCAAAAGAATGTAATCCAGGGACGAAGACCAGACATGGAAAACAGACATACACAAGAAAGAACATAAAGTAACTAAAATCATACATACAAAGCAACAAAAGTAAATGAGCAATCCGGACTCCACTAAAAACTGGGAGAATGGACCAGGTGCACCGGTAGGGTAAGCACCCTCTGCTTTTCTAGAAACACCCGCCGAGTTGCTCATAAAAAGTCAAGTCCGGGGTAGACAAACGACGAAAGGAAAACTATGACCCGTTGAATAAATCAGTTGTCAATCTATGATAATCTACTACATAATGTGTGACATCAGCATACCAAAAGTAGCAATACAAAAACCTATAAGGTTACCAAAAAAAGCCTTTTGTTTATTCAAAAACTGCATTTTATGGAAATACCAAGCTTTTATCCTTTAGAAAGATCTTTTTTACATCCATGATACCTTTTCTCGAACGTATTAAAGTGAAGGTTTCATTTTGCTTTTGGAAGCATAATTTTGTTCTTGTAGGATCAATCGACGATATGCAAATTTAAGTAACTCGAGTTTTAAAACATGTATTAATCTAATATTGTTTTCTGTGATATTTATCGATAACATAAATAAAAGAAAGTATCAAATAGTTCAAGTATATGACGTGCTTTGTGCAAATAAAATTGAAGGTTTACCGATGAAACTTTGTTTTTCAAGTTTTAGATTTAAAAAGTGCATCCTCGAATTTCTCAGAAAAAAAAATTCAATATCATCCATCAGCTTTTGAAAGAGAATAAAAAAGGTAAGATGAAAAGATGCAATTTCTGTCTTCGTGCAACGAATACATAATTCATGTCATGAGTTTAGCTACTGGGCCTTGTGCAACCAAAGCAGGAAGTCCTCGTGGGTAAGGTGTAAGCATCGCATAAATGATCCAACGATATAATGTGTACATTAAAATAAAAACATAAAGGAAAACAAACCAAAAAATCAAAAGTGAAAGATAAAATCAGGCTATAAAATAATTATCATGTTTCATTTTCTTTCGCGGTACTGAAAATGAACCTACAAAGAAAATGCGAAGTACATACACGCGTGAAAACAAGAGTATGCTAGAATTAAAACCTGACTGAAGAAAAAAAAACTATCAAAATGCGAAATATTGGAAAACTTACTTTATTTTGTACTTGTTATTTGTGCGTCAGTATATGTCAGGGTGAGTAACACGTATTTTATTTGTATTTTGTTAACCAGCACTGAAGTAGAACTAAGGGAAATAAGATATTAATACCAGCTAGGTACTATACATATGTGTTCAGTTTCTAAGTTAAGATGTTCATTGTTTGAATTTTTGTTTTTATTAAACAAAAAAACTTCCTTTAGGCTTAAAATGATTTTTCATATCAAGTTAGGAAAAAGCTGGGCAATACCTTTTTTTTTATTTATTTATTTTTTATTTATTTATTTATTTTTTTTTTTTTTTGCAGCTTCATACACAAAATATCATGGATGTTTGCTGACAATAGTTACAATGTGTTTTAATCTTTTTAAATGAAAGAAAAAAGCCTATTTGGGAAATATTTTTTGGAAAACCTGAAACAGCGATGTAAGATATTAAAATAAACACCTATGAGTCAACCAATACAAAAAGCTGTGTTAGCAAATGTTTACACAAGTAATATAAAATATTCTTCAAGTTTTTCCTTCAAATTGTACAAGATTCCAGATATTTTTTTAAGGAACTTAGTAAAAATATAAGCACATACTATTTAAGACCTCTAAACTCCGTGGCATCTACATTTGTTTTAAAAGGCAAGCAATTTGAACATATCAGACCCAAAAATTTATTTTTACCATTTTCAGGAAAGTCAATTGACCATATATGGATTTACACTGAAATTTTATCTGGCTTCTTAGATTTGCGCTCTGACCGTGAAGCATCAATATCAGCAGGAATAGATCTGGTACCTTATGGAGTAGATTTGAAAGGGAAAACGTCATTAATATTCGCCGTTAGGTGTTGCCAAGATGCAATCATAACATTGATCGGACGAAGCGGCACACTCGATTTTCAAATTATAATTGGTTCCACAGATAACTCCGGGGTTCACATTTTTTACATTGAAAAATATAATATAAAAAGCGATGGTAGAGACATTTCTGGTGAAATACTAAACTGCGATAATTTTCGGACATTCTGGTACTCATGGGAAAATTTACACTTTCGACTGGGACGAGGAAACGTAACTTATGATCATCAAATTTATTCAAAGCAACTTGAATTCAATGGTTTTACAGGATTTGAACACATAACAATTTATACGTCTGTTGGAATGGATGGTACCTGGATTATTCAAAACAGCGGTAGGAATATTTCTATAGTTTGTTCGCTTTGTTATTTATATCTGGTGTGATATCAATCGTTATCGTTTAAATCATTGAATTTCTGACTTGCCTATTGAAAGAAAAATAAATTTAAAGTACTAAATGGTTATACAAACATTGTATCAGTATTCATAACTTCAACTTAACAAATATTAAAAAAAGTTACCATTTCTGTAATACTCTCTATCAGTCATGGAAGAATTTCTATTTAACAAAACGAATTTTTTAAACAAATCTACAATATTTAGTCATAAAGATCCATTCACTGCCCATTACCTGTCATTTCATCAACAGCCTTCTCCCCAAAACAAAAACAAAAAAATAATCTCCTTTGCAACAATGGCGATTCACTTACATAACTGCATACATCAACAAAAAGGAAACACACAATACAAACAAACCTGAACAGAACAAAAACAAAACAAAACCAGTAAAACAAAACAAAATATAAAATAAGAAAAAACAAATGTTTTCTTTGAACAATTTCATTTTCATCTTTCATATCAATCATCTTACTTCAAAACAAAATGTTGCTCATTTGTGTTTGTTACTTTGTATGTATTACTTTAGTTACTTTATGTTCTTTGTTGTGTTTATCGGTTTTCCATGTCTGGTCTTTGTCCCTTGATTACATTCTTTTGATTACCGCTAGAACCTTGGTCCCTTTGATTACTCTTTACAATTACAGTGTATTTGACAAAAAAAGACTGTGGTTTATACCTAATGCATATGAGAGGGTTGTAGGAAACATTTTACATATTAATAATGATTTTTATCAAAAGTAAGTTGTTTTTCTTTTTCAAGCAAATCCAGGTGGACGGTTCTGTGGAAGAAATGGATTTAAGGCCGTTATGCGACTTCGAAAGAAGCTTCATGCCGGATCTAGCTTAGAATGCGGTTTCTACTGCCATATAAATGAAGACTGTCTTGGCTTTAATTTCAATGCAAAAACCATGGAATGCGAGCTTGTTGATGGAAATCAACTGATTAAAAAAATTGCAAATGAACAATGGAAATTTATAGGCAAATGTCTGCAAGGAAAAGATGCATGCATACAATGCTTACATGTATCCTAGATTGACAATGGAAAATACTGCAGTTCTTAGAAATCCATAAGAATAAATTATTTGTAACGTTAGTTTTTCTTTATTACTGAATTGATGTCATATTTTATCTTCAAATATTACAATAATTCGTGCTTTGTTTGCCTTAACAGATATTTTTGATATAAGACGAAATATTTTTTTGTGCTGAAGACAAACACTTTATAGCTTTATAGATTTGAAATTCTTTGGAACAATAAAAATCAACACTTAAAAAATGTTAAGACGATGATGAAGTAGGAATATAAAATTACATTTTCAGTCATTGCACGTCTAGTATGTGTAAAATATTAATATTCGTTTTGCATTTTTGTTATTGCACCTTTTAATCGAATTACATGACTAAATGTTATTGCAAGCATTTTGAGAAAAAAAAAAACATTGCTTTACACCTTTAGGTTTTCCGCTAACTTGTTGATATTTATTGATATAAAGGTTGTACAATTTCGACCAGTGGTCATTCTTTAGCTGTTCTATAAAAATAAGTTTCGAATACAAACCAGAACCTATTACCATATTAAATGTATCATTATTTCTAGGTTGTCCATTGCCCTACCCTTTTGCAGAATTGCCATAATGGCATACACACGGAACAATAACTTAACAAGCTAGTTGATAACAACAACACTTGATATGATCAATATGCCACAATTTTCTTTTTTAAAAAAAATAATGATAAAGCTTATAGATCTATGTCTATTTTCTCATTGAGGGAAAATAACTACGTTTTCCCAATGACCGAAAATAATGCATGGTCAACTTTAAAGGATTTTCACATATATTTGAACGGCTAACAATCGTGTTTATCTCAGTATAATTTACAGCATTAAAGGTAGAGAAAACAAAATGACAAAACAAAAACAAAGAAATAGGTCGTTGATAGATAACTACACCAAATAAAAAGCTTCTGTAAAGTTAACACTTTGTATGTCTTTGAATTAATTTTAATGACCTAACCTGCATTAAATTCTACTAGAGACCAAACTATCAAATGCAACACAGTTCATCGACGGAGAAGGTTCATTATGTCAAAGGACAACCTACAGTGCAAAAAAACAACCATGCCAATCTTAACCAGGTTATGATATGTTTTGTAACTTAAGTTCTCGTTTTACGAAGAACTGGTGCGTTTACTTTTAGCTGGATTTAAACAGAGTTGTTGTAAAAGTTTGCTTCTTTCTTCTGAATAATCAGTTATTTTGGATCTTTATAATGTAAGTATTTTTTTTATTTTGATAAAACTGTTTTAGATAAAAAGAAAAATTGAAAAAAAACAACTAAAACAACTGCAGTCACAAAGACAGCAAAATTACATATGGGGTAAAATTGGATGTTGAAACGGCTATTATGAGCAACTCGGCGGATGTTTCTAGAAAAACAGACGACGCTTACCCTACCGGTGCACCTGGTCCATGCTACCAGTTTTTAGTGGAGTCCGAGTTGCCCATTTGCTTTTGTTACTTTGTATGTATGATTTTAGTTACTTTATGTTCTTTGTTGTGTATGTCTGTTTTCCATGTCTGGTCTTTGTCCCTGGATTACATTCTTTTGATTACCGATATCACCTTGGTTCCCTTGATTACTCTTTCATTATACAAACTACTTCAAGTGTAAGTTCGCAATTTTTTTTTCAAAATTGGAGTATGCATATAGCTTACTTTAGCTTTCTAGGAAAACTAATTCAATTATGTTTAAATGCCTGGTTTCCCTCATTGATTTTAATTGTAAAACTAATTTATCGGACTTTTGGTTTGTGCTTGTAATGCCACAAATTACAAGTTGCACAATTGCTTATTGGTGTATAAATGAATCGATAGAACACCACTTGTAAATATTGCAAACTTACGCTTTGCATGTAATGTATAGAACTAAACCACCACAGAAATTCTGAATCTATAGGTCTCATTCCCCTAAGGGTAAGTAAATGAGATATAACAGTAAAGGAGACATCGAATAAATTGAATAGAATGACATCCCTTCCTGCTGCAGGTTGATCCAAGTAATGCCTTAAAAACCAATGAGAGCAAAACGAAAAGTACATGTGAGGTATGGAAATTGTATTAGGTTCAACATTTTTGCTATAGTTTTTTGTCGTCATAATTTTATTGTCACCATTTTTATGTGTCCCAGGAAGATGTCTTCCCTGAAATGTTGACAGACTTGGCAGACAATCGATTTTTTTCTTCAATCATTTTCAAACTATTTTGTTGTTATCAAAAAACCAAAATGTTACATATACTTGTCAAAAAAATAAATATGACTGATCTCTAACCGCAGTCATATTTAATTCGGTGCAAATGGTAAAATTGTTCTTCTAATCATTTTTATCCCATAAGGTCTAAAGTTAATTGTTGAATCAATTGCTTAATATGCAAACGCAGTTCTAACCCCTCAGAACCTTCAACCATACAATGAAGAGATGATGCTGAAATTAAAATAAAAGATAGTGAGTTGAATGCAACAATTGTAAATTATAACAACAGCTAGTACAAGTAAATCTTTGCAATGTTATAGTGAGACATACATATCCCAGGCCAATGTAGTGAATGGAAAATTAGAAATGCAAAACAAAGCCAGGGACACCGACATGTCATCAATAACAAACCTAGCTTATGCTAGACAAGAACCTGGAACGGCTATTCCCTAAGCGCGAAGGATGAACAGTTCCAGGTTCTTCTCAAGCATATTCGATGTAGCTTGTTGAAAGTTACATATATCTCCGATAAAATTAACATCACATATGAGAGATATAAGTCGTTGGCTAAATTAAAACTGGTAAGGTAGATGATAAGCACTTCTATGCTTAAAAATCGGGCAAAATGTGTATTAAGTGTGACACATGAAGAAAAAAAAAACAGTGATTTTATGGCATTATCCACGTCTTTATATCTCATAACTACCAGAAACAAACATCGAAGTGTTTATGAAGTTTTCCTTTTTAGAATATTGATAGGTCAATTTTGTTGAAATGCACCATGGAAAAATGGCGGAAAATTGTCCCGTACTTGCTATAAGCAGTCAGAAACTATCTATGTCATAGATGCGTCAGGATTCATTTAAATAGCTTTTTGTTTGTTTTCTATCTGTACATGAAACTGTGGCATAACAAAATCAAATTGAGAAAAACTATGTGCCACCTATTGCCTGATTCTTACACATTATGGTACTTAAGTTGCTTCATTTGAAATACTGTGGGAAACCAACACCATCACATTAACAAACTTAATTTCTTCTTTGAGTCCTTTAAGTATTTTGTTGACATCTTTGAATTTTAACAATCCTCAGTAAAATGACTAGAATAGCTGCCACCCAGCGCCATTTGCAATTAAAAAATATGCTACAAACATAAAAAATATGGAAAAAAGACGTTTGTTTTTCTTTATTTTCCCGTTTTTTTGGGTTTTTTTTTTTTTTGGTTTCTTTTTTTTGTTGTTGTTGTTGTTGTTGTTTTTTGTTTTGTTTTGTTTTGTTTTGTTTTGTTTTTTTGTTTTTTGTTTTTGTTTTGTTTTTATTTATTTATTAACGTTGTGTATACCAGACCATTGTAAATGATTTCATTGGGGGCAAAAATAAGAACAGCATAAAACTAAAATAATACGGCAAAGCTTTTGTCTTGTTATTTGCCACAAACCAATGTATTTAATGAAATTGATGCCGTTGCAAATATTTATCGGTACATCTATCGGATTTTAATATATATCATTATTTGTTTCAATTGAATTAAAAGAACTTCATAGAAACACCACAGGCACGTATTTATCGATAGAAGTATCGAGTTGAATGCTTTATTCGAATTTGCTATAGGACTTGAAAAAGTCATGTTAATAAAATATACTATGTCTCTAGAGGAAAGCTTCAAACACTGCGTAGGGTTTTGTTGGTATACTTTTCATTTGTTGAACATTCTAAATTCAATACATAGGAAAAACTTGTTTTTTTTATTAAAGGTGTTGCAAATACTGAAAACAAATTGACAAGCTGTATACCAAATCTTTATGGAAAAGAAAACAGGAAGAATTTGTCATAATTATTAAAATATACAATGTTTTGACTTATGTATTACTTCTCTCAAAGTTAGATACAACTCCTAGTAGGCATTTTATGACTTCAAAAATAAATTGTTCTGAGTTTAGTTTAATTTACTGTTTCCCAAAAATATATCATTCTATATTTGATAAGTGCTAATTTAAACACTGGATGCATGCATCTTTTCCTTGAAGACACTTTCCAATGAATCACCATTTTTCGTCCACTCTAGTAATAATGAGTTGGTATCCGTCAACCAGTTTACACACATTGGTTATGACTGAAATTGTAGCCAAGACAATTATCGTTCACATTACACATGGCAGCACATTCTATGTCAGATTTCACGTAGAATGATACAAAAAGTCGTATGGTGGCTTTGTCTCCCACATTTCCACAAAATCGTCCATCTGGATACGCTACGGAAAAAAATATTTTGAGTTATATTGATTATTGCGTCCGCATATGTAATTCTTAATCACACTTGTGTTTATCGCGAGAATACAGAAAAGGTGAAAACGTTAATAAAATACTTAAAAAAAAATTATAATTATCAACATTCTACAGTACATTTAATTGTAAACAATACGCATTTTGTCAAAATCTGGAAAAAAACGTATATTTCACATACAATATTACGAACATATAAAGTTATTAGCACCTTTAGAGTATTCAGTATGCATGTGATAATTTTATCTCACGCCTTCCTTCCCTTATATTAATCAATCATTTTTTTTTGTAATTCTGGTTCTGTAGTGCCTAATATTTTTTACTCTCTAGATTAAAACCTGCAAATAATTGACTACCATATATATTCAAAAACTGTTGCCTTCAGCAAAATTCTGGTTTAGGTCATAAAATGCTATCAAAAGCGTTTCCTGCATTTGACTATTCAGTTAATTTTAACTTAGCCTGTCTCATTGCCATCTTTTGTTAATAAGCAAATGGCAAATGGGGGTGATTTAAGGCTCAAATGAGCAAAAAAACAAAGATATGTTACATATTTTTATTTTTGATATGTTTCTGTGGAGAGCACCTACTACACATCCATGCATACATTTGGATAATATCTTCTTGCTCTTGTTAGCAAAACGGGTCTAAACATAGCCTATTTTCGTATATTTCAAATTGTCAGAAATTAAGAATATTGGTTGCTATGGTAACCAGATCTTAACCAATCTGATCGCTTTGCACCTTATTGTAAATTGTTTTCCATAATACACACTTCATAAATATAATTATTTAGTTTGGTAAATTTCCACCATTAGATCTAAAAAATACATTCAAATTGTGACATTTTTGTGATTATTAGGCCCTAAATTGGTGGTTGCTAAGGAGTGGTAGTTGCTATGGTAACGGTGTAAACATTTTTCATTTTTTTCATTTTATTCATTGTTTTGCTGATATATCCAACTGATTTAAAGTCAATTTGGATAAAATATCAATGAAAATTGCATGATTCGTAGGCGGACTGCTACTTAAGACAAATAAGATGGTTTTGCATTAGTTAATATAGCTTAGTTACCTCCATATAGAGTAATTTGATCAATATTTTATGAAATTCTGATAATTTAATTCTCCTGGGACCAGGAAAATATGTTCACAATTATCTTAATTCAACAAATATGGACTTTTTTATATAAACATAGTTTTATTTATTTCATAGTCAAAACAATATGATTGTATCATTAAAAACTTTATCAATGAATTTGTTGAGAATTTTACTTTAATTTTATGGAATTTCAACATTTTCATACTGCCAGACCAATTACCATGTTTTCGCAGTGTACCATGTATAACGAAAAGAACCTGAATTTATAACAAAAAATATATAGACATTAAAATATTGTATATACCGAATGTGTTTATTAAGCATAATACACATAAATGTAAAATTACATATAAGATGTTAGCAATCAACAAAATACGACGAACAGAGGTATACTGTATACCATAATCTATTATTCGTTTCGTTTTGCAAGTTAAATTCCGAAAAATACCAATTACTGAGATAAATACATCCGGCGTACACGATCATTCGTGTATCGTGCTTCGTGTAACGTGTTTCGTGTGGCTTTCGTCTATCGTGTGCTTCGTGTGCGTGTTCCATGTTGGTGAGATTGGGAACGTTACACGTTTCAGGAGATGTATGTGATAGAGATGATCATTTAAGTGGGAACCGGGTTGAGTTATCATTTATAGAAATACATATTTTTAGTTTCAACAGATGGATACAAAACAAAATGTTCGAAATCTGTTAACGACAGAAGAAAGTCATACATATAACAAAGAACATAAAATAACCAAAATAATACGTACAAAGGAGCACAGGTAAATGAGCTACTCGGAATCCACTTGGAACTGGGAATATTGATCTAAGAGGGTAAGCGTCCTCTGCTTTTCTTAGCGGAGTTGGTGAAAGAACAAGTAAGTGTAATATAATTACGTGAATGTAGTTAACTATATCAGAGGCTTTTGCAAGGTGCTATATGTTTTGTAACCGTCACCATTTTGCTGCACCAATACTAAGTCCAAAGATTACGTTTATATCAAATATTATGTTCCAATACAATAGAAATGTTAATTGCTCTGATGATAAAGCTAACTCTCTTTCAAATTGCCAAAACAAATTTATCATTTTATTTTATTGATATATTTTAACTAGTTATGCTGACTAAAGAAACAACATACAACAATAAAATAATTCAAACCATTTTAAATAATGTAACAGAAAAGGTATTAAACAGACATTGTCCTTATTTTCCCTTCAATGTTCCAATATCGTTCATACACTTTCATTCTTCGTTAATTATACAATGCAGTATATTATGTTAGATAAATAATACATGTATCATAATTTAAAATGATATTGAAATGTTCACATAGAAAACAATCAAACTACATGTATCATGACCATATTATTTGTTTATGTTTTTAACTTTCTTTTTATCTACATGTAGCAAAAAAAGCTAAAGCTCATACATGCAAATTTGTACATGTAATACACTTAAATTATTAAACAAAAATATTAAAAAAACAATTGAAATATTTATGTACAATTAGGACATCTATATATACTTAATCTTACCATGGCCATATACTCACAAACAATTCATAATATTATGCAAGCAAATAGTTTTGCTTTATCGTCACTCGTATTAATGGATTAAACGATTTAGTGGCAAGTCTAATGTAACCATTTGATTTATTCCATTTCGTCCATGGGTGGACATAGGGCGACTACAGTTTCTCGCCATTCGCTTCGGTTTTGGGCGATGGTGTTACAATTCTTCCACGTTAGTCCTACTCTCTTCAGTTCAGAGTTCAAACCCCTCCTCCAGGTGTTCTTTGGTCTTCCTCTTTTTCTTTGCCCTTGGGGATTCCAATCTAAAGCTTGCTTTGTAGTGTTTTTATTGTTCTTCCTTAAAGTATGACCAATCCATTTCCATTTTCGGGTTCGAATGGTGTTTTCTATTGGTTGTTGTTTTGTTCTTTGCCAGAGTTTCTTGTTTGTTATTTTTTTTTTTTTTTGGCCATCTGATATTCAGTATATTTCTTAGGCACTTGTTAACAAAGACTTGTATAGATTTCATGGTGTTTTCTGTTTCTCTCCAGGTCTCGCAACCATATAACAGGACAGACTTAACATTGCTGTTGAAAATTTTGATCTTAGTAGTCGTTCTCAGTGTTCTACTTTTCCATACTGGTTTTAGAATGGAAAAAGCCTGTAATGCTTTCATCTTTCTGGCTTGTACATCTTCGTCAGTGCATCCAGTTGTACTCATGACACTTCCAAGGTACGTAAATTTATCTACTTCTCTATCTGTTGGTTATTTACCAATATTGGATCCATCTGGTTTTGTTGGATTCTCATGGCTTTGGTTTTGGCTGTGTTGATATATAATCCTGTTCTTTTAGCTGTTTCTTCGAGATGGTTAACCTGGTGTTGGGAATCTTGAAGACGATGCGATAGTGTGCATATGTCGTCTGCAAATTCGAGGTCTTCTAGACGAGATGTTAGTGTCCATTGTATACCATGATGGTCGTTGTAAGCTGTTGTTGCTATCCAGTCGATGACTATGAGAAAGAGAAGGGGAGAGAGAATGCATCCTTGCCTTACGCCAGTTGTTACAGGGAAAGGATCCGTCAAAGTACCAGCATGTATGACCTGACAAGAGAATTCTTCATACAGTAACTTAATCATGGAAATAATCTTAGGAGGAATCCCATAGTGTCCTAGAATGTTCCACAAGACCTGATGATCTATGCTGTCAAATGCTTTCTGGAAGTCAATAAAGTTTAGATATAGGGATGATTGCCATTCGATCGTTTGCTCAATAATTATTCTGAGTGTTGCAATCTGGTCGACACATGATCGTTCTTGTCTAAATCCAGCTTGTTCATCTCTCAGCTTGCTATCAATCTCTTCTTTCATTCTTTGTAAGATTATACTGCATAGGATTTTACTAGGAATGGACAAAAGAGTTATTCCTCTCCAGTTGTTGCAATTGGATTTGTCCCCCTTTTTAGGTAGTTTTACCAAGAGTCCCTTTTGCCAGTCTTTTGGAATTTTTTCTTTTTCCCATATCTGGTTTAATAGCCCAAGAAGATATTGAATGGTAGTGTCATTCATGGACTTGAGGGCTTCTGGTGGTATGCCATCGATTCCCGCTGCTTTCCCATTCTTAAGATGTTTTAGGGCTTTTCTTACTTCATTTTCGGTAATTTTGTCAGTCTCTATGTTAAGTGTTGGACCTTCTTCAAGTATTGGTGGATTTGTTGGTGGTGGTCTGTTCAATACCTCACTAAAGTGTTCTTTCCATCTGTCAAGCTGATCTTCTAGCTTTGTGAGGGTATTATTGTTTTTATCTTTGACTGGTAAATTTTCATTTTGAGAGATCTTTCCACTGAGTTGTCTTGTGATGTTATACAATGTTTTAATGTCTCCTTTTAAGCAGGCGTTTTCAGCTTCTACTGCTAACTTTTCAGCATGGTTTCTTTTATCTCTTTTACAGCTTTTCTTCACTTCTCTGTCTTTTGCGCTGTAAAGGTCTTGCAGGTTTTTCTTTTGCTGTCTGGTTTTGGCACTCATCAACTTTTCTTTTATTTCCCTTCTTTCAGATATTGTATCCCATGTTTGATCTGACATCCATTTCTTTCTTTTCATTTGAATGAAACCAACTGTTTCTTCGCATGCTTCCAGAAGGGCTGTCTTTGTTGAGTTCCAGATGTCATCAATATCATTGTTCATTTCTTCGTTGTCAAGATCTAATAAAGTACTAAATCTGTTCCTGAGTGTAATTTGGAAGTTTTCTTTCACTTTCTGATCTTTAAACTTCTCAACATTAAACTTCCTTTTTGTAGTCTCTCTTTTCTTTGTTGTTAAAAGCTTGAGTTTAATTTTTCCAATTACAAGGTGGTGATCTGATGCTGCGTCTGCTCCACGTTTTGTTCGTACATCTTGTAATGAAGATCTCCATCGACGGCTTATTGTTATGTGGTCTATTTGGTTTTCAGTGTCTCCAGATGGTGAAATCCAGGTGGTTTTATGACAAGATTTATGTGGAAACCAAGTACCGCCAATTACTAGACTGTTTATAGCGCAAAAGTCAGCAAACATCTCTCCGTTCTCATTCATTTTCCCTATTCCATGTGGTCCTATCTCCCTTTCTCTACCTCCTCTGTCATCACCTACTTTGGCATTCAGATCTCCTAAGATGATAAGGATATCTCTTTTAGGAACGGCATCAACAACTGTTTGTAATAAGTTGTAGAAGTCATTTTTATCATCTTCGTCTGCGGTGTTTGTTGGTGCATACACCTGTATAAATGTTGTTTTCTGGAATCGAGTGTCAAATCTAGCTGATATCACTCTTGCAGATATTGGATTCCACTCCAAAAGCGATTTCTTGGCTTTCTTTGTAAGCATGAATCCCACGCCTTTGTCATGTATGTCGTCTTCATTTGGATTTCCTGAGAATATGACCGTATGACCTGAAGATAGTGTTGTCATTCCAGCTGTATTCCATCTTACTTCGCTGAGTCCTAGAATTTCGATATTGTATCTATCCATTTCGTTCGCAATTTGCAAGCTTTTGCCACTTTGATACATTGTTCTAACATTCCAAGTGCCTATGGTTGTTGGTTGTTTTGGTGAGAACAACTTCATCAGCTTTCGCGTCATTTGCTGTCCTCGATGTTTGGTTTGGTCCTCTTTCTCTAGTCGTTGACGAGTCCGAGGAATGACTTTTACTGTAATCGTTTCTGTAACCATTCGTATCCACTAGTGGGGGTTGGCCCTCTAGCTTCAGCTTTATTTTAATGTGGTGGTCAGCAAGTCCCTCACATGCTTTTGTATCAGAGTCAGCTCTCCTAGATAGGTTCCCTACCATGGGTGACGACTCCTTTCTAGCCGGGTTTTACATCAGAGTTTCCTCTCCTAGACAGGTTCCCTTTCAAAGGTTTGATCCCAGTCTGACCATCGTTTTCTGTCTGGGTTGTCTCCCGTAGCCTTTGACTCAACAGTCCATCACAAGGCAGCAATCTATTTAACCCATAGGTGGGGCAAGGTTGGTGAGAGCCAGGGCGTGTTCCACGCGCCGGTGGGCCTGCACTCTACACCTCTAGGGTCCTTGTTACTCCGAGATCCCTTTCATGTTAGCCTTGAGTACTAGACCCAAGTTACCGTGTGTTACCTCGGGGAGGCAAATTGAAGGAGTCTTGGTAGTGTAGAGGCTATGTACTGGCAGAAGAAGGCTTCTGCTTACGCTGCTCCCCTTTTCGTCTACACGTAGACTAGCCAGCGTCAGTAGCGATCTAGAGACGTTCGATCACTACTGCACTAGACGCATATCACTACCCTGTGGTTATTAAGCCACCAACACACATTTAACCAGTGGAATTTCAACCTATTGCATCAAATATGATGCACATTTACTCATTAATACATCAACACTAATATATATTTTACCACATAAAATATTCATAACCTTTGTTTTTCTTATTTAGTTTCCATTTATTTTCATCCTACAGAAACAAAGACAAAAACTTGCAAACCTCATAACGGCCGAAACATAAACAGTTATGCAAACAAAACTTTTTAATGTGAACTTGCAGTCCTAGTTCAAAGCCTAAGGTCAGCAACGATGGTACGCTCTAAATTGTCTTGGGCTTATCTACCCTGATGCTGAATATCAAAATCCTACACCAAAAGAGAACAAAGTAACAGCCCGGACACGATTTGCTACGGACGGGCACATGGACGTAAGTGTCAACATATACAATTCACGATGAACAAATTGGTTCTCATAATGCAGATGGATGCACCGGAACGATTCTCAAGTTCATCATGACAACCAGCAATCTTCTGTTGCGATGACTACATACTACAAGCAACATAACCCTGTTCCAGAAGCCTAAGCATGGTGCAAAAATTCTGCATAGTTTCAGCAAGCTCTGGTTTAACATATGAGTTGTGTTATGAAAACTTTATTCACAGTTGCTGCAGATGAATAAGTGTAACAACAAAATTGCCGAACACTAGTCTGATTCACAATCAAATCAAGTCCCAAATAATTCTGACAAAATAGATATTACACCAACAGTGAAGCTGGTACCGCAATTGACATGACTTGGTACAGGCCTTTCAAACGAAATTGTAGGTTAAATGTAGATTTTACAGCTCGCTAAATCTCCCGCTTCCATTGCGGTGTGAATATACTAGTGGTAATTCAATAGCACATACATGTTATCGTTATAATCGATACTTGAGCGGTCACATCAGCAAAAACAAACATTTCCAAAAAAGTCATTACTCATTATTTTAGAAGAAACTGGGTATTTTTTTCAACCAAGGACTGAAATGAAAGATGGCTATACGGAATGAAAAGTCGTCGTTTGACATTAAACTATAATACGTCATCTATACAACGGACATTGAGATCTGTGGATCTGGCACAAAACTGTTCGTTTATTTGGATCAGATTACCTTTAAAAGTATGTATTTTAAGAGTGAACGAAAATGTTAGCAAGGATAGACATCTCGTCTTACGATTATAAGTTTATAAGATGCACATCGACTGATTATTCGACACTTAAAATATATGGCTAGATGAACATGATGTATATATATATAAAGTATTGTACAACTATACCGATAAAGATGTTAACACACTATAATAAAGTATGTAATGGGCGGTCAACCCTTGTGAACATTTTTGCTTCGCAAGTGCAATATTTTTATTTATATTTGAGCAGCAAGCAAAATCAATAATTCTATTTGAAAATCTGTCTTGCTAAATAATGGGGGAGTTTCTTTTTAATAAATGATTAACCTGAACAATTTTTCCCCAAAATTCCAACCCCATACCCCCTTTCCCCTCGCCCTCCAATTGGTCAATAACTTTATAGCACTTCGCAATACTATACATTTCTTATCCCTTAGGGACATCTCTAGCTATATCCATTTCAGTTTTGGCCTGTCAGATCAATCTGTACAAATACCGGAAATATTACAGTTATCCACCGATGGCGGGTTTATTTTACATATATCAAGCGACGTAAACAAAATGCAGATGACAGCTGTAAATTCCAAACAAGAACATGATTGCATTTCGTATCTTAGAAAAGCTATGCTTCGATTTTGATAATAGAATCGGAGTTATATTTTTTTTCAAGGCGGGTTAGGTTCTTGACAACAGCAACAGTGGAACAGCGGAGATGCACCGTAACACGTACGTACACATGGACGTGTTTAAAAAAAAACCATAACATTCACTTCTTTAAATAAGTAAAAAAAAAAAAAGACTTAAAAACTATCACAAAAGATGTATGATTAGGATCTTTATGAAGACGAAGCAAATCATCCGCTTCTGATTTTATGAGTACATATTTATCAACTTAATTTGTGAAACACACTTAAAGGTTCTTTAAAATTCTCTTTGACAATCGTCTGTTCAAAGTGTAAAATATTTCAATTCATATATTTTATTCTCACTTGGGTAGATATATCAAAATAAGGTATCATATTCAGTAGACAGGATAAGCTGTATAAACAGGTTTCCCTGTGCATTATCGAATTTCTACGACTTATCAATTTTATGATTTCGAAAGTTTGAATTCATCATAACAATACTGAAATTCCAATAAAAGCATTTGTTTTTTTTTATAAAATATCAGATGTAGTTATGCCCCATGAAGAACAAATGATGACTGTTACTATTTTTTTAATCACCTGAATTTACAACGCATCATACTTAAATAGATTAATCGCATTAGACATCTAAGAGTCAGTCTGATATAATATTGATGATAACATACTCAAAATCTTACATAAATCATATGACTCGTTCGGAAACAAGAGTAATTATCATCAATTATTAAGCATCGATTCATATATAATTATTTTTGTTAATATATATTATATATTAGCTGATTCGACATGCCCTGTACTTGTAAAAAGTCAAGACATTTTTAAAACCATCAACTGTAAATCATCTTGATATTAAAATTGATCCTACAACTGTCACACCAGTTAATTTCAACTCAACCTTCAGTTAAAGTCGTAATTAGCAATTATTGAAATGATACCTACAATATTCAATATTTGTAAAGGTAACCACTCTGCTTTCTACATACAATATCCGATTTAAGTGATGAAAGTGAAATTACATAGAAGACCAAATTCAAAAAAAAAAGTTTGCAGCGAATATCAAACTTGACAAGTTAAATTTTGAAATTGCTTAAGTCATATCATAATTCAAGTATCAAAAACAAAAATGAAGAAAAAAGGAAAGGTCAATCAATTAACGCTGAGTGGATTCAATATAGAATTGAAAAAAAAACAGCTCAACTGTTTGTATGTTGTACATTTCAAATTTCATGAAGTTTTGCATAACTTTATTTCAAGGCAAATCTGGAACTCTGTAAATTCCCCTTTAAAATCTATATCTATAATGTTTGGATTAATTGGCGAACCCCTTGCAAGATAATGATATTTCACTAAATGCAAAACAAAACATAAATGTGCTAAGCGTTCAACGTGTGGATTGTTTGTTGATTCAAATAAGCCATTATCTTCAACATTATATTAAATTTAAATGCCCCAACTTGTATGTTGATCTGACTCCACCAGAAGCTTGTAGACAAAGTAACAATAAATCCCACTTTCATTTGGATGACAATCAGAAAGTTGAGGTACTAATCTTCCTGGTATGTGCAAATCCAACATGGATGTGTGTGTGTGTGTGTGTGTGTGTGTGTGTGTGTGTGTGTGTGTGTGTGTGTGTGTGTGTGTGTGTGTGTGTGTGTGTGTGTGTGTGTGTGTGTGTGTGTGAAGTGGAGTGGTGTGATTTTTTTTTACATAGAAGTCTTGGTAGTATACGAGTGTGTTATGTTCCTTTATAAATTAATTCAAAAATTGTAAACGAACATATATAAACGTCAACAAACGAATTGGAATAAATATATGATAGCAGGATAGTGACTATACTAGTCCTATATTTCCTAATTATAAAAACTGTTTAATGCTACATTAACATTTTAGCCCTTTTTTCGTCACTTGTTGAAAACATTACTTATGAGCATTAAAGGCTAATGGGAGCCTCTGGTTTTTTACGTTCAATCACCATTTGCAAACGTACAAACAATAGCATGTTTTGACCTCCATTAGTATTATATAAGTTTCAAAGTTAGTTCAAAACTATAGCGGGGTTACATTAAGTTCATCTCAATTGTTTAAAATCAATAGCATGTTTCATTGATGTTTTAATATTTTGAACTTTTCACAGACACTATAGTTTTCCAGAAAAGGGATATGCACATTTCTTTCGCAAATGTATGCATATCTATTCATTAAACTCTTGCCAATAATCAAATATTGACAAAAAAGCAGAAACGAGACATACTAAAATAACCAGGTTGGCCTTACATGTACATTGTAACATTATTTCACAAGTAATTTGTCATGATTGACAAAACATCAAGATAATTTTACTATTTGATTGGCCAGAGTTTATATTTTAAATCCAACACCCTAAAAACATTTGATAACCATGCAAACATATGCAAACAAGCTGGTATTACATGTAGTTCCATAAAAAATGTTCTTCAACATTAGAATAATAAGTTTTCTAGGGCAAAAAGGCACGAAAACACAATTTTTACATGGAAAACGATATTTTTCACAAAATACGGATGTCCAATGAAACACAGTGAATTACGTTACAATTTTCCTGAGGCTATAATGAAAATGTAACTGACACATATGGTATGTCTATGTGAGGAAGAAATACCATAAGATAATAAGCAATAAGAAAATGAATTATTCACACGTAAAGAGAATGTTTTTATTAAAAAATACATGATTTTTCACAACCTTGTTAAAGTACAAGTTCATGAATTACGTTACAGTGAATTACGTCACCGTAATTTCTTTTAAACGGATAAAAACACTGTTCTCTGAACAAATTGACAATAAATCATTGTCAGTGACATCTTAAGAGGGTAGTTATGACGAAGGGAATAATTGTAAAGGCGTTCCTGATGTAAACATTCCCTCTAGTCATAAGTGACCTTAATTTTTGTTAAGTGCAATTATTTACATATTATTAACTTTCAGTTGAATTTAACTTATGCGGCGAATACATGTAAGATGTTATGACAATAGGATATTGCTATGAATGATATATAAATCAAGCAATGGTATATATTACGGTGTAACGTAATTCACCTGTTCATTAGCTGTGTATTTTGATTACAGAAAATGGTTTTACATGACAACTTGTCCTGAGAAACATTAAATTAATGCTAAACAAAGATAGAAATACCTTACAAATAGCAAACACCATTCAAAAACGATTTAATCTTTGCAAGAATTTGAGTAAGCACAAAAACGATATGTAAGCTTATTCGTCAACTGATATAGATAAATTGTTATTATTATTTTTTTATATTTATTTATTTATTCATTTATTTTATTTTTTTTTTTTTGTGTTTGTTTTTTGTGTTTGTTTTTTTTTGTTTTTGTTTTTTGTTTTTGTTTTTTTTGTTTATTCAGATCACTTGAAAACAAGGAATAATATATGTTGAAATCAAGCATCACTACAATTAAAAATTTGATAATGCACCGTTAAGCATAAACCAACCTAGTTTCAGGGATTTGATACATCGCATCTACCCAACAGAACTTGAGATAAAGGATACCACAGGCACTTTACAGTCAGCCTCATATCTTAACCTTCACGTAGAGATCGATAGTAAATGAAAACTATTGACCAAACTTTACGACACACGTCATTACTTTTCATTCAGAATTGTCAACTTTCCATTTATTTTTAGCAACATCCCTCCAGCACCTGCGTATGGAGTTTTCATATCACAACACATACGTTATGCCAGAGCTTTCCGTAACTACGTAGACTTTGTATCGCACCAGACTTCTTACAGTTAGGCTTCTGGAACAGGGTTATGTTGCTACAAAATTGAAGTCATCACCACAGAAGTTTTATGGCCGTCATCATGCACTCATGGATCGTTACGGTGTATCCATCTGCACCATGAAAACTGATTTGTTCAACTTGTCATAGTTTTCCCTTCCTCTTTCGTCTACCTTGGAATTGACATTTTTTAGCAGCTCGGCAGAATAGCAGAGGACGCTTACTCTATCGGTAGACCTGGTCCATGTTTTAGTAACGTCGAGTTGCTCATTTATTTTGTTACTTTCCGCTAGAATCTTGGTTCCATAGCTTGATTACTCTTTCAAGTGACGTTACAATATCAGCGAAAAGTTGTGTCTGTGAATTACGTTACATATTAACCTTTACATTATAAATATTTTCTGCTAGCAGATTACTCGTTGATAAAAAATCTTATGTTTTGAAAGTATACCAAAAATATTTGTCATAATATGTTAGACAATTGATCGAACCAATTGTACCTTTATCATTTCCTTACATGCCAGTAAAGACTTCTATATTTCTTCTGTTATTGTTTATTGTTTATTATTAAGAAAAATCAACGGCAGATTACTGAGTAACAGGAATAAATGCATATAAATATACATATAAATATTACACAGTATCAGTCACATACATGTACAATGACAAAACAATGAATCATTACATAAACATACAAATGATAAATCAATTTAATAACATTTGGAATGTTTTAATGAAAATTGATAAATTTATCCATACTTTTACATTACAAAACTTTTACATTACAAAATTTATCCATACTTTTACATAACAAAATTTTAACATACCATACATTTTTTCTCCATTAGGTTACCTGATATAATAATTCGGAATAACTTTTTTTCCTGATATCTAAAACTATATTGTTATTACACTCAAATAAATAATGATATTCGTCTCCAAGACTAGATCTACAATCTTTCGTCCTTTGGTTTATTCCGTCATCTACCAGTTTCGATAGAAAATTTTATATTAAAAACCCGTAATTTACAAATATGTACCCGTTGCCCCCATCTTAGTTTTAAAAATAAGGTTCCAATTGAAATTCGTGTTTAAAATTGGAGTAATATTCCCCTCTAGATGTATTGTTCATATCATTGAACCATCTTTGGATAAACTGGTCTTGGAGACGCTGTTTAATATTCATCTTTAAAAAGTTAAAATTGACATTTTCTTGAATATTTCATATTTCACTATATCCACAATCATCAAATATTGACTTTACATAATCAATTCACTAAAAATTACAATTATCATGCTCACGTACGTACAGTAGTAATTTGTATAATTTTCCTGACAATTCATTCTCAATAGAAGTTACTCTATGCCAAAAACACACCATTTTTTAATTTAACATGTACTTCAACTGGGAATCTCCCAAGTTCCCCATAAACCATGAAATTTTGTGAAGATGATCTTACTCCCAGTATGCGTTTACAAAATTGAATATGTAATTTTTTCAACAGTAGCCTTATTTTCAAACCCCCATATTTCTGAAGAATATTTCAGAATAGGGACAACCAAATCATCAAATAATTTTCATTGAAGATCAATGGGACTAGCAATATTTTGTTTCTTTTTTATAGAGCATCAAGGGTTTTGTTATCCTGATCAATCAATTTCTTCCTTGCTTGTGCATTACCATTATAGTTAACTAAAAGCCCCAAATAAGCATATGAATCCTTTATTTCTCAGTTT
Source organism: Perna viridis (assembly GCA_037379345.1). Lineage (NCBI taxonomy): Eukaryota > Metazoa > Mollusca > Bivalvia > Mytilida > Mytilidae > Perna > Perna viridis. The sequence continues at coordinate 36,816,032 of CM074514.1, read as the reverse complement.
TCATTTAATTTCAGTTTAACATAAATATTTCTTTTAAATTTCCCTTTTGAGAAAATTATCACCTTTGTTTTTTGTTACATTTACACTTAATTTCCAATCTATACAACATTTTTTAAAGACGGACAGTGTTTAAACCATCTACGGAAATTTCATCCAGATATTCCCCTTCACTATTTCTTCATATGGTGATATAAAAAATGACAAACTTAACAGCTTGGATTTTTTTAAAATATTATTTGCCAAAATGTTGCAGTTAGTTGTTGTTCGTGTATAACCTTCCAATTCTGTTAAGAGTTCCAATTAAAGCATGAGAGAGCCATGGATTATATATTACACTGTTATAAGTGAATTACGTTACAAAGTCAGTTATTGCTGTTAAGCTAATTATAAACATTCCAAATTGGATTTGAATGCACAATTGATTTCTATGTATCACCTAAAAGATGCATGAATGGAAATAGGTTGCGAAATTGCTCTTCATCGTTTGCTAATTATGTTTCCAAAGAATAATAAAGAGAACTTGTTTTCAATTTTCATTTTGTTTTATTATCATTTTTTACTAGATTTTATAAAATATAGAGTATCTAAAAAAAAAGATAATGATTTCTGAACAAAATATTTGTTTCGTGTTGTGAATTTATTATTTATCTATCGAACTATATCATTTCAAGCACAGTGTTCAATAATTGTATGGTGAAACTATCATAATTCAACATGGTTGTCCTGAAATAACGGAATTCACTACCTAAATGCACTGCGCATGTTCAAAACGTCCTACATGACATAAAACAATTTATCAAGAGCTATCTAATGCGTTTCCTTGCAGTTCAAACTTTTCTTTGTTTTTATTTAATTCATTTGAATTGTTTTCAGTGTTCAAAATATCTGGCCGTTTTCCCGTTCCTATTGTGACATTTTAACAGAATTTGAATGTAATCAATTTCTCACCATTTGTTTTTTTCTAATCAAGATGACGGAACGGAAACCACTCAACACCTGCCACATGACCATATGTTCCGTTCTTTTATCATAACAGCTACGTACCTCTACTACACATCAATACGCTTTAGAATTTCAACTTGTTTGATGTCATTTTCCATCATTCTCAAAAATAAACCGGAATTGTCATGCTTAACAATGTATGTGACTTGGATGAATTATGTAACCGACATTTTGCCGAGAAGACAAATTCTCGGAACATTCCTGTCGTGATTACGCAACAATTCATAAGTATGCAACAGTGAAATGCGCATCAAAGATAACCAGAAAGAAAAAAAATATTGTTATAATCAAAAGTATATATTCCAAGGTCAAAGAATTAACAGGGGAAACACACCAACAAAAAACACAAGAAATAACCAAAATAGGATGTGCAAAGAAAAAAGAGTAAATAAACAACATGGACTCCACTACATGTCGGCGCATGGATCAGGTGAACCGGTTAGGTAACCGTTCTGTACTTCCATAACTCGTGTTGAGTTGTTCATAAATTGTCACGTCTGAAATAGACGTATGAGGAAATAATAACTATGCCATGGCAAACAAATTGGTTCTCATTGCCCAGATGAATATACCTTAACAATAACAAGGTGATCAGAATTTAGGTATTTGCATGGGTTGACCATTGAGTTTCAGTTATATTTAGCAAGGCAAGCTCTCGTTTACTGGTACCTCTTTTTGCACTGAAAGTATTTTGTTACGAGCTATACAAATAAGCAGAAAAAAATGAACAAATTCCAGATTGGAATGAATTTTACTCCCGCAGAAAGGTTATAGTCAAAAACGTAACAGTAACAAAGGCTGCCATTTTCTTTGTCAATAATGTCTCCTCCTTTGTACTGGATTCATAAACTTCAAAAGAATCCATACAAACAACGTTTCATAGCTGGATCTGCAAAATGTATCATCAACCTCTTTCAAAACTTTTAACTGCTATACTCACAACTGTCAAAGAGGGTCTACAGTTCTACCACAACACTTGTTACACCCGTAGTGGTATTAATTCAATGTGAATCCTAAAAATTCGAAAGATCATTTGAAAACAATTAGTTCAAGACTATTATTTGAATATAATACACTAAAACCTATGATTTTTCAACACTGTATACCGACCTAAAAACATTATACATCGTTGTTTTTCCAACAAAGATTGTACACCTAGATACAAATATATAGTTCTTGGTAGAGATTCCTCATACTTTGTAAGAAATAATTCCAAATCATATTCCAAATATACAGAGGAAGATGTTTACAAAATGCTGGAATTTTTAATCGACAACGTATTTGTCCAGTGTGGTGGACGTGTTTTTCAACAAACGGTCGGCATTCCAATGGGAACAAATTGTGCTCCTTTCCTAGCTGTTCCATTCCTTCACTCTTATGAGGCTGACTTTATAGCTGATCTGATCCGAAAGAAATAATATCGTTTGGTTAGATCCTTCAATCTCAGTTTCCGCTATATAGATGACGTAAATCCTAATTTCGGGGATTTGATACATGGCATCTATCCAAAAGAACTTGAGATAAAGGATACTACAGACACTGTGAAGTCAGCCTCATATCTTGACCTACACTTAGAAATCGATGGTAAAGGAAAACTATTGACCAAACTTTACGACAAACGTGATGACTTTTCTTTCAGAATTGTCAACTTTCCTTTCATCTGTGGCAACGTCCCTTCGGCTCCTGCGTTTGGAGTGTGCATATCAAAACTCATACGTTATGCCAGAGCTTGCCGAAACTACGCAAACTTTTTGTATCGCGCTAGAACTCTAACAAATAGGCTTCTGGAACAGGGTTATGTTGCTACAAGATTGAAGTCATCACTACAGAAGTTTTATGGGCGTCATCATGAACTAGTGGATCGTTATGGTGTATCCATCAGCACCATGAAAACTGATTTATTCAGCGGGTCATAATTTTTCTGTCCTCGTTTTCTACCCCGGACTTGACTTTTTATGAGCAACTCGACGGGTGTTTCTAGAAAAACAGAGGACGCTTACCCTACCGGTGCAACTGGTCCATGCTCCTATTATTTTAGTGGAGTCTGAGTTGCTCATTTGCTTTTGTTACTTTGTATGTATTATTTTAGTTATTTTATGTTCTTTGTTGTGTATGTCTGTTTTCCATGTCGGGTCTTTGTCCCTGGATTACATTTTTTTGATTACCGCTATAACCTTGGTTCCCTTGATTATTCATTCAATAAGCTTTGTTTCACGGTACAGAAGGGAGATTATCGTAGTGTTTTTTTTCAGATGACTTGTTTAATTTTTTAAGATGCCAATATTAATCATATTATAGTTCCTGCAAGTATAAATGTAACTTTGTGCTCAACTCATATTTTACGTTAGTCGTAGTACTTATTTTGAGAACATTGTCAATATTTAGGCTATAAAATTGTTTATACGTATTTACTGTATGTTTCTACTACCTGTTTTTCCTGTTAAGCTCATATCTTGTCTATTTACGTTGTATTGCCCGGTGCAATTTACTGCCTTCTTATGGGTGAGTAGACTTCACAGTTAAGCGCTTTGTTTCGACAAACCATGACTTCTATGAGTTATGATACAAGACATATATATCTATGGCATTTACACAATGACACCAATATTAATTTGATTAATACATCGATTAAGATATATGAACATGTACCTTATGGATAGAGAGTTCTAGCATTTAGCTTTTTCCCAACCCACACTTTCATACTTTAACTGCGGTATTGAAATACTCTATTATAGTTCCAGCATGTAGACTTCATTATTTTCAAAGCTTGATCTGATATATTGAGTGCATATACAATACATTGGACTGAACTGGACGATAAATATTTTAATTGATTTTTTGGGGGTTCAATCTTTTGGTCTCTAGTCTATGTTGGGTACAAGTTCTGTCATAATATTGTAGAAGTGTTGATTCAATTCATTTCCGAACCGATCTCTCTGTATATGTTACCATATTATAAAAGAATACCATTGTATCATTGTAATATTTTTAAGTTAGCCCGTCAATCTTTCAAAATACATTGAATGTCTTTGTTTACATTGCCAAATGGTTCGTATTCTCTAGACCTCAAACAATATCATTATTTTATCGCAAAATTATCAACCAAACAAAGAAAGAAACAATTGTAATGTAATGAATTGTTAGAATAATTACCATTTTAACCATTTTTCGTTATATTGCTGAACAAATTTCGACTGCGATTAAACGAAACCAATCCTTCAGGAAAGCATAGCCTTTTAAATATGATTGTTATGTAAACGAGGATATATTTATACATATTGAAAATTTAGTAATTTATTTTTTTCCACAAACTTCTAAAATCGACTTGAACTTACTGATGCAAATGCAAAATCGTTTACGTGGTCATTATCAATAAGACAAACATTCATATTTTTCTCATCATATATATTGATGCTAATTGAATCCAAGTAGGAGCGTGTTTAAAAATAATGGCTGGAGAGACCGTTCTTGCAGTAATGTGTCTGTTTTTTCTAGTTGTTGGTAAGCTTAAATTTAGTTTATTTAATTTGTAACCATCACCATTAACGTTTAAAGTCAACTTGATATTATTATTTAATTGTAACAAAGGAGAAAATCGACATTAGTAATTGATCACGGTGTATATATATATATATATATATATATATATATATATATATATATATATATATATATATATATATATATATATATATATATATATATGTATATATAAAATTAAGAAATTAAAGTATTGGATTTTACTTCTTAAAATTATGTGAACAGATAAAAAAAAAGAACTATGTTGGTTTGCAAATAGCATAAATAAACCAATTTAATTCTTTTAAAAGTGTATGTACATATTTGTAAATACAGGTATATTTGAAACGACATTTCAGGTAACAATTTGTTTAATTACATCTCTTTCTCAAATTTATTTATATTATACATATTATAAGTTTTATAGAAATTTATGGAGATATATGACTCATTTATATTGGTTTTAGTACACTCTTTTTCGTTATTATAGTAAACACAAGCACGAACCATTCTGCTCTGTTTTTTTTGTTTTTGTTTTTTGTTTTTTGGGGGTTTTTTTATTTAAAATTCATTGCCTCCGTTTTGTATTTTAAGGGAAGTCGATTGATCGCATATGGATAGCTTCAAAAGATGTTGGCGATATACAGTTAAAAGATGATCTCCGAGCAACAATAGCTGTGGCAACTGATCTCGCTCCGTACGGAATCAGTATGTTTGGAAGAACATTTCTTACATTCGACCTGAAATCCTGCAGGGATGCTTTTGTTACCCTTGTAGGTCCCAACGAGAATTTTGCCTTTCAGATTGTTTTTGGGGCAAATGAAAATACTTTGATAAGCCTCTTCTCCTTAAATAATGTATTTTATTCAAACTTTCCAAACGGATTACTTGATTGCAAAGAGTTTCAAACATTTTGGTTTAGTTGGAACAACTTAAATTTTCGAATTGGGAGAGGTAGCGAAACGTTTGAAAACGAAATTTTTTCCCACCAAGAGACTTTGAGTGGCATTGAATTTTCGGGATTTGACAAAATTATGATCTACTCGGGATATGGTGCCAATGGTACTTGGATTATTCACAACCACGGTAAGTACTAATAGAAACTTATTTAATTATAATTATTGGTAAATCTACATCACATAAATCCTTACTAATATATGGGTAGGCACAAGGACGTTTACATATAAGGTAAACAAAGGTGTCTGGGAAAGAATTTTAAACTTAAAAAAAATTGTTTGTTTAAATTTCATTTTCATTATTTTCTTGTCTTAGTTTCCAACCATTCATCTTATACATGTCTTTTAGTAAATAGGCTTTTATTGAAATAAAAATCGGATACTTAAGGTCGCCTTTACTACATTGGTATCAACGTTAACAAATCGATTATCGTTTTACGATGCTATCACCGAACTTTCATACCGTAACAAAACACAAGATCTCCACGGTTGCATCGGATTAGGGTCATAAAGCCACAAATTGTAAGTGTATCGTTGTCAGAGGTCTTTATATAGAAAATCTAGTCAAAATTTGTGTATAAATATGTTCCATCCCTACCTTGATTGTTTACGTTTAATGACATTAAAAACTATTACAGTACTTTATAAAATGTTTCTCATAACCAAATTTTAGAATATATATATATATATATATATATATATGTCACAGCGGTACAAGTTCGAGTCCCGCGGAGGGAACGACCAAAAATTTGCATCGCAAATTTGACAGTTCTAACATCGTTGGGAATTTTTCGGACTTTTCTATACGTTTACATATCTTCCCTGTATCAATTTGATCCGATGGAGCAGTGTAGCGAATAGAGTCGTCACATTCTGAGACGTTGTATAATATTGATTTGTTGTGACATGCATCATTAATTTGATCCTCTATCCTACATAATAACATCTAAATGAACTGTCCCGTACTACCAGACATCGTGTACTAAGTTACAGCCCTAGATTCATCCTACGAGGAGGAATGACCCGGCCAGCGAAAGCTATATTTTTATATAGCCTAGCTGGCGGAGTGGTCTAGGGCGCTGGACTTTGTGCAGGCGGTGTTGCCATAGATGTCACAGCGGTACAAGTTCGAGTCCCGCGGAGGGATCGACCGAAACTTTGCATCGCAAATTTGACAGTTCTAACATTGTTGGGAATTTTTCAGACCTTTCTATATATATCCCATGCCCTTGTATAAAAGATTGTTTATTGATGATGTGAGTAAATTTCATTTTCCTACAGTTTTTTCCCTTCATTTAACTACAATATCATCTATTTTTCAGCAAATCCCGATGGGCACTTCCGTAAAGCAGTTGGATTAAGGGCTAGTGTACAAAATCTCCAAACTTTCATTTCACGATCAAATATACAATGTTCTGCACTTTGTGATAGAAACGACAACTGTGCTGGTTATAATTACAATTCAAACAACGATGAATGTGAACTACTGAAAGGTGATCAGTTGATCACTACCATAGCTAATAATGAATGGACATATGGGATGAAATGCCTGCAGGGAAGTACTGCATGCATCATATTTTAGGAAAGGTATCTGAAATGATTTTGAAGCAGGTTACAGTTTAAAAGTTTTCTCATTCCCATTTTATTATATCCCATTACTATTTCTAAATCACATTCATCACATACGTAATAATATTATATGTGGTGCAAATTTAAGACAATTTGAATGATAAATCGAGTCTTTGGACGGCACATTCCATTTTTTTCAAGCCGTTCTGAATAGAGTTCAAAACTGTCTCGCGTTCTAAAACGTCATTGTTGGTTAGTATTTCCCATGGTAAGGTGAAAGGATTAACAAAGGAAGCAATAGAAATGAAATAATATGATATGCACTGTGCATATCATAAAATCTGTCTGGTTTAGATATTGCCAGTTTCGTAACTACAAGTTTCTTTTTTTATTAAGATTTTTCATATGTATCCATTATCATTATTATCTAATAAAATGTGTGTCTAATTGATTCCGTATCTCACTTACATCAGCGAAATACCGAGTGCAACATGTCCATTTTATCATGCTTAATTCCCCATTACCAAAATGCTCCATTAAATTGCCCATAATGTCATGGAAAGAGTAATCAAGGAAACCAAGGTTATAGCGGTAATCAAAAGAATCTAAGCCAGAGACAAAGCCAGACATGGAAAACAGACAAACACAGCAAAGAACACGAAATATTTAAAATCATACATACAAAGTAACAAAAGCAAATGAGCAACTGGGACTCTACTAAAGATGGAGCATGGAGAAGCTGCACCGGTAGGGTTAGGGAAGGTTGATACAAACTGAAACTCAATGACTGGTGTCAATCACAAAACAATTTATGTGCATGAAAGGATTATGACTTGCTAAGTGGTAAATAGTAAATTTACGAAAAAAAGTGTAAGCCGTATCATATGAACGGCACGACTCTTCTTATAAAATAAATTGTGAGTTAAGGTTAAAAACACTGAATACAAAAGGTTAAAAATAAAAAAGCTTAAAACATTTTCGTCATAAGGATAGAATTTATCTAGATTAGTAAGCCCAACAAGAGGCTCCCAGGAGCCTGAATCGCTCCCCTTGTTGCATTGCAAAGCAATTAATGTAACAAGAGGACTTATCAAAAGGATCATTTTGAAATTTTCTTTTTATCTATCATAGTTTTCAAGATATTGGAAGAGATCTTTAAACAAAACCCGTAATTTTTCATCCTTCAAATGCAATAACTCTTACAACTAGTCGTCTGAAAACTTTTGTCTCTGAAGACTTTTGTAGGCCTTATAATAAGGATCATTACAGCTACTGAAATACTTTGGCTAAGCCAACTGGTTTTGGAAATATATGCGAAAAACTACTGTCTGACCCTTATGTTCTATTTTTAGTAACGGCGGCCATGTTTTTCGATCGATTAAAAACTTCCACATTTGTTCTTTGCAGGCTACTCCAAGGAAAATTCATACTAAGTTTGGTTCCAATTGGATAAGAAGTGTCAGAGGAGAAGAGTTTGGAAAACATGTTAACGACGACGGACGACAACGACAACGGACATCATGTGATGACAATTGCTCACATGGCCTTCGGCCAGGTGAGCTAATAAAAAGTCAATAAAAGTGCACATATCACGTGTTAACACAATTTTAAACCAGAAAAAAAGCAATTTAAAGGAAATATACTTGAGCAGTTTAGAATAATTAATTAGCACTCCGAATAAGAATCATGCAAATTGTGATTCGTGGTTGGAAAGTCTACATATTTTCATTTTTGATATGTTGTTTGAAATGTTATAGTAGACAGAAATTAACACGTGGCGCTTTTCATATAACCTTTTTTCAAAGGAGATAAAATTATTAAGAATGTAGTGTAGAATTAAAAATACTTACAAACAAAGCATGAGTAAAAACAAATGGCAACAAATAAGGAAATTTCATGACCTTGCATTTTTTACAACAACAAAATTTTCCATTTTTGACAAACTAGTCGTTTTCAAAAAAAATTTATCTGCAATATATATATGAAGGTTTCTCGATTTTATTGACCAAAACATGTTCAAACATCATATTTAAAAAAGTGTCTTTTCAAATTTTAATGTAGCTCAAATTGGTGTTAATAATGATCATCACTGGGTACTTGAATGCTTATATAAATCACATCTAAATTACATGAAAATCATGACTTTAATATTTATTTAATCTGTAAATCATATCATCAGCATCATTTATAATGTCTAAGTTGACAACACAAAACGATAAGGCATTGCCACGAAAACTGATTATCCATTGTTCTCGAACCACCGCGGTTTTTCACCTGACCAGGTACCTAGACACTGTTGGTTGCTATACGAAAATGTTACTGTACTATCTTTTTAAATGGGAATGCTTTGCTGCTGTGTTTTCTTTCGCCAATGTAAAACATTTTGGAGGGTTTGGCAAATCACAGCGAAAAAGTTTTTTTTTTGTGCAAGTGAAGACATTTTTTTTAATTTTAAACGTTGGATGGCACGACGACCTCGTCGGTTTTTAGCGGACATGTGGAACAGCGTACTTAATTAATTTATGGCAGGACATGTCGCATGCATAAAACTATGAGGTCTTAAAGGTGAAAAAAGAGGACAAATGCATCATAAAGAAGTACTATGTAATATGCAAATTTACACATCATCTTCCAGTATCTAAAACTTTGGATAGAAAAGAGATGCAAGGTAAGGTCACGCACTATACACGAGATGTAAAAAAATGTCAACATACTTTCGCATATGGTGTTAATGTTTAATGTTGTTGAGACAGCCGAAGAATGCATAGAATACACAGTTCTTTAGAAACCCTGGCTTAGAGTGATGCATCTTGTCTATCATACGCCATTGCAACCACAGTATAAACAGTATAAATATCTATATTTTAGTCAAAACGCAATATGGTAGCGTTTTGTTCAAAAATAAAGTACAGAATGCTAATCTCTTTTATTTGACTTAAAACCAAATTTGCAATATGCGAAATATAATTTCAGTGACAAAATTTGTCATCATATTTATCATTTGATTAGAATACTTACTACCAATAGTCAGTTTTGTGATTGTATATTTACAAATGTCTTTCAAATTCTACATTTAAAACTGATTTTGCTTATTTGGTCCAATCTGCACCTGGAATCATTTTTAAGCCGACATTAATGATGGCAATCAAAACACCTGGAGAAAGTATGAATCTTAGCTTTAGAATTATCGTAAACCCTTAATTAATGTATGGAGGGAGACCTAGGGTAAGGGACATAACTCGTGAAATTAGTGATATGTTTGTATTATATTCAATTTCACTAAAGTCAATCAAGCTTTTGTTTGAAGCAGAATAATATGAATTCAAGTTAATTAGATGCTTACATATGATTGATGTAAAATGCTACCTCCTTAAGTCAATTAAAAATAAAGCTTTATGGAAACAGAACCATCTGCAAATTTGTATAAGAATATATATTCTGAATAAAAAGTGGTTGATACAAGATAAAAAAAAATAATCCTTATGGTAGATTAACTTTGAGAAAAATCATTTTGGTTCCCTAGATTACTATTTCCGTTTGCAGTGTTATGGATCCTGTTCTATTGTATTATACATGAAACAATTAACCGTAATGGAATTGCGATGTTTGGCACACACGTAAACCTGGTTAAACCTATGATTTTCATCAGAAATTATTGTACCATGTCAGGACCAATTCGGTTCTTTCTAACTTTCCCGATTTTGCCTTGATTATGATATTTGTTATACGGACTTTCTTTTAACTATTCCGTTTTATTTGCTCCAGAAATTTAAATATTTGATAGTGTTTGTTATCATTCTGTATATATTAATTTGTTAAAGTTGAAACAAAAACAAATGAATGTGGCCTGGCTTTACTAATTCCTGACTCAGAGATATAATTAAAAGTATGCACTAAATGCATTAAAACAGGCTTCAAATTTACTAGGATACAAATCTGAAGTAATCACTCTTATTTTGATAGAATGAGTTAAAACATGCTGTCATCTTTAGGTATAGTACTGATTGAATATATTGAGTTGCCAAGTGATTCATAAAAGCTTTTTTTCCCTTTCCTTGGACAGTTCGAAGATTGTAGTTTATATTGTGATGAATAGCTAGGTAAAGTGACCACCAGTCTTCTTTATCACAAGCAGTTATTTGTCCACTAGTTCGATGGAAACAGTATTGCTTGCAGTGACAGGTCATTCATTGTTAGTATTAGGTAAGAGAACAGTCAGTGTCATTTCTATTAATGAAATACATTTAAAAATTCAGGACACTTTTACAATTACAAAGCGAACATTTTTTTATATTCTTTGGCATAACCAAAGCAATGCTGCATGATTGGATTGCAATATACCAGGACCAATTAACGATAATGGGATCGGGAAGTGAAGTGATATAGAACCTATTTTAACCAACAATTTTTGTCGCAATTGCGATTGTTTAAACGTTCACAATTTGGTCTTAATATTGCATTTTGTTTTTTAGACTTTCCACCCCGTGCAGGTCCGGGTGTTAAAGGAATAGGCCTGCAGCAGCGCTAAGCTTGTCGTAAAAGGCAACTAAATAGTGCTCAGAACCATAGCCAGGGGCTAGAGCGCTCTGCCCACAGACCAACTGGGTTGTGTGCCCCAGGTGGTGGAATGGGGTACCCCTGGCGTGTTACATGCTGGGGTTGTCAGGCTATAATACGGAAAACCTGACCGCAAACCATAGTGGTGCACTGTGTTGGTAAAGATGCCACGTTAAAGAACCCCACTGTGGTATTCTCTCGGAGTAGGAACCGTAGGACTCCGCCACAGGAGGCTAAATTGCCCCACCCTACCCTATTTCCAGTGGCAATTAAAATTTGTCGACCCCATTATCCTTGTGTCCCATCCCTTTTTCATATCATCAGCATTTCATGCTCATTTTATCATCCATTTCATGTTCATCGTCTGCATATAGCTGAAATATTGCTGCTCGGACGTTAAACCCCAACAATCAACAAAAACAAATAGACTTTCCTCTTTGACTATTCCTTTTAGTCCTTTTTATGAAATTTATAAATTTGGTGAGTTTGGCATCACTCTTCATAAAGGATAAAAGATTGAAAATTAAGAAAAATGTTAGCATTGAAGAGTTGAATGTTGTGTTATAATCTAAAATAGCAAATACTTTATTTTTTGTTTTGTGATCAAATTAAGTCTTAGGGAAGGCGAATAACTATTTATGGATAAACACGAAAGATGTAAACAATATGAAATTGCTCCGAAGACATCAAAGCCTGATTTCAGTCTAACAGGAAGTCACGCCTTTTTTATCTTCTCGTACAAAGATCGGAATTTTCGTATCTTGTCACTAAAAAGTAATTATTCATTGTTCTTCAAATATTTTTTTTTAAATTGATATTAATTTTTTTAATTTCATGCATGCCATAAGAATAGTCTATTCAGGCTTTAGCTATGTGATACTGGTCTCACTAATTAGCAACAGGACGCGCCAAGAAGCGTCAAGATGTTTACAAAAAACAACTAGAAGGTACAGATTTTTTAATATAGCAATATATTCAACTTTGTCTTTTTACAGTTTACACCCGACTTATTTTAAAAGGCTATCTGATATATTTAAAGACAATAAAGAAAGGGACTGAACTATTCAGGATACCATAAATTATACTTATTTACGATTAAAATATCACATCATGCTATATGATTGTTACCCTCGACAACATTCAACTTAACAAATATTAAGAGAGGTCAGTTATGTAAAAGGAACAATGTACCTGAGTGTAGCTGTCCGATGCACCTTTTTATGAGAAAAAAAATTTCATTCATATCGCAATCTAAACAAATGATATCAAAGTATTAGTGATTCTGTACGGAACGCGTTCTTGGTAATAACGCCGATTCCACATGAGTTATATTGTTACATATTGCTGAGTTATGCTATACATACCGATTAGAATATTTGTCGATTTGTCGTTCCGCAGATCCCATGTGGTTAAGATTTTTTTTTTCATACATACTTGCATAAATAAAGTTAATTGCACCGATAATGTCTACTGACAACTTGTTTAGCTAGCAATGTCGGTTCAAAAATACAATTTGAAATAAGATTCTTTTTTATTTAAATTCAAATTTTCATCATCTTAAATTTTAAGCCTCATTACAGGAAGTTGTCAGATTGTAGTAATTTTGCTTCAAATATTTTATTTTTCGATTTTTTTCTGAACAAATATAAGTTTATAAAGTTTATTTTTTTAAGTAGTACTGACTCCATCAACAAGATATAAGATAAATGAAAACAACTATTGGCAACAATTGAGAAATCGATACAGTTTATTTCAAAGGCTTCTCTTTTAATTTAACTTTTAAAGAGTAATCAAGGGAACCAAGGTTATAGCGGTAATCAAAAGAATATAATCCAGGGACAAAGACCAGACATGAAAAACAGACACATACAACAAAGAACATAAAGTAACTAAAATCATACATACAAAGTAACAAAAGTAAATAAGCAACTCGGACTCCACTAAAAACTGGGAGCTTGGACCTGTGCCAATCCAGTGTATTAATATAAGATGAATGAATGAATAATTATACACTTCATCACATAGACCTATAAAGCAACTTAATTACAAAAATAACAATCCTTTTGTATGGGTGTATCTCATATAAAAAACCTTGCATGATTGTTATAGAGACTACTACATGTACTTAACGACAAAAAGTTTCATGCATTTGTCCATTTTTACAATCTAATAGAACGTTCAACGTTTTCGTTATATGGACGTATATTAGTTGATCACGTACTTCATACATAAAGTGTTATTGAATTTGAATTGGTTATGGAAAATCATATCAATATGTACGAACTCACAGTTTAATTATAGATTTAAGACCGGAAGTTCACATACTCTCCTTCCATACACTTTCAGTGAAAAGCAATCATTCGTAGAAATAACGAGTTGATTTCCGTCTACCAATTCACATGCATTGCTGTGATTTTAAGTTGTATATTATGGTTTTCTTTAAACTGTATTCGCTAAAGAAAATGATTTTAAATCATTTAGAAATTATTGCATATTAATCATTTGTATCATTATCTGAATCATGAATTATAAAATAAATAAACCCAACAATGCACAAATGCAAATGTAACATCGATTTCATGAAGTCATCAATAACAAATATGCTTTTAACACCTATACAAGAAAAAGGTTATGGCATGCGTATATACACATGTTTTTCCTCGAACTATACACAATAAAATTTGCAAGAGTGTACAAAATAATTTGCTTATCAGGTCGATTGTTCTTAAATATCAATGATTATTTAGGTTATGAGCACTATTTAGTTGCCATTTATTGCCAGCTTAGTGCTGTTATGGGACTATTCTTTTGACACGTTGCCTAAATATTAATGAATTAACACTATTATATCTATTATTATATACAAAGAAATGTTGAAAGTAGCGTTTTGGGAGAGAGGGAGGAGAACTAGTACTTCTGCGTCCTGATCTTCAAACAATCATACATCATACCAACGTAGTAAAGTGCATTTTTCGCTAATTGTGTTGTTATCTGTCACATGCATTTACCTCATTTTAATTGCATTTAGTTCTTTTTATTTTCTCCTAATATTTTCTTTCACATTTTTGTATTGTTTTTATTACTTGATAATTCCGATTTTTACTGGTAGCAATTTTATGCTGCCCATTTGAGTTGAAATATACCGCAAGAAATCGACTGTAATAGAAACTGTAGATTAAGTGCAATAAAACCTGCTGTAACCAACCATATCTGTACCAAGTCAGTGCCATAACGGTAGTTTCAAAACTCAAAGCAACTCCAGTAGTGTCAAAAGTAGTGCCGGCATGGAAGAGACCAATGCTCTGGAGTTAGGGTAGTTTCCAATTTTCCTGTTTTCATCCTTATTTTGACATTTATTACGTATACATTATCATTTTTATTTCCGACGTTAACTATTTTGAAACGATTATAATGTTTTTCATTTTAGACAATATATATTAAGAAACATCCGTTTTATCCAAAACTGAAGCATTCTTATATAGAATATGCTACTTAGCGGACAATATGCAAACTGTATACTCTATATATTACTGTACGAACAATCACCAATTCGGACACGTCTAGTGTGAAATGTCTCGGGGAGTATTGTATTGTATTGTATTGTATTGTATTACAAATGTATTCCACAAATCATAGGGAACAAAGTCCTCATAATGGTCATGAAAATGAATTAAACTTGACCTGGGAGCCGTATTTCAGTCTGACAAGATTTTTATCTGTAATGTAAAGAAATATTCGTTTTAGCGTCTTATCTTTACCCAACAAAATGTGCCTAACTAACATTTTAACAACTATGAAGGAAAATGAATCCTACTTAAATAAAACTATTGAAGTCATAATAATCCAAATATTCAACTTCTTAGAATGTATTTATATTTTACAAAGGATGAGGGTACATTAGGCTTTGTAGCGCCTAGAAGAAATTAATTTTTTTTAAGAAAATCAATTTGTTTCATCTTTATTTTTTATGTTCGTTTATAAAAGAAATAAAGAAAGCTATATGCTTATTCTATCAATACATGTATATGTTAATGAAATGATAAAAAAAAAAACAATTACACCTTGATGTTGTATTTTACTTTGTTCGCTTGATTTATATCGTAACAATATGTGAGAAATTCACTTTGGATATAAAAACCTGGTCATAGACGCATGTAAAGTGTGATATTCGTCTACCTCCTGTTTAATTTGGATCTGTTATTATTTTTTTTTTTATATCAAGTTAACAAAAGTACCTGACGAAAATGTGAGCAAAAAAAGAAATGAAATTACATTATACAGTTGCGATCACATCTAACCTCTCTTGAATTCTGTCAGAATCTGTAAGGAAAACTGTTCTACGACAGCAGATAGAACACAAATCCTGATAGATCCTGACAGTGTCTGACAAAGGCTGTCCCGGATCAGGACACATTTTGCCCTATTCCGTGAAATTAAATTAAATTGTTCAATTGTAAAATTAAAGGTCTATGATTCTGTTATCCGTGTAAAACGGTAACCGATACCTTTCAGATGTTTGATAATTCTCACAAAGTTCAAGTTTGACATAAATGTTTCCGAGTGAAAGTACTTTTAAATAACATTAGGGACAAAAAGCATTCTATAAAATATTAAAATTGACAATTTAAACATTGAATGGGTGACTGATATTTATATGTTTCGGTCACAATTCTTTAAAATGCCATTTTCAGCAAAGAATATGGGTATGAACACTTCCAATTTACCTATATGGTTTTAAATCAATGTAGAAAATGTATAAACTGTAAATATTAGTTTGATATCCATATCAGTGACTGTGACACCTGTATTTTAGTGAAAATTCTAAAAGTTCTGCAAAATGTATGAGTGCGAGCACTTTAAATTTCAATGATGGTATAAAACTATATATAACTATCATAAGGGTGGCTGTAACTCATATATTTCAGTCAAAATTTTTAAAATTAACATATTTTTCAAACTGTAAGTCTAAAATCAATGACTTAAATGATTAGTTTTTCTTATAATTATTATGTGGGTAGCTGAAAGAGTAATCAAAGGAACCAATGTTATAGAGGTAATCAAAAGAATGTAATCCAGGGACAAACACCAGACAGGGAAAACAGACACACATAACAAAGAACATAGATTAACTAAAATCATACATACAAAGTAACAAAAGCAATTGAGAAACTCGGACTACACTAAAAAAACTGGGAGCATGGACCAGGTGCACCGGTAGGATAAGCGTCCTTTTTTAGAAGCACCGGCCGAGTTGCTTATAAAAAGTCAAGTCCTGGGTAGACAAAAGAGGAAATGAAAACTACGACACGTTGAATAAATCAGTTTTCATGGCGCAGATGGATACATCGTAACGATCCACGATTTCACGATTACGGCCATAAAACTTTTGTAGTGATGACTTCTATCTTGTATCAACATAACCCTGCTGCAGAAGCCTATTTGTTAGAATTCTAGCGCGATACAAAAAGTCGGCGTAGTCTCGGCAAGCTCTGGCATAACGTATGAGTTGTGATATGAACACTCCATACGCAGGAACTGAAGGGATGAAACATATATATTTCAATCAACATTCTTCAAAAATGACATATTCCTGCAAAGCAAAATGTATGAGTGCGAGCATTTTTAATTTCCGTGGGGATCTAAACTGAATGACTAATATGCTAAATTTGTCCATATAACTATCATGTGGGTAGCTGCGACAAATTAATTTCAGTCAAAATTCTTTGAAAATAACATTTTCTTGCAAAATGTATGTGTACATAAAATTCGGTCGTCAACAAGAGCGTTCCGCTAAAACGCAATCAACAGAGAAGAGAGAAATATACAAATCATTGTTATCACTGCCTCCTCAACTACATGGCGCTAGTGGCACTGCATGAGAGACTGTATCTTTCAGGATAAGCAGTTAAAAGTAACTGATGTGTCTTGTGCTTCACTGCAGACAGAGAGACAGACAGACATACAGTTTTCTGAGTCCGATAGGTAAAAGCTAAACAGCACGCACATGTATAATTTATTCTTGATAAACTTATCATTATTTTTGCAGGAACCAATGCATATAATACTTACGAAGTTTTAGGATATATAAATGAGAAAAATAACAAAGGACACTTTTCATTAAAACTTATGATCATGGATAGAAGTAATTTGATGTAGGAAATTTTGAAATAAATACACCTATATATAGTGTAACCCTCCCGCTATCTGAGGGAAACTTTCGGTATTTCACCATACATTAAAAAATCCCACTGTTTTGTCCGTCTCCAGTGAGAGCTTAAAATGTGTTTCCTTTGGAATTTTCGTTACCAAAATGTCACAATGATGAGAAGAAAAACAAAGAAGTTTTGAAACGCAGAAATGACATATTTTAATTTTGGATCAATGTATAAGTTTTATTTCTAAATCAAATTTAGCATAGTTTTAAAACAAAACGTCATGTCGTAATATTGCCGTTACGTCAAATCGCCCTCTTTTGGAAACTTTTAAGGTCGTGGTCTTGTTCTATTGAGTTTCCCAACATCAGCGCCTGTACAAATAATATTTCCGCTCAAATGCAAAATTAACTTGTCATATCTTAAAATCAGGTTCAAAAACTATTATTGTTTAAATGGCACGTGGATATTATAACCACAAAACCTCAAATGGTTCGCAGTCAAGCCATGCTTACAATTGCGATCACTCCTAACCTCGCTTCGATCCTGTCAGGATTCGCTGTCATAGTACATAGTAAACTATCAGACCCTGTTCTGACCCTTGTCGGGGTCTGTCAGGGCTTTGGACAAGCTTTGTCACGGGTCCAGACACCCTTCTTTCAGGGACTGTTCTTGGTAGAACAGATACGTAGATAAGAACGTTCCTGACAGATTCTGATAGTCATTAGGTCATGAATACTTCTCTGACTGACTTACATACAGTGCATGTAAGTGATTCCGAAAAAAAGGCGTAGCAACTGAATCCCGATTCGTACGACGGGGAGGAAGCCTTGCTAATGTTTAACTTGATCTTCTTTTTATTTTTTACCAAACCTTTGTGTATGGCATGCAGTACCATAAAAAAATATTGCGTGCCGTACCTGCTATGCCACTGACTTGATTTTGTACTGAATTCTTTTGGTTGCAAATCAAGAAACCGGTATGATACAGAGAACCTTTATATATTGACAATTTTAAACAGTTTATACAGAAACTTTAGACCTTTATGGAATTTTAAAGTGTTCTTACTCATACACTTTGAAGGAAATATGACATTTTTGAAGAATTTTGACTGATGTATATATATACGTTTTTATAGAATTTTGACTGAAATATATAAATTGCAGTCACCCAAATGGTAGTTATATTACAAAAAATAGCATTTTACTCAATGATTTTAGACTCTCATGGTAATCAAACTGCTGGCACTCATACATAACATATTTTTAAAGAATTTTATCTTAAATAAATGTGCCACAGCCACCCTCATGGAAATGAAAAGTGTGCTCACTCATACATTTGGCAAGAACATGACATCTTTAAAGAATTTTGACTCAAAGAAATATGTCACAGTCCCTATATGATAGTTATATTGAAACATATAACATTTTAGTCATTAACTCTGCTGTCGTAAAACAGAAATCCTGACAGATTCTGACAGAATTTAAGAGAGGTTAGAAGTGATCGCAACTGTACATACAGGTAAACTAAAAATGACCAATGCATTGTCGCACCCCAAAAATACATAACACAGTATGCAGCTGAACTGAAATAAAGAAAAACAACTCGGTAAAACACAATATACGCAAATTTGCATGAACATATTCGAAAGGAAAACTATATATTCAGCTGAACTGCTGTCAAATTGCACGACAGAAGGGCTTGTACCCAATATAAGATAAGACCTGTAATAACAAACGTTAAAACTACATGTACAAATTTACACATGACCTTTGAGAACTACATGTACATCCATGCGCCTCATGAACAGTGCGATAAATTAATTCATCATGTAACAGCGCTAGTTTTGCTATAATTATGGGTCGGTATTGGTGTATTAAAAAAAGTGTGCACTGAATAAGAAAGAAATTTTAAAAAAAATACATTATATACAGGAATCTCAAGTAAATTACAGGATTTTATACACTCAAATATGCATAAAAATTGAACAATCATCTTGCATGTAAAGTTTGCAATATCGAATACATACAGAGACGTGTTTGATATGTGTACATTTAATTGTGATATTTTTTTGTTTCCGGAAAAAGAAAGCAGTCTTTTTACAATATGTTTTAGATAGGACTCAATTTTTTCATTAGATTCATGAACAGAGCTTGTTTTTTTTACATGAAAAATAAGAATCAGGATATAGTTTTATCTTTATTTGCGTTTGATATTAAAACAGTTTTTTTTTTTTTCAATTTTGCGGAATCGCATCAAGAAATGAAATGTGTTGCTACATTTACAAACAAAATTATCTTTAGACATAACGCTACTGGTTTTTGTACACTAATCCTGATACCGGTGTAAGCAAAAGCCTCTCAGTCAACGCAACATTAATGTAGAACAGTAAGTGATTTATACGGATAATAAAACAAACAGGTATTGGAAACAAACGGTGTCATTAGGTTAAACGGTGGCCGTGTTTAATTACAGTGGCGGATCCAGGGACCAGGAACCCCACTTCCTTAGAAAATTGCAAAACAAATTGTTGAAAAATTGCTCAAGATACCACCAGAATGCAGGATTTAAGGTTTTAAATTTCAAAAGTGTTTGGGATGGAATGCCCCCAAACCCCCTAGCAAATTCCGACCACTTCGTGATCCTCACCGGTGATTCTGTCAAGAATTTCCCAATCTTACCTTAAACTCTGGATCCGCCACTGAATCATGTGCAAGTTAGCTGGTATATATACAGGTAAAGTTTGATTTTGTTATTTTTGAACTGAGTTTTAGCGTGAATTTTGACGCAGTAGATATAATTTTGCTTTTTTACCCTTTGACCTTAAGGGCACTCTTCTATAGAAACGCATGTTACAAACTGATCGCAATTCTGTTTCCCGATTGGTCAAATACTGATAACTTCCTAGTGGCTTTCGAAAAATCTGAAAATTTGAAATTGCGTACCATGTGTTATTTTCTTGACAAAAAAATGTAGAAATTTAAAAGTTAAAAGAACAAAATTTATACTGCGTCGGTAGATAGTACTTGTTTTCAAATAAATGGACATAGAGATTTAGCGGAAACAAAACTTGTTTTGCTGTAGAAAGAATTATTAAATGCACTTTCAATTTTATCTTTGTTTTAAATTAACGCTGGATCTCATTATGAAATAAGTTGCAAAAGAGTGACAAAAAGGCTGTTTTATTTACTGAATTGCCTTCCAAATGGTTTCTATGCATTTGTTTTTCAATCGTTTCTTTTTGAGTTATAAACTTATTGCATAAAATTGAAAAAAATACAATATGAATTACATTATTATTTTGTTTTCTTCCGAATATATATATATATTATTTTCCGATTATTACAGTAGGCAGAATAAAGCCTTATTGCTTCATATGTAAGATTTTGTTGCTTTGTGTTCTTTGTTGTGTGTCTGTTTTCCATGTCTGGTCTTTGTCCATGGGTTGCATTATTTTGATTACCGCCATAACCTTGGTTCCTTTGTCGTTGTTTTCCTATGTAGGTTTGATGAAAATTTGTTCATAATAATAACTTCTTTCAAAAATGATATTGAATGCTTGAAAAATCGGGTAGATAGAAAATAGGTAGGGAATTGATGAATCGGATTACACAGTTGTGTATGGGGAAAAAAGCTTATACTTTCGGAGAGCTGTCTATTGTGTCGAACATTTTTAAGGGACGACGAGCGACTACATATGGATAGAAACTAAAGATGTAGGCGACATTAATTTGAATTTGAGCGGTCTTGAACGAAAAATTAATGTTTCGACTGATCTAGCATTGTATGGTGTAAATATGATTGGAAGAATTTATATAACATTTAACCTTCGAGCTTTCAGGGATGCTCATCTTACCCTTGTTGACTTCAATGAGACGTCAGCATTCCAAATTGCGGAGCGGTAAGAAACACCAAGATTAATTTCTACGCCATGCAATATTCGAAAAATTACTACTTTCCAGGAATACTTGACTGCAGCAATTTTATAACACTCTGGTATAGTTGGGAAAATTTGCGTTTAAGTTTAGGTTTCGGAATATATGTTAATCAGATATTTTACATGAAGTTACCCCAGACAGGACTAACTTGAATGAAATTGAAAGAATAATGATATTCACTGGTTATGGCGTCTCTTGAACATGGATATTCCAGATAGATGGTACGATATGACATATCGTGAATGTATAATAATTTAATTTACTCAAAAAATATTGTTCTTTATTTTCAAATGCATTTTTAGCTACGCTCAATATTTGAACTCAAGTTCAGCAGGATTTTAATATCAAGCACAAACACACCGTTAGCACAATCTTTTTTGAAGTAAAACGTCATATATTTTATGACGTTACAATTTATGATATTAATACCGTGCCCAACGTCTAAGCACTTTTTCACACCAAAATCAACTTCCCTATAAATGTACTCAAACGAAAACAACAATTCTTATTCGTAGCTATTCTTAGAGAGATCGTAATAAAATTCTTAGATGATCTAGGAGATTATACATGAATGAGTGTTAAGAAATACCGTCATTTGTTAGCACAGTTGATTATTTTTCTCACAATTTGGCGAAATATCAGAGTTCAAGAAATAAACTGGGAATTACTATTATGAATCAATTTTGCAAATCACAAATCGCCTGTGATATTACAGATATGTAAATCC
The DNA here is from genome assembly GCA_037379345.1 of Perna viridis. Classification (NCBI taxonomy): domain Eukaryota; kingdom Metazoa; phylum Mollusca; class Bivalvia; order Mytilida; family Mytilidae; genus Perna; species Perna viridis. The sequence continues at coordinate 36,793,612 of CM074514.1, read as the reverse complement.
GTTGACAATATCAAACTGGCTGATATTGTCAAGTAAAAAAAATGTCACACATTTTATTTTATGTTTTCATTATTATAATAATCATATTATTTTTATTTTGTTTTGTTTGTTTTGTTTGTAACTCTGCGTGAAGGCGGTTGATAAGTGATTATGTCTTTTAACATAGTTGCCTTTATCATACAGCTGATTGTAAGCGTGAAAATTCATGCACATTGGTGCGTTATGCGCATCTGTAAATTGAATTGAATTTTATTGTAAATTAGACAAACGGAGCACACAATAAAAATGAGTTTAAGAATTTAACACAAACAATTCTACTGCCAAATACGGAAAATTATGACAGCCTTCAGCATTATTAAATCTTTTACAATGAGGTATCACTTATCCAATTTTGGAAATATTTACTTTATGAGTGCTTCACATCGTGGTATGAGAAGATGAAACCTCTGAAAAAAATTACGCACTTTTTTTTTTTTTTTTTTTTTTGAAATGCTTTTACCAAATCAGTTTGTTTTTGCTACATGGCCTTATTATGAAGAGTGACATATTAAGTTCGATTTTGGTTATTGGGTTATGATTGGATGATGTTTACGGACGTTATGGCCCTTTGACATAGACAATTTCAGTGAATTCAGTTTTCCGCATTTTTCTTCTTTGTAATGCTTTTACCTATTGATTTTATCTTTTGTATGTAGTCTTACTATGAGAAGGTACAAATTAAGTTCCACTATGGTTCCGGTTGATTGATTTTTATGGAATTATGGCCGTTGGACTTGAAAAAAAAATAAGTGAATTTACAGCTTTGCGCACATTTGTTAACGCTTTAATCAATTGATTTTATATTGTGTATGTAATCTTGCTATGAGAAGTTAAAGATTCAGTTCTTCGAATTATGTAACAGTTGAATATTTTTTATAGAAATTACGGATTTTCAGTGAAGTTAAAGTTTTACGCGGGGAACATTGGAACGCTGTTCTTTTATTCTCTCTATTAAGATGCTTTTGAAGACTTCTAACAAATTAAACTTTAGAATATTTAGAACAGACTACATGTACTATACGTTTTTGTATCTACTGTGGTACTCTGATATTTTGCAAAGAAAACACGGAGTGGGATAAACCGTGGAATCGGGTATTAATTAGCACGTGTACCTGTCTTAAAATCAAATGAAAACTATTACGTAAGTGTAACTGACGTAAAGGTCACTTTGAGATAGGGGTATCTTAAGACCTTAACAGTTCCTTCCATCATTTTCTTTTTTTCCATTCTCACTGATCGCTTTCTGATGTTTCTACCCGACAAAAATACCACTAACATCACATGTTATTGAAAGCTTATGTAAAAATCTAATGATTAAATGTTTTCTTAAAAACTTACTTTGATGTACACTTTTTATTCATTTCTTTTTGATTTTCACTTGATCGTCTGGAACTACTGTACACATTGAGAAATCGGAAAATATACTGGTGCGGTCCGCAGTTCGATTATTTGCAATCTGTGTTTTTTTCGAGAGATTTGTTTCATTTGTTTTGATACAATTTCTACGTGAACGGACACACGGCCCATCTAGATTTTTCGCAAAGAAAGAGATTTTGATCAAATTTAACTAAGTGTGAAATATAAGCCTGGGCCGTAGGTACGCACATGTTGAATTTTAACTTGAGTTAAGAAAAATAGGCACAATTTTCATGATTTTCCAACGAACAACACTGTCTTAAATTCCACCTATTTTCAAGTTTGGTTATATTTGAAGGACATTGGTGTCATATCTTAAAACACTCGTGGTTGGGCTGTATAAGACATATAATTGATTTAGTAATTTCCGTCTTTCAAAGTTTTCCAAAAGAGGGCCTCACCCAATAACTTACCATATCTCGCCCTTTTTTTGATCAGACGCGATTGAAAGCTGATTTAACGAGAATAGGTATGGTATATATGTCAAAGAGACCCACCGGGATGAAAATGTCAGCCCAAGGCTTTTTTCGGACACAGCATGTGAGAAACGACTAGTGGTCTTCGATAATACAAAATATATTCGCTGAGAATTCGTTGTCGTAAAAAAATGTTCTATTATTTGACAAATTTATAGTTGTTTTTTCTTGTCCGTGTAACTGGGATATGTGCCCTTGTTACTTTTGGGCATGAACCATCTACATAATTTGGAAAATCTCGCAGGATAAAATATAAGAGATCAATGACATATTTTCAAATGCAGATCGTTCAAACACGAAATCTTCATGGTCGTTCAAATTTCTCTGCAACCAAAATTACCACAAAACAAGCGCAAAGATCAAAAGAAAACATACAAAAACAAATATTGGAACAAAAATCTGTCATAAGGATACTTTAAAATGGGCAAATTTTATGTCTGTTTATAGGGTAGAGGTGTGATATCTTGAATGTATTATGATATGAAAATGTAGTTTGGTTGTACTTCGAAAGATTTTAGAGATAATCTGTGTGCGACCTTAATCCTTATAGTTATTGGTCTATATTTGACATTGCATGATACATGTGATTGTTTATTCTACTACTGTTTATTATATGCTAGTACCTACATGTATCACAATTTGTAGTACTTTCATCATACAGGGGTGTTATATTGATATTTTTGAGAATTATATATCTGTATATATATATATATGTAATGAGTTTCTGCATTACATGATGGGTTCCTAGCTTTGATCCGAGTATTCATGTTTTATTCCTTAATTCCAGGTGATACTAAACTTACTGACCCTATATGTTGTTATGCATGTAGCTCTAGATTGGTAGGTTTATATGCTCTATAGTGCAGTTGATTTTATATGATAATTACTTAGCTTACTAGTATTTCGATAAGATCTATTATTGTCATTCATTAATGTGAGGATATTTGTCTATTTATTTATAACTATTATTTAGTATGACTGCTAGATGTATTTTGAACTTGAGTATTTTCACTGGCATTGTTTTCTAATTACATATCTATAGTGTGAACTGCATTCTATTAATGATAGTTTGGCAGCAAGTGGTTATATTTAATCTGTGGTACTGGTATGACTTTGATGTTGTAACGTTATTTATTTTACTGAATAAAGATTTAGAGTCGTAGTAGTCGTTGATAAGGTCTGCTTTGGAAACTTTCTCCAGAAAATTGTTCGTGTTTGTCTAGCAAAATATACCGGAAGTACATCGTTTAGTACCAGTGGTAACAGACATGTAATATTGAAGTCTTTGATCAAGTGATCTTCATACATTGTAAGTGTGTTTACGTCAGTTGTTTGGAATATTTTGGTTTTTGGAATCAGTAACGATGTTTCATGGATTTGGTTGCATATATGCACTTTTTTGGCTGGTAAAGGCGGCGCTTGAGAAATGTCCTGTATCTGCAGATGTTTTGAAAGAGCAATCAAGGAAACCAAGATTCTACCTGAAATAAAAAAAAAATGTAATCTTTTCATAGTGCAAATAAATATATTTAACTAAAGCGTAATATCTTTATGAGTAATTTATAAGAGTTATAAAAGAACCAAGATTCCAGCGGAAATCAAAATACTGTAATTATGGGACTAACACCAGACATGGAAAACGGACAAACACAACAAAGAAGACAACATAACCAAGTATTATACATACAAAGTAACAAAAGTAAATGAGCAAGCCGGACTCCATTAAAAAGGTTGAAACATGGACCAGGTGCGCCGATAGGGTAAGCGTCCTCCGCTTTTCTTGAAATACCAGCCCAGTTGCTCATAAATGTCGTCCAGGGTAGACGAAAGAGGAAAGGAAAACTGTGACACGTTGAACAAATCAGTTTTCATGGCGCAGATGGATACACCGTAACGTTCCACGAGTTAATTACAATCTTTTGAATAAAAAGGTCTTTAAAAATTTTAAACAAATCACTTCAAAAAGGGCTGTTACCAGCTATATGATAAAAAGTTTAAGGTAAGAAAAAACAGGCTTTTCAAAATCTAGTTGTTCCAAGTTCCTATTTGCATGTACTTAAAATAAATATACAATTGGCCTCCATGTTTGAATATTGTTTTTACTCTTTTTTATTCTTTCCTTGTCTTTGGAGCTAAATTTATGTAGTTTTGGTAGAAAATAAAGTCTACCTAATCGTATTGATTTGTTGCTTACCAGATTTTTGAATGTAATATCGTCAATGAAACTGTTATCGTGTAGATGTTAAATGATTGCACTAACACTTTGTAATATTTCTGTTGTGTGAGATTCTTGATTTTATTCATAATGTGTTTGATCATTTTGTTGTTTTCCAGCTATTCAAAGATATATCTCCTTGTCTAAAACAGCCATTGAGGAGTTTTTGTCTGCTTTATTGTTAAATTATCATTCGTTCATTCTGTCTTAATGTGTGCGGTACATTTCTTTCATGCTTTGAAAAGTTGTCTCGGAATTGTTTCATTGGTATTTTATCTAATGTTATTCTTGTTGCAAAAAAGTAGTTTTCAATTGCAGTTTGTTGTATTTGGTATGAATCAAGTTTTTGTTTGGAAGGGGTGATAAATGAATTCATTAGATCCACTGTCAAATTAAAAATTACATCGCATTTTTCTACCTAGTTCTACAAGGTCTTGTATACGAGATATTCTAGCATGTTTTTTTTTTTTTTTTTTTTTTTTATTTTCGGGATACTTTTTCCAATTGCGAAATAGGAATATCCTAATATATTATTACAGTTTATAGGATTAAATACATGCAAATCGCTTCGAAAGGCATTTGTATTGAGTTTTGCTGGCATAGGAATATGGACACGTTTATTCTTAAACTATGGGCACGTTTTATTATTACAGTTTTTCTAGTTAAACAAATGCGACTCATTGTGGAAGGCATTGGGATTGGGTTTTGCTGGGTTAGGAAAATGGACACGTATATTCTTAAAATTTAAACTTAAAAGGCAAGGTCGCTTTATCAAACCAATAGGTAAATAATACCTGACAAAAACGGATAGAACATTTCAGTTTCTAAGCAAATTGTAATGTTAATTTCGCTATGGTAACATTTATAGAGCTGTAATAAAATTGCAAACTGAAATAAATCATCAGTGTTTCACACTTATTTATGCTTTACTGTAACTACGCAGACTTTTTGTATCGCGCTAGACTTTTTACAATTAGGCTTCAGGAAAAGGGTTACACATGTATGTGACTACAAGATTAAAGTCATCTCTACAGAAGTATCATGGCTTTCTTTTCCTCTTTCGTCTACCCTGTACTTGACTTTTTATGAGCAACACTCTGTAGGTGTTTATCGAAAAACAGAGGATTCTTATCCCACCGGTGCATCTGGTCCATACTCCTAGTTTTTAGTGAAGTCCGAGTTGCTTATTTACTTTTGTTACTTTGTTGCTTTGTTATGTTATGTTCGTTGTTGTATGTGTCAATTTTCCTAGGTCTGGGATTTGTCCCTGGATTACATTCTTTTGATTTCCATTAGAATCTTGGTTCCCTTGATTTCTCTTACAAAATCGATTATATATATTTCGTTTGAAATAATATTGCAATACACTTACAAAAGGATAAATACTACATCGTTACTCATAGATTGTTTGAGGAAAAAATAAAATAAAAGTTATTTATAATATTGAAGAGATATATGTAAATGTAAGGTTATCTCAGAAATACAGAAATGCATACAGGAAGGACATTCAAGTCTTGCACGTCAATGTTAGGCGTGTGTAGATCAATCAAATATAAGTTTTTCGTGAGGTTTTCTCTGTACCATGTATGTACAAATATATGTATGGCATCTATTTGTCTGCTTCTAAATTTTATGCTGATTAATTTTTGAACATTTACTGAAACAAAAACTCTATCTGTTTTCTTATCAATATCAATACCACCATTCATTTTTCATGAGCATTTCATCATAGAAAATACAAAAGGAATCATTATCATATTAGTTTTATGCAAATACCAGTAAACAAATCACCACACATATTCAACTTATGAGCAAAAGTGCAATAATGTTTTGTTGGATAAGTTTGACTTTTTTTCTTGACATGAACGTTTGCATGCTTGGTGATTACTTTCCCATCTGAATTAGTCTGTTTACAACCTGACTATAGTTCAACTCTTTGTGCCCACATTTCCGTTTAGGTGTTTTCGAGAGTTATCTGCTTTATGTAAGAAAAAAGCTTTTTGGACACTTAAATGTAAGGGTGTTTTGTGTATTAATAATTCTATAAATATTTTATTGATGCTTTATTGACAACGTATAACTACAAGTGAATGCATACTTAACAAAAGGATGTTCGCACTCCTCTGGTTTTATCCATTTCATAGCATTAATATTTGTTTTCAATGAACCCCACTCCTTCAAACACTCCTTAATTGTTTTTGGGGATTATTTTATGAATTCCTTGTTATTTCCTAGTGTCTTTGATATATAAAACCTACTTACACAAAACTAATGGAAAATCTAGAGAAATCCTTTTCCCACCAAAATTTCAAATGTTTATATCTCAAAAGCAAACACACTGACACATCATTTTTTCTTCATACATGTATATTGTTTTACATGTAGAATGAAAGATCTTGAAAGATTTTACAACGTTTTGAAATCCTTGTTAGTCTTAAAAAGAAAATAAACAACCTTAAATGACCTTTAAGGTGACCTGAACTACAGCTACAAGTTAACGCGTCTTTTACCGCTTTCACTATTTTGTTAAAATTAGCTGGTGCGATCATGTTCAAAATTTCTAAATAACCCATGGGATCGCAAAGCAAAAGAGTTTGATTGATGTTTTAGTTTTAATATCTTTTATTGTGTGATATTAGTTAACTGAAATTGTAATGCTGTATGTATTGACCAACTGGTGACCTGCTTTATGCCGAATATTTTTTAGCCAAGTGTTAAAAGTCCATGCAATAAAATATAATAACTTTTTTTTTCAAATTTGTAATTTCGTGATGCATTACCATGACTTCGTAAACAACAGTGGTCGATATTGTCCCCTTCATTTCACTTAAAATTCTTTTGCCATCATTTTGGATATTGGTTTTCACAGACTCCTCAGATCAGTTTGGGTGAAAAGTCAAGACGAAGAAAAACGATCATTTCTTCCACTACCATTTGTCAACAAGGGTATAGATGCAATTAATTTGACTAATATCCTCCATCACAAAAACGTTACCAAGAAAATTCCCGCATATTTCAAAGACAAATCCATATCAATGATTTCATATTTCTATACTTCGCCCATTGCATCAAACATTTTCCATTATAAAGGGCTATTGCAGAACCTCGAGATTGAGGACTGCAAGGCTAAACAACCTGACTGTTCTTGCAAAAACTCTCCATTTAAATATGGTCCGTCTGGTCATGTCGTTACGGGAGATTTAATTTCTGCGTAATATCCGGTCCGTACCGTAAACAACGCTCCATAAATTGGAATTATAACTTTAAAGTTCTTATGGATGCCGTCAAGGACTATGCAAGAAAATGAATAAAACGAGAACAAGAAGACATTGTTTCTCTGACAGAGTGATTAAAGGCCGTGAGGTCTTTAATTTTGAAACGAATGAAAGTTTTAAGTAGGTCAATGAGTGCCAAGGCTACATCAGTTTTCAAAGACCCCGATGTACCAACAACATTGTTTACTATAGATGAAAAGTACGTTGTCGTACCAGCAGACAAAGCCCAAACCGACATTGTTTTTGTCTGCAAAACGTTTTACATCCAAATAATAGAAGTGATAACACTTATATTGCGACCACACTTTCCAAAGAAGAGATAGTGGAAAACCATAAATATGTGTTATCCTCTTTTGGTCTCTCTACCAAGGACGATGGTTGTGATTTACCGTCTATGTACTGGATTCCTAAACTACACAAGAATCCATACAACATTTCATAGCTGGGTCTGCAAAATGTACCACCAAACCTCTTTCAAAACTTTTAACTTCTATACTCACAACTGTCAAAGAGGGTTTCCAGTCCTACCACAACATTTGTTACTCCCGTAGTGGTGTTAATTCAATATGTATCAAGAAAACTTCGAAAGATCTTTTGGAAACAACCAGTTCAAGTCTATTATCTGAACATAATAGCATTTAAACCTATGATTTTTTCAACACTGTATATTTCTATTCTACATAATTAGTTAAAATCGCGACTTAAAAACATTATACATCGTTGTTTTTTCAAAAAAAGATGGTACACCTAGATACAAATATATAGTTCTTGAAGAGGTTCCTCATACTCTGCAAGAAATAATTCCAAATCATCTTCCAAATATACAGAGGAAGATGTTTACAAAATGCTGGAATTTTTAATCGACATTATATTTGACCAGTGTGGTGGACGTGTTTTTCAACAAACGGTTGACATATCAATGGGAGCAAATTTTGCTCCTTTATTTACTGACCTATTCCTTCACTCTTATGAGGCTGACTTTATAGTTGATCTGATCCGAAAGAAAGAATATCGTTTGGCTAGATCCTTTAATGTCAGTTTCCGCTATATGGATATATCTTTAAACAATCCTAATTTCGGGGATTTGATACATCGCATCTAACCCCAAAGAACTTGAGATATAGGATACTACAGACACTGTGAAGTCAGCCTCATATCTTGACCTACACTTAGAAATCGATGACAAATGAAAAATATTGACCAAACTTTATGACAAACGTGATGAATTTTCATTCAGAATTGTCAATTTTCCTTTCATTTGTGGCAACATCCCTTCAGCACCTACGTATGGAGTGTTCATATCACAACTCATACGTTATGCCAGAGCTTGCCGATACTACGCAGACTTTTTGTATGCAAAACTATACCAAATAGGCGTCTGGAACAGGATCATGTTGCTACAAGATTGAAGTCATCACTACAGACGTTTTATGGTCGTCATCATGCACTCGTGGATCGTTATAGTGTATCCATCTGCACCATGAAAACTGATTTATTCAACAGGTCATATTTTTCCTTTCCTCGTTTGTCTACCCCGGACTTGACTTTTTATGAGCAACTCGGCGGGTGTTTCTAGAAAAGCAGAAGACGCTTACCCTACCGGTGCACCTGGTCCATGCTCCCGGTTTTTAGTGGAGTCCGAGTTTCTCATTTTTTTGTTACTTTGTATGATTTTGGTTGCTTTATGTTCTTGGTTATGTATGTATGTTTTCCAGTGCGGGTCTTTGTCCCTGGATTGCATTATTTTGATTTCCGCTGTAGCCTTGGTTCCCTTGATTGCTATTGTTACTATAACATTTGTACTGTTTTCATGGGCCTCACTCATCTACTTCCTGTCTACTTAATACTTACACATGTAGCTACACGTGTTTTACACATTGTGAAAATAGCGACATACATTTGTCTTCCTGGCCAAGCACCACAAAAGTTCAACTTAAACATTTAAGTCTGAGAATATTCTTTACTTCCATGGTACATGATGTAACATCCATCAAAGTTTTTTAATCGATGATGTCACAAACAGTTAACAGACTTAAGTTTTTTTTTCAATTTGTGTGTTGCAAAGGCCAGGAAAATTCCCTCGTATTTTTGTATATGTATATAAAATAAATTTAATGCATCCACTGCCATCTTTTGCGTTATTTATTGGCTTCTTATCTTAATCAAATATCTTTTAAAAATAGACTTATCCTGGATCAAAAATTGTTCTACTCATTCTAAAGGATGTGAACCACATTACTATTACTAATCTGAACAATAATCAAAAATCAAAAACTGACAAAATAGATACTCCACGATCGGTGAAGGTGGTGCTATAATGGTCCTGACTTGGTACAGAATTTCAAACAAAATGAAATCCTAGGTTTTACAGTACTTCAACCTACCTCTGCCATCATATCCATTTTGGCATGAATAACATGTTGACTTACATAGCGTGTGCACACTATATAGTGTACGTGTCTTTATCGGTAAATCAGTAGTCATATGATATCAGTACAAAAATGTTTTACTTGAATATTAATAACCTTCAATGTGCAGAATGTGCAGTGTTCTACTTTCACGGGCGTCTGTGTACCTTTGGCCATACTATGACTTTATTTCTTTTAATTCTTGATTTACTGGTAGTGCTATATATTGTATATTAATCATTTATAATCATTATATGATGGTATATATCAGCCAATTTGGTCTTACCTTTTCACAAAATGTGGGAATTGTTCATTCTAATAAAAGAAACGTATATACATGTATTGTGAAAATGCAGTACTCCTTAGAAAATATTGCAGTAAGTGTACATGTAAGAAGACACATATGAAATGCATGGTAAAGTGACAAGTTATCAAGGAACAGGGCATTCATCCCTGTTGTTAGAGGACCTTCAACAAATGAATGATTATCCATCCCTTACAAAAACAAGATGCACCTAGCTTCAACAAAAACATAATTGTTGGAAGTATTAAATTACAATTCACTTTCTTGTCCCCCACTTGCCACTAAGTGCCAACTAGAGGATACATATGTTTGAGAGTTTTCTTGTTCATTTGATGAATTTTACACATTCTTTTGTGCTGTTGCAGCCATTCAAGATTCCCTGAGGAAAGAACTGGAAACATTCCATAGCAATGACGGGGGCTGCCAATCCAATGGCGAAGACTGGTTACCAACACTCAGTGGATGACAGACAGGGGAGTCTGTCCTCCTGTATAAAACAGAAAAAACAAATGCACCTTGTGGGAAAACTAGTGAAAATAAGCTTGAGGAGTCTGTCCTCCCTAAAAACAGAAAAACTGAGCATGCCTCTTGTGGGAAAACTAACCAGATTGTACATCAAGCCCGCTTAGGGAAAACTGAACAGATTGTAAATGATGCCCCTTGTGGGAAAACTAGAACAAATCTTATTAATATTCAAAGTGAAAATACTAGAGAAAATGCAGATGATACTTGTGCAAACAAATCATGCAATAATTTGATCTACTCAATTTATGTTCTTCATATTTTTGATTATGTCTCGTTAAATTTGGTTTAGATCAATCTGATGGACGTTTTTCTAGTTTTACTAGAGGAAATCAATGCACATGTAATTGTCTGGTTTATTTGGCTTTTGCAACTAAGGATATAGATGACCAGCAGTACAACTTATATAATATTTTGGAAATAGGAGATCAAGTTTATCTCCAAACTAAAGAGAATCTCAGACAGGAAGGTAGATTTAGAAACATGTTATTGACTTTAGACGAAATTCCAAATGTCTTTGAAATTAGGGGGAAAATTAAAGTGGAAAGAAAAGATGTATTGTTTAGTACTGCTGTTCAAATTGATACATCAAATGACTTCCTAACATTACAAAAAGCCCTTGTAGAAGCATTTAAAACTGCTAAGGCTGCATTAGTTATGATAGGGTCTATATGTTCTGGTGTATATTTTGACAATGATACTTATTCCCTCTTTGACCTTCATTCACATGCCAAGTCCGGTTTATATAAGCCACATGAGTCTAAAGGCATGTCAATACTTATATAATTCAGAAACACCCAAATTCTGGTGAAATATATGTATTCTAACTACACAAGAATGCATATTGATTTACAGTCACATTTCGAAATTCTTCCTGTGAAATGAGTAGACATGGAAAACTCATAAGTACTGCAGAGACAGATGAATAGTTACTATGAAAATCAAAATAGTTGATATATAGAACAAATTTTGACGAAAGCCCAGACAAACAAATGTGATAAACGTAAAGTATATATGAAAACATACATGCAAAGAAGAAGGAAAGATCCGTACATGCACCAAAGAGAGCTTGGTGCTAAGCGAAAAGATAGAAAGAATTAGATGCCAAGCGAAAAGCTAGAGAGGGTGGTGAAGAAAGACAGAAATAACTAGATGCTAAGCGAAAAGCCAGAGAGGATGATGAAGTTAGACAGAAAGATCTAGATGCTAAGCAAAAAGCTAGAGACCATGACCAAACCAAAGAAAAAGAAAGATTATATAAGCAACCTTCCTCATACTCTGAAGACATCAGGTACAATAGCAGTGAAACTGATAAAGGCACTTTCATACAAGAAATATGATTTTAGTGATAATGTTAGATCGTTGTCTGTGCTTCGTGCATTGCATTATATTATGCAGAAAAGTGACTTATACAAAACCTCTGGTTGACAAATAGATCAGAACTGGATAAGACAATTCACTGCTGTACAAAACAATGATGAAAGTGAAGTACAAAATGTAGCTAATAACACCAGCAATGAAGATTAACGGACAAACAAAGATGATAAATTTGATGAAATCAATGAGGAAGAACTCCATGCAGGAAATACTGACACGCTTTTAGATGAAGTGTTACAGTCTTTGAACCGATCCGCGCAACGATTTGACAGATCGGTGACCGTTGACTGATTGATCGCTGACGGATCGATTACCGATGACCGGTGACCGATTTAATCGCAGTTTCATTATGAAAAATGACGTCAGATCTGTTTGAAATAAAATAAATGTGAAATAAAAGTATAAATCTATTACATTATGTAATTATGTGTAAAATCAACAAAGAAAACAATGAAAACAGTAAAATACAGTCACCGCTCTGTGGTCACGTGATGCAATCACCGGTTTAATGGATCAGTTTGACGGATCGATGACTGACCGGAAACTGATCGGTGACCGATGACCGATCGCAATTTTTGTTGCACGGATTGGTTCAGGTACTCTAGATGAGAGCGGTAACACAAGCAGATCTCAGTATGTTTTTGCTCCAGGTGAAGGGCAGAGACCATTGTGTTTGTACAGTGACACCGATGCAATCCCAAGTAAATTTTGTGGCCAGCGCAGACCAGATAGCAAAGAAAGATTAGTTTCTGTGCATTATTCAGACATTGTTAAGTGTGAATTGAGATTTGTAGACAGAAGAGTTGCACAATCAGTACCAAGTTTATTTTTCAAGTTAAAGAAAATATAAATGAAACATATTAGTGATAGAGTAAACCTTGGTTTACGTAGATGCAAATCAGATGGGAAAAAAAATGGACAGTAAGAGACTTTTTGAATCCTTCAACTGTGAAGGATATAAGTAAAGTTAGATAAAGGATATTACATTTTCAGATCACTTAGAAACTCTCCTGTTTACCTTGAGAAGAGGAAGAAAGATGTATTTGCAATGATTAGACAGTTAGGTTACCGACATGGTTTGGTTCCTTTTTTCTGCAGATACAAATTGGAAGAATTTACTTAGAATTCTTGGAAAGTTAAATGATGGTAAACATTACTCTGATGATGAATTGGATCAAATAGACTGGAATACAAAGTCTAGACTTGTGCAGAAAGATCCTGTCACATGCTCTAGGTTTCTTTATTATCGTCTCCAGCAATTCATTGACAGTAATACAGAGTAATCATGACCATATTGGGAAAGTGATTGATTATTTCTATTGTGTTGAATTTCAACAAAGAGAGTCACCCCACATTCAAATGTTGATATGGATTGAAAATGCTCCAATTTATGGACATGATTCAAATGAAGACCTTATGTAAGTTGTTCATTATCATTTGCTCCATCTGATTTGGTAAGTTTGCAAGTTCACAAACATTCAAAGACATGCAGAACTAAAGTCCAGCCAATATGTCGCTTTGGGATTCTTTTGCCACCTTTGGATAAGACTTGGGTAATATTAGAGTCATTAGATGAAGATATTGATAAATACAAAACAAAATTATAAAGAAATCCATACCAGGGTAGATTCGCTTTACAAAATGGACAATGTTGAAGATATGACTTTTGATGAGCTTCTTAACAGTGTATTACAGTTAAGTCGAGAATATAATATTAAAGCAATCAGAAGCAATATATGAACTGCAAAAGTGTTCCTCAAGAGAAAACCAAGTTAAGTTCGTGTAAATCCATACATGAAAGCATTATTACCAGTATGGAAAGCAAACCATGATTTGCAGTTTGTGCTATGCATGTGCTGTATACATTGTATCATATATAAGCAAATCTCAAAAGGGAATGAGTGCATTATTAGACCAAGCTGCAAAGGAAGCTAAAGAAGGAAATTTTGACCTAAAGCAACAAGTTAGGCACATTGGAAATTATTTTCCAATTCAATGGAAGCCTGTGCCCAAAAAGCGGTGTACTTTTTGTTAAAATTGCCCCTGACAAAATCTACCAGACAAGTAGTATTTATAAACACTTTTCCACCTGATAAGATAACTTTCTTGCTAAAACAAACATCAGAGCTTGAAACATTATCACCTGATTGTACTGATAAAGAGTCGAACACTGACATCAGTCGCTATTCAAAAAGACCAACACTACTACAACACTGATGTCTTGCAGACTATTTGTCGCAACTAGAAGTGAAATAACCTATTTCAGGTCATGAACAAAACCAAAGTGAGTCTGAGAATGAGTCTGAAACTGCTGATGAGCAAGAAGTGTCAAAAGAGTATCATGGAGAAATCACAATTACTTTAAAAATGGCATAATCATTCAACAAAGAAAATCACCAAGTCATTAGGTATGTCCGATACAATAGAAAAGCGGATTCAGGAAATGTTTACAGGGAACGATTGCTACTGTTCTATTCTTGGAGAAATGAACAATCTGATATAAAGGGAAGAAAAGAAACATATGAAAGTATGTACAATACTGTTCGAAAAATAGTAGAGAGTAAAGCCAAACAGTTTGAACATAATGTTGAAAAACTTGATAAAGCCAGTTATAAGCAGAGAATGATTACCATCAGTAAGATAAAGTAGCTCCTGGAACTCAGCAACTAGAGCTTGAAGATGTTCAACCCAGATAGACCAACAGAACATACACATTATGATATTTCAGAAGAAGTTGGAGTAGCTGCTAGAACAATAGATGTTAGAAATAATGCCAATTGCATTGAAGATGATGACTATTATAAACTTGTAAGTTCTTGAAATAAAAAAAAAACATTGAGAGATTTGTTCCTTCATGCACTGACATGGGTTAAAAGAAAGTATGACCCGTTGTATCTGTTGTTTCAGGTGGTGTAGGTGGTGCAGGTGTAGGAAAATCAGTAGTAGTCAAAGCACTGTTTCAAGCCTTGCATAGACACTTGATGAAGATCCTGATGATATTAGAATTCTGTTGTGTGCTCCAACGGGAAAAGCTGCCTATAATGTAAATGATTTGCCCATTCATAATGATTTTCAAATACAGCCCAATAAAGGATTAACTCAATCTCTGTCATGTGATGCTCTAAACACTTTAAGAATGAAATACAGAAATTTATCACGTGTAATTATTGATGAAATCTCAATGGTTGGAACAAAATGTTCTCCCTTTTGGATGATTCATTAAAGAAAATCAAAGGCAACAACCAGATATTTGGAGGTGTAAGTGAAATTGCAATTGGAGACGCGTACCCTACTAGTGCACCTGGTCCATGCTCACAGTTTTTAGTGGAGTCCGAGTTGCTTATTTACTTTTGTTACTTTGTATGTATGATTTTAGTTACTTTATGTTCTTTGTTGTGTATGTTTGTTTTCCATGTATGGTCTTTGTCCCTGGATTACATTCTTTTGATTACCGCTATGGCCTTGGTTCCCTTCAACAGAAAAACCTTAAATATCCAACGAGTGGTTATTTTGCTTATGGGTTTCCACTCATATTCTTATACAGGTTAGAGTTAAAGTGGGTGGAACTAACAATAAAGTTACAGGAGTATGTATGGTAATATCCATATTTGACCCCCCAAATGTCACTGCACAAAATGAAGATGGATATTGAATTTGACATATCAAATATTGTATATCACAAAGAAATAATCCACTTTTCAAAAATTTGCTACACCTAGGGGTCAAAAGTATCATCCATACTCCTTAATAATACTTTTATGAAATGATATGAAAAAAAGCAAAAAATAAAATTACATGTTTATAATAGGCTGACAAATTAATGTCCCTTAAGATGTGAATCTATCACTTAAAATTAATGCTACTGGATTTGTCGTTGATTTATCCAAGAAGTTTAATATTTAAGAATTCAACAGAACATGTAGCTAATGTATTTCTTTAGCATGTGGTATTTTTGGAAAATTTAAACCATCATTTTAAGAATACGCGTTTTCGATACATACATATATTATATATACAGTACATAATAGATGTTTATGTTGGCCTTAAAAACTTGGTACTACTCAATGACCTGAACCTGTTTTTGCGATGTGATTATTCAAGTAAGTACATATTCCTAGAGTCTCATTCAACTCCATTAATTTTTGGTGTTGGAAGGGAAATTTTATCATGTGATATTTATTTAATTTAGTGAAGTATGCAGTCAGTTTGACAGAAATCGACCGAAACAACAAAAAATCAAAAAAGTTGATTGAAGAGGTTGAAAAATTGGGTGCATGTATGAAGGGGGTGAGAATCTAAGATATATATTGTTTGTCTATTGCAATAAGTGTTAAATAATATTTGCTGAAACATTTTGGAATGTTTTAAGAACAGTAAATAGGTAGTAATTTGCATTCTATTTTTAAATTCTTTGATATTTGTCGCTGATTGATCAATTTGTAGCATGTAGTGATGGCTACGATATATATTTTTGATAATTGATAGTATAAGTATCAGATAAGATGAATGTGTATGCATGACTTTTATGTTGTTAAAATAATTGTAAAAAAAATCACATTACTATGTACATGTTTAAATATTTAAGCAGTTATAAAAAGGATTTTGTTTTATGAATTGCTGGCATGTCGTTGATTTAAAAAAAAACACATATTTGGAGAAAAGTTCTGGTATAATGTAATGCCAAGGTCTCTACAGGTGTCCTGTGCCATGCAAAAATAAGAATACGAATGTGGTGGCAAAAACACCTGTTGCGCATGCCGGAGCTCAGCCTCCCATGGCAGACACTAGACTTGCATATGCGGCAGTGTCGCATAGCCGGACAGAACAGAAAAGTCATCTATGATCTTAAAATAAAGTTTATAAATCTGAGTTAAATCCTAGTTTATTATTTGTTCCTATAATATTTCATAAATATAGATTTGTATTTTGAACCAATTTTATAACTGCTTATATACTAAGGACTTTCAACTATTTCTGAATCAGTTCATATGCTGATGTGTAGAGAATATTCTAGTCAATTTATATTGCACTGATATAAAATCTAACAATGGACATTTACAATGATAATTGACTAGTATGCATTAACTACAGACTAATTCAACAGCTGTGCGAGATTTGAAGGCTGACATATATGTATAGACTGTCTGAGATGAGAATCTTGTATAAATTAATGTTTCTCTATAAAGGCACAACATATTCTACCTTTATGTAAGCACATAATTATATGAATGCATTGTAATTTATTGTAAAATCAACTAGATTTGTATTAAACTAAAACATATAAAGAAGCCTTATAATCTTATTTCAGTGTAATTTTGCTTGGCATTATTTCTTGGATTTCATTAAAAATATAAAATTCACGAAACAAAGGTAGACATTACAAGAATTAATACAGAAAACTATTTTTATTGTACAAAGCAGAAAACAACCTAAATATGATTTTATATGAAAGAGAACAACACAGTCATTAGTGGAATGCAAAGCAATCTATATAGCCAGAATAATAACATTTTTTACTCTACTCGTGGCTGTATAATGGGGTGAATTAGCATGACTAAATCTATAATTTTATTTGTCAAGTAATTTAATATTTACTCCTATTCTTCTTCATCTTGGTAATCACGCTAGTTGCTTCAGCTTCAAAGTCAAATAATTGATTGTGTTTGACAAATTTAGTTCTATCTTTCATAGATATCCACTATATGCAATATATACAGATACTAAACATCGTGTAGCATTGATACTTGTGGTTTGGTCTTCTAACTACAAGGTTCTTTCATTATACGGACAGATTGACCTACATTTGAATAAAAAGCCTCAACCCACAATTTTTATATAAATTATTTAAAACATTTTAAAAAACGAAAACAACATAGAGACCAAAAGATTTAACTTGTATTTGAAGATGAAGTAAAGCTTGTAATGTGAATCATCAGATTGACCATGCCTGCATCTTGATCAAGCGTAGGAAAAACTAGTGCCCATTTTGTCCAGATGTTTTTGTAAGGCTTTTAAAGGTATTTCCAGCATTTTACATGACCTTTAGTACTCAGTTTTATAACAAATATTAATAAATTTATTGTGTTTATAGCACATTGTTTGTCTGGTGTGCGATTCAGGCGTCGGTTTCTAAAAAAGTCGTAAGTGTGAAATTGATCGTAAATCATGACGTCACAATGCTATTTTATTTTGTGACGTCATTACTTACGATCAACTTTACACTTTCGACTTTTTGTGAAAATGAGACCAGAAACAAAAAGATCTGTTCGTCGATGTTGAAATTTCAAGATTTACTTGAATGTTAAGTGCTATATGTGAAAAGACTCCGAACTGTTTAATTTATGATAAACATTGAATGCATGCGTCCTTTCCCTGTAAACACTTTGCTATAAATCTCCAATCTTGATTTTTATTTGTTTTAATCAGTTGATTTCCGTCTACAAGCTCACATTCATTTGATTTTGAATTAAAATTATAACCTAGGCAGTCATCATTTACATTACAGTGGATTCCACATTCGCAACTTGATCTAACTTTCAGTCTCTGAAGCAGTTGCATGTCTGCTTTCCATCCATTGCTTCCACAAAATGCTCCGGTTGGATTCGCTATAATTTAAAATAGACAGCATATAATATGGACAACATCAGTGACAATGGAGTAAATGATATAACATGATTGCAGACATTCTTGAGTATCAGTTTTGACATGAAAATTAACGATGTCAAAATATGTCTACCTCAACGCATAAAATCGTTGTATTAGACATTTTTGTCTACCTCAGCGCATGACATTGATGTAGAAGACATTTTGTGTCCTACTCATCACCAGATTTACTTTGATATTTTAATACAAAGTATTTTTGTGTTGCGTTAGACAAATTTTATTTTTAATGAACATTTTAAGTGTTGATAGCATCAAAATATGACTTAGTAAAACAAAAAGAAAGTTTGAGTAGACGTAATTTGTTTTCATCAGTTATATTTTGACTGTGCATGGTCACTTCAGTCATTATTTCAGCCAGTAGTGCTTTTTGCATGCGCGCGCCGGTCGTAATTTTTCTTCAAATGTGTGCCATGCAATTACGAATGAAATCATACAATAGAACAAATTTTGTCATTTACAATTACCGTAAAAGTACTTTAATTCGTGGATACCAATTTTCGTGGATCAAGGAAGAAACGCATGATCGTGGAGTCTTGAAATTGTAGTTTTTGAGTTTTCGGTATACACTTCCATGGAGATCTCCTATTCGTTGGGAACCAAATTTCGTGGTTTGGCCTACCCTCGAAAACCACAAAAATTAGTTCCCCACGAACATTGGTACTTTCACGGCAGTAAACGTAACGAGCATGAGATTAATTATATTGTCTTACCCCTATTGTGAATTATCCATGTCCCTTCGGTATTTATGTTCGTGTAAATGGTTATCATTTTGAATCCTACAAATTCATTAAAGTTCATTGGATATTTAAATATCTCGTTCTCAAAAGTTATATTTCCTTGTCCCAATCGGAAATTCAAATTTTCCCACGAATACCAAAACCTTCGATACTCATTGCAGCTTAGTATCTTTTCAGAAAAGTCTTTGCTGTTGTCTTCAACGTTACCATTCCTCATGTAAAACACATATATTTCCTCATTGTCAGCAGCTCCAATTATTATTTGGAAACCAAAGTTTTCATTGTGGCCAACAAGAGTTACGAATGCATCTTTGCAAGCTTTAACGTCAAATATCATTGATGTTGTTTCTTTCAAATTAATGCCGTATGGTACAAGATCAGGTCCTGCTGCTATTGATTTCTCGGGATCTTCATTTAAGTCAAAAACTCCGTCTAACTTTTCCGTGAAAAACCAAAGATAGTCTATGGATTTACCTACAAAAAACAGAAACAGTAATATCGAGGAATTTCTAATGAGGGCCATAAGAAGTCAAGGTATTGCTACCATTTAATTTTTCCTAAAAGGAAACAACAAAAACAGATTGCTCAATTAGTAATGACAAAACCCTTCTGTTTTTTTTAAATGAAAATGCTCTCGTTTTCTAATGGTCATTTCCATCGCATCCATTTTTATTCCGCAAAGTGTTATATGCAATACACAGCTATGTTAAAGCGTTTTGGTTATCAAATACTATTATGACAATGGAGATTTTTGAAATATTATTACATTTTGAAAATGTAACCCTAACCCTAACCCTAATTACGAAAAGACGAAAAAAATTGCACACTTACATTCGAAACGATATTATTTTCTACACGGACCTAAAATACGCTATAGCTTAGACAATATAACGTCTAAATCGAAAGTGGCCTATTATTTTATATTTTAGTATAGAGTGTTTCATAATGAAATGACTGCACTTTGTCATCAGTATTTTTCTTTTCACAGATTTTCTGTGTCCTGAATTAAGAAAAAAACGTTATAGCTATAATTTTATTCGGACTAGAAGCAACAGGGTGCTGTGTTTTGGGAAAAAAAAAGAAAATATTACTGATGCATTTCAATGAAGTTTTTTTTCCAGATGTTTCTATGGTGTTTAGGTTAGTTTGTGGTGATTTGCTCATAGTTTATCAAGCAACTGCCATATTTTATGAGGTTGTTACAAAACATCTTGACAGCGTATTTACTAATACTGGACGAAACGGGTGTATTTTATCATTGGTTTAATGCACGTAGTATGCGCGATTTGATTGATTTAGTTCTTTTAGCTATGATCTAGAATATTGACAACTTTTTCATGAGAACTTGTTCAACTTGTCATAGTTTGCCTTTCCTCTTTTGTCTACCTTTGACTTGACTTTTTATAAGCAACTCAGCGGAGTAGAGTAGATGACGATGAGAAAAAGTAGATGACGCTTACCCTACCGGTGCACCTGGTCCATGTATGTTATGCATGCACCATAATTTTGATAAGTAAAACTTCTATCAAAATTACCAACATTTATTTCAGATGTATATAAAATGTACGTGTATTACTCATAATACATTTAACTATAGAAAACAAGGTCTTGGATTCATGCTATTGATATGCAAAGAAGTCATGAGAACATACTTTATGTAAACGGAAAGTTATTCTAATTAAGATCCTTAAATAAAAACACATTCTTATCTCTTTAAAAGTCAATTTGTCTAGACATTGGTTGGTGTGTCATTGGTTGTATTTGTCTAAATAACAATCTTGTGGAGGAATTGGGTTGTCTTGTAGCGTATGGGGTCAAAATTTAGTTTTTATATTTTGTGTGTTTCTGTCATCTTTCTATATTTCATTATACATTATTTTAATCTTATCCCGATAATCAATGCCTATGCCTGGTTATTGACAAGAACGTGTGACTAAGTTAAGCATGTAGGTTTAACATGCTTATATACTGACATGAATGATGGAGATCCCGACCCTATATTTTAGCGTACGCTCAAAAAATGACAGCGCCTCCAGCTTAAAATTTTGAAACTTTGCACAATGAATCATGCGTACAGGCTAAATTTTGGATTTTTGCGCCTGCAGAAGTACTGCGTACGCTTTAAAAACGAGCTGCATACAAGAGCTGGAGGGGTTACACACACAATGACATTTTTCAACCCTGGAATAGTGTTATTGATTTACATTATGACTTTATATTAAGTGTATAAAGTTACCCTAAAGCTCGTATGGTACAGATTCAGATTTGTCAACATGTCAAGGGTTTGCCATTCTGAATGTCTACCTAAAATGAAGGTTGCAATGCTCTGTTTATTATATTCAAATTATCTGCTATTGATTTTACATTAGTTTAGAAATGTTGTGCCCGGAGAACTCTACATCCTGTTAAGAAAATACTTTCTGCAATATTTCGGATGGACATTTGCCTTAACATTTATGTTCTGACAGACATTGGTAGGGGCAAGACTTTCATATTTGCTGCAAAATCAATCATTAGAAAAATCTGGTTGAAAAATGAAAGTGTCATCAAAGTCCTGAACGGAAAGGATTATGATTTAATTGGCGTCACTCAGATTGTACTAATTACATCTAGATAAAGACTATGAATCATATAATTTAATTTTAAATAAACATATCATAAATAATAAATTATTAAAAGGAGTAACTGCCTCATACAAAGCTATGCGCTTAAATCATGTTCACTCTACTGGTTAGGTTAGGTCCTTTCGACTATTTGTTCTCAATCAGTTCTTGACAAATTTGTTCGTTTGGAAAACACTTATCACAAGCATCTAGATACTTCTCTAAACTATCTAGAAACTTCTCTAAACTATCTAGAAACTTCTCTGTACTATCTGGATATTTCTCACAAGCATCTAGTTGCTCCTCACAACTACCTAGATACTTCTCACAAGCATCTAGATGTTTCTCACAACTATCTAGGTACTTTTCACAAGCATCTAGATGCTTTTCACTACTATCTAGATACTCCGCACATGCATCTAGATGCTTATCACAACTATTTAGATACTTCTAATAATCATATAGATGCTTCGCACAAACATCTAGATGTTTCGCACAAACATCTAAATGCTTCCCAAAACTATCTAGAAACTTCTCACCAACACATAGAATTGCCTTATCCACATGTATCTAGATACTTCATATAACTATCTAAACACTGCAAGAAATTTAATCAGTTATGCAAAATGGGTTAAAAATGGAATAATATTGACGACTCCGCCAATATAATTCGCTGTTTCCTTATTCTGAAAAATAAGCTGATGTAACTTGGTTTTGCTGTCGTTAATCTAACATGCCATGATCGCCATCACAAACTTATTGATAAATGTAGGATCATATAGCGTTACCATATTTGCTATGAGAACAGAATTATTTGTTTCCTATACCATAGTTTTCCACTTTTGATCACTGCCTACATACTTGACATACGAGCGACTCAGCAAATGATACAAAATAGCAACCCAGTAAAACCAACCGCCGAATTCACAACTCTCTCCAAGACCGTCATAATCTGTTGAAGATCGTAGTAGAATCGTGGTTAAACAATGTCACCAGAGAGCTACTTGTACGCTGAGGTCAACAAAATACGACCGCAAACCTGTAATTTGGGGACTAAGTCGGATACTCTATACTATTTTACGCATATTGAAAATGGCGGACTGCTTAGGCACCGACCTTTTTTATCCTGGGAGGTGGGGGTTAGGCAAAGGCTTTGGATGTCGTCTAAGATTTTTTTCACGTAAACGCAAAATAGTTAAGCAGTGGCTATTTGAACGGAGCCGGTTGAATAGCCTGTCTTTAATGGACAGGCAATTCAAACGGGGGCTACAAAAAAACATATTTAAATAGTTGTGAGAAGCATTTAAATGATTTTGCGAAATATCTAGATATTTGTGAGCAGTACCTAGATACTCTTGATAGGTATCTAGACAGTGGTGAGAAGCATCTAGACGCTTTTGTAAAGCATCTAGATACTTCGCAAAAACATCTAACTGCTTCTCATAACTATCTAAATATTTCTCACATATACATAGATAATCCTCACAATTATATAGGTATACTTATTTCGCATGAATACGATACAACTAAATAATATCATCTCCACTGATGCTTTTTGCAAAGTATTTAAATACTTGTGAGAAGTATCTAGATACATGTGAGAAGTATTTATATACTTTTGATAAGTATCTAGATAGTTGTGAGAAGCATTTCGATGCTTTTGCGAAGTATTTAGATAATTTACAGAAGCATCTAAATGCCGTTAAAAGTATCTAGATAGTTGTGCAAAGCATCTAGATGGTATTGCGAAGCTCTCGGTAGTTCTCATCTAAATGCTTTCGGGAGGTATCTAGCTACTTTTGGGAAGGATCTAGGTACTTGTAAGAAGTATCCAGATACTTTTTTATAAGTATGAAAGCATCTATATTCTTTTGCGAAGTATCTAGATATTTTCAGATGCATGTAGATGCAAAGTATATAGATACTTGTGAGAAGCATCGAGATGATTTTGCGAAATATCTAGATACTTGTGAGGAGTTTTTTGTGTATCTAGGTACATGTAAGAAGCATCTAGATAATAGGAGCATCTAGATACTAGTTTATAGGAGCATCTAGATACTAGTTAGAAGTATCAAGATAGTTTTTAAAAGTATGTAGATATTTGTTTAAAGTATCTAGGTAGGAAATAACATCTATATGAAAAAAAAGTTATTTTGACATCAACGGTCACTCATAGAGTGTTTACAAATGTATCGTTTTCTATCTGTAACATGGAGATAATTTGTTGGCTAATATATGTTATATGTATATGTGTGTTTCTATAGGGGATTATGGTAGCCCAATGTTATATCTATGTGTATGTTCCTATAGTGGACAATGGGTAAAGGAAAGTTAAAGCTATCAGTATGTGCCAATTTGAAACCATGCACAAACCAATTTATTTTATATATGCATGTTCGTATAGGGGACCATGGGTAACCCTGTATTCTATCTATATGTATGTTTCTTTAGAGGATACTGGGAAACCCAATATTATACATATATATGTTTGTTTGTACATGTGATCATTGGAAACAAAATGTTATATCCATGTGTATGTTCTTAATGGGGACCATTGTAACCCAATGTTGTATCGATATGTATGTTACTATAGAGGACCGTGGGTAACCTAATGTTATATATATATATATATGTATATATATAAAGAATTTTTCAGACCCTTCTATAAGTTTACGTTATCTTCCCTGTATCTATTTGATCCGATGGAGCAGTGTAGCGAATAGAGTCGTCACATTCTGAGACGTTGTATGTATTTATATATATATATATATGTTCGTTTCTAAAGGGAGCTATTGGTAACCAGTGTTATATATATATGTATAGGAGACCATGGGTAACCTAATGTTATATATATATATGTTAGTTTCTAAAGGGAGCTATTGGTAACCCAGTGTTATATCTATATGTATAGGGGACCATGGGTAACCCAGTGTTATATCTATATGCATAGGGGACCATGGGTAACCTAATGTTATACTGATATGTATATTTCTATAGTGGATCATGGTAACCCAATGTTATATCTTTTTGTATGTTCCTATAAGATACCATAGGTAACCTAGTGATATATATTTTGTGTACAAATTGTAATGTCATACATATAATTTGTATGAAAATATTGTATAAATTGTAATTTGTATGTTGCCTTTGTACACATTATATTTTGTCCAAAATCCACTTGGAAAAATTATATTTTGTACAAAAATAGGTGAAAAATCACTTTCAACTTGTGCAATATTTTCAATATTAATGATACGACCTTATATATGTGATATTTAATACTAATTATTTTATAGGAATTTACCTGTAGTCTTGTCATTAAATACCCTTCAGTCAAGTAATAAAAAATCCTAAGGGTGATTAACACTAATGTCTCACCGCAGGGTTTTCAATCAGCCTCCGTATAAGGCAAGTTTTGGATCTGAACCGAAAAGTGGTTTGTCTTCTTCCAATTTACTAAAGGAATTACTTCCTACTTTGGAAACTGAAGAAGATTTTGAAAAGGTACTAACAGAGAGAAAAGAAAATGACAACTACAATGTAAACCCTATCAGTACCGATGAGACCACAAATGGTGAATCAGCAATATCAACCGATGACTCTGTTGATAATTCAACAGATACGGGTAATAATTCTAATGGTACGGGTACTGGTTTTTTTTCTATATAGGAAAATGAACAACCCAGATATATCTATTTGTTTGTTCCTATAGGTGACCACTGGTAACCCAATGTTATATACATATGTATTTTCATATAGGGGATCACGGGTAACCCAATGTTATACCTATATGTATGTTTCTATAGAGGACCATAGATGGCCAAATGTTATATCTATATGTATGTTTTTTTATCCATCTATCGATGGGGAACATTTGTATAGGATACAGAAAAACAAACGGAAAGCTATACGACAAATTTAAGTATAGTGTTTTTACACAAACAAGTAAACAACAACAAAAATATACTGTTACCGGCAGGTAAAAAACTCAAACTTAATTCTATACGGAAATCAGAACAGACCCCCGAATTTCCGGAAACGAAAAATACCGTTATGTGAACAGACAACCATCAAAAATAGATATACAACATATTTTTCTATAGGAAACCATTTGTAACCCAATGTTATATCTATATGTATGTTCCAATAGGGGACATGAGCAACCTAATGTGATATCTATATGTATGTTCCTATAGGGGACCATTTGTAACCCAATGTTATATCTCTATGTACGTTCCAATAGGGGACCATTGGTAATCCAATGTTATATAATTCATGTATTTTCGTGTAGGACCATTGGTAACTGAATGTAAAATCTATTTGCATATTTTCATAGTCAATTAAGAAAGTTGAGAAAAATGAATATGTATGTTTTAAAAGTCAATTAAAATCCAACTTTAGAGCTGCATATAACAGGTTAATCTTCCGAAATCAGCCAACAAATGATATCATAATCATTTAGGAATTACATTTAACGTTGAGTTACAAGCATAGCTTCTGTTTTTTTTCTTTTTTTTTTTCTTTTTTTTTTTTTTTATAATCTGCCTGCATCTCCTATTACGTTTTTATGTCTAGCATTTTCCAAGGTAGAGATAGTCAAAACATGGCGCCTTAATGTTTACAAAAAAGACGTAATCATCTCATCAATTCTGGTCATTCCGGTCCACAGACATTGCGGACCAGGACAACTTTGGCTTCCTTACGAATGCGAGACATTGTGCCTCATAATCATTTCAGACCATGATAATTTCGAGATTGATACCATATTTCAAGACAATTTTTACTATATAAAAAAAATATAAGAATATGTTCTGGTTTCACCTGTCTTACATCAAATTTTATCATATCATATTATATCATATCATATTGTTCATCTCATACTATACTTCAAATAATATACTGTGTTCTTCATTGCTTTGTAAATATCAATTATTCTGGTATACCACCCTTTCCTCGCAAAAAGGATACCACCTGCTCCTATCGGAAGTCTTTTATTATCCCCTTTGTTTCAATCTCTGCTTTTGTATACATCCAACAAAATACAAAAACAAACGACAATTCTAGGAAAACTAGATTTTGAAAGGGAGTTTTTTAAGGTTTAATCAGTTATTTATTGGCAAATAGGGACACAAAAGAGACACACCGAATTCTGCAAAGAGGAGTGAGATTGTTCCACCACTTTCTATTAGATTATTGCATCCTATTGTTCTGAAATGTATCCAAACAACAATTTAATGATAATTTAGTATAATATTACACTTACTCGTTGCAGTTGCGATTGATATACTCAGAACAATGTATCACCCTCAATTTCATCTCTGGTCATATTCTTACTCCATATGTGGTAATCTAGTATACCACACTCAAATGGAGGCAGTCTGTATACAATATTGTATTGAATTAAATTATAATTTTTTTTTAAATATTATTTAATTTACTCACCCATGCAAGTATTTAAGCCCAGAAAAAAGCTAAACTGATAGATAAACTTTTAAATGCTTCGTTTTGGCCAGGTTTTGTAACAAAACTGAAATATTACTAATCGTGCAGTTATATATATACAGTAAGTTGTACACAAAACAAATCCTGTTTAAAAATTTATAATTCATAACACAAACAGTGTTGATTTTTTTTACATTTCCTGTCCGAGAATTATAGTTCGTAAATCATTACATCTTTAGTATATATTTTTCGCCTACCTATTTTATTTGTGTTGTTCAATATTGTACGTATTTCACAATTAGTAGTTTTAATAGACTTATCCCCCTTCATTATGATCTGTGTTTGTTTGTTGTTGATGGTGTTGGTTGTTGGTATTTTACTTCAGTAAAGCTAATTTTTAGTACTTTAACGGCGCTGGAGGGATTGGGTTATTTATTTATTATTATTATTTTTTTTTTTGCTTCATTTATTATTTTTATATAAGTTGCCATTTTTCTTCCGGTTTAAATCCCTTCCTGTATTTCCGAATGACAAGCACCTGCAGTTATTCCGAAATCATCATCCGATGTTGAGTAGAATAAAGAATAATAGCACTGTGACAAAATAGAGGCAATCACTCTTTTTGTTGACATGAAATTGATATTCATTGTTTGTAAATTTCATTTCATGACCAGTCTTTTAAAATTGTCGTAACATTTACTTGTTCTCATATGTAATATGCCTAAACGTTTATCTGTTTTACGGAGTTAAACTTCAAACCAAGAACAATGTTAAAAATGCGAAATTAAAACAACTTGTGCAAGGGCGAATTAATTAATCAATTAAATGATTCAATAATATGCGTAGGGCATGCTTAAGTAGTTTAAGAGTAATCAAGGGAACCAACGTTATAGCGGTAATCAAAAGAACATCATCCAGGGACAACGACCAGACATGGAAAACACACATACACAACAATAGCATAAAGTAAGTAAAATCATATATACAAAGTAACAAAAGCAAATGAGCAATTCGGTAGGGTAAGCGTCCTCTGCTTTTCTAGAAACATCCGCCGAGTTGCTCAGTAAAAGTCAAGTCCGGGATAGACGAAAAAGGAAAGGACAAATATGACCCGTTGAATAAATCAGTTTCCATGGTCCAAATGGATACACCATAACGATCCACGAGTTCATGATGACGACCATAAAACTTCTGTAGTGATGACTTCAACCTTGTATCAACATAACCCTGTTCCAGAAGCCTATTTGTTAGAGTTCTAGCGCGATACAAAAAGTCTGCGTAGTTTCGACATGCTCTGGCATAACGTATGAGTTGTGATATGAACACTCCATACGCAGGTGCTGAAGGGATGTTGCCACATATGAAAGGAAAGTTGACAATTCTGAATGAAAATTCATCACGTTTGTCGTTAAGTTTGGTCAATAGTTTTCCTTTACCATCGGTTTCTAAGTGAAGGTCAAGATATGAGGCTGACTTCACAGTGTTTGTAGTATCCTTTATCTCAAGTTCTTTGGGGTAGTTGCGATGTATCAAATCCCCGAAATTAGGATTGTTTAAAGATAATATGCCATCTATATAACAGAAACTAAGATTAAAGGATCTAGCCAAACGATATTCTTTCTTTCGGATCAGATCAGCTATAAAGTCAGCCTCAGAAGAGTGAAAGAAAAGGTCAGCAAGTAAAGGAGCACAATTTGTTCCCATTGGAGTACCGACCGTTTGTTGAAAAACACTTCCACTATACTGGACAAATACGTTGTTGATTAAAAATTCCAGCATTTTGTAAGCATCATTCTCTGTATATTTGGAATAATGATTTGAAATTTGTTCTGACTAAGTATGAGAAATTTCTACCACGAACTGAATATTTGTATCTAGGTGTACGATCATTTTGGGGAAAAAAACGATGTATAATGTTTTTAAGTAAGTATACAGTGTTGCAAAATCATAAATTTCAAAAACAAAACAATACGTAGGCGAATATTGCGGTAAGATGAAATACATTAAAAAAAAACTATACTGGTGAACAGGAAATATCAAATAAAACATCAACTCGGTTTTCAGCAAAATGATTTATTTTTATTTGGATTGCTTCCGTATATAAAACATATTCTGGTTGATTACAATTACAAAAGGGAACAGATGTTATAAAAGCAACAAATGCACCAATTATTAGATACAGTCAGTTTTAACATACATTTTTTATGGTTTTGAAATCTGTCTTAAAAGTTGGAAATAAAATGTTGATAATTGGAAAACTGACTCATCTCTACTACATTATTTTAAGCGTTACTACATGCAGGGGTAAGTATTTTTAATTATATTTACAATTTGGCTGATTTGATATAAGATGATGTTGAATATATAAAAAAAATAATTAAGTAATTAGAGGATATACCTATAATTAATAATGGCTCAAAAACCATTAAATTATATGTAATAATTTATTGAATATTATTAGCCTAACTGCACATTTCGTTGTTGACTTTATAAGACTATTTTGATATTTTTTATTGCAATCTCTTTTGATGATGACATAAACTATAAATTGTGTACACCTAAATAATCATGTATCTTAGCAAAAACATTACAATCAGCTTAGCTAGATTGAACATTAACATTTTTATATGACATTTGCGCGAGCTAGGCCATAAGTGCTTGCAAATTTATTTTCGGAGTAAAATTTTACATATCTCAATATACATACAAAGCGTTGCACTTCTTATTAAGCTAAGCTGAGCTGTTAATCTATCTCAGAGGTAGGGGTGGGTTCCTTTAGAACTAACAACATAGCGTTCTACTAGATATAAACGTAGAAGTATTCATATTACGATAGGTTTCTATTGAGGAAGTAGCATATACAGTATATGTATAAATTTAGGATAACTATTCGAAATTTAATGGCACAATTCTTCCTTTTTTTTCATTATATAGATAACATATAGCAGGAAGGGTGATAAAGCGGTTTGTTACCCCGAGAAAATCGTTCTTACCCAAGGCATAGCCGAGGGTAACAACGTATTTTAAGGGGTAACAAATTCTCTGTCACCCTTTGAGCAATGTGTCAATTTTTTTTATTATACTGAATATTCCAATGTTAATTATTTTCAACAAACAATCAGTTTTGCATATTTCTTCTTGATTAATATTGTTTCATCACTCTCTTTGACATGTGTAGAACCAATCAAAATCTAGCAAATTGACTTGAAGTATAATAATAATAATAAATATTATTATTTTAATCCATAAAATGAACAAATAAAAATACAAAACCGTTTCCGATGAGAGTATTTTCGAAAACCATCGAAGAAATTAAGTTCAAAACTGCAACATATTTTTGCAGGAGGATACATCTACCCTTATATTTTTCATTGTATGAAAACAAGAAGGAATAGTGCATTCAACAGTAAAGATTAAGGTTTTTAATGATATTGTTATTTAAGAATTGAATATTTCATTTATGAATATTAAAAAAATCAGTGTGATACATTGGGGGGTAGCATCTTTTCAATAAAGGACTCTAGAGTCCGAAATTTGCTACTTGTCATCACTTTTACACGCCGATAAAATAACAAAAATGAACCATTCAATTCTTTGTTTTGTTTTGTTTTTTTTGTTTTTGTTTTGTTTTTTGTTTTTTGTTTTTTTTTTGCAAGCAGTAACAGTAATTGGTAAAAGAAGTCAACTTAATTATGGCTTTGGCCTACAGATGAGAACAACAAAAACAAATAAAACAATTCATTCCTAACGGCCTAGAGTAGGAATTATATTGTAGGCAAAATTTCAATCACTTTTTGTGTCTTTCATTGGCAGTAACTTTAACAAAGACCATTGGTCCCCTATAGGAACATACATATATAGATATAACATTGGGTGACCACTGGTTCCCTATAGGAACATTCTGTCACAGGCGGGAGAGTGGTCGTGTATGTTTGCGAGCGATTTGTGAGACCTTAGTTTTCAGCTGAGTGTTGGTTATATTTGATAGTGGTATTTCTTTGCTAAGTCGGTGATAAATTCTAGCTAAGTTGTAAATTTTCATAGTTTATTACATATGGTTGATAATATCCACTTTCCTCGTGTAGCGATAACATTTACATAAATATGTATCAACTGACGTAAACCTAATGATGAAATAAGATGGATGCTGGCTTTCCATTATAATATTTCACCAGATAAATGTACTGGTTGATATTGCGTCGTGAGCCGTATGTTGATTAAAATAGCTATGCTTAATATTGCGGTCTATAGAAAGTCAATATGGTGGGATATCGTTCCTTAAGTAATATTTGCGTTATTTCATTAAGTTAGAAATTAAGTGAAAATAGCATCTTTTCTATTGCTCTCCCTATAATTGTACTTTATTTCGTTGAATAATTGCCGCTATAGCCTTGGTTCCCTTGATTACTCTTGCATACAGAGTTAAATAATAAAACTCTGTAATTACTTTTAGTTTTTTGAAACGATATGATGCCATGAGTGCACCTGAGCCGTATTTATAGGGCCCGATATTCTCATACGCTGGCCCACGATACCTTTTGGGACATATAACTTCATAAATACACAATAAATCCTGGCTCATGATATACTAGAAGATTCTGAATTAAATGATTCCCTTAACGCACCATACTTTAATGATTTAACTAAAAATAGCTTTTGGATGACGTCATGTCGAAAACGAATGTAGTTAAAGTATGGAGTCATCCGCAATGAAAAAGTTCATGTATAGTTCCTTTATAGTACAATAGAGATAACTTATTGCAAAAAAGAATTGTAAAACTGATAACGAATGACCATAATAATCTTTTCTAAATACTTAGGCAGTATTTGAATACTCTAAATTACTAGATATTTCGCAACTTGAACAACATCTGCAATGGCCGCCAAGTATGAAAACATTTTCCATGGAATGAAATGTGGGGATTTCTTATCTGCTTCTTAAAATTAGCAGTTATTAAGGAACTTGTAAAGTACTGCAATGATATTTCAATGATACATTATGCCAGAAAGGAACATAAATACAGATATAACACTGGGTTACCCATGATCCCTATAGGAACATACATACATATATAACACTGGGTTAGCCATTGGTCCCCTATAGGAACACTGTAAAACATGTAGATATAACACTGAGTTGCACATGATCCCCTACAGGAACATACATATATAAATATAACATTGGGTGACCACTGGTCCCCTATAGAAATATACATATAGATATAACACTGGATTATCCATGATCCCCTATAGGAACATACATACAGATATAACGCTGGGTTACCCATGATCCCTATAGGAACATACATACATATATAACACTGGGTTAGCCATTGGTCCCCTATAGGAACACTGTCAAACATGTAGATATAACACTGAGTTGCACATGATCCCCTACAGGAACATACATATATAAATATAACATTGGGTGACCGCTGGTCCCCTATAGGAATATACATATAGATATAACACCGGATTATCCATGATCCCCTATAGGAACAAACATATATAGATATAACATTGGGTGACCGCTGGTCCCCTATAGTAACATACATATAGATATAACACTGGATTACCCATTGTCCCCTACTGGAACATACATACATGTATATAGATATAACAACAGGTGACTATTGGTCCCCTATAGGAACAAACAAATAGATATAACACCTAGGAAGTCGGGAACTTGATAATTGGTGTGTTTGTAGAGTTTGATGAGCTCTATCATATTTTGCAACAAAATGGATCAATGTTTTGTGTTGCCATGATCGAAAAAACAAAACTTTGGGCTGACTTTTGTTATTTGTCAGATGTTTTGTCACAAATTAAAGAAAAATTGAGATATCTGTCTTTGAGCAGATATATAAAACCATCAAGGCGTGATTTAAGCGTGATTTAAGCATATTTTGAAGTATCCAAGATTGCTGCCATTTCAAAGTGGCCTCCATCCAAAGTATGTGAAAAAGTATTAAATTCATCAAGAAATTTTTGAAATTTGGTATTTCACACACACACACACACACACACACACACACACACATTATATAAGAATTAGCAGACTAATAATTATAATAATTATAACAGCCTATTTATTCTAAGATAACAAAGGAAAAAAACTTAAAAGAATTGGTCACATACATTGACAAATTTAATTAAACGTCGCTGGTACCTTACTGCTCACGATCAGAATAAATTTCAAGAAATATAAAATCTGTGTTTTTATTTTGAATTCGTTTAATTCAGAGAGCCTGCTAAAAAATACAATGGATGATAAAATGAACATGAAATGATGGTGAAATGAAAAATAGGTTGGGACACAAAGATATTAGGGTCGCCGAATTTTGATTGCCACTGAAAATAGGGGGAGTTAGGTAGGGTCGGGCAATTTAGCCTCTTGCGGCGGAGCGCCAAGGTTCCTTCTATTGAATACCACAGCAGAGTTTTTGGACGTGTGGGTAACATTGCATCTTTTCCTTCACGTTGCACTACTATGGTTTGAGGTCAGGTATTAAGGCATGACGACCCCAACATGTATGCCAGGTTTACCCCATTCAATCACCTTTGGAACACAACCCAGCTGCATTTTTGGCAGAACGTCCTAGCTGTTGGCCAGGGTTCTGGACGCTATTAAGACGCCTTCTACGACAAGCTTAGCGCTGCTGTGGGCCTATTCTTTTGACACCTGAGCAGGGATACATTTGTGATATGAAATGGTTAAAAATATTTTGAAACTAAACTTTGTTATGTGCCACCAACAGCCTGGTTTTTGCATGGACATAAATAGAAACAAAACATGTATGTTTTTTTTTTTTTTTTTTTTTTTTTTGTTTTTTTTTTTTTTTTTCAAAATAAAACGGATTCGAAAAGTGCCTTTAATACATCAAATGGAACCATTCCTAGATTTTCTAAAATGCTAATACAATGCTCTTCTTTTTTCACGAATATTTTATTTCTGGTCGTTCACATTGATGATGTTTTTTTTCTAATTTGTCTTTTTATGTTTTAGAAATTTTCAAAATTACATTTCAGTTTTTAATTTTTCAGGTTGTGAAAATTTGTGCCATAAAATTTTCCTTTAAATTGTTATCATATTAATGATGTTATGAAAATTGTTCCTAATATGGAAACTCTTTTGAGCTGAATCAAACCATATTTGTCCATAAAATGGGTGTTCTGATCATCCTTATTGCTATACTATTATTTGATAACCTCTCAACGCTTTAAAATGTATGCACATGTACCTGTGCGCATGCGTCTCTAAAGACGAAAATGACCTTTAGAGTATAATCACAGTTCCATCTGAAAACAAATAATAATACGAGGTCACTTTTCAGTACTAATCTGTGTTTTTTTCTCCATAGGTGTTTTTTGTATTATTTCAATCTTTACATATCTGAGTATTCCTCGGCAGTGATAAAAAAGATTTTATTTGTAGGTAAATCAATTGACTTTCTCTGGTTTTACACAGAAAAGTTATACAACATTTATGACTTTACGAGAAATCCCGAGAAATCAATAGCAGCAGGACATGATTTGGTACCCTACGGAATTAATTTGGTAGAAAAATCGTCAATGATTTTTGAAGTTAAAGCTTGCCATGAAGCAGTCGTTATTCTTTTTGAACGCAATGAAAACCTTGGTTTTCAAATTATAATTGGAGCTAATAATGATGAGGGAATACAGGTAGGTATACATGCGATGTTCGTAAAAAATAATAATGCTGGAGACGACGGCGTATTCATCAATGAAAACCTACTAAACTGCAAAGAATTTCGAACGTTTTGGTATTCGTGGAACAATTTGCTTTTTCGATTGGGACAAGGAAATATAACTTTTGAGAACCAGATATATCAATATAAGATGACCTTTAATGCATTTGTAGAATTCAATGTGATAAACATTTACACGAACGAGAAAGCTGACGGAACATGGATTATTCACAATATGGGTAAGACTTTCTTGAGACAATCTAATCTGTAACTAACAGAAAAAGTAATCAAGGGAACCACGGTTATAGCGGAAATCAAAAGAATGCAATACAGGGACATATACCATACATGGAAAACAGATAAACACAACAAAGAAAACAAAGTAACTAAAATCATGCACACAAAGCAACAAAATCAAATGAGCAACTCGGACTCCACTAAAATGTGGGAGCATGGACCGGTGCACCGGTAGGGTAAGCGTCATCTATAGAAAGAATGCACGAATTGTTCTTCGTTTATATCATTGTTCATTTTAAGGGGGTTCAGGTAGTTACTATGCGGGAAATGATTTTACGTGTTATGCAGTGCTTAATTGCGTTCTTTTGTGATACATTCTTTAAAGATAAAATTATCAATAACTTAATTGTTATATGTTAGCTATATGTAAAACCTAACACACAATACATTTTTCAATCATGTTGCAAATTTTTTTTGGATTGCAATTGATGAGGATAATATAATATTTTATATACGTTTGAACTTTCAGCAAATCCATCGGGAGCTTTTTGTGGACGCAATAGCTTGAAGGCAGATATGCGACTACTGCAGAAACTGAAAGTGAGATCGAATATCGAATGTGGCTCCAGCTGTAATGCAGATAATGACTGCCTAGGCTATAATTTTAATTCAAAAACAAATGAATGTGAGCTTGTCGACGGGAATCAATTGATTAAAACGAATAATGATCCAGATTGGAGATTTTTAGCAAAGTGCTTACAGGGAAAGGATGCGTGCATTCAATGTTTATTATAGTAGAAACATATTGGAGAAATTGGAATCATTGCTAGCACTGAAGTTAAACTTGTATTTTCGACATACATGACACAAAAAAGTTACATCGAACTGTCGCTAGTAAATAGATATTCAATACCACAAACTATCCAAGAATAACTGAACCCTTCTCTTACAGTTGCCTCAAGTTAACAAAGCAACCAATAATGAAGATAAGTTTTCTCTACACCCATCATTAAGTCATGCTTTTGTTAGATTCTGTATTACCAATATTGATTTAACAGCGGAACTCTTATGACCATTTTAGACATGATTTGGCTAACCAAAAAAACTTGTTTAAGTAGCTGTCTTTGTAAGAATCATGCAAAATCTGAAAAATGTGATACACCCTAAAAAAGGCTACATATTTTTATTTTTGTCATTAAGTTGTTTATGAGTCTATACTATGAAATGTGTAATTATTCATTCAAATCTGCTCTTAGGAGATAATCAACATTGGAAATCCAATAGATTATATTGTAGGTACAAGATCACAATTAATTCCCCTTGACTTTTACGACTGTATTTCCTTTTTTTTTAAGTGTGTTTCTTCTTGATTTTTTTCCTTGCTTAGTACTAACTGCAGAAATGTAGGACAAGGATCAAATTTACAAGGTTTTCTTTTCATTCTGTAATTTTATGTGGAAGTTGTGATTTGGTCCTTTGAAAGAAGGTCAGAATTTAGGACATTTGGCAATGGTCACTTTTCATGCCTACGGGGTCTCCGAAGCAAAGTTGCTAAAAATAAAATATGATGGTGAATTTTTCTAGCACTCTTATAGAAATCTGCTTTTATACATGTTTCCATATTGGTGAAGTTTGAATCGGTGGAATTTTTTTATATGTCAAGATGGGTCTGTTGAAATTCACTACGAAATTAATTGTGTCCTCGTACCTGTATCTGAGTTTCATTTACAGAGTTATCTCCCTTACTTTTGAATTTTACAGTGCATTCTATACAATTTTAATATCTTATGAGCACGGGTTATATGAAAAACCAAATGTTAATTTCTGTTTACTAAAGCATTTTAAACAAGATATCAAAAATAAAAATATGTAGGCTTTCCAACCATGTATCACATTTTGCTGGCTTTTTTCTATACGGATCCGATACGATTGAAGGCCGGTGGGACTACGGATTTAAACGGACCCACCAAGGACAATTCTGGAAAATGGCTATAATTGATACGGAATGACACGGTTTAATACGGATGGGTACGTGTCAGGACGTATTCGCCACGGTGAAACAACGTATTGCTACGGTATAGGTAAGGGTTACTACAGAAAACCACGGCCTGATACGATCAAGTACGGAACAGTAAAGAGTGCCCTCATGATGTTGTATAGGCAAACACAGGCTAGTACAATTACTTGAACTGTATCTGGCTCTTGGTTCATGACTGACAGCACACATCTGAGAGCCATCAGAACTACTGAATGACATCCTTTGTAGTTGAAGTAAAGAGAACCTTCCTTTGGAGGACACTGTATGGCTACATGTTTGCCATCCAGAGCACCAAATGTGTAGGGAAACTGCCATCTCGCTTGAAATTGCTCAGCTATAGCCTGCCATTGTTCAGGCCCAGTAGGGGTCTGTATAACGTCCTCGGCATATATTGAAACTATGGCCTCGCAAATATCTCGAAATATACCACTTATTGTGTTGTTAGCAACCCTAAAATTATACTTCAATGTTCGGCAACAGTCCCCTGTATCCAAATATGTCATAGCTAGTCTCAATCCAGGATCAATGAACTGCCTATACCATGTGTTCTTCTAAGTAATCATAGGACCAATGACTTGAAGAAGTTCCTGAAACATTTGTGGATCTACCCTCACAAAGTTCACAGAGGATGCTTACCCTACCGGTGCACCTGGTCAATGCTCCCAGTTTTCAGTGAAGTCCGAGTTGCTCATTTGCTTTTGTTACTTTGCATGTCTGATTTTAGTTACTTTAAGTTCTTTGTTGGGTATGGCTGTTTTCCATGCCTGGCCTTTATCCCTGGGTTATATTCTTTTGATTACCGCTATAACCTTGGTTCCCTTGATTACTCATTCAGAAGTAGCAAGTTCTCTAAATTACAAAACGAGACGATGTTTCTTCAAATTCCTTGTCTAGAGAAAATTGACACAAAATTATTTTTATTTGGTTCTCTTTTATCAAATGATAAGCAAAACAAAAACATTTTTTCTTATTGTTCAAAAATTGATTTTGAAAAGTAATCGCTTCTCAACTTGCATTCACTCCTTAAATTGCTTACCAATATGTTTGTAAGTAGACACTTTTAACTCTTTATGCACACTCTTCATTTTTCCTATTTGAACGCTTATTTAATACTTATTTAACTTTACTTGTGTGCACTATTCATATTTATTATATATGTAGCAGTGTTTTATCGAATGTTCTCAATCAATGAACAAACCATATCAAACAATATTTTTTTTTCAACGAGAGGGAGTTTCTCATGCTCATCTCGTCGAGCGGTTGAAAAAAATATATTAGATAATCTGTTTATCGCTGTTTTGCTGAATTGTAAGGTTTTAGTTTTCTTTTATTTCAGTTTTCCTGACTTAAACATGTAAGTTTTATAAGCGCTGCAAAATTTCCTTTCGTAACTATTTTTCACCGACGTGCTATGTGACGTCACGTAAGTTGTGCAGCTGTGATACACATCTAAAAAAATCGGTTAACTATGATGGACGTGTTTAAAATTTGTAGAATAATTTTGGGATTTATTCATTCTAATCGGGTAAGTTACAGTATTTAATCATTTTCTATTGTAGACTAGAAAATATTGCCGCAAATTAGCCATTATTTCATACGTACATGTATTAAACAGACGGTTATTTGGGTCGTTAAATATTCCTACGCTGTTGCTTGTATGTCACGCGGGGACGTAGTAACTAGCGATAATTTTCATTCTCACTCGACTGACTTGAGATGGAAAATTATCGTACAGCAAGATCAAAGGGATTTTACACATAATAGCGATAAATAAGGAAAACTACAACATAGCAAACAAAATTTCAATCTCCGAAACAGCGTCTAGACGCTGCAGCTATCCCTCTCAGAAAATGCAAGAATCCGAATCTCCGAAACAGTGGTTTGTAGCTCCTTCGTCCCTGTTTGATTGACGTAGGAGATACAAGGATTTCTGTTTCGGAGATTGGCAAGAATGCTGCAAAGTCGAGAAAAAGTTAATGATATTACGCGACGTTATCCGATTGTCAAACGACGTTTGAACAATTTAAGATAAAAGCCTACAGAACATGTAAGTAAAGTGAGGTAGCATCTTTTAATTTTTAAAAATGGTAATTGAGAAACCCTCTTGATGCCTCTTATCGGAGGCAGCATTGTAACGTCATACAACCGTTGCATGACGAAATGTCACAGAACAACAGCTCGAAAAACATTTTTGAAAATACATGTACGTCTGGCACTCTCTTAGAGAAAACTCTGGTAGTCAACGGGTTAAAAAACATTCAACCTTTACACATTGACATTTTAAATGAATGTGGTGTTAGTGTCAATCACTTTGATCTTCTTTGAATTGTTTTGGCAAAATAATACATCAATGCCATTTTATTTTATGTCCTTCTTTGATATACTACACCAAACGTTGGATATACATACTTGCCGAAGACTTTGTATGACCTTCAAATGTATTTCAATATTGACGTACTTACAGCAAAAAATATTTTGTTGACACCAAATCGTAAATGAGAAATAATCAGTTCTGAATTATATATTGAATTGTATGTTGAATTATATATGTGTGTGTTACTTATCACTTTATAATCTAGGGATGAAATACTTCCTTACCCAATTTTAGATGTCAATAATAAATGAGATGTTTTTTGTAAAAAAAAAATAAATGTTGGAAATCACATGTCCGATTGTAATCTGAAACAAAGAAGGAAACGATGACAGACGTTAAGTCATTAATCCTTTGAGTGCCAAGGCTTTTCCTCGATTTTGCCAAGGAAAAATTTGAATATTCAAATTCAGCTGTCCTGCTTATGTCGTCGACAATAACCTTACCTCAAAAGAAAGGGCACAAGGGCGGTGCGCTCAAACGCGGAAACTAAAAAAAGACATTGCATATGGAATTAATTTCTTGAATGTTTTACGACTGTAATGTGTACTGTCAAGTTGATAGGTCGATCCAACAGGGATTTTTTTTTAGTAACAACGATGAATGCTGCTTTTGAATCGGGATCTCAACTAGGTATTAGGAATATAAGTTTAGGTTAAAAAACATAAATCGGTAATTATCAAGCGTTGAGGTTTTCCAGCAGATCTTTTTTCGTTTCTGTTTTTCAGAATAAAAATTGAATTGATATCACAATACCTGGGTAATAAGTGAGGACCCTTCTTGGCAGCTGTCATCATTGAAGTTAAGATTCAGGTAAAGTCAATATCTAGGACATTCCATAATGAAATGTTTTAATAATACATCATTTTCATGCGCTGATACACTGCTAAAAGCATCATTCAACACACAATTACAAGTTAAACTTAAAAAAAATGTTTTATAAATTCTATATATCATTTACAACAAAAGTGTAAACATCATATTTTAGACTAAATCTACAGTTGTCAAAAACAAGATTTGAAGTCTAAAATTCATAAAGTCCTGTTCCTAAATGTAATATGTAGTGCAAGCTAGCATTAATTTTCTTGAAAAATTGCCACTTCTTTAAATTTAGATAAATTTTATGCCATAGATTAAATGCCATGATCCAGCTAAATACCAACACCAATAAACATAAAATATTAAAATTTCATTCCAATATGGCAGTTTGTCACAAATTATGGTTAGCTTGCACTGTACTAGATATTTTAAATTAGGCTACTCTAGCAGCTTTGCATCTCCGAACACAACTATTATCTTGGTAAATCTGTTCATCTATTTTAAAATTTGATTTTTAAACTTCTGTAGTTAGCAAAATATAGCTGTAGTAACATGTTTGTCGAAGAAAGGAAACATGCGTATATGTAGAATACTGTATAAAGAAGCATTAAGCAAATTTTTCAGAAAACATAATGATTGCATTCTTAATATCTTCATTAAAATTATCTTGACAATTAATGTCCTAGATTTTGACTTTAGCAGAACCTTAATAGTTTCGAAAAAAGGTTTGCACTCCAACACATCGACGAAAACTTATAATTATCGTCTTTAATTGGGAGATCAAAAGAGGACAGAATTGATTTATGGCTTCCCACCATATCATACAATTGTATTAGGAGAGTGTAGTAGCAATATAGTCCGTATTACTGCTTTTATTTTCGACTTTTACCTCCGATAAAAACAATGTATGTAGACAAACGCAATGTTGCTGATACAACATACATGTATAGTAGACAATGTTATGGCTACATCAAGATCTTTGAAAACTGATGTAACATAAACACTCATTGACCTACAGCCACTTAGAACTCTCATACGTTTCACGAATAAAGACTTCATAGCTTTCACCCTCTCCTTCCTTGTCTTCTTTTTCTCGTTTTAACCATTTTTCTATGAATATTAAAGTTATAATTCCAATTTATGGACGTAAGATCTTTAGCAAGGACTTTACGGAGAGATTTGTCTTCTATGATGTCTAAATCTCATAATTACGTGACTAGAAGGATCATATTTGAATGGAGAGTTTTAACAAGAACAGTCAGGTGTGTTAGCATTGAAATCGTCAATACACTTTTGCTGTTGAAAAATGCATAGGTGAAGATACTTGGTACGGATTTGCACGCGACAGTTTTATGATAGAGGATGCTAGGATGAAATTTTCATTAAATTTCATTCAGTGGTTTTACGTAGGAGGGGTAACAGATAAGAGATGAGTAATCCAATGTACCAATCTACAAAAGTGACAATATCCATGTTTTGCTAAGTGAAAACTCCAAATTTATTTGGATTACTATCTAAAACAAGAGATGTACAATTGGAATATATAATGAAGAGTCTGTGGAAGCTTTAACCAATTCCATTGAATGATTTAGGAGGAGTAACGGGTAAGAGATGGGTCACCTCTGCGTGACTGATGGACACCACTATCAATATATACCGTATTTTGCAAGTGGGATATCACAAGCGCAAATTCCGCACATATGATTCCGAGCTATTTCAACCAACAATCACTTCTAACCATCGGGCATCGTCCTTTTGCGCCAATTGGATAAAA
Organism: Perna viridis; assembly: GCA_037379345.1. Taxonomy (NCBI): domain Eukaryota; kingdom Metazoa; phylum Mollusca; class Bivalvia; order Mytilida; family Mytilidae; genus Perna; species Perna viridis. The sequence goes on along the minus strand of CM074514.1, from coordinate 36,751,187 downwards.
AAATCGTAGTTAAATTGCGCCAAAATAAAAAAATTCCGTGTAGTCCTTTTTCCGCCAGAAAAAGACTATCTTTTGCGTCAAATACAAATAAGGAAATTAAATATCAAAAAGGTAAAAATCTAAAATAAAACGAACATAAAATAAAGAAAATGAGTTAGAAATGACTAAATTAAAGATGAGAAACATGAAAAAATGGATATATAATGTTTAAAAGTCCTCTTATTTTGGTGCAAAAGGAAAACGCCCTCACCATCACACTCCGCACGACTGCCGAACATCTCCGTCTCATCGCGGGTCCGAGTCTTCCACAAAAGAAGTACTTAAAACTGAATCTCAGCATTGGAAGCAAAGCCAAACTATTACAGTAGAAAATATTTTATGTAATTAGAGTTAGACAAGTCTTAAGAGGTAAATACTTTCTTGGATCTTTGGTACAACAGGAGAGATGTCGACCCATTGATGTCTAAATAGAAAAAAAAATATCTGACACATAAATATTGACTATTTCATAATGATGTAAAATGTACACGTTTCAAAGAGTAATTTTTCATGAAATGGTTATCACAAGACGCTTTCTCGTAAAATATATTTGAGATGTAATATAAAATCAAAACATTGGCAAAATAATCAGTGTTATCTTTTTAATAATTTAGATAATAATACAATAACTCATAAATTGAACTTTCCCCAAATAAAAAAAAAAGATTATTTGTGACAATTGTTAATTAAATTCCAATAGTAGCACGCTAAACCATTATTTTCAACGTAGATTAAAGATCAGATAGACATCTATAATTTTAAATAGTATTTTATACATATGAACATGTACTATTTATGTCAAAAAATATCTTCAGTTAAAAAAACATGTTGTTTGTATACGTGGAAAAAAATCATTTCATTAGCAACAAATGACAAATATAGAAGCTAGAAATTTAACTACATGTATACGCGTAATTAAAAGGAAGCATTGACAGAAGATACTTTGAGGCAGCGGTTAAAATGTAAAAAGACATATACCCTATCTTTCATAAGCAATAATGCTATGATGGGTAATATTAAACCCTAAGTCAGGATTGACTCAATAGTAAATGATAACTAATCAAACTCAATGCTGGACCCAAGACGAAGGTTCAAGAGTCGGAACACACCCCCTTTTATGATTGAAATATTTTGCTAATTTTTTGGACAAAGATGAGAAAATGTTTGTCTGTATCAACATTTTTCTAAACCTCCCCATTCAAATTATTTGGATCTGGCACAGCTGCCTAAGCTTAACAGTATACTCTCTGCCATACTTTACCTAGCATACAAAATTACCAGTAATGTAATGATCTACAATAAGGAGAATGGATATGGTGAATACGTCAAAGAGACGGCAACCCCACTGGGATGTAAACTGTAAGCTCAAGACCATGGTTGCCTCTATACACTCCAGAAACATAAAGTGAATTGAAAGTTAAAACGTAAAAACGAAACAAGACTAACAGATGCCTGAAATTCTCCACTTGGGACAGGCGCAAAAAAAATGCAACGGGGTTAAAGTACCTTGGCGTGATCATAACCTTCCAAATATATATTTTAATGCATATCACCCAATGGTGAGATTTAGACTTGTTGATGCTTTGCATACAGTCTTATTGGCAAAAGTATATGGAAGAGTAATCAACGGAACCAAGGTTATAGCGGTAATCAAAAGAATGTATTCCAGGGACAAAGACCAGACATGGAAAACAGACATACACAACAAAGAACATAAAGTAACTAAAATCATACATACAAAGTAACAAAAGTAAATGAGCCAATCGGACTCCACTAAAAACTAGGAGCATGGACCAGGTGCACCGGTAGGGTAAGCGTCCTTTGGAAATTGTTCCGAAAATGTATCTAGACTTCCTACAATTAGACTTCTGAAATAGATTGCTGCTACAAGATTGAAGTCATCACTACAGAAGTTTTACGCTCGTCATCATATCATGAACACGTGGATTATAACGATGTACATATACATTGTACATGTCTATTCAATCTGCATATTAGAACCTATTTGTTCAACATGTCATGGGGTTTTCCTTTCCTCTTTCGTCTACCCCAGCCTTGACTTTTTTTAGCAACTCGGTGGGTGTTTCTAGAAAGGTTGAGGACGCTTATCCTACCGGTGCACTTGGTTCATGTACCCAGTTTTTAGTGGAGTCTGAGTTGCTCATGTATTTGTGTTTCTTTGTACGTATTATTTTGGTTATTGTATGTTCTTTGTTGTGTGTGTTTTTGGTTTTTCATGTCTGGTCCTTGTCCATGGATTGCATTCTTTTGATTTCCACTATGATCTTGGTTACCTTGATTACTCTTAGAGAACTTTCTCGTATATGTTTTAGCTTGGTTATGCATTTCGTCAAAGCGTTGTAAACAAAAATTAACATTATATCCTCGATGGGAACACGAAATCCACTGCCGACAGTGAGACCCAACGATAACCGTGTACTATTATATGGTCCAAAAGCCCTAAAGTGGACATTATGATTAGTGCACATTTGGGACGAAAATCCCGCTTTAAAGTGGATTTTATTGGCATGTTCAATTTTAAGTGTGTTTTATAAAGCTCTGACATTAAAAGAATTTAAAACATTTTCTTCTTAATACATTTACGTTAAAAAGATCTACAAAATATTTGAAAAAGAATATTTAAGTATTAGTCTTTATAAAAATCAGCCAGAAGGTGATTCATGCATATCAAGAACCCACCGAATTCAGTTTTATTTCTTGTTCAGAAACAGTTACTGATCACATAACCAGCCTTAGTTTTTCATTTGGTTGTTGCACTTTTAAGATAAAAATTATATAGATTGTACATGACATTTGCACTTTGCAAGAGTTATTGTTCTTGATTAGACTTCATTTGGTTGATTTTCGTGGGAGATAAATGTATGATTTCCCAAAACTGCAGATCTGAATGCAGAAAAGGTTGTCGTTATGTGAAAGTTTAGCATATGTAGACTGAAAAAAGCATTGTTTGTTTGGTGGGTTTTTTTTTTTCACACCATGAATCACTTTACCATTGGTAGTGTCTGAATTTTATGTGGACTGGTAATTAACAACACAACACTTTATTCCCCCTTTTTTTTAATTTAGTCTTTACTTAATAACTAATTATCAATGAATTCTAAGAATTATATTAATATTAATGACCACTATTACATGTATCATTTTTAATGAATTCTACAAGAAGGTGAAACCGAATTAACTTTAGAATGACTTATTATAATAGATTTATTCAAACTTCAATTCAGTAGAAATACATGTATAATGAAACATCGCACGTTACATCTTACATGTACAAATCAGATTATATACACGTGCCTAATTTTGCACTGAGTCTCACTTTTATGATTAACATACTTTACAAATCAATGACTTATTTGAAGAAAACATAAATTAATTCATACATTTTTGCTCAGCAGAAATGGATAATATGACGAAAAACTTGAATGCCATGTGATTTTTTTTCGTCAAAGAAAAAAATCTGTCCGCTGTCAATTTTTTATGATTAAAAATTTCTATAACTTTTCTTCATATTTTTAAATACAAACCATGAGAAGTGTGCATGATAAACGTCAAAACGTTTTATTTTTTTTAAAGTTCAAACATTCAAAGCGATGAAATGACAAAAACAATTCTGTAACACCGGTGAATATAGTTTTTACAACAGTGTAATCGTAAACATCGCTTCGACAAAATATAGAGCCGATTGAAGGCGTGAAACAGTGCTTTACTCCATTCATTTTCGGCATCGGATATTCAAAACAATTATTTTTAAATTGCTCATGACGAAGAAACTTGTGCGGGAGATGCTTTTTTTTTCATTTTATTTTATTTATGGCGATGAAGAATGATAATGAAATGCTTTCAAAGAGAAGAAATCGGCCTGAGAAACATGTCATTAGTTCTAGTTGGCCTAATGCATCTTTCCTTTTTCCTACATCGACAAACACTTCATACATGTACTTATTAACTGATGACTTAAAATACAGTGCAAATTGCCCATTTAATATAACAGGAAGTTGCATGGATTTATTACACCCGAATGTATACAGGGCAATGCCCTGTATTAAAAATTTTAATACAGGGCAATGTCCTGTATTAAAGTCGGGCAAATTCGGCTATTTCCGGAAACGTACAAATACGAAATGAACTATAGTCAAGTGTAATTTTCTGTAACATACTATAGTTTTGCAGACGATAAACGAACAATGAACATGGCCGCACCAGAAAGAATGTCAGATCGAAAAGCAAAGAGCGGCGAGGATATGCTGGAGGTATTAGCACATGATATCATGAGATATGAAACATTGGCAGAAAATGATGAAATGTTAGCACTGGCATCGGCTCTCGCCGGGGAATCTGAAGAAGGGTGTACGATTTACGAGATTGATGTCCCACTGCCACAGCCACAGGCACAGGCACAGTTCGAGGCTGTTTATGTTATAAAGAACTAATGGCAGTCATTTTAAGTTATCAGTTAATATAGGTGTCATGAAATGGGTATTTTCATACAAAGCTGTATTATGTCCTCTGTACGAATAAATACGAACTAATGGCAGTCATTTTAAGTAATCAGTTAATAAAGGTGTCATGAAATGGGTATTTTCATACGAAGCCTGTATTATGTCCTCGTACAGTCGTATTGGGTCTCGATCATCTGTATAGACCCTCGGCGTTGCCTCGGGCCTATACAACTGACCTCGACCCAATACAACTGCCTCGGACATAATACAGGCTTCGTATGAAAATACCCATTTAATAACACTATAATATAAAGAATAGAATGATACATACACCTCAAATTTGACAATTCGTATTATTTAAAATACAATTCAACGTAATTGACGATTAACATATGGATAATGTTATTGTTAAAAAGTATGTAATAGATAAGATTTAAAGTTGGCGGGGTTTTGATAATAACATATGTGAATAATTCATAGATGAATTGAAAACAAGTTTAAACTCCGTATTACAGTTATCACTAAAGTCGTCCACACCTGAGTAATTCCTCTATGCTGTATTGAATCGCAAAATATAACAAACATTTAAACTTTTATTTATCGACTTATGTTTCTCTCTTCCTGTTCTAAAGGACCTTCTGTGATATTTTTGGGTCTCGTGACTGAAGATGAACTATATTTTTGGCGTTATTTTGTTCATTCTTAACAATGCAGGTAGGAAAGCTCATAAAAACACCCTGAAAATGAAAACTTGAATCGAATTTACGTAATCGTCTCTCTTGATATAACGGTATTGATTTCCTCATATAATGTGTTACTTATCCTATATTTGAGGTATACAATATCTAAATGTGTGTATCTTTTTTGCAATATTTTACCATTTTTTAGGAAACAATAGAACGTCCTATATAATGACTCTGTAGGATAAACTTTGAAGATCTAATTCCGTGAAGTAATATATTCCAAACCTATCATGAGAAGGGCGTGGTTAGATATAACTTTCATGCCTTTAGACTTTATAACCAAGATACATGTAGAGTCTAACGGGGTAAACAAAACTCTGGGATGGCTCATAACCTGTTCTGGTTTCAATTCTACCCCCTCCTATGAAATAGATTCTGAATTTGTAAAAAAAACAGTGGGGATCCTATTTAGATATTGATGAAAAATATGATTCCAGGCTATCATAGCCCCTTTTCTTCCCTTCAAATTGTTGTATATATGAACATTTTTTCCAACAAAAAGGAGGGTTATTACTCATGTCTTCCCCCTCCCCCCATTTGGATCCGTCTATGATCCATCCGTATTTGTCTATAATATTTTGTCGTTACTGTTTCTTGAATTATCATTTTCTGTTTTAGGTAAATTAATGTTAATCCTGATAATTAATAGAATATTTACATTCCAATATTAAACTAAGAAGTGTTACATGTAAGAGTGTAATTTGACTTACAATATAGCCCCAGACACAGGCCTTTAGCACTCAAATTTGTAAAATGTATCAGTACAACGAGTGAGTTAGACGGGTTGCTAAAAAGGGGGTCATTACATGTAAGCATGCTCGCCGAAGAACCTTTTATTTAAAAGAGTAATCAAGGAAACCAAAATTCTAGCAGAAATCAAAAGAATGTAATCCAGGGACAAAGACCAGACATGGAAAACAGACATACACAACAAAGAACATAAAGTAACTAAAATCATACAATTTAACAAAAGCAAATGAGCAACTCGGATTCCACTAAAAACTGGGAGCATGGACCAGGTGAACCGGTAAATTTCTAAATTTTAGTGTAAACTTTGGATTTAGCATACCGTACCTATGAACAGTATTGTTACAGCGTCTGTCGTGTATATATACATGCCTGACGTACCGATCGCTGTGCTCATGAGTCATTCTTAAAGTTTCCATTCGTGAGAAGGGGGGATGGGGCTCTGATGAAATTCAGAGTTACTTTCAGAGAAATAGCTATAATTGTACACTGGCAAAACTGATCATATGATGAAACTAAACGTGGATCATAACTTTAGTAAGAGTGTACATCGCATTGAGTTACAACCCAGTATTTTAAAGAAATATCGATATACCTTCATCCTTCCAGCCCGACCGCATTGCCGGATCCTTGGGGATTCAGGGGTAGTTTGAGATTTTCCTTTTTCTAAGAAAATTGTGTTGATTATTTTTGTAATATTTGTGTACACATGAGCAAAACGAATGATAATTCAGAACACTCTTTGTAAATTTCTAGATAGACGTTTCTCTTTCTCCCCCTTTTATAAATTTGTCGACTAGTCCTAGACACTTCCGGGCAATATAGCCCTGGGAAAAAGAAATGATGTCAGATAACGTACTATTCATAATTTAACAAACTTAGTTTTAATTAAACAGTCAAAATTGAGTAATGAGGAAGGATAAACATTATAGATTCATTTATCATTCAGAATTCAATTTTAAAGTACCAGTCCAAATAGAATTCAGACACTGCCCTTGGTACAGATGATTCACGGTGTAGCAAATAAAAATACCTAATATACATGTACAAAGGCAGAAAAGCCTTCAGATTATATATTTTTACTTATATTAACAAGAAACTTTTTTGTATTCAGATCTGCATTTTGAGGAAACCATACATTCATCTCTCATTAAAACCAACTGAATCAAATCGAATCAAGAACGATAACTCTTGCATACTGCTGGTTTCATGTACAACCAATTTAATTCGCAGCACCCAAATGAAAAACTAAGACGGGCTATGAAGTCTGTACATGTGTAACTGATTCTGCCTAAGAAGAAAAAGTTAAATTCGGTGGGTTTTTGACATGCATGAGTCACCTCCTGTCCGATATTTATGAAGACTACTACTTGAAAGTGTTTCTGTCCAATATAAATCTACCATGCATAAGTGGCTGGCTCTCATCTTATTGTCAGATTTACGTAAATATATTTCAGATATAATGGGTTTGGTTTTTAACGTTATCGGTTTTTCTGTGAGAAAAAGCTGATCATAAAATAAACAATTATTGGTTTAAAATAAGATAATGTTTATGCCTATGTGATGTACAACCGTTCAATACGCTTGCAGATTCAAATAAATTAAAGCCTCATTTTTCGAATAACACATATCTTCCGATTGTGATTCTGCATGGTAACCAAGGTTCTCTGGTCACAGTTCAGTTTGACTAGTTTGTTTATATCATTTCTGGTCATTTAGGTCCTTTGGTCACAGCTCAAATTCACAGGCCCTCTGTATTTCGTTCAGATCCGGCATGCTCTCGGGTCGTAGGTCAGATTCGACAGGTTCTTGGATAAATAGACTCTAATGATATTCGGACTGCCGCTACAATCATGCGAGCTTGGAAATTTCTTACCCTTAGATGCTAGAAAGGTTTTTTGGACAAAAATGTATAATATACACAAATTTTATCAAGAACATATATGTAGCTTTATATAGTAAAATCAATCTGATAGAAATGTGCGTCATTACTATTTTTTTCTTCTTCAAACATGTACGAAATAATACGATCGTATCACCAACAAGTACAAATGTATATTAAAATGACTGAACTTCCTGTTTGATGTGTCAGTTATAATGAACACACATGTACTTCATGGTCTTTTTTTTATTATCTTTTTTTCTTTCCTTTTTCTTTTGTTTTCGTTTTGTTTCTGTTTCGTTTTGTTTTTTTTTCTTTTTTCGTTTTTTTATTGAATTTTGTTTCTTTTTTTGTGTCCGTTCTTGTTTTATATTGCGTTTTTATTACTTATAATAAGATTATAAGGGTTTGGTTTAGACAGGTAACCGGTTTGTAATGGTTGATTTAGGCAGGTAACTGGTTAATAAGGGTTGGTTTAGACAGGTAACTGGTTTATATGGGTTCGGTTTATACAGGTAACTGGGTTATAAGGGTTTGGTTTAGACAAATTACCGGTTTATAATGGTTGGTTAAAACAGGTAACCGGCTTATAAGGGTTGGTTTAGACGGGTAACCAGTTTATAAAGGTTAGTTTAGACGGGTAACCGATTTATAAGGGTTGGTTTAGAAAGGTAATCGGTTTATAATGGTTGGTTTAGACAGGTAACCGTTTTATAAGGGTTTTGTTTAGACAGGTAACCGGTTTACAATGGTTGCTTTAGACAGGTCACCGGTTTATAAGGGTTTGGTTTAGATAGGTTTACCTATAGTATCAATTGTATAATTCAAAGTAATACAAAAATACATGAAATGCATTTTGTACATGTACTATAGTATAAGTTTATTAGTTCCAGGAATTAATCTTAAAAACTTTCAGGATATTTGAATCCAAATCTAAATATTTTCCACATTAGTAAATGAAAAGCCAAAATATGTGCGTTTCCTTTTCCATAGACATTTTATAAGTATATATTTCTTAAATTACGTTGCTTTCATTTATTTATTTTTTTTTTTTTTTTTTTTTTTTTTTGTTCTTTCTATAACACTGTTAAAAATATAATGTAAAATTCCGGATTATTTCAAAATGGTCAAATGAAAGAGTCATGGAAAATGGCAAAAAAGGGTTAGACGGGGAAACAGACACACGTGAAAATAAGTTTAGCCAACTGAGCTCATGACCCCTAATTAAATGTAAATATTTTTTTTACCAAATTTAAACGGACCCCATATTCACTCTGCCCACAGATAACGGTGTATAATATCTGGCCGGTGTGTAATAAATGTTTCGTTAAAATCAAGTTCAATACATTTTCGTTCAAGAAGAATGAAAAAAAAATATTCCTCTAATGGTCAGTACGTTTTAGTTTCATCTATGTTTGATGAAAGGAACAAAATGTGCTAAGTTCAAAACATTTTAGTGGAAAAATCTCTGCTTTTGGTTTGTTTGGGTTTTTTTTGTTTTTTGTTTTTTGTTTTTTTTTTTGTTTTTTTTTTTTTTTTGGATTTTTTTTTTTGGTGGAGGGGGCCTCTAGGTTGCCCAGTGGGAAAGTAAAACTTACATTCAATAAGGCCCTATATCGACAAGACCCGTCCCCATGTATTTTGCAAATGACATTAAAATTTCATTTTAGTATGTCAACCGCATCAAAATGATTTGAATGTAGCTCCTCATGTACTTTAAATTCGGAAAAACTATTACTTCCAGCTGTCAGCTGCCCAAAAATTTGGCAAATGATTATTTCCCGCGATTTAAAGTTTTTGCTAGAATTAATGAATTTTTTGTAAAAATTAACAATTATGCGGCAATACATTTTTTAAGTATAAAAATCAATAAACTACTTGTTTGAACAATCAAAGTTCAATATGATACATGTAACAAAAATTGTGCACTGACTTGACAAATACTTTAATTTGATATACGAATTCGTCTCGGACCGGTGAAATTGCTCGGCACAGCCTCGCATTTTCCCGCGATTCTGCGTCTCCTCCGTATATCAGTTTTATATCAAGTTAGTGTACTGTTGTCTAAGTAAGCTCTAGTCAAAATGACTGACTAATGATAAGGATATTATATTATTGGATCATTTCAGTATTCACAAATTCACAGACAGAAACAAAATTAACAACTGATGGTAGTACTACACTGAAAACTATGACGTTACAGTATACTAGTACAGAGTCAACTACGTTTTCAACAATAAAGTCAACTACGACTCATCCAGGACAAACAACTGTACATACATCAACTGTTAGTGAAATGGCTTCGTCTGATTCTTCAGCTAGAAGTGGAACAGTTACGACTAGATCTTCAACTCCCATTGAAAGTACAGTAACAATTACAACACCAAACGTACAAGCATCTACAGGTAAAACAACATCAGAATCCACCACTTCACCGTCAACTACAACAACACAATCAACAGAGACACAATCTACCACCGAAAGTTTTACAACATCATCGACTATGGTCCCGACTCATTCAACTGCTACTTTATCAACACCAACAACATTTACAACAGGAACTTCACAAACTTCTACGATGTCGTCCAAAACAACTTTAACAGTATCAACATCTACGCCTACTCCAACATCAACAACAGCATTCACAAAGTCAACTTCAACATCGCCAACAACATTCACAATGTCAACTCTAACATCGCCAACCACTTACACGATGTTGACATCGACAACAACAACAACAGATGCTCAAACGACAACCAAATACACTCACTCTACAACAGAAGAATCAACAACGTCTACCTCTATTGGCCTTGAAACAACATCGAGGCTATTAACAAATGAAACAGACAACTTGACAAAATTTAAACCGGGAATATCTAGCGAAGGTTAGTATGAATTTGTTTTAAGCATTGAAATAAAATATTCAGAAATTAACATAGAAAGAAAAACTGGCTCCGCCCTCTATACAATGAATATATGAATGATGAACCTAGATAGATCATTCCGATATACATGTATCTCCTCAGACCTCATGATATATTACATTGTACCAAGTATTCGCAATATACAGACCAGCAACTGCTTTCCCATTTTAAATACGCAAATACAATTTCTTGCACAGTCGGTTTCTTCGCTATTTCAAAGCCTTTACATCTCTGTCACACTCTACACCCAACCCGAGCATTTTATGCTAATTAGAATAGTACTACGGAAACAGCTTCGTGGTTTGGTATTATCAATGAGTAGTGTTCATGCCTTGTGATTATTTTTTCGCTTCCAATACAGCAGAGCCTATAGAAAGGTAGTTATACGTGATAATCAGGGAACGGTAATAAAAAGGTAGTTATACGTGATAATCAGGGAACGGTAATAAAAAAGGTAGTTATACGTGATAATCAGGGAACGGTAATAAAAAAAGGTAGTTATACGTGATAATCAGGGAACGGTAATAAAAAAGAGTTATACGTGATAATCAGGGAACGGTAATAAAAAGATACGTGATAATCAGGGAACGGTAATAAAAAAGGTAGTTATACGTGATAATCAGGGAACGGTAATAAAAAAAGGTAGTTATACGTGATAATCAGGGAACGGTAATAAAAAAGGTAGTTATACGTGATAATCAGGGAACGGTAATAAAAAGGTACGTGATAATCAGGGAACGGTAATAAAAAGATCGTGATAATCAGGGAACGGTAATAAAAAGGTAGTTATACGTGATAATCAGGGGACGGTAATAAATAGGTCTGCCGACTGAAGAGATTGGAGTAAACGTATTCAGTGTATATGTATTTATATAGCACAATTCCAACAGTAAATGGATTTACATAGGAATGTCCTCTACCACTACAGGAATAATGTTTGTAATATATATCATACATTTTGTAAAAAAAATTAATCCAGGTATCTTGAGTGGATATGCATGACTGTATAAAATATCTAATACTGTACATAATTAAGAACCATGTAGCGTGTATATAAATTAATTTTATACAATTTTAATGTATTTATAAGATATATTTAATGTTGGATATATACTAAATCCGCTTGCCTAGCTATTTGTCGTTTAACTATGGAGTCCACTATCATGTCTCTGAGTATGCATTTATAAATCTTTTTTTACTAGACACGAGTGACCAAGGCTAGCAAAGTTACCGGTTTGTGTATCATTATAAACTCTAATTTGCATTTTTCAGCGGTCATCGGAATAGTAATTGCCGTGATACTCATCCTGCTCTTGCTCATTTTAGTAGGCTGTTTCTTAATTTACAGGTAAGACCAACTAACAATATATATATTTTTTACTATAAGTCCATAAAACCAAAGATATGTCTAAGTTTATAGTGTGAAATGCATAATCTTTAGTTGAATCACCATTCTTCTCCTCTTTCGTCCACCACGGACTTGACTTTTTATGAGCAAATCGGTGGATGCTTCTACACGCTTACCCTACCGGTGCATCTGGTCAATGTCACAGTTTTTAGTGGAGTCCGAGTTGCGCATTTACTTTTGTTGCGTTATGTGTATTATTTTGGTTATTTTATATTCTTTCTTGTATTTTTTTGTTTTCATGTCTGGTCTTTGTCCCTGAATTTTTTTTTGTTTCCGCTAGAATCTTGGATACCTTGATTACTCTCCAAAGATGGGGTAATTTTAATTGTAATTGTTAATCAGCTGTAATTGATTACATTTCTTCAAGTAATTATTGGAATTATTAATCACCCAGTAATCTGAATACAAGTAATATAATTTAATCAATTACATTTAAAAAATATCCTGTAATTCTGATTATTTTATGTTTACATTATGATTACAATGGAAATATTAAAGCCTCAAATGGTATCTACGGATAATGCATGAAATGTCAACGACAAAAAAGACTAACATGATTGTTAATTATTCAATGTGTAAATTTTTTTCATTTGTATTTTTTTTTCTTTTTTTGGGGGGAAGATATTACAAAATGTTAATTTAATACCAACTAGTAAAAAAAGTCTAATTATTTTAATGAACAAAAATGTTTGTAAATTATAGTTCTCCTATACAATTGTTTTAAAAAATTTGATGAATTTTATAAGAAGTACAAAAGTAAAAGCCAAGGGTATTATGGCTATTTTCTTTTATATTCGAATATCCCCAAGGGCATAACTGTATACGACTCAAGTACAATGGTTCTTAAAAATTCAAGTGAAAGTCAAAATTTGTTATATTGAACTTATATATATTTTATTATAGATCTTTCTGGTTCAATAAATTGGTGAAGATTAATTTTCTACTATATTTAAAAAAAATAATATTACCTGTTAAATTAAAAAAAAATTAAGGCCTAATGAAAATTACAAATAACATAAACAAAATGTTCTAAACCTTTCATTAATTCATAGTTATTTGCAAATTCATCGTAATCAGATGTATTCATGATTACTTGCCAATGTAATCATTAATTTAATCAATTACATTTAGAAATGCTGTAATCATTAATTTAATTTAATCATACAATTGACAAAGAAATTGTAATTTAATCAATTACATTGAAAGTAATCGGATCCATCTCTGTTACTCCCTAACTGATTCATTTTATGTAGTTCAATATACGTAAAATATACCTACACAAAGTCATACAGATCACCTGTCTAATATGACCATGATATTTTTCTCACTCGAAATATCACTCGGTTTGACTGTGTTAATATATATTAACTTTACATTTTGTATAGACATGATGTCTTATAGACTTGGTGAAAAGGACTCTTTGAAAAAATAATAAGTTGCGCTGCTAAATATAGATATGTTATTGAAACCTTTGAAAAGCATTGCCCTAAAAATCTGCTTTAATATATTAGCACAACTGTTGACTACATCATTAACTGCTTTTGTCATCCGAAAAAAATGTATAATTTGTTATTCAATATCGTCACGATATAATCACGATTTCTCGCAAGCTTAAAGCATCCGCAAACGTTCGAAATTCACTTCACGCATGGCAAAATGCAAGAAATAATCTTGAAAAGTCGATCCTCATGCGACTTTATACAATTCTCAAACAATATTTGATTGAATATTGTCAAAGAATTCCGAAAGGCCTGTCTGCAGCGGTCAGTAAGGGAGGAAACGAATTCGAACGTCTGCCACGAGGTGGAGAATGTGTTTCTCTTTATATCTATATATTTATATATATTTCAGGTACCGGAAGCGACGGAACCAGTATAAACACCAGAAATATTCGGATGTTAAAATATATATGAATACAGGGTTCGAAGAGGATTTTAGCTACGACAACTTTATAAGAACAGCTATTGGTGAGCATGACGATTCGGCGACGGATCCAAATGAACTAAATTTAGAAATGTCTCCACATGACAATTCAAAGCGGGACTCGCATCCGTATGACATTTTAAAGAAGCAAGAGGACTCTCACCCGTATGATAATGTGCATAAAGACAAAGACACAGCTCCTTATGCAAACTCTGGCTTTAAAACTTCGAACCCTTATTCAAATACTGCTGTAGGTCAAGGGTCATCAACTGATTATGCGAATTTTAATCCTCCCGCTTTTTCATCTTTCAAAGATGATTAGAGTATATCTAAAATATGTTTCAGGGTAAATGTAATAGCAATTATATTTCACTGTGCAAATAATGTATACCTAGGCACAAAACAATGCAATGCTTCTTATACTTAAGTGTAAGTGTTTGTAAGAATCGGACAAAATAAGGAAAAATCCAAAACATGCATGTCAAAACCACACCGATCGGACAATCTAAAATCCCTCAAGGATACTTTCTCTTTTTGAAAAGACCATTATTTGATCTCTGCATCACTGACTTCGCTCAGAATTTTTTCAATAGAATGTTAGAAAAAATAGGATTTGACAGAGCTATCTGCCCTTGGCATGTTCATTTTTAGTGCATTTCAATGAAATTTTAACTCAATGCACCAACATGATATGAAAAGTCTGTTTTCCTTGATTTTGATCTGCAAATAGTTAAATTACACTATCAAAATGATGGTTTTTTTTTCATATTGTGTTTCATCCACTGCATGATTCTTGCAAAGACTGATACTTAATACAAAACTTTACAATTTACTGCCTTTACCAAACGTTGTGTATATCAGAAAACTATTCGCGCATCATTCATTTGTGTTCATTCAGCCCTATAACCAAGGGGTTCAGAAGTTACGAACCTACTTTGAAAGCAAAAATGTGTAAAGGAAAGTTAGAATAGGTTACCCACTCTAAAAATTGGAAACACATCTTACTTATATACATGTAACCGGGAACTTTATCGAATATACACTTCCTAATGTAACCTCTTCCCGACCAACCAACCCCTATGCATTTTCCAACAAAATTTCTGGCGACGGACCACACATTGTATACTTGAACTTTTACTCTTGTAACCTCTTCCCGACCAAACTCGTAATATTTCATAGGAAAAGAAGTTCGTCATACGACTTGTACATAGCGTATGGGAGCATGCACGTCAACATGTAATATTGTTTCATATTCATAATTAGGAGTAAATAAATTCATTTTTATTAAGATAAAACTTGATCAGTAATAACTTGACTTTCTTATATTTTAGTTTTAGTCTTTAGGGTTCCATCAGTAAGCGTGTTCAGTAATCCGACCGTCACATTTCGACCAATCAGCGTAGTATGAAGTATACATGTATAATCATCATCATTCTCCTCATTTGTTCATTTTGTAAGAAACTACATGTACATGGTAGTCATTAAACTATCACACTGGATTCCCGTTAATCACATATCCTGTTTAAGTAAAAGGAATATGCAAATAACAGAATTTATCATTCCAATGGAAAATACCAAATATTTTCAAATAGTCTTTATTCCTATCTAATTCATTGTGATTCGTTTTACGTTTTTTCTAGATCGATTTTCGTCTTTTATGATGCTTCACATCATTTATTTTGGGGGCTTTTACAGCTGATTTTATGGTATGGGTTTTGCCCGTTATTGAAGACCGTGTGGTGACCTGTAGAAGTTGTATTGTTCGTTGCTTGGCTTTTGGTGGGTGTCTATCTCACTGGCAATCAGACCACATCTCCTATTTTTATTTTTAACAGTTACGCTAATTACGGACATACAGACAGCACGCAGGTCCTACAAATGTCCAGTAAATGAGCAAAATTCAATAAAAATTAAGCTCTTGCGTTCCCCTTTCTCCTCTACTCATCACGTAGAACACAGCTTTAAAAATTGAAAAACAGGATTGGTCAAACTACAATCATCTACCATGCGGAGGTATTTGTAATATTCTATTTTAACCTTACAGAAAGTACCGAATATGCTTATCACTCCCTGACAGTACATTACGCAGATTACGCGTATAACATGGATGATGATTAAAATGTCAAATAACGACGCGGAAAAAACTTTTATGATTAACATCTCATGGCTTGTCTGCGGTGCGGTTAAACAAATAACCATTCATCTTTAATATAAGGTCAAAAACGAACTGAAATAACAAACAAACACAATAAAATTCCCTCAGTAATACATCCAAATTTCTTCAAGGAATATCTCAACATACGACATGCATGTTTAAACAAAGTGATACATCTAATGAAAAAAAAAAACGCTCGCAGTTACTGAAAGCTAGCTCAGAACATATAAAAAAAATGCCAATACCATCTAAATTACCGGCATTGGAAATAATTGGTCACAATAACTCCAGTAGTCAAGACTGGAAATGGAGTAGTCATCTTAACTAGGTAAGTAACGTAGTCCAACAGTTTGGTTTTTCTATTTTCATATTGTTTTCTTTAATACTATAAAGCCTTTGTCGGAGTGATAGCTCTGATCGAATGTCATCAACTGCCAACGCAGACTAAAGAAAATCAAAAGACATTCACAATCGTTGCGACACTCTTTCGAACTACACGGCCGCCATATTGGCTTCAAGTTGACTAGCGTTAATGCATGTATGAACGATCAGGCTAAGTTCATGCAAGTATGAATTTTCTGGCAAAGACGTTCTCGACCAATCAAAAACGACTATAAGCATGACGAATCTTATGATTAGAATTATAAGGGAAATAATAGCTACATGTGAGTGAAGATCATAAATCATACACATTTCTCATATTCATTGGCGCCATCTTGGAAAGGGAGGAAAGTTAAGCAAGAGGACCAACCAACATCATGTACTGTTATTTGTATTATTATAATGCCAAAGGATACTTTTAATTACGCATGATCCAAAATTTACCTTGCACGCTCTAAAGGAACGTATATATTAGCAGGTAAGAGGCAAATCGGTCTTGAATTTCGAGAGAACTCCAAAATATGGTCAATACTTCTATTTCAATGAAAAAAATCAATATATAAATCTAGTTCATCATCATTGAAATGTAAATTACGGTAACAATATTAACATCTCTTTAAGAATTGGCAATAATAAAAAATTTGTCTATTGAAAAATAACATAAATTTTCCATGTGCATATTGTTTTCATTGCGCGAAGTGCAATAAACGAAATATGCACATGGAATATTTGTTATTTTTCAATGGACGAAATTTTTATTACTGCCAATTCTTATAAATTAATTTTAAAACATATTTTTATCTTTGAACATGAGAAAAGTAGCTCCGAGTTTAACTGAATATGGGCTTGTCAATATTTTTTATCCATTGAGATATAAAAAAAATATTTTAACCAATCAGATTACAGTATTTATTTCAAATTAATTTATTATAGACTAAAACAAAAACAGCAACATTTAACGAGTTACATGTACATGTAATGATGTATTCATATTGACCTTTAATCCCCATTGAAGATGAAACTCGATCTTTATTGGAAGGTTTGTTTGTTTTTTTTTTTTTTTGTTTGTTTTTTTTTTTGTTTGTTTGTTTGTTTGAATAAGTAGTAGACGTAGTATTTGTATAAATAAGAATGGATGTTAATATAAGTGCATTGGTACATGTAACCAAAATGCATGATGTCAAACACCCGTTTTCGCATGTGGGATATTGAAAGTGATAGGGATGTCCGTTCGCCTTTTGTATCCTTCAGTTGATGGGGAACATGTATATAGGATACAAACAAACAAACGGAAAACTATACGACAAATTTGTAATGCGTCACTTTGCTCTGATATTGGTGACAAATTTGAGATCGGTGTATTTTGTGAAACGTGAAAAATGAATTTCAGTTTTTTTCTGCCGTAGACTGACGAAAAAAGGAAACCTGTTTGAATCGGATGTTGGAGTATTAATTAAGTCGGAAATTTGAATTTCGATTTGTCTTAAAACGAGTCATCTAAACGTGATTTTGATTTATAATATTGAATAGAGAGTTCTAGACATGTTTCAATTCAGTCAGAGTTGTCGCGCTTTATACATGTATGACGTTATATACAATTTCAATATTGTAAAACTCACCTCGACGAAAAATTTCTCACCTGCTTTTTAATTCAGTCGACTAACAAAGCGAGAAAGATCTCACCGAAAAGTGCAAATATCTGTTGACTCAGCATGGCGAGACAAATCTCACCGATACGGAACTTTCTTGATATTTCAAATATAAAACAGTCATTCAGCAATACAGTCAGTTGTCACTAACTTGCAAATACGCAACAACCATAATCGAGCTAAATGTGGTATTGAATGGACACCATGTAGGTATAACAATGACAATCTGAAGAAATACCGTGCTCTAGTGGACCAGCCTTTCCTACTATTTTCGAGGTCCATAGAAAACTTCGGCGACGTCTTCCTATAGATAAGGTTGGTTTCTCTAATGAAGGAGTTTACAATTTGAACTTGCCTGTCCAAAGTTCTATCATCCTGCGTACATCTCGAACTGTAACTGCCACAATGATTGTTGAAACTTAGTATATAGGCAACTCTAATAACACAGGTTCCACTTTTGGAAATCTTGTACATGTAACAAAAGCATATATTACTTTATACTTTTCAATGAGATCGTTAGCAGACGAGTTGTCCCGTGATTCAAGGTGCAATAAACCTTTATTTTTCACCGTCAAACTACACGTACCAACCAAAATATAAAGTACAATACGGGGATGCCTGCGGACAAATGTCTATTAATTGTATCGTAAATATTTCAACTGCCCCTCGGCTTTAGCCCCACCTCTAAACCACCATTTTATCTCCCGCTTAACCGCATCACTTAGGTAGCCTGTCTTAGTGTCTAATAAAACGACTGGTTTTTTCAGTCGGATATAAAACAGGGAAGGTTGAAACGTTTGAATTGAATTCAGTTTGATTGCATAACAAAAATTCATCTAGCAAATTACCGGCCACGTGCTTCCAGTCATATACAAGCTAAGAAACGGAAAGCTATACGACAAATTTAAGCTTCTATAATGTTTTTACACCAACAAGTATACAATAAAAAAATATACGTCTGCTCCCGGCATGTAAAAAGCTCAACCTTAATGCTATCCAGAAATCGGAACAGAACCCCAAATTCCGGAAACGTAATACACTATACAAATGGGATTTAGGTGCACTATTTCGTACACAAAACTGACCCGGTCTAATTTTCTAAAACTTAAAAATAAGAGGTGAAACTTGGTGAAAATATTGATTGTGGGTAGTAGAGCAATCGTACATAAATAGATGCAATACTTGTGAAGGTGACGAGATTCAGGTCCTCACCGGATTGGATTCTCTTTTCTGCATCAACAGGCTGTTTTCCAGAAATGCAAAATTTCGCACGCACTTTAAGAATTAAAATCATGAGCAGAAAAAGGTACACTTTTTATTTGTTTTTTTTTTACAATAATACCATGCCAACTTACTTTTTCTAGCAGTTTTTAAGTGCCTGATATTTTAGAAAACCTGTTTTTTGACAATTAAATTTGGGAAGGCACCCAAAATTTGTTATGAATACTGGCGTATATTTTTATCATGTTACCATGGCTACAGATTTTCATAACAAAATAGAAAAGAATATCTATCTTATTTTTATGGATCTCCATAACGTAAGGTTTTGAAAAATAATATAGGTTTTACAGAAAAAAAAAATGTTGGCTTTGCTTGTTTAAGTGTCTCAATATAGCTTTATTTCCATAAATTGTCATAAAGTGATCTGTAGTGACCTATCTATAATGTACATGTATATAGTGGAAACTTATGTGAACAGACAACCATCCGAAATAGACATATAACACGCCCTACCATCCGTAATTCCTTCCGTTAAACAGGGTGACTCATCTCTTATTCGTTATTCCACCTACACCGTTGAATGGAATTTAATGAAACTTTCATAGAATTTTTACCATATATCCTCATTGTGCATCTCCTACAAGTATATAAGATTTTGATCTGAGTCAATTTTGCAGTTGTATTGCAAAACATGAAAATTGTCATTGATGAATATGGAGCGATCCTTCACTTATTGGGGAGTCGGGGTATCACTTTTGTGAGCATTGCTAACGGTTGATTTACTTTAGATACATGTAATAACAGATCACCTAACCAATCTAATTTTCTACCGGTTGTTGTACTTCTGAGATTAAAATTATAAAGATAGTACTAGTACAACTGTATATGAAATTGGTATTTTACCAAAGTTTTCGTTTCTGATTTCGATAATTCAGATCGAATGTAGTTGCTTTAAATATGGTGTAAGTGGATCGCAAAAAGCATAGTTCGTTCGGTGGGTTTTTCTGAATATTGTATCATCTCTAATATAGGCAGGGTATGATGTAGTTTATTCATGTATGATATCATTTAGATTGGTACATAAAACGTTTATGGAATTGGTGGAATTGAAATTTCTTATAAGGATAAAATTCACAACCCCAAGGTCCATACCCATAGCAAATAACATCTATCGAACGGCATTTAAAGACAGACTATGCTACCCCAACTTCCACTAATAAAATAGAAACAAGACAAAATTGAAAAATATAAAAAGATATCTTTGAAAAACATACAACAGCAAATTTACTCCCTTAAACTCTGTCTGAACTCAATAATCAGGAATTAATCTAAATATACAAGGGTGATTTTGCATTTATAAGAATGCTAATTTTGTTAAAATGTACAAATATGATATTATCAACATTTCAAGCGTTTTTCGTGTTCTAATTGCTATACAAATGTAGAATTAGACTCATATAGACGCACAGATATTTTAGAGAACAGTGAAAAATCTTGTATTTATGCCGTACTGGACTTTAAGTAAATGAGCAGTTCCAGAGTACAAGTCAGATATGAGCAGTTGTTTAAGTTCTCGACTGTAGAAAACTCCGGAAGGTTCAAGACATACTTCGGATAATATCGTTCTGCAGTATTCACCATCTCGTGTTAAGCAAAGAACACGATTTGTTCTACCACTTGCCACGAATATGTTTTTATATTCATCGATAGCTAGCCCTCTTGGGTACTTTAAATCTTTTCCGTTGTATTTCCATATCAGTTTCCCGTCTCTATCCCGACATTGGACGGTATGGAACTCCCAGTCTGTCAGGTAGATTTTATCCTCACTTATCACAATATCCTTTGCAAAATCGATACAAATAGGTATTGACTGTAAAAGATTTCCTGCTTTATCGATTATTTCGATACCGACTTGGTTCGACAGTAAGTAGAATTTACCGTCTTGGTAATGTATTCCGTTGCACGACGTCGATATCAATATTCTTTTTTCAAAGCAATCGGTTGCCAGGTCAAAAATATCTACTTTAAGTTGGTCATAGGTTATAGCGACCAAAAAGTCTTCCATTTTTGCAAGGTACCTTGGTGAACCAGAAAGTTCTATTTTTCTGTCGATTTTTCCATCTGTTTTACAAATTATTAGACAGTTACCGATATTGTTAACAAAAACATATTGCTGGTCGGGCAGTATCACGCAACTATACATTACTGGGGATACTAGTTCTCCTAAGTGAAATAACCGATGCTGTGAAAATTCTAAATCATTGTTTAAACTCAAGCCAGGAATGTGCAGTTGAGCCTCTTTTCTCCTGGTCTGCATCAGTTTCACTGTAGATGGCCTTTGGTTAGTTTCAATGTCTCCAAAAGAATCCATCACTCCAACTAGCCGGTCAATAATTGTATTTTTCTTAAACGCAAAATCGACTTCTACTAAATCTTCTAAGAATTTGTCCATTTTTTCTTCCTGACGAAGAAGGGCATCGTTTAGTTTATGGGCACCAACAAATACATCTTGTCCTGATAATTCTTCTTTCTTGTCCACCACTTCTCTCTTCATTTGTAGAATGAATGTTCGTTCGTCTTTTAGCTGATTAATAGTTTTACGAGTCATATTATCAAAGTTAGTATATTTTGTGGTTAGTTTCGTGGCAATAGTATTTTCCATTTTATCTAGTTTTAAATCTATTGCCTGTCGAAGGTCTTTAATTTTCTTTCTCACTTGACTTTCTGACTCGAGCATTTTCACCAAGTGGCTTTGTCTTTCTCTAATAACCTCTTCAATGTTCACAAGGGCCTCGTTTATTCTTTCTTCGAAGTCCATCACAAACGCGGAGGTCTTTGCATATTTAGCAGCTTGGTCAATTGGTTTGAGACCTGAACAGTCGGAATGCGTTTCATGGAAGCAGGCTTTGCATGCCAGTTGATCATGATATGAACAGTAGTATATAATTTTGAATCCATGTTTGTCACAGTTTTCAAACTGAAATTTGTACTTAATATGGTCTTTCTCTGAAAAAGATTTGAAATTGCAACTTACCTAAACCAAGTTTTTAAAACATTGGAAGAAAATCATTGGTTGTATTTCATGTATACATTAGGAGAGAATCTATGTTATTATAATCAGGTATGCACAATGTAGATGTGTTTCGTGTTTGAGACTTCTGCATATCTAAAAGCATACATATAGTGATCCTGTCATACCTTACATATAATATGTAGAACATGAAATGCGAGACCGTGACCAGAGAGACGACACTTCCAAGATGATAATGGACAAACCAAACAAATTAAGTAGTTTAAAACTGCGCCACTTAAACTTTAGTAAATGCCATTATGATACCTCAACATTTAACTAACAAAGGAAAAATGAAACCCTTACTTTGAAAAAAAAAATTGATATATGTATATGCGAATAATATCATGTCCTTACATATTTTTTATGCATTTTCTGGTGTTCTAAATTGAAAATTTGAATAAAAGAAACAATAGGACACAAAACAAACATATTAGTTCTACACACATACATTCTTGCAATTCTTCAAAATACGTATGAGACTTTTTTTTTGTCAGGGCCTTACAGAGCCTTATAATACATGTACTTATAGACCAGTATATTTACACTTATTGAAAATCTTCATAATGAACTCTGAAAGTATTTACTATTTTGAATTTAGGTTAATACGTGTATACGCAGGTGCATTTGTTGCGCTTCTCCATATCCGTTCTTTTTTCTTCCATGCACTGCCCCCTCCCCCCCCCCACCCACCAAAAAAAATAAACGTACATGTAGCCAAATAAAAATCGCTATAATTTGCATGTGCATATGTAAAAACCCAATATTTTATGAACATTTTTTTGTAAGATTTCTAATTGTTTTATATTATTTATTTACAATTATGGTCACTTTATCTTTCTTGAGCAATTACCCTTGGATGTCGACTGCACTACAAGATCCATGCTGTCTCCGCATAGCTGTATAGTATTCTCCGTCTGCCTTTGAATTCTATCGATAAAACTTGTCGCAACGCTGTGAAAGGTTTCAGAACTTTCTAAGGCATCTTGGTTAAACTGGACATTAAATTTTATCCACTTGTTTTGGTCGGAAGACAGGTCAAACTCGTACTCTTCAATAAAACTGGATTCCAAAACTGTAAAATCAAATTCATATACAAGTACAAATGTAATTCTTGTTGAAATTAATATAGCATACTCCGAAACAATACTTTCTACATTTTAGGCGTGTTGATTTATAAGAGCACAGATTGTTGTTTGATTAGATATGCAAAAACTTTACAAATTTCATACATGTACATATTTGTTACGTTTAAATCTTTTTTTTTTTCAATTACCCTTTTAGTTGAACTCCAGACTCAAAGTATTATATATCGTCGTTACTATAAAAAAGATGAAACACCTGGACACAGATATGTAGTACTTGGAATAAAATATCAATTCATAGTAAAAAAAAACGATTCTAAATCATCTTTTAAATAAACCGAAGATGTTGTTAAAATGCTTTTTATTGACAATATATTTGACCAATGGGTGGATGTGTATATTAACAGACGATCGGCATTCCAATGGGACCAAATTGTGCTCAATTACTTGTTGACCTATTTCTTCACTCTTATGAGGCTGACTTTATAGCTGATCTCATTCATCTCATTCAACAAGATGGATCATCGTATAGTTCAGTTACCGCGATATAGATGACGTATTTTGTCATTAAACAATCCTAGATTCCGGGATTTTCATACATCGCGTCTACCACAAAGAATTCGACACAAACAGCAATATAAATACTACGAAGTAAGCCTCATATCTTGAACTGCGCTGAAGAGATCGATATAAAAGGAGAACTCATGACTTCTTATTCTTTATTGCCAGCTTTCATTTTATCTGTAGCAACATCACTTTAGCACTTTTGTATAGAACTCATACGTTACTACACGGGCTTTATGACTGAAAAATGGTTACGCTGCTACAAGATTAAATTCATCACTACAAAAGTTTTATAGTCATCATCATGAACTCGTGGATAGTTATGGTGTATCCATCTGCTCTATGAGAATAGATTTAGTTCACCGTGTCATAGTTCTTTCATTTTTCGTCGAGCCCGGACGTAAAATTTAATGAGCAAGGTGTTTCTAGAAAAGCAGAGGACATTCTCCTACCGGTGCACCTGGTCCATTCTCTTCGTTATAAGTGGAGTTCGGGTTGCATCTATTTGTACTTTTGTAATTATGTTTATTTCATGATCTTTTTTGTATGTGTCTTTTCCCCCTTCTAATCTTTATCCTTGGAATACATGTACTTAATTCTTTAGATTATTGCTCTTATCTTGGTTCCCTAGATTATTCTTTAATGTTATTCAAAATTTGATAATAAACAACAAAATTTTCAAAATTTTGAATTCACACAGTTTGAGCGTAGATATGCTTATTCTGTGGGTTCAAAATTAAGTTCTATCTAACTATCATTTTCTGTAAGAACAATTTAATCTTTTATATACTTACTTCCGTTACAGTTTTGGTTCAATGTATTTAGATAAAAATTGGCTTTGACAGCTAATTTGACTCTTGGGTAAAACAAACAATTAAGATTATTTTCTCAAAAACAAATTATTATTAAATGTGTTATAAAAGAAATTATAAGAACAGAATTAGAGCCAGCTATGCTAGAATTGTCAGAGAGCTGACTCTAGGATTGTTCTTTGACACTTTTATAATTGTCATAGAGCCTGTTCATCTGACAGTTTGGCTTATTAGTTATTAGAACTGATCTCATCTATATAAGGTATTCGACTGACTTATTTTAGCCAGTGCAAAAATAATAATTAATATTATACATACCTTGAGGGTCAATAAAGTCATTGATAAATAAAGAAACATCGACCGTTTCCTTAAATAGTAAGCATAAGTAATAATGGCTAAACATGTGTTTTAAAAACTCCATCGCATGTGTATGTAAACTTTCCGCTGAATTTAAAACGCTGGCTAAAAAAGTAATGTAAACCAGAACACTCCCCGTCTCAGCACTTTCAAATATGATACCATAGTTTCCATTGTTTATGTTTTCTTTAAGTTCGTTAAGAATGCGAACAACTTCATCTTTGTTTGAAGATTCTTTAAGTCCAGAAACGTAGAGAATAGCATTCTTGTTCTCAGAGTCTATAAGAAAGAAATACATATATTGATGAAAATAACTTAGGCCGGAAAAGCCATAACATACAGAAATGATTTATATCACATAAAAGATATATTTCAATATGTGTTGATTTTGCAACACATTATGAGTATAATGTGGTACATGTCTGTTTAATTTCTTTGCATCATTCAATCAGACCTCTTCCGCTTCACATAAACCCTCGAACAAGCCCTCTGTTCATATGGGATTCCCACTACACTTCCTTTACATATAAGAAGTACCCGTAAAAGAATTAAGAAGTTCACCATAAATACATAATAGTAATAGCTTTATTCTTTGAGAAAAGTCAATGCATGTGACAGTGTACCGGTAATGTGAAAATGTGCATTGTATGACAACAAATTTGCATAGAAAGTATAAATGTACATTTTTAAATCCTACATGAAGTAACTAAATGGAAAAATTAGTACATTTACACTTAGTTCTAATTTAAATAAAGTGCTATGCGAAGCGCAGCATGATACGATCGTCGTATGTTGAACTCGTTCACTTGAGGTAATTGTGGACAAAATACTAGTTTCTGACACACTTAAGGACATGGACATACCGTTCATAATGGACACATAATTGAAATTCAAATTAATTTTTTTTTCCTAAATAAGACCAAAAATAAGTCATTTTCGGGGTTGTTGGCTCTTTGGTAACTTATATCTCAAAAACCGTAACAGCTATCTGAAATCTAATTAAACAATGCAAATAATGATTTTTAAGGGATCTAATTAAAGAAAATCGAAATCGGGCCATACAAAAAAAGATTTTTGAGATGTGACCCATTTGACCTCTTATACAACATGTAACTCGAAACCCGTGACAGCTATCTGAAATCTGATTGAATAATGCAAAGAGGGATTATATAAGGTATCCAATAAACACAAATTTCAAAATCGGACCAATTAAAAAAGGTGTATTTTTGGGGGGTGGCCCATTTGAAACCTAATTACTCGAAAAAGGTAAGAGATACTAGGTATCTGAAATCTGATTGAAAAAACAGGCAGGTATGTTCATAAGGAATGTAATAAAAAAAAAATGTTAAAATTGGACCAAAAATAAGTTTTATTGTTGCGGTGTGGCCTAATTTTGTACCCAACGGTTTAAGATAAGTCTATCATGTAAATAAAATCGAAAGCCGAATTTCAAAACGAACAAATTGACATCTAAATCATAAAAATCGGATCAACAATATATTTGTCCTATCAATTCAAATGATAATATCCATATCCCCTTTTTAGCACTGTTTTCAAAACGGTTGGAACAAAACCTCCAAAAACTTTAGGGCTCTTTGCCATGTCGCTAGGAACAATGTGGTATTTTTTTTTTAAATCGGATCAGTTTTACTTAAGTCATCACAAATTAACTTAAAGTTAACGGAAGCCAACGATGCCAACGACAACGACGACAATGTACCATTATACGACCGCAAAAATGTTTGTGGACGCATAAAAAGACGGTTAAAACTTAATGATAGTTTTGTTTCTACCTTTGCCTAACGACATCTGTATGTCTTTTCCATAATACATATTAACCTCGTGTCTTCCAATTGTTTTACTACATTGACCTGTGGAAACAAGATGATTGAAAGCGATAAAATGAGGTTTTTTCCTAGAATTCAGTTACATGTAAGTGTCTTCTTCACTTTCGATGAAATGGATAGCCTTATCAATGCGTTGTGTGTTGCCAAATATTCAGTAGTAATGTAACCAGAACTCTACCTGACTCAGCACTTTCGAATGCGATACCAGTTTCTATTGTGTATTTTTTCCTGATAAACTCGTTAAGAATATGAACAACATCTTTGTTTGAAGATCGTATAGATTAAAGAGCATTGATTTCTCGTCTTTTATAATTTGAAAGTTATGTTTGTAAACTATTCATTGCGTTAACTGTACTTGTTTGAGTAATTTGTATGTGCAGCCAATACGTTCCTGTTCTATAGAATAAGAAAGTTCATCAGATGAGTGTTATTTAAACAATTATATAGACCAGCAGTATACCCTGAACATCACCACTGTATTCGCTGTAAATTGTGGAGGAAAGACACTGAATTGTAACATGAAGATATTTACTTTGTCAGTACTATTTTCTAGATAAGGTGTATTACACTTCCTAAATTAATTCAGCTTGTTAGGGTGTTATCCAACTGACCAATAGACCCTCCTGTGTTAACTGCAGGATTATTTAAGAGCATCATTGATATACACATCCGTGAGAAAAATTAATCCCCAATGTTGTGGTTTTCATATCAAATAATTGGAATGGAGAAATTCATCCAATTATTTGTATGAAACTCACACGTACAAGCAGTAGACCAAGCTAAAATGTAGCTACCATGTACAAATGTGCCTTTTTGAAGATTTTTTTTCTATGCTATTTCCGTTTTTTTTTCTTTCGTTTTTGTTGAAAATACAGGGGAAAAAACATTTTTCCCTGTATTTTGTATAATTATGTATATATCCAGCTATTCCTTCATTTCTGTGTTGGGTTATTCCAACAAACTAAACTTAAATCCTACTTTGAAAACAACTTCCTGATCAAAATTTGCTACGTACTACTCAGCTAATTCACATAGACTCTGGTGTAGGATGAGAATGTTTTCACAAGATATGAGCACTGAACATACATTCCTTGACACGTTTAGGTTTCCCCCTCGCACATTACCCAGACGCTAAACGCTCACCAAGCGCACGATCAACGAACGCTTCTATCGCGCGTTTAAACAAACGCTCCTATCTTGCGTTTAAACGCACGATAGACGACCGCTCCCAGCTCGCGTTTAAACGCAAGATAAACGCAAGATAGACAAACGCTCTTATCATACGTTTAAAAGCACGACAGACGTTGAAAAATACTAATATTAACACATAATGAATAAACAAAAATTAGAAAATAAAATTAATAAAAAACGATGTGTTTACGCACGATAAACGATGCACGAACGATGAAATTAGAAACGTGAACGTTTCAAGGAGTGACAAAATTATTTTCGTTGTACTGTTCTGATTGCATTAAGAGTATTGTAGTTTAGTGTAGAATGTGACAGAGGCATAAAAGCTTTGAAGTAGTAAATACAGTTTCGATCACTTTTAACCTCTCTTAAATTCTGTCAGCAAAATTATGACAGCAGATAGAACAGAACTCCCGAAAGATCCTGACAGAAAAATATGATAAGCCGTTTCTAATAATCTCTGAACAACTATCAAAGAACAGGAAATCCGATTCTAAATGGTTATTCAAAAGAGTAGTATTATAATATTTCAGGATATGTCAGAAACTGTTTTCAGTAGAAACCCTTCACAATGGCGTCAAACAGAATAGTTCTACCTAGAACAGTTCATGACAGAGTGTGTCACGACCCATGACAGATTACATGTATGACAGAGTTTGACAGAGTCTGATAACTGCGTCATAGTTCTGGACAGTTTCTGACAGTTAACAACTGTTCTATGACAGCAAATCCTGACAGTCTCAAAGAAAGGTTAGATGTGATCGCAACTGTACGCGCACTGTGCAGGAGATTGCAATTCTATTTAAATTTGTTTAGTAATAATTATTGATCATAGTACTCCAGTTACAAATGTACTTACGTTTTAATTGGACTACCTCCTCAAGTGCCTTAATGTATTTTTCTTCAGTTTCTGAGTCAAGACTTTTTATCTGAATATCCATTATTTCCTTTTGGAAACCATGGTCTGGATGTTTTCGTAGGAAATAATCTGCCCTTTTTGCAGCTTCTAAAGTAAGGTTATAAAATTCCTGTTCTTCGACCATTGACAATTCTGCACGTGGCATGTGTACAATTGAATTTCGTGACTTCCTAAGTCTTTCAATATCATCGCCGACTTCAATGTCATTCCCCTGCGGCTGGTTCCCCCAACCTCGGTTGGGAGGATTTACCAAATTGAAATACCTTATAAGTTTGTAAAGAAGGGAAAAATCGAATTCCTTATATCCAACTGACATCAGAGTTGGCAAAATGCGCATTTCATCATGACTCAATTTAGTTATGATAAATTTGTCTCTTTTCACCATAGCATGTAGAGTTTGCGGGGGCATTGGATTCTGCGGATTGTCAATATACTCAATTAGAATCTTTGGAAAAACATCTTTTGCAATTATCATTGCTTTGGTATATTTTGATCTTCCTGTTGACGACATCATGAACACTCAAATCTCAAAGATACAACCACCGAATGACAAATAAACACAAGTCACGTGGTCTGTATCTTTTCCCCGAACACGAGTCACGTGGTCTGTGTCTGTTTTCGAGTAAGAAATAAAAGATTAATGGGTGGTTCTTGCATAATGATTATTTAAGAGACTGTCTTTGAGAAAACTATTAAAAAGTCTAATTTAAACTTAAAAGTTATTGTAAGAGAAAAAAAAACAAAGGGGAATTTATTTATCTTTTACTTTGTTTTTTTGTAAAATATAAAAGAAAGTTGTCTTCATACCTTAACTTGTTGATTAAACCAAAGTCTGTTTTACCGGTTAAAATTATGCTTCCTTTCGAAGACTGTAATTATATTAAGTTACAACCGAAGACTGATAAAAGATAAAGAACTTTCTTGATACATAATGTTTTATCAAAATTTCGAATCTGATAGTTCAAACCTTTCTAGTCATAGAAAAGTGTAAGTAAGTCGTACTTCACAAGCGGCACCCTTCAAATTGCAAGGTGAGTATAATGCAGCTATCGAAAACAACGTAGTGCAATTTGTTATCATTTAAAGCTGCATTAGCTGTCAAATTCGTATTTTTTCCTTTGAAATATACCTTAACTTTAAATTATTTCTACTACTTTTCCTGTATAATTTCATTTGATGTCCACACATAAAATGCATTAAATACATGAAATAAGTGTCTATATATTTATTGTCTTGGAAGAAAAAAAATCGACCTAGATAACTTCGTATGCATGTGACCTTTGGTGACCTTAATCCGCGCATTTGCTGTAAGGGTCACTTCTTCAGTAACAAATCTGATTGCAAAGCGAAAGTGGTTATTCAACGGCAAGGAAGACCGACGGACTCAAGCCTTATAAGAAAAAAGTTCGAAAATAACGCAAGAATCCTTTTGAAAATTACGTATTGTGATATAATGTGGCTCAAATATGGTCATTATTCATTTGAAAACTAATGAAGAAATAGATGAAATAAAATGAAAACAAAACACGTGCTTACCTGTGTATCCGTTGTTGTTATTTTTTACCAAGGTTAAAGTATTTTTAACCCACGTGTATGTCCTGTCGACAATCTTCGAAAGTAATGGCGAAAAATAATTAGATCCGAGCTATTGATCTTCTTTGATTAAAAAAACGTTATTTTCACAATATTCTGTAGATATTATCGACTTTGATTGCTTCCATTGTAATACTACAACTAATTTCATTGAATCAGCCAAATTGAGTAGAATCAAAACTGAACATATTTGACAGCTAATGCAGCTTTAATTTAAATGTTTTTACTCAATTTGTAATGATTTAAAAAGGGTAAAAAACATGGAACTGATATACATTTATCAAATTAAACTGAAAATTAAAATCTAATATTACCGTAACAACTGGATCAGTATAAATAAGAGCACTGACCGGCTGGTCTTGCATTTAATAAAACGTGGCAATAAATCATGCAAAATCAAGGAACTTTAAAATTGGTAAATGAGACCATAAAAGTCATACGTAGACGTGTGTATGCACAAATGCATACGGTGCTACCTACATGAATGTTTTGATTAGTTCAGTTGAGTAGTTCCAGAGGATCCGACAATCTACATCAGTAGTAGGCCTATATTTAGGTAAAACTTTCTTAGACCAAAGTGGCGTAACTCCCTCAGAATTTAGGAGTACAAATATTCTGGCCATATGGTGTCCTGGTATTTATAGAATTTCATGACACTGTGTTGAGATTATCTGAGAAATTTCAATGACAAACTGTCTGATAAACTGACGGACAGACGAACGGACGAACTGATAGATGGACAACAAAAACAATATGTATTACCATAATGGTTGGGACAACATTTGGGCTGTCATTTCATAATAGTTTGTTTCAATTATACTTTAAATAGCACGGGTTGTGTGTTGCACACTGAAAGGGCGATGCATTATATACAACATTTAAACGGCTACTACTCCTAGGTCCTATTACATCAATTATATTTTAACTGTAGTTGCACCAAATTCCCTTGAACATACATATTCTCTTAAGGAGGTAGACCTAGGGTACGGGACACAACTCTTAAAAATCATTGGAACGTTTGTATTGAGCATTATACATCAATCTTACGTAAGTATCTACTTGACTGGGGTTCATTTTATTCTGCTTCAAACTAAAGCTTGAGAGGCTTTGATGAAATTGAATATAATACAAACATATCACTGATTTCATGAGTTATGTCCCTTACCCAAGGTCTACCTCCTTAAATGTAATTAAGTCTAAATTCGGAAGAAACAACGGAAGTTAAATATGACGTAATTTTAATTAGTGGATATTTGCAAATAATTTAATTTCACGAATAACAAGCTTTCTGATTGGATACAAAATTTAAATTGTCCTTCATCTCATAGACCAAATTTTGTAATGTGACTAACGTCGTCAACCTTTTCGAAGATATACTCGTTAAATTTGTGTACTAAATTAAATTACAGGGAATGACAGTTATATTAATATTTTTTTTTATTATTCTTTTTTTTTTTTGGTCTATTTGAAATAACCTCACTACCCGTGCTGAACACTAAATGATTGAGGTTATTTCTTGATAAATCGAAAAAAAAAGAAAAAAAGAAAAAAACAATCATTCCTTAAATGTTTCATGACTAGATTATCTTTAAGTACATGAACAACTTTGTTTGGAATAGTTGTACAATGTACATGTAACTTAAAGACATAGTAGATCTACAATATTGATAATTACTACATTTATTATGTTTCATAAAAAAAAATTATTAAATTCACAGTCTATTGACATTAGGATCTACGCTAGGATCTTTAATTTCTATTACATTGTATACATGTATGTATCGCATTTGGTCACACTAGATGTCCACGACAACCTGTCAACAACGATAACTAAACACAGTCAGTAGCCTGAAGTCTTACCAATTATATGCTGTAAAGAGTCCTAAAACGAGGATACTTTATCATAAATAGCTTCATCAACAGAGTTATTTGCAGCGCGTGTATTAATGAGTTCAGGCTCCTGTGAATATGCATATTAAAACCATGTTGATCAAATGAAATCTTATGATACATGTACGCTTAGAACAAATGTATTTCCTTGTTTATGTGTGCCCTAGGATGTGTTCCATGTTATAGTTACAATATTTTATCTTGAATAACAACAAAAAATTTACTCACCTGCTCAAGAGTAGTCATGCAATTGTCTTAGCATATTGATTTCGCCAGTTTGACAGGCTTTTCCACGAATATATGAACTTTTTTCAATAGCGTCGTAAAATGTTGAAGTAAACCGGAAGGAAACAAGTGACAGACTTGTGTGTTACACGTTTAAAGTTTTCACCTCAGATTGTATTTATAGTTAAAGCAATATTTATATTGTTTGAGTTAAAGGGAATTCTATGTAAACGTTACTGCTAAAGTGTTGATACAGATGAGTATATTATAACTTGCAATTTAATCCACAAAAAAAAAAAAAAAAAAAAGACGATAAGAATGAAGATCGTAAGTAAAATAACTACTTTTTATTGTTCCTCCAAGGTCAAAATTTGGGGAATACACGTATACATATAAGAATGTAAATATACACTCAGCCAGGTCATAGGTTAGTGGCCGAAAAGTTTTTAGCAGAAATGCGCATGCGCATAATCTCTTTATTTTGACAGTTATTAAATACTGACGAAGACGACTCTTATCAAATTTTAACTTTAAAATGAAACAAAAAAATCATCATTTAACCAAACAACCTTGAAAACCGGGAATGATTTGATGTTTTTTTTTTTTTTTTTTTTTTTCATAATATCCTTAAAACGTTAAAAGGTTGAGGTTTGAAGCGAGTAAATCATTAAGAGGAACATGTAAACATGCCATGGCGGTACAAAACATATTGAAACATGCGTTCACTTGATAAAATAAATTAATGTGTCCAGCGACCGAACTTCCGGTCAAATCATGAATTCACCCCTTTGAAAGACTACAGGAAAACACATTGCTTTCTTATGAAATAAAGGCACATACACACGTTAGTATCTTTTCTGTATTTTATGCTCTTATCGAGCTGAAAGGGCTTAAGTGTAAACATATGTTTATTTATTGTTGATAGCAATGTCTAATTGATACAACACTATATATATACTTTTATTCAGAATTGTCAAATTTCCTTTCATCTGTGGCAACATCCCTTCAGCACCTGCGTATGGAGTTTTCATATCACAACTCATACGTTATGCCAGAGCTTGTCGTAACTACGCAGACTTTTTTGTATCCCGCTACTCTTCTTACAATTACGCTTCTGGAACAGGGTTATATTGCTACGAGCATAAAGTCATCACTACAAAAGTTCTTTGGTCGTCATCATGAATTCGTAGATTGTTATGGTGTATCCAACTTATCCATGAAAACTGATTAGTTCAACGTGTCATAGTTTTCCTATCATTTTTCGTTTACCCCCGACTTGAATTTTATGAGCAACTCAGCGGGTGTTTCTAGAAAAGCGGAGGACGCTCACCCCACCTGGACACCTGGTCAATGTTCCCATTTTTTAGTGGAGTCCTAATTTTACTTTTGTTACTTTATATGTATTTTTGTAGTTACTTTATGTTCATTGTTGTGTTTGTTTGTTCCATGTCTTGTCTTTGTCCCTTGATTACTTTCTTTTGAATTCCACTAGAATCGTGGTTCCCTTTATTACTCTTTCTATGACTGTTTGTTAACTCAAATATTTCAATATATAGCAAAGGGAATCCAATATTTATTCGTGGCGATATTAACGGACATGTAGGTTCTCTTCAACAAATAGACTATATGATTGACCTAGTTCCGCAACGTAATCAAAAATTCGTTTGGAGATCAATTGTTTAACTTCCTGAAAGACAGTAAATGTTGTGTGTTGAACGGACGAAGCAAGAAAGATAAAAATAAGTTCACATACGTTTCAAATACTGCTAGATCGTCCTGCAACACATGGTCTAAAATACGATTAATTGATTGATTGTTGGGGTTTAACGCCCGAGCAGCAATATTTTAGCTTTATTCAGGCGATGAACATGAAATGGGCTAATAAAATGAACATGAAATGATGATGATGAAATGAAAAATGGGATAGGACAAAAGTATAATAGGGTCAACAAATTTTGATTGCCAAAAGAATAAAGGATGGGTGGGTAGGGTCGGGCATTTTAGCCTCCTGTGGCGGAGCGTAAAGGTTCCTACTCCTATCGAATACCACAGCACCTTTCCAACACGGTGCACCGCTATGGTTTGCTGTCAGGGTTTCCGTATTATAGCCTGACACGCCAGGGGTACCCCATTCCACCACCTGGGGCACACAACCCAGTTGTTCTGTGGGTAGAGTGCCTAGCCCAAGGCTAGGTTTCTGAGTACTATTTAGTCGCCTTTTACGACAAGCTCAGCGCTGCTGCAGGCTTATTCTTTTGACACCCGGACCTGCACTGGGCTCTAAAATAAGAAGAAATTTTGAACCGAGATCAAGTACGATGGATATTCGATGTTCGATATTGAATAGTTTGAATGTCGAGTATTGAACATCGAATATCTAACGTACTTGATCTCGGTAAATTATGAAGTGAAAATTGTTTTCAATGTACTGATGAAAATGATATTTCATTAGCTTCGAATTAAAATCCCCCTGATCAATCGTTTCTTCTATGTTAAACTGAACTGTCTGAATATTACAAAATAAATAGATTAAATTCTGTAAAAGTCACACGAGCTACATGAAACATTAATGACTTTCCTGATGTTTTGAAAAGGAAATACACGTCAGGAACATTCCTGCAAAAATCGGGAGAGATGTGTTAAAACACTTAACGGAAAAGTAGACTCTCTCGTAAGAGTACAAAATGCAAATGATGAAATTAATGCGATTTACGAAACGTTGATCAACACACTTCACAAAGAGATAAACGAATACATAATGTACAAAGATATCAAGTCTTCGAGTAGAAAAGCGAAAAACAGAAGCAAGTCATATTTGAACAATCACCTGAAACTTTTGATCAAAAAGGTATTTGTAATTTAAGGGCGAAAATCACAGGAAAATCAAACTTTAAA
This sequence comes from Perna viridis, assembly GCA_037379345.1. Taxonomy (NCBI): domain Eukaryota; kingdom Metazoa; phylum Mollusca; class Bivalvia; order Mytilida; family Mytilidae; genus Perna; species Perna viridis. Next base: position 36,715,207 of record CM074514.1, on the reverse strand, counting down.
CAGAGTTCACGGCAGCCAGAAAAAAATGACAAGGCACTAGAACAAGAAGACCGCAATCTCACGAGGGAACGTATAGAGAAAATACAAACAATAAACACCACAAATCCTGATGAATTCTTGAATAAGATCAGGGAACTTGAACCAGGAAGAAAAAGGCACAACTATTGATAGTGTATTACTGGGAGATGGAACCTTCCCGAACAATCCTAGTATAATTAAAGTATTCTCCAGAAACAAAACCGAAGCTGACGATGAATTCTAAAAGAGTGTAGAATTCGTAAACAATCAATTGGAAACTGAATCCTTACAACTTCAAGCAAACATGGATGATAATGCACCACTTGTGAAAAGCAGCATAAACGACAGGTTAATCTTGCATGAGAAGAAAAGTGTCATTCGAAAAGCGAAAAATGGGAAAGCTGACTCGACAACAATCCGATTGAAATACTATAGAATGAAAAACTGTTAGCAATTATACACCGTCTCTTCAACACTTGTTTCACTAATGGCTCTGTTCCGGACTATTGGTGTGAAAGCATGATTATTCGTCCGCCGTCGAACAAAAAAAGGAAAAGACTATGGAGACCCTTCAGGATACCGATGCATTAGCCTTTTGTCAACAATCGTTTACTTACCTATCTGGAGGAGAAAAAATTGCTTAGTGAGAAACAGAATGGATTCCGTGGACTTCGATCATGCTTGGATCATATCTTCAGTTTGTGCACAATTCTCCGAAATAGAAAGGTGGCAAATAAAAATACGCATCTTTGTCTGTGTCACAGCTTACTCTATTATAAACTGTTGTTAATAAGAATTCATGGAAGCATGAATAAAGCTATCAAATCAACATACGAAAAGCTTCAGGCATCAGTTTGTTTACATGGCATACTCATAAATTGATTTGTGGTAGAAAGGGAGTTTGACAAGGCAACTACTAAGCACTTACTCATTTTTGCTATTTTCATTGACAATCTTGTGCCGGAAATAAATCGTATTGGAAGAGGAATCAGCATCGGAACATAATTATTTAGTGCCTTCTCTATGCAGACGATATCATGTTGTTCTCGGATTCGATAGATGGATTCCAGTCTTTACTAAACTGTGTAAGCGAATGTTCAAAGGAATTGCGACTTAAAGTAAATACGGACAAAACAAATATCATGCAAGTGCGCAAAGCCTCGAAACCCAGGTTCAACCTTGCGTTTCAGTTTGATAATATGACTCTTGAAATCGTTTATAAATACAAATATATCGGACTCAATATTGGTGATTACTTGGATTATACGGAAACAATAAACGAACTAGTTTAAAGTGGAAGCCAGTAATTATGATCACTTGTATCGAAATACATTACGGTGGATCGAATGGACTTTGCCACTGGCTATAGACTAGCGGGCCTAGTGGTCTAGGCCGCTTGACTGTGTAGGCGGAATTACCATAGACGTCACAGCGGTACGAGTCCGAGTCCAGCGGAGGGAACGACAAAGCATTTACTTCATAAATTTGACATTTCTAACATCGTTGCGAATTTTTCAAACCTTTCTATGCTTACCTTATGGTCCCTGTATCAATTTGATCCGATGGAGAAGTATAGCGAATAGAGTCGTCACATTCTGAGGCGTTTTATATATAAATATACACAGGACAGCTCATCAAGATGTCATTATGTAGTATCCTACACAAAACACCTAGATGAGCTGTTCCGTACTACCATACATCGTGTACTAAGTTAGAGCCCTAGATTAATCCTACGAGGTGGAATGACCCGGCCTAGATGGCCAAGTGGTCTAGGGCGGAGGACTTTGTGCAGGCGGTGTTGCCATAGATGTCACTGCGGTACGAATTCGAGTCCCGCGGAGGGAACGACCAAAAATTTGCATCGCAACTTTGACAGTTCTATCGTTGGGAATTTTCATTCATTCATTCCTTGCATTGCATATGGTAGAACCTCTCGGTGATGGTTTGAAAAAAGTTATTGCTGTTGTTGGAAACAGAAACAGTGTATATGGTTGATGGACTATCCGCGTCAATTGATCTCTTTCTCCTCGATGGAGGTAATTCACAATACATAATAAAGGAACTTTTGTAAATTCTTTGGTATGTAAATGATTTTTCAAATACAAGGGAGGCATCTGAGCCATTATTAAAAATCTGCAAGTATGAAAAAATCTGCATAATGCGAATTCAAAAAGTGAATTTGCTTGTTTTCATTTTTATTTCATAAAAACATCCACTAATAGTCTTTTTTAATATTCCCGACTTTGGCTTTGTTTCATAAGATTTTTAGCAAAGGGAGTAATCGCTCTAGACTTCTAACAAATAGGCGTCTGGAAAAGTGTTATGTTACTACAAGATTGAAGTCATTACTGCTGAAGTTCTATGTTCGTCATCATGAACTCAAAGATCGGTACGGTGTATCCATCTTCGCCATAGTTTTCCTTTCCTCTTCCGTCTACCCTGGACTTGACTTTTTATGAGCAACTCGGTGGGTGTTTCTAGAAAAGCAGAGGACGCTTACCTTACCGGTGCACCTGGTCCATGCTCCACGTTTTTAATGGAGTCCGAGTTGCTCATTTGTTTTTGTTGCTTTGTGTGTATGATTTTAGTTACTTTGGTCTTTGTTGTGTATGTCTGTTTTCCATGTCTAGTCTTGGTGCCTAGATTGCATTCGTTTGATAACCGCTATAGCATTGGTTCCCTTCATTACTCGTTCTACAAATTTGTCATCCGACAGACTGGTTTACTGTCAAATGGACAGCAGAAGACTTTAAATTCAAATATTCAATTTATTAGAGTCGTAGTAAGTACTTGGATACTTTTATATAACTTATTTCAAATTATTCATGTACTGATCGAAGTGAATTTTTCAAGTTTCCAAGAAAAATGTTTACCGATTTCCTTTTCCCTATTGAGACCGCAAACCAAATTGTCGGGTGTTGGTGGGTTATGTCCCTTATGAAAAACAGGATAAAATGACTTGCATTCCGTAAATATGAAAAACAACTATTTGGTTAAAAGTTTTAAAGAAAGGGAAAATTAAGTCTACCATTTTGTGTGATTCTATTTCTTTGCTACGTAAGATCAACACCTTATGGCAGTTATACAACATAATTTACCTATTAATTTTATAGGAAACAAATTCATATCATTAAGCATTCTGATGCAAATAAAATCGAATGGTTGATTGATTATGGTTTAACGTCCATTGACGAGTTTTTCATGCATTTCAGGCCAAGAACGATTGACCATTCTAATAGGCCTGCTTTGTTTTAATGTACATATAAAATATTTTAAAAGGTAATAATTGAACATGTTAAATGTTGATATGCTTACTGAATACGCCGTAAAATTACAGACAAGTCATCCTTTTCTGAAGTTTTGTCCAGGGATTGTAAACGTCCTGCACGGTCTTTTAGAAATATCACTTTCCCCTATAAACGCTGTTTGCTCTATATCTGGAATCGTTGATCTGTTCAAAGCACAGTTATAACCAAAATATTCCCCCGCACAAGTGCATTCACCTGCAAACGTACAAGGTATTATATAGTAGCAAGGTGACTGACTAGCCATAAAACCTGGTTTAACCCATTATTTAATTTTGAAATGCTTGTACCAAGTCAGAAACATAGTTGCTATTTTCGTTTTTCCGGTTTATTTTTTACCTAGCCTGTCCATGTATCATTTGCTATGATCGATAAACGAGAGAAATAACCATAATCAGTTCTATATATTTTAAAAAAAATATTTTTAAAGACCTATGATATTTTTTCACCTTATGGGACAGATCAAACTTTGATGCGCTGATGAAAGTTGTCATACTCATGAGAACGTGGAATTGGTTGCTCATTGTCTTGACAACTTTCCTGTACCTTTTTTTTGTTTGTTTGTACAAATTGTCATGTTTTTTTTTTCGTTTATAATACCGCCGAGGAATTTTTTATATTAGAATATATATTTTTCTCAAGAACGTCATCGTAAAAGATGTCTGAGAATGTTAAAAAAAAACAATATTAGTATGTCCTTCAAACAGCTGTGAATAAATGCACATATCATGACATGAAGGAAATGAAGATGTAAGGTACCCTGTCAAGAATATGCCTTTGACACATATTCCATTGACTGAACAATTACTTGGACACGAAGCTTCCTGTATCAAAACAAATATCAAAATTATGTCTCCATTATTGTTTGTATCTTCGATGATGTCAGATTCTCTTTTTCTAGCTTCCCTGATGCAGGTATTGGTAAAATCAGTCAAGGTGGCATGAATCCAGTGTTGATACTTCAAATATAAGTCAAAATTGATAATTAATGGCCATAATAATTATTGTTAAAATTTGTTTAAGTGTTATTTTGCTTCTACCAGTACTGAGCATTTTAAAGAAAATAATATTTAATTCTTTGTATATATCACAGTACGAATCGGGATCCATCCAACTGCTACTGGACACTAAAATAGATAATACTTGTGCGAATCGGAGGACAGAAACAATAACTTTCTATTTCGGACAACAATATAATTTTTTTTGTAGTTCGATAACCATTCGTCCTCTCTTGTATGTACATTCTGGTAGATATTGGGAAGAAAAACGAAGAGTATATAATGGGACATTTCAGATGAATACAAATCCAAGTTCATGGTCTAATCGCAAAAACAGGAAACAATGACGATTTATATACACAATGTAGCGAACATGACAAACTGCGATTACAAACTAAAACTGATGACAAACAAATAAGTCATCACTAAGAGTGACATCATGTGATGATTTGCATGGAAAGGTAGGCGCATCCTGCTCTGCCAGCGGCACCCGTTACATTGCAAGTGAGTATAATCCGGTAAGTGTCTAGTTACAGACATTGAGATATGTGTATAATTTTCCGAGTGATTTGTCCCCAAATCTAGCTCTCAATATCTATCTCTATGTAAAAAATTTCTGTGGTACTTTATAACATTTCATTCCTTCCGTAATTATTAAGTTCATGTCTTACTAATCTACTAATCTTCGAAAGAAACAATGACATTTATCATAAGTATACACATGCAAATACAATAAGTAATAAAATACTTTCATTTTTCCCTTGGATAAGTTTTTCAAGTACTTCAAGTTCTGCTTTAAGGAATTACTTCCCAAAGTTCGTGTCTCATTGTACATGACATTGTGGTTTTAGGTGTTTAGAAATGCTTTGTTGAAAAATGACGAGCAAACATCCTTATATATAAGTTTCATGGTTTATTTTAATGTGAAATTTTCATTGGGAATTGTAAGACCATGTAATGCAATGTATATTTTTTAGGATATTGTATTTCTACAGTCTTTACAACACGCAAGTCCGCTATGGTTCACGGGAAAGATTATATTCTAATTAGGCTGTATTATTCGGCCACCAGAAATGCACAAATTTAGAACTCTGTGAGCTGAGAATTCAAACACTGGCCAAATTTCTGAGTATTTCTAAACTCTACGACAAGCTTAGTTTTATATCGGCCATATCATTTTGAACTCATTGACCGTGCATGGGGCTTACAAAAGGATATATATATATATAATCTTCACCAAAGTTGACAAGTATGAATCTATTGGACAAGTTCGGAAAGATGTATGGTACACTGTTCTTTTATGTATTATTTAAATCATTTTTCTTGCATATCCAAGTAAACGGTTTACCTTGATGTCTAAAATGCACGTGGAAATGTACGAAGATACATTAAGATAAGATAGGTTGTTGGGTACAAGGGGCATAATTTGGAGCGTTGCTTAGCCCTTGTGAACAAAATTCTCTTGCTAATTCATCTGTGTATCCATTTTTTCCAATCTGCAATATTCTGTAAATAAAATAGCAATTTAAGTATAAAGGTATATTTACCTTGTAATGGAATTAAACTTCAGAAATCGTTTTCACAATCATAATATCATATTAGCTATTATTCCTCGTTTAAAAAAAAAACAACATTTTTTTCAATAAAGTGGAAAACAAATATTGAGGTTTTCAGATGATAGGTGTATCAGTAAAACAAGAACAAATTTAATTTTAATATTATACAAAAAGGAAAAGGGGTGTTGTATTTAATAAAATTTATTTACATTTGTTGACTGTGAGTCATCTGCATAAAGCGGAAAGATGGGAAACTAGTCCTCTTCATTGTTGTTTTCAGTTGATCTTTTAGATCTACCATCATTGTAGTTTTACAATTGCACAAGACGTTCTAACAATACTAGTAGGTACTTCAGCATCCCGGCATGGTCTCATGGCAGCTGTTAAATTACAACTAAAATAAGGCTACTCAGAAGGATATGCCTTGTCTTCCATCTTACATGTACAATATTGCTGTCCCTGGTACTCTGTGTTTGGTAAATTTCCAGATGGATCAAAGAGCGTAAGGTTTGTATTTCCATTTGATTCACTTACTCTTAAATCGGAAATATTTGTTGCCAAATCGTGTATACGTTACTGTGTAGTAATAGGCTTGCAGCGTTTCATTTAAAGATTATATTCATATTGAAATACAACAGTAATATATGTGTTTTATTCATCGGTCACGCAGGTAAATTGAAAATCCAATGTGTATCCTTATCAATTGATTTACCAAACAAATTGGTAATAATTGTTTGTACACGGTATAATTAACATTTCTGACACATACGATAAGAATGTTCAATAGTAAAGCAACCTTTCAAAAGATATTACGATAAGCAAATGATTTTTGGAAACCATGAAAAAAATAAGATATCGCATTGGTGAGAGTTTACTCCTTGAATATATATATATAAATGGTATTTTTGTATTTAATAACCACTGTGTCGATGCTGGTAGATTAAAGGTCTTCGTCCCAGTTGTCAGACTTGTCAGGCCCCAAAATCCATAAGACTGTATTTATTATATTTATCGAAATTTGCAGTTTAACAAATTGCCATCAATGCCATAAATTCTAAGGCTAATGTTGTACATGGTAGAACCCATCGGTGCCGGCTTTACGACCTATTTTGATTGTTTTGGTTCTGAATAATTCTTGCATTAAGTCAATACTAATGATGAAAGGTTTCCCCTTGAAACACAAGTACAGCACATCGAAATTTGTAATATATATAATTGGTATTTTTTTTGTATTTCATTCCTTTGTATTTCCTTACTTCCAAGACTTAACAAAAGTTTCTATGTCTGCTGTGCCTAATTCGTTTCTAACTGTAAACTCATCCGATTGGTCTCCATTAAATATACCACACAGTCCACGAGTAACGTCCATGTCAAGTGTAGATGGAAAAATGTTTATTGTGTTCAATCCATAAAAATGGTAAACTTGACCATGTGAAACTACAACTTGTGTTCCGGTTGGAGGAGTAATCTGTTCAGGAAAAAAATAAACAAAACAATTTTAGTACATGCACAGTGTAGTAAGATATGCTTATTCTTAAAAATCCAATTTACTTTTCCCAACAGATTTTAAGCAAACAATGTAAGTTTAGGTAAAGAAATCTTGTTTTTTTTAACTATTTTTTATATTACATTTTCCGTAAAAAGACATATTATAGATACATGATCTTTTTTTTTATAATTAAAGCAAATGCTTTTTCTAGATGTTTTTTTTTAAATTTAGGTTTAGGTTTGCTGAATGATATTTAATGAAACAATTCAAGGTTTCGCTGAATGTGAAATCATATCGTTTGGTACCATAGTTTCTTTTTTTATATTTAGGATTTAATCAACGACCCTTAAACGAGATCAAAATATTTGTTCGTATGATATACAATAATTACATTAATTGTGCATATAATAAAAGAGTAAAATTCTAGCGAAAATCAAAAGAATGGAATCCAGGGTCAAAAACCAGACATGGAAAACAGACAAACACAACAAAGAACAGAGAAAAAAATAATATCTATAAAGCAACAAAATTTTATGTATTAATATACTAAATAAACTAAATAAACTAAATAAATTACATTATGGATAGAAATGTATTGCCTACTCGAGAGATCTCATTTTGATAGTTATTGAGAAAGATAAATATGTGACAGTGGGAGAACTTAGTAAATTGATATTTTAACAAAAACATATATATTATACTATACATTTATCGAGTTTCCAATCTCAGAAACAATCAAACTCTCTTCATCGCACAATCTTTCTACCATATATCTGTTTACTCTTCTCCTAGTTATTGTCCCAACAGTTTCTGTGGTCTCACAAAAGTTTGCAACAAACAAGCTTTCTGCATTCTGACTGCCAATCCGCAGTTGCACAATGCTGTTGCACTTTTACATTGACGGAAATACGCGTTAATCTGAGAAAAATAATTCGGAGGGACACAATGATATGAGGCTGACTTCACACTGTCTGTAGTATCTTTTATCTCAAGTTATTTTGGGTAGATGCGATGTTTCAAATCCCCGAAATTAGGATTGTTTCAAGATAACACGTCATCTATATAGCGGACACTGAGATTGAAGGATCTAGCCAAACAATATTCTTTCTTTCTGATCAGATCAGCTATAAAGTCAGCCTCATAAGAGTGAAGGAATATGTCAGCTAGTAAAGGAGCACAATTTGTTCCCATTGGAATGCCGACCGTTTGTTGAAAAACACGTCCACCACACTGGACAAATATGTTGTCGATTAAAAATTCCAGCATTTTGTAAACATCTTCCTCCGTATATTTGGAAGATGATTTGAAATTATTTCTTACAAAGTATGAGAAATCTCTATCAAGAACTATATATCTGTATCTAGGTGTACCATCTTTTTTTTGGAAAAACAACAATGTATAATGTTTTTAAGTCGGGATTTTAACTGAGTATGGGGAATAGAAGTATACAGTATTGAAAAATCACAGGTTTTAATGCTATTATATTCAGATAATAGTCTTGAACTGATTGTCTCCAAAAGATCTTTTGAATTTGTCAGGATCCACATTGAATTAATACCACTACGGGAGTAACAAGTATTGTGGTAGGACTGTAGACCCTCTTTGACAGTTGTGAGTATAGAAGTTAAACGTTTTGAAAGAGGTTTGGTGGTACATTTTGCAGATCCAGCTATGAAACGTTGTTTGTATGGATTCTTGTGAAGTTTAGGAATCCAGTACATAGACGGTAAATCACAATCATCGTCCTTGGTAGAGAGACCAAAAGAGGATAGCACAGATTTATGGTTTTCCACAATCTCTTCTTTGGAAAGAGTGGTAGCAGTGTAGGTCTTATCACTGCTATTATTTTCTACGTCTACCTCTGATAATAAACATTGGATATAAAACGTTTTGCAGACAAAAACAATGTTGTTTTGGGCTTTGTCTGCTGGTACGACAACATATTTGTCATGTATAGTAGACAATGTTTTTGCTACATCGAGGTCTTTGAAAACTGACAAAAAACATGTCAAAAAGTTGGAGAGTTAAGGATGTTCTTTAATCCTGAATAAAAATCCATATTTTTTTTTATGCTGAAATAATATCCAATAGAGCTCATTTTATAACTTAATAACAATGATTGAGGAGATTAGTGTTCACACATATGATTAAATTTGAATCTCCTTTATTTTGGCTGGTTTTCATATTTGAATAAGAATGTCTCAATTTTGGTAGTTCATACCTAATACTTTCCCTATTTTGTCTCAAAGATGAATTCAAACAAAGATACTGTAAAATTTCAAGATAAAACAATTTAGGTCACGGAACTTAAATTTGGAATTGAGTCTAAATATAAGCTGTTTTCGACGTAGTGGGCGTGTTTTTTTCAACAAACGGTCGATATTCCAATGGGAACAAATTGTGCTCCTTTACTTGCTGACCTATTCCTTCACTCTTATGAGGCTGACTTTATAGCTGATCTGACCAGAAAGAAAGAATATCGTTTGGTTAGATCCTTCAATCTCAGTTTCCGCTATATAGACGTATTATAAAATATATAAATATAACTATTTACTCCTTTAAAATTCACATTTCTGTACGAATTAGCAAGTTGACTGAAAAAAAATGTTCCATGTAATAGGTTTTATCTACCTTTAACGGTGCATGTTAGGAAATATATGGCGACAACAAAACGTTACATATTGGAAAAAAAATTTCGAAAGGGACACAAAAAACACGCAACTATTTTTGCCATGATATTTAGAATCATTATCTCGTCAATGGTAAATAGAGTAAGTCGTTTACCTTAAAATCTGGTAGTGTAATAGCTGTAAACATATATAGAAAGTGTGGATTAAGCGAGCTATGCCTTGTATCTTAAGACAGTCGGAGAAACACAATCCTGTAATATTAAGGTATCTTGTCTCATTCCACTTGGAATGATTGAATGCTACACCACAATACTGGTTAACAAAAATCAAACCTTCATCTGAAATACCATTTAAACATAAACTGGGATCCTGCTGGTATTTTGGAATGAAGTTGAGATGGCATTTTTGTTTCCTGGTTTCATTCCTGTGTAGACAAATTAAATCTTGCAAGAGCATTCATAAATAAATGTATTAATTCTATCATAAAAGCAACAATCTAAGAAAAACTTTCAGGTATTTCTGCCGACTTCTAAAAATGGATTGAAGATGTCACGCATACAAGAATTTATTTTCTGAGTGTGCATTAGCTACTTCACAGCACAACAATATAAAATGAAAATATAATAAATGTTTTTACACACTAATCGCATATAATTTTTAAATAACATATTTTGCAGAATTTATGTTACGATGAAAATTTTGAAAAAAGTTTAAATGTCTCGGCATTGCCAGAGATAAGAGTTAAAATAGTTTACATTCTTAAGTCATATTTTACTTATTTTTTTATTCGAAACCTGTAACTTTTGTTTACATGCCATCAATACCAATGATGTCAATAACCAAAGTCAAACTGCATTTTATACAATTTTGGTGTTTAAGTAGATTAAGCAAATGACCCTATACAGCGGAAGTCTATATTGCCATTTGCCTTTTAAAATTTTGCATAGTTGAATCATGCACAATAATCACAGTAAATTTTGTTGTCTGTTGTTGTTCTGCAGGCTTTTTGTCTGGCTTTTCGACAAAATAGTACTTAGGGTTTCAAGCAAAATTAGACAGGAGGGGCACCGATTGTAGTGAACAGGGCATTATTATTATGAGTGGCTACTTATGCTCTAACAGGCCAGCCACATGGTATCGGAATGGTTAGCCTGACCGGTATTCTTATACTTTTTGACTCTGACACTGCATATTCATTTTGTTCGCTCTAGGACAAAAAGAACAAAAATACAGTAAACAGAGTTGTATTTTTTATAATAACATAAATGAAATAAATATCATAAATCACAATAATAGTTTAGTCTTATTAAAAACAGTTTTCACTTTTTTGCTTGCTCAAGATTTCATTTCAAACAAAAATTTTAAAAGCTGTTTTTGTTTATACTAATACACATGTATGACGTTCTTTATAGGCTTTGAGACTACAACTGATTTTCGATTGCTATATGAGCGGCACCCGACTTGAGCGTGGTTTGTGTGTGTATAAATTACCGCCCACGTTAATCATGTAAACAAACGCATGTATTATTCTAATGTGTATCAGCTGTTTTCATTCATATCAGTAGCGTAAATGAACATCAAATTTATTTTTAGTAAAAATATTAAAGTTATAATTTAAGAAATGTTATATCATATTCCGTAAAAATCTCTTACACACATAATTGGTAGCAGTGGCCACGTTCAGTCGTCACGTGCCCCGAGCGCCATCATGTATGAAACCAAACAATAACAACTGCCAATGAATGAAACATTGTACCTGTCCGTGTGTGAAAGTCTGACCTTATAATGCTAACGACTGATGTCATATCTAACATCGATCTACTTAGTTCACCCTTCCCTTCATTTTAAAAACAAGAAAGCAAACATAGCGAGCATAAAGTGTACAGCCAAGGACAAATTAGCGGGTCTAAGGGTACCGTAATAGGTCCCGGAAATGTTAAAATTAGAATCAATATAAATCATGGAAACACCATTTTATCATTGTTTTACAATGGGGTGACCATTTATGCCGCATTATGTTACCCCGTGAGATATCGAGGGGTAAAATATCGGCATAAATGACCAGCCTGTGGTAAAACAAATTTGACAGTTCTAACATCGTTGGGATTTTTTCAGACCCTTCTATAAGTTTACGCTATCTTCCCTGTATCAATTTAATCCGATGGAGCAGTGTAGCGAATAGAGTCGTTACATTCTGAGACGTTTGTATAATATTGATTTGTTGTGACATGCATCAATTTGATCCTCTATCCTACATAATAACACCTAGATGAACTGTCCTGTACTACCATACATCGTGTACCTGGTCAAGAGTCCTAGATTAATCCTACGAGAAGGAATGACCCGGCCAGCGAAGCTTATTTTTTTATATAGCCTAGCTGGCCGAGTGGTCTAGGGCGCTGGACTTTGTGTAGGCGGTGTTGCCATAGATGTCACAGCGGTAGGAGTTCGAGTCCCGCGGAGGGAACGAGCAAAAATTTGCATCGCAAATTTGACAGTTCTGACATCGTTGGGAATTTTTCAGAACCTTCTATAAGTTTACGTAATCTTCCCTGTATAGATTTGATCCGATGGAACAGTGTAGCGAATACAGTCGTCACATTCTGAGACGTTTGTATATATATATATATATATGTATATATATTATTCATAGGAATTGATTACCTTGACACCAGCGAAAAATGGTTCGGAAAAGTATTCTGGTCCAGTCACGCCATATCCATTGCCCCAAACACTCATGGAGCATTTGATCATGAAATTTGGTCTATAACGAGAGGTCCAATGTTCTTGATGTAGTATAGCTTCACCATTTTCAATAGCAGCTTTCGTCGGATTATATTGTTTAGCGTTTATTAACTCAAGCTCCGCGACATACCATCTAATGTTATACTCATAAAGGTCATTTAAACTGTCAGCTCGGCACGCGAATGTGATGTTGCTGAATATGTAGTCGATTCCTCTTAATTTTCCAGGAATTTCCTTAAGCTGTGATGTTAAAAAAGGCCTTCGGGTAAAATTTGTAAATGCTGCAAAAATACAAATTATATATCACACAATTTCGAAGCGTTTATGTGCCTAAATAGTATACTTCTTTTGAATTACAAGTCATAGAAATAATAATACTTCCCTACAAAAGCTTTGAGTACTTGGCAAAGTTACCTAACTCTTTCGAAATATCCAAATTACAATTGTCTACAATTCTTGGTTTTGTTTAATGTATATATCATAGGTTAATATGACCCTTTTCAACACAGATTTTTTTTTTTTTTGTAGATTTTTATAGTTTTTAATTGGTGTACGCAAAGCACTAGCTCAGGATTTAAAAAAAAAGTCATTAAAAGAAAGAAAAAAAAAACAAATATGGTGAAGACAACTACTGCACCAATGTATTTCCTAAAAATTCATCCATGACTATCATCTCTTAGCTATTGATAGACAAATGTCTGTTGTAGGGCAAAACGAGTTTTATAAAGCCGTCACCATCCCTCTTTTTATAAGGACAATAATTAACCTAAACATCAAACAAACACTCAATAATTCTTCCAATTCCCTTAAAAGAAAACCTCAACATACACTAAGTTACTGAAAAGTAGCTCAATATATATAAAGTAATGACAATACCATCAAAACTACCAGCATTTGAAATGATTGATTACTACAGTTCAAATGGACTGGATTTAGCGTTGTAACGTCAAAATACTTAATAGACAGAATTCGAAGTAGTGCAACAATAAACACATACTTAGTTTTACAAAGAGATGCAATCAGTGATCGATTTCTGTTTATGTGAAAACTAGGTTCAGGGAAAGGACCATACATTGAAAATTAGCCTAATTAACCTACTAAGGACAGTAGGTGTTCTTAAATGTGCTTCTTTATAGAATATTTTCGTAGGAAACCGGAATGGCAACATCATTTTAAATCACATTATATCCGTTTCCAAATATCTCTTTAGGGAGTGGGGATACTTCGCTTGAATATACCATATTATGGAGCTGTTTATAAATAGATACCGATATACAAAGATATGTCATTGTTACTTACGTCCACATCCAGGTGGGAATCCCGTTTCTGACGACTGTCCCTCTGGGCATGGAATCTTATCACATAACAAGTGCAATATTATGAAGTGTATTTTAAGTATATATTTATTATTTGATATGTATAGAACATAAAACATTACTTACTAATAACAAGGTATATATATATAACTCCATGAAAAGAAATGATCACTTTTTAATTAATTGCATACATGGATTTTTAATAGTTCTCAAATGACCACATGATATTGTTCTAAACGCATATTCTGTAGCTAACTGTCATTAGTTTATTTCATTCAACAGTATTTTTCTACTCAAACATACATATTTTTTTTGTCTTTTATATTTCTCACTACTCTGAACGCAAGCTTTCTCTAATATCATTATAGCAACATTTTGAATAGGTGCCTTACTTAATGGATGATGAATTTCGATACGAGAACTCTTTGAGTAAAGAATAAGGCAAAATATGTTTCAATTAGAAAAAAAAGCTGAAAAGAAAATAGATGTTCCCTTTCTTTCAATTTTTCCCGATATAAGCAGTGAAATATTTCTGGGATGTGTTAAATGTTTTAAGCAAATCAGACCAAATAGAGGAATATGATGCGCTTCCTATTGCTTGAAGCTTGCACAGAATTGTACTTAATGATCATTACCAAAACAATAGGCAGAGAAACATCCAACCGTACGTACAAGTTTATACACTAAGTAACCATCGCATCCTTTTATCTGTATGTTATATGTATTCTATTTACAGCCATACAGGTTAGACGCATATGCAGCTCTGTTTACAGTTATGCCTTCAGCCGGATATAAGTCCTGATTAGCGTCTACAGTATCTTAAAAAATAAACTTTTTCGATATATGTATAAACTTTCAAGAACTCCCGAATCTGGCATGTTTATAAAGTGAGAATATGTATAGTATGTATCATGTCAATGAGACAACAACCCTTAACGTTTAAGTTCCTTTGTGTTTGATTTGAGTTTTACGGCCAATTTTTCGTCGAGAAGGAGAATCAGGAATTGTAATACTTTGATCTTTCTGATGATGAGAGGAAGATTATGGAGAAAAAACGTAACTTAAAGGAGTCAAGAAACTTTAAGGATATTTTCATTGACCACTCTGTTACAAGATCACAGCGGATTATCAATTCTAGCCTTAAGTAAATTGAGAAATCTATTGATGATAATAAACTAGATGTTAAAGGTTCAGTGGTAAAACCTAGATCTGATTATACCAATCACAGAATAACCAAGGGAACCAAGGTTATAACGGTAATCAAAATAATGTTTACAATTATAAATGAAAAGTCATCACATTTGGTCACTAGTTTTCTTTTACCATCGATTCCTTAGGTAGGTCATGATATAATGCCGACTTCACAGTTTCTCTGGTATCCTTTATCTCAAGTTTTTTTTAGGGTAGAAGCGTAAAATGTTTTAGGTAACAAGACTCATCAGTTGCATTAGAAGCAAATACATATACATGTAGTTTAAAATTAAAAGGTAGATTGTATACAACAAGTACTCAAAGGCAATTTAAAATATCGAAATGAGAAGCCATATTCAGCGCCGATTAATTCCAACAGATGATGTCAAAATGCTATTGTTTTGTAGTTCAATGTTTAATACAAGGAATGAAGCATCAGTGACTTAGGGGGTTCGAATTTTTGGCTACAGCAAGTGTCGGTAAATAATATAATACATAATATATAATATAAATCAGAAAAATTCTGTCTACTGGGATGATGAATACCCATGAGGACCTGTGGCCAACCAGTGGTGTTATCGTTCAAGTGGATTCTAACTTAAAAATACCAATCATATATTGCAGATTCCAATATGATGTACGCGTGCTTCCATGTGTACAACCTCTCATCGGCAGCACTAGAATCAAATAATTAGGAAGTCCCAGATTCACACACAAGCTGTATACATACAAGAGGCACTCACAACCAAGGTTAACAGATCAGTAGTCAATACTGGTTTTTAATGATTATTACCAGTCGATTAGATAATACACATGTAAGCATTGCAACATATGAATCGTTGTTCTTAAGGTGGATGAATTTATGTTTAATAAGTAATGTTTAAAGCAAATTGGCTTTTTATTTTGCTAGTATCTACAATATCAATCACTCTATGATTCTTAAATCTTTTTACTGTTGCACTATGATATTGCAGTCTTTGCATCTGATACTAGTCTTACTAGCGTCTTCGTCAATGATGTAGAAGTTCAAAATTTGAGCCCCGTGCAAATTCGGGTGTCGAAAGAATAGGCCTGCAGCAGAGCTAAGCTTGTCGTAAAAGGCGACTAAATAGTGCTCAGAGACCTATGCGGGGGGCTAGGCGCTCTGCCCACAGAGCAACTGGGATGTGTGTCCCAAGTGGTGGAATAGGGTACCCCTGGCGTGTTACATGCTGGGGTTGTCAGGCTACAATGCGGAAAACCTGACCGCAAATCATAATGGTGCACCTTGTTGGGGAAGATGTCACGTTCCTCGCACGTAAAAGAACCCTGTTGTGGTATTCGATAGGAGTAGGAACCTTTGTGCTCCGCCACAGGAGGCTAAATTGCCCGACCTACCCATCCCTCCCTTTTTCTTGTGGCAATCAAAATTTGTCGACTCTATTATCCGTATGTCCCATCCCTTTTTTCATTTCATCATCATCACTCCATGTTCATTTTATCATCCCTTTCATGTTCATCGCCTGAATATAGCTGACATATTGCTGTTCGGGCGTTAACCCCAACAATTAATCAATCAATCAATCAAAATTTGAGGGTCTCATCTTGACTTTCATGTCAATCAAGTCAATCTAGCCACTGTTATGAAGGGATATTGTCCGACATTACCGTATGCGGACCGGAATTAATCTACCGATCAACTGACTGGAATAAATTCTTTGTTTTGTTACGCATAAAAATGGCGTGTCCCAGATAACGCCAATAATATTTTGTCAAAGTAAACAATGTAAAAAAATGGCACATTCGAAAAAAAACCATGTTGACAACTCTTAAAAGTTTTGGTGTGCTGTGCCAGAATGCATTGCAGACAGTATGAAGAAGACTAGCGTCGAAGTTGTAACTAAGGGCGGCAGAAAGGCTAACGAAACGTTACCGGAAACGTCTTTTCCAACCTCCATCACAAAGAGCAAACGATCTCGAAAATGTTAATGACTACCTGTCAGCCAGGTGAAGAGTAAATTAAATTAATATATAATATTTACTTAATAAAATAAAAAAAGTTCACGAATTAAAGTTTTTATTTCTTATAAAGTTATGTACTACATTTACAGGATTATTAGTTATTTGAATGGGAAATGTATATTTTCCGTCGCAGTAAGTATAGTTTCGCTTTTCACCTTTGACCTTAAGGACGCTCTACCATGGAAACGCAAGTCGTCTGATTGCAATTCTGCTTCCCGATTGGCCAGCCAAATACTAATAACTTAGGGGCGTTCGAAAAAAAACAAACTGTATCGAAAATTGAAATTGCGTGCCATGTGTTATTTTCTGAATGAAATGTAGAAAATTCTAAGTAAAGAGAACAAATTTTACTGCTGCGTCGGGTATCTTTTTTCAAAGATAGTACTATTATATCATGATAAATTGCCCACCGGATAGTGATATTGCCTGAAACGTTGATAATGTTTTGAATCGCAGGCGAGGGCATCGTCAATTTTGAAGGCAAATATCACTTCCAAATGGCCACCAATTTAACGATAATGCCCTCTAGGCTACTACTAAGTAATTATTGTGTTTATTTCATTGAATTATCTAAAGAGGGCATTATCGTGTGGTAACGACCCGAGCATTTACGCGTGATAATGACCCGCGCATTTTCGCATTACAATGCCCGTCTGACATATTAAATACACATTAATGAATACATTATTAGGTTTTAACGAATGAAATAACTTATTCTTCTCTGATATGAAAAAAATGTATCGAAGATTCTCTTCTTAATTTGTTTAACAAACCTTTATCCGTTTGGCCAATAATGTGCAGCTTTATACATGATATAGTTTGTTTTGACACAAACATGTATACAATATCAAAAGCCTCGAAAAATGACATAAACTTTTTCATTGGAAATGAAACGACATAAATTGACGTGATGATATTTTAAAATGTCTTAACATTTTTGGAAACGCAATGCGACCATTATATCTACCGCAGCACCAATAGTGCCCTCGTCTTCCGGCGTTTCAAGCAATACTTTGAGCAGTAACCATTTCAAGGTTAAATGTCTGGTTCATAAGTGACACCATCATGAGCTTGAGATTGTGTTATACAAATGCAAGTGGCCGATTATGAAAAGACGGGCGAAAATCGTAATCCAACATGTATAAACTGTCACTCATGCGAAATGCAAGTTACAGTATGGGCAACTTTTGGGTTTGCATGTGTCTACAGTACTAGATATGAATAAAACATGCGAAAAAAACAAGTTTTAATATATTGCAGTGAAATACCACAGTTTCAAACATTATCTGACAAAATGCAATGGCACATAGCTTAAACATGAACACTTTAAGTTAGATTCAAATAAGAATCGTATAAAACTCATTGAATTTAAAGTATAATTTGAAGTACACGTTTTAATGCTTTAATGTTCGGATTAAATTTTATTCAAAGCCTGGCTAGACTAGTGTGCTGTAAAAATTTGTCATCTGACCTGAACTAAAATATAATTGTTTATATTTTTTCAACTGAGTTTAAATTAGCCTTCCTGATCAGAAATCGGCCTAGCAAGTTCGTATACATCTTCCTGTGTGATGTTTGCTTGTCTATTGAACCCAGTGACAGTTGGATCAAGCACAGCATATTGTTCTGGCACGTAGTCCGTGTTCATTGCTGCATCAGAGCTTATGTTGTAATAACACTGTTCGTCAATACATTGTTCTTGTTTTTCTGCAGCCTCATTTCGTAAATTTTGAAGTCCTTCCGGAACCACTTCGTCATAGTAGGCGGCGTTGCTCAATGCATTTCCGGTCACATGTCGTTGGTTGGTCTCACAAGAAGAATCGTACACCGCCATGTAGGAATGTTCGTCAACTGGATTTTTTGTATGTGAGTTTGAATAAGCATAAAACCCTTTATAGTGGTGCTGGTCCCTATCTGGTCCCAATGAATCGTATATCAAATTTTGTTTGGGTGAAAGTCTGGAATTTTGCTGTGATTGGGTTGTTGGTGAACACTGCTCTGCAATGTTTTCTGTCGGTGGACATTCTTTGTCAGTCGAAAAATGCTTCAGACAAGGAACTGGAACCTGAATGTGATACCTACAAAATTGATTGTTTTGATACAAAACTTACATTTTATAGAATTTTTATTTTGCTTAACAACACTTAGCAACATACATGTATTAGTAGAGATACACAAAGAGACGATAAACGCGTGATAGTATTTTGAAAAGTGTCGCGATCTTTTATGTTATTTGACTATAATTTTGATTGCCACCAGAAATAGGGAGAGGTGGGTAGGGTCGGGCAATTTAGCCTCCTGTGGCGGAGCCCTACGGTTCCTACTCCTATCGAATACCACAATAGGGTTCTTTAACGTGCGAGGAACGTGGCATCTTTCCCAACACGGTGCACCACTATGGTTTGCGGTCAGGTTTTCCGTATTATAGCCTGACAACCCCAGCATGTAACACGCCAGGGGTACCCCATTCCACCACCTTGGGCACACATCCCAGTTGCTCTGTGGGCAGAGCGTCCTAGCCCCCGGCTACGGTTCTGAGCACTATTTAGTCGCCTTTTACGACAAGCTTAGCGCTACTGCAGGCCTATTCATTTAACACCCGGACCTGCACGGGGAACTCCGCAACTTAAATAATTTCACACAAAATAACGTTTTGATTACTAATCGATTATTAATATTTGGACTGTCACCCATTAAAATGAAATTATAAGGGATGTTTCCAATTTTTAACAGGTTAATATACGAAATAACCTGGTTTGGACAAGTTAACATCATTTTTTATAAACATTCCTTAATGTGCATTTCTTGAAAATACCTTGTAATGATCAAAATTTAAAAACACTAACAAAACGTTTAAAAGGGGAAAAGGAAAGTGACGATCTACACACAACGGAATAGAATAGAAAAATAGAATTACATGTTTAAGAAAAGGAAAGACATTACCCAAAACAAACTGAAGCATTTGTAATATGATCTATTAAATAAAAAACTGTAGAGACATCAGGTGCTCGAGATGGGTAAGCATTTCCAGCTGTGCATTTGTAAGTGAGTAAATACAGATTCTCCTTCAGTCTCGAGGGGATTACAGGATTTTTGCACTTGAGATGGTTAAATTTAGGATTTTAATCCACGAGCTTTAGCGAGTGAGTTAAAAATCGAAAATTTAACTATCGAGAATGTAGAAATCCTTTATTCCCCGAGAGAAATGAGGGAGAATCTGTTTCTACCATGAATAAAACCATTAAAAATAAATTAAACAACACCCTCAATACTCCCAACATCAAATACGTCATCAATGACCTCCCCTCCAGTCATCAAGTCATTGCGTCATCGATATCACTACCATTATGATTAGTTGATATACTACCAACTAATCTTTTAAAATATGATTAATATTCATAAATCAATAAGTATTTCATTGATCAACAATATGAATAACAACTGTTAACATGGTAAACATGGTAAGCGTGGTAAGCATGGGAGTCTTCACGCGACATATAAATTTCCCGGCACGTGGCGGGAAATTACATTTTTTAATCACTCGCTCGTGCGGTGTGAATGAAGCCTATGGATGGGAGAAAATTCGGTAAACGTCAAGTTCGTGGGTTGTCTATACTAGTCAACGCATTGAGACACGAAATCTAACTGAATTAAATTATGAATTTTTCTAAATTATTTCGTAGTTAAAACAATGTTATAATTACATAATCGTTTTTACTTACCTTCGAAAAAGAAAAATTGAAACGACTATGGCTGCTACTACCACCAACAATCCAACAATTACGCCGGCTACCACACCTGGGAAAGTGACAAAAGTGCTTCAGATTTTGTTAAATTATTATTTAAAAACCTCATATTGCAAGGCTTTACGATGAATTATAATTAAAACAAACCAGAAAAAAAACAGAGCAGAGCTCATTAAAGGATACCACCGCTCCCAACCAAAGACCCCAAAAACCCCATATGGTCAAAATATAAACTAAGTCGTCAATCGCCTCAGTTTGAAATTTTGTTATGTAAACACCGTCAGTTTCTGAAAAATATCTTTATGTGGCCGTGATAAGTAGTTGCGAAAAAAGCAAATGAAAAAAAATATGGACGGACAGACACTATTATTACTATATATTTCCAACAAAAGGTGGAGAGTAATGACGCACTAAAGCAAGACTTTGTTAATATCTGTGCGAAAACTTAACCTTGCAAGCCCTTAAAGGACGTGACCATTGTATTTCTGTTATCACCGGTAGGTTAGGTTAAGACTAAATTTTATTTTCTAGACTATTTGTCCTATTTCCAAGCTCGACATCTAAATTTCAACTATAAATACATGTAGGCATTTTTTTTTCATAGGTACAAATGCGCGTCCTGGGTTCTTTCTCTGTAATCACAAATCCTAGTCAGCTCAGGTCAGTTTTGATTAATTTTGTTCTGTTTCAATCTTCTTTTATTAAATATTGAATCTACACCTAGAATATATCAAATAGGGTGCTTTCTTACCAAGTCCAATATATAGTCAGCGTTGTAATATTAAGTACAGCAACTGCGCAGCTGCGTTTCTTGAAATAATTTCCTTTCAATCAGCACATAAGAAGCATATTAGTTATCATGTTTGAGTAACTTTTGATACTTGATTCAAAATACACCATGTAAAATAATGAAACATTACAGCAATGCAGATTGCCGTGCACTGTAGGTCAATATACATATACCATGGACCATTATAATTTACCTGCTGAATTGGACTGTTGTTCTGGGTCAAGTGGACTCGATGACGGCTCAGAAGGGATAGTTGTCATAAAATCTGAAACTACAGTTATACTGAAGTTACATCATGTGTTAACTGATACAGCATGTATGATGTCTCCAACAAAGAAAGCATGCGGCTCGATTTATTTTATTCGTTATTGCTTTAATTTTCACTCCAAATCCGTATGATTGAATTAAAACGTTAATATTTACTTTGAATTGCCCATTATATATACAATATAGGTACATTGTAGAAAATTATTGAAGATATGTGATGAGGCGACGGAACGGGTACGAAATGCGCGGCTCCGCCGAGCTATTTCCCCCGTTCCAAGCCGAATACACATATCTTCAATAATTTTCGACAATGTACCCATATTGTTTTTATCCTGTTATATTAATAGTTTTGTGCGTGTGTACATTTTTAAAATAAAATTTTAAAATGCATATCCCCTGAGGAGCCCCGATCGTTAAACCTGAAGAAAAAAATTAATACGCATGGCGCATGACTCAGTAAACATTGAAATTCAATCCGCACCATATAATCCGTCAAAGCTGTTTGAAGAAAATAAGCAATGTATCAAAATTTATTTAATTCCAAGAGACAAATAAGTAAAATGAACAATAAATACAAATATTTTGAATGTTGTAAAGTCGATTTTAAGAACATTAAAGTTTTTAATTTCGCGAGGAAGGTGGAAGCTGACTTGTTTCCGTTTGGTATATGGCAGTATAGTTCAGGGGTGGACTTTGTGCACTAGTTTCTTTTGGATTTGAAATATTTGTTTGAGATTTTTTAAGAAGGAGAGGCAGTTGTATGGGCAGATCTATAATATAGTGTTCCTCTGATTCATTATCTTGGGGTTTAGGCAGTAATAAATCCAAGACCATAACAGTTCCCTGGTCATTTGTCCCTTCAAGAGTTTTAATTATCATATTGGAATGTTTCAATTTCTTTAAGTGGGGAGCAGTTTATGTTAAATTGTGACGGACACTCTGGCTCCGAATCCGACATGATGACAGGGGAAGTCGTCTGCAAACTGAAAATGAATCAAATCTGAACGAGATTTGGGATTTGCCATATATATGACGGTGAAAAAAATACAAAAAAATCATTATTTGGTTTACATAAAATCTTTTATTTCATTCAGGTGAAAACGAAACAAAACAGCAAAAAAAAAGATTAACCGGATACGCAATCGCAATTTGTTTATATCGTACCTATGGTGGCGGCCATGATTAATTTACGCATACCAGAAAAAAGTAGTTCCGCCGATCACGTGAGTGGGAGGAGCCAGAAAGTCGATAACCTGCTAATGTACGGATACAGCAAAAAAAAATAACCTTATACCTTTATTCGTTTAACAAATAACCTCATTGCAGGATAAAATACTTTTAATGCTAAGATGACAATAGATCGGAGTAGTTTATGTAAGCTAATTCTATAACCTCACTACCTCATCGCAACAAATCTTTTATTTATGTGAAAATTCTTAACGATTTGTGACATCAACAGTTTCAAAGACTGATTGATGTCACCATAGAAAATAGGAATACCTAAGACTTTGGTTACTTTTAAAAAAAATCGTAGCATTCAGGCCTGTTTTCAAAACATGTAGTTCATCTAAGTGACTTAAGTGCTGTGTTCACAAAATTAACATTAGAGACTCCGAAAGCGCGTATTTACAGTACAGAAAGAGAAATTCCACGACTGAACACCGACATCGTGGCGACACACTCTTATGATAGTACCAAAGAACTTCTTTTTCAGTAGAAAATTTAATATTGCTTTCTTTTGTACAAAGAGTGGTAAGCCATAACACTTGCAATACCGAAAAAATGAAAATATCTTAAAAAACAAAAAAGGTATATACCGCCACTCTAATATTGGTACACCACTATGTCGGTGATCAATCGCAGAATGTCTGTTTCTGTGCTGTATGTACAATATATAACTGTATCTCCTCCTCATTTTTCAATTTGTCGCCGTAGGTTTGCTGACACTAAGCATATATCACTTCCATTACATGACCATGTATGTCGTTTTGAATATACCTTAGTTCATTGTCGCATATTCGTCGTTTTGACTTACCAGTAGAAACTGTCATATTTTCGAAACACACGATGAAATCTGCTCTGCATCCTTTATCTGTCCAAACAGTATCGTTTATGAACCCGTACGAGACGTTGTAATTACAGCCACTACTTTTTCCACGTTCCCTCTTCACGGTGACATTTGTTATTTGGGCAAAACCAGGTAAGTCTCTAACAATACATGTGTTGTATTGTTTATTTTTACTTAGGCATCTCCTGTCTGTACATGCAGATGCTGCAATATATAAATATGTTGCTCTTAAGGCTTTTAGTTAATAAAAATATTTTCATGGCATATAATTTTTTTGAGTATTATTCCTGTATCCTTACAAGCCCCACGCAGCGGCAGGCGTACGTCTTCGCTTGACGTCAGACGCTGTTCGGAGCTTAGTGTCTTTTGTCATGTGTGAAACATTCACATCGTAACCGACGTCGATACCTTCGATGAATTGAAAAGCTGTTATTTAACAAATTCATCGGTAAGTGTATTTGTTGTATGTGAAATCTACGCAACTTTTGTGTATGTCATTTACAACCAGGTTACGATTCAGAAAGCAGAGTACCTTAAAGTGGATCAGTGGCAGATACAGGGGGAGGGCCTTGGGGTCCCTCTTAGAAATTAATTGTTGAAAAATTGTGTGCGTTAAATCAGAAAAAACACATACTTCATGATCCTCACCGGTGATCCTGTCAAGAATTTTTTTTTTGCCCTCCGCCCCACCCTTACCTAAAACTCTGAATCCACCACTATGGAATAGTTATAAATTTTGTTGTTACATAGCGTATATAGTTTTTGCTCTATCTGGTTCATAGGGACTTGATGTCACTATTTAATAAGAATTGAAACTAGTACAATCAAGTTGTATGTTCTGTACTAGCCATGCTGCATTTTTGATCGTGGGCGCAAGTCCGAACAGGCACTCAATTATCTTAACTGTAATAGTGTTTCGTTCATTAGAAATTGTTTACAGGAAACTTGAACGTGAATTAAACCGGAATTTCAACTGATATTTATCTCAATTGAAGAAATGGACAAATGAACTTTAACACATTCATGTTTTTGACCGTCAGCCTCCACGTACACATATATTTCAAGTGAATTTCATTATGAAAATAGAGAATTTCAATTCAAAATTAAAAATGCAAGCGTAATGCCTGTTACATGTAAATATTTCATCTTTACTCTGACATTGCTTTTAAAAGTCAGAACACATGAGATTTTCGCCTTTCTTTTTTATCACATAACGGGTCTATTTCCAAAGCAAAATCTATATAGAAAGTTTAGATGCACATTGCCTCTTGTCAGCATACACCTTTCAATGTAGAGAACTCTTTGGAATTATAAAACAAGAAAAAAATCCATACTAGTACGTGTACATGCGTAACTTACGTTAGCAAATTGATAAAAGGTGGTCCACTCCCTAAATTTGTTTTTGAACTTCCAAGAAACTATGATATTTATCTCCTTTATTGTAAACTTAATACCCTATAGCAGTTCGCCTCGAGTGCATAAACCATCAATAAGTTGTACAAATACTGCATTTTGTGTGGTGTAACCTTCGATAAAAGCCTTACAAGGAAACAGCATATAATGACAGCAGAAGCCAAAGCCAGGCGAAAACTAAACATCATGAGAAAACTTGCTGGTACAAACTGGGGTGCTAATGAGAAAGTTTTGAAATCTGTCAACAAAGGAAATGTACGCCTACATCTAAAATATGGCTTTAGTGCTTGGATGACAACAGCTAAGTCTCACCATAAGACTCTAGATAAAGTCCAAAATCAGGCACTCCGAATCATTACAGGAGCCATGAAGTCAACACTTATTGCTAATATGGAAGAAATTACAAACATACCACCATTAAGTAAGAGAAGAGAATGTAAACCTATAATACAGGCCACCAAATATCAATGCTTACCAAACCAACCAATGAATGAGAGACTAAAACAACTGGCCTCAGGCATACTGAGAGACTAAATTTACCCTCAGGCAGACTCAAAAGAGCCAGTTTCACTCTAGAAACAAGAGCACTGCAAAGAAAATACCAAGAACACCTATCTAAGCATGTTAACCTATAGATTTTAAAATGAATGACAATCTACGTGCAGAGAAGGAGGACAATGTAACCATTCAGACATTTTCGTTACTCAGTGCCAAAGATGAACAATCAAACATCGTCAGAAAGACCGTAATAATAAACATGCTGGAAGAAGAGTATCCATCAGAATTGTGGGCAAGAGTTTACACAAACGTACAGCCACAAATGCGACAACAAAAGGAGGGGTATCTACATAGAATACCCAAAGGGAGAACAAAAGTCAATGGCAATACCAACAGGACTACATTGCTCCAACTACAAAGCTGAAGAAGCACTCATCCATGCGGCAAATTAGATCAAGGAAAACACAGAAAATATGCATGTAGTATTCCTAACAGATGCGCTCTCCGTAATAAAAGCACTGTCCAATAACAAACCACCACAACTTGAAAGAGCTATTTATTCCATCAAGAGCCTTATTTTCTGCCATACAGTTGATACCTTCGCTTTGTGGAATCATCGGAAATGAATATGCTAATATAAACTAAAAAGATCTCATCAAACTACAATCTCCAGGCTCAGGACAGGATACAACAGACTCAACCAACATCTGTAAAGAATTTTGAAGGTCATACCATCACCTATGTGTCCCTGTGGAGAAGCAGAGTAGAATACAGAATACTTTCTGCAGACGTGCAAGTTACACCAGGCACAGAGAGAGAAGACATGGGATAAACCAACCCCCATTACAGAGAAACAGTATGGACCTGTGGAAGACCTACAGAAGACGGCCAGATTTGTTCAGGAGACTGGCATTCAAGTGTAATGGCGAACGACAAGAAGAAGAAGTGTGATGAGAAGTGATTGAAATCTTATATCAGAAGGCCACCGGCATATTTCGCAAACATTTAATTTATTAGCTAAACGTCAAGTTCCGTTCAGAAATGTCATATTTCAATGGGATGGGAGAATCTTGAATCTTGAAGTTTTCATAATGATTTATGTTATACAAATAACATATTGTTTTGTGCATTTGTTACAGTACCAAGGAGATAAACTACAAACTAGAAACGATCGAGTAAAGTCAAGGGAATTAACTGCCACTTTATGCAGTACAAAAAACAACAAAACAAAACAAAAACGGCATCATGGGCGGATCCAAGTTTGTGCATGCTTGAAAATTTTGGTTGATCAAATAGAAAATCACTGAAAAACCATTGAAGTTGGTCCCTTCTTATTGTGCCAGCAAGCCGCATTCTTTCGGATGGACTCTATGTATAGTGATATAAGGACATTTTTAAAAATAACTTTTTTTTATAAAATACCCATGAAGTACATACCTGACTAAATGTATTACATCTATGTCAACATAGTAACAGATGATATATATTATACAAACGAGACAGAAAAGATATATCCTCATGACCATTCATCTGAAGTCGTGAATTTGTCATGTGGAATGTCATTTAGGGGCTTGTTGGGTATTAGAAAAATTGATGCTCCACAGTTCAGTACAGACTACACGTATCAAATTTCAAGAATTAAAATGAACAGTTGACGTCTTCCAATAACCACTGTCAATTTATTTGTATAAACAGCAGTTAAAAAGTCACAAGATTTCAATTATGTAGTGACATTGGTTGAATTGAGAAAAAAATATATATCCCTAGATTCTCTTCATTTTTACATTATTGTAATGTACATGTAAATAATTCGCACATGGCTTATTGTATTTGTTTTGAATATGTATCATTGCTAGTTGTTGGTGCTCAGAGAGCAACTTTTCGACGTCAGGATGTTCTTAAATTAATCGAATTTCCAAAATGTAAGATATAAACAGGATAACATATAAAGGCAAACCGAGAAAATGTGAGCATTAAGAAATTCGGCAGGACTTTATCCAGGACAATATATATTGCACCCTAACTCCTTCTCCTGGTCCCGTTATTCCCACATAAAACTCAAATGGTTATCTGAGCATACAGATAATAAAAATTATATTAATCATAATGTAAAACTATACTGTATCTTAGAGTTAGACTTTCAGCAACATTTCCCTGCATCTAGTGAGGTTTTCAGCACCATGGCCGTGATTAAAAGCAACCACTTAGTTAAGGATTTGATTGACAATAAATTATTGTCTTTTATGCAAAATATGGAGTTCGTTGAAATCAGTAGGTCCAATAAAATATTAATCTCAGATGAAACCAATAATCGATCACATGTAAGTCTATACCATTACAACACTACCTGATAATGCCTGAAAGATGAGAGAAGGTCCCAAAATCCACAATAATAAAAACTCTTCCATTTTGATTAAATTACACAAAATCTTGTGTGCGTCATATGTTCATCTAACCGTGACCACCCAAACATTTAAATCGCGTATATTGTCAACTTTTTGATTGTTTTATTTTACTATGACCTTTGACATTTAATTCCTCTTCGGACCTTCCTTTGTGTTTGTTTAAACTGTGATATAGGATTTATATGAACCAATCAATGCAATATGTATTAGATTAAAGCAGTTGAAACAGCTCATTGTATATACAAATCCTCCAAAGTATGACAAATATGCGGTTGACTTACAGGGTCACTATATAGCCAGGTCAGTGGACAAAAACCTCAAATTTATAAGATTTAAATTAAAATTTAGACTGTACCTATGGAATGTCAGTGGGAAAACCCCTTTGCATATTTTCACAACTGATAGTTACATGTTATAGTATATAACTCTGATATGTATATGTACAAAATGAAATTGTGTCCTTTGGGTAGAATGCATATGACGTACGGAACCTCTTGGATTTTTGTAATTCAAATGTCTCTTGAAGTTAAGTCAATTAAATCTTACCCCCCTCCCACCAATCAAGTATTAAATTGTCAATATCCAGTCGTAAAAAGCTAAGGTGACTAACGTTTTACGTTTTAATTTTTTGGGCAACAAGACGTGATAACAGTAACGAACTCGTAGTTGCATTACGACCTAAAGATCGTTTAATTTAACGAATGTTATGTCGATTACAAGTGTGACCATATCATCACGTGCATGTTTTATTTGAAAATGAAAAAAAAAATTGTATATGTACATGTACATGATATAAAAACCAACCTCTTTTTTTCTAGATTTGGTAAACACCATTTATCACAGAGACAATTTTCGTTATGGATTGGCATTTCTTAACTGATTTTTTCTGCAACAGTTACATTTGTGCAAGTAAAATGACTGTATTAGAGCGATACGATTTCTCGATATCCAATTGGTATTTTTTATTAGCGGTCGCAGTCTCGCTCAATTTTTATGAAACCTTATTTGATGTATATCTAAGAAGAGCCCTGCTAATATCATACCTTTTAGGTTAACTTTTAAATTTTCTATTCTTGTAAATAACTAGTGGCTCAAGTGTTTTGAAACATAAAACCATATTATTTGTAAGAGTGTTCTATTTATTATTGGCGATGCCGTGAAGTCTCCGAGTTGCCATAAAATTCCTTTTTTTTTCAATTTCTCTAAGATCCTCAAAATAGCATCTATATAGAATAGGAAGTGTTAGTAGAGGACTGTGTTACGCCCTACACTGCAAAATGCTAAAGACATCCATTCATCAAAACTAATGTGTGATCACAATTTATACCTTTATAAACTCCCCTTTGTGACTGTATACGGAGACAGCCCTCCTTAATAAATTCGTAACAGATCCCCTGCAATAAGTGAGACAAACTGAAGGAGATACTGCTAAAATTGTTTCTGTTCACCAGACAGTGGTGGAAAAAAATGTGCACCACCACAAGCTCCAACAACACCACCACTAAAATAAATATTAACAACAGTAGCACCACCAACAATTGCATCAGTACCAACAACAACAACACCACTAATAACACCAAAAATAATACCACCACCACAACCAACAACAGCATTAGCAACAACTCCGACAACACAACCCAATAATAACAATAGAAACAACACCAACAACACAAACAACTACTAATAACAATAAAACAATACTACCACTAACAACAACAACATCAGCACCAACTCCAACAACACAACCCAATAATTACAACAATAACAATGCCAACACCAACAACATCAGCACCAACTCCAACAACACAACCACAAACAACAACAATAGTAGCAGCACCAACAACACAACCACTAATAACAACAATAACAATAGCAACACCACTACCAACATCAACATCAGCTTCAGCATTAACACTAACAATGCATCCAATAAAAACAACAATAAAACCACCACCTTAAACTCCAACAACACAACCACTATTAACAATAAAAACAATATCACCACCACCAATAACAACAGAATCAGCACCAACTCCAACAACACAACCACTAATAACAACAACAATACCACCACAACTACTAACTTCAGCAACAGCTTCTGCATTAACACTAACACAACCCAATAATAACAACAATATAACCACCACAATCAACTCAAACAACACAACCGCTAACAACAACAAAAACAATATCACCACCACCAACAACAACAGACAACACAACCCAATAATTACAACAGTAACTACGCCAACACCAACAACATCAGCACCAACTCCAACATTACAACCACTAACAACAATAATAGCAGAAGCATCACCTATAACAACACCGACAACAACAGGATCAGCACCAACTCCAACAACATAGCCACTAATAAAAACAAACACAGTACAATACCACTAACAACAACAACATCAGCACCAACTCCGACAACACAACCCAATAATTACAACAGTAACGGTGCCATCATCAACAA
Organism: Perna viridis; assembly: GCA_037379345.1. NCBI lineage: Eukaryota > Metazoa > Mollusca > Bivalvia > Mytilida > Mytilidae > Perna > Perna viridis. The sequence continues at coordinate 36,684,295 of CM074514.1, read as the reverse complement.
CACAAGCACCAACTTCAACAACACGACCATTAACAACAACAATAGCAGCGCCACCTACAACAACAGCATCAACAACAACTCCAATAACACAAACAATAACAGTTACAGCAACACCACTACCAACTACAACAACAACACCAACTCCAACAACACAACCAATAATAACAGGAATAATCACACCACCACCAAGAACACATCAACATAATCTCCAACAACACAACGAAAAATAACAATAGCAGCATCATCACCTACAACACCCACAACAACAACAGCATCAGCACCAACTCCAACAACACAACAGTAACAACGCCACCGCCACCAACAACATCTACACCAACTCCAACAACATAACCAATAATAACAACAGTAACAATGCCACCACTACCACCAACAGCATGCATCAGCACCAACTCAAACAACAACAATAGCAGCATCAGCACCAACTCCAAAAACACAACCAATAATAACAACAATAGAATTACCACCAATAACAACAATAACAACAACACTACCACCACCATCACCAACAGTAAAACACTGAACTTTTGTCCACATTTAACTGTTCTTAATCATTTGAATATATCTTAATAAGTGCAAATGATAATTCTATTTTTTTTTTTTTTGCTCTTCAAAAAGATGTGTTTGTTGCAAATTCAAACATTTACCAGGGGTGTTAATTTCAGTCATGTTCTTTATTTTTTTTTTGAGTGTACTTCTTTATTAGATTTTTGTAATTCTGATGCAGGCAATATTAACTGTTGAAGAGGTCTGACACTGGATAGTGTTTGTAATTTTGTAATTTTCTGGATTTGACTGTCATTGTAACGCTACAGTGTATTAACTTCAGGTAAGTATTTCCTTGTATATTGTCATATTTCCCATTGAGGTACTCTGATTTGATGTGTTGGTGATTGAGATCTACGATGAGTGTTGCCATCAGCAGAACTGACAGCAATACGTGTTGAAAATCAATCAGTTTCATATTTGTTTACATTGGTTACAAATTCGAAAATGGCGCCGATCGAGGACAATGGATGTTATGTTTTGATAGGAAAAAAGCTGGATTATTATGTAAACAGATATAAGCTACATCGTTTTTAGTGTTGTATAACCAATTTGGGGGATAGGGAATATCTGTGATCTACAAAATTCGATGTTTTTTGGAGCTCTTCACAAGATGTTGTTCACGCATCGGTCACTTCCGGCCTCTCCTTTAAACGCACGCTGGGAGCGTTCGTCTATCGTGTGTTCGAACGCATGTCTTTAGCGTTCATTTATCATTCGTTTAAACGCACAATAAAACCGTTCCTTTATCGTGTGTTTAAGTATCGTGCGTGTGAGAAACCTAAACCTGTCAAGGAGTGTACTACAACTTACCTTTCATTTTCCTTTTTAATATTTCTTTTGTGCATTGCATTAATCAGGCAGTAAAATTATACGTAAAATTCACAGAAGAATATATGCTGCTGATCCAGAGATATGTTCTAATCAAAGTGTTACGATAAAAAGTATGTTGCTGCCTAAAAAATTACAAATAATTTTAACCAGACAAACAGACAAACTAACACCTAGTTTCCCATTCATAAACAGGTTGAGTAATGATGAGTAATTTCATTCCATTGAAAACAGAAGTCAGAAATATAACAAACTTACTTTATTTCATAAATATTTGGTCATAATTAAACAACATTCAACAATGCCATGATCGAAGAGAAAACAATTTGCAAATTAGAAGGTCAAGTTACATGTAAGTATATGTACATTTATTGTAATCCGCAGGTTGGTAATACTGGAGAAGTTTCTTATAGAATTTCTTTAAAAGAGGGCAAGTATATAAACTCTTTCCAGGTCAAACTTATGGTAAAATGAACCATTTAAATTCTTTACAATTTACAATGTTAGTAAAGCATCTGTTGTAATAAATGATATTAAATTGTTTAATGGTATCAGTTTATTAAAATTTTGGACTGCACTTCCTCATTTAAATCTGAAGAAAGGGAGATAATCAAAATAAACTAGCAATGCTTGATGACTCGGTTGAGTTATCTTTCTTATGCCACACAAAAAGATGCTACATATTGTAAGACTGACTGTGAAGTATCTTGACCAAACCATATTTCAATCAAAATAATTTCAAATCATGAAACAATATCAGTGTTTTAGGTATAAATATTTTTTCTAAGTCATAACAGGTTCCCTTAGATAATGAACAATAATGATAGTACTTTCTTCAAACTTTGCTATCAATTATGAATCCTAAAATGTTCAGCTCTTTATAAAACATGACTATTAAGCTTAACTATCATATTTTTAACTATAGTTTTCTACCATATCAGAAAACTTAATACAGAGACTAAATTTTAAAAAATGCAAAGCTATGACCATCAGATGACGAAATTCAAGAGTATTTCACATAAATGTATCTTGCTTGTAGTTAATTTGTATTACTTCAAGTATTTTGGGGTTCAATTAAATGAAATCTGTTCAAAAATGCAAAACATATTATCATGGGCAAAAATATGGCAGTGTAAAAAATATCAATAAATGCTATCAAAAGTTGTATAATGATTTGTGCCATTAACATGAATACATACATTTTTTTTATACGCAAAATGAGGAAAAAATAACGAAAATCTATAACATTAAAGACCTACAATCACAAGATAAGAAAGAAATTCGATTAAAAAAATGCCTTTGGTAACAATATTTGAGTTTGAGTTTGTACAGTGAAACCAGTTGAAAACGAACCCAGAATAAACCTGTGAAAACAACCGTTACAGTAAAACCTGTCCAAATCAGATGGTCTTTAAAGTCCCTTTCCCTCAATTTCAATGTGTTTTGAACCTTCGTAAACCAAACACTTCTCTTTACTGCACAAATGTTAAGGTTCAAAAAGGGGTTTCGGGTTTTGACAGGTTGCACTCTATTAAAAAAAAGCCTGACTAAAGTGAGAAATAAAGGAGGAAAAAGATCACATCAGAAGTGTTTTAAGTACTATTGCACAATTTGAAATGTAAAATGAAAATACAAAATTTCACATCTTTAAAACACCATAAACAACTAATTTGAAAAATAATGATAAGATAAAAAAACATGCTATTTCAAAATTCCTTGACTATACAACTGTTTTGACAGTTTTTTTTAATAGAAAAATTGCTGTAAAATAGTTAGGCCTACCAGATACACATGTATACCATGAGAGTTCAAAACTTTGATAAAAGAGGGTCATATGTTACAATTTTTTTCAACCATGAAGGAGATCTCTTCAGACAGCATATAGGAGACTCAAAACAAATATTTGCTATAGTATATAACCCAGGAAATGATCCTACAACCTTTAAATAAGCAATACTCTTATCCTTGAAAAATATTTATTCATTTTTTGCATTGATCTAAAAAAAGACACTCATCACATAACGAGCATTACAAAATAGAAATGGCAATTTTTAGGTAAATTTATACCTGAATAATATAGTATATAACAAAAAAAACTTGCATCATAAACTTTTTCTATGACACAAATATTTGAATAAATTGCATAAAAGTGTATTGAATATAAATCTCCTTTTATGTATAAAGGGATTACCAGAGTTGGCATGTTGAAAGAAAACTTTTGTGGAGCCATGATTTTCTTTAATTGAAAGGAATAGTCATTTGTGTCAATTTAAGGGTTAATTTTCTAAGTCACTATTTTGTTTTGGGTAAAAATCATAAACGTTTTCTATCACAGAATACAATGGATTGCATAATTTGATTTCATTAACAAAATACTATGAAAACAACAATACACTCCATGTCAATGGTTCAGCTAAATTTTGACGATTCTATTGTTGGGCTCAAATAAAAAAAAATCAAAAATTGCTTATTACATTCATAAAAGATAAAAAATTTTGTGTCGTAACACATAAAAACTTGTGGCCTGATAGTTCAGCAATAGATTTTCAGAGAGTTGCATATACCAAAATAATATGTCCTCAACCTGTAAAAAGAAAACAAAATAAACGAAAAATGATCATATTTGTGTCAAAATCTATCCAAAAATTTTAATTTGTTCTTAATCAGTAACTCATCTAAACCTAAATTAGTAAGTCAATACCATATCCCACTGTCAAAATTTGTGGGCACCTGAATATTGTAGAATGACAGACCGAAAGAACCTAAAACTAAAATTCAAATTAGAAGGATTAACTAATGACTCTTTCACAGTCAATGAGAAAACTGAGATATGAATCCTACATTAAATAATGTCCTAAAAAAAAAGAACAAAACAAAACAAAACAAAATTTACAAAAGTTACCTGTACATACAGTTCCACCAAAACAAAAACAAAACATACAGTTATTAATTCATGCATTTTGCATAAAAATATGTTGGCTATCAATTTTTGTTGAATTTTACAATGAAAAATAATCAGGAAAAATTTCCTGCCAAAATTTGTATACTATTTGACACTGTAAAATTATCCCATTATTCCTTTGTATTTTAGATACATCTTAGCTATATCATATCTGAGATCAAATAGACGGCAAATCACTGAATGCCTGACGTTTTGACAAAAACTATACTTAAAGCCTTCTTCTACATGTAAAGTTCACATAAATATATTAAAAAAAAAAGAAACAACAGATCAAAAATCTCAAAACTGTTGCTCTGGATTATACATAATGAAAAAAATGTATAAAATATTTGAGTTTCATCCCACCAAAAATTTCATGAACTTTTTAAATACATGTATTCAAGTTTTGATTTTTTTTTTAACTTTGAATGATAATTATAAACACTCAATAGTGGAAGCTATGTAAATTATCTTTTTAATGAATTTCCTGTAAAACATCACTATGGCAACACAAAATGATATGAAGTCTAGTTTAAATTAGGATATGATGATCTATTTACAATGAAGCTGATATGGAAAATTAACAATGATTTTGAAGATAACATTGGTCACAATTTTTCACAGTTCGAGGATTATAAGGTTCTCTCATATAACACAATGCCACTTTTTTACATATATTTCACATATAAGCAAAAGTTTTAACAATTATGACAACCTTTAACAGCTCAAATGATGCTATAGAAATCTGGATCAAGAAGAAGCAGATGTTTAATCACAATGATCTCTACAATGACATCCTCATGCTGTAACTTGGATGCTAAACAACTCCAGATCTTTTGACTGAATGCAATGATAATGAAAACACCCTCAGACTTCAACTCTGGTTCTATACTAATGTTATTCTAATGCAACAGAAGGCTGATCACAATATCAATGGGATTTGGATGACAACCTCAGACACTGCCTCGGCTGCTATACAAAAGTTGCTGTAGCACCGTTATCACTATCATCTGCATATGGAATTGACGAAATTAATGATAATCTTGGAGTGTCACTTTCAGCACTCATTAATGGTTTTTCTTCTTCAGGTTGGATTTCTAAATTTGTTTGCTGAAATTATAATTGGATACTTTCTCTTTCTACAATTCTATTATGTTATTCACAGTCAAAATTATTTTACTTCATTACCTGACTTTCATCCAAATGGAGCAAATAAAATTTGTGACAGTTTTCATGTGAAATTCATGTGAGTTAACCCTTTAAGTGAATTTTACTTGAATTTCTCACAAGAAGTTAATGTTAAGTGAATTTCATGTGAAAATCACATTTATTTCATGTAGAGATCACATGAATTTTACATGAACAATATTTGGCTGTGTTATTATATTTTCTGATAGTACATTTGTTTATTTAATTTCAGTTAATGTCCTATGGTAGACATTTCAGCTTTTCAGAATGAGAATGTTTAATCAACTCAATCAACAGACCTTTCTTTGTCCTAGTTCAACACAGTGAGCTGGATTTTGACTGTGCTACGTTACAGAAACAACAGTCTACATATTATATGTCATTCCACTCCAAGTAAACTAGTCATTACACCATGTCCTATACAGGTTATATGCCATTCCACTCCGAGTCAACTAGTCATTACTCCAAGTCCTATACAGGTTATATGTCATTCCACTCCGAGTCAACTAGTCATTACTCCAAGTCCTATACAGGTTATATATCATTCCACTCCGAGTCAACTAGTCATTACTCCAAGTCCTATACAGGTTATATGTCAATCCACTCTAGGTCAACTAGTCATTACTCCAAGTCCTATACAGGTTATATGTCATTCCACTCCAAGTCAACTAGTCATTACTCCAAGTCCTATACAGGTTATATGTCAATCCACTCTAGTTCAACTAATTCATACAGGTTATATATCATTCCACTCTGAGTAAATACTCAATGTCCTGTATGTAATACAGGTTATATATCATTCCACTCTGAGTAAATACTCAATGTCCTGTATGTAATACAGGTTATATATCATTCCACTCTGAGGTAAATACTCAATGTCCTGTATGTAATACAGGTTATATATCATTCCACACTGAGGTAAATACTCAATGTCCTGTATGTAATACAGGTTATATATCATTCCACTCTGAGTAAATACTCAATGTCCTGTATGTAATACAGGTTATATATCATTCCACACTGAGGTAAATACTCAATGTCCTGTATGTAATACAGGTTATATATCATTCCACTCTGAGTAAATACTCAATGTCCTGTATGTAATACAGGTTATATATCATTCCACACTGAGGTAAATACTCAATGTCCTGTATGTAATACAGGTTATATATCATTCCACTCTGAGTAAATACTCAATGTCCTGTATGTAATACAGGTTATATATCTTTCCACACTGAGGTAAATACTCAATGTCCTGTATGTAATACAGGTTATATATCATTCCACTCTGAGTAAATACTCAATGTCCTGTATGTAATACAGGTTATATATCATTCCACTCTGAGGTAAATACTCAATGTCCTGTATGTAATACAGGTTATATATCATTCCACTCTGAGTAAATACTCAATGTCCTGTATGTAATACAGGTTATATATCTTTCCACACTGAGGTAAATACTCAATGTCCTGTATGTAATACAGGTTATATATCATTCCACTCTGAGGTAAATACTCAATGTCCTGTATGTAATACAGGTTATATATCATTCCACTCTGAGGTAAATACTCAATGTCCTGTATGCTATTTGCTTGGAGGAGAAGTAATGACTTTCAATTATAAAGTCTTCAGCTTGGGATCAAACCCACAACCTTGATTTCTTAAAACAATATTCTCTGATGTACCTTTCAATCTGTAGTACTATTATTGTTTTATATCATATTAGAAAAGGTTGTGGTAATTGCATCGTATAAACATTTTAAACGCTAAATGTACTACACGTACCATGGAAATCTCATACATTGTACTTACATTTAAGGGTAAAGTTGTTAAAGGAATAGATTCTACATAACTGTTTCTATTACTAGTTAAAGGCAGAGGTGGCTGAAATAGAGAAAAATATCCTTTCACATGTGATAGAGGATAAAATGAAAAGACAACTGTGTCATTAGTGCATGATATGTCTGTCATTAAAGGGAGACAAACCAAACAAAAGATATCATCCTTACTAACAATTCAGTTTAGAGAAATCTGTACAAGGCTTCTGGCCTCTGTATGTCTTAGTAAGTGCAGTAATAAATCATAAGAGTATTCTGAATAGACATTACATTATTTTGGATAATTTTATCTACAACTGGTGTCATATTGACAGAAATATATAGTTTTATAAACAGTAAAATTCTAATTTCTTTATACTTCTACCTACCTTATAATTCCCATTATTAAGATCACCATTTTGTATTATTTTCAACTGCTCTGCTTTTTCAGCTTTCTCTCTTTCTCTTCGTCTTTTATATCTAGAATAAGCAGAAAGATGGAAATTGAATTAAGCACTCTGTACAGTACATGCAAAGACATTTGGCAGTGGCATAGCTACATTATATTTCAAGAAGACATGGCTTCAATATGCTTGCAATATAAGTCAACCAAAATATATTCCCCCCTTTTCTGTGCCACGAAGGGATTCCACATTGATTTGGGAAAGGAAACTACTGAAGAACAAGTACTTGTTTTACATATTTTTATTTTTATATGAAATAGACACATTTCACATTTGCTTCCATTTATAAAAAGTTCATATTTTGAGGTTAACTGAGGTCCCCATAATATCTTAAAGTACAAAATGGAAATCGTAGTGTTACCTACCTTTTATGCCATATCAAGATAAATATTAATACTGTAAGAAATAAAATAAGAGCTGTGATTCCAACTGCTAAGCCTGCTTTTGTTACTTTATCTTTATCATCCTCACCTGCAAAGAAAAAAAGGTTGGAGTATAATTGTTTAGAAACAAGGACATAATACAACACGTTTTTTGTTGTTGTTTTTTTCAATTCACAGTTTAAGTTTTAGGTACAGCATAATTATTGGTATGTTGGCTACCATACCTGCTGCACCTGCTACTTTTAAGGAGGCAGACCTACGGTAAGAGACACAACTCTTACAAATCATTGGAATGTTTGTATTCAGCATTTTACATCAATTCTATGTAAGCGTCAAAGTAACTTGGATTGATTTCATTCTGTTTCAAATGAAAGCTTGATAGGCTTTGATGAAATTGAATATGATATAAATATATCACTGATTTAAAGAGTTATGTCCCTTACCCTAGGTCTACCACCTTAAGATCCCTTTATAATGGTATCACATTAACTTTTAAAGTGAAGTGTGTTACCATTTATAGACAGCTACATATAGTGAACTGTCAAAACTGACACTAGAAAATTGGAAAACCGGTCTAAACCAAGCACATTTTTAAGCCCCTTTCAATTTAAATGTATTTTACATCTGGGTAAACTGACTATCTTAACTGAACCAATTCAAAAGTCCAAATGGGGTTTGATTTACTTAGTTTTCACTGTATATGTATATATTTCTCATCCTGATTAACTTAATCATAATTTTGGTGAAACCATCATTTCAACGTGTTGCCAGTGTATCAGTGCTACCTTGCTCACCTTCATTAATTAAATGTTGATTCATCAATTTTAATGTTTCTCAGATAAATCATTGTTGAAAACAAATATGTGATGACTACTAGCATATCTCGACATAAATAGTAACTTACTATAGAAATTGATATCAAGGCAATCAATGTACTATTAATTTAGTAGTTGTCATTAATCCATATCAATATGATTCAGTCTTAAGTATCAAGAATTTGTTTTGTCTTTGAACTTTTGTCTTTTTTAAAGTCTTGATATATTTGCATGTATATCTGATTTATCTTAAAGGATATCATTTTTCCTAAAGCAACAGGTAACACTTTAATGGAATTTGAAAGAGAACATCTGTGAATAAAATATATAGGAATTTCCCAATTCAAATATGTACTTTTCCAAAGATATTAATTTTTTATTTTTTTTATAAAAATGCTATTATTTCAATGTCTGGAGAAATCAATTTTTTTTATTAAAAAAAACAGCTTTTTCTTAATCATTCTGAAGGACAGGGTGACATATCAAAAGGAGGGAGGGGTTGAGTGCCTTATATTTCAGGATAGCTGGGACCCTTCCTTAAATTTTCAAAACTCCAAAAATGAGATTCTCAAAAAAGTAATGTAGGATGACATTCAATGAATTACTGAATAGATGAAAAGGTTGCTCTTCAATTAATTTCATACCATTTCAATTTGTTTAAATGCTCATAGTATTTATTTGTGTCAATTTAACACTAACATTTTACCAATAAAATACTGAATGGAAAAAACAGCCCTATTTCATTACAGTGTGGGAGTAAATTAAAATACTTACTACCAAATATAATGAAGGGATCTATCATCTGACATCTGTCTCCCACATATCTCTTTGGACACCTAAAATTATACAAAAAATTAGTAAAAAGATGAATAGAGATTCAAAGATGTTCACACATTTTTAAGGTGTGTCAGTTTGCATAGTAAAATTTAAAATGAAATTGACACATATTTCTTTGTATATGTTATGTATGTTATGTGTTGAAGTTTTTAATTGCTTTGAAAACTGTAGAGATCACGCAGAATGTAAATTAAAGGATTCATGCATATAAAAGCATGCAGACATGCAGAATATAAATTCATGGACTTGAGATCAATCATATGAAAGGTATGACTGCATATATAGTAAAATCAAAATGGTGTTCTAATATGACATGCTTCAAAGCTCTTTAGACCACAGCAATGCCAAAAAAAAGTGATAAACACATGACTAGCATTTTGTACAACACATAAGCTGCATCTTTTCAAAATTATGAAGAAACGAGTCCTATTAGAATTGAAATAAATCACAGATACTCCATTTTATCATTGTTTTACCATGAGCTGGCCATGTGCGTCGTTATTTAAACCCTGGCTATCACTTGAGGTGAAACAATGTGATGTAAATGGCCAGCCCATGGTAAAACAATGATAAAATGGAGTTTTCATGATTTATTTCTTAATTTTAAATGTAGAAGGCACAAATGAAAAAAATATGTCAAAGATTACGATTGCTGATTAAATAACAAAAACATTTCATGTACCAATCTATAAGGTTCGAAATAGTAAATGAAAATTGATGTTAAAAGAAGAAATTTCTTTTTCCATACCATAATTTTATCTTGTTATGGTTCTAAGGAGGAAGATTTAAACAATTTCTAGCAATTTTGTAAATTTCTTCATTTTTTTGTGTGAATTGAATGCTAAAATAGTGCTAAAAACCTTCATTTTGGAATTTTTACTAAACTTGAAAGGCCCCACAAAATTACCAACATTTTTACAGTTTGAGCTACTCACAGCCCAAAAAGGTTATAGATGGTAAAAGTGTCCATAGTTCAATGACAGCTTCATGCTCCCATAAACAATTTAAGAGATCCAACTTAAAAATTATTTGATCAAATCATTAATGTGTGCTCTGAAATACATTAACTTTTTGACCATGTTCCATGACATATGCGCTCTAATAATCTAAATGTCTTGTAGGTGGTAATTGTGGTTAACCTGGAGACCTTAGGGATAAAACCAGGACAATTTAAAAACTTCTTGAAACATTACTTTAAGGAAACAATATTTGACCCAGTCAGTTATATCTAAGTTTAATGAGCAACTTGCACAATAGAAACTTTACCACTCTCTATCAGATTTTCCTCTGGCTTCATCCTTCCTAGAAATAGTTCACCTGATATCTCAGGTCCTGAAGAATACAAACTCATTCAGCCTTGTAGGTGTGCTACACCCAAAGTGGAGATCATACCATCTACATATAGTGTCCCAAGACCTCTTGCAGCTTTCACCTAAGGTGTCCAGTTTACAGGGCTTTTTATATAGTAAGACAGATTATCCAGGGTTTGGTTTGGACAGGTTTCCCATAACTACTTACTGGCATTGTAAAAGTCTATATTCCACATATGTAGCAAAACAATATCCCCCATTTAGACAGGCTGTTTCTAAAGTCTCATTATCTGTACATGGTAGTCGATGATTCTCTGGTGATGATGATGTTGTTCCATTCGCTGTCAAGGGAGATAATGTTGTAGTAGGGGGGTTTGGTCTTGTTGGTGTTCTTCCACAACCCTCTAAAAAAAAAAAAAGACACAACTTGTTTTTTTCTTAAATCTATGTACCATACAGTGCAAGTCTGATGTGGATCATGCAGGGGTGGATTCAGAAAAGGGGTTTTCATGTAGTCAAGAAAAATTTCCCAGCAAACTGTGGCACTATACTAAATTGCATTTCTGTTGTTTGATTTCAAGCCAGTCAAAGGGACACTCCAGCTGAGCGAGTTCTCACCATTCACTGAAGGCCTAAATGATAGACTGCCCATTCACTGAAGGCCCAATTGATAGATTGCCCATTCACAGGAGGCCCATCTGATAGATTGCCCATTCACTGAAGACCTGTACATGACATGATAAACTGCCCCTTCACAAAAAAAAGCCTATATGATAGATTGCCCATTCACTGATGGCTGATATGAAAGACTGCCCTTTCACTGAAGGCAGGGCAGAGGATTGATTGCCTATTCACAGAAGGCCCATATGATAGATTGCCTGTTTGGATGCTTTTTTCACAGCCTCTGGCAGGTAGTATTGCAGTCTCTAAGACACATCGCCCATTTTTACATAATTTTCTACAAGATCAATTCATTTCAAAATAACAGTTTTAATTTAACTATGTTACAGATTCCATTACTTCAATTTTATAAAATCATAAAAATGCCAAAAATTCCATACAAAAAAGTAAAATCTGCTGTGCTAAGCAAATTGTAAAATTTTACTTTCAAATGCATACATGCACAGACTATTAATCTTGATTTAATACATGCACAAGGTACATAATTTTCAATTTATCTATTCACGAAAATGTTTGACAGATGCAAAATCAATACAAATTTCAGAATTTGATGTGTTTTAAGTACCTCACCATCTAGGAATCGGGCAAAATGCATAAAAGGTGTGGCACATGAAGGAAAAAAAATGTAGATATATTATTGCATTACCCAAGTATTTACACCTGATAACCTTCAGAAATACCCATCAAAGTGTTTGTAAAATTTGCCTTTTTAAGATATTGATAGGTCAAATTTTAAGTTGAAATGCACTATGGAAAAATGGCTGGAAAATTTTCCTGCACTTTTTCCTTATAAATTATTTATTTATAATTTATAAGCAGACAACAAATATCTAGATGATTCAGGATAAATTTCAATGACTTTTCAGTTGTTTTCTAGATGTTTTGTATATGTTTGTGACACCCATTGCCTGATTCTTACACAGAATGGTACTTAAATGATCATCAATCAGAAGGAATGGAATTCTGGTACAAATTAAATGCACTTATCTCATAAATGTCAATGCATTCATAATAAATTCAAGTCCTACTGAGAACTCTTTGATCCATTTATGAATAAGATTGCACCCTCTTTCCAAGCTTTAAGTAAATACATTAAAACCACAACTATGTATACAATTTCAATTTTTTTTAAATGTTTGGAACATTACACTTCATATTTCGACTACCAATCACAATTTTGTGGCCAGCTTGGGGATATGGCAGCAACATTCATATATGCTAGTGCAAAAAGCTTTCCATTTTAAAATAAAGATGAGAAAACGACTTGACATGTACAACACTCATACTAAACTACCACTTTTCAATCAGACCCAAAATAATTATAAGTCCTTTTTAAAGTTTAGATTGTGAATGGCAGAGTTCATGTGTACCTAGTTTCACATCTTTTTTTTAAGGGGTAAAAAATACTCCCTTTCCAGTTGTTGAGAACAATGCTATAGAAAAAGCTGTGAACATGGATGGATGGACAGACCAACACAACATACCTCAAAGAAAGATTGAAATAAAAAAAAATATACATCAATGTACAAGTAAAGCTTAAGCCAACTCATTAATTGCAGAAAAATCATTAGCATCAGCAAATTTTTATTTGCTCAAACCCCTTTAAAAATCTTTCAAGTTCTTTTTTAAAATTCCATGTTGAAAACTCAATTTTCTGATGGCTACATTGTAATAACTGCGGAAAGTTAATGAATCCATGACAATTTAAGATATAACAGAATGCATGGTGTATACAAATTCACAAATACAAAGATATTGGTCAACACAGTGAAACTGCTCTTGAGACTTGAGGATTTCTTCTGATATAGCAAGTGTTTGGATTATGTACACAGTTCAAAAACTGCATTGAAACTGACATAAAGAGACTTCAGAGGCTACCTTGTTAATGCAGGTTTCCAGTTCATTCAGAAATTGTTTTTAACAGATTTCACTATATAAGTAATGGCTGCCTCCACGTGTTATGTAAAAATTTAAAGTTACCAGGTCCTTTTTTATAGTAAGAAATAAATTAAGAAATTAAAGATTACTGAATTTTTTAATTATACATACCTATCAAGGGATTACAATTTATTACAGAATCTCTTTTTTCACAAATTAAAAATTCACAATTTGACAAGAATATTGTCAATAAAAGAAGATAACTGTTCATTTGCATATTTAACAGATACTCCTTATTCAACAATTATCCAAGTTTTGGGTAGAAATCCTCCCATATCTCATCCATTAACCTTTTTATCCACTGATAAATTTATAAAGTTCGTTCACTATCAACAACAGTTTTATCACATTTTAAAATCAAAGTTCGATTATTCAAAGAATTCACACGAAGATTTGGTCAGAATTCTAAATATGGGAAAAATTCTTTTCCTTCGATGCCCAAATTAAAACATATGAATCACTAATCAATAGAAGTTGTCAATATATACATTGAAATCATTTTCACCTCAATTTCATCTATCAATGAAATTAAACTTTTCCACCTGTAGATATTTACGATCTCGCTAAGGTTCTCTGAGCAAAAAAATATCATGCCTTTTTATTAGGTGTAAAAATGTTTGAAATGACTTTTTGAGTATGTTTCCTGATGAAGTTGTAAAATAGTATAATCATACCATGTTTGCGGTTTAACTGGCCAGTTTTGGAAGCAATTCAGTTATTGCAATTCATTCTACAGAAGATGGAAAAGGAAAGGCAGGGCTTAAAAAACTGTTTGTTTGCTCTGAGCCAAGTCCAATCAGACAGCAAAAAATACAGCATTGGATCTAGAAAAGGGGGATGTTAACTTTCTTTAAAGGGGTGTCACTCCAATGATTTTCAATTTTACTTCAAAATAAACCATTTTTTTTAGTTTTAAGTGGGGCTGGCCACCCTGGGCCCCTCTTTGGATCGGCCTATGATATACAATTAAGACATCAACATGATGATGACAAATTAAATCTTCCTAAATTTTGGTCCACCAGGACTATATAAAGGGAAAATAAAACAACTGGAATATATTTCCTTATTGGATAAAATATTGTTTGATCTTTATGGAATGTCATATTAGAATTTTGTCTGTTGATCGGTCTGTATGTCTGTCCTGTTGGTTGAAAATTGGAAAAATTGTACTTTACTTTGCCTTCAGCACGTCAATGTTCATTTAATTTGCTATACTATGTGATCCTATAGAAACATACTAGCAGGCCATGAGAATAAACAATTCTAATTTACACTATTTCATTGATTGATTAATGTTCATTGACTGATTGGTTTATTAATGATTTTATTTATTCAAATTGATTGACTGATTGTTGTTTAACATCAGTTGACCAATATTATGAGTATTAATGAACACGTAAGCAGTACAATAAGGATGTTTGCTGGTCTATATAAGAAAAACAAGGATTTCACAAGGTTGTAAAATCTTGAAAGATTTTTCATGCTAGAATAATAAAAGAAAAAAAAATAGTTGGGTCAGTGTGCTCATTTTTGAAACATAAGCATTTAAAATTTTGGCGGGAAAAGGATTTCTCTAGATTTTTCCAAAGGTTTTGCCTAAGGTTTTATCTACTACCACAACTGAAGAAATAACAAGGTATCATAAAAAAAACTCCCCAAATAGCATTTAGATATATGTTTAATGAAACTGTGTAACGAAAAGTAGGGGTCACTAGGCATAAATATCAATGCTATGAAATGGATAAAACCAGAAGAGTCTGAAAACTTGACAAAAATGCCTGAACATGACAAGCGGACATCCTTAGGGCATATAATAGCTAAGTTACATTATTTTGATTCCTTTCAGATTATTATCACTTTCTTAAGCTTTGTCAGCTTAAAGAAGAAGTAGTGCCCAGTCTTTGGTATGATTATCAACCCTGGTAAATTACCAATAGTAAAAGTCTCCCACCTTCCACAAACTATTAATTAGGGTCAAAAGTGATCTTGAATATTCACAGATTAAAATCAATAGACATTTTCCTTTTTAGTAACAACCACCTTGACATTTGACCAATTATAATCTTCCTTTTACCAGTAAAGTAACTCATCTGGGACTGAAACCAATCATGGCTAGAAAGATGGAAAAGATAAACAGGTCACGGAATATTGCAAAAGGGAGATAACTCAATCAGGTTGACAAAAGTCATAGGAATAAAATGTCCTTTAGTCCTAAGATATTACCTGTCTGCAGTAATATGTAGAATCCTATGGCTATTATAAAGGGAAACTTCTTATACATTCTTCAACTCATGTGTGTTGTTGGTGTATCAGCCTCTCTGAAAAATACAAATAAAGATTCAATAATGTAACATACTTTAAATATGCCATGGGTAATACTTCTTGCTTTTGCTCTCATCATCAAAACTCAGGTATAATGTCATTATGATGTTAAAAGAGCACTGTCTGCCTACTTTGGTCTCATATCCAAAATAAAAAATTAAGATTTTACCCTATGACCTTGACTTTTGACTTATGACCTTTAAAAATATCATGGTTCAAGGCTTTTTTAAAGTCTATGTATGTACCAAATTGAAATCAAAATCCTTTAAATGATTGAGGGATCTAAGAGTGTTAAATATTATCAAAAAAACAGTTGGACACACAATACAGTTTTCCTTCACATCTTTATTGTCATGGGAAACAATAATGGGACTTGCATCCTAAATCTTTATATCAGGTGACAGTACAGTATCAAACAATTATGGTTGCATTTTTCATAGTACTGGACTAAACTCTGCATATTAGTGCAAATACAAGTTAATTTTTAATGGATATAAAAGCACAAATACTTAACACTTAAAATCAACTCTATTATTTGCCATTGTTCACACTGCCTGATGTTTTTAATATAAAGCTTCAGTTGTGATAGTTAAAAGTATTGAGAATTTCCAATGACAATTTTATGTCAAATTGCATGTGACCTCAATCAGTAAGCAGAAATAAATGTAAGTTTCAGAGGTCTACACAGAACATCACATCTCTCCTTATCTGGCTCAGTGTGAAATTTTCTGTCTTGATTTCAAAAGTAGTTTTGATTTCTATATCACAGCTAATACAGTATTCAAAGTAAACAAATAAATAATGTTTCAACTGGAAAACAGTGTTTTCAAATGTAGGTGGTAGGCTGCTTTTTCATCTGATATGTCAAAAATGTTGCTGTTAATACTTCACCAAATGATTGTAGGAGCCACATACTTTGGGATAAAAAGACTAGTCCTAAAACTCTTGAAACCTTGCCATTGCAAGATAGTCACAGATTTTTTTTCAAAACCAAATAATTAGCAATTAGCGTTACTACAAGATAATAACAAATTGGTTGATTGTGTCCTGATGTATTTTAACCGCTTAATCACTGCCCTGGTTTTTAGCACTAACCTGACCCAGAAATGACTAAACGTTAACGATTTCACTCCCCACTACTGATAAGCAATCCTAGAATTAATGTAAGAACTTAAAATCAATTCTATAAAAAATACTGACGACAGCATAAAATTGCCTGTATTTACACTGTGTTTAATCGCAGCAAGGATAATATGATATTGGAAAATGGTTTTGAACTACAATGACTCCTTAGCAGGATGAGATGCAAATTAGAATTTAGAAAGCATTGATGCAATGAGATACTTTTTACACAGTGATGGCTCATTCTGGGCAGAGGTGAAGGTCTAAGTCTGTCCTTGTATATATGAATCATTCAGTTTATGTGAGTGACAAGGCTGATCTGGATATAAACAATTAGCAACCCTGTTCATATTCAATGATTGATGAGATTTGGTTCAAGCCACTCACCCAAATTTTCAGTAGAAACAGTGAATTTATCCCATTGGAGAAGTCATTTCTTTTGTTCAAGCACTTTGCAAAGACATATGTGAATTTTTTTTATATATATATATTTTTATATCAGTCTTGCCAATTATACATGTTTGACTACCCCCTTTTGAACAGTTTTAAGTCTAATTATAAGAAATCATCTATTTTTTACAATAGAAGAGCAGTAAAAGTCCTATTTATTCTAATTCAAATATTGGTAAAAGAAAAAGATGGGAGATAACTCAATGTTTACTGAAAAATAGACTCCCTAGTACCTGTACTGGGAATATATCCGGGAAAAAAGGCAAGTTAAAACTCACAATTCTTAAGAACATATAAATGTGGATTAATGTATTTTTATGATATTTATACAGATATATATATCAGAAAAAAAGTTTTGCAGTTATTTCGGACTAATCCAGGGCATTTTGGAATGCTCTATTTCTGAAAAAAAATAACAATTTTGACTGATTTTTTTTTCTAACACAAGGACAATTCATGATTTAACAGAAACATCAAAATTTAAAACCTTTATCCCTCAATTATTTTTTCAACTTTTATGAATGAAATTTTATCAATTTGTTCAATGCATGCTCAATCCCATTTCATAGTTTCACAGTTTGCACATTGGAAATTATTGAAACATTAACCAGTGATTTCCAGTACGCTGCAATCAGTTCAATTGAAATTTATCTGTATGCAATGCTAAGTAATTTAACATGGGATGCTGATTAAATGGATTTTATGATCAAAGAGAAAAAGCCACCCACACACAATGGCGTGATATGAATGAAATATTACGAGGAATTCAGTTCCCAGGACTAAATATATCATCCAGTTAGTCATAAATTCACAAAGTAAACAGTCACTTAAAGTATTTTTTTACCAACTGACATTCCTCTATTTCCTGCCATAAATTGCAATCATTGAATTTTCATGTCAGGCATGAGAACTAACAGTTTTGATCAATGCAAATACAAAAGCATTCAAAAAGGTAACTTTTACAAATTAAATTAGAGTTATCTCTCTTATCACATTAATTCAATAAATTGTTTCTAGGCAAGTCTTTGCAAAATAATATAATTACATGTACATGTATGTATATTGTACATTGGAACCAGTTTAAACTAAACTCTTTACAGACTAAATAATTCCAATGGTTTGAGAAGTTTTTGGTTTGCAGTTTGACAATGCAACAAATTTATATAAAGGCGACTTTAGGAGAAGTGTGTTTGAGAAGTTTTTGGTTTATTTCAAGGTTTAATTATATGGGTTTCACAGTATAGAGTCAATGTAGAAATGGAGAAAATCAAAGGGAGGCAGGCAGGTTTTTTTTTCATTCAATTTATTTCTATTTTATTGCAATGTAATTTTTTCGGAAACAAAGGACAAATGGAAATGGATCTAATTATGAAAACAAGAGGCTCTCAAGAGCCTGTAAGTTGCTCACCTGGCAAACAATGCCCTATAAACTAAATTAGTATATTTAAGAATTGGCATGAATAAAAATTTTGTCTATTGAAAAATAACATAAATTTTCCACTTCGCACAATTAACAATATGCACATGGAAATTTTATGTTATTTTTCAACAGACAAAATTTTTATTATTGCCAATTCTTATAAATTAATTTTAAAATATATTTTTATCTTTAAATGTGAGAAAAGTAGCTCTGAATGTAACTGAATAGGTGTGTGTCAATATTTTTTTATCCATTGAGATATATCAAAATTATTTTAACCAATCAGATTACAGTATTTATCTCTAATTAATTTATTAATGTTTGTTGTAAATTAATCTGAAGACTAAAGCTCATAATATAAAGTAAACAATATTACTGAAGTTTCAGGGTCAAAGGGATGAAATAAAAAAGAATATAAAAGTGATATATCAGTTGGGTTGAGCATAAATAAAAATTTTAATGTCTGTCCTTTTTTCTCAAGCTTTTCCTAATTTCATTTTCAATATAAAATGATGTGATTTTTTTAGAGATTCTTTTTAATTAGCAATTAACAAGTAAATTGTTTCTCACAGTGACATGTGTTTTTAAGAAGCACTCCAGCTAAAAATTGTGCAAAATGTGACTCATGGCGGAAAAGCCTACATGTTTTAAATTTTAATATTTTGTTTAAAAAGCTAAAGTCAACAGAAAATTGCAAGGGTTTCTCAAAGAAGCCTTGATCATAAGAGAAATTATATACATGTATATGTATATATATGTACATTATATAGAATGTACAATCAAATTCAAAATTAAGGGAGATAACTCTGTAAATGACATTAAAACACACCAGAAACTGTAGGATTTGCAATGTTTATTATCTTCTAAGAGCAGATTGATTGGAATGAATAATTATACATTTAATCATATAGACCAATAATTCAACTGAACTGAAAAGTTATCTTAAGGAGGTAGACCTAGGGTAAGGGACATAACTCTTGAAATCAGTGATATCAGTATCATTCAATTTTCCCCAAACCTCTAAGTGCATGTTGCTTTGATGCTTACATAAGATTGATGTAAAATGCAAAACAGAAAAGTTTTAATGATTTGTAAGAGTTGTGTCCCTCACCCTAGGTCTACCACCTTAATAAGTCAATTTGGGTTCAATTCGACACAAAATTAACTTGATGCAAATAAAAACATTATACACCAGAAATATAATTTCAAAACAGACAATTTTAGTCACCTAATAATACTTAAACTTGCATACTATGGAAACAGATGTGGCTCTAAAAAGAATATTCAATATTTCTTAAACCAAGCAAAACTTAACACCATTCTTTTTATTTTCATCAAGGACCACAATCTGCACTTAGTGCACACAGAAAAAGAAGCACTGCGGAGAGAGAAATTAATTTCAAAAGAATTGATTATTTCAGTATATGTTCTTACTTGAATGGAAGGATGCATATGTTGAACGGTATGACTGTACATCTGTCAACCTGTACTTCTTTTATCTGATGTAGAAACAAGTGTAGCACATTTTGTAACATTTGTGCCAAGTTTCCATCAAATTTAGCCAATAGTCATGAAAGGTAGAATACTTTCCTGTAAACTCTTAATTACTTATATATCTTTCTTTATCAAGATTTACGACTGTAAAATGGTGTACTTTTTTTCACATATTAAAAAAAATTTTTTTTTTTGGATTTATTAGCAATATTCTAATGCTTGAAATATATACATGTAGTTTTGATACATGTAGAAAGCATTATCAAATTCATAGTATTCATCAACTTTTTGCAAAAAATACTAAACCAATTAAAGTGTTGCATTTCTTACCTTTTAAGAAAGTCAGAAATTCCAATTTTTTTTTGGCATATTAACTACAATTGTTGCTACAAGCATCCATGCTGGGATTTGGAGCAAGTAGTTAATAAATTCAATTATATTCCATCGATATAATACCATATTCGTAGTACTACGAATATTACGCATCAACGATCAGCATTATGGTGTCATTAATAATTCAGGCAAAAAGGTAAATACATTGAGAATTCTTCTGTTTATCTATGCACTCTTTTTATTTGTTGACTTCCCACAAAAATCAATTTACAATCCTGAAATTGTCTGTCTTTTGTGTAAAAAATAATGACAGTCTGATTTACAGCCTCTCACTGTAAATATTTTATAACATTGATATGTTCTTGTTGCCATTTTTGGGCTTACCATATGTGATTGTTAGTCTTAGGTCTATTTTTTCTCTGTTTTGTTGTAAAATAGGAGTCAAATTGCATTTGTGGCAGAAAATAATTCAAAAATTGGAATGTAAGTGAACCAAAAATAACTGTCATTTAAACATTTATTACAAAATGCACTCTGTTGCTATATTAACAAAGTATCCTAAAATAGGAAACTCGGCTTATAGATAAAAGTGAAATTAAAACTTAAAAATTTTAAAACTTGGTTAACAGATATAATATTTATATAGTTGGTAAAATATTAAACAAGCAACTCCGACCATCGCAAAAAAAAAGTTGAAGTGCCGAAGTCCCATAGCTCCTGTAATATTCGTCGAATCGAAATGATCAATAGCGTAATATGATCAACTACAAATAGAGACTAACAATCCTACAAAATTTGAATAAAATCTGTCTAGTGGTTTCAGAGGAGTTGCATCCAAAACTGTGCCAGGATAGACGGATACTAGTATTTTAATGTTCCTTACTGTGTAGGGGTCGGGCAAAAACAAGCAATTATAAATATGAGAACTGGTTAGTTTTTTGGTCATATATTGTTTAGGCAGGTATGGTTGGCATAAAATTTGAGGACTGTAAAAAAAATATGATCACCATCATCATCATAACAACAAATATATCATACCAAAATTGGAAACAAACAAAAATAATCATCATTAGAAAAAAATAAATAAGCATGCTTCTTTTCATTTGAAATGAAGATCACTAGGTGTGTAAGTATGCTTAAGTCTTGATATACCCCTGCACCAAATGTCAAGGACAAGGTGTATAAGTACACTGGATAGGTCTCCTGCTGTATGCTCATTGTACCAAATGAAGGACTAGGTGTGTAAGTACACTTGATAAACCTCAGGTGCATGCTTATCATATCAAATGAAGGTTATAGGTGTGTTAAGTACACTGGATATGCCCCTGCTGTATGCTCATTGTACCAAATGAAGGACTATGTATGTTAAGTACACTGGATATGCCCCTGCTGTATGCTTATTGAACAAAAATTCTACAGTAGGTGTGGAATATGTTCTCTTCTCATCCATATAATCCCAACATTTTTTACTCTAGCTGATGTCTATAAACCTAAACCTTTAATAAACTTCCAAATTCAAACACCTTTTACCCACATTAAAAAAAGAAAGTTTTAACATTTAAAGTCAACAATATTTAAACAGAACAATAATTTAAGACCTGTGCATATGTTTCTTAAATCTGCTTTTCAAAATTTTTCATTAAATTCAGCAAACAAACAATAGAAGTTAAAAAATAATAATAAAAAATGGACAAAAAATCTAGAACTGCAATTTATCATATTTACCTCCAATTTCTTAAGACAATTAATCAAAAAAACAAAAACACAATTGTTTATAAGTGTGCCTCTTACCACATAATGGGATAGGAAACACTTAACATCTGCTCTTAACGGGACACGCTTTTTCCGCTTATTCCGAATATTAGTCTTTTTCAACATAATAGTGATAGGATGGTATGTCCTAAATCAATATGAACTTCCTTCATTAATAATTCATAAATTACGAAAAAAATGTCAAGAAAAAAGTTATCAAGGGTCAAAAGATATGATTATATATCATTGGTATGTCTACTGTCCTTTGTGCGTGAGTGATTTGATTGGAAAGCCCGACATCCGTGTCAGAATTGTTGACCAAGCTAATTTTAGGCTCATCAATCGTTAATTCTTCCTGTCTTTTTAAGGTCATTCATTATTGTTATTTTTGCTATCTTGGACTTGTTGGTATTTTTATCTAATTAAACTTATACAGTGAAACTTGTTTAAAACAAACCCTAAATAATCCAAAAACCTGTCTAAACAAAATCCTGAATAATCAAAAAATCTGTCTAAACCGAACCCTGAATAATAAAAAACCTGTCTAAAACCTGATACTTTTTAAAGTCCCTTTATTTCAATTCAAATATTTCATGAACCTTGGTAAACCAGACACCTGTCCAAAACAAACCAATTTTCAAGTCCAAAAGGGGCTCAGTTTAGACAGATTTCACTGCATTGGATTATAATACTCTATGTTTCTTGCAGATTTTGAGTTTCCATTACTCGAGTATAGTCTCCTACATGGATTAATAAATTTGTATGACTATTTATTGAACTATGTTCCTCCCTGAACTTTTGTCATATTATTGTAAACATGAAAAATAATTACATACTATTATTTTGTTTAATTTCAAAGAACGAGTCCCCCCACTCATAACATGGTCTGTTCCTGGCTTTTAGATCCATTATCAATTTACCAAAGTGTTTAAAAGGCTTTAAACAAAGCTACCAGTACAACTATAAAAGAACTGTGTAGCAATAAGAGATATATCTCAATTTTCAGACTTACTTACATGTGTAGTTGTATGTTTTCCACTATCAGCAATAATATAATCCTTCTCAAAAAACTTCTTGCAATTACAATGGCTATTAAAAAACTTCTTCACTTTTCAAACAAGCCTATTATTTCATAAGAAAGTTACCTAATATCCTTTAAGTTAAATTTCAGAACAATAAAATCCTTCTATTACAACTGTTATTCTTCACTTTTGATGATAATCTATTTTATGCAAATGACCCTAGCTTTAATCATTAGCATAAAAGTAATTTGTCTGATTGTAATCTACATAGGTTTTTACCTGTCCTCAAGGCAATACCTTTTATCTTGTCAATCTCTTAATTAGGTCAAAGCCAAGCCCTTTACTTCAGATTTTTTTACAATACAGAAATTAATCTTTTTAGTGGTGGGTGGTTGATGTATACTGCTTAAATCAATGACATTGTACATTTTTATCCTGAAGGTCAAAGTTCAATAGGTAGTATAGTAATTGTTGCTTCTCATAATGCACAATTAGCTATACTAGTTTGTTTGCTTGTCATTAAAAATGCAAAGAGCTAGACCAGCCATCAGAAAGAACTCAATCAGCATATTGCTCAGTTTAAAAAAAAGATTCACCTTTATGTATACTTGGCAAGCTAGTATTAAAAAGAACACATTTCAGATGTTATAAGGTTAACATGGGATAACTAAACAAAATGGAAAACTTTCAATTGTTTCTTGTCTTTATCTTGTTACTACACCTTAACCTACTGCTATTATATACTAATTAACAAACCAGGGGTGGATCCAGGATTTCAGATAAGGGGGTGTAAATAGAATTTCCCCCTGCCTTTAATTCTACTTACACCCTCTAAATTAGCATTATTGTTGTATTGTGTTAGTTATCTGTCTCTTGTTACAGTGTAATTTCTGTCAGAGAGTTATAAAACTTGAAACATTGAAACTCGGGAAGCAAGACAAGTAAAATTTGAGGGGGAAAAGGATTTAATGCAAATGTTTTCCCGTTTTAGACCTGGTGTATGCTGGGTGGCCTAACCCTTCAAATTCACACTTACAAACATCTCATACTTATACTGAATAAGCCAATGTCATAATTTTTAACCCAACTATCGAACTATATTTACCAATTCATCCAACTACCGAGCTATATATACGTATTCATTCAACTACCAAACTCTATACACCAATTTATCCAACTACCAAACTACATATACCAATTCATCCTACTATGAAACTACATATACTAATTCATCTAACCACCATACTAAATATACCAATCCATCCAACTACCGAACTACATATACTAATTCATTCAACTACCAAACCACATATACCAAATCTTTTAACTACCGAACTACATATACTAATTCATCCAACTACAGATCTACATATACTAATTCATTAAATTACTAACTACATATACCAATTCATCCAACTACCAAACTACATATACCAATTCATCCAACTACCAAACTACATCTACCAATTCATCCAATGTCCTCTACCTATATTCACCTAACATTGGTTGAGCTATTACATTTTTCAATTAAATTAATATACGTTTTGTTACATATCAGGTACAACCAGCTTCAATATATTTATGTCAAGACTTTCAATTTTAAAGAAAACCATCAGCCATAATAAGCTAGGTTTCATCAGCCTTGCCGTTAGCTACAAAGACTTGATTTTTGAAAATTAGAATTTACCAAACAAATATATCATATAAAATATACAACTTTACCTTTGATTTTAGAAAATGAAATCCTTTGAAGTTGATTCTTAAACTGTTGCAGGTCAATACAACTGAATATTATATAGCTCAAAATCAAACTCTTTGTTGAACATTAAAATCCATTTTACTGACCGGAAAAATGTATTATGGGGCAAATATCACCTAGCAGTATTATTCAAGGGTAAAAAAATCAATTGATCAGAGAAAAATGAACATGTTGAATGAACAGCTAAATTGGAAGGTGTAATTGAAATGTTATTGGCTTTTATTACATGTTCAAAGGGGTCAATTCATTGATTAAAGGTCAGTTTGAGTCAATGTGACCAGGTAGACAATAAGCAGCCTAGAGCTACAGCTATTTGCAGCTATTTTGAAACTGTGCAAAAGGAAATACAAGATTGAAAGCTTATTTTATTTTTTCATGCAAAAAAAATTCTTTTTCTTTTCTTAATTTTTTTTTTTTTTTTTTTTTTTTGGGGGGGGGTTATGCCTGGCATGCCTTTCCATGGATCCACACCTTAGACTGTATGACATTGATTATGATTTTGTAGTAAAATATAATATTGGATAATTATATAACAGAGAAACCTGGATAAACCAAACACTAAATGAACAGGAAGTCTGCCTTAACCAAACATCTCTGATTGGACTAACTAATCTGCTAGAACCAGAGATATCTGCCTAGTAAAATTAGGCCATTAAAAATCCTATAGAATTTCTTCTCAATCGACCTTTTGTTTCTCCTAAATATTAAGCAACAATAAACTGTTGTGTCCTTTCCCCTTTTCAGGTTTTGAATTTCTATAACAGACCATCTAAAGACAATGAAAAAAAAAAAGAAAAATAACACTTGACCAAAAACAAAAAACAAAAAAAAACACAACACTAAAAGCATGTAAATTAAGTTTTAGCAGAAAAAGTGGAACAGATAGACAAACAAACAACTGGTATAATAAAATAATATTATTATAAAATATATAAGAAGGCCATATAAAAGTATTACATTTTTCATGGATCTGAAGTAATATATTGTAAAAGTAATCTTTCTTCATTGTTTCAAATAAATGAACCAAAAAGTCATAAATTTTCAAAAAAATCTATAATGAATTAATCTTAAACAAAAAAAAAACAAGGAAACATTGAGTCACCTCTGCAATTGTGGGTGAGATCAACTATTTCAAAGATTTAAAGTATTTAAATCTGCAATTCACATACCTGTTTGGTTCAGGTAATAAAAGTTTTACAGTAAATATTGACACACAATAAAATGAATGAATGAGAAGATATAGGCTTATCACACAAACTTTACAAATGTGTACATAATGGGGTGTCTTGTAAAGCATTCTTTAAAAATCAATGCAAACTGTTTGATGAAGTTCTTCACAGAGAATATTAAAGTATGGGTACTATAATAAAAACAAAATCAAATATGCCAGCACGTATGCCTCGGAACTGGCTTATACTGTCTTAAAAATATAAAAAATGGGCAGATCCAAAGGGGGGGGGTGCAGGGAGACCCAAGCCTAGGGTGCCCCTCCTGCTCAAAAAGTTTGATTGTATAAAAAAAAATTGGCAATCACTGGAGCACCTCTCCTCTTAAGGCCAGTAAGTGTACCCTCACCTCCTATTCAGGAATTTTGTGTTATACCATTGTAAAACTAGGGAGTTTGTGTAGCTTAGAACCCAATATAAAAATTGATCAGTAAAAAATATAGACTTATATGTACAGCAATGGTTTATGGTAAACCTAACCTGGTTTAAGGTGGTTTCCAATTAAAATTTTCCTGGTGTGATTAACATTCAGAGATTATATCCAGAATCTTGACACTTTCATAATTAAGATACATATATGAGATATATCTGCCTGTGTCATTGCAACTACCCCCTTTTTTAGCATAAAGTCC
Source organism: Perna viridis (assembly GCA_037379345.1). Classification (NCBI taxonomy): domain Eukaryota; kingdom Metazoa; phylum Mollusca; class Bivalvia; order Mytilida; family Mytilidae; genus Perna; species Perna viridis. The sequence goes on along the minus strand of CM074514.1, from coordinate 36,656,994 downwards.
CTTAACTCGGAGACAAAGTATCTGAAAGCAATTAAACTTAAAAATAGGAGATGTAGTTAACTTAAGACAAACAACCTTTATTTAAGTGATCAAAATGTTGATATGACACTCAAGATACACAGACAGAAGGACAGACAATAATGAGGTATAAAAAATTTCAAGAAAAACACTAGGACAAGTCAGCGTTTTTCAAAACCAGAATTCAATTAAGAGAATTCCAGCCCTTGGTATTATTCAAATACATTTTTTCTATCAGAATTTAAGTTACATGACTGCACAAGAGGTTATTTACATACTAGCTATCAACACAGAGAAGATTTATTTCTTTGTTTACGTTTCACTTCCTAGTCTGTTTTTCCCCTTTTGGAAATGTGTCAAAAGTCTTATATCACTTTTTACTGTAACACATATTAAATAACTTCTAACAGTACTTAAGAAAAAAAATAAAAAAATAGGACACAGGAAATCAATGCCATTGTGTAACCGACTGAAAAGACAGATTAAAATGGACTTTTGCTTAAGTACAAGTTCAGGGAAAGTTCGCTAAAAAAGTATAAACATGTTGAAAGTAAAATCACACAGGCAACATTTATGATTTTAGCATTCAGACTGGCATATAACTTTTATAGCTAAGGAGCTTCACTTAATTTCTACACTTCAGTAATAAATAAAATAATATGGAAATAAAAGTAAAGTTTATTTAATAGAATAAAGAAATAAAGTAGTATTGAAATAAAATTAAAGATTTTTTAATAGAATGAAGGCTGAGATCATTTTTCACCACCATTGAAATATAAATACATATATCATTCATTTCTATAGTTTTAGTGTATAAAACAACTACTGGCATATCTGGAACAGCTGCAGATTACCCCAAGAGCACTTTGCCATAACAAATGTTAAAATATGAATTTTGGAAGCAAATTTTTTTTAAAGCATATCCAAACAATATCTATACTTTTTAACAATAAAAGATCAATAGGTCATAAAATCAAAGATTTAGGAACAAAATATCAGAGTCCACATAAACTCAAACTCTTAAGGAAGACTAAAGGTCAAGAACTTTATCATGTGTTGTGATAGAACAGATCTCATGTAGTACACCCATGCTAAATTGTAGTAAATGTGCAAAACCTTAAAAAACCTTGCTTTTTTTGTATAAAAACATTCCTACTACATGCCCTATACATATGTAAAGTTTTGGTATGAGGTAAACTATCTTTACAAGCTGCACTAAGCGGCAGATCCAGGATTTCAGGTTGAAGGGATTAATACAAAAAAATGCCAAGCAAAGTGAGGCAAAACAGTTTTTGGAGGTAGAATTTGTGAAAATCAAGATTTAATGCAAAAGAAAAAATTCTCAATTTTACAGGGGCATGTACCAGATGTGCCCCTGCCTAAATCCATGCCTGCTACTAGTCATTACACCCCTGTTTATTTAGGGTCTTCAGAATTATCTCCCCTGCCTTAAATATATACCTATTCATGTAAAACAACCACAGTGCTCATGTGAAAATCAGGTGCTGCGCTATTCATATCAAGATTCCAATGCATGTCAGGTTTGACTCAGTATTGAACACCCTTTTATTTTGATAAAAAGTTCACGAATGTTCCTCTGCAAAAGTTATTTTCGTAGAACCGAGATGTGGTACAATGCAAATGAGATAAGATTAATGCAGCATAATTCCAAGCAGAATAAGACAAAAGACCAATTAAAAGCTAGCATTCTTTGTGGAAATTAAAGAATAATACTTCATGGTTTTTAATGTACATGTAGACTGATTCCTAAAAAAATCTACTACATATTTGAATTTTTCAATATATATTTTCTTTGGCGTGTTTGAAAGGAAATGACAATTCTGACAAAGTCACAGTACATGTACAGCCAGATTACTAGCTAGATATAAAATATTTTATATTGGAGTGAATGTTATGTACACTTTTAAAATACTGTGGTACACAAGGGAAAAGCAAGGACAAAAATGGTTCAAAATGAATTAAGTGACAGTCTCTGTAAGAATCAGGCAGTGTGTGAAATATGATATCAAAAAACCCATCATTTTGATAGTGTAATTTGACTATTGGAACCATCAAAATCAAAGAAAGCAGACAATATTTTCCATATCATGTTGGTGCAATGAGTTATAATTTCACTGAAATGCACTGAAAAATGAACCTTTCAAGGACAGATAACACTGTCAAAAACCTCATTTTTCCTAGATTTTTTTATAAAATTTCAGAGCAAAGCCAGTGATGCAGAAATTAAATAATGGTCTTTTCAAATAGAGAAAGTATCCTTGAGTGATATTATATTGTCAGATTGGTGCGGTTTTGACATGCATGTTTCAGATTTTTCCCATTTTGCCTGATTCTTACATATAATTACACTTAAAAGTGTCAAAATCTTATTCTTGAATCATCCTTCTTGCACACCAAATAATGATTTCAACATGTTTACAACTCAATATGTTTTCCACATGGATCATCAAAATAATGTATTCCCCAAAATAATTCCCCCTCCCCTCCCCCTAAAAAAACAGTCAGTAAAATTTTAAAAATTCAAAAAATATTGATGTTTCATCAACCAATTGTCTTATCAGTCCTATTCGGAAGTTGAATGTGCATCCGGTCCAACTCATCGTCTTTGATATGATTAAGACATCTTCTATTTACAAAGTAATTTGTCACCAAATAATCATAGATACATTTTACAAAATAGGCCTTTGTTATTACCCAACTGGTTAAAAAACAGATTCCTGTAATTCAATTCCCTGAACTTCTAACATTCAAGAAAACCAAATCTTTAATTAAACCACAAAAAAAAAAAACACATACCCACTTCCAACGATAACAAGATAACACGCAAATTAAAATAACTATTGTTAATAACTACTGTAAATCGATCAGTAATATCAACAGTTCTGTTCATCATTTTGTAACATTGGTTTCAGATTTCCAAAATTACAAGTCATCCAAATAATTAACCATGCCCCTATGTGATTAATGTATGTATATACCATATAGCCTAGAAGTTTGTGAAGTATGAAACCCTGGAAGAATCAAGCAAATGATTGAAATCTGAAGCTGGCATACTCTAAAACATGGCCTGGTCTCACTAGCCTGGCCTCAAAATTTTGGCTTGACCAGTCCAATTGAAACATATGATTTTTTTTTGTTTTAGAGTATGCCTCTGAAGCTTCCATGTCAAAAACCAATTCTACTGCAACAATTGTCAAAATATCAAACTTCACTTAATATCATCTTGTTATTCAGTGTATCAATTTCACAATCATTATGCCCTCAAATTTTTCTTATGAATACTTTCATTTACCATGAATTTTGAGTAAATCGACATTTACACTGGAATACTTTGGCACATTTTTCATTTAGATAGATAATGTTGGTTTACAAAAATTAGCTAAGCCAGAGACAAATGGCTGCAGGTTAACTTAATTTGCTACTGCATGACCATACATATCAGAGGTAAAGACCCCTCCAAAACTCCCATTACAATTTGGGATATCTACTCTTTAATAATTCAAAAACAGTTTTCTTTATTCATTTTGACCATCATTTCATCAAGATTTTTTTCACCGGAATAAAAATGTCAAGAGTTATGTTCCCCTGATTACTTCATTTTCCGTGTATCTGTAATTAATAAAAAAAAAAATTCACCATAAATATATCATAAATCCAGTCTCTATATGTTAATTAAGATGCTGAAAAATAAAATTGAAATTGTACCTACAATATGGCGTTGTTTTCTCTGTTTTATAGCTGTAGACTTGAAATCAACACAATATCAAGTACCTGAACTTTGTTTGAAAAAAAAACAGAGTTTTGGAAATTCCAGTGAACTTTTATTTTTAAACCTAGCATGAAAATTGACAAATTCAGTCTTGAGGATCTTTTTACAAATCTCAGCAATGTCAACAATATTGTAAATACTTTCAAGTCTCACCTAGACATACAAATACCATTGAATCTAGGTACATTCCTTCAGAAACCCAGTACTGCTATTGTGATGTCAATCCTGCGTAATAACTAGTATATTGAGAAGACATATTGCCAAGTTTAGTTTCTCATTTTTTGAATTACATAATACATATAGCAGATAGAGACAGTGAACCGTTCAGACAATTTGTCCAGAAAACTATAAGGATTCTTAGGAATATTTCTAACAGGCAATAATATCAACATCAATCAAGTCTCTCCTATCTCTCAATCAAATACCACAATATCAAAAGAATTACAGAATATTGAATTTATTACAAGAAAACTGCCAAGATGGACGAAAAATTCCTCTCATCTAATCAAGTCCTTACAAATAGAGAGACAGATAAAATCTTGGTATTTAGATACTAGTATTTTTTATTATATATTGTTATTGACGAGTTACTATTTGTGGTTAACAAATGCATTAAGCATGATTAGATGATATTTCCAAGTGGGAAAGATTAAATTGCAGGAGCATGCACTGAGAGTCGTGATTTGTTTCTCAATGATATTTACATATATATTCTCAGTTCCTAAATTTACTCACAAGCAAAAGTGGGTGAGAAGCTTAGAACCACAAAGAATGCTAACCAATTTAAATGTTTAAAATGTTGCAAATTTTTGGGTTGTAGAGATACTGCAGAAATGTCAAAAACAACATGAAGTTGCATGTTTTGTCGTGCTAGGCATACTCCCACTCATACAGGAAGTTGACAACACTTTGATGGTTATTTCTGGAGGCTACGAGGTATAAATTCTTGGTTAATGCAATAAAATCTCTGCATTTTCTTTTCTTCATGTGTCACACTTTATACACATTTTACCTGATTCTTAGATGGAGAAGTACTAAAAACATAAGAAACCACACATTAAATTTGAAATCAATTCATTTGGAGCTGAGACAATTGTAAATATGGATGGACGAAACGGAATGCGGACATGGCAATTCCAGTTAATACGCACTAACATAATAATTAATGGAAGCATGAAATTCAGTGAATTTGGTCTATACAAATCCTTGAACATTATTCCTGACCACTATATATCCCATGATCACCCTACTATGCAGTGAGACATTTGGAATACAGTTGTAACACCACTGTGAATTTGCATGACTGTAGCAAGCTCAATTTAAGGTTTTTAAGCAAGACCTCCACTACAGTTCTGGAGTTTCTCCCATTTTTCATTAGAAACTTATCCTTTCAAATCCTTCTAACAAACCTTTGAAATTCAAGCAACTTACAGGAGACTTATTTTATTTAAAAAAAAAAGCAAGATAATTCTAAATTTGAGCCCCAAATGTTTACATAGCCATGGCCAGAAAAAAAAATTAACAGAACATAAAATCCCAGCCCCCACTGCCACCCTCAAGAAAATGGTCTGTACTTTAATCTTCTTTTGCTCAAAGGGAGGATTCTTTGTAACCAGGGCCCACAAACCTGTGGACTTGAACCCCTATTGCTACAAGCCTAAATATTGGACCAGTAAAGTTCAATCTCAGATTTCATAGTACAGAGTTACTAGAAGATTATTAAGACATACATTTAATTGTTTCTTTTAATAGCCAAAATTATGATATGTTTATATGTGTCACCTTTATAGCTAAAAAAAATTGTGCAATGTCACCTTACAGAGTACAAACATATAGTTAGGCTAACATGAATTCATTTGTTAGGTTCTTGGGTTGATATAAAGCACTGTTTTTTCCAGATCTTTTCATTTTATCAGGCATAAAATCCAGCTACATGTATATGCAGTGTATGCCTGTTTTTATCTGCAGTGTACCATATGCTATTTTGCTTTGGGATTTTTGGAATAATTTAAGCATGTTAATGATCAAATTATAAATTTTCAAATGATGCATGTCTTGTGCCAATAATTTGTATTTGCCTCATGCTGGACAATTATTACAATGGAAAATTATTTTACAGGTTTGCAGACTTGCATCCATTTTTTAACATAAAAATACATGTAGACTCTTTAAGATTTGAATATCATAGCAAATGCATTCTCTCAGGACAACTCCTCCAATACTTTGGAAAGATTTTCAATTTTAAGTAAAAAAAAAATATCATATAAATATTGCAAATTTCAATAATGCTGTACACATGCTACAATAAAGGAGTACATAAATTCTCATCAATAGCATTAGAACCAAATACTTAGGAAGTTCAAGATTAAAAAATAAATTATACAACAAAAATATTAAAACATGAAACTGTAACCTTTATTAGCATTATAGTACCTGAACCGATCCGTGCAACAAAAATTGTGATCAGTCATCGGTCACCGATCAGTTTCTGGTCAGTCATCGATCCGTCAAACTGATCCATTAAACCAGTGATCGCATCATGTGACCACGGAGCGGTCATTGTATTTTACAGTTTTTATTATTTTCTCTGTCAATTTTACACATATTTACATTATGTAATAGATTTAAACATCAATTCATACTTTTATTTCAAACAGATCTTACGTCATTTTACATAACAAAATTGCGATCAGATCGGTCACCGGTCATCGATCCACGAGCGATCAATCAGTCAATGTTTATCGATCCATCAAATCGTTGCACAGATCGGTTCAGAGACTGTACATTTTAAAACCCAATATAGTACATGTAAAATATGTTTCAATATTTGAAACTTCACTGTAGCCATGCATGGTATTTATATCTCCTATGGTAAAAATCAACAAAGAACATTTAAGACTAAATCTATGAATTATTTCACACATTCAACCACATGCAAGCAAGTCATGAAGACATTCTTATCAATTAACTAAACTCCTGCAAAATATATTTCTAGCAACAAATAAAGTTTTGCTTGGCCTAAAAATGGAACTTAAATTTCCTAATGTAAATCAACTTCAATCAAACAACTGTATATTCAATCAAAGAGTAATCAAAAGAATATAATCCAGGGACAATGACCAGACATGGAAAACAGACATACACAACAAAGAACATAAAGTAACTAAAATCATACATACAAAGTAACAAAAGTAAATGAGCAACTTGATGACTGAAAAATGATTCAAAAATAGGAAACAGTAAAATTTATCGACAAAATTGCAGATACTGATATTTACCTTGTTTTATTATGATGTATGATATCCTTCCACCGGAGAAACGTGAGTGACTGTCACCAGATATACTTTACACTTGACTATTTATATGTTTTCTTCAATAATAAATTCAAAACAATATTTTATGTCAAAACTACTTTGATATTTGGAACTTGGACTATGCCTCGCTCATGTCTATTACACTGTCAATCATTTCTTCCCTTTTTTTTTACAAATCTAAATTTAACAAATATTGTTTACCATAATCCTAAAAAGCAGCCTACACCAGTATGAAATTTCATGAAATTCAGATTCTCCGAGTGATATCACACTATAACAGTTGAGCAATTAGTTAACAAATTCTACACTTTCAATCACATTGAAATAATAAATAGGATTACTGTATACATAACTTAAACAAAAAACATCCATTATCTATTCAGTAAATGCTCTTATAATTCCCAAACGCCTTCTAATTCCTTCACTAGCAAAATAGTAATTTAGGCAATATCCCATAAATAATTAACGCGTAATTCTAAAAGCATCAGGTTAAAAATAGTCATGTATGATTGAGCTATACCAATTTTATCTACTTTGTCACTATTGATATATGTCAATTTAATTAAGAACTCATTAAGCAAGTATATTCAATTAATTAGTATACAGGTGTACTTAATTAACAACAGGATACTAATCACATGTATACACAAAGTACATGTATGTACTTCAATTAAAGGATCAAAGGATTAACATGCAAGTACATGAAAATTAAGAAAGTACAGAAATAATTTCTTTATGATCTTGGCACATTTTTGTAAAATGGAACCTCTATTGTATATTAATTATTATTGTTTTGTATATGGACCATTTATTACCTAAATAATCGTATTTACAGCACAATCTTAACATCAGGCAGTGGTGGATGAATAACCTTATTATTTAGGTATTAAATAAAGCATCCTTTTTAAAATCAGATAGGCGCTAGGTGATTCATGCATGTCAAAAACCCAATGAAATCATTTTTATTTCTTATTCAGAATCATTTACAGATCACATAACCAGTCCTAGTTTTACATTTGGGTGGTGCACTTTTGAGATAAAATTTATGTAGATTGTACACGAAAAAGGACTTGGTTAACTGAACCAATTTTAAGTGTCAGTCTCTGTAAGAAACAGGCAGTGGGTGAAACAGGGTACCAAAAATACACCATTTTGAAAGTTTGTTTTGACAACAATTTGACCCATCAGAATCAAGGGAAAAAGAAAAGATTTTCCATATCACTTTGGTAAATTTCATTGAAATGCATTAAAATTGAAGATTTCATTAGAGCAGATGACTCTGCCAAAAACCTCATTTTTTTCCTTACATTCTATTAAAAACTTTCTGAGATCAAATAATGGTCCTTTCAAAATAGAGAAAGCATCCTAAGTGAAATTATATTGACAGATTGGTGGGATTTTGATGTGTGTGTTTCTAATTTTTTCCTGATTCTCACAAAATCTTACATTTAAGGTCTATGATTAGGTGTCTGGTTTCCTCAGGTTTCACTGTAGCCCCCTCTACTACCAGCATTTATACTCAAGACAGTGGTGGATCATCATCATATCAAATTGAATGTCTTAGTTTTCCATCTTAATACAGATATTTCATGGATATCAACTTTTGATTAATAAAGCAAACTTTGTAATACTGGTAGTTGTGGAGAGTCTATAAGCCATATTGTTAATATGCTAGCAATTAAGTACCAGTCCACATAAAATTCAGACACTACCAATGGTAAAGTTATTCATGGTCAAGAAAAACCCACCAAACAAGTGACGCTTTTTTAGGCTACATATGCTATACTTACACAAAGCAACAACCTTTTCTGTATTCAGATTTGCACTTTTGAGAAAATCAAACATTTATCTCCCACTATAAGCAACCAAATGAAGCCAAATCAAGAACGACAACTCTTGCAAAGTGCCAGTTTCATGTACAATCTATATAATTTTTATCTCAAAAGCGCCACAACCAAATAAAAAACTAAGACTGGTTATGTGATCAGTTACTGTTTATGAACAAGAAATAAAACTGAATTTGGTGGGTTTTTGACATGCATGAATCACTTTCTGTCTGATTTTTAGAAAGACTGCTACTTCAGCTCACAATAGCAACAGCCTACAAATAGACAAGTCACAACCCACTGGGACACATTAATTTTTCTGACTGCAAGTCAAACAATTACTAGTATCACACTATTTCCTATGTACCACATGCTACAACTTAAGGAGGTAGACCTAGGGTAAGGGACATAACTCTTGAAATCAGTGATATGTTTGTATCATATTCAATTTTACAAAAGTCCATCAAGCTTTCATTGGAAACAGAATAAAACAAATCCATGTTATTTTGATGCTTCTATGAGATTGATGTCAAATGCTGAATACAAATATTCCAATGATTTGTAAGAGTTGTGTCCCTCACTCTAGGCCTACTTCCTTAATTATTCCTAAGTTTTGGGTATGATTCAGCTGTGCATTGAACCCATAACCTCCAAGAATTGAGGTGAACACACTGCCACTAGACAAGTGAAGCAGTCTCCTCTCTTCAGCATCACAGAAATAAGCCACAAGCCATCAAGTGTCCTAGATAACCAATGATTAAATTTATCAGCCTAAAGTACAAAGATAACATCATTTGAGTTTAAATGTAGACAAGATTGAGTATGTCTTAGAGGAAGATATGATGTATACATGTATATATTTTAAATATCAGACTGTTTATGAACTTGCAGAAACTTGGTCTAATGTATGTTGAAAATGAAATCCTAAACATAGACAAATAGCCCTTTCCAATCAACTTTGTAGCTTTACTGATAATGCTCATGGAGATGATATAACGTACTGTAACATGAGGTCAAACATATATATACATGTTACACATGCCCAAAATAATTAGAGCATTATAACATTCTAAAATTTGTTGACCCTGTACAGTACATAGTTTTATAACATACATAGAACCTACCATGATGGCCTTAATTTCAAATACTGCCTTTTGGAATCTAGCAATGGTTTAATTTTCAAAGATATGAAATTTTAATTTTAAAATCAAAAGAATTCCAATACTGTTCTACAGAATTCAGAAAAAACAATATGGGGTTCAGGACTTTTCAAAAATTTTAAATAAAAAAAATTAAGAGCACTATTAACCTACTATAGTGGCAGTTTCCATACTGATAATAATTAACAGAGGTAACTCAGGAATTTTCAAAGATAAGGTCTAAATTTAGAAACTTAATTGTCAACAAAGAAATAGAAATACACAATGAAGAAATGAAAGGAATTTGGCATAAATCCTAAAATGCTCTGCATTCTTTCCCAATAGTATGATTTAACATGCAGTAATCCATTTAATTATAATATTATTTTAAAGTCAACACATATAAAGCTGGACTTCATAATTAGATTTAAATTCACCTTTAAATAACAAATATTGGTTTGAAAGGATTAAGAAAAATGTTAGGTTTGGAATTATACTTGACCGAAATATGTATTATTACAAGACCAGTATTTCACTTGTATTATTTGTCAATATCCCACCATTATGCCCCTCTACCCTAAAGTCTCCATTCCATTTTGTTAAAAAGAGTAATCAAGGCAGTGGCGGATCCAGAGTTTAAGGTAAGGCAAAAAAATTATTTGACAGGATCACCGGTGAGGATCACAAAATGATCCTAATTTGCTAGGGGGTTTGGGGGCATGCCCCCACCCCCCCCCCCCCCAAGAAAGTTTTGAAATATTAAACGTCAAATCCTGTATTCTGAGGTTATCTTGAGGACAATTTTTCAACAATTTTTAAAAATTGCAAATTTCTAAGGGCACTGAATCAAGGGAACCAAGACTCTAGTGGCAACCCAACCAAAAGACTGTAATCCAGGCACAAAGACCAGACATGGAAAACAGACATACACAACAAAGAACATAAAGTAACTAAAACAATACATACAAAGTATCAAAAGCAAATGAGCAACTCAGCCTCCACTAAAAACTGGGAGCATGGACCAGGTGCACAGGTAGGGTAAGCATCTGCTTTTCTACAAACACCCATATAGGTTACAGATCAAGCCCTTTTTCCATCTTAATTGGAACAGTATTTGACATTTCCAGACATTTAGTAAAAAAAATCACTACAAACAAATGTCATATATCATTACATTGTACGTCTAGGGTTATTTTGTAACGTCTCTATGTTAGAGTTGCTCTTCATGGCGATGACACAAGGAGAGATAAACATAATTTGTCCAATGTCAACATCATACAACAAAAATAACCTTAATGATGCTGAATTGGGTACTAGACAAAAACAAATAATACAAATAAAAGAGTAATTAAAACACTTTAGGTAAGGCAAAAAAAAATTCCTATTACAACTTTGAAAGAAATAGGATAGGTTGGAAGGTACAAATTTTTTTACTGTTTTCTAAAATGTGAGTCTATATAGAAGTAACGTTCTGACTTAAACAGTACTAATTGAAAAATTTTAAAAAAATTAAAATAATAGAGTATTGAAAAAATAAGGTGATAGGAAACACACATCTTTTTTATTTGACCTAAATACAAATTTGAACAAGGGATGAGTATTAGAATGTCAATGTAGTCTCTACGTCACAGCAGCCCTTTGCAATGACGTAAACAAATACCAGTTCTCATGGAAGCGCTAATTTAGCAAACAGAAAATGACAACTTAATGGTACATCATACAAATCATGCCAATAACTATTTGTTTTTCTATTCAGCATATACAGCAATGGTAATTTAAGTTTCATATAGTGGCGTCACCAACAAATGTCATAATTTTCCTTTATGCACAGGAATGCTAAAATGTTTTAATACCGTTATGGAAAATACGTCAATTGCAAGCATCATACAAAACAAACAGTCATACCATGAATAATAGGATACATATTTATTTCAGTGCCATTGTAGTAAAATGATATATCTTCAATTTATATTTTCTATATTTTGACAGCTTTTGAACTTTTTTTATCCCTTAAAGTACCATACAATATATTCAACGACTGTGAGCTATCTCTAAAAAAACATATTTAAAATTATGATTTTGACTGTGAGCTATCTCTAAAAAAACATATTTAAAATTATGATCTTGACAAGTTAATATGCATTTTTGTGCATGTTCAGTGCATTTCTTGTCTCAAATACCATAAATAATAACAGTGTTGATTACTTGATCACAAATTCTTTTTGTTTACTAGTACATGTGTATATCTTCCAGGAAAGTTTTTTTTAAAATATTTTCATAAATAAAAAGAATTGTCAATGTTATTGTTGTCTGACCTTATGGCACTTTCCTTTAATCAATATTTTTTCAAATGATTCAAGTTTGATTCTGTTTTTGTCACCACCCACCTAATAAAACTCAAAGTGGACATTAACAGTACTTGGTCGCCTATGGAATACAAGTCTTAGTAAGAATCAGGCAATTGTGAAAAGTTTGAAAAAATCTACTGATTTGACAATATATTTCTTCTCTACTTGAAACTATCAATATCTTATCACTAAATCGCTGGAGATGTTTTGTAATTCTTCAAATGAATTGTTGACTTTGGCAGAGTTATCTGCCCCTGAAATGATTCAAGTGCATTTCAATGAAATTATTATTCATCTCATTAAAGGAATACCCTGTTTAAAATTTTATTTCTTGATTCAGACTCACGGTACAAATAGTCGAAATTCACAATGTCAATAGGGTGATTTATTTCATACCACATTTCACTCATTGCCTGATTCTTACTGAGACTGAGACTTAAAAGATTAAAATTTTCAAAAAATGAACTTTTGAACTTGAAAAAATAACAATAGTTCTCCTCAATACACTTAACAAACATACATGCAAGACTGTAACTTTAAAAATAATTTAAACCCTAAAAGTACAAACTTTGTGCAAAATTTCACCTATAGAACTCAAACAAAACATTATGATCATTTATTCAAAATCACATTTGCAAAAGGGAACAACTTTCATGAGTAATCAAATTTGACCTTATCAAAAAGCAATTACTGACCAATATAAACAAGGGTTTCCTTTGATGACCAAAAATAAATTCAAAAAGTTACAGTAAAACCTGACCACGAATCAACCAATTTGTCTTCTGAGGGGTTCATGGGCCCAAAAAAAAAATGAATTTTTTCTTACTTCTTTAGTTTCCTTTCCTGCATGATTTCATACACACTCTTGCATTTTTAATATGAATAGTTAAGTCAGATACCTAAATAATGAATTAATTTCTCAGTTTTTTATTCTGAAGGGTCTGAAATTTGCTTAAGCATGGACAAGGAAAAATCATCCTTATATTTCTGTGGTGATATTTTTAATTCTGTTTCTGATCTAATGCACTCTTAGTAGTGTCTGCAGTCTGCACCCTACCAGTGCACCTGGTCCATGCTCCCAGAATTTAGTGAAGTCTGGGTTGCTCACTTTAGTTTCTCTGAACATGTCATTTTGGGATTTTTTCATGTTCACTCTGTTGTGCGTGTCTATTTTCTTTGTCTGGACATTGACCATGGACTGTATTTTTTTTCATGTTCTAACCAAGGTTCCCTTGATTTCCATTTGCATTTTGGACATGACAGTTCAGTAGTCATATACCTAGGTATCTTATATTTTAGACTTAAAGGCTTTGGTTGATATAAGTTTCACTGTAGCTAAATGCAAAGATCTACTTGAATTTCACAGAACTATTCACATATGGCTATAATACATTTGTCATTCAATGTGAGTAAGGTGCCCTTTTACATATTAGAAATAGGTCAGAGTCATAAATGTTAAGCTGACACAGGTTGTATTGATATTGGATCAAATAAAATGAATTTAAGACAGCAGAGCCTTGTTTAGCATTTTAAAACAAAAACTTTATTTTCTGGATCAGCTGGACTATTAGAATACCATCACATGATATTCATGTACTGTGCAACTGCAATAAATTACTATTGTAGGTCCGAGTGTCTGGACCCTCCATTGCTGACCCAGGACTTTTCAAAATCTATTAACATAGCTTCTAGGCTTTCAGTACATTTTTGAATTTCAAATAAACCCCTTTGTTTGACATCAGATGGAATTTTGGTTTGAAATCTACAAAAGTCCTGGATCATCTAAAAAAGCAAATCACGGCTATTTTAATATAAACATTAGGCTCCACAAGCTGATGGCCCAATTACCCAGTGCTTTCCACCCTTATCGCTTCCAGTGAAACACTACATAACCTACAATTCATTAGAAATTCAAACTTGATCTGGTTCCTACGGTAATGAACTTTTGTGGAAGTTTTAGGAAAATCTGTCTTCCCATAATCTTAGACTATCATGTCACCACCATACTTAACGATTCATGCCTAAGAGTCCTCATATAGTTTTTGTGTCAAGTTTTAATTAAAACCTTTAATGACCCTCTTCTCAATTACGTTTTTTTTCTAGAATCCAAAACTGGACAAACAGATTGACAGACAGATGCACAATCATAAACATTTTTCACCAAAAAAATCTTGGAAATTTAGCTCAATAGTTCCATTATTTGTCTTTCAGGAAATCCATGAACGAAAAACATATCTTTTATAATATTTAAAAGTTTTCTCAAGAAAAAAAGTGAGATTTGCATATGACCATTAAACACTTTTAGCATGCTCTATATATCATAAAAAGTACTATCTTTAAAAAAAAAAGATAGTCGACACGGTAAAATTTTGTTCTTTCTACTTATAATTTTCTGCATTTCATTCAGGAAATAGCACATGGCACGCAATTTCTATACAGTTTTTTCGGACGCCACTAAATTATAAGTATTTGGCCAATCAGAGAAACAGAATTGCACTCAGGTAACTTGTGTTTCCAATGGAAGAGGGTCTTTAAGGTAAAAAGGTAAAAAGTGAAATTATACCGACTACATCGGAAAAAAAAGCATGCCTACAATTTCCTAATTGTTATCTTGATCTAATCCAAAGACATACAGGTACATGTATTATAAACTTTAAAAGAACACTTCAGGCTATTTAAACTTTTTGCTTCTTAAATTCAAATTGCCTACTGACATTCTTTAATATTAATCATATTTCCTCAAAACTTTGACAGCTGACAAACAATTATAAAAAAAAGGTAAATAAATAAATAAACAATGTTACCATACTCTTACAGTTGTATATAAATAAATGCCCAATCCCATATAATTGACAATTAATGCTTACTGAATCATGTACATGTATATCAAATGTCAAGCGTAAAGAAATTTTAAATGAATGGATCAGTTTGTGTGATGAAAACATATGATTGTAAGATAAGACAGAACACCAGTGTACTATGTCAAATATTTCAACAATCTGAATCAAAATACCTAGCCTACACACTGTAAAACTTTAAGGTAATGACTTTTGAAGTTTTAATGAGACGAGGGACGCAGGTGAGGATGATGTACACCAGGTACATGTATGGAAGTGCAGTATGATTAACTTTGGGTGCCGCACTTCAATAAATAACTAGTTAGTTTATACAATTTTAAGATAGTTGGCAGTCATCAACGTAATTCTAAATAACTTATATAAAAATGGAAGTTTATAAATTACATAATGTCACAATTTAAAGTTTCATCAAAATTGTAAATATAAAGTGTTCTTATGTAACTAGGCTTAGTTTGAAATGTAATTAGCGTTTTTCAGTATTCTTATAAATAAGTTATTGTGGAAAGTTTTAACTTTTATGTAATGTTGATAAAATCTTCATGAAATAACATTGGCATTAAAAGCTTATTTTTCAAAATGTCAATTGTGAAGATTGAAATTCACATTTCAATGCAATCTACACTTAGCTGCAGTAATATAAGGGTCAGTCTGGTATCAGTAAATAAAATTCTGAGCAACTCAGATTACTGCCAACTGATTCATTTTTGGTTGTGGTCACATCTCTAAATTTACATTTTCACAACTGCTCCACCCCATGGACCAAATTTGTCAGATTTCATCCATCAATATCATCACTTTAGAAAAGACCAATCATGGAACAACATTTTGCTGTATTTTAAACTAAAGGTGACTCACAATTCCAAATATCAACCATAAATCAACACAAAATGCAATCGAATTTGGCAAAATGTTAGTCATAGGTGTTAACATTAGGAAACCCAAAAGAATGAAATCTCCCTCTTAAAATTTTGAAAGACTCTGGGAGATTAGATATCAGTGTCATTTTCATGGCACATTTGCAATGTTTAAGCCCTCAACCTTTTTTGAAAAAAATTATACCAAGTTTGTGACAAGTGTTTTTTCATACATTACAACACAATGACAGCCAGATTAAAATTCTTTTGAAAAACTGTTATTTTGGCCCCAAATAGATATATGGCACTTCTCAGCTTCATGGCTTTACCTTTTCTCCACATTATTGTGACTGATGAAATACAGAAATACTGAAAATTCTACCAGGAAACATGCAAGGAAACAGGAGATTCCAGAATGTGATAATTCCCATTCAAAGTGAGAGAGTTAACACCTATGTATATTTTTCATGTATTAGGAAATGTCAAACATAGACCATGTACGGAGAAGAATTGAAAAGCTTCACCTTGTGTAATTGGACCAATATAATTATTGTTGATGGATATAACTGATAGTAATTAAAGAGCACATGATGTTCCATGTCATGACCCCAATCTCATATTTTTTTGTCAGGTGATGACCCACCACATCAACTACAATTTGATTATTTCCCTTTCAATCTTGATTCAAGCACATATTAATCATATAATTATAGCTGTAGCTAGAGCAGAACACAACATAACATAGCTAAAATTTCATAAAAATTTATTGAATACTAGTATGATGGCAAGGGTTATAAGTGTGCTTAAGAATACTGTGAAAGTCCTATTGTTCGTGGGGTACCAATTTTCGTTGTTTTCGTGGTTAAGCCAAACCACGAAATTTGGTTCCCAACGAAAAAGAGATTTCCATTGATGTGTATACTGAAAATCTCAAAACCACAAATTCAAGAATCCACAAAACTTATATTTCTTCTCTAATCTATCAAAATTGGTATCCACGGATTAAAGTACTTTCACAGCAAGTAGCCATATTTAAAAGGTAAAAATAAACTTATACAAATAAAAAAAAAATTAAACGTGATAAAATGAAGAAAGGGAGGCCCAAATGTTTGGCCTTACAGCCTTTGCAAGGGACTATTTGCACTGGCTGAAAGGAAAACACACAAATTATACATACAAGCATATAACCAGTAAAATCCTTACAATGAAATATCTCCCTTTTGTTCTTCCTTCTAGCAATTTTTATCTTGTTCAAGTAGTCGGATAAAGACTTTATTGGTAAGATTTAGAATTAAATTCAGGAAGAATATGATAAAATTTGATTTCAAGGCTGGTTACATTTACAGTTTATTTCCAATTAATAGTTTGCAAGATTGTGCACTCCACCATTCCGAAGCAGCTTCAATTATTTAAATAGGTTTCTTAGTTTAAGCTTACAAAAATGATGGAACAGACGATGAGCAGCAAAAATGATATGCATGACATTGATAAAAAAAATTACTAATGCATGGCCTCTTATGCCTTGTGCCTATTTTTTTAGCAAAACTGTTTTCTTCGGTGAACTATAATTCTAATGCGATTAAGTTCAAATGTTAGAGAAATATCAAACATACATGTATAATATCATATTCAATTGATTACTTAATTATTGTATTGTGTGCCAGATTAAGTACACCGTTTGCATGCTGATTTGAAACAATTACATAACAATAATTGATCAAAGTAAACTGCATAGTAGGTGATTTTTGTGGAGTGCTAATTTTGGCCTTTTCAGTAGTCTGTCTTAAAACGGCAAAATAAATTTCTAAGAAAAAAATAACTCAAAACTTAAGTATATACTTAGTACATTCCTTACACTTTCCTCAAGCTAAGAATTGGCGAAATTTTTGCAATAATTTTTGTATAAAAAATCACTACATTTTACATCTGTCAAAATAATCCACAATATAACATATCTCTTCTCTTGCCTTCTCTTTATTATAAATTTTCAGGTGTGTGAAAAAAAAAAAATTATTACATATCTTTCAAGGCCAAAAAGGAGTCGATTCCTCAAATCTTCAGTTG
Organism: Perna viridis; assembly: GCA_037379345.1. Taxonomy (NCBI): domain Eukaryota; kingdom Metazoa; phylum Mollusca; class Bivalvia; order Mytilida; family Mytilidae; genus Perna; species Perna viridis. The sequence goes on along the minus strand of CM074514.1, from coordinate 36,638,783 downwards.
ATTTGGAGACTCAATTTTATTGTGCAGACATAATATAATATTATTGAACTGAAAAATGACCAGAAACATATTTACTGGTATAAAAGAGGTATTGAATAACATAAAAGCAATTACATTTGGCCTGTATTTTCCTATAGAGTTAAGAATTCCAGGCATAGTCCAGTGACATAAGGTATTTTGATCCTGAATTTTGTACTTAATTCATAATACTGTAAAGTTTCATTCCATTCAATCCATATACAGAAGATTGGGAGCTCAAGATTGTATCAAACAGTAAAACAGACACAGACAGACAGACAGACATGCAAGATAAACATGGTTTCCCTGTAAAATATGGCAATGAAAGGAGGAAACCAATTATATAATTGTGAAAAATATAAATAGTTAGAGCCAGGTTTTATGAGGGTAATATACACAGATATTGGTTAGCTTTACCAATAAATTTTGTGTTTGCATAAAGTAAATACAAATTTGATACCAACTTTCATTGATTGATAGCAAGGTTGTGATACAAGTAATATAACTACAGTGAAACCTTTTTAATCTGACGAGTAGTCATTTTAGAATCCTTTACGATCTGACACTTTTCAATTGGTTGAATAAGGGTAATAACAAAATTACCAAACACTAATCCAATCCATAATCAAGTCAAGTCCAAAATAAACCTGACAAGAGGAGCAGCTGACACCACAATGGTCCTGACTTGGTACAGGCATTTCAAATAAAAAGACACCCTATAACAATGAAGGATGATGCATCTTTAAGATATATTTTAGCCAATTAAGGAGGTAGACCTAGTGTAAGGGATACAACTCTTAAAAATCATTGGAATGTTTGTATTCAGCATTTTACACCAATCTTATGTAAGCATCTAATTAACTTGGATTCATTTTATTCTGCTTCAAACGGAAGCTTGAAAGGCTTTGGTGAAATTGAATATGATACAAACATATCACTGATTTCATGAGTTATGTCCCTTACCCTAGGTCTACCTCCTTAAATTTTACATTTCCTTCATCATATCCTAAATTCAGTAAAATGTGTAACCTTAAGACTAGGCAGATAAAAATGTGTTTGTACAGAATTATAGCATTGTCTTTTTCAATAAACATTGTACATCTTTCTTGAAATGACTACCAGAACATAACAAGGAAGGTAGTATCATCTTTTCTCACTCACGGACATGGCCTATTTACAGAGCTTTTCAAAGCTGCCTTCAATAAAGTACAAACAAATTAAAGTAGGGCTAAGTATAGACAAAAAGGCTGAGGCCAAAACAAAAAATAGTCTTGTTTCCTGCTACCAACAAGAAAACAATTAGGGTAGATAGAAAGGGAAATAATAATTTTTTTTTTCTATTTTATACTGAGTCAATGGGGAAACAATCTAGATTTAAAAGTGCTTCAGACAAAACGGCCATTATATGTTTAGGGAATAGGGTAGATAGGGTAGCAGGAAACAGACATTTAATGTTTATGGCCTGAAAGGATCTGATTAAATCACCACTTCCATTCATACACAATTCAAAATAAAGTAAACAAAATATTTTGTTCATTTTTAAATAACATTTTATTTCTCTTTAATCGTGAGAAAAAAGAGAAACAGCAAAGATTCATCTAAGAGTCTTAAGATATTGTCTTTAAGTTCCACCTAAACTTATAAGCTGAGCTGTAAGCAATAGCTACCAGTATTATAGTTTCATTATTATGACATTTTCAATTAAGATTAGGTGTCAAAAGCAAGGTATATGTAAAGCACAAGGCAAAACTTACTCGTTTAAGTGCTGTTAGTCAAGCAATTCAAATCAAAAGACAGAGTAAAGATAAAAAGAGGGCAACTACTTCAAAAACAATTCAAAATCCTCCTCCAAAAACAAGACATGAAACTAGGAAGTACCATTTATTACAATTAGAAACCATGGGCAGATGTAAAAAAGGCAGATTTTTATGCTCTGTGCTTGAAAACTAGGGTTGACTATAGAAAATAAACCTGAAAATGACTAAAGCTTCCCCTCCACTCCTCCTTAATGTCAGAATTTCTGATTCCACCACTGGAAAATCAGTTAAACAATAGGTATTCTCATATGTCATTCATAAAGATAACACAATCTTAAAGCATTCATGCAGATTCATGTACCAGCTACATATTTACCTTTACCTATACAAACAACTACAATAGTACATAAGTTTTTAAGTTTAAAATAACTTACCAAAAATTTAATAATTCAGAATATCACTATATCCAAAACAAAACATACACATTATAATATACTAGAACAAAATTTATACACATTGGTTGTTATACAAAATGTTCCGCCCTTATCATGGATCACCTTAAACCACCTGTGTACAGTAATATACAAATTTTTTGTTTTTAAACTTACAGAGGAACCTGGATTACCAGAGTAAATTTAAATACTGTATATGTAGCTATATTTTTAAACAGATAAACTTACTAATGAAGAGTTACTGGAAAACAATATATTTAATTTATGAATGAGTCATTAAAAGTCAGTGGGTATCCAGAAATTTATTAAAAAAAGGGGCTAGTCCATGCCAAGAAAAGAGTGTAAAATATGTAAATATGTGCATCATACTCAGTTGTGTTAATAATACATTGCTAAATAACAAATAAAAAATGCTTGAATATTTATAGACCTCAATCCTTTTTTTTTTTTTTTTTTTGTTTTTTTTTAAGTATAATACCATGTTTAATTATAAACTAGAGGCTCCCAGGAGCCTGAATCTGTTACACCATTGTTCACTTTTCAAGTTAATTTCTAACTCAAACAAGGAGTTGTCCAACATCTTCCACTCAATGAGGATTTTTTTTGGCCTTATCATCATAAGTATATTTTTAGGGGCTAAAACTTGTTCACCTTTCAAGGACAAAAACTACACAGAGTTATCCTACAACTTTAACCTAAAGAGACTTGTAGACCTTATCATCAAGGAATGTTAATATTTCTATCTATTATGGTTTTTAAGATTGGCAAAAAACTGCAAAAAATGTCATATTTTGCTTTTCATGGAAACAAGGAGTCATCAATAACCTCAGCCCTGTGAAGACTTTTGTAGAGCTTTCCAAGACAGAAGTTGCCCCATCATCTTCATTTTTCACTATCTTTCATAGTTTTTTTTTAAATACCTTGAAATAAGTACATGTAGCTTTATCAGTATGTTTTTATAAATAGAATATTGGTATATGGTGGCCATGTTTATTAACAGATAAAAATGCAAAATGCCAATTTTGTGCAGGATAACCTTAAGGATCTTGTAATTTCAATGTTTTAAAAAAAACCGATACCAACAACAACACCAAATTATGATAGCCATGTTTTTTGTGACCCTTGAATTGACCTATGCAAGTGATATTCACTGCTTTCTTCACATAGATTAAAGCACCTATATTAAGAAAGAGTGAACCATTTTCTACAGCCTATCCACATCTGCTGTTTGATATTAAACTGTTATCAATCAATCAATAAATTAATCAACATACTAATCAATCAACTGATCACACCTGTAGGATGCACCTAGAACAGGTACAAAATACATGTGAAATTATTTATTCTTAAGCCCTAAATAAAATCTGTATACAAAGTAATTATGTTAGTGACTGGCACATCAAACATAAAAGCAGACAATGTCTGTGAGCAAATCATCAATTGCAAAAAAACTTGAAATATTTTAGGAGAGCATTTTCATGTTCTGAATATCAAACAGCTAAAAGGCATTAAAATGATCGTAGCTGTCAGAACCAAAAATTAAATAATCTGTCTGCATGGTGATCGAAATTAGGGAAGATAAAAAGCTATTGTAATTCATGACGCAAGAAAAAAGGGGGATGTAAATTTTTTGCTTGGTTTCCCTTTGATGTCCTGCATATCAATTATCTTAAATCAAGTAAAGAAGGAACTTATTATTATCCGTCAAAACTTTAAAGCAGCCATACTGCTGGCATCAATATCAAAATGTCGGATGTGTAATATAACTAACTCTACATAAAATTATATATTTTTTTGTTTGGCTCTGCTCTTTTAGTTCTGTGCATCAAAAGACATGATTATAGCTGCAAGAACTAATAACTGATTTATTTGACTCCATTGTGGTTAAAAGTAAGTATGGGAAGCCCTATACATTTGTATTCCTGAGAATAACTTACCACATTAATCTTAATCTAAATAATGCACTGGAATAAAGGAATTGAGTACATGAACTTTTGCCAATAATTTGTATCATGTTTACATGTATCTAAATTGCCATCTGGTAATGGTATCTCTGTTATTCTGAGTATAAACAATTTTAGAAAACTTTAAATCAAAGAATGTAATACAATATAAATTTGCTTATAGAATAAGTTGAAAGCTATGCTTTCGATGACTGAAAAATTTAAAGGTGGATACAAGCCCAGCCGGCTGTTCCTGGTGCACTCCCTCCAGTTTTTTTGGGAAAAAAATATTGAATTAAAAAGAATATAACTGAAGCATAATGGTGTGCAGCCCCTCTTTGGTCAGTCAGCTTAATTGCCCCACCTCCCCCACCCCAGATCTTCAATTCCTGTATTGTATCTGCCCCTGATATTAGTATATATCTGAAACCCTGGTTGTCTGGGCAGACAATGCAATATAGAATGTTAAAAAAAATGAGAGATTTTTTCATTCTATAAAAAATATCCTGAAAAAAATTAGAAAAAGTCCAAATAAGGAATCGTCTAAATTTGGAGTTATTTTGGATTTTTTTATGAAAGTAAAATAATAATTTGTAAAACTAACCTTTACTAAGGGAGATACTCATGCTGTCATGACTTAGGGGGTTAGTAAGTTTCCTTATCTTTTGTTATTCAACTAACCTAACCCCATAGCCATGGCATCCTATTCTATATAGCTTGTTCATTATTTTAACTCAAAAAAACAATATATATTAATGTTTATAACTTCTTATAAAACAGGGTATCAAAAAATATACTTCATTTTGAAATATTTTATCCTTTTATAAAACATACAATATTATCTCACTTACATGTATCATGCAAATTTTGTGCATGTAAATGCATATTGCATGTGGGATTGAGAGTGTCTAGCACTTCAGATCCAATGAATTGGCCATAGGACTGGTAAAGAAGTTTGAAGAAGCTCAAGGTCAACCTAAGAATTATGCAGAGGATGATTTATGGGTAAAAATTATTGCATCAAATGGGACATTAAATGATACCCCACCATGTTGCAAAACATATTTAGGGGGTAAAGACTAAAAACAACACATAATATTTGTATGAATAATCTGATCAAACCGAAACTCAATCTTGATCCATTTTTATGACACTCAATAGATATACAAAATAAGAAATAACATCCTTCAATATCTTCTCAAGTTATCATTTGGAAACCATTGAGGGGATGGAGTTGGGCAGACAGATGGATGGATGGATGGACAGACATGCACATTTTGGGATGGTTTCAGATAAGACCACCCTGCTTGGTGTGGTAGGGTGAAAAACATGAATTTGTATTTTACTGTTCAGTAATTTCGAAATGATAGTGATATGTATAAACAAGAAATATAAGAGAATTTCCCTTTATTTTCAAATTTCTTAGGTGTTGATGAAATATATATAAAATTACTGGTTTTACGGACAGTTTCCACATAAGAAAGCACTAGAAATCCAGAAATAAAGGGAAATTCTCTTTGATCTATTGAAAATTTACTTGATTTAAAAGGAAAATTTAAACTTATGTTTGGAATCATCCACCTCCTTCACAGAAAAATTCCTGTTCTCTTTAACTTTGTAAGGAGTTTAACAATACACTGGAACAAAAATGTGGTGGGATAAATTTAACTCTGTGCTGCCCTATATATCATATGAGCTGTCAGTTTCTACTTGGACAGTCTTTTAAGTAATTTGTTTGAAAAAAAAAACACATCCTTGAAGCAGTTTCTGAACAACATACCAATACTGAAATTACCATATGTCATTTTTATACCCTGTCACACGAAGCAGGGTGGTCTTATCTGATACCATCCCAAAATGTGCATGTCTGTCCATCCATATGTCTGTCTCCAATGGTTTCCAAATGATAACTTAAGAAGACATTTAAGGATTTTTTTTTCTTACTTTGAATAGTTAAAGAGTATTATAAAATACAGATGAAGTTTCAATTTCAGTTTATTTGGATTATTTACACAAAGTTATGCATTATTTTTTATTATTATCACCAAAAAAAAGTTTTGCAGTGTGGCTGGGTATCATTTAATGTCCATAATGTCAATAATATAATATGTAGACCTATGTCAAATCATCTAATATACAGAATTATGTCAGTTTTGTAGGTCTCTACAGAATATCACATCTCACTGGGATATTTTGAATTTTTTGCGTTAAAACTTCCATTTTTCTGTGTTTATTATTGTCATTGTTAGAACCTGTCTATAATAAACATATACCTGTCTAACCCAAGCATATATTTTACTTCCAAAGGTTTTTTGGGGAAATTTACATTATCAACATTTAAAAGATACTAGTAGACAGTCAGACGAACAGATGTCTTATCTACAAGTATAATTCAATAACCTCAAATGTAAAAATCTTAAATACAATGTATACATCAGAAAAACACAAAATTTATCAATCACAACACAGACACAGATATTAAGTCATACAGCCAGGTACAGACAATCGGTACGAATGTAAACAACATACCTTTTTCTGTCTTTCATATAAGTCCAAATTTCATTCATAAAACCTTGAAAAAAATTCTGTCATGGTACAAGTGTCACAAACAGCTTTAGGGGGATTAAAAATGATGAAAATCCAAGCAGCACCTGGTCAATAGAGAGTAAAGAGATATTCAAATTAGCATTAGATAAAACCACAAAAATCCAGTCAGGTAGACAAAACCACATGTATTTATATCATCATTGGGTAATTCTGTCATGTTCTTATACCAGGGATTAAAGTCTTTCCATTCATAAATGTTATGTGTGTGGGCCATGATTGATATCAATACACACCAAAACCTGCATTAACCAACCTTTTTCAAACCAGAAACCTATCTCGACAAGACATCTTCTGTTGTCAATTAAGGCATGTTTCAATGCACTTTGACCCTGTGTTATACAACCACCTGCCTAAACTGAACACAACAAAACCTTCAGTCTGAAAGAGGTTTAGTTTAGACAGGTTTCACTGTACAGATAGTAGAGTTATTACAGATTAGCATGGTTCAAAAAAATTGCACTAAAACAGGTATACTTTAAAAGCAGGTTTGAATGTATAAACAAAGAAATTGTCTAATCTACCATACCTTGGAACAAGAAAATTATACCTAAATAAGAGAGGTAGTTAAATATACAGGTTAAATAACAATATGAAAACACCGTAAGCCAGGGGTTTTGGGATGTTATAAAATATACCCTAAGCAAAAATACTTTTTGTAACTTTTTTAAAATGAGATTGAAATTTGGTAATTAGTTCAACAACATTAAAGTTGAGAATAACATACAATTTACTTAAACAACTCTATCAGGACAAATGACAATGTCCAAGCTCTTATGTAGCTCTCCAGATAAGAATCATGCAATCTCTGATACATGGTTGGAAAGCCTACATATTTTTATTTTTGATATTTTGTTTAAAACGTCACAGTAAATAGAAATTGACATGTGGCTCTTCATAGAATCCTTGTTCATATGAGATGAAATTTATATAGAATGCACTGTAGAATATCAAAATTAAGGGAGGTAACTCTGTAAATGACACTAAAAACAATAGAAACTATTGGATTTTCAATATGAATTAACTCAAAACAGCAGACAGATAGGAATGAATAATTATACAATTCATCATATAGACCTATAAAGCAACTTAATAACAAAAAATAAAAATGTGCAGCCTTTTCTTGGATGTATCACATTTTACAGAATTTGCATGATTCTTACAAAGACTGCTACTTAATGTTTCAATGGGAGTTCAAATATGTGGTCATCAACAGTTCATAGTAAGACCAATGTGCATAAAAGACAGGTTTAAATTGTGTTCTCTAACCTTTGAAGAAAGACAGCCTCAACTCAACCCTGTAACCACAGACTGGCAGACATACTTAATGAAAACTTACAGTGAAATCTTATTTAGGCCTAAATTAGCTGATGATTTTAAAAAAGTTAATAACAGACTCAGACACTTACCTGCTTGTAAAGTCAATAGAAAACTGAAAAAAATATACGGATATACAAATCAATTGGCTTGAGTGGGTCAAAAGGAAGTTTTATCCTTCTTCACACTTAATTTCAAAGAAGAAGGAAATTTGAAACTGGGGCAGCAATATGCTTCCTGATGGAAAAAACCAGGTAGGAAAAGCAATTATTTTCACTTGACTGACAAAATATAGTTTTAAACATGTGAGGCCAGTCAGTCATAAAAATATTTCTAATTTCTAGAGCATTTTTCTTTAATTAGTGATGGAGCAAATTGGTTTAGTCAATTAAATACAGTAGGCTTTAAATCCAAAGTTACGCATTATATTTTTTTTCATAAAATTCATAGGAAAATATTTCTAAAAAGATAAGGGTGGCATTATGTGTTAATCTATGTAAGGAAATTTAATTTAGTATGAGAATAATTTTTTTTTTCATTTTATGTTGGGACCTCAAGCTGCTAAGTACCAGCCCATTTAAGAACCATGCATATTGTGATACAAAATGTACTTTGATTATAATCCATTGAACAGGTCAAAAGAAAGTTATACCTCAAAAAGCAGAATGACTTGAATTAAAAGAGGAAGGAAACCTAAGTACTAGTCCATATAAGAACCATAAATGCTTTGATTATGAGTGTATATAATATATTTTCAATAATATGTAAGAAATAGCAATATACAAGAAACAATACTCTACAAAGTCTTTTTGTCTGTTTTGAGCCATATTCAGCAGGCAAAAAAATTTAATTTGCATAACATTTAAATACCTTTATAAAAAGGGGAATAACTCTGACTTAATACTGCAATTTAAAACTCAAAACTATGATGCTACTATTGTCTTCTTATATTGAAATATTTTTTTTTGAGTTTTTAGGTCAGGGTTAGTATTCTAAATGCCAGTAGAACAGGCACATTGATATTTACAATGTATCACAGTTCTATTAAGTCATTGGCAGGACAGGGATGTTACCAATAATTTCAGAAGGGTCTCTAGTTTTAGGTAAATCCAATCGGGGCAATCTTAAAACACCTTAATTCACAATTCAAAAATGTGAGCATTATTTGCTTCAATATATGTTGGAGAAAAAACTTGATCCATCATCAGTTATTTTCTTTGTTCTTAAGTATTAGTTTGGTGATGGAATTTGTGGTGAAATTGGGCATAACATTCTGAAAACTGCATATCTTCTTGAAAGTTAAAATTACAAATCTCTCACCAAAGGCTCAAAACACAAAATATGAAAGTTTAACTGTTTAATTGGAGTGGTACCATACAAGTACTGCATGCAATGAAAAATTCTATAATTCCATGTTTTATCATTTATAGCTCTATGAATAATACAGAGCATATCACAAATCTGTAATCATTTCCCGATTTCTAGGAGTAGTCCATTAAATTTATCAAATTATAGCCTGAGTAAGCAACCAAAACATAATTATGCTAGCTATATTATATACCTTTTATCAGCTGGCTTTTATCCTACATCAATTAACAAATGACATCACACCTAAATTTAGCTAACTTAAACATGTTCTTCATTGTACTTGCTTGAATTTTTTTTAATTTTAATTTTTTTTTTTCTCATCAGTTCCAAGTGAAATGACATTTAGCAGTCACAGCTCAGCATGACCTGGTCATGCATTGAGAATAGTTTAAACTCATTGATTATTGCTATAAATTTGCATTAAAATAATTTTTTTTTAAGATAATTTGACTGTCATTACATTTAGCTGTTTCGTTTTGTATATTTCAATTATCAATGAAATGTTTAAAAATTGTGTAAATTTCAAAATTATTGAATTTTTCTTTTTTCTTTAAATATAGTTCTGAACTTTTGAAAAAAAGATTAAACATGCTAATTCCGTATGAAAGATTATAACCAATGATATACTGAATAATAGCAAGTTCATTTATATATTTTAAACACTTCCTGAAAGCTTTCATCACATAAAGAATTCTATTTAACCAGACGAAGATCAATATGAGCTGAGAACCAGAACAAATACTTGTAATTATTTCAGAAAAAAATAAAAGCAACGAAGCTAATCATCTAGGGAGAAGTCGTAATGACTGTGCATTGTAATCGAAACTATCATAAACATGATTAATGACTCAAAGAGGTCAATCACCTTTTCATATTCCTGTTCTCGATATTAAATAATTGAAATGTATTATTCTTTTAATGTTACTTTAATTTTTTCATACATTTCGATTCACTATTTTTTTTATAATTGATCATAGCAAATAGATTCAATTCATGAGGTCTAAGGGAGATAATTCAATTCACTAAAAAATAACTAGATCTGAATGTGGAATTTTTTTTATTAACAAAAATATGTAAAAAATGACTTATCCAACTATCTCCTAGATGCTGTCTATCATCTGAATTATTTTTGTTTGAAAGAAAATATTTAAAATAAATTTTTATGACTTAAACCTTTTCATGTCATCGCATAACTCATGAAATCAGTGATATGTTTGTATCATATTCAATTTCATCAAAGCCTCTCAAGCTTTCATTTGAAGCAGAATAAAATAAATCCAAGTAAATTGGATGCTTACATAAGATTGATGTTAAATGCTGAATACAGACATGCCAATGATTTTTAAGAGTTGTGTCCCTTAGCCTAGGTATACCTCCTTAAGAATAAAAATCACTAATCACTGAAGTACAGGGATTTATATTTTTAGTTGCCTGCCTCTTTTTCAAAAGTGCCCATTTCTTTGTAAAATTCATACATGATGTCATTTTGCTGAGAAAACTTTTCTACATGTATTTGTGTATGAATGTAATATTATGGCAAAAATTACATTGCACTCCACATAAGAATTATGCAAAATGTGATTCATGGTTGGAAAGCCTACACATTTTTATTTTTGATATTTTGTTTAAAACTTCACAGTAAACCAAAAGTTACATGTGGTTTTTTTTATATAACCCTTGTTCATATGTGATAAATATTATATTAAATATACTATACAATACACTGTAGATTTCAAAATTAAGGGAGATAACTCTGTAAATGACACTAAAATACAATAGAAAATTAACTAGATTTTCCATGTGGATTATCTCCTAAGAGCAGACAGACTGGAATGAATAATTATACATTTCATCATATAGACCTAAAAAAACAACTTAATAATAAAAATAACAAATATATAGTCCTTTTTTTAGGTGCATCACATTTTACAGATTTTGCAATATTCTTAAAAAGACTGTTATTTAAAACCTGACTGTCTGTCTATGGCTATATGTGCTCATGGCTAAAGACACTCACACTTTTCAATGATTTAAGAGTAAGTATTTGTAAGAATCAGGCAAAATAGTAAAAATCTGAAACATGCATTTCAAAACCCCACTAATCTGATAATATAATTTCACTCAAGGATGCTTTCCCTATTTGAAAAGACCATTATTTGATCTCTGCAACATTGGATTTGCATACAAATTTTTCAATAGAATGTTACAATGACATTTTTGACAAGAGTTATCTGCCCCTTAAATGTTCATTTACAGTGCATTTCAATGAAAGCATATCTCAATGCAGCAACATGATATTGAAAATCTTGTTAGTTTTTCCCCTTGATTCTGATGGTGCAAACAGTAAAATTACACTACCAAAATGATGGTTTTTTTCATACCATGTTTCACCCACTGCCTGATTCTTACAAAGATTGACAATTATGTTACCACTTACCTTAAAATTTTGAATCTCAGTGACCTATGTTTAGTAAATTATAGCTCTTTCTATATCCTCTCAACATTGATGCATGTACTTGTATGTATGTACTATCTTAAGATATATACAGACAAGATACATTGATATGTATACAATACTAACCTGAAAGTAATTATAGGTAAGTATCTCTATTAGCATCAATTATATGCCTAGCTATACTCTATAATATAACCATCAAAAAGTGATAATAGAAAGCCATTCTTCAAAATAAAGATGATGTAATAAATTGAAGACATTGTGCATGGACAGATAGTGAAATAGTAATACAGGAAGGATGTCTAGAAATTTACATTTTAAAAAGGGGGGAGTCAAGGCTATTATTAGCTCATGATTGCACTTTTTAGCACTATGCACAATATTTACCCCCCAAAAAAGTGGGTTCCAACCACCCCTAGATACACCACTGCTATGCATTTTATTTTGAATTAAGGAAGAATAAACTACCTGAAGATGTTACAAGCTTTGATTTATATTAAATGGGTATCAGGTTGTTTCACCCCAATTACCTGTTCACCCTGTGTGGTTTTGTGATGTGCAGTTGAGTTGTTTGAGGTCCCAATTAATGCAATAAAGACTGAACATTATTTTGCATGGTTCAAGAAACTTTATACATTTTGAGTGTCAATTTTTTTAGCACTGGTTAAATTAGGTAACATTATCGAGATATTATTATCGTAATGTTTTATACAATAATCATGATAGTTTATGAGATACCATGCAACATGTGAAAAACACCCACTTTACAAAAACTCAATAACTCAAAAGTAAGATATTGAATCATAACCAAAAAATATACAGATCTTCATATTAGTATAACTACCAAGTGTGTAAAGTTTTAAAGAAAAATCATCAATCATTTTTTAGATAAAGTTTTAATGTAATTTTCACCAAAATAAATACAGACCGTCTGACCATCATAAGAAACAACTACTTTAATTTTCAAGAAATTTAGATAAGCTGTTCTCAAGTTACACTAGGCCATGTCTATAACAGACAGACAGACAGACACTGGACATTTGTATATTATACCATGTCCCTTCAAAATTGATGGGCTTATAGAAAATATGTTGTTTACAGATGCTAAATAAGGAAGAATGCAATAATAATCACATAATAAATGTATAGTTCTTTATTATCACAGAAAAAATTTAAGTGTGGTCCACACAAAATTTTAGCCCCATACGGGTCCAGGTGTCAAAAGAATAGGTCCGCAGCAGTGCTAAGCTTGTCGTAAAAGGCAACTAAATAGTGCTCAGAGCCCTGCCTTGGGGCTAGGGCACTCTGCCCATAGAGCAACTGGGTTGTGTGCCCAACCCTACCCACCTCTCCCTTTTTCCAGTGGCAATCAAAGTTTGACCCCATTGTTCATTTTATCGCCCATTTCATGTTCATTGCCTGGATATATCTGTAATATTGCTGATCCTGCGTTAAACCCCAACAATTAATTAATCAATCATGAAATTTTAGAAGCCATTGGTGAGTGAGCACCTGCTAATTTCTAACCCTGAAAGTCAAGGTTTGGACTTCTGACTTTGGACCTTTGAAATAATAAAATGTCATTTACCCTTAAGTCCTGGACCTTCAACCCTTTTCAAAAACACTGCATTGAGGCCTTTGTTTCTACTATTTGAAACTTGCAAAAGTCAAGGACCCTGAAATTCCATTCTTGAAAGTAAATTGCCAATTTTGTTGTCTTCCTAGGACCTAGACCAAATAATTCTGTCGTCTCAAAGCACATCTAATATTTCAGTATTCATCTTTTATTAATGTGACTTTTATTTTTTACCTTTATTATTTTTTGCTGCTAATGAGCTTTTAGACGACAGAATTAATTTTTTTCTACCTAGGACGAAAAAGGCAAAACACAAAATTCTTTTCCAAAATTGAGGGTTGAACTGTGCACTCCTTCTAGGATGCTCCAATACCAAATGTACTTACATCCATGGTTTCAAGTGTTAATTTGTTTATAGTGAATTTTTCTAGGCGTTTTTTGCTTCCTGAAATTATAGTTAATTCTGCTATTAACTTTGATATCTCAGTCAATTCACAGGGGCAGGCTTGTTCCCACTAGCATGCAGGTTATATACTAGTGGGGCTGCATATTTGATAGTGGGAGCAAGCCCCTGTGGTCAATTCATAGTGATTTTTTTATTTAATATTTTCTTCTGATGAAAAACATCTTACTTTGCAATGTCAGCTTTTTTTCAAAAGCAAGCAGGAGTCTGTTTTACTGTGACATCTGGGTTCATTTAAAATGCACATCATTATCTCTTGAGTGATACAATGAGCTAGACAAAACACCTGAACCATATTTTTGTGAGACCAGTGATGATAGCCTCCCGAAATTTACAAACTCGTTTTTCTCTTCTGGCCAAACACCATCCCTGTCAAATGACTTGGCTAATGTGAGTACCAACAGCTTAAACTCACTTAACTTAACATCAGACATAGATATTTGGTAGAGTACATTTTTATGTATATATAATTAATTAGATATTTTATTTAGATTTTCTGAGTGCAACAGTTATTTTGTTCATGAATGATGTTGATCGTAATGCTTATTAGTTGTTTAACTGATTGCATTCATTAAATATCAAACAAGATTTGATATTGATTTTTTTTTAATGAAGATGATTTTGTTTACACTGTAGTTTGTCAATAAAGTCATGGTTCAGTGACTACAGGTTTAATATACCTATAGTCATGGCTCAGTGACCACTGTTTTTAATATACCTACCTTTACTTATAGCCATCTATTACCATTACCTTCTATTGCAATCTGATTTTCTTACTTCTGATTGGCTGCTTGGATTTTGGAGGGAAATCACTTTGTCCGTTTGTTATAAGGCAGAACTGGAAAATTGGTCAGACATAATGGACTCCTTATTTACTTTGTCCACTTGAATGAATCTTTGACATTTAGAATCTATTGTTACCTTTGGTCAATTCCTGAACTGATTTACTTTATATCTAAGGTTATAATTAGTTTCCCATTAATTATGAACTAATAATCCAATTTATTAATATTTAGTGTGAATTTGATATGAATCTGCAAATGTGTGATTCCTGGATGAAAATGAGAATGATCCCTGTGTGAGAGTTGTAAAATTGAAATAAAACATTAATTGAAACCTTAATAGATTAATACAGTTTAAAATATATGAATAAAGGTAAAAATAAAGATATTTATAGTAAAATAATAAATATGATAAATTTAGTAACAGTAAAGTTAAAAATGGGTTAGCACAATTCATAAACAGAATATTTTTATATGTAAATAGAATATATGCACAAAAATATGATTCTGATATTTTTCAGAATGCAATTTTGAGTAAATATAAGCTATATTTTGAATAATGACAGTATTTTGAAAATAGCTGCAATTTTGTGTACAGGATATGGTTAGTTATGATTTTAATATTTGTTCCTTCAGATTTATACCTATGTATTGTTTCCTCATTATGATGTTGATGATGATAATGATCTGAAGAAACCATTCATTGTTTGTTTGTTTGTTGGGGTTTAACATCCGAGCAGCAATATTTCAGCTATATTCAGACGAGTACCAGGCAATAACCTTTGCACCTCATGCGAGGTAGGTTTTGTGTCATTGTGCTGTTAATAATATATTTTTGCTTTGTTTTCCTGCTTTTACTAATATGGCTTATTGTGTGCTAATTTATGTCAGCATACAAATATGTTTTTGCTATAATTTTTGCTTTGTTTGTATTATTTTTAATTTACTAATTTTTGTAAGATGAGTATGCTAAAAATTGACTCAGTAACTAGAAATAATATTTATTGATACTTGTTCGTTTATAGAATCTGCATAATTTGCATATTTGAGAACCATATTTAAAACCGTAGCATTTCTATGAGTTTAAGTAATATTTCTATGATTTTGTGTAGTAATTTTTGGTATTTTTATATTGGATTCATGATTTACCTTGAAAACTACTCTGAGTTATCTCTCTTTAGACTGAATATTGTGTATTGTATTTTCAGGGTATTTTTACTATTGCCTAAGTCAACTGAATAAAACATATATAGAACCCTAGATGACTGGTGTTTTTCATTTTGCCTAAAATACCACCGGTTACAGATACATTATATGGAAGATCTTTCGATGTATCAGATGATGACCCTGACTCAATTGATTTAAGCACATTTTCCAAGAATTGTCCAATACGAGGAAAAAACACCCAAAGCAATTTCTATGTGCATACCTTAACATCAATAGCCTTAGAAATAAAATTTGCCATAAAAAAGAACTTCAACGAGGCAGTGTTGACAACAAAAATTGATCATCCTTTTGTAGACTGTCAGTTCAAATTAGATGACTACATCTTGTGGAGAGCTGACTGAAATGCCAATGGTGGAGGAGTGGCTGTGTATCTAAGATCAGACATTGCTGGTGACAGAAAGAAACACCTTGAATTTGAGCAAATAGAGTCAATAGGTATAAAACTTATTCTTAACAACAGAAAATGGTATATTTGTGGAGTATATAAGCCACCGCCAATGACTGATAGTGTTTTTTCCAATGACTTTACAAAATACATGGATAAAATTACTTGTAATTATAATAATCTCATGCTACTTGGTGATTTGAACTGCAATATTCTAAACAAAGAAAAGAGTTCACCACTGAAAGACCTATGTGATATTTTTGACCTTACAAACCTTATTAAAGAACCTACATGTTTCTGTAAAGGGGGCAACCCCAAGTTTGGTAGATGTTTTTCTTGCAAATAGACCTAAAAATTGTAGCAATACATGTAATTTTGGAACAGGCATTAGTGATGTCTACAATCTAATTGCCTTTTAATTCAAAGTAGAAATTTCACCCAAAAACTTTTATAGTGAGCATTTTTAAAGAGACTTAGAGCAATCAGATGTAGACAATTTAGATTGTACAAATGTGAACGAAGCATATGATGTTTTTAATAACAACTTCATAGGTGTATATAATAAGCATGTACCATGGAAAAGGAGAAATATTGTAAGAGCACCAGCTCCTTTTATGAACTGCAAATTGCGGCAAGCTGTATTTAAGAAAAGAATGCTTCATAATGTAAATAAGATCAAGCATGAATCTGTAAAAAAAGTATTTTACAGAAAGATGTGTAGATAAAGACTTTTGGCCCACCATAAAACCTTTTTTGACCAACAAAGGTAGCCATTTTGAATCAGATATTGTAATTAGAGAAAACGATCAACTGTTAACAAATCAGAAAGGTATTAGCTGTGTATTTAATGATTTTTTTTAATGTAGCCAAAGACATAGGAAATGGTGCAATTCAAATAGATAAAAACCACCCCAGCATTACTAAAATAGATAACAACCATCCCAGCATTACTAAAATAGATAAAAACCACCCCAGCATTACTAAAATAGATAAAAACCACCCCAGCATTACTAAAATCAAAGAAAATGCAAATGAACAACACTTCAAATCTATTACAGAAGCTTTCATACAAAAACAGTTCAACAAAATAAATGTAAAAAAGGCTACTGGTTTTGATGAAATATCACCTAAAATTCTGAAAATAGCTGCACCAGTAGTAAAACATCCAATTGCCAACCAGATCAACATGACTTGAAATTTCAGTTTTTCCTGACAAATTAAAAATAGCACAGGTAGTACCAATTCACACAAGAAAAAGGAAACTACAGACGAGTCAGTGTACTACCAACCATCTCAAAACTTTATGAAAGAGCTATTGAATCTCAGAAATGTGAATTTTTTTAAACCAGATTTAACATTTTCTTGTCAGCTTTTATACCTGGCTACAGTTGTCAAGATATTTTGATCAAATTCATTGAAGACTGGCGTAAATCTTTAGATAAAATAAGTTCACAGCTGCTATATTGATGGATCTGTAAAAAGCATTTGATTGTCTACTGCATGAACTGCTCCTGCTGACATTGAAAAACTATGGTTTGTCTGAAAATGCCCTATCTTTATTAAATGGTTATCTTAAAAACAGAGAGCAGTGTGTTAAAATTGGTTCTATATGCAGTCCTTTTTTGGACATCTATAAAGGGGTTCCACAGGGGTCAATTTAGGGACTGGTCCTTTTTAATATCTTTATTCACGATATATTTCACTTTATTTCGAAAAGTGACTTATATAACTATGCTGATGACAATGCTTTATCATATAGCAGAAATGATCTACAATATATTGTAAACACTCTGGAACAGGAGAGTAGTATTTTTTATCAAATGGTTCTCAGACAATCATATGAAAGCCAATCCTGACAAGGTTCAGGCTATTGCGATTGGCAGTAAGACTCAAAAAGAGAACATTACTTTTAATTTAGATGGAAATGATATCCTTTGTGAGGAAGAGCTAAATCTATATAGCTACTTGATATAACATTTGATTTTAAATTGAACTTTAATAGCCATATCTCTAATGTATGTAAAAAGACATCACAACAATTAAATGTATTAAAAAGAATTGGAAATCATTTCAGTAAATTTGGTAAACTTACAATATATTATTCTTTTATACTAGCAAATTTGAACTATTGCCCATTAGTACTGCATCTTTGTAATGAAAGCTGTACAAAAAAGTTAGAAAAAAGTTAAGAAAGAGCTTTACGCTTTATTTATAATAATGATAAAAGCACAGATGAAGAGCTGTTAATAAAGTCTAAGATGCCATCCTTAAGAGTTTGACAACTCAGATTTTTAGCTATACATGTATATAAAATAATAAACAAACTTACTCCTGTATACTTACATGATATGATAACTGTTAACGAAAGTTCTTACTCTTTTAGGTATACAAACTTGGTGACCATACCAACAGTAAACACTACCAGGTATGGCTTGCACTCTGTCAGTTATACATTTTGTATATGGGGCAGCTGAACTGTGGAACCAACTTCCAAATGAATTAAGAGGGGACATGGGCTTGATCAATATAAAAGTTTGATAAATAAGTGGGAGGGGGAGGGATGTTCTTGCACTTTTTTGCCAAGAGTTTGGCTTACCCAACTGACAATTGCAACATCATCTCCTTAAAATCTTTCATTAATTATTTTAATCTAGCTGGCATGTTAATTTTTATGCTTTTAGCTGCTGAGTAGCATCTGCTTTTAAATTTAGTCTGCATTGCTTTTATTACAGTGTGTGTGTGTGTGTGTGTGTGTGCTTGATTACTTGCATGTTACTTATACTTTGTATGTCATGTTGCTTTAAGTTTTGTTTATGTCTTGTGTTTATTTATGTCGATTTTAAAAGCTCTACAGAGCTTATGTTTCTTGTTTGATATATCGACTTTAAATAAAGTTTACTTGACTTGACTTTGACTTCACTGTTGCTCTGTATTAGAAACTTAACTTTTTATTTCCCCTCGTAGAGTGGACACCACATGCAATGCAATACCTTTGCCATGTTTCTTTTCCAATGTGTCGAGACTATAAACAACGGGGGAGTGTAACGAGTAGTGCGGGAAACCCGGAGAGGATTTTGATGTTGGAAGCATGCCCCTGTGTTTATGGCTAGGTAAAACTAATTAAGGGTAACCGTAATTTTAATAAAGGTTGTAATTAGGCATAAATATTACACAACTAAGCATGATAGCTATTTTTTGTTAAAACAGATCTAGACCATTGGAATACCTATGCCAGTATGGGAACTGCCTGTACTCAACTCTTGACCGATCTGTTCTTCATTCTTACTGACTCTAATGTCGGGTCCCTGTTATTTGCAGATGACCTTATAATACTACCAGAAGAGGTCTCCAACAAAGTATGAACAAACTTACCTTTTCAGTGGTAACTGGAAACTAACGCTTAATATAAAAACAGAAAGTAAGGACATCCTACATAATAGAATGAAGAAATCTGAGTCCTTTATTAAGTATATAGGCAAAACATTACAGAATATAACTAATTATAAATTTCTAGGGTATCTGTTAAAGAACAATGGGAATTTACTTCACAGTCTAGACCTAGCGACAAAAGGAAGAAAAGTTTTATTCTCTATAAAAGCTACAATGTAAAACTGCTAGTCTTGGAAACCTCCCTATAGAAGTATAAAAAAATCTCTTTGATAAACTAGCACGCTCTTCCATAACTTACAGTTCAGAAGTTTCATTTATGAATGGGTACTTAGCTGTACATAGGGCCATCAATAGAGGAAAAAAGAATGGAAATCCTGTCGACTTATGTTCATTTATTGATGAAATCCCATTGGAAAAAGTCCATCTGAATTTTTGTAAATTTATATTTAAATAGGCATAAAAAAAGTCTTCATAAAATATTGCGGCAAGAGCCGAACTAGGTTGTATACATTTTATTCTGTCTCAGTCTCCTGTATATTTGGCAAGACTCCATACTGAAAAAAATAATCCTCTTCTGAAAGAAGCCTTTCTATTGACAAAATCCCTAGACAGTTCCTGAACTTATTTCTGGTATATATGTATAAAAAAACATATTTAAAGAAGATAATATCTTGCAAGAAATTGAAAACTGTAAAAACCGTAAAGACGTCAATCTTGTAGGTTACAGACCACCAATTCAACCAATGAGCATTTGGAACGTACGCAAAAATAGTCCTATGCAGAAATTACCCCTGTTCCTCATAGTACTGTGAAAAACGTTCTCATCTTATTTAAAAAAATTAAACAGTTTCTGAAAGGAAAAACATTTCTGTACATTTTATAGGTGCATTTTGCTTCTTGTGATGTGAAGCCTAATCTCCATAATGATTTTTAAATATACCCCTATCTTGTGAAAACACTGGGATTTCCCATGCTATTTATAGACCCTTCACTTCCGGTGACCAGTACTGCACTGCAAGTCTGCTAACCCCACATGCCATTCTGAGGATTGTGAGCTGACATATGTAGAATCATGCTGATATATAGTCCTCTGCAGGTTAAAGTTAAGGTAAAGTCCAGAGAAGCCATTGAATATTGTCAAATTAGCATAGAAGCCTATGGGAAGTGGAATTAGTGGTTTTTAGCCTTAAGATGAAGCCATGGCAAAATGAAAAGTTTCTTGAAATAGCTTTAAACTACTTGAAGATCTTGTTAACTTTGCCATGAGAGGATTACACTACAAAAATCCTTCAAAATATGCATTTTGTTTTAATTTATAGGTCCAAATTATGGAAAATTGGTCTTTTTGGCTGATTTTTATGTCCTATCTTGTAAAAAGTGTAGAAAATTTAGTAAAAATATCAAATATTAAACTTTGAGGGCTATATTTACCTAAATATGGTGGTAATCAGCACTTGAAATCAAGTTTTATGTAGATTTGAGCAAAAATTAGGTTAGAAATGAGGAAAAACTCACTTTCATTACTGCGGTTAAGCCATATAAGCATTCCCCTATGGCAACATGGAAAATCCATTATTGAGCACTTTTTTTACTTTAGGTGCCCTTTACTGGTCATGTTTTAATGTGAAAACACTGTATTCACAAATTTAAAGCCAAATATATCTCCTTTTGTGAAAATTTAAAGATTTAGGATTTTTGACATGTGATCAAGAAAAAGGGGGAGGCATGTCAGAAATAAATTTTTAAAAATAGACCAATTTCTCAGAAAATGATTACTTTTAAAACTATTTCTTCATTAATATTGTTAAAAAACAAGTTGTAATTGATATTTTTTATTTGAAAAGTCAGAAAAAGTTCTTTGCAAATATTTAATGCATGTAAGTATGGTAGAATATTGTCACTTTTTTGCTGGCACAACTTGGTTACCCTATATTTAAAAATCAAATATTTAAAAAAGTGCTTGTCACATTTCACTGAAACTTTGCAAATGCATTCAGTATGTGTGTAGGAAGATACCTGTATAGTTATTTATTTTTTCTAAGACAAAAAGTGACTCTTTAGGTTACAGACCACCAATTCAACCAATGAGCATTTGGAACCTACACAAAAATAGTCCTACGCAGAAATTACCCCTGTTCCTCATAGTGCTGTGAAAAAAGTTCTCATCTTATTTAAAAAAATTAAAACAGTTTCTGAAAGGAAAAACATTTCTGTACATTTTATAGGTGCATTTTGCTTCTTGTGATGTGAAGCCTAATCTCCATAATGATTTTTAAATATACCCCTATCTTGTGAAAACACTGGGATTTCCCATGCTATTTATAGACCCTTCACTTCCGGTGACCAGTACTGCACTGCAAGTCTGCTAACCCCACATGCCATTCTGAGGATTGTGAGCTGACATATGTAGAATCATGCTGATATATAGTCCTCTGCAGGTTAAAGTTAAGGTAAAGTCCAGAGAAGCCATTGAATATTGTCAAATTAGCATAGAAGCCTATGGGAAGTGGAATTAGTGGTTTTTAGCCTTAAGATGAAGCCATGGCAAAATGAAAAGTTTCTTGAAATAGCTTTAAACTACTTGAAGATCTTGTTAACTTTGCCATGAGAGGATTACACTACAAAAATCCTTCAAAATATGCATTTTGTTTTAATTTATAGGTCCAAATTATGGAAAATTGGTCTTTTTGGCTGATTTTTATGTCCTATCTTGTAAAAAGTGTAGAAAATTTAGTAAAAATATCAAATATTAAACTTTGAGGGCTATATTTACCTAAATATGGTAGTAGGGAAGTGGAATTAGTGGTTTTTAGCCTGTAATGATCCATATAAAAAGATCTGTAGAAGAGAAATATATATTACTTATGGAAAATAAATTAAAAAGCTATGATGAAAATAGCAAACTTTCACTATACAAAAATATAAAATGAAGCCTTGATAAAGAATTTTATTTAAATTTTCATGACTTCTACATAAGAAAATGTTTTACAAAATTACGAATAAGCGACCACAATCTCGAAATAGAGAGGGAGATATTTTTAAATTCCTCTAGGAAAACCGACTATTTAAACATTGCAATGTTATTGAAACTAAAGATCACTTCCTTATACACTGTAATTTATATGACAACTTAAAAGACATGAACTTCTGAAAGATTTAAATTGGAAATGTGAAGACATGACTTTATCTAATCTACTTAATCCCTCCTCTAAGGAACATGTAAAATTTATCCGCTCCTTTTTGAAACAGCCATTAGAACTGAGGGTGGAAGAAGCATATTTATTATAACTTTTTTTCATGTTCTACTTTAAACAGTCTCATAATTGCATTTGTCATTATTGTATGGGTTGTGATTAATTTTGTTGTTGGCTTTTGTTTGTCACAAACATATTATATTTACACGACAATAAAAAAATTGAATTTGAATTTGAATTATAAATCTAGGATTTTTACGACGACCACTTTAGAAAAATAAGAAGAAACTAAGCAAGCCATTCGAATGTAATTTCCGTTATATATGTGATGTATTATCTCTGAATAATCCTTATTTCAAGGATAACTTACATTTGATCTACGCAAATAATTCATTTTAAATTAAAGAGACGACTGATACACATTTTCTGCTCTATACCTAAACCTTAACCTGTACTTATAGATGATATAGGACGTTTGAAATATATGTGATGTTTGATTTTCCAATTATAAACTTCCAGTTCTTAGTGACAATTCTTAACACCTTCAGCCTATGGAGTATATAGTTCACAGTTGATTCGTTGTTGCCGTGCATGTGACGCGAACACTGACTTTCTTAGTAGAGCGATGATACTGCACTGCCATATAAGCTTTTAAGTCATAGCAATATAGTTATGGGGCGTTCCGCCTATCATCACTACAGAAGTTAATTTATGGGTCGCAATCGACCACGTATTTCTATCTATCAGGTGAGCATTAGTGGCATCATTCGGGGCAAAATTTAGTTGGCGTTCGATTTGTCACCGGTGACGGTTTAAGAAATTTTGCTAAATTTTAAATGCTCAAAAAGTAAGGTAATTCACATAGATATCAATTTTTCACCAAATTTCCTAAAATTTTACCAAGTGTTATCCTCATAGGCTAAACTTATACCATTTTGACGAAATTTTGATAATTTTTGCTGAATTTGTGACAAAATGCATGCCTACTAAATTTTGGACAGAAATCAGGACATATTTACAGGTGAGACAAGGTGTTTTCGGTTTAATTGATGGGCTGACAATTCACTAAATTTGACTCTTACTGGATTGTCTTACTCGCAATGTGACACCGTTGGAGCAGAACATGCTTACCCTTCCGGAGCACCTGATGTCACTGGTGTTTGATTTTTTATTGATTCTGAATTGTCCATCTGTTTTGTGCTTTAAATTATGCCAATCTCTTCATCCAATAGCCAAAACACACATGGCACACACATCATTCAAGTGAGAATATAATTTATTATTATTATTATGCGATTATAAATATTGTGGTCATAATTATGCATTCGTTCTCGTAACGTAATATATACGTCTGATAAATATACAAACAAGTATAAAACTAAGAAATGATAAGATATAACTTGCATATACATGCAAAAAAAGAACGACTCCATACAATGTACATAATATTCGTGCCTTCTAATTCTTGATAATTCGTGAAATTCTCACACCTGCTCACTATTTACATTTGTACATAACAGACACATTGATAGCGCTTAGTGACGTATACAGATAGGTATATAGTTTGAAGGCAAATGGCAAGAAACGACTAAACTTGTTGCTCTCCATTGAATGCCTACCATTCTTTTTGTACAATAGAATAAAATTAAATATCGTTGTTGCTTCTTCCTGGTTTGACAAAATTAACCCTCATTTTTTTTACATTTGCTAGTTTCAAGACTTAGAGCTCTATATCAATCGCCGTTTATAAGAATTCATTTTATTCCTAAGGCTGATATTAAATGCAGATCTTGGCCATTGGTATATATAATGTCTGATTTTTTTTTTAAAAGACAATCGTATGGAACAAATTGCTAGATTTTTTTCAATGGATCACGCAGTATAATAGGAATCATTCATGATAGACAAGTGGCCATTAACCTTCGCACTGATAGACTCTTAATGGCCCTTAAAATGTTTTATTACCTAATTATAAGGTTTTATCTTGTTTATTAAATATACACATATTTTTCTCTATTTTCAAAATTTATTCAGGACAGGACGATCTATTGCACTGTCGATGTACTATTGCACGGTGCAATAGTCTCCTTGAGGAGTCTATTGCACTGACCCCATAATGACCTTTATCTAAGCCTTTTGATTGGTTGAACTTTTTTAAGGGCTTCAATGAATTGGAATTTACACAGAAAAAACTCGTGTGTAAATACGTAGTTGTGACTCTCGTCTGCCAATTCGTAAACATGGAGCGGTCAATTTCCTATTCCTGGTCGAATGGTTGTCTCTTTGACATATTCCCCATCTCCATTCTTTATATCTCATTGACAAATTAGGTAATAAAACAGTTATTAAATGGGTTGGATCAGTTATTAAATGGGTTGGATGCAATAGACCAGAACATTTGTCCTTTGGTACTGAGAATGGCCGTTGGCCTCGTGCAATAGAACACTTGATCATTCTCAGTACCAAAGGACAAATGTTCTGGTCTATGGCATCCAACCCATTTAATAACTGTATATTATAATACTTCATGTCGATTTTCTGTATGTTGATTGGCTCAATACGAGGGTCATATTCTGCTCCATTACATGTCTCATGTCTCAGAGTTTGATAGTTTTATATGTTAATAAGTATGTACTTTCATATTGGCCATGTTATATGTTTGAGGTCTGTTATATTGGTTGAGGCGGTCGTATGGGTCCTGAGGCACCGCTGAGTGCCAATACGGCTGTCGAGGCCAATATGATTGACCGAAACCTGTATCAGGGCCAATATGAAAAGTACATATTTATTGGCAATTTCATTAACCAACTCAACTAAATGATTTGTCGAACAGTTGTTTTCGTGTTTTACCGAGAACATGTAGGTTTATTTGCATTATTCAGTTATAAATATCCTTTTGTATAAAATGGAAGATTTTTTTTTGTGTTTCTGCAGCTTTTAGTCCTGGTGATCAAAGTTCATTAAATCCAATTCTAACTCAAAATGGCGGCGTCAAACGACCGGAAGTTATGATGCCGTATTGGCCCTGGTTTGATCCATATTGGCCCATTTTTGCATATTGGCCTCGTATGTTTAAGTTCATATCAAATGGTCAGTTATTGACATATTTTAACGTATTTTTGGTAGTTGGTTAATAATTATCTACAATGCCCTCTCGAGAATTGAACAGTCAGATTAATGAAGTGAATAGCGCCTAGCTAAGAGGGTGACCAAGCACTTTGTTGCCCCTTGGTTTTTCTCGGCTGCTCTATCATCCTATAGCTATTAGCTATATATTATAGTATACGTTGTTTACTTAAAATGAACTCCAAAAGAATTGTCCCAATCAAAATATACATATTGCAGAAAGAAGCTGATCAATGGCCTCATCTAAAAAAATAAATCTGGTGATGAACTGTTTTTATACATCACGTGATTTAGGCTATTTTCTGATAGACCGAAAAAATACAACAGTCATTCCTTAAAGGTCTATTTAGTATCACAAGGAAATTACCTACTACAAATGTAGGTATGTAAATTATTTCTACATGTTTGCATGTGTATAAAATAAAATCTAAGAAAATCGTCGACGAATTATTTTCTTTCAAAGAAATTGAATTATGTGATATGCTACCTTTGTAAAATATTGCACCTTCTGTTTAGAACAAAATATCACTTTCTAAATCTACATGTATTACTGCTGAATACATGTATAACCAGCGAACGTTATATGCTACAATATATATTAAACAGCTAGCTTCAAGTCAATGCATGGAATAAATATACAGGAAAATGTACATGATTGTATGCACTTCCACTGTCATTTGCGGTACATGTACATACATTTACATTGTATACGACAACAACAATACACAATCCTGGTCATTCTCGCCAGTAAAGTCTATACTCCATGTTCTGACTAACCTTACATAACAGTGATATAAACCCATTCGAGTATTCCAGCCGAAAATTCTAGTTCGCATCATGAAGCCTAAAAAGATCGGGTGCCAAAGAAAGATCAGCATTATAAGCTTCAGAGAGACCACGAGGACGAAACACCAGCATGTTACATCTCAACTATACTGTTAAGTCTCTGCACAAGATCATCACAAGATAGAGAACCAGTATCCGACATATCACCGCTAGAGTCGCTATCTAAAACCCCTTTTAGGTCATTGAGACATTTCAAGTCCTTTTCGTTAGGAAGGTCGTTCGGCAGGGAGGGGATGTTCGGAAAGTCAATTTTTCGGACTATATCGTCAATGTCTATGAAATTTTCTACGATTTCCTTTTCTGGTCTAGCGTTCACTTTACCGTCTAGTTCGTCATCTTGATCCTTTACTTCGCTGATCGTTAGGTTGTAATCGGAAGTAACATTATTCTTTGACTTACAAGAGTCTACAAAATCCTGGACGGAGTTTTTGTTTTTGATAGAAAAGTCAGAATTACCACCGTTGCTTTGACTGAAATTCCCCGGAGCGGCAGATCTTTTACTTCGTCTAGCGTTTGGAAAACAGTCCGGTTCTGGTGTTTCTACCAGAGAAATCTTATCATCATTGCTCACACTGACGACAGATCTGCATTTACGCAAAACAACTCGTGTTTCTACCTCATCTTCCTCTTGCTCAATCTCAGGTGGCTTACTACTTTCATTTTTGCTTTTCGAAATTCCTTCTCCACGATCAACCGTAGCAGCCTTCATTCCCCTTAATAACTTATTTTTTTCAGCAGTTTCATTAACTTCAGACAAGTCTACTTTATTTTCTTGGCTATTTCTACCATTTTCACCAACGGCAGTGCTATAACCTGAGTCAGGACGATTTTCGGAAGAGTCTACAATCGTTTCTTGATCCACTTCATTCTTGTCAGAATTTGTCACTTCCGTTGAATTCGTATTCCCTGAACCGTTGTTCGCTTCCTCATGATCATGTGTAAGACCTTCTTGTTTCGTATCACATTTATTAGTGCGTGCATCTGATTTTGAACTTATCAGTGATGATTCGCTGGTCTTGTATTCGTTTCCTGAGAGATCGCTGTTTTGATGGGTGTCGTCCTTTTCACCTTCAACGCTACGCGAATTTGAGATTTCAGCAGTCGAAACACATTTTTTGACGTCTGATTTACTGGACTGGCTTTTTGCATTCCCTATGTCAGTTTTTGTTAGTTCATTTCCGAATTCCGGTTCACACAAATTACTCTCATTATTCGATGAAACTTTATTTCCGTCCTCTTTTGAACTATTTTTAGGTTTCTCATCATAAATGATTTCTGAATTCATTTTAGTTAATTGTTTTGTACTTTCTGAAGGAGAAAGTTTCCGTTCCGAGTCACTGTCAGTTTCTTGCTTTCTTGAAAGATAGGAAGTTTTCGGATTTTCAGACTTTTCTTTGACATTTACGTGGTGCAGGTTTGATCGAGCATCGTTTATAGTCTTAAAGGCTTTGTTCGGATCAGATTTCTGAAATGCACTAGGACTTTTCTTTAAAGGTGGTGGACTGAAATAAGTTGTTCTATTTTGAATTCTTGACTTTTCTTCAAAAATACTTCTTGCAGTTCTCACCTCTACCGTATGATCACCACACTCTTGCTTTGCATGCATAATTGAAATTCGATGTTCTTGACTGAAACGTAATAGAAAACATAAACAAACAATATTAATCAATGTAAAACTGCTTTTAACTGATTCGTCAATAGTTAAATATTTTTAGTGCATATCTGTATATTGGTACATATATCTTGCAAATAGCATAATGTTGTTCTTTTATTTGTAAAAAAAAAACAGTATCTGATTTTCTCGATTCTTTCTATTTGCTAAGTAGACGAAAATACTATGAGCAAATTTAGTGGCTTTGCGATTAGACTCTCGTGTTAAAATCATTTTAATGACTCAGCACTCAGCGGTCTTATTGGTACCCTTTCGGTCGAAACTCTGTTACACGCATCCTCTAGGAATCGTTACACAGTGTAACATTAAATTAGCAGAAAATAGTCTAAAAGAAGTAAAAATTGTATACACAACACATGTACCTTGTTTTGGAGTCGGTTTGATCTTTTGAGTATTTTGATAGTTCTTTTACCCATTCTGTGCACTTTTCCGTCGATTCTGCTGTCTACAATTAAGAAAATCCTTAAAATATATGCATACATGAACGCATATCACTCTTCTCTGTGGACTATTTTAAAGTGTTAATCCATGTAAAAATCAGGCAGTAGGTGAAACATGGTATGAAAAAACACATCATTTTAATAGTGTAATGTGACTATTTGCACCATCAGAATAAGGAAAACAGACAAGATTTTCCGTATCATGCTGGACCACTGAGTTATAACTTTATTGAAATGCAATGAAACTGAATATTTCAAGGGCAGGTAACTGTCAAAAACCTCATTTTTCTTAGATTCTTTTGAAAAAAATTTCTGCGCGAAGCCAGTAACACAGAGATCAAATAATGGTCTTTTCAAATAGAGAAAATATCCTTGAGTGATATTACATTGTCAGATAGGTGGGGTTTTGACATGCATGTTTCTGATTTTTTCCCATTTTGCCTGATTCTTACAAACACTTACACTTACTTTGTAATAAAAAGTCAAGTGAACGTAGTTTACTGTTTCTACTATTTTCATATGTATTATATGTTAATGGTTTCAAATAGTGCTTACATGTAAAAAAAACCAGTTTTATTTACGTGGTTTAAAATCTGGTTTACCCTATTTTGTTTTAAACAAAATGCTTTGGTAAAAATATTTTCTCCCCTGTAACATTATGTAACGTTCTATTTTCATGTACATAAACGAACTTCCCTTTTCCTTTTTTATTCAATATTCGTACATATTTAATAAATACATTTATTACTACAAATACAAATTTAAAGAATGTCGACTTCCGTGTTAACGATTGATATCAGTATACATGAAGTAACCAGCTTCGAATCGTATAACAAGTTTTCTTTATTGTTCCTTGTGTACAGATTTTATTTGAAAATATGTACAGACATGTGTATGATTAATGTTTACTGTGGTTCGTATATACAATTCTTCTTGACAGAAGGTGTTGCAAAAAAATTATTACGCTTAGTGATTTCCGTGAGTGACATCACCCTTAGACTAAAACGCTGAGGCTTTATTCCTTGTATTGCACATGGTAGAACCTCTCGGTGATGAATTTGGCTTCCTATTTCGATAGTTTTCTTGTATACAATATTTTTTTTATCCTCCTATATATTTGAATATAATGCTGCTCACGAGAGGTTACTCAGTGAAACACGTGTACAGCAAATCGAAATTTGCAATACATGTAATTAGTATTTTGAACATGGAAAATCTTTCAAGTTGATTACATTACAGTATATGTACCTCTTAACAAGCATCAAAGTGATAAATTTGCCACACTCACATCTAGACATAATGT
Organism: Perna viridis; assembly: GCA_037379345.1. Lineage (NCBI taxonomy): Eukaryota > Metazoa > Mollusca > Bivalvia > Mytilida > Mytilidae > Perna > Perna viridis. Next base: position 36,608,465 of record CM074514.1, on the reverse strand, counting down.
CCTTTCCCAAAGTTTCATTACAATCCTTTAAACGAGTTTAAAGGTGTTGCAGGGACGAAGGACGAATGGACATGATGATTCTTATATATAGCCGCTAACTGTGTTTGTTCGTTGGGTTACGCTGCTTTATTACATATTTTTAAGCTAAACATTTTGGAAACGGAAGAACATTTAGTAAGAGAGCGAGCTCACAAATCCCAAGTGCCCTGATATCAGAAACAGAAATGGTTCCAAACACAACAAAGATCATAAAGTAGCTAAAACAATACATACAAAGTAAAAAAAATAAATGAGCAACTCGGACTCCACTAAGAACAGGGAGCATGGACCAGGTGTGCTGGTAGGGTAAGCGACCTCTGTAGGAGCTGTGGCCTTTTGCTGTATAGACTGACAAAGGGGAACGCAATTACCCATACTTTATTTTCAAGAAAGACGATGTATTTTTGTATCCGGTGCTTGATTGTAAAAACAATGATCTTATAACGGTGTCTATGACTGCAATGCAAAATTGATTAATAAGAAAAGAAAAAGGTTCAGACTCATTTCTTACCTATTTGCAATTATGTGTGGATATTATCTTCCTTCTCAATACACTGCTAAAATGTGCCGTTATAAGATTACCTTTTGCGATATAACCTGCGTGTTACACCTTGTAAATTTCACTTAAATTTTACTATGCGTCACACTTAAATGATAACATGTGATCATACATGTTTTGTACATTAATTCATTTGTTACTTCTGACATTTAATTCAAATTTACTATATGGAGATCTGAACATCAATTTATTTTAAAATCCAGTCAACAACTGGTTTTCCTCAAGAAGGAAGAAGAAGTAAGAAAATGGAAAAGAAACTCTGGATATGGTAGACTAAATGTGTCCGATATATTAAGCGTTTTTATGATTGAAGATCTTTTGTTTTGTTTCTACATTTTTGTAGTTACAGTTGGCATGTTGTATTTGTCAGACACGTGTACGTCACTGTTAATAGAAAATGGGCCTCAGATCTGAGATGATAATTTACGTCCAAGTTTAAAAATTGATTGATAATTGTGGTCAAAGCGATACCGGTACCACCCCTGGTGAACATTGTATTTTTATGCTGCATGTAATGTAGTAGCGTATATACACATACATTACATAAATTACATATCCAGGGGATTGGAAAGGCATGGCAGGTGCGGATCCAGTGGCCCTTTTCACAAAAACTAGTTGTGAGTTATGAAGTCACAATACTTTTATTTACTATGACGTCATAACTTACGACTAATTTTCATTTACGATTTTTTTGGTGAAAAGGACCAAAAGATTTTAGATTATGTGGGGGGCGCACAGTCAGAATTTCTCTGAGGTTAAATTTTTGAAATATTTTTCTAGAAACACAAGACAATTTAAATTTGCAAAACACTGAATTGCAAATCTTGCGCCGCTTTTTCTTCAACCTAACATGTCATGTGAGTAACCATTGGATGCAGATTTGCATGGGATTTAATGAAATGCATTTTATTTTACAATTTTTGATAAAATAAACTTATAGTTTCAATTTAAAAATCATGGAATTTTTTTATCCCATGGGATTTCATGAAATCCCATGGGATATTTTGTGTCCCATGTGATTTTTTTTTCTCCCATGGGATTTTTTTTCTCCAATGGGATTATTTTTGTCCCATAGGATTTTTTATTTGTAAATCTATACAGTTAGAAACATATAAAAATGGGTACATGTGTATGAAGAGGTAGTATGATAAGATACCAGAAAGTACAAATGTATGTGTAGATTGAATAAAGCTATAGAATTTAAATAATTTTACATCTCTATTATTTATAAGCAAGTAATAACCAATGCATTCTCAAATTTAGTAAGTATATTTATTACTTTATTAAATTTTATAAGGAATATGCATGTTTTTATGTATTCAATTATTCAACTTAAAAAAAATTTGAAGCTAAATTATCTTGATAAGTGTTATTTCTTGAACATGCTTTATAACAAAATATAGTTCTTTTTTTTGCATTGCAAAAGTACTGATATTGTTGATGAACTACAAAAAGGTTAGTCTATCATCACATTTCATAACCATATCCACATTCAACACAAAAGTATCTGCTTTATATCATCATAACGTCTCCGTTTTTTAAGATAATTGAAAAATTCTTTTGGTTCTCTACACTGCCAATAATACTCTTTCTATCCACGGAATTTTAAAATAAATATTCAGTAATTAGACTATGTGAGCATAAAAATTTTAAAATAATTTTTAATGATAATAGAGGTTTACATATAAATATCATTTCAAATTTATTTTTTAAGTAAAAGAGTAAAAAATTTACACACAAAATATGAATTATTTTATATAAATGAAACATTTTACAGAACCAAAATTGGATATAAAATAACAAAGTTATAAAGTTTTGAAAATTGGGATTCTAATCATGAATTTGCTAATTGTTTATTTCGTTGTTTATTTGCCAACCAATTTGACACTTAATGATATGAAAATTAGTGAGTATGACATCACTAATGAGATTGGCGAACTCTCCTATAGGTTACAGACCACCAATTCAACCAATGAGCATTTGGAACGTACGCAAAAATAGTCCTACGCAGAAATTACCCCTGTTCCTCTTAGTGCTGTGAAAAAAGTTCTCATCTTATTTTAAAAATTTAAAGAGTTTCTGAAAGGAAAAACATTTCTGTACATTTTATAGGTGCATTTTGCTTCTTGTGATGTGAAGCCTAATCTCCATAATGATTTTTAAATATACCCCTATCTTGTGAAAACACTGGGATTTCCCATGCTATTTATAGACCCTTCACTTCCGGTGACCAGTACTGCACTGCAAGTCTGCTAACCCCACATGCCATTCTGAGGATTGTGAGCTGACATATGTAGAATCATGCTGATATATAGTCATCTGCAGGTTAAAGTTAAGGTAAAGTCCAGAGAAGCCATTGAATATTGTGAAATTAGCATAGAAGCCTATGGGAAGTGGAATTAGTGGTTTTTAGCCTTAAGATGAAGCCATGGCAAAATGAAAAGTTTCTTGAAATAGCTTTAAACTACTTGAAGATCTTGTTAACTTTGCCATGAGAGGAATACACTACAAAAATCCTTCAAAATATGCATTTTTTTAAGTTATAGGTCCAAATTATGGAAAATTGGTCTTTTTGGCTGATTTTTAAGTCCTATCTTGTAAAAAGTGTAGAAAATTTAGTAAAAATATCAAATATTAAACTTTGAGGGCTATATTTACCTAAATATGGTAGTAATAAGCACTTGAAATCAAGTTTTGTGTAGATTTGAGCAAAAATTAGGTTAGAAATGAGGAAAAACTCACTTTCATTACTGCGGTTAAGGCCATATAAGCATTCCCCTATGGCAACATGGAAAATCCATTATTGAGCACTTTTTTTGCTTTAGGTGCCCTTTACTGGTCATGTTTTAATGTGAAAACACTGTATTTACAAATTTAATGCCAAATATATCACCTTTTGTGAAAATTTAAAGATTTAGGATTTTTGACATGTGATCAAGAAAAAGGGGGAGGCATGTCAGAAATAAATTTTTAAAAATAGACCAATTTCTCAGAAAATGATTACTTTTAAAACTATTTCTTCATTAATATTGTTAAAAAACAAGTTGTGATTGATATTTTTTATTTGAAAAGTCAGAAAAAGTTCTTTGCAAATATTTAATGCATTTCAGTATGGTAGAATATTTTCACTTTTTTGCTCGCACAACTTGGTTACCCTATATTTAAAAATCAAATATTTAAAAAAGTGCTTGTCACATTTCACTGAAACTTTGCAAATGCATTCAGTATGTGTGTAGGAAGATACCTGTATAGTTATTTATTTTTTCTAAGACAAAAAGTGACTCTTTAGGTTACAGACCACCAATTCAACCAATGAGCATTTGGAACGTACGCAAAAATAGTCCTACGCAGAAATTACCCCTGTTCCTCTTAGTGCTGTGAAAAAAGTTCTCATCTTATTTTAAAAATTTAAAGAGTTTCTGAAAGGAAAAACATTTCTGTACATTTTATAGGTGCATTTTGCTTCTTGTGATGTGAAGCCTAATCTCCATAATGATTTTTAAATATACCCCTATCTTGTGAAAACACTGGGATTTCCCATGCTATTTATAGACCCTTCACTTCCGGTGACCAGTACTGCACTGCAAGTCTGCTAACCCCACATGCCATTCTGAGGATTGTGAGCTGACATATGTAGAATCATGCTGATATATAGTCATCTGCAGGTTAAAGTTAAGGTAAAGTCCAGAGAAGCCATTGAATATTGTGAAATTAGCATAGAAGCCTATGGGAAGTGGAATTAGTGGTTTTTAGCCTTAAGATGAAGCCATGGCAAAATGAAAAGTTTCTTGAAATAGCTTTAAACTACTTGAAGATCTTGTTAACTTTGCCATGAGAGGAATACACTACAAAAATCCTTCAAAATATGCATTTTTTTAAGTTATAGGTCCAAATTATGGAAAATTGGTCTTTTTGGCTGATTTTTAAGTCCTATCTTGTAAAAAGTGTAGAAAATTTAGTAAAAATATCAAATATTAAACTTTGAGGGCTATATTTACCTAAATATGGTAGTAATAAGCACTTGAAATCAAGTTTTGTGTAGATTTGAGCAAAAATTAGGTTAGAAATGAGGAAAAACTCACTTTCATTACTGCGGTTAAGGCCATATAAGCATTCCCCTATGGCAACATGGAAAATCCATTATTGAGCACTTTTTTTGCTTTAGGTGCCCTTTACTGGTCATGTTTTAATGTGAAAACACTGTATTTACAAATTTAATGCCAAATATATCACCTTTTGTGAAAATTTAAAGATTTAGGATTTTTGACATGTGATCAAGAAAAAGGGGGAGGCATGTCAGAAATAAATTTTTAAAAATAGACCAATTTCTCAGAAAATGATTACTTTTAAAACTATTTCTTCATTAATATTGTTAAAAAACAAGTTGTGATTGATATTTTTTATTTGAAAAGTCAGAAAAAGTTCTTTGCAAATATTTAATGCATTTCAGTATGGTAGAATATTTTCACTTTTTTGCTCGCACAACTTGGTTACCCTATATTTAAAAATCAAATATTTAAAAAAGTGCTTGTCACATTTCACTGAAACTTTGCAAATGCATTCAGTATGTGTGTAGGAAGATACCTGTATAGTTATTTATTTTTTCTAAGACAAAAAGTGACTCTTTAGATGAAGCCATGGCAAAATGAAAAGTTTCTTGAAATAGCTTTAAACTACTTGAAGATCTTGTTAACTTTGCCATGAGAGGAATACACTACAAAAATCCTTCAAAATATGCATTTTTTTAAGTTATAGGTCCAAATTATGGAAAATTGGTCTTTTTGGCTGATTTTTAAGTCCTATCTTGTAAAAAGTGTAGAAAATTTAGTAAAAATATCAAATATTAAACTTTGAGGGCTATATTTACCTAAATATGGTAGTAATAAGCACTTGAAATCAAGTTTTGTGTAGATTTGAGCAAAAATTAGGTTAGAAATGAGGAAAAACTCACTTTCATTACTGCGGTTAAGGCCATATAAGCATTCCCCTATGGCAACATGGAAAATCCATTATTGAGCACTTTTTTTGCTTTAGGTGCCCTTTACTGGTCATGTTTTAATGTGAAAACACTGTATTTACAAATTTAATGCCAAATATATCACCTTTTGTGAAAATTTAAAGATTTAGGATTTTTGACATGTGATCAAGAAAAAGGGGGAGGCATGTCAGAAATAAATTTTTAAAAATAGACCAATTTCTCAGAAAATGATTACTTTTAAAACTATTTCTTCATTAATATTGTTAAAAAACAAGTTGTGATTGATATTTTTTATTTGAAAAGTCAGAAAAAGTTCTTTGCAAATATTTAATGCATTTCAGTATGGTAGAATATTTTCACTTTTTTGCTCGCACAACTTGGTTACCCTATATTTAAAAATCAAATATTTAAAAAAGTGCTTGTCACATTTCACTGAAACTTTGCAAATGCATTCAGTATGTGTGTAGGAAGATACCTGTATAGTTATTTATTTTTTCTAAGACAAAAAGTGACTCTTTAGGTTACAGACCACCAATTCAACCAATGAGCATTTGGAACGTACGCAAAAATAGTCCTACGCAGAAATTACCCCTGTTCCTCTTAGTGCTGTGAAAAAAGTTCTCATCTTATTTTAAAAATTTAAAGAGTTTCTGAAAGGAAAAACATTTCTGTACATTTTATAGGTGCATTTTGCTTCTTGTGATGTGAAGCCTAATCTCCATAATGATTTTTAAATATACCCCTATCTTGTGAAAACACTGGGATTTCCCATGCTATTTATAGACCCTTCACTTCCGGTGACCAGTACTGCACTGCAAGTCTGCTAACCCCACATGCCATTCTGAGGATTGTGAGCTGACATATGTAGAATCATGCTGATATATAGTCATCTGCAGGTTAAAGTTAAGGTAAAGTCCAGAGAAGCCATTGAATATTGTGAAATTAGCATAGAAGCCTATGGGAAGTGGAATTAGTGGTTTTTAGCCTTAAGATGAAGCCATGGCAAAATGAAAAGTTTCTTGAAATAGCTTTAAACTACTTGAAGATCTTGTTAACTTTGCCATGAGAGGAATACACTACAAAAATCCTTCAAAATATGCATTTTTTTAAGTTATAGGTCCAAATTATGGAAAATTGGTCTTTTTGGCTGATTTTTAAGTCCTATCTTGTAAAAAGTGTAGAAAATTTAGTAAAAATATCAAATATTAAACTTTGAGGGCTATATTTACCTAAATATGGTAGTAATAAGCACTTGAAATCAAGTTTTGTGTAGATTTGAGCAAAAATTAGGTTAGAAATGAGGAAAAACTCACTTTCATTACTGCGGTTAAGGCCATATAAGCATTCCCCTATGGCAACATGGAAAATCCATTATTGAGCACTTTTTTTTGCTTTAGGTGCCCTTTACTGGTCATGTTTTAATGTGAAAACACTGTATTTACAAATTTAATGCCAAATATATCACCTTTTGTGAAAATTTAAAGATTTAGGATTTTTGACATGTGATCAAGAAAAAGGGGGAGGCATGTCAGAAATAAATTTTTAAAAATAGACCAATTTCTCAGAAAATGATTACTTTTAAAACTATTTCTTCATTAATATTGTTAAAAAACAAGTTGTGATTGATATTTTTTATTTGAAAAGTCAGAAAAAGTTCTTTGCAAATATTTAATGCATTTCAGTATGGTAGAATATTTTCACTTTTTTGCTCGCACAACTTGGTTACCCTATATTTAAAAATCAAATATTTAAAAAAGTGCTTGTCACATTTCACTGAAACTTTGCAAATGCATTCAGTATGTGTGTAGGAAGATACCTGTATAGTTATTTATTTTTTCTAAGACAAAAAGTGACTCTTTAGATGAAGCCATGGCAAAATGAAAAGTTTCTTGAAATAGCTTTAAACTACTTGAAGATCTTGTTAACTTTGCCATGAGAGGAATACACTACAAAAATCCTTCAAAATATGCATTTTTTTAAGTTATAGGTCCAAATTATGGAAAATTGGTCTTTTTGGCTGATTTTTAAGTCCTATCTTGTAAAAAGTGTAGAAAATTTAGTAAAAATATCAAATATTAAACTTTGAGGGCTATATTTACCTAAATATGGTAGTAATAAGCACTTGAAATCAAGTTTTGTGTAGATTTGAGCAAAAATTAGGTTAGAAATGAGGAAAAACTCACTTTCATTACTGCGGTTAAGGCCATATAAGCATTCCCCTATGGCAACATGGAAAATCCATTATTGAGCACTTTTTTTGCTTTAGGTGCCCTTTACTGGTCATGTTTTAATGTGAAAACACTGTATTTACAAATTTAATGCCAAATATATCACCTTTTGTGAAAATTTAAAGATTTAGGATTTTTGACATGTGATCAAGAAAAAGGGGGAGGCATGTCAGAAATAAATTTTTAAAAATAGACCAATTTCTCAGAAAATGATTACTTTTAAAACTATTTCTTCATTAATATTGTTAAAAAACAAGTTGTGATTGATATTTTTTATTTGAAAAGTCAGAAAAAGTTCTTTGCAAATATTTAATGCATTTCAGTATGGTAGAATATTTTCACTTTTTTGCTCGCACAACTTGGTTACCCTATATTTAAAAATCAAATATTTAAAAAAGTGCTTGTCACATTTCACTGAAACTTTGCAAATGCATTCAGTATGTGTGTAGGAAGATACCTGTATAGTTATTTATTTTTTCTAAGACAAAAAGTGACTCTTTAGGTTACAGACCACCAATTCAACCAATGAGCATTTGGAACGTACGCAAAAATAGTCCTACGCAGAAATTACCCCTGTTCCTCTTAGTGCTGTGAAAAAAGTTCTCATCTTATTTTAAAAATTTAAAGAGTTTCTGAAAGGAAAAACATTTCTGTACATTTTATAGGTGCATTTTGCTTCTTGTGATGTGAAGCCTAATCTCCATAATGATTTTTAAATATACCCCTATCTTGTGAAAACACTGGGATTTCCCATGCTATTTATAGACCCTTCACTTCCGGTGACCAGTACTGCACTGCAAGTCTGCTAACCCCACATGCCATTCTGAGGATTGTGAGCTGACATATGTAGAATCATGCTGATATATAGTCATCTGCAGGTTAAAGTTAAGGTAAAGTCCAGAGAAGCCATTGAATATTGTGAAATTAGCATAGAAGCCTATGGGAAGTGGAATTAGTGGTTTTTAGCCTTAAGATGAAGCCATGGCAAAATGAAAAGTTTCTTGAAATAGCTTTAAACTACTTGAAGATCTTGTTAACTTTGCCATGAGAGGAATACACTACAAAAATCCTTCAAAATATGCATTTTTTTAAGTTATAGGTCCAAATTATGGAAAATTGGTCTTTTTGGCTGATTTTTAAGTCCTATCTTGTAAAAAGTGTAGAAAATTTAGTAAAAATATCAAATATTAAACTTTGAGGGCTATATTTACCTAAATATGGTAGTAATAAGCACTTGAAATCAAGTTTTGTGTAGATTTGAGCAAAAATTAGGTTAGAAATGAGGAAAAACTCACTTTCATTACTGCGGTTAAGGCCATATAAGCATTCCCCTATGGCAACATGGAAAATCCATTATTGAGCACTTTTTTTGCTTTAGGTGCCCTTTACTGGTCATGTTTTAATGTGAAAACACTGTATTTACAAATTTAATGCCAAATATATCACCTTTTGTGAAAATTTAAAGATTTAGGATTTTTGACATGTGATCAAGAAAAAGGGGGAGGCATGTCAGAAATAAATTTTTAAAAATAGACCAATTTCTCAGAAAATGATTACTTTTAAAACTATTTCTTCATTAATATTGTTAAAAAACAAGTTGTGATTGATATTTTTTATTTGAAAAGTCAGAAAAAGTTCTTTGCAAATATTTAATGCATTTCAGTATGGTAGAATATTTTCACTTTTTTGCTCGCACAACTTGGTTACCCTATATTTAAAAATCAAATATTTAAAAAAGTGCTTGTCACATTTCACTGAAACTTTGCAAATGCATTCAGTATGTGTGTAGGAAGATACCTGTATAGTTATTTATTTTTTCTAAGACAAAAAGTGACTCTTTAGGTTACAGACCACCAATTCAACCAATGAGCATTTGGAACGTACGCAAAAATAGTCCTACGCAGAAATTACCCCTGTTCCTCTTAGTGCTGTGAAAAAAGTTCTCATCTTATTTTAAAAATTTAAAGAGTTTCTGAAAGGAAAAACATTTCTGTACATTTTATAGGTGCATTTTGCTTCTTGTGATGTGAAGCCTAATCTCCATAATGATTTTTAAATATACCCCTATCTTGTGAAAACACTGGGATTTCCCATGCTATTTTTAGACCCTTCACTTCCGGTGACCAGTACTGCACTGCAAGTCTGCTAACCCCACATGCCATTCTGAGGATTGTGAGCTGACATATGTAGAATCATGCTGATATATAGTCATCTGCAGGTTAAAGTTAAGGTAAAGTCCAGAGAAGCCATTGAATATTGTGAAATTAGCATAAAAGCCTATGGGAAGTGGAATTAGTGGTTTTTAGCCTTAAGATGAAGCCATGGCAAAATGAAAAGTTTCTTGAAATAGCTTTAAACTACTTGAAGATCTTGTTAACTTTGCCATGAGAGGAATACACTACAAAAATCCTTCAAAATATGCATTTTTTTAAGTTATAGGTCCAAATTATGGAAAATTGGTCTTTTTGGCTGATTTTTAAGTCCTATCTTGTAAAAAGTGTAGAAAATTTAGTAAAAATATCAAATATTAAACTTTGAGGGCTATATTTACCTAAATATGGTAGTAATAAGCACTTGAAATCAAGTTTTGTGTAGATTTGAGCAAAAATTAGGTTAGAAATGAGGAAAAACTCACTTTCATTACTGCGGTTAAGGCCATATAAGCATTCCCCTATGGCAACATGGAAAATCCATTATTGAGCACTTTTTTTGCTTTAGGTGCCCTTTACTGGTCATGTTTTAATGTGAAAACACTGTATTTACAAATTTAATGCCAAATATATCACCTTTTGTGAAAATTTAAAGATTTAGGATTTTTGACATGTGATCAAGAAAAAGGGGGAGGCATGTCAGAAATAAATTTTTAAAAATAGACCAATTTCTCAGAAAATGATTACTTTTAAAACTATTTCTTCATTAATATTGTTAAAAAACAAGTTGTGATTGATATTTTTTATTTGAAAAGTCAGAAAAAGTTCTTTGCAAATATTTAATGCATTTCAGTATGGTAGAATATTTTCACTTTTTTGCTCGCACAACTTGGTTACCCTATATTTAAAAATCAAATATTTAAAAAAGTGCTTGTCACATTTCACTGAAACTTTGCAAATGCATTCAGTATGTGTGTAGGAAGATACCTGTATAGTTATTTATTTTTTCTAAGACAAAAAGTGACTCTTTAGGTTACAGACCACCAATTCAACCAATGAGCATTTGGAACGTACGCAAAAATAGTCCTACGCAGAAATTACCCCTGTTCCTCTTAGTGCTGTGAAAAAAGTTCTCATCTTATTTTAAAAATTTAAAGAGTTTCTGAAAGGAAAAACATTTCTGTACATTTTATAGGTGCATTTTGCTTCTTGTGATGTGAAGCCTAATCTCCATAATGATTTTTAAATATACCCCTATCTTGTGAAAACACTGGGATTTCCCATGCTATTTATAGACCCTTCACTTCCGGTGACCAGTACTGCACTGCAAGTCTGCTAACCCCACATGCCATTCTGAGGATTGTGAGCTGACATATGTAGAATCATGCTGATATATAGTCATCTGCAGGTTAAAGTTAAGGTAAAGTCCAGAGAAGCCATTGAATATTGTGAAATTAGCATAGAAGCCTATGGGAAGTGGAATTAGTGGTTTTTAGCCTTAAGATGAAGCCATGGCAAAATGAAAAGTTTCTTGAAATAGCTTTAAACTACTTGAAGATCTTGTTAACTTTGCCATGAGAGGAATACACTACAAAAATCCTTCAAAATATGCATTTTTTTAAGTTATAGGTCCAAATTATGGAAAATTGGTCTTTTTGGCTGATTTTTAAGTCCTATCTTGTAAAAAGTGTAGAAAATTTAGTAAAAATATCAAATATTAAACTTTGAGGGCTATATTTACCTAAATATGGTAGTAATAAGCACTTGAAATCAAGTTTTGTGTAGATTTGAGCAAAAATTAGGTTAGAAATGAGGAAAAACTCACTTTCATTACTGCGGTTAAGGCCATATAAGCATTCCCCTATGGCAACATGGAAAATCCATTATTGAGCACTTTTTTTGCTTTAGGTGCCCTTTACTGGTCATGTTTTAATGTGAAAACACTGTATTTACAAATTTAATGCCAAATATATCACCTTTTGTGAAAATTTAAAGATTTAGGATTTTTGACATGTGATCAAGAAAAAGGGGGAGGCATGTCAGAAATAAATTTTTAAAAATAGACCAATTTCTCAGAAAATGATTACTTTTAAAACTATTTCTTCATTAATATTGTTAAAAAACAAGTTGTGATTGATATTTTTTATTTGAAAAGTCAGAAAAAGTTCTTTGCAAATATTTAATGCATTTCAGTATGGTAGAATATTTTCACTTTTTTGCTCGCACAACTTGGTTACCCTATATTTAAAAATCAAATATTTAAAAAAGTGCTTGTCACATTTCACTGAAACTTTGCAAATGCATTCAGTATGTGTGTAGGAAGATACCTGTATAGTTATTTATTTTTTCTAAGACAAAAAGTGACTCTTTAGGTTACAGACCACCAATTCAACCAATGAGCATTTGGAACGTACGCAAAAATAGTCCTACGCAGAAATTACCCCTGTTCCTCTTAGTGCTGTGAAAAAAGTTCTCATCTTATTTTAAAAATTTAAAGAGTTTCTGAAAGGAAAAACATTTCTGTACATTTTATAGGTGCATTTTGCTTCTTGTGATGTGAAGCCTAATCTCCATAATGATTTTTAAATATACCCCTATCTTGTGAAAACACTGGGATTTCCCATGCTATTTATAGACCCTTCACTTCCGGTGACCAGTACTGCACTGCAAGTCTGCTAACCCCACATGCCATTCTGAGGATTGTGAGCTGACATATGTAGAATCATGCTGATATATAGTCATCTGCAGGTTAAAGTTAAGGTAAAGTCCAGAGAAGCCATTGAATATTGTGAAATTAGCATAGAAGCCTATGGGAAGTGGAATTAGTGGTTTTTAGCCTTAAGATGAAGCCATGGCAAAATGAAAAGTTTCTTGAAATAGCTTTAAACTACTTGAAGATCTTGTTAACTTTGCCATGAGAGGAATACACTACAAAAATCCTTCAAAATATGCATTTTTTTAAGTTATAGGTCCAAATTATGGAAAGTTGGTCTTTTTGGCTGATTTTTAAGTCCTATCTTGTAAAAAGTGTAGAAAATTTAGTAAAAATATCAAATATTAAACTTTGAGGGCTATATTTACCTAAATATGGTAGTAATAAGCACTTGAAATCAAGTTTTGTGTAGATTTGAGCAAAAATTAGGTTAGAAATGAGGAAAAACTCACTTTCATTACTGCGGTTAAGGCCATATAAGCATTCCCCTATGGCAACATGGAAAATCCATTATTGAGCACTTTTTTTGCTTTAGGTGCCCTTTACTGGTCATGTTTTAATGTGAAAACACTGTATTTACAAATTTAATGCCAAATATATCACCTTTTGTGAAAATTTAAAGATTTAGGATTTTTGACATGTGATCAAGAAAAAGGGGGAGGCATGTCAGAAATAAATTTTTAAAAATAGACCAATTTCTCAGAAAATGATTACTTTTAAAACTATTTCTTCATTAATATTGTTAAAAAACAAGTTGTGATTGATATTTTTTATTTGAAAAGTCAGAAAAAGTTCTTTGCAAATATTTAATGCATTTCAGTATGGTAGAATATTTTCACTTTTTTGCTCGCACAACTTGGTTACCCTATATTTAAAAATCAAATATTTAAAAAAGTGCTTGTCACATTTCACTGAAACTTTGCAAATGCATTCAGTATGTGTGTAGGAAGATACCTGTATAGTTATTTATTTTTTCTAAGACAAAAAGTGACTCTTTAGGTTACAGACCACCAATTCAACCAATGAGCATTTGGAACGTACGCAAAAATAGTCCTACGCAGAAATTACCCCTGTTCCTCTTAGTGCTGTGAAAAAAGTTCTCATCTTATTTTAAAAATTTAAAGAGTTTCTGAAAGGAAAAACATTTCTGTACATTTTATAGGTGCATTTTGCTTCTTGTGATGTGAAGCCTAATCTCCATAATGATTTTTAAATATACCCCTATCTTGTGAAAACACTGGGATTTCCCATGCTATTTATAGACCCTTCACTTCCGGTGACCAGTACTGCACTGCAAGTCTGCTAACCCCACATGCCATTCTGAGGATTGTGAGCTGACATATGTAGAATCATGCTGATATATAGTCATCTGCAGGTTAAAGTTAAGGTAAAGTCCAGAGAAGCCATTGAATATTGTGAAATTAGCATAGAAGCCTATGGGAAGTGGAATTAGTGGTTTTTAGCCTTAAGATGAAGCCATGGCAAAATGAAAAGTTTCTTGAAATAGCTTTAAACTACTTGAAGATCTTGTTAACTTTGCCATGAGAGGAATACACTACAAAAATCCTTCAAAATATGCATTTTTTTAAGTTATAGGTCCAAATTATGGAAAATTGGTCTTTTTGGCTGATTTTTAAGTCCTATCTTGTAAAAAGTGTAGAAAATTTAGTAAAAATATCAAATATTAAACTTTGAGGGCTATATTTACCTAAATATGGTAGTAATAAGCACTTGAAATCAAGTTTTGTGTAGATTTGAGCAAAAATTAGGTTAGAAATGAGGAAAAACTCACTTTCATTACTGCGGTTAAGGCCATATAAGCATTCCCCTATGGCAACATGGAAAATCCATTATTGAGCACTTTTTTTGCTTTAGGTGCCCTTTACTGGTCATGTTTTAATGTGAAAACACTGTATTTACAAATTTAATGCCAAATATATCACCTTTTGTGAAAATTTAAAGATTTAGGATTTTTGACATGTGATCAAGAAAAAGGGGGAGGCATGTCAGAAATAAATTTTTAAAAATAGACCAATTTCTCAGAAAATGATTACTTTTAAAACTATTTCTTCATTAATATTGTTAAAAAACAAGTTGTGATTGATATTTTTTATTTGAAAAGTCAGAAAAAGTTCTTTGCAAATATTTAATGCATTTCAGTATGGTAGAATATTTTCACTTTTTTGCTCGCACAACTTGGTTACCCTATATTTAAAAATCAAATATTTAAAAAAGTGCTTGTCACATTTCACTGAAACTTTGCAAATGCATTCAGTATGTGTGTAGGAAGATACCTGTATAGTTATTTATTTTTTCTAAGACAAAAAGTGACTCTTTAGGTTACAGACCACCAATTCAACCAATGAGCATTTGGAACGTACGCAAAAATAGTCCTACGCAGAAATTACCCCTGTTCCTCTTAGTGCTGTGAAAAAAGTTCTCATCTTATTTTAAAAATTTAAAGAGTTTCTGAAAGGAAAAACATTTCTGTACATTTTATAGGTGCATTTTGCTTCTTGTGATGTGAAGCCTAATCTCCATAATGATTTTTAAATATACCCCTATCTTGTGAAAACACTGGGATTTCCCATGCTATTTATAGACCCTTCACTTCCGGTGACCAGTACTGCACTGCAAGTCTGCTAACCCCACATGCCATTCTGAGGATTGTGAGCTGACATATGTAGAATCATGCTGATATATAGTCATCTGCAGGTTAAAGTTAAGGTAAAGTCCAGAGAAGCCATTGAATATTGTGAAATTAGCATAGAAGCCTATGGGAAGTGGAATTAGTGGTTTTTAGCCTTAAGATGAAGCCATGGCAAAATGAAAAGTTTCTTGAAATAGCTTTAAACTACTTGAAGATCTTGTTAACTTTGCCATGAGAGGAATACACTACAAAAATCCTTCAAAATATGCATTTTTTTAAGTTATAGGTCCAAATTATGGAAAATTGGTCTTTTTGGCTGATTTTTAAGTCCTATCTTGTAAAAAGTGTAGAAAATTTAGTAAAAATATCAAATATTAAACTTTGAGGGCTATATTTACCTAAATATGGTAGTAATAAGCACTTGAAATCAAGTTTTGTGTAGATTTGAGCAAAAATTAGGTTAGAAATGAGGAAAAACTCACTTTCATTACTGCGGTTAAGGCCATATAAGCATTCCCCTATGGCAACATGGAAAATCCATTATTGAGCACTTTTTTTGCTTTAGGTGCCCTTTACTGGTCATGTTTTAATGTGAAAACACTGTATTTACAAATTTAATGCCAAATATATCACCTTTTGTGAAAATTTAAAGATTTAGGATTTTTGACATGTGATCAAGAAAAAGGGGGAGGCATGTCAGAAATAAATTTTTAAAAATAGACCAATTTCTCAGAAAATGATTACTTTTAAAACTATTTCTTCATTAATATTGTTAAAAAACAAGTTGTGATTGATATTTTTTATTTGAAAAGTCAGAAAAAGTTCTTTGCAAATATTTAATGCATTTCAGTATGGTAGAATATTTTCACTTTTTTGCTCGCACAACTTGGTTACCCTATATTTAAAAATCAAATATTTAAAAAAGTGCTTGTCACATTTCACTGAAACTTTGCAAATGCATTCAGTATGTGTGTAGGAAGATACCTGTATAGTTATTTATTTTTTCTAAGACAAAAAGTGACTCTTTAGGTTACAGACCACCAATTCAACCAATGAGCATTTGGAACGTACGCAAAAATAGTCCTACGCAGAAATTACCCCTGTTCCTCTTAGTGCTGTGAAAAAAGTTCTCATCTTATTTTAAAAATTTAAAGAGTTTCTGAAAGGAAAAACATTTCTGTACATTTTATAGGTGCATTTTGCTTCTTGTGATGTGAAGCCTAATCTCCATAATGATTTTTAAATATACCCCTATCTTGTGAAAACACTGGGATTTCCCATGCTATTTATAGACCCTTCACTTCCGGTGACCAGTACTGCACTGCAAGTCTGCTAACCCCACATGCCATTCTGAGGATTGTGAGCTGACATATGTAGAATCATGCTGATATATAGTCATCTGCAGGTTAAAGTTAAGGTAAAGTCCAGAGAAGCCATTGAATATTGTGAAATTAGCATAGAAGCCTATGGGAAGTGGAATTAGTGGTTTTTAGCCTTAAGATGAAGCCATGGCAAAATGAAAAGTTTCTTGAAATAGCTTTAAACTACTTGAAGATCTTGTTAACTTTGCCATGAGAGGAATACACTACAAAAATCCTTCAAAATATGCATTTTTTTAAGTTATAGGTCCAAATTATGGAAAATTGGTCTTTTTGGCTGATTTTTAAGTCCTATCTTGTAAAAAGTGTAGAAAATTTAGTAAAAATATCAAATATTAAACTTTGAGGGCTATATTTACCTAAATATGGTAGTAATAAGCACTTGAAATCAAGTTTTGTGTAGATTTGAGCAAAAATTAGGTTAGAAATGAGGAAAAACTCACTTTCATTACTGCGGTTAAGGCCATATAAGCATTCCCCTATGGCAACATGGAAAATCCATTATTGAGCACTTTTTTTGCTTTAGGTGCCCTTTACTGGTCATGTTTTAATGTGAAAACACTGTATTTACAAATTTAATGCCAAATATATCACCTTTTGTGAAAATTTAAAGATTTAGGATTTTTGACATGTGATCAAGAAAAAGGGGGAGGCATGTCAGAAATAAATTTTTAAAAATAGACCAATTTCTCAGAAAATGATTACTTTTAAAACTATTTCTTCATTAATATTGTTAAAAAACAAGTTGTGATTGATATTTTTTATTTGAAAAGTCAGAAAAAGTTCTTTGCAAATATTTAATGCATTTCAGTATGGTAGAATATTTTCACTTTTTTGCTCGCACAACTTGGTTACCCTATATTTAAAAATCAAATATTTAAAAAAGTGCTTGTCACATTTCACTGAAACTTTGCAAATGCATTCAGTATGTGTGTAGGAAGATACCTGTATAGTTATTTATTTTTTCTAAGACAAAAAGTGACTCTTTAGGTTACAGACCACCAATTCAACCAATGAGCATTTGGAACGTACGCAAAAATAGTCCTACACAGAAATTACCCCTGTTCCTCTTAGTGCTGTGAAAAAAGTTCTCATCTTATTTTAAAAATTTAAAGAGTTTCTGAAAGGAAAAACATTTCTGTACATTTTATAGGTGCATTTTGCTTCTTGTGATGTGAAGCCTAATCTCCATAATGATTTTTAAATATACCCCTATCTTGTGAAAACACTGGGATTTCCCATGCTATTTATAGACCCTTCACTTCCGGTGACCAGTACTGCACTGCAAGTCTGCTAACCCCACATGCCATTCTGAGGATTGTGAGCTGACATATGTAGAATCATGCTGATATATAGTCATCTGCAGGTTAAAGTTAAGGTAAAGTCCAGAGAAGCCATTGAATATTGTGAAATTAGCATAGAAGCCTATGGGAAGTGGAATTAGTGGTTTTTAGCCTTAAGATGAAGCCATGGCAAAATGAAAAGTTTCTTGAAATAGCTTTAAACTACTTGAAGATCTTGTTAACTTTGCCATGAGAGGAATACACTACAAAAATCCTTCAAAATATGCATTTTTTTAAGTTATAGGTCCAAATTATGGAAAATTGGTCTTTTTGGCTGATTTTTAAGTCCTATCTTGTAAAAAGTGTAGAAAATTTAGTAAAAATATCAAATATTAAACTTTGAGGGCTATATTTACCTAAATATGGTAGTAATAAGCACTTGAAATCAAGTTTTGTGTAGATTTGAGCAAAAATTAGGTTAGAAATGAGGAAAAACTCACTTTCATTACTGCGGTTAAGGCCATATAAGCATTCCCCTATGGCAACATGGAAAATCCATTATTGAGCACTTTTTTTGCTTTAGGTGCCCTTTACTGGTCATGTTTTAATGTGAAAACACTGTATTTACAAATTTAATGCCAAATATATCACCTTTTGTGAAAATTTAAAGATTTAGGATTTTTGACATGTGATCAAGAAAAAGGGGGAGGCATGTCAGAAATAAATTTTTAAAAATAGACCAATTTCTCAGAAAATGATTACTTTTAAAACTATTTCTTCATTAATATTGTTAAAAAACAAGTTGTGATTGATATTTTTTATTTGAAAAGTCAGAAAAAGTTCTTTGCAAATATTTAATGCATTTCAGTATGGTAGAATATTTTCACTTTTTTGCTCGCACAACTTGGTTACCCTATATTTAAAAATCAAATATTTAAAAAAGTGCTTGTCACATTTCACTGAAACTTTGCAAATGCATTCAGTATGTGTGTAGGAAGATACCTGTATAGTTATTTATTTTTTCTAAGACAAAAAGTGACTCTTTAGATGAAGCCATGGCAAAATGAAAAGTTTCTTGAAATAGCTTTAAACTACTTGAAGATCTTGTTAACTTTGCCATGAGAGGAATACACTACAAAAATCCTTCAAAATATGCATTTTTTTAAGTTATAGGTCCAAATTATGGAAAATTGGTCTTTTTGGCTGATTTTTAAGTCCTATCTTGTAAAAAGTGTAGAAAATTTAGTAAAAATATCAAATATTAAACTTTGAGGGCTATATTTACCTAAATATGGTAGTAATAAGCACTTGAAATCAAGTTTTGTGTAGATTTGAGCAAAAATTAGGTTAGAAATGAGGAAAAACTCACTTTCATTACTGCGGTTAAGGCCATATAAGCATTCCCCTATGGCAACATGGAAAATCCATTATTGAGCACTTTTTTTGCTTTAGGTGCCCTTTACTGGTCATGTTTTAATGTGAAAACACTGTATTTACAAATTTAATGCCAAATATATCACCTTTTGTGAAAATTTAAAGATTTAGGATTTTTGACATGTGATCAAGAAAAAGGGGGAGGCATGTCAGAAATAAATTTTTAAAAATAGACCAATTTCTCAGAAAATGATTACTTTTAAAACTATTTCTTCATTAATATTGTTAAAAAACAAGTTGTGATTGATATTTTTTATTTGAAAAGTCAGAAAAAGTTCTTTGCAAATATTTAATGCATTTCAGTATGGTAGAATATTTTCACTTTTTTGCTCGCACAACTTGGTTACCCTATATTTAAAAATCAAATATTTAAAAAAGTGCTTGTCACATTTCACTGAAACTTTGCAAATGCATTCAGTATGTGTGTAGGAAGATACCTGTATAGTTATTTATTTTTTCTAAGACAAAAAGTGACTCTTTAGGTTACAGACCACCAATTCAACCAATGAGCATTTGGAACGTACGCAAAAATAGTCCTACGCAGAAATTACCCCTGTTCCTCTTAGTGCTGTGAAAAAAGTTCTCATCTTATTTTAAAAATTTAAAGAGTTTCTGAAAGGAAAAACATTTCTGTACATTTTATAGGTGCATTTTGCTTCTTGTGATGTGAAGCCTAATCTCCATAATGATTTTTAAATATACCCCTATCTTGTGAAAACACTGGGATTTCCCATGCTATTTATAGACCCTTCACTTCCGGTGACCAGTACTGCACTGCAAGTCTGCTAACCCCACATGCCATTCTGAGGATTGTGAGCTGACATATGTAGAATCATGCTGATATATAGTCATCTGCAGGTTAAAGTTAAGGTAAAGTCCAGAGAAGCCATTGAATATTGTGAAATTAGCATAGAAGCCTATGGGAAGTGGAATTAGTGGTTTTTAGCCTTAAGATGAAGCCATGGCAAAATGAAAAGTTTCTTGAAATAGCTTTAAACTACTTGAAGATCTTGTTAACTTTGCCATGAGAGGAATACACTACAAAAATCCTTCAAAATATGCATTTTTTTAAGTTATAGGTCCAAATTATGGAAAATTGGTCTTTTTGGCTGATTTTTAAGTCCTATCTTGTAAAAAGTGTAGAAAATTTAGTAAAAATATCAAATATTAAACTTTGAGGGCTATATTTACCTAAATATGGTAGTAATAAGCACTTGAAATCAAGTTTTGTGTAGATTTGAGCAAAAATTAGGTTAGAAATGAGGAAAAACTCACTTTCATTACTGCGGTTAAGGCCATATAAGCATTCCCCTATGGCAACATGGAAAATCCATTATTGAGCACTTTTTTTGCTTTAGGTGCCCTTTACTGGTCATGTTTTAATGTGAAAACACTGTATTTACAAATTTAATGCCAAATATATCACCTTTTGTGAAAATTTAAAGATTTAGGATTTTTGACATGTGATCAAGAAAAAGGGGGAGGCATGTCAGAAATAAATTTTTAAAAATAGACCAATTTCTCAGAAAATGATTACTTTTAAAACTATTTCTTCATTAATATTGTTAAAAAACAAGTTGTGATTGATATTTTTTATTTGAAAAGTCAGAAAAAGTTCTTTGCAAATATTTAATGCATTTCAGTATGGTAGAATATTTTCACTTTTTTGCTCGCACAACTTGGTTACCCTATATTTAAAAATCAAATATTTAAAAAAGTGCTTGTCACATTTCACTGAAACTTTGCAAATGCATTCAGTATGTGTGTAGGAAGATACCTGTATAGT
Source organism: Perna viridis (assembly GCA_037379345.1). Taxonomy (NCBI): domain Eukaryota; kingdom Metazoa; phylum Mollusca; class Bivalvia; order Mytilida; family Mytilidae; genus Perna; species Perna viridis. Next base: position 36,587,266 of record CM074514.1, on the reverse strand, counting down.
TATTTATTTTTTCTAAGACAAAAAGTGACTCTTTAGGTTACAGACCACCAATTCAACCAATGAGCATTTGGAACGTACGCAAAAATAGTCCTACGCAGAAATTACCCCTGTTCCTCTTAGTGCTGTGAAAAAAGTTCTCATCTTATTTTAATAATTTAAAGAGTTTCTGAAAGGAAAAACATTTCTGTACATTTTATAGGTGCATTTTGCTTCTTGTGATGTGAAGCCTAATCTCCATAATGATTTTTAAATATACCCCTATCTTGTGAAAACACTGGGATTTCCCATGCTATTTATAGACCCTTCACTTCCGGTGACCAGTACTGCACTGCAAGTCTGCTAACCCCACATGCCATTCTGAGGATTGTGAGCTGACATATGTAGAATCATGCTGATATATAGTCATCTGCAGGTTAAAGTTAAGGTAAAGTCCAGAGAAGCCATTGAATATTGTGAAATTAGCATAGAAGCCTATGGGAAGTGGAATTAGTGGTTTTTAGCCTTAAGATGAAGCCATGGCAAAATGAAAAGTTTCTTGAAATAGCTTTAAACTACTTGAAGATCTTGTTAACTTTGCCATGAGAGGAATACACTACAAAAATCCTTCAAAATATGCATTTTTTTAAGTTATAGGTCCAAATTATGGAAAATTGGTCTTTTTGGCTGATTTTTAAGTCCTATCTTGTAAAAAGTGTAGAAAATTTAGTAAAAATATCAAATATTAAACTTTGAGGGCTATATTTACCTAAATATGGTAGTAATAAGCACTTGAAATCAAGTTTTGTGTAGATTTGAGCAAAAATTAGGTTAGAAATGAGGAAAAACTCACTTTCATTACTGCGGTTAAGGCCATATAAGCATTCCCCTATGGCAACATGGAAAATCCATTATTGAGCACTTTTTTTGCTTTAGGTGCCCTTTACTGGTCATGTTTTAATGTGAAAACACTGTATTTACAAATTTAATGCCAAATATATCACCTTTTGTGAAAATTTAAAGATTTAGGATTTTTGACATGTGATCAAGAAAAAGGGGGAGGCATGTCAGAAATAAATTTTTAAAAATAGACCAATTTCTCAGAAAATGATTACTTTTAAAACTATTTCTTCATTAATATTGTTAAAAAACAAGTTGTGATTGATATTTTTTATTTGAAAAGTCAGAAAAAGTTCTTTGCAAATATTTAATGCATTTCAGTATGGTAGAATATTTTCACTTTTTTGCTCGCACAACTTGGTTACCCTATATTTAAAAATCAAATATTTAAAAAAGTGCTTGTCACATTTCACTGAAACTTTGCAAATGCATTCAGTATGTGTGTAGGAAGATACCTGTATAGTTATTTATTTTTTCTAAGACAAAAAGTGACTCTTTAGGTTACAGACCACCAATTCAACCAATGAGCATTTGGAACGTACGCAAAAATAGTCCTACGCAGAAATTACCCCTGTTCCTCTTAGTGCTGTGAAAAAAGTTCTCATCTTATTTTAAAAATTTAAAGAGTTTCTGAAAGGAAAAACATTTCTGTACATTTTATAGGTGCATTTTGCTTCTTGTGATGTGAAGCCTAATCTCCATAATGATTTTTAAATATACCCCTATCTTGTGAAAACACTGGGATTTCCCATGCTATTTATAGACCCTTCACTTCCGGTGACCAGTACTGCACTGCAAGTCTGCTAACCCCACATGCCATTCTGAGGATTGTGAGCTGACATATGTAGAATCATGCTGATATATAGTCATCTGCAGGTTAAAGTTAAGGTAAAGTCCAGAGAAGCCATTGAATATTGTGAAATTAGCATAGAAGCCTATGGGAAGTGGAATTAGTGGTTTTTAGCCTATAGTGGTTCAATTTCTATTTAAAGACTCCATGAGCGAATCAATGAAATACCAAAAAAAATGTCATCCTTAAAGATCTGACAAGAATATCATAACATTATATCCCTTACGAATAAGCCTATTCAACGGTTTAGTTTACTTATTGGGCGAGTATCGAGCTTTCCGTGCTATGTGTAGAATATTACCCTAAAACAAAGGGTGAGAAACAAACATGAATATTTGTCCATAACAAATGAATGTTATTAACAAAGTTACCGAAGTGATAAACTCTATGTAAGAGTCAAAATGAAAAGTCTGCATAAAATTTAAATGGTATTATCAAAGTACAACCGGAAAGTTTGCAACCATTGCAATGGTCATCGTCACTCGGGACAGGCATTTCCTTTGGACATTGAGGATTAAACCAGGTTTTATGGCGGCTGTCCTTGGTCCCCTTATAAATTGATTTTTTAATGTGACATTTGTGCATAAGAAATAATCAAACAAATAGTTGCTTCACATATTTTCGATAAAAGTGAATAGAATGTATCATTTTCATAATTTTCTTGGGTAAATTTAGGGTCCTATGTCAGCTCCTATTTTGTAAATATCTTGATCTGCCACACGAAACACGTACGAAGCCATATTACGGGATGTATTTATTACCTAGATTATAATTGCCCCCAGCTAAACCGACCACTTCCTGTATATTGTACTTAACAGTAAAACGGAACATCGAGCTGTTAATACCTGTAGTCATTTTCTCGTAATAAACGAAAATTTGAGTTTTACGTATACATTTTGACTGCAGATTTTGATTTTTTAAATTCATTGTAAAGATCAATTCAAATCAATATCTGTATAAGTTAAGTAAGGTAATCATGCTCACCAGTACAATGTTACAACAAACAACATTACATATCCCAGTATTCTAACAACTGAACAGAAGATAATATACGTTACAAATGCAAATACACAATCATAATTAAAGTAATTAAGTTCAGACTGTAAATACATGGAAAAGGAACCTACATAAATTACGTATCACCTTGAAATTTCCAGTGATTTTGAAATATATGCATGTACTATATTTTGAAAGCGGAGGGGCTTCTAAAATAATAAGGCTAGACATACTGGCGTCACAACTCGATACAAAATGAAATTCTTCCTCGACACTTTTCATTGTGCACAAAGCACACTATCTATTTGAAATCTCTATACCATAGTAACCCCCAGTTTCAACAAACAATGAATGTGATGATTATCCTAGTTTACATCTAGTAAGACATTTTTTTTGTAATAAGTCCGTTTTGTTCAATATTTTTGCAGACTTGGTACAAATTCAACAACAAATTTGTACAAATAACACTTAGGAGAACCCTGAAAGGTTCCGTTTAGATCAAATGTTAAGTACCAGTCAACATAAAATTCAGACACCGGTAATGGAAAAGTGATTCATGTTGGATAAAATGTAATTCACGGTGAAGAAAAACCTACCAAACAAACGATGCTTCTGTGCAAAATTCATTTACAATCTACATTTTTGTACATACTTTTTCTCTATTTAGCGCAACAAACAAATAAAAAACTAAGACAGATTATGTGATCAGTAACTGTTTCTAAACAAGAAATAAAATTAAATTGGGTTGGTTTTTGACGTGCTGTCTGATTTTTAGAAAGCCTGATAAAAAAATGTACTTACGATAAAATACTAGGAGTGTGACATGTGGTGCACGATAGAACGTTTCCATGTGTTGTTACCTTTTGGTCCGTGGTCAAATCATAACTTGTCACATTACACCATAATTCGTTTCTTTCCCCTGTATTTCCAAACTCATTGAGAAACTCTTCGCATGAGAATAAATACGCGAGAATAAGAACTTTCACTGCTTTCAAAATCTTGGATGCAATTCATATTTTAAACTCGTTCTTTCCAAAATAGAAACAGGTTAGTATCATTCATTCCCGAGTATTCGATATTGTCGTTTACTAATCGAAAATAAACGCGAGTTGAAGGATCACTCAGTCATAACCATTTTACTGCTACAAGTGGGGCTGCATGTACTGGACAACAACAGCAGGTCTCACCTCCAGATAATGTTTACTAAAACCATGTAAACATGATGGCTTTTCAAAGGGTATGGTCTGGATTAGACCCCCCCTTTTTTGTTGGAATTTTTTTTCAATAGTTTGCCATTTTTTGTGCAAATGTGGCAGAGTCAAACTTTATAGTTTGCACATTTTAAGCAATGATTTTTATTTATGTACTGCAATGGTAATTCTTCTACAAGTGATGGAATAAATATCGAGTGAAAAATGTGACTAAAACAGTATAAGCAATGACCATTTTTGAATGCTGGAATAATACATTTTGTATATGTTCCAAAAGTTTATCTGTGCACGCAGTAAGACAAACTAGATAGAGGTAGGTACTGTCTCATATAAGATACAGTACAAATGTTTTTTTTTGTTAAAATATAGATATGGATAGTTATGGGTACAAATGTAACTTGTTTATGTTGTTAATCTTCTGTATTAACAATTCGGAAAGGCTTTAAATTTGAAATTAACAATATAGATATGATCATTTGAAACCATAATAGATTCAGTGCTTCTAGACCCAAATGTAGTACAGAGTTTTGATTTTAGCATTTTAAATATAAAAATACTAGTTTAATTTTTCAACCTGTCCATCACACACTGAAGATTGGATGCAAGTTTTCATTAGTGGGAATTGGGGTGTAAGATTTCTTGTGTTTGAAGAGAAATTGTGTTACGATTTGGAAATTGTATATATATGGCATATAAGTTGTACTGATTTCATTTTTTCTTCTCATGGACTTTCATCAGTGGACTTAGTACTGTCATATTTTAAAAAATTGGAATATATTTTTTTGGCATCACTTTTTGCTCTTATTTCTGAACATAGATTAAAAAAAAAAATGGTGACAGAATTTTGGAAGCCAGTGCAACCCCTGTTTCAGTTACATGTTTATAACTCCATTTTACTGTCTATATACAGAATCTGAAAGTTATCTAATTTTGAAATAATGCATAATAAGTATAATTTTGTTTTGAAGGTGCTCTATGTTGCTCAAGAGAGATTAGAGGATGCATGAAAGGATTCTTAGTAATGACTCGTAAAAGGTGAGTGACGTATGAAGAACTTGCAAAATAAATAAATATTAAACCAACTATGTCTGAGGAAAGATAAACAAGCTCTAGCTAGATGTTAAGTTCTGGTAAAAATCACTATTACTTGCTATCAGGAGATATCTCTTTTTATATACAGATGCTTTTGTTATATGATTAAGCCAAAAAGAAATATCTTTATTGTGTGAATATTCAATTGCAAATAGAGTTTGTCAAGTCCTATTCTAAAATTATAGTTGAACTGGACCATTATTTTTTAAGCTCTTCTCTTTGCACCACTAACATACCTTGTGTTTCAAAGGTAATCAAGGGAACTAATGTAATAGCGGCAATCAAAGGAATGTAATTCAGGGACAAAGACCAGACATGGAAAACAGACATACACAACAAAGAACATAAAGTAACTAAAATCATACACACAAAGTAACAAAAGCAAATGAGCAACTCAGACTACACTAAACTTGTTACATTTTTTGAAAGTTCAACGACAGCTTTCTCCACAATCTCTTAATTAATTTTGATGAAACTTATCCCCAGCATGTTGGACTTAACATTGAATGTTACTTATGTGCATTACAAGATAACTGCTTTAAGGATGCTTGCAATGAAAATTAATTCAACTAAATTGAAAGGTACCATATGTATTATCATGCAGAATTGTTTTTCACCATTTCAGGGACCAGCCACCTGCTTGCCTCTATGGTGAATGACTAATTCAGTATATGCAAACTTGATAGCTTATCATATCAGGTATACACTGTTCTCCAGAATTTTTGTACTCCTGCTTTTTGAGACGGGACATATTATGGCATACTGGTGTCCGTCCATCTGTTCTTCATACTTTGCACAATAAATCAAAAGTGCTGCCATGAACTTATATAGAAAGCACTTTATCTGTGTGTCTGTTTGTCTGTTCATGTTATCTTTTAGATGTCAGTTTGCAAGTAATTTCAGCTGTTGATATTAGAAATGAACATATATCAAGTAAGAAAAAATAAGATCACTTTGATTACAAATAAAATGGTATTGTAAAATATTTTATATATTTTGTTTGCATAAAGATTTTTACTTGTTTTATTCTACAGAGACGAGAAAGGAAGCATGTTTTATGGGTTGAAGCTGACCAAGAAGAAAAAGAAGTGCCAAAAAGCTGATTATGGACCTGAATTTAGACTTCCATTAGAATTTTTATAATTTATTTAAATACTAAGATAAAAGTACTGCTCATACAGCATTCTAAGTTTATATTTTTAAACAGCATATTTATAGTCAGAGTGTCTTTGAATATTTTTTTCTAATTCGTTGTTTTACATTTGTGGGTGATAAGTGAATTTTCAAAGGGATTTCATTTCAAAGCTATTAAAGATTAAAAACTTCAAAAACATCCCAAAGCAATACAAAAAACCTCTCTCTTTCAGTTATTCAGCTTTTTTATACATACTGCACAGAAGAAAAATGCACTAAGTGAATATGTAAAGCATACACTCTCCATGACTATCATTGTATTTTAACACAAGATATCCCATGGGAGAAAAAAAAATCCCATGGGATTCTATGAAAATCCCATGGGATTCCATGAAATCCCATGGGATAAAAAAAATCCCATGAATTTCGAATTGTAACTACAAATTTATTTTAGTAAATATTGTAAAACAAAATGCATTTGATTAAATCCCATGCAAATCTGCATCCAATGGTTACTCACATACCATGGTAGGTTGAAGAAAAAGCGGCGCAAGATTTGCAATTCAGTGTTTTGCAAATTTAAATTGTCTTGTGTTTAGAGTGGATGCAATGGAGATCTATATCTTCTGTGGTTAAATTAGCGAGAAATTAAAGTTTAACCTAAAACCGCCTAAATCTACCCTTGACAACCTATGCTTTGCGAATTTTATGGGGGGGGAGGGGGCACGCCCGTCACGCCCCACCTGAATCCGTCCCTACATGGGGACATTGGCCACTTGCCCCTTCGGACAGAAGATGGCCCCTTCACCTAAAAGAAATGTATGTGGTTTGTTAACAACTAAAAAAAATTGACTGTCTGAAAAAACCTGCAAATGGCCCTCTGTTGACTCAGTATCGGTCTTTATAAAATCTAGGCAGGAGGTGATTCAAGCATATCAAAATTTCAAAAAAATACTAAATTCTCTTTTATTTTTATTCAGAATTAGTTACAAACCACATTAACTAAGATTTTCATTTGGATGATACACTTTTGAAACAAAATTATATAAGATATACATAAAATCGATACTTTGCAAGGGTTATCGTTCTTGATATGCTTTAATTTGATTGATCTTAGTGTGAGATGAATGTATGGTTTTCTCAAAATGCAGATCTGAATGCAGAAAAGATAGTTGTAACATTAAACCAATGTAGCACCTGAGACCGAAAAAAATGTTTGTTCTGCAGGTTTTTCTACACCATACTCACCTGCATGTACCATAGACACTGTCTAAATTTTGTATGGACAGGTATTTAACGGGATAAAAAGACGTAGACTTTCTGCAATATGTTGGACTAAAGTCCAAGACCATGGAAAAACGTTGTACTATGCAAGATACTGCATTGTTTCGGCTGTTCTTATGAAACTATACTTACATATGTATTAGATGCTAAATCTGTCTTGATTTCGAACTGGCAGTTGGAACCCAAGGTTACAGAGAGGATATCTGACAAGTCAATGGAATCTATACACGATGATCGCTACAAACCGAAAAAAATACATCAACGAAAGTGAAATGAACAGTATTAACCCATTTCTTCCTTTTCTTCTAAAAAATAAATACCAAACTTTTCAAAACAAATACAAGGAAATGTATTAAAAAAAAAGGTAAATGAACAGATTTGATTATAATTATCGTTAAAGCCCGCGTGTTTCCGTCCTTGTTTTTTGAGCACACGAATTGTGAAATTTAAGTTTTTGATTTTACTCTGTAGTACTAATACAAGTGTTCCCTCATTACACAAAATACTTGTACATATGCATATAGATGGAGACATGCCAATAGTAAATAAAAACAGTGTTAAAAATAGTATTTGAAAGGGTACAACAGCTAGTTCCGTTTTCTTTGCAAGCTTATATTAGTGTGTTTTATTTATCATTTACCTACTTATTGGATAAAATTAGTCTGAACTGATTAATGAAAATTGGCTTAAATTACGCTAAACATCTGCATATATTATATATTTCCTAGCCATTTGACTTTATCTGATTCTAAATTTTAGTTTAATGTTATTTGTAAGACAAAAATATTATTTTATAATTGTACATGTACTTTGTAAACAGGACAAAAATTGTGATCACAACTTGTTTGTGCCACATTCTATTTGAAAGTAATTTTTTTTTTCTAAAAATGAAACCAACTTCAGCCATATTATATTTCTGTGCATCAAACTCCATTGTATACTTGAAGACGTTTTCCATTCTGCTGTCCTACTATATTAATGCTGATGGTTTATAGTAAAATAGTTTACCTTGTTTTCTTTGAAAAATGAGAGCGTTGTGCCATCAAGTATACTCCATACTTTTGTCTTCTTTCCGGGAATTTTCTGATGAAATAAAAAACAGTTCACTAACAGTGATATGGGATATTTTGATATTTTGAAATTAAAAAAAAATACAGATGAATTGTAATGTTTGTTTGTTGGGGTTTAACGTCCGAGCAGCAATATTTCAGCTATATTCAGACGATGAACATGAAATTGATGATAAAATGAACATGAAATGATGATGAAATGAAAAAGGGTTGGGACAAAAGGACAATGGGGTCGACAAATTTTGATTGCCACTGGAAATAGGGAGAGGTGGGTAGGGTCGGGCAATTTAGCCTCCTGTGACGGAGCCCTATGGTTCCTACTCCTATCAAATACCACAGTAGGGTTCTTTAACGTGCGAGGAACGTGGCATCTTTCCCAACACGGTGCACCACTATGGTTTGTGGTCAGGTTTTCCGTATTGTAGCCTGACAACCCCAGCATGTAACACGCCAGGGGTACCCCATTCAACCACCTGGGGCACACATCCCAGTTGCTCTGTGGGCAGAGCGCCCTAGCCCCCGGCTAGGGTTCTGAGCACTATTTAGTCGCCTTTTACGACAAGCTTAGCGCTGCTGCAGGCCTATTCTTTTAACACCCGGACCTGCACGTCTGACTATTTAATGAAACATCAAACAGACGCTAGTAAGAGTATTTCAACGACTACATTCGTTTCACTAGTGAATCTGAAATTTTATCGTAATATTGAAGAGCACATGGTTTGACGATACTCCTGATTGTGAATCAAATAAAGCAGCATGTTATGAACTATGGCGTTATTGATAAAGAAAAAATAAAAAGGAAATTTCACTAAAACACTCACTGCCATTCAGTATTTCAAACATGATATACATACAAAAAACATATCTTCCGATATGAAACGCATGACATTACGAAGTACCGTGTAAAGTGAAGCACATGTACATGTACAAGCATAACAAATGATGTAAATACAGAAACAATCATAAACCGAACTACTAGTATTTCCGGTTTACCCTCGACCTCGGATTACTCGAACCTCAGATAACTCGAACATTTTTGCATGGTCCTTTCGACTTCGACTTAACGAGGTCCTTATTGTGCTAACTCACAGAAGCAAAACCCGTCAATTAGGTAGGCCACCCCACATTATTCTGACTCCCCAGCAAATAATCCGACGTTGGGAGGACGTTGTCACAACGTAATACTTTACGTCGTCGCAACGTTATATTACTACGTTATTTCAACTCCATGCGTCAGTTTCACAAAAAGTCGTAAGTGTGAAATTGATCGTAAATCATGATGTCACAATGCTATTTTAGTTTATGACGTCATTACTTCCGATCAATTTTACACTTCCGACTTTGTGTGAAACTGACGCCAGGGTACGTGAAAACGACCATCCACACAACGTCGTCACAATGTCATATTGGTATTGAAGTTGTCTCAATGTCATGCAATGATGAACAAAAAATTGATTCATTTTATGTATGTTTTGCATCTATAATAAACAGAGAATAAGATAATGAAAACTTAATATTTTATTTGTATTGATGTACAACAATTTTCTCCAATCAAACAAGTTAAACAAGCAAGATGTCAGCAGTTTATCATAATTCATCTTTAGAAAAATTGGATGAATCATGCGAATTAAATGTTCATGTGCAGCACTTGGTTTCTACATCCATAACTTTTCTAAATTGTTTCTTCTAAATCTTCTTCCCATTTCTAAAGTTGAAAATATAAATTGTTATAAACAGATGTATGTTTCTGTTTAAAACTATTCATTGATATAAATGAACATATTTAAATATCATACTATGTGATTGATTCTAATTCATTACATGCACTGGTATGTGATGAATGGGCATTTCTTCTATAGATGTATTCGGCTCAGATTTTAGTAGGACACTACGGTATTTTTAAAAACAAAACTTATAATTTGAAAAAAAATAAGATCACAATAATACAATATTAATTGCATATAGCAGAAACATTGATCAGCAAAATAGAATAGAAACAAGTGTCCCAATATGTCAGAAAACAAACAACTTTATGAAACTAAATACACATCTGTAAACAGAAAGAACTCCTACTGATATCTAATTTACTTCACATGTATATAATGACCATGCAGGTGGTAAGATAAAAAGGTGAAGTGCATTGACGTTATTCCATAATTCACTTATATAAATACTGCCACATTGGTTAGTCGTTATGTTATCAAGATTGTAGTTGTAGGATAGGTTTTATGTTTGACCCCGTTTATAAAATGGGGAATTTTTTATCTTATAAGAGGACGGAGTAAACCCCCGGTTATTTGAATGTTATCCTGCAATGAGGTTATTTGTAAAACGAATAAAGGTATACGGTTATTTTTTTTGCTGTATCCGTACATTAGCGGGTTATCGACTTTCTGGCTCCTCCCACTCATGTGATCGCCGGAACTACTTTTTTCTGGTATGCGTAAATTAATCATGGCCGCCACCATAGATACGATATCAACAAATTGCGATTGCATATCCGGTTAATCTTTTTTTTTCTGTTTTGTTATGTTTTCACCTGAATGAAATAAAAGATTTTATGTAAACCAAATAATGATTTTTTTTTTGGTATTATTTTCACCTTCATATATATGGCAAATCCCAAATCTCGTTCAGATTTGATTCATTATCAGTTTGCAGACGACTTCCCCTGTCATTTCAGTCATGTCGGACTCGGAGCCAGAGTGTCCGTCACAATTTAACATAAACTGGTCCCCACTTAAAGAAATTGAAACATTACAATATGATAAAACTCTTGAAGCGACAAATGACCAGGAATCTGTTATGTTCTTGGATTTATTACTGCCTAAACCCCAAGATAATGAATCAGAGGAACACTACATTACAAATATTTCAAATCCAAAGGAAACTAGTGCACAAATTTCACTCCTGAACTCTACTGCCATATACCAAACGGAAACAAGTCAGCTTCCACCTTCCTCGCGAAATTCAAAACTTTAATGTTCTTAAAATCGACTTTACAACATTCAAAATATTTGTATTTATTGCAGTTCATTTTACTTATTTGTCTCTTGGAATGAAATGAATTTTGATACATTGCTTATTTTCTTCAAACAACAGACGGATTATATGGTGCGGATTGAATTTCAATATTTACTGAGTCATGCGCCATGCGTATTAATATTATTCTTCGGGTTTAACGATCGGGGCTCCTCAGGGGATATGCATTTTAAAATTTTATTTTAAATATGTACATACGCACAAAATTATTAATATAACAGGATAAAAACAATATAGGTACAATGTCGAAAATTATTGAAGATATGTGTATTCGGCATGGAAAGGGGAAATAGCTCGGCGGAGCCTCGCGTTTCCTACCCGTTCCGTCGCCTCATCACATATCTTCAATAATTTTCGACAATGTACCTATATTGTATATGTTTACGCGTTTGTAATAGTATGTGTAATATATACTCGCAAGTGCTAAAACTTGGTTAGACTCTTTGATACCGATTCTGTCTTTCTTTAGACTTTAAGTTCCCTTAGACAGCTTAGTCTGTAATATAATGAAGGGCAAACGTCCAAAAAGTAATTAAATTTCCTGCACTTCTTCCCCCTTAAATTGTCTTCATTAAATGATCTGTGCTAAGCATCGTACTTGTGTACATATGAGTACCCCTTTTCTATAAATAACAAACGGTTTGATAAAAAAACTAATTATTTACACAATATGTGAAATATATGTGTCAAATATATACTCTATTTAAATGAACATTATAATAACTTACGTATCTCCAATAAATCGAATAAATCTGTTCTATAATCAAGTTTTCTGCTCATTCCTCACGATCGGCATTTGTTTACATCTTTAAATTTGAACAGAGCGGGACATAGGAAAGCGCATCTGCAGGGCGAGTTGAAATGGGCGGTGAATTTGAAATTGTTGAAAAAATATGATTTATTACCTTTATGCAATATTCTACACCACTCAAAACTGTTACAATTACTTTGCAATCATTTTAATTAACTATTATTAGTTTGCAGCTATTTTATTACAAACATAACTTTTCTGCCATTTTTTAAAAATTTTATCATTTTTTATACATTTTTAAAACAAGATTAAGTCTTTTTTTTTTTTAAATATTTAAGAGATTTTTTGCAATGTAGTAAATGATCCATTTCTTACTCTTTTGATAATGCTTTAATATGCAAATGGAAAAGTGAAGTATTACGGATTTATTACGTTGTCACAAAGTTATAAAATGTTACGTTGTGAATTGGTAATACTTTTACGTTGTCAATACGTCATAGAATGTTACGTTGTCCATTGGTTTAACTTTTACGCGAAGTGGACGTAATCATACGATGTTGTCACAACATTATATGATTAAGTAATAGAATTACGGGCACGCAACGTTGTGATGACGTATTTTCACGATATTACGTAGTCATGACCAATCCCCGACGTCGGCACAACGTTGTGTGTTTGCTGGGTCTGAGCAACCAGTCGTCACTCTGTTCCGTAAATATCACTTGATGGACGGAGAAGCAAAAAAAAAGTTTATTAATGAAGTCTTTGGTGTGACTCGGTCGGGATTCTAACAAACAACCACCCCGCGCTCATGGAGTCTCGCATGCTATCCTGAGAATACTGAAGTGGTAATATTTCAAAATATTCATACATAGCTAAATACGTTATGAATTTGTTAATGAATTCCCATTTCATTTTTTTTTCATTTTGGCGAAAGTGCTATACTGGTTAAAATATATTATTGATCGGATTTTTCTTACCGTATAATGTTATTTTGGCTATAAACATAATGTTTACTCGGCCATTTAAACTTGCCTTTAATTTTATACAACCAATTATAAATTCTATTGGAATCAGAACTTAAATACGTAAACAAACAAGGCTGAAAGTTTTATACGCCCTTTTTGTCGACCGTCTGTCTGTCCGTTCGTGTATGTCGGACACAAATCATTAACCTTTTTGTGCTATAGCGCACACTTTTTAGGGATGGATTCAGGATTCAGGTAAGAAGGGATGAACAATACAGAAAAAAAAAAGAAATCTGGGCCAAGCGGACCAAAGGGGGATCGTACCTTGGGTCCATTCCTATGAATCCGTGCCTGTTTTATGTCAACAAGATAAAATGGGCAAATGGGCGGACATTTTGTGTCGAACAGATAAAAAGAACTTCTTCATAATCAGCACTTGAGTTTTAGTCCCTCTTGATTAAGTTTAAACGCGAAAAGCAAGCATTCTCTGACTTATGATGCTATACATGTATGTGTAAATGTAACTGTATGTACACGTATAATTTATATCTGTACACAGGTAATTATACTTACCTGTGTATACCTGATATATGAGATGACAAAGGACTTAAACTATAGACATTTTATCTTCCGTGTGTCATTGAAAAATTAAGTTTTCTTCCCCAATGAAAACTTAACACCAAAATCGTTGAAACATGACGGGGATTTTTAGTAAATACATTATACCACTTGAATAGTTGAATACCGCATTGAATTCAACCTTTGGTTTATCACAATAAAACTGTTTAAATAGCTGGAGTAATCGTTTCCTACTCTTTGTCATGCGTACATATAGGACATATATAAGACGCATGTTTTTTTTTTAAGCGGAACTTTATTCACTCTTGTAAATACGTCCTACATTCTTGTAAAACGATTATACAATATTGTATTGAAAAAACTTAGAAAGGAATAAGAAGGTTAAGCTGTATTATGCTACATTACATGTACATGTATTTAACCTAAAAGTCAACTGTGTAGACTTTCTCCATGAGGTTCCAAATTATTTTACGAACGGATTACCCGAAAAATTGAGTAATGATTCTCCCCAAAAATACAAAAGATCAAGTACACTACAAGAACTAGTTCTATCATAGATACGCAGATCCCAAGGGAGCTACCTTATGCTCGAACAGTTTGGATGATTACAATGAAAAAAATGAAGAAAATAAAGTAGAGTGCCCCATGTCCCTTTAGGTCATTTCTGTGTCTGCAATGGGCAGTTAAGATACTATCTGTTAAAGGGGACCGTTTAGAGTACACAAGACCAAATTTAATAAATGTTCAACTCGGTAAACAGCTGTTGAAACAATAGCATAACCTCAGTGGGAATACACCATAAAACTTCAATTATCTCTACCTAAAGAGTGGCGGATCCAGAGTTTTATGTAAAGGGGAGGGGCAAAAAAAATTTCTGGACAGGACCACCGGTGATGATCACGAAATGATCCGAATTTGCTAGGGGGTTTGGGACAATGCCCCCCCCCCAGAAAATTTTGAAATATTAAACCTCAAATCCTGTATTCTGAGGATATCTTCAACAAATTTTCAATTGTTCTTAAAAATTGCATTTTTTTACGGGGGCGGCGGGCCCCCGTCCCCCTCTGGATCCGCCACTGCGAAACCTAGAAGTTTTCTTTATTGAATTAAAAGTGATGCAAAACGGCATCATGGAAAAAACAACAACCACCAACTCTTCTCTATAAATACACCTTCTACAACGTAAAATACGACTAGCTCTAAAATGTAAGCTTAGGCATTAATAAACAATAAATAAATTGTCTGTTTCCTGCTACCCTGTTTTGTGTCTACCATAAACGTCTTATGGTCATTTTGGCTAAAATTAATGCCTAGATTGTCTCCCCATTAACATATTAATGTGAAATGTGTTTTTTTTTTAATAAAAAAATATTGCCATATCTACCTACCTTTTTTTTTCTTGCTGGTTAGTCTAATCGAAAGGTCAAACCAACATTTATTAACCTAAGCAACTACGAAAAAGTAGGTGTGGAGAAACACAAAGTAGCCAATTGCGAAGAAAATTCGACGTGAATGTTATCGGACTTTTTTCTAGGAATATTGTTTGATAAATAATTATCGGCACGTGTACGTTAGGGTTATCTCCCGTTTATTTTATCACAAATCCAGAATATCACTAAATATTCTTTTTTTCTTAGAACTAAGAGATAGCCAACTTGTAAAAATGTACTAAGTCTGATATATATAATACAACAATGCATTTAATAACTTGAACTTTGACTCTTTATCGCCGTTACAAACAAAAATGTCAGTTAAGGAAAATTTCCGTTCAATTTAGACAATTCATAATCTAAGGACAGAAATAAGATGGGTCAGGAAACCTAGATTTCTGATAATTCAGAAGGACCCTTTCACTCGTTCTTAGTTTGAATAAGGAGTATTGAAACATATCAGGCGTGGATTTATAGGGGCGGCCGCGGACCCGTCAAATGCCGAAATGCCCTGTTTGTATTGTCTATAATTATTAGTCGATTGTAGCGTAACCGTGGTTACACTAACTTGTAATGAACTTAAGGTTTCAGAATGTTTTAACGCACTGAAAAGTGCTGAATTTCAGAAAATTTATAATCCATAATCAAAGAAATAACTTCTTTCCAAACTCATCCCGACTTCTGACGTTGGCATCATTTGAATCTGGTCAATGACTGCATGCTATTTTTTAAATTACGGCTTTGTCAATGGTTCATTGTCATTTTTGTCTTCCCTTTTCATTTTCTTTCAAATTAAAATCAAAATAGTTGCTCACGACATGAAACTTTTTACTGATAGAAATAACTTTATACCCTTCCCTATACACAACATTCCTTTTGTGACGACTTGGATTCAAGACAACTAAAATACTCTGAATTTTAACACGTAAAAATCGGCTAAATTTTAACGGGATAATTTTGTAAAAAATAATTTACAAAAATAATAATCATCGATAAATCACACCTGATGTTCGACCGAAAATGCAGCGCGATATCAGACACCATCCTATTTGGGTCCGACAAAAACTGTCCCATTCCCAAAAGAGCTTGAAACAAGTATGTAGTCATTGCGGATTTAGTGAAATTTCACTCTTGCTTAAACTATAACTCTTTACCTATTTGTGTACACATTCACACACAATGTCCACAAAGGAGAATAACATCAGTATAAAACTATAACAGTCATTGAAAGTCCTAGCTCAACTATATTATGACAAAATATAAAGGATACGCATTAGTAAATATTTAATATCTATAGATATAAATGACTAAACACTTACGGAAGGCTTTTCTAAAATCCCTTCCATCATGTTCCGTCAAAAACAGTCTCCTTCATAAAAACAAACTAAAATTCCGTTGTGCCTAAGTACGTTCGATACATAAAGTCAACTTAACAATTTACTATTCAAATTTATGACAAGAACTGAACTTCGTGTGTATAAATATTTAGGGAATAACTTCCTCATCATAAATTTTGACAAGAGTTATCCACTCTTGATGTGACAGTTAAGAAAATGCCCAGCATGTTAACTACCTTGGCAAAAGACTCAGTTTAAATGCACTTCACAATAAATTGAATCCTTATTCGATATTAATTTCTAATTTTTACATCCGCGTATCAGACTGAACATCTATTGTAATACTTTTATAATATGTTCATTACAATTTAAAATTCCTTGTACGTGTATTTAAGTAAAATTTTGTAAAAAAAGACACAAAAGCATAATTATTGAAATTAAAATAAGCCCTATTTAAATATGTTGATAAAAAAAACACATTAAATCCATGACAGTTGAAAAGGGAAACTTTTCGAGTACACCCGAAAACAAAGTTGGCACATTTTTGTTATTATATAGGAATTTTAATACAGAATACCCTGCAAAACCCAGACATTTATTGTACTGAACCGAAATTAACTTCACTGATCAGAGCATGTATTGCAGATCCAAGCAGTCACCCTTATCATCGAAAAGTCTGGTTGATTATAAGGTAAAAAATTTAAAAAAAAAACCCTTTCCACATGCACACAAACCCACACTAAGGTAAGTACCTGAGCGACGTCACTTTTTGGAATTTCTGGATCCGACACTGCATTGGCAGTAGCACTAAAGACAAAACTGCACTCTGCGTATTAGTAAGTGCTTTTTTATTTAACAGTATTACATGCTATTTTTATTAACGTGCACATTGAACTGTTAAAAAACATAATTGATACCCCTTTAAACCTATAAGTAAGCAATAACAAATACATGATTGTACTTGTAAACTTGAGAGATGCACCTTTGATATAAGAGCTACTTCGCTATAATAAAACTTATAATAAAGGATCTATACGATTATTGAGTTATGCAACAATATATCGTAGACTGAAATGCATACTTATAAAGTTTTATTAAATGCTTAGATGTTGTTACCCCTATCCCTGAACATTTGGAGCTATAATGAACATCTGGAGCTATAATCCCAAAGTTCAATAAGAACCTTAAATAACATGGTTTACTATTATTATTTTTTTAGAATCGTACACGTTACTCGTGCTTTTGTTATGCCTGTTTTAGTCCTTGTCTGTCCCTTAAATTCATAAACGTTAACGGTTCAGAATATGACCTCAAATAAATCCTATTCTTGCTTTTGTGATGATATAGAACATTGCTGAATAATATCAATCATAAAGATTCATATGTTTTTTTTAATGACTTGGAGTTATAGTAACATAATGTTTCTTTTCGATCCATTGTTTGGCCTTTTTCAAAATGATTAGGGTCATAACCACAAAAATCAACATTAAATTTCCTATTGCCGTTTGGATCTTGGTTGTAAAGTTTGATCAAGATCAACTTATGAATGTAAAGGCATGTTGATAAATTCATAATCGGATTTAAAACAAGGGGGGTGTGTGCCCACGTAAACAAAAAAATGTTTTTTTCTTTTAAGGAGGTACATGTAGATCTAGGGTAAGGGACATAACTCTTGAAATCCGTGATATGTTTGAATCATTGTCAATTTCAAAGCCTTTCAAGCTTTCATTTGAAACGGTATGAAATCAGTCCAAGTTACGTTAAGGTTACAAACCACCAATTCAACCAATGAGCATTTGGAACGTACGCAAAAATAGTCCTACGCAGAAATTACCCCTGTTCCTCATAGTGCTGTGAAAAAAGTTCTCATCCTATTTAAAAAAAATTAAACAGTTTCTGAAAGGAAATACATTTCTGTACATTTTGTAGGTGCATTTTGCTTCTTGTGATTTGAAGTCTAATCTCCATAATGGTTTCTAAATATACCCCTATCTTGTGAAAAACTGGGATTTCCCATGCTATTTATAGACCCTTCACGTCCGGTGACCAGTACTGCAGTGCAAGTCTGCTAACCCCACATGCCATTCTGAGGATTGTGAGCTGACATATGTAGAATCATGCTGATATATAGTCCTCTGCAGGTTAAAGTTAAGGTAAAGTCCAGAGAAGCCATTGAATATTGTCAAATTAGCATAGAAGCCTATGAGAAGTGGAATTAGTGGTTTCTAGCTTGAAGCTGAAGCCGTGGCTAAATGAAAAGTTTCTTGGAATAGCTTTAGACTACTTGAAGATCTTGTAAACTTTGCCATGAGAGGAATACACTACAAAACTCCTTCAAAATATGCATTTTTTTTTTAGTTATTGGTCCAAATTATGGAAAATTGGTCTTTTTGGTTGATTTTTATGTCCTATCTTGTAAAAAGTGTAGAAAATTTAGTAAAAATATCAAATATTAAACTTTGAGGGCTATATTTACCTCAATGTGGTAATCAGCACTTGAAATCAAGTTTTGTGTAGATTTGAGCAAAAATTTGGTTAGAAATGAGGAAAAACTCACTTTCATTACTGCGGTTAAATTTAAAGATTTAGGGTTTTTGATATGTGATCAAGAAAAAGGTGGAGGCATGTCAGATATAATTTTTTTTAAAATAGACCAATTTTTCATAAAATGATTACTTTTAAGGGCTATCTCTTTATTAATATTGTTAAAAAACAAGTCACGATTGATTTTTTTTATTTGAAAAGTCAGAAAAAGTTCTTTGCAAATATTTAATGCATTTAAGTATGGTAGAATATTGTCACTTTTTTGCTCCCGCAACTTGGTTACCCTATATTTAAAAATAAAATATTTTAAAAAGTGCTCGTCACATTTCACTGAAACTTTGCAAATGCATTCAGTATGTGTATAGGAAGATACTTGTATAGTTATTTATTTTTTCTAAGACAGAAAGTGACTCTTAATGCTGACATGATATTGATGTAAAATGGAGAATTCAAACACTCCATTGATTTGTAAGAGGTGTGTCCCTTGCCCTAGGTCTACCTCCTTAATATTGTTTTAATTGTACAACTGTGAAAATGTTCACAAAGCAATACAGTTCGTTAGTTTATCGAACATATATTCATTTTGAGCATTGTATTATTATCACAAGTAAGCATGGATAAGATGCCATTTTCCTTGAGGAAAAGCATTGGGCCCCTAATTTTGGTCTCTCTTTTGTGAAATTCTCTGGACCTGCTACTGAAGATTTGCTCAAATCAACTGAATTTCTGCTGATATTCATTTCTAGTTTGAAGCAATTTTACTCCATAAAAAACCCTGATAATCTCCATGTACAAATATATACATGTACATATATCATATAATAAATGCTCATATTGAACATCGAGAACGAGAATGAGAGTTCACGCGGTTGGACACCCATCTTTTGTAAGTTTGATAATTTGGTTGATTTCTTTCATTTTGGGGGCAAAAATTCAAAAGAAATAGCCTGGAACTTCCCGCTACTTTTCCAAAATTTGAGCCGATCCAGAGTTGCAAAATGAGTATTTATTTTAAAAAGCTACAATTGATTGTTTCTCTGCCAGGCTTGAGGAAATAAAGTAGAATACTGCAACCAGATTTCCCCTTTGTGACCTTATCTAAAGAAGTTATTACTCTTGGTTTCACAAATAGTTCAAGTTAAATTCCGAAGTAGAGAATATTATGCATGACAGCTTTTATTTTATGATTATAGGGTAATATAACTGTTGAATTATGTGATATTATTCACAGGTATTTATTATCTAGCTAGGCAACGTTGTTTTTTGTCTGATTATAGTACTTGTCAATGGGTTTCGAGGTTGCTACAGACGCGTGACCAATGCAGTAGTTATTTTCATGTTTATAATATTTTTTTGGTGGATACGTCTGTTTCCGCAACACTGATGGTTAAAAATAACATCTAATCAAGTAAAGGATTGAATTGCTTTAAAAATATGCAACTTAGGCCATCTGTTTAGGATTACTTAAAAAAACAGACACATAGATAGAAAATTTGACATTTATTGCTGAAATTGTTGAAATTCTTAAAAGTATTTGTACATGAAAATAAAATATAAATATAATAATAAATATAAAAAGACCCCTGGTATTATTTTTTTTTTCGAAATTTATAGCCATTTCAAATTAGTTTCTAAAAACTGATCAATGCCCACAAAATAAATCTGCACGATTGTCAGTAGGCCTATCATGATTTTGACAGTTAATTAAAAAAAAAAACAACACTTGTATATGTACTTATAAGTTATCATCAGTGTACGTCAGAGGAAGCAAGAGAACGAAGAAAAAAGTCTGGTGAAACATGAAGACATACCAGACGAAATAATTTGCTGTTCACAAGTTTCGGGAATCTGCTCAGAAACTTGTAAAAAAAATCCCCCATATCAGCAATTTCCGAAAAATGAATGGGGGTCAATACTTTATTTATTTTTGTTTTGTTTTGTTGGTTTTTTTCGTGTTAGTTACATAATTTTCTGTTGAAGGATAGACGAACATTGTCTAAAATGGCGGAGATGGAAAAGAATGAAAAGACCTTCATTTTGAAAGATTTTTTTTTTCAAGTGGAAGATCGACTTTACAACTAACAAATTACTGAAACTCAAAACAGTATCTTATCAACGCGCAGAGCAACTTTCACCTCAAAAGATAAAAAAAATCGCGAATTGAATCAATGTTTAATCTGGTAAATCTTATTGTTATGTGTTGTTTGTCACTTAAAAACCTTTAATGGGAAACACTGGTGTATAACATTGCTTAAACTTTTGTTCAAATTAATTTTCATGAACTTACCTTTCAATTCTTACCTTTAATTAAGTCATTCTCTAAAACCTCTTGCTGCAAATCATCATTAAAATACTAAAGGAAACACAAAATCAGAACGTCAACCATTTTTCCCGTACTTTCAACGTCAATTCTGTAGGGCTTTCTATCACGTCCGCGTTGCGAATTTAAAAGGGAGCACCTGCAAGACTTTCGTCATTCTTGTATTCTGACGTAGTCAAAGCAAGTTACCAAAGATGCCAGGAAGCCAAAGAAGCAGATCGAGGTCAAGATCCAGGTCAAGGAGTAGGTCTCCAGCCAAGAAAAGCCCAGTAAAGAAGGCAAGAAGGAAGTCACCAAAGAAGGGAGGAAAAGCAAAAGGAGGTGCCAAAAGACCAACAACTCTAGCAATGATTGTTACCGCCATCCAGGCTATGAAAAACAAGAAAGGATCATCATACCAAGCCATTAGAAAGTATATCCTTGCCAACAACAAGAATGTCAGCCAATCTCATCTTAAATCAGCCATGAAACTTGCCCTTGCCAGAGGTTTGAAAACCGGAGTTTTAGTGAGACCGAAATCATCCGCCAACGTTGTAGGAGCCATCGGTACCTTCCGTGTCGGTAAAGTTCCAACAGCTCCAAAGAAGAAGCCAGCAAAGGCAAAAAAGGCCAAGAGGTCAACAGCAAAAAAGAACAAGTCTAACAATGCCAAGCGTCGTAAGAGCACCGGAGGAAAGAAGAAGACCGTAAAGAAATCAACAAAGTCGAAGGCAAAGAAACCAAAGAAGTCACCAAAGAAAAAGAAGCCAGCAAAGAAAGCCGTCAAAAAATCCCCAAAGAAGAAGGCATCTAAGGCCAAGCCAAAAACAAAGAAAGCAGCAAAGTCCAAGTAAGGAACTGGAGATCTAACAGAAACAAACCAAAGGCCCTTTTAAGGGCCAACCAAACATTTCAAAAAGATTCTTAATTTTGAATGTGTAGTTACAATGTACATAAAACTGCTTGCGAAAATTTGAAAAAAAATATACATATTACCGATTGTTCATACTTTTCTGGAAAGAAACCTCAATTTTTTTTAGGATATAAATAATGTTCATGACTTTAAAAAGAAAATACTATTGACCGCTACATTCTATTGGAAAAAATACACTGAAGTCCTAAAACTGCAATAAATAATAATACATGTACAAACATAAGAACACTAAAAATTGGGTACGCGTGTGAAATCAGCCAGCACACTTTAAGTCTTAGCCCATCCCTTTACTCCAGCAGTGATAGAGGTTGTCTGGCAATCTATTTTCTGACTTGGTGCCATCTTGGGATATGGAGGAACGGAATTCCAACCTCTTACGTTGTAGGAGTACCCATCCCTCCAATAAAATTTAACCTGATGTTGCTGACAAATCCCTAGCTAGTCCATACTAAGTAATTCTTGTTTATTCTGCATTATTATTAATTTAGGAGTTAAATTATCGTGGATCTTTTTTCTTTAAATTGTGTAAGTTTGTATACCATGTTTTATTGACGCCATCAAGAAGATCCTGTCTTCAGTGTCCTGCTATACATTGACATGGATGGGCAGCACATACATGTGAAGACATGGTTCTTGTTTGGCCGTGTCGTTCTTACATTGTTAAATACAAAATATACATGATGATTTTGTACATTATACATGTAATAAATATATTATACGCAATCACACAATATTATTATCAAAAAGCTTTTAAGTGAATAGAAATTCTATGTTGACAAATTCCAAATTTTATGTGTCAGTGTAAGAATCAGACAGTGGGTGAAACATGATATGAAAAAAAAAACATTATTTTGATGTGTTAAATTGACTATTTGCACCATCGGAATGAAGGTAAAAAGACAAGATTTTCCATATCATTTTGGTTAATTGAGTTACAATTTCATTGAAATGCACAGAAAATAATCATTTCAAGGGCAGGTAACTCGTATATAATTTCATTGAAATGCACTGAAAATGAACATTTTCAAGGGCAGGTAACTCAGTCAAAACCTCATTTTTCTAACATTCCATTGAAAATTTTTAACCAATCTAGAGATGCAGAGATCAAATAATGGTCTGTTCAAATAGAGAAAGCATCCTTGAGTGAAATGATGTATTGTCAGATCGGTGGGGTTTTGACATGCATTTTTTTCCCATGTTGTCTGATTCATACAAATACCCATACTCTTAAAATGACATAGTCTGACTTTAGAGTCCTCTTAAAACATACAGACGTAGTTCTAGAAAAAAATGGGTGTGTC
Organism: Perna viridis; assembly: GCA_037379345.1. NCBI lineage: Eukaryota > Metazoa > Mollusca > Bivalvia > Mytilida > Mytilidae > Perna > Perna viridis. The sequence goes on along the minus strand of CM074514.1, from coordinate 36,563,568 downwards.
AAAATGATTAGTTGTTTAAAATGACTTAAGAATGAATACAAACATGTGTCAACTATGCCAGTGAATATAGTTGACACGTTTAACAATCAATTTTTATTTATAGTCTTTATCCATACTTGTCAACATTCAAACATGTTCATGGGGGTTTTACGCTTTAGTACATGTAAAATAAAATCATCATCAATCAATTGCGAGGTTGTTTTTTATAGTAGACTAAAGTGGTGGTCTACTTTAAAAACCCTTGCGTGAACCAAGAAAACCTTTCCAAGGACCTTAAAATTCATCAAATATAACGAGAATGGATATGGTGAATATGTCAAGGATACAGCAATCATACATGGATGAAAAATGTCAGCTCAAGGCCTCTATGGGTCTTCAATGAATGATGAGGAAACCAAGGATTTTATAGTCTACTATAAAATTATTGAGGAAACCCTAAAACAAAGTGCAAAAAGAGTTTTTGTTCAGCTTTTTTATGGCAAAACAAATCATATGCAATATTTATTTATATCTTGGATTGTTGTGTGGGTACATAGTTCATGGTCTATTGAAGACAAATCAATAGTTTGTTTCATCTTGGTTAAAAGTGTCAGAGGATGCAGAAAAGCAAGTTCAAAGCTATACAGAATAATAGCGGAAATGAGTCATTTATTATCTCCCTTTGATGATGAAATTGCAATACATTTCATATAATTTATACGTCAAATTACTGACAATTAAAATAGAAATGAATGCTATTTCTGCAGATAAGATAAAATTTTAAATCAGATTTCATGGAAAGGCTTGTGTATCTTTTTCCACCATGATTCTTTCAGAGAATAGCAATTAAAGAAATATATAATGCATCAAGGTTTTTTCGGGATCTTTTTGGATTAATTTCTTAGTATACATATACAAATTCATAATTTAATGTCTTGGTCACTTGTCTCCCCCACCCCCTCCACCCCATACCTAACATATATTTATTGGGTGAAGACTTCATAAGTTGGTAAAATTTGTCCTATCCCTTTTTTGAAGTTGACAAATTAAATTACTGTAAACTAAACATATATTTTAAATCAAGAAAATAATGGGACATTGTCAAATAATTTTTCATCTATCTAAATTAAAAAAAAAAAACAATTTAGAACAACAAATTAAGAGGGTGTCCAGGCAAAAACCAGACAGTAGGTGGCACATGGCAAATTCTAGATTTCAAAATACTTTTATCCATTTCATACCGCAAATGCATCCTTTCTCAAAGGTGAATGCTGGTTTTCACTTAACTGCAACAGTTTAAGAGAAATAAATTACATAGGAAGCATTGAAATTAATTGAAAAAGGGAGATAACGCTTTTATTTCTTATTATTAACTTTGTGGCTACTTTCTTACAGAACTTTAAAATCATTTTCTGAGCCATCCATTGTTGATTTAAAAAAATCTTTGTACTATTTGACATACATATGATATAAATATTACATGGGAATGAAGAATCAGTGGGATAAAATTTACCATATGCCATCTGCCTGGTTTCTACATGGACAGTCTTTTAATAGATAGAGAGAAAATTAAAGAGAATACATTATACGGCAGTAAATAAAATTGGAAACAAAAACAAAAAACAAAGACCTCCCCCTTTTTGTAGATTTAAAATTTATGAACATTAAACATAATGACTACGTAAAGCTTCTCTCACAAAAATTGGAGACCCAGAGGGCAAAAATACACAGGCGCTTGGGACCAGGATTTTTTTTTTTATTTAAATAATATTTAATCATTTTGTTTCCAGATTTGAGTTATTATGTGTGTTCTCAGACGTGTCCACTTGTTATTTAATGATGTTTATACTATGCCCAGTTAAACAGTAATAAATAACAAGCGGAAACGTCTGAGAACACACATAATAACTCAACTCTGGAAACAAAATGGTTTAATGATATTTTTTAAATAAAAAACAAAAAATAAAAAAAGAAATCCTAATCCCAAGAGCCTGTGCACAAATATTGTGGTAAGACACCAAAATACTTAAAAAAAGGGAAGAAAAAAAAAGACAATTTTCAGCTGTTACAATTTTCACATATGACTCTAGAAACAGAAACAGTCATCTATTCGCCATTGAAACCCCAGGCCTTTTGACTTTTAAAAAATAACCAAAACAAATCTGAGGCTAGAAATTTTATTACTCATTACTAAAAAAATCATTTTAACATACTAGTCAGTAACTTATAGTGCTATGATTGAAAAGTTCTTGTCATGAATCTGTGACTAAAGTTCCTTTCAGATACCATGTTGCTCCTTTGCCTTTAGCTGCACAGTAGTCCTGCAAAAAAAAAGTCACCAAGAAACTGAAAATAAAATTTTAATTCTATCCTGTTCATGCACATGTAACACGGAAAAAATGTAGTAAATGTATCCATTTTGCATTTATCTATGTAATTGACAATCAGAACTACCGAACCATTGCCGCTACACTAAGAAATAACCTTGGAATTGGATGCGTAAAGTAGAATTTCATCTTGAAAAAATTGACAGAATTGTAGTGTTATACAGACAGAAGCACATTAATCCAAAAGGTAGCACCAAGAATTTTAATTAGATATCACTATAACTAAAGAACACTAACTCTTACACAAATTTTGGCCAAAAGAGAGGAGCTAAGGAAAAAATCATTGAGAAAATTCAACCAGTTTAGCATTGGATCTGAAAAATTCCAAATAGATTCTACTGCCTAATGCATTCAAAGTTTTCCTCTTTTGTAACAAAGATAAGTAGTTCTTATTGTGGAAAATTAATGTATTTTTTCTAAAAAAAAATCTGACTACAGGAAGGACAATATAGTGTATGTAGACCCCCCAAAATGGTGTGTTTGATTGGTTTCTTTGCATCATGAACCCCACTCTACCTCTGACTTTATTAATAATACTAGTACCTACACTAATTAAAATCATCAAGATAAAAAGACATAAAATGAACCAACTGAAGGATTTAACTTGACCTCATCCTAATGAAAAATAATCATTACGTTATGTTTAATTGGCTTACAAAAAGTTACAAAAATCATAAAAAACATTTTTGCATCACAATTACATATTTGTAGCATTATTGCTAAATTGAGCTATTTCCCATAAAGCTACAGAATTATTTTTATCCAGTTATAATAAGGAGTAAACAGATATCATTTTGTATATGTGATATCTCAAGTTAAATGTTATGATGGACTTAATTTGGTTTTTATAGAGTGATTTTTAAAATAAAATATATGAGGCAAAAACATCATGAAACAGAAGACAGAAATTGCTTTTTCTTTGGCCAACATATAATTTAAAATGGTTTACCCTACCTATCCATAAAAATTTCACCTACCTATGGGCAAGCCAAAGTGGACAAAAATCAATATTTTGTAATATTAGAAAATGAATTTTTAATATTACAAAATCATTTTTATAATATATTAGAAAAGATTTTTTAATATTAGAAATTCATTTTGTAATATTAAAAATTCATTTTCTAATATTACAAATTCCAGATTTATTAATATTATAAAACATCACACATTTGTAATATTACAAATTGAATTTGTAATATTAGAAAATGAATTTGTAATATTAGAAAATGAATTTGTAATATTAGAAAATCACTTTGCAATATTGCAAAATCAGTCACATTTTTTAATATTACAAAATGATTTTCTAATATTAAAAAATCGTAACTGAATTCGACAAATCCATTTTCTAATATTAAAAAGTCGTTTTTTAATATTAGAAATTAAATCGATTTTCTAATATTAAAAAAGTGTTTTGTGATATTAGAAATTAATTTGTAATATTAGAAAATGAATTTGTAATATTGAAAAATCATTTTTTAATATTAAAAAACACTTTTTTTGTAATATTAGAAAATATACTTTTTAATATCACAAAATCGTTTTTTAATATCAGAAAATATTTTTTATATTAGAAAATATTTTTTAATATTAGAAATTCATTTTGTAATATAAAAAAAATCATTTTCTAATATTACAAATTGAATTTGTAATATTAGAAAATCACTTTGCAATATTGCAAAATCAGTCACATCATTTAATATTACAAAATGATTTTCTAATATTAAAAAAATCATAATTGAATACAACACATCCGTTTTCTAATACAAGAAAATCAATTTTTAATACATGTCCTAAAAAAATCGCTTTTTTAATGATTTTTGAATATTAAAAAAGTGTTTTGTGATATTAGAAATCTAATTTGTAATATTAGAAAATACTCATTCTTGTCCACTTTGGCTTGCCATACCTACCCAAATAATGCTTTATGTTTTAAGAATCATATGAAATTTTGGAATAAAATAGTTTCTCTACCTGCCTACCCAAAGCCAGAGCTTAAGTCGGGTAACGAGAAACAAACATTACTTTAGTATCAACTTAAATAGTAAAAAGATAATGTTAAATATGCATCTAATGTTTAACTGAATTGCATGTGAGGGTAGTAAGTACCATACATGTAAAATTCTAGCATATTTACAGCTACATTATTAAAATTCGGTAAACAAAAAAAAAAAATTATATAAGTAATTTTTCCACATTTTTTCTAAGGAAAATTAAATATAGTGCCCATGGCTATCTTTTTTTGCCTTTAGTGATACAGGGATGATTTTACGAGGTCGTCAAAGCAGAAATTCTGAATTAAATAAACAGTAAAAAAAAAAAACTTGTTACAGTAAAATCCGGATTTCAATTAACAGAATTCCACTAAAAAGCAGAAAAAAATCATGCCTGGTGATATTACAATTAGCCATTCTCCTGAACCTCTGGTAAAATGACTCTAATGAAGTCCCATTTTGTCCTATCCAAAATTGTATGCACTAAGATTCATCCTATTACTATAAATATGGAAGCAACCCATCCTACAGTTCCAAATTAAAAGAGATTCATCCACAAAGTGTGGAGGATTGACAGATAGATGACATTACCTATATGTATATTCCTCCAACACTTTGTAAATCATTGATAAAGTGGAGACCCTTTTACCAAATAGTGTTTTTAGTCCTCTATTTGAACAATAGAAATCCTGGAAACAAGTTGCGCTGTAAATATACATTGTACTTACGCTTAAGATAAGTCTTGAATCTTTCTCTGAAAGGTCAAGGTTAAGTTCATCTTTGACAGTCCTGATAAATTGTTTTCTTGTAGTTTTGAAAGATGATGAAAACATGGATAGTAATACTTTTCTCACCTGAAAAAAAACTGGAACCTGAAACTTGCTATAAACAAATGTATATGTTACTGAATATGATCAGACTGAAACTCACAATATACAAATGTACAGTATATGGTACTGGGTATGTTCCCACAAATGGGGTTGCATTTTCAGTGAATTGTCTGAATCATTGCATGATTTAATAAAAAAAATGTTATGTACAGTATGTGTTATATTGCATAATTTGTTCATTACCTGAACAAGTTTTATTGCTATAGTTTATCTATACTATAATCCTATACAGTCCTCTATTATTCGGGTTAGTCATTGAGAATTTTAAAGGAAAGGACTGCTTTCCAAGGGCCTTACTTAAAATTTTGACATAGAGGACTGCACAGTCACTAAGATTAAGTGGCTACGTACAGGGTCTAGTTTGTCGCCAGTAAATGTAAGGGCATACAACTGTTCCTTGGGTACACCTGGTGGCCACTGAAAAAAAGAAGAAAAATGTACCCATAAGAGTAATGAACTTGGAAACAAGTACATGTATCAAGCATATACATGTATATACATGTATATGTACATAATATATATTAAGCACCTGCAAATTAATAGATCACTCAACAAAATCATAACAGGGCCAAGTCTCATAAAGCATTTCAAATCAATTTTTTTCTCAAATCTTGGAGTTATTCCCACAGGAACTTTTCTCAGAAAAAATCAAAAATTTTCACAACTTACAAAACGTTTACAATTGTAAGGTATAGGGGTTGATTTCATTCTGAAATAATTTTAATGCCTGTGGTATTTTTCCTCAAGCCTTCAACTTCAAGAAATCATAATGGTTGAAATGATTTGTGGAAATCCTCAAATTGAGATGTTTTCTACAACCAGGACATAGATACTGTCAGAAACATCATAGAACTGACTTGTGACATGTAATCTAAATTAACATATCAAGAGTTATACTTGAACATATGATATGCTGGTCACTGTTTTCTGAGAAAAAATGGAAAACATGGAAAATATATGTAACTTTGTACGGGCAAAATCATTAAATGTGTTTTTGAGCTACATGTATCTTATGAACAGACCATTTCTACTCATGGAGGGGGCTGGGATGTTATGTTGAGTTAGAAAATTTTTTTTTATGCAAGCATAAAAATCTTTTTTTTTCAGCAGCTGGTGTTTATTTTCATTTGAAAATCTACATTTTTGAGTAATGGGGACATATTGAATTATAATTGTTTTTCTGAGCATGGCTGAGTAAAAAAGTGTTTTGCTCAAATTTGGAAAAAAAATTTTTCAACAGATAACCAAGACCCCCACCCCACCACCTCTAAAAAAAAAAATGGTTGGCGTCTTTCAACATGTGGATGGGCAGATAGATAGAAATACATGATCCCATGTCTGTCAAAAGATCAATATCAAATTATATCTAAATTAAAATATCTAACATGTCTGTAAAGCCATGTTCAAGTTGTTATACTCTTTATTGTGATTTCTTTAATGGATACAAATGATAATTCCATGAAAAAAAAACCCAAAAACTTGACACTGTGGACCTTTCCTGTCTGACCTTTTGACTGTGATTTCCTGATGGGTAGTTCACAAAAAATATTGTCAATAGGATTTCAAAGAGTCCAAAATATACACTTTGGACTTGGGGTCAATATACATGCACATTTACAATGTACATGTATATCCAGTTTACACAGTTTACATGTTTCTTTTATTCATTTTATTAATGAGAGCTTTCCTAAAATATATATTTCTGTCTAGCATAATACTTCAAGGAAAATAACTCCGAAATGAATTTTAGAAATTTCTCCAATGAATTACCAATAAATTGAACATTGAAAAAGAACAAGAAACAACATTTCATCCTTACTGGAGCACCAGGTTCATGCTCTTAATTTGGACAGAACTGAGATTTCCTGAAGGAGAATCCATTTTTCCATAAAAGCTGTAGAAAACTCTGAAAATGATAAATAGGAGAAAACTTCTGGCAGAGGCTAAGCACCACCCAATAGTTAAAAAGTTACATTTTATCCTCTTTGATAAAATGCATGTTTTATAGATATGGATTAAAATCTAAAATAGGAGGTGCAAAATAGGAATATGTAATAAAGATTCTGTGAAAGTTTTTTTGAACTCCATACAGTGATGTAGGAGGAGTAAGGAATAAGCGATGGATACCCTTTTGCGTAAAGGAAGGAAGGAACTCTGGATGGAAGGACAGACACCCCTTTGTGTAAAGGAAGGAAGGAACTATGGATGGAAGGACAGACACCCCTTTTACTTTATACCCCCAGCAGAAAAAAAACATGTAATCTGTACTCTTTTCTTGGTCTTAGCTTAGCAAGATTATCTCATGAAAGATGACCAAAGGTATTTTCCATTACTGGCCATTTCATCATTTTTCCATTCATTCATTCTTATTGCTCTTCCTCACTTGATATTTTCATCACCAGGCAACTACACATTTTTGTGAACAATAACCAGTGATTTTTATTGACAAGATAACATCATAATGACAATCTAACTGATAAAAAAGAAGACAGTAAGCATCTACATGACAAACAGGAAGTATCGTTACATTATCTCATTGGGGTCATTACAATAAGGCTTGTAAGTCTGATCACACGACTGTGAATTGATGAGAATGGATCATTTAAGGAGGTAGATATAGGGTAAGGGACATAACTCTTGAAATTAATGATATGTTATATCATATTCAATTTCACCAAAGCCTATCGAGCTTTCATTTGAAACAGAATGAAATCAGTCTAAATTACTTTGATGCTTACATGAGATTGATGTAAATGGTGAATGCAAACATTCCCATGATTTGTAAGAGTTGTGTCACTTACCCTAGGTCTACCTCCTCAAAAGCATAAGAAGTGGTTGCTTATCTTATCAATGAAAATCTCCATATAAATATTATGATGATGAACTTATGAGGCATAATTATTTAGAACTATACTATAATAATTTTGATAATAACAAGGAAGAAAATTCTTACAACAAAAAATGTATGTAATATACCAATGTACTCCGAAGTATAACTAAGTATACATGCATGTACATTTGTAAATACAAATCAGCCTTTAGTTTTGAAAGTTTTCAACAGTAGAAATTTCAGATCAAAAAACAATTTGAGAGTGAGGCTCAAAAGCCCTGCACAGGTGGATAACTCTATCTTGACCTTCTTTTTAGCTTTTCTATATGTTCAGGTACATGTATATGCTATACTAATCTTCAAGTGCAAGTCTTTGTAAGAATCAGGCAAAATCAGAAACATGCATGTCAAAACTCCATCAATCTGACAATATTATATATTATAATAAATATTTCACTCAAGGATGATTTCTCTATTTGAAAAGACCATTGTTTGATCTCTGCATCACCGCATTTGCTCTGATATTTTAAATAGAATGTTAGAAAAATGAGGTTTTTGACAATTATCTGCCCTTAAAATGTTCAATTTCAGTATTTATCAATGAAACTATAAACTTAATTTACCAAAATGGTATGAAAAATCATGCCTTTTTTTCTTGATTCTGATGGTGCCAATAGTCAAATTCAATTTTCATAATGGTGGGTTTTTTCATAATATGTTTAACCTACAGCCTGATTCTTAAAGAGACTGACACTCAATAACTTAAATCAGACCTACTACAAATGTAATTGTTTCTTTCCAGTCTGTGTCACTATATACTGGAACTAACACTACTCATTTCTACTTTCGGTTCAGAATGAATTTTTCTATATCCTCAAGTTTTACTCTTTATGATTATTAATCATGAAAGTAAAAATCTGATTGGCTGATTAGAAAGGACATCTGAATAGAAAGTAGCATGAAGAGTTCAAGGCATGACTGAATAGAACAATGGACGACTTTCACATTCGGCATTTACACTGAATCTGGTGGAAACTGGTTTACTGTTTTACAGCAGACAAAGAATGAATATCGGATTTGAAGGCTGCAAGAACAGTTATAGTAATGTGGAAATATGTCTACGAAAATAAAATATCTGGAATGCTTTAATATTATATGTATCATTTAAAATTTTTTGTAGTAGTCGAATAAAGTTTCTGTTCCCTTGGTTACCATTGCAATGTCACCCGACCTTACCCTGTTGACCCCAGCTGACCTCAATATCATTGTCTATCGATAGGTCTAATTTTTATATAGATTGGATGCCATACATGTATTTACCTGGTTCACTATACATGTGATTAAACTTTTTTTCTCAATCGTCATATTTAAGTATGAAAACTTACCATATTCTCTAATTTGAGACTGCCTGACTCCTCCAGAGCCTCCTCTAACATCTGATCTGTGATTTCTACATTATTCAGTATATAACCTGAGGAACATTGAGTCAACCTAATACTTAACAAGCGTCTCAATTCACTAACAGTCAAAATAAATCTACTTTGCAATTTTTCACACACAAAATTTAACAATTCAGTACTTCTTTCATCAAATTTTGCAGATGTGGCACCTTTGGGATTTTTATCACAGTTATTCAGAGGACTATTTTCTCCATTGGTCACATGATTTGTTTCAGACACCTCCATTGGTTCATGGTGTGTTGGAATACTTGTGTCCTCATCTGCACTATGATCATTTTCTATTTTGAGGTCTGTCTCAATGTCACTGTGATCTGAGACAGATCGACCACTGAGTGTCCTTTTTCTCCTTGGAGACCTGCTTGAAGAATGCCTCCTCCTCCTTGCTGGTTTCTCTCCTTGGGCTCCAGTGTCTATAAAAAAATATTACATGTAATCAAGGTTTATGGAGGTGAATTTCCTCTATTAAAATATTATTTCATATCACATAATAAATGCCCTATTTCATGCCAGACGAATCATGCTTACAAAATTAACAATTATACCATAGATTATTGAAACCACTTGAATTGTCAAAATAAAACAAAAAAATTCAAGTAAACAAAGAATGAATAAAAAAGTTTACTCCAGGTTTATTTTGGGAAAGATGATAAATTTTAAATTGAAACTGCTAAAAATGTATTATTATTACAAAAAGTGCATTAATAGTGTATCGATCATCTTTGTGTGGAGATTCTCCATCTTGAAACTCAATTCATTTTTTGCTTGTGTTATTCTTGAGATTTTCTACTTTAGTATAAAAAAGATATACATTCATAACAAATATCCTCTGTTTCAGGCTAAGGGTTATAATCATAAAAAATCCTTCATGAGCAACAGAATGAAAAAAATAAACCCTAACAACATTTTAATTTTTTACAATAAATAAAAACCTCTATACAGTCAAAGAGATAAAACAATCCTGAAGTAAAGATTCATATTTAAAATCACATTAGTTTCCTTGGGTTTGCATATTGAGATTTTCATAGGGTATCATAATCTGAATGGAATTTTCATGGTACATGAAATTGCCTAAAAGTCTTCAATTGTGTCACAATGCCACAGAGTAAGGTACTCTAAAAACTATATACTACCATTACAGTACATCATAGTTGCCTTACCCCTGTCTTTGAATTTCTTTTCATGTTCCTTTGGGATTTTCAACAGCTTTGAAAGAACTTGGTATCTTGAATCCCACAGAACTTTCTGTCTGTGGTTAATATCAGGATGTCTGTAATGCAAAATAATTGTAAACAAAAGAATCTTTCAAAATCATATAAACATTCCTAATACTAAAACTGTCACTTATAAGACATAAAATGGAACAGATTTTGAGACCCCAATGATTGGGAAGACATTTTTTTTTAAATAGGCCATTTTCAGCATTATTACATGTATTCTAATGTTTTAATATTCTAAGTAAAATTCTTTAACTTTAATGGGGCATTTTCAGCTTCAATGGGCCATTCCCTATCACTGAGACCCTACAGCATAAGGAATATGTGTAACAACTATAATGATAATTTTACAGCTAGTTGAAATAGACCAGTTCTAATTTCAAAAAAAAATCTAGCTAGGCTAGTGAGTAATTTAAATAGCTCTCTGTGTCCTACTTAACTACCACAGAACACTTGCTTGATCTTTTGGACACTGTCTTTTAATTTTGAATATTTGTCAATTATGATGACTTTAACCTTTAAATTTGCCATCCACCATCATAATTGACAGTTATTCAAAATCAAAAGGCAGTGTCCAAAAGATCATACAGGTGTTCTGTGGTATTTAAGTTGGACACATTGTGTGATGTCGGGCAGATTTCTACCTAGAGAGCTATTTAAATTACTCACTAGTCTAACTAAATTTGTATTGAAATTGGAAGTGGTCAATTTCAACTAGCCATAAGATGTTTTCACTGAGTTGTCTTAAGTTGCAGATAGTCTTTGCACAAGATATGTATTTATTGACATTGAGCTATAAAATGTAAGCAGTTATCACAATTTATTATCCAGAACAAAAAAAAACAGTGAGAAGACTATTGTCAAATTTTGCAGAAGAAGACCCAAAAGGCAATTGCACAACTTTACATTGACATTTGACCCAAGACAAATGAAAAAAAAAGTGTTTTACCTGGATACAAAATCATGATCATATTGGAACAGAAACTCCCATCCACAGTTGGCTCGGATACGGGACATTTGTTCTAAAATATCTTTGACATCTTCTGCTGGTAGCTAAAAATCAACAAATAATTATTAAAGTGGTATTATTTAAAAAAAAAATGGAAAGAAGAAAGAAAGTGTAGTTAAAAAATTAAGGAAGTGTCAATAATTTCACTCTCTAAGTTTGATATTTGCCTCATTCCGCAAAAGTTGCAATATACCAGAAAAAAAAATCCTGACAGCCATTTTTTTAACTAGAAGAAGCACATTTATACGGCACAGATTCCACTATAAAATTAAACATGGCACAACCAATCAAGCTGCATACCAAATTTTAAATCACTTCAATGAAACTCCAGAGATTTCTGTGATGAAAATAAAGGGATGCCTAAGTAACTTTAAAGACCAACAAAAAAAATTACAACAAACAGGAAAATTATTTGTGTAAAAGCTTAAAATCAGTGCACCTAGAAATTAAAACAACATACTATTTCAAACCCCTCCCATTAAGGGATAATGAGATTTCGGAATAAACAAAAAAAAAATATTGGACAGATATTCACAAGTAAGACTATATGCCATGATGCCTGAAGGTAAGGGCAGAAAAGTGACTTTTATAAGAGCTATTAATAAAAGCATTCTACAGTAGATTCCACTTAATGGTATTCCTGTTAAATGTATAGAAACTCTAAGAACAAAAACATTTCCCATCTTATCCATGTAAAAGTTTCCGCTTATATGCATAACATAGGAGCAAAAATTAGTAGCTGAATTGGTATTTTAAACACAATTCATCTTAAGTAAAATACCTCAGTTTTCTACAGAACTTTGTTTTTACAACAATATTTTCTCTTTCTTTTGACTATACACTATGGCAGGAATTAGACATGATAGAAAAATATGTCCCACTTAACACTGAAAATATTAATATGTATTTTCCCTTGAAATGATACTTTCTGGTAATTGCATTTTCCTTTTAGTTGCATATTTTTTTCTGAGAAATAATAATTGATTGAGTGTTGGGGTTCAACATCCGAGCAGCAATATTTCAGCTATATTCAGACGATGAACATGAAATGGATGATAAAATGAACATGAAATGGATGATAAAATGAACATGAAACGTGGCATCTTTCCCAACACGGTGTACCACAATGGTTTGCGGTCAGGTTTTCCGTATTATAGCCTGACAACCCCAGCATGTAACATGCCAGGGGTACCCCATTCCACCACCTGGGGCAAACAATCCAGTTGCTCTGTGGGCAGATCGCCTGGCCCGGCTAGGTATCTGAGCACTATTTAGTCACCTTTTACGACAAGCTTAGCGCTGCTGCAGGCCTATTCTTTTGACAACCGGACCTGCATGGGGCTTCTGAGAAATAGGCAATGCAATTGAAAGGAACCTACTGTAAATTAATATTATTATGTTTAACCACACAGTGAAGTAAATGTTTATGTATTCAAGTAGCTCTGGTACATTCTTATAAAAACATCTGCCAAAATATTTATAAAAAATCATAGCCCAACAAAAATTGATTCATTGAAAGTGTCATCATATGGTATGAAAAAAAGAACTTTACCTTAACAATAGAGGCTATGTCTTTTCTGGTTACAACTCTGGATTGAGTAAATCTCCACATCTATAAATAAAAACAATATAGAATTTCTATATACATGTATCATTTGATCAGCAGCTTTGATGCGAAATACAAATGACTAGCCGTATGTATCCTCAGCAGTTGACAAAGATTGTAATTCAAACTTCATACTGAAAATATTTGCAATATGTTAAGTCACCAAGTTAAGTAAAATATTGCCATTGGCATGCAAGAAAAATATCAGACATCTATTTTTTGCATGTGTAATTCTCATAATAAAAATATTAGTATTTAAAAAATCAGCTAAGAACTGAATATATTTTAGCATATAAGATTACTTATGCTGGCGAGGATATTTTTATGTGAATAACAAGAATGTTTATTTTTTTATGTCAATTTCATGAAGAAGTCATGAAACTTGGATTATCTCCCTTTACAAGCATCTCTTGCTCTATGCAGAGGTCATTTTCTTGTAACAATACATTTAGAAGAGTTTCTTTACTAAATTTTATAAAATATTGTAATTTCAGAAATTACTGTGAGAATTATTATTGCAAATTTGTTATTTCAAGTAAAATTGGGGTTCTATAATCCCATTTCAGCGACGTTAAAAGGTTAAAAATGCAAGTACAAATATATTTTAATAAATGCATTCATATCTTATTGTAATAATAAAATTAACATCACAAAATTATGAAATTCCAGTAAGAAAATAAATGCAAATAAAATCTAGTCATATTTTTGTAAAAATAAATATATTGCAGTAATATCTGAATTTGAATATCAGGGTAATACTCACGACATAATCCCTGCCCCTGCATAGATGTTCACTGGATACACCACTGTGAGGGCTACAGTATTCTTTAGGATACAATATCTCACTGAAATAAAAATCAACAAAAATACCATTAATTATTGTTTTTTTGTTTTTATATACGAACTTTTTAGCGGTTAAATGTCGTAGCCTATTAAGTTCATGTCAAGAACTTGAGACTTAAATGCAAAGCAAACAATAACAGAATTGTAAGATTCATATTCTGACAGCTAAAATATGATATTCAACATACCTTTTTTATCTAGTCTGATCACAAAAGATCTACCAATTCAGATTTTAATACAGGGCTCACCATAAGTTAACTTTTAAAAGCAATACTGTAAACTACTAATTTTCGCTTTTTTCGCTGTGGAGAAAAAGCCGTGAAAATAGTACACATGAAACTGATAATTAACACTGTATAATGCTAATCATTTTTTGAATCCGCAAAAATTAGCAAACGTGAAAATTAATATCTTCTGTTGGTGTATTGGTATGTCATCTATCAACAAGCTATCCTCGCTTATTACAGCTACTGTGGATCCAGATGTTCAAAACTTTATCCACTGCATATATTTTTAGCCACATAATACAGTTATTTTGGTGGGTGTCAAAAATATGGCAATTTTGTAGCATAATTTTGTTATTTCTAATTATGGCAAATAATAAGTGGCGCACTAAGTACTTAAAGTAGCTGTCTTTGTAAGAATCATGCAAAATCTGAAAAATGTGATACACCCCATAAAAGGCTACATATTTTCTTTTTGTAATTAAGTTGTTTTATGGGTCTATACTATGAAAAATGAGTAATTATTCATTCAAATCTGCCTGTTCTTTGAAATAATCAACATTGAAAATCCAACAGATTCTATTGTATTGGAGTGTCATTTACAGAGTTATCTTCCTTAATTTTGAAATCTACAGTGCATTCTATATAATTTTCATCTCCTGAGAACATGGGTTATATGAAAAACTTAATGTTAATTTCTGTTTACTATGGCAATTCAAACAAAATGTCAAAAATAAAAATATGTAGGCTTTTTATCCATGAATCAAATTTTGCACGATTCTTAGCTGGAGTGCTACTTACATGTAAGTCCAGAGTAAACATTTTGTGGAATTTAAGCGCTTTTAGACAGACTAAAATAACCCAAAATTAGAACTCAGCGAAAATAACCCACTATATGGTATATTGTGTGGAATGTACCAGTCTCATCAAGTTGGTAATTCTTTTAAATAACAATGCCCTGATGTTGAGTGCCCAGAGTTTATGAATATTCCAAACTTTTTTGCAGAAATTTCAATGCCACAGCTCCACTCAATGAACAAGCCTACCTTTTAATGACCCAACAACCCTGGACTAGTACAGCAACCTGATGAAGAGGACCCAGTGCATCTGATGGTTCTGTGCCTTGAGGTAGTAATGTCATCAGCTGACTACAGGTTATTACCTTAGCTGTAATGAGTAAATTATCAACCCTTTCAATTGTAACTTCTGATAAAAGTAGAGATGATCATGTGAAGAAACTTCAGGGAAGCATACATTGACAAGAACAGAAGTTAATATACAGTTAAATTAAGTATTACAAGGCATAATTGTAAAGTCCAAATACCAAAAAAAAACTTAAATCATCCCTGCACAAGTATTGGGCCTGAATAAAATATGATTGTTTAGGGTATTTCCTGACCATTGCACGTCCTATTGTTATAATAATTTAAAAATACAGAAAATAAAGATTCAAACAAAAAAAACCTGTAAATACGCTTATTCATAAAAAAAGTGAAGTAATGAATAAAGTTACTGAATACACTCACATATCCCACATTGAATGAAGAGTTAGTTTTAGGTTGGAGATTTGCAAAATTGATGACACAAATACAATTGGTCACGTTTAACTGCATTTTGACAGGGTTTTCACATAAAGGAAATGGTTCAATGGTGTACAGCAGTTTAAAGAGGCAAAACTCTCACAAAATTTGAACAAAATTTCCTAGTTTCCAAAGAGTTTAAGAACAATTGCAAAGACCAAAACAGAATGGCAGATGGATGGACACGTCATTCTTTGTGGTATAATGACTTTTATGCCATAAAAAACACACATGTATGTGATGATTAATGACATCTGTGACACTGGAAATCTTAATCAAGTATATTCATGCTTTCCAACAAATCTTTCTATCAATAATAACACTGACCCCGTCTTTAATAGAGAAACATACCATTTGTAAGTAAAGTTTTAATCTGGTCAGCTAGTGGCATGGTACGTAACTGTATTAATGACAGAACATTACTAGGCATTGCTGGTTTCTCACTGAAAAATACAACAGAAAAATGTATTTATCCCATTAAATTTTATGAGTTAAAACATACTATTCTCCAGAAAAATCTTAGATCTAGATGTACATTGTCTATTTTCTAGACTCTTGTACTTGAAGCAATACTTGACTTCTACAACATTATTTTATTTATTATTTTACAGCATTTTTTTCTCAACCTTTTTGGGTCTGATATTCTAAAAAATTGAACAAAAAATTGCTTCCCCATTTTTAAAATGTGATCAATACAGGTAATTGGAGAAAAAAAATATGGTGAAAGGGAAATAAAATAGTATTATCATATAGTGAGATTAGGCGACTCCAATTCTTCATATTCTTCATGAATATTGATGATGAAATAAGCATTTGATACCAAATTAACTTTTCAGTATACAGTGAAACCTGTCTAAACTGAACCCTGATTAATCCAAAAAATAACAGGAATGGAAATGGTGAATGTAAAATAGAACAATTCCACATGGACAAATATGTCACCTCGAGGCAGAAACCTGTCTCAACCAAAGACTTTTTCAAATTCCTATAAAGCAATTTTATATGTTTTCTGAAACTTGGTAAACAGAATATCTGTCTAAAAGAGTAATCAAAGGAATCAAGATTATAGCGGTAATCAAAAGAATGTAATCCAGGGACAAAGACCAGACATGGAAAACAGACATATACAACGAAGAACATAAAGTAACTAAAATCATACATACAAAGTAACGAAAGCAAATGAGCAACTCGGACTCCACTAGAAACTGGGAGCATGGACCAGGTGCACCAGTAGGGTAAGCGTCCTCTGCTTTTCTAGAAACACCCGCCGAGTTGCTCATAAAATGTCAAGTCTGGGGTAGACGAACGAGGAAAGGAAAACTATGACTTGTTGAATAAATCAGTTTTCATGGTGCAGATGGATAAACCATAATGATATGTTTTCTTTTTTAGCTGATAAAATTTAATTTCACAAGGAGATATTTTGCAATTTTATTATGACCTCAAAATGGGCAATAATGAACTGCTAGTGAAAATTTCCCAATTTAACAATAACCCAGACGTTGTTTTAACAAAAAGTTTAAAATTGACTGTTATTATTGATGTCACAGTGCTGAATTCTATTACATGTATGATATGATAACTTCTAATCAATTTTACAATGACTTTTTTTGTGAAATCAACCACAGGCGACTCCAATTGTTCATATTCTTCATGAATATCGATGACGAAATAAGCATTTGATACCAAATTAACTTTTCAGTATACAGTGAAACCTGTCTAAACCAAATCCTGAATAATCCAATATAAGACACAAATGGAAATGGTGAATATGTCAAAAAGACAACAACTCCACCAGGACAAAAAATGTTAGCTTAAGACTGAAACCTGTCTTAACCAGAGACTTTTTCAAATTCCTATAAATCAATTTTAAATGTATTTGAACCTTAGTATACTGAACATCTGTCTAAACCAAACTCATTTAAAAGTCTAAAAGTATTCCATTTGAATGGGTTTCATAATACTGGTTTTTTTATACTAATTTCATGTTGGCGAACTATTTTGGCAAAAAAATCATAAGTATAAGAAATTAGAATCTTACCTTTCTGTTTGACTTGAAGGAGGCATCAACATCCTGAGGTATTCATCTGGTTTCAATGAGAATTCTGATACTTCATCATCTTTACTGGCCTCTAACTGTAGTCTCTCAGACTGGGATTCATCCGACTAAAAATGTAATACGCATAGATTATAAACTTTCTGGAAATTTTCCATGCCATTTGTGGGAATACATATCAAAGGTGTAGGGGCAATAAGCCATTCATATGGCTTAAAAAATCAACTTTGTTGAAATAACATAAAAACTGTTCACACCTAAGAAACAAATTTATATTTTCACATATGATTAAGCATGTAAGCATTCACTAAATTTACTGTTGTTTCTTAAGTGTAGACACCATTTCCTTGCCAAAAACATGATAGAATGTGACAAAAAAAAAATTGTAAACTTTAAGCAACTCTCTTGTTCTTTAAATGCAAAAATTATCAGAAGCCTTTATGTTTTCTTATTTGTTATGGATTTAAGTCTTCAAATTCACAATTAACACTTTCAACACTTTATGATTATTTTTCAGTTGTATTTTAGGCCAATGACACCAATAATTGTCCCATCTCCATTCACTTAACAGGAAGTTGATATTAGAGAGTAAAAAAACTGAATTCAATATATGGAGGCTAAAAAATATACTGATCTTTCTTTTTGCCTTTTCCTGTTTTTGTTTCTTGGCAACTTTTCATCAGAAGTAGAGAGTAAATATCAAGCTATGACAAAGAAAAGGGTCCATTTTATTAACTCAAAATAAAAGTGAAAGTAGAAAGTCTATTTTTAGTTTGACCTGTCCTGGTGTACCAAAGTTTGTGCCTTTCTTTTATAAAATGGAGCTAAAAATTATTTTTTGACATTTCCTTAATGGAAAAACATGGTCAAAAATTAGATTGAAACACCTTGTCTATTTTTTTTAAAAATCATGAAAATTTAAGGTATATTATAGAATCCCATGGGGCAAAGAATACAAGACTGAGACCTTAACAGTGCTCATGCACCGTGCAACTTTCCCATTTTAATGTGTGTATTTATCAAAATACGTAAATTGTAAAAAGTCCTACTGCATCATGAATGGGAGGCATTGGGAACATTTCTGATTTCCACCTCCATGTTTTCAAATTTGGTTTTGGATTCCCAAGATTGAAATGTTTCAGTAAAAATCTGGCAATATAACACAATTTTCAAAGTTTCTTCTAGTAAATATGTTCCTTAGCTATTCATGATTATATCTTTGAATTGGTTTATAATGCTTTAACTTTTTTCATTCAAAAGTTATAAAAAAAAATATAAATTTATCATTTATCTTTGATTTGTCTCCCCTTGACTATCTCCTGTTATGACATGTTAAGTGAAAAGTATGTTTTTTCTTTGTATATACGAGTGACAGACTGAACTTTGTACTTCCATTACATATGATTAGGCCAAAAAATCCATAACAAACCCAAATGATTGATGTCACATGACTGATAGTACAATATTGATGTCACATGAATGATAGTACAGTATTGATGTAACATTACTGACATTACAATATTTATGTTACATGGCTGATATCGCAGTATTTAAGCCTACAGTATGATAAAAAGAATATGATACAGTACAAATTTTCCCAAATCATCCAATAACGCCCTAGCTCAAGGGTTATAATGAACGTCTCGAGGTTTTATTGCATATATGCAATGGATATGGAAAACCCTCATGATTATCTATATATACTCAAGCCAAACCTACATCAATGCCATGATATGTAACATCAATCCAAGGTTCCTCATCCCTCTTTTTCTGAAGGTAACCAAATGACCTCATCCTTCTAGCCTTTGCCTCCTCAGTTTCCTGTCGAGCAAATTTCATGGTAACTGGTTTGGCTTCTTCTTCATCATCTTGGGATGCATCACCTAAGAAGATAAAATGACACTCTTTCTTTCCCTACTTCATTATTGTATAATTTTTGTGTCAAAACATTTTCAATTATAAAATAAATGATTTTACATGTAACTGACCATGAAAGAGCTTTTTTTGGTGAATAATAGCACCTTTAAGCATACATGCATCTGTTTCAACAAAACAAAAATCTATTTCAGTATCAAGGAAACATTTTTATCATCAATATTTAGGTTATTAAAGAAAAAGAGAGTCAATAAAGGAAAACTAAAATGCAATTATCAGTGACAGACTCATTTTCTTATTTTGCTTTTATCTCTACAAGACAATAAATTTAAAGTTTTTATGATGTTTTTGTTATTAGAAAAATTGTGATCTAGTTGTAACTAGAATCATAAAAATTTACAACATGAAAAATTAGGAAAGATTTTTACGATTGGGTAATTAAAACAATGACTCATTCTGTAGAATAAAAAGGAAAAAAATTCCTTTATAAAATTCATGAAATGCTTCACAGAGTGTAACTGGATACAACCACAAAAGTCAACCCAACAGTTAAGGCAAGTATAGACACACAATTCAAGATTAGTACAGCTCTGAATTTTTGATTTCCATTTATTACATATCTTTTAACCAAGGATAAGAGCATGAGTATAATCAAAGGCCCTTTTTTGGCCCCTATGTAATGATGCCGTCTTTAGTGGTATAGTACCTTGTGGTATAAATTCTTATAGATTTGTATACTTGTATTCAAGACATTGTCTGGATACTAAAATATCTAAAGACATTTGATAATGCTGATTCCATTATACAACCATATTTTTTTTGCAAGTGTATAAAAATATATACCAGCTGCATTTTCCCTTGTTGCTGCCTCAGTTTTAATCTTGTCATCAGCCTTGTCTAAATAATTAAATGAGGGTCTCATCTGTACTACAGAGTGAATTGGTGTGAGATGGAGGTCTCCTGTAACAACAAATATAATTACATAATAACATGCACTAGATATGTTTTGTTTTTTTTTCCCTATTTACAGAGAGATGGCACCTAATGATCAATTATATATGAAAAGGGCATATCAAAGCATCAAAAGAGAAAATAAACCAAAGCTTTAAAGGCATTGGTAAATGAGGTCTTTAATAGGATTCCTTATCTCTGTCCCTGGATTACATTTTTTTATTTTTGCTATAATCTTGATTATTTTTCTTTCGTAGATCAGAATCAAAATCATGATTTTCTTCCTCAAGGGAAGGAAGAAAAGTATGATTACTGTTTCAATGATATGTATGATTCCTTATTAAATGGAGAAACAAATAATGTTTCAATTTGTTCTCCATCAATATTAAACATTAAAAATAGTTCTCCTTATAGAACTAAACCAATCTAAGCTCAATTACAATCAGTCCTTTGGCATGTTTAGAATTATCCTCTTATATTAATTTTTGACAAGTACAGTGGTGTATAAACAAGTGTTCCATTCTGATGCTTCTGAGTTCGTGCAGGTGCCCTTTGCTTTCCTGTTAATTTTCCCCTAAAAAGATGTTAACGCTTGCATAATGTGACTTCAAATAAGCCTTTCACATGCTAGAATGCCCTATTTGATCTGGATTACCTTGCACTTTTCAAAACAGCAGGGAGTAATATAAATAATTTTACTAGTCCATACCATCTTTGACAACGCCAACAGCATATCTGCCAACATTGCCACTACACTTTGCTGATGTCAAAACCTGCTTGTCCATTTTATCACTGGAATTAAAAAGATTGTACATTACACATGTAGTCTTGTCTCTGATAACAGTGCTTGAAACATTTTTTTCATTCTTCTCACCAAACTGGCAAGTAATGTTCCATTTCAAATCGTCAAATTCAAATTTCACTAGCCAGCTTGATTCAATTACCCATAAACACTGAAAATAAAGGGTCAACTTTGTAGAAGTGTTTTGACAATAAAAACTTAATTCAGAGTCTTTAAATACTATTAAAAGATATTTTCACTAGTGCCCTTCTTGAGTGCTCAATTATCAGCACTAGCCAAATGCTATTTTCACTTGCCTTTGGCCAGTTGGCAATTTTGTTGGTTTCACATTGTGATAACATTGAAATTTTAATCAAATTTTATTTTATTTTTATTTTTTGCGACTGGGATTAACAAGGCATATGTACTATTTATGCTGGGCATTCATGTTAACTGTGCATCCCTTCTTGACAACGGAGACAAGAGAAAAACATGCGTTATAGTATAAACTGTACATGTACATATGTATATGTTACATGTACATGTACAGTTTACACTATAACAGTACATGTACATATACATTTGCATGGTTAGGAATAGTGATGATAATTTACTAGCAGAGGACCACTAAATGCATGAAGGAAAAATCTTTGTAATAAACGCCTTTTTGCTATTCCCATGTGACTGTTAGCCTATTATTTACATATCACAAATCAAATGAAAAAGGTTCTATAAATATACATATATAACAGATAAACAGCAATTTTAATACTGAGCTAATGTTAGCCTTATTTTCTTCAAATGAAAAAAAAAGTAAAACAAAAACTGAATACGACTCAACATGTCATTTTCGTACTAACTATATTTTATACTTAATTAAATGACTTCAAATTATATAAGGGTATGTATGTTTACATAATGAAGGTAAAACTTCAGAATGTTTTTGTTGTTTTTGCCTACCTTCTGTAAAAACCTCCAGAGGCTCCATCCACGTTGAGTGCAATCTGTTCTCCCTTACTCCTGGCATAATAGCTGCTGCTTGTATTTACTGCTACCTCTAACTCAACCTATGGTTAGAGAGAACAACTTAAAAATTACATGTATATGCAAACCTGTCTAAACTGAACCCTGAATAATATGAAAACCTGTCTGAAGCAGACGCCTTAAAAGGTCCAATTGCCTGAATATAGCTGAGATATTGCTGCTCGGGTGTTAAACCCCGATAATCAATCATAAAAGGTCTTGTTATACGAGTTTAAACACATTTTGAACCTTGCATGCCTTGGTAAACTGAGCACCTGTCTAAATCAAACCAATTTTGAAGTCCAAAAGGGGTTCGCTTTAGACAGTTTTCAAGGTATAAGTACTATGGAACTGCGAAAATATTAACAGCGGAAAACTATCATTTTAGGTGTGCTAAATCAATAGCTACATATGTAGCCCCCATTTTAATTTCAGTGTTTTAAACCAAAAATTGAAATACTATAAAAAATAAAAATGTAACTTGTACAAAAGGTTATTGAAATCTTTCCTGGCTCTTTTGGGATGTGAATCTGACGAACTATTGGATAGATGAAACTACAGCACAAATATTGTTTTAATATTTATGTTGCACAGTGATTTGTTGGCAGATGTAGTGTGCTCTTCTTTCGGAGAAAACTATCTGGAAACAAAAAGAACTTGGCTAAACTGTGCTAAATATATTTATCATATGCATTAGATATATAAAGTGTACAATATATCTCTGTTTGAGGAAATATCGTATTTGAGTAAATTTGAACATTAAATAATTGCACATTAATCACTAACAGAACACATACCTTTTTCTGTTGTGGTTTAACTCTTGCAGCCAAGTTCTCTACTCTATCATAGTTCAAATCTCTTGGTCTGACTGGGTACTAAAAGAATTTAATAAAATACAGTGTATGTTTATTAAACTAAGAAGATTTAATCAAAATGAATTATGCAATGAAAATATTGAACAGTAGTATGTTTTACATGATGTAGGTAATTTTGTTTTTTTAGTAAATATGTACATGTATGTACAAATGTACAGTTAATACAATAATAACCCTTTTTTGTGTAAATGTACATATACATTCAACCTAACATCAGGGATGATTTTACAAGGTCATAAAACAAAATGGAAATGGGTAAAATCGGAAATAAATAAACAATAAAAAAAGAATTGTAATGGTAAAATCCGAATTTCAAGTACCGGAATTCCGCTAAAAAGCAAAAAAAAAAACATCCCTGTAACATACTAACAATATTGTTGAATCTAATTTATGTGTAGATACTTATATATTAATTTTGATGTAACAACCAAATACATGTGTGCTAAAATTAACATGAAAATATCTGTTCTGACATTGATGAACCATTGTCCTTGGTTAACCTACATGTACAATGTCAATGTCATTTGGAGTTGAGTCATAAAAATTATTTATCCACATACCTACATGGATATTTTTATTTGGCAATATCTAGAATATTCTGATTTCATTTATTAATGTAAAAATGGAAAATAGGATTTTTGATTATTTTAAATTACATAGAAATTTTTTTGAAATACGCCCCAAAAAAAATAATTTCTAAATATGATTTCTATATACAATAAGGTTATAAATAGCTTGTGAACTCAATCTGACCCTAATAATAACCATAGTACAAACGATTCTAGATCACTCAGCACCTTCCAACTCCGCTTATCTCAAATCCACCCCAATTTCCACAATATACATTATATGTACATGTAGTAAAGTCAGACACGAAACTTATTCTATGGTTATACGTGTGAGAAAACTAATTGGATAATAAAGGAAGTTAAAATCTTCCACTTTATGTGTCACATACACTGTGCATTTGTATATTGTGGACATGTACAAATGGTACAAACAGATATGAATCATATGATGGTTACCTGAAGAAGATAAAGGTTATTGGATAAACTTTTGGACAAGTACACATCTACCTAAAAGAGAAAAAAATATTGAAATTGAAAACATGTCTAGTTAAATAAATTGTAAGATGATATACATTTACATGTACAATCTGTATTATTTTCAAAAACTTGTAGAAATGCATTTTAAATTAAGATATTTGTCATATCCATGTATTTGGTACAATTGAATTGTTCAATGCAAATTAAGGAATTATAATATTGTCAAACTCCAATTGTTATTAATTGCAACACACATATAATTTCCCCCAACTGTAACAGAACACACAAATCGTTATGCACATGTACACTTTAACATGCTGACATGTACATTTGTAATTGTATATCTTTCGTAATACTAAGAATTTCATACAGCAATACACTGTCATAAATGTTAATCTAACAAATAATGAAAAAATCGTAGAAACTTTAACTATTAAAATATGGCATTTTCTAACAAAAGCTTACAAACAAAACATGATTGAAAATCCGGAAATTTTAAATACGGCACAATGTAGATTTCATGACAAGAGTTTGTTGGTAAGTTGATATTTTGGGAGCATGCAACTTCCGTACAGGATCAATATGGTCATATAGATATGTTAGTTTACATTTTTCGTATATATCTTCAAGGCTGGAGATTTCATAATGTATATTTACCTCAAGCACGACAGGATCATCCTCATCGTCCGACATCGTTTCTGTAATTACAACAGAAATGCTGTTTTCATGCAACATTCCGTAAGCGAAACACATTTCACCATATTTCATCACTTCACAAATTCAATAACGTCTGTAACAATAAATGCAAGAAAATTATTCGAAATATGCATGATGGTTTAAAGATATGATATCGTATGATATCATTTAATATATATTTCCGTAGGTTAAGAAACTTGGTCACTATAAAAACTGAAAGAACTTAAGTTTTATAAAGTTGCACCGGGGGGTTCAAAAAAAGTAAGTCTTGGAAAAGTAATGAACCAATTTTTCCGAAGAAAGGAAAAATGTTGATAATAAAACATTGCAATTGTATCTTTGACAACAGTTGATAATTCGAGGAAGGTTGCAAATCATTTTATGATATTCAAGTAACCACTCTTTTTAAAAAATCCAAGTATTTTAGAAAAAAAGAAAATGCACGTAAAGAAAATGTATTTAAATTAGAACATGTTGCAACAGAGAAGAAAGATACGGTTATAAATTTGATTAATATCAAAAAGGCTTCAGGGACAGACTGTATATGTCTTGCTATTTAGAAAATTTGTGACAGAGCAGATGTGGTGATCTGCTCTTTAAAACTGTCTACTGTAGTACAGAGAACTGCAGATGTCTTGCTATTTAGAACATTTGTGACAGAGCAGATGTGGTGATCTGCTCTTTAAAACTGTCTACTGTAGTACAGAGAACTGCAGATGTTGGTTGCATGTTCCACTGTATGATGGTGTATGGATAACATGAACATTTGTATTAATATGTTATTTGGTTTTAATTACTTTCCTGGTTCTTTGAATGAAACGCAAGCGACCATCCCTGGCGTAACAAGAATGACATTTTACAGACCAGTTAATGTTTTGCTAATATTCTAAAAAACAAATAAATAAATTGTACATAAATAAAATTTGAAATAAATAATGCTTGCGGATTTTTGAAATATAATTTTGTTTATTCTCTTGTGTGTGTGTGTGTTGGGGGGAGGGGTCCTTGGATGTCAGATCACTGTAACGGTGACTGCTCCGACTAACAGAAAATTGGCTTGAAGTCCTTGACAATAATTAGTATATTACAACAGTTCTTATGGATCTTTCGAAAGCATTTGATTGCATGTTAGTTATAGTTCCAACTTTGGTAGTAGGTACCTTCCACATTTTTTCATATTTTTACTGGAAACTTATTTGCTGAAGGTTTGCTTCTAATTGGTAGAAAATAGGTTAAAATTACATGGGATTTTTTTTCATTAATCAATTCTGACTAAAACTTGTGATTTGGTTCATTGGAAGAAGGTTAAAATTTAGGAATTTTAACTAAATTTGTCATGTTTACCGAATTATATGTATTAATTACAGAAAATGATGGTAAAATTTGCTACAGTTTATATATAAAATCCTGTTAGTACATATCTTTAGGCCAGAGAAGTTTTATTCAGTTTGCGCCGGTGGAATTTTTTTAATCTGCTCAAATGTGTATATTGAAATGCACTTGAAAATTAATTGCGGTCTCGTGCCTTCTCGTGAATGTTTGACCGGGTTGCTCGAATAACCAAAAACCTCGGTTTTAACCGGAAACCAGATTGTAAATTCGAAAACCTCAATAAAACACGTTTTTTGGTTTGTATAATTGCTCACTGTGTTCTTGAAATACGCTTGCAAATAAGTTTTTTAAGAGTATTCCAGCACTTTCTAGATACTTAACGAAAGTCTGCAATAATCAATATGGCGTCAGTACTTCTGAAATTAGTCACTTGTCCTTCCGACGCCAAATTGTTTTCGGTTATTGGAGGTACCGTGTTTCACCTGCGTCAGGTCAATTAGAAAAAAAAAAATTGTCCTGCTTCGCTAAGACAAAATTCAAATAGTTTAAAATAAGCACATAATCATAGAAATATTTCAATTCAACAAATATTACAAAAGCTTTGATGTCATGATACTTCCATCTCTTACGTAAAATAATGCATCACATATTGATCGGCGGCGGAGCGATATACTAACGTAAATTTGCAAGATGGAAAAGGGGGAGGGTAAAGATCGAGAACAGACCGCGGAAGATTTAGGCGGTTCCATGTGTCTATATCCACTTCCAGTTGAATCCCACTTGCCGACGATCTCTAAGTCAGGTTCAGGCTATAATAAATAGCCTTCCTTGACAAAAAACGGTACGAATTCTGGTGTTTTCCTGCCTTTTTAACAGATCTGTCCAATTTCAGCCAATAGTGAAGGCATATATGACCGTATATGTTCAAATGAGAATCATAAACCAATCGAATCAACTTTCAAATTAAAACACATTAAATTTTCGTCGGGTAGTTTTTTTTTATTTTGAGGTTAGATTTAATTTGCCGTTACTGAACCAACCACTTTGATAAAATATCAAATATGAATTTTTTATGGGATTCCGTAAATTCGTACAAATGCTTATACATTTTTTGAGCAATCATCTGAAAAGAATACTCCTAAATAGTTTCAATTTGCAATGTTATTTCTACTCATTTGAGTACGCGATATTATGTGTGGCACCTGCATCACCTTTATTCAAATTACGAACAGCATAGACTAAAAATAGAATTTTGAAACAAACAACAAACAAAAAAAAACAAACAAAACAAAACAAAACAAAACAAAAAACAAAAAAACAAAAACAAAACAAAACAAAACTAAACAAACAAAACAAAACAAAACCCCCCCAAAAAAAACCCAAAAAAATCACATTATTGTCGAAAATATCGCAAGAAAATTAACACCAGATTACAGACGGTGCATGACAATTGTGTTCTTTTTATTGAAGCTTAAAATTAAAATTAAATTATGATATACATTTGAGCCAAGGATTGCTGTCACAAAAAACAAAAAAACAAAACAAAAAAACAAAAACAAAAATCAAAATAAAAAAAAACAAAACAAAACAAACAAACAAACAAACAAAAAACCAAAATCCGAAAACCAAACCAACAAAACAAAACAAACAGACATGATACACAAATAAATAAACAATACAAAATGCGCATGTGTATTACATTGATATTGTGCAATGGGTTTTTTAAGTAGCACTCCACATAAGAACCATGCAAAATGTGATTCATGGTTGGAGAGCCTACATATCTCTATTTTTGATATTTTGTTTGAAATGTCATAGTAAACTTAAAGTAACATGTGGCTTCTCATATAACCCATATTTACAGGAGATAAAAATTATATAGAATGCACTGTAGATTTCAAAATTCAGGGAGATAACTCTGTAAATGACACTCAAATACAATAGAATCTATTGTATTTTCAATGTTGATTATCCCCCAAGAGCAGGCAGACATGAATGAATAATTACACATTTCGCAATATAGACCCATAAAACAACTTAATTACAAAAATAAAAATATGTAGCCTTTTTTGGGGTGTATCACATGTTTCAGTGTTTCACGTGATGGTGTATCCATCAGCACCATGAAAACTGATTTATTCAACAGGTCATAGTTTTCCTTTCCTCGTTTGTCTACCCCGGACTTGACTTTTTATGAGCAACTCGGCGGGTGTTTCTAGAAAAGCAGAGGACGCTTACCCTACCGGTGCACCTGGTCCATGCTCCCAGTTTTTAGTGGAGTTCGAGTTGCTCATTTACTTTTGTTACTTTGTATGTATGATTTTAGCTACTTTATGTTCTTTGTTGTGTATGTCTGTTTTCCATGTCTGGTCTTTGTCCCTGGATTGCATTCTTTTGATTACCGCTATAACCTTGGTTCCCTTGATTACTCTTTCAGATTTTGCATGATTCTTACAAAGACAGTTACTTGACAACTAACTGATATTGAAAATGCCAAAATCGTACGAATTTCATGAGAAATTAGTCACAGATTTTAATTGCTCAATTCAGCTCAAATCACGTGAAATTCGTGTGAAAAACAAGTAAAATAGTTTTTCCTGTGTATAAATGATACATTAGAAATTCAGGAAGTATACACACAATTAATAGAATAAGGAATTTTTTTCTCTGTCTAATTGAATTAAACATTTTAAAACATCCCACTCAAGTTTAAATTCACATCACAGGAAACTGTGTTAATATTAATATTACTTCCTTGACAGTAAAATAGATACTCATGGCTTAAAGTAAAAGATAAGGGTCATTAAAGACATACTACAAGCCATAATACATTACAACTTTTTAGAAATCGTTATACAAATTTGAAAGGCTAAAGTGTTTATAAATAGATATTTGAACATGATTGTTTAGATATAGCCTATATATAGTTACCGGCCTAGTGCTCAATTGTACAACACATTAAATTTGCTTGATATATAGAAATTTGCTATGGCTACGAATAAGTCTACAAGTTCATTTTTTTTAAACATTGCCTTATTGAGAACAAAGGTTGTATTTGGCGTTTATGCTGCTAATGAGAGCTCACTACTTGAATCAATTGTACAGCACATCGACATTTGTAATATTTGTACATAAAAGGAATTTTTGTATTTTGAAACCACTGCTTGACCACAGGTGTTCACTGCCCGGCAGTTAGATTATGTAATAGATAATTTACCGAATTGTGCTGTACTTCAAGAAAAACAAACCTAAAACCCTTTAAAATTCGAAGTTTTGTTGCTTATATTGCATAATAGACCTTCTACCCAATTACTCCACTGCCGCATAATCTTATTAAAGAAAATTTGTCTTGTTCAATTAAATGGTTTTTTTTTACAATTCATTTCGTGTAATTAATACAATGCATTTTGATGTGATTGGAAACGGGATTAATTGGATATATTCAAAGGTATGATCAATGCTTCAGTTTGTTTAATTGTCAATATTTATGCTTAGTTTTCGATTTGGTAATATTCTATACAGACAGATTGTTGGTATTCCAATACGACTAGTGTGCTTATTTCATAGCCAATTTGTTTCTCTACAGTTACGATTCATATTTCATGGCTTAACTCTTTAAAAATCTTTCAACAATGATCTGTTGGTTGACTTTAATAATGCTCTCAGATCAGTTGAAGATATTCTTGCTGTCAATAATCATTACTTTGGAAACTATGTACAAGATCGATATCTACCCAAAAAACTTCAGTGGCCCTTTTCACAAAAAATCGTAAGAGTAAAATTAGTCGTAAGTTATGACGTCACAATACTTTTATTTACTATGACGTCATAACTTACGACTAATTTTACACTTACGATTTTTTTGTGAAAAGGACCACAGTTGACTAAGTCTAGTAATACTAGCACTCATACCCCTTTTCTTAATTTAGATATTACACTAGAAAACGCAGACAACCTTCATACTTAAATTTATGACAAAAGAGATGATTTTGATTTTTTAATTGTTAATATCCTTTTCCTTGAAGGTAAAATTCCCGAAGCACCGTCACTCAACTACAGTTTGTTTTGCTAGTATTTCTGTATATAGGTGTCAAGATTTTAATGAACGGAAACACATTTTCAAACGAAGTCCAATGGGTTTATCAACTGCTCTGTAATATATTTATTCGTAAAAGATGAGATTTTCAAGTTATTTTATTATTTGATTTTTTTCACAAATGCAGATAAATTCGACACCTACATGTAATTGCATCCCTACGTAAAAGATCATTGTTGAGTATTGCGTTACATCAAATCTTGATTGTTTAGTTCTACTCAAATTCCAGTCCACTGGAATTGTACTGACCGATTTTTGCCAATGCTGGTAGTTTGAATGATATTATCGTCATTAAATATGTTCGGAGCTAGCTTTCAGTTACCGTGAAAGTTCTTTATGTCGATATCTCATTTTTGAAATATTGTGTAAGTTGAAGTATTATATTGGATGTATTATTGAGTGAATTTTGTGTGTTTGTTTGTTGTTTCAATTAATTTTCGACTTTACATTAAAGGGGGTGGGTGGGTGCTTAAGACCTCAAAAAACTAGTTAAACCCCACTTCAGATTTCAGGGGCCTGTCCACAAGCAGGAGATATTGAGATGTCGATCTTTAATGTATCTTAGTGTCGTTAAAGTACTTTTCAGCT
Source organism: Perna viridis (assembly GCA_037379345.1). Lineage (NCBI taxonomy): Eukaryota > Metazoa > Mollusca > Bivalvia > Mytilida > Mytilidae > Perna > Perna viridis. Next base: position 36,532,236 of record CM074514.1, on the reverse strand, counting down.
TGATATCGAAAAGTTGTCATTGTTTTCTTACCGTGTATGTTATTACTGTAGGTGTCGGGCCTTTAGGAAAGAGTAATCTAGGGAACCAAGATCCTAGCGGAAATCAAAAGGCTTCATACGCAGGTGCTGAATGGATGTTGCCACAGAGAAAGAAAAGTTGAAAATTCTGAATGAAAAGTCCTCACACTTGTAGTAAAGTTTGGCCAGTAGCTTTCCTTTACCATCGATCTCTAGGTGTAGGTCAAGATATATAGCGGACTTCGCAGTGTATTGTAGTATCCTTTATTTCAAATTCTTTGGGGTAGATGCGATGTATGAAGTCACGAAAATAGGATTGTTTAACGATAATATGTCATCTATTAAGGGGAAACTGACATTAAAGGATCTAGGTAAACGATGTTTTTTTCTTTTGGATAAGATCAGCTATAAAGTCAGCTTCATAGGAGTAAAGCAATAGGTCAGCAAGTAGAGGAGCACAATTTGTTCCCATTTGAATGCCGACCGTTTGTTGAAAAACGTATCCACCACCCTGAACAAATATGTTGTCGATAATAAATTCCAGCATTTTGAAAACATCTTCTGAAGAATATTTGGAAGATGATTTAGAATGATTTTTTTTAAATTATGAGGAATCTCTACCAAGAACTATATATTTGTATCTAGGTGTATCATTAGTTTTTTTTTGTTGAGAAACAACGATGTATAATGTTTTTAAGTCAGGATTTTAACTGAGTATGGGGAATAGAAGTATACAGTGTTGAAAAATCATTGTTTTTATTCTATTATATTCTAATAATAATCTTGAATTGCGGGTCTCCAAAAGATCTTTCGAATTTTTCAGGGTCGACATTGTACTAATACCATTACGGAAGTAACAAATATTGTGGTAAGACTAGAAAACCCTCTTTGACAGCTGTGAGAATAGAAGTGAAAAAGTTTTGAAAGTTTTGGTGGTACATTTCGCAGATCCAGCTATGTAACGTTGTTTGTATGGATTCTTTTGGGTTCTCTGATAGAAGTTACTATTTTATATTTAGGTTATACGCAGGTGCATGTTACATTTCACCGTTTCTGTTCTTTTGTTTTCTCTGTGTTGAGTGATCATCAATGAAAATACAACTAGAATACTAGAATTGTGGGGTTGTCATTGCCTCCACAATTTCACAATTATCTCTTTACAAAAGGACCTTTGATTGCTCTTGGTAGTACTTTTATTGCCTCCTGATTTCTAGATCTTTTTTTGTTGGACTGCTTGTTGTATACAGCTGATTTATGGATTTAAATTTCTATGTATTTAGTTCGAAAGCAGCTGTTGCTCTGAAATTGGTATGATTGTTATTTAAAACAAAACAGCGTCGGATATCTGCTTTATTATTCTGATGCATTAAAATAATGATATCGAAAGTTGTAATACATTTTGTACTTAATTATTTTTTTTTTGTCGCCCGAATTCGAAAGATTGGTTCTTCGACCTTATTACTTTTGTAATGAATTTTCTGTAACGTACAATATATGTTTGGTTCAAGTTCATGTCTAGAATAAAATGGAGGTAAATAAAAACAATAATAAGAAACTACATGTTTATTGTTTTTTGAGAAAGCAGATGAAATAATAATAAAATAATATTATGTGATAAGGAGTACACATTCACCATTCGACCACGAAAACTGATTACAAAACGAAACACAAGAAAAAAAAAATAGGCCTCCCAGAAACGAGGAAAAAAAAACGGAAACAAACCACCCCGCCCCCACCCCCCAAAAAACAAAAAACAAAACAAAACAAACAAACAAACAAAACAAAACAAATTAATTATAAATATCGAAAAAAAAGTTATTACCTCTAGTTGATGTATTATTTCTACCTCAAACAGGATAATATCAACAAAATAATAATAAAAAAACATCAGCATTTAACAATGACTTATATTTATCTATAGTAATGGATACATAGATACAAAGGTCAATTACACCTAGTAATCGTCAAACATCTCCCTTAATGGAATAACAATAGAACAGCTATAGGAAATGTTGGAATGAAAACATCCGTTTCGTGTGGATATAAGGATATGACCAATTACAATCAATTGAATTCAAATTTATAAGGAAATTTATTTCTTCCGGGGATCTATATGTTAGAAAACAACAACGAAATACATACAACATAACCTAAATTACATAGAAGTGTTCTTTGTATACATGTAGTTAAAGACTTGCTATCAAATTTGAGTTTTTCCTTATAAGGTAAAGTAAAAACTGTCAAACACATCCGTCATGGAAGAGCACATGGTCACATAAATAGGAGATCATTATATACAGGTAAATATAAGTCACATTCAACAGTGTTAGTTATACCCAAGATGCACAGGTCAAACAAAATGAAGAAAAAGTACAAGTACACAAACATTTCCCAATGACGTTTTATTGGCAATCCATAAACAATACAGTGAAACCTACTTAAACCGAACCCAGCATGATGACCTGAGCAAACTAGATTTCTTCTTTTAAAATCTCCTCATATTAAGTTCAATGCATTTCGAACCTGTTCATTACAAAACAAATCAAAGCAATTTTTACAGTCTAAAAAGAGGTTTTGTTTATTCAAGTTTCACTGTATATTGCAAGGACATTTATACAGGGAACATTGGATAACAAGGAGAATTACATACATAATGACTGAAAAACAAACAAAAATCAAAGAAAAAGAAAGATTTAAACTTAAACAATATCTAGTTTTCTTACTGAATCATCTTTGATCAGCCTATGATTTTAAATCCTTTGTTTACATCATCATACACATCGTTGTAGCCACCACGGCGTGCGGGCGTGTCGCAGGCGTCGATGTATGTGTCACGAAGGCGTACTTTATTGGCATATGGTGATTTAGAAGGTGGTGGGTAGTTGTCACGTCGGGTTGTCTCGAAAGAAGGTGGAATGTCAGCTTCTCTTGATTTCCTAGATTCATAGTTTATACAATTCAAGTAATTATGTTTTCACCAATGGCGAGACTTATCATCATGAAAACATCAATTACATCTGTAAATATATTTTAACGTTTTTTCAAACCCAAATGTTCTAAGAAGGATTAGAGATTCTTGCGTGTTACAAAACACGCAGCATGATGCAGGTTTTTGAGGAAGCAGATATGAAATAATAATAAAAATATATTATGTGATAAAAGGTACACATTCACCATTCGACCACGAAAACTGATTACAAAACGAAACACAAGATACAAAATATACCAGTTTTATATAAATATTGTAAATTTCGAAATACTGTACACGTGTTTCAAGAAGTAACCTCTAATCAGCAAGATACTGCAAGATTTCATAAATAGGGAAGATAATATATATATAATTCGGGGTCAGACAAGTCTGACTCGTGGGTTGGTTAATACCCTCAGGGAACTTATTTGTTTCGTTATGTTCACTTATGCACCTGATAAATGCTGAATTTAAGGTTACGTTTGTTAGCTCTAGAACAAAAAATGTTTGATTTATGTTTTCTATTATCGTATACCGAAATTCACTGAACAGTTTCCATTCCTCAAAAAACCTAAGACGTTTGTCTTCTTGGTTTTATTTCAATTCAAAAATATTACTTATTACCATGCTGCTTATCAAAGTTAACGTTTCTTTTTTGCGTGTTTTGTCCCTTTTCCCAATATTTCGTCTGGCTATTTTTTTCCGAATTGTAATTGTAATTGGTGTTCACAGTTTCGGTTTATTTTACACTTCTTACGAACGGCCCCTTGTACTTTTGATAGTGACTCTGGTTCTGAACGGATTCCTTCGTTTACGTATCCAATTACGAGATTGTTAAGTCGACTTTTATAATCCAGTTAATTTACTATAAAATTTACAACTACAGATAAAAACGACTCACATTTTCTTGAGCTTCAAAATAATAATGATGATGACGAGGAGGAGTGTGATGATGAAAACACAAACAGCTATCACAACTGAAAATAGTTAGTACAATTTAGGGAATTAGCACTCTGATAAAAGATCCGACTTTTATTGAAATGCGGTATTTATATCATTGTTAAGTTAAACTATAATGACATCACACGACATCTTAGAGGAAGACCTAAAAAATACCTAGAACTCAAATTCAATGACTAAAACATTGGCAGCATGTCTATCGCTCTACCTTGAACAATTAAAAACTGCATACCATTTCTATAAATAACCTTACATTTCATATACACGATTGGTGTTTTTGTATTTCATCATACTTGATATTATAAGTTTGTTAACGTACAAAATAAGATATATACAAATGGAAAAAAGAAATTCAATAGTTTTCGAATATTCGAATCCTTAAAATTGCAAATATTCGCTTGAATGTTTTACACAATGCCAAGTTACAGTGTAGATCATCGGCAAAAAGTGAAAAAAAAAGAATTCCAATTTCTGAAATGTAAAAAAACCTGAACAAAAAAAAGAAGATTTTATTGCAAAATTGAAAGCGTAAAAAAACCACAAAATGATAAACACACGTTTTTATCGGAAATCATATATCACAATCCCATATCTAAAATATTCTACTTTTTTCAAGAGCAGATTTGTGAAATCGTTTTTTCACCACCTATCTGTGTTCGTTAAGAAATTGTTTTTTCAATTCCATATCATGTAAATTTGAATTGGAATGTTTTGGAAAGAGGAATAAGATCTCATGTATTGAAATATTGAAAGAAAAAAAATCATTTTTTCCATCAGTATATGTAAAAAAAATACCGTTAATTTACTATTCAATCCGATTTGAATGACAAAAGTATCATTTATGTTTCGGGGAAAAAAATTGATTATGACTTGTTATACAATTTACTAATGTAGTAATAGAGGATACTAAACGATATTTATGATGAATTAAAGAACATTGAATGTTTATTTGATGCCAAGCATGTTGATAAACTTTACGGCTTCTCAGTTAATGATCCATGTAAGTGTTGATCAGTGTATAAACATTTTCATAAAAAAGTATCAAAGCATTCGAATGAACAGTTCATACATTGTCAATTGATATTAATTAATAATACAAAGGGACACTTCGTGCAACTGGAACTTAATTGAGAAACTGTATCAAGATGCCATTCTCAGTTAAATGATTGATTTTATTAACCTTGCCCCGTGACTTTTGAAAGCCGAAAATGAAAAAGGGACTACAAGTATTAAACCTGAAGCATCCTAAAAGAAATTCAAATCACAAGTGAGCAGTATGATTGAGTCAGTAATGAAGAATTATGTTTGGTTCTTCCATATTCCTTTTTGAATCATTTATTTTCATTATAGCATAACAATTTTTTGTTTAAATTTGGTTTTGAATTGAAAAGTCATAAACAATCATTTTTCTGTCCAGGATCATGTAACTACATAAAAGCTGCAGTCTTGGGTGAAATTCATATAAGGAAAGGGTTAATATTTGCATTAAATACGAGTTTTTTGTATCTGTTTTGTTTATAAATTGAATGCATCACTTTTCTTCCATTAATATTAACGTTGGTTTTCCCGATCATTCGTAAAAGGACATTTTTGACAGCATTGGAATACAAAACACTTTACATTATACGGAGCTTAATTATTTTAACGCTAGAGCTTGTAATAACTTAGCTGACGAAAAATGGCCAATAGAACCTCTTATTTGTAGCTATATCAAATTCGTTATGGAGTGTGATAACATACCCGAGATTGGCAGTGTGAGGAAACGTGGAAACTCGTTTTTATCACCATTGTTCCTAGATTTCATTGGATGACATGCCTCTTTGCATAGGAAGGGTAACTTTGTCGAACAGTTTTCTACTTGAAATGATTCATTTGATGTCATTACAATGCCTTTGCAATCCCCAAATTCAACAGATTGATCTGAAAAAGGTATAATATTTCACATTCTTACTCTGTATTTTTATGTTTTGTAGGTTGATATGATATTGAAGATATGACAGTAATTCGTAAGTTGAAGGCTTATTGGCATTATGTGTATTGACAACTGTTAAAATCAAACCAAACAAATACATTTGTAGATAATAACTTATGTTTTTATTTGTTAAAAACTTTCTGAATGATATATATTTTTCGGGTAACATGTTATTTTGTTCAAACTGATTTGGTACTGTTACATTATTTACATCCATTTATACGTTGTCCGCTTTTCAAAAGTTCCGAAACACAATAACGGTATTATTACGGATCAGAAAATTACGAAAATTAGAAATTGGTGCTAAGTAATATCTCTATATTATATACGATAAAATATGGTTTGAGAGCAGGCAGTTGACAATTTGATATTTACAAGTGTTAACTGGAACAACCTTGTTTTTCCAAAATAGTGTAACATTCTTTGAATATCATTAAAACAATACAGATAAAGAATGGGTCATGTACTATGTAACACTAGTGTCGATAATTCCACCTGTTTATTAACAGGGATACTCGTCCTTTAAAAGTTTGGAAAAAATAAAGAAACTGATACGCACTTGCCAAAAACTAGGATAAAATATAAGAATATTTCACTTCAATACGTTTTAATGTGATTGTTTTGGGAATCTTACTTCACTTTATTGGTTTGGCAAAACTATAGTCATCAGTTTTCGGCTTACATACATAGAATGAGTATGTATATTTTCATCAACAGATAAAAATAGGGCTACATTAGGTCTATATCAAAATTGATCCTGAAATGAATCCTTAGTTTCGTAATGTCTTTTTTAAGGAGATTTTGGTCACATGCTTTAGCAACTTAGTATTCCTATCATAAAAAGCTATTATATCAAGCTCTGACATAACGTATGAGTTAAGTTTACATTTTTACATTTAATCGGTATTCTTGCCATCCCGCCTAGAAGACACAGATTGTCAACATGAATAATATCTAAAAAAAATCCAAAAAAAAAAAAAAAACTAATATAATAACTAATACCTTCCATAGTCAAGTGTGTCCGAAATATCGATGTCCAGTAAAATTTGCTAGCTTGTTGAGTATAGGTCAGATTTCTTGGAATAATGTGGTAGCCTTTCTGTCGACATTCGTTTTGATAGCCATACCAGTTCGTTTGACCAATTTCAGCTAAAAAGGTGAAACATATACCGTGGAGACTTCAAAGTTCTTGAACAGACATTGATGAAACTTGTGAATAAAGATATAACAAAAAGATCTGATCATACTGGTTTTTTACCTAACTAACAAATTAAGTGATGTATTTTTTCAAATGTGAAAAAAATGACATGTGTTAGTAACACATAAATGCAATCTATAAAAAATAATTTATCATCTGACTAAGAACATACTTTGTGTGGATGTGCAGACATAGCCCAGTTTATCATTGCAATCCTTTACTATATATTTGCTTTTATCTTCTCTGTCCCTAGCAATGCATTCCTTTTCTATATATTTCGTTGAAGGAACCAGATCATCGACTGAAAATTAAAAAAAAGAGATCTGTTGGACGAATAAAAGTAACTGTATGGTAAGCGTACACATTCTAAGATATTTAGACACTAAAATGACCAACAATCCTACACACTTGTGCCCTTCTTGTTCTTTGAATATTTGACTTTGAAAGACCTTAACAACACCAAATTAAGCACTTTAGTTTATTCAAAGTTAGAGACTGTTTTTGACATTATCACATTTAAGTCTTTTTTACTTATCTTCTAAAACAATGAACAACACCTACTTTTGACATATTCAAAAATCATTGTAGATCCTCCTTCTGAACATGCAAACTCTGATGAATCATTTTTACAAGTTTGTTTGCAGTCTTTCAGTCTGTAATCCACTGTTGGTTTTGTATTCAAGCAAATGCAATCCTTATTCTGAAACCATATACTACTTCATATTTTGTTCACAGACATTCAGATCATATCCTTTCTTTATTTAAATAATTTCTAACATAAGTTAAAGCATTTTTAACATTTTGCTATGTTTTGTTGAATTATATGTAGGTTTGTCTACAAATCGTCTTTCCAATGGGCGCAGTTAAGGGAAATTAAATATGTTTATTCGTCATCAATGCTTGACACGTAATGCCTAATGTACGTTTTTGTTACTACAAAAAAGAACAAAAATCAGAACCAAATTTATGAATGCAAAATTAAAGTACTTAAAATAAAGTGCATTAAATAAAGATAAGACAAACCTCGTAAGCAAAAAACGATTTATCCGAACAATAGAAAACACATCCATCTAATGATGCTGATATTGTTCTTTGCCACTTCTTAGATGTACAACCTACACATATAGGATTATTTGTGTATTTTTTCTTTAGTATTATAGACATTCAAAAACATTAATATTAATGTTTTTGTTTTTTTTTTTTTTAAATAACAAGTATGTATCATCTTCGGATTTTCATATCTACGTTACACAGTGGAAAATAGTATAAATAAAGAAAATTTGTAAAAATGAAATTGATGAAAGTAAATACCAAATTACAAAACTAACCATGACGGTTTATGTTCTTGCATTTGAATGCAACATTAAAGAGTTCCTATTGTCTATCGATTTTTTTTTAAACTGAAAGTACACTTAAATCAACATTTTCATTCAACATTAATAATGCACTTGATCTTACCAATAAATACTGTCCATTTAGAATACTTGACTCTTGTTCCTGTCCAGGCATGTCGTTTGTTTGCTTGGGTGTTTAGTATTTGAGTTATGTTTGAGAGGTCTGCACTTTCATCAATATGCGTTTTTGTTGCTAAAGTACAAACAGTATAACCTGTTTTCCAGTCAGTCGCAGGTAACCCAAGATAAAGAGAAGCTGAAAAAGTATAAGTCGTGTTAGTACGTGGACGGAGATAACACCCGTGCACCTCCAACAGATCAACTAAAATATACCTCCCAGTTATGAATCATTTTGTCGGCAAAAAGTAAACTGAAGCATTTTACATTTTTATTTTGCACTATCTCTGCATTGTTGAGGCAAAATTCCAATTCTGTGTTTTTTATCCGTCTAACTTCATCTGTCTACAGAACCAAGTAATCTTGCATATATAGATATCACCAAATAGCCAAAAGTTTCCAACCCTACCACAGAAATTGCGGTAACATGTAGGACTTTGGAGTAAAATGAACAAAATATGTATACTACCCAAAACAAATCTCTAAAATTGACATTTTATTTTCAGTTTCAAAACCTCTAGAGTATTTATGCTTCAGTAAAAATGCCTTGATATTTTCAGTTGAGTACCATTAAAAATTATTATTCTGCGGTTATCATGATGACGTCTGGTGATTTTCATAGTCAGAATTTAACACAATTACATAAAATTGGATTTCCGATATGCTTATAAGGAAGTCGCACATCAATAAAAAAACGTCTTTAATTTCGTATTACGCGAATAAGTTTAGATATGCATTACTTTGGCTCATTAGAAAGCTTAGCCGCTAAACATTTGTATTTGAAAGAGAAATCTAGAAAACCAAGATTCGAGCGAAAATCAAAAGAATGTAATCCAGGGACAAAGACCAGACATGGAAAACAGGCACACACAACAAGGAACATAGAGTAACCAAAATAATACATACAAAGTAACAAAAGTAAACGAGCAACTCAAACCCCACTAAAATGGGAGCATGTATCATGTGCACCTGTACGGTAATCGTTATGTGCTTCTCTAGGTTATGTAACTAGAAATTCCCACCGAGTTGCTCATAAAAAGTCAAGTCCAGAGTAGTCGAAAGAGCAAAGGAAAACGGTGACACGTTGAATAAATCAGTTTTGTGGTTTTCGTTACGATCCACGAGTTCGTGATTACGACAAAGAACCTCTGTAGTGATGACGTCAATCTTGTAGCAACAAAACCCTTCTCCGGAAGCCTAATTGTAAGACGTCTAGCGCGATACAGAAGGTCTGTATAGTTACGACAAGCTCTGGCATAACTTTGTGTTTGAAAACTCCATACGGAAAACCTGAAGGGATGTTGCAACAGATGACAGGAAAATTGACAATACAGAATGAAAAGTCATCAAATTTGTCATATAGTTTGGTCAATAGCTGTCCTTTACCATCGACCTCTAAGTGTCCGTCAAGATTTGACTGACTTTACAGTGTCTGTAGTATCCTTTATCTCAAGTTCTTTGGGGTAGGTGCGATTTATCACACCCCGAGACTTATATTATTCAACGATAATATGTCATTTAAATAGCGGAAACTGAGAATAATGGTTCTAGATTATTGGTGTTCTTTTTTTTTTCATCAGATCAGGTATAAAGTCAGACTCATATAAGAGTGACAGAATCGGTGACGGAATAGGTCAGGAAGTAGAGAAGCGCATTTATTCCCATTGGATTGCCGACTGTTTGTTGTACGCCAACCACACTGGACAAATATGTTGTCGATAAACAATCCCAGCGTAATCAAAAAAACATTTTCTTCGGTATATTTGGAAGTATAAGGAATCTCTAGCAAAGAACTTCATATTTGAATCGTACTGTCTGTTTTGATCAATAGCGATGTTTTTAGGCGGAATTTTAACTGAGTATTGGGAAAAATAAATAAAGTCATAGGCTTTAATGCTATTGTATTCTGATAATAATCTTGAACTGAGGATTTCCTTTGATAGCTGTAAGTATAAAAAAGATCAATTTTGAAAGAGGTTTTGTGGTACATTTTGCAGATCCAGTTATGCAGCGTTGTTTGTATAGATTATTGTGGAGTTTAGGAATCCAGTACTTAGTTATAGAAAGGACGTTACGGAGAAATTCGTTTTCGATAGTTTTAATTTTCCGTTATGACGTGACTGGAAGGACTATATTTGAGTGAGGGTAACAACAAAATTACCGCAAACTAGTCTGATTCATAATCAAGTCCAAAATAAATCTGGCAAAATAGATATTACGCCACCGGAGCAGCTGGTACCGCACTGGTCCTGATTTGGTACAGACACAAAATAATGGGTTAAATCTAGGTTTAACAGCGTGCTAAACCTCCCTATTCCAATGCGGCGTGAATTGAGAGTTTTGGAAACAACATTCAGGTTTTTTTTGCCTTGAGGTCCTCATTCTCTGCGACATGCAAAAGCCTTTTATAAATGAGAATTTGGATGTAATAGGTGAAGTTTAGGAATATGAAATAATCGGTATTGATTTGTCTTTGAATTACAAAGGAAAATTGTTCGTGACATTTGTTAGGGAAGATGTTAGCTAAATTAATTTCAGCTGAACCTATTCAAGTTTGTAAATGCAATAGTCAATCATCAACTGTTTTCTGACTATTTGCAACTTGCTTTTCCTCAATAAATAAATAATTTGTAGACGAATTTAACTGAACGTCGAATAATAATTGTTGAATGCTTAGCCAAATGTGACTAGAATGATACATTTTAAAATTTTCATTTTCCAAAATCAAAACAAAAAATTATCTCAAATCATTTAACTTCTAATCATACCTACCTATTATATCAATCAATGGAACAAATCCACAAACTTGAAATATTTTTATCATATTTAAACGCACAAACCCGTCGCAAAATGAGCGATTATAGCATTTGTTTCCTTGTGTGAATCATACATCATTAAATTTGATAAGTATTTCTCTATCTCGCTGTATGGCAATTTCCGAGTTAAAAAAGATATATTTGCATATCCATAAAATTGTATATAAGTTTCAATATGTGACCACACGAAGTGCTACACTGCTTGAGTAAGGGTTTCCATTATAGGGGAACTTAGTAAACAATTTATAAAACTGCAAAAGAGCTCATTGATGCAGACAAAAATAGTTCACATGAAATTCAGCAAGAGTTTATACGTGTGTAGATATCTTAAATGCATTACAGAAAATGACCTCAATATACTCTAAATATGTTATTAAGTGAAACTCCATGGTTTATGATTTGAGAGCATAGACTACATGATAGAGATTGAAGATGACTCAAAAATGTACAGGCTAGTCAAAATTAACAAAAAACCAATCAGCACATGATTGTGTGCATATAAATGCGAGAGAAGTTTTTCTTCGATGCGAAGAGGGACAACTCGGCTACTTTTGTAAGATTAATTGTAAAACCTATAAGGTTGCAGTCTTTTTAAGTGAATTTTAGAAATTAAAGCCCGAACGATTAATACTTCTACATTGTAGTTTTATTTTGAGTTAATAAAACTTCTGTTTTTACTCAAAACAAGTTTTTTAGTTTTACAAGTTGATATATATACTTTACTTTGGATGAAAAATAATGAAATGAAACAAAAGTCAGTACAGAAAAAGGCCAAAAAAAACAAACAAACAAAACAAACAAACGAACAAACAAACAAACAAACAAAAGAAAAAAAGGGGGCGCATTATTTTTTTAAGCCTTTATGTTTTTACGTAGTCCCGCTCACTGATATCACAACAGTATTGATCTGATAACTGTTCATTGGTTTGTATCTTCTTACCAACTATTACTTTCACAAAAATTATTTTAATACAAATGTAATTTGCATCAAGAGAACTTGCAACCCAGTTTGTCTTTTTTAGATTTTTTTTAAAAATTAAGGCACCTAATGAGAGGGCCTTTTTATTCTATGCTCTATTCAACGATTTGCGATTTGTTTGATGGGATATTCTAAGTAATAAAATAAGTCACATCTGCTTTGTTTCGTCATGTGATAAGAGCAAATACTTTTTTCAATTGGGACAATTTTTTTTCACACGAAAACTAAAGGAATGATACATATTAATCCGGATTTATTTATGGAGATTCAGTTATAAATTGCTTGGTTTGTCAAATGAGTTTTGTTATAAATTACGTATATAAATACTAATTAATTATATAAACTAAAAATTTAGCCTCAGCGATATTGTGTTAGCGTAATTTCTAGAATTCGACCAAGGCTGAAGGGTACCAATTACCTTAGAATTGGAAGTCACCATCCCGGCACAAATCACGTGTTGGAAATAATGTAGAATTATTCCCAGTTGACCTTGGTATTAAGATGAGATCATTTGGGTGCCTGCATACTACTATTACTTCTGTGAGATCAAACTCAGTTGCTTGGACTTAAACATATCATGTCTACCTGTTCGACTGATTAAACGCAATGGTCCTGAAATGTATTACACTTGTGGTCGGACGTTAAAAATATCATGTCTACCTATTCGACTGATTAAACGCAATGGTCCTGAAATGTATTACACTCTGTGGTCGGACGTTAAACTACAATCAATTGATCGGTGTCTTTTATGTAAGTTGTCATTATTTTCTGACTGCATTACATGTAAGAAGAGTGCAACATTGATGAACAATCTTAAAATTATATAAATGTATGTGTTATTGTGATGTTGGGTCTTTTGTTTGGAACTTTTATATTTTTCAATTCAGAATGAGAACTATTTTAAGAATATACGCTTCATTTAATATTTCTACTTATTACTACGCACAATATCATTCTGTCGTAATTTCAATAGCATTGATGGACAATGGAGTATGCTACAACAAAAATCAATGAATAAAAATACATTGATAATATATGAGAGCAGATAACGGCAGCAGTAAGTCAATCTTAGGACGTTGAAGAATGTAAACGGAATGAATTACAACAAACACTAATCAAATTGATATTGCAAGAGTAATCAAGGGAACCAAAGTTATAGCGGTAATCAAAAGAATGTAATCCATGGACAAAGACCAGACATGGAAAACAGACATACACAACAAAGAACATAAAGTGACTGAAATCATACATACAAAGTAACAAAAGTAAATGAACAAATATTGATATGCTCTACACTAGTTTTAAGGAGTAACATCTCATCAGCAGCATTAGCATCAACTAAAAAGGAAGATCTCAATTCAAATAGACATTGTATACAAGAGATATTCGAAATAGGTAGCCAATTCCTTCACTGAGAGGTTCTAACATGTTCAATGATGAAATACTCTTAATCGATTGTATTTCACTGCAATGATCCTTAAATTGGTAAAATTATATTTAAGTTTTTAGGATTGTTTTATAAAACAAAGTTTTTCATGTGCCAACCGCCGCCTGGTGTTTGAATGGACACCCTGTTGAATAGTTTTATTATGCAAATTTGGCGACGAAAAGCCCGTGGATATATTCGTGCTACTTATGTACTTGTTTCAATTTTTTGTACGTATCTATGATTTGGAATTTTTCATGAAGGGAACAATACTAATGGATTCAATGGAATTACTTGGAAGTAATGACTTTTTTTGTTAAGCCGCTCCTGTGTCTATTTTAACATTTGTGAAAGGTTTCTTTGGATTCGGTAACAGATTGGAGGACAGCGAAATAAATAAATCGGATTTTAGTTTTGTTATGTTTTTGGCAACTGAAATTTGGTGAGATGTACTTTCATCTACAAATTGTAGGTCTGATTTACACAGTGAAGATTAACATAATAGATTACATGCTTATTTATTAAAATGCAATATTTCGACAAAAACTGAAGCGTTCGCATTACCTGTAATGGTACTGACTTGGTACGATCATTTCCGATGGAAATAATAGATTAATCCAGGTATAATAGCGCACTGAATCTCTCTCTTTCACAAGGATTTGTTTCGAGTATATTTCAATACAAACATGCCATATAAAACAGCAAAAAGTAAATTCAGTAATTAAATACTGATGCTGTTATGAAAATAAATCGTATGTAAATCTTTTCTCAGAAACAGAATATTGCTCCATAAAATCTGGATTTTGGAAACAAATCTGCATCATCTAGGTTCAAAGGCCTGCCTAATAGATTACTTCCTTAATATAACTTATATTTTTTCTGCATGTAGAATTAGAATCTATATGAAACTGACTTTGAATGAAAAAAAATAATGAGTACATTATATTGCAGACTGCATTGTTTTAATTAAACGTTACCCTTGAGGAAGAGCAAACCGATCAGAAACGTAGACATTGACTGTTTATATTTGATGTTACATTTTGTGTCCGTACATGGATGTAATGTGGGTCATGACGTAGCTAGACTCATTGCATGTTCAAAATCAAAGTGTTAATTTATATTGCATAAGAAACAAAAAGAAAAAAAAATCGATGTTGTCACTACCTGTGTACCGTTCCAACTCCGTTCTTATCTATGGATTTTTCAATAATATAATGTCATCTCGTTGAGAAGATAAAACATGTGTTTAATATTGTTAACATCATTTTGCTATTATTTTCACATATATGTATTTGATAGTTGCATTTAATCGGAGAAAATCGTATCGTTATGTGTATATTTGTAGCAGTCGATCGTAAATCTAACGCTTGTAGATTGGGTAAGCAGAGTCATGCAGTCAATCTGCCATCGTAAAATCTACATCTACAACGACGACAAAACCGTTATCTCCTATATCCAGATTTACTTATAAAGGTTCTAAAACAATAAGTTTATTAGTCGAATGAATTTAATTACAATTTAAATGTAAATGTGTGTAATTAAGTCTTGAAGAACCTTGGTCGTCTCGCTACAGCATGATTTCATAGATTCGACATCGTCTAAAACATACAAAAAACTTCTTTTTGGAAGTCATTGCCTTGACGCGAAACTCGCGGTATAAATAGTATTGGTTATCAAATCGTTTGGAGTAATGATAACGTGGTTATTTTGGAGACACACCAACCTGTAGGTTGTTAGCCCTGTAAGATTCGTCTCAGATGGTGAGAATAGAACAAATCATGGTCTGTCCATGAATACAAGAATAAAACAATGATTCAATGTCTCAAAATCATATGAATAGATAAAATATGGCACCTCTATTTATATGAAATTTATTTGTTATTCGGTTTCACAATAGTGATAATAATACCAAAGAAAAAATCATTGTTAAAACAATGTGCTTACATTCTATTTACAATAAACGAATTGAAATCATAAAATGTTTAAATCACACTGTCGTTCTCTCAACTTTTAAATTGCCATATTTTGCTTTAGGTTTGCTCAATGACACAGGATAATTTATGGATGTCTATGGTATCTTCGAAAGTTGTCTTCTGTAATCTTTAACTTTCAGTTTCTACAATTGAACATGGCGATTTATAGGTGTCGTTTGCATCTTCACATGTTGTCGTGGTCGAATATTTGTTCATCTCATTCAAGCATGCATCGGTCGAACCGCTATTCATATCTAGATTTCCTTCTCTATCAGCATTTACTTTTTTGTTCCTTTTAGACGTTTGCAAACCTCTTTTCCTCAGAAACTTCTGAACCTCCGATTGTTTGGCACTGGCTAAGACTTTCCGCCAAAACATGCTACTATTATAATATGTATTTGGTTCAAGATAACCGGTCAAATCGCCATTGTTCCTACGTAGTGGGTCTAAATATCCTGAATTATTTGGAGCCTCGTATCCCGAATCGGCCATATATTCTGGTATATCGACAGGAAAATCATAGTTAGAAACATACTCGTATTGAGATTCAGGCATCGACTGTGTTTGTAAAAATTCTGTGTACAAATGCTGCTTGAATTTAGATCGTAACACCCCGCACCTTAAATGATTGCATTGAACATAGTAAATACCATATATAAAATAAAATAAAAATAAAATAAAAAAAACATTTAAATCAAAAGTAACTTTCCACGATATGGATTCATTATACATAAAATTAGTAAAACATGGTTTATATAGAGTAAAATGATAAAACTATCCATCTAATAAAAATATTTATCAACAACGGTACGAACGACAGATTAATTTTTTAATCTTTTAAGATTAAACACAGTTCAATCCGTATAATAAAGTTAACAAAACAATCTAGAAAGACGATTGTCTTCGTGAATACATTTATTTAGTGAAATTAACTTTGCACATGGCGGCTTACAATCGACAAAATGACATGATTGTCATTGAAATATTTGTAAAAAAGGAAAACATGAAAATGATAAAATTATTTCAAAATCGTTATAAATACATGATGTCGAAGATGAATGGGATGTAGCAAAATCATCGTGTCATACAGTGATTCGTGTCGCATTGTTGATTATATGAACTTTGAATTAACAAGAGTGTAAAAACTGTGACCTCGGAGGCTGTAAACAACTACATGTAATAAGTACCTACCCTATAACCACAGATATTAAACACACTATAATTAAAACGGTTACTGCAATCACAACTACAATAAAAAACAAAAGAAGACAATGTTTTCAAGTCTGTTCTGTTACCATGATATGATATATAATTATAACGAGAGTAGGTATGGTGTATATGTCAAAGAGACAACAACCCTATCCGGATGAAAATATCAACCCAAGGCCATTTATTGGTCTTCAATGAACGATGAGGCAACCCTCGTACCACAGGGCAGGTTGTAGCTGGCCACAAAACATCATTATACACAGATATAGTGGCATACTGCTTCATCGTATCAGGCATTTTATAATGTATAGAAGTAAAATTAAAAGCATAAAAGGAGATAAAAACTTCCAAAATATGTTAGATTTAGAAGGCTATTTAATGGTCGTTCCCGCGACGGGACTCAATTTGTACTGCTGTGAAAGAATAATTGCTTGCACAAGATCCAGCGTTTTTGACCACTAAACAAGCTAGACTATCTACAATGTTATCTTTAGCTTACATGGTAATATCTACTTGAATGTAGAATCTAGGATTTGGACCTATATAACTAAAGAACAGCTCATTTATACAGACACATGCAAAATCATTGCACATGAAATTCACGGAATTTGAAATTCTTTGAAATCCACCATGGTTATCACGTGAAAGAGTGACCAAAGGAACCAAGATTCTAGCGGAAATCAAAAGAATTTAATCCAGGAACAAAAACCAGACATGGGAAACAGACACACACAACAAAGAACATATTATTACTAAAAAACGAAAAAAAAAAAAACATAAACAAATAATGAAAAAGTGCAAAGCACCAAAGTAATTTAGACTCCACTAAAACTGGGAGCATGGGCTAGATGCACCGGCATTCATCTTTATTGAAAATTACAGATGGATTTCATGGGAAAAGCCGGTTGACCTAATCTGACCTGGAGTTTTGCATAACATTTATTTGTTAATGTATGTCAACTATAGGACGAACAATCAAATGAAGTTTCAAGTAAAATTAAATAGACTTCTTGAATACGTCTCACAATGTGACCTCAATAATATGCTGTATATCATGTCTCGCCTTAAATGTCCCTGAATTACATTCTTTTGATTCCGCTAGAATTTTGAATCACTTGATTACTTTTTGAAATGTATGATAAAAAGGGTAATCAAGGGAACCAAGGTTATAGCGGTAACCAAAAGAATGTAATCCAGGGACAAAGACCCGACATGGAAACAGACATACACAACAAAGAACATAAAGTAACTAAAATCATACATACAAAGTAACAAAAGAAAATGAGCAACTCTGACTCCATTAAAAACTGGGAGCAAGGACAAGGTGCACCGGTAGGGTAAGCGTCCTCTGTTTGTCTAGAAACACCCGCCGAGTTGCTAATAAAAAGTCAAGTCCGGGGTAGACAAACGAGGAAAGGAAAACTATGACGACCATAAAACTTCTGTAGTGATGACTTCAATCTTATAGCAACATAATCCTGTTCCAGAAGCCTATTTGTTAGAATTCTAGTGTGATACAAAAAATCTGCGTAGTTTCGGCAAGCTCTGGCATAACTTATGAGTTTTGATATGAACACTCCATACGCAGGTCCCGAAGGGATGTTGCCACAGATGACAATTCTGAATGAAAATTCATCTCGTTTGTCGTAAAGTTTTACTATCGATTTCAAAGTGCAAGTCAATATATGAGGCTGACTTCACAGTGTCTGTAGTATCCTTTATCTCAAGTTCTTTTGGGTAGATGCGATGTATCAAATCACCGAAATTAGCATTGTTTAAATATAGTTTCTATGTAGCGGAAACTGAGATTGATGGATCTAGCCAAACGATAGTCTTTCTTTCTGATCAGATCAGGTATAAAGTCAGCCTCATAAGAGTGAAGGAATAGGTCAGCAAGTAAAGGAGCACAATTTGTTCCAATTGGAATGCCGACCGTTTGTTGAAAAACACGTCCACCACACGGGACAAATATCTTGTCGATTAAAAATTCCAGCATTTTGTAAACATCTTCCTCTGTATATTTGGAAGATGATTTGGAATTATTTCTTACAATGTATGAGGAATCTCTCACAAGAACTATATATTTGTATCTAAGTGTACCATCTTTTTTAATAAAAAACAACGATGTATAATGTTTTTAAGTCGGGATTTAAACTGAGTATTGGGAATAGAAGTATACAGTGTTGAAAAATCATAGGTTTTAATGCTATTATATTCAGATAATAGTCTTGAACTAATTGTTTCCAAAAGATCTTTCGAATTTTTCAGGATCCACATTGAATTGGTACCACTACGGGAGTAACAAGTGTTGTGGTAGGACTGCAGACCCTCTTTGACAGTTGTGAGTATAGAAGTTTTGAAAATTGACAACTAAAGGTCCTATATGAAATTGATCCAACGTAACCAAGCGCATGGCATGTGAAAGTTAGAACAGCCTTTCTACGACACAAAACGGGACAACTTTGCTGTTTTTTCAGTTAAGGATTTATTATAGATCTATGGATCTTGTGAGGAAATATACCAATTGTCAAGTCTCGTTGGTTTTATTGTTGTTGTTAAAACTATGTTAGTTGCAAGATGTCATTCATTTACTTTCAGTCTTGAAATGATTAAACTCGGAAGAAGTTTAATTTTTCCATCAGTATATGTATGAAAATACCGCTAATTTAATATTCAATCCGATTTGATAGACACGACTTGTATCATTTATGTTCCCGGTTCCCGGGGAGAAAACAATTATCATTACGACTTGTTATATACTGTACTAATATAGTGATCATGGAGTATACTAAACAATATTTATTGTGAATTAGAGAACATTGAATATTCATTTGATGCCAAGCATGTTGATAAACTTTACGGCTTCTCAGTTAATGACCCATGTAAGTGTTGATCAGTGTATAAACATATTTATAAAAAAGTATCAAATCATTCGAATGAACTGTTCATACTTTGTTAATTGATATCAATTAATAATACAAAGGGACACTTCGTGCAACTGGAACTTAATTGAGAAACTGTATCAAGATGCCATTCTCAGTTAAATTATTGATTTTATAAACCTTGCCCCGTGACTTTTGAAAGACGAAAATGAAAAAAGGGACTACAAGTATTAAATCTGAAGCATCCTAAAAGAAATTCAAATCACAAGTGAGCAGTATGATTGAGTCAGTAATGAAGAATTATGCTTGGTTCTTCTATATTCCTTTTTGAATCATTTATTTTCATTATTGTTTGTTTCAATTTGGTTTTGAATTGAAAAGTCATAAACAATCATTTTCTGTCCAGGATCGTGTAACTACATAAAAGCTGCAGTCTTGGGTGAAATTCATATAAGGAAAGGGTTAATATTTGCATTAAATACGAGTTTTTTGTATCTACTTTGTTTATAAATTGAATGCATCACTTTTCTTCCATTAATATTAACGTTGGTTTTCCCGATCATTCGTAAAAGGACATTTTTGACAGCATTGGAATACAAAACACTTTACATTATACGGAGCTTAATTATTTTAACGCTAGAGCTTGTAATAACTTAGCTGACGAAAAATGGCCAATAGAACCTCTTATTTGTAGCTATATCAAATTGGTTATCGAGTGTGATAACATACCCGAGATTGGCAGTGTGAGGAAACGTGGAAACTCGTTTTTATCACCATTGTTCCTAGATTTCATTGGACGACATGCCTCCTATTTGCGTAGGAAGGGTAACTTTGTCGAACAGTTTTCTAATTGAAATGATTCATTTGATGTCATTACAATGCCTTTGCAATCCCCAAATTCAACAGATTGATCTGAAAAAGGCATAATATTTCACATTCTTACTCTGTATTTTTATGTTTTGTAGGTTGATATGATATTGAAGATATGACAGTAATTCGTAAGTTGAAGGCTTATTGGCATTATGTGTATTGACAACTGTTAAAATCAAACCAAACAAATACATTTGTAGATAATAACTTATGTTTTTATTTGTTAAAATCTTTCTGAATGATATATATATATTTAGGTAACATGTTATTTTGTTCAAACTGATTTGGTACTGTTACATTATTTACATCCATTTATACGTTGTCCGCTTTTCAAAAGTTCCGAAACACAATAACGGTATTATTACGAATCAGAAAATTACGAAAATTAGAAATTGGTGCTAAGTAATATCTCTATATTATATACGATAAAATATGGTTTGAGAGCAGGCAGTTGACAATTTGATATTTACAAGTGTTAACTGGAACAACCTTGTTTTTCCAAAATAGTGTAACATTCTTTGAATATCATTAAAACAATACAGATAAAGAATGGGTCATGTACTATGTAACACTAGTGTCGATAATTCCATCTGTTTATTAACAGGGATACTCGTCCTTTAAAAGTTTGGAAAAAATAAAGAAACTGATACGCACTTGCCAAAAACTAGGATAAAATATAAGAATATTTCACTTCAATACGTTTTAATGTGATTATTTTGGGAATCTTACTTCACTTTATTGGTTTGGCAAAACTATAGTCATCAGTTTTCGGCTTACATACATAGAATGAGTATGTATATTTTCATCAACAGATAAAAATAGGGCTACATTAGGTCTATATCAAAATTGATCCTGAAATGAATCCTTAGTTTCGTAATGTCTTTTTTAAGGAGATTTTGGTCACATGCTTTAGTAACTTAGTATTCCTATCATAAAAAGCTATTATATCAAGACCTAAATGGCAAAATACCAAGTTTGTTGAAGCTTTAGTCTCAAATGTCCAGATTGGACAAAAAAACGCGTGTTAACATCCTTTCGTCATAGGAAATCAATAGACTATGCGCAGAAACAATACTTTTAGACGTCATTCCCACATTGTTGTAACAGCCCGTTAATCTTTTTCAATTTAGTGTAGCACATTTTAAACACAAAGTTTTATCAAAAGGTCGTTTTAGTGGATTAACTTACATTTTCAGTACATGTAAGCCTAGAAACTGAAATAATCTGAGGTATTATTAAAATTAATTGGGTTTCACTAAATTGTTTTTGGTAACTTCTTACAATCAGTGGATTGTGTAAGACAAAATAGACATTTAAGCTATAGATACCATACATAAACTTGACTTTATGTCATTGTAAGCGGGTGTTTAAAATTGCATTTTGAATTTTAGCCACCAGCGATGATTTGATTCTAAGAATTTTCTTTCCTGTCTGTCATTTCACATTGTTGAAGTTTTCAACAGATTTCATTGAAGAACACGATTGTCTTTCAGTCTAATCTTAATTTAAACTATTTAAAGAGTAATCAAGGGAACCAAGGTTATAGTGGTAATCAAAAGAATGTAATCCAGGGACAAAGACCTGACATGGAAAACAGACATACACAACAAAGAATATAAAGTAACTAAAATCATACATACAAAGTAACAGAAGTAAATGAGCAACTCGGACCCCAGTAAAAACTTGGAGCATAGACCAGGTTTACCGGTAGGGTAAGCGTCCTCTGCTTTTCTAGAAACATCCGCCGAGTTGCTCATAAAAGTCAAGTCCATGGTAGACAAACGAAGAAAGGTAAACTATGACCCGTTGAATAAATCAGTTTGCATGGTGCTGATGGATACCTCATAACGATCCACGAGCTCATGATGACGACCATAAAACTTCTGTAGTGATGACTTCAATTTTGTAGCAACATAACCCTGTTCCAGAAGCCTATTTGTGAGAGTTTTAGCGCGATACAAAAAGTATGCGTAGTTTCGGCAAGCTCTGACATAACGTATGAGTTAAGGTTACATTTTTACATTTAATCGGTATTCTTGCCATCCCGCCTAGAAGACACAGATTGTCAACATGAATAATATCTTAAAAAAATCGAAAAAAAAATAAAAACTAATATAATAACTAATACCTTCCATAGTCAAGTGTGTCCGAAATATCGATGTCCAGTAAAATTTGCTACTTTGTTGACTATAGGTCAGATTTCTTGGAAATATGTGGTAGCCTTTCTGTCGACATTCGTTTTGATAGCCATACCAGTTCGTTTGACCAATTTCAGCTAAAAAGGTGAAACACATACCGTGGAGACTTCAAAGTTCTTGAACAGACATTGATGAAACTTGTGAATAAGATATAACAAAAAGATCTGATCATACTGGTTTTTTACCTTACTAACAAATTAAGTGATGTATTTTTTCAAATGTGAAAAAAATGACATGTGTTGGTAACACATAAATGCAATCTATAAAAATTAATTTATCATCTGACTAAGAAACATACTTTCTGTGGATGTGCAGACATAGCCCAGTTTATCATTGCAATCCTTTACTATATATTTGCTTTTATCTTCTCTGTCCCTAGCAATGCATTCCTTTTCTATATATTTCGTTGAAGGAACCAGATTATCGACTGAAAAATTAAAAAAGAGATCTGTTGGACGAAAAAAGTAACTGTATGGTAAGCGTACACATTCTAGGATATTTAGACACTAAAATGACCAACAATTCTACACACTTGTGCCCTTCTTGTTCTTTGAATATTTGACTTTGAAAGACCTTAACAACACCAAATTAAGCACTTTAGTTTATTCAAAGTTAGAGACTGTTTTTGACATTATCACATTTAAGTCTTTTTTACTTATCTTCTAAAACAATGAACAACACCTACTTTTGACATATTCAAAAATCATTGTAGATCCTCCTTCTGAACATGCAAACTCTGATGAATCATTTTTACAAGTTTGTTTGCAGTCTTTCAGTCTGTAATCCACTGTTGGTTTTGTATTCAAGCAAATGCAATCCTTATTCTGAAACCATATACTACTTCATATTTTGTTCACAGACATTCAGATCATATCCTTTCTTTATTTAAATAATTTCTGACATAAGTTAAAGCATTTTTAACATTTTGCTATGTTTTGTTTAATTATATGTAGGTTTGTCTACAAATCGTCTTTCCAATGGGCACAGTTAAGAGAAATTAAATATGTTTATTCGTCATCAATGCTTGACATGTAATGGCTAAATGTACGTATTTGTTACTACAAAAAAGAACAAAAATCAGAACCAAATTTATGAATGCAAAATTAAAGTACTTAAAATAAAGTGCATTAAATAAAGATAAAACAAACCTCGTAAGCAAAAAACGATTTATCCGAACAATATAAAACACATCCATCTAATGATGCTGATATTGTTCTTTGCCACTTCTTAGATGTACAACCTACACATATAGGATTATTTGTGTATTTTTTCTTTAGTATTATAGACATTCAAAAACATTAATATTAATATGTTTGTTTTTAAGAAAATTAACAAGTATGTATCATCTTCGGATTTTCATATATACCTCACACAGTGGAAAATAGTATAAATAAAGAAAATTTGTAAAAATGAAATTGATGAAAGTAAATACCAAATTACAAAACTAACCATGACGGTTTATGTTCTTGCATTTGAATGCAACATTAAAGATTTCCTATTGTCTATCGATTTTTTTTAAATTGAAAGTACACTTGAATCAACATTTTCATTCAACATTAATAATGCACTTGATCTTACCAATAAATACTGTCCATTTAGAATACTTGACTCTTGTTCCTGTCCAGGCAGGTCGTTTGTTTGCTTGGGTGTTTAGTATTTGAGTTATGTTTGAGAGGTCTGCACTTTTATCAATATGCGTTTTTGTTGCTAAAGTACAAACAGTATAACCTGTTTTCCAGTCAGTCGCAGGTAACCCAAGATAAAGAGAAGCTGAAAAAGTATAAGTCGTGTTAGTACGTGGACGGAGATGACACCCGTGCACCTCCAACAGATCAACTAAAATATGATATTCAATAATCCTTATACCTCCCAGTTATGAATCAATTTGTCGGCAAAAGGTAAACTGAAGCATTTCACATTTTTATTTTGCACTATCTCTGCATTGTTGAGGCAAAATTCCAATTTTGTGTTTTTTATTCATCTTACTTCATCTGTCTACAGAACAAAGTAATCTGGCATATATAGATATCACCAAATAGCCAAATGTTTCCAATCGTACCACAGAAATTGCGGTAACATGTAGGACTTTGGAGTAAAATGAACAAAATATGTATACTACCCAAAACGAATCTCTAAAATTGACATTTTATTTTCAATTTCAAAACCTCTAGAGTATTTATGCTTCAGTAAAAAATGCCTTGATATTTTCAGTTGAGTACCATTAAAAATAATACTTCTGCGGTTATCATGATGACATCTGGTGATTTTTATAGTCAGAATTTATCACAATTACATAAAATTGGAGTTCCGATATTCTTATAAGGAAGTCGCATTAATTCGACTCTGTTATTACATCAACAAACACGTTTTTAATTTCGTATTACGAGAATAAGTTTTGATATGCATTACTTTGGCTCATAAGAAAGCTTAGAAGCTAAACATTTGTATGTGAAAGAGTAATCTAGGAAATCAAGATTCTAGCGAAAATCAAAATAATGTAATCCAGGGACAAAGACCAGACACGGAAAACAGGCACACACAACAAAGAACATAGAGTAACCAGAATAATTCATACAAAGTAACAAAAGTAAGCGAGCAACTCGAACTCCACTAAAAATGGGAGCATGGATCATGTGCACCGGTACGGTAATCGTTATATCCTTCTCTAGGTTATGTAACAAGAGATTCCCACCGAGTTGCTTATAAAAAGTGAAGTCTAGAGTAGTTGAAAGAGCAAAGGAACACGGTGACACGTTGAATAAATCAGTTTCGTGGTTTTCATAACGATCCACGAGTTCGTGATTACGACAAAGAACCTCTGTAGTGATGACGTCAATCTTGTAGCAACAAAACCCTTTTCCAGAAGCCTAATTGTAAGAAGTCTAGCGCGATACAGAAGGTCTGTATAGTTACCACAAGCTCTTGCATAACTTTGTCTTTGAAAACTCCATACCGAAATGCTGAAGGGATGTTGCAACAGATGACAGGAAAATTGACAATACAGAATGAAAAGTCATCAAGTTTGTCATATAGTTTGGTCAATAGCTGTCCTTTACCATCGACCTCTAAGTGTACGTCAAGATTTGACTGACTTTACAGTGTCTGTAGTATCCTTTGGGGTAGATGCGATTTATCACACCCCAGACACTAGGATTATTCAACGATAATATTTGTCATTTATTTAGCGGAAACTGAGAATAATGGTTCTAGATTATTGGTGTTCTTTTTTTATTCATTAGATCAGCTATAAAGTCAGACTCATATAAGACTGACAGAATCGGTGACGGAATAGGTCAGGAAGTAGAGAAGCGCATTTATTCCCATTGGATTGCCGACTGTTTGTTGTACGCCAACCACACTGGACAAATATGTTGTCGATAAACAATCCCAGCGTAATCAAAAAACATTTTCTTCGGTATATTTGGAAGTATAAGGAATCTCTAGCAAAGAACTTCATATTTGAATCGTACTGTCTTTTTTGATTAACAACGATGTTTTTAGGCGGAGTTTTAGCTGAGTATGGGGGAAAATAAATAAAGTTGAAAAATCATAGGCTTTAATGCTATTGTATTCTGATAATATTCTTGAACTGAGGGTTTCCTTTGGTAGCTGTGAGTATAAAAAAGATAAATTTTGAAAGAGGTTTTGTGGTACATTTTACAGATCCAGCTATGCAGCGTTGTTTATATAGATTATTGTGGAGTTTAGGAATCCAGTACTTAGTTATAGAAAGGACGTTACGGAGAGATTCGTTTTCGATAGTTTTAATTTCCCGCTATGACGTGACTGGAAGGACTATATTTGAGTGAGAGTAACAACAAAATTACCGCAAACTAGTCTGATTCATAATCAAGTCCAAAATAAATCTGGCAAAATAGATATTACACCACCGGAGCAGCTGGTACCGCACTGGTCCTGATTTGGTACAGGCACAAAATAATGGGTTAAATCTAGGTTTAACAGCGTGCTAAACCTTCCTATTCCATTGCGGCGTGAATTGAGAGTTTTGGAAACAACATTCAGGTTTTTTTTTGCCCTGAGGTCCTCAATCTCTGCGACATGCAAAAGCCTTTTATAAATGAGAATTTGGATGTAATAGGTGAAGTTTAGGAATATCAAATAATAGGTATTGATTTGTCTTTGAATTACAAGAAAATATTGTTCGTGGCATTTGTTATGGAAGATGTTAGCTAAATTAATTTCAGCTGTACCTATTCAAGTTTGTAAATGCAATAGTCAATCATCAACTGTTTTCTGACTATTTGCACCTTTCTTTTCCTGAATAAAGGAATAATTTGTAGACGAATTTAACTGAACGTCGAATAATAATTGTTGAATGCTTAGCCAAATGTGACTAGAATGATACATTTTAAAATTTTAATTTTCCAAAATTAAAACACAAAATTATCTCAAATCATTTAACTTCTAATCATACCTACCTATTATATCAATCAATGGAAAAAATCCACAAACTTGAAATATTTTTATCATATTTAAATGCACAAACCCGTCGCAAAATGAGCGATTATAGCATTTGTTTCCTTGTGTGAATCATACATCATTAAATTTGATAAGTATTTCTCTATCTCGCTGTATGGCAATTTCCGAGTTAAAAAAGATATATTTGTATATCCATAAAATTGTATATAAGTTTCAATATGTGACCACACGAAGTGCTACACTGCTTGAATCAGGGTTTCCATTATAGGGGAACTTAGTAAACAATTTATAAAACTGCAAAAGAGCTCATTGATGCAGACAAAAATAGTTCTTATGAAATTCAGCAAGAGGTTATACGTGTGTAGATATCTTAAATGCATTACAGAAAATGACCTCAATATACTTTAAATATGTTATTAAGTGAAACTCCATGGTTTATGATTTGAGAGCATAGACTACATGATAGAGATTGACGATGACTCAAAAATGTACAGGCTAGTCAAAATTAACAACAAACCAAACAGCACATGATTGTGTGCATATAAATGCTAGAGAAGTTTTTCTACGATGCGAAGAGGGACAACTCGGCTACTATTGTAAGATTAATCGTAAAACCTATAAGGTTGCAGTCTTTTTAAGTGAATTTTAGAAAATAAAGCCCGAGCGATTAATACTTCTATATTGTACTTTTATTTTGAGTTAATAAAACGTCTGTTTTTACTCAAAACAAGTTTTTTAGTTTTACAAGTTGATATATACACTTTACTTTGGATGAAAAATAATGAAATGAAATAGATGAAAACAAAAGTCAGTACAGAAAAAGGCCAAAAAAAAACCAAACAAAACAAACAAACAAACAAACAAACAAACAAAAAGGAAAAGAAGGGGGCGCACTATTTTTTTAAGCCTTTATGTTTTACGTAGTCCCGCTCACTGATATCACAACAGTATTGATCTGATAACTGTTCATTGGCTTGTATCTTCTTACCAACTATTACTTCACAAAAAATATTTTAATACAAATGTAATTTGGATCAAAAGAACTTGCAACCCAGTTTGTATTTTTTAGATTTTTTTTTAAATTAAGGCACCTAATAAGAGGGCCTTTTTATTCTATGCTCTTTTCAACGCTTTGCTATTTGTTTGATGGGTTATTCTAAGTCATAAATTAAGTCACATCTGCTTTGTTTTGTCATGTGATACAACAAGCGCAAATACTTTTTTTCAATTGGGAGAATTTTTTTTCACACGAAAACTAAAGGAATGATACATATTAATCCGGACTTATTTATGGAGATTCAGTTATAAATTGCTTGGTTTGTCAAATGAGTTTTGTTATAAATTACGTATATAAATGCTAATTAATTATATAAACTAAAAAACTAGCCTTAGCGATATTGTGTTATCGTAATTTCTAGAATTCGACCAAGGCTGAAGGGTATCAATTACCTTAGAATTGGAAGTCACCATCCCGGCACCAATCACGCGTTAGAAATAATGTAGAATTATTCCTAGTTGGCCTTGGTATTAAGATGAGATCATTTGGGTGCCTGCATATTATAGGCTATTACTTCTGTGAGATCCACCTCAGTTGCTTGGACTAAAACATATCATGTCTACCTGTTCGACTGCTTAAAGTTAGATATTGTATACAAGAGATATTCGAAATAGGTAGCCAATTCCTTCACTGAGAGGTTCTAACATGTTCAATGATGAAATACTCTTAATCGATTGTATTTCACTGCAATGATCCTTAAATTGGTAAAATTATATTTAAGTTTTTTAGGATTGTTTATAAAACAAATGTGCCAACCGCCGCCTGGTGTTTGAATGGACACCCTGTTGAATAATTTTATTGTGCAAATTTGGCGACGAAAAGCCCGTGGATATATTCGTGCTACTTATGTACTTGTTTCAATTTTTTGTACGTATCTATGATTTGGAATTTTTCATGAAGGGAACAATACTAATGGATTCAATGGAATTACTTGGAAGTAATGACTTTTTTGTTAAGCCGCTCCTGTGTCTATTTTAACATTTGTGAAAGGTTTGTTTGGATTCGGCAACAGATTGGAGGACAGCGAAATAAATAAATCGGATTTTAGTTTTGTTATGTTTTTGGCAACTGAAATTTGGTGAGATGTACGTTCATTTACAAATTGTAGGTCTAATTTACACAGTGAAGATTAACATAATCGATACATGCTTATTTATTAAAATGCAATATTTCGATAAAAACTGAAACGTTCGCATTATCTGTAATGGTACTGACTTGGTACAATCATTTCCGATAGAAATAATAGATTTATCCAGGCATAATAGCGCACTGAATTTCTCTCTTTCATAATGATTTGTTTCTAGTATATTTCAATACAAACATGCCATATAAAACAGCAAAAAGTA
The DNA here is from genome assembly GCA_037379345.1 of Perna viridis. NCBI lineage: Eukaryota > Metazoa > Mollusca > Bivalvia > Mytilida > Mytilidae > Perna > Perna viridis. The sequence continues at coordinate 36,502,413 of CM074514.1, read as the reverse complement.
AATTCAGTAATTAAATACTGATGCTGTTATAAAAATCAATCGTATGAAAATCTTTTCTCAGAAACAGAATATTGCTCCATAAAATCTGCATTTTGGAAACAAATCTGCATCATCTAGGTTCAAAGGCCTGCCTAATAGATTACTTCCTTAATATAACTGATATTGTTTTCTGCATGTAGAATTAAAATTTATATGAAACGGACTCTGAATTAAAAAAAAATAATGAGTACATTATATTGCAGACTGCATTGTTTTAATTAAACGTTACCCTTGAGGAAGAGCAAACCGACCAGAAACGTAACATTGACTGTTTATATTTGATGTTACATTTTGTGTCCGTACATGGATGTAATGTGGGTCATGACGTAGCTAGACTCATTGCATGTTCAAAATCAAAGTGTTAATTTATATTGCATAAGAAACAAAAAGAAAAAATCGATGTTATCACTACCTGTGTACCGTTCCAACTCCGTTCTTATCTATGGATTTTTCAATAATATAATGTCATCTCGTTGAGAAGATAAAACATTGTTTAATATTGTTAACATCATTTTGCTATTATGTTCACATATATGTATTTGATAGTTGCATTTAATCGGAGAAAATCGTATCGTTATGTGTATATTTGTAGCAGTCAATCGTAAATCTAACGCTTGTAGATTGGGTAAGCAGAGTCATGCAGTCAATCTGCCATCGTAAAATCTACATCTACAACGACGACAAAACCGTTATCTCCTATATCCAGATTTACTTATAAAGGTTCTAAAACAATAAGTTTATTAGTCGAATGAATTTAATTACAATTTAAATGTAAATGTGTGTAATTAAGTCTTGAAGAACCTTGGTCGTCTCGCTACAGCATGATTTCATAGATTCGACATCGTCTTAAACATACAAAAAACTTCTTTTTGGAAGTCATTGCCTTGACGCGAAACTCGCGGTATAAATAGTATTGGTTATCAAATCGTTTTGAGTAATGATAACGTGGTTATTTTGGAGACACACCAACCTGTAGGTTGTTAGCCCTGTAAGATTCGTCTCAGATAGTGAGAATAGAACAAATGATGGTCTGTCCAATTGATAAAACATAACTGTTCTGAAATGCATTGTATATATGTCATATGACGTTAAACTACAACCAATTAATCGATTGACCATTTTATCATGAGTAAGTCATCATTTTTTTGTCTAATCCCATTACATGACACAAGAATAAAACAATGATTTAATGTCTCAAAATCATATGAATAGATCAAATATGGCACCTCTATATGAAATTTATTTGTTATTCGGTTTCACAATAGTGATAATAATACCAAAGAAAAAAATCATTGTTACAACAATGTGCTTACATTCTATTTACAATAAACGAATTGAAATTATAAAATGTTTTAATCACACTGTCGTTCTCTCAACTTTTAAATTGCCATATTTCGCTTTAGGTTTGCTCAATGACACAGGACAATTTATGGATGTCTATGGTATCTTCGAAAGTTGTCTTCTGTAATCTTTAACTTTCAGTTTCTACAATTGAACATGGCGATTTATAGGTGTCGTTTGCATCTTCACTTGTTGTCGTGGTCGAATATTGGTTCATCTCATTCAAGCATGCATCGGTCGAACCGCTATTCATATCTAGATTTCCTTCTATATCAGCAGGATATATATATATATATATTTACTTTTTTGTTCCTTGTAGACGTTTGCAAACCTCTTTTCCTCAGAAACTTCTGAACCTCCGATTGTTTGGCATTGGCTAAGACCTTCTGCCAAAACATGCTACTATTATAATATGTATTTGGTTCAATATAACCAGTCAAATCGCCATTGTTCCTACGTAATGGTTCTAAATATCCTGAATTATTTGGAGCCTCGTATCCCGAATCGGCCATATGTTCTGGTATATCGTCAGGAAAATCATAGTTAGAAACATACTCGTACTGAGATTCAGGCATCGACTGTGTTTGTAAAAATTCTGTGTACAAATGCTGCTTGAATTTATATCGTGACACCCCGCACCTTAAATGATAGCATTGAACATAGTACAAAATAAAATAAAAATAAAATAAAAAACATTTAAATCAAAAGTAACTTTCCACGATAAGGATTCATTATACATAAAATTAGTAAAACATGGTTTATATAGAGGAAAATGATAAAAATATCCATCTAATAATAAAAATATTTATCAACAACGGTATGAACGACAGATTAAATTTTGAATATTTTAAGTTTAAACACAGTTCAATCCGTATAATAAAGTTACCAAACCAATCTAGAATGACGATTGTCTTCGTGAATACATTTATTCAGTGAAATTGACTTTGCACATGGCGGCTTACAATGTTTTCAAGTCTGTTCTGTTACCATGATATGATATATAATTATAACGAGAGTAGGTATGGTGTATATGTCAAAGAGACAACAACCCTATCCGGATGAAAATATCAACCCAAGGCCATTTATTGGTCTTCAATGAACGATGAGGCAACCCTCGTACCACAGGGCAGGTTGTAGCTGGCCACAAAACATCATTATACACAGATATAGTGGCATACTGCTTCATCGTATCAGGCATTTTATAATGTATAGAAGTAAAATTAAAAGCATAAAAGGGGATAAAAACTTCTAAAATATGTTAGATTTAGAAGGCTATTTAATGGTCGTTCCCGCGACGGGACTCAATTTGTACTGCTGTGAAAGAATAATTGCTTGCACAAGATCCAGCGTTTTTGACCACTAAACAAGCTAGACTATCTACAATGTTATCTTTAGCTTACATGGTAATATCTACTTGAATGTAGAATCTAGGATTTGGACCTATAGAACTAAAGAACAGCTCATTTATACAGACACATGCAAAATCATTGCACATGAAATTCACGGAATTTGACATTCTTTGAAATCCACCATGATTATCACGTGAAAGAGTAATCAAAGGAACCAAGATTCTAGCGGAAATCAAAAGAATTTAATCCAGGAACAAAAACCAGACATGGGAAACAGACACACACAACAAAGAACATATTATTACTAAAAAACGAAAAAAAACATAAACAAATAATGAAAAAGTGCAAAGCACCAAAGTAGACTCCACTAAAACTGGGAGCATGGGCTAGATGCACCGGCAGGGTAAATTCATCTTTATTGAAAATTACAGATGGATTTCATGGGAAAAGCCGGTTGACCTAATCTGACCTGGAGTTTTGCATAACATTTATTTGTTAATTTATGTCAACCATAGGAAGGACAATCAAATGAAGTTTCAAGTAAAATCAAATAGACTTCTTGAATACGTCTCACAATATGACCTCAATAATATGCTGTATATCATGTCTGGCCTTAAATGTCCCTGAATTACATTCTTTTGATTCCGCTAGAATTTTGAATCCCTTGATTACTTTTTGAAATGTATGATAAAAAGAGTAATCAAGGGAACCAAGGATATAGCGGTAACCAAAAGAATGTAATCCAGGGACAAAGACCCGACATGGAAACAGACATACATAACAAAGAATATAAAGTAACTAAAATCATACATACAAAGTAACAAAAGAAAATGAGCAACTCTGATTCCATTAAAAACTGGGAGCAAGGACAAGATGCACCGGTAGGGTAAGCGTCATCTGTAGTATCCTTTATCTCAAGTTCTTTTGGGTAGATGCGATGTATCAAATCACCGAAATTAGCATTGTTTAAATATAGTTTCTATATAGCGGAAACTGAGATTGAAGGATCTAGCCAAACGATAGTCTTTCTTTCTGATCAAATCAGGTATAAAGTCAGCCTCATAAGAGTGAAGGAATAGGTCAGCAAGTAAAGGAGCACAATTTGTTCCAATTGGAATGCCGACCGTTTGTTGAAAAACACGTCCACCACACGGGACAAATATCTTGTCGAGTAAAAATTCCAGCATTTTGTAAACATCTTCCTCTGTATATTTGGAAGATGATTTGGAATTACTTCTTACAATGTATGAGGAATCTCTCACAAGAACTATATATTTGTATCTAAGTGTACCATCGTTTTTGGAAAAACAACGATTTATAATGTATTTAAGTCGGGATTTTAACTGAGTATTGGGAATAGAAGTATACAGTATTGAAAAATCATAGGTTTTAATGCTATTATATTCAGATAATAGTCTTGAACTAATTGTTTCCAAAAGATCTTTCGAATTTTTCAGGATCCACATTGAATTGATACCACTACGGGAGTAACAAGTGTTGTGGTAGGACTTCAGACCCTCTTTGACAGTTGTGAGTATAGAAGTTTTGAAAATTGACAACTAAAGCTCCTATATGAAATTGATCCAACGTAACCAAGCGCATGGCATGTGAAAGTTAGAACAGCCTTTCTACGACACAAAACGGGACAACTTCGCTGTTTTTTCAGTTAAGGATTTATTATAGATCTATGGATCTTGTGAGGAAATATACCAATTGTCAAGTCTCGTTGGTTTTATTGTTGTTGTTAAAACTATGTTAGTTGCAAGATGTCATTCATTTACTTTCAGTCTTGAAATGATTAAACTCGGAAGAAGTTTAATTTTTCCATCAGTATATGTACGAAAATACCGCTAATTTAATATTCAATCCGATTTGATAGACACGACTTGTATCATTTATGTTCCCGGTTCCCGGGGAGAAAACAATTATCATTACGACTTGTTATATACTGTACTAATATAGTGATCATACAGTATACTAAACAATATTCATTGTGAATTAGAGAACATTGAATATTCATTTGATAACAAGCTTGTTGATAAACTTTACGGCTTCTCAGTTAATGACCCATGTAAGTGTTGATCAGTGTATAAACATATTTATAAAAAAGTATCAAATCATTCGAATGAACTGTTCATACTTTGTTAATTGATATTAATTAATAATACAAAGGGACACTTCGTGCAACTGGAACTTAATTGAGAAACTGTATCAAGATGCCATTCTCAGTTAAATTATTGATTTTATAAACCTTGCCCCGTGACTTTTGAAAGACGAAAATGAAAAAAGGGACTACAAGTATTAAAACTGAAGCATCCTAAAAGAAATTCAAATCACAAGTGAGCAGTATGATTGAGTCAGTAATGAAGAATTATGTTTGGTTCTTCCATATTCCTTTTTGAATCATTTATTTTCATTATAACATAGCAATTGTTTGTTTCAATTTGGTTTTGAATTGAAAAGTCATAAACAATCATTTTTCTGTCCAGGATCATGTAACTACATAAAAGCTGCAGTCTTGGGTGAAATTCATATAAGGAAAGGGTTAATATTTGCATTAAATACGAGTTTTTGTATCTATTTTGTTTATAAATTGAATGCATCACTTTTCTGCCATTAATATTAACGTTGGTTTTCCCGATCATTCGTAAAAGGACATTTTTGACAGCATTGGAATACAAAACACTTTAAATTATACCATTGTTCCTAGATTTCATTGGACGACATGCCTCTTTGCATAGGAAGGGTTACTTTGTCGAACAGTTTTCTACTTGAAATGATTCATTTGATGTCATTACAATGCCTTTGCAATCCCCAAATTCAACAGATTGATCTGAAAAAGGTATAATATTTCACATTCTTACTCTGTATTTTTATGTTTTGTAGGTTGATATGATATTGAAGATATGACAGTAATTCGTCAGTTGAAGGCTTATTGGGATTATGTGTATTGACAACTGTTAAAATCAAACCAAACAAATACATTTGCAGATAATAACTTATGTTTTTATTTGTTAAAAACTTTCTGAATGATATATATTTTTTAGGTAACATGTTATTTTGTTCAAACTGATTTGGTACTGTTACATTATTTACATCCATTTATACGTTGTCCGCTTTTCAAAAGTTCCGAAAGACAATAACGGTATTATTACGGATCAGAAAATTACGAAAATTAGAAATTGGTGCTAAGTAATATCTCTATATTATATACGACAAGATATAGTTTGAGAGCAGGCAGTTGACAATTTGATATTTACAAGTGTTAACTGGAACACACCTTGTTTTTCCAAAATAGTGTAACATTCTTTAAATATCATTAAAACAATACAGATAAAGAATGGGTCATGTACTATGTAACACTAGTGTCGACAATTCCATCTGTTTATTACCAGGGATACTCGTCCTTTAGAAGTTTGGAAAAAATAAAGAAACTGATACGCACTTGCCAAAAACTAGGATAAAATGTAAGAATATTTCACTTCAATACGTTTTAATGTGATTATTTTGGGAATCTTACTTTACTTTATTGGTTTGGCAAAACTATAGTCATCAGTTTTCGGCTTACATACATAGAATGAGTATGTATATTTTCATCAACAGATAAAAAATAGGGCTACATTAGGTCTATATCAAAATCGATCCTGAAATGAATCCTTAGTTTCGTAATGTCTTTTTTAAGGAGATTTTGGTCACATGCTTTAGTAACTTAGTATTCCTATCATAAAAAGCTATTATATCAAGACCTAATTGACAAAATACCAAGTTTGTTGAAGCTTTAGTCTCAAATGTCCAGATTGGACAAAAAAACGCGTGTTAACATCCTTTCGTCATAGGAAATCAATAGACTATGCGCAGAAACAATACTTTTAGACGTCATTCCCACATTGTTGTAACAGCCCGTTAATCTTTTTCAATTTAGTGTAGCACATTTTAAACACAAAGTTTTATCAAAAGGTCGTTTTAGTGGATTAACTTACATTTTCAGTACATGTAAGCCTAGAAACTGAAATAATCTGAGGTATTATTAAAATTAATTGGGTTTCACTAAATTGTTTTTGGTAACTTCTTACAATCATGTCATTCTAAGCGGGTGTTTAAAATTGCATTTTGAATTTTAGCCACCAGCGATGATTTGATTCTAAGAGTTTTCTTTCCTGTCTGTCATTTCACATTGTTGAAGTTTTCAACAGATTTCATTGAAGAACACGATTGTCTTTCAGTCTAATCTTAATTTAAACTATTTAAAGAGTAATCAAGGGAACCAAGGTTATAGTGGTAATCAAAAGAATGTAATCCAGGGACAAAGACCAGACATGGAAAACAGACATACACAACAAAGAATATAAAGTAACTAAAATCATACATACAAAGTAACAGAAGTAAATGAGCAACTCGGACCCCAGTAAAAACTTGGAGCATAGACCAGGTTTACCGGTAGGGTAAGCGTCCTCCGCTTTTCTAGAAACACCCGCCGAGTTGCTCATAAAAGTCAAGTCCATGGTAGACAAACGAAGAAAGGTATACTATGACCCGTTGAATAAATCAGTTTGCATGGTGCTGATGGATACGTCATAACGATCCACGAGCTCATGATGACGACCATAAAACTTCTGTAGTGATGACTTCAATTTTGTAGCAACATAACCCTGTTCCAGAAGCCTATTTGTGAGAGTTTTAGCGCGATACAAAAAGTATGCGTAGTTTCGGCAAGCTCTGACATAACGTATGAGTTAAGGTTACATTTTTACATTTAATCGGTATTCTTGCCATCCCGCCTAGAAGACACAGATTGTCAACATGAATAATATCTTAAAAAAATCGAAAAAAAAAAAAATAAAAACTAATATAATAACTAATACCTTCCATAGTCAAGTGTGTCCGAAATATCGATGTCCAGTAAAATTTGCTACTTTGTTGACTATAGGTCAGATTTCTTGGAAAAATGTGGTAGCCTTTCTGTCGACATTCGTTTTGATAGCCATACCAGTTCGTTTGACCAATTTCAGCTAAAAAGGTGAAACACATACCGTGGAGACTTCAAAGTTCTTGAACAGACATTGATGAAACTTGTGAATAAGATATAACAAAAAGATCTGATCATACTGGTTTTTTACCTAACTAACAAATTAAGTGATGTATTTTTTCAAATGTGAAAAAAATGACATGTGTTGGTAACACATAAATGCAATCTATAAAAAATAATTTATCATCTGACTAAGAAACATACTTTCTGTGGATGTGCAGACATAGCCCAGTTTATCATTGCAATCCTTTACTATATATTTGCTTTTATCTTCTCTGTCCCTAGCAATGCATTCCTTTTCTATATATTTCGTTGAAGGAACCAGATCATCGACTGAAAATTAAAAAAAAAAGAGATCTGTTGGACGAGAAGTGTAACTGTATGGTAAGCGTACACATTCTAGGATATTTAGACACTAAAATGACCAACAATCCTACACACTTGTGCCCTTCTTGTTCTTTGAATATTTGACTTTGAAAGACCTTAACAACACCAAATTAAGCACTTTAGTTTATTCAAAGTTAGAGACTTTTTTCGACATTATCACATTTAAGTCTTTTTTACTTATCTTCTAAAACAATGAACTACACCTACTTTTGACATATTCAAAAATCATTGTAGATCGTCCTTCTGAACATGCAAACTCTGATGAATCATTTTTACAAGTTTGTTTGCAGTCTTTCAGTCTGTAATCCACTGTTGGTTTTGTATTCAAGCAAATGCAATCCTTATTCTGAAACCATATACTACTTCATATTTTGTTCACAGACATTCAGATCATATCCTTTCTTTATTTAAATAATTTCTAACATAAGTTAAAGCATTTTTAACATTTTGCTATGTTTTGTTTAATTATATGTAGGTTTGTCTACAAATCGTCTTTCCAATGGGCACATTTAAGAGAAATTAAATATGTTTATTCGTCATCAATGCTTGACATGTAATGGCTAAATGTACGTATTTGTTACTACAAAAAAGAACAAAAATCAGAACCAAATTTATGAATGCAAAATTAAAGTACTTAGAATAAGGTGCATTAAATAAAGATAAGACAAACCTCGTAAGCAAAAAACGATTTATCCGAACAATATAAAACACATCCATCTAATGATGCTGATATTGTTCTTTTTCACTTCTTAGATCTACAACCTACACATATAGGATTATTTGTGTATTTTATCTTTAGTATTATAGACATTCAAAAACATTAATATTAATGTTTTTGTTTTTAAGAAAATTAACAAGTATGTATCATCTTCGGATTTTCATATCTACGTTACACAGTGGAAAATAGTATAAATAAAGAAAATTTGTAAAAATGAAATTGATGAAAGTAACTAACCATGACGGTTTATGTTCTTGCATTTGAATGCAACATTAAAGATTTCCTATTGTCTACCGATTTTTTTTTAAATTGAAAGTACACTTGAATCAACATTTTCATTCAACATTAATAATGCACTTGATCTTACCGATAAATACTGTCCATTTAGAATACTTGACTCTTGTTCCTGTCCAGGCATGTCGTTTGTTTGCTTGGGTGTTTAGTATTTGAGTTATATTTGAGAGGTCTGAACTTTCATCAATATGCGTTTTTTTTTGCTAAAGTACAAACAGTATAACCTGTTTTCCAGTCAGTCGCAGGTAACCCAAGATAAAGAGAAGCTGAAAAAGTATAAGTCGTGTTAGTACGTGGACGGAGATGACACCCGTGCACCTCCAACAGATCAACTAAAATATGATATTCAATAATCCTTATACCTCCCAGTTATGAATCAATTTGTCGGCAAAAAGTAAACTGAAGCATTTCACATTTTTATTTTGCACTATCTCTGCATTGTTGAGGCAAAATTCCAATTTTGTGTTTTTTATTCATCTCACTTCATCTGTCTACAGAACAAAGTAATCTGGCATATATAGATATCACCAAATAGCCAAATGTTTCCAATCGTACCACAGAAATTGCGGTAACATGTAGGACTTTGGAGTAAAATGAACAAAATGTGTATACTACCCAAAACAAATCTCTAAAATTGACATTTTATTTTCAATTTCAAAACCTCTAGAGTATTTATGCTTCAGTAAAAAATGCCTTGATATTTTCAGTTGAGTACCATTAAAAATAATACTTCTGCGGTTATCATGATGACATCTGGTGATTTTCATAGTCAGAATTTATCACAATTTACATAAAATTGGAGTTCCGATATTCTTATAAGGAATTCGCATTAATTCGACTCTGTTATTACATCAACAAACACGTTTTTAATTTCGTATTACGAGAATAAGTTTTGATATGCATTACTTTGGCTCATAAGAAAGCTTAGAAGCTAAACATTTGTATTTGAAAGAGTAATCTAGGAAATCAAGATTCTAGCGAAAATCAAAATAATGTAATCCAGGGACAAAGACCAGACATGGAAAACAGGCACACACAACAAAGAACATAGAGTAACCAAAATAATACATACAAAGTAACAAAAGTAAGCGAGCAACTCGAACTCAACTAAAAATGGGAGCATGGATCATGTGCACCGGTACGGTAATCGTTATATGCTTCTCTAGGTTATGTAACAAGAAATTCCCACCGAGTTGCTTATAAAAAGTAAAGTCTAGAGTAGTCGAAAGAGCAAAGGAAAACGGTGACACGTTGAATAAATCAGTTTCGTGGTTTTCGTAACGATCCACGAGTTCGTGATTACGACAAAGAACCTCCGTAGTGATGACGTCAATCTTGTAGCAACAAAACCCTTTTCCAGAAGCCTAATTGTAAGAAGTCTAGCGCGATACAGAAGGTCTGTATAGTTACCACAAGCTCTTGCATAACTTTGTGTTTGAAAACTCCATACCGAAATGCTGAAGGGATGTTGCAACAGATGACAGGAAAATTGACAATACAGAATGAAAAGTCATTAAGTTTGTCATATAGTTTGGTCAATAGCTGTCCTTTACCATCGACCTCTAAGTGTAGGTCAAGATTTGACTGACTTTACAGTGTCTGTAGTATCCTTTGGGGTAGATGCGATTTATCACACCCCCGAGACTAGGATTATTGAACGATAATATTTGTCATTTATTTAGCGGAAACTGAGAATAATGGTTCTAGATTATTGGTGTTCCTTTTTTATTCATTAGATCAGCTATAAAGTCAGCCTCATAAGAGTGACAGAATCGGTGACGGAATAAGTCAGGAAGTAGAGGAGTGCATTTATTCCCATTGGATTGCCGACTGTTTGTTGTACGCCAACCACACTGGACAAATATGTTGTCGATAAACAATCCCAGCGTAATTCGAAAACATTTTCTTCGGTATATTTGGAAGTATAAGGAATCTCTAGCACAGAACTTCATATTTGAATCGTACTGTCTTTTTTGATTAACAACGATGTTTTTAGGCGGAATTTTAACTGAGTATGGGGAAAATAAATAAAGTTGAAAAATCATAGGCTTTAATGCTACTGTATTCTGATAATAATCTTGAACTGAGGGTTTCCTTTGATAGCTGTGAGTATAAAAAAGATCAATTTTGAAAGAGGTTTTGTGGTACATTTTGCAGATCCAGCTATGCAGCGTTGTTTGTATAGATTATTGTGGAGTTTAGGAATCCAGTACATAGTTATAGAAAGGACGTTACGGAGAGATTCGTTTTCGATAGTTTGAATTTCCCGTTATGACGTGACTGGAAGGAATATATTTGAGTGAGGGTAACAACAAAATTACCGAAAAGTAGTCCGATTCATAATCAAGTCCAAAATAAATCTGGCAAAATAGATATTACACCACCGGAGCAGCTGGTACAGCACTGATCCTGATTTGGTACAGGCACAAAATAATGGGTTAAATCTAGGTTTAACAGCGTGCTAAGCCTCCCTATTCCATTGCGGCGTGAATTGAGAGTTTTGGAAACAACATTCAGGTTTTTTTTTGCCTTGAGGTCCTCAATCTCTGCGACATGCAAAAGCCTTTTATAAATGAGAATTTGGATGTAATAGGTGAAGTTTAGGAATATGAAATAATCGGTATTGATTTGTCTTTCAATTACAAGGGAAATTTGTTCGTGACATTTGTTATGGAAGATGTGAGCTAAATTAATTTCAGCTGTACCTATTCAAGTTTGGAAATGCAATAGTCAATCATCTACTCTTTTCTGACTATTTGCACCTTTCTTTTCTAGAATAAAGGAATAATTTGTAGACGAATTTAACTAAACGTCAATTATTAATTGTTGAATGCTTAGCCAAATGTGACTAGAATGATACATATCAAAATTTTCATTTTCCAAAATCAAAACAAAAACTTATCTCAAATCATTTAACTTCTAATCATACCTACCTATTATATCAATCAATGGAAAAAATCCAAAAAATTGAAATATTTTGTTCATATTTAAATGCACAAACCCGTCGCAAAATGAGCGATTATAGCATTTGTTTCCTTGTGTGAATCATACATCATTAAATTTGATAAGTATTTCTCTATCTCACTGTATGGCAATTTCTGAGTTAAAAAATATATTTGTATATCCATAAAATTGTATATAAATATATGTGACCACACGAAGTACTACACTGCTTGAATCAGTGTTTCCATTATAGGGGAACTTAGTAAACAATTTATAAAACTGCAAAAGAGCTCATCGATGCAGACACAAATAGTTCACATGAAATTCAGCAGGAGTTTATACGTGTGTAGATATCTTAAATAATTTACAGAAAATGACCTCAATATACTTTAAATATGTTATTAAGTGAAACTCCATGGTTTATGATTTAAGAGCATAGACTACATGACAGAGATTGACGATGACTCAAAAATGTACAGGCTAGCCAAAATTAACAAAACACCAAACAGCACATGACTGTGCGCATAGAATGTTTTCTACAATGGGAAGAGGGACAACTCGGCTACTTTTGTAAGATTAATCGTAAAACCTATAAGGTTGCAGTCTTTTTAAGTGAATTGTAGAAAATAAAGCCCGAGCGATTAATACTTCTACATTGTACTTTTATTTTGAGTTAATAAAAATTTAGCCTCAGCAATATTGTGTTAGCGTAATTTCTAGAATTCGACCAAGGCTGAAGGGTACCAATTACCTTAGAATTGGAAGTCACCATCCCGGCACCAATCACGCGTTAGAAATAATGTTGAATTATTCCTAGTTGACCTTGGTATTAAGATGAGATCATTTGGGTGCATGCATATTATAGGCTATTACTTCTGTGAGATCCGCCTCAGTTGCTTGGACTTAAACATATCATGTCTACCTGTTCGACTGCTTAAAGTTAGATATTGTATACAAGAGATATTCGAAATAGGTAGCCAATTCCTTCACTGAGAGGTTCTAACATGTTCAATGATGAAATACTCTTAATCGATTGTATTTCACTGCAATGATCCTTAAACTGGTAAAATTATATTTAAGTGTTTTAGGATTGTATTATAAAACAAAGTTTTTCATGTGACAACCGCGGCCTGGTGTTTGAATGGACACTCTGTTGAATAATTTTATTGTGCAAATTTGGCGACGAAAAGCCCGTGGATATATTCGTGCTACTTATGTACTTGTTTCAATTTTTTGTACGTATCTATGATTTGAAATTTTTCATGAAGGGGACAATACTAATGGATTTAAGGGAATTAATTGGAAGTAATGACTTTTTTGTTAAGCCGCTCCTGTGTCTATTTTAACATTTGTGAAAGGTTTGTTTGGATTCGGCAACAGATTGGAGGACAGCGAAATAAATAAATCGGATTTTAGTTTTGTTATGTTTTTGGCAACTGAAATTTGGTGAGATGTGCGTTCATCTACAAATTGTAGGTCTAATTTACACAGTGAAGATTAACATAATCGATACATGCTTATTTATTAAAATGCAATATTTCGACAAAAACTGAAACGTTCGCATTATCTGTAATGGTACTGACTTGGTACAATCATTTCCGATGGAAATAATAGATTTATCCAGGCATAATAGCGCACTGAATTTCTCTCTTTCACAAACATGCCATATAAAACAGCAAAAAGTAAATTCAGTAATTAAGTACTGATGCTGTTATGAAAATCAATCGTATGAAAATCTTTTCTCAGAAACAGAATATTGCTCCATAAAATCTGGATTTTGGAAACAAATCTGCATCATCTAGGTTCAAAGGCCTGCCTAATAGATTACTTCCTTAATATAACTGATATTGTTTTCTGCATGTAGAATTAAAATCTATATGAAACGGACTCTGAATTAAAAAAACAATAATGAGTACATTATATTGCAGACTGCATTGTTTTAATTAAACGTTAACCTTGAGGAAGAGCAAACCGATCAGAAACGTAGACATTGACTGTTTATATTTGATGTAACATTTTGTGTCCGTACATGGATGTAATGTGGGTCATGACGTAGCTAGACTCATTGCATGTTCAAAATCAAAGTGTTAATTTATATTGCATAAGAAACAAAAAGAAAAAATCGATGTTGTCACAACCTGTGTACCGTTCCAACTCCGTTCTTATCTATGGATTTTTCAATAATATAATGTCATCTCTTTGAAAAGATAAAACATTGTTTAATATTGTCAACATCATTTTGCTATTATGTTCACATATATGTATTTGATAGTTGCATTTAATCGGAGAAAATCGTATCGTTATGTGTATATTTGTAGCGGTCAATCGTAAATCTAACGCTTGTAGATTGGGTAAGCAGAGTCATGCAGTCAATCTGCCATCGTAAAATCTACATCTACAACGACGACAAAACCGTTATCTCCTATATCCAGATTTACTTATAAAGGTTCTAAAACAATAAGTTTATTAGTCGAATGAATTTAATTACAATTTAAATGTAAATGTGTGAAATTAAGTCTTGAAGTACCTTGGTCGTCTCGCTACAGCATGATTTCATAGATTCGACATCGTCTTAAACATACAAAAAACTTCTTTTTGGAAGTCATTGCCTTGACGCGAAACTCGCGGTATAAATAGTATTGGTTATCAAATCGTTTGGAGTAATGATAACGTGGTTATTTTGGAGACACACCAACCTGTAGGTTGTTAGTCCTGTAAGATTCGTCTCAGTTGGTGAGAATAGAACAAATCATGGTCTGTCCATGAATACAAAAATAAAACAATGATTTAATGTCTCAAAATCATATGAATAGATAAAATATGGCACCTCTATTTATATAAAATTTATTTGTTATTCGGTTTCACAATAGTGATAATAATACCAAAGAAAAAATCATTGTTCAAACAATGTGCTTACATTCTATTTACAATAAACGAATTGAAATTATAAAATGTTTAAATCACACTGTCGTTCTCTCAACCTTTAAATTGCCATATTTCGCTTTAGGTTTGCTCAATGACACAGGACAATTTATGGACGTCTATGGTATCTTCGAAAGTTGTCTTCTGTAGTCTTTAACTTTCAGCTTCTACAATTGAACATGGCGATTTATAGGTGTCGTTTGCATCTTCACATGTTGTCGTGGTCGAATATTGGTTCATCTCATTCAAGCATGCATCGGTCGAACCGCTATTCATATCTAGATTTCCTTCTATATCAGCATTTACTTTTTTGTTCCTTTTAGACGTTTGCAAACCTTTTTTCCTCAGAAACTTCTGAACCTCCGATTGTTTGGCACTGGCTAAGACTTTCTGCCAAAACATGCCACTATTATAATATGTATTTGGTTCAATATAACCAGTCAAATCGCCATTGTTCCTACGTAGTGGTTCTAAATATCCTGAATTATTTGGAGCCTCGTATCCCGAATCGGCCATATGTTCTGGTATATCGTCAGGAAAATCATAGTTAGAAACATACTCGTATTGAGATTCAGGCATCGACTGTGTTTGTAAAAATTCTGTGTACAAATGCTGCTTGAATTTATATCGTGACACCCCGCACCTTAAATGATAGCATTGAACATAGTACAAAATAAAATAAAAATAAAATAAAAAACATTTAAATAAAAAGTAACTTTCCACGATAAGGATTCATTATACATAAAATTAGTAAAACATGGTTTATATAGAGGAAAATGATAAAAATATCCATCTAATAATAAAAATATTTATCAACAACGGTACGAACGACAGATTAAATTTTGAATATTTTAAGTTTAAACACAGTTCAATCCGTATAATAAAGTTACCAAAACAATCTAGAATGACGATTGTCTTCGTCAATACATTTATTCAGTGAAATTGACTTTGCACATGGCGGCTTACAATCGACAAAATGACATGATTGTCATTGAAATATTTGTAAACAAGGAAAACATGAAAACGATAAAATTATTTCAAAATCGTTATAAACACATGATGTCGAAGATGAATGGGATGTAGCAAAATCATCGTGTCATACTGTGATTCGTGTTGCATTGTTGATTATATTAACTTTGAATTAACAAGTGTGTAAAAACTGTGACCTCGGATGCTGTAAACAACTACATGTAATAAGTACCTACCCTATAACCACAGATATTAAACACACTATAATTAAAACGGTTACTGCAATCACAACTACAATAAAAAACAAAAGAAGACAATGTTTTCAAGTCTGTTCTGTTACCATGATATGATATATAATTATAACGAGAGTAGGTATGGTGTATATGTCAAAGAGACAACAACCCTATCTGGATGAAAATATCAACCCAAGGCCATTTATTGGTCTTCAATGAACGATGAGGCAACCCTCGTACCACAGGGCAGGTTGTAGCTGGCCACGAAACATCATTATACACAGATATAGTGGCATACTGCTTCATTGTATCAGGCATTTTATAATGTATAGAAGTAAAATTAAAAGCATATAAGGGGATAAAAACTTCCAAAATATGTTAGATTTAGAAGGCTATTTAATGGTCGTTCCCGCGACGGGACTCAATTTGTACTGCTGTGAAAGAATAATTGCTTGCACAAGATCCAGCGTTTTTGACCACTAAACAAGCTAGACTATCTACAATGTTATCTTTAGCTTACATGGTAATATCTACTTGAATGTATAATCTAGGATTTGGACCTATAGAACTAAAGAACAGCTCATTTAAACAGACACATGCAAAATCATTGCACATGAAATTCACGGAATTTGACATTCTTTGAAATCCACCATGATTATCACGTGAAAGAGTAATCAAAGGAACCAAGATTCTTGCGGAAATCAAAAGAATTTAATCCAGGAACAAAAACCAGACATGGGAAACAGACACACACAACAAAGAACATATTATTACTGAAAAACGAAAAAAAAAAACATAAACAAATAATGAAAAAGTGCAAAGCACCAAAGTAGACTCCACTAAAACTGGGAGCATGGGCTAGATGCACCGGCAGGGTAAATTCATCTTTATTGAAAATTACAGATGGATTTCATGTGAAAAGCCGGTTGACCTAATCTGACCTGGAGTTTTGCATAACATTTATTTGTTAATTTATGTCAACTATAGAAAGGACAATCAAATGAAGTTTCAAGTAAAATTAAATAGACTTCTTGAATACTTCTCACAATGTGACCTCAATAATATGCTGTATATCATGTCTGGCCTTAAATGTCCCTGAATTACATTCTTTTGATTCCGCTAGAATTTTGAATCCCATGATTACTTTTTGAAAAGCATGATAAAAAGAGGAATCAAGGGAACCAAGGTTATAGCGGTAACCAAAAGAATGTAATCCAGAGACAAAGACCCGACATGGAAACAGACATACACAACAAAGAACATAAAGTAACTAAAATCATACATACAAAGTAACAAAAGAAAATGAGCAACTCTGATTCCATTAAAAACTGGGAACAAGGACAAGGTGCACCGGTAGGGTAAGCGTCCTCTGTTTGTCTAGAAACACCCGCCGAGTTGCTCATAAAAAGTCAAGTCCGTGGTAGACAAACGAGGAAAGGAAAACTATGACGACCATAAAACTTCTGTAGTGATGACTTCAATCTTGTAGCAACATAATCCTGTACCAGAAGCCTATTTGTTCGAGTTCTAGTGTGATACAAAAAGTCTGCGTAGTTTCGGCAAGCTCTGGTATAACGTATGAGTTTTGATATGAACACTCCATACGCAGGTCCCGAAGGGATGTTGCCACAGATGACAATTCTGAATGAAAATTCATCTCGTTTGTCGTAAAGTTTTACTATCGATTTCAAAGTGCAGGTCAATATATGAGGCTGACTTCACAGTGTCTGTAGTATCCTTTATCTCAAGTTCTTTTGGGTAGATGCGATGTATCAAATCACCGAAATTAGCATTGTTTAAATATAGTTTCTATATAGCGGAAACTGAAATTGAAGGATCTAGCCAAACGATAGTCTTTCTTTCTGATCAGATCAGGTATAAAGTCAGCCTCATAAGAGTGAAGGAATAGGTCAGCAAGTAAAGGAGCACAATTTGTTCCAATTGGAATGCCGACCGTTTGTTGAAAAACACGTCCACAACACTGGACAAATATCTTGTCGAGTAAAAATTCCAGCATTTTGTAAACATCTTCCTCTGTATATTTGGAAGATGATTTGGAATTATTTCTTACAATGTACGAGGAATCTCTCACAAGAACTATATATTTGTATCTAAGTGTACCATCTTTTTTCGAAAAACATTTTATAATGTATTTAAGTCGGGATTTTAACTGAGTATTGGGAATAGAAGTATACAGTATTGAAAAATCATAGGTTTTAATGCTATTATATTCAGATAATAGTCTTGAACTAATTGTTTCCAAAAGATCTTTCGAATTTTTCAGGATCCACATTGAATTGATACCACTACGGGAGTAACAAGTGTTGTGGAAGGACTTCAGACCCTCTTTGACAGTTGTGAGTATAGAAGTTTTGAAAATTTACAACTAAAGCTTCTATATGAAATTGATCCAACGTAACCAAGCGCATGGCATTTGAAAGTTAGAACAGCCTTTCTACGACACAAAACGGGACAACTTTGCTGTTTTTTCAGTTAAGGATTTATTATAGATCTATGGATCTTGTGAGGAAATATACCAATTGTCAAGTCTCGTTGGTTTTATTGTTGTTGTTAAAACTATGTTAGTTGTAAGATGTCATTCATTTACTTTCAGTCTTGAAATGATTAAACTCGGAAGAAGTTTCATTTTTCCATCAGTATATGTAAGAAAATACCGTTAATTTAATATTCAATCCGATTTGATAGACACGACTTGTATCATTTATGTTCCCGGGACTTGTTATATACTGTACTTATATAGTGATCATACAGTATACTAAACAATATTTATTGTGAATTAGAGAACATTGAATACTCATTTGATAACAAGCTTGTTGATAAACTTTACGGCTTCTCAGTTAATGACCCATGTAAGTGTTGATCAGTGTATAAACATATTTATAAAAAAGTATCAAATCATTCGAATGAACTGTTCATACTTTGTTAATTGATATTTATTAATAATACAAAGGGACACTTCGTGCAACTGGAACTTAATTGAGAAACTGTATCAAGATGCCATTCTCAGTTAAATTATTGATTTTATAAACCTTGCCCCGTGACTTTTGAAAGACGAAAATGAAAAAAGGGACTACAAGTATTAAAACTGAAGCATCCTAAAAGAAATTCAAATCACAAGTGAGCAGTATGATTGAGTCAGTAATGAAGAATTATGTTTGGTTCTTCCAAATTCCTTTTTGAATCATTTATTTTCATTATAGCATGGCAATTGTTTGTTTCAATTTGGTTTTGAATTGAAAAGTCATAAACAATCATTTTTCTGTCCAGGATCATGTAACTACATAAAAGCTGCAGTCTTGGGTGAAATTCATATAAGGAAAGGGTTAATATTTGCATTAAATACGGGTTTTTTGTATCTATTTTGTTTATAAATTGAATGCATCACTTTTCTTCCATTAATATTAACGTTGGTTTTCCCGATCATTCGTAAAAGGACATTTTTGACAGCATTGGAATACAAAACACTTTAAATTATACGGAGCTTAATTATTTTAACGCTAGAGCTTGTAATAACTTAGCTGACGAAAAATGGCCAATAGAACCTCTTATTTGTAGCTATATCAAATTGGTTATCGAGTGTGATAACATACCCGAGATTGGCAGTGTGAGGAAACGTGGAAACTCGTTTTTATCACCATTGTTCCTAGATTTCATCGGACGACATGCCTCTTTGCATAGGAAGGGTAACTTTGTCGAACAGTTTTCTACTTGAAATGATTCATTTGATGTCATTACAATGCCTTTGCAATCCCCAAATTCAACAGATTGATCTGAAAAAGGTATAATATTTCACATTCTTACTCTGTATTTTTATGTTTTGTAGGTTGATATGATATTGAAGATATGACAGTAATTCGTAAGTTGAAGGCTTATTGGCATTATGTGTATTGACAACTGTTAAAATCAAACCAAACAAATACATTTGTAGATAATAACTTATGTTTTTATTTGTTAAAAACTTTCTGAATGATATATATTTTTCGGGTAACATGTTATTTTGTTCAAACTGATTTGGTACTGTTACATTATTTACATCCATTTATACGTTGTCCGCTTTTCAAAAGTTCCGAAACACAATAACGGTATTATTACGGATCAGAAAATTACGAAAATTAGAAATTGGTGCTAAGTAATATCTCTATATATACGATAAAATATGGTTTGAGAGCAGGCAGTTGACAATTTGATATTTACAAGTGTTAACTGGAACAACCTTGTTTTTCCAAAATAGTGTAACATTCTTTGAATATCATTAAAACAATACAGATAAAGAATGGGTCATGTACTATGTAACACTAGTGCCGATACTTCCATCTGTTTATTACCAGGGATACTCGTCCTTTAAAAGTTTGGAAAAAATAAAGAAACTAATACGCACTTGCCAAAACTAGGATAAAATGTAAGAATATTTTATTGTGATTGTTTTGGGAATCTTACTTCACTTTATTGGTTTGGCAAAAATAAAGTCATCAGTTTTCGGCTTACATACATACAATGAGTATGTATATTTTCATCAACAGATAAAAATAGGGCTACATTAGGTCTATATCAAAATTGATCCTGAAATGAATCCTTAGTTTCGTAATGTCTTTTTTAAGGAGATTTTGGTCACATGCTTTAGCAACTTAGTATTCCTATCATAAAAAGCTATTATATCAAGACCTAATTGACAAAATACCAAGTTTGTTGAAGCTTTAGTCTCAAATGTCCAGATCGGACAAAAAAACGCGTGTTAACATCCTTTCGTCATAGGAAATCAATATACTATGCACAGAAACAATACTTTTAGACGTCATTCCCACATGTTAATGTTGTAACAGCCCGTTAATCTTTTTAAATTTAGTGTAGCACATTTTAAACACAAAGTTTTATCAAAAGGTCGTTTTAGTGGATTAACTTACATTTTCAGTACATGTAAGCCTAGAAACTGAAATAATCTGAGGTATTATTAAAATTAATTGGGTTTCACTAAATTGTTTTTGGTAAATTCTTACAATCAGTGGATTGTGTAAGACAAAATAGACATTTAAGCTATAGATACCATACATAAACTTGACTTTATGTCATTCTAAGCGGGTGTTTAAAATTGCATTTTGAATTTTAGCCACCAGCGATGATTTGATTCTAAGAGTTTTCTTTCCTGTCTGTCATTTCACATTGTTGAAGTTTTCAACAGATTTCATTGAAGAACACGATTGTCTTTCAGTCTAATCTTAATTTAAACTATTTAAAGAGTAATCAAGGGAACCAAGGTTATAGTGGTAATCAAAAGAATGTAATCCAGGGACAAAGACCAGACATGGAAAAACAGACATACACAACAAAGAATATGAAGTAACTAAAATCATACATACAAAGTAACAGAAGTAAATGAGCAACTCGGACCCCAGTAAACACTTGGAGCGTGGACCAGGTTCACCGGTAGGGTAAGCGTCCTCTGCTTTTCTAGAAACACCCGCCGAGTTGCTCATAAAAGTCAAGTCCGTGGTAGACAAACGAAGAATGATAAACTATGACCCGTTGAATAAATCAGTTTGCATGGTGCTGATGGATACGTCATAACGATCCACGAGCTCATGATGACGACCATAAAACGTCTGTAGTGATGACTTCAATTTTGTAGCAACATAACCCTGTTCCAGAAGCCTATTTGTGAGAGTTCTAGCGCGATACAAAAAGTATGCGTAGTTTCGGCAAGCTCTGACATAACGTATGAGTTAAGGTTACATTTTTACATTTAATCGGTATTCTTGCCATCCCGCCTAGAAGACACAGATTGTCAACATGAATAATATCTAAAAAAATCGAAAAAAAAATAAAAACTAATATAATAACTAATACCTTCCATAGTCAAGTGTGTCCGAAATATCGATGTCCAGTAAAATTTGCTAGCTTGTTGAGTATAGGTCAGATTTCTTGGAATAATGTGGTAGCCTTTCTGTCGACATTCGTTTTGATAGCCATACCAGTTCGTTGGACCAATTTCAGCTAAAAAGGTGAAACATATACCGTGGAGACTTCAAAGTTCTTGAACAGACATTGATGAAACTTGTGAATAAGATATAACAAAAAGATCTGATCATACTGGTGTTTTACCTAACAAATTAAGTGATGTATTTTTTCAAATGGGAAAAAAATGACATGTGTTGGTAACACATAAATGCAATCTATAAAAAATAATTTATCATCTGACAAAGAACATACGTTGTGTGGATGTGCAGACATAGCCCAGTTTATCATTGCAATCCTTTACTATATATTTGCTTTTATCTTCTCTGTCCCTAGCAATGCATTCCTTTTCTATATATTTCGTTGAAGGAACCAGATCATCGACTGAAAATTAAAAAAATAGAGATCTGTTGGACGAAAAAAGTAACTGTATGGTAAGCGTACACATTCTAAGATATTTAGACACTAAAATGACCAACAATCCTGCACACTTGTGCCCTTCTTGTTCTTTGAATATTTGACTTTGAAAGACCTTAACAACACCAAATTAAGCACTTTAGTTTATTCAAAGTTATAGACTGTTTTTGACATTATCACATTTAAGTCTTTTTACTTATCTTCTAAAACAATGAACAACACCTACTTTTGACATATTCAAAAATCATTGTAGATCCTCCTTCTGAACATGCAAACTCTGATGAATCATTTTTACAAGTTTGTTTGCAGTCTTTCAGTCTGTAATCCACTGTTGGTTTTGTATTCAAGCAAATGCAATCCTTATTCTGAAACCATATACTACATCATATTTTGTTCACAGACATTCAGATCATATCCTTTCTTTATTTAAATAATTTCTAACATAAGTTAAAGCATTTTTAACATTTTGCTATGTTTTGTTTAATTATATGTAGGTTTGTCTACAAATCGTCTTTCCAATGGGCGCAGTTAAGAGAAATTAAATATGTTTATTCGTCATCAATGCTTGACACGTAATGCCTAATGTACGTATTTGTTACTACAAAAAAGAACAAAAATCAGAACCAAATTTATGAATGCAAAATTAAAGTACTTAAAATAAAGTGCATTAAATAAAGATAAGACAAACCTCGTAAGCAAAAAACGATTTATCCGAACAATAGAAAACACATCCATCTAATGATGCTGATATTGTTCTTTGCCACTTCTTAGATGTACAACCTACACATATAGGATTATTTGTGTATTTTTTCTTTAGTATTATAGACATTCAAAAACATTAATATTAATGTTTTTGTTTTTTTTTTAAAAATAACAAGTATGTATCATCTTCGGATTTTCATATCTACGTTACACAGTGGAAAATAGTATAAATAAAGAAAATTTGTAAAAATGAAATTGATGAAAGTAAATACCAAATTACAAAACTAACCATGACGGTTTATGTTCTTGCATTTGAATGCAACATTAAAGATTTCCTATTGTCTATCGATTTTTTTTAAAATTGAAAGTACACTTAAATCAACATTTTCATTCAACATTAATAATGCACTTGATCTTACCAATAAATACTGTCCATTTAGAATACTTGACTCTTGTTCCTGTCCAGGCATGTCGTTTGTTTGTTTGGGTGTTTAGTATTTGAGTTATGTTTGAGAGGTCTGCACTTTCATCAATATGCGTTTTTTTTTGCTAAAGTACAAACAGTATAACCTGTTTTCCAGTCAGTCGCAGGTAACCCAAGATAAAGAGAAGCTGAAAAAGTATAAGTCGTTTTAGTACGTGGACGGAGAAAACACCCGTACACCTCCAACAGATCAACTAAAATATGATATTCAATAATCCTTATACCTCCCAGTTATGAATCATTTTGTCGGCAAAAAGTAAACTGAAGCATTTTACATTTTTATTTTGCACTATCTCTGCATTGTTGAGGCAAAATTCGAATTCTGTGTTTTTATCCGTCTTACTTCATCTGTCTACAGAACCAAGTAATCTTGCATATATAGATATCACCAAATAGCCAAATGTTTCCAACCCTACCACAGAAATTGCGGTAACATGTAGGACTTTGGAGTAAAATGAACAAAATATGTATACTACCCAAAACAAATCTCTAAAATTGACATTTTATTTTCAGTTTCAAAACCTCTAGAGTATTTATGCTTCAGTAAAAATGCCTTGATATTTTCAGTTGAGTACCATTAAAAATTATTATTCTGCGGTTATCATGATGACGTCTGGTGATTTTCATAGTCAGAATTTAACACAATTACATAAAATTGGATTTCCGATATGCTTATAAGGAAGTCGCACATCAATAAAAAACGTCTTTAATTTCGTATTACGCGAATAAGTTTAGATATGCATTAGTTTGGCTCATTAGAAAGCTTAGCTAAACATTTGTATTTGAAAGAGAAATCTAGAAAACCAAGATTCGAGCGAAAATCAAAAGAATGTAATCCAGGGACAAAGACCAGACATGGAAAACAGGCACACACAACAAAGAACATAGAGTAACCAAAATAATACATACAAAGTAACAAAAGTAAACGAGCAACTCAAACTCCGCTAAAATGGGAGCATAGATCATGTGCACCGGTACGGTAATCGTTATGTGCTTCTCTAGGTTATGTAACAAGAAATTCCCACCGAGTTGCTCATAAAAAGTCAAGTCCAGAGTAGTCGAAAGAGCAAAGGAAAACGGTGACACGTTGAATAAATCAGTTTCGTGGTTTTCGTAACGATCCACGAGTTCGTGATTACGACAAAGAACCTCTGTAGTGATGACGTCAATCTTGTAGCAACAAAACCCTTCTCCGGAAGCCTAATTGTAAGAAGTCTAGCGCGATACAGAAGGTCTGTATAGTTACGACAAGCTTTGGCATAACTTTGTGTTTGAAAACTCCATACGGAAATGCTGAAGGGATGTTGCAACAGATGACAGGAAAATTGACAATACAGAATGAAAAGTCATCAAGTTTGTCATATAGTTTGGTCAATAGCTGTCCTTTACCATCGACCTCTAAGTGTCCGTCAAGATTTGACTGACTTTACAGTGTCTGTAGTATCCTTTATCTCAAGTTCTTTGGGGTAGGTGCGATTTATCACACCCCGAGACTTGGATTATTCAACGATAATATGTCATTTATATAGCGGAAACTGAGAATAATGGTTCTAGATTATTGGTGTTTTTTTTTTTCATCAGATCAGGTATAAAATCAGACTCATAAGAGTGATGGAATCGGTGACGGAATAGGTCAGGAAGTAGAGGAGTGCATTTATTCCCATTGGATTGCCGACTGTTTGTTGTACGCCAACCACACTGGACAAATATGTTGTCGATAAACAATACCAGCGTAATCCAAAAAACATTTTCTTCGGTATATTTGGAAGTATAAGGAATCTCTAGCAAAGAACTTCATATTTGAATCGTACTGTCTGTTTTGATTAATAACGATGTTTTTAGGCGGAATTTTAATTGAGTATGGGGAAAAATAAATAAAGTTGAAAAATCATAGGCTTTAATGCTATTGTATTCTAATAATAATCTTGAACTGAGGGTTTCCTTTGATAGCTGTAAGTATAAAAAAGATCAATTTTGAAAGAGGTTTTGTGGTACATTTTGCAGATCCAGCTATGCAGCGTTGTTTGTATAGATTATTGTGGAGTTTAGGAATCCAGTACTTAGTTATAGAAAGGACGTTACGGAGAAATTCGTTTTCGATAGTTTTAATTTTCCGTTATGACGTGACTGGAAGGACTATATTTGAGTGAGGGTAACAACAAAATTGCCGCAAACTAGTCTGATTCATAATCAAGTACAAAATAAATCTGGCAAAACCAAGATTGTAGCGAAAGTCAAAAGAATGTAATCCAGGGACAAAGACCAGACATGGAAAACAGGCACACACAACAAAGAACATAGGGTAACCAAAATAATACATACAAAGTAACAAAATTAATCGAGCAACTCAAACTCCACTAAAATGGGAGCATGGATCATGTGCACCGGTACGGTAATCGTTATGTGCTTCTCTAGGTTATGTAACAAGAAATTCCCACCGAGTTGCTCATAAAAAGTCAAGTCCAGAGTAGTCGAAAGAGCAAAGGAAAACGGTGACACGTTGAATAAATCAGTTTCGTGGTTTTCGTAACGATCCACGAGTTCGTGATTACGACAAAGAACCTCTGTAGTGATGACGTCAATCTTGTAGCAACAAAACCCTTCTCCGGAAGCCTAATTGTAAGAAGTCTAGCGCGATACAGAAGGTCTGTATAGTTACGACAAGCTTTGGCATAACTTTGTGTTTGAAAACTCCATACGGAAATGCTGAAGGGATGTTGCAACAGATGACAGGAAAATTGACAATACAGAATGAAAAGTCATCAAGTTTGTCATATAGTTTGGTCAATAGCTGTCCTTTACCATCGACCTCTAAGTGTCCGTCAAGATTTGACTGACTTTACAGTGTCTGTAGTATCCTTTATCTCAAGTTCTTTGGGGTAGGTGCGATTTATCACACCCCGAGACTTGGATTATTCAACGATAATATGTCATTTATATAGCGGAAACTGAGAATAATGGTTCTAGATTATTGGTGTTTTTTTTTTTTTCATCAGATCAGGTATAAAATCAGACTCATAAGAGTGATGGAATCGGTGACGGAATAGGTCAGGAAGTAGAGGAGTGCATTTATTCCCATTGGATTGCCGACTGTTTGTTGTACGCCAACCACACTGGACAAATATGTTGTCGATAAACAATACCAGCGTAATCCAAAAAACATTTTCTTCGGTATATTTGGAAGTATAAGGAATCTCTAGCAAAGAACTTCATATTTGAATCGTACTGTCTGTTTTGATTAATAACGATGTTTTTAGGCGGAATTTTAATTGAGTATGGGGAAAAATAAATAAAGTTGAAAAATCATAGGCTTTAATGCTATTGTATTCTAATAATAATCTTGAACTGAGGGTTTCCTTTGATAGCTGTAAGTATAAAAAAGATCAATTTTGAAAGAGGTTTTGTGGTACATTTTGCAGATCCAGCTATGCAGCGTTGTTTGTATAGATTATTGTGGAGTTTAGGAATCCAGTACTTAGTTATAGAAAGGACGTTACGGAGAAATTCGTTTTCGATAGTTTTAATTTTCCGTTATGACGTGACTGGAAGGACTATATTTGAGTGAGGGTAACAACAAAATTGCCGCAAACTAGTCTGATTCATAATCAAGTACAAAATAAATCTGGCAAAACCAAGATTGTAGCGAAAGTCAAAAGAATGTAATCCAGGGACAAAGACCAGACATGGAAAACAGGCACACACAACAAAGAACATAGGGTAACCAAAATAATACATACAAAGTAACAAAATTAATCGAGCAACTCAAACTCCACTAAAATGGGAGCATGGATCATGTGCACCGGTACGGTAATCGTTATGTGCTTCTCTAGGTTATGTAACAAGAAATTCCCACCGAGTTGCTCATAAAAAGTCAAGTCCAGAGTAGTCGAAAGAGCAAAGGAAAACGGTGACACGTTGAATAAATCAGTTTCGTGGTTTTCGTAACGATCCACGAGTTCGTGATTACGACAAAGAACCTCTGTAGTGATGACGTCAATCTTGTAGCAACAAAACCCTTCTCCGGAAGCCTAATTGTAAGAAGTCTAGCGCGATACAGAAGGTCTGTATAGTTACAACAAGCTCTGGCATAACTTTGTGTTTGAAAACTCCATACGGAAATGCTGAAGGGATGTTGCAACAGATGACAGGAAAATTGACAATACAGAATGACAAGTCATCAAGTTTGTCATATAGTTTGGTCAATAGCTGTCCTTTACCATCGACCTCTAAGTGTCCGTCAAGATTTGACTGACTTTACAGTGTCTGTAGTATCCTTTATCTCAAGTTCTTTGGGGTAGGTGCGATTTATCACACCCCGAGACTTGGATTATTCAACGATAATATGTCATTTATATAGCGGAAACTGAGAATAATGGTTCTAGATTATTGGTGTTTTTTTTTTTGTTCATCAGATCAGGTATAAAGTCAGACTCAAAAGAGTGACGGAATCGGTGACGGAATAGGTCAGGAAGTAGAGGAGTGCATTTATTCCCATTGGACTGCCGACTGTTTGTTGTACGCCAACCACACTGGACAAATATGTTGTCGATAAACAATACCAGCGTAATAAAAAAAACATTTTCTTCGGTATATTTGGAAGTATAAGGAATCTCTAGCAAAGAACTTCATATTTGAATCGTACTGTCTGTTTTGATTAATAACGATGTTTTTAGGCGGAATTTTAACTGAGTATGGGGAAAAATAAATAAAGTTGAAAAATCATAGGCTTTAATGCTATTGTATTCTGATAATAATCTTGAACTGAGGGTTTCCTTTGATAGCTGTAAGTATAAAAAAAGATCAATTTTGAAAGAGGTTTTGTGGTACATTTTGCAGATCCAGCTATGCAGCGTTGCTTGTATAGATTATTGTGGAGTTACGAATCCAGTACTTAGTTATAGAAAGGACGTTACGGAGAAATTCGTTTTCGATAGTTTGAATTTCCCGTTATGACGTGACTGGAAGGACTATATTTGAGTGAGGTTAACAACAAAATTACCGCAAACTAGTCTGATTCATAATCAAATCCAAAATAAATCTGGAAAAATAGATATTACGACACCGGAGCAGCTGGTACCGCACTGGTCCTGATTTGGTACAGGCACAAAATAATGGGTTAAATCTAGGTTTAACAGCGTGCTATACCTCCCTATTCCAATGCGGCGTGAATTGAGAGTTTTGGAAACAACATTCACGTTTTTTTGCCTTGAGGTCCTCAATCTCTGCGACATGCAAAAGCCTTTTATAAATGAGAATTTGGATGTAATAGGTGAAGTTTAGGAATATCAAATAATAGGTATTGATTTGTCTTTGAATTACAAAGGAAAATTGTTCGTGACATTTGTTAGGGAAGATGTAAGGTAAATTAATTTCAGCTGAACCTATTCAAGTTTGTAAATGCAATAGTCAATCATCAACTGTTTTCTGACTATTTGCAACTTGCTTTTCCTGAATAAATAAATAATTTGTAGACGAATTTAACTGAACGTCGAATAATAATTGTTGAATGCTTAGCCAAATGTGACTACAATGATACATTTTAAAATTTTCATTTTCCAAAATCAAAACAAAAAAATTATCTCAAATCATTTAACTTCTAATCATACCTACCTATTATATCAATCAATGGAACAAATCCACAAACTTGAAATATTTTTATCATATTTAAACGCACAAACCCGTCGCAAAATGAGCGATTATAGCATTTGTTTCCTTGTGTGAATCATACATCATTAAATTTGATAAGTATTTCTCTATCTCGCTGTATGGCAATTTCCGAATTTAAAAAAAATATATTTGTATATCCATAAAATTGTATATAAGTTTCAATATGTGACCACACGAAGTGCTACACTGCTTGAATAAGGGTTTCCATTATAGGGGAACTTAGTAAACAATTTATAAAACTGCAAAAGAGCTCATTGGTTCAGAC
Source organism: Perna viridis (assembly GCA_037379345.1). Classification (NCBI taxonomy): domain Eukaryota; kingdom Metazoa; phylum Mollusca; class Bivalvia; order Mytilida; family Mytilidae; genus Perna; species Perna viridis. The sequence goes on along the minus strand of CM074514.1, from coordinate 36,472,687 downwards.
AAAAATAGTTCACATGAAATTCAGCAAGAGTTTATACGTGTGTAGATATCTTAAATACATTACAGAAAATGACCTCAATATACTTTAAATATGTTATTAAGTGAAACTCCATGGTTTATGATTTGAGAGCATAGACTACATGATAGAGATTGAAGATGACTCAAAAATGTACAGGCTAGTCAAAATTAACAAAAAACCAATCAGCACATGATTGTGTGCATATAAATGCGAGAGAAGTTTTTCTTCGATGCGAAGAGGGACAACTCGGCTACTTTTGTAAGATTAATTGTAAAACCTATAAGGTTGCAGTCTTTTTAAGTGAATTTTAGACAATAAAGCCCGAGCGATTAATACTTCTACATTGTAGTTTTATTTTGAGTTAATAAAACTTCTGTTTTTACTCAAAACAAGTTTTTTAGTTTTACAAGTTGATATATACACTTTACTTTGGATGAAAAATAATGAAATGAAACAAAAGTCAGTACAGAAAAAGGCCAAAAAAAAAAAAACAAACAAAACAAACAAACGAACAAACAAACAAACAAAAGAAAAAAAGGGGGCGCATTATTTTTTTAAGCCTTTATGTTTTTACGTAGTCCCGCTCACTGATATCACAACAGTATTGATCTGATAACTGTTCATTGGTTTGTATCTTCTTACCAACTATTACTTTCACAAAAATTATTTTAATACAAATGTAATTTGCATCAAGAGAACTTGCAACCCAGTTTGTCTTTTTTAGATTTTTAAAAAAAATTAAGGCACCTAATGAGAGGACCTTTTTATTCTATGCTCTATTCAACGATTTGCGATTTGTTTGATGGGATATTCTAAGTAATAAAATAAGTCACATCTGCTTTGTTTCGTCATGTGATAAGAGCAAATACTTTTTTCAATTGGGACAATTTTTTTTCACACGAAAACTAAAGGAATGATACATATTAATCCGGATTTATTTATGGAGATTCAGTTATAAATTGCTTGGTTTGTCAAATGAGTTTTGTTATAAATTACGTGTATAAATGCTAATTAATTATATAAACTAAAAATTTAGCCTCAGTGATATTGTGTTAGCGTAATTTCTAGAATTCGACCAAGGCTGAAGGGTACCAATTACCTTAGAATTGGAAGTCACCATCCCGGCACAAATCACGTGTTGGAAATAATGTAGAATTATTCCTAGTTGACCTTGGTATTAAGATGATATCATTTGGGTGCCTGCATACTACTATTACTTCTGTGAGATCCACCTCAGTTGCTTGGACTTAAACATATCATGTCTACCTGTTCGACTGATTAAACGCAATGGTCCTGAAATGTATTACACTCTGTGGTCGGACGTTAAAAATATCATGTCTACCTATTCGACTGATTAAACGCAATGGTCCTGAAATGTATTACACTCTGTGGTCGGACGTTAAACTACAATCAATTGATCGGTGTCTTTTATGTAATTTGTCATTATTTTCTGACTGCATTACATGTAAGAAGAGTGCAACATTGATGAACAATCTTAAAATTATATAAATGTATGTGTTATTGTGATGTTGGGTCTTTTGTTTGGAACTTTTATATTTTTCAATTCAGAATGAGAACTATTTTAAGAGTATACGCTTCATTTAATATTTCTACTTATTACTACGCACAATATCATTCTGTCGTAATTTCAATAGCAATGATGGACAATGGAGTATGCTACAACAAAAATCAATGAATAAAAATACATTGATAATATATGAGAGCAGATAACGGCAGCAGTAAGTCAATCTTAGGACGTTGAAGAATGTAAACGGAATGAATTACAACAAACACCAATCAAATTGATATTGCAAGAGTAATCAAGGGAACCAAAGTTATAGCGGTAATCAAAAGAATGTAATCCATGGACAAAGACCAGACATGGAAAACAGACATACACAACAAAGAACATAAAGTGACTGAAATCATACATACAAAGTAACAAAAGTAAATGAACAAATATTGATATGCTCTACACTAGTTTAAAGGAGTAACATCTCATCAGCAGCATTAGCATCAACTAAAAAGGAAGATCTCAATTCAAATAGACATTGTATACAAGAGATATTCGAAATAGGTAGCCAATTCCTTCACTGAGAGGTTCTAACATGTTCAATGATGAAATACTCTTAATCGATTGTATTTCACTGCAATGATCCTTAAATTGGTAAAATTATATTTAAGTTTTTAGGATTGTTTTATAAAACAAAGTTTTTCATGTGCCAACCGCCGCCTGGTGTTTGAATGGACACCCTGTTGAATAGTTTTATTATGCAAATTTGGCGACGAAAAGCCCGTGGATATATTCGTGCTACTTATGTACTTGTTTCAATTTTTTTCAATGGAATTACTTGGAAGTAATGACTTTTTTTGTTAAGCCGCTCCTGTGTCTATTTTAACATTTGTGAAAGGTTTGTTTGGATTCGGCAACAGATTGGAGGACAGCGAAATAAATAAATCGGATTTTAGTTTTGTTATGTTTTTGGCAACTGAAATTTGGTGAGATGTACGTTCATCTACAAATTGTAGGTCTAATTTACACAGTGAAGATTAACATAATCGAGTACATGCTTATTTATTAAAATGCAATATTTCGATAAAAACTGAAGCGTTCGCATTATCTGTAATGGTACTGACTTGGCACAATTATTTCCGATGGAAATAATAGATTAATCCAGGTATAATAGCGCACTGAATCTCTCTCTTTCACAATGATTTGTTTCGAGTATATTTCAATACAAATATGCCATATAAAACAGCAAAAAGTAAATTCAGTAATTAAATACTGATGCTGTTATGAAAATCAATCTTATGTAAATCTTTTCTCAGAAACAGAATATTGCTCCATAAAATCTGGATTTTGGAAACAAATCTGCATCATCTAGGTTCAAAGGCCTGCCTAATAGATTACTTCCTTAATATAACTTATATTTTTTCTGCATGTAGAATTAGAATCTATATGAAACGGACTTTGAATTAAAAAAAATAATGAGTACATTATATTGCAGACTGCATTGTTTTAATTAAACGTTACCCTTGAGGAAGAGCAAACCGATCAGAAACGTAGACATTGACTGTTTATATTTGATGTAACATTTTGTGTCCGTACATGGATGTAATGTGGGTCATGACGTAGCTAGACTCATTGCATGTTCAAAATCAAAGTGTTAATTTATATTGCATAAGAAACAAAAAGAAAAAAATCGATGTTGTCACTACCTGTGTACCGTTCCAACTCCGTTCTTATCTATGGATTTTTCAATAATATAATGTCATCTCGTTGAGAAGATAAAACATGTGTTTAATATTGTTAACATCATTTTGCTATTATTTTCACATATATGTATTTGATAGTTGCATTTAATCGGAGAAAATCGTATCGTTATGTGTATATTTGTAGCAGTCGATCGTAAATCTAACGCTTGTAGATTGGGTAAGCAGAGCCATGCAGTCAATCTGTCATCGTAAAATCTACATCTACAACGACGACAAAACCGTTATCTCCTATATCCAGATTTACTTATAAAGGTTCTAAAACAATAAGTTTATTAGTCGAATGAATTTAATTACAATTTAAATGTAAATGTGTGTAATTAAGTCTTGAAGAACCTTGGTCGTCTCGCTACAGCATGATTTCATAGATTCGACATCGTCTTAAACATACAAAAAACTTCTTTTTGGAAGTCATTGCCTTGACGCGAAACTCGCGGTATAAATGGTATTGGTTATCAAATCGTTTGGAGTAATGATAACGTGGTTATTTTGGAGACACACCAACCTGTAGGTTGTTAGCCCTGTAAGATTCGTCTCAGATGGTGAGAATAGAACAAATCATGGTCTGTCCATGAATACAAGAATAAAACAATGATTCAATGTCTCAAAATCATATGAATAGATAAAATATGGCACCTCTATTTATATGAAATTTATTTGTTATTCGGTTTCAAAATAATTATAATAATACCAAAGAAAAAATCATTGTTAAAACAATGTGCTTACATTATATTTACAATAAACGAATTGAAATTATAAAATGTTTAAATCACACTGTCGTTCTCTCAACTTTTAAATTGCCATATTTTGCTTTAGGTTTGCTCAATGACACAGGATAATTTATGGATGTCTATGGTATCTTCGAAAGTTGTCTTCTGTAATCTTTAACTTTCAGTTTCTACAATTGAACATGGCGATTTATAGGTGTCGTTTGCATCTTCACATGTTGTCGTGGTCGAATATTGGATCATCTCATTCAAGCATGCATCGGTCGAACCGCTATTCATATCTAGATTTCCTTCTATATCAGCATTTACTTTTTTGTTCCTTTTAGACGTTTGCAAACCTTTTTTCCTCAGAAACTTCTGAACCTCCGATTGTTTGGCACTGGCTAAGACTTTCTGCCAAAACATGCTACTATTATAATATGTATTTGGTTCAATATAACCGGTCAAATCGCCATTGTTCCTACGTAGTGGTTCTAAATATCCTGAATTATTTGGAGCCTCGTATCCCGAATCGGTCATATGTTCTGGTATATCGTCAGGAAAATCATAGTTAGAAACATACTCGTATTGAGATTCAGGCATCGACTGTGTTTGTAAAAATTCTGTGTACAAATGCTGCTTGAATTTAGATCGTGACACCCCGCACCTTAAATGATTGCATTGAACATAGTAAATACCATATATAAAATAAAATAAAAATAAAATAAAAAAAAAACATTGAAATCAAAAGTAACTTTCCACGATATGGATTCATTATACATAAAATTAGTAAAACATGGTTTATATAGAGTAAAATGATAAAAATATCCATCTAATAAAAATATTTATCAACAACGGTACGAACGACAGATTAATTTTTTAATCTTTTAAGATTAAACACAGTTCAATCCGTATAATAAAGTTAACAAAACAATCTAGAAAGACGATTGTCTTCGTGAATACATTTATTTAGTGAAATTAACTTTGCACATGGCGGCTTACAATCGACAAAATGACATGATTGTCATTGAAATATTTGTAAACAAGGAAAACATGAAAACGATAAAATTATTTCAAAATCGTTATAAATACATGATGTCGAAGATGAATGGGATGTAGCAAAATCATCGTGTCATACAGTGATTCGTGTCGCATTGTTGATTATATGAACTTTGAATTAACAAGAGTGTAAAAACTGTGACCTCGGAGGCTGTAAACAACTACATGTAATAAGTACCTACCCTATAACCACAGATATTAAACACACTATAATTAAAACGGTTACTGCAATCACAACTACAATAAAAAAAAACAAAAGAAGACAATGTTTTCAAGTCTGTTCTGTTACCATGATATGATATAACGAGAGTAGGTATGGTGTATATGTCAAAGAGACAACAACCCTATCCGGATGAAAATATCAACCCAAGGCCATTTATTGGTCTTCAATGAACGATGAGGCAACCCTCGTACCACAGGGCAGGTTGTAGCTGGCCACGAAGCATCATTATACACAGATAAAGTGGCATACTGCTTCATCGTATCAGGCATTTTATAATGTATAGAAGTAAAATTAAAAGCATAAAAGGGGATAAAAACTTCCAAAATATGTTAGATTTAGAAGGCTATTTAATGGTCGTTCCCGCGACGGGACTCAATTTGTACTGCTGTGAAAGAATAATTGCTTGCACAAGATCCAGCGTTTTTGACCACTAAACAAGCTAGACTATCTACAATGTTATCTTTAGCTTACATGGTAATATCTACCTGAATGTAGAATCTAGGATTTGGACCTATAGAACTAAAGAACAGCTCATTTATACAGACACATGCAAAATCATTGCACATGAAATTCACGGAATTTGACATTCTTTGAAATCCACCATGGTTATCACGAGAAAGAGTGACCAAAGGAACCAAGATTCTTGCGGAAATCAAAAGAATTCAATCCAGGAACAAAAACCAGGCATGGGAAACAGACACACACAACAAAGAACATATTATTACTAAAAAACGAAAAAAAAAACATAAACAAATAATGAAAAAGTGCAAAGCACCAAAGTAATTTAGACTCCACTAAAACTGGGAGCATGGGCTAGATGCACCGGCATTCATATTTATTGAAAATTACAGATGGATTTCATGGGAAAAGCCGGTTGACCTAATCTGACCTGGAGTTTTGCATAACATTTATTTGTTAATTTATGTCAACTATAGGACGGGCAATCAAATGAAGTTTCAAGTAAAATTAAATAGACTTCTTGAATACGTCTCACAATGTGACCTCAATAATATGCTGTATATCATGTCTGGCCTTAAATGTCCCTGAATTACATTCTTTTGATTCCGCTAGAATTTTGAATCCCTTGATTACTTTTTGAAATGTATGATAAAAAAGGTAATCAAGGGAACCAAGGTTATAGCGGTAACCAAAAGAATGTAATCCAGAGACAAAGACCCGACATGGAAACAGACATATACAACAAAGCACACAAAGTAACTAAAATCATACATACAAAGTAACAAAAGAAAATGAGCAACTCTGACTCCATTAAAAACTGGGAGCAAGGACAAGGTGCACCGGTAGGGTAAGCGTCCTCTGTTTGTCTAGAAACACCCGCCGAGTTGCCCATAAAAAGTCAAGTCCGGGGTAGACAAACGAGGAAAGGAAAACTATGACGACCATAAAACTTCTGTAGTGATGACTTCAATCTTGTAGCAACATAATCCTGTTCCAGAAGCCTATTTGTTAGAATTCTAGTGTGATACAAAAAATCTGCGTAGTTTCGGCAAGCTCTGGCATAACTTATGAGTTTTGATATGAACACTCCATACGCAGGTGCCGAAGGGATGTTGCCACAGATGACAATTCTGAATAAAAATTCATCTCGTTTGTCATAAAGTTTTACTATCGATTTCAAAGTGCAAGTCAATATATGAGGCTGACTTCACAGTGTCTGTAGTATCCTTTATCTCAAGTTCTTTTGGGTAGATGCGATGTATCAAATCACCGAAATTAGCATTGTTTAAATATAGTTTCTATATAGCGGAAACTGAGATTGAAGGATCTAGCCAAACGATAGTCTTTCTTTCTGATCAGATCAGGTATAAAGTCAGCCTCATAAGAGTGAAAGAATAGGTCAGCAAGTAAAGGAGCACAATTTGTTCCAATTGGAATGCCGACCGTTTGTTGAAAAACACGTCCACCACACGGGACAAATATCTTTTCGATTAAAAATTCCAGCATTTTGTAAACATCTTCCTCTGTATATTTGGAAGATGATTTGGAATTATTTCTTACAATGTATGAGGAATCTCTCACAAGAACTATATATTTGTATCTAAGTGTACCATCTTTTTTGGAAAAACAACGATGTATGATGTTTTTAAGTCGGGATTTAAACTGAGTATTGGGAATAGAAGTATACAGTGTTGAAAAATCATAGGTTTTAATGCTATTATATTCAGATAATAGTCTTGAACTAATTATTTCCAAAAGATCTTTCGAATTTTTCAGGATCCACATTGAATTGGTACCACTACGGGAGTAACAAGTGTTGTGGTAGGACTGCAGACCCTCTTTGGCAGTGAGTATAGAAGTTTTGAAAATTGACAACTAAAGGTCCTATATGAAATTGATCCTACGTAACCAAGCGCATGGCATGTGAAAGTTAGAACAGCCTTTCTACGACACAAAACGGGACAACTTTGCTGTTTTTTCAGTTAAGGATTTATTATAGATCTATGGATCTTGTGAGGAAATATACCAATTGTCAAGTCTCGTTGGTTTTATTGTTGTTGTTAAAACTATGTTAGTTGTAAGATGTCATTCATTTACTTTCAGTCTTGAAATGATTAAATTCTGAAGAAGTTTAATTTTTCCATCAGTATATATAAGAAAATACCGCTAATTTAATATTCAATCCGATTTGATAGACACGACTTGTATCATTTATGTTCCCGGTTCCCGGGGAGAAAACAATTATCATTACGACTTGTTATATACTGTACTAATATAGTGATCATGGAGTATACTAGACAATATTTATTGTGAATTAGAGAACATTGAATATTCATTTGATGCCAAGCATGTTGATAAACTTTACGACTTCTCAGTTAATGACCCATGTAAGTGTTGATCAGTGTATAAACATATTTATAAAAAAGTATCAAATCATTCGAATGAACTGTTCATACTTTGTTAATTGATATCAATTAATAATACAAAGGGACACTTCGTGCAACTGGAACTTAATTGAGAAACTGTATCAAGATGCCATTCTCAGTTAAATTATTGATTTTATAAACCTTGCCCCGTGACTTTTGAAAGACGAAAATGAAAAAAAGGGACTACAAGTATTAAAATTGAAGCATCCTAAAAGAAATTCAAATCACAAGTGAGCAGTATGATTGAGTCAGTAATGAAGAATTATGTTTGGTTCTTCTATATTCCTTTTTGAATCATTTATTTTCATTATAGCATAGCAATTGTTTGTTTCAATTTGGTTTTGAATTGAAAAGTCATAAACAATCATTTTTCTGTCCAGGATCATGTAACTACATAAAAGCTGCAGTCTTGGGTGAAATTCATATAAGGAAAGGGTTAATATTTGCATTAAATACGAGTTTTTTTGTATCTATTTTGTTTATAAATTGAATGCATCACTTTACTTCCATTAATATTAACGTTGGTTTTCCCGATCATTCGTAAAAGGACATTTTTGACAGCATTGGAATACAAAACACTTTAAATTATACGGAGCTTAATTATTTTAACGCTAGAGCTTGTAATAATTTAGCTGACGAAAAATGGCCAATAGAACCTCTTATTTGTAGCTATATCAAATTCGTTATCGAGTGTGATAACATACCCGAGATTGGCAGTGTGAGGAAACGTGGAAACTCGTTTTTATCACCATTGTTTCTAGATTTCATCGGACGACATGCCTCTTTGCATAGGAAGGGTAACTTTGTCGAACAGTTTTCTACTTGAAATGATTCATTTGATGTCATTACAATGCCTTTGCAATCCCCAAATTCAACAGATTGATCTGAAAAAGGCATAATATTTCACATTCTTACTCTGTATTTTTATGTTTTGTAGGTTGATATGATATTGAAGATATGATAGTAATTCGTCAGTTGAAGGCTTATTGGCATTATGTGTATTGACAACTGTTAAAATCAAACCAAACAAATACATTTCTAGATAATAACTTATGTTTTTATTTGTTAAAAGCTTTCTGAATTATATATATTTGTTAGGTAACATGTTATTTTGTTCAAACTGATTTGGTGCTGTTACATTATTTACATCCATTTATACGTTGTCCGCTTTTCAAAAGTTCCGAAACACAATAACGGTATTATTACGAATCAGAAAATTACGAAAATTAGAAATTGGTGCTAAGTAAAATCTCTATATTATATACGACAAAATATGGTTTTTTGATATTTACAAGTGTTAACTGGAACACACCTTGTTTTTCCAAAATAGTGTAACATTCTTTAAATATCATTAAAACAATACAGATAAAGAATGGGTCATGTACTATGTAACACTAGTGTCGACAATTCCATCTGTTTATTACCAGGGATACTCGTCCTTTAAAAGTTTGGAAAAAATAAAGAAACTGATACGCACTTGCCAAAAACTAGGATAAAATATAAGAATATTTCACTTCAATACGGTTTAATGTGATTATTTTGGGAATCTTACTTTACTTTATTGGTTTGGCAAAACTATAGTCATCAGTTTTCGGCTTACATACATAGAATGAGTATGTATATTTTCATCAACAGATAAAAATAGGGCTACATTAGGTCTATATCAAAATTGATCCTGAAATGAATCCTTAGTTTCGTAATGTCTTTTTTAAGGAGATTTTGGTCACATGCTTTAGTAACTTAGTATTCCTATCATAACGATCCACGAGCTCATGATGACGACCATAAAACTTCTGTAGTGATGACTTCAATTTTGTAGCAACATAACCCTGTTCCAGAAGCCTATTTGTGAGAGTTTTAGCGCGATACAAAAAGTATGCGTAGTTTCGGCAAGCTCTGACATAACGTATGAGTTAAGTTTACATTTTTACATTTAATCGGTATTCTTCCCATCCCGCCTAGAAGACACAGATTGTCAACATGAATAATATCTTAAAAAAATCGAAAAAAAAAATAAAAACTAATATAATAACTAATACCTTCCATAGTCAAGTGTGTCCGAAATATCGATGTCCAGTAAAATTTGCTACTTTGTTGACTATAGGTCAGATTTCTTGGAAATATGTGGTAGCCTTTCTGTCGACATTCGTTTTGATAGCCATACCAGTTCGTTTGACCAATTTCAGCTAAAAAGGTGAAACACATACCGTGGAGACTTCAAAGTTCTTGAACAGACATTGATGAAACTTGTGAATAAGATATAACAAAAAGATCTGATCATACTGGTTTTTTACCTTACTAACAAATTAAGTGATGTATTTTTTCAAATGTGAAAAAAATGACATGTGTTGGTAACACATAAATGCAATCTATAAAAATTAATTTATCATCTGACTAAGAAACATACTTTCTGTGGATGTGCAGACATAGCCCAGTTTATCATTGCAATCCTTTACTATATATTTGCTTTTATCTTCTCTGTCCCTAGCAATGCATTCCTTTTCTATATATTTCGTTGAAGGAACCAGATTATCGACTGAAAAATTAAATAAGAGATCTGTTTGACGAAAAAAGTAACTGTATGGTAAGCGTACACATTCTAGGATATTTAGACACTAAAATGACCAACAATCCTACACACTTGTGCCCTTCTTGTTCTTTGAATATTTGACTTTGAAAGACCTTAACAACACCAAATTAAGCACTTTAGTTTATTCAAAGTTAGAGACTGTTTTTGACATTATCACATTTAAGTCTTTTTTACTTATCTTCTAAAACAATGAACAACACCTACTTTTGACATATTCAAAAATCATTGTAGATCCTCCTTCTGAACATGCAAACTCTGATGAATCATTTTTACAAGTTTGTTTGCAGTCTTTCAGTCTGTAATCCACTGTTGGTTTTGTATTCAAGCAAATGCAATCCTTATTCTGAAACCATATACTACTTCATATTTTGTTCACAGACATTCAGATCATATCCTTTCTTTATTTAAATAATTTCTAACATAAGTTAAAGCATTTTTAACATTTTGCTATGTTTTGTTTAATTATATGTAGGTTTGTCTACAAATCGTCTTTCCAATGGGCACAGTTAAGAGAAATTAAATATGTTTATTCGTCATCAATGCTTGACATGTAATGGCTAAATGTACGTATTTGTTACTACAAAAAAGAACAAAAATCAGAACCAAATTTATGAATGCAAAATTAAAGTACTTAAAATAAAGTGCATTAAATAAAGATAAAACAAACCTCGTAAGCAAAAAACGATTTATCCGAACAATATAAAACACATCCATCTAATGATGCTGATATTGTTCTTTGCCACTTCTTAGATGTACAACCTACACATATAGGATTATTTGTGTATTTTTTCTTTAGTATTATAGACATTCAAAAACATTAATATTAATGTGTTTGTTTTTAAGAAAATTAACAAGTATGTATCATCTTCGGATTTTCATATATACCTCACACAGTGGAAAATAGTATAAATAAAGAAAATTTGTAAAAATGAAATTGATGAAAGTAAATACCAAATTACAAAACTAACCATGACGGTTTATGTTCTTGCATTTGAATGCAACATTAAAGATTTCCTATTGTCTATCGATTTTTTTTTAAATTGAAAGTACACTTAAATCAACATTTTCATTCAACATTAATAATGCACTTGATCTTACCAATAAATACTGTCCATTTAGAATACTTGACTCTTGTTCCTGTCCAGGCATGTCGTTTGTTTGCTTGGGTGTTTAGTATTTGAGTTATATTTGAGAGGTCTGCACTTTCATCAATATGCGTTTTTGTTGCTAAAGTACAAACAGTATAACCTGTTTTCCAGTCAGTCGCAGGTAACCCAAGATAAAGAGAAGCTGAAAAAGTATAAGTCGTGTTAGTACGTGGACGGAGATGACACCCGTGCACCTCCAACAGATCAACTAAAATATGATATTCAATAATCCTTATACCTCCCAGTTATGAATCAATTTGTCTACAAAAAGTAATTTCTGAAGCATTTCACATTTTTATTTTGCACTATCTCTGCATTGTTGAGGCAAAATTCCAATTTTGTGTTTTTTATTCATCTTACTTCATCTGTCTACAGAACAAAGTAATCTGGCATATATAGATATCACCAAATAGCCAAATGTTTCCAACCCTACCACAGAAATTGCGGTAACATGTAGGACTTTGGAGTAAAATGAACAAAATATGTATACTACCAGAAATTAATCTCAGAAATTGACATTTTATTTTCAATTTCAAAACCTCTAGAGTATTTATGCTTCAGTAAAACTGCCTTGATATTTTCAGTTGAGTACCATTAAAAATTATTATTCTGCGGTTATCATGATGACGTCTAGTGATTTTCATAGTCAGAATTTTACACAATTACATAAAATTGGATTTCCGATATGCTTATAAAGAAGTCGCACATCAATAAAAAAACGTCTTTAATTTCGTATTACGCGAATAAGTGTAGATATGCATTACTTTCGCTCATTAGAAAGCTTAGCAGCTAAACATTTGTATTTGAAAGAGATTTCTAGAAAACAAAGATTCTAGCGAAAATCAAAAGAATGTAATCCAGGGACAAAGACCAGACATAGAAAACAGGCACACACAACAAAGAACATAGAGTAACCAAAATAATAAATACAAAGTAACAAAAGTAAACGAGCAACTCGGATTCCACTAAAAATGGGAGCATGGATCATGTGCACCGGTACGGTAATCGTTATCTGCTTCTCTAGGTTATGTAACTAGAAATTTCCACCGAATTGCTTTTAAAAAGTGAAGTCCAGAGTAGTCGAAAGAGCAAAGGAAAACGGTGACGCGTTGAATAAATCAGTTTCGTGGTTTTCGTAACGATCCACGAGTTCGTTATAACGACATGAAAACTTCTCTAGTGATGACGTCAATCTTGTACCAACAAAATCGTTTTCCAGGATCCTAATTGTAAGAAGTCTAGCGCGATACAGAAGGTCTGTATAGTTACGGCAAGCTCTGGCATATCTTTGTGTTTGAAAACTCCATACCGAAATGCTGAAGGGATGTTGCAACAGATGACAGGAAAATTGACAATACAGAATGAATAGTAATCAAGTTTGTCGTATAGTTTGGTCAATAGCTGTCCTTTTTCATTGACCTCTAAGTGTAGGTCTAGATTTGACTGACTTTACAGTGTCTGTAGTATCCTTTATCTCAAGTTCTTTGGGGGTAGATGCGATTTATCACACCCCCGAGGCTAGGATTATTCAACGATAATATGTCATTTATATTGCGGAAACTGAGAATTATGGTTCTATATTATTGGTGTTCTTTTTTTTTCATCAGATCAGGTATAAAGTCAGAATCATAAGATTGACGGAATCGGTGACGGAATAGGTCAGGAAGTAGAGGAGTGCATTTGTTCCCATGGGAGTGCCGACCGTTTGTTGAAAATACGCCAATCACATTGGACAAATATGTTGTCGATAAACAATCCCAGCCTAATCAAAAAACATCTTCTTCGGTATATTTTGAAGTATAAGGAATCTCTAGCAAGAACTTCATATTTGAATCGTACTGTCTTTTTTTTTATTAACAACAATGTTTTAGGCGGAAGTTTAATTGAGTATGGGGAAAAATAAAAAAAAAAGTTGAAAAATCATAGGCTTTAATGCTATTGTATTCTGATAATAATCTTGAACTGAGGGTTTCCAAACAAATATTCGAATTTTTCAGGATTCATTTTTAATTTATACAACAACGGGAGTAACAAGTGTCGCTGAAGGACTGGAGACCCTCTTTGATAGCTGTGAGTATTAGAAAGATAAATTTTGAAAGAAGTTTTGTGGTACATTTTGCAGATCCAGCTATGCAGCGTTGTTTGTATAGATTATTGTAGAGTTTAGGAATCCAGTACATAATTATGGAAAAGACGTTACTGAGAGAGTCGTTTTCGATAGCTTTAATTCCCCGTTATGACGTGACTGGAAGGACTATATTTGAGTGAGCGTAACAACAAATTTACCCAAAACTATTCCGATTCATAATCAACTCCAAAATAAATCTGGCAACATTACACCACCGGAGCAGCTGGTACCGCACTGGTCCTGATTTGGTACAGGCACAAAATAATGGGTTAAATCTAGGTTTAACAGCGTGCTAAGCCTCCCTATTCCATTGCGGCGTGAATTGAGAGTTTTGGAATCAACATTCAGGTTTTTTTTTGCCCTGAAGACCTCAATCTCTGCGACATGCAAAAGCCTTTTATAAATGAGAATTTGGATGTAATAGGTGAAGTTTAGGAATATGAAATAATCGGTATTGATTTGTCTTTGAATTACAAGGGAATATTGTTCGTGACATTTGTTATGGAAGATGTTAGCTAAATTAATTTCAGCTGTACCTATTCAAGTTTGTAAATGCAATAGTCAATCATCAACTGTTTTCTGACTATTTGCACCTTTCTTTTCCTGAATAAAGGAATAATTTGTAGACGAATTTAACTGAACGTCGGTTATTAATTGTTGAATGCTTAGCCAAATGTAACTAGAATGATACATTTCAAAATTTCCATTTTCCAAAATCAAAACAAAAACTTAGCTCAAATCATTTAACTTCTAATCATACGTACCTATTATATCAATCAATGGAAAAAATCCACAAACTTGAAATATTTTGTTCATAGTTAAATGCACAAACCCGTCGCAAAATGATTGATTATAGCATTTGTTTCCTTGTGTGGATCATACATCAAATGACCTCAATATACTTTAAATATGTTATTAAGTGAAACTCCATGGTTTATGTTTTGAGTGCATAGACTACATGATAGAGATTGACGATGACTCAAAAATGTACAGGCTAGTCAAAATTAACAAAAAATCAAACAGCACATGATTGTGTGCCTAAAAATGCTAGAGAAGTTTTTCTACGATGCGAAAAGGGACAACTCGGCTACTTTTGTAATATTAATCGTAAAACCTATAAGGTTGCAGTCTTTTTAAGTAAATTTTAGAAAATAAAACCCGAGCGATTAATACTTCTGCATTGTACTTTTATTTTGAGTTAATAAATCTTCTGTTTTTACTCAAAACAAGTTTTTTTGTTTTATAACTTGATATATACACTTTACATTGGATGAAATGAAATAGATGAAGACAAAAGTCAGTACAGAAAAAGGCAAAAACAAAAAAACCAAACAAACAAGCAAACAAACAAACAACAAAAAAAATAAAAAAAAATGAGCGCACTATTTTTTAAGCCTTTGTGTTTTGACCTAGTCCCGCTCACTGATATCACAACAGTATTGATCTAATAAATGTTCATTGGCTTGTATCTTCTTACCAACTATTACTTTCACAAAAATTATTTTAATACAAATGTAATTTGCATCAAGAGAACTTGCAACCCAGTTTGTCTTTTTTAGATTTTTAAAACTTAAGACACCTAATAAGAGGGCCTTTTTATTCTATGCTCTATTCAACGATTTGCGATTTGTTTGATGGGATATTCTAAGTAATACAATAAGTCACATCTGATTTGTTTTGTCATGTGATACAACAAGAGCAAATACTTTTTTCAATTGGGACAATTTTTTTTCACAAGAAAACTTAAGGAATGATACATATTAATCCGAATTTATGGAGATACAGTTATGAATTGCTTGGTTTGTCAAATGAGTTTCATTATAAATTTTGTATATAAATGCTAATTAATTATACAAACTAAAAATTTAGCCTCAGCGATATTGTGTTAGCGTAATTTCTAGAATTCGACCAAGGCTGAGGGGTACCAATTACCTCAGAATTGGAAGTCACCATCTCGGCCCCAATCACGCGTCAGAAATAGCAACATCCTTTCGAGTCAGATCAATATGTACAGATACCGGAAATATTACAGTTCTCCACTGATGGTGGGAATATTTTACCCATATTATGTGACGTAAATAAAATTCAGACGATAGCTGCATATTGAAAACAAGAAAATGATTGCCTTTCCTATCTTAGAAAAGCTATGCTTCGATTTGGTTAATATAATGGAAGTTATTTTTTTGCCAAGGCTGGTTAGGTTCTTGACAACAGCGACAGTTGAACAGCGAAGATACACGTGCGTACATCCACGTGCTTTCGAACTCTTTAAGCGACATCTTATTCACTACTTTTAATTAGCAAAAAAAAAAACATTGAGAAAGACTAGCATGTTTTAATCTAGTAGACAATAGTATTTCCATGATTGACACCTACACGTGTTGCAAAAAAAAATCAAGTAATATGTACTTGGTAGTATATATACAAAATACAAAATTTCTGCAAAGACACATTTTTACGTTTTAAATACATTTCTACAAAAATGTTTTCAGTCTCCTTAAGGAAACGTTCAGACCGTCGCTAAAATGAGCTAATACAGGATTTGTTTCCTTGTCTGATTCATACATGAAAGAGTTATTTAATTATCAAAGAGTCTCTTAATGATAATTTCCGAGTCTAAAGGGTAATTCGTTTATAGATACAAATGTTGTGGGTCTCAAAATGGAAGTACTATATGTGATACACTGCACCATCGGATCAGATATTTCATAATGCAAGGAAATGAAATCATTCATATTACTTCCTGTGTTAGATTAAGAGGGCAAATTAATTGTCGTTCTGGGAACGGCACTCGAACTTTTCTTGTTCTGTTCCATTATGACAATTATGGCACCATCGCTTGCACCGGATATGGCAGTTTTGAACACTCTACCAGCAAGGCTATATGATAAAGTTTTGATTCGCTGACCGGATATTACCTCTTTGTAGGTTCAGTCGAGGATAAGTACGTAGTACTCACATTACTTATAGTACTATAGCAAAGTTCAAAATACAGAAATATCCCTCGTGAAATTCACGTAAATCGCACATTATATAAAATAATTACATTAGACAGCAGTGTTTTATTGAATTTTCCCAGTTTATTACAATTAGATAATTCAATTAAGGTATAATTGTGAAAGGTTTTCCATATTGTTCCTCGATTAGCAATATTGGCTAATATCTGGCTAACTCCGTATATTGTGTGTCTGTTTTCCATGTCTAGTCTTTGTCCCTGGATTACATTCTTTTGAATACCGCTATAACCTTGGTTCCCTTGATTACTCTTTCACACGTATTAAACATGAATATATTGCTACAATGACAGTTGATGGGAAAGTTTGATTTAAATTTTCATGAATTTTACCTTAAGTTAGTCACAAAATGCATATGTTAATTCAGGTGAAAATCATATGAAAATATTTAGCCTGTTTAAGTGGCGCTGAAGTGTAGGACAGAAAATCAAATGAAGAAAAAGATATCCTAAATATCGTCTCTTTGTGTGACTTAATGAAATGCTGTATATTATATAGTATTATTGCGTAAAGTTCTCCATATTGGCTTAGTTGTTGGTCCGAAACAAGCCATATTTGACTGAGGCCTAGCCGAAAGCCAATATTGCTAATCGAGGAACAATATGGAAAACCTTTCGCAATTATACCTTAATTGACTAAATAGTCCAATATGTTATTTCGGCCTAGGCTAATATTGATTTTAACCAGGACCACATGACTATTAGAAGAGTGCTAGCCGCACAAGCGAGTGGTTAAAAATTTGTGTAATTTATCGCCACGATCCGGGAAACTAAAATGTGGCGTGAAGACTCCCACGCCACGCTTACTACGCTTACCATGTTTACAGTTGTTATTCATATTGTTGATCAATTAAATACTTGTTGATGTCATTCATACAAAAAAATAGCTGGTATTGGATCAACTAATCAAACCGGTTGTGATATCGATGACGCAATGACTCGATGACTGGAGTGGAGATCGGTGATGACGTAGTTGATTGATTGATTGTTCTCGATTGTTGGGGTTTAAAGCCCGGGTAGCAACATTTCGGCTATATTTAGGCGATGAAAATGAAATGGATGATAAAATGAACATGAAATGATGATATGGAAAAAGGGATGGGACAAAAGGGTGATAGGGTCGACAAAGTTTGATTGCAAATAGAAAAAAGGAGGGATGGGTAGGTCGGGCAAATTATCCTCCTGTGGCGGAGCGCAAAGGTTGCTACTCCTACCACAACAGGGTGCGAGGAACGTAGCATCTTTCCCAACACTGTGAACCATTATGGTTTGTAGTCAGGTTTTCCGTATTATGGCCTGACCACCCCTTTGAAATTTATGCTTAAAAAATTGAAGGTAAGTTGAATTATCTTGCAACTAATTTTATGTACAATATCATCAAATAATATTCTCAGGTATGGTTATCGTAGTCTTACTTGATAGCAATAATGAATAACACCTTCCTGTGGCATATTCAAAAACTATTGCAGATCCTCCATCTAGACATGCTAACTTTGATGAATCATTATTACAACTTTGTCTGCACTTTTTTTCAAAATCTCATCTATTTTGTATTCAAGCAAGTGCAATCATTACACATCATTTTAAAAAAAATCTCTATATGACGGTCGCGTTTACAATTTGTGGAATAATTTTAGGATTTAATTACGCTAATCGGGTAAGTTACTGTATTTAATGATTTTCCATTGTAGACTAGACAATATTGCCTCAAATTAGCCATTATTTCATACGCAGTAAACAAAGAGACTGGCGTTAGATTGAAAATTATCGTATAGCAAGATCAAAGGGATTTTAAACAAAATAGCGATAAACTATAATTAATCCGGTATCATATGTCTAAGTTTTTTTTTCAACATGAAACAGGAATGAAAGAAATTGAAAATCTAAACAATTCAATGAAAATGAATGATTAACTCGGATGTCAATGAATAAAAAATGCATTCAAACGGAAAATGATACTAATTACCACTTCGACATCTACTCAAAGCGCCATGGGTATCAGCAAGGGAAATCGTTCTGTTCTCAACTTGTTTCAGTACAGGAAGTTGTGGATTTGTTTATGTCATGCTTTTTTTGTCAGCTCCCCAGAAAATTAAAACAAAACGAAACAAAATATTTACACACTACTAATTGAAAAAAAAATGGAAAAATAAAAACATGTGTTGGGACAGAACAATGTGAACGACAAAATTCTATATAAGTAACATATTAAAAAATGTTTACCAAAAGCCAAACAACCTACCTCTTATTTTGAACTTCAGTCTGAAATAGGCAATAGATGTTCGTTTGAACTTAAATAAATATTTGTATTAACTTCGATCGATTTAATTTTATGTTTACTTGTAAAAAATTCTAAACAAATAATTTGCATCTATTATTATTGGTTTAATATACCATGTCGAATCGTCGATATTCCTGTGTTTTTAATCTTAGTAGCCTGAAGTATTGGCAGCCTCGTACGCTAACTCAGCCATCTGCATATCGTCAGATAAATCATGGTTAAAAACATTCGTAATGCGTTCTGGCGACAGCTTTAGACGGCTGATTGATTGATTGATTGTTGAGGTTTAACGCCGAGCAGCAATATTTCAGTTGTATTCAGGCGATGAACATGAAAGGGATGATAAAATGAACATGAAATGATGATGATAAAATGAAGAAAGGGATGGGACACAAGGATAACAGGATCGACAAACCTCGACTGCCACAAGATAAAAGGGAGGGATGGGTAAGGTCGGGCAATCTTGCCTTCTGTGGCAGAGCGCAAAGGTTCCCACTCCTATCGAATACCACAGCAGGGTTCTTTTACCGTGGCATCTTGATATCGTGACATTACGCACCTTCAATAATTTATTTGACACATATAAATGAAATAAATACCAAACTAATCAAACCAAGTTAGTTGACAGAGTAATCAAGGGAACCAAGATTATAGCGGTAATTAAAAGAATGTAATCCAGGGACAAAGACCAGACATGGAAAACAGACATACACAACAAAGAACATAAAGTAACTAAAATCATACATACAAAGTAACAAAAGCAAATAACAACTCAGACTCCACTAAAAACTGGGAGCATGGACCAGGTGCACAGGTAGGGTAACTGATTACATAGATTGATATAAAAAGGATAGAGAAGACTATCCATAGGACAAAGTGCATTATGTAGCCCTTTGAGTAAAAACAGAAGCATTTCAAAAATAGCAAGCTTACAATGTTGTATGTATTTAGATAAGAACAGGTACACTGTGTATGAAAGACAATGTCACTGAGTTAGTGTTTTAAAAAGATTACATGAGACATTTTGAAATAAGAAAATGACAAACTTTAGCACACCCCACCTAACAAAAACAAATTCAAAAATCAAAATAGAAGTGAATTAAATGCACCAGTAATTCAGTAACGTTAAGCAATTATTGTCAATTCGGACAGTTACATACTGTTTGTGAAGCTATAATTGCACTTTTTAATCGGTCGAGCCCAAACGTTCAACTTACCATCGGTGTTATTAAATCAAATGAACGTATTGATCTTACACTTTGCTCAGACACTAAAAACAATACAAAAAAAAATCTTGATTCCTAGATTTTGATGGAAGACATTATGTAAGCGTTGACCACATGCCTTTGGATTGTTGCTACTTGGATTAATGCCTTCATCAACATAGCATCGCTTAGCTCGTGTTATGTTTGACACTACACTTGGATGCTTTGAATAGTTTCCAGTCCATATCGTTATTAGATATCAAAGTGCGTGAGTATAGATAGTCTCTACTGTGCATTTCAGTTAATATTTCCTCAGAAATCCATTTTTCAGACTGTACCTTTATTCTTATTTCTTTATGCGGCAAATACATGTCTATTATATCGATGAATTTTGCTTCAAATGTGTCAAAATTTCGTCAGTATTTTACAAATTATTGATGGCATCCCTTTTAACATCTCGCATATCCTTATGAAGTTGTTCCTCGTTTTTATATTTGTACTATCTGTAAAAGATTGGCGTGTGTTGTCTCGGTAAGTGCGTCGTCTTTTTACGCACCGCGTACGTAATATGGTGGTCACGTACGCCGAATGGTATCATACCGGATAAAGTACAGCTCTGGTAGTCACTAATGTAAATATTAACTATTAATGTACTTGTGTCCTTTGTTACTCTAGTAGGTTCAGTGATCAATTGCTGATGATTGCACGTTTCCGTGAGGGTTTTCATTTTTGAGTCTTTAAATTGATCAACATTAAAATCGCCCACTCTCAAGACAATGTCCTTTTCAGTTAATATAGCTGCTTCCATGGATGTTTCAAAAACGTCATACCATTCGATTTTGGCAATCGGTGGTCTGTAACAACTCGCACTGTCAGTTGTGATGAATTCATTGTATTAACTCCAAACTAAGCATTTCGAGATTTTTGCAAAACGAGGCATTTGTTACAGACAATTTCTCTTTTAATAAAAACAGAACTCTGCCGCCATGTCGATTCCTAGCTTTTCTATACATTCGATATCCTTTGATGCACTTTCGGTGTCATCGATTGGGTTATCTTACTTGCTTTCTGATATTGCAAGTACACCAGATGTTTGGTCTCGAAGAATGATTTTAATCTGATCTAGTTTGCTAATAATTCCTCATTAATTTATATAAACAAAACGAATTCCTTTTGGTATACATTTGAATTAATTGCCAAAACATTGGTACGTTTGCGTAACATTTGTTTCTCATTTGCACCCAATACAATTTATACTGTTATTTTCAATAATTTCTAGTCTCTACTATCGTATCAATTTAGTACAGTATGGAATGTCGGGACCATAATTACAAGTCCTTTTTTTTTAACCTAGCCCAATTTATAAAACAACATATTCACTTTTAAATTGCTAAGGCAATTTATAATCTCACATGTAACCGTACTTTCAAAATCTAAATTCAATTAAACGATTTACTTCTGTCTCGTAGATCGGGAACGGAAAGCATGCTATCGACGCTTTAGAAGGTATATATATATTTTTCACGTTTTTCTACTTTGGAAACATATTTGACGTCATCGATAGGTAAAAGTAATCTGGTAATCCTTTGAAAATTGATTGTACTCTAACTGAAAGAATTTTTTATGTGGATCTAAGCACATACATTTCAAAATCAATTGTCGGATTACATTTTTACGGAGGTATACAAACTACAAAACTAAAAATACTTTTTGACATTTTGATATTATGTATTTATAACTAATTGAACATGAAAATTCCGGAAGCCGTACCTCTACACAAGTTACTATCTATTTCTTTCGATCTCTTTTTGTATTTCACAATGGTCTATGCAGTGTGAGAAAAAACGTCGTATAAGTTATTTATGTACGTTTTACCTTTAAAAACGCTCAGAACCAGATAGTTTTTGCTTTGCTCTGATAATTTGGCATACTAAGAGTTGTCCCCTATGTCTTTACAATTACTACTCTAATTAAATTCAGGGATAAATTTAATTTCGACTTAATAATTTGCCAATACGAAAGAAAGTTGTATGATCTTTGCCTTCTTGAAAATCAATTTTTAATGAATATAGATTTGGGAATTTCACATCTAATGCACAAGACAAAGTCGATTTATAGATAACGTACATTTAGTACAAAAGATATAAGAAATATAAAAAAGTAAGTAACACGACTGTTAAAATTAAAAAGGAGACAATTATAAAAACCTTTATTTGTCCTAGAAATTGCATTAGTCTTAAAAGACGAACCAATTAAAAGAACTTAACTATAATTTACTAGGGCGGACATGTCTAGTCGATACACTTAAATTATCACATATTGTTGCCTATTACTTATACAGGAATATTGAACAAGCTGTCAACTGTTACAGCAGAATATCATAAGGTATTGTCACCTGCAAAATTGAACAAGTTGCTTTTATCAATATGGTTAAAAATATCATTTAAGAAAATGTTAAAAAGCAAATGACGAAAAAATTACTCTTGAGGTACACATTTATACAGTAATGAAAAAGGACTATGAACAGATCCATTTTTTATCCTGTAACTACAGGTAATCTTTCTACTATACAAATAAACGGTGTCAAATAAAACAAAGCTTGATTCCCCAACTGCATAATATCGTCTCCTGGTCACCCTTTCAGTTATTAGCGACGTCAAAAACAGGAAACGGGTAAAATGTTAAAAGTGCCTTTTAATAAACTGTTTTGGACAATTTTGCACGTTTTATTTAGACAATGTGGTTGCAGGATACATTTTAAAAACAATAAATATACATTACCGAAAATATCAATATATTTATTTGTACTTGCTTCGAAACAGTCAAATTAGCTCGAGAACCCTCGTTATCTGCTATTCTTAAAGCTTGTCAAATACATTTGATATTTTCCGTCAAAATGCATGTATTTTATATTTACACGTTGTTTTCACATTAAAGAGTAATCAAGGGAACCAAGGTTATAGCGGTAATCAAAAGAATGTAATCCAGGGACAAGGACCAGACATGCAAAACAGACATACACAACAAAGAAAGAACACAAAGTAACTAAAATCCTACATACAAAATAACAAAAGCAAATGAGCAACTCGGACTCCACTAAAACCTGGGAGCATGGACCAGGTGCACTGGTATGGTAAGCCTCGTCCTCTGCTTTTCTAGAAACACCCGCCGAGTTGCTCATAAAAAGGTCGAGTCCGGGGTAGACAAACGAGGAAAGGAAAACTATGACCCGTTGAATAAATCAGTTTTCATGATGCAGATGAATACACCATAATGATCAACGAGTTCATGATGACGACCATAAAACTTCTTTAGTGATGACTTCAATCTTGTAGCAATATAACCCTGTTCCAGAAGCCTATTTGTTAGAGTTCTAAAGTTGGAGCAACGTATTCATTGTTACTCAGCTTTGTTTTCCAGTCTTCTAATATTTACATTAATGTCCTAGTTAAAATATCATTCTCTAAAAGCTGAGAAAAAAATTATTGTAAAACTTTTCGACAAAACAATTTGCTTCTACATATATTGCCTTTTTATATTCTTTTTAGATTGATTGTTAAACACTGGCAGGTATATAGTAACCTTTTGTTAGTACACTATTCTGTATATGCAGTGGTACAACTTGTGCAACCTTCAACGTATCTGGAAAAAAACAGAAGTACACACAACCTTAATTATCATATTTGAAATTGATTGAACAATTAGTTAGTCAATTTTGAAATCTGAAAATTTATGGCGTTTTCAAGTAACAGTTTGAAGCGATGAGTTGCTTGATTGCAGCTAATACGTTCGGTATGCAATCCTTTAGATTAAATGATACGACCTTAGATAGTATTGTACTATTTTACATGTTATTGTAATGTTAGTAATTTTAGTTATTTAGATATAAATATACAATCTAAAATCTCTGATGTTGTACATAAAGTGAATTTTTGACTAAAATCACTGATGTTATTCTCGATGGGGTTAAGAATCTAAAATCTTTTCTGAAGTGTTGACGATTCATATATTCACACATGGAGGAAACAACTGCAATCATTCATCTACATAAGGGTAGGGCTAAAACGGCATGATGATAATGTTCAAAACTTATGGACTTCTTTGAACAAATAGATAAGTACATGTACTCACCATAATATGTAGCCAAAGTAATCAGGTGAGCAAAGTGCCTGGACATACTGCATACCATAGTTGACACAGTAATTCAAGATCGAGTCCCGCCGAAAAAAAAGCGACCGTTAGTATGCTTTGTAAACCGGTTCTTAAGTTTCTTTTCATAATGCGTTAAGAAATCCTGATCCGATAGATCAGTGGAAGCATTCAACATTTTGGAAAGTACATTACATTAAATTTGCGAAATTATCATAGAAAGAAATAAAATGTAATAAATGCTTATTTTGCAGATGTGTGGTTTTTTGAAGTATGCATTTTTTTCTTCATTTTCTTCAATTGATTCAGAAAAGAGTTAGAAGATTGATGATTTGATATGTAGTTGCAATTGTTCATCCTTTTTCAGTTTGAAATCTTATGTTGAACAATTATCAATCTTTTTGTATTTTAGTGGCATTTATAGAGTAATCTCCATTAATTTTACAGTACATGCTATAACTGTCATCCCCTATGAACAAGGGTTATATGAAAAGTCACATGGTAGTTTCTGTTTACTAAGACATATTTGACAAAAATATCAAAAATAAGAATATGAAGGCTTTTCAACTATAAATCACATTTTCCATGATTCTTATATAGAGTTCTACTTAAAATTTCAATCCTGTTTCAAAATCGTACTATGTGACGAATAACGGGGTTGTGTATAGTTGTATTTAAATAACAGACTGTTCGAGTAATCTTTCGTTTTATCATTTAGGGTTCAATTAGATAAATTCATCAATTCAAGTTTATCATTCAAACAATGTGGTAATCTGTTAAGTAGTCATGACTATAAGAGGAAGATAAACAACTAATAATTTATTTTTTTTAAAAATTAAATCTATCCGTACTATTTAGTGTTAACAATACTGAAGATTTGTTCACTTTATAAATTAATCTATATTTTAGGTTGTACGTCTGAAAAGCTTAAAGCACAAATATCAAAATCACTGGACGGATGTATTTTGCACTGCTCCGATAAATGGTATTTTACCTACGAGGTTTGTCATGCATTTATTAATATATATATATATGATATTAATTTTCATTTTAAAATTTGAGTATGTGATAATTTATCCGTCTTCTAATAAAAAGTAAAAAGATGTTCATTTAATGTTCCAAATTGACCATCAATACGTATGCCACTTGATGATGTTTAGTCTTGACCATGTACATCAGACATATACGGTTTGTTATTCAACATACACCTCATTAAAAAGAAATCTAAAATTCGAGTAAATTCATTACAAGAAGGGGCTGCATATCTGAATGAGAGAACATGGTACGGGCAATATATTAGAAAGCTTGTCGTTTCAGAATAAGGATTGTGTTTGCCTGAATACTAAACCATTAATTGATGAAAGTTTGAAAGACTGCCGGCGAACTTGTTATAAATATTCATCACAGTTTGCATGTTCAGAAAGAGGATCTACAATGGCTTTTGAATATGTCACAAGTAAATGTTTTTTTTTGAAAATATTTTTAACAAATAATACTTATATATATATATGTGATGGAAGTTTTCTATTTCAAACAAAGCATAGTGTGTTGTTGATGAATTGTATAAACAATAATAAAATGTATTGCAAAAATTAATTAAACTTAACATGCAACATATACAGAAATCTAAAAGGACAGTAAAACGGTAAATTCGTCTTTTTATGTCAAAATGCATATTATTAACCTTAGAATCACTTTTGCAAGCCTGATAAGCCGCTGTGTCATTTGTGTTTGTAGTCAAGGGCCTTGTTCATTTCACGAACTATACCAATCAAGAATGTATTGTGAGGGGAAGAAAAAAACCAAAGCCTTTACCTTGTGAAAGATTGTAATTCCGAACACGGCTATGTATGCAAACCCGGAACAAGTTATTTTCTAAGTAAATAATGAAATACTCATAATCGATTGTATTTAACTCCTTTGACCTTTCAGTTGGTAAAATGATATTCATATGTTTGTACTGAGTTATGAGACATTCATAATTCTTTAAAAAATCACAGCATAATTCTTATGTAATTATGAACAGACTTCAACAATTTCTCAAACCTATGTTTTAATGCATGCTTTTGAATGACAGTGTAGGAATTCATATCACTTTTTATATAGGTCCAGTTAATCGTAAGACCTGGTATGACTATCAAGACGAATGTCTTGGGGATGACCAATATATATTTCGTATAAAACAACAAAATATCGACTGTAACTGGACGCCAATCATTCGAACACATCTTATTATGGAAGGTATGAGTGAGTTGTATTATTTAGTTTAAAGTCATATTTTGTGTCTTTTTTTTGAGAAATATTCGTGCCACTTGTGTAATGGC
Source organism: Perna viridis (assembly GCA_037379345.1). Lineage (NCBI taxonomy): Eukaryota > Metazoa > Mollusca > Bivalvia > Mytilida > Mytilidae > Perna > Perna viridis. The sequence continues at coordinate 36,445,684 of CM074514.1, read as the reverse complement.
TTTTGTTCCTTTTTTTTATTTTATTTTATTTATACTTTATTTATTAATTTGGTTTGCCTTCAGCAATATCATTTTTTTTATTAATCGGAATAATCGATACTACTGTTTCAACTCTGTAGATATACGGATATAAATTTATTTTAAGTATGTATTTGCATTATAAATATATATAGCGAAACTTTTCCAAACCGGCCACCACTGGGGCAAGAGGAAATGGCCGGTTTATAGGGGTGGTCGGTTCTGTGAAAAATAGCAATTCGTTCTAAGAGTTGTTTCAATTTATGTGTTCAATAACCCTACATGTTGTCAGTTTGCTGGTCGATGCATATTTACTGACAAATCAAAAATTTATTACATTTCAAAGTTTGCATCATTTGTAAATAATTTGATTTTACAAACAGAACTGCCAACAAAATAATGTTCATGCTTTTGAAAAATGTGTATTAAAGGTAAAACGGCTATTGATGGTATATATTTGTTTATCAAATAACCTGGATTGTGTTAGTTTATGCTTAGTTCTATAACGAATGTAACCCAGTGTTAATTACATTATATCGCACAGCTTGTTTACAACGTTTTTGTGTGCATATACTTGAAGCATTTCAAATGGAATTCATATCACGTCAGCTTAATCGTAATGATTATGTTATGTTGTGTGACAATATTTAAAACGCTCACAATATAACAATGAACGTTAATGACATCATAGTACCAAAACAGTTTATATAAAATAACATAGATTGCTCGAAGAGAATAAACCGATCAGGAAGCTCTTTACAAATAGAAATAAATTTGATAATACTTTATTATTTTTGAATCATGAAATCAATTTGTGTATGTATTTGCTACATTTAACATTTTCCATACAACTTGATACAATAAAGCATTTAATATATGAATAACAATCCGGGGTTTAGGTCGCCCCACTAAGATGCAGCCTTGGGGAATCCCCGACACAGTTCCCGCCAAAAACCAGCCAGCCGGAACGAGGCAGACGATCTTCAGACATTAGATAGAACAGACGTATATTCGCATACAGAAGTCCAAACCTGATTAAAGACCGAAGTGTACACATATACAAGTAAGTAGTCGTAAGCACTATATTTGCTCTGCGACTATTTACAACCTGCGAGATTTTCTAGCCGCAGATTTAGCTGAAATTCTATTTTTTTCCAAGACTTGAGGGAGGGAAGTGGTTGACCGCGTGGTCGAGGGTCGGCCATTACGATCGCTCCCGATTTTCGTTGTTCACTCGGGAAGTCCTCAGGATTTGGAGGAATCGTCTCTGTTTATCTCGGATTAGAGATAGCACATTGGGAATTCGTTTCTTTTTTCTTTAAGAATTTTCAGGTGGAAATTATTTTTCCCAAATGCTAGGGTATTGTCTGGAAGGACTGGTAAGCTGAGGGACAACTAGGTCTAGGACATATATGAATGGGGAGGATAGTTTACATCACAGCAGTTAATCTCTTACAAAAGAAAATTCTTTTGAGTCACAGGAAAAGGGACCTAGTGTAAAAATCTAGTTTTCCCTTAGAAAACCAGCAAACACGCATAACAAACAAAAGAATAAAACAACAAAGAAGGCCTTTGCCCAATTTTTCCCTGATTTTCGGACTATTTTGGAAACCTGCGGATATCTTTTTAATATAGTGAAGAGCCACTTAGCGTAAGATGGATACACAGGTAAGGGTGAATAACTGCTCATATGAAGAGCTTCTACAACTCCCAGGTATAGGTAGCGCGTTAGAGGGAGGAGAAGGGGTCCCTGATTTTCATGACCTTAGTGAGATCCCGTACCTAAAGGTGACCCCCAGTTAGTGAAACTACTGGACTTTACCACATATAAGGAAGAAAGTGAGGGGATTATAAGGATGACCAGTGGGAGCATGGGGAAACGGTCAAAAAAGTTAATGAGTTGGTAAGGACAAGGTCTAAACCAGGCAAACAGGGTTATGTAACCCTGAGCACTACTGGGTGTGGAGGGGAGTTGGGTTGCAAGGGAAAATCTTGGGCAGAAAGAGCCCTTCATCCCAGAGTTACAGAAGTAAGTGAGGTCTTTTTTTTAATAGAATTTTCCTCTGTTTTGTTTGTTTTGTATTTGTTTGTGGATTTGGTCTTTTTATTTTATTTTATTTCATTTCATTTTTTCCGAAGGCGTAATTTAAACGAAAAAAAAAAACATACCGGTACATTGTTTATTTAAGTGGATTGATTTTACCTGAATCCTGATTTTTGTTTTTTTTTAAATCTTTTAAAAGTTTTCTTCTTCTTTTGTTTTTTGTGTATTTTTTTTTAAATTTTATTTCGGTAAATTTAAAGGAAAAAAATAGTTGTTCATTTCTGTGGTTTGATTTTTCTAATATTTTCTGCTTCAGATATTTATTTTTTCGTCATGTATTCTAGTTCCGTAGTAGTCTTGTATTGCAGACGGTAAAAAATATTGTTGCTGGACTGATTTTGGCTTCCTATTTCTATATGGTTATAAATCATTCTTGCATACAAGCAACTTTTCGATTAAGGAGGTAGACCTAGGGTAAGGGACATAACTCATGAAATCAGTGATATGTTTGTATCAGATTCAAATTCTTTCAAGCTTTCCTTTGAAATAGAATGAAATTAGTCCAAGTAACTTTGATGCTTCCATGAGATTGATATAAAGAGCCTGGATACAAACGTTTCAATGATTCTAAAGAGTTATATCCCTAACCTTAGGTCTACCTCCTTAAACCTTCCCTTGATTTACTTCTAATTCTGCTGATGGGAGGCTACTTCTTGAAACGCAAATTACAGCAAATTAACATTATCAATGTATAATAAAAGGAAAGCACAAAATTATATGTTAGAGTAATCAAGATCACAATGATTCCAGCGGAAATCAAAAGAATGTAATCCTGGGAAGCCAAGAAATGGAAAACAGACCAACACAACAAGGAACACAAAATAACCAAAATGATACATACAAAGTAACAAAACGAATTAGAAACGGGTGGAACCATTGAACTTTCGAAAGTCGAATGTTTTAAAGCAAGTGAACATATTTATTACACATGAACAATAAAATAAATACTTTTGAAGGGTAGGATTACATTTCAGACGATAAACTGCCGACTATTATGGACACTATTCTTTCCTTGTGCTCACCTTCAGGCCTGTAGATAAATTTAATAAACGTTGCAATTTAGACCGTGACATCAAGTAAGCACTTTATTAAGAATGAGGATTATAAATAAAATAATAATAATAAAAATAATAATAATAATAAAAAAAAATAATAATAATAATTAAAACACTCTGTAACTTCCAATTTCGTTTATTCTGTTGTCATCCTGGTATTTGCGAACCCCGAAGTAAGACTTGGTTAACAAACATTCATTGATACCAGAGTTTTGAAAATAGAAGTCCAAAGATGGGTCAAATTAAATGTAAACACTAAGCATAGTAAAATCGCGTAAAATATTCTTCCTTCTCTGTCAGAAATCAATGACCCCTTTTTACAAATTGTACCATGAAATGAATGCGTAAAATGTTTGTAAGCTTTTCATGATAAAAAACGTTACGATTTAGCCATCATTAAAATAACCATAAAATTTTCTTTTTATTTGAGTACAGAAGTTCTTTAATAAATCTAATACAATTCAAATAACGTAATGATTTTTCGGAATAAGTTTGATGTAAACAATAAATAAGTACATACTGACTTCTTGGTAGAAATTTCTCATACTATAAGAAATAATTCCAAATCATCTCCCAAATACACAGAAGAAGATGTTTACAAAATGCTGGAATTTTTAATCGACAACATATTTGTCCAGTGTGGTGGACGTGTTTTTCAACAAACGGTCGGGCATTCCAATAGGAACAAATTGTGCTCCTCTACTTGCTCACTTATTCCTTCACTTAAGAGGCTGACTTTCCGAAAGAAAAATATTGTTTAGCTAGATCCATAAATCTCAGTTTGCGCCATATAGATGACGTATTACCTTCAAACAATTCTAATTTCGGGGAATTGGTACATCGCATCTACCACAAAGACCTTGAAATAAAAGAATGCTACAGACACTATATAGTCAGCTTAATATCTTGATCTACACTTAGAAATCGATGGTAAAGGACAACTTTACGACAAACGTGATGACTTATCATTCAGAATTGTCAAATTTTCTTTCATCTGTGGCAATACCCCTTCAGCACCTGCGTATGGAATGTTCATATCACAACTCATACTTTATGCCAGTGCTTGTCAAAACTACGCAGACTTTTTGTATCGCGCTAAAATCCTAACAGATAGGCTTCCGGAACAGGGTTATGTTGCTACAAGATGGAAGTCATCTCTGCAGAAGTTTTATGGTCGTCATCATGAACTCGTGGATCGTTACGGTGTATCCATCTGTGTCATTAAAACTGATTTGTTCAACGCGTCCTTTCCAATTTCGTCTACCTCGGACTTAACTTTTTATGAGCAACTCGGTGGGTGTTTCTAAAAAAGCAAAGGACGCTTGCCTTACCGGTGCACTTGTTGATAAAGTTTTTTTTTTATTAATATCTGTTAAATGGAAAAGTGAAGGTACGTTGTATCACGAGACAAATTCAAGCAGAGCCTGAATACAGAATTGTTACACACACAAGCATATCTTCAGTTGACGTCTGAAGCCCAATACGAGTATGTTTCTAATTATGATTTACCTGACGATTTACCAGAACAGAATAATAGAAGTATGTCCTGGAAAATGTCTTAGCCAATGCCAAGCCATCGGAGGTACAACAAGTGCTGAAGAAAAAAAAAGTATAATAATTGCTGAAAGTAACAAAAAAGTAAATGCTGAAACACAAGAAAATCCAGAAAGGTATGTGGTTCAACCAATGCCAGTGGAAGTGCTGAGTTTAATGAAAACCGACAACGAAAACTTGCGAAGGTATCACCGATGCCTATGGATCGCCAGGTGAAAATTAAACTTAGATATGTGGAGGATTAGCGAGAAGATGCCAATGACACCAGTAAATTTTCATATGTATTGAGCTAACGGAAAGAGAAATATAACAGTCTATGGGTTTAGAGAACGTCATTGTGAACTTAAATGTAATTTCAGTACACTTTTTGTATATTTAATTTCAGCATATTGTTCTTAACATTGAGTTTTCTTTCATATCTTTATTAACATTTATAGCAAAAATCAATTACTGTACTTAAATCACGAAGGTATATTCTTACTTTTTCGAAATTTTGCTGCTTTCATAATGTCGTTTAACATAAACACTGTGATCACGTCTTTTGTTCCAATTTTATTCTTTTTTTATTTTTTCTAGAAAAGGTCTTCGTCATAATTTTGTTTTGATAAATCATTTAAGAATCATGAAAATTAGATTTTTTTATGCTAATGCTTGTCCTTCTGTGTGTCCAAAATAACTCAATCAATTCGAGGTACTTCAATTATTTTCTTAGCAATGCTTTTTTACATGAAATTGAAGTAATGAATAAATTCTCAGTTTCAATTTGTTCTTTGCATTCCCGAAGAATTCTTAAAAAAGAATGAACGCTAGCACAGTCCAAGCTCTACAAAAATCTGGGTGAAATTGGTCGCACTTTCACTGTATCTGTGTAAAAGAACGGGTGTCGTTATTTTTTGTATAAAAATTCCTTATTTTGTGTGTTGTGTTTTTTTTTCGTATTTACATTCACTTTGTATTTTTAGTGTTAGTTTAACCCGAAGACGTACGTGTATAAAGATTATTGATGAACTGTAACTTTTGTATAATAAATGTTAAAAGATGTAAATTATATCTTTATTACAATGTGTGTAAAAATGTTTGTTCCAAAAAAATAGCACGGTAAAAGGATATGAAGAAAAATGACTTTCAATTTGAATTAGACCTCTTGCAACAGAAATACTACTGAAGAAATCTATATTTACAAGTATCCACACAAATCAAGGAAATAGGTAAATGGTGCGTTTTGGTTTTATTTGAAGTCTATCGAATTTTTGTTTGCGAATTAACGGCCTGGAATTTTCGTTGTGTGAATATATCTCCCTGTAACAAAGATATTGTTGTAGAAGAATATAGGTCTGATTGCAACATACTCTGTTAACAGTATGTATCACCATGTTTACATGTAAATATGTCAACACACTTACATGAAGACAATATATGGGTCATACGATGTTAGCTTAAAACTAACCTTTTTAATTAAGACAATGCATTTGTCTACTGTGGGAGTCACAATCCAGATATATATAGTTTTATAGTTTCTACGTGTACGTATAAAAATGCAAGCTGAGTTGTCCTTCTTTGTATTGTACAAAAAACTGTTCGAACTTCTACATGCACATAATCAAGCGCTGTTTGAAAAAAAATATTGTATTTAGATCAATATTTCTAATATGAATAGGTGATATATTTTAAGTAGACATTTTCTATCATACATATAATAACAGCCCCTCAGAAACTATCGAAACAAATTTTGAAGTGATATCAATGTCACGTTATAATATAAAACTTACAGTATATTTTTAAGGTCACATAATGAGACGTATTTAAGGTTCCAATTTAATGTGACTTTGATTTTGATTTTTGATTTTCTGTTCTATAATTTAACACTACTTAAACAGCAAAATATTCTAATGCGATTTTCCCCTGAATGACCAATTAAATTTAGTAGCAGACTCCAGGTGAAATTTTATGTGAACGGAGATTTCCAATGAAATTCACCTGTCATATTCACTGTTCTCATTTTCCTTGAAGTTGCTTTGCTTGTTTATATTTTTGTGCAAGAACCTCTGGCCAGACATGAACACATCTGTGAAGTTATTATATAGGACATGTTTAGATTAACATCACACCACTTACAAATTCAGTGTTACCTAAAACTATCTTTAAATCTAAAAGTCGACTTCAAGGCTTATTTAACGTCACCGAACTAGCATAAGTTTGAGACCGGCACTATTAAAACTTACAAGGCAATACTTTTGAAACCTCTAGACAAACTTCGAAAAGTTTTGAAGCAAACTGTAATGATATTGACTTCACCTACACGCCATGACACTGTAGTCTGTTATATTTTTTTCAACGTTAAACATACAAAATTTTACTGAAACAGCAAAGTAAAAGAATGCATGAAATAGAACGAGAAATAATACGTGTTTATTTGTCGGTGAACATACCTATAGGTATTTAACAACCGTTTTATTTCAAATATCAAAGAGCCAAAATTTTGTTCATAAAACGCCATGAGAAGCATATGAAGAATACACAAAGTAAACTTTTGACGACTTAAATAGTGCAAACGAATACAACATTCATTTTTTTTTTGGAAACTGATTAAACGCCAAAGGGTGAAAAGTAACAAATTATCCTGCCTGAAATAAACCTATGTGGAATTTCTCTTAAATCTGTATGTGAGAAGCCGAATACTTTATCGCATATGTTGCGTTATTGTATGAACTATCAAATGACATCTGTGATAAAGATGCCTTAATACTTATTGAGAGAGATGTTTTTTAAATCATAAAGTATGCAGCAAGTTCCTGATGAAAGATCTTCTGGGTGGACGCATAACGGAAATATCCGCTATTGTCACTAGACTCAAAAGGTGGAAAATCCTCATGTATAAGTTATTCAATCTGAATGTTAGGGTTAATGGTAAAGCATTGAGGCTTAGGCATGACCTTCATATTAATAATTGTACATGTAATTTTAATTAATCAGTGTAGATAAACGTTTGTTTTTTAAGTTTCTAAATATGTAAGACAAGGAGGTACATTTTGTGGTTTGCAATACTAAATTTTCAGCATTGATCTACAAACTGATAAAATCGCGGCAGTAGTCAAAAGGAAATGTCAATATCAGAGTAAAAACAGGAAAGTTTAAAACCGCAGCAATTATCCTGGTTTGGAACAAGCATGTCAAAGTCAAAAGGGGTTAAACCATGGATTTTTAACACGCTTAACATCCCGCTTCCATTACATTCATTACATTGTATTTCTGGTATATGTCAACACAAATGGGCAGCAAAAAACTGCCACAAGTCAAAATCGGTAATATCAGTAGTCAAAACAGTACAGAAAATATAAACTATAAATAAGTGAAAATAAAAATAATTTAACAAAACAAGTGATGAAAATCCGACACAACACAACACAAAGTCGAAACCCAAAAAACTGAAACAAATTTGTGAAAGTTTGAAGAATGAGATCCAACTCCCATTATTGTCGAAATAAGATGAAAGTAACAAAACATTATGAAACAAATGAAATCGAGGCAAAAGTCAAAAGGAAAGTACAACAAAAGTATAACAAATGGCAGTATCATATTGGCGAACGGAAAATATGAAACTACTGCAATGGTTCTGACTATAGGTTCAGGTATTTCCAATAATAAAGATGGAATAAATCCGGTTTATAGCGGCCTAAACCTTCCGCTTCCTTACAGGTCGAAACATTTTGGAAAAACAGACATTTCATGTCGAACAAACCACACGATATGGAAATCGAATATTACGCTTCTTTTAAAATATCAAGTGGTTGTGATTAGTAATTGCAATTCAATCTATTAATAAGGTGCAGAGAGGCGGACAGATGGACCACCTGATCACTATATCCCTCATGTACATCTAATCCATATGGTATAAAACGACTTTATTTACTAGGGTTGTTCAAGAATAATTTCTACTAGAATGCTAAGAAAACGATTGGACTGAATTAATGTGTGTTATATTGCTGTGATAATGGTCCTTACTATTTGACTTCCATATTGCTGTAACTTCTCAAAGTTCATCAGTCTGATTAATATGACTTTTTTTTAATTTCACCACTTTAATCAATATGACTTTTCTGAGTTCACCACTTAATCATGTTAATCTTGCAGTACACCAAATTAAAAAAAAATACGTAAACCTCTGAGGCTTCATTCCTTATATTGCTTATGTAGAACCTCTTGGTGATGGATTTGGCTTCCTCTTTCGTTAGTTTTGGTTTTGAGTACTTCTTGTATACAACTAATATCCTGGTTATGAACTTCCTAAATATTTGATTTTAATGCTGCTGATTAGAAGTTACTCTTTGAAACACGTGTACAGCATATCGAAATTTACAATATATGAAAATGGTATTTTTTGTATTTAAGATCCAATGGGTCGATACCTGAGGTCCCCGAGGGTATTCATCAACCAAATAGTCAGACATGTCTGACTCCGAATTATATCATATTTAATCTACCTTTTTTATGAAAACTTGCAGTATTCCAAATTTAAAAAATACGTAAAACACTGAGGCTTCATTTCTTGCATTTCTTACGGTGGATTTCGACTTTTTTTGTTTTGAGTACTTCTTGTATATAACTAATATTTTGATTATGACCTTCCTCAATGTTTGATTTTAATGCTGCTGATGCGAAGTTACTCGCACGTGAACAGCATATCGAATTTACTACATATAAAACTGGTATTTTTTGTATTTAATCTATGTGACTTCTATAGAGTTTAAAACAATAGTCAACATGACTTATAAAATGTTACAACTATAATCAATATGACCTCTCATTGTTCATTTCTCTTATCAAAATGACTTCTCTGAGTACACTACAATAACCAATACATATATGACTTCTCCAGGTTCATAATTTTTTTATGAGTTTACAACTATAATCAATATGAATTCTTTAGTTTCATCACTGATCAATATGACTTCTATGAGGTTACAACTGCAATCAATTTGTCTTCTCTGTATCCAACACTAAAATCAATATGACTTCCTGTGTTCACCATTATAACCAATAAGGCAAAACCTGGTACATGTATTTGGATTTGCATTGTTTTCGTTTTATTACAATCCCCACATGTAGAGTGCGTACCAGTTTTACAAAGAAAGTTGTCTTCCTTAAAATTGGTGGCGGTAAACAAAAGAAAACTTTGAAACGTTTGTCAAAGTTATGTGGAAGATAAAATAACAGTTTCCATTTTGTTAACGTTTACATAACCAACATAACAGAATGCACAAATTTAATGTTTCATTTTCATGAAAAAAGCAGTTAGTACAAAAGGTATGATATTGTTTATAAAAATAAATGCAAATAGAATGACCATTAGACAACTAGATAATCATCAACAAACACTAGAATCAAACTTTCCTTAAGAATATAGACCTATGGTAAGGAATATAACTCTTAAAAGTCATTGGAACGTATGTATTCAGCATTTTACATGTGTAGGTCTGCAACAATGATGACTAATTGATGATAATAATTCAACACTGGATAAATTGAATTGATTACTTATGATCAGTTAATCTCGTGTATGTCGCTTGTTTACTAAAAAGAAGTGAATTCCAATTATCAATTCACTTTTCATGCATTATGTCGCATGGAAAACATAATTTTACTTGTTTGTTTATACGTTGTTAAGTCAGATATTTAATCTATGCCTTCTAATGATTTATTTCAGGGTACTTTAGGTTAAGATAAATAGAAATTATATTTAAAGATTTCAATTTTTCCGATACATTGCTTACCGCGAATTTTTAAGACAATAAATTGCCCCTAAAAATCAATTCTCTTGTAAGTTCACCTATTTGTCATGTCAAAACCTAGGCTAATATTGGTACAGAAAGATGTAACGCTTGAACTTTTCAATATTATAGTACACGGTCGTTTAATTTCGATTAAAAATAAATATAACATTTAATGAGAAATAATCATAATTCGATGTATTTTACACCATTGCAAAAGTGCTCGGCAATTTCATATATTTAATGTAATGCAATATAATATATTTTTGTATTCCTCCCCTTAATAATCATGCTTTAACTAAGTTTGCAGTTATGTGTTCGTTGATTAGTATATTTGTACAATGCAAGATTCAAGGCAGCAAGTGATCAAGTAAATGAAAAAAAATTAATCTGATGAATTAAGAATTTTAATATATGAAAACTATCAACCTTCAAATGTAGAGAAATATCCCTAGTGATAAATATCATTAAAGATCAAAGAAACGTGGAAGTTATGGACAAGAGAACATTGGGTAAACTGAAAAAAAAAAGAAAAAAAAAAAAAACGTTTAAAAACCTTAAAAGAATAAAAAGAATCCAGAGAATTATAAATGCAGTTGCGTGCAAATTATGAGTCTTGGAATTTTGACGTTTTCAGTGCGAACTTATTACTGCATGTGTATTAAACAGAGCAATACATTTGGTCATTTGGTTTTGCACTTTCAGATACGTCATATTGTACACGCAGTTTTTATCGATTACTTACACTATATATATACCCATGGGAAAACTAATGTTAACAAAGACCGAACACAAGATACAGACGAAGCAGTTATCCCCTACGTGATGATGTGCAAAACTCTGACGGTTTTTATCATCATGATGCTCATCACGAACATAATTTGTCACGACAAACCCGGTCACGAAACAGGTAAAATTAAAGGTAAGCATTTGTTTTACGTCATTGTGTCCTTGACTTAATAATATTAACAGGATAATTAATAGGAGATGGTGAATTATTGTTTATGAATCTTCAAGCGTTCTTGGCTAGAGTAATTTATGTTTTTATTATTCACAATAAATAAAGATGAGTAATTGATTACCATTGTTAACATACTTATTTTCTCTAAATTTATTGTAATCAAAATGAGTTTTAAATTTTGTGATGGGGGCTTGGTATTCTTGTAAAGGAGTATGTTCAGAAAATGTCAAAATCAGCCCCAAAAACTAAAGTGTTTCAAATAAATTTGATAATTGTATAATTTACTATTTAAATATATGCATTCGTTAAAAAACAAAGTTTGATGGCTGTTAATGCCTGTGTTTCACTAAAATTGTAGATGAAAATAAAGCAAAATCAGAAAATAAAGTCGAATTGTGTTAAAAAATATACCCCTAATCCTCTCATTTTTGTGAAAATTCCTTGAAAACTTTGTGGAAATAGTGTTTTGTACCCTCCTTTTGACTAAATTATGACCCAACAGCTTGTATTTTCTGTATATTAGTATTCAAATAATCTTTCAGGTTTTAAAAAGGCAATTAGAAAATTTCAAATTTTCGTTAGTGAATTTACTCCTTTGTCACATGGGGAAGTTCTAAAACGAGGAACATTAGATAAATGCCACTGCTGTCTAAAATAGAGTATTTATTTAAAACCTCACCATAAAGGGCATATCAATATTCAAATGAGTTGATAATGAATAATCTAATCGACATTTCGATACTCATCTAGAATAATAATAATTAGCTTTGAATTGATAGGTTTTACATTAAACACTTTTATATGACTATACAGCTCAAAAGCTGAAATTCTCCTTCATTTTCAAATGGGAAACGGGGAATCGGGTACGAGTAATGGGGCATCTATAATGTGGTAATTGGTCGATAGCTGTGATTGCACTTGCAATTTTTGAACAAAACAAATTTGGTTTACCATCTTAATATACAATATTTAAGACTATCACTGGCCGTTAAGATCCATTACATGAATGTTTGTATTATTCGGTAAATATCACACAGAAATAGGAAATACATGTGTTTTAAATATGTAATAAATAACACTTCAATTGATGAATTTAATTGTAATCAAAAAGCAGTATTAACATGTCTTACACAATGACCGTTAAAATGAGCAGTCAAAATATATTGACCGTATATCCCCACCACACTGCCCCGCGAAAAAAGAGCCATGAACATATCAATATTTTTAGTCAAAAAATGGAGATTGATCATGCATAATGCAAGTTTAGGTTCATAAACAAAAAACGTATTGACTGTATATATATATATATATGATGGATGATAGAAAAAATGGGAACACATTCCCAGAAAATGCTTTACATACATATTGTGTTCACGTAAATGCTAAAAAAAATAAGAAATCACGATTCTCTGTTTGATAAGATTTTTAAAAGAGGCAATCCTTAGATGGCAATAATGCATGAAAGATATAGTTTTTCCTGCTAAAGTTCAGTTATTCAGTTACAACCATAGTATTAGTTTAATACAAATATGATTCTTTAACTTTATAGTTTTTTTTTTGGTGGTTTGTTTATTACACCTCAATAAAAAATATTTTTTTACCAAAAAACGAGGAATACATAGATTTTAAGAAAGCATTGTTAATCAAACAACAGGAAATTGTGCTTGCTTTTCGTGTTATGGTACGAAAACTCAGAAAAAGCTGTTAAAACCATTTGATTGAAAAACTACGTTATGCCAGTATATGAGATACAAAAGTTTTGGGTTGAACATGTTGAATATTCAAACAGAAATCAGTTCAGGTAATTTGAGCTTGTTGACAAATATTTTTTTACTTTTTGGTAATTTAAATATCTTATGATTTTTATCAATAGTCTTTTTTTTTAATTTTTAACCGAAGCAAATTTATTAAGAAAGCGATGGAACTTCAATTAATTTTTTAAAAATCATATTTGAAAGAACCTAGCTATGGAACATATTTTATTACCTTTACGTTTTCATAGTAATACCCTTTAGATAAATATTTCAATAAGGACTCATAAACTCATAATTGAAAATATTACGTTAAGACACTTCGAGCAATACTGCCTTTATAGTATGTCTAGCTATATTTTTTCTTGCCTTGCATTTTAAGGTCACGATAACCGGCCAGAAACCGAACAAAAGTCACTACAGGCAGGTAAAAGATTTTTGTATGCATTTATTGTAATATAGATTATGTGTATCTCCATATGACAGGTAAGAAGAGTATTCCATATTCCTATGAAAATTGATTAATTTTGAGTCATTTTTGTTATTTTTTTTTTAACAACGCACATGCATTGACGTAACTATCATCAGTTTTTTGTTTCGAATTCAAAAACTAAATCTTGAAATACATGTATCATTATATTTTCAATCCATTAAAAAAACTCTTTTTTATTTTATTTAGCGTTTGTAAAGAGGTCTGCGCTCCTCAGGCGGAGACAACGTAGACCATCAGGTAATATTTTGTCCTATCTTGTAGATATTTAAGTAGCAGTCTTTGTAAGAATCAGACAGTGGTCAAAATACACTATGAAAAAGGCTATCATTTTGATTATGTAATTTGTCTATTTGCACCATCAGAATCAAGGAAAAAGACAATATTTTCCATATTATTTCTAACATACTATTGAAAAAATTCTGAGCAAAGCCAATAATGCAGAGATCAAATAATTTCATTCTTGTCGAAACTCATAGAAAGTATCCTTGACTGATATTACATTGTCAGATTTAATTTTGGGATTATGGGATTTTTACATGCATGTGTCTGATTTTTCCCATTTTATCTGATTCTTACAAACACTTATATTTAAGTACATGATTGACGGAGGCTGAGAGAAGAGAAAAACTTCTTAGTTTTGTACAATTCAATTGTTCTGCTTATATTAATTTCATTCTTTTCGAAACTCAGATACAACCAGTTTCGGTATTTCGTAATCATAAACCTTACTTTTTTAAAAAAAATATAGGTTATTTAGAAAGATAACAACATTTTGTTTTTGCTTTGTAACGCTTTATTTTCCTATTTGCACTATTATTCGGTCGTTTTGTACGTCAAACGGTTCTTATTGTAGACAGTAAGTAAGAAGTTTTTTTGGACACATTGCGATTGAACGTGGTTTAATAACGGCATACCAAATGATGCATTGCATTTTTTTTGCATACAAATTTATTATTATTTTCATCTTTCTTTCAGTTAATTCAACAGAAGGGTTCATGTTGTAAAGGTAATTATCATTTGATTTCAATTAATCTATCTTACAAATTAAATATTAAAATATATTTAGTAATATACTACGCTAATATACAATGGAATCATGATATTAAATGTTTGTTGGGACAAATTAAGAAAAACACATTGTCTACTTGACTTTTTTGTCGTTTTTACCTCTTGCTTTGGTATTACTGAAACAAATGTTTTGAACTGAAACAGTGTATTAAAGATTACAGATAAGTATTAACATGTCAGAGCTCAATATGGTCGATAAAATTTTTATTGCCAATTGTATGTTTGGAAAAAGGTTACTAAGTGTCAGTACATTTTGTTTTGTATCTGTAAGAATCAGGCAGTGGATGAAACATGGTATGAAAGCATCATTTTGATAGTGCAATTTGACTTTTTTTTTACCATCAGAATCAAGGAAATAAGGCAAGATTTTCAAAATCACTTTGGTAAATTGTGATGTAATTTCATTGAAATGTACTGTGAATGAACAAATTATTTTAAGGGCAGATAAGTCTAATTTTTCTAACATTCTATTAAAAAAAATCTGAGCAAATCCAGTGATGCAGAGATCAAATAGTGGTATTTTCAAATAGAGAAAGCATTTTTGAGTGCCATTATATTGTCAGATTGGTGGAGTTGTGATACATGTATATATATGTTTAAGATTTTTCCTATTTTGCCTGATTCTTACAAATACTTACACTTAATTTTATCAGTTATTCCTGTTAAAACTTATACCTTCTCTAATTTTATTTCAGCATGTAGATATGACTGCATGGATTATACAAAATAAAGCTGAATTACATAAAATATTTGTATTTTGTAAGAAAACGACAATAACGTAAAATCTTACTATAAAATATCAAAGAACAGAGCGTCGTTAGGAGAAGCCTTAAAATCATATCGGTAATTTCAAAAGAGTAATGTCACCTTAACCTTTAAATTTAATTCACCAACAACATGTAGAAATGTCCATGAAACAAAAAATCATCGGCGATTAATATGAATGTTTGATTGGAAAATTCCTTTGTGGTATAGTAAATGTTGTACATGTATGTTTCAGATGCTGTGCTCATGTTTTGAAATAACCGAATAACTTGCAATGTTCTATTTATTTTCAAATTGTTTAAAATCATAAGTATACTCATGTATTGATCTACCGATATACTTTGTAATGTTAAAGAACGTACCGACTGCAAAACTGGTGACATATGTTTAAATAATTATTTGATAGGCATAACCTCATTTCTGCGAAAGCGTAAGAAAATCTTATATATGGTCCACATATGTGCATCAGACCCTTAAAACTCATTATCTGTCATGGTCATTTGAGTGAATTAATTAACGTTCACAAAATTTGTCTTTAATGTGACTACATGTATCTATGGTCGCTGGTATTGAAAACCAACGGATATCTTTGGACAAAATGCAGTTAATAATGAAAAGTAGTCAACACAATTATAAAGATATATTACACAACAAACTCAAAATATTTAGTTAAGAAATAGTACAAAATTGAAACAGTCAAAAAGATGAGCCGTACCTTGATACTACTGAAAAAAAACCGCTGTAATATAAGTGTAGGCGCAGATATTTATATTCTATTCAAAGCTTTCATATGTTAATTGCACATAAATTTATATAGCAAGTGTTGAACAAAGTATTGTCATTTTTAATAGGTAAAAAATATAAATATATTCAAATAACAAAAAAAAAACACACACACACACACACACTTGGACTGTTTGTCTACGACAGGAGCTTAAACAACATGACCACGATTTTTAAACTTTGTGGTTTTCTTGATTTTTGATACCAAAAGAGTATGTACAACTATAATTTGATATTTTGTTCATGTAAGACAGATAACATAAATTGATATCCTGTTATTTGTACGTCAAAAGGATAAAATGTCAAGTCATTTTTAGACTCCAGCATGTGATACCTATCTGTCTATATATACATGCTTTTTATAAATGTTGATTCAACATTATTACGTATTTTAAATGCTTATCATCGGTGGCAAAGATGAAGAGAAACAATGTCAGAAGTTGGATTTTCTCAAATGGGAGTCAAATGGTGTGTACAACTAAATATATATAATGTAACATTGGAGTGTATATGTCTTATATATGTTATGTAACATAAAAAGTGTATTTTTTTTATAATTCATAATCACTAAAAGTAATTAAATGTATACCTTCAAAGAAGTTTACTGAGCTCCTCCTCTGTCCAGTAATTATATATAGTAAATTTTTTACACAGTTCCTTACATACTAAATTTGTATAATGTTATGAACTTTTAAATATTTTAACTTTAATAAATGAACAGTATTGTCCTTTAATTTTCCTTGTCATTTACAAATTTCAATTGCATATGTATCTTTCAACGTGTCGAACGGCGAATCATTAAATTAATGAACTATACACATGTTACTTCTGTCTTCAAATCGGGTGTCGTTGAAATTGTTATCCTAAAATCATTGGCTAAAGAAATGAAAAAAATAAATTGAAAGGGAAAACGCAAACCAATGTATAGAAAATGGCAAGTAAAATGGTCAGGCAAACACATACTGCGTAAGAAGAAGAGTCTGATATTGGTGTTAATATACGTACCTTTACCTATTTAAGATATTAATCGAGCTGAAGAGGTAAAGTAGAACCTTTTAACTTAATACTTATAGTACATGAACAGGAAAATAAAATGGAATACTGTTTGGTTACATCGGAGAGCATTTTACTTTACTCATAACAATAACAGTAAAACACCTAATTCTCTGTTTAAAGGATTCTGAAGCGAAGTGTAAAAAAATACAAAATGACGTTCATGCTGGAACAAAGTGGCAAATATGCAATAACAAGTATTATGTTGACTTATCTTACCAGAATATGTATATAGAAAGGTCTGAAAAATTCCCAACAATATTAGAACTCAAATTTTTTGTCGTTCCCTCCGCGAGACTCGAACTCGTACTGCTGTGACATCTATGACAACACCGCCTGCACGAAGTCCAGCGCCCTAGACCACTCGGCCAGCTAGGCTATATAAAAATATCGCTTTCGCTGGCCGGGTCATTCCTCCTCGTAGGATTAATCTAGGGCTGTAACTTAGTACACGATGTATAGTGGTACGGGATAGTTCATTTAGATGTTAATATGTAGGATAGAGGATCAATTTAATGATGCATGTCACAACAAATCAATATTATACAACGTCTCAGAATGTGACGACTCTATTTGCTACACTCCTCCATCGGATGAAATTGATACAGGGAAGATATATAAACGTATAGAAAGGTCTGAAAAATTCCCAACGATGTTAGAACTATATATATATATATATATATATGTATATACATCTTTCAGAAATGCAGTATTTTCAAATATTAATTTGTGTTAATCTGTACAGTTAAGCTACAATTTGCTCAAGGTGCTTCAGTTACTATAAGTGGATGTTGCCATGGAAGTCACATTAATACTTTTTTGAGTTCAGAATTTATTTTTGACATACTCTAAGTGAAATACCTGAGAACCGAGCTTATTAAATAGTATGAAAGTTAAATCAATGCCGTATACAATGGACTGAATTTCTAGTGAAACTGTGATTCACATAAATTGTTTGTATTGTTGTGATCTTTATTAGATAAGATGTGTTGTACTACAATAATGTGTATATCAGGTTCCAGCCCTCGATTAAACATACGTGGATGTATCAATTTGCTTACGCATGCTAACGTCATGTTTTGTTTAGTTGAACGAGTGGTTCAAGTCCTTGGACATGTCACATCAGTGGACCGTCGAATAGCGTTGGAGAAATGTTTTTAAAATTCAACAGTTTCAACGTTGTTCGAACGTTTTTATTCCATAATCTGCGTACTCTAACTTTTGATGTTTTTTAACTTGATCTGTTGAGGCGGTTTAACGATTAAAGCTGTAATATTTTGGGACGTATATCTCATTAAGCACAGAAAATGCCATAACATTTATTTACGACTCCCGATGATAAATCATTCAGACAAAAAAATTCACGTTGTGAAGAACTGGGTATCTTAGTATGAAGAACATATTCAGAATTTGTGATTTTTTTCATTGATTCATCAAATAAGTAAGGTATATAAGAAATTAGAGACGATAATAATTATTTGTCTAAGTAGGATATGATTGAAAACAAAACCATCTATAGATGAACGTTTTAAACAACTACAGACGAACTTGTTCTATGATCGAACATTTTATAAAAAGGTGTTAATAATTATTGTTAAAATTGTTATTTATTAAAACGTTAAAACATATTAGATATGATACTGTGAGTTTCTACATGAAGTTTCAAACAAATCAGTGTATTGTTTGATGTATTGTACAAACAAATATAAAGTTTTGGAACGCATCGAGGAATCGTGTGTATAGAACAAAAGATTAATTTGTACCCTTCAATGTCATAGGTCTGATTCCAACAATAAGTAAACAAAGATAGAGTGTATTGCAAGGGACAGGAGGAATCGACGTCGATATATAGTTGAAGATGGCAATACCAAATAAGACTATGTTTGTGCATCAAACTGTGGCGTGTATCTAAGAAATTGGTAAATATTTCTTAATTGGCTGCATATTATTGTTACGATATTTCAAAAAATAAAATAATACATTTATTTGTTAAAACTATATTTGTTTTCTTTCTAAGTTTGATAATATATAATCATTTCTATATTGCATCTTATATTCTTATGTTATAGTGAAAAGATTTAAACTACTGTATGATCTGATCTATGCCATATCTAAGTCATAACAATTAATGAACTACAAGCTCTTAGCAGTTAATATGGCACTAATTTGAAGAGAAGTTTTTTTAAAAGATCTTGTATGAAAATCAAGATGAATGTCTGGAGAAAAACCATCACATTTGACTAAAACCCTGACCTAAAATCAACATGGAAGTTTTACTGCATGTCGGTATTATATTAAGGACAAACGTGATTGTGAAAGATATTAGTTGCAATGGTTGGTTGATATTCAGTATGTTCATGTTACAAATATGCATATCCTAGGCAGGTGTGACAAAAACCTGAAGAAATACTTGACTTTTGAAATGATAACAAAATAGTTATGTAGTTTCACAATAGTCACATATCAATATCCTGAGTAGTTCAGCAGAGATATTTTTATTGCTATTATGACTGATAGTTATGATGAAGAACTAAATGGATCCTCGGAAGATTTTGCCGTACTACAACTTCAGTATGATAGAAAAAAATGACCCGACTGAAATTTACATTGGAAGTTACCAAATATGGTTTAAACCGACCAGTTACATTTGGACTTAACACCACCAAGCAACTGGCTTTTATTTTTACAAAGATAAGTTTCTTTCATTGAGGCAGGGAAAGTCCTACCTCAATTATATTGCATTGAGTAATTTTCGAAATTTTGATATAATCCTAAAGTAGTATATGATAAGGTCGTTAAACTTTCACTGCCTATCCCTGAAGTGCATTCACAATGTAATGGTAAACAGGAACTGAGTATGTATTGAATACAAATAAAGCGTGATAAAAAAGGAAGGTACACAATATTTACCTGTCGGCCTCCGTAAAGGGCGAATTGATCTAGAACTGGACTATATGAACAGATACAATTTACCCACACAGACTACAAAAATCAAATGTCCGTGAAGTATTAACACATATCTTTGACAATCTGGTCAAAAGAAAAAGTAACTGTTATTTTAAAAAGTTGTGACATTCTTCACACTATCTAACTGTAATTGCGCGGCCAGTAATTTAAGTATCTTGACCTTGTATATGCTCATTAACGTGCCAAGTTATTATGATTGCTCCTATCGGTCAACAGACAAGAACATTAAATAAGCTATATTCCAGTGGATAATCTTAAGATAAACACGGCAGTCGTTCAAAATCTCTTTGTAATGAAGGAAACATTTTGATTTATTCTTTAATCTATCTGTATGTTTCTGTATTCAATGACTCGACACTTTGACTGGTAATTCTAAAACGAAAATAATATTCATTTATTTAAATGTCATAAAACTCATATCAAGTTCATGTACTGCGACTTTAAAACTGATTAAGATATACATCGTTTGTCAGGCAAAGTGTAAGCTCTGCAAACGCTGTGAATTTTCGATTTATGAACCACAAAACTTTGTAGAAAGAATATCCGTTGTCTTAAATTTTAATCAAAATAAAATAATTAAGAAAATATTCAGATGGCATATGATATTTTAAAGTCGTACCAAAGTAACAATAAATATATATAGCCATGTATGCAACATGTATATGTATATATGGCAATGAACTAGCAGGTAAGATGGCAGAGTTCCCACATCCCATTAGACATCCCTGTATTTCGATACAGATCCTCTACTGTCCTCCCTGATAGCATTAGAAGTAGTCCTATCAAATCTGCTTTCCAATTATACAACATGTGCTTATGTTCACACTCTAGATTTACTAACGAGGAAGCATCACTCGATTAATGAAAACTATATAGCTTATTTTGCCGACTGGTCTAGAGCGTTGGACTTAATGCAGGCGGTGTTGAAATAGCTGTCAAAGCAGAGAAGAGGTTCAAATCCCGCTTCGGGAGCGATCACATTTACACCGCAAATTTGCGGCCTCCCATCGATTCCATATTTTTTTTGATGAAATTTGATTCATCAATATTCTATGTTGTATTAGAACAAGCACTTGTGGTGTCATGTAAGACAGTAGAGATTCTTCAACAGTATTCAAATAGAGTCATACCAAGTTGTTTTCATACACAAAATCTAATGGGATTTGGAAACTCTTCCATATTCTTGATTACTATGTTGATAAATATATTTTACTGTTCTTATCCCATTTTAAAAATAGTGTACCATCACTTTGACTAATAAAATAACTTACCATACTTGTATGCTTACTGAATACACTGTAAAGATTAAAAAAGTACTCGTTAAGAATTGAATAAAGGAATTAGCAGCTATGAACACATTTGTGTCTTAGAAATGATGAAAACAAGTATGTTCTTTGCAAATCGATTTGTAAAAGTACCTTCAATTGATATATACATCAAAATGTATTAAAACTTTAGTTTCTTACCTACTTCTTCTGTAGGATATTCTACAACAAAAAAAAAAAGAAAAGAAAAAAAAAACAAAACATCAAAATGTGTATGTTTTATATTCATGTTAGATCATTAAAGGAAGTGGACATAAATATTCAATAAACCTCATTCACATTCACTTTCTATAAAGAGCACGCTGTTTTGATTATTTAACTTTTCGTTAGTTGTAATAATTACAAATTTTCTCTTTTCGTCTTTAGGCTAATTTTCGTATTTGTATACAATGTAAGCGTTTCAAAAATCAATACATACCAATCCAGACAGGGGAAGTGGTTTTTGAGGAAACTACAAAGGAACAATAAGTAAGTTCAGAACTATTTTACTTTAAGGCTTAGGATGCCACATTCAAAGTTTACGATGAATATAACTGTATTCATATTAGAATCTAATTATGTGACGACCATCTATAAATTAATGTTTACTTAAGTATGAGTAGGAATGATATTCGTAAATATTTCTTCTCGAGCGAGATGTAGGAAACAAGCCTATCCATGCTGTCCTTAAATAGATATGAACATTATTAATTATATGTGTATATTTTGTATTTTTTAAATTGAATAATCACAAAGGAATGAATTGGAAAAACACACTGCGGTCCTGAAAGTAAATTTGTGTTTTATAATTTCCAACAAGTCACATTCATTGAAAACCGATTTTTTAGTATTTATGCCTATAAAAATATTGCATCATACTGTATCAACATTTAATTTCTTACCAACTGCTTCTTCAGTGGGAGCTGCAGTAACAACAAATTCAATCAAAATTGTACATTTTGCACTTTTTCATTGTGTAACGAAAGGAATAGTTTTTAGTAGAAAACCTCTGAAGTCAAGTTTTTTTAAAAATCAGACAGGAGGTTGTATTTTTGAGAAAACAAAAATATATATGCAGTCCATGAACCGATCCGCGCACCGATTTGACGGATCGATGACCGTTGACTGATTGATCGCTGACAGATCGCTGACCGATGAACAGTGACTGATCTGACCGCAGTTTGTTATGTACAATGACGTACGATTTGTTTGGAATAAAAGAAATGTAAACTTAAAGCGTAATTTGATGTTTATAAATCTATTACATTATGTAAATATGCGTAAAATTGAAAAAGTAAACAACAAAAAACGTAAAATACAGTGACCGCTCTGTGGGCACGTGATACGATCATCGGTCTAATGGATAGGTTTGCCGGATCGATGGCTGACTGGAAACTGATCGGTGATCGATTATCGATCGCAATTTTTGTTGCACGGATCGGTTCAGGTGCTGTATATATTGTGTATGAACTTGGGTCTTTGCAATAAGTATTGTTCATGATTTGGTTTGCTTCGGTTGATTTAATTGAGGATAAATGTATGGTTTTCTAAAAAAAATCAGATCATAACGACTGACTATCGTTATGAATAATTTTACCAAAAATGTAGACCGAATTTTTTTTTTCATTCACCATGAATCACCTCTACATTAGGCAGTGTCTTTTTTTCATATGGACTAGTACTTTAGTTCTTTTTTCAATTGTACCTGAGAATATACAGTCGTAACCTTTCATTTCTAACGTTTATACCCATTCGAATAACAATGTATTTACTAGTCGAAGAATGGGAAGTTGCTGGAGTGGGAACTACACATTTAAAATACATGGGTTCAGTGATATTTCACATATTCAGTTGGAGAAGAACGCGTTTAGCCAAAGTGAAAGGTGACGAATGTTTCTTTTTTTGTACCACACTAATTTTCTCATAAAACAAGCATTTTTGAAAGGAACGTTTGGAATATTTTGCATGATACCTTTTTGATTTGACAGCTGCATTGAAACAGTTGTTACCAACTATTTTCCAAAATTACTCCAATATTTCATAGGGTGACACCACAACAAAACTTTAGCTAAACTCCAAAAACATAAGTGTAACTTGACGAATAACTGTAAAACATCCTCTACCACATGGTTTATTAGAAGTCAGAATCATACGGTTACTATATTAAAGTCTAATTATGTCACTATATGATTGTTATTTTTTTTCAATCATTGAAAGACTATATGCTTATCAATATGGTTGAACGTGCTAAATCTCATTTATTTAACACTCACAAAAACAGAAACAAAGTTCGTTTTCAAATTTCTAATTTCAAGTCATGAAGGTAGCCGAGAATGGGCCTTATCGTACCTAATCCTTTTAAAAAAAAGGAACAGTTTCTTACATGTACTGACTTCAATTTCAGCTGCTGTAGTGGGTTCTACAAAACAAAGCGCAAGATGAATATTTGTATTCTTTGAAATAATATTTAACTAAGAGATCATGATTTAACTATTAATGTCTTCCAATGACATTTACGTTTTACAAAGGACCTTTGCTGATTTGCTCTTAGTCTCTTCAACTTTTCCGTTAGGAGCTTGTACAACAACACAACAAAAACAAAAAACAAAACAAAAAAAAAAAGAAAAAGAAAACAGAACAAAACAAACATAAAACCAAAAAAACTGTATATTTTGCACTATTTCTTTTTCATCGTAGAACGAAGTGAACAGTAGTAGGTTAATTTCTTATCTGGTTGTTGCATGAACATCCTCTGAAGTCAATACTTGTACCTGAGAATGAACAGTCTAAACCTTTCATTTTTATAGTTAAACTTATATACACATTCGAATAACAATGCATTAACTCTTTTTTTAATTAATGCTTACTAGTCGTCGTTGCAGGCGTAGTTGTAGTAGCGGGAACTGCAAATTAAAATAACTAATCAATGATATTAGGCGATAGTGTATTTTTAAAAAAAATATTAAATTTGATGAAAAGAGATTGAAATGTTGAATATTAAATTGAATTTGATATTGTAAATGATTGATGAAAAATCTAATTGAGATTCAACAGGGGATGGAAATTTTTAAATAGGGAATGGGGATTTCTCTATGGAAAATGGGGAATATGACTATGCAAATATTCAATATATAGAAAGGTGCAATAGAAAATCCATGGGGAATGGAGATTTTTTTTTTGGAGTTCGAGTTGCTTATTTGCTTTTGTTATTGTGTGTGTGTGATTGTGGTTGCTTTATGTTCTTTGTTATGTGTGTCTGTTTTCCATGTCTGGTCTTTGTCCCTGGAGTGCGTTCTTTTGATTACCGCTATAGACTTGGTTCCCTTGATTACTCTTTGAATAAGAAATCTATGTTTCTCTGTAGGAAATTGGGAATTGGAAAATGTAAATATTCGATATAGAAACGAGCAAAGGGGATTATATTGGGAATTGAGATTTTTTCTGTTGGGATTAGGGACAATATGAATTGAGAATCGGAAAATGGTATATAGTTAAACTTCCTATTTACAACATACACACTCCCCAGTTTTCCCCAATGTTCCTTTCCCCATTTCACTTTAAAAAAATCAAATATCTCCATTTTCCAATTGAATTTTTTATATGTTAGATTTGGCAGCATTTAAACTGTTATTTCCAATTATTTTTAAAATGTTTTAATTTGAATTAATACTTTAAAGCTAATTTTGCTATCCTCCCAATTCAAAATCTTGATTTCCCATACACTTTCACCAACCCCCATCTATCATCCCCATTCATAACCCCCATATACCACATCATAAACCCGGTTTTATATCTAAACCGATAAAGATGTGAATACGAAAAACACATTGAGGCTTCGAAAACTAAACTGTTCGATGAAAATATAACAAAATACAAATGTACATTCCTTGCAACTCGAACTGTCATTATACTTTTAGTTGTACCTTTATACACAAAACCTTATTTAATAAATTTTAATAAAAGTAAAGTAACTATTTCTTACATGTGCTGACTTCATTTTGAGTCGCTGTAGTGGGTTCTACAAAATAATGCGCAATATTGTCATGATGTATTTTTACATTCTTTCAATAAAAGCCGACTGTTTGTGAACATTTCAGTATCAAAATCCCCCACCAACATTTACGTTTCATGGGGCACCGAAGCTGTTTTGTAATAAGGCTATACAAGATTTTGCTGGAAGAAATTTATATTTGACCAATCTTCACATTTCATTTTTTTTAAACAAATATGCTAACTGGAATAACATATCATTTAGTACAAAGATACTTACCAATCGAATCATCGGTAGTTGTTGAGGTGGTTACTACAAAGTTATGATAAAATTCTATTTTTTTTTTGTATTAAGTAATGAAGGAATACATACAGTTTTTAATTAAAAGAAGGAAGCACCGGAGTGTGAAATTTTGTAGCTCTCATCCTGTGCTTAAAATTAAAGGGGATTTTCTACAATCCACCACATCAAGGCATAATTTCCAAATATGTAATACCTACCTTATCTGACAGCTTTATAAGCCTTAGACAATATTGCTTCTTATAGATTTTTTAACAACCAGATTATTTGACTATTAAAAGTAAGTGACAAAATTTCGCAGAATATATGTTGTTTTAAGTACCAGTCCACATAAAATTCAGGCACTGCCAATGGTAAAGTGATTCATGGTGTAGAAAAAACCTACAGAACGAATGATGGTTTTTCTGTCTACAAATGCTATATTTTTACATAACAATAATCTTTTCCGTATTAAGATCTGCACTTTGGAGAAAATCATGCATTCATCTCCAACTACAATCAACCAAATGGAACCAGATCAAGAACGATAACTCTTGCAAAGTATCAATTTCTTGTACAATCTATATATTTTTATCTCAAAATCGCAACATCAAAATGAAAAACTAAGACTGGGTTTGTGATCAGTAACTGATTCTGAACAACAAATTAAACTGAACTCGGTGGGTTTTTGACATGCATGAATCACCTTCTGTCTGATTTTCAGAAAGACTGATACTTAACATGGTATAACATTCTTAAATGGCTTGCACCAAAGATAAAAGAAATACTTAACCGACCAAGTAATTATTGGTCGACATCACAACATAACTATAAAAAAACGTAAAAAAAATTAAAAAATAGACTGTTATTAAAAAAGTGGCTGTCATAGTTTTTAGTTGTATTTATATATTACCGATATTGAGCTGTTTGCACAATCGAATAATTATGAGTTTTACTTGTTACACATGAAACGTACCAGACGATTCACCTGTGTTTCTTGAGCTGGTAAATACGAATTAATAATAACACTCTGTACTGATATTATATATTGATGACCCACAGAGTTCAAAAAGAAAAATGATTACAGTTTAATGAACGAGGAAGTAGCGGTATTTTGTTTCTGTAGTATTCATTATGTGGTAGATGCTGCCATGAATTTCCCAGGACAATACTTTAACAGTTTATTTATCAAGTGGTAATATCTTTCTTTTAAAGTTTCTCGAAAAATTGTATGTTTTTGTTCAACGACATTTAAATAAGATAATATTTGTCTACAAGATATATATTGAATAAGTAAAACGTTCTGAAATTAACTTCAGCAAAGATCAAAGGGAAACATGAATACATATTGTATTACAAAATTTTACCAATCGATAGACATGAAATTTCTGAAATTTCTGTTAGTGCTTAAATCGTCAATACATTATGGATAGCAATGAATTAATTCATAGTATTTAAAATCGTACCTGCTACCATTTTTGTGGTTTGTGTGAAGAATGTAACTCTGGCGTAAAGGAGGACAAAATTTATTTAAAATAAAATTGTTATGTAGGAAGAAAGAATCACAAACGTTCTGATGTAATGAATTTACAATAAAGAATAATGCTCTTTATAAAGATATTTTAAGAATAACGCTTTTTGTAAAGATATTTACCGTTTTGGAGAACTAGGGTTTAACGTATTTTTGGAATAAATAATTTTGATCTTATTCATTTCAAATGTGTTCACTTTTCCTTACATATTCATGAACAGAAGCTATCAATGAAAACTACTGCTGAATAGCTAGGTACATTGTATGTCCTCTTATGCATCGTTAGGATAAAACAGATTAACAGACCAATGCCTATAGAAAGTTTTGCATAATAAAAATTCTTAAGTGTTTGGTTATTTGTACATGTACGCTGTTTACTAATAGTACAAGTGAAAAAATGAACCGATGAATATGATCAAGCGATAAAAAATATAGGAGTTAACGTTTTCGAAAATTTTAATTATTTTTATAAGTACTTACAAATACGTAGAAATGTATTGTGTTCTCTAAACATTACAACTAATCGGATTTTGTTGCAAATGATAAAACGTTTATTACCCCTGCATACATGTATAACATTACAAAATTCTTCACTAGATATCTTAATACTACGTTGAATTATTATGAATCACAAGGGTGTTTTTGCATATTTTGAAAACTAGATGATTACTTTTTTCAGGACTATGCATAAACTAACCTGATTCAGCCAACACTTTACGAACAATCGTCTTTATTTTTGATTCATCTAATATGCATCGGCAACCCATGGCTACAAAAAAAGCAATCATGTTTTTAATTAAATTGAATTTGATAACATTGACGTGCAGGATAACATTTGCTATCACCTGAGAAAAATGCAGCAAAATAAGGAAAGGAAGATTTCGACTTTAAATGTTTGAGCTCGATGTAGTTCTCATTTAAAATTTGTACCATATCTAATCAATACTAAAATTAAAAAAAACAATTCTAAAGTATAATACTTTAGGACCTGGTTCATTTAAAATATAAAAAGGAAAATATGTGATATATTTATCGATCGAAAATCATATTTCTTTTAAATGAAAGGAAAAAACAACGGTAATCAAAATAATATTTAATTGTTAAATTTACAAACCAGGTAGTTCATATGATATGGATGACACACGGAGGGTTTGTTTCTGTGTAAAGTTTATATCGTATGTATGTCCAATAGTGTAAAGTTTTTTCGACAATAGATGGCTCAGAAACTTATTTTACACTTCCTTAAGAAAGCAATCGAAAGAAAGAGTTATCTCTCTTCTAATGAATTCAATCTTTTCTATGTCATTTATTTCTCTTAACCGTTGCAGTGAATTAAAAACAAACATTCAACTTTGAGAAAGGGTGCATTTATGATGAAATATATGAACATTTTAAAAAAGAAAACTCACTCCCTGGTTTTCACGTGGACGCCTTCTGAACTATGATCACGATATCTGAATATTTCTAGTGAAGAAAAACAAATTGTACCGTGCGCACTTGTAAGGTGTACTGGTAATCTTCATTTCTAAAACTTAAATATACACACTGCTGCGTGTTTAACTGAGAAGTTCCGATTAATATTTACACAGAAAATTACTTCCGTTGGCCTTAGGTCCTTAGTAGAATCTGTACACATTCATATATTATTGTTTTTGGGACCGTTATCTATACGAATTTATATGAAACAAGACACGGTATTTCAGCAACATTGAACACAATAACATCATAGACAATAATTCAGTTGAATATGGGTAAAGAAATTGAAAGAATCCCTGTATAAGTAGGAGTCTGAAACATAAGTGGCTCAAAATTTATATTCGAAAATGGCGTTATTCGCAAGTGATTGACTTTTGACAACATACGAAGAGCGGGGGTTTTATCATATCTTTGTAAACTCCTGTAGGAATACAAAATGTAAACACTCTGATAACTAAAAATCACTGCTAAGTTAAAGGCTGTGTTTGAAATGGAATAAGGCTTTTCAGAAAGAAATATCGCATTTGCACGCTGTCTGAGACATCACAAACAACATCAGTGATATACCCTTTATACACTTTCAAAAATATGTCCATCACATATGAACTATAGGTATGCGTATATTTCGGATATTACTTTATTAAGACATAAAATCTGAAGCCTTTTCAAAAATCATCCTTCCAGTATCAAATAAACATCTGAGCAATTTTTGACAAGAGTTTCTTGAAAATCTCCTTAACGAATTTATTTGAGGAAATCCTGTTTCAAATTGGACAATTGCAATGGTTCACAGCTATCCAGTTTTCGCCCTGAAAGTGCCAATTGTTATATTGATTTAATTTTTACTTCTCCTTTCTGGTATTGCTTAGAATATATTAGTTCTGTAATTGTGTCAATATCCTTTATTTACATTGTCGATTGATCATAATATATGTTTTGCATACTGTGTACACTGATTTTTGATTAAGTAGACGTGAAAATCTACAAATTGCGACACCGCCTGTCTTCAAGATACAGCCAAAGATAGTTTAGAAACTAAAATAAAGACCAAACGTTTGGAAATTGGAAAATAAGGAACGAGTAAAATAAACTGATTTACCTGGTCTTCCTCTTAGGAATGATTTATATTTTGCATTTCCTGAAATATAAGTTGATATTAGAAGGAGAGAAATTCATTGGTAGTCGGTCCATCTCAACATTAAAATTAATTTGATAAAAAAGTGATGTTTTCTCTAAAGTTCTGTAATATGGTTCCAAACAATGCCAATAAGTTACAAATGATAATTAAAGACGATATCTTAATATCAGGCGTATACATATGTAATTACGCGTTATCAATTGTCACCCTCCTCTATAGACCCTTTACGGCTTTCTAAGGAAAAATGCTTTTAAAAATCATGCGGATTCTAACAAGAAATATACTGAGGATAATGTTGTAAAAACGTTTGAATGTCTTATCTAGTATGTAAACTTTGTAGGATATTTGTTCTAAACGGAACATTATAATATATATTGAAACAAACTGTGTGTCAATTTTGGCCAATCTGTTACTATTTAAGCACAAGGCTAGGTTGTTGTACAATTAAGAATATACATGCAAAAATGGTTGCGACCGGCACGACTCTCTAGTTACAGATTATGTTACATGGATGAGGTATCCTACCTATCTTCTTAAACTAGTTTCCTTACATTTAATACCTCGGCGAGTGTTTCTAAAACAAACAGAGGACGCTAACCCTACCGATGCACCTGGTCCTTACTCCCAGTTTTTAGTTGCTCGTTTGCTTCTTTTACTTTGTATGTATGATTTTAGTTACTTTATGTCTTTTTTGTTTATGTCTTTGTCCTGGATTACATTCTTTTGATTACCGCTATAACCTTGGTTCCCTTACTTTCACTTTGATATAAATTTTCATAAACCTCACACAGAAGTTTAAAATCGAGACCTTATGATAAACGTGACTATCTGTTCTTTCCAAATTTAAATTTATCCATTTGTTATGGCAAAATACAACACCATTAACCCATGAAACATCATTTTGCAGTATATATGTTGATATTGCTCGCGAGAACCACGGAGAGAAAGAAATTTAAAAAAAGCAATCTGATATCCAGCGAAAAGGATGCATGAACAGATGTCCCGGAACGGGAAGCGTTCTCTCTTTTGTACAAGTGCTTGGTGAGTAACTAAATATATAGTTTTAAAGACCCTACGGAACGATATTGAAATCACACCACATGTCAGATGATTGAAAAAAAACGAACAAAAATATAGCAGAAGTGTTTGATCGCATTTCCGGAAGTTAAGCATAGTCGATTAGAGCAAATGGAGAGATAGTTCAACATATCAACTTCAAGATATGAAATCCAATGATAAAATTTGATAATACCAATTAGTTAAAAAGCGGTATACTTAGACGCGTTTCAAGGAGTAACCTCCCAGCAGTAAAATTAGAACCAAATACATAGGAAATTCAAGAATCAAAATTATATAGTAAAAACATAAAAATGAGAGAGTATTCCAAAGGAGCAACATTAGTAATGCAAAATATTTAATAAAGGAACGAAGCCTATTCTATAAAGAGCTTCCAATTTTGAGATACGGTAAGATCCAGTGAGGAATATGTGATGTAAAAGTCTGTGGCCATGCAAGTCTGACTATTGGGTTGTTAACAAAAAGGTCCACATGCAGTGAATAAAGAAAACGAAACAGTTAGATATTGCACATTCAGTACATGTATGCTTATACAGGATTGAAGTGCAAAGTAAACACAACTTAACTTAAGAAACAAATTTCGTGGTAAAGCACAAATTTCTGAAAATATTGAAATACTGAAGTTTACTAAAATGTGTACACAAGATATACATTGTACATCTTTAAACCTTCTGTTTTGCAAACGATGCATGAAGTTTTAAGTTTTATGTTAATAAGAATTTCTTGCTAATTTGGTTTAAACAGGACTTAATCAGGCATGATTGAAAAAAGACAAAACAAAAATCAAACCACTACAGAAATAAACATGGTCATACCTTTCCATTGTTTATAGTTGGAACACAACACGTTCGTGAAAATTATGACGAATATAAAAACCAAAAGTTGATATTTATTGCACCTCGTCATGCTAAGAATTACTGCTCCCTCTTCAGTTTGTTTTGAGCATTGGTCCCTATATGTATATATAGGCAATTAATCGATAAACTACTTTGTGAAAAAATATGACAGCAATGTGTAAAATAAATTAAAGTGCAAAAACTGTTGCACTTATAAATGACTCACTCTTAAAGTAATAAAGGAAACTAGTTTTTGATTCAATTGGCTAGATGTAAAACAATTTTGAAATATTACTTGAGTACGTTAAAAACAAATTGTATAGTTTATTAAATTGGAAGTTTCTCATTTAAATATAATTATGCTGTATTATGAATATCAATATAATGTTATTATGTACTCTACATGTTAAATGCTACAAATGTGAGGCAACTGTACTTACAGGTATGGAATGTGAAATCTAACAGTGAAATGGGAAAACTATCCAGGAATAACGACCAGTGTAAAGGAAACACTATCCAGGGATAACAACCAGACAGAGAAAATTGATACATACAACAAAAGAACACGAAATAACCACAATAACATGCAAGTTGTCTAGGACGTCTCTCTAGATCGCTTCATGGTGTTCATTTTTAGTAGAACGGGGTCCATTTTTTTTTCAAGTAACTGTACATTGTAAGTAGAGGCTTAGCCGTGCAGCAATGATTGAACTTGCCCAATTTGATGTTTGAACTTCTATTACATTTCTACTATTTCATCTGTGTTGATGCTGATTTTATTTATGTCAATCTGATCACTTGTTAACCTGTCGAAGTACTTAGCCGGTTCTGTGACGTAACTAATATGACAAATGTTCAACCGCTGTCCGAATTTTACCCTGTACTCCTCAATATGATATTTGCCATACAGGGATTATTTTATTATATTCTTGTACTCGACGAAAATTCTCTCTTGTTCCTAATGATTGTTGATGCATCTGTATTTGTCTTCTTTGGTCTAACACCAATCTGACCAGCCATTCGATTCCTGCTTGATTTTTAGAAACGTATTCAACTATTCAGAAAGTTGACCGCCACGCTTTTTGAGGTCTTATCTCTGTTTCAACAAAATATCAGACTTCATTGATCTATTTAAGTTCATATCCCATTTCACAGAGGTTTCTGTACTTCGTCTATTTCCCACGTTCCAGTTAATATTCGTTCGTCGTCGGTGACACTCGTTTTGATGGAGTTCAGCACATGGTTCAGCACATGTCTTGCATTGCGGGAACATCGTATCGTAGCTTTTATAAAAATGTTAAGGCTTGCATCGATGACGATGGTCTGGTATTGGTATTAGTAATAGTTTCTGTTTTCAGAAATAAAGATTGAAATACAAGTTTTCAGGCCAAGGCAAAGGTGATTGATGCATTTTCAAAGGGCCTAAAGCGCCACCTATAGCGTCTATGGTGTCCACAAATACCTTTAGAAGGTAAGACAGGCCTTCCGTAATTTGTCTACATCTGTATTAAAGTACGTTAAAAGTTCTTGGACTAAGTAGAAGGTATCCTCTCTGTGTTCTTTGTGGGATTTTGGGAAGTTATTTCTCTCGGCTGGTTTCATGGTGTTTGGGTTAAAATAGCAGATGCCGTCCAGTAAGTGTAAAATCACTAATATGAGCGCTTAAATTTTACCTTATAGGTGTGAAGAATTTGTTCAGGTCTGAATGCATCTTTTTACTGCACATGATCGTCTTGTTTCCATTTGATGTCACCAAAAATTTATGTCTATATGAATGTTGGGACGTGTTATCTCAACGGAATATGAAACTGATATTTGACCGGAGTACTAAAATCCAAAACATGATAATATAAACAGTTAAACTGTATACCATACATTACATGAGGTACAAAGGGCTCAGTCCCTGATTCCTCACTAAACAGGGGTACTAGTATAATCAAATGTGTATCAAATGACACGTATTCCCATAACAACAAATGACTAATTCAAATGCTTAAATAGTACATTTTCAGAGAGAAGAGCAAAGCATTAAGCTTATGGTCATGTCCGTCTGTCATTTTCAATTTCACAAAAACCTATCAAGCTTTCATTTGAAACAGAATTTACTTAATCCAAGTTACTTTGATGCTTACAAAATATAAATGTAAAATGCTGAATACAAACGCTACAATGATTTGTAAGAGTTGTGTCCATTATCTTAGGACTACCCCCTAAAATATTCAAAATGCCAAGTAGTACATATAAATAAGTACATCGTAATGGAATAAAAAACGTGCATTACAACTGTATAAATGGTATATGTATGAACCTTGTAATCTCGATCACAACTTTTTCAATGACAAACGTAACGGTCAATACTATGTTTAATCATTCATGTTCCACTTAAAAGAGTAATCAATGGAACCAAGGTTATAGCGGTAATCCAAAAAAATGCAATCCAGGGACAAAGAACAGACGTGACATGGAAAACAGACATACACAACAAAGAACACAAAGTAACTAAAATCATACATACAAAGTAACAAAAGCAAATGAGTAACTCGGACTCTATTAAAAATGGGAGCATGAACTAGGTGCACCGGTAGGGTAAGCGTCCTCTGCTTTTCTAGAAACACCCACCGAATTGCTCGTAAAAAGACAAACGAGGGAAGGAAAACTGACCCGTTGAATAAATCAGTTTCCATGGAGAAGATGGATACACCATAACGATCCACGAGTTCATGATGACGACCATTAAACTTCTGTAGTGATGACTTCAATCTTGTAGCAACAAAACCCTGTTCCAGAAGCCTATTTGTTATATGGATTTGGTTGCTTCTCGGCGTAACTAAAATACCAATGTCACAATTACGTTAAGACAAACTCTTAACTTTAGTTTTGCCCGTTTCAAGGCCAGGCTTGTGATTGTAACCATGTTATATGTATACTGATAAATTCTTACATTCGACCATTTGGGGAACAGCTAAGAAACATCCATTATTAACTGTGTTAACATTGTTATCAACTCTTTTTTGTAAGCTTCCGATATTATTTTGAACACCATCGCAGGTTCTTGAATATGGCTCACAGTACATTTCAGAAAAAAAATATGAAATTATTACCAAGGTGGTGCATTTTAAATAAAACTTGATTTGTGATACTTGTTTCGGCTAAAACAATGACATGTCTTACATCATGTTCTTTCCTTACATAATTACCCTTTTCATTTTACTACTCTCTCTCGGAATGTGTTGTTCGGTTAACATTTTACTACTATCTCTCGGAATTTGTTGTTCGGTTAACATAAAACCCAAGGACAGAGACCAAACAATGAAAACAGACACACACATCAAAGAAAACATAAAAAAACAATACGCACCCCTTGAGACGTTTAGGTTTCACGCAAACACGATACATAAACGCACGCTGATCGCTCACCAAACAAGCAACAAACGAACGCTCCAACGATAAACGATGCACAAACCCTTAAATGTGAAAACGTGAACGTTTCAAGGAGTGTAATACGTACAAAGCAACAAAAGAAAATTAGCAAATCGAACTCCGCTAAAAAAGGAAGATGAATTGTACTAATTAATTGCTGTAAAATAAGTCTTTTAAATTGATTTATATTTAATAGGAAAAGTTTGCATAATTGTCGTTTGTTAAAAAAGAGAACTATCTAGGATTTCATGCAATCAAGCTTTATTCATTATAATTCACATTGTTGTATTTTGGTTCCTGTGGTAACATGCTAAAAAGAAGATAATGCATTATTTTTACTATAGAGAAAACTGACTAAAATAAAGGCATATTTGTAAAACATTGAGCTTGCAACACATATCATATAAATTATACTAAACTGTGATATGATAATAGTGATGGCGTCAGTTTATTTTTTAAAAATAAAAATCAGTAGCACAATAGAAGAGAAAACAACACCAGATAATGTACATAAAAATAAACCATTCTAAAGATAAATGCAGCATTTTCAGTATATCTCTTTCTCTCGTTAAAGATGATATATTAGCCCCCTTTTCACATTATGGTATATTCTACTTCACATGGACGGTATATACTTATATAATTATTTAAATATTTGAGCAACTAATTCGTATCATGTATTAATTGTACACAAAAAGTAATTACCGTTACTGCCATTCCCCGTTTTCTCCTGTAAACGAAAGTAAAAAGGATCAAAACATATGTAAACTCCTAATTATAGACACAATACAATCCTAGTTTTGGGTATTTTAAACATCGCATCTATCCAAAATAAGGTGAGATTTAGGATACTGCAGATCCTGTGAAGTCGGCCTTATACCTTTACCCACACTAAGAGATCGACTAAAAGGGAAAACTTTTGACCAGACTATACGACAAATCGGATGACTTTACATTCCGTATTGTCAACCGTCCCTTAATATGTGGCAATATCCCTTCAGCACCTGCCCTTGGAGTGTTCAACGTGTCAAAGTTTTCCTTTCGTCTTTTGTCTCAATGCACTTGACTCTTTAAGAGCAACTCGGCGGTTTTTTTTAAAAAAAGCAAAGAAAGCTTACCCTACCGGTGCATCTAGTACATGCTCCCAGGTTTTAGAGGAGTCCGAGTTGCCCTATAACTTTATTAGCATTGTGGGTATCATTTTGATTATTTTATGTTCTTTTTTGTGTATGTCGATTTTCTATTCTGGTCTTTGTCCTTGATTACATTTTTTCGTTTGGCTTACGCTGGAATCTTAGATCCCTTAATGACTCTTTTCTTAACACTATGACCTTTGATTAATTGGCACAGAATTATACTTTGGCATATATCACCTTGAAAACAATGAGAGTAGAGTCATAAATATAATTATGTACATTTTATATAACAGCAATGTTAAAAAATAATAGCATAATTACTTTAATCGATGGGAAAAAAAATAATTCACAAATTGAGAATATTCGTTACTGACTTTGGCCCTTGTAAACAATCGTTTTAACACGACTTTACTTTCCAAGAGTTTGCAGACATGCAATTCTTCATTGAAATTTATTCTTTATTGACTTTGTAGTATTGATTGGAAAGAAAAGATTGAAAACACTACCTGCATGCACTTGTTCTCACTTATGCTCGCCGAGATTTGCTGTAAATGAAAAAAAAACTATCAAAGTAAAATACAATTATGCTATATTGAACATGACCAGAACTTCATTCCTAAATCCAGTTTAGCATATTTCTTATCAAGTAGAACAAAGAAAGGAAAAAAAAGAAAACATGAATATTAAAAAAACACATAAGTTCATTTTTCAAACAAAGAAGACTGCAAAATTCCTTAAACATTTTTTTGTTGAATCTGTATAGTGCCTGACGTGTTAAAGGTTCCATTGTCTTACGAATTTGAACTAATACGTAGTTATATCGTGTCAGAAAGAGGTCGATGGACGGAATATATTATCAAAGTCTTTAGGACAGATTATACCATACAATCCCTTAGTCTAGATTTTCTAATGTTTCTCAAAGATGACGATCATTAAGCATACCTCTAAATCTTAATGTAAACAAAATGGGTCACCGAACTTGATATCGAGACAATTACACTAAATTAAGGCAATTTTTCACTCCTTTTTATGCATATCTTAAGTTAGTTTTGCTATTTCGCAAACTTTTAAAAGTTGGCATATAGAACTTCTTGAGTTGTATATCGCTTATTTGATATTTAAAAACAAATTGCGGTTCGTTGAAATATTTTTCATTTCATACCAAACAAAATAAATTTCCATTTCTCTGCCAAAGTACATTATATAGGAATTATCATCCCTTTAAACGAATTTTCCCACTACATATCTCCAATAAAATTATTTGTTTAATCAATGTCTCTTTTTTTAGAAAGTCAATTTAATTTTTAACTGTACTAATTAAACTAAGGTACATTACTTTGTATGAATAAGTATAAAAGTTCTGCAGAGCTTATGTTTTTGTAAATACAATTTCTGTTTTGTTCTATTCTCTTCTTTGTTCTGTTCTGTTTGGGTTTGCAAGATTTTTCTTGATTTTCCGTAGTGGTTGTCTTAGTAGGGTTTATCTATTAAAACCACTGAAGAAATAACATATTTCAAAAATTTCTGGAGAACATTTTAAAGTGTGTTAAAAGAAATGATAAAAAACGAAAAGGAGGGGTCGATGGCGGCAAATGTGAAATGGATAATACATGTACCAGGAAAGTCCGAAAATCCGACAAAAATGGCTGAACATGAGAGACGAACATCCTTAAGACATGTCAATATTTTTTGCAACCCAATCTTAAACTTCCTTAGATTACCTGTTAGTGTACGATCTGAGCGCTTGATAGGTCTTGCAATGAGAAACAGTAAATCACATCGTGTTAAGATATTACAAAAGGCATTCAGATTGTTACTTTTATATAACGTATCATTGGTGTCAACGCGTTTGTAAATAATTACATTTCATACATTGCCGATATGCTTGATACATTTGTTTTTAATATTCTACAAGAAAGGGCAAAATATTACCTGTTATTCCAGGAGCTAAGCGCTTGATACGTCCTGCTATTAGAAATATTCAAATCATTCACCGTCGTGTTAAGATATTACACAAAACAATCAGATTGGTTCATTCCTGTAAGGTGTCTTGGTGTTCGTAAATAAATGTATTGCATACTTGCCGATTTGTTCGGTTCATTTGAACTGAACAGTCTACAAGATAAGGCAAAACATTACCTGTTAGTTCACGAGCTAAGGGCTTGATAGATACTGCAATAAGAAATATTCAAATCATGTACCGTCGTGTTAATATATTACACAAGATAATCGGATTATTACAGTTAGGTAGTCATTGGTACCCAAGTATTGGTAAGGACATGACAGAATAACAGAATAGTGAAATATTCTTATGACAAACATTCAATATGATAATATATTTTTACTAAACCATATATTTGTAACTTGAAATGACCCTGAGTGATTTTTTTTCCAGAAACAATGCAGCTATTTGATAGAGTTGTTGCTGGCATTTTTTTATATTCAACACATTCATTTAAATTCCAATGTAACTGTTGAAAATGTTTGGCAATTTGGTGAGCTATAGGTTCCCTTATGCTATAAACCAGAAATGTTGTAACCCAATTTAATCATATATAAGAACGCTTAGGCATACTTTCAAAGTATTTCAATAATTACAAGTCGTATTCTTAAATCAAACTTAAGTAAGAACCAATAAAAAATCTTTATATTTTCAGAAAAAAAAATATACCGAAAACAGTCATATCTAAGGTTGGGAAAAAAAGTCCAAAACAGAACAAATTTTGTATACTTAAATGTCACCCGCCAGTTATTTTCTTACGGATCTCTTTTTTGATCAAAATTTTTCTCCATTTCTCTAGCCTTTCTTTTATATTTTTTTATTATCTCAAATCACTGCGATTACAATTTCAAGTTATTGACAAAATAGTTTCATTTCAATCTTTTTCTTATTCTGAATTATGTTTTAACATTACATAAGATTAGGCAACATATTACCTTGTTGTTTACGTAGGGCTGCTTAGCGTTTATTATCATAACAGTCAATATGCAATTCATAATGTTACAAAAAGACTGTATTTACATTGATTTCCTGTCCGGATGCGGAATACTAAGCAATATTTACAAGTGGACACAAGTATACATTTGTTGTTTATTTAAGGTGGTAGACCTCGGGTGAGGGACATTACTCTTTCAATTAGTAATATGCTTGTATCATATTCAATTTCACAAACGCCTATCAAGCTTACATTTGAAACAAAACGAAATTAGTCTAAGTTACTCTGATGTTTACATGACATTAATGTAAAATGCTGAATACAAGTGTTCAAAGGATTTGCAGGAGTTGTGTCCCTTAACATAGGTCCACCGCCTTAAATAAAGGAATAAAGGGAATCCCGCTTAAATTGCTGTTGTTATACTTGTTCAACATCACGCAGACAACCTAAAAGATGAACGACTATACTT
The DNA here is from genome assembly GCA_037379345.1 of Perna viridis. Classification (NCBI taxonomy): domain Eukaryota; kingdom Metazoa; phylum Mollusca; class Bivalvia; order Mytilida; family Mytilidae; genus Perna; species Perna viridis. The sequence continues at coordinate 36,405,751 of CM074514.1, read as the reverse complement.
AAGGTACATTATACTGAGCACTCTCTGCTGTCTAATAGCAAAATCACACAAACGTATACATTTTCAAATACGTTTGTAATATTAGTTTTCCCATGTGTATATATAGTAAAACATTAATCGATTTATAATTATTAGTATGAAATTCCTAACAAATTGTTATGTATCGGTCAGTACAAAACGTTATGTATCGGTCAGTGTGAAACACATGCAGTATTTATAAGAGGGTCTGCAGTCCTACCACAACACTTGTTACTCCCTTAGTGGTATTAATTCTATGTGGATCCGGAAAAATTCGAAAGATCTTTTGGAGACAAACAGTTCAAGACTATTATCTGAATATAATAGTATTAAAACCTAAGATTTTTCTTTCAACACTGTATACTTCTATTCCCCATACTCAGTTAAAATCCCGACTTAAAAACATTATACATCGTTGTTTTTCCAAAAAAGATAGTACACCTAGATACAAATATATAGTTCTTGGTAGAGATTTCTCATACTTTGTAAGAAATAATTCCAAATCATCTCCCAAACATACAGAGGAAGATGTTTACAAAATGCTGGAATTTCCAATCGATAACATATTTGTCCAGTGTGGTGGACGTGTTTTTCAACAAACGTTTGGCATTCCAATGGGAACAAATTGTGCTCCTTTACTTGCTGACCTATTTCTTTATTTTTATGAGGCTGACTTTATAGTTGATATCATCAGAATGAAAGAATATCGTTTGGCTAGATCCTTCAATCTCAGTTTCCACTATATAGATGACGTATTATCTTTAAACAATCCTTATGTCGGGGATTTAATACATCGCATCTACCCAAAAGAACTTGTGATAAAGGATACTACAGACACTGTGAAGTCAGCCTCATGTCTTGACCTACACTTAGAAATCGATGGTAAAGAAAAACTATTGACCAAACTTTACGACAAACGTGATGACTTTTCATTCAGAATTGTCAACTTTCCTTTCATCTGTGGTAACATCCCTTCGGATCCTGCGTATGGAGTGTTCATATCACAACTCATACGTTATGCCAGAGCTTGCCGAAACTACGCAGACTTTTTGTATCGCGCTAGAACTCTAACAAATAGGCATCTGGAACAGGGTTTTGTTGCTACAAGATTGAAATCCTCACTACAGAAGTTTTATGGTCGTCATCATGAACTCGTGGATCGTAATGATGTATCCATCAGCACCATGAAACTAAACTGATTTATTCAACGGGTCATAGTTTTGTTCTCTCCTCGTTTGTCTACCCCGGACTTGATTTTTTATGAGCAACTCGGCGGGTGTTTCTAGAAACGCAGAGGACGCTAACCCTACCGGTGCACCTGGTCCATGCTCCCAGTTTTTAGTGGAGTCAAATTTACTTTTGTTACTTTGTATGTATGATTTTAGTTACTTTATGTTCTTTGTTGTGTGTGTCTGTTTTCCATGTCTGGTCTTTGTCCCTGCATTACATTCTTATGATTACCGCTATAACCTTGGTTCCCTTCATTACTCTTATAAAACAATAACAAGATTACAACTATTACAAATTGTAAAGTATTTAAAAGACAGAACATCGTTTAGCTATATGCTTAGACCTTAGTTTTCGCTATAAAGATGACATATTATCGTTAAACAAACCTAGAGTTTTGGATTGTATACACAACATCTCTTTTACCCCAAGTTACTGGAGATACCGAACAGTACAAACACTATGAAGTCAGCCTCACATCTTCACCTAGCATAAATATCTATGGTAAAGGAAAACTATACAACCGACTCGAGTACTTCTTATTTAGTATTGTCAACTTTTCTTTCATCTGCACCTTCGTTGGGAGTTTTTATATCAAAATGTATACTTTATTCAAGAGTTTGCAGTTACAGCGCCTACTCTACCGGTGCACCTGATTCTTTCTTCAAATTTTTAGTGAAATCCGAATTGTTTATTTACTTTTGTTTTGTTTTGTGTTTTTGTTCTTTTGTTATACTTTGTTTTTGTACTTGTTGTTTTTGTGAATACAAGAATAAACCACAAATACTACATGTTATATTCAGATATTAATTACATTCCTTATGATTTAATATTTTGGCTAAGAAACTATGATGAATTCGCCTTAATGTATTTCAATACACACTCCACTTGACATGACCATTTCATTTATAAAAAAAGTAGTCCAGTTATAAGAGGCTTTGTGTATGTCATAACCTCATGTATTGATCAGGTGATAAGAAACTTTTTTTTATCCAAAATACGGTAAATAGTCGGCATGCTTCCTTACATCCGTACAGTAAAAATGCTCTAACTTAATACCATACATGTAAATTGATTTGTAACCCAAGCGTTATATTATTTATCATTTTGTTTTTACTATTTGAACCGCACATTGCGAACCGATCGCATTAATAACGTCATGTCACTAAGCCAGATTTAACAAGGTTTTCTCAAAGAGAATTAACCAATCAGAAGAAAAATATGAATTATTTTATATTATACGATTTGTTTAACATAATAATTGTGATGTTAAAAGTTTGGTCTTTTCCAATGGTTATTTCTTTCTTGAACTGTTGGTACATGTATTTCAGCTTTCTCTGCATTGGTCGCTTTTTAATAACATAGAATATTTTTGAATATGGAATTACTGATTACATGTAAATCAGGTACTTGTTTTCACCAGATGAAAATAGCAATGTTTTTTTAAGTACTCTATTACTGCTTTCCAATTTAAATATCTTGTTGATGATGACGCACAAAAACCTTAAAAAACAAAAAAACAAAAACAAAAAACAAAACAAAAACAAAAACGTTAAAATGGTTAAATTGGGCTTATTTCATTTTCCTTATTCACAAAGGTACTCCAAGATCAATGTTTTTAATATATTATTGCAATATCAGTACATGCATAATGTATAGATTGAACAACATCTTAAAAGTTGACATCTGAGTGAATTATGCACTAATAATTTTTTTCGAGCACTTTTGTGAAGCACATGAAACTGATACTTTAGTCTGTTTTGCTCAAACTGCTAAAATTGGATAAAATATATAATTTATAGTGTTCTTGGTTTTAATCGAAAATTAACGACTGTGCATTATTACATCGAAAAGAACTTGAGACCAATCTTTGTGTACTTTAAAAAATGGCAAATAGGTAAATAGAACTCTAACAAATAGGCTTCTGGAACAGGGTTATGTTGCTACAAGATTGAAGTCATCACTACAGAAGTTTTATGGTCGTCATCATGAACTCGTGGATCGTTATTGTGTATCCATCAGCACCATGCAAACTGATTTATTCAACGGGTCATAGTTTTCCTTTCCTCGTTTGTCTACTCCGGACTTTTTATGAGCAACACGGCGGGTGTTTCTAGAAACGCAGAGGACGCTTATCCTACCGGTTCACCTAGTCCATGCTCCCAGTTTTTAGTGGAGTCCGAGTTGCTCATTTGCTTTTGTTATTTTGTATGTATAATGTTAGTTACTTTATGTTCTTTGTTGTGTATGTCTGTTTTCCATGTCTGGCCTTTGTCCCTGGATTAAATTCTTTTGATTACCGCTATACCTTGGTTCCCTTAATTACTCTTTATTAACACATTAAGATTGTGTTGCTGACCTGTTTCAGTCATTCAAAACCAATAAAGAAATTATTCTATACGATGTTCAACGAAAGTCGGAAAAATTCTGTAATTTGTTGTCGGGGCTTTTTTAAGGATAAGATGTCGAAAAAATCAAAAGACACACTTAACCACTCTAAAGATATGTAAAATAAGGACACGACCAAGAACAAAAAATAAACAATATATTTTGGTTGAATTAAAAAAAGAATGAACATTTTTAAATGCAAGAACAGAATAATATTCGATGTCTCTTGAAAATAAAAAAAAGAAACATATAGTCTTTGTGTTTGCACGGAATTTATATGCATCTTTCAACTCCTGGTTCAAGGGAGATTTCCGTTATACGATTCTTTCCCCTTGAACCACGGAATCTCGTTCTATTATAAGTTTGTAGCTAGTGGTTCATCGCAGACGACGAATCAGACAAACTAAAATTAGAATTAGAGAAAGTGATTTGGTATCGGGTCATGGGATACAAGCAATGACCAAAAAATCAATCCATTTGTCATCATAAAAGCCAATTCATTATAAGAATTTTTTTCAGAAATTTTGGTAGTGACCTGAGTTATTTGCTATTGTTTTGCCTATGAGATGTGACCCACGAGCTTTTGTTTATCATTGATTTACATGTTTTTTTTATTATTCACTAAATTTTGTTTGCTTGTTCATTTTGTTTTTGCTCTTATTAAATGTTTACTGTATTGCATTTTGTTTATTTTACTTTATTATTTTTTTAATTCAATCTTTTATTTTTCGTGTCAGTTCAACAATGATTTGGACAAGATATAAACTCGATAGTTTATATTGATCAATATAGTCAAAGTCTTACCCAGACGGGTTTTGCAAAACAATTCTAGAAAATGACAAAAACACAAAACAAACAAAAGACAATAATCATACCCAGCCCCCCGGAACAAAAAAAAAAAGAGAGAAATGTCGAATTCAGAAGATGTTTTATATATATATATTATATCGCCTATTTTTCAAAGCATCAGTTATAGAAAAAAAAAAGAAACATTAGAACTGTCAATTCCTGCTAAATATGGCGTTGTGTTTATTTTGCATGTAATAGACATACTAACTTCTACTTCGAGATTAGATTTTTGTAAGTAAATTATAAACAAGCTTGTTTCTATAGAACCAGTTCCAACGAGAAATTGATAAAGTTGGATTTCCTCTCTTTGATTATGAGACATCAATAACATTTTTCGAGTTTCTTGGTGGAAAGACTATATGTTGGCCTCGTTGTTCACTTTTAAAAATGCTGATTTTACAGGTACTGTTTCATATTTTTATTAGAGGATTTTTGAACAACTGACAATTACTCGTGGTCCTATCATACAACCAGTTAACAAAAAAGATCTGAAAAATGACAAAGGACATATTAAACAAAAGACAATAAATAAAACACAAACACAAATTAAGTTGAAGAAAAAATAACCGTCTTGTCAATATTTATGATAAAATGAATCAAACGTATATAAACGAATGTATAGAACGCCAAAAATTTCCAATTTCAAAGACACCTGGATAGTTTGTTTGTATAATGGATTTTGGAGCAATGGATATTCTTTTGATACTTTTTTTGGTTCTTTTTTATTTTTTATTTTTTTTTTTTTGGGGGGGGGCATTTTGTTCTTGGTGTTTTTGTGTGTTTGGTGCTCCTAATTTGTCTTGTAAATGAATTTCATTTTGTTCGGTGGTACATCTACCTTTTTGTTTGATAAATATACTTTTATACATGCATTGATTGATATTTTTAAAAGAATAAATCAGGTGAAGTTACCATTTTTTTACCAATTCAATGGTTAATATAATTGTCGCCCTGTATATTTTCTAGAGTGAGAATCGGCTAAACCCTTCTAACTGTCGTTTTTTAGTTCATTCTTATTTATTCAGTGTATTGCAAACATTGATTCGTTTACTTTACTACGTCTTTTTTATGAATGAATCTTCAACATAAAAAAAAGCTTTTGAAACCAAACTATACACCTTATTTTCGTGCTAAGCTAACAAGTGTTGCCCTTCGTCCTTTTGGTTAAAGTGTTTGTCTTCTGTATTGATCTCAAGAGGTTAATCCAAAGTTGACAGATTTTTCATTGTTTTATGGTTGTATTTTATTTTCCTACCACTGTCCTAGTGGGAACCAAGGTTATAGCGGTAATAAACAAATGTAAACCACAGAACAAAGACCAGACACGGAAAACAGACAAACACAACAAAGAACATAAAGTAAGTAATATCATACATACAATGTAACAGAGCAAATGAGCAACTCGGACTCAACTAAAAACTGGGAGCATGGACCAGGTGCACCGATAGGGTAAGCGTCCTCTGCTTTTCGAGAAACATCCGCCTAGGTCAGGAAAGGGTTGAGTGCTCAGAAACACGTTTAACTCGGACTCAACTAAAAACTGGGAGCATGGACCAGGCGCACCGATAGGGTAAGCGTCCTCTCCTTTTCGAGAAACATCCGCCTAGGTCAGGAAAGGGTTGAGTGCTCAGAAACACGTTTAACCCCGCCACAAATTTTATGAGACTGTCCGAAGCCAGAAACCTGTAGTCTAGTAGTTGTCGTTGTTTTCTGTGTTCATGCTATTCGTTTTACCTTTTTTTTCAATAGATAAATTCAACTTTCGTCTTATATAAATAGTTTCATATTATCAATTTTTGGCTTTTTACATCTTGCTATATTGTATGGGTTTTACCCATCATTGAAGACCTTGTGGTGACATGTAGAAGTTCGTTGCTTGCCACATGTCCTCCTTTAACGAGTATGATAAGACTGTAATTCAAATCATTTGAACTTGAATAACAATGAACAGTAGTGCAACTAGTATCTCTGATTTTTAATTACATCATAACAATATAGTACGATACCTTATCTATAGCTATATTGAGATAAAACAGAAACAAAATATGAAAGAAAACAATTTTCTGTTGTTCCCAACTAAAACGTACAGTATAACAATTTACCTTTTGTGGATTCTAAAAACTGCTACACAGAGAATCGCAGAAATTAAAGACAATACAGAATGTAAAACAAAAGTCCACCTAAAGCAGGTTTTTCCGTAACAGTCTTTTTTTCCTTCATACGGAATGGCCATCTGGTACATCCAGCCAAAGCACAATTGAGCCATGACTGTAAATATTGATATCGTTCCCGCATAAAATCCGAAATTTCTACCATAATACTTTTTTCCGTAATAATCACGGATGACAACCGAACCAACACTCCATATACAACCACAGGTCATTCCTATCGATATAGCATTCAGCAAAAGTATAGTAAAATTGTCAGAGAAAAAGATACACATCGTTGTGGTAATAGTTTGTATCAGAAATACAGCTAACATGACTGTGACGCGAGGAAGATACTTGATACTTAAATCGGACAACAATCCAAACACCAATTTCGCTACTAACTTTGAAAACGAAATCACAATTACTAATAATGTAGTATACTGTTCTATGTTGAAAGATTTCATATATGTTCCAACGTTAGTTTGAAATACTTGGCCAACACATCCGGAAAATGTAGCAGCCCACAAGAAGAATTGGAAATCGACCGTTTTGAAAAGTTGCATACTTGTTAAATCTTGACCATCAGTGCGAAGATGTCTTGAAGGTGAATGACCTTCAAGTAAATGGATGTTTTCTAAATCAACAGGAAATTGTCGTAAAAATACACAACACAGAATTCCAATTATAAAAACCATAATAGCGGCTGATAGATAAAATGATCTTATATCTTGATTCTCACTATCTTCTATATGACCTCGTATAAATATGAAACCATATATCCATGCAATTAGCACAGTGCCTATGTTCACAAACACTGACAAACACCCCATAGCTCTTCCTCGATGTTCAGGCGAAAAGTTTTCAATATTCGTCAAAGTAACTGCTATGTAAACACAACTCGCTCCAAAAACTGAAATATTTTGTGTATATATATTGTATTGTTGTGTACTTTAAATTTTTTGCTTTATAGTATTCGCTTTGATAAATATAACTTTACATATACCATGTTTTATTTTCATTATTTCATTACATTCAGCCGTTACACACATAAATTTGATTTTAAAAATGGCATGAATGCTCAAATCAGCGGACTCATATCTTGGTGCATGGTAATTTTAAATTTTAACATTGTTAACACATTGGACGGATTCTAAAGGTTTTCCTCGGCTTGATATGGATAAATTATTTCTTGTGTCTATCAATGATTTGTTATTGCCTTAAAAACTTTTACTTTTTTTATCGCAGTTCCTCCTTAATAAATTTTGCACAATACAAACCTATCAAAAAATTGAATAAGGCTTGCAATGACCCATTCTTAGAGTAAAAATCGATGAAATATGTTGTTGACCACAGCATCAAGCACCCAGTGCAGGCAAGAAGTACACCAAAGAAAGTAGTTCTTGTAGTTCCGCATTTTTCATACACAATACCAGCTAACAGCATTCCAAAGTAGAAACCAAAGTTGCACGATGCTACTATGAATTCCACTTGAAATATTAGAAAAATATATATGTACTACATAAATGTCATTTTGTTTCAAATATTTACTGAATATAACGACAATGCATAAGGTGAATATGTCAAAAAGACCACATCTGAAGAAGGTTTTCAGTTTAAAATTAAGGCCAAGAAATCGCAAAAACGGAAAACATATTATTTATTACCAGTGGAGAAACAAAAGCACAAGGAAGACTGACAATACATTATAAAAACACAAGTTAACTAAAGTAAATAAATCAGGAACTCGTACTTTCCTAAAATTAAGAAATGTGGGTACGCCTCAGAATTTTTGCTAGAGACACCATCCGAACTCCCCATTTGATGTCAATGGTAACATGAGAAACCAAATCCTAAAGCATTAATACTTTCGTGGTAGAGTTTCGCGTCAAGGAAAATTAACGACTTGTTCATATTGGGACGAAATCAAAATACTATTCGATGGGACGGACTAAATGGCGGTCATGAGTTTTGTTAAAAATTCTAATTTTCACAACAAAAAAAAAACAAACAAACAAACAAACAAACAAAATTGACATTGATAAATATGAAATAGGTCTTTGTATTGTATAATTATTTCTATATTACCTTCCCACTGCTCATAATTAAATTTCTGCTTCACAGCATTCATATAAACAGAAACTGCAGCTGGAGCCCCCGCAATCAACATGCCAAGACATCCAACAATATAGGAAAGAAGGCGACGACAGTCCTTATAGTGTAACATAGTTTCTGTAGTAAACAGGATATATATATATCATATATTGTATTTAGTTAATGTTTTTGAGAGAAATTAATTATCCCAAGATAACGCCTGAACCAATGTAATTTAAAATAGCGTTTCGTTGACTCCGAAGACTATACTGGGTAAAAGAAACGTACAAAACAAAAACAAAAACAAAAAACAAACAAAAAACAAACAAAAAACAAAAAAACTAGAAATCACCAAAATAACACGTCAAAAGAAACAAAAGTTGACAACAATGATTTAAGACCTTTATTCGATTAAATCACCAATATCATCTTGTTATTTTTGGTTTATGTTCACCCTATCACTGAACTTTGTACCCAGCAAGTAAAGTAATCATTACCATTTTCCTGGAATCGATTACACGTTTAAACAAATACAATATATATATATATATATGAATGTGACGACTCTATTCAGTACACTGCTCCATCGGATCAAATTGATACAGGGAAGAAAAATTCCCAACGATGTTAGAACTGTCAAATTTGCGATGCAAATATTTGGTCGCTCCCTCCATCGTATACTAAGTTATAGTATGGTAGTACGGGACAGTTCATTTAGATGTTATTATGTAGGATAGAGGATCCTAGAATTCCCAACAGCCCTAGATTAATCATACGAAGACGAATGACCCGGCCAGCAAAAGCTATATTTTTATATAGCCTAGCTGGCCGACTGGTCTAGGGAGCTGAACTTTGTGCAGGCGGTGTTGCCATAGATGTCACAGTAGTACGAGTTCGAGTCCCGTGGAGGAAACGACCAAAAATTTGCATCGCAAATTTGACAGTTCTAACATCATTGGGAATTTTTCAGACCTTTCTATACGTTTTTATATATTCCCTGTATCAATTTGATCCGATGGAGCAGTGGAGCAAATAGAGTCGTCACATTCTGAGACGTTATATATATATATATATATATATATATTAATTATGTTACATGTATTACCATTGTTATTATTATATTTCAATCAAATTTAAAAATTGAGATGCAATTTTACGGATACCTCTCTGTTTTCCTTTTGAGAATAAAATCTGGTCTTCTAAGTTTTCTTTTTTCTATTTTATCCATGAAGGTTCATTAGCAAATTTTACAATATTGTGAATTTATAGAATCAAATTTATAGTCTTATATGTACAATCCTATTCTCTGTAGCTTTTTTAAATTATTTTGTATTGTACTTTTGTTTTAGCTTGCTGACAATATTTCAGAATAAATCCAAAACAATCTTAACTTAATGCTTGCATTAGGTTTCCCGTGCCATTTCTGCGTAACAAAAAGCAGAACGGTCACCTGATTGGTTTTCTACTAAAACATGTGCACTCCGCAGGATCAATCACTTGGACTACTTATCAAGTATCATTTGCAAAGGTTTAATTAAATTCAAAGCTGAAAGAGACAACATACCGTTAGATCTCAGGAAATTAGGAGCTCCATATACATATTCTAGTACCCACATACACAGTCATATATGTTACCTTGAGAAAACATCAGACACAAAATAATCTCGAACTTTATTTTTCTAAACAAACAACAGAAAAATAACTAAAACATATATCACTCTTTAATGAATGAATGAGTTAGACCTAGGGTAAGGGACACAACTCTTTTAAATCTTTGGAAGGTTTGTATTCATCAAGTTACATCAATCTCATGTAAGCATCAAAGTAACTTTGACTGATTTCATTCTGTTTCAAATGAAAGCTTGAAATACTTTAGTGAAATGTAATATGATACAAACATATCACTGATTTCATGAGTTATATCTATTACCCCAGGTCTACCTCCTTAAAATATTTCACTCATAGCTTTCTGTGAGAGGAAAAATTAACTTTACCATAGTTCATACAAAAAGAAATAATTCCAGCTGGAATTTGAAAAGTGTTTAGTTAGATGTCATTCAAATTCTGAAGAGGAAATTGACACGTTTCATAATGGGTGATATCTATCAAAATATTAGAAAACTTACCATCATCACAACATTTTTGGTATATCAATAATATTCATTTTTAGGCATATTAATTGCAGTTGAAAATGTTATCGGCAATGGATTTAGAGCAGTTACAGTACATGTAGTGAAAGATTTTTTTCAGTATTTAGATTCACACTGTACTTTATATATAGAGTGATTTGTATATCGTTTAGAAAGTTCTCAATCTGTACTGATTTTATCAATCATGTTACCTAGTGATTTTTTTCCACATTATCATACCATATATCATCAGTAGAAAAAAAAACTATAGATGCGGGCTTTGGTCTTGCCAAAACTTTTTTTTCAGTGAGTTTGCTCATATACGTAGTGAATGTGACAACGGGAAAATTTTCGTCAGCTGAAATTAGGATATATAAAAAGTGTTTTAAGGCAATAAATTTAAGAATATATTGTAATTACATGTAACATTTATATTGAAAATGTGTGTTTTCGATGCTTTTTAATTGTTCAATAGGTTTAATAAAAAGAGCTATAATTCTAGTTTTCACAGTAATTCACATATTTCCTGCCTTCTCTATCTTTTTCGAAAACATCATATCAAAACATCTCGCGGATTTTCTTTTTCACGGTTGCAATAGTTATATGATATTTTCAAAAAAAAAATGTTCGCATATTTAGCGACTCTGGAGTATTGCTTGAAAACTTCTCGTGACTGCCCAATCCCTGTAGGTCCTCTGGTATAATAACATCGTTGCGTGTAACAGTTCCTAAGCCAATTTTAGACATTTTAACCATCACTGCCTCGAGCGTTGCATTTCATTACACAGTGTAATGTTTTGTAACCAATATTGTATTGTTGAGATAGACTTGTAGGCATGATTGTTCCTATCTGACAAAGGAAATTTCGTCATAGGATTTCTTGAGTAGGGAATTTAGTACATTGGACTCAGCCTCCTGTGAATCCTGCAAAATTGACACTAATACCTCAGGAAATATTGAAACTTTTCTCATAGTGGAGTCGTGATATCTGTCACACTAAGTACTTAATCGTGCAAACTTGACCTTAATACATGCACCTCAAGAAATATTGAAGCTTTAATCGTAGCGCGGTCGTGATTGCTGTCACGTGCACACTAGGTACTATTTTCTATGTGAATTATTCCACTACGATCTTGTAGATCTTCACGGTCATGAAGTTCGTTGTATGTTCGTAAACAAGTAACGACGATAGCTAAATTCCATGTATAAGCCTCTTCTGATAAGCTGACGATAAACACGAAATCCTATTACTCTCCTGGTGGCCAAAAATGGAATATAATTCGACTGTCTCCTCCAAATATAACTTTACAAAATCGTAATCCATTATATATAAGTACATATACCGAGACTCCGTCAGGTATATGCATTCAACAATAACCTTGTTTTTTTTTACACACAACAAATTTAGGTGCATACTTTTTTTTTAATATATTACATGTAAATAATCACATATTCTTTTCAATGTGGTCATGGATTGAAGTTTTTGACTAGCTAATAGTAATTTAGAAATGGGAAATTTACATTTAAATAAGATAAAAAGTACACTTCACGCTCATTTTTTTTTTCGAATTTCTTCATTCCAAATCAACGACAGAAGTATACAAAAAACAGAAAATTACCAAAAAAAAGTACAGTATCAGTATCAGTTCCATCATTTAACTGCGATCGTTAGCGTATAAGGCGCTTATTGACTCCTCTTATGGTAGTTGCTTTGTTTTGTTTTGTTTTTTTTTTTTTTTTCGTTTTGATAAGACATGACGGAAACTTTTTAAATTATTGCAGCATCTTTTTTTAATTATTTGTATAAAACCGTCAATTCGTCGTTTTTGGACGCACGACAATAAATATGCACTTGCTTTTACACAGTTTTCGATATTAATAATACTTGAGCATAATTAAAGTTGTTCTCTCGTGTAAAAACGGTAATCTAAAATTGCTTATACAATGCATGATACCATGAATTCGTTAAATGCTGCGATTGTTTTATTTTATTATTATCTTTTAATTATTCGTAGCGTGATTTTAATAGATACACTGTATATCTCTACAATTACTGTTAGTAATAATTTGTGTCCACGAAAATACAAATACGCTCCCAGACTTTTTTTACGGTTTGTACATTGCCCCCAAAAAACAAATATGACCTTAAATGACTATATATCCCGAATGTTTACAGTATTCATATCGGATAAAATGTACCCTTAAATACAAACGACATATTTGTGTTTAATTCTTGAAATAGAAACGGTCTGCACTGGCATGTTTCTCCTTAAGCTTACCATATTATATTTGTAATATATACAGAAATATATCAGTCCAGCAAATTTCATTTTTTTCTATGTATCTTATCTTGTTCAGCATAATTTACAATGTACTTTCCGTCATTCTAAGATACATTTAACAACAGTCAATAGAGTGACACACGCGAATGTAAAACCGCCAGTCTGTATGGATGTAGGTAGTTCGTGATTTTATATTAGCATTATTGGATGTTAGAGGGTCTATGAGTACTTACAGGATTAAAACAAATGTACTCACTTTGAAGGGTGTATAACATAAGTAGCGGGAAGCTTAGAAGAGAGATAAAATTTTCAATTTGACTATTTTTGACAATGTCCTCAGTAATTAAATGTACACTGTATCAACGGATGGGTATAGAAAATAGGAAACTTTCCTTTCACATGAATTATTATAGGGGTATTTTGTGTATCTTAGGAAATAAAACAGCTACGAATTAATTATTCAACGTAAATAAACGACCACTTAATTGATTTATTGAATATCCAAAGTGAGATGACTTGCACCAAAATGTTCCCAAACCCCATTAAAACTAATGTGTTACATCATTTAAGGTGGAAAATCTAGGGTAAGGGACACAACTCTTACAAATCATTGGAACGTTTGTATTCAGCATTTTACATCAATGTCACGTAAGTATCAAAGTAACTAGGACTTAATTTCAGTCTGTTTCAAATGAACGCTTGATAGGACGTGGTGAAATTGAATATGATACAAACATATCACTTTCACGAGCCATGTCTCTTACTCTTGATCTACCCCATTAAGTACTTGTAAACGAACATATTAGTAACAGGAAATTCATTGAACAATATCAATCAATCAAAAAATATATTTGGCAATATACACAACCTATATACACACTCGATTATGATTGTGACCTTTTGGTCGCTGAAAAAAACCATGTGTTTTTTTCTATCAAAATTGACACAATTGTTTGTTCAAAATTCAGTTTATTCTAAAAAGTACATTTTTTTCATTTTTTAAAGTATGGAGAGATCCTCAATAAGCTGACAGGTTTTTCTTATGAATATGATTATTAGGAGTATAAAATGTAATTATATGAAAATTCATAGGTTAAGTAACACAAATTTATTAATACATTTGTGTTTTAATTTGATAATAAATAAATAGGTAGCTCTGCAAGTTGATAGATACAACAAGCAACTATATAGAGAACAAAACAAAAAGAAAGACAATGAAAATGCACAAAATTAATCATTGATATAGTACAATGTACTTCCGCTATATTAGAAACACCCGCCAAGTTGCTTATGTCATGTGTGTCGTTAGGAAACATAAACTCATTTGAATTTGTTTTTTCTTTGATTGTAAGCTACTGTGGAAGCGAAACGTTTCCTGTTATCAGACAATGCCAAAAAATTGGTGAACACAGTCCTACGAGAAATAAATGACACGTTAAGTACTAATGTAGTCTGTGAATGCAAATTCAGCCATTTTCACCCGTAACATATGTATATAAAATTAAAATTGCACACATTCACATGTAAATCAGCATAATAAAAGGATTTAAAAGCGCAACAAAACATTTACGTGACTAAATATAGTACATGTATAAATCTACTTACCTTTCAATTTACTTGAAGCAAGGCCGGGTTTGTGGTGACAATGTTTGTGATGAAGATCATGATAAAAAAAAAACATTAATGTTTTGTACATCATTAAAAAAAAATAAACGACATAACTTAAAGTGCGAAATATAATGTATTTTAATGTTAAGCACATGGCATATGGTCTTTTGGGTAAACTTAATTGTCTTATATTTTTCCACAGTGGCCAGCATTAAAAAGGGAAGGGTTTTGGTCATGCCAAAGTACTTTAACCTCGTCATATTGTGTTTGCAGCTGTCCTAAGGCAGGAATGTCTTGTCTCTGTCTTGTATAGTTTTCACTTTCAGTTAACTTGATGTTGCTGGTGTATATAGAGGTATACATAGAGGTAACTATTTCGCTGTACTTGTATATATTGTTCTTGATGTTGCTGGTGTATATAGAGGTATACATAGAGGTAACTATTTCGCTGTACTTGTATATATTGTTCTTGATGTTGCTGGTGTATATAGAGGTATACATAGAGGTAACTATTTCGTTGTACTTGTATATATTGTTCTTGATAATGCTGGTGTATGTGGAGGTATACATAGAGGTAATCGCTGTACTTGTATATATTGTTCTTGATGTTGCTGGTGTACATAGAGGTATACATAGAGGTAATCCCTGTACTTGTATATATTGTTCTTGATGTTGCTGGTGTATATAGAGGTATACATAGAGGTAATCGCTGTACTTGTATATATTGTTCTTGATGTTGCTGGTGTATATAGAGGTATACATAGAGGTAACTATTTCGCTGTACATGTATATATTGTTCTTGATGTTGCTGGTGTACATAGAGGTATACATAGAGGTAATCGCTGTACTTGTATATATTGTTCTTGATGTTGCTGGTGTATATAGAGGTATACATAGAGGTAATCGCTGTACTTGTATATATTGTTCTTGATGTTGCTGGTGTATATAGAGGTATACATAGAGGTAATCGCTGTACTTGTATATATTGTTCTTGATGTTGCTGGTGTATATAGAGGTATACATAGAGGTAACTATTTCGTTGTACTTGTATATATTGTTCTTGATAATGCTGGTGTATGTAGAGGTATACATAGAGGTAATCGCTGTACTTGTATATATTGTTCTTGATGTTGCTGGTGTATATAGAGGTATACATAGAGGTAATCGCTGTACTTGTATATATTGTTCTTGATGTTGCTGGTGTACATAGAGGTATACATAAAGGTAATCGCTGTACTTGTATATATTGTTCTTGATGTTGCTGGTGTATATAGAGGTATACATAGAGGTAATCGCTGTACTTGTATATATTGTTCTTGATGTTGCTGGTGTATATAGAGGTATACATAGAGGTAATCCCTGTACTTGTATATATTGTTCTTGATGTTGCTGGTGTATATAGAGGTATACATAGAGGTAATCGCTGTACTTGTATATATTGTTCTTGATGTTGCTGGTGTATATAGAGGTATACATAGAGGTAATCGCTGTACTTGTATATATTGTTCTTGATAATGCTGGTGTATGTAGAGGTATACATAGAGGTAATCGCTGTACTTGTATATATTGTTCTTGATGTTGCTGGTGTACATAGAGGTATACATAGAGGTAATCCCTGTACTTGTATATATTGTTCTTGATGTTGCTGGTGTATATAGAGGTATACATAGAGGTAATCGCTGTACTTGTATATATTGTTCTTGATGTTGCTGGTGTATATAGAGGTATACATAGAGGTAATCCCTGTACTTGTATATATTGTTCTTGATGTTGCTGGTGTATATAGAGGTATACATAGAGGTAATCGCTGTACTTGTATATATTGTTCTTGATGTTGCTGGTGTATATAGAGGTATACATAGAGGTAACTATTTCGCTGTACATGTATATATTGTTCTTGATGTTGCTGGTGTACATAGAGGTATACATAGAGGTAATCGCTGTACTTGTATATATTGTTCTTGATGTTGCTGGTGTATATAGAGGTATACATAGAGGTAATCGCTGTACTTGTATATATTGTTCTTGATGTTGCTGGTGTACATAGAGGTATACATAAAGGTAATCGCTGTACTTGTATATATTGTTCTTGATGTTGCTGGTGTATATAGAGGTATACATAGAGGTAATCGCTGTACTTGTATATATTGTTCTTGATGTTGCTGGTGTATATAGAGGTATACATAGAGGTAACTATTTCGCTGTACATGTATATATTGTTCTTGATGTTGCTGGTGTACATAGAGGTATACATAGAGGTAATCGCTGTACTTGTATATATTGTTCTTGATGTTGCTGGTGTACATAGAGTTATACATAGAGGTAATTGCTGTACTTGTTGCTTTGGAACTAGCTACAGTAGCCTGCCGAGTGGTGTGAGGGAGGATTTGTTTTCATTGAAGACCCATGGATGGCTTTGAGCTGACATTTTGCAATCCGGTTGCTGTCATTTGGATGTATTCACATAATCGTTTCTCTTTTTTAAATTTGAACTTATCAGGTACAATAAGTAATAAACATTCTTAAAACATATTTCGATTAATTGTCTCTTAATATTAATTAGTAAATCGACGAAATATCACTATGGTATTCTTTTTTAGGCGTTCAACTGAAACCTTCATGATAAAAAAATTCTTCTGTATTTTTTCTACATATAAAAGCTAAGTCAATACATACATGGTTAAAGTATTCGAGCACTTTTGCAATATAGTACTCTTTTTTGTAAAGTACATTAAATTGAAAAACGCAGTTTTATAAACGTATAAAAAATTCTCATTAAATATAATATTCGGATCTTATAGATTCTGAAACAAATGACTGTGTAATATAACTGTAAGTGCTTTAGAGACACATCCATTTGTACTGAAATTTGCAAGTAAACCGTTTTGTAGACATACAGGCATTTATTATAAATTTTACGGAATTTCCCTTTTTATTTTTTCCTTACAACTATTGCCTATAGTTTATTAGTTTTGTCATTATGTTATCACTCTTCATGACAGAAAGTGCATTGTATTTACTTAATCAATTTATTATTACGCCTTTGGATATTCAATTAGTTATGTTATTAATCAAAACGAAGACAAATGATATTTTAGAACTTTCATCATTTCTTCCCTTTTTAATCGTATCCATTGAAACTCATAGAAGCATAAATTGGACAAAGATAGAATCCGGAATCTTAGAATTTCCCCACGTGTTAACTTCCGATATTTCTACTTTTCTTTTAAGTTAATATTAGAATATCGTTTTTTTTATTTTCACACTGGAATGCATATATGAACCGAGTAAAATCAAATTTAAATTCAAAGATTAAAACTCTTGTGTTTTTCTTAAATGATATGGAAGTGTATTCAAGGGAACCAAGACTCGCACAGTAAGTTAAAGAGTTTATACAACCAAACTGAGAATATAGAAACAAACACACACAATAAAAACATGACGTTACAAAAACATTATGTACTTACCAAAAAGCAAACAAAAGCAATCAGAACTTCACTTCAATGAGAGTATGGATCAGATGCACTGTAAGGTATGTGTAACCTATTTTTTTTTTTAGAGATACCCGTCCGCCGAGTGGCTCATAAAATGTACAGCTCTTGAATGATATTAAAATCCCCACTAACACCATATACCATCCCACCTTTCCCCATTCCCAATAGATAAATCCCCACCTACGTAGAATCTCCGTTGCATATTTCGTATCATATATATACATTATCAAATTTAATCTCATATTTAAAAATTCTTTAACGTTTAACCTATTATTTTTATTTAAAGGATGAAGGCCCATTAGGCCTTATCCTGCCTGCTAAAACAATCGTCGGAAAAATTACCATTAGTTCCAATAAAAACTCAATAATAGTGTAATTTATATTGTAAATTTCTAATTTTATGCATTCAGTTTGTAATTTAAAAGGTAAATATTGAGAAACGAAGGCACCAAAACCCTCTGGAAGGCCATTCAAGAAAGAAAAAAATGGTGGAGAAAATACATTAATTAAAGAGTTTTAATGCGAAAGATTGTTTTGTTTTCTTTTTTTTTTATAAAATTAGTCTAAAATAATCTAATCTTCGATTTTAATATAATAAACAGTTACTGCTGTGAACATGCATGCATGTACATTGTTCGTGAATGCACTAACTTTGAACGCGTCATTGTCTCATCACTCGAATCCATTGTCGGTTTTAGTATTCGTGGAAATCTCCTTAGTTTTCTACTTTGTGATTTATTTTTGTATTGAGTTTAGTACAAAAATGACAAGCTTCAAATAAGCTCGTATAAATATTAGGGATGATCCATTTGATTTTGTAGGAGGAGGGTGGCTATGATGATTATATTTAAAATAAACGGACAGAATTGAAATTGTCAAGACATAAAAAGGCAGGTTTTTTTTATTGTCTTTATATTTTTTTTTGTTACTATCATTTTTTTATATTGAATAAGAAATTGCAAACAATAAAAAGCATGATAAAAAATTTGATCCTTACCCCCTAACGACTGCCCCCTTAGTGTATAGAAACAAATAACCCACTGTAAAACGATAAGTTTGTAATTATTGTTCCATCGTTTTTTATTCTCTAATGCGATCCAACAATATTACGCGCAAATAAAGCTTGTAACTCTCTCCTGATCTTTATTTTGAATGTCTAAAAATCAAGTCATTTTCCTTGTTTGCCTGGTAAGAAAATCAAGGCTCTGGGTGTTTGTCTAATGAAATGAAATGAAAAGAACAGTCCAATATATCTAACAATGTTTATTTAAGACTGCCTTCTCTATCTGGAAAAAAAAATGCACACATATCATAAATGTCCCTACGTTTATTAGATCTTACGCATATGTGTGCTTATAAAATCATGTTGCTCGAGTTTCTTGTATATATTGTAAAATTTGCAACATCTCGTTTGTATTAAAATTCACAATTCTGAACATACACCAAAAACAAAAATTGTTAACACTGATCCGTAGTAACCAGATGACATACTTTACTGGTACCACGGTTCATGAAGTGCATGGATGTACATCTAAATTTTCAACGGTTATTTGTCATAGCTGTGCTTAATAGCCTTCTTGTAGTTTAAGTATTTTTCATGCCAGTCCTAATCTAACATTGGTACCAAGCGGTCCTGTCGTGCTAATTGTTGTCAACGGCTTTTGTCGTCTTTTCGAATATTTTCATGCACGTTTTAGCCTATATATTTTTGTTTTGTGTTTCAGTTGTCTTTATTTCAGTCAGCTGCATCCTGTTTTATGGGGTTTTTTTTGTATTCAATCCATGTATTTCCAAATTTCTATCAATCTTGAAAACAAAGGCAGGTGCGTCTCGGGTGGTGGATATTGAGGGGGTGGCGACAATTCATAAGTATGGCCTGACCGTGAATCTTTTGATGTGTTATGGTAAGAATATCCACGTGACATTTAAATGAAAATAGTTTTTTTTTGTTTAAATGAGAAGATTAAATGCATTTCAGCGGAGGTACAATTTGCATAGATATGAATGCTCGGAAAGACCCCCCCTTCTTATAATTTTACGAAAATGGGAAATTTGATGAATCGTCATTTTCACGACATATTAGAGTAAACGTATTTATCATAAAATTATACTAGAATTTCTGGCAGTTTATTTCCATACATTACATCATACATGTAACATACTAATAACATGTACTTGAGGAGGCCACGATAAAACATCATAATTGTCTCATTTCTGTGGATTCCGTTTTCAGCAGATCATACTCGTGAGGACACCGAATTTCATATAAAAAGAATGATTTTTTTACATGGTATATGTATGAATGGTGTTACTTTATTAAATATAAAATTATAATAAAATTATGTTGCTCCTTTTAGATGGAATAAGTACTATGCAAAAAATATCATCATATGGATATTGCAAATTGCAATATTCTGTACATGTCTTTCAAGGAGCAATAACACAAAATACTATAAGGAAATCTACGATTCAAAATTAAATTGCACAAATTATATAAAAATGAAGCCAATATGTAATATTGCAATTCGGAAGAAATGTATATCATTATCTAAAACATGATATCTATAAATTAATAACAGAACTTATCTATATTGTATTGGAGTGATAACTTTGGATTCAGAGTCACATTACCTTGCTCCAAAATCATACATCTTCCTCGATTGTAGAATCGTACTTTTTAACATAATTAAGCCACTTTGTTGGAGTTTCAACAGCTGTCCGTTACATGCGGAAAAGTATGTCTGTGATGAACTTACTGATTAATTGTCATCTATGTGTTGTCTTTGTTTTTTTAAGGTATCATTATGTGTACGAATCAGAAAAATAGTTGCATATCATAAATCTTAATTCGATCAATTTTGACAAAATATTAATACATTTACATCTTGGAAACAACCGAAAAGTTATTAAATTCGTTTGTAAACATCTGTAAATAAGTTTTACTGTAGGGAAAGCAGATTAAAGTAAATACATATTTGTAAAACATTAAAATTGCAACACATGTTATAAAAATCATATTAAACTGTGATATGATAATAGTCCACATCCACACACACAAACATCCATGATAGTGTACATAAAAACAAAATTCTAAATATATACGCAACATTTCAGTATTTCTCTTTCTCTAGTTAAAGTTTATTTATTAGCCCCCTTTTCACATTATACTATGTACAATTGCCCATGGATGGAATATACTTATAGAATTATTTGAATACTTGTGCAACTAATTCGTATCAGGTATTCATTGTACAAATTAATTACCGTTACTACCATTCCCAAGGTGTTCCTGTAAAAAAGTTAAAGGGATCAAACCATATGTAAATTCCTAATTATAGACACGAAACAATCCTAGTTTCGGGGATTTTAATACATCACATTTACCAAAATCAAATTTAAATTAAGGGTATCATAGACAATGTGAAGTCAGTCGTATATTTTAACCCACGCTAAGAAATCGAATGGAGGGAAAACTATAGACTACACTGTACGACAAACCCGATAACTTTACATTCCGTATTGTCAACTTTCCCTAACTCCGAAGCAACATCCCTTCAGCACCTGCGTATGGAGTTTTATAACATAATTCATATGTTATGCCAGAACTTGCCGTAACTACGCAGATATTTTGTACCACGCTAGACTTCTTACAATTAGGTTTCTGGAACAGGGTTATGTTGCTACAATATTGAAATAATCACTACAGATAGTTTATGGGTGGCATCGTGAACACGTGAACCTTTACGGTGTATCCATCTGTAACATGAGAACCGATTAGTTTAACGTGTCAAAGTTTTCCTTTCCTCTTTCGTCTACTTGTGACTTGACTTTTTATGAGCAACTTGGTGGATGTTTCTACAAAAACAGAGGACGCTTACCCTACTGGTGCGCCTAGTCCATGCTCCTAAGTTTAGTGGAATCCAAGTTGCTCAATTATTTTAGTTGCTTTGTGCCTACTATTTTGGCTATTTTATGTTCTTTGTCGTTTATATCGATTTTCCATGTCTGGAATTTGTCCCTTGATAAAATATTAATCCCCACATTGAGAATTCCATACTGACTTTGGCCTTTGTTGATAATCGTTTTACCAAGGCTTTATTTTCCAAGAGTTTGCAGCCATGCAATTCTTTATTGACTTTATATGGTATTGATTGGAAAAAAGATTGAAAAACCAAAAAAAAAAACAAAAAACCAAAAAAACAATACCACCTTGTTGTTCTTCTCTCTAATGCTTGCTGTGTTATGACTGACGTGCTAACGACTCCATTGTCTTTAAAATTAGAAATATTACTTAGTTTATCATATAAGAAAAAGTTATGCGAAAGAGCTTGATAGAGTAATCAAGGGAACCAAGGTTATAGCGGTAATCAAAAGAATGTAATCCAGGGACAAAGACCAGACATGGAAAACAGACATACACAACAAAGAACATAAAGTAACTAAAATCATACATACAAAGTAACAAAAGTAAATGAGCAACTCGCTAAATGGTAGATGGAATAGATTATCAAAGTCTTTAAGGCAGATCACACTATATATTTCCTGTATCAAGATTCTCCAATATACACAAAGATGACCATCATTTAGCATACATGTACCTCTAAAACTTAATTTAAAAATATGGGTGACCGAACTTGATATCGAGACAATTACGTTAAATGTGGGCAATTTTCACAATTTTTTATGCAGATTTTCGCAAAATTGGTATATAGAACTTCTTGAGTTACACATTGCTTATCTGATATTTGAAAAAGAAATTTTGGGTTGATTGAATTATGTTTCATTTGAAATTAAACAAACTAAATTTTCATTTCCCTACCAAAGTACATTTTAAGCCAATTATCTCCTCAATGAACAAATTTTTACACTATATAACTCCGAAAAAAAAAAGTTTTTCCTGAATTAATGCTTTTAATTTTACAAAGTCAATTTAATGTTAAATTTATAATTATTTTTTTCTAACTTCCTTATCACTTAGGCAAATTTAACCTGTTAATGCACGACCTGAGTGCTTTTAAACGTACCCAGATGCTGCACACCAAAACATTTAAAAGCTACTGCACTGGAAAGGAATTTGCCATTTTTTGCGACGTGACTTGCAAAACCGAAAATACCATATACCTTTTCCAGTGCCAATGTGGTATGCAGTACGTTGGCGAAACAGACAACCTTTCAACAGGCGTATGAATGGTCATCGCAGTGACTACAAATGCAAACCAGACCTCCCTCTAAGTCGCCATCTTAGATCCGCCGGACACACCTAGGAGGATCTCCACAACATTGTTGTTACGATCATAAAACATAATAAAAACTGGTCAAAATGTAAAAGAGTATCTTGGGAAAGCTTTTGGATGAAGAAATTGCAAACAACTTCTCCAGATGGAATTAACGGGAACAAATAATTCATTTTTGGTCTTGGTCTAAGGCTGGTACAGCACTACATGCTATACATCAATACGACGTACTACTATATTTGGACTTTTTATTTACTTTTTTTAAATTGTTTTCCACAGTTAATTGTAACTTTAATAAAAAAGACCCTCTTTGGTATTTTCATTCAGGCTCCTTATCAGTTGCTTATGTGAGCCTTTGACAAAGGTACAATCACCCACAGAGTACGCGATTCAGCTTCTGAATCTGTTTTGATCTTGAACTTTGTGAGTTTCATGTTCGTGAAATTTTGTGCGGTTTATGCTCATATAGTTTTATGAGTTTTATGCTGAAGAAGGATATCAGTTATCCGAAATATTCAATTTAAATTTTACCATTTTCTGGTGATGTTAAACATATTTAGACGTTTATATATCTATATATTGATGTTTTGTTCTCTCTTCTCCAAAGATTCCTTCTTTTAACCGTCGGTACGTGTATTTTATCTTTTTTCTGTATTGGACGGTTTTACACTAATTACCTAGGATATTTTTGTACATGTAATTACTTAGTATTTTCATAGATTAAGTTTTTGCCTTAACTAGGTGAAATAAAAAAAATATATATTTTGAGTTATCTGTACAGCTAGAAGATGAATCACAAAAACCTTTCAAAATTATCGTTTAAATGGGGTCAATTGCGGGATTTCAATTCAATAAGACACTTCAAGACTAGTGTGTGTTATTATGTGTAATCAAATAGCGGTCATTCTAAGAATCAGACAGAAGGTGATTCTTGAATATCAAAAAGCCACCAATTTCAGTTTTCTGTCTTGTTCAGAAACAGTCACTGATCGCATAACCACTCTTATTCTTCATTAGGTTGTTGCACGTCTGAGATAAACATTATATAGATAGCACATGAAATTGCATTTTGCATGAGTGATCAATCTTGATTTGGTTCCTTTGATTTTAGTGGCAGATACATACATGGTTTTCTAAAAAGTGCAGATCTGAATGCAGAGATGACTATTGTTATGTGGAAGTATAACATGTGTAGACTAAAAAAGCATCGTTTGTTTGATGGGTTTTTCTACACCATAAATCCCTTTACCATTGGCAGTGTCTGAATTTTATGCGGACTTGTATTTAACAAGTTAGTACATGCATAATGTTTAAATGGAACAATTCCCAAAAAAAGTTGTCTCGGCATCTAAGCACTAATGACATTTTCGAGCACTTTTACAATTCTCTTTATTATATGAAATTCATGCATAATTATACATAAGTATGATTCATCAAATTTATAAAATTTGATAGAAAATATATAGTTTACGACTTTTTGGTTTTAATCAAAATTTAACGACTGTGCACCATAACTTTGAAAAGTTCTAAAGACTCTCTTTGTGTACTTTAGCAAAATGCACTTCAGATATTGCAAATACGTGAATGATCTTAAATTACGGTAAAACCAAAAATTCTCAAGATAATATTGTTTTCACGATAATTCTCAATTAGCCAAGGAACCGCATGAATTGTATTCGTTAAATATATATTTTTAATGTATCTTTTACTAAAATAAATCGAGATTAATAACGCTATATTACATGAAAATTAGGATCAGCGAAAATGAAATGCACATTTTTAAAAAAAGCCTACAACGCCTTACTTTGATTTCGAACATGTAAATTTCTACTGAATATTTCATATTTATATTCAACTGAGATCACCCTTTTTACATATTTTTCATGAGGTTTTGCTTGGGAAAGTGGCTTCACTGGTACCAGATAGTAATTAATTTTACAATTTTGTTTGTTGGTTAATTTCTTTAATAACATCGAATAAATATAGTTCAAAAATAGACAGCACGGAAGTGTAATAGTTGGTAGCCATTTACGGAAATACTGCTGATAAGGTACAAACAATTTAATCAAACGCTTTCTCCCCTAATTATCGTGAAAATGTTTGCTGGCATTTCGATTTTGCAGAATGTTGTTCTTGTAACAGTTCAGTTACCAGCTAATGATAAATTCAGTTGCTGACATTGTAAAAAAAATCATTCCAGTACGTCACGCAATCTTAATATATGTGAAGTATCGGACTTTCCACTATAAACTGTCCAAACAGCTTAAAGGTTGTTTACTTTGACTGAATTCCATTCAGTAATCCAGTATTACCTCGATGAATTTGGTTTTGTGTTTTTTATTTTAATTTATTAGATTCAATGACAAATAAGAAAAATCTACAACTTATATGTTCAGTTTCTTTTTTCCACATTAAGATACTATACAATTTATAAAAGGTCGTTCATACGTTTGAAGTATCATGACTTTATTTGATAAAAGGTTGTTCATACGTTTGTAAGCATCATGACTTTATTTGATACACACTTAGTCAAAGAGAGTGCGGTATAACAAAAACAGCTGACTCCGATTCTAACAAAAATGCACAATTCATTTTTGAAACAGATGTACAAAGGTTAGTATTTTAGTTTACCTAAACATTTAGAACCATGTGATGTTTAAAAAGTGTTCGTATGACCTACAACAGTCTAAGTGCTGTATAAGTGCTTTAAGGGATATTGTTCTGCATATCATAATTTCTCTTCACAAGCTATTCAACTTCAATATCTGGTCGTCTAAAATTGAAGTATGGAAATTTAAACATTAAAAATAATTTCTTTCGCATCTTTGAACTTCCACTTACTGTTTTTTGCAGTAAGAGAGAACAATAAAAACAAGGAGTGAAACGTTAAAAAGAGGAGTGTATGAATACTATGACTATTCATCGGTTATAGGTTTATTTTCCCTTTGATGTTTCTACCTGATTATATCACACAAATGCAAGGAAAGTTAAAAGGTCAATTGTTCCAGAACAATTGAAAGGTCTTTCCAACCAATTCTCTCCTTACAACAATCATGTTCATTAGAAATAACCTTTGCCTCACGGCTTATGGCTTATCGCATTCTAGCCTATAGAGACGACTCGATCGGCAGTATTTATTTCTTGTATATGTTTTAAAAGGCGAGATTTTTGACAATTATTAAATTTGCAAAATAGTTCTGATTCTTATAAGAAAGATGAATTCTGTAGTAACTGTGTTGTAATAAACTATTTTTTTTTCTTGTCAATTTCATCAATACAATTAGTTGAAAACAAAATGAACTTGTGATTTTCATGAAAATAGATAAATTCAAAGGAAGATAATTATAAAGCATCCCAAAGCAAAAGGTCTCAATTGTCACTTCCAGGTCAAATGGCCACCCCTCTATGAAGTACTAAAAACACTTAACCTAGAATTATGCATTGTAAAGGTATTATTTGAGTATGTATTAAACAAATGTGGTCAAAATAAAACTCTGATTGTAAACTCTAAATTCGTATTTTAAAGTCTCTATAAAAGTACGTGTATTGTGTATAAGAGTGAATAATGTGCTTCCATTGTGCAAGTTGGAAAAAACTGTCGGAACAAAGTGACTTTACAAAATTACTGTACAATAACTGTTCAAATATTTTGATAACCAAGAAGTCGGTCTCTGTTCTTGCTATTTTAAGGCAACTAAAAGAGTCAATGTAAATTGATTCAGTACATGAGTACTTTGATTTTTCTATTTTTAATGATAATTGAAAAATTATTAATGCATGTTTAGTTATCGTGATATTCTCGCTATGCTGTTGTTTAAATGTTAGGCCATACATTGTTTTGCATTTAAAGATCGTAAATAGTGGTTTTTACTGATAAAAAGCTGGACATACCCGATTTAGGTGCCGATGATAGGTCTAAGGCCACTTTTTTAACAAAAAATGTATTGGAAGTAAACTTTTAAAGACAGTTTTCAGAAACTAACATTCACGCATGTATTAACATTATTTACTTATTGTCTTATAATATAGGGTTATTGCATGAATACTGGTGAATATTGTCCCGAACAGAATATTATATTGCACGAGCTTGCGAGGGACAATATTCACCAGTATTAATGCAATAACCCTTTTATTATATAGTAATAAATATTTCAGTTAACATTATACTAATTTGTTGGATATAATGCATTTTACAACGTTATATGTGTTTTATTGCACTAGTTCAAATATGATGCATAATAAATATATGAACTAGTGCAATATGAATTTATGAATATTTGATAAATTGTAGTAAAATTGAAAGGAATGCATTTTTTGTTTGTATTATTTGAAAGAAAAATGGAATCACAATAACTGTCACAAAACACAGAAATGTGTTGAACAGTTCAAAACACATTTTAAGTGAGTTTTATTCCCGGGAACTGTGATAAATCTTGTGGAAGTATTCGCTTGAACTTTTTTACGGGTAGTGGTAACGATTCAAAGTTTGGCAGGCGCTGAGGCTGACCTTCATATACAGATTTGTTTTTTCTGCTTGTCTATATATATATAAAGTCTTTGACTCCTGGTCTGTCAACATTTAATACAGCATTATTTGCCTCCTCTTGTGGTATTTCTTCAAATTCCGCATTTTGTAACAACCTGTCAATATCCCGTTCAGCCATTTCTTTAAGCAGACGACAACAGTGCAATAAATTTAAAAACTTATTCGGAACGTCTCCGAATTTTTCCGGATACGAATGAAAGTTTGTGTTCAAATACCGGGATGTATTACATGGTTTATTTTCTATTGATTTGAATAGAAAAATATTTATTACTATGTAATAAGAAGATTTATCGTATCTCTGCTTAAAAGATGTCAAGTCTTACTGCGGCTATTTTATAATATTGCACCATGGTTCATCGTTACTCAAGTATGGTACTTGATTTTGTTATTGTTTTTATTTATACAAAAATTGCAATTAATACTTCACTAGTATTTTCAAAATAAAATATTTTAATTTGTTCTATTTATTGAAACGATACGGAAATGGTGAACTTTGAACACATCGACGAAGGGGAGAGGTAACAAAAAAGTGATACTGGAGGTCGCAACAAAAAATTAAGTTCTAATAAAATTATTCTTGCCGTAGAAAACGATTGTCGTTATTCATTTTGAAAAGAAAGAACATACAAGTAAACTTAAACTTCATTATTCTTTATTTCCGTGATTCATTTTTTCCACGTAAAATATGAAGTAATGGCGCTCTGACCGCATTTGTTATAATGATTACGTAAGCTGTTTCAAACAAAATAAATATTTATCATGCAACTAAATATGCATTCATGGATTCATTTGTTGCAGCTTTGAATAAAAGTAGTGAAGATTTCTGATTAAAAGCAGCTACGAAATTATCCTTGAACAAGATGCAATCATATTCCATTATCACATTTTCATTACATAAATCATGATTGTTGGATTACTTCTTTATCCATATTCTTTTTTTTTAGGTTAGTTTTATATAAACAAATGCACTAATTACGGTAAGAACTGTTGTTTTCAACGTGTGCACCAATTGTCAAAGAGAGAGGTGATATTCAATAACCAAAAAACGGACAAAGACACCACTAAAGGAATTCGAATATAGTTCCAAATGTCGATGGAGAGTTTATAGATACATATTTTGACTGTAAACACTGTCTTACCAGTAGTTATAACTCAGATTATAAAGACATAAACAAAAATCTACAGCAAAAAAGTGCCTAATAAAGATTCAGAGATGACCATTCAAATGAGGTAAAATATCTTATCAAAGTTTGACATAGAACCATGAATAGCATAACATACTGCAAATAATTTAAGATCAATAGTGAAGGTCCCAAGTCTATACGACTAACGGTTTAAAAGTTTAGTGACCAACCGAACCGTTTCATTTTAGGTCGCAAAATCGCGTAACCAGGAAAACCTCAAATCTTTACGAAAGCTTGTCAAATAGCACTGCTCCTTGTTTCTAAACAATATGGAGCTTTCGGTTTGTGTGTATCTAAAAAGGTTTAAGAAAAACTTCTTATCCGATACTTTACACTCCTTGAGACGTTTAGGTTTCCCATACGCACAATACCTAAACGCACGCTAAACGCTTCTATCGTGCGTTTCAACGAACGATAAACGCACGATAGACGGACGATGAAAAATTATGATATTTACAAATAATTATGAAAGAAAACATAGAAACTATAATTAATGAAAATATATAAATTAATAATAGCAATATATATATTTTATGTAATAAATATAAAAATAACATTTGAATTAAGGGAATAATCAAAGTACAAAAATCAACGAACTCTTGTATCGTGCGTTTTAAACGAACGCAAAACGATGGGTAAACGCACGATAAACGATGCACGAATGCTGAAATGGGAAACATGAACGTTTCAAGGAGTGTATAAATATTCTGAATATGCACAGATCTTACTTATAAGCGGAACATTTCTCTTATGGTTATTATCATGGGGAACTCATTTTTTTCTTGGTCCAGAAGAATAAAATTAACAGGTTGCATGAAAATTTCATTTTTTTTTAATCGGAAATAAATATTTTTTTATTATACATAGTGCATTGCAAACACATTTCCCTTGGTCTTCGCATAATGATGTCAAGTTTTGGTAAATATACTAATATTTCAGTTAATAATAAATACTATTGAATAACGTCTAATTTCTAAAATGTTTTGAAAATGTTACAGGTTTTGCAATTGTATTATTTAAACAATGTTGTTTTAGAGAGCTACACAATCAACGTATTACTCAGAAGTGTTATGCAGATGTCCAACACCCACTTACAAATATGTTTCTTTGCACTACATAAAACTGTGCAATTGGAAAAAGTTATGTGTATAACGCTAAATGAATAAATCAGTAATAGTTGTCCCTCTTAGTACTGAAATTTAGTATATATATTGATTGCACATTTTTTTTTACATTTCATTGTCCTGCTAACGTCAGAAAATATTAATCATAGATAAAAACACCCGAAGAAATCTAAATACATGTATGAACATCTAGTAATCTAGATTAAAACTCCTTTCATTACAAAGGTAGTGGCCAGTTGTTTGGTGCCATTAAGTAAATACAATTATCTAGTTTTCAAATAATCACACTCAAATTTCACAATTCTGCATTCTCAATTTGTGATATACTTAATCCATATTGTTTCATTTCATGTTTTAAGTACAGTTCAACTGTGATGGTTATATATACAGTAGTTAAAAATATACAATAATAAAACTGACGACACAAAGATAATTTTACTCCAAGTTAAACATTAAAATTTCGAACGTCAAAGAAAGTAATTCTTGTGAATTCATTTTAATGTATAATAAATTAATTGAATAAATACTGTAATCAGGTTGGTTAAATAATTTGTTTCTAAATAGATAAATATTGACACGCTCCTATTCAATTAAATTCAGAGCTACTTTTCTCATGTTTAGAAATAGAAGTATAAAATAATTTATTTTTCGGAAAATTTATATTATTTTCAATAGACAAAATTTTTATTATTGCCAATTCTTAAGTATTGGCAGAATGTGGTCATTGTTTGTTTGTTTGTTTTTTTTCTTCCTTTGTTTTTGTTTTTGTTTTTTTTTGTTTTTGTTTTTTGTTTTGTTTTGTTTTTTTGTTTTTGTTTTGTTTTTGTTTTTTTGTTCTTTTTTGTTTTTTTTGTTTTTTTGTTTTTTGTTTTTGTTTTGTTTTTGTTTTGTCTTGTTTTTTTTAACTATTTATTTATTTATTTCTCTCGTTTTAGCTCTTTTGTTTGCCTGGTTTTAGTTATTTTCTTGTTTCGTTTATTGTTTATTTTTGTTTGTAAATGGAATTATGTTTTAAAATCAAGTTTAAAGTTCTTATTCTACATTTTTTCTCAAATCGACATTACCGCAATGACGAAAAAACAAATTATTGACTTCACCCTTGTCTGTTTCAAGGCCTGGTTTATGTAGCAAATTAACAAACGATTGTCAAAATAACTCAAGTAGACTAATAAAATATATTATACCCATTTACCCTAAATTTGATCATACAGAATTAAAATTATATAGAAATAAAATTAACTAATCTAATATATCAATGGAGGTTAAACAAATTCATTACATTTACATTATAAAAAATACATGGTTTTAAATTTTCCAAAAAAGATAAAATATTACTATATGATTGACTTGATCAATATAAATAAGTACAACTCCGCCATAAAAGCACGAAGAATGTAATAATAGGTGATTCATGCATTTTTTAATCCCAAATATTTTTTTGTGATTTGAAATCCTTCAGCTTCACAGAAACTGCATTCGAAAATAAGCGCAGATGAAAGTTTCTCACTGGCGATATTAACAGCTCCTTAATAAAATTTGATTACATTCTAATACAAAAAAAGATATAAGAAATGTCCCGCCAGAACAAACCCCCTAATTGTCCTACAAAATGTCATCTATATTTTGCCTGTTATTTATAGATGTAGGACAAAGTGGATGACCTCAATGAAATAAAACATTTACCCAGTGCATAAACCTTCAGTAAATACTTAAGACATCAAGTGTTCACAATTGAAGCAGGATACTGTGAAGTATTTTAGCCGAAAAAAGACTTAACTCCTGCCTGAGGCGTGGGTTTTGTTGCAAATCAGCGATGAACAGACGTACTAAATTCTACTTCTAATTTTTATAGTAGACTACAACAGGCCTGATTTCATTGTACCAGTTCAATCCGACCCATTGATAAATATAGATATTTTGTCCCTGAGTATAGGGCCTCAGGATATTTCTGGGGTCTTTGTCAAAGGATATATATTAGCCTCATTTTACACTCTAAAAATACTGATTGTTCAGTACTGTTTTTTTTCGTTTTGATTAGACGATTTTGATAATTGCTCGTGGTCGAAGCATGCAATCAGTTTATAACGCTATTAGAACATGACAAAGCAAACAAGAAACCAAAGAACACACACATTTAAAGATATGGAAGGAAAAAGTCACTCAATTGTCATGTCAATGTTTACAATGAATATCATAAAATAGTGCAAAACTGTATATTTTGTACAGTTTTAAATTTATGCTGTGTTTAGTATACATTGAAATTTCCATTTTTTTAGATACTTAGATATATTTTTTTATGTTTAATGGATTTCGTAGTAATTGGTATTCTTTTGGTACGTTTTGGGTTCTTAACTGTTGAACTTTTTGCTGTTCGTGTCTTTTTAGTTTGGTATTCTTGGTGTCGTTTTGTGCAAGGACTTCCCCCTTTTCTAACCTTCGGTACAATTACCTTTTCGTTTGATACATGTCCCTGTATACATGTAAGAGTTGATAATTTTCATAGATTAAAACAATTAATCAGGTAAAGTAAGCAATATTTGTACATATATAATGTTTTACATAATTGTCGACATGTATATTTTCTAGAGGGAGAAGCGACAAAACTCCTTAACTGTCGTTTTTTGATTCAATGATTAGTATATGTTTGTTTGATTCAGTTCTTTTGCAAGCATTGCTTCGTTTACTTTATCATATCATTGCAATGAGTGTTGTTTTAAAAAATAAAAGACTCCTAATGTTTTTGCTCAACTAAGTATGACAAGACTGTGACTCAAATCCGAAAAATGTAACAACAGTAAATAATGTAATTACAGTCCTTGAACCGAACCGCGCAACGATTTGACCGTTGATCAATGACCGTTGACTGATTGATCGCTGACGGAGCGAAGACTGATGACAGGTGACCGATTTGATCGCAGTTTCATTATGTAAAATAAAGTAAGACCTGTTTGAAATAAAAGAAATTTAAAATAAAAGTATAAATTGATGTTTAAATCTATTACATTATGTAAGTATGTGTAAAACTGACAAAGAAAACAATGAAAACAGTAAAATACAGCAACTGCTCTGTGGTCACGTTATGCGATCACCGGTTTAATGGATCGAATCGATGACTTACCGGAAACTGATCGGTGACCGATGACCGATCACAATTTTTGTTGCACGGATCGGTTTAGGTACTGTAGTTATTCTGACTTTCCATGAAACATGTCGAGAATGACACATTAACAATATCTCAAATCGATGCCTTACTGCGCACACGTGTAGATACATTTAAAAAAATAACAAATTATGGTAGATAATTATTCATTTATTTTTTATTCCTAACAGAGTCGTATTGTAAAGCCATTAATCTTTTATGGATTCTAAAAACTGCTACACAAAGAATCGTAGAAATTAAATTAAGAACCGGACCAACGGTCCACATGCAAAAGTATGGTAAAGGTGTCAGAGAAAAAGATACACATCGTTGTGGTAATAGTTTGTATCAGAAATACAGCTAACATGACTGTGACTCGAGGAAGATACTTGATACTAAAATCGGACAGCAGTCAAAACACATATGTCGCTACTAATCGTGAAAAGGCAATCACACTAACTAATAATGTAGTATACTGTTCTATGTTGAAAGACTTTAGACTTGTTCCAAAGTAAGCTTGAAATACTTGGCGAATACACTCGGAAAATGTAGATGCCAACAAGAAAAATTGGAAATCAACCGTTTTGAATAGTTGCATACCTGATGAATCTTGACTGTCAGTGAGAAGATGCTTTGAAGGTGAATGATCTTGGATGTTTTCTAAATCAACAGAAAACATTTTTTTAAACATTAAAGGTTTTCCTCTGCTTGATATGGGTATTTTTGTCTTGTATCGATCAAGGATGTGTTATTTTCTTTAAACATTTACTTAAACGTGGTTACTCTCTAATACATTTTGCCCAATACACACCCATTACAAAATTGAATACCGCTTGAAATGATCCATTCGTAGAGTAAAAATTGATGAAATATGTTGTTGACCACATCATTATGTAACCCGAAGAAAGTAGTTCGTGTAGGTCTGCATCTTTCAAATGAAATACTAGCTATCAGTATTCCAAAATAGAACCCAAAGTTGCACAATGCTAACATCAACTCCACTAGAAATATTAGAAACAATATAAACGTGAAACATCAAAATCCTTTTGCTTTACATATTTACTGAATATAACGACAATGTATCAGGTAAATATGTCAAAGAGACAACAACCCACATTTGAAGAAGTTTTCAGTTGAAAATTAAGGCAAAGTAATCGAAAAAAGCAGGAAACATAATACATGTATTCATCACCATCGGAGAAACAAAAGCACAAAGAACACTGATAATACGCTATAATAACACAACTTAACAAAAGTAAATAAATCAGGAATTCTTACTCCCCTTAAGTTTAGCAGTATGGGTACACCTCAAAATCAATGCCAGAAGCATCACCCACACTCCTAATATGATGTCAATCGAAACATGAAAATCCAACATCTTTAAGCTTTAATAATTTCGTGTACACGGAGAGGAAAATACAACAATTTTTCATATAAGGACGGAATTTAAACATGTTAAAATATTATTCGATGGGACACAAATGTCGTCATGAGTTTTGTTTTGAATTCTAATTTTCGCCGAAACATATTTCTATGCATTATAAATGTAATTAAAAATGAAACGATAAAAATGGCATTGACAAATATAACATATTTCTTTATACTGTGGAATTATTTATATGTTTCCTTCCAACTGCTCATAATTAAATTTCTGCTTCACAGCATTCATATAAACAGGAACTACAGAGAAATATCCTGCAATCATCATGCCAAGACATCCAACAATACAGGAAAGAAGGCGACGACAGTCCTTATACTGTAACATTGTCTCTGTAGAAAACAAGATATTTTTCATACATTATATATAGTGAGTGTTTCTCAGCGTAATTAAAATATTCATAATTCGAGTAGAATATATTCCTTGGACAAAGGCTAGAACAATCTGATTTAATGTTTCTTTGGCTCTAAATAACGCACTACACCAATGGTTTTAACAGGTTGAAGACAATTCAAGGACAAAAAAACATAAAATAACCGAAATGGCATGTCCAAAGAACTAAAAGTTAGAACAACAATGCCCTTAAGGCCTTTATTGGATTTTAATTTAAAGTCCGAAGAAATTAAATCGCACGTATGTTGTTTTTTGTGTATGGCCAACCTATGAGTGAACTTTGCTACCAGCAAGTAGATCACAGTCGTGTATTCGTGGATCCTTTTGGATACTTGGATTAATGATTTTGTGTTTTGGTTGGTCTATGTCTTTAATTAAAGCATTTAAATCCCAATAGAATAAAGACGCAAATCGACCTGCCATGATGTGTATGTAATCCGCCTGAAATTTGAAATATATAGCCATGGAGTTGATCTTGAATAATAATGAATGCCGATAATTTGGAACGAAGTGTTAAAAACCTAGCTTATCCCGTAAAAGCAATGAAAATTCCGCAAAATACAATTACGCTTGTGGCCAAGTAGTTCAGAAAGAGCCGCATGATCCATTTGTCTCCACATAAAGTTATTTGAATAAAAATATGGTGGAAAATTTACATCTAAAATAGATACAATGTACACGTCACGCTCGTTTTTTTCTCTGAATTCCTTTATTTCAATTCAACGACAGAAATATACAAAAACAGTAAACTAACATAGAAAGTACAGTATCTATGGAAAATAAAAAATATATTTCTTTTGTTTTAGTGGGGCATGGATCAGATTTTTCGGCATTTTACCGTTCCAAGTAAAACGTGTTGGAAAATAACGTAAACTTCAAAAAAGTGTTCGATCACTTTCCGTTATTTAACTGCAATCTTCAGCGTATAATCGTGAACCTATAACGCGCTTATTGACTCCTCTTATAAGTGCTTGTTGCTTTGTTTCTTTTTCATTTCAATAAGACATGAAGGAAATGTTTTAAATTATTGCAGCATCTTTTTTTTTAATTATTTGTATAAAACCATCAATTCGCCGTTTTCTGTCGCACGATAATAAATATGCACTTGCTTTCACATAGTTTGCGATATTAAAAATACTTGAGCATAATTAAACTTGTTCTCTCGTGTGAAACCGGTAACCTTAAATGATAATGCTTATACAATGCATGATATCATGAAATTCGTTAAAAGGAGTAATCAAGGGAACCATGGTTATAGCGGTAATCAAAAGAATGTATACCAGGGACAAAGGCCAGACATAGAAAACAGACATAAACAACAAAGAACATAAAGTTACTAAAATCATACATAGAAAGTAACAAAAGAAAATGAGCAACTCGGACACCACTAAAAACTGGACATCCGTGCAGCCAGACATATGATGCTTATTTTGACGATTTTAACAATAATATAAACCATAAAGGTAATTTCAATTGTTCGCACTAATTTAATTTGCAAAAAAAATATCATTTTCAAGAATTAGGTCTGAAATATCACAGCCATCAACATAATAATGATATAGACAATTTTAACATTGTTTACAATAATTTTAGACTAATAGGCATATTAAAAGTATTTGCACACATACACTTTGCAAAACTATGTCATTTTGAAGATTTTTGATTGAAATATGAGTGTCGCAACCATCAGCCGGATACTAATATTGCCATTTTTAATATTTTCAACAATAATTTGGGACTATTATTGAAATTAAAATTGTTCGCACCTTTACTATCTGAAGATATTTGTCAATTTTGAGACATTTGATTGAAATAAATGCATCACAACCGAAACAAATAGTTTCCGCTATATAGATGACGTATTATCTTTAAACAATCCTAATTTCGGGGATGTGATACATCGTATCTACCCCTAAGAACTTGAGATAAAGGATACTACAGACACTGTGAAGTCAGTCTCATATCTTGACCTACACTTAGAAATCGATCATAAAGGATAACTATTGACCAAACTTCACGACAAACGTGATGACTTTTCACTCAAAATTGTCAACTTTCCTTTCATCTGTGGCAACATTCCTTCAGCATCTGAGTATGGAGTGTTCATATCAAAACTCATACGTTATGCCAGAGCTTGCTGAGAGTACGCAGACATTTTTATCCAGCTAGAATTTTAACAAATAGGCTTCTGAAACAAGGTTATGTTGCTACAGGATTGAAGTCATCACTACAAAAGTTTTATGGTCGTCATTATGAACTCGTGGATCGTTATGGTGTATCCATCTGCGCCATGAAAACTGATTTAAAAAAAAAACTGATTTGTTCAACGTGTCATAGTTTCCCTTTCCTCTTTCGTCTACCCCGGACTTGACTTTTTATGAGCAACTCGGTGGGTGTTTCTAGAAAAGCACGCCTACCCTACCGGTGCACCTGGTCCATGCTCCCACGTAATTTTTAGTGGAGTCCGAGTTGCTCATTTGCTTTTGTTACTTTGAATGTATGATTTTAGTTACTTCATGTTCTTTGTTGTATGTCTGTTTTCCATGTCTGGTCTTTGTCCCTGAATTGCATTCTTTTGAATACTGCTATAACCTTGGTTCCCTTGATTACTCTTTCAGAAATACGAAAAGCAACATTTCAACGTATGTGTTGTAGCAAGTTAGTGCACAATTACATGTATGTCAATAATGAAAAATACAACACACCCAAGCTTATACAGGACAACAAAAACTACATAGCGAATCTTTAATCAGTCAAAAAAAGAGAAAAATTGAAATTGTGATATGCATGATGCATCAATCAACATGCTGAAGGCTTAAATGTTGCCTATTGCATAATTTTCTGAAAAATGGTGTATTAAAATAAAAGACGCCTTACTCTATACGTTTTGAAAATGGTAATTACTTTGGAAGACATCTTTGTATTTTGCTCAAATTGTCGAAAAAGTAAAAAATAATGTGCTAACGGAACTTATCTTGTTCCAATCTCGATCAAGCTGGAGGCCTTGACATATATTAACGATCAGTTAACGATCATTTCGCTCGTCATGACAGTATGACGAGGTATTCATATGGCATCGCGGTAGTGCACCGTAATATTTAGGTTTGTTGACCAGGAACAGCTAGATGAATGAGCATTCCGAGAACTGAAGGGTTACAGTTACATTTAGGCGCACTGTTTCGCACACCAAATTGACCCGGTCTAATTTTGTAAAACTTAAACAATGTTATTTGGTGGATGTGTGGCGTACAAGTTGTAATTTTAACATGTAGAAAATTTCTGTATACATGTTTTAACTTGTAAGACCCAAAAGTACATGTTAAACATGTACAAAGTTTGCCTGTACATGCTATAACATCTACAAAAAATGTCAAAAAAATTACATATAGTACAATATTTTTATGCGTGATAAACAGATGTTTACAAAACACATGCATGATTTATTGACATTTATACTTATTGCTACAAGTTGTTGACATATGACACTTGGAATTACTCATCACTTTCAATTTTCTGCACTTACACTTTCTACTCTTTTACAATCTATAGCTACAATTTATTAATTTTTATCAGATTTCCATTTGCTATTTCATTTGACAATACTTAAAAAGATTCATTTCAATATTGTAGAAGTTGAAATCATTTATTTATATTTTTGGAACATGAAATAACATGTACAGGCAAAATGTGTACGTGTTATAACTTGTATTTGTGGCTTATACAAGTTATGGCATGTACAAATTGTACACAACAGATATATTGTTTAAATGTAGATAAGCACAGATAGCTGTAATATATGTAATAGTAAACAAGTGTGATTTAAATGAAGAAATGTATCCGGAACATTGCAGTCCCCTGTCGTTCTCTCCTCCCCATCATCAGCTGTTTTATTGTCAAAATACAGCCTTATTTTGCACGAATTTTAGGAACTAAAATTGCGAAAAAATGAATCGAAAAGGGTATTATTATTCGTACCTTTTCATACTTCCTCCATGCTTGTTCTTATTCTGTTTTAGTTTCATAGAGCCTGATATTTTGTATTTGACATATTGTTAGTTTTGGAAAGGCAACCTCTTTTTTGTACTTAAACGCAATATTTTTTCAGCATGTTAACATAACTACTGGTGGTATGACAAAAAATCTACAATTTACTTATAATTTACTTGAACCTCTATGCACAAACCAAGGATTAGAAAAAAATATTTACTGTTTTATGAATACACTTGAAATTTCTGTGCGGATTGCATCAAAACAGCTTTACTTCAACAAAATGAAACTTAATTTCCAGAGTTGACCTAACTGTATAGTACTATTACAGCCAGCTTTGTCATATTGAGTACCCTATCGTCGACTTTCAGTAAAAAACACTCATCTGTCAATCAGTCCGGCAAATCAGTTTTCCGCAATTTTATTGTTAACAAATTACACTTGAAGTTTGCATTCTGTTCTCTTCAACAGATTTTAACGGATACATTTATGACACAGCTGCATGTTTGGCGGATCCCAGATTCTCAAGTGTGACGGGGGTCACATTATTTTTTGGTTAGCGGATCTTAGTGGAAGTGTTTTCGGTGGAGGTAATTTTTTTAGAAAACCACATGAATAAAAAGTATGTATTACTGATTTCCCGAGGGATGTGAACCTCCCTTCCGCCCATTTAATCCGCCGACACCTGCTTTTGCCTACTTACGAGTACCTCTCAATGAGTCTGAATCATCATCAATGCCTATGTAATAAATTTTCCTCTTGCACAGTCAAAACATCTGGATTCAAACTGCCTAGTTTCAAAACCAACTATATGCAAAACATAACCATTGCAAACACTAAATTCTAAAAAATATTTCTTAACCGATTCAAATCAAATACTTTCATATTTGGTAGTCACTGCTGCACCAAGCTCGCACAGTTGCTTATGTGAGCTGACAACATAAAGCTTAAGATCCGTCTCAGCCTTTTTGAGTAGTACAATGCAGGGTCTGTTTGATTGGTCAATAATCGTCTGGGTTGCACCCTGCATGAAATGTTTGCCATAGGACGTTAAACCATAATCAGTTAAATTAAAGTTAATGACAACCATCTGTGACTGTGACAACTATTTTTACAGCTTTAAGTTGCTGTAGTTTTCATGCTATAAAGAAAAGTGGACATGAGGAATAATATGTCAAAGACGTAAGAGACTAGTGCTCTGTGAGCTAGCATTCGCATACAAATTCCGAATAGAACAAAGCTATTCTATTTTTATGAATATTTTCGTCCCGAAATTCAAAATATCTGCCAGTTTGAAAAATATTTATACTGTACAGAATAAATCATAAATTAAAAAAAAAAAGTTATCTCCCGAGCACAACAGTGAATCACAGCTATTTTATTAAAATTCATTAATGAAACAGTACTGTAAAATTCAGTAATGGAACAGTACTGTAAGTGACAGTATTGTTACATTACTGTAAAAACAGTACTGTGTCAGGAGTCATTACAACAGTACAGTTTCATTACAAAATAGGAATGTATTAGTTTAACGTTGGTAAATTATTAGTAGTGTACGAATT
The DNA here is from genome assembly GCA_037379345.1 of Perna viridis. Taxonomy (NCBI): domain Eukaryota; kingdom Metazoa; phylum Mollusca; class Bivalvia; order Mytilida; family Mytilidae; genus Perna; species Perna viridis. The sequence goes on along the minus strand of CM074514.1, from coordinate 36,364,908 downwards.
TGTGTATGTAAAATGCAAAGTGGCAGAATTCTTAATGAGAGAAGACATAGATTGTAACCCATTCAATTCAGTTAACGAATGGAAATGCATTTCAACATTTTTATGCCCTTCACCGTAATGCTTTCAATCGGGCATTCGAAAAAAAACAGTCTGTGATATGAAAAATAAGCTGGTGTAAAGAAAGTTGATAAATTGATATTTATATGAAAATGCATTCCTTCTATTATATCATACTAAAAAAAGACTTTATGTATCATTAATGACCCATAATTCATGTAGGTAGGTAGTCAATGTATTGTCCTACCAAGGAGTTATTAAAGAAATCAAACAATCAGTCCAAGACTAACTTTGGCAATAAGTCCGCGACTGGAGAATTTTTTTTTTTTTTTTTTATTTAATGCTTTTGTTTAATCTGGTTCGTTTTGCTTTTTTTATTTTCCGTCTTTTTGATTACCTTTCTGGTGAAGTTCTTGTTATCATAATATAATTTCTTATTTTTTTCGTTCTTTTTCACAAGGCAGCAAGGACAGTGCTTGTGTAGAAAAAAAAACTTTACATTTTGTTGTACATATGAAGAGGTGGATGGGGAATGTGGAAAAAAGTGTGTGGGGATGGACATTTAAAATGTAGGGTTTGCAAAGTAAGTTTTTAAAGTTTCTAACAGTTGAAACGCTGCAGATGTTATGTACATAAGATATTCCGCTCGATTATGTAGATATTCAATAAATTTAAACGATCTGGTTATTCTATAGGGGGATAATGAGTTTTCCATTGGGAATTGCGAGTGGTACTATTTTTGGGTAAAATGGCAATTTTATACCAATCAATCTGTTCATGATTTTGTGTAAGAACAACAACTATCCCGGACTTACTTAATTCGGCTCAATATAAAATACAGCCCCGTTCAGGTCCGGGTGTCAAAAGAATAAGCCTACAGCAGCGCTGAGGTTGTCGTAAAAGGCGACTGAATAGTGATCAGGAACCTAGCCGGGGGCTAGGCGCTCCGCCTACAGAGCAACTGGGATGTGTGCCCCTGGTGGTGGAATTGGGTATCCCTGGCGTGTTACATGCTGGGGTTGTCAGACTATAATACGGAAAACCTGACCGCAAACCATAGTGGTGCACCATGTTGAGAAAGATGCCACGTTTATCACACGTTAAAGAACCCTGCTGTGGTATTCGATAGGAGTAGGAACCTTTGCGCTCCGCCACAGGAGGCTACATTGCCCGACCCTACCCAACCCTCCCTTTTTTAGTGGCAATCTAAATTTGTCGACCCTGTTTCCCTTATTTCATCATCATTTCATGTTCATTTTATCATCCATTTCATGGTCATCGTCTAAATATAGCTGAAATATTGCTGCTCGGACGTTAAACCCCAACAATCAATCAATCAATCAATCAATGTAAAATACACTTATAGCGTATAAAAATTTATGGTCTAAGAATATCGTCAGTCGGTAAATACTTTCACTAGGAGAGTTGGCGAAGTCCTTCGCTGATGTTCTGCTGTATATAAAGTATCCAAAGTCATTACATCTCTCACACTCAGATATAAATGTATAAGCAAATACAGTATTTTCCCAGGTAATGTTAATTATAAGATACATGCTCATCGTTCCTGCTCGTTAGACAACGTACAACACATGTAAAACGCAACAATTATGCATGACAAGAGGGAAAAAATATAATATAATATATAGACAATACATAATAGTATTGACCATTAAATATTTTCAGCTCTAATAACGTCTTAAATATTTTTGCACGTCATGATATCATGATGACAATAAAATAAGGCACAACAAAGAGAACAGAATAATAATGAGTAATAATGAGGAAAACATAAATTTCTCGACAAATGACATGCTCGGAATTTTTTCAATAGAATATAAGATAAATTTTCATTTTCAATGCATTTCAATGAAATTGTAAATCTGTGGTCCAACATGATATGGCAAATCTTGTCTGTTTTCCTTTATTCTGACTGTGCAAATAGTCAAATTACACTATCAAAGTGATGGGGTTTTTTTTATACATGTACCATATTTCACCTACTGCCTGATTCTTACAGGGACTAACACTTAAATATTACACTATGGCATACACATCTTTATTATCAAACCTGCTCAATTCAATTTTTCCGTTATGATTTCAAAAAGGTCAGTCATAAGAATGTAAAGAACAAACCAAATAAAACATTCAAAAACAAAAAGGTAAGGAAAGTGAGAAAAGAAAATGAAGACAAAATATCATAATTAAAAGTCACCGTAGAATTTTAAGATATTGAATTTAAGTCATTCATGCCTAACATACCATTTCGCACTACTGTTATCATGATTAAGTCCAGGAATTTATTCCATGACATATGTAAACATTCGCTTGAATACTGCTAGCATGTACCGGAAGGATGTACTGACTGATCATTCCGAATTATAGTATGAAAGGTCTATTCACATAAATTATTAATAAGACAATACATTGATAAACACCTGTCCTTGTTAATTTTGATAGTTAATTACCAACTGCAAAATATACAGTAGAACAAATGGAAGGAAAAATACAACAGGTGCATCCAAAGGTATATTTGAATACGAGACAGCACCAAAATCACCAAAATTACAACACATGAAGAACGAAACGTAAAAAACTAAGAAGACTTTAATGTACACATAGAAATGAAAACAATACGAGCACTACTAGAAGCCAAGTTCATTTTATCCTCACAGTTGTAAACATAAAACAAAATTAAATTGTTTGTACTCAATTAGTGTGTTAGCAATTGTTATTTGCATTAATTAAAAGTATTGTTGCAACTATTTTGTTGTCACAATGAATTATCTGATTTCAACTTCCGAATGTAGGTATTCCAACACAGTCACTTTTTATGTGTCTGTTTTATCCTCAAACAAAAACACCATGGTCCTTTTCTAAAGCAAAAATAGTCTGGTCGGTATGCCCGAAAATAAAATTGTCCTTTAAATTTGCATATCGTTTTCCTTGGAGTTCCAAATACCCGTTTATGTTCAAGTTTGGAACCATTTTCTAAAACTGCTGCAATGGAATCACTTGATAAAAATAACAGTGCTATCATCTGTAGAAGTAATGCCATTTGGAGTAGTTTTCTTACTTTTATAATTTTGATCAATTCCGACGAAGTATTCCTGGTTGATTTCAGTGACAGAAGCTAAACACTTATCACTTATCATTTATTTGTACAACGGTCAATATGAGATAGTGTCATTTTGATTGGTGAAGATTATGCGTAAGCAGACACTACTAATCCATGTTAAGCCTTCACTAATGGGTATCATATGAATATGTGGACATGAAATATTTGATTGGCATTTGAAACATCTATAACCATTATATCGAAATAATTGGTTCATATGCGTTGTGAAAAGATGTAATGACTTTTTCGATGGTATTATGTTCCCTCGCGTCTTTTTCAACGTTACTGAAATAACAAAAAAAACACAAAGAAAAATTTGGAGAATGATACCTGAAAAGGTATCAATAACTTATATTATTCTATTATCGCAATGTGAAATGTGATTTTGGTGGTATGTTTATATCTGAAAATTTTTACACTAAGATGCATTGCATTGACCTGAAAAAAATATCTTTTGTGTTTCCCCAATAATTTAATTCCCAAACGAAATTTCTTAGAATATTATGTTTGTTTATGCTCTGCATTGTTTTCTTTCTTTTCCTCTCTTCGTAAATACTTCATGCACTTGAGCAAAAGTTTTATGGGCATATCCATGAACCGAATCTTTAAGGTGAATGCGCCTGTTCTATGAAAACCAATTTGTTCACCGTGTTTCTATGAAAGTAGAATACGTTTATTTAATCCGTTTAAATGAATTCCGGTTGTTTTGTTCTTCTTTATAGTTAATTCATTTTATTTGTTTTGTGTGTCTGTTTTTCTTGTTTTTTCGACATCTTTCTGGATATTTGTGTTATAACTGCTCAAACATGTTTCTCTTGATATCACAATGTATGGTACCCATAAAAGTGTACAAACATGTCGATATGATAAAGACGCCACCCTTGTCACACAATCAAACTGAAAATCATAATCTTATGAAAGGTCATGTTTTATAGCCCCCTTTTCATTGCCTTGAACATGATTAATTCATTTTTGTTTATGTATTTTTTAATCGATGAAGCAAACATAAGTTTCCCGACAACAACATATTGCGATTTTGTTTTCCCATCGTATTTGACAATATATTTGTATACAAGACAAATAAAATCAAGAAAAAGTTTATTTGAAAACATTCAAAAATCTTGCTAAATATTCAACGTATACAGTAGATAAATTATCTTGAAATGTTTTACACAATGATTTAAACAATGTTTATGGATTCCAATCAAGTCATGACGAAACTATTTTTTAAAACAATTGATCATTGGGGTCCTGCAAATGGATCGTGTTTTGTTGAGAAGCAAATACTTAGCTCAGAATTAGCGGTCTTTTATCGGATTTCTTCAGAGATTTACTAATGCAAATGCATGGTTCTTTCAACGAATGACATTTGATAAAAAAAATCTTTAGCTGCATTAACTTTGTTATTTTACTAACTAATTGAGATTTTAATTATACCATTATGATTATTATGAAGCAGACGACCTTCAGGTAGCATAAACAATTAAATACTGTAGATACGACGATGATGATTACAATACATTATAGAATTCCTAATTTAACTTGCTTTAATAATCGCATTTACATTTAGGGTTTTGTTTAAATATTGAAGTGAAGCTCAAAACTTCATATTGACTGAACCACAATTTCACATATGGAATCCCATATACTACCATATTAGAAAATGACACACCAGTATTTGCATATATAGTTTTTATTGTTTTGAAAATAATAGGAACAAGGCTATGTTGTCACAAGATTGAAGTCATCACTACAAAAGTTGTATGGTCGTCATCATGAAATCGTACATCGTTACGGTGAATCCATCTGCACCATGAAACTGATTCGTTCAACGTGTTATAGTTTTCCTTTCCACTTTCGTCTAACCCGGACTTGACTCTATGAGCAACTCGGCGGGAGTTTCCCGAAAAGCAGGGGACGCTTACTCTAACGGTGCACCTTGGCAATGATCCCAGTTTTTAGTGGAGTCCACGTTGCTCATTTGCTTTTGTTACTTTGTATGTATGATTTTAGTTACTTTATGTCCTTTGTTGTGTGTGTCTGTTGCCTGCTAGAATGTCGGTTCCCTTGATTTCTCTTTCTTAATTAAAGGTAATTCATACCTTCACCAGGCTAAAGCTTTTGAATGCAGGTGGTTCCAAGACTAACCATACGAAGTACTTAGCATAATTAGATGGCAGAGTGAACATGTCTGAACAAAATTATGATAAATCCATAAAAATCTTTCTGGTTAAAGCCACAAGGTCCTTTATATTATTATGTTAAAATATATCATATACCTTGATAAACCTAAACAAATGGCAATAAAGGCAAATATCAAGTGTGAACATCAATATGTTACGATCTTTAATTTATATAAATTCATGTTCATTCAATACATCTAAACCACAAGACATTGTTATTGCAATCTCTTTAATTATCCAAATAATCTCTGACGAAATAACTTAATTTTTATACTATTTCTGTGAATGAATTTCATTTAAAAAATACAGGGTCTTTTTAAAAACAAATATGATGATGTTGATTTGTTTAATGTCTGTCCCTTGTTTGTATTATCGGATTTTATCTCGGTTTATGTATGTTAAAATGCTACGAATATCTAGAAATGACTGTTATATTTTAGTGGAGTCCGAATGCGTAGCATGTTATTTTCAAATGTGCATCACGGGCATTGAGGTTATTTCAAATAGACCGAAAAATATAACAGTCATTCCTTATAATTCAATTTTAGTTTCAAACATTTAGTAAAATATCAACAAAAAGGTTGACGACACAGTCACATAAGATGATGGACATAATTTGTTCAGGATCATTCGAATCAGAAAGCTCGTTACATCTAAAACTAATTTATTCCATGTTAATCTTAGATTAAATTGGGAATTGTAAAGTTAATCTTCTAAATAAAGTTAAATTCTTGAACAAACCAACACCAGGAAATTTAAAAGGACAAAAACTGAACACAAACTAAACAATATGAAAGAATAATTAAACACAGAAAAAAAACACAAAATGAAGAAGCAATATTTGATGACACTCCATATTATTCAATCAGCTGACGACAATATAACCTATTAAAAAACTATTTTCGATATATGTGCAATATATTTTCCAGCAATACTTGCGATAGACCTTGAGCTTTATCTAAGAAATCGGTAAAAGTGGCTTGCATTTGATTGTCTTGGAAACATTGAATGTTCATTTTCTCTTATATAAATGGTCTTACACTTGCTAATTATACATACGATAAGATGATTTTGATTGAGATTTGCTTTACAAAATCTTCAAGAAATGAAAGAGTAATCAGGGTTATAGCGGTAATCAAAAGAATGTAATCCAGGGACAAAGACCAGACATGGAAAACAGACATACACAACAAAGAACATAAAGTAACTAAAAACACCGGTCGTGTGGAAAAGAATGTTTTAAGTAGGACCTACATACAGTATTTTTTTTTACAAATACTACATGTACAATAAATAAAGAACCTCATGTTTAGTTTTGTATTTTTGTTGAAAAAAAACTCAAGTTTTAAATCAAATCAATCTATGCACATATATGTATTTAATTGTTTCAAAACAAAATTCCTGTTCTATACAAATTTATCTGTCCAATGCGACAAACAACTTTACATGATCATTCGTCTTTGATAATCTGTACATTGTAATTTCTGGCAACAGTTTTTATTAGCAAGATGGGACTAGATTTTTTTTTAAATAACATGATTGTTCAAAATTTTGGACAAAAACGTTTTTTCTCATCCATTTTTAAAAAGTAATGATTATATATTTCGTTCATTACTTAACAAGGCAAACTTTCAAATAAAAAAATATTGTATATATAGTTTTCTATTGCTGCTTCAATGTAAATAACAATTATGCTCCTGCACGAGAAAGGATTGTTATCCGACATTAAATCGGAGCCTCGGTTGGTCGGTGTTTAAGTGAAACACGCTGAATTTAATAACGTCAAATGTAAAAGGAATTGTCAGTTTATTTAGATGTTTTTGTTTTTGTATTTGTTTGTTTGTTCGGTTTTTGTTTTTTGTTTCGTTTTTCTTTTGTTTTGTTTGTTTGTTTGGTTTGTTTACTTTTGTTTTGGTGTTCTAGTTTATAACTAATCAGTAAAGTGTTTTAACTGTATAAAACCCCCTTGCAAATTTGAAATTTGAGTTTTGTCGTTCATTATCTTATCATGAAACTAACGTACACAAATTAAAACGCATTCAACAATGGACAAACACATATTTGGAAGGCATTATTTTCTTTTTTTTAATTTTGTTATAGTCTCTGCTCTATCGTCTATAATTCGTTTTATCATTTCTTACACGACATAATTGTAGTTTAAAACCATTTAGTATTGTTATGGGTTAATTACAAGGAAGCTTCGTCTCTACCATCAATATTACCAGTCAGGAATTTTATTAAAATAACTAAATTCATATTTGATTTATGCTTTTCTTTTAGAATTATGTATCAATATAGTTTTTTTAACTTTTATATTTTTTCATGTACAAATCAGGCAATTTATATGATACTGTATGTGTTGGACAATATAATTTTATAACTTTATAATAACTTATCTTTTTTTTTATTCCACAAAACGCAATGTTTATATCAAATAAAACGTTTGAGTGTCAAATACTTATCTAAATTGGCAATAGATGACTCTAAAAATGATTTTAAAGATATCTCACAAAGCAAACACACACACACACACACAAATTATTATCTTTTTTTTTCAATGCTTTTTATATAAATTATTTCTCTTTAACCGTTTCAGTAAATCAAAAACTAATACTAAACTTTGAGCCAGAATGGATTTGTGATATGAAATGGATAAAACATAGGATTTATCATGTGCCACAAACTGCCTGGCCCTTGCATGGACCCTCTCATTATTATTCTCTGTAAATGTCTATCCATAAACACTAACCAACGTATACTTGTTATTAAACTGCAGAGACAAAAAAAAAATGACACAGTACGTGTTAATATGAAGCAGGAGTAACCTGTAAGAGGTAAAAGTTGACTATATACATTATTTCAAAATCTTCTTGTCTCTGTTCCCCACCCTTGTCGCCTTTTCCAGACATCTTGATGGTTTTTGTTACTCTTTGAGGCTTCTTTACAATTCGTTTCGGTAATTATTGAGACCGGTATTTTGTTTGGACTTTCTGGCTATATAGACCGTATAGCAAATGCTTTTCAGTGAATAATTTTCGAAAATACTAAACTTTGTATGGGATCTTCGAAATATATGACTTCCTCTCAGACTGAAATCAAGAACCTAAGTTCTTCTATAATATGACTCTGTTTCGCAATCAATAAGGATTTCGTTCTCTATAAAACATCTTTTTTATGAAATAATACATAAAGCCATAACTTATAATATATTACAATCATATATTAAAAGAAGAAAATAGCAAAGATACCGGTAGTAAGTCAGCAGACAGAACCATTGTCACAATTACAGAACACAGTAACACAAGACAACGAATAATAATTAATTTGCTCTAAAGAAGGAAAGAAGAGACCTTTCCGGGCGTTTATATAGCGTTATATATGTGGGTAGAACTAAAGTTTAAAGGAGACGTGACACAAAAAAATATGTTTTTGATTCATTACACCATATTTATATATACATAATCAAAACGCCCCTTGTAATCACTTACGTCATTTAATTGATGATAATTTGGTTTAAAATTGACAATAACCCAAGCCACACGAATTCTAATTAGCCATGTGGTCACGTGACCGTATTACGTCATTGGTTCTCAATTCATAGATTGAGTGGTTGACATGCGTGGGGCCTCTGCATTTTTTTTAAATGAATTCTATAACTGAGAGTGAAAATATTGAAAGTTTTGGTTTGCCAGCGAATGAATACTTACAGTTATATCAGTTTAAACCATTTCGAGAAGAAAATGATAAACAATGTCAGAAATATTAAACTATTACATGTATTAAGACTAAACTGTCCAAAGTGATACAACACAAGTTCTGTTCGAAGATTACATATAAATACTTCATTACGTTATGTCATGTAAGATTGATTTTTTTACATAAAATAAATTAAATTCATATTCTAAGACTTAAACTGTTCCGATCTAATCTTCAATGAAAATATTGATTTCACCCATTCAAGAACAGTACTCCTGAAAAGTGTTCCAGTGCCAGGGAGTATAATATGAAGTCCCTGCAAGTGCAGCGGATAATACGAACATGTTTGTTTTTTTATTGTTTTTGATAACTTTATTTGATAACCCAAAAAGGTTTCGTGCTGAAGCTTCCTCGTGTTCTGAATCTTTTTTTTTTTTTTTTTTTTTGTTAAAATGCAATATCTTAACAGAACCTTTTCTGTGTATTGTGTCAAAAATATAGGTTGTTATATTTTAAAATCGGTAGGACAAACGAAATTCAATAATATTTCATTAATTATCGAAGATATGTAAGAATTAAAATTTCCCGAGGTTCGTAGAATAGCGGGAAATATTTGTATAAACGTTGCGTAGGAATATTTTACTTTTGGTCACATGTTCTATTAAAAAGTGCGGGAAAATTTTACTGTTAAAGTCACTCTCTATCCGACAGTCGTTGTGTCAAGATGGACACCGGTTTAAGTAGTCCTTTGAGGGCCGCCTTTAGCCGTGAAGTTAAAAATGCTGTTGCCAACTCTGAACGTGAGCTTTTAACGATATAATTACTCTGATAGATTCACGTTTTTCCAATTTTCAATCCAGTTTCCAGGAATCTCAGCAAGAAATTTATCGAAAATAGAGGAAAGTGTTAGTGACGGTTTCAAGTTTCAACGCAAATCAATTTAAACACAGTGTGAAGATCATGACCAAGATATCGGACGCCCCTCGTTATTGGGCGTACCCGATGTAAATTTGCAGAAAGTTGCCGCCGCTAAGGAGAAAATTACGGAAGGTATGCATCTCATACAGGAGCGCCAGAATATGATTAAGCTAGCTGATCAGAGTTAATTGTGTTGGCGAGCAGTGCAAGAATATGTGATAAATCCGATAGCAGACGATTCAGAGGATGAAAAACGCATGAATAGAGCACAGTTCAGAGCTGAAAGAAAATCAAAGGCGGAGAAGGCTACGAAAAAGTCAAGACATGTTCCTTACAACAAAGAAAGAGCTTCAGACGAAAAAGGCGGAAATCTAAAACCAGGAAGATGCTTTACTTGTGAAAAGAGAAGTCATCGGAGTGATAGCTGTCCCGAAAACAAATCTTAGATAAGTACGTTTAATTATTTTAGCAATTTTGCACAGTTGCCCAATAGTTTAATTCTTTTTTCACCTGGTATAGATAATTCAAATGTTTGCAATACAAATAAAAAAAGTGAGAACGAATGTGCACCAAATACACAACACGTTTTGGTTGAGCAAACAGCAAATTTACATTTTAACTCAACTGTGACACCTGTGGGATGATTAAAGATCAACATTGACGAGTGGAAGTTGATTACAGAAAATCAATACATTCTTGAAGTAGTTGAGAACGGTTATAAGATACCTTTCAAAACAGAACCCGACAGTGTACATTCAAAAAATAATAAATCCGCATTAGACAACTCAGACTGTGTCATGTCAGAAATTAAGCCTTTAGTTATAAATCCACTTACTGTCGCAAACTTACTTAGCAAACCCATACAAATTTTACTTGTGTCTGATCCATTTTGTTTATAAAAAAACTCAAATGGCTTGCTTATATTTGGGACACGAAGGAAGGCAAAATATCAATTTCAGAGGAAAGAATAGAAAAACTTGAAAATATATTGTTGGTCAGTTAATATCTATGCACGCTGTATTTGGTGACAAAGTTAAACAGAATACTAGATATGAATATGATTGTGTTCTCGGGAGGGCCAGTTGGCAGGCCTGTGTCAAGTTTACGCACAAAGCTCTGAATTAATTATTTCATAGGAAAACAAAACGCAAAATTTTAAATTCTTTGGAAGCAAACTTTTGCTCATTTGATATGAATGATATTTTTGATATTGAAGTTTTTTGTGACGCCTCAGATGTGGGCTTTGGTGGTTATATTAACACTTTATCAGATACTCATTTTGAACGTATTGAAACTTTTGGTAATTGGACCGAAAGAAAATCAGACGAAAGCTCAACATGGAGAGAATTAGAATGTGTAAAATGTGCTTTGAATACTTTCAGTCAATATATACAAAAGAAACGTTTCAAACTACATTCAGATAATAAGAATGTAGAGCATATCCTGAAGGTAGGTAGAAAATGAAATTACACGATATTGCTACACACATACATTCTGTTTGTGACAAAAGAAACACAATTTGACACCTAAATGGATTCCTAGAGCAAACAATGATTGTGCAGATCAATAAAGTAGGGTCATGGATAATGACGACCGGTCTGTAGCGCCGTACATTTTTCAGTTATTTTATTTATTGTAGGGAAAATTTACCGCTGATCGGTTTGCTACACATTACAATGCACACTGTAATCTTTCAATTCTAAGGTATGGTATCCAGGCACGGATGTAGTAAATGCTTTTTCCCAGTTTAGGGGGAGAGATATTAACTGGTTGGTACCACCTCCTTCTTTGATCGTCTCAACGATAAAAAAAAATACAAAACGACAAAGCAAAAGCAACTGTTGTAGTACCGGAATGGAAATCGGCACCTTTTTGGCCAATTTGATGCTGAAAAAAAAAACAAGTTTGTATATTTGATCGATTTTCGATATTTACCTCAAGATAAATGCATAATACCGGGAAAAGGAAAGAATAGAGTTTCCGTAAAGTAGACATTGCAATTCAGAATGGTTGCTTTGAAAATCGGATGTTAATTATGTACTTTGAATTTTAGGACTCAGTTTGAACAGAAATGTTGGATATGCTGTGACAGCTAGCGAAATCGGACGTAGCCATCCTTTGCATCAACTGGCCGGAAAGATGTCTTCGTTTTTATTGGAGTCAAAAAAGTGAAAATACGAACAAAGCTCATTTTTTCATTTTCAACAGATGGTCAACATTTATTAAAGAACATGGTTTTTGTGACCTAACTGCTATTCATATACACGTTGCCCTTTACATTACGCACTTAATTGATAAACAATGTTTTTATAGTGTAGTAAATTCTGCAAATTATTCTATAAAATGGGCACATGAAACATTTTTATCCATTCTCTACAAGAGTCCGCTAAGCGTTTGACAAGGAAACCAGTAACCAAAAAAGAACCTATTCAAATGATACAGGATCTGTGTTCACTTCGTGTAAACTGTGATGATCTTTTAGTAATCAGAGATTTAACTATGACTTTGTTCCGTTTTTCTGTTTTTTTTTTAGATTTGATGTGTCAAGTTCATTAGGATGTAAAGACATTACAATATACGATGATTATTTAAAACTGTTTAAAATTAACGGATTTTTTTCTGTTAAAGTTACTCTATACCCAATCCCAATAGTCGTAATAATTTTCAAATTATTTTCTGCATCGTATATTATCAATTTATTTTAATACCGTCCAGAGTATTACTCTCGAGGCGACTATTCCATATGTTCTGGACACAGGTTTCCAATACATATCGACCGATATAGGCAAGGAAATGAACTTTTAATAGCTAAGGGTAATACTGTATCATGGCCTATTTCCATGTTCAAGATATATGTAAAATTGGCTCAGCTTGATGTTAAGTCAGATTTGTTTTCATTTTAGACCTTTATTTAGATCCAAGGGTTTTGCAAAACTTATATATAAAAACAACGGCAGCTAGAGAAAATATTGTTAGAAGTCAGTGGCTCCATTCTTGAATTTAGGCTTACATTTTTTACGGTCAGGCGGAGCAACTACACCCGCTAGTTCTGATGTAAACGAGCGTTGTTTAAAACGCCATGGCAGATGGAGATCAGACAGTAGCAAAGACGGTTACATTGCAGATACTGTAGACAAGAGGTTTCCCGTTTCTCAGAGCCTAAGCTTGTAGTATTTTTGTCTTCAGAACAAGCCCACCCCATTCTTTGTAGTTTGTCTAGCTGTCAAGGCTATAGACAATATGATATATTGTTTTTTCATTACGCCTTTAATAAGGAAGATTTAGAAGGTTAGTTTTATATTTAAAATTTCCCGAGCTTCGTAGAATAGCGGGAAATATTTGTACAAACATTGCGTAGGAATATTTTATTTTTTGGTCACATGTTCCATTAGGAAGTGCGGGAAATTTTTTCTGTTAAAGTTACTCTTTACCCAATAATCGTTTTGCCAAATTTCTTTTTACATACAATTCTTATTTAATTTTCAAATTATTTTCTGAATCGTATATTATCAGTATATTTTAATACCGTCCACAGTATTACTCTCGAGGCGACTATTGCATGGGGTCTGGACACAGGTTTCCAATTTCTATTATCAGTAGTTTTCAAGGTTTTTCCTGGCCGACGAAGTCGCCTGTGTCACAGGTTCGTTCCGTTTTAATTGGTTATTAATTGGATCCTATTGGATTTTTTATTTTTTTTGTTTATTAATAAAACCCGGCCAGCGGCAAAGAAAGGACGATACACGGTGTCACTATTTCAGATGAACCCTCCTTTTCAAGTCCTAAAAATAGTGTGCAAAGTAGTTGTGTATTCAACACGCGGGAATGTATGCCTAAAGAAAATGAAAAGCTGAGAGAAAACGAGAAGAATTGTGTCTTCTTACGTTCTGAACACGATATTTGCACGATTATTGCCCCCATGCAGAGATCAGCGGACCACGCTGCATCTTATATACAAGCTATTTTCGATAACTTATTAATTTTACGAGCACGTACCCAAAGATGTAGGACCTCCATACATGGTAATTGAGCGTTACTTCCAGTTTTCATTTACAGTACCTGAACCGATCCGTGCAAACCGATCCATTAAACCGGTGATCGCATCACGTGACCACAGAGCGGTCACTGTATTTTCCGGTTTTATTGTTTTCTATGTCAATTTTACACATATTTACATAATGTATTAGATTTAAACATCAATATACTTTCTTTTTTACATTTATTTTATTTCAAACACATCTTACGTCATTTTACATAACAAAACTGAAATCAGATCGGTCACCAGTCATCGGTCATCCATCCGTCAAATTGTTGCGCGAATCGGTTCAAGGACTGTATGCATATTAATAAGGTCATCGTGAAAAAAACACAAATAAATCATTGTAATTTTATTAAGCGTTAACCTAGTGAGAAAACGTTTGTTACACTCGTATCTTAACATACTATAGTTTTTTTTATTTATTTTTATTTTTTAACGTTTAAATATTAAAAAAAAAACAAATATATAATTTAATTTGATGATGTATGTATTTGATTAAACAAACAAATTAAAATCCACACAAGTGTTTTACGTTTTTTTATATATATAGGAGAAAAATGAAAAGTTATTTGTTATCCTACTTAACTTGATAGATAACCTTAAGACGCCAGTGAAATAATTTATTGTGACATGGATGAAGTTAAACCATATCACATTTCTGAATTCCTCAGCATGCATTTTAAAAAAAGATCACAAAAAGGCTATTTATTTCAGAAATTAAAAAAAATTATAATAATAAGTATTTTAGCAGTAAATGAAAATTGTAAATGTCCAACGCACATGTGATAATAATTACATATACTGTGTATATTATTGAAATATGCCAACCTAATTGAGTTACCGTTGGGCTATCGGCTTTACATGTGAAATCATGAATCGATGTTAAACGACGTTAACCGGGCGCACTATTCAGGAACGGAAACTCAACGCTTGATTGATGCAAAATCAAGTACAAATGTTAAATTGTATGCTTAAAATGAAGACTCCTTTAAGGTCGAAACCCATACCTTATTGTAATTCTTGATCACCCTGAAAACATCTCCATTACTATATTATATGACATTAAATAGACTTCAGATGTTACATCAGACTTGTGTCAATCGGAATATTGGCAAGTACATCGAACAGACATAAAGACATCAAACAAGTAAAATAAAAACAGAGAGGATTTTTCTTCATTATCTTATTAGTGCACTTCCAACGTAAACAGTCAGTTTCAAAATCTTCATTATCTTACTTTTTTCTTGAAATTGAAGCATATTTTATATTGTTTGTTTTGTTGCATCTTCTCTATAAATAAGTTCCCCATTCTCCCCATAAACAAAGAAAATTGAATTGAGTTTATAAAAAAAAGCCAGAACCCATCGTATTAATGAATTGAAGCTGTAAGTTTATAGATGTCAAACTTTACTTTGTGGGGAATTACATGTCTTATAATACCTGCTTGGTTTGAGGTACCTGACGGGCTGATCACTGAAGATCAAAACAGATAAAGACAAAAATATGTATGGGCGAAGCATATCATGGATACGGACATTCTGTATTGGCCAGTTAGGTCATGATGACGACATTAGAAAAAAAAGCGTAAATATAATAATAGAGTCGTCACATTCTAAAACTTTGTATAATACTGCTTTGCTGTGACACGTATCGTTACTTTGATCCTCTATCCTACAAAATAACACATCGATGAGCTGTCCCGTACATCCACACGTCGTTCTCTAAGTTACAACCCTAAATCAATCCTACGAGGAGGAATGACCTGGCCAGCGAAAGCTATATTTTTATGTAGCCTGGCTAGCTAAGTGGTCTAGGGCACTGGACCTTGTACAGGCGGTGAGATCTATGGCAACACCGCATGCACAAAGCCCAGCATCCAAGACCACCTAGGCTATATAAAATATAGCTTTCTCTGTCCGGATCATTCCTCCTGGTAGGATAAATTCAGGGTTGTAACTTCATACACGATGTATGGTAGTAAAGATCAGCTAATCTATGTGTTGTTATCTAAGATAGGGGATCAAATTAACGATACATGTCACAACAAATCAGTATTATACAAACGTCTAAGAATGTGACGACTCTATTCACTACACCGTTCCATCGCATCAAATTGATACAGGGACGATACAGTAAGCAAAGAAGGGTCTGAAAAAAATTCCAACGATGTTAGAACTGTCTAAAATAGCGAAGCAAATTTTTGGTCGTTCCCTCCGCCGGACTCAAACTCGTACCGCCGTGCCATCCAGCGCCCAAAACTTGGCCAGAGGGAACGACCAAGAATTTGCAATATTAATGCTATTAAGTGAATAAAACCAGAGGTGTCCGACAATCTGACAAAAATGGCTGAACATAACTTTCAAACATCCTAAAACCTAACATCTTTCTATTAGAAGAAGTAAGAACATATTAATTATGATTTAATTAAATAGTGACAAGTTTTTCTTCATCTATTGTGTCTTAATTGTTATCATAAACTCTATCAGATTTATTAATAATACGGTAATAAGGTTTCTTTAACCTGGACAGACTGGTTATCAATTTTCTGGAGATATACAGGTTTATATTACTCACGTGAAATTCATTTTAATTGAGCTTCAAATAAAAACCATATATATATACGAGTCAATATTTTTGTGAAGATTTTAAACGACATTTTCCTTAATACGAAATCAAAAACAGTATGCGTAAATATTCCTTATGTGCCACCTGGCTTTCAATTTTAAGCGAAGTTCACTATATTCCGATTCTAAAACTTCATTGGTGTAAAGAAGACCCTTCATGGATGTATAAATTATTACGATTTCAAACTGCCTTTGTATAATCTAACTTTGAACGGAAGTGCACGATCTTTGCTCAGGTAGCACCATTGTATGTATTATATAACGGATGAAGACCAGGTAGAATAATGGAGTATCAAATCTGTAAGCTGGCCTTTTTGAGAAAGGAAAATACAAAAGTGCCACGATTTTATAACTATTTACCTCAAAATGAAAACAAAACTGTATTTTTTATTTTGTTATTTCGAAAATTATTAATTAATAATTAATTGTCTTTTAGAGGAGCATCACAACATTGCAAATGAAGAGAGGTCCCTAGAAAAAAACACATCATGAGCAAAAAGTGATAAGAATAACGCAAATCGTACTTTTAAAATAAAAAAGAAATATTCACCGAAAGGATTAGACTTTTAGTATACAGCCTTATGCTTATGACAAAATGCATTTTTCATACTTTTAGCCTTAAATGCCATATTTCAGACACAAAAACTTGTTGATAGGCTATAAGTCAACATCAATAATATATTTAAGTGATTAACTGATGACACTTTCTTGTTTGGAGTGGACATGGAAAACAGATATACACAACAAAGAACATAAAGGAACTAAAATCATACATACAAAGTAACAAAAGTAAATGAGAAACTCGGACTCCATAAAAAAAACTGGGAGTATGGACCAGGTGCACCGGTATTGTAAGCGTCCTCTGCATTTCTAGAAACACCCGCCGAGTTGCTCAGAAAAAAGTCAAGTCCGGGGTAGACAAACGAGGTAATGGAAACTATGACCCGTTGAATAAATCAGTTTTATGGTGCTGATGGATACACCATAACGATCCACGAGTTCATGATGACAACCTTAAAACTTCTGTAGTGATAACTTCAATCTTAGGAACGTAACCCTGTTCCAGAAGCCTATTTGTTAGATAGCCCACTTCATGAAATACATTCATGCACCATCTAGATGCAATAATTGTGAAGGTAAAGAGGTGTAAAATGCACAGTTTAAGTCATCCGGAAAGATTCATGTCCTCGCAGGATTGGGTTCTCTTCCCTACACCAACTGGCTGTTTTTCAAAAAATGCAACATTTTGCACGAATTTTAAGAATTAAAATCATGAACAAAGGGGCAGAAAAAGCCACACTTTTTTTACAATAATATCATGTCCGCTTACTTTTTCTTGCAGTTTTAAAGTGCCCGATATTTTAGAATACCTGTTTAATGACAATTAATTTTGGGAGGCACCCAAAATTTGTTATGAAAACTGATATGTATTTTTTATTATGTTACCATGGTCACAGATTTTCTTGACAAAGTAGAAAATAATATCTTTCCTTTTTTCATGGATCTCCATAATGAAAAATTTGGAAAAATATATACCTTTTACAGAAAAAACAATGTTGAATTTGCTTGTTTCAATGTCTCAATTAAGCTTTATTTCCACAAATTGTCATAAAGTTATCTGCAGTGACTATAGAGTGGAACCTTATAACTCTGTTGTGTGTATCGTCACCGGAAACGTACACGTTTGAATGTGAACATTTTAACAGCCATTCTCCGTAACATTTAACATTTTGAATAGGGGATGTGGCACGCATTGTCTCGGATTTTTTTTTATAAATTGCATAAATAGTATATACCTATGAGTACATAAGCAATTAAATTTCTCTTCATTTTTTAAATGTTGGTTGTCATGGTAACGCACATCCCCTTTTTCCTGTCAAAATATTACATATTTTAACCTAAAAGTTATGGTATTTTAGCCTTTATTAACTTTAAATTGTTCAGTAATATAATCATATTATGTCCTAATTGCTACAAAGTAACGTTGCAAACATGGATTAAGAACAAGCATACTCTCCAACAATAACAGTTGATAGGAGCATCTTGAGGTATAAAAAGGGGGTCTGAGCAATGTGTCAAATACCTAATATGTGTATTGGAACGTGGTTGCTAGGAAAATTGCTAAGGACATGCAACTTTTATATTTTTACGTCAGGTTTTAATTTTTTCAACCATATCAAATGAAAACATATCATGAATTTTAATAATGTTTGAACAATGAGGTTAGCATCTATTGTCAATTGCTAAGAAAATCTAAAATGATTATAACCTTTGACCTGGAACCCAATTATAGATGTAAGAAAATGCTGTATAATCAGTAAATTTTCATATGCAGTGCAATTGACATTTAAAAGCGATGTCTTTTATCAAATTAGCATAAACATTAATTATAAAAGAAATTGTATATTTACCATGTGGGTAGACAACCTGATGAAGATAATATGGATACAAGGGTTGATTGCCCTTGAACTAAATAGTGTTCAGACCTTTTTATTAATTTTTATCCATAGAGCAACTGGGATGTATGCCCAAGTGATGGAATGGGGTACCCCTGACATGCTACATGCTGGGGGCGTGAGGCCATAATACGGAAAACCTGACCACAAACCTTACGTTAAAGAGTCTTGCTGTGGTATTCAATCGGAGAAGGAACCTTTGCACTCCACCATAGGAGGCTAAATTGCCCGATCCTACTCACCCCTCCCTGTTTCCAGTGGCAACGAAACTCGTCGACCCTATCGTCTTTATGCCCTATCCCACTTTTCATTTCATCATCATTTCATGTTTATTTTATCCTTCATTTCATGTTCATCGCCTGGATATAGCTGAAATAATGTTGCTCGGACGTAAACCCCAACAATCAATCAATCAATCATGAAGTTAATGTAACAACTCATGTCTGTTCTTCATGTGTCAGCTACAAAGTTTGGCGATTTTGACCTTGAGCCTGACCTTGAAGTAAAATGTTTCTTTTATTTTCATGTACAATTTGTTTTAGTGTAGGTCAACAATATCAAGAAGAGGGGCAGTAGCTAGGATAAGTGTTTTTTTTTTTTTTCAACCTGTCATTGTCTTCGCTGAATATTGTTTTGAATATTAGGGATGGAAACGGTAAACCGATTAACCATCGACAGTAACGAATATTGAATACCAAAACACGCTACTCGGTTAACAGTACAAGCTATTTTTCAGATTTTAATTTTACTTTTATTTACAGAGGACGCTTACCCTATCGTTGCACATGGTCCATGGTACTAATTTTTAGTAAAGTCAAAGCTGTTAATTTACATTTTACCATTGTGCCCCGTGCAGGTCCGGGCGTTAAAAGAATAGGCCTGCAGCAGCGCTAAGCTTGTCGTAAAAGGCGACTAAATAGTGCTCAGAACCCTAGCTGGGGGCTAGGGCGCTCTGCCTACAGAGCAACTGGGTTGTGTGCCCCAGGTGGTGGAATGGGGTACCGCTGGCGTGTTACATGCTGAGGTTGTCAGGCTATAATAAGGAACACCTGACCGCAAACCATAGTGGTGCACCGTGTTGGGAAAGAAGCCACGTTCCTCGCACGTTAAAGAACCCTACTGTTGTATTCTCCCGGAATAGGAACCATAGGGCTCCGCCACAGGAGGCTAAATTGCCCGACCCTACCCACCTCTCCCTATTTCCAGTGGCAATCAAAATTTGTCGACCCAATTGTCCTTGTGTCCCATCCCTTTTTCATTTCATCATCATTTCATGTTCATTTTATCATCAATTTCATGTTCATCGTCTGAATATAGCTGAAATATTGCTGCTCGGACGTTAAAACCCCAACAAACAACAAACAAACAAAACATTTTACCATTGTATATTTTATTTTGGTTATTTTAGGCTCTTTATTGTTTGTGATTGATTTTTCCTGTCTGGTCGTAAAATCGATTTTACGGATTGTTTTACACTGTGTGATCGTAGCAATAAAATATGAAAACGCTTGGTCTCATTGATGAAAATTGCGTTAAATGCAAACTATGTGACTTTCTAATGTGACGTCTTCATATCGTCATATCGTCAAACAGTATATGTCGGTACAACCCCACCTTTAGAACCTGCGCACTGTTTATTTTCTTTTCTTTCGCTGTCGCTTCGAGACAAATCACTCATTTAAAAACGTTTATGCGATGATTTAACGACTGAGAGGTTATCTTATTGAAATAAAAGATTAAACATAGCCACTCTTACAAATAAAGTTGCTTATCAAGCCAGATCAGCGATTCAGGCTCTTTAGAGATATTTTTTTTGCGCCATGGAGCTGGTAAAATATATGTAAATTAGATTATAAGTATTTACGTTTTTGTCTTCTTGATATCTAACAAAAATTAAATTCATCGAAAAATGCCTATGATGCACCGTCGTATATTGTGAGGTTTTGATTTTGGTCTTAAACAATATCTACTTGTAATTAGGTCTACAAAATAGCTTTAATGTGCTAAGTTAAGATAAAAGCTAACTTATTACAGACTAACAGTACATTATTGGTAAATATCTATTATTGTAACAATATATAATATCATTGAATAGATAATTAAGACAATTGTTTTACCTAACTTCTTTTAACTGACCACACAGGATACTTTTTTTGGAAGTAGTTCTTTTGGCCCCTAATAACTCGAAAACCATAGGAGATAACTGAAATCTGATTGACAAACGCAGCCAATAAAACACAAATTTAGAAATCAGATCACAAATAATAAGTGTATTTCAAGGGTGTGGCCGATTTTCATTCGCTCAGTCGCCTTTTTAGCTCACCTAGCCGAAGGCCTGGTGAGCTATTATCATCACTTTGCGTCCGTCATCGTCGTCCGTCGTTATCGTCCGTCGTTGTCGTTAATTTTTTTTCTCTTCTGGCACCACTTGACCAATTGAAATCCAACTTGGTATGAATGTTCCTTTTGGTATTCAACATAGAACTGGTGTAGGGATTTTTGAAAAACATGGCCGCCGTTTTTAAAAATAGATCATAGGGGTCAGACAGTAGTTTTTTTGCATACATCTCCAAAACCGTTAGGTTAAGCCAAATTCTGACGTAATTAAAGTGTTCAGCATGATCAGATCAATCTGTGGTCAAATTTTCACTTTATCTGTTCAACCATGTTGGATTTTTTGCCTTTGTTGACGTTTTATTGCTTTTTAAATGTTATTTCATTCAAAATTCCTCTCATCTGACACTACTTGACCAATTAGAACCAAACTATGTATGATTGTTTCATGGGGTATCCTGCATAGCACGGATGTGGGGATTTTTTATCTCTTGAAAAACATAGCCACTGTTACTAAAAGGGGTTAGATAGTAGTATTTCGCATAAATCTCCAAAACCCTTAAGTTTAGCCAAACTCTTTCAGTTGCTCGAATGATCCTTATTATAAGGCATTAAAAGGTATTTAGGAATCAAAGTTGTTTGGCGACTCCTTGTAAGAGATAGCTCTTGAAAGATGAAAATTGACAATTTTAAGCCAATATTTTGAAAACTATAGTAGATAGAAAGAACCTTTCAACTGCTGAAATAATCCTTATGATAAGTTCTACCAACGTCTTCTTGAGTCAAAATTTTGTGACAACTCCTTGTTAAATGTATTGCCCTCGAAAGACAAACTTTAACCAGGTGAGCGATTCAGATTCCTGGGAGGCTCTTGTTTCAAAAGAATGTTTCAACACATTTAATATTTGAATCATAAAAATCTTATCAAAAAGAAAATTTTCTTTTAATTCTTCAGACAACACCGATTTTCGCCTTTAGCCGTTTTTTTTTTCAAAGAAGAAGGGTCGAAACCTAAACAAAATCACAGGACCATTTGCCATATCCCATGGAACAATGCATTAAAATTTAAAAAAAAAGATAAGATGAGTATAGTAGTAAGTGGAAATTAAACGATTCGAACAAACACAGGATAATACCATTACACGACTGAAAATTACTTTGGCTGTCTTATAAAAATCACGTCGATTATGCGGATTAAATGTAAATCATTGGCACTTAAGGCTGGGTCTTAATATATCTATATCTATCTGAGATACTTGAAAACTTCTTGTCGATGTGTATTTAATAGCATTTCCCCGCATTTTGTCATTTTATAAAGCTATGAAATGTCAATATTTTCAATACCGAACTTTTATTACAGATCTACTGTTCAAAGACAGTATATTTTATGATATTAAATGGCTGTTGTGCGAATTTATACAAAAGAAATAAAATATAAGAGATTTTTATTATCTGCTATGTATTCTTCTATGATGGACTATACAAAAATGCTTAATCACCATAGCTACGAGGTTAATGGCAGTCTATCTTACATATTTGAAGTGTTTTCTAAAATGAGATGAACGATATCCACTTAATGTACTTAAAAGTGCTTTTATATTGAATAACATTGAATATTTGACTAAAACTAATGTTAAAATTTTGGTTTCTAGGGTGTTCCCATGCCTTCATATTTGACCCAAATTAGGCTTGTTTCTATACTGCTTGACCCTCCCCAAACCTCGATGATCCTATTTTCCTACTGAAAGACTCAAAGAATAACATTGTTTAGGAATTTATAGAAAATTAGTTGCATTTGATAGCTTTGCTGAAACACACCTTGTAGTATTTATTGTAGAGTAAAACTTTTCAAACCAAAGAACCCCTTGATGGGAAAATTTAGCCCCTCGTTACCATGGCAACCGACAGTCACAAAATATGAAACAACGGATTATTTTTTTCATTTTCTGGTGGCAATAGGCTAGTACTGCAAATATAACAGAAATTGCTCACCATGCGTTGCACACCATGCTAAGTGGTTACGGAGAATGGCTATTAAAGGAAATCTTAAATAACAGACATTCAATGAAAGTCGAAGAGCACATCACTACATCTCTTGAATGGTATAAACTTTCCACTTGTACCATATACCACCCATTCATTCCTCATTCCCCACTGTCCCAATTCAATTTCCTCATTGCAAATTCCCCATTCCCCATTGAAAAATCCCCATCTACCATCGAATACCAATTGCGTATTTCCTATCAAATATATAAATTATCAAATTAAATTTTATATTTTGAAATGTTTTTACATTTACATTGTTATTTTTAATTAAATTATATCAATTTTTATATCAATGCTAAAAAATATAATCTCTTCATCCTTCCCCATTTTATAATCCGCATACTCCCATGCCCTAATTCCCATCACCCAATCCCCATTTTTCCATTCTTCATCCCCCATACTACTTATGAAAAGACCTTCTGTATACAAATGCTTTAATTGATAACATATTTCATCTTTCAGAGGCAATGGTTTCTTGCACGTGTGATACATACCTTCGTCCTGAAATTGTTTTCTACAAAGGAAGATATCGTTTTTGTCAATGTAATTCAAATTTTCTTTTTTTTTTTATAAATACACATCGAGCGTTATTCAAATCCTTTTTCCAGTAGAAAGAATGTGTAAATACACACTTTCAGTTTCAATCTTTTTTGGTTAACGCTGGATCTTACTATGAAATAAGTTGCAAAAGAGTGACAAAAATGTTATTTTATTTACTGAATAGCCTTCAAGACGTTTTTTGTGCCATCGTTTCTCAATCGTTACTTTTTAAATTACAAATTTAAACTATAAAATTAGAAACTTACAATATAAATTATACATCATATAGTTTTCTTCCGAATGTTTGAGAAAAAAAATACTAATTATTTCAGAAGGCAGAATAAGGCGTTATCCTTTGTTTAAGTAGTAATTGAAACTTATCAAAATATGCATCTTACTTCAGATGTTTATTAATTTCCATTCTATATCTCTGGCTTTTTGTAATCAACAAACAACTATTCATCGTATTGTTATATTATATTACATTTTATTATATTATATTATAGGGCTTCTTTATAAATAATGGGGAATAGTATCCCGAGTAGAATTTTATAATTGCATGAGTTATCGAGTACAATATTCTATGATGGATAATATTCCCCTGTATCCTAGCAATTGGTCCACGGGCTGGGAGGGTCCACTCTGCATTCCCACCTTCTCATCAACTTCATAACGATTTTGGGTACCTTTATACCGATTCAATTTGCACCAAAGAATATTCTGGGATTATTTTTACAGTATAAGCTAACATTTGTACCCCACTGTGTCAAAAAGCCAAGATTTTTGTGACTCAATTATTAGTGCGTCTAAGTCTTCCTGGGAAAGGATGGGTTAACAAACTAAACAAATGTACGTATCATCATGTAGCCCAATGGCTCAGCTTTACAATTGCGCCACAAAGGTTGTGCTTACACTTAGGGTTGTGCGGAAAAATGGAAAAAAAATTCACCATTTTATGAAAGAGTAATCAAGGGAACCAAGGTTAAAGCAGTAATCAAAAGAATGTAATCCAGGGACAAAGACCAGACATGGAAAACAGACACACACAACAAAGAACATAAAATAACTAAAATCATACATACAAAGTAACAAAAGTAAATGTGCAACTCGGACTCCACTAAAAACTGGGAGCATGGACCAGGTGCACCGGTAGGGTAAACATCCTCTGCATTTCTAGAAACACCCGCCGAGTTGAGTGTCAAGTCAAGTCCGGGGTAGACAAACGAGGAAAGGAAAACTATGACCCGTTGAATAAATCAGTTTTCATGGTGCCGATGGATACACCATAACGATCCAGGAGTTCATGATGACGACCGTAACACTTCTGTAGTGATGACTTCAATCTTTTAGCAACATACCCCTGTTCCAGGAGCCTATTTGTTAGAGTTCTAGCGCGATACAAAAAGTCTGCGTAAGTTCGGCAAGCTCTGGCATAACGTATGAGTTGTGATATGAACACTCCATACGCAAGTGCTGAAGGGATGTTGCCACAGATAAAAGGAAAGTTGACAATTCTGAATGAAAAGTCATCACGTTTGTCGTAATGTTTGGTAAAGTAAAATTAAGGAGCACAATTTGGTCCTATTGGAATGCCGGGTGTTTCTAAAAAAGCAGAGGACGCTTACCCTACCGGTGCACCTGCTCCATGCTCCCAGTTTTTAGTTGAGCCCGAGTTGCGCATTTGCTTTGGTTACTTTGTATGTATGATTTTAGTTACTTTATGTTCTTTAGATATGCCGCGTTTAACGAAAGTAATTTAATTTTTGGTCAATGATAACATACAAATGTCCTTGTAAAAATGTAAATATTTTAAAACAGATGTTACTACTTTTTGTCGAAATTCATTTTTGGGAAGTAAATTTTTTTCAAGTGTAAATCAGCCTTATAAAAGTTATTCATACATCGCAACGTAGCAACATATTAACTCTAGATATTTTGTTTTTACATATTGGCGAACGAGCCAGCCTATGCGATTTTGTTATAATGTTTTGTTAGTATTAAAAAAATTTCCTTAATCCGTTTGGAATATTGAGGGCTTTATATTTGGTATCCGTTAAAAGAGAAATTTTCACGATCATCTATCCTTGTCATCACCAGTTGATACTTGTATGAGAGAAAACATTAGGAAACGCCATAACGCTTCTTCTGATACAGATTTGATAATAAAAAATAAGAGAGAGGGAGAGAGATTCGTACAAATTTCAACATTTAATTCATTTTTTAGTACTTGTACGTATCACATTGTCCTGAATGTGATATTGGCTAAAAACCACTAATTCCACTTCCCATAGGCTTCTATGCTAATTTCACAATATTCAATGGCTTCTCTGGACTTTACCTTAACTTTAACCTGCAGATGACTATATATCAGCATGATTCTACATATGTCAGCTCACAATCCTCAGAATGGCATGTGGGGTTAGCAGACTTGCAGTGCAGTACTGGTCACCGGAAGTGAAGGGTCTATAAATAGCATGGGAAATCCCAGTGTTTTCACAAGATAGGGGTATATTTAAAAATCATTATGGAGATTAGGCTTCACATCACAAGAAGCAAAATGCACCTATAAAATGTACAGAAATGTTTTTCCTTTCAGAAACTGTTTAAATTTTTAAAATAAGATGAGAACTTTTTTCACAGCACTATGAGGAACAGGGGTAATTTCTGCGTAGGACTATTTTTGCGTACGTTCCAAATGCTCATTGGTTGAATTGGTGGTCTGTAACCTAAAGAGTCACTTTTTGTCTTAGAAAAAATAAATAACTATACAGGTATCTTCCTACACACATACTGAATGCATTTGCAAAGTTTCAGTGAAATGTGACAAGCACTTTTTTAAATATTTGATTTTTAAATATAGGGTAACCAAGTTGTGCGAGCAAAAAAGTGAAAATATTCTACCATACTGAAATGCATTAAATATTTGCAAAGAACTTTTTCTGACTTTTCAAATAAAAAATATCAATCACAACTTGTTTTTTAACAATATTAATGAAGAAATAGTTTTAAAAGTAATCATTTTCTGAGAAATTGGTCTATTTTTAAAAATTTATTTCTGACATGCCTCCCCCTTTTTCTTGATCACATGTCAAACATCCTAAATCTTTAAATTTTCACAAAAGGTGATATATTTGGCTTTAAATTTGTAAATACAGTGTTTTCACATTAAAACATGACCAGTAAAGGGCACCTAAAGCAAAAAAAGTGCTCAATAATGGATTTTCCATGTTGCCATAGGGGAATGCTTATATGGCCTTAACCGCAGTAATGAAAGTGAGTTTTTCCTCATTTCTAACCTAATTTTTGCTCAAATCTACACAAAACTTGATTTCAAGTGCTTATTACTACCATATTTAGGTAAATGTAGCCCTCAAAGTTTAATATTTGATATTTTTACTAAATTTTCTACACTTTTTACAAGATAGGACATAAAAATCAGCCAAAAAGACCAATTTTCCATAATTTGGACCTATAACTTAAAAAAATGCATATTTTGAAGGATTTTTGTAGTGAATTCCTCTCATGGCAAAGTTAACAAGATCTTCAAGTAGTTTAAAGCTATTTCAAGAAACTCTTCATTTTGCCATGGCTTCAGCTTAAGGCTAAAAACCACTAATTCCACTTCCCATAGGCTTCTATGCTAATTTCACAATATTCAATGGCTTCTCTGGACTTTACCTTAACTTTAACCTGCAGATGACTATATATCAGCATGATTCTACATATGTCAGCTCACAATCCTCAGAATGGCATGTGGGGTTAGCAGACTTGCAGTGCAGTACTGGTCACCGGAAGTGAAGGGTCTATAAATAGCATGGGAAATCCCAGTGTTTTCACAAGATAGGGGTATATTTAAAAATCATTATGGAGATTAGGCTTCACATCACAAGAAGCAAAATGCACCTATAAAATGTACAGAAATGTTTTTCCTTTCAGAAACTGTTTAAATTTTTAAAATAAGATGAGAACTTTTTTCACAGCACTATGAGGAACAGGGGTAATTTCTGCGTAGGACTATTTTTGCGTACGTTCCAAATGCTCATTGGTTGAATTGGTGGTCTGTAACCTATTTCCATTAAGTAAAACCACTCGAGAAGTAGACAAAATAACTAAATCAGGTATCTCAATTAGAATTAATCTAAACCAGTACTTTATCGCATTTATCATGTTACTAGTTGAATCGCTGCTAAGAGCTTGAAAATTAGAAACTGAAAGGATCTTCCGGTATTATACAAAAAAAAATCGATGAACATCAACAATGTTTTTGGTCTTTATTACAAGACCAAAATTATCAAACTGGCTGACTAATTCATTGATTGAAGTTTCACATTCTTTGACATGTATTTCATGCATTACAGAACGAGAACTATTCACAAATCAGATAAACCACGTCTTGTGCTAGAGCGATAGCTAGATATTTATCGAAGCAACAGTCTGCGGACTAACCTAACCTTTCGGGTACAAAATTCTGACTCCAAACAAACCAGTCGTCACTCTATACTTACTCCCATGACCTGCGTTCTTTAAAAAAATATATACACTTGTTGAATGGTCATGAGGAGTACAGTATATTTATTATTCCGAGGTACCTACTATTACCTGAGACAATGCCGGAAGTAATGGTTGACCCCGAGGGTTAATGATATTACTGCTTCCCGAATGACCATTAAACAAGTTACTAAACT
Source organism: Perna viridis (assembly GCA_037379345.1). Taxonomy (NCBI): domain Eukaryota; kingdom Metazoa; phylum Mollusca; class Bivalvia; order Mytilida; family Mytilidae; genus Perna; species Perna viridis. Next base: position 36,336,215 of record CM074514.1, on the reverse strand, counting down.
GTCCATAATTATTTCACGAATTGTGGGACTATGGTTACTTTTTGTTATCTTATCTCGCCGTATCGGATTTTGACGTTGTAGAAGGATAAACCATGCGAATATCAGAACACTGATACGAAAATGAGAATCGGAGGAAAAGACCCGCGTAATTTGATTATTATTATCCCGGTGAATAGTAAAAAACCAAGTGAACAGAACAACCAAAGCCATTCGGGGTAAATAGTTAGTACTACTCTGTCTAAGAATCAGGCAAAATGTGTAAGCATAGATTTTTTTTTTACTATATCTAAGTATTAATACCTCATAACCTCCAGAAATATCCATAAAATATTTGTTAAGTTCGCCTTTTAAGATATTGATAGGTCAAATTTAGTTGAAATACACTATGAAAAATTGCGGAAAAATTTACCCATACATTTAAGTGGTCAAAACATATATGTGTCACTGATCTAAACTCTTCATGCTAAATTTAAAAAGCTTTTCAGTAATTTTCTAGATGCATTGAATATTTCTGAGGCAAAACAGAAGGAATTGAAAAAGCTGAGGTGCCACCATTTGCCAGATTCTTACGCAGAATGGTACATAAAACATAGAAAATAAAAACTGTAGTAAAATACAGTACCTTCTGCACTCGAGGCTAGCACGTTACCACGAGACCGTTGAGGCCGTTACCTAATACAGTGAAATCTTCTGCACTCGAGGCTAGCACGTTACCACGAGACCGTTGAGGCCGTTACCTAAAACGGTGACATCAATTTACCTAGGATTTTCGTTTTATATTCTGTAGTTTTTTCTCTGACTTCCAGTCAAATTTTGCTGTTTGTAGTTGTTTATTATTATTTTTCGATACAATGATATTTCGTCTCTTCAAAACTAATGTTGTATGTTTAATGATGGGAAATACGTGGTTATGAAAGGCACAAGATGTATTGAACATATATTTCTATCTACAAATACACTTGTACAACTTTGTATGATTTTTGTCTTTTCCAATCTAGAATGTACGACAGGATGTTCCTTCTTTATACTATGTATTCAAATTATAATTCTCACGTACCAAAATAGAAAATAAGTATTGCATTCAGGGAAACCGGAAAAATCCGCCTTTTTATCAGTAATATTAAGTAATATTTAAATATCAAAATTGGCATTTTGCGCATATTAATTTAAATTTGAAATTAGTTTAAAATTTAAATTTAAACTTACAAAGTACTCTAAATTCACCCTCTCTTTCTTTTATATACATGTAACAATTTTTATCCTTCATTCCAAACTACATTCTTCTGCCTATTTGAAATACAATCCTCTATCTTCAGCTCACCCATTGCACCATTTCCCACCCACTCTTTGATTCTCCCATCTCCATTTGTCAACCGCATTTCCTTGCTTGCCTTTCGTTAAACATGCACGCTATTGACTGTATCTAATTAAGATTATTGAAATAGAATGCATTTACCATCCGTTAAATGAGAATTGAATGACATTGCATTTTTCTTTGAACCTCCCTTTCTCCTTTGATTATATTTTTATCGGAAGTAAAGTATGTAGTATTCAATGAATGTCACGTTCATGTAATAATAATTGAAGAGCAAAACCCTTTGTGCACATAAACATATATAAAAATAATAAACTTTTCATCTATTCGTTATGGTTAAGGAGGTCACAGAACGTGAGGCGAAAATTACTAATAATCATAAACATGTATCCAATGTTATAAAATTTATATAAAAAATGAGGCTAAAGTGATTTAAACCGTCAATTTTTTAAGCATTTATTTTCCCAGCGGGCACGCCACGTGGATTCAACGTTGAAATCATGTCAGTTCTCAACGTGGAAACAACGTTGAAAAATGGTATTGAAATGAAAATTGAAATGACGTGGAAATTTGACGTTGAATCAACGTTACGCTATCACTTAAATTCCACGTATAAAGAACGTTGAAAATTTACTTAACATCCACGTTGAATTAAGGCTGGTCATAACGGCAGTGATTGAGTTGAAATAGGCCATGTTATCACCAAAAAGTTTTTTTATTTATCTTTTGTTTTAGTAATGCAACAAAAAAAATTCTTTTACATGTATATTTAGTGTATTTTGCTGTATCATACATCAACATCACATGCCATTGAAACAATTGTGAAATAATATACCTTCTCTTTAAGTTTGATCTCAATATAAATAACAAATAACTAAAGGTATGATTGTGTATCCTTTAAATCATGAAAGTTTAAACTGATCATTCAACTTTGTAAATCTTGTTTTATTGTAGTATATTTAAATCTTATCTCATTGCACTCACACTTACAAAAGCCTTCCATTGCTATATATACATATTATATTTGAAATATACAAATTTTTTCGACAGTATCTACCCATTCAACTAGTTCAACCTAAGATGGCAGTAAACAGTCTTTCAAAGTAGATTTTATGTAAACAATGATATACATGTATCAACAACATTTCTTACAAGTTCTGTGAATAGAAAGTTCTTGTGCAACAACTTGTTTCTTAATCCACCAATGTGAAAACTTTGACCTTGCACCTATGAAATAAAAGTATATTTTTTTTACAATTATGCTTTAGATAGATATACCTCTATTTAATGTGACAGACTCTAATTTTTAACATTACTACTTTTACATAATTTGATGTACATGTAATTCATGCATGCAATTTGTGCACTGTCCACCTGTCAATTTTTTCAAGATTTATAAAAATTGAATTGGTTATTTGGTCACTAATATTCCGGATTGAAATAGAGTTTCTAAAAGCCTTTGTAAAATCATATTCAAGTTTTGTGTCAATTTAATACTGTTGGCTTAACAGCATTTCAGAGCTTCTAAAGAAAATATATAAACTTAATGTACATCTACATATTATGCCTGAGATTATTGATCAGTTAGGGAGGTATTGGGCTCGGAAGATATAATACCTTACAAACAGACAATTATAGGAGGTGACATGCCGGTTGTGTGTACTTACATTGTAAACTCTTCCAAGTGTTATAAATTCTTTTTGTACAATATTTATTATCCGTGGCATTGAAGACTGTAAATTCTTTTCAACAACTCAGTGTTACTTAAGTGTCCTGGAATTAAAGGTGTATTTGATAAATCCGATAGAAAGCAAAATAAATATAAAACAGAAAACATCTCCTTGCAATAATCCGAATTAAATAATTTACCAACATGGAAGAAAGTCAGCATCGCATCAGGATTCCCTCCTTTTTTTAGAATAACAGTAATTATACTAAATTTATCATTATTAACTCGAACTAAGACTATAAATAAGCAATCTTGTCACATGTATTATAAAATAACTCTTATACTGTGAAAGAAATGGCTCAATCTGCTCTTTAATCGGCGTTTTCTTTTCGTTCTCCGCAATCCGAGTTTGTTTGCATCTTCAAATTTTAAGAAAGCGGACTGTCCAAAAGAGCATGCGCGAAGTGAAATTTACAAATGTATTCGGAAGTCATTAGTCATTTTTGTTTGATTACATCGTACAAGCTGAAAGGCCGAGTAGTTCCGATTGCATTTAATACTCAATGGCGGTAAATTTCAAAATTATTTAACACGTTTCTTTTATCACATTTGACAAGTAATCAGCGTCAGTGTAATTACAATGTTTTACAACACTTCACAACTATTTATACTCAGTTTAGAACACTAAACATTTTCATAACAGTAAGTTTTTTTTATTATTTCTACATTATCACTCTGAAGTGAAAAAACCGTGGATGAATCCATGTTGAAATTATTGACACGATTTCAACGTTGATACAACGTCGACACACCCACGTGCATTTCGTCGAAACATCAACGTGGAATTTATCCACGTGGATACGACCTGGAATTGACGTGGATTCACGTCATCACCAAATATCCACCATATTCTACGTTGATTCAACGTGGAGTGCTCGCTGGGTTAAAGAGTAATCAAGGGAACCAAGGTTATAGCGGTAATCAAAAGAATGTAATCCAGGGACAAAGACCAAACATGGAAGACAGACATGGACCAGGTGCACCGGTAGGGTAAACGTCCTCTGCTTTTCTAGAAACACCCGCCGAGTTGCTAATAAAAAGCCGTCAGGGGTAGACAAACGAGGAAAGGAAAACTATGACACGTTGAATAAATCAGTTTTCATGGTGCAGATGGATACACCATAACGTGCAGGAGTTCATGATGACGACCATAAAACTTCTGTAGTGATGACTTCAATCTTGTAGCAAAATAACCCTGTTCAGAAGCCTATTTGTTAGAGTTCTAGCGCAATACAAAAAGTCTGCGTAGTTTCGGCAAGCTCTGGCATAACGTATGAGTTGTGATATGAACACTCCATACGCAGTTATTTTGATAAAATAACTATTGTATTTTTTTTTCCACAGTTGAAATTATCTAGGTCGAATAGTGTTATGTGATAGCGGCTAACATCGCGGAAACATTCATAATTATTCATTATTTCCTCTTCAAAAATGGCGTTTATGGTTGAAAGTACGGTTTTATATTTCGCAAATATTGTTATTATAATTGCTTCGATTAATGCATCAAGAGGTGAGCTATCTTTTATACTACCACTGCAAAAATGTGTTTTAATTCTTAAGTGATAATTATTTCCGTTGCCATTCTGTCATTTAAAGTATTACAAATTTTGTTTAATTGTTCCATAACTGTTTATAATCATACCTTAAATGCTTCTTCGTTATTTCTTGAACAGGTAAATTAAAAAAAATAAATTATGGAAACTCAATTTTATCATTGTTTCACCACGGACTGGACATTTACGTCGCATCGTTTTACCTCGGCTGACAGAGAGAGCTAAAAAACGACAGAAATGGCCAGCCCGTGGTAAAACAATGACGCAGTTGAGTTTCCGTGAATTTTTTCGATTCTTATCAGACTAATTTGCTCATATTTTAATAGACTCGGTTCATGTGTTTATCACTTTTTTACAATTTATATGGTCTAAAGAGATTTGAAGCACGTCGTATTAGAACTATAAACCTATGATGTCAATAAGCAGTTGTAATGATATGTTTGTATATCAAACAAACACAATCAGCGGTAATAAAACGAATTTGACTGTTTTTAACTTAACAGTAAAACCGGCAATTTGGGAGGTTCTTTCCGTTACACTGTTAAGTGAGGCAAATAATCGTGAACAGGTCGAGATAGGGTGTCAAGTGTTACATTCGGTCGTAAAGGAGAAGGGTTAATTTAAAATTTAAAAAAGTGTATTACATGTCCTTTTCAAATTACATGTAATCAATTGATAGACATCATTGATTTGTTTGTTAACGTTGCGGTACTGCTGAAATTGAGGTAAGAGTAACATAATTTGTTCACGTTTCTCAATATTCTCCGTTCTCAATCGAGCTGCAATACTTGTCATTTGTTACCAATCTGTTCGCAATCATTTTTCTCACTTGATAGTGTTTTTAAACAATGTACTCTTTTGTGTTTAAAAGTATCATACAATTAGGAAAGATTGCTGTTGAGCCTGTTTGTACCAGAAAAAACTGTTAATTAAATTTTCATTAGTTTTTGAAAATGAATTTTACACCTCATTATTCATTGTACATGTAGTTATCACTAGTTTTCTTATTATTATAGATATTTGCAAATAGTACATGTATAATTTCACTACAGGGAAACTATAATAGTAACAAAACTTATACAAATTCTCCTGATTTAAATCTACTTGATAGCGTACTTCATTATTTTCCTGTTTAAGGGAAATACTTGAAAGCATCAGTCTATAGAATAAAAAGTTCAATTAAACTGACTTATTCAAGTATTCGTAAGGAGGTAGTCACGCGAGGGTCATGCAATGAATGAGACGGTGATAGAATTTCCTGACTTTATTAATTTGATTAAATTGATTAATATGAAGGTGTATCCATGTATCAAGGGAAAAGGTATGTCAGAAAAGCCCAATGAATAATCTTTATCACTTTCAAAGTAAGAAATTACTGGTGAATTTGAGTTCTATCAATTCTGAGAACTTTTTGTATTTTTTTAAAGTTACAGATTATTAGTAAATCATGAAATTACACCGAATCTTATTTTATTCTTATCAACATAAATAATGAATAACATCTTTAAAGTTTCCAACATTCTCTTTAGACAAAACATTTTCAATGGTCTTAGCATCTAATCGAGGCTTGCATGAGTTCATTTTGCATGACAACAGTTGCAACATCAGTCACAAGAACGATTTATTGAGGGATGTAAAGGTGTTCGGTCTCGGAGCCCATATATCCAGAAATCTTCTGTTTTGGATAGAGGAACGAAAAACGTACAATAAAGAAACTGGAGATAGAAAGGATGGATACCAAATGTCAAGGTAAATTGCAAATATTTGTTGCGGCTATTATTATTTATAGCATCATCTTCTATACTTCAAGCCTGATGGCGCTTGTTTATAGATACAATGCTTTAAAATGCTGCATTAATTTGTCATGATTTTATGACATTGTTTTTTTTCTATAAATGCAATTTTAAATAGTCCAGATCACCTCTTTTCTGGGTAGAAGGTTTTCCATATTTAAGTAAGTTCGTCTGAGTTTTTGTTTTTTATTTTGTTTTTGTTTTGTTTTTGTTTATTTTTTTATTTTTTATTTTTTTTTTGTCTTTTGTTTTTGTCTTTTTCTTTCGGGGTGGGGGGAAGGGGGTGGGGTGGCTCTCTTTGAAAGAATGCATAACCAAGTAATGACTAAAGTTGTCATACATGATTACATAATTTTTATTTCTCAAAATAAATATGACACTATCAGCTTCGAAATAATAAAAGTATTTTATATTCCTTCTATTTTATATTCCATATATTTTAACTCGTGTTAGTTACATGAAATGAGCAAATATATATCTATTTATATAGTACAAACTTAAAGTTTAAATCAAAAATAATTTTTATCATTGGTTTGTAAGCATAATCCAATATGGCATATTGTTAATTTTGAAAACCAGGGACATATATATATGACACTGTTTCATTTGTGTAACACCGATTATACTTTCACATGATTTCACCGAGAGAACATCAGATTAGATGCGCTATCCCGTTGTCCAGTGTTCACAAGCAACAATGATGTGCACTCCTTAGGTTAATGGTATAGTCAGTAACATGTCTAAAAAAAATGTTATTCATCACATGTATCTTTTAATTATCTTTTAAATAATATGTTTAATTACATATTTCTTTCTTTTGTGATTACAGGGCCTTTCTTGTTGAAGGTACTCTTACTAATCGAACAGTTATTATCGACAATGTAGACCTAGTTTCTACGTTAAGGGTGGACTGGATTTATGATCATTTGTACTGGGTTGACAACGACAGGACATCAATAAAAGTTGCTTCGTTTGATGGGAATTCGATTAAAACAATTTATAAAGACAATTCAGCAGAAATATCTGACATAGCACTCGATCCAAGAGAGGGGTAATATGAAAAATATTTAGCACACTTCCTTTTGCTTCGTTTGATTAAAGCAATTTATAAAGACAATTCAGCACATATATCTGACATAGCACTCGACCCAAGAGAGTGGTGATATGAAAAAAATTAAAGCACATTTTTTTCTTTTCCTTTTTTCAAATTGATATGCTAACATCAATCTAACACCTACTAATACTTTGTAATAATCTTCAACGGAACACAAACACACATTCAATATATTGTATGCAATTAAACACTTTTGTAATACATATGCTACAGATAAAGTAAAAACCCAGAGACTAGTTTGGGAACCCTTACAAACATAGTGGAAAAATATACGTTATTAAGGCAAAAGAGCCGATGTAAAGGAAAGTAGCAGAGAAGGAAAATTCATAGAACACGTTACAGAATATGTACTTGATATCAACTGACTAAGACAAACCAAACAATGAATGACATGAAAAGAAATTACACACAAAAGCGACATGAATCCAAAATAAATTAACGTTTTATAATTTTGTTTTCAGTTGGATGTACGTCGCTTTTATAAAACCTATTTCTACCATTTCCCGAATTGGTATGGACGGTTTCAAGCACGAGATTATTTTTTCAATGACTGATGGCTATGCCCATAGATTAGTATTAGGTAAATAAGTTTATCTTAGATGAAAATGGCTATTTAGCAATATTTCAAGAAAAACAGGATTATAGAAAGGGATCTTAGAATGCAATATTGCAGATGTAAACATAGTGAACAAATGTACACAGCCTTTGAACGGTATAAACTTGTCATCCCGTCTATATGCTACCCACGGTTCTTCATCTGCTTTGATCCCAATCCCCAATCAATAATTCTTGTTTCTCCATGAAAAACCCCCATACCCTTTTCAATTAAATTTGTTTTAGGTTTACATACAATATTTTGCATTTTACATGTAGATGTTTAAAATCTAAAATGTTGAAACTATTGATTTTCATGAAATCAATTACAATTAAAGTTAAAAAATATGCGTTAACAAACCATTTTTTTTTTTTTTTTTTTTTTTTTTTTTTTTTTTTTTTTTTTTTTTTTTTTTTTTACATTTAAAAATTCGAATTTGCCTTCAAATCCATTTATTTATTTTAGAATTGATAATTTACTCTATTCAACTATTGTAGTTCTTATTACATGCATGTGTATCTAAAAGACGCGTTTCTGATTGATTGATTGATTAATTGATTGAATGATAGCGTTTAACGGCCAGGCATCAATATGTCAGCTATATCCAGGCGATGAACATGAAATGGATGATACAATAAACATGAAATGATGATGAAAAAAAAATGGGATGGGATACAAGAATTACAGGGTCGACGAATTTTGATTGCCAATGGAAATCACAACCATGTTGCTCTTTTGGTGGAGTGCAGTAGCCCTAGCCAAGATCCGGAGCGCTATTTAGTTTTCTTCTACAACAACATGCTATGGGCTTACGCATTGGACATCCAGATCCGCATGGGGGCCAGGTGTTTCTGACAAATATATCTAAACAACTCGTTAGAGTTAAACAAGGTTGTCAAATGTCGTATTTTAAGTTAATAAATGCAACGAAAATGATACGAGACCTTAAATTAGCTTATTGAAAGGGCTAAAACTACTCCCTACTACCTTCTATTAGTTCCCTTGTGTTTGCTTGTTCTTCGCCTGTCGTATTAATTTATTTTGCAGTCCCTGGTTTTGCCGTTCTCCATATATTTTATCTCATCGTATTATTTGGTATATGTTGATTTGTTTTGTATTCACAGATTTAAATGATCATAGTATATTCTGGATAGACAAATTAAATTTTGACATCAAGTCAGCTTACATGGACGGAAGTAACGTCAACTGTTTTATTCATACTCCGTCAAGTCTTCAGTACCGACGGTATTCGTTCGGACTTTCTGTCAACCAATTCTCTGTTATTTGGTCAGATTTCACCACATCAAAGATAAATTGGTCTTGCAGGAAGTCGCGCAAATCGAAAATGTTGAAAATTGATAAAGTTTTACCCAGGGATCATGTGGTATTTGATGACGCATTACAACCTCCAGGTAAATTAAACTCAACTTGTGAATAAATATACCTACAATAAGTGACTCAAAACTTTCCACACTACGACTTTTTAAACGCAATCTCAATTTGCCTTTTCTGTAATTTTAAATGAATTCATTTCTAATCAGTAGCTATTATGTATTGTTTCTAAGACATTACTATGATATTATGACTAGTGGCGGATTCAAATATTTGCAAATAATGGGGGGACTCCAAGGCATATCATTTCCCCTAAGATAAAGCATGAAATATACGCAAAATGTATACTGTGCTCATTCTAAAATAATAGTGAGTTGCTTGAATACTTACTTCTTATATAACCATTCCAACGTTTAAACATTACAAATGCTTGAGAATTTAAAAAAAAAAACAGTCTGATCATCACAATTATTTGCTTTTCTCATCTGAGTAGACTTTTTGTCAAGTGTTATTCCCTCTGACACTTTTTTAACAATTTTTACTTGTATTTCAGTTGTATTCATATCCATTCAACTTTTTTTAAATGTTGATATATTTTGCTAATTCATTATACATAACATCATAGTTTCTTGGTGGTGTGCTCAATTAGTATTGTTTTAGTTTATAGCAGTCTTATTTTTAGGGAGAAAGCTGGTCAAAACATTTCAGTATAATGTTTTAGGTTGTAATTATTGTAATGCTACAGAAGGAGCGTCTTGTCCTCATTTGTGTCTTCCATCATCTAATGCGTTCTATGCCGACAAACCATACAGTTGCCGATGTCCAGACAATAGTGACGACATTTGCATTGCTAAAGGTAGTAAACTTTATGTGACAAAGTTTGTAATGGCAAGATATACTGTTTTAGTTTTATATAGACCCAACTTAAATTCATAAATGTTGAGACTGTTGTAGTCATTATGTAAACATTTCTCGTTTGCAATAGTTGAAGCACTACATGATACATGTAATTGGTGTGTAGTTACTATCCTAGCGATCTTATCAGATTGAACATATCTTAACATTATGAAATATGCTACATTAAATGCTTTATTTCTACGTTCAGAACTAACTGAGCAGTTTGAAAGTCTACCAAAGTGTCGGCGGATTCTTAAAACTACATCCAGTCAATGCTCTTTCCCTGCTTGTTCTGTCACTGGAGACTTCAAACCATTACAATGTGATATATTAAATGGTTTACATTCATGCTGGTGCACTGACAAATCCGGCACTAGGGTACCAGGGACTCTTATGACAGCCCCAGAAGAACCAGATTGTATACACGGTAATATCAACCTGTCTTCAGCATCATCTTTAGAGGATTTGATCGAGGAGTTGTGTTGATTTGTTGACAAATTGATATCATGTTGATTTTAGCTAGTTGGATTTCATATTATTTAATTGTGTTAAAAAAACAGATCAATTTTGTTGGGTTTTTTTTATTGCTGACTAAATCAACACAGTATTTTGAATGCCTTGTAAATAAATACCACTTTTAAGGGGCAGTCCGTGCAAGAAACAAGCAGTGGGTGAAATATGTCCTTATATTACCAAACGCTATGAAACGTTGAATAGAATATAATAGTATCATCAAAATTAAAACATAAAACAAGTCTTTCTTTTTGTTTTCGCAAAATGAGTTATAATTTCATTATTATGAAGAGAAAATTAAAATTGTAAAGAAGACATTTATCTCTTTCAAGGACCCAGTATTCTTACATTTTACTAAAACCTTTCCAAATACATCCAGTGATGCACAGAAACTCTGATTTGAAGTTTATAGAATTGCAAGAATTGAAGATAGTATCAGCTCGGTAGGTTTTTTACAAGAATGTATGATATTTACTCAATTTCAAAAAGTTGAACTTAAAATTCATCTGATGTTTTACACAGGAACCAACTTAAAACAGTGCGTTTTTATGCTGCTCCAATGCAGAAATGGGACAATAAAATTAAGCTATGAACCAGTTTGCAATCCTTTGGGCGAGTTTCAGGAGTTTCAGTGTGATAAAAGTAGCTGTTGGTGTGTTGATGAAAATGGCGAAGAAACAGGAAATACTAAAGTCCCTTTGCCTAGATATCCGACATGTAAAGGTAAGGAAACTTAATCCTGTCGTGTTATATTTATCTACTACTTCCGATGTTGTTGTTACGTACATCCTGACCTATCATGTTTCGGGTAACTGTGACTGATATGAATAAAGAAAACATTAAACTGAGAATTTTTTACCTAGCTTAAACCAAACATTGTAGATGTTTATATGATTATAAAAAGCTCTGTTAAAATTTTTGGTAGTTCGTGGTGTTTATCTTATGCCTTCAACAGTTTTAAAACGTTGAATATATATTCAAGTAATTATTTATTTATGTCCCATTTATACATCACAACTCGAGTGGTAATAAATTTCTGAATCTATCGTATAGGTCATACGTCATATATTCATACCAGACACTTCACAGGTAACAACAGGTTTTTCATTATATACTAGATGTATTATTTCTACTGGTTTATCCTTAGGTGAAGGCGTAGAAATAATAGTGTTACGTCAAATCTTGATGCTACATGCAATTTGTTCCGATCTTTTCAACAATAGGGTTAGATAATTATGTATATAATTGAGGTTTAATTTTATATGGACTTGGTGACAGGAATTTATATATATATTTAGCACTGAACCCAAACTATATTATGTAAAGAATAATGGATGATGCTTTATTGTAATATTTGACACTGAACTTAATTTTCTTACTATTAATACATTATTCAGTACAGCTAAATTTGTCAAAAACCAAACTTATTTTATTTTAGATATTTGTTCAGTGATGAAGTCAATGATAAAGTGAAATAAAGTCAATTAGATACAACAAATGAGCTATTGAAGTGTGGAATCGAAACCATTATTGAATGTTTGAAAGTTCATTGAAAACAAATAAGTAGTGATAAATTGAAAATCATTATCCAAATTTACCAATTTAAAGTAAAGTCAAAATAGGAATTCCTTCAAATAGGTACCCTTTATACATGTACTAGCATCATATATAGAAACTGAAGTCATATCAACTGTATATAGCAATTTAGTTTCGTATAAAAAAAATATGTATTAGACAACAATCAGTCACGTTGCTTGTCCATTTAAAGAGACACCACTGGAGAACAAAGCAACAACTATACATATAGCTGTGTAAAACATACAACAACTGAATTAGATTCCGGTTCATTATAGTACATTGATGTGTTACATTAAGCAAGCAGGCAAAATGCTACGCAAAGTTAATGGCGTTTTAAAGACTAATCAAAGGAACCAGGATTCAAGCTGAAATCAGACAAAAATCAGACATGAAAAACAGACAAACACAACAAAGAACATAAATTAACTAAAATACATACATACAAAGAATCAAAAGTAAACGAGCAACTCGAGCTCCACTCGAAACTGGGAGCATGGACCAGGTGCACCGGTAGGGTAAGCGTCCCTGCTTTTCTGGAAACACCCGCCGAGTTGCTCATCATAAAAGGTAGACGAAAGAGGAAAGGAAAACTATGACTCGTTGTTATCAGTTTTCATTGTGCGGATAGATACACCGTTCATGTTGACGACCATTAAACTTCAGTAATGATGACATCAATCAAGTATAATCAACATAACCCTGTTCCAGAAGCTTAATTTAAGAGGTCTGTGTGGTGCCGGAAAGCTCTGGCATAACGTATGAGTTGTGATATGAAAACTCCATTCGCTGGTGCCGAAGGGATGTTGCCACAAATGAAAGTTTGTCACGTTTGTCGTAACGTTTGTTCAATTGTTTTCCTTTACCATCGGTCTCTAAGGGATCTCTTTAGGTCAAGTTATAAGGCTGGCTTCTGTATTATCCTATATTTCAGATTCTGTGGGAGAGATGCTGTGTATCAAATCCCGAAACTAGGATTGTGTAAGGATAAAAGGTCATCTATATAGCGGAAACTGAGATTAAAAGATCTAGTCAAACCGTTTTCTTTGTTTCGGGTCAGATCAGCTTTAAAGTAAGCCTTATAAGATTGAAGGAATAGGTCAGCCAGTAGAGGAGCACAATTTGTTCCCATTGGAATGCTGACCGTTTGTTGAAAAACGCGTTCACCACACTGGACAAATATGTTGTCGATAACATCTTCTATATATTTGGAAGATTATTTGGAATTATGTTTACAAAATATGGAGAATCCCCTGCCAGGAACTATATAGTGTTGTTGTAATACTTGAGAACTTCTTTGACAGCTGTATAGAATTTAAAAGTTTTGAAAAAGGTTTGTTGGTACATTGTTCAAATTCTTCGTCTTTTTTACTTTTTTCGCTACGCTCAACTCGTCAACAGATAAACATTTTGGAAGTACCTATTAATGTTTTCCCTGATATAGCATAATTGGAATCGACATCTCCATGAGATATCATGCATTAATTAACTGGCCTTGTAAACAATCATTGCAAGACGGATTTGGGTAAGCTAACACTTAATAAAGTTACGTACGTGTAAATGGGTACCTGGAAGAAATCCGGAAATTTTCCTATTCATTTCAGTAATATTTTAGGTAAACAAGGCGATGAGGTTAAGGGAAACTCTCATGTAAAACAAATATTCATAGTGGTACATGAGCGATATTTTGTTTTATTTAGAACATTATTACGAGAACCGAACGTATATTAGGTCAAAAGTTTTAGTAATACAACGTTCATTCAAGACGTCAATTGTATATCTGGCTACGTCTGGTTTGTCATTAACGTAGTAGTTTGTTTTGTTTTGTTATTTATTTTATTTTGTTTTGTTTTGTTTTGTTTTGTTTTATTTTTTTTTGTTTTTTGTTTTTGTTCTTTTTGTTTTTGTTTTTTGTTTTTTTTTTGTTTTTTTTTATTTATTTTGTTTTTTGTTTGTATTTTTTCTTGTGTTTCACCATGAACCAGCTCTACAACTGGCATTTTCTGAAAGTTATATGGATAATACGCAAGACTCCTTTTTTTTTCTGATAAGTAAACAAAAGTGTTTGGGTTTGTTTAGTTGTAAGGTAAAGCATCTATTAACTTCAACATTCGTGTAAAAATTTTTCATTTTAATTATAAATTTTGGGTCACATTTACGTACAATACGTTTGAATATGAATTCGTAAGAACGTTTTTTTTCATATTTTACTGAAAGCAACGTTTCGATGATAAACAAGTTTAATTGCAGTTTAAAGCAGCTTCAATGGATTTATCTATGTACAATATACAACTGAAATCAAGATATCAACAAGCTCCTTAACATTATCGGAAATTTGAAAAATCTTGAGTAGCAGGGACTCGAACACAAGATACATGTACCTTTCTTCAATCGATTCTTTTATATCATTTTCCGGTATTTTTTTTTTTTTTTTTTTTTTTGTATTTTTAAGCCGTTTTATTTACGCAGTTGTTCCTATCAAATACTACTATACAAAATCAAACATATGTTTCACACACACACAAATAGAACATCTAAATACAAATACGTAGTGCTTGGGAAAGATCTTCCTTATACTTTGTACAACGATTCCAAATCATCTTCTTAATATACCATTGAAATTATCATTATTTGTTCAAAATATTTCAGTATAAATAAGACACCTTCAATAAGGAATGTGGTAAATGTACAAATGTGGTGTAAATTTGATACCATTTAAGACCTGTATGTTTGTCTTCTAAGTATAAAATCGTGTGTGTTGTATTACCTCGATGGCGTTCTATCTGTTCGTTACTTTATAAGTTCCGTGTATGATTAAGCGTAAGAAGGTAGACCTAGGGTAAGGGACACAACTCTTAGAAATCATTGGAACGTTTGTATTCATCATTTTACTTCAATCTCATTTAAGCATCAGATTTCACTCTGTTTAAGAGAAAAGCTTGAAAGGCTTTTGTGAAATTGAATATGATACAAACATATCAATGATTTCAAGAGTTATCTCCCTTACTGTAGGTCTACCTCCTTAAGTTGACATTTGAAATTAACGAACAACATATCACTGTTCTGTTCACCACACAAAATTCAAACAAGGCACTTGCTAACCGCAATAACATATATGTTCCACCATTTTAATACAGTATCTCTTTAAAGCTATATTGGGAAAAGTTATAATACATTCGTCAAAATTATTTGAAGCCGTGAAGTTTGCAATATCAAATTTCATTATTCTATAAAAAATATACGGTATATTGTGCCCCTTGCTTGAGCATTATTGGTAACACAAAATAGTCAACATCACATATAAACATATCCCCAGCCCCACAATAAAACAATACAGATTTAATTGACATTCAAGACTTGAATTGGAAGTTGGACCAATATCAGTATGTACTTAATACAATACACCATTAGATAAAAATTCAAAGATAGTTTGCCTTAAAAAAATGTTTACCCCCATTTGTTGCAAAGTTAAAAGGGATATAGTTCCCTCAAAATTTCAGACGGGCAAGGCAAAAAAAATGCCGTAAACCCAACGTGCGGGATACAAGATTAAATATTAACAGAAGTCTTGTTTGTTTTTGTTTTTTTTTTTTTTTTTTTTGTTGGTTTTTGTTTGTATTATTATTTTTTTGTTTTTGTTTTTTGTTTTTGTTTTTTTTTATTTTTTGTGTTTTGCTTTTTTTTTGAGTGATTGCCCATACACCCCCTATATACATATATTTTTTTCGTCTTTGCAGAATCATTTAAGGTTCATTTCGTGGTGGCAATGGTGACAACAGGCTTGCTTGCACTTTTTGGTATGATAGGGTAAGGTTATGATTGTTTGAACAAATGTCTTGAACGAACGTTTTCCCGTAAATTATTTTATACCAAACTAAAACGAGTTGGTCGGCATTCCCATGTTGAGAAATTGTACTCCTCTACTTGCTGACCTATTCCTTCATTCTTGTGAGATTGACCTTATAGCTGATCTGATCCGAAAGAATGAATATCGTTTAGCTAGATCCTTTAATCTCAGTTTCCGCTATATAGATGACGTATTATCTTTAAACAATCCTAATTTTGGGGATTTGATACATCGCATCTACCTCACAGAACTTGAGATTAAAGATACTACACACACTGTGTAGTAAGCCTCATATCGTGACCAAATTTCCGACAAACGTGATGACTTTTCATTCAGAATTGTCAACTTTCCTTCAATCTATGGCAACATCCCTTCAGCATCTGCGTATAGAGTGTTCATATCACAACTCATACGTTATGCCAGAGCTTGCCAAAACTACACAAACTTTTTGTATCGCGCTAGAATTCTAACAAATAGGCTTCTGGGTTATGTTGCTACAAGATTGAAGTAATCACTACAGATGTTTTATGCTCGTCATCATGAGCTCGTGAATCGTTATGATGCATTCATCTGCGCCATAAAACTGATTTATTCAACGTGTCATAGTTTTCCATTCCTCTTTCGTCTACCCCTGACTTGACTTTTTATGAGCAACTCGGCGGGTGTTTCTAGAAAAACAGAGGACGCTTACCATACCGGTGCATCTGGTTCTTTTCCCAGTGTTTAGTGGAGTCCGAGTTGCTCATTTGCTTTTGTTACTTTTGTATGTATGAGTTAAGTTACTTCATGTTCTTGTTGTCTATTTCTGTTTGCCATGTCTGGTCTTTGTCCCTGGATTACATTCTTTTGATTACCTCTAAAACTTTGGTTCCCTTGATTATTCTTTTACCGGAGGCATGCATTTATTATTTTTTCTGTTGGCCGCAGTAGTTCATTATTTCGTATATTTGTATGTACCTATAGACATAGCATAGCAGATCAACTTTAAAATTATCGTAACTAATTTGGTGATTATATTAAAACAGGTGTCTGATTTACCGCTATAAGTTTAAACAATCCTTATACACAGAATTTATACAAGTACAAACCGAGTTGTATTCCGATTTTGAGGCTCAGTACGAAGATATTTCGGATCTAGACTTACCAGCAATACCACGACTGATTACTAATGCAGAATACGCGGTTCCACAAACTCTTTCACGCAAGTCTACAACAGATACAAACACGTCTATCACTGGAGATTCAGCTGGCTATCTAAAGCCAAATAACTATCTGAATGGAAAAGTGTTTTGGCAAAAGGTATTGGCTAATGCTAAGAGGTCAGAAGTTCGAAAGTTACTGGATTTGAAAAGAGTTAGCATCGTAGAACATAATAATGTTGGATATGCAGTGCCAAGGAAAATTGGTGTCAGGAAGTCAAAGGCAGCTGAGATATATGCAGACTCAGCTATAGTCACATAGCGCAAATCTGTTGATTCTTGTAAATCAATAGTTGAAACGGAACAAAGCGATTTCTTTTCTTCTTAACCTGTCATCATATTTTACGTTTTAAATGGGTAGTACAAGTAGAATAAATGACTAACTGTGGAACCGTGGGAAAAGTAATGCGTAATAACTTCATACATCATCGCTTTTTATATACTGTAAATTAAACGTAATAAGACATGATTGTTATCACATTTATTCATTTATAATTGACATTAAGGATATTGCAGCACAATGTATAGTTAATCTGAACTTGTAACATTTTGTTTTAATTTTTGAAAACGTTATAGTTTATGATATTTCATCGAGTAGTTTATTTTTTTTGGTATATTTTTTTATCATACCTATGGGTAAATGAAACTGTATAAGATTTAATATAACTTCATACATATCTTTAAATATTACATGTACTAGAATTTTACAACCCGTCTAACTCTTGACATGCAATAGAATAAAAATTAATATAACAGAGCATTTCAACAATACTGGCTGCATGAAGGAGTTATATCTTACACAAGCAGTCTTATGTACAATCTGGGTGAGAATTAGGCAATGGATGGCCTAATTCTTAATTTGATATGTTTTGCTCAAAAAGTATTCAATTCTTCTAGAAAGCAACTGAAAAGTTCTGTAAACTCTTCCTGGAGTATCTGAGACATATATATATTTAGACTGCTTCTATAAGGAAACAGTGTGGGAAAAATTTCCCCCATTTTTTTCCATAGTGCATTTCAGCTAAATTTGACCTATCGATATCTTAAAAAGGTCAACTTCACAAACACTTTGATGGTTCTTTCTAGATGTAGTGAGGTATATATATAAATACTTGGATTTTGGAGTAAAATCTCTGCGTTTTTTTTTTCTTCGTGTGCCACAACTTACATACATTTTGCCTGGTACTGGTACTTTGACAGAGAACTTCTTTATTATGTGTTACATATTAAAGCCGTTGTATTCTTAAGATAGAGGGAACATACTCATCTGGTTAATAATCAAAGGCTTAAGATGTGTGTGTGTGTGTGTGTTTTGTTATATATTTTTCGTAAGATTTGTTTTGTTTGTTTGTTTGGTTGCTTTGTGAGGTCTGTTTTCGTTTACTTGTGCTCTTCAGGATTTTCACAGTTGCCTACTATTTCCATATTTTTTTGGTTCTTCTATTCGATTTTGATCTCCCCATTGTGACTCATCGATAGCCTTGACCCTCGATTTTACTTTGTAAAGTACTGAATGGTGATTTTCCAATTATTGAATGTTAGTATAAATACGTATTTGTATTAATATATATGCAATAAAACATGTCTAAAGTAAACTTCCAAATGAGATTAAAATGATCACTTCGGTAGTCTTGGTATAATTCTTTATTATGGCTAAATAAGACAATTTTTATACACACGTTACTTTTATATACAACTCACAATACAGGAATATTTTATAGTCTTTTAAGACAGATGTTTTGCTGGAAGTAAGTGGTTACTGATAGGTTTGACGGTATAAACAAATTCATAATGCCTATCTAAACAATCAAAGCTAAGAACTGGCACTTAAAATATTATGATATGGGTTTTCTAAGCTTTTTTTCCAAAGCTAATTATGACAAAACTTTTCTCTTAAAGTTTAGTTTTGATTAAGTACTGTAGTTTTCTATAGTATATCTGGTGTTGAGAACCTGATGATGTTCGTAGAATTTCCAGAGCAACCATTCTTATCTAGGGACGTTTATGTAAGCTGTTGTGCCATATGCATATTTAAAAATTGCATTAGTGGCCTCATGAAACTTCTAAAATCATTCATGGAAACAATTCTATATGTTGCTGAAAATAGATGGTTGTCAGTGGAAAAATCGAAACAATTATCAAATGTTTTATGCGTATTAATTGCGAATCTGACTTGAATTCTATCAGTTTTGCAAAATGTTACGGATCAAAGCATTTAAATTATTTTTTAACCTCTCAATTTTTAATTTAACTTCATATTGGATTTGTTATAAAAACAGTCTGCAAAATATTTAAATTTTGACATTGATCATCCTCTATATTTGTTTCAAATGCTGCATTTGAGATGTTACT
The DNA here is from genome assembly GCA_037379345.1 of Perna viridis. Classification (NCBI taxonomy): domain Eukaryota; kingdom Metazoa; phylum Mollusca; class Bivalvia; order Mytilida; family Mytilidae; genus Perna; species Perna viridis. The sequence continues at coordinate 36,316,401 of CM074514.1, read as the reverse complement.
CTAAAACAGAAGCAAGCACGACATACCGTAACTGAACTTGAATAGGCTTGTTACAATTGTAAGTGAAGAAACATCATCTATAAATATAAGTTCGTAATAAAAAGATTAGAAACAATAATGGAAACAAACTAGAGTCTCTAGAGAGCCTGCATCGCTTACCTTGTCAAAATGAGTCTTTTCGGCTACTAAAGCAAAATCTCAAAATTGGACTCTTGTCCCAACTGTACAATTGTCATAGAAATCAGTTAATCAATATAGAGCAGTTTAGTTTCTCAACCGGATTCTAAATCATAAAATAAATCTCTGTCAATATTAGCACAGTGAGATAAAGATATAAAAACAAATATGTGAAATATGCTAAACCAAAGACAGAATATGATTAGGATTAAATAGGGAAAAAGGACCATGCGTAATTCCAGCATTTGTTTGTTTGTTTTGTTTGTTGGGGTTTAACGCCCGAGCAGCAATATTTCAGCTATATTCAGGCGATGAACATGAAGCGGATGATAAAATGAACATGAAATGATGATAAAATGAAAAATGGGATGGGACACAAGGAAAATGGGGTAGAGAAATTTTGATTGCCATTGGAAATTGGGAGAGGTGAATAGGGTCGTGCAAATTAGCCTCCTGTGGCGGAGCCCTGTGGTTCCTACTCCGGGAGAACACCACAGTAGGGTCCTTTAACGTGCGAGGGACGTGGCATCTTTTCCAACACGGTGCACCACTATGATTTGCGGTCAGGTTTTCCGTATTATAGCCTGACAACCCCAGCATGTAACACGCCAGGGGTATCCCATTCCACCACCTGGGGCACACAACCCAGTTGCTCTGTGGGCAGAGCTCCCTTGTCCCCGGCTAGGGTTCTGAGCACTATTTAGTCGCCTTTTACGACAGGCTTAGTGCTGCTGCAGGCCTATTCTTTTGACACCCGGACCTGCACGGGTCAATTCCAGCATTACTGGACGGGTCTTTCTGAAAATTTCAGCACTGGGCTATATAACATGCTGATCCATTTTCCCCTGCATGATTTTCACTACACCAAACATTTTGGATTTATATGCAAAAATCTAACTTAAATACTAGGTCTATTTTTAGTAGCAGTGACCATTTTTTCACCAGAGCAAAAACCCATACACAGATATTGTTAAAGAGATTCTAAAGTACATTCATGTTTGATAAGTTGAAATGCAATGATATCAGATGAGAAGGTTTCAAAGTAGGGAATGTAAAAATATGCAAAAATTCAATTTCAAGGACAATAACTCTAAAATCCGTCAACAGACCTTAAGCTCTCTGAAAATATCACAATAGGTCTATCCATTTGTGCTAATCAATTTAATCCATGCCAGAATTTTTTTTTTCACATTTAAACAAAAATCTGCAGAAATCTGTAATTTGACCCCTGTTGTCTATTTTTAGTATCGGCAGCCATTTTTTTTCGCCAGATCAAAAATACTAACACAAGGGTCGTTACAGATACCATAAGAAACTTCAAGCAATATTTGGGTACAATCTGTCCATTTGTTTATAGGAGATGTTTGAAAATTTTACGGACACGACGGACAATAAAAACACTTCCTCTTGAAGGGTAAATAACAATATCAAGTAACTGAAATTGACACGATTTTTCCCTGAAAAGGTCTTTACAAACAATAAGACCACTTCAATGCTGTCTCATGTTACTAGGAAATCGACTAGTGTGAAGATCTAAAACTTTTTAAATTAATCATTACATAAGGAAGTTGACGAAGAAAAAAAGTATTTTACACCAAGTAAAGTTTGGATTAAGAATGTTTTTGGTAAACGTCACGTCTTTCCTTTTATTTCTAACCCAGGAAGTTGGTATGTTGTTTTGTATAGTTATTGCAGCATCATTTTTTTCATGTTCATGTTCATCATTTAAGCATATAAGAGAATGCATGCTAGATGTCATTTCATTGCTGACTTATAACATTTTGACTTATTGATATCAAGACTTTGCTATTACATGAAATATGTTATAGAGTGATTGTCTTTAATGTTTATATATATTGTATTAAATAGCGACACATTTTGTTGGATATCCAGCTACTAATTGGATTGAAAGTTCACAAGCATGTTCTAAGGTTCCTTTGGGCGATGTCAATATCTCGGATATGAGAAATGTGGCCGAACTACTTAAGATTGACAAAACGAACCGTGTTTGGACAGGATCAAGAGTGACGTATTCTAAATGGACATCCTTTATAGGTGTGTAATAAAAGGTGATGGGAAATGCAAAAGGAGATAAACTACTCACTACCTTTGTATGGACATATTGATTTCTCTCCTATTATGCACACGTAAAAAAGCAACGGAATTAGAAAAAAGGGAAAACCAAAGCATTGTTTAATGCAATTTTCTATAAACAACAAATACCGCGTTTCGATATATTTAATGTCGCAGGACTTGTATTCATAAATTTAAAACATATAATCCCTCGGGCACTGTAAGTCTTCCCTTGAAATAATTCACAATGAAAGACTGTAATTGCTAAACACAAATTTGTAGAAATGAATTTGTAACAAAACTAAAACGTAATCCAAAAAAGACGACTTTTGAATAGAAATTTACCGCCTAAAATTTATTTTGTTAGCATTACAAATATCGTGAAAATCATTCTACCGAATCTAAATGATGTAGAGGTAACTTCACATAATTTAGATATATTTTAAAACAAAGGTCCTAGTTTGTTGAATCATTGATACACTCTTTTCAAAATTGTGTGGATGAATAAGCCCCTTTGTGGATCTAACTCCGACACACACAAAAAATTCAACTCTATTCATTAAGATATTCTTGAATCATATGTATGCATGTAGAACATATGACGGAGTTCGTGATGTGATCTAGTTGAAACCTAAAATGCTCAGGAGGGGACAAATGTATATTACTATCTTAAATGTTTCTGACCGAATTTTTGTCCTACTTGATACAAATGGCAATGACCTCTTTGAAAACAAAGGGTGCTGTTTCCGATCTTAATTACTTGTTTTTCCAAGTTTTCATTTTAAAATTTCCTTAAATGACATCCTAAAGAGGGAACGGAAAAATATGTTTACGATAATTACCATAACGGATACGGAACATATCTGGGTAACCATTTTCACGCAAGAACAATGCGATTATGTTACACTGTTACTCCGTCCCTCTTTTTGAATGTGTTATGATAACTACTTCGTTTGCCTGGTTGAAAATTAGTTAACACACATTGTAACATAATTTTGAATAAACAAGAATAATCCAAGATTTGAAAAATACGCAAAATAACGAAAACAGATTTTCAGTTATGCAATGGTTAGCTCAACTACAGCAATAATTAATACACTACTTGTTTGTTGAAAGCTTCCCATTTGAAGGTGTATGGGTGAAGGGGAATGGAACGATGGGGTATGGGGATGATTTAAGGGAGTTGGAAATTTTCAATGGGGAGGATGGAGGAATTGGTTTTAGAATATTTATGGATATAAGACAAACATATTAAATTTAGTTAAGAATAACAGCTATGATGTTGAAAAATTAAAAAATGCAAATTTTAATCTGATAATGTAAATATTTGATAAGAAACATGCAGTGGTGATTTGTCTATGGGGAATGGGAATGGGGACAATATGGAATTGTAATGATATGTGGTGTAAGTGGGAAATTTATACCATTTAAGAGTTGTAACTCACCCATTTATTATGTTCAGCATGTTATAGGGACCAGGCAAGAATAATGTTTCCTAAAATTATTCTTAAAAATTTAAATCCACGAAATTCATAAAAACTGGTATCACATGATCAGCGGTACTTTTATAGTGTTAATATCTTCTATCTTCCAAATAATCTTAAATTAAATTTAAGAAGAATTATAAAATGAATACATACGAACAACTTTCATAGTGAATAACTGGTTATGGGATCATTTTTGTCCTTATAGCTGTTCCTTTTTAATAAGGTAAACGGCTGATTACAAAATTAAATTTGTGGATTACTGAATCTAAACTATCTGTCTGAGAAAGCACCGAAACTATATCAATTCCGGTTCCGGATTAATATGTTTATATATATATAACGTCTCAAAATGTGACGACTCTATTCGCTACACTGCTCCATCGGATTAAATTGATACAGGGAAGATAACGTAAACGTAAAGAAAGGTCTGAAACATTCCCAACGATGTTAGAACTGTCAAATTGGCGATGCAAATTTTTGGTCGTTCCCTCCGCGGGACTCGAACTCGTACCGCTGTGACATCTATGTCCAGCGCCCTAGACCACTCGGCCAGCTATGCTATATAAAAATATAGCTTTCTCTGGCCGGGTCATTCCTCTTCGTAGGATTAATCTAGGGCTGTAACTTAGTACACGTTGTATGGTAGTACGGGACAGTTCATTAATTTGATCCTCTTTCCTATATTATAACACCTAGATGAACTGTTCCATACTACCATACTAAGTTACAGCCCTAGATTAATCCTACGAGGAGGAATGACCTGAAGCTATATTTTTATATAGCCTAGCTGGCCGAGTGGTCTAGGGCGCTGGACTTAGTACAAGCGGTGTTGCCATAGATGTCATAGCGGTGCGAGTTCGAGTCCCGCGGAGGGAAGCACCAAAAATTTGCTTTGCAAATTTGACAGTTCTAACATCGTTGTGAATTTTTCAGACCTTTATATCTATATACATATATTACTTCTTGGATTGCTTGTTTTATTTTCCCCCAGTGTCGTCAAATTGTAAAATACATCGCTTCACTTGCATACTTTCTTTTAGAGAAAACGGAATTGATCAGTTAATAGTGTATGGAAACTCTGTGAAGGAAGGTAGAGGAAGTGTTTTTTTTCCGAGCGAGGATGGACAGTTTTTTTTTAAGTTGTCTAGAATCCTTAAGACGACATTTATATTTATTGAAAACAAAATATAAGGTAGTGAAATGTTAAGTAACATGGTGACAAAATTGTGAAGTTGTAAGATCAAATACAAAGTGGGAGGAGGCAATAGGAACTTCTTTAGAAATATTTAAATTACCACCGTAGATCTGTACTTCTATAGATGAGAAAAACAAACCAAGTATCATCCCAAAGCTAAATATTTTAGGTTGCTTTAACTCATTTCCATCTGACGATGACAGGACTGCACTTTCCTTCAACAAGTGTAACTTACATTGTTCTGGTGAAGACGTTTTATACTTCGCTTACAAGGTTCGTAAACAGATGTTTTGATTAGGTATTTATCGCACTGTTTGCTTCACATCTAAACTTATTCTTCCAATAGTCTTCAGTAAAGTTTTAACTTTGAAAAGTCAATGTTTATCCTGCGCGACTGTAGGAACGTGCTCATCAACTGTTCAGTAACTTCTTCGTTTGATAACTGTATAAATAGTATTTTTTGCAGTTTGGAAAACGTTTTCCGCTTAAACGTATTTTTGCGCTCAATATCAGTAGCTCAAAAAGTCCTCATTCATCTCCAGGGACATAAGGTAAACATGATTTGAAATAATATTTTATTGTTTTATTTTTTGAAGTTTCTTGGTAAGGGCAAAAATTTGCTGAAAATGTATAGCTGCCAATTTTTCCAATTTGACGGTGGTCTTTATAAGGCATAAGCAACTTTTTCATACCAAAGGCAGCACACATTGCATGTTATTTAGTGAAATCTGCGACGCAACATAAACATCGGATTACTGAAATATTTGTTAATGTACTTTCTTTCAAGATGAAAATTTGTTCTTTTAATGATAAAAAATGACTAAATATCTGAACTGCATCAATTATTCGTTTTTAATCCTTACGTGAAATAAAAATTGCGGAATCTTAGGAAAGGTTTGTGAATAGAGTATTTGACAGGAATATCATAGTAAAAATATTGTATTAAAATGGGACAAACAGATACTCCTTCAGTATACCTGAAGCTCGCGTGTTAAAAATATTGATTTTAACTATCTCTAGTGGAGAAATATTATAATCCACTCGAAACTGAAGGAGAATCTATATTTCGTAATAAATTAACTAAAACATCTGCGTTTTATAATCCAAAACAGGTTCAAGCTCTTCGGTATTTCTTCAGTACATCTTTCATACGTTAATTAAAATTGAATTTGACAGCCAATGCAACAACACTACATTACATAATGCATGATTATAGGGTATGTAAGTCTCGTCATGTGACCCCGTGATTTCACGAGAATGGGTCCTAATCTACTATTCAAAAGCATAGAGATTTGTCATTTAGAGAGCGTTGAGTTCAGTGTTAATGGGGAAAATTTTCCTGTGTAAAAAAATACCGATAAAAATGACAAATAACTATTTTTACATGATAAATGTAGTAGGAAAAAACATAAATAAGAAGATTTTGCATTGTTATACAGCGTTTCGGGTACCCGGAGGTAAACAATAAAATACAGGTCGATCTTCGGTTTTCAGTACGTTCTACATCGGAAATTCCGGTAAAGAAAATGAAACTAGAACGAGACTTACATATCCTATAGCTTACTTCATATTTTCCTTCTTTACTGTTTTATTTCTTTATTTCTTTAAGAATAAGATTTGTGTTTGTCTAAATGAAAAACCGAACATTGGTACCAACCACAGTGACTGCAGGCAGAAATGTCCAAATAATTCGGAGTTTGTATGCGGTAGGATTGACTCTGGCATGGTATTTAAATACGTAAAAGGTATTTTAATAGAAGTAAAAGCAAAGTCAACCGTTGTTATACAGTCCTTGAACCGATCCGCGCAACGATTTGACGGGTCGATGACCGTTGACTGATTGATCGCTGACGAAGCGATGACCGGTGACCGATCTGATCGCAGCTTTGTTATGTAAAATGACGTAAGATCTGTTTTAAATAAAAGAAATGTAAAAAAAAAGTATTAATTGATGTTTAAATATATAACATTATGTAAATATGTATAAAATTGACAAAGGAAACAACAAAAACCGTAAAATACATTGACCACACTGGGGTCAGGTGATGCGATCACCAGTTAAATGGATCGGTTTGACGGATCGATGACTGACCGGAAACCGATCGGTGATCGATGACCGATCACAATTTGTGTTGCACGGATCGGCTCAGGTACTGTAACAATACTAAATGAATCAAGAAGCAACGAACATATACAATAACTTAAAACCCTGAAACAAAACAACAATTACAAAAGAAATAAAAACGAAAATACTGAACAAAAGCGAGTGATTCGAAAAACAGAAATGAAAGCATGGGACAAATTATTTGAAGCTTCTATATGATAGAGAATCAACGTTTGTTGCTCTAATTTTTACTTTTATTATCAACTTTGTGCCAGAACATTTTTATTGTATTTGGTATAATGTTATTTCAATTTTATCAGCATATCAACAAGAAATGAAACATATTTGAGTCGATATTACCCGATATAACTAATCGTTCAAATTGATTGTAGAGAGTTTAATCGATAAGTGTTCGATTAACATGGCTAATCAATTAATTAATTACCATTCGATTTGTGACCGATAACTAATCAATGATTAGTTTGAACGATAAGTCGGGATTTATCGGATAGGATACAAAATCTTTGTGTTACATTTTTAATTCTACTAAACACTATTTAATTTACATTTTGCAAGTTGAAGAATTAAAGTTATCGAACACGTTCATTGTTCATGAATGTCTTGCAAGAGATGCATTCAAGTCAGAAGAGTACTTTGTTAAAGATTGTAATGAAAACCTTGGTGATACGTGTTCGAAATCTGCCAGTAAGTTTAAAGCATAAAATGTACAAAGGAACATTAATTACTCATACTGGTTAGAGAGTAGATCCCGCCATGTTCAAGACAGAAGCCAATCTCGCCAATCTATTCACCAAAACTTTATTCCTCAATGAAAAATGTGCTGTATGATAACTCATTTTTGAACAGTCTATTTTTGGACTTAGAGGACTGAAAATTGGTTGGCGAGATATACTCACAGAACAGTACAACTGATAAAAATTAAGGAATGCGTGCACTGACATTATTTCAAATAAATTACTATTAATGAGGTAGACCAGGATAAGGGACATTCAATGTACCTCATGAAATCAGTGATATGTTTGTACCATATTCAATTTCACCAAAGCCTATCAAGCTTTCATTTGACACAGAATGAAATCAATCCAAGTTTTCTTACATAACATTGATGTAAAATGCTGAATACAAACGTTCCAACGATTTTTAAGAGTTGTGTTCCTTACCCTAGGTCTACTTCCTTAAGGTCCAGGTTCAGATTTTCAGGGTTTGGTTCAGACTGGTTTCTTTGTACCATGTAATTTTTACATTGAATATTCTTTTCAAAATCATTTTTTATTGTGTAAGAAAACAAATTTACCGTCAATTGGTATTTCAGAGGATGAACAGTTGACAAATTGGTTTGACTTTCAAAACAGTTGTATCGCTTATGGAAATTTAGAAACATCTGGAAAACGCAATGAGTACATTGGGAGTTATAACTGGTATTGGACTCATATATTTAGAATACACGTCATTCTACAAGGTATTTTTATATATGGGTTTGTTTATGTGATGCATACTTTCATCGAATATCTGTAGATGGCTTTTCAAATCAAACGAAGCCACCTTTAGAAGTATTTCAAAACCTCCAAGCCCATTTAAAAAATCAATGTCGAAGAAAAACATCATACTTTAATGAGTAAAGCGAATTCCATCGAAAAATAATCATGATCACGAACCAAATAGACCTGTAGGGGCAGAAACAGAAATCCGGGAATAACAAGAATCCCTTGAATAAATAAAAAAAGGAATACGTAAAAATTAATAAATGAAAGAATAAGTTTGTCAAAGCACAGACACAAAACTAATTCAAAACATTGAACATCAACATCAATCAATCATTCCGAGCGACGGCCTTAATCAGTGGACAACAATTTGTTATCAAAATAATTTATGTCTTATTTGTCTAGAGAATCGGTCTGATGAAATGATAGTTTTAATATTTCAGCATCTAGAATTTTAATGCTAGTATTTTAACTAACCAGTTGTTAATTAAACAATTGTATATGTCCAAAGAAATTAGGATTAGTACAGTTGAATTAAATTAGACCCATGTTGGAATGATGTAGGTCAAGCATCTACCTATAAATATATCAAAATAACTTTGAAGTCCAACTATATTTGTAATGTAACGTAGTAGAGTTTTCATTGCCATAACAACCCCGAAATAAGGCAAAAGAGTTTTTTTTTAATGTGACAAAATGTCAACTTCCCCAAGTTTGCTATGTGTTCTTATATTTTAAGATCGACCAAAGAGAAAAGAAAACTGCATCGGTATTTCAGTTAACTCAACAGGAACATATATCGCAGAGAATTGTACGACAAAGTTACCGTTCCTATGCTCGAAAACAAGTACAGGTAGATTTATGAACAGCTAGGTTGTTTTCACTAACAATCATATGTGAAAAAAAACGTACTATCAAGCATATTTCTTGTATCATAAAAAACCAGTTCAAAAGGATGAGGGTACATAAGGCTTTATAGCGCCTACTAGAAGAAACAAAATTATCTCCCTTTTTTTATCTCATTTTTTTTAAATTAAAACAATTCGTTTCATTTTTGTTGTTAATAAAATCATATAAGAAAAAAAAATATTTCTGTTTATAAAAGAAATAAACAAAATTGTATGCACACTCAATCAGTATATGTTGAATAAAGTAAAAAAACAATTCCACCTTAGTGTTATGTTTTACGCATCTGTTATTATTACTGACATATATTGTAACAAGATATGGAGGAAAACCTGGTGATACAAGTATGAAGTATTATTTTTCTCATCTGTCTAGTGTTGATCTGTGTGTGTGTTTTTATCAATTAAACACATCATGCTACCATGTCAAACATGTAATGATAATATTTCATAGTTTTGCATTCTAGAATTAGCCAGACAAAAGTAAGTGAGCTTTGAAGCTTCAAATTAAGGAGGCATATATATTGATTTATCTTCAGTGCCCGTTGTAATTAAAATATATTATAACCAGTTAAAAGTCACTAATCTTTCTCGTGCTTAACTATAGGCAGACAGACAGAGAGACAGATCCCTGAGCAATGTGTGGAATTTTTTTCTGAGTACATTAGCTGAAACAAAATAAGCACGTACATGCGCAAATCATTTTTGATAAATTTATCAACACTTATAGTTAAATCAACAATTTCTATAATATTTGCAAAGCTTTAAAATATGTAAATGAGAAAAATAAATATGAAACATTTTTTTATTAGAATTAATGATTACAAATAATGCTATATTAATGATGGAAAGTTAGAAATAAATGCATTTATATAGGTATTAAACCTCCCGCTATCGGCCGTTTTCGGCTGGAGCCTCCCGACATTTTATCATACATTCCGTAATCTCCAACTGTCTTGTCCGTCTCCTGTTGGGAGCTTAAATCCTGCCGCTTTCGAAATTTGCGCTATTCATCAGTCAAAATAATGGGGATGAAACTGGTAAGTTAAGAAGCCCAGAAGTAACGCATTTCAATTTCGGATTAAAATAACAGGGGGTCTCCTTTTGTAAAGTTTTCCGAAGATTAACAAATGCGAACCACATCTCCGCTAAAATGCATGAAAGCTTATATTCATACCACAGGACATTAGATGGTTCACGGTCAGACCATGCCTATTTTAACTGACAATCTACATTTACAAGGCATTGTCGCACCCCATCCAATCCACCACCCGCGACGCGCCTGTTTTTTTTTTTTTTTTTGCTTTTTTGTTTTTTTTTTACAGGCACACAAGGCAAACAGCTTTTCATTTTTCTACTTTCAAAATAAAAACAGGAGCGAGTAAAAAGTTTTATTCCCGCTTGATATTATAACAGTGTTTCCAACTTTGGCAAATCGCCTAAGGAAATAAAATGCGTTTCAGCATTTATTACAAACAAAATTATCTTGAGACAGGGTGCTACCTGTTTCTATACACTAATGCTTATACAAGCTTGTTTAAAGCCTCTCATCTTTGTACTACGTTCGATGCAAAGTAAAATCATAATGTAGAATAATCTTTGATCGATGAGATTTATACGGATATAAGGACAAAAAAGTATTGAAAACTATTGGATTCAAATATTAAATCCATAGAAAAAAATCCCACGCAAAGGACAGTAACGCGGTTCAAAGTATATAAGTGCATTCACGTACATGCATAAAGGTGAGATAAAAGCTCTTTCATAAATATATCTACTCCACTTGCTAAAGTATAATTAGGATTTCAGTGCACGTGTATATTAAACGGGTGGCCAGGTGCATAATCATGTGACAGTAAAGTAGGTCACATGACACATGTACAGGTAAAGTACGACTTAGTCATTTTTTAAGAGATTTTAAGCGTGATTTTTTAAGGGTTTTTTTTTGGTTAAATTCACATAGAGATCCAGCGTTAACCAAAAAATCCTTTTTCCCGCAGAAAGAACTTATAAATGCACACTTTCAGTTTCAATATTTTTTTTGGTTAACGCTGGATCTCACTATAAAATAAGAGGCAGAATAGTGAAAAAAATGCTATTTTATTTACAGAATAGCCTTCCAGGCGGTTTTTGTGCATTCGTTTCTGTATTGTTACTCTTTAAATCACAAACTGAATGCATAAAATTGAAAATTTACAATACGTATTACATTATTACTTAGTTTTCTTCCGAATTGAAGTTATTTTTTTACCAATTATTTCAGTAGGCAAAACAAGGCCTTATGGACCCTCATCCTTTGACTACAAAAGAGGCTATTGTCATGTTGGTTTATTTTTGTCCATTAAAACAGTACATATATATCATAGATTTCATCGACATTATGTCAAATGATACGTAAAGTGGGTAATTAAAACACATTTGAATATAATAAAGATTCTTCTTTTAATGCATCAATCGAACTATTTTTCTTTGTTTCAATATTTCTATTGATTTCAATTTTTCAGGATCGAATAAACCAGACCCAATGGACGAAAATATGAACTTCTCCAAACATTTAGGTTATACAATATTTAGTTAAAACGCTACTTTAATTCTACAATAAGTTTCTTTATTTTTAAACGTAATGAAATGAATACATAAGTCAGTCGTAATATCCATATCCATATTTTTTTGGCATTGTTTTGCCAATGGAATTACGGTGTTGTTATGTATTCTCATACAATTCATCTACTGTATTCGATTGCATGTAACTATGTCAACAAATCACCTTTAATTGACATGAATACAAAGTAACCGTTTATAAATAACTTTGTCTACAATAGGGTATGTAAGTCTCGTCATGTGACCCCGTAGTTGCACGAGAATGGGTCCTAGTCTACCATTCAAAAGCATTTAGACAGCGTTGAGTTCAGTTTTGAGGACAAAACATCTTTAAAATATCAATAAAAATGAAAAATATCTAATTCTACTTGATAAAGGTATTCAGAAAAGATTTTGCATTGTTATACAGCATTTAGAGTACCCGGAAGTAATCAGTAAAATGCAGATCGGTCTTCGGTTTTAAATTAGTCCTACGTCGTAAATTCCGATAACGAATGAAACTAGAATAACTTACATACCCTATACACACGATTCTTTCTGCCTTGTGTTATCCATTCCTATAGGATCAAAACGTCACGTTTTATCTGTTATGATCATCATCTTTACCATCGACAAACTTACACCATTTGTCGTAGTTTTCTTTTTGTATATATTACCAGACATGACATGGTAGTCAAAAAAAAGAGTTGGGGAATCACGGTGGGTTATTTTGTTTTCTGATTTAGTTATTTATAGTTTTTGGCTCTGTCCTTGGTTTACTAAAGACGATATCATAAACGAATAGATAAGGGTTTTTTTCTTTTCTAAAATAAGAAAAGAATGTTAACCCTGCTTGTGCACTTTAGCTGTCAAGGTTTTGCCAATGACTAGGTTTAAAAATCTATGTGGTATATTTCCTTTTATTACCTTTTCTTTTATTTTTTTAATTTATTTGTTTGTTTTTTTTTCTTTTTCTTTTTTTTTGTTTTTGTTTTTGTTTTGTTTTGTTCTTTTTTTTTGTTTTTTGTTTTTTTTGTTTTTCTTTTGTTTTTTGTTTTACTTTAATTTGTTTTATTGATTTGTTATTGGTTGTTTTTGAATTGTATGTTTTGTTTTTGGGGGGTGTTTTTGATTTTGTAAGATGTTTATGTTTTGTTTTTTTTTTTATCTCAGTTGCATTGCTTTATCTTTGTGATTTCCATCATATCTAACCAAGATTTATCTGCCTTGTATTGCAATTATTCTGAAATTTTCTCTTTTATAGAATCCTATTTCATCCATTTTGTCATCACGCTGTCTGCAGGGGTGTTTTCAATACTGCTTTTGGTTATTGGGTGAGTGTTTAAACAATTTACATGCATTTTTTTTTCAGTTTTTCTTTTATTTCTCCAGAAATAATGGAAATGTTTTAAAATTGTATACGGATTTTTTTTACGGATGTTGGCAGGCAATCTTTTTAGCACTTTAGATAAACGCTTATTCATCTTAAAAAGTTAAGACAAACTTGAAAACAAGCAATGACGGACTGCGTTTAAAGATGAGGTATGTTTAAACCTTTCACAAAACTGTTCTAGAACTGTCAAAAGAACAATTCTAGGACAGTTTTATTGCAAGCTTTCTTTGAGTTCTAGCAGAACCGGTAATTTAGAGCTGGTTCTCGTAGAACCATTCCCTAAGAGCCAGCTCATTTTACAGTTCTCATAGAGCTGGATCTAGTATAAGATTTGCAATGGGATGAGTATAGAAACAAAAGCGTCAAATTACATTTTGTTAAGGTTTGTAACAGTCACCACCTAATTCGATCGTAATGAAAACGTTGACGTTCAATACAAACCAAAATATTTAGGTTTCTGCTCGATACTTCCTTGATAAAATTTAAAAGACTTTATTTGTATTCGAAAAAGAAATACGCATTTTATCGTCAATGATGACAGTGTTTTTTTTTTTCGACAAATACCCCCAGCATCGATTCCCGTACTAAAATTTGTTTACAGTGTGTTTTATACTTTCAGAAATTATCTAAATATTTTCATACCTTCTTTTTTTGATGTTCATTGAGTTTGTAGCTTTTCATCTCGTTGTGGGTTTTCAAATAATGTATTTATAATGTATCTATACCGCAAATGGATGGTCTAAGAATAAAATTCATGACAAAACTTATTTATTGTCGTGACGACAAACGGATCGCATAAAAAAAAATCTGCAATTTTTTACTTATTTGTTTATAAGTATACAAACTTGATTTTTTTTTTTTAATTTCATATTTCTCTTTACACAGGTGCCTAATTTATCGGTACAAATTAAAGCAGGCCTTGTACACCAAATTCCTATACACACAAGTTCAGGAAAAATCAAATCCCGACCCTACGTACGAGCTTATTTTTGAGAAGGACTTAGATTCGATCTGTCATTTCAAAAAAGACATTTATGCGGAACCTTTCACTAATTCTGTAAGAACAAACCGTACAAGAGATTTAACGGAGGATGAAGCAGGATACCTCACACCAAACAATTATTTTAATGGAAGTGCATTATTCTGGCAAAAGGTTTTGGCAAATGCAAAACCTTCAGAAGTTCGGAAAGTGTTTGATCAAAAGAGAATTAGTCATGGTACGCGAAAAAGTGTTGTTTATGCTGTGCCAAAACAGGAAGTTACCTGGCATGTCCATGTGGCTGACATACATACAGCGTCTTCGTCTAATGTTTAGAAGAAATCAATACAGGCAATTCTCATTCACTTGTACCTTGTTTCTCATTCGGATGAAGTTAAACTAAAAGATACTAGAAGCGGGATGTACAGCACACTATTGAATTCTGTTTAAGAAGGTAGACCTAAGGTAAGAGACTCAACTCTTACAAATCATTGGAACGTTTGTAATCAGCATTTTATTTTTATCCCATGTAAGCATCAAAGTAAGTTGGACTGATTTCATTTCTGTTTCAAATGAAATCTTGATAGGGTTAGGTGAAATTTAATATGATACAAACATATCACTGATTTCAAGAGTTATTTTCCTCACCCTAGGTCTACCACTTTAACCCACTATTTCAATCGGAGCAGGACCTTATAGGTTATTTTCAAATGTCGGGTTTTGCTTTAATATGGTCATTCGTTTTATGAAGTTTCCTTTATCGTTTTACTTTCCATTTTTGGCTCTAGACTTGTGTGTTTGCCTTTCAGTTTGGTAGTTTTGTAGTTTATTTACTTTCCATATACAATGAAAACATTTTTTTTACTTTTGGTAAGGTTTAGTTAATAAAAACCCCGAAAACATACTTTAAAAAATACGTTAACTAAAGGACAGATGAATAACAAATGTACATGTAAAAAATCATTAAATACAAAATTATTTCCATTTGGTTTCTCAAATAAAAGTCATATGTATTTCATGTAAAACAAAATAAAGTGTTTTTAGACAATAGAAATACTCATTTTAATACCGTCCTAGGTATGTCTTTCAAGATGAGTAATTCAATTCACGTTTTAATAATATTGACCCCATTGTTAATGTAAATAGCATACTTTCAATTGTTTTACTGTTATAACCTGTGTGTGTGTGTGTGTGTGTGTGTGTGTGTGTGTGTGTGTGTGTTAAGTTAACTGAAATGCAATAATTTTAATTATCATTTGTATAAATAATACGTACACCAATTGATCTCACATTTTCAGTAATTTAATATTTTTGTATATAAAATTCCTTAGGTTTTCTGAATGAGATGGTACTTGATGAACATATATATGTATTTTCCGACGCAATCGGTATAGTTTTGCTTTTTACCCTTTGACCTTTAACATGCATTTCCATGGAAACGCAAGTCATCCGATCGCAATTCTGTTTCCCGATTGGCTAAATGCTGATAGATAACTTAATGGCCTCGGAAAAATCTGTATCAAAAATTGAAAATGCGTGCCATGTGCTATTTCCTGAATGAAATGTAGAAAATTATAAGCGAAAATGAACAAAATATTACTGCGGCGGCTATGTTTTTTAAAGACAGTACTTGTTTTTAAATAGTTCACAGAACCTGTGCCTTAATGCTTGCAGTTTTCACACCATTTTTAATTAGGAAAATAATTTCGCAAACAATTAAAGAAACTTGTCTATAGAAATTCTTTATCCGTGTTTTTTTAAAAAGGTTGGATCATCAAACTTATTTTCTCTTTATTTTTTCAAGAACTTAATTAAATACCCGTTACATTCTCATATAATTAACTCCTGTAAAATACTCGAAATTGCCAATTTTAAATAGGTATGAAAACTTATTTATAATTCTATCATTTTAAGTTTTATGACAATTTTTTTTTAATTGTTTAAGGATACAAGTTTTAAGCCACATAACACGCTATTTGTTTTCATTAATGTTGTACATATTTTTAATCTTTGCGAGATCTTTTTATAGTATCTGGTATATCGATATTGTACTTCAGGGTAACTATGTTTTAGCATTTTAGGTTAAAACAATGTGTATAGAACATGAAAGATAACTTTATTACAATTCATCATCATATATGATTTGCCAGTCTGCACTTGGTAGTCCATGTGTATGTCAGTCCAGATGCACCGAGCTACCATTTGGATTTTCATACATCGTTCATTTGTACTAGTTTCCTAAATCTTGATCAGATTCTTTAATCGATTGAGCTAAATCATAAAGGAACCCATTATCGCCTACGATATTGTCTTTTTTCACTTGGACTTCGGATGGAATGCCCTTATGAAATCCCGTTTCAGATGAGTCGAGAATATTATATTGCTTGCATTCTTCGTTGTCTATTTGGCAACTATTTCTCAAAGACAAGTCAACATATCTGTCACTTTTTATATTTGATGATTTTTCACCCTCCGAGATCTCTAATGATTGTGTCCCTTTGTAAAATCCCGTTTCTAATGGATCTAGAACATTGTACTGCTGTCCCTCAGTGTTTTTATTTGTTGATGTTTTATTATTTTCTTTTATAAATTCCTTTGTATAATTTTGTTTTTTGTCTTTGTCATTTTTGTCTACTTCGGCTTTCGAAGATAAGTCAATGTATTCACCAATAAAACCATCCGCCATTTTCGAAGTGTTATCGTCTGATTGAGTCTCGTGATCGTTCCCGCCATAACCTGTATGTTCCTGGTCTCGATTTGAAATATCGTTGATTGTATCATAGATCGTTGTGTATGTATGCGGTTGGGGCTGGTCGCATACTTTATATGGGTGGTGTTCCCTGTACATTTCAAGAGAGTCGTAAGTATCATCATTGCTTAATGTTGTTAACTGGGACACTGTTGAAGTAATACTAGGGTGGTGACCAGTCGATAAATGAAAGGTGTTTTCATCGCTCTTCCGTTTGCTATATTTGCATCTAAAATTAAAACCAAAAAAATATTATAAAAAACGCAATAGACTGATGTTATGTACAACGATCTATGAAATGCTTTTATTTTTGATAATTACTTATTTTCAATACGAAACTGGATGGGTATTATGGCATGGGTTACAAAAACAAACAAAACAAAACAAAAATGATTCGTTGTCATTCCGCGATACATGTAACAGCAATAAACTCTCTGCAGGACAAATTTGCCATTCCGGAAACGACAAATTTGACATGCTTAAAGAAAAGTGTAGAAGGATTTTTTTTTGCTGATCATGTAGCTTAGGCTACTAAAGTACTACATGATCAGCAAAAAAAATTCTACTACATTTTTCTTCAAGCATGTCAAATTTGCCGTTTCCGGAAAGGCAAATTTGTCCCGCAGAGAGTTAATACATATATACCAGTAGACATATTTACTTTATAATTTTTACAATAAAAAAGTGTTTTTTTTTAATAAAGTTCATGCAGACAGTAGATGGATCGATACATACCGTTTTACAATAACTACTACAATTACCACGATCATTATGACAAATAACAAGGCCCCAACAATACCGCCTAGTATGCCTGTAAATACGAAAAAAAAATATTTAACTTGAACTAGCTTAATATGAAGATAGCAGTTAAACAACTTAATTAAAGTACAGCCTTTGAAAAGCAACAGTTTCTGAAACTTGAAGAGTGTTCGGTATAAAGGGTGTTTTTTAAATAAAGCTTTTATTTAAATGATGCATGCTTGACTGTTTTTTTTATTATTATTATTATTATTCTATATTTCACCTACAACATGTACACTATAAACATAAAGTAGAAATCTTTGTGAGACCCGGGCAAAAATGGAAAACTCTGAAACATGCGTTTTCCCATCGACTGTCAGCATACTTGCACCAAAGGAAGTCTTTGTATCTGTTTCAAATGACTATGTCTACTTTTTTATCGCTTTAAACTAAGATTTTTAAACAATTTACACCCCGGGATTTTTAAACAAGTTACCCAACCCCCCCCCCCCCCCCACCACCACCACCCACTCCGAAATGTTTTGCTATTATAAACTAATTTATCAAATGATATATGTCTATATCCTTTTATCCCGGTACAAACATTCAATTTACACTGTCCAAGAGGCTGGTTGTTTCAAACCATGTTTCACCCACCGCCTGATTCTTACAACGACTGATATATAATTAAATTAGATAAGACGTTCAACTGAATTCAATCTATATTTTTGTATGCATATTCATCGAAATTTTAGGCAAGATTTAGATTAAATCCATTACACTAACTTACAATGACACGTAACAAGGAGTACATGTTCAGCATGTTATAGAGGACAATATGAGCTATCACAATAAATTTAGCTTAAATTATAAGCTTATGTTTACTTGTTATAGCTCCTGATACATAATGTCAGTCTTTCCATAGATTGAATAGCATATTGTTTTCGGGTAAACCAGACAGACTTAATAATAACAGTGATGAATATCTTTACCGAAATGCATTCGAAACAATCGAATTTTTATACATTAAAAAAAAACTTTAAATTCTTCATTCAATGTTTCTTTAATATTATGAAAACAATGAACTGATATCCTTTTAATATTGGTTTCAATTCAATGCAATTTCTGCCGTCAGACATACATGTACATGTATATCTGATAGTGTTCACCATTTAAAGTTTCTATAAATTCACTATTATACTAAACTACTATCATGAATTTATTCAGAAATGCCAAAAACAGTAAAAAAAGGTTTAGGTGCAAAGTTACTCCTAATCTGCTAATTTTTAATTCGAACATCAAAGACGTAATAGAAACGTGTTTTACATGGAAAGAATTCATTCGACATGCCTTACCCACCCCCTTTTTCCAGTGGCAATCAAAATTTTCGACCCTATTATCCTTGTGACCCATCCTTTTTTTTTTCATTTCATGTTCATTTTATCATCTATTTCATGTTCATTGTCTGAATATAGCTGAAATATTGCTGCTCGGACGTTAAACCCCAACAAACAAACAAACAAACATTCGACATGCACTATAAATCTGCAAAATAGCCAGAATAGTACAATGTAAAATCATTGTATGTGTACATCAAACAGTATGATGTACATAAATCGCCTTTTTTAAATGATCTTGGTACCTTTCTAGTAGATTTATTCATATTTGTCCATAGTAGTGTCGATTACAAAAAATACGAGCACAAGTTTGTTTTGGCATAAGCTTGATTAGAAAATATTACAAATATTGTGAAACGCAACAAATGCACCTAACCTAACTATAAAATAGGATTAACAAATCAATTGCTTTAAAAAGACTTAAAACAAAATGGGATAAAGGAAACTTGTTTTATGAGCATATTTTGTTTTTATTAGTTTGTTTTGCACGGAATTTGTTTAGATAATGAAACAAAACAAAAACCAGTTGAACAAAAGATCATGATATGCCATTCCCACTTTCCATAACTCTGAAACGCTTAAATTGGAGTGACACTAAAAATGTAAGAGGGCTTATGAATCTTTCCATGAAGACAAAGAATGTTACCAAATACCTAATATGAAAATCCACAATACACTGTAGTTTTTGTTTCATAGAACGATGTGTTGATGGGTAGAAGAACATAAAGACTGACAAAAAACGGACGGACGAACAAACAACAGTATATAATACTCTGTAAAAATGCCTGCCAAACTGCATATATTGTGAGTTGCAAAATCACAAAATCTGCATGTTGTTCGAAAGTCGATTAGCTAAGGACAGACACATATTTTGTTATTAATTTTGTTTTGTTGTTTTGAAAATCAACTTTAAAAAAACTTACTTGGTGTTATAACAATTACTTGTCGTTGATGATCTTCGCCAGGGTTCTCTGTAGTAGT
The DNA here is from genome assembly GCA_037379345.1 of Perna viridis. Lineage (NCBI taxonomy): Eukaryota > Metazoa > Mollusca > Bivalvia > Mytilida > Mytilidae > Perna > Perna viridis. The sequence goes on along the minus strand of CM074514.1, from coordinate 36,296,138 downwards.
ATGAAAAATTTCTAAAATTCAAAAATATATTCGTGAAAGATAAAGTACAGCAACCATGGCTTTCAATTGCCATTTACATGTACATACACATGTCGTACTGTGTATATACATGTAAATCGTCTTGGTGCCGAATAGACGTTATAAAACTTGTATACAAAACAAGTACATTGATGCATGTTACAAACAGTCGTACTTTTTCCAAATTTGCCATAACTACATGTAGGCTGTTTTTTTTCCAAATAGAAATGTTATTAAAAATACTATCTCATACACTCATACGCACAAGCACATGTATACATGTATTCTGTATTTTAGAAATAAACAAGGTTCATGCTTTCTGTTTAAGGGGTTCGTGATGTCATTTGTGTTTATGTCTGCGAGTTTTTATAAGCGGTGGTTGTATTCGTCTTTCGTCTAACATGAATCATATTATTTGAATCCAGTGTAATATAGAAGTAACACTTGAAGATATGTATCATAGGCAATTAATTACATAATTCTTTCGTAAGTTAAGATAGTTACCACTGCCCACTACATGTGAATGTATATACATTGCATGTGTCATTAAACCTATCATAAAAGTGACTCCTTCTGATACATGTGACGTCATCAGCGATCATTCCTAGTGTTATTTAACTACCATTAGTCATAATATTTTATGGTCACATAATGTTTTCCAACTTAAGTGGCGGATCCAAGGAGGGGCCGGTAGGCCCGCCTCCCCCTCCCTAAGAAAATTGCATTTTTTTTAAATTGTTGAAAAATTGTTCCAGATACTCTCAGAATGCAGGATTTGAGGTTTAATATTTCAAAATTTTCTTGGGGGGGCATGCCTCCAACCCCCCTAGCAAATTCGAATCACTTTGTGATCCTCACCGGTGATCCTGTCAAGAAATTTTTTGTGCCCCCTCCCCTTACCTAAAATTCTGGATCCGCCACTGAACTTAAAAGAGCATAGTAAAGATTCAAGTGGAGTCATAAGACATACAGACATACATGAGCATATACATGTACCATTCGTTGATATTCTATTCTTATACCATAATTTGTTCGTGTATAAAGCGAAAAAATATAAATACACACTTGAGTGAATCATATCAAGTTGATTATAAGTTTAAAGGGGTTTTCGTATGTTTGTATGTGTGTTCCCAAACCCGTGTTTCCCTTTTTAATCCTAGTCCTTTGTTACTTTTTTATAAAAAGCTGCTCCGCCAAAAGCTGCAGGGGGAATAAATCTGTATTATTGACATGATAAACTCAACTAAGGGCTGCGAAATCAAACTCTTCTTGGAATGTAAATTTGGTTCGGTTTAAATGCATGGGTGTTCGCTAATTAAAACCAAAATCCAAAATACGTGTCTGGGTAATAAATACATGCCTTCTGATTATTAACGGTTCGATTTAGACAAGTTTCACTGTCCCGTAAATCTTTTTTTATTATTATGTTAACCATTGCATTTAAATAACTTTTTTTTAAAAAAGTTGTCCTAAAATATGAATAAAATTTAAATGAACATTATCATAGAAAAATGAATTATATTATTTGACGACAAAACCAATTCGTTAACAGGGCAATGGTGTTCTTAGCACTCGACAACCCAAAGCTGACCTTGCATGTACATTTGTACATGTACATACTTGATACTCAATCAAGGTCAAACCAAACTATATAGATCACAAGCCTCCGGAAACAACACGAGGAAACGTTTGTATGAGCCTCTTCACGTTTCATACATTGAATGTCCAAACACGGTAATTGAAGACGGAAATTGACACTTTCATTCATAAACATTTATATGTTATGTCAAGTTAGACCTCATTGACCGACAATTTTTTGCCATTTCTTTCACATTATATATAACATCTTTTAGTTACAATAATAAATTACATTTTTCAGCGACAATTTGACAATCTTTTTTTTACCACAAATGTATAACGTATTTAAAATGAGCACGTAATCAAGTCCATGTTTGTGAAATAACGTAATAAAATCATTTAAAACTGTCATGTTTCATAACAACAACAAAATTATTAATGATAAAAAAAAAATGTATGTATGATGTAATTGCAAAGTGTCTAAACGTAAGATGCATATACCTCACCATTTCGACCCCTTAATTTTCACTTTACTTAAAAATATATATATTTTTTTACATGTAGTACATGTTTGACTGAGGAAAACCCCATTATCTGCCCAACTCGGTTTTATTTCTAATTCGTGGGTACATGTAATTAACAAATTATAGCTAATCGAAGAATCAACGGGAAGTTGTGTACATTTGTATGTAAAAAAAAAAAGATGTGGAAAAGGGGTGTGGTCGGAAGCAAGTTAAAGTCTATCATTTCATCATATCTTATACGTCTGAATGACAATACTTTCAAGAATGAAACAAATATTTTGAAAAGGAGGAGTACCTGTCAGCCGAGGTTCCTCAGAAAAAAGGGGAATGCTGGGACATTAATTGCCATTTTTTGTCGATTCAACACATGGAAATGACAAATTTTCCAATAAAAGTGGGTGCCAACCCCCTTCCCCCTCCTCCTAGATCATTTGTGCAAGTACTATATATGTATAGTTCATGTACATATATGTACATTGATTATATATGTACATTGAGTTTTGATATAAAAAATAAAGCTTGCTTACTAGTTTTGAAACCACCATAAGTGGTTGGGTTTTTCCTGATTGGGTAAGTGGGCACGTCATCTAAATCTGAAATGAAAAATCAAGAGTAGCTTATGAAAGCTACATGTACATGTATGTTGATAGATATTTGAGCAGGTACTTAAAAACACCTTTCATTTTTGTTACAAAATACTTTTAGTAGGATATATGCATAGTTCTTGGTGTAAATGTAGCGGTAAATGAATTCCTTTATTTTCCACATGTGAACGGTGTAAAGTTTCACAATATTACTGGTATTTGGTTTGCATATACTTACATGTAAATGGTTTGTTTTAGCATGTTTTAATACAAATTTAATGGGGAAAACAATCACTGATTCAACTTCGAAAGGGCAAGCTCCAAAAATACATTGTAAAGAAACAAACAGGCAGACGGATATAAGAGTTTTCTTATCTTTTGTTTATACATATTTTAATATTAAGACAATTTACCTGGTATTGTTACCCGTAGTGGACTTTGTGTGATGGTAGTGGGGGAAGTCGAATTTGTGGCTACAGTAGTAATATCATCTTCAACATCTACAAAACATTAACGCAAACTTCTGTAGAGAAATGTTGTTAATAAAGGGCTTTCATTTGCCATATCCTTTGTTTCCGCTATACAAGTACATGTATTATACTAAACATGCATGCAGTTTTCTTAATTTTTATATGCATGACAGTGGTGTCCCTTTTTAATTGCTGTTACATGTACATGTATAGAAAATGTATTTGTTATGTATGTTTCTGGTTTTCTTAGTTGTTTCGGCTTCTTATATGTTATTTTTCTCAAGTAGACTCACATGGACTCAATCATATACATGTTATCAGCTGTTAACCAACAAAACTTTTTGTCAAATCTTTCCTCCAATGATAAAACACTTACAAACGCATATTTCTTACAAGTGAGATGCGGAAATTAATATTATTCCAAGGTCCAATGCCTTTAGACTTTTTGTTATATTTTCACTAGTGCTATATATGACTTTGTAACCCTACATGTGAAAGGAAACTCAAATATAGGAATAGAAAGTATTAATTCACTATTTCTCGTTTGACATGAAAAGCAGTGATGCGTGCTAAAAATCTGTAAAACCTCTGAATTTTTGCATAATAGAGAATGAATATGTAAAATCAAATTTCCGAAGTTTAAAATGCACTTATTGATAAATTAAATTTGAGTAGGAAAATGGATGCAGGCTAGAAAACGTTTTAGACCGTGCGAAAAGCCCGGTCATGAGTATCGACAACATCTGTGTTTCATTTCGTAAATACAACATTTTTGGTTTTTATTCTCTAGATTCCCGGACAGAAACCTCATAAGTACCCGTTTTATTTTAGTAGAACAGTTCTAGAACTGTTCTAATTCTGTCGTAGTATTGTTCTAAGACAGTTTGGTGAGAGGTTAGAACATATATCTGTATTCATTGTAAAGCAGATAAACGGATCAACGTGTCGGACTTGGGTGTATACAAAGTAGTCTATCCGATGAAATGAATAAAATATCTGCTCTTTGGATGTAAAACTACAGCATTTTAATCAATCATCATTATATGTAATGTACAACTGTACATGTACTTTGGAACATTTTAGTGATATACCTGTCACAAAGCACACTCGAAAATCCGCTTCACATTTCCGTGAAATCCATACTGATCTTGTGTAGAAACCGTAATTTTTACCAGATATACAACGGCTCTTTCTTCTTTGGTCAATAATCTCTAAAGACACTATTTTGCCCTCGTCGGGAACATCTTCTACAGTGCATTCTTTTGTTCCTGTTCTCCTATCTGGTTTTCCAGTACAGTCTTCGTTTGTACACAGTCGAGCTTTAAAAAAAAATCAAATTGGGAAATATTTTTTGTATATGAATATTTATGTAGACAGAATGGTATTCTGTATTTCGTATCTTAAATCGACTTTTAACCTAATTATATTTGAATAAAATCTCTAAAATAAGATGTTATCATATAATTAACAAGAACGAATAATAAGAAAATTACAGGACTTACACATGTATAGTATAATAATGTATTGATCATATTGATACATGCACATTGTACATTGCACACGAAAACCATACATAATGGAATGGAAAGAGATTTTCTTTTTGTTGACAGTAAACTTTATATTACTAAGTCTTTCAAAATTTCATAATTTAATCCCAACTTAAACACATGCAAAAACCTAGAAAATATAAAAGGCATAATTTAAACATTCATATTTGTTATTCTAGTATTTTTTAAAAACGTTAAAGATATGTAAAAAATGCGCGTGAATACTGAAGAATTACTCCTAACATGTCAATTACATGTTAATATTAAAAAATATATATATATATACTCGGCCAGTTAAGACGTGTATATATATATATAAACACGTCTTAGCTGACCGAGTGGTCTAGGGCGCTGGACTTTGTGCAGGCGGTGTTGCCATAGATGTCCCGCGGAGGGAACGACCAAAAATTTGCATCGCAAATTTGACAGCTCGTTTTCAGACCTTTCTATACGTTTATATATCTTCCCTGCATCGATTTGATCCGATGGAGCAGTGTAGCGAATAGAGTCGTCACATTCTGAGACGTTTATATATATATATATGACAGCTCGTTTTCAGACCTTTCTATAACATTAGATTTTACTTACCGGCTTGGCAAACAAAAATAGAATAGAGAATAACAAAAATATTTAAAAACTCCATAGAATCTTTGAGATTTACAACCAAACACAATTTCACTAAAATCCTTTTGTAACACAATATATTTCAAAGTGCTTGTTGATGTAAAACACAGTTGGGACAAGTTATTATCGGACGATGAATAAGTGACTATTTCCTGTTGTTGGGCGCGTTGCCTCTGTCGTAACCGTGTAATTGTTTTGTTGTCATAATTAACATGAATGACAGACATGTATTGTTTTATGGCGTATGAAATGTACATCACATTTTCTTGTTAGGTCGTGACCAAGATTTACGAAGAAATGGGGTCACCATGACGTTATGACTAGTATGAATTACTCTGGGAGAACCTGCACTTAATGAAGTATAAAATACTGTATTTTCGTGTTTCGTTTGTCTGTTTTTATGCTTCTGGTTTCTTCTCACTAACATTTTTTATCTGTGTATTTTATATATATATATGTCTATAAGTTGTTTAATTTATTGTACTAGTTAAAAAAAAGATGTCAACCGTCAATTTGGAAAATTAGCTTAGGGCGTCGGCGTGTACAGTGTAGTTGTCACGAACGGATCTGGAAAGAGTAAAAACCATACGCTACCTTCTGTGTTTGATATCCAAAACACGAACTTTGAATTTAAAGACTTTTTCTTTCTTTGTTTTTTTTTTTTTTTTGTATATTTTCGTTTGTGTTTTTAATTTTTTTTTAATATTTATGTTAGGTATTTCCTTTTATAGTTCTCTTTCTTTTAACTGTACGTTTTTATCAATATACACTTTTTATGCAAGATTTAGTATCATTACTTACTGAAGATTTGTTTTTACATGCAAATTATTTTCTTTCGGTCTAGATTAATGTACGAATAGTGTTTGTTTAGTCAAGATAACTGTTTTATGCATAATTTTTTTTGACACTTTGAATAAAACAAAATATTTTGTCATTTTACGAAAGGCTGGTATGGAATAAGCCATTTTTAAATTCTAAGAAAACTATAATCAAAAGGGAGAAAACATTACCAAAACCGTAGATGTCGCTATCGCTTACACGCTTGTAAAATCATTATTTAATACCGCAATGTGTACATGTACTGTTTATAAAACTGCATACTAGTATCTTTGAAATGCATGGTTTGCCTTTTAAGAGAGCACCCCCTCCCCTTTAAAAAATAAAATTCTGGTAATAAAACAATACCAATAGCTAATTATGACTGAAATATATTGGGTTGTAAAAATTACAATCAATCTTTAACAATGGCAAGAAACATACTGTCTCGTACACTAAATAAAGAGTTCCAGTAGGTAAGAAAAGAACAACAACTCAATGATACCAACTCAATAATAGCTGGATCGAGAAACTGTACCGCAACATACATGTATACATGTACGTTGAAGTAAGCGGAATGCAGAAGTTCGTTGTACGGATGTGGAGAATAAAATAAGGTCTTTAATTTAGAAGAAAAATTATTGTCATTAAATTCAACGTCTAAATTGCTACTTAACCTATATGTACCTAATGCTCATATAGCCCCGTCCCTCATACATGTCAGCAACGCTTAAAATCATTGTTCAAATGAAAAATTACAGAGTACAGAATATCATTAGATTTACAAGCAGTATATTACTGACTGTACATGTTACATGCTTCCATACATAATCCATGTTTTAACCAAGTAGAGAATCAAATTAAACTCCATAAAGTATTGCTCTTTGTGTCATAATGAGATTTTTGTGATACATTTCATTCATAATTAGTTTCAAAAACGATACCTCCGATACAAGAGGTTATCTGGTAGTATAATGGAAATTGCCAAGTTCTATTTACAATTAACTATACAATGCACCTCTTAGCCTTTGAATATTCCGGTTACGATATAAAGCCAAAACAAAAGTTTTTTTGCGGGAGGTTTTTCAGGACATCTTTGTTTTAAATTTAGGATCAAATTCAATTATAATAACAGCTATTTTTGATTATGCTGCATGAGCTCGATTTGTTATGTTCCCTATATCAACAGTTCAAATTAGACAACATTTTTATAGTGTACATTTTTGAGTGTTATCATGTGTTATTCTCTATTTTGTTTCCGGCGTTTGCTAGAAGTATGATAGGGAAATTTTATGAGGTTCCATTAAAGTAGTTCTGTATCTTTTTGAACATGTCAAATTTGTAAATCATGAACCCGTAGCATTTTTTTAATAATGTTGTGAGATTTTGAATCTTGGCTTTTAATGTGTTTAGAATGTGGCATGATGCCCAATCCGCTGAACCATAGCATCTATAATATCAGGGGCTAGTCGAACTATCAAGAGCGGGATTTGCTAAAGGATTACACTGCCTATGACTGCCTTTTTGTCGCAGTTTGGACGGTTTGTTGTTCCTTTGACTCTTTGCTCGTTTCGAATTTCTTCTATGCTTGACCTTTTGTTTGCATGGAAATATAAAAACAAACTGCAAATTTAAGAGTTATGTAGAAAAATACAGCTTGTACGTTTAGAAAAAGTTCTGGGCTATGCGTGGAGCACCTAGTACTCATTAATGTGGAGATAAATAAATAAACTGTTTTCCGAAAATACACTGTTATTGTTTTTATTCTTCAATTAAAAAAGTTGATGTTTTCTAAACGTAAGTTGAAATGTATATGATGTCTTCATGTCCAGTGTGCTGCATCGACATCTAATTTGTCATGAGTACATGTATGCATGTACTGGTCAATTATCGATGGACACTGTATCGCTTCTAGAAAATATCTTTCTCATTTAGTGTTCTGTACTCCAAATCAATTACAATTTATTGACGTATTTCAACGAAAGTATAATTATCACAAAATGTCTTGAGTAAAATGAATATGTTTGATGTCTACAACACGCGATATACACAAATTAATACAAATGTACAATGTCACTACGTATTTATAAGTCTCTGACATTTGTTTTATCATTCCTTTTATACCGAGATAAATTCTGAAGTCTGAAAAAAACGATTCAACAATACATACATGGACGTGTACATGTATATATTTTACATACATATAATAATGCTTTGCGTACGTACGCTAGGATAGTTTATTTGCTTTTTATTACGCTGGTGTTGCATATTTCGACGCAATGATAGCGTTATCTTTCAGTTACATTTTATTAAATTAGACAGGGAAAACACTGGTTTTTTTTTAATTTAGAATTGTGGATACTAAACAGCTTAGTACACCCCATCCCCTCTCAATCTCTCTGTTGGTAAGTGATTGACTAAATTAATATAATTTAACGAGACAGGTTTAAGGGAGATAACACATTTCTGTAGTAAAAACAACGCGAAGATCAGTTTAAATATGTTCTTCATTATCATGTTTTTCATCCTGTTCTTTTTAAAACTTAAGATGCCATTTAATTGCATTGGCAGTAAAATATGACAAAAAAACTATTTTGTTCGTAAAATGCAATGATGCTTAGCTTTGAGATATACTTTTATAGGGTTTTCTATTTACAAATTTAGCAATTCAGCTTCAAAATTTCATAATCTTTCCGACTAAACAAATCCCTTTCATATTCCTTATTTTGACATTGTTTTTGTTTTTGTTTTTGTTTTTGTATTTGTTTTTTTTTTGTTGGTTTTTTTGTTTTTTTTTTGTTGTTTTTTGTTGTTTTTTGTTGTTTTTTATTTTGCTTTGTCTGTTTTTTGCTTGTTAAATTTAAACTTATTATAGAGTTTTTACCAGTGTTATTATACTCGTTGTCCGCCATACACGCCGTAAATAATATGTTCATTACAGACGAACTATACATATACAATGTAGGTAATTACGAAAAATAATTAATGTAAAATACAGAAACTCAATGTTTAAACGTAAAACTCCGAGCTCAGCTCACTACTGTTTATATCCATAACAAAATCTTGTGATAATCACGCGATAATAGCAAAATAATGTCTACATGTAAACAGCTTAAAGTCTCTTCCACTACATATACAACAAAATCACGTCATAAAAGAATTTCATGATATATTTATTAATTGCTTCGTATCATTTTTCTGATCAATGTTGTATGTAAGTAAATTGTTTTCTGATTATAAGTACAGTGTATTAGATCTGTTTTTTTTTACATAAATGGCGAAGCACGCCAGATTATGATTATAGGGTAGTAAGCCAAAATTTACTGAAACGGTCAAAATACTCTGAATTTACTGAATAATAATATGTTTAGAGTTCTTTAGTGATTCAGTGCAAATTCGGTGCGTTTTACACAGGTCGTGTTAAGTGTTTTCGGTAAAATGTTCGGTATATTCAGTAGTCCACTTGAATGTTAGTTCAGTGTGATCATTAGCCGTTTAGTAATTTTTAGTGAATGAAGATCATTTGTTTTAAGTAGTATGCAAGAGTCTGTTTAGTTTAGTCTTACTCAAATCAAAAGATATTGGTTTGGAGTGGAATTAGGAAGACAATCCCTTTTTTTTCATTAAACACGTGATTGTATGAAAAATTTTATACGTGTATAAATCATGGTTATTATAATCATTATAGATAACCAACTTTTTATTATAATTGTTTGATACAACCACGCTTTTTTTTCTCAATTTCAGAACATACATGTAGTAATGAGGTGAATCCTTGATAGGACAGCTAACCATTAAACCCGGAAACAAATTTTATGATAGATGACACACACGGAGATTCTGAAACAGAAAATAGGCACCAGCTACATTGTCAATGCCTCATCATGTCGGTTTAAAAAATTGCGATTATGAGAATTTGGAGGAAATTATCTAATTTCAGTCATTTCCATTGAGCGTTAAGGCTTTTAGACAAGACATTTATTAAACGCGTATTTTGAGGCTTCGAAATTATTGTCCTCCACTCGGATTGGACATGTACTAGTACTGCATGTTATCAGCTTAATCAGTATCCTAGATGCACATATGTACATGTATACGTAGTAAGTTCATGTACGTTGTAGGCCAATTCAACATTATACACCGAATAAAGTTATATATTTTAAAAGAAATAAATCCAAATAAACTCCATTTTATAATTGTTTAACAACTGGCTGGCCATTTATGTCGAATTGTTTAACCCCGCGAGTATAAAGTTTATTGTATATTCTAATATGACGTCCTTAACAGACTGTGGTCGATTTACGGTTGCTATATGAGCAGAACACGACTTATTTGGCGTGGCTTGTGTATGTCTAAATTACTGCCCACCTTAATCATGTAAACAAACACAGGTAACATTTCCATGTGTATCAGCTGTTTTCATTCTTTACAGTAGCGTGAATGAACATCAAATTCATACTTGTTAAAAAAATACGATGCGTTATATTTTAGAAAAGTTATATTATATTCCGTAAAAATCACTTACACGCATACTTAATAGGTAGCATTTGTCACGTGCCACGTGCGCCATCGTGTACGAAACTAACAATCGTCAATGATGGAACATTGACATTGTACCTGTCTATGTGTGAAACGACTGTTGCCATTCGCCCTTTCCTTCATTATAAAAAATACAAAGCAAAGTTTCACTAGCGACCATTTCAACTGACATAGCTAACGTGAAGAGTACAGCCAAATATGAACAAATATATATATATATATATATATATATATATATATATATATATATATATATATATATATATATATATATATATATATATATATATATATATTAATGAAACAGTTCTTTGCAGTAAAGATTAGCAATCGTAATAAATTGTTTTCAAATGTTATAATTAATTTTTGCCTCTGCTATTTTAAAGCTGCATTAGCTGCCAAATTTGTTCAGTTTTGATTCTATTGAATTTTGCTGATTCAATGAAATAAGTTAGTAGTAATGCAATTGAAGCAATAAATGTTGATGATACTTACAGAACATTGTGAAAACAGCGTTTTTGAAATCAGACAAGATCGATAATTCTGATCTAATTATTTTTCGCCATTGCTTCCGAAGATCGCCGACAGGACTTTCACCTGGGTTAAAAATACTTTAACCTTTGTAAAAAAAATTACAAAAATAAGTGATACACAGGTAAGCACGTGTCTTGTTTTCATTTCATTTCATCTACTTCTTGATTAGTTTTCAAGTAAATGATGACCCTATTTGAGACACGTTATGTCACAATAGGTAAATTTCCAAAGGATCCTTGCGTTATATTCGAACTGTTTTCTTTTACTGCTTGAGTCCGTTGGTCTTCCTTACCGTTGAAAAACCACTTTTGCTTTGCAATCAAATTTGTTATTAAAGAGGCTACCCTTACAGCACATGCGCGGATTAAGGTCACAAGAAGTCACATGCATACGGATTTACCTAGGTCGATTTTTTGTCCTGCAAGACAATACATATATAGACACCTATTTCATGTATTTAATGCATTTTATTTGTGGATACTAGTTGGTGCAGAAATGCCTCAGAGGCAGATATATTTTATGAGTAATTGGTGTACTTTCCCGGTATATGATACGCATTCAAGTCGATCAATATCAATTTGAAATAAATAAAGCACACGTGGAATTCAAAAAAATTGACGAGTGTGAACTGTATATAACTACAATTTTTATCACAGGTGCCGAAGCAAGAGAAAACTTAAGCGTGTGCGGATTTTTTGTACAAAATAAATCTTCTAGCTAGCATTCTTAACAAAACGTAATGCAATCATTCAAATGATAATTTAATATAGATATGGACTTTAATATTCATTTGTTAATTCAAACTGACTTAAACTGTACATATATTATATTTTGTAAATCTGAAAGAAAAATCTTTCTCCTATTATAACTTTTTAGGGTGTTCATTGTTTTTTTTTTTTTTTTTTTTTTTTATTTTGATTTCTGTACCAGTTTCCTTATAACTTTTGATTTTGTTACCAATCTACAAAGCAGATCATACTGTACATGAATGGGGAACACCTCCCATTCTATGGTATATAGGAGGATGGGGTTGGGAATGGTGTATGGGGGAAAAGGTATTTTGAATGGGGAGGATAAGGAAATTAGTATTTATTGATCTGAAAAAAAAGATAAATTTTATTAAAGACAACAGTTTAAGTGCTGAGGAAATTAAAATATAAAATTTGATTTGATAATAAAAATATTTATTAAGAAATATGCAATGGAAATTCTTAGGTAGGGTTGGGATTTTTCAATGGGGCTGGGACTTGCGGATGGTATATGGTATAAATGGGAAGGTTATACCATTCAAGTGCTGTATAGCCTAGTGGAGAATTTTTAAGGAGGTTGACCTAGGGTAAGGGACATAACTAATGAAATCAATGATATGTTTGTATCATATTCAATTTCACCAAAACCTCTCAAGCTTCCGTTTGAAGCAGAATAAAATGAATCCAAGTTCATTAAATGCTTACATAAGATTGATGCAAAATGCTGAATACAAACGCTCCAATGATTTTTAAGAGTTGTGTCCCTTACCATAGGTCTACCTCCTTAAGTTGTAAAAAGGAAGCAGTTATAAGTCTGCAAAGGAGATTGATCCAGATTGTGGTTTAGAAATGAGAGAACGGTTCCTGTTATTGTAGAAAGACAAAAAATTATGACCAAAATGTTTTCTTTACTGTTAAATCTTGATAACACACATATACTGTACATACGTCACATCTCAGCTTCTATTGTTCCTTTGCATTAAAGGTTAATACTACTATTGTCATATTTAATTAATCAATCAGTATAATTAATCAGATTCTCACGTTTTCGGTATTTGTCTGTCGAATATTATCAGCAGCTGTTCACACTTTCACTTCACGTAATTGAATATGTAAGAAATATATGGGAGGACAAATACCAAAGCGTAAACAATTGAACAATTCATAGTTTTCCTTTCCTCGTTTGTCTACCCCTGACTTGACTTTTTATGAGCAACTCGGCGGGTGTTTCTAGAAAAGCAGAGGACGCTTACCCTACCGGTGCACCTGGTCCATGCTCCCAGTTTTTATTGGAGTCCGAGTTGCTTATTTGCTTTTGTAACTTTGTATGTATGATTTTAGTTACTTCATGTTATTTGTTGTGTGTGTCTGTTTTCCATGTCTGGTCTTTGTCCCTACGTGACATTCTTTTGATTACTGCTATAACCTTGGTTCCCTTTATTACTCTTTCAAACAACAAAAGTGACATTATATCTGTTTTATAATTTTAGTAGGTGGAATTTCCTAGTTTTATTGCTGTATAATTGTTTTTCAGAATTTTATGATTTAGCAAAAAAATAGAATAATGATTTGGTCGTATGATTATAACTGATACACTATGGCATACAATGATTCACAACAAGCTTTATTTGTCTCCACTCAGAAAAATGACCAAAGAGTTTAACCCCGTAAATAGAAAGCCAGATCATTAACCTCGTGTTTACACCTACATAAAAGTGACAAATCTATTATTCCGAAGTTGCAAAAGGCAAAAATAATTGTATTCATGTTTAATCATTTAGTAAAATTATTCTTTTTTTTCACGTACTCGGAATTGGCTCTCATGAAATTGTGCGCCACAATTTACTTGCAGCTGTTCACACTTTTACCTCCTGCCATTATCAACATTCTGGATCAAGATTGGGCGACGCAGCAATATTTAGGAATGTATTAATGTACATGTACTTATGACTTATAATTTTATCCTGTTTTCGTTATTTACTTCATTTATATCATAATACTTAAATAGCGCTTACCCTTCCGTTGCACCTAATGTCACAGCAGTTTTTGATCATTTGAATTTTCATCTTTTGTTTTCATCTTCAGACAAATCTATTTACTTGGATTTTGATGTGTTTGCATTGTCCTTATATTGACGCTTAGCTATTTTTTGCCAATATTTCGTTTCATCAGCAAACACGAGAAGATGAGACTAAATTAAAATGATATGGAAACCTATTTGTCTTTTATATTTGGATGTTTTAAAGAAAGGGCGAACACAAAGCGTTGATAGTAAAAAATAAATATTTTGAAACTGTTGACGGTTATATTTGAGTGTAAACGTTTGGGTAAAAATGGAATGTATATTCAATGAGAACAACAGACAATGATCAAACATAGAAATTAAAACAGCAAACATATTTAGCCAATTTGAAAAAAATCGATTTTCGATCAACCTGTCCTCAACATAAGCATTTTTTATTTGTTTACAAAAAAAGGGGAATTTTCTTCTTTTTTATTTAAATCATGTATAATGTGATTAATGGGTAAAAAAACCTACATATTTTTATTCTTGATATTTTGTTTCAATTTGTATAGTAAACAGAAATTCACATTCAGTTTTTCAGGCAGATTTGAAGGAATAATTACATATTTTATAATGTAGACCCATTAAAGTTAATTACAAAAATGAAAATATATAGTTTTTTGGGGTGTATCACATTTTTCAGATTTTGCATGATTCTTACAAAGTCAGCTTCTTAACTGATACATAGTATCATATCAAATTACATTAAAGCGGGATCTGATTTTTTAATATAATTCTGTACGAAATTGATCGCAAGATCGAACAATAATCTATCAGACGTCGACTAGACAGTTCCAAAGGTCCAAATTTAAGTCAGTGAGTTTGTCGTTAAGGTTAGATACGACAATACATACTTCTAGAAACAGTGGCCTCAGATTACTTATGATGTCAACTCAGAATGAACGATTGCAAATTTAAATGATAAATTTCCATAATTTTGCTAACAAAATATGAAAGCTTCGGATGGTGCATTGGTAATTGAATCAATCAATGGTAACCTGCTACATGTTAGTACAGGTAGTTATGTAACTACGATATATTAATGTGTACTATTTTTGCTTCTATTGATAATATGTCAGTCTTATTATCTAAATTATGGAGTATTGATCGAACAAGTTAAATGAATTGTTAAACCATCATGACCAATACGGACCAAATTTCATGCCAAGTTATCGAAGCATTTTTTTTAATTTGTTCATTGCTTTTTGTTTGTTTGTTTGTTTCTGTACTCTGTGTGTGTGTGCGTGTGTGTGTGTTGTTACGATTTCCTTAATTCAGTGTAATTTTCAATATGGAACATATGCACCAGCTTATAATCTAAATACGAAGTGGTAAATACTTTCAAATATTACCAAATTGTCTTCAACAAGTGTAAGCACATTTAATAGTATGCTCTGAAAGACCCCGGAAATATAAGTAATAAAATCCATGGTAGCAAAACAATGACACTTCTTCAAAATAAACTAAAAAGTACAATAACGACACAAAGACATATCTATGACCAACATCTCCTGACTGTGGTCCAGGCCTGCAGTTAGATAAACTAGTTTTATAAGGCCTTAACCTCTCCCTTTGATATAAGGTAAAAAAGGAACTGACACATGACACAACAAACACCATAGAATTCACCCAATAACACATACATTTATATTCATGGAATATTTCAACATATAACATATAGACAAAATGAAATATCCACTTTTAGCTGTTACTAAAATCTAGATCAGAACATATAAAAATGGCATTACCATCGAAACTACTAGCCTCAGAAGTAATCGATCATTACAATGCCGGTGGACTTGATTTGGTGTAATAATGTCAGGCATTACAAAAGTGATTATGTAAGTGGTCGAAAATCTTTACTTGTAAAACAAGGTCGAAACAATAAGCAATAATTGTATAATCGTATACTTTACGAATAAATCTTTCTTTTCAACGGTAAGTGATTTATCCTATGGATTCTTTTTAAAAGAATGTGCTTGATAGAGAATATATTTCCGCAAACAAAAATTAGTTGTGCGAGGCCCTTTTCAAGTGCTTTGATGTTTTTGTATAAAAGTTTTATAACGGTAAAAATATGAATGAGTAAATGTTTGTAGAAAATTGTGAAATGGATACCCCGTGAGAAAAGGCTTTTCAGTGAAGAATCATGTGTTTGTTTATTATAAATACGAGCAGTTGCGAAAGGGTTCTTTTGGAATCTAGGATTGGCAAATTTACAAATTAAATTCCAAATCATCTCTTTTGTCGTAAAGTTTAGTATGAAGGCTTAAAACAACATCAAATTATCTAAAAGAATTATTAGATTCATGCATTATATAATGTTTTGAAAGATATTTAAAGAGTTCAGCCATAAACTATGATTCGTAACAGAAAAGGAACATATCGGATGTGAGGGGAGCACAATAACGTAATGTTTCAATTTCAATAATTTGTTGAGTATGTTTGGACCAAACATGTTAACAAAAATATATATCAGCATAGTAATGTAAGTTTACCTCACTTTTGGAGTTTTTAAAATTTGTTACCTTGCAAGCTGAAAATTAATGATGAATTGAATCTGATTTCTACAGTACAGGTAGTATATTTTCTTAAGGAATAGACATTATTGCTGATTATTTTTTTTTAGAAATAATTCAGACTCAAAACATGTGTATCTTATGCCCAAACATTTATAAGATGAAAATGGATTATCACATCTGCATATGTATATTTTGACAGACTTCTATAATATTTGAACATAATCAAGAAATGAATGGCACACATCTGTCCAATAACATAAAATTGAGATACAAAATTTGGAAACAATAGTAATTAAGCTGGTAATTTGTTTTGAACACTTTCTTAAGAATTTAGTTACACATATAGCAAATTTTATCTCCATGAAAATATGTTACGGACATTCACAGTACACCCGAACTGTAGTGATACAAAATTGTAGTGATTATTTGATGGTTGGAGAAGAACATATTCTTACTGAAATAGCCCTTTGAAATTGGGGCGACCAGTGTAAGGCGAGGTACACGCGCTCGTCATCACTCGTTCTTTTTACCAATGAATCTGATAGCGTCAAAAGAAAATTTGACGTCACTATATACTTACTTTGTTTCCAGAAATGGCGGTGCTGTCTTGGAGACAAACAAAACATATGTGTTTTCAAGGAAGGAACAAGTACTTATACTCGTTAAAAAATTGTTTTATTTTTAATTCGTTAAAGGAATTATCGCACAATGATATTTTTGTTACGTATTAGACCATTTAAAACACATACACTGCCTTTAGTATAAGTGATTCGATTTCATGGTGCAGAAAAACAAACCGAACACATGACGCTTTTCGGTCTACATATTCATCATGTTGACGTAACGATAGTCCTTTTTGTATTTTGATCTGCATTTTCAAAGAAACCTTACATTCAACTTCCACTAAACCATGCAAATCAACCAAATCAAATTAATTCAAAATCAATTACCATATGTACACACAATTTATATCGAAAGTGTAACAACTAAATGGGAAAGTCAGACTTTTATTAGTAACTCGTTGGTTGTTTGTAGAAAAAAAACAAAGCACGAATTTCCTACCGGTGCACCAGATCCATGCTGCCAGTTTTAGTAAAATCCGATCTGCTCATTTACTTTCGTTTCTTTGTGCATAATATATTGGTTATTTTGTGTCATTTGTTGTGTGTGTCTGCTTTTCCTGTTTAGTTTCACTCTTTAATTTTCGCTGGAATCTTGGTTCATTTGACCACTCTTAGACTAGTTTTGTAATTGTTTCTGAACTAAGCAACAAATTGAATTTGATTTCTACAGTACAGGTAGTATATTTTCTTAAGGAATAGACATTATTGCTGATTATTTTTCAGAAATAATTCAGACTCGAAACATGTGTATCTCATGCCGAAACATTTATTTTTTTTTATTTATTTATTATTATTTTTTTTATATATATATACATAAAAAATAAAAACATGAATCACCTTCTGTCTTATATTAAAAAAAACTACTATATAACTATATACAAGTATCGTTTGTATTTTATTGACTTTCCAGTATTATTGTCCCGTCTTAATTAGGTAAAGATTCGGTAAGAATATTTACCATGTGTACTGGTAGTTTAGTTTTTAAGACTGTGTTGTGCATATTTGGTGAGTAATGGACCCGCAGGTAAATAATCATGATATAAACTGAATAAAGGCAAACAATATTTCTCTATTTTGAAATGCTTGTAGTTTTGGTGCATGATGGATTAATCTTGACTCAGACTTATAAATTTCTTTTCTCACTATCTATCATACGGTCATTGTATAGATTCGACGTGTTATTTAATAATGTTTCCTGGTAATGCAATGATATCTGGAGGTGCTTCTTTAAAAGGTATTGCTCTCGACCTTATTAACTGCTGATGTTGTTTTTTTAAATTATACAACATGACAAACGTCACAGCCGATCACAACCTGTGGGCTGAAATTGACTGCTTTATTTTATGTTTTATGTCTACGATTTTACAGCGCATCAAGAAAACAATATTAATAAAAAATATTTCATTATGATCATACATTGCATTATCATTTTGTACAATCATTTGCATAGTATAGATAATATATTTCAGATGATATCGTGACTTCCCAAATTCCCAAAAGCTGTAAAATGATTTCCCATATCTAGATGAAACAATGAAAAACAAAGTAGTATTCCTAAAAGTATAAATATTTGTCTAAACGTAAAAAGACTCATCATTTTTTGCTTCAATTAGAATTTGTTATTACGATATAAAATTCATTGTAAGAATGAGATAAATCTTAAAATTGCATTAAAACACTGATTTACCAAATACTGTCACATACAAAACTCCTTTCTATTTCAAATAACCAATTATATGACATCTACATCAATTGATATTTTGGAAATATTAGAATGTTAGAAAATTGAGCTTTGTCACATATTCAACTGAAATATTCAATTCACTCGAAATGCATTTCAATGAATGCGTAACTTTTTTTACCTGAATAGGTTCATTGAAAATCATTTCAAAGGAATATTGCACTGGAATATGTCCATAAACCACAATTTTCTTATGTTGAATTTTCCAGAATATCAAGTGGTGCTGAGATCAATATGGTGTGAAATAACCAATCATATTGACGATGTATTTTGATTACAAACTCTCGTTTCAACAAATACATGTCCATTTATTCAATTTACACGTTAAATACTGTATATCTTTCACACTATGTCTAACCCAATAGTAAATTCTAACGTACATTAACTGACACTCCAGTGGATTCAGTTTCTCATTTTGATCTCTTAAGTAGATTTGGATGACTATCCACATTTATATTAATAACTGATATTTGAAATGAGGATGATAAATTGATAATCACATGAACTGATGTATGTGGACAAGACATATAACGTTTCACTACGCATTACATTTATCCAGCTGTTAATCCTTTATCTGTTCCAATTCTGGATGCTTAAAACATTTGATATATTATTGGAAATTTTATTTTGCGCTAGACTTGATTACTACACATAAATTGAAACCAAAATTTCTTTTAAGAGGAAATATGGCCTTGTGTTCGACAAAAAGGAATATGTATATCTTAAATGTCTAAGTGAACAGCTGTTTAGTTTTTTCAGCTAACTCACTATTAACACAAAGCGTAGTTATGGACGGAACACTATTTGCTGCGGTGGTTTTTGGATTTTGCTCCTTTCTATTTCACATTTGGAGTTTGACTGTATTATGCAGATTTAACAACATTCGTAAAAATAGATTTCTTTGCCTAGTCTTGAATCTAAGTTTAAGTGATGCAGCTGCCAGTGCTGAAATAATTGTATTCGCCATATTGTTAAGTCTCGGTATAAATGAATGTGTTTTTTATCACATAGTTACTGGAACATTAACCTTCTCTCTTTTCCAGACATTTCAGATATGCTTATATCAATTGAATGCCACGTTTGTGAGGAAGAAAAGAATTTTACAAATTTTAACATCGAAGATTTCGTCTATTTTAGGATTTGTTTTCACCCATGTGCTGACGCTGGCTGTCTATTTCGTCAATGTGACATTCACGTCGCATACCTTAGAACCGGATTGTACAATCAATTTGATCTTTTATTATAGTATTGATATTCCTATTGTTGCCTTGCTATTTTCAATATCTTTCATAACATGTGTAAACATCGTTCGTATCAAAAGAAGAATTGAAAACAATCAGGAGCATATGACTGAACGTGAAAAACAAAAGGCAAGTAAGAAACGGGCACGAATAAGACAGAATATGGTAACTTTAAGTATGGTTATCATGGTAACACTCATAGCGTACACGCCAGTAGAAGTATATGTGTTGCTCTATCAAATTGGCTTTCTTGTTGTCTCAGATGAGACAATAATGGATTATGCTACTGTCACAGTATTGGTCTTATTGAATCCACTTTTAGATCCTGTGATATACTTAATACGAATGAAAATTGTTCGTGATAAGTTACGTAAAATTTGTTTGGGAAAGTGCCCAGCAACGGTGTCTGAAAATCAAATTACTCCTATCGACAACAAAGAACAACATCAGGTACCATCAATAAATAACGCCCCTCTCTGTGTAATAGAACATGCAATGGCTGGGCTTCCAAATGATGTATGAAATAAACTTTTACAAGATCTTTTCATGAGGTAAACCTAGGGTAAAAGATATATCTCATGAAATCAAGTATATGTTTGTATTGTATTCAAATTCACCAAAGCCTATCCAGCTTTCATTCGAAACAGAATGAAATCAGTCCAATTTACTGGAATGTTTACATGAGATTCATGTAAAATGTTGAATACAATCGTTCCAATGATTTTTAGGAATTGTGTCCCTTACCACAGGTCACCATCCTTAAGCTTTTACGAGCGTTTTTCAAACTAATTTTTTAAAAAAAGCTTTTTAATGATACTATGTTATCAATATCCTTTAATCACAAACCATATGTTCACAACTTCTTTCAGAAATACAATATCTATTAAATTTAAGACAGGGTTAGAACGAAAAACTAAACAAAAACATTAAGCGTTTGTGCACTAATATCAAAGCAGTTTCGGATAATGTCACTTAGTAATAACAGTATAACATGATAAAACAGTTTTCTTAACGCTAAATTTTATATTGTTATTTCTCTGCTTAATCTCTTTGTTTTTACTTATAGAAAACAAAAATGTTAATGAAGCCTTACCGATGCGTATAGTCCATGGCCATACATCCAGTTTTAAGGTGATAGACCTAGGGTAAGGGACATAACTCCTGAAATCATTTATATGTTTGTATCATATTCAATTTCATCAAAGCCTTTCAACCTTTCATTTGAAACTGAATGAAATCAACCGATGTTACTTTGATGCTTATATGACATTGTTATAAAGCACCTAAATACTAACGTTCCAATGATTTGTAAGAGTTGTGCCACTTACCTAAGGTCTACCTCTTTAAGTGACGTTCAGGTTGCACACTTTTTTGTTGTGTTCTTGTTTGTTCGATTATTTAATTTTCGTTCTTGTTATAGTCTATCTTCCATTGTATTGTGGCTGTTCCTGGATGTGTTTCGGCCCCGTGCAGGTCCGGGTGTCAAAAGAATAAGCCTGCAGCAGCGCGAAGCTTGTCGTATAAGGCGACTAAATAGTGCTCAGAAACCTAGCCGGGGGCTAGGGCGCTCTGCCCACAGAGCAACTGGGATGTGTGCCCCAGGTGGTGGAATGGGGTACCCCTGGCATGTTACATGCTGGGGTTGTCAGTCTATAATACGGAAAACCTGACCGCAAACCATAGTGGTGCACCGTGTTGGGAAAGATGCCACGTTCTTCGCACGTTAAAGAACCCTGCTGTGGTATTTGATAGGAGTGGGAACCACTGCGCTCCGCCACAGGAGGCTAAATTGCCCGACCTTACCCATCCCTCCCTTTTTCTAGTGGCAATCAAAATTTGTCGACCCTACTGTCTTTGTGTCCCATCCCATTTTTTCATTTCATCATCATTTCATGTTCATTTTATCATCCATTTCATGTTCATCGTCTGAATATGGCTGAAATATTGCTGCTCGGACGTTAAACCCCAACAATCAATCAATCATGGATGTGTTTCGGTTTGATTACCCTTATCTTATTTCTATTGATTTTTCTTTGTAATCTTTTGTCATTGAATGAACTAAATTTCTTGATAATTTGTCACTCGAATTTAAAATCTTCATTTTTATTTGAAGGTTTCATAGAAATTGAAATTCAATGTTAATTCACTTTTAACGCACCTTTTAACGTTTCCTGGTTTGGTTTTGTTTTGTTTGTTAATATTTTGCTTTATTTGGTTTTTAATATTATAGGAATAAAATCAAAATACAGGCTAATTAGTATGTTATTATATGTATTGTAAACTGAAATTTCCAAAATGCCTTTGGCAATTCGAAAAATCCAAAAGGTAAACTTACGGGCAAAACACGTATTAAAGAAAGACAAACAAACTGATACACAGAACGACGTGCAAAACGAATCAAACAAAACAAAATAAAACTTCGGGTTGAACTCTGGCTGAAGAGCCTTCAAAAAGGTGAAAAGCTGCCCGATAATGAAAAATAAGATTACGTTACTTTCGTTTGAAAGCAGGTAGACCACATGATGACATTTTCTTTCAAAAAGTATAAAAAATAAAAACGTAATTATCCTAGGGAAAATGTTTATCTGTTTTTTTCGCGTTGAAGATGTCCTTGTTATTGACTTCCTAGCACTTACTTGAATGGAACATATACATTAAGCTTCATTATGAAAGTGTGTGTTACGATATTATGTCTTGGTTGTCATTATTTGAATCATTCTTCAAACTGTCTTGTTTTGTTCAATAAAGTCGTTAGAATGAGTTTATTTGTATTTGATCAATATTGTCTATTCTACACCTCTACACTTAAGTCAGACTTATGCTTTCAATTGAAATGAGCATATTGGATACCCTTCTTTATTCTTGGGCAAAATGGTGATGCACATCAAAATCCTAAGCCGAGTATCAAAACAAATGTTTGAACGAAGCAGCCCGTCAAAGGAATCAACTTTACGGAATTTTAAATTTTAAAGTAACAAATCTCGTGCTCGACAATGACGAAATAAATGTGAAATATATCCGATATTGGCTATTGATGTTGGTATATTACCACTAAAAAAGGGACAGTTTACAATTTGAAAGTCGAAATCATAACTTTTCGATTTAAATTGTCATGTGTAATCCGCCTCGTAGCCAGACAGGTACAGACAGATAGATAACCATCTATGGGCCTCAATCAAAAACATTTGAAGTTCACTTTTATTTGATGAATGCACATAGTGTGTGGTAAAAAGCTGAAAATATACAAAAAAGGATTTTCCTAAATAATTGTCCAATCAAAATTATCATACATTCAAAATATCAAAGATATTTATCAAAATCAAAATACAGATAACAAATAATACATCACACAATATTTTAAAGAAAAGTGTTATGAAATAAACTTGAATTATCTCCCTTTATGATGCAGGGGTAAGATCAATTTTTCAAAAAGGAAAGTCTCCCCTTCAAAGTATCTCAAAATATCTCAAAACTGGTGAAGGGAATGTGGGATGCATAAATAATTATGATATATCATATTTTACGTCACAATATCATTAATACTGCAAGTGGAATGAAAACAACTCAAAATACCTATCATAAATTATAAAGGCATGGCTTATCTAGGCAAAATGTAAGAAAATAACAAGTGTGCCAATTGTGTAAAAAATATCATTAATTTCTCTTTTCCCATTAAAATATGTATGCAACAATAAAATATAAGCATTAAAGATAATAATAATAAGACTTACATAGTGGTCTGTCATGAAAAGATTGACTCAAAAAATCTCGATGGAAAACGCATTGGTTCAATGCTTTGACTTATGTGGTTCACATGTAATCTCAAACCCGGAAACAGGAAATGACTCATAAATGAAAGTAAAAGTACAATATCCAAAATAGAAATCAAGCGTACCCTAGGGTCATGAAATAGGACATAGGAATAGGTTAATTATTAGAACATCTAAATATATCAAATGTTAGATATAACCGATGAAAATATAACTAAACAATACCTATTGGGACAAGGTAAAAATATCAAAATTGTAATTGAGAACATTACACTCCCCGTCTGATATGAAAATATCACTACTTAAAATTGAATGCAAAGACGCAAAGAAAAATCCCAAACATATAGTTTACCTAACTATAGTTAATCATAAAAAAAACAAAAACCATAATACAACAAATGTAAAAAATAAAGTCCATGATTCACAGTTCTCACAAAGTTCACACCTCATTATGGCTTAAAAAAATAGTTTGTGTGATAGGTCTCACATACACACGAGGTTGACCATCTTTTATTGTCCTTAACAAAACTTTTCGAACGTGACTGTCTTTACTTGGAAACACATGCTCGACAATAGCAAGAGGCCGAAAGTTTCTATGTTGTTCATTGTCTTTTAGAATCACAATGTCACCTTCTTTTATATCGATTTGAGTCTGTTGCCACTTCCTTCTAAGTTGTAATGTTTGCAAATATTGTCGTTGCCACCGAGTCCAAAATTGGTCTACCTTAATTTGAACTAGTTTCCACTGTGAAGTATACACATCTCGGATGTTTAGATTGCTAAAGTTTTCAACACATGCATGTGTTTTAGTAGTTAATAGACAATTAGGTGACAAAACATCAGGAAATCCTGCATCAGTTGAAATAGGAATCAACGGACGAGAGTTCGTTATGGCTGTTGTCTCTGCCATAAATGTACTTAGAACCTCATGTGTTAGCTTCTTGTGTTTATTTTCATACAAGATTGAATCAATGATGCGACGTGCTATTCCAATGAGTCTTTTTCCCAGGAGCCACCCATGTGAGACGAATATGGTGTGTTCAACCTCCAAACAGTATCTTGATTGTTGAGAAAGGTCTTAACTTCTTTGTCTTCTACACATATTGTAGGGATGCCAAGTTCTTTGGTGCCTCCAACAAAATTTGACCCTCTATCTGAAAAGATTTCTTTCACTTTGCCTCTAATTGAAATGAAACGTCTCAATGCGTTGATAAAGCATGAGGTGCTCATATCCCCAATTACTTCTATATGAGACAGCAAAACAAAACAGCCCATCGTTTTTAATTTGAACTGCCACCTCTTGTACGGCGCGTAACTACCTCCCAAGGTCCAAAACTGTCTATTCCAACATAAGTAAAAGGTGGACAAAATTGCCAATCTTGCTTCTGGTAGATCTGACATCTTTTGAATTTTAACTTTGCCTCGAAATCTTTTGCACAAAACACATTTTGAAATTTCTGAATAAACTATTCGTTTTGCTCCAATAATCCAAAATCCTTCACTTCTGATTTTACCTTCCGGCAAATGTCGACCTCGATGTCGAATGAGTTCATGACAATGTAAAGCAATAAGTTTGGCTATATAATGTGAACCCGGAATAAGGATAGAGTGTTTCTCTATAATGGAGAGAGTTGAATATTTGAGTCTACCACCTACACAAAGAATTCCATGATCATTGAAGAATGGGTCAAGCTTAAGTATCAAACTAGATTTGTGAACAGGTCTGTTAAGCTTCAAATTCTCAATTTCCTTTTCATACAATTCATTCTGAACTTGTTTGAGGATGAATATTTCTATTTGTTTCCTAAAATTTGGATCGTTTTTACTTACAACCCCTTTTTGACCATTCCGTTTTGATTTCCATAATTGTATGAAATGTCTCAGATGTGATATTGCGCGTACAAGCGATTTCCATGAAGAAAACTTGCAAAAACGATGACTTCCAATTGCTAAGTTTTGTATACTGACTTTCAACTACTTCCGGACGGATATCTTTATCCTGATTTGGTTCAATTAAGGGATAGGTTTCTGTTTATGAATCACTACAGTTTTCAAAGAGTAACCATGTAGGACCTTTAGTCCATCTTTCAAGGAGAGTCATATTGGCTGTGTTTGAAAATCTTGTACCGATATCAGCGGTGTTCTTTTCTGATGCAACATAGGACCATTGTGACGGTTTTGAGACTTTATGTATTTTTTCAACACGATTTGAAACATAAGTGAAGAATCTTCGAGTTGTATTGCAAATATAACCTAAAGTTATTTGACTGTCTGTATAGTAGTGAAATACATCATGAGATAGATTCATATGATCACAAATAGCTTCTCCTAGCTCAGTAGCAAGTACAGCACTACATAGTTCCAGTCTGGGTATTGTGTGACCCTTTACTGGTGCAAGTTTTGAATTTCCCATAATGAAGCCTAAAAAAGCAGTACTATCATTGTCAATTGCTTTCAGATAGGCAACTGCAGATATTGCTTGTTCACTCGCGTCACAAAAGATGTGGATTTCAGGATTGTGTACAGACGATATTGAAATAGGAACGATCATGCGTGGGATTTTAAAGCTATCTAACGATTTAAGTGATGCAAGCCACAAGTTCCATTTTTCCTCATGATCAGGACTTAGAGGTTCATCCCAATCAGTGCGAGGGGGAATAACTTGACGGAGGAGAATCTTTCCACTAATAGTAACAGGTGCAATGAAACCTAATGGATCAAACAAACTATTGTTTGTTGATAGCATGCTTCGACGGGTAGCTGGTCTGTCAATGATATGGTCTTGAAACACAAAACTGTCATATTGAAGGTTCCAAGATAGTCCTAAACTTTGATGGGTAGGTAACATGTCATGACACAGATCTAGAGTTTTAAGTTCTTTACCAAGATCATCATTTGGGAAGGCTTTCATAACTTCTACGCTGTTAGATACGATTTTATGAAATCGGATGTGTCCATTTTGCTTCAATTCGTCCTGCGTTCTTTTCACAAGATCAATTGCATATTCGGCATTTGTAACAGAGGTTAGACCGTCAACAACATAAAAATCATTCGAAACAAAGTTTTTGACGTCATTCTCAGAATTCGAAGCGGCATGTCGTAAACCATAAGTTGCTATAGCAGGAGAAGATGTATTGCCAAATACATGAGACGTCATTCGGTACTCAATGAGTGGTTGATTGAAATCATTGTTCTGGTACCAAAAGAATCTCAAATAGTCTCTATGATTCTCTATTACACGGAAACGGTAAAACATTTGTTCAATATCGCCATTTATGGCTACTTCATTCAAACGAAAACGCGAAAGAATACCAATCAAGCTATTGGTAAGATCAGGTCCTGTCATTAAAAGACTGTTTAGTGATACACCCTCATAAACAGCTGATGAATTAAATACACTTCGGATTTCATTCGGTTTCTTTGGGTGGTACACCCCAAATAAAGGAAGATACCAACATTCTCCAGTAGGTACAGGTGGTTTAGGTTGTTTGAACGGTAGTGGTGCTGTCCAGAAACCTGTTTCATCCTTAACAAAACTACTTTTCATCAGAGAAACAAATTGCTTATCTTCTACAGAAAGATCAATTTTGTTGTCATATGGAGTTTTTGCAAATATTTCATCCTGAATATCAAGTTTAGGTTGACTGATTTCAAAATTGTACTCACATAGATTAAATGTTGTATGCCTACCATTGCTGAGAACATTTGTCTTACGAACATTAATAGAAGATGGTGCATGTACCTTACCAAGACAGACTTCTCCAA
Source organism: Perna viridis (assembly GCA_037379345.1). Lineage (NCBI taxonomy): Eukaryota > Metazoa > Mollusca > Bivalvia > Mytilida > Mytilidae > Perna > Perna viridis. The sequence continues at coordinate 36,268,428 of CM074514.1, read as the reverse complement.
TGACAACCCAACCAAGTGGGAGTTTCTGTGCAAAAGGTTGACCTTTACCTCCAAGGATTTGATCTTGAACATGGTGGATCTCAGGAATGTCACGCCCTATAAGAAGTTCAACTTTGACATTAGTATCTAGATGTGAGTGTGCTGAGGCAACGTCAGCTGTTGCTATTTCAGGTAAGTCATTAGGAATACATTCACATTCAATTACGTCAGGTAAATCAAAAGAGCATTTGTTGCTTACTGATTTGACAACTAACCCGTTGACAAACCTACCAGTTAAGGTGGATTTACCGGAACATGAAGACATATTAAATGTTTCTGATGTACCTACAACACCAAGTTTATCTAATAGATTAGGCGACGCTAGAGATTTATTGCTCTGGTCATCTATGGCCGCGTATACTCTAACAGAGTTTTCGGGTGCGGTAACGCAATAAACATCTACGAGAACCGTTTTTCACATGAACGTCCACCAAGAAGATTTCCGCATAATGTAGTACATTTTGTAGAAACAATGTCTTTGACTGACTCCCCGCCATGATTGTTTGAAGTTTCATTGTGTGAATTCAATGACTTATCTATATGCAGTGCAGTGGGGTGACGTGTATTTCCACAAATCTGACATTTAACAGAAACCGTACAGTTTGCAGCTACATGTTCACTCGATTGGCAGCATTTGAAGCAAATGTTCTTTTCACGAAGAAATTTCTTACGGTCTTGAAAGGTAAGCTTTCTAAATCTGCGACAATCATTTAAAGAATGACCCGCTTTATGTAACGGACAGCGTACTTAACTACTTGAGGTAACGTCTAATCTTCTAGAAACAACAGAAGTACGAGGTTTGGTAGTGCCTACTTGATTAGTGCTGGTGTATGCAAAAGCTGGATCATTTCGAATATTACAGGTATCTCTAATGAAGCTGACAAAAACACTAAACGTAGAGAATATAACAGAATGTTAATTTTTGTAAGCTGAAGCAACAGTTGTCCATTTCTCTTGCAAAAAGTGTGGCAGTTTAGAAATAATAGGAATAACACCAGATGATGAGTTGTAATAACTGAGCAAAGTAGCGTATTGTGGATTTAACATCGCTGATTCTATCTCCGTAAGAATGTCTAACAAATCATAGAGTTTTACATGTTCTTTAACAGTGATTGACGGAAACGAGTTAAGCTTTCGTTTTAGGGCACTTTCTATCATTTCGGGTCTTCCGTATCGTTCAAACAAACGTTCATAAATTCGCTGAAGTCCTTTAACAGGATCATGAGCATTGGCAACACGGATACTTGATGCGAATTTCGAAGATTCAGACCCTAGCCACTTTACAAGAAGATCTATTTCTTCAAAAGGAGAAACGCCTAATTCTCGGGTAATACTTTGAAATGAAGCTCGCCAAGATTCATATGACTCAGGTTTATCGTCAAATTTCACAAATCTGGACAGCAGAAAGTCTTTTCGGAAAATAAGTTTCGAAATATCGGACATGGCACTATTTGTAGTCTGACTTTGTGGTAGTTGACTGTTTTGTACGCTATTCAAGAATGGCAACTGTGTCTGTTGAGAATCCATTTCTACAGTGTTTGTTTTTGGTAACTTGAGATATTGCACATATTCATAAGTGTCTTTTTGTTTTGTATCACCAAGATTGGAGAATACATCTTGTTGTTCCTCATCACCTTGTTCTAGAACACGTGCTTCTGTTTCGGCTGCTGCTACTTTACTTTCCTGTTTTATTACAATGATATCTGCCTCTAAGGTTGCATTTTGCTTCAAGAGTTCGCTTTCTTTTTTAATGTATTCTAAGCGTACCTTTTCGGATTTAGCCCTTGTTCTTTTATGACTTGCTGTAGTACCCGAGGATGATCCACTAATTTCTGACATTCTCTCTACCACATCTAACTTCTTATTCTTGATTTCTAAAATTACTTTTCGAAAAGTTTCATTACAGCTTCGAAAATTGTCATTATGATCAACCAAATACTGCTGAGATTCACTAGTGTTTGCTCTTTGAAGGAAACCTTTATATTCCTCTGATCTTCTACAAAAGTTTTTGTACAATGTTTCAAGATCTTTTTCAAATTGTCTTATATTGTCTATTGCATCTAATGATGGCACTTTCAGAATCAAATTTTCGATTTCGTTCCATAAACTGTCACATTTACCTTCAAAGTCTTCTCTCTGTTCTTCGAACATGGATTTACCTTTGGCAGTTTTTCTGCGTAGTCTCTTCTCTGACATAAATCCGGTATCTTTTTACTAATCCGCCTCGTAGCCAGACAGGTACAGACAGATAGATAACCATCTATGGGCCTCAATCAAAAAACATTTGAAGTTTTTTTGATTTGATGAATGCCCATAATGTGTGGTAAAAAGCTGAAAATATACAAAAAAGGATTTTCCTAATAATTGTCCAATCAAAATTATCATACATTCAAAATATCAAAGATATTTATCAAAATCAAAATACAGATAACAAATAATACATCACACAATATTTTAAAGAAAAGTGTTATGAAATAAACTTGAATTATCTCCCTTTATGATGCAGGGGTAAGATCAATTTTTCAAAAAGGAAAGTCTCCCCTTCAAAGTATCTCAAAATATCTCAAAACTGGTGAAGGGAATGTGGGATGCATCAATAATTATGATATATCATATTTTACGTCACAATATCATTAATACTGCAAGTGGAATGAAAACAACTCAAAATACCTATCATAAACTATAAAGGCATGGCGTATCTAGGCAAAATGTAAGCAAACAACATGTGTGCCAATTGTGTAAAAAATATCATAAATTTCTCTTTTCCCATCAAAAATATGTATTCAACTATAAAATATAAGCATTAAAGATAATAATAAGACTTACATAGTGGTCTGTCATGAAAAGATTGACTCAAAAAATCTCGATGGAAAACGCATTGGTTCAATGCTCTGACTTATGTGGTTCACATGTAATCTCAAACCCGGAAACAGGAAATGACTCATAAATGAAAGTAAAAGTACAATATCCAAAATAGAAATCAAGCGTACCCTAGGGTCATGAAATAGGACATAGGAATAGGTTAATTATTAGAACATCTAAATATATCAAATGTTAGATATAACCAATGAAAATATAACTAAACAATACCTATTGGGACAAGGGAAAAATATCAAAATTGTAATTGAGAACATTACAATGTGTCATCTAAATATGATACAGAAGAAGATAATCAGTACTCAGTTGGTTTCGATAGCATGATTTTGTTAAAGCAAAACTTGAAAAGTTTATGTTAAGAACTGTTACTTTTAATTTTATAGACAGGTGTCAAAAATTTATTGACTTAAACAAACAGAAAACACGAATTGTTTATAGATAGAAGTTAAAATTGAATACATGTATAACGTTCGTTTATTGTTCGGTAATGAGCGTTATTGTGCTTTTGTTGAGATGCGTGGGAAATACCATGACGGCCCCTAAGGTGAACTAGATGTGTTTAGGCCATATTTCTTACCATTTACCCTTTTATATTTGCCTTGATATATAACAAAAGAAATTAGAATAGAGAACAAAATTTTAAGAGTAAAACGGCTAGAATTCATTAGGATATTTATTTAATACAAACATACACTATTCGATTATTCAATAGTTTGCTTTAATAACCAATGTTTATACAAATATGGTTAATAAATTTCTTTGAAATATTAAATTTTACAGCAAAATATAAAACTGCCATTACTTTGATGTTTTAATTGTTTACATTTGTACATTTATACTGTAATTTTGGTTCCTTTTGTGTTTTTCTGATTTATTTGCATGGTTGTTGACCCGAAAATACCAAAAGAAAATATCAATTTAAACACACATCCACACATACACTGAAATCATTAATAATATTGTGTTCGCCTTTTCGCCAACGTCCCTTTCAAATTGTCAAGCGTGGGAACAGAAAACTATCACGTGAAAGGGTTGTGCGATAGATAATGATAGTTTTCATATTATCCACTGGAACTGTTCACACTTTCATTTATACTACACACATATCATGTATATATCTTTTGTTCGTTTATAACAAGTTCACCATTCATAAATTGGTAAATTGCTGCAGCCATAAATACATCCGCTTTTATTTCATCATCCCTGGTGACAATATGCATCAGATTGAAATTAATTTTATTTTGATACACTTTTAGAACTGTCTGTAGTGCAGATAATAAGTAAAAAGACTCAATGATAATGTGCAAGGATCTAACATGTGGAGGAAGAATACATTTTATTATACATGTACATAAAAATGGAATCTGATGGAACAATATTTGCACTTGTGTTTGTTGATATTTGTTCCTTGATTTTCCATACGTGGAGTTTGACAGTAATTTGCCGATATAAAGATATTCGAAAAAAAAAGGTTCCTTGGCCTTGTGCTTAATCTTAGTATAAGTGACGCGGCTTTGAGTATTGAAGTAATTGTATTTGGTATATTGATTAACTGTGGAATACATCAATGTGTATTTTATCATATAGTGACCGCAACGTTTATTTTTCCTCTTTTTCAGACTTTCCAAATTTGTTCATATCAATTAAATGCAACGTTCGTTAAGAAGAAACGACTTTTTTGCATTTTGTCAATTTCAGTAGCTGTGTTCGTTCTACTCCAATTACTTGCAACCATTTTGTATTTTGTGTTCATTGATTTTCCATTAAATGTATTAGACCCAGAATGTGGAATGAGTCTTATTTTTTATTGTTGTTATGATATTCCAATTGTTGTTTTATTAGTTTTGATATCTTTTTGCACAAGTGTGAATATTATTCGGATTAAAGGAAAGAGTAGAGACTATAGCGGACAAATGACTGAATTCCAAAAGCAGAAATCCAGAGAAAGACGGTCTCGTGAAAAGAGAAATATGGTAACATTTATTATGATCATCTTTGTTACACTACTTGTGTACCTTCCGGTAGAAATATTCGCGTTTCTGTATCAAATTGGGGTGTTCTGGAGTATAGTATTTGAGCAGTCGTTGTATTTTTTAATCCTCTACTAGATCCCGTAATATATCTTATCAGAATGAAAGTTTTTCGTAACAAGTTGTTCGAATCTTTAACCACTATCCTGCATACAAACCAAATACATCCGGTAGGAAACAACGAACAAGAGCCATCCTCGTCATTTAGGAATGTACATTGCCCTATAAGAAGTGGGCCAGCGTTAGATAGTAATGGCGTTTTCCGTTCCCATATGTCAGAACGATATTAACACGAGAAACTGACACACCATCTAATGGTAACATAGTTCAGGATTTAATTTGATTAAACAATAGTTTGGTGTTGAGTGTTGAGTATTAATCAAACAAACAAAACAATAAAGGTGTTGAAATTCTCATGAACTTCTAGCTTGTGAGTTTAGAAAAGACTCTCCGAAAATTAATATCATTATCTCAGTATAAACTCTGCATATAAATGAAAATATTGCTTACTTCACTATGGCCTATGTTTAAATCTCTTTAAAAAAGGTCTTAAAAGGTCTAAATTTCTTTTCAGATATCAATCATTCGTTGAAAAATACTTACTTAGCTTCTTCTAAAACAACGAGTAATGATTGTTTGTTTGTTTTTTTGTTTGTTTTTTTTTTTTGGAAATTGTTCGTCTTTGTGCTGATGTGACCGCTGATTTATCAATTATGACAATAGCATACAAATGTTTTAATGGTTTAGCGCTGAAAAACCTAGAATTAAGCCACCATTTCATTTGAAGTGCCTTTACTAAGTCAGGACCATTGCGGTACCAGCTGCTCCAATGGTGTAATACTTATTTTGCCAGATTTATTTTGGACATGACTTGATTACGAAACGGGTGAGTGTTTGGTAATTAAGTTGTTACCCTTATTAGTCTGTTTGCATTTGCTTTGTTTTTTTAGTTCAGTTTTGTTTTGTTTGTTTGTTTGTTTGTTTATTTTGTTTTGTTTTGTTTTGTTTTGTTTTGTTTGTTTTGTATTGTTTTTTGGTTTTGTTTTGTCTGTTTGTTTGATTGATTGTTTGTTTATTTTGTTTTATTTTACATATCACGTTTACTCTGTCTTTATTTTATTTACATGATTTTATTAATCAGATAATTAATTTTAAAGTACAATTCGAAAATTCTGTTACAAAACGTTTTATTAACATTGTGTTTAGAAATTCTTTTGCATCTCATGAAATTTAGTAAAGAGATATTAATTGTGCACAAATGTACGGTTTTCTTTGGTACCAATTTCGCGGAAGAAAAAAAAGCTCAATATCGTATAAAAAAACTTTTTTCATCAAAACATGCCTTTTTACATATATGACTATTTCAACAAAGCAAATTAACACAATTTTCTATCATAAAAAGTCTTGTTTATACGTAATTGTATGTGTTTTGTCTTATGTCTAGTATGTATTAAATCTTTTGTTAAAACTTGAATGGTGGAATTTATTATGATCGCAACAATTCCAAGTATAGAAAAGAACTGGCTGTTTTGTGGACAATTTGCAATTTGTACAACTTGTAACATGTACAAAATTTATGTACATCTTGCTCTTGCAATTTGTATGACACGAGAATGCATGTACAAAAGTAATTGTTCAGTTTGCAAAAATATTGCTTTCACTGGTCGGGTCATTCCTCCTCGTAGAATTAATCTGGGGCTGTAACGTGGTACACGATGTACGGGACAGCTTATCTACGTGTTGTTATGTAGGATAGAGGATCAAACTAGCGATACATGTCCCAACAAATCAATATTACACAAGCCTCAAACACAATGAAATTCAATAATGTGCCATACAAATATAACAGTATGTTGTTGACTACTCTTGTGAACCCCAGTCAACCACATTATGCATAAACCCAGTGGTGTAAATTACAAAAAAACTACCAACTGAATATGTTGTAATATATGTATGCTGTTAAGGTGTTCATGAAGATATCCTTTTTGAACGGCACTATATTCAACGAGTTAATGATAGATAGATCGAGATCCAAAATAGATATTCATTCAAGATGTACTTATGACCATTTGAGGAAAAAATAGAAGCGAAAATGTCAAATAACATAAAAACAATTTAACAATTTATGCATTATACAAGGTGCTGAACAGTACACAGATATGTAAAAAAACAACATTTTTGATATTTGGGCATGACAACATATTTTTGGGAAAACAAAAAAATACCTGCTGTTTCAATTTAATGCCATGCTAACCGTAGAATGGCATGTTCAGTGAAAAAGACAATGGCATACAGAGACCATTTTCGGTAATATTAAAACGCTTATTAGTTTCCCTCACTTTTATAGCAAAAACAAAATATAAAATGCAGATATGATGCTGCTACTTGTCTTGTCGGATATTTAACTCACTCTTTACATCACTATGATCGATATCATAAAACAGAAAAAAAAATACAATCAGATCACGTGGTTTATCAGATTTCAGGTCAAGGTTCATGCACCTTCTCTGATTTCAAAGTAAGAGCTTAGCACTTTCGGATGTTGAAACATGTATCACATTTGTTGTTGTATGAATATGAGTTAGGCATAAATAGCACTTCTACAATTTTTCTTAGGATTGTATAATTATTGAAAAATGGTCGATAGTTGAAAGGGTCAAGATATGAAAGATATAAAACGGTAGTCCATTTTTTTTTAAAATGATTCAGTGCAACGGCTCTAGATACTGTAAATAATTCTTTCTTTTCTTTGTTTTTGAATTGCATATTTTAATTTTAAATCAATCTAAAGGCTATGTTCACTTTGAATTCACTTTCCAGACCCATTTCTGTGGATTTTCCTGATACCTTTTCCGGTTTGACTAAAACGTCTATCGTTAGGTTGCACCATACAGATGGGATTGAGATGCACTGTTTCGTACACAAAACTGACCCGGTCTGATGTTGTAAAACTTACATATAAAAGGTGAAACTTATTGGAAATATTGATTGTAGGTAATAGAGCATTCGTACACGAATAAATGCAATACTTATGGAGGTAAAGAGGTGTACAAATGCATGCTTTAAGCTATCCCGAAAGATTCAGGTCCTCACCGGATTCCCTGCACCAACAGGCTCTTTTTCAAAGATGCAAAATTTCCCTCGCACTTTGAGAACTACAATCATGATCAAATGAGCAGAAATATATTTTATTATTTTTTTGCAATAATACCCTCCCTACTTTTTCTGGCAGTTTAAAAGTGCCTGATAATTTAGAAAAACCTGTTTTTTTACGATTAATTTTGGGAAAGCACCCATAATTGGTTATGAAAACTGATTCATATTTTATTATGTTTCCATGGCTACAGATTTTCATGACAAAATGCACCTCCATAATGTAAGGTTTTGAAAAATATATACGTTTTACAGGACGGAAAAAAAATTGGATTTCTCTATTTAAGTGTCTCAATGCAGCTTTATTTCCATAAAAAATTGTCATAATGTTATCTGCAGTGACCTATCGTTATAGTGGAACCTTAGCACACATGCAATGCTTGGTAAAATATATAAATATTATAATGTACTTATAACGTATAAAGTTAACTTTAAGGCGTTCATGATATATTGTCTAATCATAAATTATATTGAATAAGGTAACGTTTATTGAACAAAACGATTTTGTTGATTTAAAAAAAAAACAAAAAACAAAATTTCTAAAGCCTATGTGAAATTTTTGCGGTTTATGAGGTCCATCAGAAAGTGCGTTCATGATGCAAATAGAAATAGGAGCTTGATGTCCATGTCGCAAAAAAAAGTAAAGTAAATGTTTTATCAAAGAGTTATCAAAGGAACCAAGATTCTAGCAGAATCATATCAAACATTCGGATGTACAAAGTTAGGTGCAATCAATATATATTTAAGAATCTAGCAGTCGGTTTTGGAAATAGCGATACCTGCATTGTGGATCATCGCCACTCCCAGCTGTGTGAGATGTAAACATGCAAAATATTCTTAGAAGTATAGACATATGTATAAATTGTGAACGAATTCAATGTTTAAAATTGTTATAAATAACACATTTATGGATATTCTTGCTTTATTTAAAATTTTAAAGGGAAACACTCATTTCTAAGTACATATAATTGATCCCAGTTTCACAAAATAACATAATTCTGTAAGTTGTATGGGTGCAAACACATAACATTTCAATTATGGTCTGATATTAATGTTAAAATTGCCAAAATATGCATCATATGTGCAGTAGTATCACATGAGTAGTCCATGGGCTGGGAGGGTCCACCGTGCAACCCCCCCCCCCAACTCATCAACTTCATGGTGATTTTAAGGTACCTTTATACCTCCTCCCATCAATTTGTCGCCAAAGAATATTCTCGGATTCTTATTCGTAGCCTATATTTGTATCCTACTTGGTCAAAAAGCCAAGATTCAATTGCTTGACTGCTTTAGCCTTTTTTGAGATAGAATGAACAAACTAAACAAATTTAGGTATCATTGTAAAGTTCAATGTCTCAACTTTACAATGGTACCAAAAAAGTTGCAGTAACACTTAGGGTGTTGCGGTAAAATGAAAAAAAAATGTATTTTTCAATGTCAAAACCCTAGAGTATTTATGCTTCAGTAAAAAAATGGCTTACTAGGCATTTTCTGTTAAGTATTATCACAATTTATACGATTTTTCGGTCAAAAGTCACATAAATTCGACAGTATTAGTTATTGCTCCACTAAAACGTCTCAAATTTGGCATCATTCGATAGATTAAATAATTTTCTACATAAATAATCCACGAAAAACTAATTTTCAGGGAGGGAATTTCAAAAAATGTTAAAAATACTACCCCTACCCCTGGTCTCAGTATCAAACAGAATTCTCATTCACAGCATACTAGTATTGCAGAACTCATATTTTAGGCATTCACGATTAAGACAATGATTACCTAACATATCTGATCAATTCAGGCGCTTAGACGTTTCTTTTGGGTTGACATTACTATAAGATCGGAAAATGGGAAAATTTCAGAATTTTAGAATTTTCTACTATATCATACGATATTGTCCTTTTTACAGAATACCGTAGTTTAACAAGCTTTTGTGTGATACGGTTTATTAATATCATGTCTTAGCTTCACAATTAGCTTAAGTAATAAATACTGGAACTTTTCCAAGTCAAGTTAGGAAATTTCCACTCCTACCCATGATAAAACAATGTTTCAACACGAACTAAAATGTTCATTTTTGTCATATTAACGGTATACAGTGTTGGGTACTATTCTTTTAAATATCGATGTATTCAACATTTCTTCTCATTTCATGCGCTATTTTTCAGTTTTAATGTGACAATAATGAGTTTTTCATAAAAAGGGGATTTTCGAAATTTCATATTTTCTTCAATTTCACCTATAATTGGCAATTTCTTTAAAATACCGTACTTCAAGCAAGCTTTTATATATTCAAAACATTTATAACATTTATATAGTGTCTTAGCTTTCTAACGAGCCCAAGTAATTAATATTTGAACTTTTCCAAGTCCTATTAGGTGAACAATTGCTACCCCACCAATGAAAAGCATACCTAAAAGGGTACCTGAAAATCATATTTTGGTTGATGATTGGGGGGTGTACGGGGGGTTACCTCAGCCCACATTCTATAATGAGCTTCAATAATGGTCCAAAATCATTGTTTAAAACATTAAAAATGGCAATGGTAGTATCCAGTTGGTGGTTGCGACACTCAAATTTCAGTGCAAAATCTTCAAAATGAAATATTATTGCAAAGCCTTTGCGTGCGAACACTTTGAATATACCCATTAGTCTTATACTATTGAACAACACTTCAAAAGTGTCAATATAAGTACTTTATTGATGGCTGTGATACATATATTTCAAACCAAATTCTTTAAAAAATTATATATTTTTGCTAATTGAATGACAGTAAACACTTGAAATTCCCTTAATGGTATGATATTATTTTTTTGTAAATGTAAAAAAATGTCAAAATTTTCATCAGATGTGCGGTTGCGACACCATTATTTCAGTCCAATTTCTCAAAAATGTATATTTCTGCAAATTGTATGGGTGCGAATAGTTTTAATTTCATTAGTTGTCCACAGTTTTTGATTAGAATATCAAAAATGGTAAGTATACTTTTGGTGGTTGGGACACTAATCATATATTTCTGCCAACTGAAAGGGAACCAATATTTTCAACTTCAAAAACTGGTCTTATTTTTATTGCTCAATATGTTTAATATGTCAATTTAAAAATCATTCTAGTATATGTGACACAAAATTATTTCAGTCCAAACTTTCAAAATGAGATATGTTTAGAAATCGTATAAAAATTATTCCCTGGCCCCGTCCCCCATTGCTCCATTCATATATCCCATTCCCCAAGCCCCCATACCCCATTCTCTATGCCCCACTACCCCTTCCACATTTCCTGTTGTCTCTTCTATATTGCCCCTTCCCAAATTCCACATTGCCCAATTCCCGTTCTCTATTGCGTCTTTCCCCAAGCCCCATTGCCCTATACCCTATAAAATGGGAAGTCATATTTTAGCTTTTATGAGTTACATTAATTGCAGCAAGCAAATAATCGTTTTAACTTTATCGACTGTAGTGAAGATTGAAGGGTTGATCTTTAGGATAATAACCTTACAACGTTAATGATCATGTGTGTGAATTGGGTCAAGGATGACATATCAAATTTATCAGACGTCAAGGTGTCCATGTTCACATATTGTTCAAGGTAAGTTGACAATTAGCAATTGCATAGAATTAAAAACAAATCTTTTTGATTTTTACATGTACATTAATGTGAAAACATTTTTACGACAAGAAAGTGACGCAAACTAACTTACAAACTGAATAGAATGAAAGATCACTAAAGCATTTATTTATTTTTGCTGTTGAGGCACTTTTGATGTTGTCTTAAATGTTGTTTGTACACAAGATACCATGAGAGATAATGTCATTGTTGTCAAGGTTTTCATAACGATTAGATTATGCAACTCAATCTCAATTGATATATGAAGTATGGCTTTATTTGTAAACATCAAGTGACACATAAATGTCTAATTATGAACACACACGGTTGTATAACCCTGTTACGATTATATAACACGGATAAACATAATACAAAAGAGTTTTCTTTTAAAGTTGTACGTCGTAATATTTAGTCTTCTTCCAGAATTTAAATTACACGTTGTGTTTAAAATAATCTGGGTTGTTTTTGTTTTGTTTTGTTTGGTTGGATTTTTTTTTTTTTTTTTTTTTTGCAAACATTTTATTTCTAAATAACCGGGAAATATATATATTTTCATTTTCTTGTTTCTTTTACTTCGTTTATAGATGACTTTTATACTCTATACAATTGCCAAAACACGAATATAATTTTATCCTAAAATAGACACCAAGGATAATTGATTTCACAAAAGATACTTATTTATTTCTTGCAATAATGTAAAATGAAATACATTGATGACAGTTTCAGTTCTCAAATTTATTACATATTGATTTTTAATCATTTCCTTATTGGCTAACAAGCGTATCATTTTTCCTAAACCGATTCAACAATTTTTCAATTTCTTTCGGAAAATTATATTGATAAATTTCAAATTTCGCTTGTACAGTGTGAAAACTTTAATACATGTACTTAATTTGCAATATCATGACCTAAACTGTTTCATGCTACAATATAACATCACCTTCTAATATCACGGCTGTCTCAAAGAGTAATCAAGGAAACCAAGGTTATAGCAGTAATCGAAATAATGTAATCCAGGGACAAATACATTTGTTGTACTAGACATGGAAAGCAGACATACACAGCAAAGACCATAAAGTAACTAAAATCATACATAAAAAGTAACAAAAGTAAATGAGCAACTCGGACTCCATTAAACACTTGGAGGATGGACCAGGTGCACCGATAGGGTAAGCGTCCTCTGCTTTTCTAAAAACACCCACCGAGTTGTTCATAAAAAAGTCAAGTCCGGGGTAAACGAAAGAGGAAAAGAAAACTATGATACGTTAAACAAATCCGTTTTCATGGCGCAGATGGACACACCGTTATTAGCGTTTTTCAACCATACCTCTTTCAGATTTTCTTTTATTTAAATAGAAATTCATTGAACACGATTGAAAAAGACAGAAGAAATGAAAAGTTGGTTTTTTTTGCCAAATACTAATATTCAGTGGCATTAATGAGGCCCTTGAAAAAACTTTTTTATGAACCGTCTTTGTTCTATGAAAATTATAAAGTCTGGTTACTATCTTGGGTAGAAGTCAAAATCAGGTTAAATTTACAAGAATTCAACATTGGTTCCGATAAACACCTTCTGAAAGGATTATGGATACTATATCAAGTTTGAAGTATCTTTTTATATCTATAGATGAACAAACGCATGTTCATTATTAAACGATATGTGTTTAACTTTTGCAAATTAGATTGATTTGTAGCTTATGTTAAACCAAATTGGGCTTTTTTGTTATGTAATCCAGAACAAAGATGGCACTTGGTAGAAATAATCAGTTTCTCCTTAGACTGTTACGGTCCACAGCTCTGCAACATAGTTTCCATCTATCTTCTACTACATACCAAGAACCATTCAACAAACAGAAAATATACTCATTTAGCGAAATACCGGGACCAACGGGACTTTTCAACATCCCCTATCTTGGCGCAGCACTCCATTTTAAACCTTTTAGTAAGTAAAGAGTATAGTTTGGAACATTTAAGGAAGATATGACACAAACAATTATTTTTTTCCATTTTTGGTTTATTTGATTTATTACACCTAATATATATATTTAAAGAACACGACGATGACCCTAGCCATACGAATTTTTTTTAGCCATGTGGTCACATGACCGTGCTACGTCATTGGTTCTCAATTCATAGATCGAGTGGTTGAAATGCGTGGGGCTTCTGCACTTTACATGTGATTTCTACAAATGAGATTGAAAGTTTTGATTGAAAGCTTTGATTTACCAGCGAATATATACTTACTGTTGTATCAATTTGAACAACTTCGAGAAAATGATAAACAATAACAGAAATATTTAACTTTTACATATATGAAGACTAGACTCCACAGAGTAACGACACCACTTCTTTTTGAAGATTACATAGAAATATTTCATTATGTTCTGTCATGTTCGATTGAACTTTTTACATAAAGTAAATTAAATTAACATTCTAAGATTTAAACTGATCCGATCTCGATCTTCAATGAAAATATTAATTTCACCCCTTTTTACTGAACGTTACTCCTGACAAGTGTACCAGTGTCCCGCAGGTACCGCTATAGGATAATACGAACATGTTTATTTTTATAGGTTGTTGATAATTCTATTTGAGAACCCATAAAGGTTTCGTACTGAAGCTTCCTCGTACGTGTTCCAAATCAGTTTTTCTAAAATTAAATATGACAAAAATATTGTTCATACCAGAAAAGCTCCCTTAAACTCGCCTAGCGTCGCCCATTATGAATTGTGTATTGTGTCAAATTCTCCATGTAAATTGTCTTATTTCAAAATTCGCAAGACAAAAGAAATGTAATTTTATTTCAATTCTTGAAGTCATACACCTGCGTCGAAACTTGTGTCACAAGGCCCCGAACCATGTGAAGATAAAAGTAGCCGCCCACGCTTTCTATTGGCTATAATTAAGTCTACCAGGATTGTTAATTGATATAACCCAGCGGCAAAGAAAGAACAATACAGAGTGTCACTGTTTTATTTGTACCCTCCTGTACCAGTCCTAAAAAAGAGTGTGCAAAGTAATTGTGTTTTCGCCACGCGAGGATGTATGCCTAACGAAAATGAAAAGTTGACAGAAAACGAGAAGAACTTTGGTCTTCTTATCGGACTCATACACAGATCATTGGACCACTCTGCATTATATATACAAGCTATTTTTGAAGATTTGTAAATTTTGTTTTTCGGGCACGTGTATACATTTTCAATGCACCCAAATGGAGTTCGAGGACCAATGGCGTAGCACTTCCATACATGGTAAGTGGGTGTTACATCCAGTTTTCATTTATGCATATTAATTAGGTCGTCGTGATAACACAAATAAATCATTCTAACTTTATTTAGCGCTAACCTGATGAGCAAAATATTTGTTATACTCGTATTTACACATACTCTAGTTATATTAATGTCTAAAAAATGAAATGTGTGTGTCATGTCTCCTTTAAGACGGAATATGAACCAATATTAATGCATATTGGTTTGATCTGAATGTAAAACATATGACATGTACATATACAATGTACATCTTTTTAAAAAAAAAAAAACATTATTTGATACGGATTCAGTTCATTATAGGCCTATATAATAGGCTTTAGCATGCGTTGGAAACAGTAACATGTGATGTCCATTTCTACTTTGAGCCAATAAAAATCGGTATAAAATACATTTAATTCTTGAAAACACAATCGATTGATTATTTAAATTACGCGAATGAAGATGTTAGATAAGTGTGAAGGCTTTACGTTCTTTCAGCTTTGCTACATAAATATTTTATTCAAAAAACACGAAAACGAACACGTATAAATGATTTAGATACGATATAGTCTTCTGACCTAATATACTACACCATGGCTGAAAAACACTTTTAACGTATACAATTACATTTATAAGGAAGTTTGTCTACAACAGAATATTGTATCATTTAAGGAGGTAGACCTAGGGTAAGGGGCACAACTCTTACAAATCATTTGAACGTTTGTATGCACCATTTTACATCAATCTCATGTAAGTAACTTGACCTGATTTCATTCTGTTTCAAAGGAAAGCTTGAAAGGCTTTGGGGAAATTAGATATAATAAGAAAATACCACTGATTTTAAAAGTTATGTCCCTTACCTTAGGTCTAACTCCTTCAGACTGGTTATGTTTATTGCCGAATAGGAAAATGAGATAGTACTTAAAGGGTTACCTCACATCTTCTTTAAAATTAATTTGGGTCGTTTAAAACATTTGAAATATTCGGGTTTTTTTTTATAAAAGAAGCAAAATATATAACTTTCAAGAAATTGTAACAACATGTTTCATAGGAATGTTTTCAATGAATAAATAGTAGCTTCAGCAACAAAACGTTTGATCACTAAGATGCTTTGATACCAGAATGTCACAAAATTAAACGGTTTGATATGTTATTACCCTTACGTTTTGTGTGTCTCCCTTGAGTGATTATTATTTTTATTAATTTTTTTTTCATATGGTAGCTGGCCTGGTTGTTAATAGAATAGTTACATAATTTATATATATATATATATATATATATATATATATATATATATATATATATATATATATATATATATATATATATATATATATATATATATATATATATGATGTATATTTTGCAGCTAAATTTACGATACAGGAGCTTCCTAACCTTTTAAACTGTATGAGAGAAAGATATGGAGATATCCATACTCTTAAATTTGGAAAATCCACGACTGTTTTCCTACATCATCCCGACTATGTCAAAGCACTTTTGCAACAACCGTACAAATTATTCATTCGGCCACCCTTACATCTTTTGGAGATTTTTCATGAGCGGAACGAAGCACCCAAAACACTGACAATACTGTAAGTACAAATGAATTTAATTAAATATTATTTAAAAATTGAATGCAAACCGCGAATCATATTTTCATAAAAGCGCACAACTGTAAAAATTATCCATGCAGCCACTTCATATAGAAACTTTATGAAATTGAAAATTTGATGATGAACAATGCGTTCAGAGAACAGGGATGTCTTATACATTAGATAAAGATTTCTTTTTATTTTGTTTAGCTTGCTTCTCTGACATAGCCTTTAGTCTTAATATGATAAAACAGTGGGAATTTTTTTTCGAGTAAAATGCATGATCCGTTTCAAGGGTCTGCTCTATTAAACACCTATGTATTATAATAGAGTCGTTCGACCAAATCTCTGATTCGTGGATTCTTAAATTCTTCGTTTGACATTTCCTGCTGTAAAAATAACAGAAAATATGTATTTCGTCAGGAGTTTTATGTCGTGGTTTGAGTCAAGCACGAAATCCATGAAAATTTGTGTCATAATGTACGGCCGATCATTAAAAAAATACTAAAATGCATCTTTTTTTTACTATTTTGATAAGGAAAGGAGATGACTGGGTTGCACTCAGAAAACCAGCTCAAGAAAAAATGCTCCGCCCCGCAGTTGTGGCTAGCTACGTTCCCCTGATAGTGGGTGTTACCAATGATTTTATTAATCGGCTTCGTCGAAAAGGCAAAACCGACGATTTGCTCCCTGAACTAATGAACTACACAACAGAAAGTAATAAAAAAACCGCATTTACATCAGCTTTCCACATAATGCAATTGTTTGATACACTGTACATACAAAAAGCATTTTTGAAGCAATTTATATTATATTCTCATATATCTACCAAAAACGTTTTAAATCAAAAACAAAGAGTAATCAAGGGAACTATGATTTTAGCGGAAATCCAAACAAGGATATCCAGGAACAAATACAAGACACGGAAAACATAAACACACAAAAAAAAACATAAAATAACCAAAATAATACGTACAAAGCAACAAAAGTCAAAGAACAACTGGGACTCCACTAAAACTTGGAAGCATGGACCAGGTGCACCAGTAAGCTAATTAATAATTGTTGTTTGTGTGTGTGTGTGTGTGTGTGTGTTTTGTTTGTTTGTTTTGGTTTGTTTGTTAATTAGTTTTTTACACTGATATTTCGACATTATGACACACACTTCTTATACATGGTTAAAGATTATATAGATTGGTAGTTGTTTTTGGCATTTCTAATTTTAAAGAAAAAACGAAATATAATAAGAAATCACCATCTACTTTACAGGTGTTTGTATGTTGTGTTTCAACAAGAGATATGGTTGTCTTGATGATGGTCCTCCAGCTGAACTAATTGAACACATCAGAACTTTCTTTACTTGTCTTCAGGAATCGTTTTACTTGCCAGTCAAAACTTTTTTGTACTACAGAACAAAACTGTATCAGGATTTCGAAAGGGCGAGATTAAGCGTAAACAGGTATAACTTTGAAAGTAGACTTCTAATTTTGATGTATAGAATAGAAAGCAAATATTGCCGCAGCTACTCCCTAAAAACTTTATATTGAGCAGACGATCTTAACACTATTTTTCTGCTCTAGTTTTTAAGTTTTCTAACATGGAAGATCGATGGAAAAGGAAAATTATTGACCAAACTTTACGACAAACGTGATGGCTTTTCATTCAGGATTGTCAACTTTCCCTTCATCTATGGCAACATTCCTTTAGCACCTGTGTATGGAGTTTTCATATCCAAACTTTATTTAACTTTACGTTATGCCAGAGCTTTACGTAACTAGGCAGACGTTTTTGTTTCGTTCTAGGAATCTTAGATTTGGGCTTCTGGAACAGGGTTACGTTGTTAAAAGATTGAAGTCTTCACTACAGAAGTTTTATGGTCGCCATCATTAACTCGTGGATCGTTATGTTGTAACCATCTGTACCATGAAAACTGATTTGTTCATCGTGCAAAAGTTTTTCTTTTCTCTTTCGTCTACCCCGGAGTTGATTATGAGCAATTCGGTGGGTATTTCTAGAAAAGCAGAAGAGGACGCTTACTCTACTGGTGCATCTGGGCCATGCCCCCGTTTGTTTTTGTTTTTGTTTTTGTTTTTTTTTGTTTTGTTTTTTTGTTTTGTTTTTGTTTTTGTTTTTTTTTGTGGAGTCCGAGTTGCTCATTTACTTGTGTTACTTTGTATGTATTATTTTAGTTACTTAATGTTCTTTGTGTATGTCTGTTTTCCATGTTTAGTTTTTTGTCTCTGGATTTCCACTAGAACTTTGGTTCCCTCGATTACTCTTTGACTCTTCCGTTAGTTCTATTCATCATCGATTGTACAGTTTTAGCCAGTATGAACAACTCCATGAATTTTCATCCCATCAAATCTCCTAGCATGACGAAATTACATTTTTACTATCATTCCCCATATTCAGTTAAAATCCAGATTCAAAAACATCATACATCTTTGTTACTTTATTTTGGTTATTTCATGTGTGTGTGGTTCCATTGATTACTTTTTTTATTTTTAAAAAGTTAAAAAAACTAAAAACTAAAACCATGTTATTAGATTCTGTCCTTTAAAAACGACAGCGCTTTGTATCAATGGAAAAAAGGATTGTTTACATTAAACTATACTTAGAATGACATTTTCTGTACGTTTTTGCTTAATTTAAAACTATACATTTTTTTAAAGACAAACAAAAATTATGATTTTATTAAATGCAAAATATGACAAAATAAAATTCGATATTGAGTAGTTATTGACATAACTGTTGCACAATATATATATTGTTTCAATCAAATTATTAAATATAAATTAACGTATCTAGCCTATATATATATTTATACAAACATCATCGTCAATGAATACTTAGGTGCAAATTAGCATGTCAATCAGGAGTGACATTGAAAAGAAGTTTCTGAAACCTAGTTACGCATTTACGTTAGGTGCGAAATCAATGTTGTACTCTTTCATTTTGAAAAATCAGGAAAGTTTGTTGTTAAACATAAAAAGCATAAAATAGAAGAAAATTAACTGAAAGTGAACATAGGAAAGACGACAAGCAAGAACACAAGAAAATGAACGCTCCTTAGGGATTCTTGATGATTGCAAAATATGTTCTGTTCGTCTTCAGAATCATACAGCCGAAGGCTTTAAGGCCTTATCTTTTCCTTTTTGTAAGTGATATGTTATGTCAGATATTCTTTCCTTTTGCAGAATGGTAAAATTTGAGTTTAATGAACAAATAGAATTTTTACAACAACTAGAAAAGACCGGCAGTTTGGATGAGTACCTTGAAAAAGATCCTAATTTTATGTATTCGTTGATATCAGATCCTCGTATGGACGAAAATTCAATCAATAGTGTCGTGACGACATTGATTACAGCAGGTATCGACTCTGTGAGTATACTTAAGATTTTTATCGCAAGTGTCTTTAGTAGGAAAATATGTGTTGTAGAATTGCGTGTGTGTCAAAGCATAATGAAACTTTACACTCATAGAAGTCTATGTGTATACAACGCTATGGATTCATACAAAATAGAAAATGTAGAAGATACAGCTCATGAATAGTGTGAACTTTCGATTCAATCCATTTTACCAGTCACTATTTCGAATTATTCGTAGTTTCTACGTAGAAAGTCCTCATTCCCAATAGAAACATATTCCTTACCCGACCAGTGCACCTGGTCCGTGTTCCCAGTTTTAGTGAAATCTGATTTGCTCGCTTACTTTTGTTTCTTTGTATGTGTAATATTATTTGGTTTTCTTTGTTGTGTGTATCTGTTTTTCCTGTTTAGTCTTTATCCTTATATTATATTCTTTTGATTTCAGCTAGATTCATGGTTCCCTTGATTACTCTTTATTCAAAACAAAATTCAAATGACGTTTTCAGCGATATAATATTATATTTCCATTTAAATTTCAGCCAGTAAATATATGTGTATTTTTACATTTGTAATTAAAATGAATTAGTTGTGAATTAAATTGAAAAAAACACTTCCATGGTTACCCTTATCAAAGTTTTTGAAATGAGTCACGTCACAAACAGTAAAAATTGTCGCAGACATGAGTAATATTTTTCAAGTTCCACGGTGTTGGGATCCACATATTATACTTTCCAGTCTATTCAAAATCAAAAACCTATAAAAGTAGACCTAGGGTAAGGGACATAACTCATAAAATCAATAATATGTTTGTATCACATTCAATTTCACCAAAGCCTCTCAAGCTTTCGTTTGAAGCAGAATAAAATGAATCCAAGTTAATTAGATGCTTACATAAGACTGATGTAAAATGCTGAATACAAACATTCCAATGTTTTTTTAAGAGTTGTGTCCCTTACTCTAGGTCTACCACCTGAAACCGCGATTCCTGCATTCCAAGTATTATATATGTAATATATCATAGATATCAAGGTTTTCCCATTTACATAGACTGTAAGTGAAGGGTACATGTATATGTGAATATTTTCGTATAGAAGGATATCAAATCTGAAGTTATTTTATTGATTTAAAGAGGTAGACCTAGAATAAGGGACATAACTCATGAAGTATGTGATATTTTTGTATCATATTCAATTATACCAAAGCTTATCAAGCTCCCATTTGACACAGAATAAAATAAATCTAAGTTACTTTGATGCTTACATAAGATTGATGTAAAATGCTGAATACAAATCCAATGATTTTTAAGAGTTGTGTCTCTTACTCTATGTCTACCTCCTTAATGTTCAATTTGTTGTTGAACTCCACTATATATGGAATCTAAGTTGTGCTTCCTTTCCTAGACAGCAAACAGTCTCGTTTTTGCCCTCGCAGATCTTGCGTTACATCCAGACAAACAGGCTGCAGCATACGAGGAAATACGAAGTGTTCTTGGTGACAGTCCAGAATTGACGAAAGAGCATTTGTCAAAATTGTCGTATTTGAAAGCTTGTGTAAAAGAATCTCAGAGGTAAAAATGCTGATTACTAATATGCTATTGCGTAGCAATTGTGTCGTATAAAATAACATTAGCCTGTGAGTTACTTTATTTCTATGGACAAAAAACAAAAAATAGGTAACTTTGAATATAGAGTTTCGGGCTTAATATTTTTGTTAAAATAGAATAATCAAAAGTAAAATCGGTTTAATTAATTCCTTCTTTATATTGTTGTGGGTAAAATGTATTCCTAAGTTTTATTATTATTTCTTAAACCTAAACATGTCAGTCGCATAAATAAGGAGTTCAAACAATTAGAAAAGCAGTATGTTCTCCTTAGCGGTTATAATTCACTAATATGCGATGCACATTTCTTGAAATGTGTTTTCTCTAACGGTTTGACGTGAACAAAAATGAAGAAAATATTTATAGATGA
Source organism: Perna viridis (assembly GCA_037379345.1). Classification (NCBI taxonomy): domain Eukaryota; kingdom Metazoa; phylum Mollusca; class Bivalvia; order Mytilida; family Mytilidae; genus Perna; species Perna viridis. The sequence goes on along the minus strand of CM074514.1, from coordinate 36,246,544 downwards.
TTATATACACTTTAACCATGCATGCCAGGGAATAGATATATTTCTAAATATACGTTCAAAAATCCTTTTATTGAATATTGAATACATAATAAATTAAAAAAAGAACAGATATGGTGAAACGCAATATATTCAACAACTTATCATTATTATACAACACAGAAGATCACAAAAAGGCATTGCTCTTCAACTAGTGTATACAACCCTTGAAATAAGCTCTGAAATGCCCCGACAACAGAAGTTAAAAACCCCATCGTAACAGAAGGATAATTCTTCATCAACAAAAAAAAAACGAAAAAGTAATATAACGACACAAGGACACATAAGGGATAATATTATCCTGACTGTGGATAGTCGAATCAATCTGCAGTTAGGCTTAGTAAGCATTAACAGTCCGTTACCACGCCCTTTAATGTATGGTCAAACATAAACTAAATCAATTTACAAACGTACCATAAAATACACTCAATAATAAATCAAATTATATAACTGGAATACCTCAACAAACACCATAAAATAACATAACCACGTAAAGAACATTTACTGGAAGCTAGCTCAGACCACATCGAAGAATGACAATACCATCAGTCACCATCTTTAGAAATACTCGGTCATTACAATCGACTAGATTTGGAGTTAATACGTCAAGTACTAAATATACAAGATTAAGGCAATAATGTTGTGCAATATTTAAGGAGGTAGACCTAGAGTAAAGGACACAACTCTCAAAAATCTTGGAACGTTTGTATTCAGCATTTTACATCAATCTTATGTAAGCATCCAATTAACTTGAATTTATTTTATTCTGCTTCAAATGAAAGCTTGAGAGGATTTGGTGAAATTGAATATAATACAAACATATCACTGATTTCATGAGTTGTGCCCCTTACCCTAGGTCTACCTCCTTAAAAATGTCTTTTTTCATGTGGGGATTCATTAAAAGTCGAATATATCTATATACGAATACAAGGTTCTAAGAATAGAAAATTAGTTGATACTAAAAATTTCTTTCTAAAACTTCTATCACATACCGTACCAACCCGCAACCTTTTAATCACCCTGAAAGTCGTCGAACCGCGGCATTAGATATTAAAAGAGATGATATGGCATATTGTACAGGTTCTGTCATGTCATGTTCCGTTAATTGTACATTTCAGGTAAGTATTGAGTAGGGGTGTGTTAAAGGGTGTGTGAAATAGGCCTTAGTGTGCGATATATGGTATGTAGAATAGGTGAATGAGTGTGATATGGGGTAAAATGAATATGATAAAAACAATCGCTTACATATAAAATACGTATGGCAAAACATATGTTTTATTTGAATTTATAACATATAGTGTTAGTATCACATATTCAACATTATTTGATCATACTGTAATTAATTTATGATTATTATATTTATGATTAGCAGGGCTTTTCTGTAATATTTATATCAGAATAAATTTATAAAATGAATACTATATTGGTCAGTCATCTTGTGGAGTACATAAATGTAATCGTTCAAAGCGTATTGTTGACACCATTTTTGTACATTGGACTAACCTTTTTATACGTTAGAACTTGTCATGGATTACCTTTACCCCAAAGTCGTCATAGTTTTGTTTTCAGAGCCAATATGTACAGCTCTTGGATGGTAAAAACTTCCCACTTAGACCACATAACATCCCCATTACCCATGTCCCCATCCAGATTCCAGATTCTCCTTAAAAAATCACCACCAACCCCCCCCCCCCCCCCATTGAATCCCCTTTGCATATCAGCATTTTCCCCATTCAAACCATATTCCCCTATTATATCCCAATTCCCCATTCCCCATTTCATTAATCCTCACCCCCTAATACAATAGAATGGGACGTTTTCCTATGCAAGTACTGTACATGTCTCGGTGTTCGTTTAACAAGATGGTGTATGGTGTCCCGTTTTCTTTCATAAAACAAATGTGTATTTGAAAAATTAATTTCGGTTTCAGACTTACTTTCCCAACCATGCTCGGAACGGGACGAATAACTGAGTTTGATATAGTTATTGGGGATTATCAAATACCGTCAGGGGTAAGAAAGTTAAAGATTCATTTTTAAACAAAAATGCTTCAAGATTTTAGTTGAAGGATCATTTACAGGTTAACTCTTGATATATTTGTTTTCATACTTTAGATAAAATGATGTCTCATCCTATTACTTTCTACTTTTTATTTTACGTCATAGTTCATTGTTTTATTGATTTTCCAGTGATTGTGGTTTCAGATGTATAAATATCTTTTTATATGTTTATGTGCTGAGTAATAATAAGTATGACATATGTCTCTATACTACTTTAAAATGTAATTTGAACATAAATCATTTTTCAATCAAACATAATAGTAAAACAGAAAACCATCAGCTGAAACTTATAAACCAGGTATACATGTACAGACCTACAACTAGCTTATGGTTCAATTTTTACAGACAGTCGTGATGTCAAATATGGTATCCATGTGTATGGACGAACGTTTTTTTCCACGTCCTGGTGATTATGCCCCGGAGAGATGGTTACGCACAACAAAAGATGATATTGCGAGAGGACAAGATTTTCCTTTTGTTATGTTACCATTTGGCTATGGGCCTAGAGGTTGTCTTGGGCAAAGGTTTGCAGAAATGGAAATGTACATTGTTTTGAGTAAGGTTAGTCTATTGAAAAAAAATGTATTGGTGATTAAGTACCATTCTGTGTAAGAATCTGGCAATGGCTGGAACATCATATTTCTTAATTTGGTCTTTTTTGCCTTAAATACATCTAGAAAACAGCTGAACAGCTATTTAAATTTATCCTGAAGTATCGGTGAGGTAGATATATTTTGACTGCTTATATAAGGAAAAAGTGCATTTTCCACAGTGCATTTCAACTAAATTTTACCTATCAGTATCTTAAAAAGGCAAACTTTTCAAACACTTTGACTGTAATTTCTTGAGGTTATGAGGTATAAATACTTGGATTATGCAATAAAATGTCTGTGTATGTTTTCTTCATGTGCCACACCTTATACACATTTTGCCTGATTATTAGACGGAGAAGTACTTAAATAGTTACTTGCTGCAATGCGTGGGTACATGTATTTTACATTTGATTTATCATCGGTAGTCAAATGATTCATCACGTAGAAAATATTTTATTCAAATTGAAATACGGTAAATTTTTCAATTGTCTGGCGTTCACTTAATGTAAATGATCTATCTCATTTGATGTATGTTTCACAGTATTATCTTTTTTAATTGATGTAATTGTATATACGAATCAAAAAGCGACACAATGTTGGAAGTTTTTTTTTAAGTTCATAATAAAATGATAAAATTCTTATTGCAGATTCTTCAGAACTTTGAAGTTAAACTGCCACCGGGAGTGACCGAAGTAAAAAGTATCTATAGAACATTTGCTTCCCCGGTTGAAAAAGTGGAGATGCATTTTATCGAACGAAAGTGAAACAACAGAAATGCATACAATCTGTATTACTTTTAAGCAACGATTTGCCTTTGAGACCATTAAAGTACCCAATAAAATGATAGTTGCTTGCCTAAGTAAATTTTAATATCTTTCCTGAAATGCCTTTTTGTAAGAATCAGGCATTGTTAGATTGATCTCGTGACTGTAATTTTGATATTTGTTTATATTGAAATAAAGAAATGATTTTCCATATCATTTTGTATAACTCCATCATCAACCACCATTTATTTACATTCGATTAAAATTGTCCAATAAATATAACGTCAAACTATATATATATATATATATATATATATATATATATATATATATATATATATATATATATATATTATATATATATATATATATATATATATATATATATATACACATATAGAAGACTTCTATGATTACAACATTCATTGTTAGGTCGGTTGTCGTTGTCATTGTGCATGATTCTAAGAGAATTTACCCACATACGATTAATATATGTAAATCTATGTGAAAACAATTTAAGCAAGATCATTCAATCAAACTTTTAATTGGGCAGTTTTGATATACTACACTTTTGGTGCTTGTTGGCCTTTTGTATGATGTTAATACAAATTCTTGGTCAGGTATATTGTATCATGGACATTTGTCATGTCTGTACTTCACTTCTTCGGCTAAGAATTGTCATGTCGTCTGCAAACATATAAAACAACTACCAATATTAGAACAAAGAAGCCATAATTGGATAATATAAAAATTTATTGATTATAACTCTATACTATTGTTTACACAGAAATGTTGTTATATATGAGTGTTTTGGCACACTTCCAGTTAGAAAAAATGATATAGTGGGCGCTCCGTCTTGTCATATGTGGATAATTTATCTGGGTTTAAACAATCTTCAAACCTTGCTGATTGTGTAGAGGTGTCATTCAAGATGCCTTTGGATTAGTAGACAGCTTTTTTTAATTATCAAAATGAAAAAGAATGGTGTAAAGCATTAGCTTTGTCCTTTTAAATATTTAAGATTTAACTTTAATTGATCTATTGTCATTTTCACGGACTAGTGTGGTTGATTAAAGGGACACAACTCTTACAAATCAATAGAATGTTGTAGTCAGCATTTTACATCAATCGTACGTCAGCATGAACATAACTTAGGTTGATTGCATTCTTTTCCAAATAAAAGCTTGATTATAGTCTTTGGTGAAATTGAATATAATACATTTGTAGAGAGGACAGTGCGTACAAACATATCACTGATTTCAAGAGATATATCTTCTGACCTAAGGTCTATCACTTAAGCTCATATTTATCCTAAAGGTTATGATGGACCTTCAACAGAAAATTTTAGAAACTAATCATAAACGAACTAGATTTCTTTGGCAATGAAGAAAAAAAAAGTTTCACTGGCTATTTTTTATCACAACAATTACGCATTACTAGCGTTGTGTTTTAAAAATACTTAATTCTCGCTCCACTCCACTAATCTTTTTTTGATATCATAGATGTTTACAGGAAATATTTCTTTCTTAAAATATGAAGTATGAAGTCATAATCACCGAAGCTATGATGAAAGGAAGGATATTGACCTCCGAAACTTATTCAAAGTAACATTTATTTTCACAACGCAAACTCTTAACTTAATTGAGATGTAAGGTGTATACATCCGGTTTTGTTTATCGTACTTGGGGGAAATTTCCGATTTTCTATTTAAACACTATTTCTTTTAACTATTAAATTGTGTAAATAAAGGTTATCTGTTTAATAATAATGTATTTGTTAAACATACTTGAAAGCAGGAACTTTTAACAACTTAGTTTATAAGTTTAATTGTTATTATGTTTATAGAAGTTTTTAAGAATCGAGATACATGATATTGAAATGTGACATTTTCATTTAACAAGAGAAAACAAAATAAAATTACCAGCAAATTTGAACAATGTTTAATTTAGGTGAGCGAAAACGAAAATCAGATATCTAAAACATCTAACACATTAGCATGGAGAAAAGAGACTTGTGTCTACTTTTTTGGATGATAATGACACAGTTCCATCGTATTTATTCAGGTAAGCAAAATAATTGTATTAGCTGATTAGGAATAACAGTTCACATGCATTTAAATTTGTCTCTGTAAAAATACCAACAATATCTGATAGGTTTTTGTATATGAATTTAAACATATAAGTAATAAGTAAACAAGTTGAAATGGAATGCGTCTTATTTCAAACCGAGACTCGGAATCAGTGCAAAAAAATCAAGTAGTGATAATTATTGACAAAGAAGTGTATCTAAGACTAATTAAAATACAAAAACAGAAAAATACTTGGTACCACGAAATTTTAATTGGCATGCCCAAAGTATTCTGGTCGTTTTGAGTAGACATAATACATTGTTGTATTCAGAAGTGTGACATGGTTGCAGCTATTTTAAAAAAATGATTCTGAAAAGTGACTACGGCATCATTTAGTAACACCAATGATAATAAATAATAATAATAATAGTAATAATAATAAGTTCATGTTCGGTGCATTTCAACGAAATTGTAATTCAATGGTAATTCAATGGTGCAGCATGATATGGAAAATCTTGTTTGTTTTCCTAGATTCTGATGGTACAAATAGTCAAATTACACTATCAGAATGATAGGTTTTTCATACCATGTTTCACCTACTGTCTGATTCTTACAGGGTCCAAAACTTAAAAACTTTCTTATATGATTTTTCGCACTACACTTGAACTGACCTCTTCTGGAAATACGGAAATGTATCTTGGTTTCCGTCCTCGTACACATTTCATTATTGTCACTAGCTTATGAATATTTATTTGTTGAAACACATAACATGGAGAAATATGAGAACTTTTTTTCTTATAATTTGGATAGTGTGCTTTCATTTCTATTTTACATATGCCGGTAAGAGTATTTTGACATGATTAAGGAAAATGAAGTCAGTTTTCATCTGCACTTCTAAACAACATATTTTAATAGGTAATGCGTTCTCACATATAAGTGCTTATATTTCAGTAAAATAATGATAAGGAAAGCAAACAAATGGTTTTATAGTTTCCGTTATAAAGATGATATTTTATCTCCGAATAATCCTAGTTTCAAGGATTGCTTACATATCACCTGAAATTAAAGGGACAACTGATACGCCTTCGTCTGCCTCATACCTATACCTTAATTTGTACATGTATACTATGAAAAATATGATGGTTTTGATTTACCAATAGAAACTTTTTTCTTTTCTTAGTGGCAACATCTCCTGCCTATGTAGCATTTTACAGTGAACCCGTTCCTGCTAAGTATGTGATCCCTACATTGACTTTTTTTCTGTAGAGCAGGGATATTGTCAAATAAACTTCTCCATCAGGGGTGTATTCAGCCTTTGTTAATATCATCACTACAGAAGTTTTACGGTCGACATCACAATCTGATCGACCAATATGAAGTTTCAATCTCCCAGATAATCTTCAATTAGATTCGACATCTTACGGGAGTGACTACCATTCTAACCGCAAAGTGGCTATAGATCACAGCTTTCACCACGGTTCTCTATCAAAATTATTAATCACACCGCTACCTTGAGATTGTGTTAAAATTACCAGTTTTTAAGATATAAGATTTATCACTCCTCTACCAGAGGAAGATGTGATTGATATTGATATTTTTTCTGATCATAGCACACTTCAATATGATAAATATTTGCTCTTGTATCAATACCATGGCTTTGCATTTTTAAACGCTTTTTATTTTGAGTTTCAGTGTATACTTCATAATAAAATATACTTTTAAAATATGTCCTATAGTCGAGGTACACGAAAATCTGTTCGCAGGTCCGACTAAGATATTAATATTTTCGTTTTATTTCATTTTATTTATTATTTGGAAACGTCGTGCTATTGCGTTAGTGTTTGTGCGATCAGAGAGATAAAAACTTTATTTCTATTGAAATTTTTTAATACATTTATGGTTCTATGTCAACAAAAATATTTGATAATGGGTTATGGTGGTTTTTGGTAACCTTAATTTTGGATATTTGTCTATTATTTCCAAGTTATCTACTACGTTCACAGAATTGCATTAATGTTGCTAGATTATTGCCGGATAATACTCAATTGCAATATAGCAGGTGCCGCTGGCGGAGAAGGACATGCTAATGGACATGCTAACTGAGCACTCAATGTCACTTCCGGTTTTTTGTGGAAGTTCATAATGCGGTTTTTTATTATTATTTTGACGTAATTTAATCATCTTTTTAATGACGATTCGGGTCTTTTTTGTCGAAATTTGGCTAGCTAATTCTTCTATCAAAATAATTTTATTGATAATGTAATTGATTACTTGTTTAATAAATTTATTGATTTGATTAAACTGATCAATTAAACACATGTCTTTTCCAATTAAACAACTGCATCTTCATTGAACCCATTGTTTTCAAAACAATGTAGAAAAAATTGAATAAGAAATAAATGATGGTGATACTTCCTTTAAATTCGTATTATTTAAGTTAGAATAAGATTTGACGTTACTGACTGATCACCGGTTGACTCTTCCTTTTCAATTTTTTTAGACTGTCCATGTAAACATCTAGCGAGACTTACATTTTCCCATCCACTGATTTGTTTGTTCCAATATAATGTTTACATCTTATGTTTGTCATATAGTATAAAGATTTTAAATCGACAATGGATGGTTCGGAAAATGATCCTACATTTCTCTAACAAAGTAACCAAATTTTGCCCAAAATTAAGAGTTATATCCCTTTTCAATGAATATCAATGTTTTCAATGTTAAATACATTGTATTCCCTTTAATCGGTGCAGTTAATTATCAAAAACAAGCTTTCAACTTTGAGAAAGGATGCATTTGTGATTAGAGGGGGGTGTTTTTAAAGAAAATTTGTCATGTGCCACTCATTGCATGGACATCCTTTTCATATGTATCGCAAAAATAATGAAGGCCATACTTGTGTCCTAGCAGCACTGTTATTTGTATCCATCTGCGCCATGAAAACTGATTTGTTCAACGTGTCATAGTTTTCCTTTCCTCTTTCGTCTACCCCGGACTTGACTTCTTATGAGAAACTCGGCGGATGTTTCTAGAAAAGCAGAGGACGTTTACCCTATTGGTGCACCTGCTCCATGTTCCCAGTCTTTAGTGGAGTCCGAGTTGCTTATTTGCTTTTGTTACTTTGTATGTATGATTTTAGTTACTTTATGTTCTCTGTTGTGTGTGTCTGTTATTCATGTCTGGTCTTTGTCTCTGGATTATATTCTTTTGATTACCGCTATAACTGTGGTTCCTTTGATAACTCTTTTAAACAGTTTGCCATCATATAATTGTAACCTGATTAAAAAATCAAAACACAAAATAAATCAGCTCTTTCACTTGAAAAATAAAAATGTTATTACTACACAATATTAGTTTTCAAAACATAATCATTGATTCGTTTTGTCAAGTTGAATGTTAAGCAATAATAAGTTTTGCTATGTTTATTTATTGAAGATAACATATATCTTTTCGGACCTGACCGACAGAATATCAAGTGTGATGAAGGGGAGATGATTCATATGATATATGCCGCATTTAATAAATATACTTCAAACTGTCCTGATCAAATCAACAGATGTGAAAACGAGGTTAAACTGCTCATGAAGAAGTGTAACAGAACATCGCATTGTCAAATATCCACTGAAGATTACAGCTCTTGCAGACTGAAACCTAGAGAAGTGTTTGTTTCGTATAAATGTAATAGAAACTAAATGATCAGGGCAATTGCTTTGGTGTAAAGCTTGTATTTGCATCATTCATACCAACTGAATTTTTGTATTGCTAATTTATCCTTTTGACATCCCGTAAGACAGTTAATGTTTTGAAGATTATTTTTTTGTAAGAATGATCTAGGTCAATATATATCATAAAACAGTACACGTGCTGCAATATTTTATTTTATTTTTTTTATTCAAAAGAGTACAATTTTCTTAAAGAGCAAAGGGGATAAACAAATCATATCTAATTACAAAGCTAAAACCAATGTTTTATTGTTTAATCTTGAATACATATAGCCTACCATCTTAAAATGCAAACTTTTTATTTCGCAAATGCTGCATTTTTCGTTTGTTTAAATTGTTAAAGGCATTCTTTTTTATCAGGTGCATGGTGGGGAAAATTTCATTTTCAAATCAACTACGAGATACCCATTTGCGGGGATTTAGAGCCACTGTCATGCTGGATGGGATATATTTTTTCTAACCACTTCAGTTACGAATACTTTGATTCACCTCATACACGAGAAATTGGAATGAAATATTTCAACAAGTGCTTTGTTGACCATTTTAAAAACAATTGCGATAACCGTTATTTGAGATGTGTAGGTACTGAAATACCAATGGACACATTCTGTTTTTATTTTCCATTTTCACTTCATGTAGTATATAGATGCGTAGCAAAAGGTAATATATTCACTAAATTTACTATTTTCAAAAGTTTTAAAAATCAACCGAAACCTTGATTAAAGAAAAGTACAGAAATTCCATCTAAAATGTCTTATTGAAAAAAGAATTGCAAATCTAGAATCCATAACAATTGGCTCTATGTAGCTCTGATTTTTGGTAATTAATATTCCTTTTTCGCAGGTACAACTGAAAGAATGAACAAGCAATAACGCTTTTAAATACTAATTACCATCTTCAACGGTTAATATTTAGGAAATACATAAAGACTGTCATCTTTTAATTAAATTAAATTCTTGTTTTAATTTTTATACACGCTAAATAAAGTCGCTGCAAACATACAGATACAAACTTTAATGTCAATAGTTACAGAGATTATTTTACACACCAGATCATCCAAGTTCCGAGGAAAACCAAAGACCACAATTTACATTTACAACCTCACCACAGATTACAGCAAAAATCATGTCTTGGAATAAATCAAAATCAGGTATCTACTTTTTTTGTCATAATTACTCGGAGAATTTACGTTCAATTTATGTGCCTATTACTCTAATCACTTTCATTCGATCTAAACAAAGTAAATATGCAATAGTCGAACTCAAGCTAACTAAATAATATGTCATCATAAACAGACAGTGAGGTTCATATTAGATAGTTACCAATCTATCTTGATACAGATGTCCATCTGATAGTTCTTAAAAGAAGTCAATTTTGACAATTTAGCTGCTGTCGCATTATCTATGCATGCCAATATCTCATAATGTGTTGTGAGTCTTTCCAAAAAATGATTAAAGCCGAGATTTGCACATACTAGTTATGGGTGGTCGAAATTGGAAATGGATATTTGTACATTAGCCAGTTCTATTACATAAGGAAACCCTACAAACGTTTTCTTTTTCCATTCTTACATAATTTAAAGACAGTAAAGGTAAGATTATAATTTTCTATTAATCAGAAAATCGAGATATTTACGACGTTGGAATTTGGCGAGATGGAAGAATTATTTTAACTCACCATCATAGAAATGATTCTTTTACTGTTTGTGCAAACAACTGGACCGACCCGTTGGCAAGTATAGTCTGCAAATACCTGAATATTTCTGAAACTGGAAAAGCGGGTTTCATCGATAGAAACCCGAACCTGAAAAGAATATCTTATGGATTTCAATGCGAGGAGGGTGAAAATGATCCTTATAAATGTGAGCCAGATTTGAGTGACAGTTCAAAACGATTATGTGAAAGTATTGGTGATGCTACTGTTACATGCCTTGGTAAGATAATATTTTACATATGAATGATAACGTCATTTATACAAATGTATCATATATAGAGCTGTTTGTTAGAAGACAACCAAACTAGAATTAAAAGAAACGGTTGCAGTTTTATGTTATTAGTGCGCAGTCATTAATAAAAGTTTGTTTTTAGATTTTGGATTTTTTTTCACGCAATGTCAATGATACATTACTCTTAAATGACAACGCCAAAACACTTGACGTATCAATCTGAATTATTACAATTACATGTACAATGTTACCTTTCTTCTATCTTTGAATCTAAAAGTCTTGAAAAGTCTTATTCAATAGTTTTGTTTTGTTTAATGTCACTTCAGTACGTAGCTAAATGGTTTGAAACAAATTATTTAAAAGTATCCAAGTACTTTTTTAACAGGGTTATGACGCTAAAAGATTGAACTCATCACTACAAAAGTTTTGTGGTCGTCATCATGAACTCGTGGATCGTTATGGTGTAAATATCTGTGTCATGAAAACTGATTTGTTCAACGTGTCATAGTTTTCCTTTCTCTTTCCTCTAGTCCGTTCTTTGTTCTTTTTAAGACAAAACAGCGTCTCCGCACTTCCGCAATCGTCTACTTCCGTATCGACAAATTTCGTAAGTTCCGCCAGAATATTTGTAGCCATTCATTGTTCTGGTCTCACAGTCTATATATATATAGGACGTCACTGACGCTCCGTCTTTCTTGACTGTTTTTAACGTGCTATTATACAAAATTTTAGTAATTTACAGTGATTCTCAGAAAACAAAATTATCCATTGTATATAAAATGATTCTTTTCTTTTGAAATTTAAGATTAAAACCAAACCACTGTTACATGTAATTTTGTCTCGATTTATTTTATAAATCGTTTAACATTGCATAAACATAATAACAACAACCTAACAGAAACACATGGTCTTGTGCTCAGGATTAAACGTTGGTAATGTCATCGCATTGATCCTAAGATGTGACAACAACAAGGAAAACTGAACAAATAATATCCTGCTTGAAACAATATCAACACGCATCTGGCTTTTGAATGGTAAAAACTTCACATTTACACAATACAACACCACACAAAACCCATTTCATATTTATTGTATCCCTCTGCCTAATACATCCCAATTGTTATATTTCTATATTAACAATTTTTGTTCCTTCAATTTTAAACTTTTATTATTTTTTTTTTCAATATTCAGACGACTGCTTTTCAAAACTTGATATACTTTCACGCCAATAACTTTCTTAAACTGATTTACCTAGTCCCATCATTGCAAATCCCCATTCAATGACAACCCAAGCCCCACATGCCAAAGACTGGAATATTCATAAAGGTATTGTATCAATAGAAGATGAATTGTTTTGTATACTAAGTGTACAAATTACAATCTGATGTAAACATATAGATGATCATTGTCTTTTTTGTATAATGTCTTCTTTCTTTAATAATTATATTTAAGATGCATGCACGCACGTGTTGTATGCTATATGTGTATTTTAATTTCAGAAACCAACGACCAAGAAACAACAGGTATGAAGAAAACAGACCTACCAACGATAAATCAATTAGAAACAACTCAATTAAAAATCAAATTAATACGTAAATACAAATTTCGATATACTGTAAACATGTTTCAAGGAGTATCATTCCATCCGCAGCATTAGAATCGAATATGTATGAAGAATTTTAATCAAAAGTTCAATCGTATACAAGGAGTCTTCAAAACCAAATCTTTTGAAATAGGAAGCCAAATCTATCACCAAGAGGTTCTACCATGTGCAAGACAAGGAATGAAGCTTCAGTATTTTAGATATTATGAAACTAGTAATACTGCAAATTTTGATAAATATGATAAATAAAATCTTGTATAAGAATAATGAATTAGTGAACAATAGCCATGTTTAAAAGGTAAAAAAGGAACTAAATACAAATAAAATATGAATAAAACTTACAATTATTCAAAAATATGAGCCCAAATTTCGGCCTTACGGCCTTCGTCAGGGACAAACAATATTGAGCAATCCCAAGAAAGCTGATTATACGCTGTTCTAGGAACTTTCGTTATTTTTTGCTTTGTTTGTGTTATACAAAACGACCACCCAACCTCCGATAGGTCTGATCCTCGTAAACCTTCTTATATAATTTGAGGTCAGACAAGTCTTACTAATCGTTTGTGAATATCCTCAGGGTCCGAGGGACCGTAGGGCCCCTAACAGCGGTATTAACCCAGTGATATCAAATGAAAAATATACCAATCGTACTTATTGCAAATTTCGATATGCTATAACCTCTCAGCAGCTTTAGAATCAAATGCAAAAAAGTCAATTGTATACTAGCAAAACCAAAACTATCGAAAAAGGACACTAAGTGTATCACCGAGACGTTCTACCATGTGCAATACAGAGAATTAAGTCTAATAGTTTTACATATGGTGTTCTTTTTTCAGGTATGTATGTTGGTGGTACAAGTATGTTAATTGTCGTATTAGTTTTGTTGACAACAGCGTTTTGCATCAGGTAAGACTAAAAGAAAATCTTATTTCATTTTGTTAATGGAAAGCTACTTGTTCACAAACAAGTTTTTAATTATAACTATCGCAACGAGAAAAGACGTCTAAAGGTTAAACCCGTCAAATATTTTTTTTTTTTTTTTTTTTTTTTTTTTTTTTTTTTTTGTTTTTTTTTTTTCACAGCCGAAATGATAAGTGTAAATAACAATTTAGCTGTTCATTTGGTAGCAGTGTTACAAGTTAAAAAGTTAAAAGATGATAAAAAAAAAGCTTCAAATACATTCTGGTCACTGATCCTGTGTAAGTAACACATAAACCAATCAGTATTTGTTTTATGAAGCATTGTTTGACGTCTTTGACCAAATGACTAACTCGTGCTTGTAAAATCTGTACTACTTTTGAAATTTTCATTATAATAAAATACTAGTTTTCACAGTTTGTAAGCATTCAATTTTCCAAGTATATCATCGAACGTTCATCTTAAATTATTTTACGTCAGCGATTTATGACATGGCTATTTATATCTGAAATCTACAGGCATAAAAGAAACAAAAAGAAACCGAAACCCGTTTTTAATACTGGTAATATAAATTCCCTGTCTGAAGTTGGCGTTAGTAATTACTCAAACCCATGGGATGAACCTAATGAAGTGCAAACAGAATCACAAAATCAAAACTATTTCGTGTTGGAACAACAAGAAAGGGAAAAGGATAAAACTCACTACATGTCTGCAATAGAAGGTGTCTACGACGTTTCAAACGATAGACGTTATAAAAACGTAGATGACGTAAAAATTTACGATCATTCTATTTCCGAGGTTTATGATGTGGCAAGTCGGAATCGATTACATCATAGAGATGACGGTAATATGTATGACCAAACAAGCGTTTAAGGGGTTTACAACACATCCAACACATCTGAAAGCAGAAATAAACAACGGAGCAACACGTGTAGTGTTCTTAGTAAATTTAAGGAAAATACTTATCCAAAGAGACCGACAACGGTCTTTGAGGTATCAAGAATTTAAAGTTACTTACAGAGCAAGTAAGAAAAATCTTTGACAGATAATTGTGAAATTTCTGTCGAATTTGAGATTTTTTCCCTTTTTAATGTATGTGGATTTACTACATAGGATTTTCGAGTGATGTTTTAATATTTTCCTGCTTTAAAGATTTGAATACAAACAGATTATCTTAGAACGTTTTTATAATAGGTTTGTATTAACGTAGGGCAACATCATAAATCAGATAAAGTAGTTTTTATCAACCAAAAAATACTCTTCCTATCTTTGATATGTATATACATTCTACAAATATCTCTATATACATATCTGAGTCTGATTATTGCCTGTACATATCTTTCTGTGCAAGTAACCATATTCCTGTCGTTTTGTACATTTTTTTCCAAAATAGAATGGCGTTGTGAAAAATTGAAAACAAATAAACTGAATATGCATAACTATACAGGTGGTGATATTAACCTTTCACATTCGTAAAAGATGTTTTGGCATGTTTTCACGATAACAATTTTTTTAAATAAATTTTTTTTAAATACAAATTTTAAATAAGTTAAAAGACTGCACATTCATAGTATGTATTTAACTAATTTGCAATTCCGAAAATATTAGGACTACCAGATAAACAATGGTATCATTATATGATGTTTTGTGAACGTTAACACTACAATTACGCGACTTTTCATGATTGTAAAAAAAAAACTTAGAATGCACTGGTATGTCTGCACTAATGTTTTGTTTTATCAGGAATGAAATATATTTCCTTGACATCTAACGTTAGCTAAATGCATATACAAATTTGAATAATAATCACTTTTTGGTAAGTTACCCTTTTAATTCTAAATAAAACTGTGCTATCAAATAAAACGTTAAGGCATTTAGTCTTTATAGTTTATGTTAAGGTATTTCATGGAGAAACTTTAATGTATTATTGAATGAATTTTATGATGTGTGTAATTGTTTCAGTTCGTGTTTGATCTTACATTATGGGTGTGCGTTTTTATCTTACATTAAAGGGGTGGTCAATGCCTTATACAAATCAGTTTTTATGCTGGTCATTCATATGTCTTCACTTTGTGTCGTTATTTTTCGTTTTAATGTTACTTTGATCTGTTACCATGGATTCTATTTCTTTATTCTCGGGGCCTTTCAGAGCTTACTTTAAGGTGTGTTGAAACCCTCGTGATTATCTCTGAAGGTACGTCTTTTTTTCAATCTAGGTGCATTTGTTGCATTTTCACAATATCAGTACTTTTTATATGCAATCAATATTACCACATTATCAACATATGGTGACTTTAATGAGTTAGGCAATGAACATTGATTACAAACCGAGACCAACCATAACCCCTTCGAAAATCGTACATATTCAACTAGTTCGAACAGTAGTAGCTTGGTTCAATTGATTACTTAATTGGCAGTCCATATCAAAATCAGAAACTGCCTATGGTAGAGTAGATTCTTGGTGTAGAAAACCCATCGAACAAATGATGCTTGTTCGGTCTACATACGCTACATGATTACGTAACGATAGTCATTTCTGTACTAAGAATACACTATAATCATTTCCCACTATATCAAAACAAATAAACACACGATAACTCTTACAAAGTGTCAGGCAAAAGAAACTACAAATCAATATTTGCGCTTTATAAAAAGGTAAAATATTTATAATGATAATAATAGCTATAATAATAGTATTAGCGATGATGATGATGATGATGATGATGATAACGTAAGACACAATTTTTGTCATTATAATCATCATTTTTATGATGCAAAACAACAATATGTGTAAAGTTATTTTCCCGATTATTACACAATTTGAAATATCAGAAATAATTTCCTTCTCACTTATCAAGTGAAAAATATTATTCATTTACACAAAATGCATTAAGTTTCCTGACATCTTGATGTTATCGAATTTAATATTTAACCTAAATGATAAATCAAGTATTTTCCGAGTTGCTCATTTGCTTTTGTTACTTTGTATGTATGATTTCAGTTACTTTATGTTCTTTGTTGTGTATGTCTGTTTTACATGTCTGGTCTTTCTCCCTGGATTACATTCGTTTGATTACCGCTATAACCTTGGTTCCCTTGATTACTTTTTTCCACAGATTATTTGTCAGTGAAATGTTAACTGTAGTGTTTGAAGAATCTAATCCAAATAAATTTTATTTACTGCTACCAATTAAAATTTAATGTGACCAATTTGCTTTAATTTTTTTTAAATTATACTTCCTGTCGATAAATAGTTTTTACATTAGAGTATTACTACTTTCTCGCGTACCATACTTGAAAGTGTACGTATCAAAGTATATTGACATTTACAAATGTTGTTTGTTCGACGAATTATACTGGGTTGTCTCTCTTTTACCACAAAGAAGGTTTAGTAAGGTGATCTTGTTACATAAATAAACATCTTCACCTTTTGTTTTCGTATAGTTCTGCATTCGATATTTTAAAAAGGGGTTAGTATTCCATGTAATCATGGGAATCATGTGGGATTCCATGAAATTTGGAAATTAACAAGGTCTATTTAATGTTGTTTTTTATTCTGCTTATTTTCCCCGTTTTAAATCAAATTGCGACTAAAAGAATATTGATGTTGAATCTTTATGAAAAATTTGTATTAAATAAGATACCTTATATTATTATCATGCAAAGATTCAACGACTTAAAAAGAACGTAAAAATCAATAGTAAACTCGATGCGATACTTTGTATTGTATCAACCCCAAAAAGTGACAAAGTAAAACTTGCCTAAATCGAACATATTTCCTGTGTTAAATAGCACTTCATAATAAAAATCATGCAAAATGTGATTCGTGGTTGGAAAGCCAACATATTTTTATTTTTGATATTTTGTTCAAAATGGCATCTTAAAGAGAAAGTAACATATGGCTTTTCATATAACCCTTGTTTATAGGAGATAAAAATTGTAAAGAATGCACTGTAGAATTCAAAATTAATATGTAGGCTTTTCACCAATGAATCACATTTTGCATGATCATTAGCTGAAATGCTACTTAACTTTGTATATTGTAGTTGACTTGTACATGTTTGAAAAGGACAGAAGGAATATCACCTGCAATTATTGCGATATTATTAAAATAATTTATACAATTCAAACGATTTTGACGCCATCTGACTTGGTACAATTAATGAATGTCCTGACGAGATTAAACATTTTATCTGTGTAATGGCAAACTAACTAGTAAAGTTTCTACAGAAAAGTAAAAAAATGCCCATCGAGGCCACAATCGATACCTTTGAACAATCTATACATCGACAATCTACCAAACTTCGAACACTTTTTATTTAACAATATCTTTTTGTCAGGTTTTGCCGGATTTTTTTTATATTCATTATAAACGTTTTGACACCAAATAAAAAATCAGCAATTACTTATTAAAATAAACATCTGTTTAACTTAATTTATGTTACTCACTATGAACAATTGAAATGAATTGTAATCGGTCATTTCCACAATACACTTAAAAAGTAAATGGTTTGCGCATTAAAAAACCTTAACTACACCATTTGTTGTATCAATTATGTTATTTCACAGAATCACATATTTAATCTCATGTTGGTAAAATGATTACGCCAAAAAATCAGCGCAGATACGAACATTTATGTGCTGAAGTCTTTATATAAATATGATCTGCTCAAGTAATCCCATATCAACAACAAAAATTATACGTATCAAATATAATTGCATTGCCGGGAATGCAGAAGGTTAAAACAATCGATCTTTAAACAATTCTAATTCCGGAGATTTGATACATCGCATCTACCCCAAAGAACTTGAGATAAAGGATACTACAGACACTGTGAAGTCAGCATCATATCTTGACCTACACTAAGAAATCGATGGTAAAGGAAAACTATTGACCAAACTTTACGACAAACGTGATGAATTTTCATTCAGAATTGTCACCTTTCCGTTCATCTGTGGTAACATTCCTTCAACACCTGCGTATGGAGTGTTCATATCACAACTTATACGTTATGCCAGAGCTTGCCGAAACTACGCAGACTGTTTGCATCGCGCTAGAATTCTAACAAAATAGGCTTTTGGAACAGGGTTACGTTGCTACAGGATTGAAGATATCACCACAGAAGTCTTATGGTCGTCATCATGAACTCGTGGATCGTTATGGTGTATCCATCTGCGCCATAAAAACTGATTTATTCAATGTATCAAAGTTTTCTTTCATCATTTGTCTACCCCGGACTTGATATAGTATCTATGATCTTTTAGATATTGCATTCTACCTGATTTTGACTTCTTCATAAGACTGTAACCAGAAATTACAATGTTCATGTTAGTATTTGATAAAAAAAAAACAGTCCATTTATCAATCGTTTTCAATGATTTTCTATCCAAATAAAAGAAAATCTGAAAAAAAGGATGGTTTAGCATGAACAAAAAAGTAATATGAATTTCTAAGGGGAGATATTAATCGAATAATGAATTGGAAAGAATGAATAACCAAGATAATGTCACAAATGCCGAATAACGCCTAGATTTTACGAGTGTGCATAAATTGTTCCGCGCATGAGTCAAATCTTTATGCTGTATCTGAAGTTTTTCCAATTATTTCATTTTCTTTAATAATGAATTTATCTTAACCGTGAATAATTCAGGGCGTATGATATTGGCATAACCGCTTCTTGTTATAACTGCACTATGTGCGTTTGTATCTTATTCGACAATTATACTGCTGCGCAGCTTAAAAACGCTAATTACGGTGTATCCATCTGCGCCATGAAAACTGGTTTGTTTAACGTGTCATAGTTTTCCTTTCCTCTTTCGTCTACCCCTGACTTTTTATGGACAACTCGGCGGGTGTTTCTAGAAAAGCAGAGGATGCTTACCCTACCGGTGCATCTGGTCCATGCTCCCAGTCTTTAGTGGAGTTGCTCATTTTTTTGTAACTTTGTATGAATGATTTTAGTTACTTCATGTTCTTTGGTGCGTCTGTTTTCCATGTCTGGTCTTTGTCCGTGGATTACATTTGTTTGATTACCGCTATAACCTTGATTTCCTTGATTATTTTTAAGAAGTAATGTCGATTCTCTCTAACACAGAACATAATTCCTGGCATATTCAACACAAGGGAACGAAGAAAAAGATGCATAATATGCGTCATTAATAGATACAACATGACGGTCGTGACCACTTATATCACTAGGATTTAAGTTAAACTAAACTTTCACATCAAAAACAACTGCAAAAATTCTTAATGAACTGATGCTTTAATATTTGCTTTTGGATTTGCATATTTTTGCTACTTGATAAAACCGTTTGCGTGTATGTAATTTTTTTTATGATCTCGATCTTTACATCAAAGCAATTAACTTGCTTTATATGTAAATATTTGTTTCCAATAGATGTAACATAATCGATGAGTGAATTAAAGATGATCAAAAAGAAGCTTCCAATTTATTTAATATTTGTACATATATTTAAAAAATCGAAAATGATGATCAATGTTGGTCATCGTACCTGATTTTCGCTTCCGTGTTTAGGACAAAATAACATGACAAATTAGATTGTTCTTTTCACATTCTTGTGGATCATATCTTTATTCATCTCCAACGAGTTGATTAATTTTGGTGATTTTTTTTTCAATTTTACGCGATTGTTTGGTTTGCTTTTGTTGTTTTAGGTCATGTTCTTAAATTTTTTGACAATTTTGTTTGATTTTAGAAATAAAAAATGACTTTATGAATATTTAAGTATAACACACAATTTATAAATGCTTAAGCAATGGTTTTTCAGAAATCTATACTAGAGTTGTCGATGCTGCTGTGGTTGTAGGTAAAATTAATTTCAAATACATATTTGTTCATATACATATAAACGACTCATTTCATGGTATATGTGGTCAGGGAGAAGTGGGAACGGCTGGTTTGGGAAAAGGGTATTACTTAGGGGGTACAGGTATTTTGAATGGGGAGAACGTGGAAATCAGTTAATTTTTTTTATTATTATTTATATAAAATACATATTGAAATCAATTGATATCTATAGCTGAAATATTGAAGAATCTGAAGCAATAAATCTTTTTATTGCAAGAGGAATTTTTGGGGAATGAGAATTCGTTATCCTTATCGTTATCCTTAATGGGGAATTTATAATGGGGTTGAAACAATGAGGAATAGAGGATGGTTTAAAGTGTAAACGTAGTGTTTATACCATTCAAGATCTGTAGTACAACTATTTCCTGATAATATAAATATTATTTAAAGTATATGTTCCCCTGTCTGGGAATAATTCAAAACAAGGAAAGAGAATAGAATGGTTAACCAAATCATTAACTTTATTAAGTCTTTGAGAGAAAACGCTAAAATTTGTTTGTTAATGTTTGGAAAGAAACAGTTTGACGAATCTCAAAGCAGTATGTATTTACATGTACAGTACTTGAAAGTGTGCAACATGTATAATGATCATTACTATTTTAACAGATATACAAGAAAAAAAGGTGATGGAAACCTGTATTGATTACCGGAACCACCCATGCCCAATTGGACATTTCTGACCAAACTAAATGCAGGAAATTACACAAAAGAAACAGCTACTTCAACTAAGAACTACAGGAATCAGAGATAAAATACTACATGTCTACAACAGAAGTCGTCTATAACGTTTACAATGCTAGAATCCAACTCCATTCTTTACAATCAATCGATTTCCGATGTTTATTTTTCCCTTCTTTCCATAAGTTCTGAAATGTATTTTTTTTTCACTTGTGAATATTATATGAAATTGACGGTGCTGCATTTATCTACTTTCAATCAATGCCATCTGGAACTTAATGGTCAAAATGCTGAGAACAATTTTATTGTTATATTTTAAATACGGAGTGCGTGTAAATTTGTCAATAGCATGCCCTAAAATCGAACGTATTAGGACATTTAAGTGTAGATCATATACTGTTTGCAGAAACTAAGGTACATTTGAGCAAAAAATACCATTTTAAAGAGAAAACTTTTTAACATATTTGCAAACAAATGAAGTATATACATTTTAATAAAAAAAGAAGAGGAAACACATCAAAATAAAAGAGTAATAAACGCCAAAAACGATTGGACGAACCAAACTACAACGTGACGAATCCATACATGCATCATTACGTATGATCATAAACATTGATTTGATCCGAATGTTTATTGGTAGCGTTCAAGTGGCTGTAATTACCTGTACACTGGTTGCAATCGTATAGATTATGTTGATTATAGTCTTTATTTGTAATGGACGTGCCCGTATAATCATAATGATCGATAACATTTATGCCAGAGTGATCATAAACAGGACCACTGTTTAGTTCTTGTCGTGTGTCATTGTCTCCCAGGTGATTATAAACCCCTTCCTCATTGATCGTAGTTGTTGAATTTTCTGTATGCTCAGTATAGTCATACTGAGGCTGATCAATGATTGGTTGCTCTGAATATTCCTTAGACTGGACCGTTGAGTAATAAAGTGGCGCAGTGTTTCTAATGGACACCTTTGGTTTTTGTCTCCTAAGTAAAATAAAATGCAACGTACTTATTTGATTTTGTTGAACTCAAAACATGCTTTTATCAAAAATATGAGAATTGAGATGCGTTTACCACAACTTTTAGATTCGATCACTTTAGAGTTATCTTGAAGCATTAGTAATAATTTGAATAAAAAGAACTTCAGCTTGTTGTAAAATTTTCTTCCTTGCCATTCTACGTTATTGAACTTTAATCAAACATAATAATGGACTGGGCAGAGCATTTTCAAATGACCAAAGAAAACATCCAAATTTGTTGGATATACACACGATATGGAATCTAAATTACCTTTTCAAACAACACACGGTCATTAAAATGAGACCTGCACCCAGTATAAGTCCAATAACAATGCAAATGATAACTCCTATATCGACTACAGAAGGAAGATGTTCTAAAAAAAATTAGGTAAACTATAGTTCTTTTAAATGCACTTCATAGACTGTATGTGTGTGTCATGCTGTAAATACGTAGTCAATAGGCAAGTCTAGAATTCACTTTCACTATTTGTCAAACGTAAACTTTTTTTTTTTTTTTTTTTTTTTTTTTTTTTTTTAATTAATTTACCACTTGAACTCTTTTCGCTGTCTTTTGGACTTTTAAGTTGCACATTTGTTTCTGCAAAGTTCCGTTAACTGCTTTAAATTGAAATATAAAACATGTGAAAGCTAAAAACGTTCCCTAAAAAACAAAGTTCATACTGCCAGTCAGTCTTAGTGTTGCTTAATCCACTCAAATTTTAGTCCGATTTTTCACATATTTAACTGTTGCTTAAAACCTCCCTCCCTAGATGTAACAATATTTTTGACACACAATATCGCAGCTCCCTAGCTCCATAACTTGATTTTAACAGCATTTCGGAACACTAAAATTTTGTGTAAATATAAATTAGGAAATTGTCATGTTATTAATATTACTGAACATCCATTGTGATGTTAAGCTAACCACATATTCCAAGAAAGTTAAATTTCCCTGCACAATAGTTGAATGATCATTTCAATGTGCACTGAAATAACCCCTTATCCTTTATCAAAATAGGGAAACACAGTTTTAATAGCTTATTCATCTGAATTATATTTTGAGTGTCACTGTGGTCAAAACTGGATCGAACCTTCATAAATTTAGTGTTTGTAAATAAGTGCTGAAACAATACTTTGGTTAAATAAAAATTCACCTTGTATATTGTGTTTAAATGTATTTAATATTCCTTTATTTAGTATTAGGCTGTCCATGTTAGAATCGGGCAGATCCTATGATATCTGTGGCACAGGATAAATTTTATCCAACTGAACTTGATGTTTCAATGTAATGTTTATATCATTTGTATCACAATAGTTGACTCCGAAAATGTTTTTAACTTTCCTAACAACGCAACCAAATTTTGCACTCAAATAAAGAGGAGTTATCTCCCTTTTTAAGTGAATTTAAATATTTTTTATGTACTTTTTTTTCTTTTAAACGGTTACAGTTAATCAACAACCAACACTCAACTTTGAGAAGGGTGCGTTCATGATATTATACGGATATTTGTTAAACAAAATTTGTCAGTGCAACCCATTGCCTATTTTTTTTTTTCATGGACATCTTCTTAAAATCTAATCATACCCATGTTTTTATCAAAAACTTTACCATTTGAAGATACACCTTCAGCGGTATCTAGAGATGTTGCGCCAGACCGTGAGGTAGAAATATCTGAACGAACAATAGATAAATAAAAGAACTATTTACAAAAGATATTAAGTGTTCGTCTCTGTAAATAAAACAGACAGTGAGTGAAACATGGTATAAAAACCACCACTCTGATAATGTAAGTTGACTACTTACATCAGAATCAAGAAGAAAAACACTATTTCACATGTATTTTTGGTTAATTGAGTTTTTGATTTTATTAAAATGCCCTGTAAATAAGCTTTTCAAGGGCAGATAACTCTGTCAAAACTTAATTTTGGTTCTAACATTCTATGGAAAAAATTCTGAATAAATGCAGTGATGTAAAGATCAAATAACGGTATTTTCAAAAAGAGAAATCATATTTGAGTAAAATAATATTCTAGGACCAATGAGTTTTTTGCAGGTCTCTAACTTTCACAATTTTGCCTGATTCGTACAGAAACTGAAACTTTAAATAACTGTTGTACATGCACCAGAAAACATTTTACGTAGATAAAACTTATTTAACAAAATGCATATATTTAATGAAAACGCGAAAACAGACACGCATAAAATATATACGTTGATATAATGTACTTTATACCATATCCAATATGATTTATATCATATATAAGATGAAATTATACGTTTTGTATATGAATTAAAAGAGATTGTTAAAAATCTTAAACACCCCTAGACCTATATCACATCCTAGACCTATTTCGTCTTCCCTTTATTGCACTTTTTCGGAATACACATTTGAAGTATGATATAGTGAACGTGACATGCCAAAATATAAACTCTCGGCCTATATCACTCCACAGGTCAGCAGTCCCTTTTGATTTAAATATAAGTCTTAGCAGATTCTGGCATGTAATATTCAGTAAAGTACTTGTCGCTTGTGAAATATTTTAGCGAAACATAAGTCTTAGCATATTCAGTATAGTACTTGTCGCTTGTGAAATATTTTAGCGAAACATAAGTCTTAGCATATGATGCAGATTCTGGCATGTAATATTCAGTAAAGTACTTGTCGCTTGTGAAATATTTTAGCGAAACATAAGTCTTAGCATATGATGCAGATTCTGGCATGTAATAGTCAGTACAGTACTTGTCGCTTGTGAAATATTTTAGCGAAACATAAGTCTTAGCATATGATGCAGATTCTGGCATGTAATATTCAGTAAAGTACTTGTCGCTTGTGAAATATTTTAGCGAAACATAAGTCTTAGCATATGATGCAGATTCTGGCATGTAATATTCAGTAAAAGTACTTGTCGCTTGTGAAATATTTTAGCGAAACATAAGTCTTAGCATATGATGCAGATTCTGGCATGTAATAGTCAGTACAGTACTTGTCGCTTGTGAAATATTTTAGCGAAACATAAGTCTTAGCATATGATGCAGATTCTGGCATGTAATATTCAGTATAGTACTTGTCGCTTGTGAAATATTTTAGCGAAACAACAATTAATGTAAGTTATTTTGACTAACCTGATGCAATGGAAGTTCTTGATACTGTTGTGCCGTTCTTTTGTTTAGTAGTTTCTATTAAAATGCAGACACCCATGTGTTTTTTGCTACATGACTCGCTTTTTAGTTTATAATGGTTCCCGTTTTTATCTGGTCTATAAGCTAGCAAGCATGTGTCTGATAGAACTTCTGTAATTGTTATAGAATTTGTAAAGACAATTATTACAGAAACATTCTTGTCAAACATTAACGTATTTGTTTCCTACTTTGTGTACTTAAAACTATAATACATTAATATCGCACATAGTGACATAAAATAATTCTAGCAAAACCAAATCTATTAAACTCGACTTCAGGAACGTCTCAAGTTGTTATCCTTTCACGTTGATACTATGAACTTTTTATATAGATCAAGTACAACAAAACTAAACCACCTTAAACATCACTTAGCTATTATCCTTTGTTGGTACTACATCATGTCATATTTGAAAATATGTTTTATGCCGATAATGGCATGTGTATTTTAAAGATTGTTTTTAACCAGGTTATGGGAGCATAATTTAATATGTAAAAACGTCTCAGATGTGACGACTCTATCCGCTACACTGCTTCATCGGATCAAATTGATACAGGGAAGATAACGTAAACGTATAGAAGGGTCTTAAAAATTGCCAACGATGTTAGAACTGTCAAATTTACGAAGCAAAATATTTGGTCGTTCCCTCCAAGGACACGAACTCGTACCGCTGTGACATCTTTGGCAACATCGCCTTACAGTCCAGCGTCCTAGACCACTCGGCCAGCTAGGCTATATAAAATATAGTTTTTTTTTTCTTAATATGTTCAACATCACCAAAGTTTTATGCTAAAGAAGGATATCGGTTATCCGAAATATTCAATGTCAACTTTACCATCATTTGGTGATGTTGAACATATTTAGACGTATATATAGAGAGAGCTTATTTTGTACCTGAATTTTCATTCCAAATTATCTTTTCTCTTGAGTATGCTTTATACCAATACCAAACGTCCTTGTTATTTGAAATAGAACCTTTATTGCACTGCTGATTTCCAATTTTATGTTGGATGTAGCTTTGATTTCTATTGCACATTTTAAGTGCATTTGTATGGTTCAATAACATGACAAAACTACAATCCGTAGAGATATTCGTTGATCCTTCTGAAATAATTATATCCAGATTCTTAATGTGAAAGAATATAGTACCAGAGACAAATATTTGATGAGTGATACAAATGTACATAAAAAACAGACAGTCAACATTAAGCATCTATCTATAGGTACACTCCTTGAAACGTTCACGTTTCCCATTTTAGCGTTCGTGCATCGTTTATCGTGCGTTTGCACACCGCGTTGCGTTCGTTTAAACGCACGATAGAAGCATTCGTTTGAACGCACGCTAGGAGCGTACGTTTAAGCGCATGATACGAGCGTTCGTTTAAACGCACGATAGAAGCGTTCGTATATTTTTATATTTGGTTATTTCCTGGATTCAATTGTCATTTTTTTTATATTTTTTAGTATTATTAATTTCATTAATTTTATTTTCTTTTTTTTTTCTTTCTTCGTTATTTGTTTATAGGAGCGTTCGTTTAAATGCACGATAGAAGCGTTCGTTTAACGTGCGTTTGGGTATCGTGCGTGTGGGAAACCTGAACGTCTTAAAGAATGTAAATTTATTTCAATTCCTCCTCTAACGAAAGCACTTAATATTCATTAATTTAATGTAAAAGTACAGTACATCATATAGTTGGTCGTTTTCTATCAGCGATGACCATAACACAGATAAAAATTCAAACCAAATTGAACTAATCAAACAAACGTAAATTTAATGACACATTCAATGTATAAGAGCCAAAAAGATTTTAATTACTTTGTAACCTATATAGATATGATTTTCTAAATATATGTAAACCTACTTTCACTATCTGCGTTAACTTTTTGGCAAATAAATTTTAACTCATTGCTGCAATTTGTTCTGTTGGTGTTTTGATTATGTTTCTTTGAAAAACAATTATTCCCAAACTCTGGATCTGAAACACACAATTTCAATACTATTAGGTAGCACTCCAGCTAAGAATCATGCAAGAAGACTATGTCCTATAAATGTATTGATTGAGAAGAGTTCGATATTATTTTATGTCCTTTGATCTGTTAATTAAAGTAAAATATTTTTAATTGGTTACAGTGTAAAAATTCTGGTAGGAAGTTTTCCTGTACTTTTTCTGTAGTAGAACATAACCATAATCCAAGAGTTAAAATCTCCAGTGGGCAACTTTCATTAGCACTTTAATTTGTGAATATTGTATCTATGGGGCCTACAAAAGCATTTGCAATAAAAAAAAATTTGGATTAAGAAAAGCATGAATCACATATTATTGGCATCTGCCTGATTTTTAAGCATAGCTGTACTTAATACAAATAACAATCCCCACTGCACATTTTTAAGCGGCTTCTGATTTACTACAAATCACTCTGCTAGCTTATAAGTCACACTAAACAGAATGCAATATATTAATAGGACATGAGGATTACTAATTTCAAACCCGTAGAGCTATATCCGGTGCACTGTATTAATTTGAATAAAGAGGTGGGATTCGGCACTGAGCGTGGCAGATGTATAGAGTTGAAAAGGGGCATAATTCTTATGTTTTCTTATCACATAGGCTTTATGTATAACATTAATATATTAATAGTATGAGAAAAACGCTACTTTGAGTGTCAGCAACTAATTCAGTTCTTCCAGTGTATTTGATTTGTTTCTGTTCCGATACAAGGATTATGAATATTACAAACAAGCGTATTCATTATTACACAACATGCCGTATGTCATGTCCTTTGAGATAGTTATTTGGTATTTTTTATGTTACTATGTCTCTGAATGCTACCCAAACAAGGAAATCGAAGTTTTTGACTTTGAATGTTTTACAAATATGAGGTTCTTATAAAAAAAAACAGTTTACTTGTAGAGTTAAAGTTTAACTTAGATAATGTATGTGGTACTTAGGACATACTTTTCTATAAATCTTACCAAGTACTTCTTCTGAGTATTTATATACTGAGTATATATTATCGTCTCCGCCATATGTATCTATGCCATTTTCGCCACTTCTGCAGTCGGTTGTTGAAACTTCTGTTCGATGAAAGTTCTTGCTCAGTGTTGTCCACTGAGTTTTACTTAGACATGTGCAATTGTGGTTCTGTAAAATGAAGTAAATTTGTATAGTTTCAAATGTAGAATTGTTTTCTGTTTATTATTGTATCATTCTATTAATGTCAGTTATTTGTTTATTTATTTACTAAAACATTCATTGTGCTAGTATTTGTTGACGAAAAGATGGAGGGAACAACGAACAGTTAGTTATATATATAATTAGTTAATTTGTATTATTCGTTCTCATTGTTTATTTATTGTTTTTTTTTTTTGTTTTTTTTTTTTTTTTTGTTTTGTTTTGTTTTGTTTTGTTTTTGTTTTTTTTTTTGTTTGTTTGCATGTTTGTTTGTTTGTTTCTTTCTTTCTTTCTTTCTTTCTTTCTTTCTTTCTTTCTTTAATGTTTTTTATACTCAGCGGCACAACCGGAAGAATTTTAGCCCAAAAGTGAGTGACAGATGACAATGTCATATTTAAACGGTTAAAAAAAATAAAACACCGAGCTCCCATTTGGAACTTTGATTTTTTTTTCTAAATTAATGATGTGTGTGGATTGAACGCGTCCTCATACATATATGTACTTATATAAATTCTTTTTTTTGACAGCTCGTATAGTTGTTGTTAATACTGAGACACCAGACTAATGAAGATAACTAAGTTAAGTACCAATCCATTTATAATTAAGACATTGCAAATGAAATTCTCCAGGTTGCTAAAAAGATGGGCGTTTTATGGAAAACATACACACGTACACGCCTCCCCTACATGTATGAAAGTCTGAAACTTCTTTTTAATCCCATCGTATTTTCACGCGTATCGCGGTGAACACAATCTTTTAACAGTGATAAACAAAATTCAACAACTCGTGTAAGACCCTAGTATTATTCTCACCTTGAGGAGCATGAATGATTTTTTAGACTCACAATGGTTGGAACAGCTAATGAATATGTGCTTGGCAAATACTTTCTCGTTAGAGATCTGCTGGTCTATTTTGAAGCATCCTTTAACAAACACAATAACCAGGGAAAAGGTTACATTTAATTATGTCTGGATATATACATCAGCAATTTTTTTTAAAACAAAAAATACTTAAAATTGAACGAAACCATTAGTATCGTCAAATGTTGACAAGATATTTTCAGTCTCAACACTTTCTTGTTTACATGTATATGGGCTTGCTAGCATTGCCGTGCTTCCATGTAATATACAGAAACTCAATCGAAGCAAACATACAAAAATCGCAAGGAAAGCTTGGAAAAGGCATGATTGAAACCTTGGAACAAAATATGTTTTTTTGTGATATTTATAGCACGGTCGCGGCCTTACTGGTAATTCATCTAAGTATTCAAATTGTTACAGACGATCGTATAAAGAAATATATGCGGTTGTCATAGAAACCCAATTATATACTCATGTTTCAGTTATCTAACGGTCAAGATGTATGTAAAACAGTAATATATATAAACTACAAAATCATTATTGCATTCTTCCTAACCCTGATGACACCTGACTAAATTTAAAAATAAAAGTGTAAGAAACAAAAAGGAAAGACAATTTATCACGCATTAATCTCTTGACTCTCTGGGTTTGATCCTAATAAAATAATCATCTATTTTAAATCTGCTTTAAAAATGTTGTGATCTCGACATATTCAATGTAAATGTAAAATATTGTATGTACGTATCGACATCCTAGTTACGCATATCTTAATTGCCATGCTTTTATTAATGCAAAAATTGTAACTGAATAAAAATGGTAATTATAAAAAAAATGAAAAAGACATTCGTGTTGTAGGATTAAGTAAAAACTGGAAAAGAATAATTGTCATTTTCGATGAAAATTACTAGATTGCACACATTACCCATGCAATAAATATGAGTTACCATTTATTGAAACAATACTCGCTTCTATACTGATCCTATAGAGGTTAAAAGCAATATACAATAAACACGGATAGGAAAAAAAGAACATAGATCTAACAAATTGAAATAACAAAAAAAAACTACTATAAAATTAAACAAATGTCATATGAATATAGGAGAAAATGACACATCTGCTTTAACGTAACGACGAAAAGAAAATCAAGTCGAAAATTATACAATGAATGACTTATCTCATGCGATACAATCTCTCAGGTTTGGGTTTCTCGACGCTATCTTAGGGACAAGACGTGTCCTAAGACTATCGTACGATTCGTCTCTGTCCTAAGTTGTGTTCTCGAAGCCATCATAAGTTGAGACGAGTCGCAATTTTCATCCTAACTTTAGGACGACTTAAATAGGTGTCTTACGATCATATACAAATACCACAGAAAGACCGGCACGTGTCGGTCCAAACAAATTTTAAGGAATGTGCATGATTTTAAACTTTGACCTGAATGTTTTACGATCCAGTGACACCTTATTAAAAACTTGCTGCTGTTTCTATTTCTAATACATACATGTAACAGTCAAAAATCAATAACTTCATTCGCTTTTTAAGCAATCTTTTTTTTTTTTTTTTGTTCACCAAAGACGTGAAAAACATAAATATCCTAAATTATGCATTTTTGTTTATTTGATAAAGCAATATCATCCATTTACCCGTATTTAATATTGTTTTAATAAAAACATGTTGATATAAGTAATAGTTTAAACATTTCACAAAATATACTTAGGATGCCTTTATGACGTCGTAACTTGAGATATGTCTGAGATAGCTTCGAGACACAACCTAACATTGTCATAAGATGATCCTAACTTCATCCTAAAGTTGGTCTTAGGACGTGACTTATGACATATCTTAGGATAGCTTCGAGAACCCCACCCCTGGTGAACATATCGGAGAAAAACTCCTTTGGATGTAAACGGAGTCTCGTGACACGATGAACTTTGCTTTTTTTGGATGTACAAATGTATTCTAAATTATTTATTTAAAGAGGGTAATCCAATTAGAATAACTAAAACGCAAATAAAATTTAAACAAGTTTATATAATGTAACATAAATACAATAATATATACAATAGTATAGAGTAATCTAGGGAATCAAGGTTATATGCTTTTACTTGAATAGACAGTACTCACTAAAATTTTGCGACGTTGTACAAAAGTGTTGAAAACAATTTTTTTTAAATAAATCTATAGATGTAGAACGTGTTATTGATTCTGGTAGTTCATTCCAAATCTTAACAGCCGAGAAATAAAAAAAAAACAAATTATAAAAAATTATGTTAGGTCTAAGTAGATGCCATTGCGGACGACCTTAAAATGTAAGTTTGACAGTAAATAGTCTGGCACTAATCCATTAACAATTGTGTACATTAAGTGTAAGTGTTTGTAAGAATCAGGCAAAATGTGAAAAATCAGAAAAATGCATGTCAAAACCCCACGGATACTTTCTCTATTTGAAAAGACCATTATTTGATCTCTGCATCACTGGCTTTGCGCAGAAAATTTTCACTAGAATCTTAGAAAAAAATAGATTTTTGACAGTTATCTGCCCTTGAAACATTCATTTTTAGTGCATTTCCATGAAATTGTAACACAATAGTCCAGCATGATATAGGAAATCTTGTCTGTTTTCTTTTATTCTGATTTCTGTAATTTAATACATGTATATAATATCAATATCCTTGGCATGACATGTAAAGTAGAGTTGTCGTGTATCATTCAACATATTCTGATTAAGTTAGTGCAAATTATCTTACCATAATATTCCATAATCGGAGAACGAAGAACAAAACCATTTAACCATACAGAGGCGTTGGGGTTATACTCTTTCTTGCTTATCATTTTCCATATGCTTTTGCCACCAAATTGCTTATTTTGATTTAAACAAAGATTTCTAGCAGTCTTCCAATCATACGCAGTATATAAGGGATCTAAAATGAAGAAAATCAAATTCTTACATGTACATGTACATGTAATATGGTCACTTACAGTTTTACATCGTGAAACCGAACACATTTTGGACTGAGAGATATTTTTGGTTAACGCAGGTGTAAGGCTTGCATAGATTTAAAAGGAATACTTGATATGAACGGACTTAAGGAGATGTCTTGTACGCATGTGGCAAGTTTAACCAAAGTTTGGTTTAGACAGGTTTCATAGGACATGCAATTGGGTAAGTTTTAAGGTGCTACAAAATGTAACTAAGGTGTTGTCGTTCGTTGATCAATACGATTTATCATCTTTTTTTCCTGTGCATACGTTAGACTTTCACTATAAGATACGGGCCACACATTGTATCAAACTAGCATTGCCATGAGTACTAAATAAAACTATTGTGGCATGCTTCGAAGCTCTTTAGACTACAACCGTGGTACAAAAAGTGATAAACACATGACCAACATTTCGTGCAACACATAGGCTGCGTCTGTTCAAAAATATTAAGAAATTAGAATCGACTTAAATCACGAAAACTCCATTTTATCATTATTTTACTTCGGACTGGCCATTTATGTCGTAATTCAACAATTGGACATTAATGGCAGCCCGTGGTAAAACAATGATACAATGGAGTTTTCTTAATTTGTTTCTAAAATAATCTGTTCTCAGAACCGCACGGGAACCATTGCCTACTGAAATAATTGGTAAAAAAATTATTATAAATTTGGAAGAAAACTAAATAGTTAGGTAATTCACATCGTAAATTTTCAATTTAATGGTTAAGTTCGTAATTTAAAAAGTAACGATTGAGAAACAAATGCACAAAAAACACCTGGAAGGCTACTCTGTAAATGAAATATCTTTTTTTTCACGTTTGCCACTTATTTTATAGTGAAATCCAGCGTTAAACAAAAATGATTGTAACTGGAAGTGTGCATTTATTCATTCTTTTTACAGGAAAGGGGGTTTTTTGGTTAACGCTGGATCTGTATGCGCATTTATTAAAAACCTTAAAAAGACATATTGGATATATATAAAATAACTGCACCTCAGGGGTTGTGAAGGATAAATATGGATAAAAAAGAGGTACGACATAATCATGTGTAAGACAGTTTCTATTGAAAGAAGTGAAAGTGAATATACAAAATATAATGAAGCACAGTAAGAAAATCTGCATCTTGGATGGAATCAGCACCCCGGGGGATGTTATCTCAGGATAATAGGATGTAATTCAATAAAAAAAATTGAGAACTAGTTAATTGATTATAGAATAAAATAGGTTCATATAAATAAATGGTAAGTACTTCAGTCTTTTTCATAAATTAATTTAGAAGATTTACCTGAAAAGATGATAATAACAAGTCTAACGTGGACTCACATTTGTGCTGAAAGTCTGAGACCTATCATTAAATTTTTTTACTATGACCAAGTGTACAAATGTATAAATAGTATGTTGGAAGGAAATAAATGTCACGTGACTAGAGTAAATGTTTTAAAGGGGCTCCCTAACCACTTATGTACCTACCGAACGTGCGAGACCCGAAAGGGTCAACAAGGACGTTAACCCCAACCCCCCCCCCTCCCCCCCCCCCTCCGTAGTAACTTATGTACAAACTTCGACGTCTGTGGCTTGGATCAAGGTTTTCGACAGAAGAAGATAGTCCTCAAGTAAATGTAGGCCTAAAATCTCATCCCAGTCCCAAGATTGACTAATGGACCTTGGTCCCAGACACCCACCTCAAAGTTGGTACAGAAATTACCGTTTTTTGTTTGTTTGTTTTTTTTTTGTTTTTTTTTGTTTTTTGTTTTGTTTTGTTTTTTTAAACTTTTGGATTTTCTTAATCGGACTTATAATTACTTCCGTTTTCCGAAAGAGACTGAAATCATACGGATTTTTGTGATATTTTTTTTTCATACTTTTGTTTAGTTTTATGAATCATTTCTGATAAAGACGCACAACGGATTGGAAAAGGTCACATTTATTTAAAAAATGTAGTTTTAAATACGGATTTATTCGAAAATTACTGTGCGGGTAAGGATAATACCAAACTTCAATTTTCGAACATGTATTTAATTCGGATAATGCAGTAACAATTATAGATTGTTGTTCTTAGACTTTGTTTACTATTGATAAACAACTTGAATACTCTACTTTTCATTGAAAAAAAACTCAGTAACATTGAAATGGTTACTGATGATTGTTTATTAAACTCTAAGATAAGAACACAATCAAGATTGAATCACTCTTGAAAGCCCAAAATATCCACAGAGTTAGTGGATTATTGCAAGGAATTTAAATTATCTAAATATCTTTGTTAGACATGTATTTGTTATCTTAAATGGATCATCAAAATTAATGAATTAATTTACAAATTACCGCTTTCTATATGTATATCTGATTTAATTATGTGCTTCAAAACAAGTCCTCGCTGTGGTCTGATTAAGTTCGATTCTTCATGAACACTGTAAAAAACTCGGAAAATTAAAAAAAAAACGAAAAGATTTTTGCGATTTCTTAACTACAACACAAGTGATCAATACATCTCACACGGACAATATAAAGCATCAATACAATTTACATGTACACTGTACATACTTCTATGAAAAGCAATATGAATTTCTAATTTGGCAAATTTAGTATACTATCCGAAAACAAGAAAGGATTGATGAAAAGGAAATTCTAAAAATAATTCTGAACAATTTGATCACATACTTGGATATTTGATTCTAAATCGGTCTTTGTTAATAATTTGTATTACGACAAGTAACCAAAACAGGGGAATTTAAATCTTATTGTCAGAAGTAGATGCACAGAGTAGAGTCGGCCCCCCTTTTTGTTGCTGAATTCCGTGCAAAATTTGGCCAAAAATGAGCATATATCCTGGAACCCCCCTTTTTAGAACCTTTCTTTTTTTTCAAAATTTCTGGACCCAGTCCCACCATTGATAGTGCTATTGACGACAAGAAATATAAAATATTAAAAACAATTTTTATTCCTATTTAACCTTTCCTTATATGAATAACTTAATTCAAATTTTGAACGCACCGCTCATGAATATTATTGACGGCTAAGTTATTGACGGTTAGCTTCCATGCGGGATGGTATTGACGGCTAGATTCACTTAAATGAGATCAACGGATAGACGGAATGAAATTTGTCTACATTATTGTGTGGATTCACTTAAACAGTAAATACCTATTACATAAAAAAAATACGAGATACTGTTTACTTACCTGGCACAAGTTGAACAAAGGTAGGACTAAAGATGGACACCAACAACGGCAAAAGAGAACTAATCATTTTGTCAGAAAGTGCGCTTTTCAACCGCATGAGTTTAACAAGGATGATATTGTGTGTATGGGTGCGGTCATCATGTTTTCTTAACTGTAAAATGTACATGTAAAATATATAAATAAGGACATATTCTGTCAAGCCCGGAAACGAGACCAATTTAACGGAACATGTCACTTGTGAAGTACTTATCGTATAGATGTTCACCATAATAAGACAGATATAAGAATACATTTGGATTTAGTTTAAAAAAAGATAAACCCGTAAATTTTCTTCTGGTCAACGTCTGAATTATGAAATTTTAATTGAATGTAAGGTCTAATTTTTAAACAGATCACTATGCTTCATGCCACATCTGTGTCCCTGGGGCTAAAAGTAACTCAGCGAAATTTTCATTTAGGTTGCAAAGCAAAACCTGAAGTCCGTGGTAGACAAAAGAGGGAAAGGAAAACTATGACACGTTGAACAAATCAGTTTTCATGGTGCAGATGGATACACCCTAACAATGCACTAGTTCATGATGACGACCATGAAAATAAAATTCAGTAGTGATGACTTCAATCTTGTAGCGATATAACCCTGTTCCAGAAGCCTATTTGTTAGAATTCTTGCGCGATACAAAATTAAAGTCTGCGTAGTTTCGGAAAGCTCTGGCATATAATGTATGAGTTGTGAAATAAGCACTCCATAAGCAGGCGCTGATACGATGTTGCCACAGAAGAAAGGAAAGTTGACAATTCTGAATGAAAAGTCATCACGTTTGTCGTAAAGTTTGGTCAATAGTTTTCCTTTACCATCGATTTCTAAGTGTATGTCAAGATATTAGGATTGTTTAAAGATAATACGCTAAAGTAAAGCTGCATATTTTCCAGATATACCGGTTATTTTGTTGTGCAAGGAACAGTTTCGCCATATCCACTAAATTGGTTAACCGAAATATGATATAAAATTGACGTTTATATATTGACTTACAATGTACAACACTACATGTATAATCGGTACAAATAAAACTAAAGGAGGTAGACCTAAGGTAAGGGACATAACTCTTGTAATCAGTGATATGTTTGTATCATATTCAATTTCACCAAAGCCTATCAAGCTTTCGTTTGAAACAGAATGAGATTAGTCTTAGTTACTTTGATGCTTACATGAGATTGATGTAAAATGCTGATGAATAAAAACGTTCCAATTATTTTTTAGGAGTTGTGTCCCTTATCCTAGTAGGTCGACCTCTTTAAGTATGAGAAGAAAACTGACATGTTTCATAGAATTCAGTTGTTGCAAATGTACAAACTCAACTACTAATGAAAATAATGAGTGTAATATTATAAGGATGAATCTGCTTTAACTTAGCGGTATTTCAATGACGTCAAAGAGTGAGTGTGAGAGGTGTACCAATGACGTCAAAGGATAATTCTTACAATTTAAAGGTGAATCGATCCGACAGCAAAATTTGTAAGAACTTGTCATTTTGAAATAGAAACCACATCCTGACATGTTAAAACAACTTAATATAAAGATGGTTTAGGTCGCAGTAATATTTGATAATAACTTGTGGTTCAATTATGCTTCATTTGTAATTGTACTTAAAGCAAGATTGGCACATGTTGTTCTGTAAACTTAGGTGTCACATCTATTGCAATATTTTTTATAAATCATATTTTAGTGTACTTGCAAAGTCTTGTAATTTTACAGAATAGTTTCACTAGATAATTGCAATAATACGAGTTTATATTACAAGAGAAGATAACTCTTTGTTTTCATGTTTATTTAAAATGAAAGGGTTTTTTTTCTTATTTTGACAATTTTTTTTTTCTTGTTTTTCTTTTTTTATTACTTGATGTAAAATCTTATATAGAAGGGGTACCAATTGTGGATTATTGTGTATATCAATAATCGTTTGTTTCTTTGTGTATCTGGACTATGCGTTTTGATTTTAGTTAATCAAAAACTTAAACATAATGTAAATTAAACTTGCATGTTTGTTTTTTGTTTTGTTTTGTTTTGTTTTGGTTTTTTTTGTTTTGTTTTTGTTTTTGTTTTTGTTTTGTTTCTGTTTGTATTTGTGTTTGTTTGTTTTTGTTTTTAGGGGGTGTAGTTACAATTTACATTATTATACATAATGCATAATTTTTCAAACATCTAAGCGTTTGATTATTAAGTGCATAATGTGAAAATCTGCAGTATTTACATTTCAATAACTCGCAGTAAATTTTCACTGAAAGAAGTTTTCTCAATTTTAATAGTAACTATTAATTTGATATCTGTATTACTGGATATTTTTAGGAGTTTTCCTTCTTTAAAAGTTTATAACAGAGTTACCTGCTTTTGTAATGTTTATTAGCAAACTTGCATTTCAAAGAAATTTTAAACTTAACAATACGGAAACTGTTGTCGTCATTCAATGACCTTGACACCATAAATGGACATATTAAACGGTCAAAGTGGTGGTTTATTTCATATCATGTTCCGTACATTGCCTGATTCCTACGGATACAGACAATTAAACATTACCAGGCATTCGTATATTCAATTGATCGAGACGTTGTGATGAAAAAAAAACGCAATTAAGATAAATGGCATACAAAGAATACCAGCTATATAATGTTATTTCTGCAGGGATCCCACTGATGCATGTCAGAGCAAAAGTTTCGTGTATTTTTCAAGGTTAGTTTTCGAAGAGTCTTGCACAATCAAATATATAATAGCTGAAACTCCAGGTTTGATCGCAGACTAAAAAGAAAATGTAGTATAGGTAATCAAGGGAACCAAGGTTTTAGCGGCAATCAAAAGAATGTAATCAATGGAAAACCGACACACACAGCAAAGAACATAAAGTAACCGAAATAATTCGTACAAAGTAACAAAAGTAAATGAGCAACTCGGGCTACATATATGTTGTCGATAAATTCCAGCATTTTGAAAACACCTTCTTCCGTGTATTTGGAAGATGTTCTGGAATCATTTTGTAAACTTTAAGGTAATTTCAATGCCCTTTAAATTCAATGACTTTTCTGGCAGTTTTCATGGTTTTATGCAGAATTACGCTTATTTTAAACCCACTTAGACAGCATACAAAATTAAGTTGGCATGCATCAGTTTTAAAAAGGGGCATTTAGATGGAGCTATATACAGGAAAAGTATGATTCAATGTTTCCGCCATAAATTAATAACTTAGCAATGCAGATGTTAAAAAATATGACCCCGTTTGCTGCATCCTCCAAAGTCAGGGTTTTGAGTCCACCCTCGCTCCCTCAAACCAACTGACATCACTCATTCATATTTAGCGAGTATCCTCCAGCGC
This sequence comes from Perna viridis, assembly GCA_037379345.1. Classification (NCBI taxonomy): domain Eukaryota; kingdom Metazoa; phylum Mollusca; class Bivalvia; order Mytilida; family Mytilidae; genus Perna; species Perna viridis. Next base: position 36,207,533 of record CM074514.1, on the reverse strand, counting down.
CATCTAGTGAGTTACCTAAATTTAACCCGGATCCAAAATCTAATCAAATCACTCGTAATAGAAACTCTTCGATATAACTTACAAAATGGCTACATACACATAACGTAATTTTTTTTTCGCTAAAGACTGTAAACAGAATCTACAGTTATCATTTTTGGTCATATTGAATCATTTGTGACATCTATCAGTTACTCGTATCATTGTTTACCTTTCCACAGACATTTTATGTCAAATCAATTTTCATTGGTGCTTCGCGCCCGGAGAAGCAACCAATCGAAATTGGCTAGACGATACCCGCTAAATATGAATGAGTGATGTCAGGGGTTTGTGACTTGGGAGGATTACTTTGCTGTTGTAAAATATGTTTTTAACCCGCAAAAAATTCAGTCAACAAAAATTGCTCCTAAAGAAAGGAATATGTATATAGTTAAATTGATAAGAAAGCCACTTTTTATTATAAACACAAGAAAATATCATTCAGAATTGTTCACAAATTTTGGGGTCCCTTGCTACTTTTAGCTTGTTACCTGTATTCCCTTTTCGTATATTCTGGATAAAAGCAGACCCCTTTGTTTACTCAAAATAAATTTAATCTTTTGCACATAATGTATCCATCTGAGGAAAAGGGTCCTTTCTATAATCAATTATAGATGGTATTTCGACTGAACCATTCGTCGTGCACTCAGATTATATAGATATAGAAATAGATATAGGTATAAGGTATAGCAGTTTCTGCTTTTGTATGTTTTTCATGTAGGCGTGGTCTGCCGTCATATCAAGTCATCACTAAATATAGAATTATTTATGATAAATCCGGACTATCCCCACTCGTTGAGAATTGTTACTCATGTTTTATGTAGCTTGATAAGGTAGGATAATTATTTGTTGTAGATTCCTTAAATATTTAAACGAACGTTCATTTTAGGACACACGTACATGTATATTGGTTTTCATCAATTTATGATACCGATTTCAAAGTGATATGTCAATTATGTGAACTATCACCTTATTTAAGTACCAACACACAAACAGACAAGATCGTCGTAGGTTAGAGACAATATCATTGGGACCATAAGTTGAACGTTTATAAAAATGAACGAAAGGATCGAATATTTGTTCGTAATACATGTACCAATATAAAATGACGTAATCCAACAGTCTAGACGAGTTCTTAAAATAGACTTTCCTTCAATTAACTTTTTAAATATAATTTTGAGACATTTAATCAGCAAGTTGCATTTAATCTAAAAATATCGACCAATGGAAAATCTTTGAGTGTACTAAACAAGCTGTATATAGATCACGGATTCCCGTTTGTTAAATATTACTGAACACCTATTTTTAGAAAAAAATATTTTTATAAGTTCGACAATAATGGGCTCAAATTCACCACATGTTCCCTCTGACTACAGACAAACCGGTGTATCTAGAATTGTAAGGCATAGTATCCCCTCTATATATAAAAAAGTTACATCAGTTCAGAGGCGGATCAAGATATTAAAAGAGGGGCCCTAACTGGCCCAAGAGGGGCTCAATGATTTCCTTAATACTCAACTAATTTTTTTCCGACCGAAGGGTGGATCCATGCAGTTGAATGTACTTACCTTGCATATAATGTATGCAACTTTTTCATATATGCTACGCCTTAGAAATTTTCAAGTGAAACAGATTTGTCTGCAGTCAGAGCGAAATTTGTAGTCAAATTGAGGCCATATAAATTGTCGGAAGGCATTGATGAACCTCAAGTTTTTAAGTACATTATGGCTGAAAACTGATACTTTAAACTGATATATGCAGTATATGGTTTTACTCGAAAATTGAAACCATTTTTGGATCTTTTTTTTTTTTTTATTTTATATGACAAATAATGAAACAATTTTAAGTATTAGGCTTCTCCCAAAATTATACCTTACAAAGTAAATAAGATAAAAGCTGAAGTCCCGACTTTTAGATGGGACGTAATTAATGTATACTGGCGTCCACCCGTTCATCCGTCGTTTACACTTCACACAGTATCTCAAAATTATGCCACAAATTTTCGTGAAACTTTGGTGATTTGTTTCTTTTGTTTGATATAAACTCATTTTTACAAAAATTGGGTGACTTTCTATTTTCGGATTAAACCTCAAAAATCCGACACGAAACTTTTTATGAAGCTTTGGTGAATTGTTTATTTATACTGATTGAAGCTCCCTTTCAATTTTTATGGGGGGAAAGGGGGGATCTGACGATTTAGAATTATGGGACTTCAAAATTCATAAAAAACGGGTGAATTTTACAGTTTTTGAACTACAGGTATAACTGATTAGTTTGCACTATCTTTTCATGAAATTAGGGATTCCCATATTCATTGCTTCGAGCAATTTTCATGAAACTTTTTTGAATGGTTTATTTCTATTGGTCTTACTTAGTTCTCTTTTAATTCTTTTCAATATATTTTGGATTTTACATTTTTGAGTTATTAGCCTTATTCATAAAGTATGGGGCAATTTCCCGACCCTTTTTTGGACTCAAAAAGGCTTCCACCAAATGCCATGACATTGCTTTGTGAATTGTTTTTTTTTCTTTTGATGTAAGCTTTTGATAAAAAAAAATCAAATTCTGGGATTAATTGAAAGCCCTTTGTCTGTATGTCTGATTGTCTGTTCATATTATCTTTCATTGCAGGTTATTTAAGTTATTTGACCACTTCAATTCTGGTCAAAATAAAATACTGTCTCCAGGACCGTGTTTATACATAATTACAATCAAAATTGAAGGTTGCGTCAATCTTTAATTGTTTGCCCATATTTTCCCTATCCGTTCGTTGTTCGGCCTTTAAAGGTGTATCTAGCTGCACTTTCGAAGCATTTCAATATATTTGTGTGGTGTTTTATTTTGTGTGTTTTTGATACATTTATTTTGTTTCATTTTTATATATATATATTTATGATCAAGTAAGCATATTTCCTCTTCAATGAATTTGATTAAGTTACGGGTTTTGAGCTTAGTCAAGTTTCAACTTGTCAATTTTCCTTTCATCTGCCACAGTGGCAGTGCGTATGGAGTTTTCGTATCACAACTCATACATTATGCCAGTGGTTGCCGAAACTACGCAGACTTCTGGTATCTCGCTAGAATTCTAACAAATAGGCTTCTGGAACAGGGTTATGTTGCTACAAAATTGAAGTCATCACAATAGAAGTGTTATGGTCGTCAACTATCCATCGCGAAACGGGGATGACATTTTATTGCCGTATTGTAGATTGTCTGTTACAAGGGAATCCTTCATTCCAGCTACTATTAAGGAATGGAACAATTTCGACATTACAATAAGAAAGATTGATTCAGTATCTAAATTTAAATCGGTTTTAACTAGGAATAAGGACCAATCCATTGTACCATAATATTTTTCATACGGGCCTAGAAAGCTAAATAGAAAGGGGACGTGATGGTGACGATCTATAACACCGCAAAAACGCTAAAATAAATATATCGGCTTGATTATCAAATCATACAACAAGAAATCTTTTTGACCCTTGTATATACTGACAAACCTGCTGAAAAATACAAATGTTTTCTTCATATGTTAGTTCAGGGCTTCCAGATAGTAAAATGTTTGCAGTAAGTGTCAGTGTCTGGCCTTTGTCCCCTGGATACATTCTTTTGTTTTCCGCTAGAACTTTTTGTTCCTTTGATTACTCTTTCAATCATGATAACGCTTTCAGGCATACATCTAAGTGTGTATGGTCCGTTTGAGTTTTATAAATCTTCGAAAAAAAATTAATAAAACCATTTTTCGAAATAATTCAATTTTTCAACTGTATTCGGTTTTCTATAATGCATACAAACTCTAAGAAATGTTTTCAGAATTTTATTACAACAGACACAAGAAACTCCCATTAGGCTTAATGCAATTTTGAATTATAAATATTTAAATATAACTTTGCCTGTTTGAATGTTGGAACAACTATTTGAGTATTTGACGTAAATAATTATATAAACAAAAAGCCAGGACTGTGCTCAGGCTACATGATAAAGCTGGGTCACTTCAATTAAATTGATTGATTAATTGATTGATTGTTGGGGTTTAACGTCCGAGCAGCAATATTTCAGCTATATTCAGACGATGAACATGAAACGGATGATAAAATGAACATGAAATGATGATGAAATGAAAAACGGGATGGGACACAAGGACAGTAGGGTCGAATTGTATACCTATAGGTGTAAATACAGGATTATAAAAGTACTTGCTGATGTTTAATCAAAATCTTCAGATTGTCACATGACTTGATGTCACATGACTTAGTTATTTACCTGAATACTCAGATAGCTCTTACAATACTAAGGCATACAAAAAATAATAGAAAAATATATAATTGAAATAACATAAAGCCTAACAGGAAAATTTTTTTTTGCTTATTAAGATAAAATTCTGAAAATATTTCCCAGAGTTCGTATGTTACGTAGAAATGAATCAGCAGTAAAAGAAAGTTAGGATATTTAAAACAAAAATGATTTTTTTAAGATTTTTTTTTAAGATTTATAAACTCAAACGGACTATACTAACTGCTTGGCCACAGATCAATTAAGCACAAACCCAATAATCATAAATCATTATGTTGTGTTGTTTTACATTTAGTTCTCTCTCTCTTTGTAGATGTTAACTTAAAGATGAACTTTTTTCGACCATCTTTTTTCGTTTCTGCAGCTGTTATCAAGCTAGTTTTTGGTATGTTATCATTATTTCTACCTTTTGTTTTGTCATTTTTTTTTATTATTATGCATAGTTATATAGAGCTTGGGAAAAGTAAATTTAAAATTTCACAAAGCAGAGAAAATCGGAAAACTGTGCGTGCATTATTATACATGTTTTACTAATTATATCAACTGACCCCTCCTAGATATTAGTACAGTTGTTTCTTCATGGAGTAACTTAAAGGTGCAGTTTTAAATCTTGTGGTAAATTTTCTAAGAAGAACTGGTTTTTTTTTTTTCGAAAATTAAAGGGCGGGATGCAACTGATAAAATCGGTGAATTCCAAAATTGTTACTATCATAGAATAAATACATTGAAAACATTACAGAGATTTACCTGGACATCATTGTCGATAACATTAATCATTTGCACTATCAGTGGTGGATCCAGAGGGGAGGTGTAAGGGGTTGGCACCCCATTTTTATTGAAAAAATTGTCATTTTATGTGTACAATTGACAGAAAAATGACCAATCATATAATAGCACCCCTCCGTTTTCGGGGGAATCCCGGCTGACACCTCGCCTTTTCAAAGTGTCTGGATCCGCCCCTGCATTGTATTGTGCTAGGCTCGAAAAAAAAAAATCGGAGACAAATTTATTAAAAATGTTTCCGAGTACCACAAAAGATATAACATTAAGATGCAATCACGGGCTTGCTCCCACTATCAAAAGTGCACCCCACTAGTATATATATGTGGTTATATACATGTACTAGTGGGGCTGCATATTCGATAGTGGGAGCAAGCCCCTCTGGTGCAATTTATTATTCTCGTGTGATTATAATGCTCAGACATATGGAATTTTCATTTAAAAAAATGGACCGAGGTTTTATGCCATCAACTGTTTTTGAATGATTTATTCTATTTCAGTCTCCCCTGTTTCATCTTGCATAGACCAAGTATGCCGGCTGGGCTACCAATTTTGCGAGCAAGAAAAGGGGGTCTGTCGAAACTGTGAAGATTATAAAGATTTCTGCTTTGTTGACAATAAACATATTTCGAATTGTTCGTCGTTCTGCAAAGGTATGTTTAGTAAACACATTTGAGTGCTACATACAGGTACATGTAGTAAGCAATTAAATACAAACTACAACGATGATCTTTTTATTATTATTTTGTTATTTTTTTCTGTTATTGATCATTAAAGTTAAACCGTCTTTTAAGATTTCACGAAGATAATATTCTGACGAAACAATGAACATACATGTACAATAAAAATGTTTGATGATGTAGATGTTTTCTTTTTTTTTTAAATCGAAAAGTCAGTGGCGGATCAAGAGGGTGGGTGCTAGGGGTTGGCACCCCCCTTTTTATTGGAAATTTGTCATTTTTATGTGTAAAAATAACAAAAAGTGGTAAATTATGTCCTAGTACCCCCTTATTCTGACGAACCTCAGCTGGCACCCCTCCCTTTCAAAGCGTCTGGATCAGCCTCTAGCTGCAAGTGACTAGAACTGTAATTCCTCTTTTCATTCCAGGTATTGAAAATAACTTGTCCACAGCAATTTATGACCAGACAGATGGCGCACTTTTGATAGCTGTTTGCATATTAGCTTTTTTGCTGTTTTGTGCCATTTCCATTATCATCATTCTTGCGGTCATGTATTGTAAGAGACGACTACAAAAACTCAGTACTGACGCAGAAGGCTCTACATTTAGTTCGTCAACCACAGTTTCGTATAGTGACAAAACAGACTCAACAAAAGAAGATGTGGGTAAGTTCACATATGAACTACTACATACTGTAGTACAGCTATTACATGTAATCTGCCATGTTTAATTTTGTTAACCTAGTTATAATGTACACTTTCTGCCTACAGCTCTCGTGTGCTACTGGAGATCACTGGGGTTCTCGTTGGAGCATGAAAAAAAAGACACAGCTAATAGTTCGACTTTAGTAAGAAAAAAAGCATATAGCTAGCTGGTATTTAAATAACTGTTTTTTTATACTTGTACTACCATAAAAAATGTGGTCGTTTAATGTCATGTTGCTGTCGTCATGGTGATCCATATATTCGTATACACTGTCGTCATGGTGATCCATATATCCGTATACACTGTCGTCATGGTGATCCATATATCCGTATACACTGTGCTTTCTAAGATAGCTTAAATAGTAGTTGGTTGATAATTATAAAACAAGAAGTTAGGTTGGTATTGACTTAGGGGTAATAGTACCCATCGTTTTGGTATTAAGGGTGTAAAATGTAAAGGGGGCTAAAATTAGCTATTCATGGAATTTGTTAATTACTTAGGGGTTATGACTTGAACTATTGAGGAATGAGGAGCCAAAAAGTGACTGTAAGTGCATAAATCTCTTTGAAACTGCACCACAACAGGGTGCCATACCACTAAAGGGAGGTATGTACTAGTTTTGGGGATTGTGACTCGAACCAGATAGAAATTAGCCAACAAAAGGGACCAGAATCTGAACTAGCTTTTTCCGGATGACTGCATGCATGATAACGTTAGTAAAAGGGGATGAATCTTTATTTTTAACTAAACCACAAGGTGCCATTATACTGTTTAATTTTTCTAAAAAATACGTGCTTAATTGAATATTAAATTAAATTAATGTCCAATATTGTTACTTATTGTCTTTTTTATTTGACGCTAGAGCTTTGATTTCTATTGTAAAATTCCCAAAATACTACTCTACATGTACATTGCAATCAAAAATGGTATTTTTAGTACCATTCTGTATAAGAATCAACCGTTAGGCAACGGGTGGCACATCATTTTTCTTATTATTTTTTTTTTACCTCAAATATATTCAATACATCTAGTAAACAATCGAAAAGCTAAATTCATCTTGAAGCATCTGTCTGTGACATAGATACATTTACTGGTTATATAGGGGTAAAGTGCGAGGAAACTTTCCAGCCATTTTTATAGTACATTTCAACTAATTAAAAAATTACCTATCAATATCTTAAAACGGCAACTTCCACAAACACTTTTTATTGTTACTTTTGGAGATTATAAGGTATAAATACTTAGATAATGCAACAAAATGTCTGCGTTATTTTTTCTTCATGTGCCACGCCTTATATAGATTTTGCCTGATTCTTTGACTGAGAAGTACTTATAAGTACACTGTACCCTTCCGTCTAAGAATCAGGCGAAATGTGTATACGGTGTGGCACATGAAGAAAAAAGCACAGATATGGTATTGTATTTATACCTCATAACCTCAAGAAATTACTGTCAAAGTGGTTGTAAAGTTTATGTTTTTAAGATAATGATACGTCAAATTTAGTTTGCACTACGAAAAAATGGCGGGAAAATTTTACCGAAGTTTTTCCTATATATGCAGTCAAAAACAATCTACGTCATCAATGCTTGAGGAGAAATTCAAATATCTTAACAGTTGTTTTCTAGATGTATTTGAATACGTTTAAGGCAAAAAATACTAAATTGAAAATTATGATGTGCCACCCCTTGCCTGATTCTTACACAGAATGGTACTTAATAATATATAATACTATATTGACATGTGTGAGGAAAGACGCATTGATAATGTTGCTCAAGTAGTATATATTTTTTAATCTTAAATCTGCAGCTTCAGAAGACCAACTACTACTCAGCTCAACAGATATGCCACCAGATTTTAGACAGGTGCCCGTTACTAATGACCGTGGGGATGAACCTAAATTGATGGTAAGCGGGAAGAGGATTCCACAATATTGGCAAAGTGAAGCTCATAGGAAGGACACGTCTGTCAAATGCAGCATGGATGCTTGATATCTCAGAAGGGGGATGGTGCATTCCATTGTTTGCATGCAATTCAGTAACATGGAGAATTGAATATTTCTATATGGTGTGCAGTGGTTTTGTTTTGTTTGCTTTATATGGTTTTAAACTCTTGTCAGCTCTAAGTTCCTGTGAATTTATACATGAGTATGTAATCTTGCTTTTTCAGGAGATGTACAATTTGATTTTTACCACCCTGTAACCTCAAAACACTAAAAAAAACTTGTCCTATTTAATGGTGCAAATAAGCATTTGTAAACACAAGTTTCACTAAAATTTATAAACGTAATTGAATGTTACGATGATACGTGAAATAGAAAGTGTCAGTTGTTTAGTCGGTGATGAATAGATTCGTGCTTGTGAGAATTAATTAAGAACCAGTCCATATAAATGTCAGACACTGCCTGTGGGTTTTTGACATGCATGAATCACCTTCTGTCTGAAACTTGTAAAGACTGCTACTTAATTAAAAAATTGCTTGAATGTTATCAGTACGAACATGATTAGCAATATCAACATAAATGCACTGTGTCTTACAGCATTACTCAGGGAAAGTAAAGCTGCAGTTAAAAACTGTACGAACATACTTCTGAATGCTTTGTAAGAATGCATATATCACAGGAAGTATTACTTCAGTTTAAAACTGTACGAACATACTTCTGAATGCTCTGCAAGAATGCATATGTCACAGAAAGTATTGTTTCAGTTTAAAACTGTACGAACATACTTCTGAATGCTCTGTAAGAATGCATATGTCACAGACAGTATTGCTTCAGTTTAAAACTGTACGAACATACTTCTGAATGCTCTGTCAGAATGCATATATCAGGAAGTATTGCTTCAATTAAAAAACTGTATAAATACACTTATGCATGAACAATGTATGTCAGAATGTAGGTGTCACAGAAAGGATCGATTCAGTTAAAAATTGTACGAACATACTTCTGAATGCTCTGTCAGAATGCATATTACAGAAAGTATCGCTTCAGTTAAAAACTGTACGAACATAATTCTGAATGCTCTGCCAGAGTGCATATGTAACGGAAAGTATCACTTCAGTTAAAAACTTCACGAACATACTTCTGAATGCTCTGTCAGAATGCATATTACAGAAAGTATCGCTTCAGTTAAAAACTGTACAAACATACTTCTGAATGCTCTGCCAGAGTGCATATGTAACGGAAAGTATCACTTCAGTTAAAAACTGTACGAACATACTTCTGAATGCTCTGCCAGAGTGCATATGTAACGGAAAGTATCGCTTCATTTAAAAGCTTTACGAACATACTTCTGAATGCTCTGTCAGAATGCATATTACAGAAAGTATCGCTTCATTTAAAAACTTTACGAACATACTTCTGAATGCTCTGTCAGAATGCATATTACAGAAAGTATCGCTTCAGTTAAAAACTTTACGAACATACTTCTGAATGCTCTGTCAGAATGCATATTACAGAAAGTATCGCTTCAGTTAAAAACTGTACGAACATACTTCTGAATGCTCTGCCAGAGTGCATATGTAACGGAAAGTATCGCTTCAGTTAAAAACTTTACGAACATACTTCTGAATGCTCTATCAGAATGCATATTACAGAAAGTATCGCTTCAGTTAAAAACTGTACGAACATACTTCTGAATGCTCTGCCAAAGTGCATATGTAACGAAAAGTATCGCTTCAGTTAAAAACTTTACGAACATACTTCTGAATGCTCTATCAGAATGCATATTACAGAAAGTATCGCTTCAGTTAAAAACTGTACGAACATACTTCTGAATGCTCTGCCAAAGTGCATATGTAACGAAAAGTATCGCTTCAGTTAAAAACTTTACGAACATACTTCTGAATGATGTGCTAGAATGCATATATCAAAAAGTATTACTTCAGTTAAAAACCGGAATTAATATACTTGTGAATGCTCTGTCAGAATGCATATATCAAAAAGTATTACGTCAGTTAAAAAATGCATGAATATGCTTGTGAGTGCTCTGTCAGAATGCATACATCAAAAAGTATTACTTCAGTTAAAAACTGCATGAATATACTTGTGAATGCTCTGTCAAATGCATATTTTAGGAGGGTATCGCTTTATATAAAAGCTGTATGAACAAAGATGGAACTATTACAAATCTCTTAACAGCGAAGTCAAAGGGAATCAACTCCGTCAGTTCATCATTGATACATGTTTTTTTTAAATAGGACTACTTGGTTTTGTTGCATTATTATAAAGCATCGAGACACGGGTCCAGACATATTATGAATCTTGTTTGTTTGGTTAGGGCTGGGTTACTTGCCTTTTATATAAGGATTTCGATTTTATCATATTATTGAAGGTTCATTGTTTCAATGTAGGATATTTCTTTTATTTATAACTATCTGTGTAATGTGCAGATCTTTTGCATATTTGTTCAACTGAAATGCCTTTGGCAAACACTAGAACATCATTTTTAACGATCAAAGCATCAATTATATATACTTCTATATGCATGATATTTTTACTTTGTAACGAATTTTCAACCCGGATAATTTTCAAAATGAAGAGATTTTCAGCGTAAGTGTAACGAAATACTACCCTCTGTAAAGACGTGAATTTTGTATTTGCACCTTGATAGGCCAATTCAAACAAAGTCCATCTTTTAATTCATCTAAGTGCTTTTTATACATTTATCCATAGGCGGATCAAAAGTGCTGTCATCCTTATAAATTTGCAAATTTGCAAATTGTTTTTGTGTGTAAACGCGTGCATTAAAATGTATTTATCAAGGAAAATTTACGTTTGCCCCACCCCTTTTTATGTGATTCTCTGGATCCGCCACTAGTATGATATTTGATTGTATCTTTTTATATCTGATTATCATAAAAGTGCTTCTCTAACTTAGTATATTTATAATCAATATCTTTTGTATTTTATTAGATTTAGAAGTGCTGTGATATTTTTGTTTGTTTGCTTCAGTAAATATGATTTTAAAATATACATGCTATACATCATTTTCTTTCATTTTCCCCTAAACAAAGTACTTGTAGGTAGATCAAACTTTCAGAATTTCTGGAGTCAACCATTTGATTTTTATTGGGGGGGGCTAGGATTAAGTTTGATAAAAAGCAGGACGCACCAATCCAATGAAAAATAGTCAGGAGAGTGCAGGCTCTGAAAACATACAGGATACAGATTTGGGCTCTAAAATTTATGGTTAATTTTGAACAAAAAAACGGGCGAAACAAGGTTTTGGATCTTATTTTTCTCGAAATAAAAACACAGGATCGATATATTAATTCTAGCCCTCCGATAGATATCAAATGATCAAATGGTCGCTCCCTAAAAAGACACTGATTATCACGTGCATTAAATGCAGTTTTGGGAATTTTGTCATTTATTGCACCGATGTAATAATTTTTCAAGTTTGAAAAGTAATCGTATATTATTATTGTGAAAACTTCATTCACGCAAGCTTCATGTCTTTATTGTGTGTGTGTTTGCGTCAGGCATGTTCCCCAGAAGTACAAACACTAGAAGGATACATAAACCTTTTCAGTAAGCTTCTACCTACTGCCGACCGCACATCAGTTTTTTTCCTTTTTCATACGACAGACAAAAACTGCGGTTGTATGTTGGTTATGCGCCGTCGTCGTCGTACGTGTCTTCGTCGTCTGTAGACACTTGGTTTTCGATGGAAAGCATGAATATAAGTTGGCCAACTTTTTTTTTTTATTTTAAAACAAGGCTTCAAACGACAAAAGGAAGGTTGGTGTTGGTTTTGTGATTTTGGTTCGAACCATTATAAATAGGGACCAAAGCCAGCATTTATACAACTCCAGTAAAGGCATTGCTCCACAATATTCTATATAGCAAAGGTCGGGCTGGGGATTGATTTTAGGGGTTAAGACTTAAACTTTTTAGGAATGAAGGGCTGGAAACCAGCATGTTGCTGTTGTCTAAACAACTTTACCATAAGTATTTGGATCTGTTTAAAATAGTACCACAAGGTGCAATACCACCAAAGGAAAGCTTGGATTAGTTATAAGAGGTTAGGACCGGTGCACATAAAAGCATATACATGTATGAATTATGGGCCTAGAAGGGTCAAATTCTGATTCTGTGTCAAATGTCTATAATCACAATAAAAATCCAGTATGCATACAGTTTGAATGGCGTGTCCGTACATGTGCCATATTGTTCAGGGTTAGACCTCAGCGGTCGTACATGTGTATCAAGCTGCAACCCGCGAAGCATTTTATCGACGAAAAAGATGATAATATGCCCTATTAAAAATGACTTGTATTGTAAGGCTATGTATAAATTTTCTTTTTATACGACAACATACAAATCTGCGGTCGTAAAATGTTATGGCGCTAACGTCGTCATCCGTATTAATTTTTATACTTATATTCTGATTTGAATGTTTAGTTCGAATTTCCTTTGATCCTTCAAATCTCATAGCCCAACTGTTTTAAAATTATTGGCCAAAAAGGGGCTTAAAACAAGCATTACATAGAATTTAACTATAAAACTCCAGTTAAAGTATAGGAATTTCAATAATATTGTTTCACAATGTTCTATAATAAAAATGGTCAAACTTATATTGATTTTGGGGATGAAGACTTGAACTTACCAGAAATAAGGGACTAGAAACATGCATATGCCTTATGTCAAGACAACAGCTTGGTTATTTTTGGTCCGATTTTAAGAGTATTTTTATTGGATTCCACATGAAAATCCTTGTCTGCATTTTTCATTCAGGTTTCAGATATCTTTTTTTTATTTTTGAGTCAATTGGGCCACACACTCCTAAATCGACTTTTTTTATTTTTGGTTCGATTTCGAAATTTTTCTGTGACCAATTGTTTTGTCCATAATGAATTGTAAGTCCCTTTGCTTAAGTGTTTCAAAAGTTAATATTTTGTAGATAGATAGATAGATATCTTTATTCTCATAAACTGAACATAGTTATAGAGAAGATAACAAAATAATATAATATATGCAGTAACTGCTGCATGTGTGGAAATACATACAATACATACAATACAATATAATATGTTAACCAGGCGGTGCTAGTTTCGAAGAAATACATTTGATTAATTTACATAATTTTTCAAGCTCAACAATGTTTTCTGATGACATGATACGACAAAAATTTAAAATATTAATACGAGTAAGATAATCTATAGACAAATATTTACGACGCTCATTTTTAAAAGCATTACATGACATAATGAAGTGGAACTCATCTCCTATATCAGTAGAGTCACACAGGTGACAGGATCTCTCTTCACGTGGAATATTCTGCCATCTGCCCACCTCCATAGGTAGTCGATGATTTCCACATCGAAATTTACTTAATATGAATAGGAAATTAAATGGTAATATTTTAAGATAATTTTCAAACCTAAATTCAGTCTTGTAAATTCTGTAACATAATGACTTAGATGAGTTGTAAAAATTGATCCTTTAATTTTTGCTTAAGTGACTCAATTATCCATTCTTTTGCATACAGTTGTGTATTTTGCCAGATATTGCTTATTCTGCAATTATCAAAAATACTTTTGTAACAAGCCCAATTGTTTTCATACCCGTAATTTATATAATATATGTAGAGTAATCTACAGAGACGATATCTTATTCTCACTGTTATTTAACCGAATCCAAAAATCTACCATTCTCAACTTGATCATAATAGAAAGTGGATATTGACCAAGCTCTCCATATACCATATAATTAGGAGTTGACTGTTTTAGTCTTAAAATATGTTTGCAAAAGTACGACTGTATTTTTTTTTCAATTATATTTATATTTTCAAAGCCCCATATTTCACTTCCATACAATAATATAGGAGAAATTGCCTTGTCAAACATATCAAGTTGACATCTTATTGATAAATTATTAAATCTGCATTTTCTAATCACGGAGTACAACGCTTTCATATCTTGTTCTCTGAGGTATTTTCTTGTTGCAAGAAATGAACCATTACTAGAAAAAATGATACCAAGATATTTATTTTGTTTAACTATTTCCAATTCTCTTCCATTTGTATAAAACTTTATTTTTTTTGAAACTTTACCTTTGGAAAATACCATTACTTTAGTTTTATCAACGTTAATTTTCTGCTTCCACTGATTACAATATTCTGAAAAAGTGTCCAAAAGTAGCTGCAGATCAGTGCTTGACTCTGCAAGCAATACAGTGTCATCTGCATATAAAAGTAGAAATAATTTAAAATATAAATTCAACTCTATATCAACATCTGTGCTAATGGACTTTAGACCATCCAGATTTGAGTTTTCCAAATACTGTTCTAAAGCAGTAAGGTATAGTGAAAAGAGGAGAGGAGTTAAGTTTTCTCCTTGTCTTACGCCAATTTCACTAGAAAAAATATCTGAGGTCTGGTTATTATATCTTACACGGGATTTTACATAATTGTACATGTTTTTTATAACCCTAAAAAATTTACCATCAATATTATTTAAAATAAGTTTATGTAGTAAAGAATTTCTATGCACGAAATAGAAAGCTTTTTCGAAATCTACAAAAGTAACAAACAACTCTTTCCTCTAAGACGAAGTAGATCAAACAATGCATATAATGAGAAAATATGGTCAGTAGTTGAATATCCTTGCCGGAAGCCTGCCTGATTTTCATTTAAAATACTTAATTTTTCTGTAAAATTACTCAATCTTTGATTAAGAATCGACGTAAAAATCTTACCTAGACAAGACAATAAAGTAATAGGCCTATAATTTTTACCATCTAAAGTACTTCCTTTGTTCTGTAAATATGTATTATATTCCCTATCAACCAGGCCTCCGGCAGAATACCTGTGTCGAAAATTATATTGAAGAATTTTTCATAAACTTCTATCATAATGTCCAAAGACGAAGCTATATATTCATAATTTTGTCTTCTCCAGGCGATTTGTTTTTCTTCGCCTTTTTTACTGCAGATAAAATCTCATCTCTAGTAATGATGCTATTAAGAGTCTCATTAATGGACTCTAAATTTAATCTACTATCAATGTCATAATCATCGGTGTGATTATTCTTATTCAAATCTTTGAAAAAGTCAAACAAAACTTCAATACTTATACCGCTTTTTCCTGCATATTCCCTTTTATTAAAAATTTTCCAAAACTCTTTTGGATTTTTACTTTTCATACATTTCATTTTCTGTCTCAGTTCTTCATTCTTTTTATTTATACTCTTATTCATAATGTCTTTATAAAATTTCTCACTTTGTCTTAATCTTTCTTTAAATAAGTTTGATCCATAATGTTTAAAAAGTCGATTAGCTTTTCTAAATTCTTTTCTAGCTTTATGACAATCTGAGTTAAACCATAATTTGTCATGTTTAATTTTTTTCTTTGAGTTATGTTCAAAATTACTCACCCCACAAGTATTTCTTGCACAATCTAGTAAAATATTCGTAATTTCATTTGAGAAACATTCTACTTCATGCTTTGGTACATCATCTAAATTATCACTTGGTAACAATGTAAGAAGAGAATCAATTTTTTGCTGATTTAAATTACTCTTAAAACTATTAACATTTTCAGGATTCCATTTCTTAATTCTCACTCCGGAACCTTGATTGTCCTATATAGTATGAATAAACTTTGACTGAGCAATATTTATTTCTAAACATAAAGGAGAATGAACATCTGAAAATAAAGTTGAAAAATCTAAAACTTCGAAGTCATTGATACATTCTAACATACTTGATGTACACACAATATAATCTATTACGCTGTCATGTTTTGTTGTGACTCGACCGACTATGTCCTGACCTATTCTACCCTTCAATATAAAAATCTTATTGTTTTTTACAAAAATCAGTAAATTTTCTACCGTATGTATTTATAATTAAATCGGGATTATTTCTAATCCTTGATAAATTTAGCAAATCTAATTTTGAAACATCAGTATAATCAATTGTTACTTTGTATGTATGATTTTAGTTACTGTATGTTCTTTGTTGTGTATGTATGTTTTCCATGTCTGGTCTTTGTCCCTGGATTGCATTCTTTTGATTACCACTATAACCTTGGTTCCCTTGATTACTCTTTCAGATATAACCGACTTACTTTAATGTTTATATATTAAAAACTGAAATACGACAAATTTGATTAAATAAATGAAAACAGTAAGCTTTTTATATAAACAAATTATTGATGAAATAATATAATGCATAGTATAATGTATTTCATCAGTTAATTGGAATAGTTTTAAAAAGAGACAACAAATAATTAGATTTAGAATAAATGGTTTTGACTTACTTATTGGGAACTACATGTACAGATTCAAAAAGAAAATAGTTTATGTACACTTTGTAATTTGCGTTAAACCCCAACAATCAATCAATCAGTTTGTAATTTTCTAGGCAATGAGAAGTCTTTCTTCCTATGTGGCGAAAAGAACCAAAATGTCAGGCAAGATATAACATAAGGTATAAACATTTTTCTACAATGACAACCATATAGAATTCTCAAATATAGCAAGATATCGTCACCCAAGAAAACAGTAGAAACACCACCACTTCCGAAATACAGACATATTCTAGGAATAAAGACAGGTACATGTAGGACACATTTTCTACAAACAGCACCCCCCCCCCACCCCCAACACACACACAAACTAATTTTCTTTATTAAAATGATTACATGAAAACTATCTATCTACTAGCTAGGCCCGGTACATGAAAAATATATTATCCCAACCCTCAGAGATCTATATCTGACGCCCCGTGCAGGTCCAGGTGTTAAAAGAATAGGCCTACAGCAGCGCTAAGCTTGTCGTAAAAGGCGACTAAATAGTGCTCAGAACCTTAGCCGGGGGCTAGGGCGCTCTGCCCACAGAGCAACTGGGATGTATGCCCCAGGTGGTTGAATGGGGTACCCCTGGCGTGTTACATGCTGGGGTTGTCAGGCTATAATACGGAAAACCTGACCGCAAACCATAGTGGTGCACCGTGTTGGTAAAGATGCCACGTTCCTCGCACGTTCAAGAACCTTACTGTGGTATTCTCCCGGAGTAGGAACCATAGGGCTCCGCCACAGGAGGCTAAATTGCCCGACCCTACCCACCTCTCCCTATTTCCAGTGGCAATCAAAATTTGTCGACCCCATTGTCCAATCCCTTTTTCATTTCATCATCATTTCATGTTCATTTTATCATTAATTTCATGTTCATCGTCTGAATAAAGTTGAAATATTGCTGCTCGGACGTTAAACCCATACAAACAAACAAAACAAACATCTATATCTGACACGAAAGGTTTAGTTGGTGCTGTATTTGGAACATCATTCGGAACTACTCGGACATTTCGCTACACTAAAAAATAAAAGCCTTTCTTATGTGTTCCGATTGAGGAGAAAGTCTAAGGAGTTCCGATTACATAGTCTATGGATGACGTATTATTCGCTAAAATTAGATTTGACGCATACCATGGGCCGGCTTTCGAAATATACATTTTAGAGTGGAGTGGTGTGATTCAAGTGACAGTTCAACTTTACAGGTTAGAATTTATATAATTTCTATGCTAGTTTTAACAAATTTGATTCAAATATACCGCATCCTAACTTCGACCTAAGTAAAGTAAGTTGTGTATCATCTTGTTTGTGTGGTCCCGGTTCGGTTCACGTGTTTATAAACAAATACATTGAATTTGAAATCACTTTCTTGTGTTCATATGAACTGAACTACATATTTAAATAATAAGTATACGGTTTCCATGCCATCGTATGTGATTAATTTAACATATCATTTAATTATTAAGAATGAAGCATCGTATTATTATTTTTTCTCTAGTCGAACGTTCCAGTATCTAATATCAACAGACAATCCCCTTTTCTATTTTTATTCGTGATGTCATCACTTACCTGTGATTTGGTTTTGGTTGGCAAAAAATCCATTGAGTGGCATAGGGTATTAACTTTAAATCATCATAACTTTTTCATTTTAAAGATAATTGAAAAATTCTTTTGGTTCCCAACATTGCAAATGAAATTCTTTTTATCCATGGAATTTTTAAATAAATATTTAGTAATTAGACTATGTTCATGAGATTTTGATTATTATTTTATACACTAATGAGATTGGCGAACTCACCTATAAATAGATCACAATGACTGGGTATAGGTATATAAAAGGTGTGATGGCACTTGTTTTCTTTTTTTATTATTATTATTATTTCTTTTCAGGATAAAAAGCAAAAATACAAACCTATAAATACATTTTTTAAAGTGCGTGGAAAAACATATACAGTGTATACATGTATGTAAGTTACAACCCCCCATTTTTTTTCTCTTCAGGAATATTTTGTTGTAGCTGTATGTATTCATTGTGTTGTTTCATGGTAATTGCTTCAAAATCATAGCGATTAAAAAAAATTTTTTACAACTGGATTAATGACACACCCTACCCAAACTTAACCATCATCCACTTCTATAAATTTCTTATTTGGAAGATACGTACCCCGTGTGATAACATTTTACGATATTTTGCAAATTATTCCCTGGTCGTGTCAGATTTTCAGACTCTGGTTTTATCCGTTTCATAGCATTTATACTTTTTGCGCACTGACCCCCACTTTTGTTTTCATAATTTCATTAAACACATAAACATGTTTTTTAGGAACTGGAAGTGTTTATGAAATCTTTCTTTTTTATAGATAAAACATACTAAGACAAAGCCTATAGAAAGAAAATCTAGAGAAATTCTTTTCCTGCCAAAATTACAAATGCTTTCATATCTTAGAAACCATTATACTGACCGGCCCATCTATATTTTCGTCTTACACAGTTCTAGCATGAATAATCTGAAAAGATTTCACATTCCTTTGAAATCCTTGTTATTCTTAAAAAGGGCAGTGAACAACGGATCCTTAAACTTAATTCATTTAATTTTTCATTATACTGTAGGTGGGAATTAAGCATGCAGATCAGACAATATTTCAGAGTCACTGTTTTAGTAACAGCGTTAAAATCCATGATAGGTATGTTACTTATCATTGCTATGTATCTGTTTCCTAGTTTTCTTAGAGATAAGGCAGTGATAAAATTTTTCCATCAATTACTCAGGTTATTGGCATAGAGGTCATACATGTAGCTAACTTAAAAAAAAATTGTTGTCAGATGTTAGCACGGATTTGTCAAGAAATTTTGGAAACAAATATTTTTATTAAAAAAATTGTTACAACTTACATAATTTTTCATCAAAAAAGGATGAACCAAACATAGGTGTTTTACATTTTAAAAGCAGCTAATTTATTTGCCAAAGCTGTCATCTAACATAAAGTACATGTACAGGGGTAAATAGCCTTTTTCATTATTGCATGGACCCATTATGGGATCAAGCCTATCAAGTCTCATGCTTGTGTAAGACTCACGCATTTTGAAGCTGATTTGGCTGCATTTTCCAATGATCCATTGTTTTTTTCATTGATCTATTGTTTTTTTCCATTGATCCATTGTTTTTTTTCCATTGATCTATTGTTTTTTCCATTGATCCATTGGTTTTTTTCCCATTGATCCATTGTTTTTTCATTGATCTGTTGTTTATTTCCATTGATCTGTTGCTTTTTTCATTAATCTGTTGTTTTTTTTCCATTGATCTATTGTTTTTTTTCCATTCATCCATTGTTTTTTTTCATTAATCTGTTGTTTTTTTCCATTAATCTATTGTTTTTTCCATTGATCTATTGCTTTTTTTCATTAATCTGTTGGTTTTTTTTCCGTTGATCTATATTTTTTCCATTGATCCATTGTTTTTTCCTTTGATCTATTGCTTTTTTCCATTAATCTATTGCTTTTTTCCATTAATCTGTTGTTTTTTTCCATTTATCTATTGCTTTTTTCCATTAATCTACTGTTTTTTTCCATTGATCTATTGTTTTTTTCCATTGATCTATTGCTTTTTTCCATTAATCTATTGTTTTTTCCATTAATCTATTGTTTTTTTCCATTGATCTATTGTTTTTTTCCATTAATCTACTGTTTTTTTCCATTAATCTACTGTTTTTTTCCATTGATCTATTGTTTTTTTCCATTAATCTGTTGTTTTTTTTCCATTGATCTATTGTTTTTTTCCATTAATCTATTGTTTTTTTTCATTAATCTATTGCTTTTTTCCATTAATCTATTGTTTTTTTCCATTAATCTGCTGTTTTTTTCCATTGATCTATTGTTTTTTTCCATTGATCTATTGTTTTTTTCCATTAATCTATTGCTTTTTTCCATTAATCTATTGTTTTTTTCCATTAATCTATTGTTTTTTTCCATTGATCTATTGTTGTTTGACTTTGATCTTTTAAACTTGTGCTAAATCTGACACATTTGCATTTTGGAAACTTGACATTGCTGTAGGAAACAAGATTTAAAATGTGTATAATAGAATAGAAATAAAACAAACATTGCTGTTAACTTGTTTACATTACGATTTCTTCAGTTTTGTCTTGTGAACATCCTGTGTGCCGACTTGGATATGAATTTTGTGAGCCAGTGAAAGGCGTGTGTCGAAACTGCGAAGATTTTAAAGACTTTTGTTTTAAAGACAATAAACACATTTCCAACTGTACTTCATTCTGCAAAGGTATGCATTCTCACATACATTTTGAATGTATACACTTAATTGATATGGCAAAAATAAATATCTTACTTTTTATAGAAATGTTGTCATCTCAGTCAACGTGATTATCTCCCTCTCTATAGAAATGTCATCTCAGTCAACGTGATTATCTCCCTTTCTATAGAAATGTTGTCATCTCAGTCAATGTGATTATCTCCCTTTGACTAGACCTTGGTGAATTTTATACTCCGAATGATGTAAAGTAAAAGGTTTATCCAGAAGATGTGGATATGTAGCCTGTTTTTGTTTGTTTTTTTTTGTTTGTTTGTTTGTTTTTTTTAAGCTGCATAGAAAATACTTTTTTGATATTCAGAACATATACAATTTTAGACTTGGTTGGCCTTCAAGAGTCTACCCGGAACAGCTGTGATCAGTCACAAAATATAACTGATGACCAGTATTCAGTTGCTGTCTTTGTTTTGGCACCAGCATTAGTTATAGTAATAATAGGATTCCTGATCTTATTATACAAATATCTAGATTTGAAGCGGAAAAATCTTGAATCAAATACAGCCAGCACTGAATCGGAGAGAAGTACAGAATTCAGCTCGTTAGAAACAGTTTCGGACCCAGAAAAGCATTTTGAAGAATTGGGTATGTATTATGATTATAATTTTGAACTGTCTAGTTCTGACTTGAAAAAAAAATGACAGGATCCGATCCATGTTGAAAAAGTACAAGATACATGATTTTGTGCTATTACAAACTGTATAATGACCATTGTCTATACTATAAAAAAAAGTTTTCTTTACTTGAAATGTCCCTTTTTCATTTTTGCATCACTTGATATGTTTGGAAAATTTTCGTTAAAATCCTAAAACAAAGTGGTTTTTTTCTGAGTTATCTGCTCTTTAATTGTTCAGGTAGTTTTTTAAAATGCTAAAACATAATGGTTTTTAATAGTTTTATCTGCTCTTTATTCATTCACTTGCATTGTATTTCCTAGAAGTTATTTTTCATTTTACTAAATTGATATGGAAAGTATTGTCTTTATTCCATAATGCTGATGGTACTGATATGTAAATTGCTGCCTACATGCTGGGCTATTATAAACCATGTTTCAACCATTGTCGTATTTAGACTAAGACTGACACTTGATTAAATATCTTCAATATCTTTGTCTAATTTGTATAATGTTAATAATTTTTTGGTGATTAATTTTTTCCCAGGTTACGAAGTTACACACAGCTTACTGGGTATCAAAGAAAACAATCAACAACCGAACCTAAAACAGATCTCAACAACAAATGATAGGCCAGAAAAGTCTGAATTGGCGGTAAGCGGGAGATGACATATCTATAAAATGTAGGGCTGAGACTGAAGAGTTTCTATTGTGGTTCTGCATGTTTAATATTCATGTTAGTGACCAATGAACACACTGCATGTTATTTAGTTGTAGTCTTTGTAAGAATCATGCAAAATCTGAAAAATGTGATGCACCCCGAAAAAAGGCTACATATTTTTATTTTTGTAAGTATTCATTCCAATCTGTCGTCTCATAGAAGATAATCCACATTGAAAATCCAATAGATTCTTCTGTATTTGAGCGTCATTTACAGAGTTATCTCCCTTAATTTTGATATCTACAGTGCCTTCTGCATGATTTTTATCTCCTAAGAGCACAGGTTATATGAAAAACCGAATGTTAATTCTGTTTTCTTCGGCAAATCTTACAAAATATCAAAAATAAAAATATGTTGGCTTTTCATCAGTGAATCACATTTTGCATGATTCTTGGCTGG
The DNA here is from genome assembly GCA_037379345.1 of Perna viridis. Taxonomy (NCBI): domain Eukaryota; kingdom Metazoa; phylum Mollusca; class Bivalvia; order Mytilida; family Mytilidae; genus Perna; species Perna viridis. Next base: position 36,184,689 of record CM074514.1, on the reverse strand, counting down.
AGTGCTACTTTAAAAAAAAGCATGTTGAACTGTAAACATCTATATGATGTGCATGCACCTGTTATTGTTATCTAAGTTTGTTATTTTATTGGGGCCATGTTTCATATTTGTTGTTGTTTTTTAATTTACTTTATTTATTTTTTACTAAGTCTAAGTATTTGATAATTGTCTTTCAATTGTGGTTGTGCCATTTTCATTTAATTATCATGTGACATGGTGAAGAAATTATATTTATACATCTTTTTGTTTTTCTAATTTAAATCGGTAATTTTGGGTTGACGAGACTACTGGTGGACCCAAGGTTCCTGAGGGTATTCACCAGCCAAGTAGTCAGACTTGTTTTGCCTGATTTAAATATATATCATACGGTATTTACCAAAATTTTCAGTATTATAAAACACAGAAACACTAAAACTTTGTGGAATGATTCCTTGTATTGCAGTGGGTGAAACTTCTAGATGCTAGATTGGGCTTCCTATTTTGATATTTTGGTTTTGGATACAAATTGTATACCATTAACATTTGGAGTAAGATGTATTCTAATGCTGATGATGAGGGATTTCTCATTGAAATGTGTACAGACAATCTAATTGAAATAAGACCTATCACTTGTTCCATTCAGTCACTGAATGTAGGATCTAACAACACTAAATTCTACATTGTGTTCAGATGACCTTCACATTCTACTTAATGGACATAAAGATCATCTGAAATTTGTTAGATCCTACATACAGTGACTGAATGAATCATTTTAATTAGATTGCTCTACAGAATCCATATAAAATGCACGGGAGGGTGGGGGTTCACTTTCGTATGGGATGTAGCTGGAGCTGAAAAAAAACCCATTTACATATTTGTCTAGCAAGAAAATCCGTCCCATCCATATATTTTTCAGTGCAAAATGCATGTCCATTGATATATTCAACCACATCAATTTGAATTATGAGAAGATAAGAGATGACACTAATTTTCAATTATTTGGTGATGATAAGAAATTTTGCCTGAGCAATAAATTACACATTTAAATTGTAGAAATAAGACCCATTGATATAGTATAGCTCAGAAAAGACAACCCATTCACATCATATATTTCAACTCTAGAAAAATCAGACCCATTCCGCATCTGTATACTGTTACATAGGAAGTAACATCCCCATCCCCCCAGTGATAAAATGTAGTAAAATATTGGCTTTAAAAAGACTCAGTTATCTTGAAATCAAGTTCGGTTACTTGTGTTTCTCCCATTAACATTCTGAAGTTTGTTCATTCAGTCTTCTTTGAGAATAACTAGGAAAATTTATCTACTAGAAATATTAGGTATGTTCCAACTCAATCTTTTGTGATAATACTTGTTCATCCCTGAAAGTATTACTGTAGATTAAAACTGTACGAACATACTTTTCTGTGCTTTGTCATAAAGTATTTGTCACGGAATGAACTGCTGAATGTATTAAGGAGGTATACCTAGGGTAAGGGACATAACTCTTGAAATCAGTGATATGTTTATATCATATTCAATTTCACCAAAGCCTATCAAGCTTTCTTTTGAAACAGAATGAAATCAGTTCAAGTTTTAGGTGAAGGCATTGATAAGTTGTCTTTGCCAATAAAATATGTTTAAATCAATCAGTTCTAGTTACTTTGATGCTTACATGAGATTAATGTAAAATGCTGAATACAAATGTTTGAATGATTTGTATGAGTTGTGTCCCCTATCTTAGGTCTGCCTCCTTAATTGTCGTCAAGTTTGTATATATATCACAAAAAGACTTGGTACAGTTTAAAACTGTACAAACAGTCTTAATTAGACTTTGTCATAGTGTGTATTGCTCAGTGTATTGTGAAACTTTTATTTGCATTACTAAAAGTATTGCTATAGTTTAAAACTGTATAAAAAATTCTTAAATTTTCTGTCAGTAAGTAAGTGTCACAGGCTTTACTGCTGAATGTGTTGTCATGAAACTTGTATACAGTTTAAAAACTGTCTGAACATACTTTTCTATACTTTGTCATAAATTCAGCATCTCAGAATGTACTGCTGAATGTATTGTCATGAAACTTGTATATACAACTAAAAAGTATTGCTGCAGTTTAAAAACTGTACGAACATACTTTTCTTTATTTTAGCATACATTATTCGTCACAGGTTGTACTGCTCAATGTATTGTCATGAAACTTGTATATACAACTAAAAAGTATTGCTGCAGTTTAAAAACTGTACGAACATACTTTTCTTTATTTTGGCATAAATTATTTGTCACAGGATGTACTGCTGAATGTATTGTCATGAAACTTGTATATACAACTAAAAAGTATTGCTGCAGTTTAAAAACTGTACGAACATACTTTTCTTTATTTTAGCATACATTATTCGTCACAGGTTGTACTGCTGAATGTATTGTCATGAAACTTGTATTCCCTACTTGCGGAGCTCGTGATGCAGCCATATTTCATCCTGTTTTTGCAGAGTTACCTCCCGTAAGAGCAGGTAATAGGTACGAGAACGCAATTAATTCCCCTTGGTTGTTCGTTGTATACGAATATATAGTTCCAACTTTGGTAGTAGGTACCTTCCACATTTTTTTCATATTTTTACTTGAAACTTATTTGCTGTAGTTTTTGCCTCTAATTGATAGAAAATAGGTTGAAATTACAATTTTCATTAATCAGTTCTGACTAAAAGTTGTGATTTGGTTCAGTGGAAGAAGGTTAAAATTTAGGGCTTTTAACTCAGTTCATTTGTCATGTTTACCCCATCTCCGAGTTATATGTATTAATTTCAGAAAGTGATGGAAAAATTTTCTACAATTTATATATAAAATCCTGTTCGTACATATCTTTAGGCCAGGGAAGTTTTATTCAGTTTGCGCCGGTGGAATTTTTTTAATCTGCTCAAATGTGTATATTGAAATGCACTTGAAAATTTATTGTGGTTTCGTGTCATAATTTTTAAATCTCTCTAATCGATGTTCGGATTCGGGTGCAGAAAAAAGAGGTAACTCGAATGAAAATGGAATCCCCAACAGACAAACAACGGTGTTTCTAAAATTTACAGGGTGTTTCATATTGTTGGTAGGTTACATAAGGATGATTTTCATTTGTATCCCGGGTAAAAAAAAATATGGCAGGGTCAGTAGAACGAGAAATTCCATGTTGACTTTCGAGATTTTCTAAAGTATCGTCGATATCGGATGGAAAACCTTACGTGTTCCGAATAGATACCTGCTCCAAAGGGAGATAAATGTTGACAAACTATTGGTCCGCAAGTCGGGAATATACAATTGAAAGGTATTGCTACAGTATAAAAACTGTACGAACATACTTTTTCTATGCTTGCCATGAAGTAAACACCACTTATTGTACTGTTAAATGTCTCGTTATATAAAACTATGAACAACAGAAGTGAAGTAAAAACTGTTTAAAACTGTACTATCTTAATTATATTTTTTAAGTTAAAATAATGATACGGAAAGTAAAACTTAGCTTTGAAACTGTATGAACATTTGTTAGTAACTTTTGCCATAAGGTAAGTGTCACATATATACTTCTGAATATACTGGTTTTTTTTTCTCAAATTGTATATGTCACATAAACTACTTCTACAACTCCATCTATATTTATATACATTTTGTATATCTGTACTGAATGCTTTTGTTATGAATTGCTTGTTAAATCAGATAATGCTGCATTCAACTATTCGCATATACTTTGTGCTGAATGTTGACATTGTTGCAGTTAACTATACGTATAAACTTAGTGCTTAATGTTGCATTATATATTGCAGTTAACTGTGCGAACGTATTTCTATACTGAATATTTTTGTTTTGAAGCATTTGTAGCCTTAAATAAGACATTGGTGCAGTGAACTTCACTATACAGGCATACTACTATTCTGAATGTTATAGCCATGAAGTGTATGTTACCAAACACATTTGTACAAATGTGAATTATTGTGTACTTGGCGCTGTTCATTAAATTATATATCATAGTAAGTGTAAGCATTGCTTCAATTAAAAACTTCACTAAAACCCTTTATGTTTTGTTTAATGCATATGGTATAGTATGATTCGCTCCTTACAGTTATTATTGTGGAAACTCGGGGCAGATTCAGCTCTTTAAAAAAGGGGGCGCCAGCCAAGGTTCCTCACGAAAAAGGGAGTGCTAGGACATTATTTGCCATTTTTTGCCTATTTTACACATGAAATTACAAATTTTCTAATAAAAAGGAGACTTCCAACCCTCTGCACCTTTTTTTTTTGTGAAGTTAAAATAAGATGTGTTAGTGAACCATTGTAACTTTCAGTTGACAAAATTAATGAAATTGGATTTTTTATACATTTTTGTAAAGTAATGAGGGTATATGAGTATATTTTGTATAGAAATGAGGGAAATGGGGAAACTTTGAACCAATAATCTGAGAATGTGAAGCATGCAAGTTTCTTTTAAAGTAACAGTCTTTGTAAAAATCATGCAATGTGATACACACAAAAAAGGCTACACATTTTATTTGTTTGTTGTTAAGTTGCTTGATTGATCTTAAAGATAAACTAGACAAGTGTTATATGGAAAGCCACACGTTACCTACTGTTTAGTATAACACTTAGACAAGTATATCAAAAATGAAAATATGGAGGCTTTCCAACAATGAATCACATTTTGCTTTACCTCGAGGGCCCTTAATTTTATTCATGAAATTAAGTTATATTTTTCGAGCAGAAAAAACAATCTTCACTTGCTTATAATGAAAACTAAAACGTATCCTTGCTTATTATGCTTTTTATATCGAATGAGAACGATTGTAGTTTTGTAGATATAATTGAGGTATAAGGACTTATTTGATATATTTATGATTACTGTATTGTATATTTATCGCTTTTAAATTGCTGTGGTATGTCTGTATTTTTACTACAGTAAAATTGCTTTTTAAATGTGCTTCCTTGATGCTGCTTGTGAGTGATAACACATTGAGAAACAAGTGTACAGCATACAAAAATTTGCGACTGCACATATTTTGTGGCCGTATATTTGTATCAGTCCTCATTTGTCCAGATAAAAACCTGAGTATAGGATACAGACGTTGATAAAATTGTACCGCAAGGTCCCATTATACGAAAGAACCCAGGGATTGATTTTGAGGGGTTATGACCTGAAATGGTTAGGGATTAGGGACCAGATACAAGAATTTTTTTATCATATTCGTACAATAATAATGGCCCTCAACATAAATGCCATCCCAAAAAAAATTATGGATTTTGGGGTAACTTGAACCGATACATGTAAAAAATTAGGCACCACATTATGACTGGACAACAAATTGACTTGAAGTAATTGATTTTTTTTTAAAGTTGTACAAGATACCGCCAGATTAAGCCTGAAATAGATTTTGGGTGGTTTTAACAGGATCCATATATAAATAATGGAGCAAAAGGGGACACTTTCATTCTGGTGAAATTATTTCATGTGTCAAACTTTAGTTGTAATAAAAGTTCAGAGCTGTATCAAGCTGGAAAGTTGTGTCAATACTTGCCAGCTTTTGTATTTGTATTAATATAGGTGTTTGGGGGTAGTTTTGGTTTTGATTTTAAAAAATACACATAATTTTCAAAAGTAATGCGTATATGATTGTTGTAGACATACATGTACATGTTAGGGACTCTGCAGATACTTTTATGAAAATACGACTTCTTCATTTCAAAACATCAGTGTCTATTTAACCCTTCTCTCTATCATATCAACTATGCTTAAGACACTAAAGCTTTATGAAAGAACTTTTTTGTTGCAATTCAAATTTTGATGGATGGATTGAAAGGCTTAGTCTTATCTCAGATTGAATTAACTTTGATACAAAATTTTTTAAAAATCATGTATGCACAAAATTCCAAAAACCAAACATACCTACTTCAAGACCTTTTTATGTATATTTGTGTACAGACAGTCAAACCTAAAGAAAAAAAATCAAACGAAAATATTTTCTTACATACTAAACACCATGTCACTTCAGGAAAATTCAACAAATCTTTGTTTTATGGGTCTTGGTATGCCAGTGCAATTGTTGGGTGCAGTTAATGACTGCGAAAAGGAATGCCTTTCAATAAAATTGTTAATGTATACCCGTGTTTATTAAACAGAAAAAAGGTCATGTTTTAAATAACTGAAGACGAACGAAGATATTTTCTTTTTCTATAACAAAAAAAATAAAGAAAGTATAGGTATTACAAGTGTCCGCTATACCCCAATAGCCAATCAAGAGAAACAGTTATATAAACCCCAAGTATGTCACTAACACAGATACATGTAGTTGTCATGAAATCGTGCTTCAGGAGAAATGTGCAGCAGTTTAACACGAAATTCCTATGATTTTCAGATGAAAACCATTCCATATGGTTTGCACTTTACTACGAATTTTACACATGTTACTAACTTCTTGAGCTGAAATCAGTTGACAATTATAAGAAAATGAAGTATATATTTTTTTTATGTATATCATTCTGCAACGATCACGAGTGAATTATTTAGATAAAAACAAGAATTTGTATTCCTTCCCATACACAAAGTGAAGGTTTATTGATAAGATTTTCTTATTTACATACATCTTCCCCGAGATAAGACATTACAGTATTGTAAGTAGAGAAACTTTAATTTTGTTACATTATAAAAACGAATAATTTGTAATACGAAAAGAAAGTGACCGATGACTGATATATCCTTTTGATGGTATATTATATCCAAAAATATAAATTACTATTCTAAATAATAGGAGAAATAGTACATTCATATGATACATGTATTATGATTAAATATCAAGATACGTACTTTGGGCTAGGGTTCGATTTTCTAGATATTGGAATACATATTTTTACTTACTATTCAACTTCTCCAAATAGATACCCTTTATTACCAGGAAATCTGGTCTATTGTAATTTCATATATTTTGTTGCTAAATATTATAACGCGGTTATTAAAGACTGTAGATAATAAAAGAATTCAATACATTGGAATTTTATACTTCTTGATTGTCAAATGCAACATATCATAATTTAAATGGAATATACACTTCCTGTTTTATATGGCGCGGATATTTAAGGCAGAAAATTATATTTTAACCAACATGTTTGTAATACTGAACTTCTGCATCGTCAATAGGTCATATTGTATGTGGTATATTTACCGCGGCATATGTTGCACCTTTTAGAATTATTTTAAAAAATGATTATAGGTCTCAGTATCGTATTAATTTTCCCATAGACTTCTATAGTGAAGCGCATATTTTTAGCACTTTTTTTTAAAATATGTAAATTGATTCAATAAAACTTTCACTTATGTAGCATTTCTAAGGACATAAAAAATAATTTTCCGCAAAGAAAATAGGATGAGTCCACGAAGATCAGACAGAAAAGTAGTCTTGAACTATAAATAGCCATTTTCTCTACTTTCACTTTCGTTTTGCACTCATCAAACCAACCTTTTCAGTGGAACATTTTTATGTTATTATGTTAGATTTTCTTTTAAAAAAGTTCTTTGTCTTACAATGTGATGTTTGCTCTATTTTATAAGTCATTGCTCATATCTTTTGACAAAACATTAGTTTGTAGAGAGGCAAAAAGAAAATGCACTATATTTTTATAGCATCCATGTTTTGATACAATACTGGTACCTATAATTTACAAGTAAGCACACACACATATAAAGGTTGGTTCAGCGAGTGCTCGATTATGATAGGGTTGAACAATACAATTCTGTGTATAATTGATAAGAATAATTGAGTTGAAATATCATGTTCCTTCTGTGACATTACACTCAGCGTACAACATAAATTTCTTTTCTATTTTCAAGAACGATGCTGTGTGGAACGATTAGGGGTGAGTGTAGATAGTGCTTTGTGATTTTACAGTTACCTCGGAAGGTATGTAATTGAAACAAGAGTAAATATGATAGAAATACAACCTTAAAAGAGAATGACGTCTGACCTTTCAAAACTGATAACAGTGTTATTATATTGGTATATGTATTACATGTATTAGATCATCTGCCAGTCCAACATTCCGATTGACTCCGTTGTCTTAGTGGTTTTGAGAAGCAGTACGAGATACTGTTAAATAATTTAGTTTAAGAAGTTACAAGCTTTCTGCTTCAAAAAATAGTCGTCTTTCATCTCATAGACCAAGAAGTTTGTCATGTGACTGTGACCTAATAATTTTGTTTGATAATGTACTCGTTAAATTTTTAAATTTTAATACTGAAATTAATTTGTACGAAATGACATTAAGATACTTATTGTCTGTTGCAAATAAACTCTTTGTCGGTTTTTCACACATGAAAATTATTTGCTTCGCATGTTATTTGTGTTTACCACGTGATGAAGGATATTTTTTTCATTTACAGAAAAAATACAACAATATTTAAGTGTGTTGTTTAAATATATAGAAAAAATATAACAGTCGGTCCTCAAATAGTTGAGCAATCATGTCGATAGGAACTACAGTACATTTACAACAATAAACCACTTTCATATCGCCCAACTGCACCCAATTTGTTTTTTAAAGTAAACAGGGTTGCTCGTTTTCTTTTATTTATTTACACGCGTTAATTTTATGTTCTTTGTTGTATGCGTGTATTTTTGCTTCTTTAACCTTGGAATATATTCTTTTGATTTCTTGTATCGTATTTTACATAAGCAATTGTAAATCGTATTGTATACATATAATATATACTTACACAAATTGATATTACAATTGAGTATTCTTCTATCCCGTACATAAGAATTTGTCTTTTCTCTAAGTTTTTTTTAATGCAATCCGCATTGCTCATTTCCGTTTTTTTTCTATGAATGTTCTATTTTAATTAATTCTTAATGTTTACTTTTGTCAAGTCGTTATCCTTGGATTATGTCCCTTTTAATTACTTTCCTTTTCTAATTCCCGTGATATCATTTACACTTTTATTCCAACGGAAAGTTATTATCCAGACAAATAGCCTTATTTTACTCGAAGTTAAGACCTTTATTTAATTGTAGATGTAGCTGTGATATTGACTGTTTCGCTTACTGTAGTTAACTGTAAGTTTTATCTTTAGCATAGTACTGAACGTTTACCGCAAACGTGGTATTGAAAATAGGATGAACATTGTCTATCACGAAACCTGAATAATCAAGAATTTATGGACCAGACACCTGTTTAAATTTCTTCATATCAGTATAAGTGTTATATATGAACCTTGGTTTGCAGAACACCTTTCTTACCTTAATAAAACATGTATCCTTGTATGTATATGTTGCAGTATCAGGATTAGCGAAAAATTTAGTAATCTATCAGAAGGTGCATTCCGATGTCTCATTAACATAATATGTCTTTTCTGAAGACACGACAGGAAACTTTAATTAACGAAATTTGTCTTTATAATTTTACAAACGCACTATGCTCTCCAAACATCAAAAAAGTTAACAGATTCTTTCAGCTCGTATAAAAGTTATCAAGGGAACCACAATTCTAGCGGAAATCAAAAGAATGTAATCCAGTGATAAAAATCAGACATTGAAAACAGACAAACACAACAAAGAAAATACTAGAGTAACTAAAATAATACATACAAAGTCACAGAAGTAAATGAGCATCTTGGACTCCACAAAAACTTTGACCAGATGCACCACTATGTTAAGCGTATAAGCTTTTTTCTTCTAAAACAACAGAAGAAACTGTCAAAAGTAATGAACGAAAAACAAATAAAATTAAGCTTACAACATTGATAAACAGTATTGTTCATAAAAGAATGACATTGGCAATACGATATCTATTAAAGTGCATATACAACTGCAAAATCAAAACAGAAAGCAAGGTTTGGTTGTGTTTCTTCTATATAGGCTTGACCTGCTTGAAATGCGAAAGTGCATCAGCAATTGAAGAATGTTTAACAACATTATCCGAGTGCCAAGCTAGTTCTGAGGTAGGTTATGACATTAAATTGAAAGCAAAAATGAAAAACAAAATCTTAAGTTAAATATACTGACAAACCTTGCTTATATTCAAACGTTCTTTGCATACTACAGTAAAACGTACAAAATTACTATGTACCAGATACAGCATGAATTTTTTGGTGCAAATCCATAGTAATAAAATCCATACTTATTTTGTTCCATTCAGTCATATGTAGGATCTGACATCACTCTATTCTTGTTGTTATAAATCAAAGGAGATATTTCTAATATGCCACTTAGATGTCGGTTTTTATGATGGTGAAAACATTACTTAAAAGGAAGAAGCCGCAGATTCTGAAAAAAGTTCTTCTATTGAGCCCTATCTAATACGACAGCGGTAATGGTGGAAATCCCTTGAACAGCGTAGAATGTACATTTTCTATCTAATATTTTTTTTTATATTAGAGTGAACATATAGTGACGAAATGAAAAAAATTATCTTTGTAATATTGGTGCAAAAAAAGTTTTACTTCATCGAAAAACTATATCAGGCGAACAAAAATAAATAAATAAATTTAGGATGCGCGATTCCTGACATTTGAAACTCATTCTAGGCGCTGTAGTCCGCCCTGTCAGAAATTGCGGGAAAACGAATTGCTGATATTTCGATCAATGGTAGTATTCGAAACTTCCTATCAAACATGCTGTGCGTTTGCGAAAAAAAGTACAAACAATCCTAACTGCATGCGTCACTTCCGGAAACGTCACTTTTGACAGAAAGATTTTGAGTCATTCATATTTTGACAGACGATATACATATGTAAGACGTCACTACATTCCGTCCCTATTACTTGCTAACTTTTGCCAAATGTTAGCGCGAAATTAAAAAAAATTCAATAACAAGTGATTCTAACCCTTGGGACCCCACATTTTGATACATCACTTACCTCGTTTTGTTTTGCTACCAGTTAAGCAGGCGTCACTCTGTACATAATTTGACAGAAGATGGATACACGATTAGGTTGAATTGTTCGAATTCGGACCTGATCGTGAAAACATTGGCCCATTCGTAAGGGCATCTTTACTCCCCGAAAACTTTTTTTTTCAGTTTTTAGACACCGTCAGAAACTTTTAAAGTTGTGACAACTTTTTTTGGCATGACAAATAATGGCGAAACGGCTTTGTGAAAGAGCATTTTCGTGTAAAATTCGTGTGTTCATTTTGCCCCTCGCAAAGCCATCGTGATGGCATCTTTAAACATCGTGTCATTTTCGTCTTTGCTTCGTGTGATCATTGGTTCCATCTAGCATTTTACGCAAACTCGGACTGGACTAAAAAGTGAGAGCACAGACCAGATGCACCAGTAGGGTAAGGATTCTTTGCTTTTCTAGAAATACCCGCGTAGTAGCCAAAACAAATTCCAGCACAGGGTATACGAACAGGAAAGGAAAGGTATGACACGTTTAAAGAGTAATCTAGGGAACCAAATTTTTAGCGGAAATCAAAAGAATGTAAATCAAGGACAAAGACTAGACATGGAAAACAGACAAGCACAACAAAGAACCTAGGGTAACTAAAATAATACCTAAAAAGTAACAAATGTAAATGAGCAACATGGACTCCACTAAAAACTGGGAGTATGGACCAGGTGCACCGGTATGGTAAGCGTTCTCTGTTTTTCTAGAATCCAAGTTTCATAAAATGTCAAGTCCGGCGTTGACGAAAGAGAAAAGGAAAACTATGACACGTTGAACAAATCAGTTTTCATGATGCAGGTAGATACACCATAACGATTTCACGAGTTCATGATGACGACCATAAAACTTCATTCTTGTAGCAACAAAACCCCGTTTCAGATGCCTAATTGTAAGAAGTCTATCGCAATACAAAAAGTATGCGTAGATACGACAAGCTCTGGCATAACGTATGAGGTGTAATGTGACAACTCCATAGGTGCTAAGGGATGTTGCTACAGTTGAAAGGAAAGTTGACAATTTTTGATCGTAAAGTTTGGTCAGTAGTTTTCCTTTACCATCGATCTCTAAATGTAGGTCAAGATATGAGACTGACTTCACAGTGTCTGTAGTATCCTTTATCTCAAATTCTTTGAGGTAGATGCGATGTATAAAATCCCCGAAACTAGGAATGTAAAACGATGGTACGTTATCTGTATAGCGGAGACTGAGATAAAAGGGTACCTAAACGATGTTCCTTCTTTTTAATCATATCTGCTTTAAAGTCAGCCTCATAAGAGTGAGGGAATAGGCAGCAAATATATTTGTTCCCATTTGTATGCCGAACATTTTTTTTAAAACACGCCCACCACTCTGAACAAATAGTTTTTTACAAAGTATAAGGAATATAGGAAACAAGAAATATCAGATTGGCCTAGGAAGGCAAAACGACTACAAAGCCCTCGAAAAGTCGTCGTGTAGACATAGTAATATAAATTGATTGCATCGAGATTGAACTACGGTGTCAAGGAAGACAGCCGATTTGTCTGTCTAGGTTGTTTTAAATATTCCGCTGTAACAAAGTATCTTTCTCCGTAAGTCCTGACACACGTAACTTAGCACAGGTTTCAAAAGAAAAAGAGAAAATTTAAAAGCGTAATTCAGTTCCTTTAGCATGGTAATCCTTGATAGTGTAGTAACTAGGAAATTGAAAGCAGCCGCATTTCTTCTTTTGATACTACTAAGAGAACAGGATAATCGACTATTACAGGCTGAGAACCTCATATTGCAGGTAAAACTGTCTTATTTCGATTTGCCACATCTCGCTTTATTGAAATGAAAATATGATGTACGTGTAAATGAAACAACTTTGGAGCGAATTTACAAATCTAAAGGTCTCTTCAAGGTTTTAAACATGAAAGAAATTCAACTACTTGAGAAAAGCCCTGAATCGGCCAAATAAATAAAACGTGAACACGTAAAATTATACTGCTCTTACCTAATACAATCAAATAATATACGTGTAACACAACTTTCAACACACAAACAAAAAGACAAACCTATGACCACACTTCCTAACTTCGGATAAGCACATGAGACATGCGATGGGGTTAAGTGGAATACCAACCCTCCCCGGCAGATAGTCAAAAGGAAAATCAAAGAAAACAAATGCAGTAACAGACAAACTATAAAAAATAAATACAATAGACTCAATCCGCATTTCTTGCATTCAACAACATGCCTATGTTGATTTACCAGGACAGTGGCTCAGCGTGGCAAAGGTCTATATGGGTTTGAAAATGGCTATCCGATAAAAAAAAACAAAGCTATGGCCACTATAGCACGCTTATAAATCAACCGAAGACAGAGGATAGGAAGGCCATCTAAAACTACAAAAGACTTCCGAGTAGTCTCTACAATGAGGTGTTACAACAGATAGAAGGCAAGATAGACAAGACGGACACATGATATGAGAAGGCTTTTTACTCCTGGTCTCAAGCTGTACACTCGACCCTTATCCTGTGTTAACAATTATCCTAGCCTCTTTTACAATTTCATAGTTCCACCATATCATCAATGACGACTGCGATGCCATCAACGTTGAATTTGCTGCTGAAGTGATCCAGTGTTATAATACAACAGAAGAGTGGGCCGCCATTGCGAAACAGTTTGTGAAGAAATTGCAATTTCCACACGCTTTTGGTGCTCTGGATGGTAAATCCACTTGTCCACTGAATAGTGGTTCATTATATAGAAACTACAAGGGATTCTTTTCAATTATTCTCATGTTCCTGGTCGGTTTTTACTACGAGTTCCTCTTAGCTGATGTCGGTTCTGATAGTTCAAGCAACGACCACAGTATCTACAATGGAATAGAACGAAAATAAAAGACCTGGAAAGTCCCTTCCGAAACCCCCTTACATGGTGATGATGTTCCTGCACTACGCGCAAATATCTAACTATAGACTCTCCAGAGCCAGACGTGTTGTCGATAATGTGTTTAGTATTCTTGCACACAAGTTCCAATTACGATGAAACAGAGACCAGAGACATGCAGAAAAATAAAAGAGACATTTCAGACCGCTGAGGAGACCAGGAACTCTCCGTGGACTATTCTGGACTTTTCCTTGGATATTTTCCTTCTTTGTGTTTGGTTGGAGACCCTGTGCTTTCTTTTCTGGACTCTTTGTCTTCACTTTCATCTGCTTTTCTCTTATGGGTGATATATTAGGAAATGATTTAATCTCAAACAAAGCTGAAACTCTAGCAATTTTCAATTAGATTTTGAGTCGAAAAGTTTTATACAACAAGCAAATCACGTGCTGTCTTCATAACTCTTCTAACGTATCGTATTATCATCGCACTATCAGTTCGAAATCTGTATACCCATCCGGGTAAACTTCATGGTACAAATCACGTCTTTTCGTTGTCTTGTGGTTTTTGTGCATCGTTTGACTTTCTTTGGGCATCATGCTACCATTGATGACCTCCTTGAGATACTACATTTTTCTTAGGCTGTTAACAGACTGCAGACTAATTCTGGATTAATTTTGCACGAAATGCCACTTTCACATTCGTGTGGTCATCTTGTGTCAATTTGGGACAGTGTGACCCATGCAGCTCAATTAAGGTTTACAGTATTTTTTTCGACTTACAATTAATCGTTTGACCATTTGACGTTTCTGGTGTTTTATTATTTGCAAGTTTCCACTCATATCAATATTTCTATTTCTCCGAATTTTAATAAATGAATGATCAAAGTTCTTTTATATTGTTTATCCTTGTTTGATGTATTACATTGTACTAAACATTATTTTAGCACTTGTTACGTGAAACAGTGGAGCGGAACTTCTTTTTTATAGCTGATTGGAAGCGTGAATACTGAATAAACTTTTTTGTTATTTTCTACATATTACGTACAGGAATGCTATCTTGAGGTATCGGTCCTTCCGAATTTAAACAGAGTATTTTCCGCCGGATGTCGAGCCAAACAAGTAGGTGTCTCTTTAAAGCATTACGGTTTTGCCTAAGTATAAATCTAGGACTTGAAAAGCCAAATTGTTTTATGTACATGTAATGAATTTAATAAGGTATAAGCTATAAAAACATTTAACAATTTATGCATATGTTTATGTCATGCGATGGGGAAATGATTAATGAAACTGATATATTGCAAAGCTAAATTATAGAATAAATCTACAGGCTGCATTTTGAGTTTTGGTAGAACAGAAAACATGTCAATAGAGATACGATTTTGTTTCATGTCAATAATAAAACTTCAGATTACTTTTGGACAGTCAGCGAACTGTTATTTGCCCTAGAAATAATATTTAAAAAAAATCTATATTTCTTTCAAACACGCATTCCAAATCGTTTACTAATATGTTTTTTTTTTTCTTTTTTTCTTTAAGGCATGTGACTTTCTTGCGCTTGCCTATGGAAAAAGAACTTTGTCGAAACGACAGTCGTCCATAAGTTGTTCTCAGTGCTGTAGCGGTCAGCCGAACAGTATTTCCATTCTCCCATGTAATGCATATCTCTGCAATCAAGGTAAGTTTTAAAGTTTGAAGTATCACTCTGTGTAAGAATCAGGCATCGGGTGACACATCATTTTTCCCAATTTAGTAATTTTTTGCCTAAAATATATTCATACATCTAGGAAACAACCAAAAAGCTATTTAAGTGTATCTTGAGACATCTGTGAATATTTTTTGACTGCTTATATAGGGAATGTGTGCGGGAAAATTGCATTTCAACTGAATTTGACCTATCAATATCTAAAAAAAATAAATTTTACAAACACTTTGATGGTTATTTCTGGTGGTTATCAGGTATAATTAATTGATTAATGTAATTAAATCTCAGCGTTTTTTCCTTCATATGCCACATCTTATGTACATTTTGCCCGATTCTTAGACGGAGTAGTATTTAATGCTTTGAGTTTTAGATCTCTATCTGTTACACTTAACTATGTTATTCAATTACACGAATAACTATGACATAATATTTTTGAACGTGTTAATTGTCCATCTACTTTTTTTAAATGAAAATTTCAGCTATGCATACTTATTTAGTATCAGTATTTGCAATAAGTTTGAGCTCTTACCTTTTTAATAAAATTTTCAGATTGACGTGTGTTAAGGATATGCTTGTTGTTTTGACTCACTCTCTTTTTGAAAAAAGGATGACTCTTGATATGAATACTGTTAGTGTACTCGTGAATACCAATTTTTGTGTATCCGGGAAGAAAAAAGTTCGTGGATCCTTGAATTCGTGGTTTTAAAGTTTTCAGTATACACATCAAATGGAATCTACTATTAGTTGGAAACAAATTTCATTGTTTGACCTACCCATGAAAACTACGAAAATTGGTACTTCGCAAACAATACGACAATATATCATTTACTACTATTGATTATAAAATTAAAATTAATTTTATAATTTATTTTCTTAAATAAAGCACCAAAACCAGTCCAATCTACTTGCGTTGTTTGTGACAGAGTTGAAGATCCAACAAAGTGCAATATCATTCAACAGTGCCCTCCAAATGATGCAAGTTTTAAGTATTTTAACCTCTTATCATAAGCATACAATGAAAGGAACGGAATTTGTTTTTGTTGAAAACAATTATGATACTAGCTCCGTCTGTCTCACGTCTTGACTAAACAGCTTCTGTTATAAATGTATATTACTATTAAGGCAGATCATACCTTATACTTTTAGTAGATTCATTTTCCTAGTTGTTTCTCAAAGTAGACCTTGAAAATGCTCTAAAATTTTAAAATAAAAAATAAAGATCACCGAACGTAATTCCAAGATAATTGAGCCTGAATATAGGCGACTTTTTTCAATTTTTATATAGATTTTGTAGGGAATTTATATTGATTTGTTGTGACATGCATCATTAATTTGATCCTCTATCCTACATGTGCACCTAGATGAACTATCCCGTACTACCATAGATCATGTACTAAGTTACAGCCCTAGATTAGTCCTACGAGGAGGAATGAACCGGCCTGCGAAAGCTATAATTTTATATAGCCTAGCTGGTCGAGTGGTCTAGGGCGCTGGACTTTGTGCAGGCGGTGTTGTCATAGATGTCACAGCGATACGAGGTCGAGTCCCGCGGAGGAAACGACCAAAATTATTTGCATCGCAAATTTGACAGTTCTAACATCGTTTGGGATTTTTTCTGACCTTTCTATACGTTTACATTATCTTCCCTGTATCACTTTGATCAGTGTAGCGAATAGAAACGTCACATTCTAAGACATTATATATATTTTAGGTTTGTTATGTAGACCAAAAGTTTTCTGGCAGTGGATTAATCTACACAGTTGGATGCCGACAAAAGTCGGTAAGATGTTGAATTATATTTGCTTTGAAATAGGTTCCTTTAGTGAACCAAACTATTTAAGGTAACATATACAAAAAATTAAAAAAAACATTTTACATTTCGTTTATGATGACTATAGACAAATATTTCTTGTAATTATTTACTTCATATCTTGTCCCTAAAGTTGAATTTAATGCCATATTGCTATACATCTTTGTTTAAATGTTTTTAAAAGAGTAATCAAAGGAAACAATGTTATAGCGGTAATAAAAAAATGCAATCCAGGGACAAAGACCAGACATGGAAAACAGACATATACAACAAAGAACATAAAGTAACTAAGATCATAAATACAAAGTAATAAAAGCAAATGAGCAACTCGGACGCCACTAAAAACTGGGAGCATGGACCGGGTGCTCCAGTAGGATAAGCGTCCTCTGCTTTCCCGATAATAATAGGATAAGATCATGAAAAATGTCGAAAGCTAGCCAGTTACTGTTATCTATACTAACAACATATTAAATTAAAAATTACAATTTCGACATAAAATTTATTTTCCTTCTACGAGACTTGGCTAAAGATCAATAACTGATCTCAGCATAGCATTCGGTATGGCATTTAGACAAATATGAAAAGATTAAATATTATGGTTTACTTCACAGAACTTTTGTTTCTGTTGAAAAACAAACTTGCAAAAATGAACAACTATCGACAGCAGAAGCAAATTGAATGTACAATGCTTTTGTTGATAGTAAGGATTCATAATGTTTGCATCAATTGTGATATAAATAATTCAGTTGATCAACTCAAGTTTAAAATTTTAACTAGTTTTAAAAATTAATAACTTAATATTGGCTAAACTTATAAAGTTCTGAACTATTGTAAATAATTAAATGTTGATCACAACATATACGTTTTGTATACGTATTAACAAATTTAAATTGTAGGAATGTGATGCATTACTCAAGGGATACAATCAATCGCATGGTAAACGAGAGGATGGGGATATTACTCTATGTTCGGCTTGCTGTAACACCAGACTTTGCAACACTGGAGTGTGTAAACAGCTGATACAAAGTAATATGTAACATATGGTAATAGCGTATGTAAGTCTCGCTCTAGTCTCATTTTCCTGCAAACATATCTTCTATTTAATGCTTTTTCTTCACACTTTTATCTTTTAAAAAATGAAAAATGTTTTGCTTTAAATACTCATTTCAACGCTATGTAAATGACAAATCTTAATGCATTTGAATGGTTAACTATGACCCATTCTCATGAAAACACAGTCGCATGACGAGACTTACATACCCTATACTAACTCTTATAATTATGATTTCTTTACAGTTTTTGTTTTCTTTCTGGGAGAACGAAGTAATGTAGTCTTCGGATAAGACAGGGACAATGAACAAATGTTAATTTCATAATTAAATAAATACATACAAAGTTACCAGAGCAAATGAGCTCCACTAAAAACTGGTAAGGTGAGTGTCCTTTGCTTTTCTGTATACACCCTCCGAGTTGTTCATAAGAAAATCAAGTCCAGGTTAGCCAAGAGAGGAAAGGAAACATGACAAGTTGAAAAAAAATCAGTTATCATTGTTCAGATGAATACGATCCACGAGTTCAAGATCAGGTCAAAGCTTCTGTAGTTAAGACTTCAATTATCTTGTAGCAACATAATCCTGTTACAATTGTTCTCGAAACACTCTATCGAATACTTCGGAAAAAAAATTTCAGCTTCAGCTTTCAGGCACAATAATTTGCGTCAATTAATGAATGAATACGGTTTTTCTTGACTTTTAATGAGCAACTAGGCGGGCGTTACTACAAAAAGTAAAAGACGCTTACCCAACCGGTGCACCTGGTTCATGTTCCCAGTTTTTAAAGGAGCTGCACATTTACTATTGTTACTTTGAATGTAATATTTAAGTTATTCCATGTTCTTTGCAGTGTTTGTCTGAACCACGCTCCATAAATTGGAATTATAATTTTAAAGTTCTTATGGATGCCATCGAGGAACTATGCAAGAAAATGGATGAAACGAGAACAAGAAGACATTGATTCTCTGTCAGAGTGGTTAAAGGCCAAGAGGTCTTTAATTTTGAAACGAATGAAAGTTTTAAGTAGGTCAATGAGTGCCAAGGCTACATCAGTTTTCAAAGACCCCGATGTAGCAAAAACATTGTCTACTATACATGACAAATATGTTGTCGTACCAGCAGACAAAGCCCAAAACAACTTTGTTTTTTTCTGCAAAACGTTTTACATCCAATGTTTATTATCAGAGGTAGACATGGAAAATAATAGCAGTGATAAGACCTATACTGCCACCACACTCTCCAAAGAAGAGATTGTCGAAAACCATAAATCTGTGCTATCCTCTTTTGGTCTCTCTACCAAGGACGATGATTGTGATTTACCGTCTGTGTATTGGATTCCTAAACTCCACAAGAATCCATACAAGCAACATTTCATAGCTGGATCTGCAAATTGTACCATTAAATCTCTTTCAAAACATTTAACTTCTATACCCACAACTGTCAAAGAGGGTCTGCAGTCCTACCACAACACTTGTTACTCCCGTAGTGGTATGAATTCAATGTGGATCCTGAAAAATTCGAAAGATCTTTTAGAGACAGTCAGTTCAAGACTATTGTCTGAATATAATAGCATTAAAACCTATGATTTTTCAACACTGTATACTTCTATTCCATATACTCAGTTAAAATCTCGACTAAAAACATTATACATCGTTGTTTTTCCAAAAAAGATGGTGCACTTAGATACAAATATATAGTTCTTGGTAGAGATTCCTCATACTTTTTAAGAAATAATTCCAAATCATCTTCCAATATACAGAAGAATATGGTTACAAAACGCTAAAATTTTTAATCGACAACGTATTTGTCCAGTGTGGTGACGTGTTTTTCAACCAACGGTCGGCATTCAAATGGGAACAGCGCTGGTTATGGAGTGTTTATATCACAACTCATACGTTATATGCAAGAGCTTACCGAAACTACGCAGACTTTTTGTATCGTGCAAGATTTCTAACAAACAGGCTTCTGGAACAGGGTTATGTTGCTAGAAGATTGAAGTCATCACAACAGAACTTTTATGGTCGTCATCATGAGCTCGTGGATCGTTATAGTGTATCCATCTGCACCATAAAAACTGATTTATTCAACGCGTCATAGTTTTCCTTTCCTCGTTTGTCTACCCTGGACTTGACATTTTATGAGCAACTCGGCGGGTGTTTCTAGAAAAGCAGAGGACGCTTACCCTACCGGTGCACCTGGTTCATGCTCCCAGTTTTTAGAGTCCGAGTTGCTCATTTGCTTTTGTTACTTTGTATGTATGATTTTAGTTACTTTATGTTCTTTGTTGTGGATGTCTCTTTTTCATGTCTGGTCTTTGTCCCTGATTTGCATTCTTTTGCTTGCCGCTATGGCCTTGGTTCCCCTGATTACTCTCTCATTATTTGGCTGTATAACAATACAAGTTTAAGATATATTAAAAAGAAATACATGTTTGCATTTTCAGCTTTGTTGCATCTATCTTTATTTTTAATATCGAAAATAAAGTTGTCAACGCGACACAAAGCGCAATACTATGTACAATAAAAAAATATTTGCTAAATATTTGAAATGCTTTTTATACAACCATAAAATATGTCGGTCGAATAATAACATGACACTACATGAAAACCTAATATCTAAAAAGCATTAGATATTGAACGTTTTGGATGTAAATTTTGGCATGTTGGGCGATAATTTTTGTATGAATTTTAACAGATTTTTATTTCTTCTAGTCTTTTATTTTCAGATCAAACATGCTTTGACAAAACCGTATGTGGTCCGTAAAAGGAGAAAGCAGATTTTTATTGTGCATTATGAATAAAGAATGTATTTAATTTGGGCGAAAAATAGTGTAATTTTGAAAAAATAAATGTTTTCAATCTTACATTCGAAAATGATGTAGCAACTCGAGGCTTCTTCGTAATAGTCTATTTTGCTTGTCAAGAACGTTTTCACCAAAATAGGTCGATAGAGCTTGACCTTTCAAAGAGTGATGTGGGATGGTAATTGGTGTCGGGAAATGACCAGTCATTACCTTTGACGACCAAAACAAAACTGTGTAAAACCTTCGTAATTTGTATTTTTTTTTACCAGTTATCAAAGTTTGAGTTTTAGCACAAATCATCGTTAATACCCAACAAAACAACGAAATCTGGTTATATTCGACTTTAAATGTGAGGACAGCCTAGTCATTATTGTGGAAACGCCAGTAAAATCAATATACATATGATTTGAATGTTACGAATATTCTAATTTTTAACATCTGTAGGCAGACAGAATATCAAAATAAAAATATGTAGTTTTTCCAACCATGAATAAAATTTAACATGATTCTTAGCTGGAATGTAACTTAAAAGGTCAAGTAGACAATTGGAAGAGAATATCTTTGCTCTAGAAGGATAAATAAATAACGTTAAAGCTTGTCGATCTGTTTAAATCTTATTTATGGGTTAAAATACAATGAGATTTAAAGAGAATGAAGTCTCCTTTTTGTAACGTCACATTCGAAGATAAACAAACTGGATGCATTTTGATATACTGTGATAATTCAAACTCAGTCATAACGCAATTAAGTAGGTTTCAAAGGAAGTAAAGCAGTTTAAAACCGATGATACAACCAAAAAAACGAGTTAAAAACCAATGGATAAAGCAGTGTCAAGAATAATAAAAGTTACATCAGACCCAAAAGAAAACTAAAAGGTAAAAACAACAAATTCGAGAACATGAACGCAAGCGTAATGGAATGATTAGCATTTCATGCTTTCTAATGCGCACCCGCCTTTACGCATTCTTTTCCTCTTTCTCTATTCTGGACTTGAGTTTTTATGAGCAACCCGGTGGGTGTTTTTAGAAAAGCAGAGTATGCTTTCCCTATCAATACACCTAGTTATTAGTTTTTGGTGGAGTTGAGTTGTTCATTTGCTTTAGTTTCTTTGTATGTGCATTTTGTTTTATTATTTCATATTCTTTGTTGTTTGTATCTGTCCCTGAAATGTATTCTTTTGTTTCCGGCTAGAATCTCGATTCCCTTGATTATTACTTGAAGGTTAAATCCGATGAAAAGGGAAGACTATCTATGTCAGATGCAGGTTGTTTCCTTATTTAAGAAACGGAACTCCATATTGGACAATCAGTTCACAGTGAACGCCGTAGTACCTTTTAATCAACTACCTATTGCTAATACATACTCGTGTTCCAATATAGTTTTTATTAGCCGCAGAGTGCAATCTATAACTATCTATGTAATTGCCGTATGTTTCATCGTTTATTTTTAATTTGAGGTGGCTCAGATTTAATGTGGTATAAAAAATTTCTTCACGCAATTTATTTATATATGAAAATCTGCCTCGTTTAATAATGGGGGATATAGATGTATAATAATATAGATTTTTTTTATTGAATGGGTAAACAATTGTTTTCCACAAAATCTGGAAAAAAAATCCAAAAAATTTCAAGGCCCATATCTGCTTGACATTAAAATGGTTGGTGCCTTATATCAACTTCCCTTTTTGACTTTTCCTTTTGAAACGCTGAAACAAATGAAATGTTATTACAATAAAATTATAGTTGTAAATTGAGAAATTTAATTCGACACGGATAAGGTCATAAAGTGTAAAATGTCATCTATATATCAGAATTTGCATGGGCATAGCTCCATTTGAGCAAAAACGCACTTGCGTACACATCGAACAATCAACAAAACTTGAAAAGTGACGTCTTTTGCAGTAGAATACAAGTCTAAGGTGATATCTTTTGATTTTAAATACTTATTTATTATCAAACCTTTATCATTAATTGAAACACGAAAAATAGGTAAGCCGGAAATTGTATAGTCTGCCTATTTGTTTATCTCTAAAAGCGTTATAATTGTATATGTTTTATTGTCTTGATTGCTTCAGGTTTTAAAAAAAATAATAAGAAGAACAAAAAACCAAGAAGTGCAATCGCATGCAGAAGCAACAAAAAAGATACAAAACACAATCATCAAAAAAGAATAGCATTCATTTTACATCTTAATTTTGGGACATTGTTTCAGTGCGCCGATTCGGTTGCTTTTCATAAAAAAAATTACCAAACAAACACCAATGACGCGAAATTTATCTATTGTTAGTGCTGAGAAGGTACCACTGTATCAGTCGGGAAGTTTTCAAACGTATACATTTTGCAGTGATTATTTTCATATGACTTTATCTCAACTGAAAAACATGTTTGGAAAAATAATAAGGATAACTAATGTTCGAGAGGAAATCAAAAGACTACAACCAGACAGGAAAAAAAGAGTCAGAAAACAAGGATCATGAAAGAACCAAAAATAGCGAGTACAAGGAAACAAAGGTAAATGAACAATATGGACTCTACTAAAAACTGGAAGTATGGACCAGGTGCACCGATACTGTAAGCGTCTTTTGCTTTTCTAGAAACGCCCGCCGAGATGGTAAAAATGTCACGCCCTGGATAGACGAAAAAGGAGAGGAAAACTATGACATGTTGATAAAATCCGTTCCCATGGTGCAGATCGAAATATGATAACGATCCACGAGTTCGTGATACGGTGTGAGTCAGCTGTAGAAAGTCTCGTGGAAAGGAAATTTATTGCAATATTGTAGTTCATAAATACTGTAAACTTATTTTATTGCCGCCTTTTTTTATCGCTGAATAAGCGAAATAAAAGCGCCTTACAGTAATTTGACAACCTGTGATAAGGGTTAAAAAGTAGTTTCCTCAAAGTCTTGGAAGTTTGGGTTGACCACTGAAAAAAAGTGAAAAATATTTCGACGATTTTAGGATATTACTAATTACACGATACAAATCGAGTGTCTGATATTTTTCTTTATTTCTTAGGGTTATTGCCTATCAATATTTTTTTTCGCGAACAGTCAACTAAATGGAAATGAGTGATAATGACAAATATGTTGCCATGAACCTATCACAAGTCGAGTTTTTTAGGCCCTTGAGTAGTATTAAGGCGGACGCTTTAAATAAAGAAATTAAGATATTGCATTGAGTCATTTTTTTAATGGATGTTCTGTTTTATATTAAATACTTTCGAAAAATCTTACTGCTGCATATAATAAGAATATGTATATTAAATAGTAAAAAAAACAATAACCCCAACGGGATAAAAATGTCAGCACAAGATCACCAATTGATCTTCACTGTACGACGGGACAGGCTGCAGCTAGCCCCAAACATCATTATATACAGGTACACCAAAATAGTTGCCACTATATACTCAAATAACATAACAATAAACTAAAGATGAAAACGAAACAAGTTTACAGATCTACATGTAATGCACCAGTTATATTGCATAACAAACACGGTGAACAGAACGAACTGATAAAAATAGTGGAGAAAGTCTTATCAGTGGCCAAACTGTTGAGGTTAGTTAGTTTACCTATATATTCTACTTCCTTTGACAAATTATTCCCTTTTCCTCATGCTGATATTTGTTGGAGGCAAATTCCACTATTTCGTTTTGAGCATACTGTTGATATTTCATTTCTCTATTACTTATCTCATTTGTCCTATTTTACATGTAATTCTGCTAAAAATAGCTAAGAATTTCTACCAATGTCGATAAACGCCATCAATTTTTAAATACAACGTGACAAAAGGATGATTTTCTTGCAATGACTAGTTTTTTATCATTTTTTTTCAATCATCACCAACAATATTAAGATTCACGTGTTTATTTTATTTATTCATTTTTTTTCTGAAGTACCAAAATATCGAACTATATTAACTGAAGCTCCAATTCCTTGGTTTATAGGGTTGAAAAATTGAAAAGGGGGATAGGAATACGAATGGTCGGATGACATTTTTTTTATTAAAACTAGGTGATAATGTTAAAAGGGAAGCATATTTTTTCAGTGTATTTTATGCATTAAAATAGGTATAAACGTGACAAAAGTTCTCCTTGTTTCGTTAAATATGAGTCTAAATCATGTTCTAATCACACCGTTAGAATATTTCATAATCAAAATAAAATATTTTCCACTGTGTTGTCCCCACATCCTGATCTATTTGTTCACTTGTATAAAGCAGAATGCATATAAAAATATGTGTTGGAAAGAAAACATATCATTTGGTTCTTCTCCATTGCCTTGGAATAGTTATCCTAAGATCGTGGATATCATGTTCATTGTTCTATAAATGATATTCTTGCTTTAACTTTTAATTGAAAAAACAAAACCTTGAGAGTAAAGCGTCAACAAAGTTTTCATTTGTTTTAAACCGTAAAATGAGATAATATAGAAGCAGTATTACTGTACAAGTATTACTGTAGAAGTACAGAATTACTATAAATTAACCATTAAGTTTTGTTGCTTAAACTGTTCTTGGTTCGATCTTTGTTGTCGTATCAAGCTGTACTCTACGAACTTATTTCTGTAATTAGATTTATATCTAAAACTGATTATCAGTATTTTATAGCATCTAATATTCCTTAAAATAGCTTTACATCTTGTTTTAGTGTTGAAATTGGTTAAAACTCTAATTTTAGCATTTACATTAATGTGACCTAAGTATTAATTCATATCAATAACACAGGTTTAGCGTTCGATTTCTATATGCAACCTATTACAGTATTTTTGATTTTATTTTTGGTTTTAAAGTATTATAACACCATTAAATGTATGTGCAGTAAACTCATTTGTTCTTATGGCCAAGCGTATATGACATTTGATTTTCAATTTAACATCATATATGTTTTCAAGGTTTTTTGTTGGATTATACCCAAGTTAGATAACAGAAGACGTATGGATAAAACATATGTTGAAATCAGTACGTATATTACCAATTATCAGGGTATATAAGGACGCTGGACCTACCGGCGCACCTGGTCCATATGCTCCCAGGTTTTAGCAGAGTCTTAATTGCTCACTTACTTTTGTTTCTTTGTATATACTATTTTGGTTATTTCATATTCTTTGTTGTGTGTGACTGTTTTCCATGTCTAGTCTTTGTCCCTGGATTACATTCTTTTGATTTCCACCAGAATCTTGGTTCCATTAATTACACTTTTTCCATAAAATTTCCTTTTTCCGTCTTGTATCCTCCAACAAAACATCTTACATACTCTTCTAAAATCACTTTACACAGTTGAAACGGTCAGTTTCACCAAACGTTTCAAACTCTAATTATTTAACAGCTTAATGGATATTCTCTTTTAGAAAAGGTTTCAATATGTGTAAGTTTGCATTTTTCAGACAAACTATCCAATGCTTGGATGCTAAAGTATTTTGATGGTAGACCATTAGTTTACCATGAAAATCATATAAACAAGGCACTGTTTATTACCATCATTGAATCAGCTTCAATATATAGTTATGGTATCTTGTTTTAATTTTCAGTACTTTATCTTGTGGTTATTCTATTCATTACAGCAGCAAATGGTATGTACTGTATGTTTATATGTTGAAATAATGCCTTGAGTAAATGTTTACTCAATGTTGATTAGTAATTAAAAAAAGAAATAATTAATAAAGAAAAAAATGAAGACCTAGTGATGTGGTTTTATGAAATCATTTGAAAACTGTAAAAAAAAAATACTAATTGACAGGTTAATGGTTGTCTTTTTATATGCTTGTATAGAATTTGCAGGAGCTTGTAGGTTAATCGTTCCATACTTATTTTATTATTATTATTTGTGTCTTTAACAGTGCTTTGTTGATGCTAGAAACGTGTGAAATGAGTACCTGATTTCCTTTCAAGTACATTTTTCCTTTCTAGGGCTGAGGTGCCTGTCATGTGATGGCGCGAAAGACGTGACAGAATGTTTCCGCCAGGAAGCTCGTTGTGAAGATGGACAAGAGGTGAGTCAGTTTCCTATGAAAGAATAACCAAGGGAACCAAGGTTATAACGATAATCAAAAGAATGTAATCCAGGTACAACGAACAGACATGGAAAAACAGACATTCACAACAAAGAACGTGAAGTAACTAAAATCATACATACAAAGTAACAAAAGCAAATGGGCAACTAGAACTCCACTAAAAACTGGAACCATTGACCAGGTGCATCAGTTGGGTAAGCTTCCTCTAGAAACACCCGCCGAGTTGCTCATAAAAAGTCAGGTATTCAAATGGCTATTTTTAGTTGTACTTCCCCTATTATTCTCAGAACTACACCAAACCTACTGTAGTAAACTATAGAAGTTGTTGGGAAGATATTTTCAGATATTTCTTATACATCAAATTATCAAAACGAAGATTGTAATTTTAATAATAGCGGAGTAATAATTATCATTCTTCACCAGTAATTCTTTTTTAGATGTGACGTGAAATATTTGTTTTTTTACAGGAACAGGCTCAGGCTGAACTATATCAAACCAAATTTATATTTTTATCCCGGTGTTGATTCCTATCGGTTGTGCGTACTAATTAACAATATCTAGATGTTAAAGCGTTATATAAAAAAATATTGACCACGTACTAAAATATACATACGTTAATGAAAAACTAACGTTTCAGGAGTGTTATCTATTCAAACTAATGCTACCAAACATGGATATTGTTTATAAAGCTGGGTGCAGATCGGCTTCGGTATGTACAATTAATATAAACATCAAGACCGCGAACGTTACTAACTAAACTAACTAAACTAACTAAAATATACATGTTGTACTACTATTAGGCTTCTTGATCATAGTTATGTTGCAACAAGATTATACTTGGCACTACAAATATTTAATTATTGTCATCACGAGCTCGTGGATCGTTATTGTGCATATGCGCAGAAGAACCGATGTGATTACCACTCCATGGTGTTCATCTTTTTTTTTTCGGCAACTCGCTGGTTGTATTTAGAAAGGCTGAAGAAGCTAACTTTTCCGTTGCATCTGCTCTATGCCCCCAGTTTAGGGGGTCCGGAATTGCATATTCACATCCATTTTGTTTTATTTTATTTTATTTTATTTTTTTACACGTGTAGGTTTTTGTTATTGTTGTAGCACTTTGGATAATGCTCAAACTGATGATATTAAACATAAAAGTTTTTAATATTGATATATGATTTGTTAGGTCTGTACTGCTGAGCAGAACCTTGTTGGAGCGGGCAAAAGGCAAATTGAATTTGAGAATGGTAAAATGAAAGACCTTGTTTTATGTTCTGAATGTTGTGATGCAAAAACAAATAAATTTGGAGTTCCCTGTAATGGGTTTCTCTGCGGACAGAGTGAGTATATTAACTTCATGGGCAACCAAGCTCGATACCAGCAATGACTCAAAATTCATCAGGATTTTCCTTATTTGTGTTTGTTCAAGAAAAGAATATTAATTCTTTCTTTATAACAAAGAATTTTAAAAGTACGATTCACTTTATGTCTTCACTTTAACCATTATCATACATCAGTGATATGTAGATAGTTCAAAGATATGGTTTCTTCGCCAGCGAATATTGCCAAAATTGTTAATGTTTTTCTTTTTGCGGTGTTCAAATTTTCCGTATTTTTCCAGTGCACTGAAAAGCGCGCAACTACGAGATATATAACACTTTGGCAGCCTAATCAGTTTTGAAATTGATACCCGCAAAAATTTTCACTTGACAGAATCGGCGGAAATTAGCAACCGCGAAAATCAATATGTTTTTACTTCTAATCCCCATAAGTTAAAATCCCGACTCAAAAAAAAACATACATCGTTGTTTTTCCAAAAATGATGGTACACCTATACACAAAATCTGTAGCTCTTGATAGAGAAAGTGTTTTCACAATTCTGGAATTTTTTATCGACAACATATTTGTCCAGTGTGGTGGACAAGTTTTTTTTCAACAAACGATCGGCATTCCAATCGAAACAAATTGTGCTTCTCTACTTGCTGACCTTTCCTTCATTCTTATGAAGCTGATATGATCCGAAAGAAAAACATCGTTTTAGCTAGATCATCTAAGGTTGCACTATACAAATGCACTGTTTTGTACACAAAACTGACCCGATCTAATTTTGTAAAACTTAAAAATAAGAGGTGAAACTTGGTGGAAATATTGATTGTTGGTAGTAGAGCAATCGTACATAAATAGATGCAATACTTGTGAAGATAAAGAGGTGTAAATTGCATGCTTTAAGCTATCCGGAAAGATTCAGGTCCTCACCGGATTTGATTCTTTTCCCTGCACCAACAGGCTGTTTTTCAAAAATGCACAATTTCACTCGAACTTTAAGAATTAAAATCATGAACAAATGAGCAGGAAAAGGTACACTTTTTATTTGCTTTTTTTTACAATAATACCATGCCAACTTACTTTTTTTGACAGTTTTTATGTTGATATTTTAGAAAACCTGTTTTTTGACAATTAATTTTCGGAAGGCATCCAAAATTTGTGATGAAAACTGATGTATATTTTTATTATGTTACCATGGCTGCAGATTTTCATAACAAAATAAAAAAGAATATCTATTTTATTTTTATGGATCTCCATCGTGTACGGTTTTGAAAAATATATACTTTTCACAGGAAAAAATGTTGGATTTGCATGTTTAAGTGTCTCAACATAGCTTTATTTCCACAAATTGTCATAAAGTTATCTGCAGCGACCTATCTATAGTGTGGAACCTAATTTCTTTATTTCGCTATATAAGGCTAAAAACCACCAATTCCACTTTCCATAGGCTTCTATGCTAATTTCACAATATTCAATGGCTTCTCTGGACTTTACCTTAACTTTAACCTGCAGAGGACTATATATCAGCATGATTCTACATATGTCAGCTCACAATCCTCAGAATGGCATGTGGGGTTAGCAGACTTGCAGTGCAGTACTGGTCACCAGAAGTGAAGGGTCTATAAATAGCATGGGAAATCCCAGTGTTTTCACAAGATAGGGGTATATTTAAAAATCATTATGGAGATTAGGCCTCACATCACAAGAAGCAAAATGCACCTATAAAATGTACAGAAATGTTTTTCCTTTCAGAAACTGTTTAAATTTTTTAAATAAGATGAGAACTTTTTTCACAGCACTATGAGGAACAGGGGTAATTTCTGCGTAGGACTATTTTTGCGTACGTTCCAAATGCTCATTGGTTGATTTGGTGGTCTGTAACCTATGAATGACGTATTATTGTTAAACAATCCTAGTTTTGGGGATTTGATACATCGAATCTATCCCACGGAACTTGAGATAAAGGACACTACAGACACTGTGAAGTCAGCCATATATCTTGACCTACAAGTAGAGATCGATGGTAAATGAAAATTACGACTCAACTTTTCGACAAACGTGATGACTTTTCATTCAGCGTTGTGAACGTTTATTTTATCTGTAGCAACATCCCTTTAGCACCTGCGTATGTAGTTTTTATATCACAGCTCATACGTTAGACCAGAACTGTAACTGTAAACTATTTGTATTGCTCTAGTATTCTTACAATTAGACTTCTGGAACAGGGTTATGTTGCTATAAAATTAGACATCACTACAGAAGATTTGAGGGTGTCATCACCATGAACTTGTGGATTGTTACGTGGTATTAATCTGAGCCGTGAAAACTGATTTGTCCAACGTGTCATAGTTTCCCTTTCCTCTTTCGTTTACCCCGGACTTGACTTTTATGAGCAACTCGGCGGGTGTTTCTAGAAAAGCAAACGGTGCTTATCCTACCGGTACACTTGGTTCAGGCTCTCGGCTTTTAGTGGAGTCCAAGTTGCTCAGTTACTTAAATAACCTTGTATGTATTATTTTGGTTAGTTTATGTTCCTTGGTATGTTTGTCTGTTTTCCATGTCTGGTTTGATTTCCGCTAGAATCTAGGTTCCCTTTATTACTGTTAATGTGCAGTACAGATTTCATTTCATGCATACTTAATCATGATCAAAAATTATCTCAGTTACTTGACTAACGTTCCACCACATATAGTACTCTCGGGAATGCTCCTGCGTCACATCCATACCTGGCTCTGCAAAATATACAACCAAGCCTCTTTAGTAACTATGACCTTCCATACTGTCTTCAGTCTTATCACGACACTTGTTACGTCCGCATTGGTATCAATTCAATGTGTATCCTGAAAATTTTGTAAGATACCTGATTCATGCTGCAAGTTTTAGTAAAGTCATAATGGTTCATTTAATTGTGTTCCTCTGTACGTATTTTGGTAATATTATGTTCTATGTATATTTTCCAAGTCTAGTCTTTATCCTTGGAAAATATATTATTTTTGTAACCTTGATTAATCTTTGCAAACACAGAACATAACAGAAAATTTGAAACTCTATAAAATATCAACACTGACTTCATTTAGATTTTCCTTTCCTGGCAGTTAAGTAAATGGTACCTACAAATATAGTTTTTTTTTTATCTAAGGTCCACAGGTAGATCCAAATTATGTATGGTGCGCTCAGTGTGACAAAGTCCAAAACCCAAAAAACTGTTCTACATTTGTGGAGTGCCCAAGTAATGAGGTAATGTCAATCCATTTGCAGCTGTCAATTCTAACCTTACCAATAAACTAACGTTTTGTCTTTTTTTTACAGTTTCCTGTACCAAAATCAATCTGGACCGTTGTAATGGTTTCCAGTTTTACCTTGAGATTGCCTTTTGTTATTAGTACTCTCCTTATTGTCTATTTCTAAAAGTTTATCAGTTCTGTAGTTTCGTTAATAACTTTAAGTCTGTACATCATATTACAGTCGTCAGATCATTTATAGGTGATATAATTATAGTTATATGGACTAAGCACCATATGCATTGTTATAAAGAAAATCTAAACTTACTTTGGGACTTTTGTCGATTTCGAACTTTCCTCTTACTTTACTCTTACAATTGTCGATGCTGACCAAAGATAAACACTTCGCACAACATGATCTAAAGACAGTAAAGCAAATTTGTTTTTCTTTTTCATTTTTCTTTTTTGTCGTAGGTTTGTTTTCAGGAAGTCGTTTACTCAAATGGAATACTAATTTACAACTTAGGATGTAAACGGAAAGAAGTATGTATGATGTTCTATACACACAAACAATAACAAAAATACAATTGAAGATACAATAATTTGAGTAATATTAATCAACTATTCAGATCATATTGCTGCCTCTTGATTTACTATGTATTGCTACGCATTGTTATAAATTCTCATATTCAGGATGTGGATTTTTTCACTGTTCAATACATGTTCACTATTCTTTACAAAATACACAATTCTCTTTCCAGTGTGTAAGATTAAATAAAGTTGCGATGCTAAGTTAATGAGATGTTAAAGCCTTCAAAATAAATCTCCACAGAAGATAAGAAGCGTGTTTCTTATATCTTAGTGTAGGAAAGAACAGAAAAAATGCCATTATCACATACTTACAATGCAAGATAAACATGTTTTTTTTATGAATGAAATGAATAATTGATATTTAAAGGTAAAATAACAATATAATATATCTAACTGAAAGTTATTCTGTCAATTACATCAATTTACATAGTTAACTCAGGGGCAAAGAGTTGTTTTCCCTTGATTCATTGACTATTATATGATTAAATGTCTTATGTAGTAAAATTCACAATAAACATATTTAAACTTTCGTTTTTTGAAATGTATTCAAATTTGTGACTGATAGAAAGTTTAATTTTCCTTATTAATTGTCGTACATAAGGATGTTCATTTAAGGAAGTAGACCTAGGATAAGGAATGCAACTCTTACCTATCATTGGAACGTTTGTATTCAGCATTTTACAGCAATCTAGTGTAAGCATCAAAGTAACTTGGACTGATTTCATTCAGTTTCAAATGAAAGCTTGATAAGCTTCGGTGAAATTTAATACACTACAGACATATCACTGATTTCAAGAGTTATGTCCCTTACCCTATGTCTATCTCCTTAGTTGAGGGAAGAACAACACACTTCTGTACTAAACTATGTTTCTTAAAACAAATAAAATAAACCTATTGATTTTCCTTTAAAAGGTTTTGGTAAGAATCAGGCAACATGAATAAAGTCAGAAACATGTATAATTATGTATAACAACATAATTCAAGTTATCAAAATGATAAGGAAAATTTTGTGTTGATTCTAATGGTGCAATTAAACTTTCTTGTAACAACTAAACACTTTTCAAAACCTAGGTGAATATATGAATATTAGGACAATGAAAACTGGATGGCTTTAGTTCATTGTAATAATATCACAATGGTGCCACAAGTATTCATCATCTTATCAAAATGCTGAAAATTATAACTACTGTTGCTTTGTCGGATATATTTAACTCCAGAAAAAATATCAAGAAACAATATTGTCATTCAATATTTCACATATATTATACATATTGAAATAGTGAATGCTTACACTAAATATTAAGTTGTTTACCTGGTGTTGACACGAATTTTTTGCTAGACTTTTGACTGAACAGTGAACAAAATGTACAAAATGAATAGACTATCTGAATTTCGGTAAAATTTAAGCAATTCATTCATCTTTTTTTCTCAATCAAAATCTAGATTTCATTTTCACAAATTTCTGAATACTAAGGCTAAATAAAACATATAAACTCTATATTATAATTTTGATCTTGATCTGTACCCTGCTATTATACTGATTTTTCAATTTTAATTTTGATGCATCTCATTCAGAAGATTGATATCCTTTATTCGTTAAGTTGTTAATGTTTCACTTTATAATATAACAGAAGGCACGACGAGCGTATAAGAAAAGAGGTTTACTTTATCATACTTACACCAGTGGATTATTTCAGAAAGTTAATTTTGCAGATGATAAAAAAGAATACCAAATAACGTATATATAAATAAAGTCGGTCCTAAGTGTTTTGTAAAATTCTTATATGCCTGCGTGTGTAGGAGCCATAATCGTGCAGCTACATACATTAGAGTTTGAGCTCGTAACTGAGTAATCTTCTTCTGCGAAGTTACTTGGAATGCATTTACGTAAGATTTTTGGTCACATCAAACGACTTGGTATAGTAAAATTAGTATGTTCTCTTTACTTCTCATGGTACAAAAAAATCAAATTTATTGACAAAATTGTGCATGGTTTTATAAGTTGATACAAAAGAAAACGAAATTGTGCTTCTGAATATGTTTTATCAAATTTCTCATTTTTTTTTTCAGATTCTCGTAATACTATAGTAAAACTAATTATTTTTGTCTTAAGTCAAAAATGTAGTAAAGCAGATAATTTTTGTCTTCAATTAGGAATGTGACGCAGTACTGGATGCATACAGATTAACACATACAAGGAGGGAGCACGGAGAAATAAAATTTTGTACAGCCTGTTGTCATACCAGAGACTGCAATGAAAATATTTGTGACTCCCTGCTTCAAAGTAAGTTCAACAGGGAAAATTCAGTGAATCCTGTCTTAACCTAATTTCTTCTTTCGGTTTAGATAGTGTTCTTTTTACCGAGTTTCAAACTAATTTAAATTGATTTATTGCATAGATAGCAGTGATTTACCGAATGTTCCCAGTGTAAAATTTTCGATAATTCACACTGAAATAAATTCGGTAATTTCACACTAGCACTTTCTCCCGCCAAAACGAATATCAATCCGCCGTTCACAAAACTTTAACTTGACGTTGAAATAAAGCAAGGAATAATGGAGAAAATTTATATAATATTAGGATAATCAATTGGTTATCGTGAACAACTTGGCAAGAACGCATTAACAAGTTTCGCGCACTAGTTAAATCTAGGCTTTCTTTGGCACTCGAGTTAATATTTTGGTTCTCCACTCTTTCCAATTAATTATCCTATTAATAATGGAACTTTTAATGTGTCTGCCATAGACACGTTTTCGGATTTTTCAGGGTTCGATTTCGCTGCATGAAAGTATTTCATCCTTTCTTAGCCTGATTTGAATTATTTTTTCAAACACAATACTGTAGAATCAAGACATGTAAAACATGGTTGCTAACGCTCACAATCTCATTTGAAGTGAAGAAATAACGCAAATCAGTCATTACTGAAGAAAATTCTTTAGTTCTAAATGATTATTTTGAATTGTTCAAAGCTCTAACGTCAAATATGATGTGATTATTAGGAAGAGCTCTATTCCTTTTCTCTTGATACATCATTACTTTTCTATATCTTTATCCTTTTTGTATATTTTAATTGTTTTCACTGTACACGTTGTACATATTCATTAATTAGTGCAAAAAACATTTTTCTTATCAATTACGTGAAAACGAAAATATTTGTTTGTTTTTCTTAATATTTTTTTTCCTTTTTGGCCAGGTAATTGAACTTTGGCAATTCATTTTGGAATGTAGAAACCTGTCTAAAACGAACCATTTTTGGGATTTAACATTTGTTTGGTTAAAACAGGTGTTCGGTTTGTCAAGCTTCATAATACGTTTAAATTTACATAAATGGACTTTAAAAGTGAGTAGTTTAGACAGTAAATTATATTATGTGGGGCTCGGTTTAGACAGGTTTCACTGTCATATGACATAGCAATTTTTATTCAAAAGTTACTTAAGCAGCAGTCTATATAAAGAGTAATCAAGGGAACCAAGGTTATAGCGGTAATCAAAAGAATGTAATCCAGGGACAAAGACCAGACGTGGAAAACAGATATACACAACAAAGAACATAAATAACTGATGGATACACCATAACGATCCACGAGTTCATGATGACGACCATAAAACTTCTGTAGTGATGACTTCAATCTTGTAAAAATCAGATAGAACATGATTCATATATGTCAAAGAAACCCATCGAACTCAGTTTTGTTTCTTGTTCAGGGACAGTTATTGATCGAATAACCAGTCTTATTTTATCTTTTGATTGTTGCGCTTTGGAGATATAAATTATATAGGTTGTACCTGAAATTTGCATTTTGCAAGATTTATAGTTCTTGATTTGGTTGATTTCAGTGGAAGATGAATACATGATTTTCTAAAAAGTACAAATCTGATTGGAGAAAAGATTGTTGTAATGTAAAAGCATAGCATATGTAGACTAAAAAACATCGTTTGTTTGGAGGGTTTTTTCTTCACCATGAATCACTTTACCATTGGCAGTGTCTGAATCTCATATGGACTGGTACTTAATATTGGTCTATTGTTTCTACTTACAGGGCAACCATACTATCATCATACCGGTTGAAAATTTACTATGTATTAAAACAGAGTATTTGTTTGTCTTTTGTATCATTAAAATTATTAATCACTAGTAACAAAGACCGAAACTATTAATTTGGAAATTGCATTTTTCATACAGCTAAAAAATGAATAACGGTAACAAATTGGTATGAAGAAGCTGTTTCCATCATCTTTGTCAAGAGAAGAACATTTTGGTTTCCAGTCAATAACTTGAGAATTATAGAAATGAAAATTCGAGTCAGGCTAGAATTGGATTTAAAAATGTCATGAACAAACTAAACAAACTTGTTTTTCTGGTTGAGTAAACGTATGTGTGTGCATCTATGAAAATGTACTAAAAGGTTTCATATCAAAGTGAAAGTAATTTGTTATATATGATTATAAATTGGCTTTTTGTATGAAAATTGTACTGCGTTAATAAACATTTTTAAGTGTATATAAAAGCCGAACTTTATCTTAACATATGTAAAGGTCGGTGTGTTTCTCACTTCCTTATTGGAGAAATTGGTGAAATTGAATTTAACAAAAAATATCTATTTGTTTTGTTAAAAGTCCGCTCCGATCTCCTTTGCAAGATTAATAGTTACACATTAGAATGAGCCTCTGATGATTTAAAGAAATGACATTACAAAGACTAAAAAAAGAAAAACAAAACGTCGATTTCGAAGATGAAAATAAGTGTCTAAAATGGACATAATCAGAAATTCAATTTCAGTCCTCGTGGACAATGTTGTGTCTTCGCAGCGTTCTCGTAAAATACGTTTTCACCAATGAGGAACGTCATGAACAATGACAATCCCAGAATGCAATACAGTTGCTGACTCGGTTCATTGCACGGATTACAGATACACAATAGAGATTCATTCAACGAGGTGAGGCGCAAGACGATATTGCGTAGGTGAGTAAAACATTGCCATCAAAACTTAGATGCGATTGCATTCATTATGCAAAGAGCACGAAATCATAGCGCAAATTATCGCAAAAATACGAGGATCATTGGTGTACCTTAAGTTTTATTTTGCCATGTGAGATTTTACAAAAGTATAGCTGGATCTATACATAATTATCAAAAATATTGATAGACCACATGCAATGTATCAAGCAATGGGAAGAATAAAAAACTAAAGTTGAAAAGTGGTTGAAATAGATTAGCACTAAACCATCTGAAATTTAAGGCACTCCCCCATTCCCTACCACTAAAATAACTGAGTACTCGTTTCTCCCCAAGATTATCCTTCTTCATTTTAAATGTGGTCTCTTATAAGAGATTTAAGTGGAATCATTTCTTGTAGGTAACGGAAAATAAGTAACATGTAAAGATCATATGTATAGAATTTCAAAAATGTAAAAAAAACTTTTTCAGGGATTCTCAAACAATAAATGCGACTCGAGGGTTCATGATAAGGCGGGATTTCTCAATAAATTTTACAATACATAAACTGTGAACTTTGAACTTTGCATGGAGGCATGTGCAAACATGAACATGCATGTTGTCACAACATTTAATGTCTTGTGCTATTTAGCTGTGCGCCGCCAGACTGACGCTTGTAATGCAATATCCTCTGCAATGGCGGATCCACACTGTAACAGGGAGGGTGCCAGCCGGGGTTCCTCAAAAAAGGGGGTGTGTACTAGGATATTATTTACTATTTTTGTCAATTTTACACATGAGAATGACAAATTTTCCAATAAAAAGGGGGAAACTAATCCCATGCACCCCCTTCTGGATCCGGACTATACTAAACTAGATGATAAAAGATTCCTTGTAAAAATATTAGTTCTAACGCAAAAATAAGTAAGTTCAGACGCAATAACAACTTTTTTTTTACCTCTCAAAAATACTCCAGTTTTGGTAGCCGTACGAATAGGCCACAATGGTATCATAGCTGCTATAGAATATTAGTTCAAAGGAAACATCATTGTCCAGACCAGGGGTGGATCAAGAATATTAAAACAAAAAAGAGGGGCTCTGATCACGACGTTTAAAAACAGGGTATACAATCTATCTTTTGCATTTTTTACTGTCCATAAGTATTTATAAACTTTCTTCTTTTTTGCGGCTTAAACATACATGTACAGAGCAGTTGCAGTAAGTGGTTTGTGCATTGACTTGTGCGTTACTTCTGCTGTCATATTTTGACAAGGTAGAAAAGTTGTTTTGAACATTTACAATGTCATAGTTTTAATTTTCGGACAGCTAATCATGGTTGTCTGTTTCACGTAAAGAATGAATAAGTGAGCCACTTTATGGTTCATTCTAATTCTGATTTGTTATATTCTAAATACCAATAAGAATTAAACTGAATATGGGATCACAACTGAAAAAGCATCTTCGCTACCCTAGGGTTACGGTCTTGCCACCTCCCTTCACGCAATGGGGGGAGCAGGACTGCAACCCTTGCCCAACAAAGATGCTGTAAAATATAGGAACCGGAAATAAGCCACTCATAATTTGGAATTTTTTATAGGTCTGTATAATATGATAATAAATGCTGATGTTTTATTTGAAATAATCCATTTAAAAAAATCTTTATAAAGTTCTTTTTTTTACCGTCACATACTAGATAACTTTTAAGCAATGCCAGAGTTTCCCTCCTTCGTTTAAACCGGAATTACATCATTTATATAAGAACAGATCAACCCGCTTAAGGAAAAACAGAGAAAAGGCGTTAAAATGAATATCCTAGCTATGGACCTGGTCCAAACCCCCATTTTTTATCAAGCCTGGCTTGCTAGTTAATTCTTTAAATTTATATATGTTATTCTCATGACTATTTTGGTATTTTTGGTGCTTTGTCCTGACTATATGGATATCCTATTCTTCATTCCAATTTCCTGACAACGAACATTGTTGAGGGCTCGATCATTGAATAACAGAAAAAAATATGTCAAACTTCTATCTATCTGCTTAAAAAGCACTTAAGATCTTGATCATGTCAAAAAATAAATTACTTTGGATGATATCCATGCTTTTCTGTTGTATCAACAGTTCGGAAACAGAACAGGTTGTCCGGGAATTGATTTCGTATTTTACAATATTTTACAATTTTAGTATAATTAGTAGTTAAAATATGTGAAAATGTGCAACTTCAAACTCATTTTGCAAAGTCTATGTTGCAGATCGAATCGAGAACGTTGTGTTTATTTTATTTGTTATTCAGTAAAGAACATTTAGACATACATTGTAATATTCTACGGTGTCTTATTATCTCTTAATCATTGAAAATGCATTAGAATGCAACCATTTTAGGGGCATTTTTGTTCTGTGATCTAATTGTCAACTTTTGTCGGAAAAGTCCTTTTTTACATTTTTTGAAATTGTATACATGTGATCTTTACCTGTTATTTGTTTCCTAATGCCTACAATGAACGAATCTACTTATATTACTTATCAAAGTGTATTGGGGTACATTGATCTTTGACCCCTCCTCTAATTAATGCAAAAAAGCAGACAACGTTACCGTTTTTCACTTTGATAAGTACGATATTCAAAAACTACATTGATCTATCTTTCCATTGACATATGATACATCCGTATATCATCTAGGCCCATTCAACTCGAAAACTAAAGGACTTTTTGTTACCTGTCCGCAGCACTATTGGGGAATTTAAAGTATTTAAATACCAACCTTCTTTTTTATAAACATAACAAAGCAGATAGTTCTACAAAGAAAGACTGTCGAAAAAAAAAAGATCTGTAACAGGTACAACCGGTCAAGTCGAAAGTAGAATCGAATACATTGAAGAAACAGGAGGGAAACGCAAGAGCAATTAGGGTAGGTTATTGTATAAAAGGTGAAACTTTACCATAATGAGGAATGGTCGTCAGAGCTTGCTAATATGGCAAGAAGAGTAACAAGGGAGACTTAACACCAGAAGCGAGGGGATACATTTCATCGGCTATGTTGACATGGTAGAATAACTTTCGATAGTATTACCAAGAGAACCAATGCGATTTTTAAAATATCAACGTAAAACTCGGAGTTTCGAACCCATTTGCAGGTACTTGTCAATACCAGTGTTTTTTTCAAATTCAAACGAATATTTTTTTTTCTCGGAGAGGTTTAGACCAATTTAAGTATGATTATTTGTCAACATTGTATATCTTTTGGAGGTAAAATATCATTTTCTTGTACGGACATTTTAAAAAGATTAGTCTTAAGCTGGCAGTTATAAATGTATGTGGAAAGTAAAATCAAGAGAACTAAGATTTGAATGATAATCAAAAGAATACAATCCAGGGATAACGACAAGACAGGGAAAATAAATAACACACACACAACAAAGAACATTGGATAACCAATATAGCACGTGAAAAATATTAAAGGCAATTGAGCAACCAGGACTTCACTAAACACTGGGAGCATCGACCAGGTGTACTTTGAAAGATCTGTTCACTTGCTTATGAAATGTTGCGTCCTAGGTAAACGAAAGGAAAAATATGAAACGGTGAATACATCCGTTTTCATGGTAAACGAAATACACTTCAAAACAATCCACGAGTTCATATTGATGGCAAAGTAAAAGTATTGAGATCGAATTGAGACTACCAACATCTGTTGGAAATAACTGAGGACGTATAAGGATCTGGCAATCAGCGAGAGTGTATTAATCTATATCAATTTACAATTTTTGTCAAGAAATATTTATTCTTCAAATTTTCTTCATCATTTTGTCAATGTCCTCAAATTCGTTCAATTTATTGTAGTTTGGTCATATCATGTAAATGAATGTTCCGTATAACGATATAATTCAACTTTGAACGGCACATGAAAGTAGTTATGCTAATTCACCGAGAGAACTGTTGTCAAAACTCTTAAAACAACGAAGCTTCATTCCTTAGGCTGGTAAAGGAAAACTACTGACCAAACTATACGAAAAATGCGATAACTATTCATTCCGTATTGTCAACTTTCCTTTCATCTGTAGCAACATCCCTTCAGCACCTGCGTATGGAGTTTTCGTATCACAACTCATACGTCATGCTAGAGCTTGCCTCAACTACGCAGACTTTTTATAAGGCACTGGACTACTTTTTATTAGACTTCTGGATCAGAGTTATGTTGCTACAATATTGAAGTCATCACAAAAGAAGTTTTATGTTCGTCATCATGAACTCCTGGATTGTTATGGTGTATCCATCTGCACCATGCAAACTGATTTGTTCGACGTGTTATCCGGACTTGACTTCTAAGAGCAATTCGGCAGACGTTTCTAGAAAAGCAGTGGACGCTTACGGTACCGATGCACCTGATCTTTGCTTCCGGTTTTTTAGTGGAGTCCGATTTGCTCATTTACTTTTGTTACTTTGTATGTATAATTTTAGTTACTTTATGTTCTTTGTTGTGTATGTCTATTTTCCATGTCGCGTCTTTGTCCCTGGAGTACATTCGTTTGATTACCGCTATAACCTTGGTTCCCTTGATTACTCTTAATGAGTCTACTTAATGACGTGTGTGTTAATTCATACCAATCTGGTCTTAGGATGTAATGATATTTCATATCGAAAATCAAGTGGTTTCTATTGTAGGTCAGCATCATTGGCATAGCCATCTAACGTGATTTTTAATTCTACAATACATTCTACATAATTTATATCTCCTAAGACCAAGGATCTCTAATTTAACACTGACATATATAGCGTTATATGTTCATTAATTAAGGTTTGTAATAAAATAAGTCTGTAAGTTCAATGGCATGTTTTTATTAAATGTACAGTTCTTGAATGCAGTTTCTTGATCATCCACAAATGGTTGCGTTGTTACATGTGTGAACTGAAAAAAAAACATAATCATCTTTTTATTTACATCTGAAAGATGCCTACCTTAAACAATTTGCATGCTAAATTTCGTAAACCTACGAATAATAAATAACACGTGGAATACTTTCTTTCATAATGTTCACATTAACTGTAAATTTGAAAGTTTATAAGGTTGATAAACATGGAACATTCTATAGGTTCCCGCCTCAGAAAAAGAGGTAAAGAGGTACAAAGTACAAGGACAAATATGTAAGATAAGGGCTAAAGAAT
This sequence comes from Perna viridis, assembly GCA_037379345.1. Taxonomy (NCBI): domain Eukaryota; kingdom Metazoa; phylum Mollusca; class Bivalvia; order Mytilida; family Mytilidae; genus Perna; species Perna viridis. The sequence continues at coordinate 36,142,335 of CM074514.1, read as the reverse complement.
ACGTACATCCCCGGGACAACTGAAAAAGAAATTTTCTTCCCAATATTTATGTCGATAATAGACCCTTTGGAGGTAAGTTGACAAGCATGCTAAATATACACTTCCGCGAGGTAAGGTTTGGGTAGAACAAAATAATTTTCCACGCGGAACTGTATATTGAGCATGCTCCACACATGCTAATCGACTATCCTCCAGTTAGCACAAAAGGGTCTATAGGTGTATACGAAATTTTAATTACTTTATTTATGGATATAATAAGCCTTGCTACCAATTACAAATAAACTTTGCTTATTTAAACGAAATAGCACTAGATATTAACCAGTTTTGCTGCATTAATTCATTTTTTCAATGAGTAACTACAGACAGAATTTGATATCAGGGCCATTTAGATTGACACATTTCATGAAAAAATCTGCTGGTTGGAGAGAGAATATTTTTTCTTCGAACTGAATATTCACTCAGTAAGAGAAATTACCTTACTTCAAACTTTGTTTATCTATTAATATAATTCAATGGCCAAAAAGGGCTTCCCATAAAATGTTCTGATTATCTTAATACGAATTCTTCGTCAGACAAATCAGATGAAAGACAGTATTCGACATAACATGAATGTTGGTAGACAATCACCCTTTAAACATGTTCAATAGATAACGACTGGACATGGAAAATAGAAACAAAAAACAAAGACAATGAAATAACCAAACTAACAAATACAAGGAAACAAACTGTGACCATAAATCAAACTTTACCATTCCTGGTGAAATGGAAAAAATGCAAATTTCGGAAAAATCTATTTTTACGGTTAGGTCATTATTGTCTGTTTAAAACAGAAATTTTAGCCCTTGACAATAACGAAGCGTCAATTATGGAAAAAATTAGATGCATTAAAATCTAAGTTCAAGGCCTGAACGCAAAAACAGGAAAAACGACGAACTACATACACATTGTGGAAAAATATACAATAACATATAAAACCTGAAGATAAGTGAAAGGAGACATCTCACAAAACTAAAGCACTAGCAATATGAATTCTCAATGAGAATGAGAAAGCAGCAGACCCGGCAACCCATGTAAAATCTCACTTATAGTTTACAATATTAAATTCAATATAACGAGAATAGAAAGGGTGAATATGTCAAAGAGACAACAACCCCACCGTGATAAAAAAAAAAAGAAAAAAACGGCAGCTCACGGCCATCCATGTGAAACCTTTACATCACAGGGCAGGCTGCAGATGGCCAAAAACAATGATATACATAGGTACAGCGAAACAGTTGCCTCCAGAAACATAAAAGTAAACTGAAAGTTAACAAAACCAGTTTAACGTTGGAAAAAATATTGCACATTCACACACACCTAAAAATCAGTTCAAAAAGGTTTCAGTCAAAAGTTAAAACAGAGACAAAGAAACTGATTACACGTTAAACAAATACCAAAACAAAGGGCTACTAGCAGTGAACTCACATACTAGCTATTGACGCTTGTTTGAAGCCTGTTATTTTATTCCCAATAACGGATAAAATAAAATAAAAATTTGACTTCCGCAGTCCTCTCTACACGATACGATATAACCCCACATGAAAAACTAGACCCTGAATTGAACAATGATGTTGGCTACAATGTTATCTGAATGTCAAATGCCAAAAATCTAAATTTTGAAGAGTTACCTCACTGTGAAAGTTCATTTTGTTTCCTGTCATTTTAAAGGGATGGGGTGGTATTTCTATTTTTACGAATATTCTTTAGAATAAATTAGTTTTTTCTCTAGACTAGACATGTATATCAAATGAAACCAAATTTCGTAGGTTTTTTTTAAATGTCAATAAAATGTTAAGTCGAATGTATATCACGTCAACTTGAAACCCAAAAATCCATTTTTTTTAAATTCTGTTTAGGAAAATCGATGCAGGTAATGTAAAAATCCAATGCTGATACTATTTGATACAGAAAATATTTGAGTGTCGGTGTGTCTAAGAATCAGGCAAAGAATGAAACATAGTCTAAAAAAACACTATTTTGAAAGCCTAATTTGACTAGCTGCACGATCAGAATTATGAAAATAGAAAAGATCTTCCATATACATAAAATATAGCATAAATAGGCCGAAGCATCATTTGTTTGGTGGGATTTCTATGATTGGTATCACCTCTACTGTATTCATTTTTTCTATATAAAAGACACTTAATCAATCCAGTGATTTAACATAGCAAATATGCCAATTTAAGCCGTTATTCGCTGAATAGAGGTATGAATTTTGTATTTCAGAAAAAAACTGGAAAGGTTGTAAATTATCTGAAACATTAGACATAGTGCTACACAGTGAATTAAAATATGTGTAGAGTTTTATTAGATGTAATAGCGTTGCATATAATACAAGAATCCAAGAATATTCTTTGGCGAAAAATTTATTCGTATTTAGGAGGAAAACAGACAGGTGTCAAAGTTATGGGTGGTGAGTGAAGGATACACGATGGACCTATCCATCCCATGAATTAAGAAAAAATAAATTGAACTACTGATAGTTTATGAAAATGGAATTTTATCAGCGTTATAGCTCTTGAGTTTGATTTATTTAAAAGCGGTATGAATGTTAGAAGTTTTAAAGGTTTAAAGGGTATCGAACTAACAGATTTCATTTCTTTCATCGGGTGTTGACAGTCATCTTAATTTTTTTCAATTGGAATAGGGTCTTCCTTTCAGCGAAGTGTTTGCCGAATAGAAACTGTCATTTATAAGGTTTCAGGTCATATTTAATCAAACTAAAATGATGATTTTTTTGCTGCAAAACTGAAAATTACGTTCTTCTAGTTCAGTATGGTCATAGGTTCGTCGAAAAAAGAAGTGATACAGATGAAACCGATACTCACGTTTTCGTACGTTTTGGCATGAATCTTTATTACATTCTCTTGCATTACTGCAGCATGCTGAACACAATGTGATGTCGCCATGATCTCTTCTCCCAGCTGATGCTGCTGTTGTTGCTGCAGAACCACCACCATGGGTGTCTTTATAGCTTTTCAAGATAACATCACAAACCTACAAAATAAAGGTTAAATGCACGTCTATTTATAAATTAGATGAATGATGATTCAATTCTTTTATTGCTATAATGAATTAATTAAAACAGCTAAACAACAACATGGTTTTGTATTTAAATAAAATTGAAGTCTTGCCTGTATATCGAAATTTATAAAAATTGGTTTTCAACCTATTTTTTGGATTTCAAAAGTTCCAAGCTATGATTGTTTTTTGTTTTTTTTGTTTTGATTTTTAGTTTTTTATTATTATTTTTTCCTGTTTGCTCGGGATTTGTATGTTTCTCGATGAGTTTCTGTTTGTGGCTTAGTATTTGTTTTCTTTTTTCCCCTATTTGTTCTGTATTTTGAGTTTTGTTTGTTTGTTTTTTTGGGGGTTTTTTTTTTTCATTATTATTATTATTATTATTATTATTATTATTATTATTATTATTATTATTTGCTTTAGGGATTATCTATTTTTTTTCTTTGCATTTAAAAAAACTTAAAATGAGTTTGAATCGTTAGAATTAAGTGGATTAAAATGGCTATTTAGATAAGAGTATCTTCAACATTTTATAGATACAAACCGTTTTCAGTTCACATCCAAGTTCATAAACAACATTGCCACCAGCGAAAATTTGGTCAATTTTACACATCTACAAGAAAATTAGTAAACTAACACTAGTCAAATAAAGAGAACAAGAGGTATTTGGGCTTTAACAGTTCTGTCTGCTATAATTATCCGTATGCAAAAATTTCTTCTTAATTCAAGAATCAAGTACGGCCATTTTGTACACCTTTAACTCTGTATCAATCAATAAAATATATATAATATTTTTTTATACAAAACTGCGATCAAATAATGGTATGATGTTTTCGTCGTTGTTGTCATTATCTATAGAAACCTTGTTGATTTAGTATAATATATGTGGTAGTTAAAAAAAATAAAACATCATTAAGCTTCATTCACGGTCAAAGCATGGGCGTTCTCAATTTTAGTTTAGACAGTCAGGGCATCGTATTGAATTGAAGTACACTGAGTTTAAACAGTCTTATCTAAAGCAACACCCAATGTCGAAAATTTCAAATACCCTCTTACCACTGCTATAATCCGCAGGTAGAGTGTAGAACATTATTTCCCCCCGAGTCAACCGATCGACAGTTTTCTGTTACCTTTAATGTGATCCAGCGACTACCAAGCTATAGTCTTTGGTGTGATTCCCTTGAGTTTCATTTATGACTATTCTCAATCGATCTCTTATATACAGATAGACCGGAATGAATAATATTTTAAATCTTCAGTCTTGTCATATTTAAGTTGCAAGTATGTACCTCGTTTGGTGGGCATTGTTGACTGACTGCACATTTCTTTGGATCAGTTGCTCTGTCGCATATACCACAGGTCTTATTGACTGGCTGCAGGTCTGAAATAGACTTAGTTAATTAAGTGTGAGTCTCTGTAAGAATCAGGCAGTGGGTGAAACATGGTATGAAAAAACACATCATTTAAAAAGTTTAATTTGACTATTTTCACCATCAGAATCAAGGAAAACAGACATGATTTTCCATATCATGTTTGACCATTGAATTACTATTTCATTGAAATAGACCGAAAATGAACATTTCAAAGGAAGATAGCATCCTTGAGTGATATATTATTGTAAGATCAGTTGGGTTTTGATATGCATATATCTGATGTTTCCCATTTTCTTGATTCTTACATTTAAGTCACCTGAAGCTTGTAAGTACCACAAAATATCACGCGAATGGATAAGGTGAATATATTAAAGAGACATCAAACTCAACGTGATGAACAATGTCAGCTCAATGACATCCAGGGTTTTTTTAATGAATAACAAGGACACCCTCACGCCACAGGGCAGACTACAACTGGCCCCAAACAACATAATACACGGGTACAGCGAAAAATGTGCACCTATATACTCCAGTAACAAAGTCAAGAAGCAATGCAAACGCAGGCAAGAATTCCCGACTTGGGACAGGCACAAAATGTGCCGGTGTTAAAAGTTCTTTGGCATGATCACAACTCTCCCCCATGTTTTTAAATATGGCCACTGTGAAAATAAAATTATTATTAAACACACCAAAAAATCAGTTCAAAAGATGTGAGCCTCTTGTTTATACAGAAATTAAGAAATTGATTATACGTTTCACAAACGCACGAACGAAAGACCACTAGCAGTTACTTGACATGCAAGCTGCAGACCCATTTAAACCTACATATTCGTTCAAACTTTCGCTATCAGACTTAAAGACATTCACTTTAAGAAGAAAATTTTTATGTGGCTGTGGCGAAAAAAGGTCGGACGGAAGTGAATACAGTAATCACTCGGTATATTGAAAGTATGGATTGCACTTTTAAACAATAAAACGAATTGTATACTATATATGTAAGCTTTTATTTATTTAAGAATTGGCAATAATAAAATTTTGTCTATTGAAAAATAACATACATTTTCCATATGCATATTGTTTATTGCGCGAAATGTAATAAACAAAATATGCACATGGAAAATTTGTTATTTTTCAATAGACAAAATTTTTATCATAGCCAATTCTTATACATTAATTTCAAAACATATTTTTATCTTTAAACATGGGAAAAGTAGCTCTGAATTTAACTGAGTAGGGGCGTGTCAATTTTTTTTATCCATTGAGATATAACAAAATCATTTTAACCAATCAGATTACAGTATTTATCTTAAATTAATTTATCTACAAATGAATACTGGTAAAGTTACCTATAATATCTAAATGCATGTTACTTTGCCTTGAATACCAATTGCTCTCTGTATTTCTTTATAACTATGTACTTGGGAATTCATCAGGAATATTTATGATAAGTATGTTCATATATTAAAATTTCCCAACACGGAACACCTCTATGGTTTGCGGTCAGGTTTTCCGTATTATAGCCTGACAACCCCAGCATGTAACACGCCAGGGGTACCCCATTCCACCACCTGGGGCACACATCCCAGTTGCTCTGTGGGCAGAGCGCCCTAGCCCCCGGCTAGGGTTCTGAGCACTATTTAGTCGCCTTTTACGACAAGCTTAGCGCTGCTGCAGGCCTATTCTTTTAACACCCGGACCTGCACGGGGCTCATGGAAAAGAAAATGCTCTTAACTTTTCTTCTCCATCATTTACCAAGAACACATACGTCTTTACCAATTTTCACAATGATTTCTTCCATTGCTCATAACCAATTCTCCTAGTCCTCATTACCCCATCTCTCTTTCCCTGTACAACATATTTTATCACATTTTGCCATTCTGCATTACCCTTATCCCATTTATTTCATTACCGATCAACTCATATTTTATCATCCATTAACACAAATTTCGTTATCCATTAATACAAATATTTTCATCATTTTTCCTTTCCTCAACATCCGTTTACCCACTACTCATTACCTGATTTACCATTCTTCTTAAAAAAAAATAATTTATTTCTTATGTTCCATTAATCCGTTCCAAATTCTCCATTCTTCATTTCTCTTTACTACTTAAACCTTCCTCAGTACCCATTAACCTTTTTCTCTTCTCATTATTTATTTCCCAATTCGCATATACAATTCTCCAATTACTTATGACACATAAATTCGTTCCTAATATCCGATTTTTCTAACATTCTTTACTACTTAATGCCCTTTTCATTATTTAATAACCTGTGTTTTTCATTACCTTTTTTTTCATTTCTCATATCCCATTTTCCGATTCCTCATTATCCAATCTTGCATTATTAATTACCCATTTACCTATTAATTGCACACCAACTCCAAGAAGACACATATCCCTATTGAAAATTTGCAAGTTTCAAACGAATTTATATTTGTTCAACTTCGATCTGAATAATTGAAATGTTTTGTTTTTCTTTTTATTATTGATATTATCATTTACAAACTTAAATGAAATCTTACATTTTGATTACTTCAATTATTATTTTTTAACTTAAATTACTATTTTTTTTAAAATAAATTATTATTTTTGTTTTAAATAAATTATTTTTTTTTTAAAATAAATTATTACTTTTTTAACATAAATTATTATTTTTTAACTTAAATTTTTCATTTAAATCCCATACCCTGATTAAAATCCCTATTCCCATACATAACTGAACAAGATGTTTATGCTTTTCCGGTTTTCACACTACAACCAATGACGGACTATAAATTCCGGATCATAACATATCTAAAATTGTGAATATCATTACTTTGCATCAGAAAACGTAGTTACAGATGCAAATAAATAACAGAAGCTATTACATTTACCAAGGGAATTGGATGTTATTATATAAAAGTAAGTGACGGATTTATGATTTGCATAGTAGGGGACACGGTCATTTGATTCGAAGGAAGAGAATGCTTCCTTTAGAAGAACTTGGTGCACTCAATGAACTTTGATGAACTACGTTAACAGAACTTTTTCTTGCAACAAATGTTAACAGGATGGCGCCAAAATACATGCATCAGGCCAACCGACTATGAAAATCCTGTTAACGAAATATCAGTCAATTTGATGAAAATGGAAGCGATTACGTGCACCATATATGTTTAATCCTCGTTTGTTACATGTTGACTTTTTGTTTTCGTTTTTGTTCATTGAGGGAGCGAGTTTGTACCTTTTTTTTGTCATAAATTAGATTTTTATCAATTAAAGTTTGCATTCTGGCAAGTGACTTTCATTTTAGTAACTAACCAATTACACAATCACTTATTTAAGGAGGGCAAACAAGAATGCTTTAACCTGCTTACTGCTTACTTGCGTAGTGGATCATGAATTAATCATAAGTATAGTCTGAATAAAAAAAGCACCAAAAGATATCAACGAAATTCTAAAATGTCTCTTCGCTGTAGTTCACTCTATTAAAAACTCCGACTCTTCAACATTAAATACCATGTATATGTCACTCTTTGGGGCCCCTTTTCCAACTAATTATTCCTATGGGCACTAATTGTGTCCCTTTCCTAATAGATATTTTCTTTATTCATATAATTTGGATCCCGGAGTTCCTTCAAAATCGTCTTGAAGCACTAAGGTTAAAGAAGCTAGAACTTTTAATTTTACATAACAATATATTAACGATGTTATTTCCATTTATTATCCTAAATTTGGAGAATAGATTATCCTTCATTAATCTATCAGAACTAGAATTTAAGGAAACTATTTGCATAGCTTCCTCCGCACGCTTTTAGACCTTCACATTGAATTTGACGACAGTTCGATAGTTTTGTTATTACCCTTCATTTTTGTCAATTTTTAGTGTCTGACAATCACACAATCACTTATTTAGTATCAATTGGAGTGTCTAACAACTTAAGCAATTACTTACTTGGTGTTAAAATTTTAGTCTCTGACAACATACAAAATCACTTTCATTTGCGTCAAGTTTTGCGTCTGAAAACTTGCATAATTACTTAATTTGTGTCATTTTTAGTGTCTGACAATTTAGATAATTACTTACTTTGTGAACAAAGTTTTCCATTGCATGGGACACCATCAGTTCCAACTGTCCCATTACAACACTGAGCACAGGCAATATTATCTCTCTTCGAAATTTCTCTTTTGCCAGCAGCAGCCGTAAGAAGATCGCAAATCTTAAAAATCGTATAGAGAAAAAAATCAACATCTGCATTTAATACTGGAACTTAAATGTTGGATTTTTTTCTTAATTTGTCCAGCATTGTATTATTCGTTGTTATTTCCGGTCTCCGTTCTAATTCGTGCTGAAAAATGAAAACTGTTGCGCGAGCATACAAGTACTTGGTGAACGACAAGAAATGATAAAAGAACGTTTGGTGATTTTATGCCTGTTATTAAGTGAAGAAAAACCCACTGAAAAAGCAATGATTTTTCAATCTACATATTCTATATTTTTACAGAACAGTTGTCCATTCCATATTCAGATCTGTCCTTTTGAGAAAATCATACACTAATCTTCCAGTTAAGTCAACCAAATTAAACAAAATCAAGAAAGATAACTCTTGCAAAGTGCTAATTCTATGTACAATCTATATAATTTTAATCTCAAAAGCGCAAGACCGAAATTAAAAACTATGACTGGTTATGTGATCTGTAATTGATTCTGAATAAGAAATAAAAGTGAATTCAGTGGGTTTCGAACATGCATAAATCTTTCGGATTTTTATAAAGACCGCTACTTAAAACGTAAGAATGCGATACTAAAGACAAAAAGAGGATTTTAGATTATATATAGAAGAAAACAAGACCAGTAATAGTAATTAGGATATTAGCTTCCCAAAAAAAGATATTTATACCATTTCAAAATTCTCTGACGTAATCAATTCAAGTTTTTGTTCCATTCACAGACCACTACAATGTATTGCAATACAATGTATCCCCAATTTTACACCTCTTGTCCCCAGTTGACTTCGAAATCAATGATAAAATATAATAACAGAATGTTTTTTACCCACTAGGTATTGGAATGCGTTTAAACTCCTAACGAACCTTATTAATGTATTTTGATTTTTTCATTCTTTTTTGCGTTTGTAAGGCTAATCACGAACTTTCGAAATACAGTTCGAAAACCAAGACTATTCCTCAATTTTCTCTATTCGTTGAATATTCGTATTAAGATCTTTCAAAACATCAATTATTCATCTGATAGGTATTTTACATGAGATTTTTCTATTGCTAAATTTGTTAGCAGCTCAGTCGCTCCATCGGTTTTGGTGTAAGAAGGCCCTGAATGATTTCCCTCAAGCATTCGTTTCATCCATTCATTCGTTTTCGACTAGTTCAGAACATTAGAAATACTTGTATTCGTTCCGTATTCGCTTTCATGTTCTTTTTGGGTTTTTTTTCTGCCTTTTAAAAAATCAATCTGAAATCGCATTATATATTTATTAAATTGTTTTTGCTTGTTCAAAATATTAACACTTCATCTTACAGATGATTAACAGGCGAAATTTTCCTTTTTTTTTCATTTTGTAATAGTGTAAAAAATACAGTTTAAATCCAAACACTTCTATGGTGTTTGCAGCTTGATACAAAGTCGTGTTTCTATTACCTGTTTTGCTCTGCATCCTGCTGAGAACACTCTTTCAAGACTTGGAAGCACTACCACATCAAGGAAGCAAATCTAAAATATCAACGTTTCTAGTACATTACTAATGGCATACATATTGAGATCCGACGCCATTTACAAGATAAGTGAAAAGTAAAATAAATGTCTGTACAGTAACCTTTATACGTGTTGTTGGTATATATTAGTATTTTTGAAGTTTTGCTTACTTTCTTCAGATCCAAAGTGACGAAAGGGTAAACTTCACAAAATTCTCAAAATCTACATATCATAATCTCCGGAACTCATCGAACTAAAAATAATTACCCGTATAATAGATACAATTGTCGTACTGTATTCATTATAGTTTAAATCAATTTATCTCAATAAATGATATATTTCTCAACATGGAAACATTTTGAATAAGTATGTGCATACAACATCTAGAATATATTAAATATATATTATTATAATATCTTACAGGCACTATTCTACAATATATAGTCAATAGTATAAAACCTAATGTCCAGTGCGTTTTTTTTTTTTTTTTTTTTTGTTTTTTTTTTTTTTTTTTTTTGTTTTGTTTTTGTTTTTTAGGGTTTTTTTTGTTTTGATGTTGATGCGGCCAGTAGTGTTCGCATCATTTTCGTAAGACGATTAGGCTTCCAATTCATCAGTCTTATAGGACGTATTATCAATACAAATGCTTCCAATGCGAAATGATATGTCAACTATGTTAAAACATGCAACCATGTTATTTGTAGATCCTCAGATTCTTAAAATGTCACTGTACAAAGTTCAGGGCCTCATGTGTATCGAAATGATATGGTAGAACCTGACATGGAAAACGCCCGGGAACAGTCGACATGAAGATGCATCATAAAATTGTGCACCTCTAACTTTTAGTAAATCTAAATAATTATGAAATCGATTCTTATACTTTGAGCAAGTAATCTTTATCGTTGAAATTCAGAAAACAAATGATATGATGAATTATAACGATATTAATAAATTATGCTGTGATGGCTTCTAAGCTGATGCTGTTAATGAACTGATTAGTTTCATACCTCAGTGTCCCCTGTACATTTGGCTGTATTCAACACACATTCATTGATATCTGCAACTCTGTCACATGACAAGCATTCCAAACCTGAATAAATTAATCTGAGATAAATACTGTGGTCTGATTGGTTAAAAAACATTTGAAAACAAACATTCAACTTATTCATAAAAACTAGAATTCTGCTACTAACAGAAAATCATATGTGTATATTACTTTCAATCATAAAAACGTTATATTTTATCCCTTTAGTTCTAAATTATGTGGTAACAACCCTATCAATTCCTGCCTCTTTATTGAGAAAATTTTACTCATTCATGATTCCATGTTGAGCGTTAGTCTACACAAACTATAAAAATGTGTGTTTGAATGACTGAGTTCAATTTTCATACATAGCAATACACCTAAACATAAGTAAATGTCCACAAAAGGAATGTATATGAATAGACGACGACGTCGACGACATCGTGATATCATTAATCTATTCGCCAGCATTTTAAGCTGATTGCCATACGTATTGAAAAGAAATTTGTTTATGATAGATGCTAGAAATTCATGCAAGTGGGGCTCCGCTTGGCATAAGTATACTTAATTCATTCAGCGAAATGGTTTGACGAATTCTGTCATTTAACAGATATATCTATGATCGTACCTTTAATGCGTTCAACAAAAACAAAATATATAAAAACCATAAAGTTACAAAAACTGTTCTCAGTCTTATATGAGCCTAAACATTAAAAACGCTATTATCAAATCCAAAACGATCGACTGCGCAAGCCTCTTCTGTATTATTCGAACATTTTTCCATTTAAAAGCACACTTTTCTCAATTCGGGAACTTAACAAACATACGCAAGTAGATAGGGTTTTCGTTGTGTCAGTTTTCGTGCGGAAAAGAATATTACATTGCACAAAACAAAGCCAATGGCCCTTTTTCACAAAAAAAAATCGTAAGAGTAAAATTAGTCGTAAGTTATGACGTCACAATACTTTTATTTACTATGACGTCATAACTTACGACAAATTTTACACTTACGATTTTTTGTGAAAAGGACCACTGGTACCTATATCCAAATATTCATTGAACAGTTAATACTTTGCTTTATGGCTATTATTTTTATGAAATTGTTTATGAAAAGAATATGTTTTATTTCAAAACAACATTGAAATTATAGTCAATGTTTTTATTCCGATTCTTTGCCTGATCTTTTCTTATAAGAGGGATTAGTATGGTTTAGACTTAAGACTATTTGTTTCGCTCTTTGTTATATAACGTACCTTCCGTCGGTGCATACAAACATAACAACACTGCAACAATGCCCCCTGAAAAAAAGACAATTAAAACTCAAATTATACAACCTTTTGTAGTGAATAAACCTTTTAACTTCAGTTGATACACTTAATCTTCTCTTGATTGAATGGCCATTAAATATCAGTCTCAGTAAGAATCAGGCAGTAGGTGAAACATGGTATAAAAAACATCATTTTGATAGTGTAATTTGACTATTTGCACCATTAGAATCAAGGAAAACAAACGAGATTTTCCATATCATTCTGGACCATTGAGTTACAATTTCATTGAAATGCACTGAAAATGAACATTTCAAGGACAGATAATTCTATCTGAAACCTCATTTTTCTAACATTCTATTGAAAAATATCTGAGCAAAGCCAGTGATGCCGAGATTAAATAGTGTTATTTTCAAATAGAGAAAGTTTCCCTGAGTGATAGTACATTGTCAGATCAGTGGGTTTTTGACATGCATGTTTCTGATTTTTCCCATTTTGCTGGATTCTTACAAACACTTACACTTAGCACATGGACTACTGGATTATGTATTTAATTTAACAGTTGAGGAGATAATGAATAAATAGGGTTTCCATGGACGGCCAAGGCAGTGGGTGACACAGGCCAAATTTTGTTTTCAAAACATTTTCATACATAAGATTTTAGTTACGTTTCCTTATTTGAATTTTTGTTTGTAGTTAACTGCATTTTGTAAAACTGACATAAATTACATAAAAAGAACTAGAAATTTTGGATTCAAGGGAAATAACTCTTTGCTTTTTTTATAATTTTGTTATTTGTTTTGGGAATTTCGAACACATATCCTTTGTCATTTAGTTTTTATACATAAACTCCGAGTACTCACCAACATCCTACAGTTCAACATTAAATTGGAACAATAAAATTTTAACGATAAAATTTAGTCTATGAAACCTATATTAACCACGCCTGGTACATGGATAATCTCTAAAATATACTCATCATAAATAGATTTTAAAAAGTATGAAATGACAGAAAGTGTGATTCTTCTTGTCAATTGTCTAGTTCATTACCTGTAGCAGTATATAAGATAGTGTCCAATTGATCACAGAAGACTTACTGTATCTTATATGAGATTTACAAACATGGTTTAACCTACTTTTAATTTTGAAATGCCTGTACCGAGACAGGACCATAGCGTAGGATTTCAACTTTCCGGTTTTTACCTTGATATTGCCATTTGTTATACGGAATTTCCTTTTTGACTATTCCTTTTGACTGCTACCTAGATTTCACCAAAACAGTAGTCTGTGTTGTTATTTTGAATTAATGTGGAAGAAACGACATTTGAAACTTAAAGCACAGGAATGTTAGTTTTGTTTTTCAATGCTTTAATACATCTGTGATACACAGTACAAAACCTTGCCTCTGTAGTATATTATAAACATCTTCATAGATAATGAGGAATGTTCGTGCTTTATGAAAATTTCCGTATGATGAAAAGAAGAACTAGTATGCTACCGAAACGATAGTACGGAGCGATATGCAGTGAATAGGTTATTCGTTCTGGGCAGGAGATTGTATTTTCTGGTCCGTTATCTAGAAATGTAGATCGATATTACGACAATTTGAATTGATCGATCGTGCATCACATTATAAGTTATGGTGGGGATTCTTGAAGATAAATGACTTTTGAAATATTTATACCGTATTGATTTTACGGGATAACGACCTATATTACATTTGTGTCATTATTTTTCTTTATTTTAATTTTTTTCCTTTGGGGGGGGGGGGTAAATAATTATTTTACTGTCCTGTACATGTCATGTATATCAGGTTAATCTTCTACCAAATGTATCATTAATCCCATCATTATATAACAAGAACCCCATTGAACTGTTTATTCCGAAACGCATATAACACAATACAATTGCCATAAAATTGAAGCAGAACAAACCTGTAATGTGTACGGTAAAGAATACGATATACTGACTTATTATTTTTTGTTTGAAAAAAAATGTATTTATGGTTTGATAGAATTCTATGTGCAAAGTTTGTATCTATTTTGGTGAATTTTAGAATTCCCACAAAATAGCGAAAAAATGCGATATATTTACAAACCTCTCAGATATGGTCTTCTACGACCTTATTTGTCAACTCAGATAACCACGCATGTATTCATCATAAACATACACAATTATTATCATAAGGGTCACATACATGTTGATAAGTCATGTAACTTCAGGAAAGTTCTATATCTTTAATCCATATGCGAATTCTGCTCATTGGTGAAATTATGAAATTTTTTTCTGATTAATTCTCATTTGTATTCCCAAAACAAAAGAGCAAGTAATACCATTATTAAGAGAATGTTATTAACGTTCAACTAATTACGGTACAGATTAACTAGCATTTTATAGTTTTAAAAGTAATGAAATTATTATAGGATCTAAATTTGTTTGAAATATACGATTTTGAATTTCCATGGGTTCAGTTTCTATTTTATTATGATTAATATTATTATTATGTATCTATGTATTTATATAACGCTCTATTTTTCTTCAAACCAAAGGGCAACTTACCAAGAGTTACTGCTCCCATGCTTATCTCTGGAAAAGACATATAAGGAGAGATAAGAGGGAATGTACAGCCACCAATCGAAGCGCCCCTCCCTAATATTGGGGGTGCATGAAATCTTGATTTTTGTTATAATTTAAGCACTTTGCTCGGAATTTTAGTAAATAAAATTCTGGACCTGCCTTTGATTTTTTAGCAAATTTTATTTTCTTTAAATATTGAAATTAACTTATTAATAAATAAAACATTTATCGGTGAAATTTTACAGATTGTGGTTATCGTAAACTGATGGATGTTAATAATATCGAATAAAAAAATTATAAATCATATAAATATTGCAAATTTCCGTATGTTGATCGCGTGTTTGTACTAGAGAAGCATTATGTATGGCTTATGCAGATTTATCAAAAATATCTTATAAAAATAGTAACAGAGATTAAAAGTGTTCAAAATATTATTCATCAGTTCATGATTTGTTCAATCAGAAGAGCAGTCCAATTGACAATCTTACTTACATTTAGCTGACTGTAAATTGTGTTGTCTGGTCAAAGGATTCTTTGCTTTAAGTACCTTATCAGTAAAGGGGTTACTATCACGACATGAAGGGTGAGAAAATGGTGTAAGAAGGCCATATGACATAGGTCTAAGTCTCTCTTATAAATGTATTATATAAGGTATTTTAAGGACAATACCAATATGTTTGGATTTAGCACAGACATTTTATGCACCGTTTGCCAGATTACGTTTATCGTTATTATTCATTTTATTCAGGTATCTTTTGTCCGGAAAATTGTTCGATTTTAAATTTCAAAAATATGTTGCCAAATTTAATTTTGTTGAAATTATTGAGAAAAAGGACGGATATGGTGATACGAAACAAAACCTATATGCAAAACATTAAATACTCTCAAAGATCACGAAGTGTAAACACACATTTGGGTAAGCTCTGAACGGCCCTGGCAATAAAACCATTAACATATATGTTAACCGAATAAAGACATTAAGGTATGTTGATGGCCAACATCCCCTGACTGTGTACATGCGCATGTTTGTGGTGGGGTTAAACTAGTTTTAAAAGGCCAAACCACCCCCCCCTTTAATGTAAGGTCAACAATGCATTGACAAACAAACATACATACTGCATTCATTGAAAGCTAGCTCAGAAAATATTAAAGAATGACAATATCATCAAAACTATCAGCACTAGAAGTACCCGGTCACTAAAAGTTTGCCTGTTTAGTACTTGCCATAACTCGTTAAGTATAGTACTTAACGAGTTATGGCAAGTACTAAACAGGCAAGATTTAATGTAGTGCAATACTATAATATGACTTATTTTTACGTAGGGTACAATTAGGGGTCGAGTATTTCTATTTATGAAAACAATTTCCAATGAACAGAAAATAATTTGAAAAGTGTATCCTATAGGTACCAGTATCGTATTTTATATCCTTGAGCGGGTGTACGTCAAAACATGGATGCTAAATATAGTGCATTTTCTTTTTGCCTCTCTACAAACTAATGTTTTGTCAAAAGATATGAACAATGACTTATAAAATAGAGCAAACATCACACTGTAAGATGAAGAACTTTTTAAAAAGAAAATCTAACATAATATCATAAAAATGTTCCACTGAAAAGGTTGGTTTGGTGAGTGCAAAATGAAAGTGAAAGTAGGGAAAATTGCTATTTATAGTTCAAGACTACTTTTCTGTCCGATCTTCGTGGACTCACCCTATTTTCTTTGCGGGAAATTATTTTTTCCCATGTCCTTAGAAATGCTACATAAGTGAAAGTTTTATTGAATCAATTTACATATTTTTCAAAAAATCTTTAAAAAAAATATGCACTTCACTATAGAAGTCTATGGGAACATTAATACGATACTGAGACCTATACAAATAAATCTATTTAGGAGGTAGACCTAAGGTAAGGGACATAAGTCTTGAAATCAGTGATATGTTTGCATCATATTCAATTTCACTAAAGCCTATCAAGCATTCATTTAATACAGAATTAAATCAATCCAAGTTACTTTGATGCTTACATGAGATTGGTGTTAAATACATCACACAAACGTTCAAATGATCTCTAAGAGTTATGTCCCTTACCTAGGTCTACCTTTATAAAGGCAGTTGATAAATTCATCGGATTTTGATTTAAAGAGGTTATTTCTTCAGAGATACTATAAGTAATATCCAAATGTCTTGTACTGTAAAATTCTGATGATATATATGTTTTTAGTTCAGAAAATAAAACTATTATCTGCCATTCTTTGATATGATTTACATAAGTTTCTTAAATGACGTGTTTCATTCATAATTGTCAACTTTCCTTTCATCTGTGGCAACATTCCTTCAGCACCGGCGTATGGAGTGTTCATATCACAACTCATACGTTGTGCCAGAGCTTGCCGAAAATACACAGACTTTTTGTATCGCGCTAGACTTCTAACAAGTAGGTTTCTGGAACAGGGTTATGTTGCTACAAGATTGAAGTCATCACTACAGAAGTTTTACGGTCATCATCATGAACTCGTGGATCGTTACGCTGTATCCATCTGCGCTGTGAAAACTGATTTTTTCAAAGTGTCATAGTTTTCATTTCCTCTTCCGACTGCCCCGGACTTAACTTTTTTAGCACCTTGGCGGGTGTTTCTAGAAAAACAGAGGACGTTTACCCTACCGGTGCACCTGGTCCATGCTCCCAGTTTTTAGTCGAGTTGCTTTGTTACTTTGTATGTAATATTTTAGTTACTAAATGTCCTTTGTGGTGTATATCTGTTTTCCATGTCTGGTCTTTGTCCCTAGATTACATTATTTTGATTACAGCAAGAATCTTGGTTCCCTTGATTACTCTTTCAAAGCTCTTAAGACCACAGCCATGGTTAAAAGAAATATATAAACACATGACCAACATTTCGTGCAACACATCTTTTTCAAGAATATGATTAAACTAGTCCCATTAGAATCGAAATAAATCACGAAAAATCCATTTTATCACGAGCTGGCCATTTATGTCGTTATGTAAGCCCTCGATATCGATCGGGGTAAAACAATGCGACATTCACAGATGATCCGCCCGTGGTACAAAATGGTAAAATGGAGTTTCTGTGATTTATTTCTTAATCGATTAATATTGAGGCTCTTACTATTCCTGTTACTTGTAGGCAACGTAGTTAGCGGATAACTAAAATACTAGTTTCTGTTTCGGCGCCAAACTTGTTTCTTCTTATTTGCAAACAACAGAACGTTTCTACACGTTTTTTTTATCAAGAAATCAATGTTGAGGGAAATAATGATAAGTACATATCTTGCAAAAAAAAGTATTTTAATTCTTTTAAGACTGCTCAACAATGTTCATAATATTAACTACCATTTGCTTGTTGAAAGCAAATGTATTTCATCACATTTTTACCAGAGATGCTCGGAAAAGATGTTCCGTTTATAACGAATAATCTATCTATCCCTCATTATCAAATGTAATATATGAGGTATCCACTTGCACAGTTACAGCTTGTTCGTTAAAACAGTGGACTTGTCATAACCTAAACAAATGTCCGTATGGCCTCGAGATATGTAACAAATCAAATGGACAGAAATCTTTGCTCAATTTTTAAAGTGCACATTAGACCAACGATATGTCCAGGATTTGCTTGTAATTTTGTCTGCATCATGTGAAGCAAAGTCATAGATATGTTAATCGAGCATTCATAGTCTACGCTTTATCCGAACTCATTGTAAGATTGTTAAGAATAAGCTATGTTATTCAAAGATGCGCCAGTTCCGGTGTATTGTTGATAGTATTTGCCTGAGAATTTCTTGGTTTATGATTACACAAACATAAATGGATTAATGCAATTTGTATTCTTGAAACACTGTAGCGTTCGACATAGCTGAGGCCCATCACACTACCTTGCTTGTATCAACGGAAATTCATTTTGTTTCATGACAATATGTATTGTATGACTATTGATTCAAATCATCAAGCCAAAAAAATATGAAAAACAAAAGGAACACATTCAATCAACAAAGAAATGTCCAGATGTATTAATATAAAATTGAATTACAAATCTAATTTTGTAATATGCATTTCATTGAGATCAATCTTACAGGTGAAAGCGTCTTTTTATGTGAGACACTCGTCAGCAATGGCTAATGTACCTCGTCACATTTTTTAATCACCTGACAAAGGCATTAGATCCAAAGAGCCGGAAAGTCATTGCCAGTGCACCTCATAACATTTTAATCCTTATCAGAAGAATGAAAGTCGGACAAAACATGTTCGAACGAAATGAACCATCAAATCTAGATGACGTTTAGTCGTAAACATTACTTTGATTCATAATAAGGAACAAGGATAAATGTGACGCGTTTCACTACATAACGTGAAATAAAAGAAAACGTATTTAAAATGATTACTCAATGTAAAAAAGGGAATGATCATGTTGACACAAAAGTACCAAACTATATAAAATTTATATAAAATTCAGACACTGCCAATAGTCGAAATGATTCAAGTTTGAAAAAAAAACATCCAAACAAATGATACTCTTTCGATGTTTTACATAATTGTATGAAACTATAAGGCTTTCTGCATACAGAGTTGCATTTTGAAATATATATATATATATATAGAGAGAGAGAGAGAGAGAGAGAGAAAGAGAGAGAATTTGCCATTTTTTGCGACGTGACTTGCACAACCGAAAATACCATTTACCTTCTCCAGTGCCGATGTGGTATGCAGTATGTTGGCGAAACAGAACAACCTTTCAACAGGCGTATGAATGGTCATCGCAATGATTTCAAATGTAAACCAGACCTCCCTCTAAGTCGCCATCTTAGATCCGCCGGACACACCCAAGAGGATCTCCACAACATTGTTGTTACGATCTCATAGAACATAATAAAAACTGGTCAAAATGTAAAAGAGTGTCTCGGGAAAGCTTTTGGGTGAAGGAATTACAAACAATTTCTCCAGATGGAATAAACGAGAAAAAATAATCAATTTTTAGGTATTGGTCGAAGGCTGGTACAGCACTACATGCTATACATCAATACGCCGTACTACTATATTTTGCCTTTTTTAAATTGTTTTCCAAAGTTAATTTTTATTTTTAATTTTGATAAAAGACCCCCTTTGTTATTTTCATTCAGGCTCCTTATCATTTGCTTATGTGTGCCTTTGATAAAAGTACAATCACCCACAGCGTACGTGATTCCCCCGTGCAGGTCCGGGTGTTAAAAGAATAGGCCTGCAGCAGCACTAAGCTTGTCGTAAAAGGCGACTAAATAGTGCTCAGAAACCTAGGCGGGGGCTAGGCGCCCTGCCCACAGAGCAACAGGGATGTGTGCCCCAGGTGGTGGAATAGGGTACCCTGGCATGTTACATGCTGGGGTTGTCAGGCTATAATACGGAAAACCTGACCGTAAACCATAGTAGTGCACCGTGTTGGGACATTATGTCACGTTCCTCGCACGTTAAAGAACCCTGCTGTAGTATTCGATAGGAGTAGGAATCTTTGCGCTCCGCCACAGGAGGCTAAATTTCCCGACCTTACCCATCCCCCTTTTTCTGGTAGCAATCGAAATTTCTCGACCCTATTATCCTTGTGTCCCATCCTTTTTTTTTTTCATTTCATGTTCATATTATCAACCATTTCATGTTCATCGTCTGAATATAGCTGAAATACTGCTGCTCGGACGTTAAACCCGAACAAACAAACAAACAAAGCGTACGTGATCCAGCTTTTCAAGTTTTATGCTCATTAGGTTTTATGAGTTTTATGCTGAAGAAAGATATCAATTATCCGAAATATTCAATGTAAATTTTACCATCTACTGGTAATGTTAAACATATTTAGACGTTCATTTAATTTATTGTTATGTTTCGCACCGTTTTTAACGATTTATCACCCGTAAGAGTGATTGTTGACTTTTATTTAGACGATTAATTATATAAATAAAAGTGACTCTTATGGAGTTTTTTGATAAACATGAATCATATTCAGGCTGATATTTATAAGGACGGCTGTTTCTTTAAGCACTTAAATCATAGGTCAACATAGGTAAGCCTATCAGACAAATGTATAATTATTCTTTGAGATCATTGCATGACACTATCATGTTGGAAAATATGTCCCTGTGGTGAGCATTAAGGAAGGGTATATACATATTGAAATTTTAACAATATGCTTTGTGTTGAAAAATCAACTTAGCATGCCTTTTATTTATGTAAATTGATATTTAATCTCAACGGAAAATACCTTTGAACCAACTGCTTTCGTTTATTTTTCAAGTACGACGAAATCATGAAAATAAATCGCCCGAATAAGTTCATTTGTTATGAATTACGTACTAGAAAGATCGCTAGTCGTAAAAATAAATAGAAGCGAAATGGAATTGATATCCTGTAACACGAAAATAAATTGGTTTATAATATATAAAGTTGAGTTTTCATTGCAATGAATACTCTTTTTACTCCCCATGGTCAAAAAGTCTTTCCTATCGAGTTATATTTCAGATGCTCTCATAACTGAAACTGCTAGAAATTGCGACTGTGATCCCTATTTTCTGGATAGAGCTCAGCGGCTCAAAACAACCAAACCGCTTACTACTTACCAAATTAAATCATTTTTATTGAAACTTTAGTAGAATAGAAACATACTATCATTAAACAAATATTTTTATGGTTTTGATGATAACACGTTTATGAAATCATACAGACAACTAAAAGCAAACAGGCATCCTGGTTATAATCTTGAATATTTTAATTAAATGATAAGAATTGATAAATAAAAAAGGATAATAGCGTAACGAATACGTTATAGAAATTATCGAAATTGTTAAATAATTATGATAAAAGTATCCTCAAAATGATATCATTTACCAATAATTTGTTTAATGATACTGTTATATAAAATGTATTCGTTGACGTTATATTTTAAAGCATGTGTTTATTATCAAATTTGTACTTCTTGAATCATTGTAACTAACATCTTTTTTTTCTTCAGAAATTGCAGCATTTCAGCAAACATTGTCTGCATCCGACAACTAAATCTAAGTGGGTTCTTGTTTCCAATATTCTTTTATTCAAACATTTTTTTTTTATGTGTAAAAAGGGCGTGGTGCTTTCATAATTAATTGCTTTTAAGGAGGAATACCTAGGGTAAGGGACACAATTCTTACTTCATGTTCTTTGTTGTATATGTCTGTTTTCCACGTCTGGTCTTGGTCCCTGGATTACGTTCTTGTGATTACCGCTATAACCTTGGTTCCCTTGATTTTTCTTATAAATCATTGGAACGTTTTTATACACTATTTTACATCAATATCATGTAAGCATCAAAGTAACTTGGACTGATTTCTTCTGTCTTAAAGGAAAGCTTGAAAGGCTTTGGTGAAATTGAATATGATACAAACATATCACTGATTTCAAGAGTTATGTCCCTTATCCTAGATCTACCTTCTTCATAATATGGTATTGGTTTGTAATCTATCGCATATATGGGATTATCAAACCTGTATAAACCGAACCAATTTTCAAATTCAAATGAGGTTTGGTTTACTTAGGTTCAAAATACATTTAAAGTGATATAAAGGGACTTACAAATTGTCTAGTGTAGAAAAAATTACACTTTAGTCAGGTTTTTGGTTAAGACAATTTTCATTGTAAAATCAATCCCAATGAAACTTCTTGACATTATCATTTGAGTCAATTTTATTTCTGTAGTATATTTTAAAAAATCTTAAACTATCTCACATGTTCAAATGATACAAAAGTTTCCGATTACCCTTAATGAATATTTTCAACCTATATCTTCTGATTACGTAAAGGAATATCGCTTAAAAACGAATTAAAGCAGATGATTTTCTATGTACATACAAAAGGCAAATATATTTATCTGGTTATTTAATCAATATTTTGTACATGTATAAGAGGTAATGGAATTATACCTTATACACTTAACATAGCTAATATTTCTAGGTGTTTTTTTTTTCAGTTTCCGGTTGTATCCCAGTCGCCGACGACCATTATGTCAAGTTCAAACTATTGTCTTCCTTGACAAACTAAATATTTTTTAAGAAGGTAAATTTTCCTTAGAAAAATTCAAAACGTCTGAATTCACTCACGCAACAATCCTGTGAAGCCATTTCTCATTAACACCATACCCGTTCATTTAAAAACTTGAAAACAAAACGTAATGTCCTGCTCTCCTAATGGCACTATAAACATATTGCTGTGAAAGATTTAAAGAAGTTGGTTGCTTCTAATATCTAAAGGTATTAGGTATATGAAGGGTATTAACAAAATTAGTGAACTAATATAATCTAGGCAGTACTGGAGGGGAATAGTCTAAAAGGACAGTCCGCATAACAAATGACATTTCATGACTTGGTGCAGGCTTTTCAAAATGAAAGGTGGGTTAAACCGGGTTTTATTGCACGCTTAACCCCCGCTTCCATTCGTTATTTCAATGCATATTCCACACAGTTGGCTAGCATTAAATTGCCATTAGTCAAAATCGGTTAAACCAGTAGTCAAAACAGTACAGAAGATATTAATGATATATAAGTGAAAATAAAAAGAATTAAGTAGCACTCCAAGTAAGACTCGTGCAAAATGTGATTCATGGCTGAAAGCCTAAATATTTTTATTTTTGATATTTTGTTAAAAATGGTATAGTTAACAGAAATTAACATGGGGCTTTTCATATAACCCGTGTTCTTAGAAGATAAAAATTATATATAATTTACTGGTTAATTCAAAATTAAGGGAGATAACTCAGTAAATTACACTCAATTACAATAGAAACTGTTGGATTTTCAGTGTGGATTATCTCGAATAATAAGTACAAGAAATTAATTTGTAGACATTATGTAAAAACCATCTATAATCTGCTTCTCAGAAACAGAAAATTTGTCAATAAGATATGGATATCGGAAATAAAACTTTTTTTTTTGGCAGCGCATGAGACGTGTTCAAAAGACTGTCTTTTAGGCAACGGTGGCAACTAAAGAAGTCAGAATAGTCCCTACTAGCTCTGATATATCTTAACAACTGAGAAATATAAACACCATATGCAGGGCTAGTTGGTATATTACTGCACAAGAAAAGGATATTTATGATCGTCTCGTTTATCATATACAGTTGTATACTGAAATGACTACTGTCGTCAAATTTGAGGTGAAGGTATAAAATGACGCGAAAGAAGCTGTGTCAGCAGTCTCTTAATTTTTTAGTTCTGGTGGATAAATAAATGAACGCCATTCTCCAAATTTAGGATTATTAATGGAGAGAATATCGACATATGTATAGATATGTGAAATTGAATGATCAAGACTCTTTAACCTTTTTATACAAGAGTTGGAATGAACTCCGATTTATAAGAGCAATGAAACAGACCAGCTAGGGAAGGGGCACAATAAAGGCCCACTGGATATGTCGATACTTTGATGAAAAATATCCGTCTAAAGAGACAAATATGCATACTGATCACTTGTTGATTTTAATACCACTACGCCTTCGAATTGTTTCACAGTCTTTTTGTAGTCTTTCCTTCACTGCGGACTAAATTTCGGTGAGCCGTAAAGACAGCTCCATTGTTGAACAAGTTGATGATCTTGCTATGTATTTTCGCTTGTATAGGTTTTTATGTAGTTTTGAAATCCAATATATATGTAAGTCTTCAGACTTCTCGTTTGAAGTATTGTACAATGAGTACATAAAGGACTTGTGGTTATCTAGTGAGTAAAGTTCTGGTTCCCGTTACTTCTTTCTCCTCTTTATCCACACTCTTGCATAATCTTCACTTGTGTCCATTATGATTTAAGAGGGAGTCCATGCAAAAAACAGGCAGTGGGTGGTACATGACAAATTCTTCATTTCATGTTACAAATTCATCTTTTCTCAAAGATGAGTTGGTTTTTGATTAAATGCAACGGTTCAAGAGATATAAATTTTATTAAAAACAAAAAGCACTGAAATTCATTGAAAAAGAGATAACTTGTTCATTTTGTGTCAAATTTGGTTGTTTTCTTACAGAACTGTAAAAGTTTTATTCTTAGCCATCCATTCTCGATTTTAATAAAAACCTTTGTACTATTGAACATATATGTTATAAATATTACATTGGAACAAAAAATTCCGTGAGATAAAATTTACCCTGTGCCACCTATATCATAGGATCTGCCTGCTTTTTACGTGGACAGCCTCTTAAAAATCGTGGTACCAGTTTACTTGTTGCGGTTTTCTAAACTTGGAGCTGCGAGATATTCTTATTTAGAATTATGTTCAGGTCACTAGTGATGACATGACAAAGGGGGTTGTAAAGAAAAGAAGATTTGGAAATCAGTATCAACTGTCATGATTGAAAGATACATGCACATGTATACAGTTTAGTTACTAGCAAACACTGTGAGAGCTAAAAGAAAAAGCATTGCTTGGTTTTGAAAATTTAAAGACGTTTTCTTAACACTCGGAAAACAAGCTGGTGGCTGCCGTGATCTTAAGTTGTAATGTATATCATTGTCGACTGCCATGTAAGATTTACATTTAAAGAATAGCCAAAACGGCAATGTATTTAAACAAGACATAGTTTGCTTAAGAAAATTCAATGACGTTTTCTAACACTCCGATACAAGTCCGTGAATTCCGTGATCTAAAGTTATTATGTATATCATTGTCAACTGTCAAGAAAGATGTACAGTAAAATGATTACTACCAACAATGTATGAGCTAAGCGATCTAGTTCGCACTAAATAGAGCTAAACATGGGAATAGAACGTCAGTTATAATCGCAACAATCAATATAGGATCAGAATTCGTTAAGCAAGATAGACAAATAAAGACGTTTTTTCTTAAGAAAAACATTTCCCACTAGAGTGCAATCAATTTATTTTGCTATAAATAGAACGGAAAAGTTAATAAATGGGATCTTTGAAGTTTCGTTTAGACATTTTGGTCACAGAAGGAAATTTTACTCAAAGTGTCCTATCACACATGAAATGCTTGCTATGACTGTTATTGGATTTTTAATGGGAAAACATTATCAGATATTTGGCTGCAGAAAAATAGTAATTCAATCAACAAATTTGATAATGGTACATTTACTTCGATTTTCTATGCAATAACTTGGTAGTGGTCATAAATTTTGTTTCATGGTTTTGGAGGAACGTTTAATTGAAAGTGTAGAGTAAATGTAATAAACACGTGTATGATCCTTTTTTTTTTTTGTCTTATCAAAGCTATGCATCAGCTGCGGACTTTGGCATGTTTTAAGAACTTGAGGAATTTCAACGAGCAGGGAACAATAATTATAGGATGCTCTAGGAATAGAAACAAATAACGAGAATTAAAATATCTAGTACGCCATGCACTGCAATGTTAGAGTTTTGTCTTTCATTTCCATGTGCCTTGGTGCAATAGCAGTTGGTACAATGGCGTTAGCAGTTGCCACTGACTCGTGGCTTTTTACAGAAGAAGAAATAATATATGAAGGAGTTAATGAGACGGTGAAAATTTCAACGCGGACGGGTCTATGGAGGGTCTGTACAGTCAGTAAGTAAATACTTTACATACTAATGCTTTGAATGTTTTGATGTAGGCTTTTACTCTACGTGTTTATTGCTCAGGCAAAACAAAAATAATATGTTGGTTTCATTACCCTATCTACCCAGTTTTTGTTTGTTTTTTTGTTTTTTGTTTTTGTTTTTTTTTTTGTTTTTTGTTTTTTTTTTTTGTTTTTTGTTTTTTTTTTTGTTTTTGTTTTTTTTTGTCCAAGCACCGTCAAAGTGTAGATTGTTTCCCGATTAACTCAATGTAAAATGTTTTTTGTTTGTTTTTTTTTTGAAAAATGAAATAATTTTCCTACCTACCTATCCTATTTTTTTCTTGCTGGTGGCGGGAAACAAGACTTGTTATTTTTGGCATTGGTTGCAAGTCCGTAGATAGCATAAGATTCTTATCAATATTCATCTAAATCTCGACATTGCATGCAAATTATAAAATATGGTCGAATTTTGACTGGTTTCGCAATAGATTTTTTGTCTTCTTCAATAATACTGTAGCATGATGTGAACCCACGCAAATTTACGTCCTCAATGACTAATGCGTGAAAAGGTGGGCTAATTTCAAGTTAAACATATTTATTGCAAAATATAAACGGACAACACATGTAATACACTACAAACTGCAGTTCGACTTAATATTAAGCAATATTTGACCTTTCGTCGTGAAAAAAATTGATAAAACCAAAGGAGTAAACAATGGACTAGTCGGCGGTCAATTAAGGCCACAATTTCTTCTCAATGTACTTTGTTTTTAATGACTCATATACAAAATTAAGAAAAGAACATTTATATGTTTGCAGGGTATATAGGATATAAACAAGTTTTATACTTTTATAAAATCGACCTTATCTCGAAAAATAGTCTTTCTAAAGACTGATGAGAAAGGTGTAGCAAAATCAATGGTAACAAAACCTCCCAGTGATAGATCTATAGATCTTGAAAATGGTGCGGTCTAGAAAAAGGGGGTAAAATGCTATTATTTGTGCATTTTTGCCCAAATTTTGCACGAAATTAACCCGACAAAAATGGGGGTCCGACCACCGAAACCCCAACCTCACGATCCCCCACTGCATCGGCTCATGCACAGAATGGTTTGTGTAGGAGAATAAAAAGCACGACTGGGCCAGTTTTCATACATTTTATGTGCAAATACGAAAACAAGCCTTAGAAATACGACGTAAAAACACTGTATCAGTTAATGCCAGTTATTTCATAAGAATCTTCCAATAGGCTTTGAGCTGATAATAAAAACACGAAAATTAAAACACAAAATTTAAAATAGTGTTCATTGCAGTCACGAAGAAAATACTGTCAATACAGTGAATTCTGCCTAATCCGATCCCCATTTGGATTTTATATTAGTTCAGTTTAGACAGGTTTTGATTGTTTTTTTGTCAAACGTAAAAGATTGCCACCGCTTATGTTTTACAATAGTGGAGGGAATCAAAATATGATACGTCGTTCTGACTATAAAAATACCTTCCTATTTATATGTTTAATACATGTACTTCCTGCTAACAGCAAGAAAAATATAGTAGGTACGTAAGGAAATTATTTTATTTTCAATAACGTTTTACATTGAGTTAATGGGGAAAAAATTTAATCTAGACTTTAACAGTCTTTGAACCAAAATATCCATAAAATGTTTAGGGTAGGATAGATTGGGTAGCAGGAAACAGACATGTTATTTATTTATTTATTTGTCGTTGGCTTAATCTGTGGTGGATAAATTACCATCAATCATCGACTCATCCCAACAATGTACACTTTTTGTCGTGTAAAAGTGGACACATGAGCCCTGATATTACATTGTGAGAATGTCATCGACTATCAAAATATATGTACGAATGACTTTTCTATGGTTGTAACTTTTTGTGTTTTTTTTTTGTTTCACAAACAACAATAAGTCAATAGTAGATAATGAACTATAAACAAAAACAACAAATAACAATCAACAAACACCGAAAATATTTTAAACAGCTTAAACCAGGGGCGGATACAGGATCTTAGGTTAGGGATGGGGACGTAAATAGAATTAAAGACAATTTTGTGGTAAAGTTAGTGAAAAATCAAGATTTTTTTGTAAAAAAATGTTGTTTTTTCAATTCTAGGGGGCATACGTCCGGCACGCCCGTCCGCCCATGTAAACTCCCCCAAAACAGTGATGGCAGGCGTTCTATATAATTTATTCAATATATTTGTTTATGTAATGTGAATAATTTTACATTTTGTCTTTTTTTTTGTCATTTTTTAGATAAAATAACCTGTTAATGCTTCCAATTGTTCAAAGGCAACATTCTCCTTTATTTTTTGCTAATGCATTAAAGGCATTGATAATCAACGAATTTCATTGGACACACGTAACACACAAAAAAATTCAGGACGACAATTCCTCGATTAACTATACAAAATGTATCTCTAATTGTTATCGCATGCGAAGATTTAATTTTAAAGATTTTCAATCGTTATTTTCACAAATATTTTTTACAGTTGTGTTTGAATTGAGATATCCGTTTTGTCTCGTCACATCCACAATTGAGTCCTCCCACATAAAATTCAGACACTGCCAATGGTTGAAGTGATTCATGATGTAGGAACATCCCCAAGCTATGCCTTTTTGGTTTACGTATTCGTCATTTTACCTAAGATAGTCTTTTCTGTTTCCTGATCTGTATTTTTGAGAATCAAGCTTTCATTTGAAACAGAATGAAATAAATCCAAGTTACTTTGATATTTACATGATGTAAAATGCTGATCATGAATACAAACGTTCCAATGATTTGTAAGAGTTATGTCCCTTACCCTAGATCTACCTCCTTAAAGTGGATATCACATCTAAAATAATGTGTGCATATAGGCACTAAGAGACAATAACAAATAGAATCTTACCTGATTTTTTTCACAAAAGTATAAAGGGTGCTTTGGTAAGGGAAGCGTAAAATATATGTCAAAAAAACAAAAAGTTTTTTTAAACAATGGGCTTCAAATTAGAGTATGTCGTAACAAGAACGTTTTGTATAAATTTTACTTCAAAGTTGAATGAAGAAAAGGTGTTTTTCTTATCATGTAATTGCATTAAATTTGGTAAGACATACACGTGAAAATCACACGAAGATTATTAATTAACTTCACATGAACAACATTTACCTGTGTACACAGTAAGTCGGAAAACTACCTGCAATTATAGTGGTTTACCCTGTGTCCGGTGCAACCTTAATCCGGTGATATCACGACTTCGGATTTTTTTTGTAACGAGGAAGAGGGGATTGCACGTGTGGACTGTACGTCATCAAGGTCATGTCAGTAAGTGGTAACTAACATATTTAAATCAGTTCAACCTTCTAAATACAGTATATTATTCTTTTTTATAAGTTCGCCATCGTTATCTACTGTATACCCTAAAAATCCGTGTATGCATTCAACATTAGATTCATATCCTAATGTTGATTTTCAAACTGCAATTTAATAAACAAAACTGATTAATAATCTGCTGTGAATGAGACATTCCTCACCAAATTAAAATGTCAATCAAATGCGGGCATGGCCAAGAATTTCACCTTTGCACCAGAATAGGTTAAACAAAAACAATAATGGGGGCCGATAACCATAGTCATTCATCCAGTCCATAAGTAGGTCAGCGCTTACCATCATAATATTTTTTTCTACATTCCATAGAACAAACTCCAGGCCACGTGTATAGAAACAAAACGTGTTCATCAATTGTCTTCAATTTTTATCAGAGGCTTAAGGTTTTCACTACCAAAATGGGTTAACCCACTGTACTGCATATTCAATTTACTGTTCGTTTATTATCGTATTTAAATCTAACCACGAATATTTTTCCTCCTACTTTAATTTTGCAACATTCGTAAATTGATATTGGAAAAGTGTTATTGGTAAATTATCATATGTGTTTTAATGGAAGTCTAGATATTAAGGGAGGTTTCAATTATCAAATTATTATGTAGCTGGTCGATTAATCATAGTCATGTTTGGTTGCTTAAGTAACTTATCGTTCCTATTAAAAATACTTTTACCAATTATTCTGCCACTATACGGACAAATATAAAGTTCGATTGCTTTTCAGAGATTAATAGATTCGAGCACTCGACCTAGCAATACATACTGTGTATTGATTACTTATTGAGTTTTTAGCGAGATTGGTAGAAAATAAATAGTAATGATTTTTAAAGAGTGTTTTTTTTCTTTAATTCAAGTTGAAGATAACCTAAATACACCGAGGCACGATTGCTATTTGTACTGCAGTATCAGATTTCAAAGGTCATTTCATAGTTGTTGCGCCGAACAGTATGTAAAGGGTGAAAATTTAGCATATTTTGCTGCCCTCTAAAACGAAATGTGTTTTCTTTGTCGAGACTGAGTGAATAAATAACTTCTATAACCTTTCAATGATGGCAAGTTGGTCCTTTGATTTTCAATTCATTTCATTGTGGTCTCTTATGCGAAGCGCCGTTTTTGTCACCGTGGCAATGAATGTCACGTGATAGATCTGAGTGATTTTCTGTATACATGAAAATCCATTTCTGTTCGAAATAACCTAAATTTCAAAGCACATCACCAAAAACTCATTTTAGTACAGTCTGTAATCAAGATACAATAAGCAATAAATGCTGCGATGTCTTTCAAGATACGATGTTCTGAAAAAAAGTAGATAAAAGCACGTTAGGACAACGTTCCTACAGATGAACCAAATGTTTCCTTGTGTCGATTAATATCATCAGTCATTATTTTCCTTATAAACCAAACATTGTCATATGAATATCGCAATTCTCGGGAAATAGAGATAATTGGAAATCTATGTACAAGCAACTTGCAAAGGATGTAAATAGGTTTCACACAATATCAAAATCCCTATGGAATTGATCACTCAAAACCTTTTACCCTGCTAAAAGTATTTAGCTTATTGACTGTTCGTTCATCCATCTTGTTTCGAAGTCACATCGATTGATGTCTATAGTGTGAAAAAGGGCATCCACATTACATAAATGTAAAACGCACAAATAATAGCCGTGAATAATCTGTCAAACAGAAAGAGATGCTTGAATTTTTTATAACAATGGTGATAAAATCAGATTAAACGAGAACGTATTTATAGAACTTGGCCTAGTTACCTTAAATATACTTGCTCTCTGGTTTTTAGTATAATCAATCAGTTCGCATTGTTTCGTTTTGTTCCAATCTTAAATTTTATCTAAGATTGAGTGTTTAATTAAAAGAAATTTAATTTCATTTAACTTTGAAATTATCGATGATTCAAGCTCTGCTGACAGACATTTATATAAATACCACTTCAACATCCGGTACATGCGAACTGTAATATCGGTATGCTGTACATACACGTACCGTATTTATTGATTTTGTAAATACTTCTGTGAGACATTGCTGTGCATTTAAAAAAAATATATATCACTAAAGCATATATACTATATGTTTTCTTATAATGTGAGGCGACGACCACGAAAGTTGGCATATCTTGTGTCAGATCCCATTTTCTATTTTGCAATTAAAACATGTTTGAACACAACAATATCATAAGAATCAATGTCTTTTAACATCCGTCGTTTGGTTCCACCAATGGCTATACTACAGTGCATTGCAGAATATCCTGATTTCCAAATCTTTTCATATGCTCCTCATGGACCTGTATTTTGACGGAATTTTACTGTTTACCCCTGTCCGTCGGTCCGACCGTCCGTCTTTTCTTCCTTCAATAAGCTAGTCGATCTAAACCCCAAAACGCGTTGAAAGATTTTTCTTAAATGTTGGAAGAGTGTTGGTAACTTGGTACATGTATCAAAGAAGATTTTTTATGATTTGTTTAAACGTAAAATGAGAACGAGATGTTTATCTCGATAATATCATCTTGATGACATCACTCAGATTTTTCCGATTTTTTCAATCATTAGAGACAATAACATGACTGTGGTAAAGCATTTTATCAGCATGTTTATTGTTTTAATAAAGAAATTCGACAACTCTGTATAGATATATGGAATCTTTACATTCGTTTGATTTTGAAATTTTATTCCTATAGAGATGGTTAACATAGAAACTGTAGACAATAATGGATAATAGATCAGTCTTAACAGTCTTGGTTCCTTCTAAATGGGTGTCATCTTAAAAATTACAAAATATCAATTGACTTCGAATTGCTCCACTTACCAACATGTCTAACATTCTTAAGCAGCACATAACCGAACATATAGACGACGCATTTCATACATCAGTAATTTAGTATGATTGAATACAAAATAACGTGCTGTATTTTGGTCATCATGTTACTCGTTAACAATAATTGATTTAAAAATATTTTTCAATTTCAGTTTCAAGTATGCCAGACATTTGTGTGAACGTTGGATACGAAAATGCTGACAAAGGAAGGGAGGACCAGCAGGAAACATCGATGGCTATCATGAGTATGTACTTTTATTCCCCCCAAAAAATGCAGTAAGATCTATTTCGCGAATTATTTCTTTTTCAACGCGAAATAGATGTTGTTGGTAAATAAGAGAGAGACTATCATGAATAGATAGTAATTTTAGTAGGGTGCTAATTTTGGCGTTTTTTTAACGGTCTGTCTAAAACACCAAAATAAATTCCTCGAAATATTTACATGAGCATCCGCCAAAATAAGAAACACCATATATTTCGTATACTTTTTTAGTTGAAAATCGCCAAATTAAATTGACACTCGCTAAAATAGCCCGCCATACGGTATATAGTTTAATCTTAGATTTATTAGTTTTTAGTTTTGAAATTATTAGTTTTTTCTTAGCTTTTACACACACCTGTTTCGAAGATTTCCTTGTTAACAGATTTTAAAGTGTGTGTGGGGGGGGGGGTGGGTCTCGAACTGAAAAGGAAGCAAAGAAGGCTTCAGGTTTTAACTTATACATACACCCCTAAATACGAATTGTTTCGTTTCTTTTGGTGATTTTACGGGTGTCCCCCAACATTCCTAAATATTCACTACCTTGCTCCTTTGGTTATGTCAGTTGTCAGGCAAAATGTGTATAAGAAGTGGCACATGAACTACAAATACACAAAGATTTTAATGCATTATTCAAGTATTTATACCTCATTATCTCAAGAAGTAACTGTCAAAGTGTTTGTAAAGTTTGCCTTTTTAAGATATTGATAGTTCAAATTTAGTTGAAATCCACTATAAAGAATGACGGGAAAATTTTCCCGAACTTTTTCCTTATATAAGCAGTCAAAAAAATCTCCGTCACCAGTGCTTCAGGATAAATTTAAATAGCTTTTCAGTTGTTTTCTAGATGTATTTGAATATGTTTGAAGCCAAAAAGACCAAATTGAGGAAAATGATGTGCCACTCATTGCCTGATTCTTACACAGAATGGTACTAAAGTACTTACTTCTCATTGATCTATATCAATGCTATGTGTAAATTGAATGTATGTTCCATTGCTTGTCCTATAACACTCTTGCTCTTAATTCCAACACTACTTCCTCAAAATTGACAAGTATTTAACTAATGGTAAGATACATTTCTCAATTACGTGCATTATGACTTTTCAGTAGCAATGGAATATTTGATAATGAATCCGCTGAGATTGACAGTTTTGAGCAAAATATTATGCATACATTGTAAATGACCAAAAAGTGATAAAAATTGATTTATAAAGGGAAAACTTATAGAAGAAAGTCATTTTCTTTTATATTGAGAGGAAAATATACTAGTAAACTTCAAAGAGAATGGACATAGATGAAAGTAAACAATTTTAAGTCACCAATTTAAACTGCAATGGATGACTGAAAAACAAAAGCTGAAATTTTGAGGTAATTTTTACCGGGATACTATGTCGTTTGTCACCGTTTGTAGATCCGAAATGTTTTGTAAACTTAGGATTAAGAGGAAAAGGTAAAAACCGAGAAAAATCTTTTAACAACAAAACACCAGGAACACGCATCAATACACGAAGAACAATACTAACAGCAGAAAAGAACCAAAAAAGTACGCACTGAAAAACAAAGTTTAACAAACTCGACTAACGCTAAAAACCGTGCCGGGAGGGTGAGCATATGCAAAACTTTTAGAAACTCTTATCTGTACTATCCCGTTACCAAAGATAATTAGTGCCGCATGGAACAAACCGAAAATTTTGTGAAAGATTTCTTGGCATGCATGGTTCCGGCTGTCTGAAAAAAAGTACAGAGGTTAATAACTTTTAAACTTGAGACAGATGTATAACGTTCATTTTCACAGAAATGCATTCGTTCAATCAACTATTTACTCTTTTTACCATTAGCCCACCAATAACTATGAAAAGAAAATCTGGGAGACCATGATTATAACGATGATAAAAAAATAATAATCCAGGGATAAAAATTAAACAACGGAAACGGACACACACAACAAAGAACATGCAATAACCTAAATAACATGCACACAGAAACAAAAGTAAATGAACAATTCTGACTCCTCTAAGACGGGAACATGTACTATATGGGCAACGTTATGGTAAGCATCTTTTGCTTTTCTAGAAATATCATTCGAGTTGCTGGTACGAGAACACAATTAATTCCCCTTGGTTTTAATTGTATACGAATATAGTTCCAACTTTGGTAGTAGGTACCTTCCACATTTTTTCATATTTTTACTGGAAACTTATTTGCTGAAGTTTTGCCTCAAATTGGTAGAAAATAGGTTAAAATTACATGGGATTTTTTTTAATTAATCAAAAAAGTTGTGATTTGGTTCAGTGGAAGGTTAAAATTTAGGACTTTTAACTCAGTTCATTTGTCATGTTTACCCCATCTCCGAATTATATGTATTAATTTCAGAAAATGATGGTAAAATTTTCTACAATTTATATATAAAATCCTGTTTGTACATATCTTTAGGCCAGAGAAGTTTTATTCAGTTTGCGCCGGTGGATTTTTTTTAATCTGCTCAAATGTGTATATTGAAATGCACTTGAAAATTAATTGCGGTCTCGTGCCTGCTCATGTATATATAAAATGTCACGTCCGGGCAGACGAAGGACATCCAGGTAGACGAAAGAAGAAATCTATAACAACTTGGAAATGTGTGTGTGTAAAAAAAAAATACATTGTCGACATCTCTTTCTAGTTTCGTGACTTTAAGGAAGGAGACCTAGTGTAAGGGACATAACTCAAAAAGTCCGGGATATGTTTGTATCATATTCAATTTCACCAAAGCCTCTCAAGCTTTTGTTTGAAGCAGAATAAAATGAATTCAAGTTAATTAGATGGTTACAAGATTGATGTAAAATTCTGAAAACAAACGTTCCAATGATTTTTAAGAGTTATGTCCCTTACCCTAGGTCTACCTCCTTAATGTAAATCAATGTAAGAGCACGTTTACTTTCACGAATAACTGGAAACGGCCACTGAATAAATGAATTATTAAATTTAACTTGTAAAATATTCAAAGAAACCCATGGCGAACCTTAACGTTATTATTCTCCAAGCAACTAGACTAGACGATCAAGCAATATTTCAAAATTCTGTACACATAAAGCGACGTTTCTAATATGCTCAGCGATCTGTCAAACTTTGGACACATTAGAGAAACAATACTAGCAAGGAATTGATTTGTAATCAAGTTGTAGGCTACATTATAGTAACCTGAATTAAAATGTTAGTAGTTCGAAGTTGTTAATCACTGTTACAGTATGTGTTAGTTAGAAAAAATGAGATTTCTTCAATTTGCTTCTGACGAAGTAAGCAAATAGCATTTCGGTTAAGTACAGCATCTCCTAAGAATCATGCAAATAAATAAACAGCTTACAAGACGTTTTTTGGGACAATTTTCTTAACTATTGTAAATATTTCTGAAGTTACATTTAAAATTACAATACCAAAATGATTTTTCTAGAGCTGGGAGAGTAGTACATTAATAAAACTTCGTTTACCTAAAATATTGAATAAAATTTTCTGCAATGATTTTCCTACACTACAGATTAGTTTATAACTTGTCATTTCTATTCTTTATTTTCTCGAACTCTGTCGTTACTTTTGTTGGTTTTCAAAAAACTGATTGGGCATATACTGGATGCATTTACATAGATTAGAAAGTTGGAAATATATATTGTCTTATTAATCTTTGAATGATTCTTATGTGAAACTGTACTAAACTCTTTGATTACAATGAACCGATGCAGAAACTATTGTTTGCAAAGACAAATATATTGTGCATACTCGTTTTCTGGTATAGATTTGCTTCAGGGATAAAAATTAAATCTCTTCCTAACCATTTATGTGGAGTGCAAAACAAGTATAGTGAAATCTGTCTAAACCAAATCTTTTGGACAATACAATTGGTTCGGTTTAAACAGGTGTTCAGTTCACCAAGATTCAAAATATATAAGGTATTAAAAAGTGTCTGGTTTAGACAAGTGTTCGGATATTCTATGGTTTGGTTTATACAGGTTTCCTTGTGCTATCAGGTACCTGATGGTCCTGATGGTGTACTGCATTGTGTACATTTTTTTTTGTTTCAGGAGCCAACAGGGTATCTACTATTTTCCCAGTTGCTTCACTACTGTTACTGGTAACAGGATTTACTGTCTGTGCCATTGGCAACATCAAAGGGGACATCAAAACCATGATTGGAGCTGTCGTTTACATCTCAGGAGGTAATGCTATATGTATACAATAGTATTTTATATAGAGGGCATTATCAATGTATCAATTATCACTTCCAAATGGCAGTCAATTTACTATTAATGCCCTCTATATAAGGAACTTTTGTGTTTATTTCATTGAAGAATCTGAAGAGGGCTTTATTAAATGATAATGGCCTTCTAACATTTTAACGCACATCAATGAATACCCCATGACCATGTTTGACTCAATTAGAAAAGCTCATTCTTCTCTGATATGAAATAACATATGGATTCTTCCACATCACATGCAATAACAACTCCGAGACACCAAAATTAACCCATCAGGAGATGTTTTTGAATGTAATATGAAAAATCCATATCATATTTTGTTTATCTTAGATATAATTCAATGCTTAAAATAGGACAGAATTCATTTGGGATGGAATATATATATTTCCCCGGACAGTATGTTATATGTGGATACATGAGATTATGCTTTTATAACACAATTGCAGGAATATTGAGTTCGTTAAATCATCATGGAAACGTCTAAAACAATTCTTGTCTGTGAGTTATCCAAATTTGAGACTTTAGTGTATTCTGTAATCTAAACAAGGTAAAACCTATCCTGTTTGAATTTTGTTCCATGTATGCGAGCTACCTGGTATGTCAGATGCGACTGTATTTTTTCCTCATTTTATTCATTTTCGACACCGTATGGCCAGAACAACTATTGTGTAGGACTATGGTTGACTGTAACCCATGGCAAACCAGGAGACAACATCCCATTACACATTTATTGTTGGTTGGATGCCGCTATTTGCACTGACAATTTCAATTGATAGTGGTCTCCAAGAAGAAAAAAACGATAAGTCATGCTTAAAAATAAACAGTTTCTGCCAATATGGTCATTAATCTTTTTTATTCCCTTTTCATGTTGCAATATTGACGAACGGCTCTTTTTTATGGTCAACACTTTGAATTTCTAAAGCAAAGGAAAAGTAATTCAAAATGTCATAGCAAGTAGGCAATGACGTGCATTACTTTCTACTACGTGGTGTAATTGAAATTGTGGTCAATTACACATGACATTGGTTTGCTTTTAAATTGTTATCAATATCACATTTTTAATTCCTTCAGGTCTGCGCCGTAAGCCGCAATTCTTATTTTTCCCAAATATCCCGCAATCTTGCTCTTTGTTAATGATATTGGAATTTTCCACCGGAAAGTTTTTTTTAAAGCAATACCGGAAGATAATCATTGAAAAGATAAACTGATATTACCATAAGTAATTATTGATCTTGGTCAGTATTTCCGGTCGTCTGCTGGTGGTAACAACCTTAACTTTCTTGTAAACATATCATTTTTTTCTCAGATTTTATTCGTTTTCCGATGATTGATGAAAACTGCTCACCCAATAACTTAAGTTCGAATCCGTGATATTTCCTTGATTACTGATTCGTACTTGACGTAACATTTGAACCCTCTCTGTGCTAACCTTGAATTTTCTCCTAGCAATTACATCCTTGATTTCAGAATGCCGAATAACCGAATTGTGTTTGACCTTTTTATCAGTATCCAAATAATAAGGTTGCAGAATCAGAGGTAATTTGCACTACTAAGATCGTCAGGCGCGTAGCTGAGGCTAAATTGAAATGTAGGCAAAATTACGGCAGGGGGTCCAGGGGGGCGACGCCCCCCCACCCCCCGAAGCTCCACGGAGATAGCGTTTTAGAGCATCAGTTATGTCTCTCCTGCATGTATTTTATCTAAAAAAAAAACAATATAATTAATAAATAAATAAATTGGCAAAATTAACTGCAGGCAAAAGTTTTTTTTGCCTGATCGTATATACTTCCTCTTCTTCATAAGAAGCTCGGGACATTTAACGGTTTATTCACTGCAAGTAAGAAAATCAAGGTTGTACCGGAAACACTCTGAATATGAAATTAAAAAAAATGTGTTTGATTATGAAAAGCAATATCGTGCTCCGAATGTTCTATAAACAATGTATGTTTTTATGGTGTCTGATGTCTGGAGTTTAACAAGACAGAGAAATCAAACGTTTAAGGATTGTTTTGTTTTGGTTTTGTTTTTTGTTGTTTTTGTTTTTGTTTTTTGGGGTTTTTTTTGTTTGTTTGTTTGTTTTATGACCAGGTTATTCGAGCACATTTTGTCATACAAAAGACAGCAAATAATGACCGTATATCAAATGTTCCCTGTGTAATAAAGTTCAACATTTGACTTCAGTGAAGATCTGAATTCCGCCCATCACAAGATTGAATTTTACAAAAATGCACTTACAATTTTACAATAGCTGAAATTAAAATCTGCTCCCCTTCGCTGCGTCAGTTATTTTGGCCAATGAAACCAAATCAAAATCAAACTCAACTCAACTCAAATCAAATGAAATCAAATCAAATCAAATCAAAATGACGGACAAACAAATTATATGCTAAGAAATACTCGACAAAATGTCCAGTCCCCCCACCCTACGGCACTTATAGTCTTTGTTTACGGGACAGTACAGGTAAGAGTTACTCCAGCAGTGCTAGAGGTTGTCTGACAAGCTATTTTCTGACTTGGTCGGGTATGGAGAAATGGAATTTCAACCTTTTACGTTGTAGGAGTGAGGTAAGAGTAAATATAAGTTATCCAATTAGCTGAGTAGGTTCCCTTCACTTTTTTTGGCAGAGCTAATTTCTTGGTATGATAACGCTAGTTATGATTATCACTAAGTGTCTAGGTTGGATAGTGCTTAATAAAAATGAATTCGATAGAATAGAATTTGCTTTGAAGTAGATATTTTGACTTTTTGTTCCTGTATATATCTGGCGGATCTTCTTTTGTCTTTTATTTACAGTTCTTTGTTAGTCTTTTTTTTTCTGCATGTTGTTGTCGATGATGATTTTTGTTTTGTTTCGTATGTTTTTTTTATGTATTTTTGTTGTATTTGTTGTTTTTTTTAATGTTAAACTTTGTTTGTTTTGTCCTGTTATATTATATTATTTTTATTTTTGGTACTCTAAATAACACCCTAAACAAAATTTATAATACCGGTAGTTGACCCTAGATTTTTTGTCAAATAATTAAAAGATGCAAAACAATTTAAAAGCAATAAAAACATACAAAAGACTTCCTAGATTCCTTATGAATTAAAAATCAACACTTTCTAACAGCTGCAATGTAACCTTTTTATTTATGAAACAAAAAATAAAACAAGAGTAACAACACAGAATAATGAGATGGGTTAGCAGTTCAAATTTCTTCTGGCTTCTCGGAGATATATTCTGTTTCTTCTGATCCTCCATTGGAAACTTCAGTGCTTTTTGATGTCTCTCCACACTCCCCTGCATATTCCTTTATCAGTTCTTTCATTCTTTCTTCATCTTTCTTTAGTTTTTCCTCAGTTTTTCTGATACGTTTTAGTATTTTCTGATCTCTCCTTGCAAGCACAGCTCTCCTTCTATCGTCATATGTTCTTCCCATTCTTCCTGTATAAAAAGATTAAAAGAAGTGTATAAAAAAAAATCCCTACTAAGTACATCCTCATTATGCATTTGTTCTTATTACAAAGTTGTGGCATGTTGATTTTCAATCGAGTATTCCCTTTCAACTTGTCTGTTCGTCCGTCATGCTGACAACTGAATTAATCTATTTCTATCGGTTAACGAATTAATTAGACTTAAGTAATCATTATAGGCGTGTTGTTAATTTATTAACTATCAACAATTGTACTACCTCTTTCCAATAGAACCTCATCTCTCCTTATCTCAGCCATCATCATGTGTTCCTCTTTTGTGTAGATAGATTCTGTAAATTAGAAATATATAGTGCATCATACAATTAATTATTATTGTTATTTTGGTAATTAGTACACGGTGTGCTAAAAACTCCTGAAAAATACATACTCTGGGAATCAACTAACATGAAACTTTGTTAATACCAATAAATTTCATTTGATTCTGTGACGTCA
Organism: Perna viridis; assembly: GCA_037379345.1. Taxonomy (NCBI): domain Eukaryota; kingdom Metazoa; phylum Mollusca; class Bivalvia; order Mytilida; family Mytilidae; genus Perna; species Perna viridis. Next base: position 36,101,208 of record CM074514.1, on the reverse strand, counting down.
TAATTTGTACAGATGTTCTCAGACTTATTTTTTTATCTCAAATTTTGTGGCACCGGAATTGCGATGAGGAAACATCAACATATATGGTCTAAATTGACAGTTAACTAGTAATGAAACGGATTAATTCCAATTCAAACATAAACATAGCTTTCATAGCTATTTTTTGATCTAAGAACCAAGATTTTAGTTGCAAATATAAGTCTTTGTTTCTTTATACAAATAATATGTACATACTATCCCTGGCTTGTCTTGATGGTCCAGCAATTGCTGGAAGTATTCTGGGAGGTCTAATGGGTCTGTCAACGTTATCAACTACATTAAACGTCGACCCACCAGGTTTGGTCTTTATCAGTCCCAGGGATTGAAGATTATTTATAATTCTTTCTTCGTCTGTTTCATGACTTTCTCTCTCATCGGCTACATCCGGTGCTACTTTGTTCCTTGACTTAAAACATCCACAACAGTTTAACCCTTTAGTTAGTCGTCCGCCCATCTTTCCAGATCTTGGACGACTGACGTTACTATAGGCAACTGAACATTCCTCTGTGACGTTTGTCTGTCATTCTCAGTAGCATCTTTAGAGTCATTGAGAAATGAACTCGAAAAGCCGTCTTCTTTACCTTTTTATACTCATGGCAGATTCAGAAGTCAAAATTCGTCGTTAGGCCTTCAGAATCATGAAAGATTTAGAAATCAAATATTGAGTTTGGAGCGGTAATATAAACCTTAATATTTGGTTACCCCATCATCAGAAAAACACAATGGGTGAGGGCTCAAAAAACTCCTCAGAATGTACGTAGTATCAGTGAGTAATTGACATATAACCTGTGATGACACACCAAAAAGAAGAATATAAGTAATATAAAATGTCAAAATATAATTATTTAAACATATGTTCAAGAAATTACACTTAATTAGCGACCCTCGGGTGGAAATAAAACCCACTGCATTATTAGTTGTTCAAATAAAATTCGGCAATCATCAGGCGGACATAAATGAAACTTAATTAGCCCTTATTTTCACCAAAGGGGCTTGCTCCCACTATCAAAAAATAAACAGCCCGACTAGTATGTAAACACTCAATTTTCGTTTTTTATATACTAGTTGGCCAACACACTCGATAACGGGAGTAAGCCCCTGTGGTCGTTTTCCTAAAACAAGTCGGAAGGGACTTAATTGATCGAGAATTTATGAAACGTCGCCCTGAGGAGTGATAGCGATTTAGTAATGTCTATTCAAGCTTGGTATCTGGTAAGTTCTCCTATCTGTAGAACAAAATACCATATTAACCTTTATAAGCTTTTAGATAAAGCTAAAATCGTGTAATCATGTAAAGTAGACAGGGTGTTTAATATCCCACTGTCCACGTAATGGTGCTCAGAACAGAACCTAGACCTAAACTTTTGTGTTCTAAGATACATTTTGCCATACTGAGATATAAAGCTAGATAAGAAATCTTATGAAATAGCCGTAATGGTGAAACCAAGGGAAATGAAGTGCGAATTTCCTCTGACCCTGCAACCACAATTCGTTTTATCTTTTTTTAAATTGATAACCCTGCTTATCAATATCTAAATATACGTAAGAGGAATGTTGTAGGGTCAACGGAAATTCTGCCTTTGAAAACACGAAATAGCAGAAACTTCAAAATATCCATTTTGTGCAGATTCAAAAAACATAATCGAGATAATTATCAAAACCATTATATTTTACGCGAGTGTTCTGTCTTTGGGGCGGTCGTACATCTGACAAACGAAATATGCTCAATTGGAAAGAAATTCCAATATTATTGTGCGACTTGGAGTTTACTTCTTTAAAAACACGCAATGTGTATAAAGTTCAAAGTATACGACAAATTCTGCAGTTTCTATAACTTACCAAGATACACTACAAATCAATCAAAAAGAAGAAACATGAGGCACACTTTGTTCCTATTAGACAACCGAAATATTTTGTATATTTGTACATGTGTGTGTGTTTTAGTTCCTTGTTTACAGCTATCATGAACTTATAATTACAAATTTGTATTTTATTTTACCATTACAAATTATATTTTTATTTTACCAGGGCTTTGTTTTGCTGTTGGGATTATTCTTTACATATCCTCAATAAACGACGAAGTTGGTCACAGACAATATAACAACAGTGGTGATTTAGTTTTCAAATATAACTATGGATGGTCATTCTATTTTGCTGGTCTGGCATTCTTGTTTACAATGCTATCATCAGTAATGCAGATAACTTTATATTTAAAGAGAAATTCAAAAAAGGATGATATGGTACAAATCATTCCGGGACTTGATGATGTCTTTGAATGTTCAACTGATGAACTTTTAGAACACGGTAGTTCGAATCCCATTCAACAGCTGTAATCTGAAATGCATCTGTAAACATTTTTTTCTCAATTTCTTCCAGTTTTTTGCAATGTTATAAATGGTATCATGGTTAAGTGTCATATAAAAAAGTATTAGAAATTTTCTCACTAAAATTGCTACTGCGTGTGTCTGATCAAAATTGTCATTTGATAAACATCATTTGAAACAGGAAAGTTCAGGCTAACATTTGGCAACTTCCAACAGAAGAGGGATTCTAACCCCGGTACCCTCCTAGCTGCACCTCCCTATTTATTGGAAAATTTGTCAATTTCGTGTGTAAAATTGACAAAAAAATGGCAAATAATGTCCTGGCACCCTCCTTTTCTATGTGTCTGGACCCGGCCCTACTCCCCCTGGATCCGCCATTGCAACGAACATTACAATATCTTGTGAAGACTATGAATTATTTTTGCACCCAAAACAATATGAGGTGCGAAAAAAATATCATAAAATGTGCAAAATGTAATATTATGTACATACTATTTTGTTTTGAACCTCCATATCAGGTCTCTGTAGATTACGAAGGTTACACTATACAATTTTTTTTTTAAATATATACATGTATTTATTTTTATTTGTTATTTCTTTGTGTCCATTATTCTATGCTTAGACTTATGCATTTTATTGTTACTATTTGTGTGTTATTGAAAAATTGATGTTATATGCTAGGCCATTTTAAATTGATTTGCCAGTTTTTGGACAGCTTGCACCTGAAAATTCTTGTTAAATAGTAGTCTTTGTAAGAATCGTGCAAATCTGCAATATGTGATACGACCCCCAAAAAGGCTCCACATTTTTATTTTTGTTATTAAATTGTTTTATGGGTCTATATGATGAAATGAATAATTATTCATTCCAATCTGTCTGCTCCTCGAAGATAATCCACATTGAAATCCAACAGATTCTATTGTATTTTAGCCTCATTCAAAGTTATCTACATTAATTTCGAATTCTAAAGTACATTCTATAGTTTTTTTTTATCTCCTAAGAACTAGGGTTATATGAAAAGCCGCATGCTAATTTCTATTAACTATTACATTTGAAACAAAATATCAAAAATATGTTGGATCACATTTTGTTCCATTCTTACAAATACTAACAAATAAAAAACTAATGAAATATGTTCCTGTCAGAATCTTTCTTTTATAAAATCAAGAAAAAACATAATGACTTTTTAAACCATACATGACAAAAAAAGATTAAGAAATAAAATAAATAGTTACATATGTACTGACAATGTTTTGTGAACACAAATGAATTTTAAGAAGCTTAAGTGCCACTCTTTACAAAAATCATTTAAGTGTCAGTCCCTGTAAGAATCAGGCAGTAGGTGAAACATGGTATGACATAACTCATCATTTTGATAGTGTAATTTGAATATTTGGACCATCAGAATCAAGGAAAACACAACTCTGTCAAAAAACATATTTTTGTAAGATTTTATTAAAACATTTCTGATCCAAGCCAGTAATGCAGTAATGAGATCAAATAATGGTCTATTCAAATAGAGAAAGTATCCTTGATTGATATTACATTGTCACATCGTTGGGTTTTTGACATGAACGTTTTTTTTTTTCCATTTTGCCCGATTCTTACAAATACTTACACATACAGTACAAGCACAAACTGTATGTACCATAAACTATCGTTTAAAAGCACTTTTAACAATGCTTGACAACTTTGTCAGTCATGTGATATTCATGGACAAGACCATCTCATTAAAAATCGTATGTCCAAAAAAGCTCGTCATCAAAACGAAGTAGCTGTGATTTAAAGTTGTTCTGAGAATAAATTTAAGAAGTTCTTTGATTTTGGTTTTTACAGTTAATTGCAGAATGGAACAGGCCTGAACATTGTTGAAGAAATGTTCGAAGGTGGAGCATGCCTTTCGTGGGTCCACCTACTACACATTATGGTTGCTTCAAACATCATGGCCCCCAAAAAAAACACTATTAAACCCTTCTTTATTCTCCCTTCAAAAAGCATGTTTCTTTTCTTAATATACAATTCATAGAATCTATAAACGTGTTAAATGTGTTCCTTTTCTTCAAAATTATAGCTTAGGCGCGAATTCATAGGGAGCAGTTCCCAAGTACGCACCCTATGAAAAAATTAGGAAGAACAAAATTTGTTTGTAATTTTGGTTTTTCTTACTTCTAGTGCCAAAATTTCTAGCCTGCTTCACTGCGTCATTAATTCTAATTATATAATTGAAGATATCTTTCAAATCAACATTTTTGTCTGTTAATGCTTAAGGGTCTGTGGTCTTTTTCACAAAAAATCGTAAGTGTAAAATTAGCCGTAAGTTATGATGTCATAATAGAGTTAAGTATTGTGACGTCACAATTTACGACTAATTTTACTCTTACGACTTTTTGTGAAAAGGACTTTAGAATCTTTTCAGATCAGATGCACGTGTGTATATATTCATCTCTTTCTTCCTTCATGAGAGATTTATTATATAAGCAGCTAATTTAATGCACATGCAATGCCTGTACAGTGTTTGATTTTTGTGTTGTTTTTTTTTAAATTAAAACAATGCAAAATGGCACTTCAAAATTACATAAAACTTACATTATATCAAAAAATAATTTAATCTTTAAAATCAATACTCAATTGAATTATTGATTTATTTGCGGGCAGGTAACCAAATATCTACAGGGCATTATTGATACTAGTGATGCCAACCTTAAAATTTTAATGTGTTAAGATATCACCAACTTGAACATTCTAGTGTATATAGGGATTCTAGGCATTGTAGGCAATTTTTTCCCCCATATGAATAAAAATTAAGTTAAATTTACTATGAACTGGAAAGTCTTTATAATAAAAGCTCAATTTATTATGATTAAAAATTTTTATGAAGTGCCAATTTTTCTATTAAGGAGGAAGGCAAGAAAGTTAAAAAAAAAAAAACAAACATATTTCATACCTTGTCCAGTAAATGATCGGGAGTAGAATAAAATGCTTTGCATATTGCAGCTTGACTGAGGTGAGACCATATCAAACAATGTTACAATAAGAGTCATGGGACATTATAAATACTCTGGACGGCCTTAGACTCATTATGTTCTTCTTATATCTGATTTTTTATTGACCCAGCCACCTGAAAAGTTGGGGCGACTGAAATCCAAGTCGCCCTTTTTTGGCCCCTTATTCTTTAGCCTTCTTTTTGTGGTATGACACCTTGTAGAACAATTACAAAGAGATCCATTCACATTTACTCAAGTTATTATCCGGACATTTTGAAAATGCTTGTTTTCAGCCCTACATCCTAAATGGTTCAAGTAAAAATCCCCAAATTCATATATATATATATATATATATATATATATATATATATATATATATATATATGTAGCATTTATTATGGTTTAACCAATGTAGAACATAAGTATACAGAAAAACAAATTAATTTGATATCATCATGTTATACACTTGTGGATAAAACAGTTGAAGTATAAAAATACTCAAATTATTGTACGGACAAGACGTGTTTATGAACGAGCATGACAACTGCATGATACCATTATATGACCACATTTTTTTGGCAGTCCTATACGAATCAGAGAGACAAGTGATAGTTAATAGATACTAAAGGAGGTCAGAATATATGTGAACATCAGAGAACAGTGGCAGAAAATCAATATAGAAAAACAGATTTCAATTTCTGCAATAAAGAAGCATATTCTAAACACTTAGCATAGCTGTGAATTTGCTGGCTAAAACAAGGCAGTTTGGAGAAAACCACTTTCCATTATCAATAAAAATGCTTTTTCTATCTTTAATGTGTAATAAAAAGCCCACAACATAAAATAATTTTAGATAACACTGGACAAAGAAGTATTACTCAACAATATTGATTTGTATGTATGAAGTACAAAATAATAGTTTAGAGATATTATAAATCATATCTCAAATTTTTTTTATAATAATTACAATAAATAACTAAGCTGGAACAACAAGACATCAAAGAAATTCTAAAACCTAGCAAGTACAGATTCAACTAAGAACCATGCAGAATTTTTATTAGCTACAAAACATTCAATTCACCCAAAAAACACGCCCTTTACCACACTTAATGGAAAGTGCAGACCTAAGGTGTTAGAGAAGCATTGAACCAATTTTTTTTCACAGGGTGATAACTACCTATACGGTATACCTATGCATAAGTGTTGTAAATATACATGCATATCATCAATGAAAAATTCTGTTACCGCTTGCCAGAATCTTACAAAGACTTGCACTTACATATTAACATAATCACATAATTGCTCAACTAAAATACAGTTTTTATATTCTGAACTATCAGCAACATGCTGGTTCCTCTGTTCTGTGATGGTTCAATGTTACACTGGGTCCCAGTATGAACTGGTTTTCTTACACTGGACCCTTATCTAAATTGATATACTGGAATGCTATGATCTGGTACATGTGTTAAATTTAATGACTGGAACCTGAAAAAAATCATTTCAGAATAAATTCCGTGGTAAGTAGGGATAAAACGCAGTTCCAACAAAAGTAATAGATACAAAAAATCACATAGAAACCAGTCAAAACCAACCCCTTAAAAATAGGAAACCTGTCTAAGCCAATCCTTGGAAAATCAGAAAACATTCAAAACCAGACATCTCCTGAAACTCCTTACCATCATTTTTCATTAATTTTGAGTATAAAAAAATGATGATGCAAATGCCATTCTATCTTTACTTTACACATATTCACACTTATGGCTGCAAAGAAAAATAAAATTGTTGTAATAATCACTTTCATGTTCTTTTGATACTGAACTATCCTTTAACTGAAAGGCTACCGATCACATAGTAAAATAATATTGTTTCTCTCCCATCATAAGGTTATTCAGAGACAAATCTGGGGTCATTCAGAGCAAAATGACAAGTGTAAATTCATGTATTAAAATAAAAATACTATAGATGCAGAACAAATGCCCAAGCTAGGAGAACAAACAATTTGCTAATTTTTGATCTACACAACTCCATGAAAAAAAACATCAGAAACATTGTCATGAGCAACTTAGTAAAATTGGTTTTATTTTTGGACTGAGGAAAAATATTTTCAACCCTTGGTATTGAGAGAGAGTGGTACTGAAAAATTACCATCAACTATACTAATATTATACACAATTGAACTTAATGAATTTGATAAGAATCGGAAAGAAGCAAAACCAACAGCAATGGATAGGAAAAGATGGAAAGAAACTGTAGGTGCCCTACCTCCCACGTTGGATGAAGTGGAATAAGTCAAGTAAGGCACACTTTTATTTATATCTTTGTTACCCCTTGGAAACACACTGTCACCCTCAACTACACTTCGGGGTGACAAAGATTTACTCTGGGTAACAAACTGACCTATTACCCTCTTAGCGATGTGTTATTTATATACTATCTTTATTTTATACTGACCATTCAGAACTTCTGTGATAATAATAGCCTTCGATTGATGCCAATGATTTTTGAAAACAAATATAATAAAATCCTGCAAACGAGGCCCCTGTTATATCTTTTACTGTGTGGTCTGGTACTAAAAAATGTTCCTATAGTATAGAAAATAACACAATTTCATTCACTAATCAAACCACATTTACTCAGAAATATGCAGTATTAACTCATTCATTTTGTACAACTACATGTACATGTAGCTAAAAATCTACTTATGAATATGAATTGCACAAAACCACAAGTTGTGTGACATTATCAAATAAAAAGTTCTTGATTGATAGAGCTTTGCAATGGACCTATTCCAAAATTCAACTTTCTAGTCGCAAACAATATTGTGCCATTGCAACAAAGTCAAAAAATACATCTTGACCAATCATAAACATCATCAATCCCAGAATGCCATACACTTTCTGAATTGGTTCATTAGGGTGAACACTTGAATAAAATACATAGATTTATAAGTAATAAATTTTTGACAGCAGTAATTCTCCAGCACTTATGAAAATCAATCATCAATATGTCCTGGATCTTCAACAGTTTTCATTTTCACTTTTTTTTTAATGGACTTTTGGTTTTTCTCGAGTTGACTACAGATTTGAAACTTAGAAAAGCCTAGGACCATCTTCTCTTAAAAGTGAACCCTTTGTTTTGATACATCTTTCCAGGGGCGGATCCAGGATTTAAGTTTAGAGGAGGGCGTTAATTAATTTAAATGCCATGAAAAGCAAGGCAAAAAAATATTATGGGGTGAAAGGTGTGGTAAAATTTTTTTCTTACCGATTTAGACAGGGGCATACGCCCGGCACGCCAGTCCTTGGATCCGTGCCTGCTTTCTTTACCCTATAAACATACCTTCCATCTCATAAAAACAAAATCTGTATTCTTTAAATCTTCATAATCAAAATTGTCTGCATTAAAATTCTTTGCAAATGGATAAAATGATAAAAATTTCCCCTGAAACAAAAAAAAAAAAAGAAGGTACTATAAACATACATAGTGATGAATTTACATATAAATTTACATTTTTTACTGTTGTATTTGAACCTTTTAAGTAAATACAATATATCAAAATACAAATATATATATATCAGTTGCTAGCTGAAATATTTTGCCCTCTTTCATTGTATTAAAATTTTTGCTATAATGCTGAAACAAATATTGAACCGTAATGTCGCCATAGTAACAACACGTACATGTATAATGAGTACAAAGTTCTATTATAATATGATCCAATCCATATAGAAATTATAGAAAAAATTTCAGTCATAATAAACTAGTGGAGAGAATTTATCTCATGGATCCATGTTTCCTCAAGTTAAAAGTTTTTAACGATTACAAATATAAATTTTTAGGGACACCTTCTGCAGCACTTGTTTGAGAGCTACCACAGACACCTTGTAAAATAATTTCCCTTCCAATACTACAAGAATCAATTGACAGTCAGAAGCTGAGTAAAACACAAAATAGCACTTCATACTTTTTTTTTTATAAATGCCTTTAGAAGAACGCCTACACAAAAATAATTTTAAACATTACCACAATGCAGTTGACCATAAATTACAGGTCAAATTTAATTTTGGAGTATTTAATTCAAAAGGTTGAAACTAAAGTTGATCTAGGTGTATACAAATGTAATTCCCATATCAACATGAGGTTGCACACATTGTCATGCTAGGCATAAATGTCACTCATCTCATACAGGAAGTTGATATTGGACAGCAACCAAAATTGCTTACAACATATGGCCCATCTATAATAAAGTCTCTCATTAAGTTTGAAATCAATCCATGAACTGGGAGCCAAGATTTTTGTGACAAGCATTTCTCTATCATTACATATAGTGAAAAATGACAATGTCCAAGTAAACAGGAATTTGATATCAGAGAGCATCCAAAATTGTTTACAACATGTTCCCACCTATATAAAGCCACACACCAAATTTGAAATTGATTCATCCATTAAATGCCAAAATAATTGTGACAGAATTTGGACGGATGGACCAAATGTAGTACAGACAAGCGATTCCAATACACCAATAACTTGTTGAGTTGGGGTATAAATAAACCTACATCAATATTCAAATGTAGTTAGTATATTTTTTAAAAGTTGTGTCAAAGGCCATGATGATAATAAAATAATTCTTTAAAACTGAAAATAGAACAAGAGACTCAACATTCCAAAAATTCTAAACAATCACTTTGTACAGAATACTCTAAAGAACAATCTTACTAAATTTCATTTGATTCTGAACAGAATTTTTTTCAGATGAGAAAATTTTTGAAATACATGTAATAAACTTCAAAAATAGCCAAAAATGAAAAAAAAGGGCAATAACTCCAACATGGGTCAACAAATTTTCCCAGAATTTGACCAAAGATAGATCTCATTATGCATAACCTAACAATTTTGGAAATATATGTGGAAAACTGCTGTCTGACCCCTACAATTTATGTTCTACTTTAAGTAACAACGGCCAAGTTTTTCAACAGATCAGAAATCAAAGCATATACTTTGTGCAGGAAACCCTAAGGAACAATCATGCTAATTTTCATCCAATTTCATTCTGTAGTTTCATAGGAGAAAATATTTGCAAAATTGTTAATGATAACAGATGACAAAGATGATGATGACAGACACTGGTTATGTTATTGTATCTAACGAACGCCTATGGCCAGGTAAGCTAAAAATAGTTTCTTTCTACCAAGACCCTCCATCCACATACATTCCTCAAGGGAAAGTAAGTGTATGGAGGGTTAAGTTATCGTATTTAATGGACGCCTATGGCCTGGTAAGCTAAAAATTCAAGTATAGTTTCTTTCTACCAAGACAGAGATTCTGTCAAATTTAGAATTTTTAGATTAAAATTGAATGGCATGCAAACAAACAGACAATAGGCAGACAGATAGAGATAAACTATAATATAGCAATAAAATGACAATAAAAACCCAGTGTTTTCTGTCAACCTCCTCGTCAGCCTCCCATTTCCTGGTTAAAAATGGATGTTTCTGACTGATTATCTCCCCTTCAAAAAAAGTAGTAAGAGTGGGATACTCCTCTGTTAAACCACTGATCTTTAAATACCCACACAGATAGGAGTTTTCCATGTCAACATACTGAAATATAAGAATGATACATGTAATCTGGATATTAAGAGAAGTAAATCAAAGAAAATTTTACCACATTAATGATAGAACAAAAATAAACAATAAGTCAAAAACAGTCATGGTACAAATATACATGTTCATCATGTAATATACATTACATGCATGTACACAAATATCATTTACAATATATAGACAATACAATTCAGTTTATTTTGTGTAATAAAACAGACTGATCATTTTATGGTTTCAAATTAAATGTCATTTGTCATTGGTAGAAATCCTGAGATAAATTGCAAAACTCTAACTTCACAGATCTCAATTTTTTTTTTTTTTTTTTTTATTTTCTTTACTAATAATGAGACTAGATTATTTTCATCAATTTGAAAAGTCTTTCTTATGATGAAAATGACGACCGCTAGAAAAATCACTGCTTTAGTAATCCCGACATGCATACGAAGTTAGACCATAGTTTAGGAAAATTTTCATAATTTAAAGTCTCATGATATTACCTCTACAAATGTTTAACTACAAACTGTACATTTTAAGACACAATATGCTCAATCTGTTCTATTAAAAGAAGCTTCAAATATAATTAATGTACATAAAGGTAGTACACAGTGACCTATAATAGTGAGTAAACCATATTAATGGACCCATTCTAACCTACATTTGTGCAATAAATCCACAAAAAATGATATAAAAATTCAATAATATGCCTAGTGACATAGGGTCAATGCATTTCATTTAGTCCCATACTGGTGTCAGAATTAATAAAAAATCAAAAGCCCATATTAGGAAAACTAGTTGGCAATTATTTTAACCTTATGTAAAACTCATCATGACTCAAATACCAAACATTTATTGTTACTATGTCTAAATACCTGAAACTCTCTGCATATAGTCAAGGAAGCTGTTAATAATTCTGAGAGCAATAATTTTGGCAAGAAACACTATAAATTTAGATCTCATCATGATACCAGTCCTTTCATTAAGAGGTTTGTAATGTTAACCTTTTAAAATCAGAGAAAAAAATGAATTAGTGATGTCAGTAATCTTTCATTTGAAGGAGACTTTCAGTTTCAAAGCAACAGGAAAATGTATTATTTTCATCAATGGCATCCACAAGTGTGAATACATCTATTTTTTAGTAACTTTAACCGAAAAGTACCCACCAATCTTACTTTTTCAGGGATTTGGAAGGCAAGGAGCCATTTGTCCTTTCTGGCTCGAAATAGCCCCTTCATCTAAAGGAAAACTACATGATTTCTAAACAAATTGCCCTTCAGATAGTAAATATCTTTGAAAAATCCTGAAAATGGCCCCTTCTCAAGATTTCCTTCCCATGCACTTTTTCATTGTTTTGGTGGGAATCTCTCCTCTAATCCCAGATGTGTGTGGGGGAGGTACAGTAAAAGAAGGTCAAAAACTTCCAAATATCAAGGATACATGTAGGTTTAAGACAATGTTACAACTTACAGTATGTACAACATTACAACAAAAGATCAAATTGTCCCTTACTCAGTGTTCAGACCCCCTAACAATTAATCAGATTCCTGCTACATTGTAAGTAATCATGTGATCCCTTTTGGAAATAAGTAATTATGTAGAATGTAGTCACTGGACAGATTTATCCGATTTTGTCAACACAGTGTTAGATGAGACATTGAGAGTATATTTTCAGTTACCTGTATGATAACTTCGACGTCATAACAATTCCCTTTGCTTTTCTGGTGTCCCTGGAATCTGGAACCATTGTACAACAGGGTTGTAGTTATCCCGGGGAGCTTGCTATTGGCAGGAGGAGGTGGATCTAACTTCACTGCCACTGGCATTTTTCACATTGTTGTTCCAATTATAAGCTGTTTTCCTTTTTCTGGTTGGTTAATATATTTCATTCTATAAAATTAAACCAATCACAAGATGGCTCTTATATGAAGACAAAATGGCAGCCTCCATGAGAATTGTCCAAAATATTCTGCTGAAAAACATATCGTCATGCCACTGTACTTGTTCAGTAAGAAACTTCAACCCAAGAGGCATGTACAAGATTTACATTCTGTGTTGATATTTTATTGTTTCAACGGTCTATTCATTGCAATATAGAACTATTAAATGTAGATAGAAGTTTCGTCCTCTATAATTTTAGAAAGGTTATAATCTAGGACAAAAGTATACATTCGTCAGAAATCAAGTTGCAAGTTGTTTAAACCAATAATTAGTATCCCGTCCGTGTAAACATAACATCATAACAAAAACAATGTACCAAGGAGTAGCTAATCTCAGTTTATTTTATATTAAAATGTTAAAATGCTAACCTGTGGGTGAGACTGAGAGAAGGATACTAATGTACATGTATTAAAGTTATTTTACAAAATCCCATTCTCAGTCAAAAAATGTTTGAAGAAAACTATATTTAATACAATTGAGATTAAGATTAAAGATCAAGGCATTCAATGCCTAAATGCAAGGATTATTATCTCTTCAAAATTAGATTTTTTCAGAACCATTTGTGTTAATGCCATAATGGGTATAGACCACCTTTTTAAAAAGCTTAATTCCGCTAAAAAAATATATCAGTACTATAAAATAAACAAAAACAACTATTTTAACGTAACTGTAAAAATCATGTTAAATAATAAGTCAGTACATTGCCTATAATTTAACTGACTTCTTTATATGTTTTAGAATGTTTCGAAATAAGAAACAAATTGATTTGATTGTATGCAGTACATCATTATGTTAACATCTATAATATTTGTAACATATTATCATGTTGTTTATGTGCTATATATGTTGTAACTGGGTCATAACCATATTTTCTTTATTTGCCAATAAAGTATAATTGTATTTTGTATTTGTATCTGACATGGCTAAAAGTAAGAAGACTCTTGTCTCTTTAATGAGAAAAATATCGTGGAAAAAGGGGAAGTGACTAGGATTACTTGTAGAAGTAACAACATATACTTGGTATAGAAATTTCATTTTCATTTTATAAATTTTGATTATTTTTCAGAACTGAAGAAATTTTACAAGAATGCAACAATAACACAATCTGATGGTAAGTTAGAACCAGAGAACTTTCTTGAGAAGTGAAGGAATGTTGTTCTGTTTGAAATGCATTGTATTATGTTCTGTTATTCTTCATAGGCTGCAATTATTGTGTACTTTTTTATTCCTTCAAATATAAATGTAACCAGGGGCAGATCAAAGATTTCAGGTACAGGGGAAGGCTTAAAATACAGAATTTTTGCCCAAGGCAGAGCAAAACAAAGCTAGAAAATTGGTGTGTGTGTTTGTGTGTGTGTGCTGTGTTAGGGAGGGAGCTATGCCAGGTCTGCCCTTTTATAAGACTGTACCTGGTAACATTACAATAATGATATTGTGAATCTGACGAGTACAGTGCACATGTACAAATTTCAAGTTTTCCCACGTTATAATACTTTACATTTAAAAACCATGAAAATGTTTTTATTATTGTAAAAAAAATGTGGTTGATGTTAAGTTGCAATAATTAAATCAATTTTTTAACTAAAATGATAAAATCACAATGATTAATGCAATGTAATAGTTTATGCATTAACATTATGATATTGTACCTCTAAGTTTTGGTTGCAAACTTGAAAATCATCATACACTGTAACACGCATGTTCAGTGCATTATCATTTATTGCAATTCTAGAAGGATGATAAGCTGTAAAATTTAAGTTAAAGTTCCACACATAATGATAGTGATGTTTTTTAACATTAAATGGAAAACAGTTTTATTTCATCTCAGTTCCTTATTTTCAGGATGGTTTGAAATTAACTTAGACAAAAGAAAGTTGAAGACTCCAAATGGAAAGGTCTTCAGGGTTCCAAGTGAGCCGTTAGCCCTAGCAGTAGCAACAGAATGGAATGCTCAAGACAAATTAGTGAAGAGACATTCAATGCATTTGGTTTGTATTTATTTTTTTCCTTTTAGATTTTTGAGATGAAAAAGGTAAAATGCTGTGTGTGAATCAGTCCTACAATATGATTTAAAATGAAGTCAAAATGAAAAGGCACTAAAAATGGCAAAGTTTAATGAGAAAGTTAGTAAGACAACTGTTTAACACAGAAGGTATATACTAGGTAGATATCTTCAATATGTCATAATTTATATAACAACTTAATTAACTTGTTATATCGACTTAGCTTCAGGTATGTGTACACATTGAACATGTAACTTGTTATATCAAATTAGCTACAGGTACATGTAAACAGTGGACATGTAACTTGTTATATCAAATTAGCTACAGATACATGTACACAGTGGACATGTAACTTGTTGTAACAACTTAGCAACAGGTACATGTAAACAGTGAACATGTTACTTGTAAAAACAAATTAGCTACAGGTACATGTACGCAGTGAACATGTAACTTGTTGTATCGACTTAGCTACAGTTACATGTACACAGTGAACATGTAAATTGTTGTTATATCAAGTCAAAACATGGGTATCACTAGTTACAATAATGTAACTCCAGGGCTGTAACTACCACATCGGCAACTGAGGCAACCAGCTTCCCTTAGAATTTTGGCAACATTAGAAAAAAAATTATTTTCTAAATAGAATTATTCTAAAAAAACTGGAATGTTTATTTATAATGAACATAACACAATCCACCTTGCATTTGGAACAGAATAGACCAATAAACATGTAGTGTGTACATTTTTGTTATTTTTCAAATTGTGTTGAATTAAAAATCTATCAGATTATTGAAATTGCATGCATTTTTTAAAGGAAACTCTAATGAAAAGTGTTGAAATTTAGAATAGAGAAAGAAAATGTGGGATAATGTCAAAGAAACATACAAAAACAAACTGTTTCCTTTTTTAATACATTTATACTTACTAATTCAAGAATTTACATTCCTAAACTCCTGGAAAAGATCCAATTTTATGCCATACAATGAAAAAAGTTTTGGCGGGGCTGTGCCCCCAAATCCCTCATCTAGTGGACATCAATTAGCAGCCCAAACAACTGCTTCATTTAACTTTACCCCTTAGTTATGGCCATGAACTCTGTGTCTGATACTCTCCCAACAGGGTTACCATTCTATCCCATTACTTTCAAAGATGCAACTCCTGGCTTGAAAAATGTGTTAGTATTGTCTTAAATGAATTTTTTCGGACTTGGGTTTAAAATGATGATGTTTAAAAGAACAAAGAATTTTTATGTAAACTTTTGAAGGAACAGAGTTGGAGAACTTCAGCTTGAAAATAACAAATATCTGCTTGAAGTTCAAATTTTAAATGAATGCAAAATGACTAAATTTTGAGGTTGAACTTGGAGAAAAATGACTGAAGCAAGTAAATTAAATAAATTCATGATTAATATGCATTTGAATAAAGTTTGATATTAATTTATGCCATTTAACAGCTTGCATTCAGAAAACAGAATTATGTCATTATGAGCAATGGAATGGAATCGTAACCTTACCGGGAGAGAATCGGACACGTTACGTTATCGTAACTAACCTATCAGGTGTTTAACATATTTTCCATATGTCTTATTAAATAATAGGCATATTTTTTATTTTGATTTGATATTAGTGCGCAAAAACTTACATATATCTAATTCTATACTGGTCCTTAATATATGTTTTCATAGGTTTAAAAAGATATCAAAATACATGTACATGTATTCTAACTATGTATACAGAAAAAAGACAAATTTGCTTAGTAAAAAGAAAAAAATAATCAAAACGTCTTTTTGGCAAATATTTAATACACATGTACACACTGGTATAAACTTGGTTGCAGTATATTATTTTGCTCTTTGATGTTTTTTTTTTTAATTCAATTTTGTGAAACATTGAAAGATTTTTTTCTATTTCCATTTTTGCTGGAATTAGCATAATACAAACATCATTTTTGTTTATTTCAGACATCTCTATGTAATACAGCATTAGACAACCCAACACATAAAACAAGAGAAGATCTTGTACGCAGTACACTTCACTTTGTAGAAACAGACACAATTTGGTATGTTTTGTTATACAGTGAAGTCTGTCTAAACTGAACCCCTTTTTAACTTAAAATTTGGTTCAGTTTTTAGTACCAGTCCATATAAAATTCAGATACACCCTATGGTAAAGTAATTCATGATGTAGAAAAGTCCATGGATCAGATGATGCTTGTTTGGTCTGCATATGCTATATTTTTATGTGACAATAATCCTTTCTGTCTTTAGATCTATACGTTTGAGAAAACTACACTTTAACTTCCCACTAAAATCAACCAAATCAAATCAAGAAAGATAACTCTTGCAAAGTACTAATTTCGTGTAGAATCTATTTATTTTATATCTAGAGCTCAACACCCAAATGAAAAACTAAAACTGGTTTTGTGACAGTTTCTGAACAAGAAATAAAAATGAATTTGTTGGGTTTTTGACCTGTCTGATTTTTATAAAGACTGTTTATACAGGGTTCAGTTTAGACAGTTTTTTTTGTTTATCCAGGGTTCTATTTTGACAGGTTTTCTGTTTATACAGGATTTAGTTTAGACAGGTTTTTTTTGTTTTTCTGGAGTTCAGTTTAGACAGGTTTTCTGTTTATACTGGGTTTAGTTTAGACAGTTTTTTTGTTTATCGGGAGTTCAGTTTAGACTGGTTTTCTGTTTATTCAGGGTTCAGTTTAGACAGTTTTTTGTTAATCCATGGTTCAGTTTAGACAGGTTTCCTGTTTATTTAGGGTTTGGTTTAGACAGGTTTTACTGTAAAGGGTTATTGCAGATAGTGGAGAAGTTACTGTTAGCAATGGCTGCTCTTCTTTTGCATAGACTTGATTAGAAGGTCATAGCAACATACACTCTATGTCCAAAACAATGGTTGGTGATTTTATTTCTTTTCAGCTACAGAATGTCAGAGCCAGACGATTTAGTTTCAATACAGAACAAATGTTGGAATCCTATTCTTGATTGGGCCAGAGAAAGGTACTGTATTTTTATACACCCACTCAACAAGTATCAAGTTGTCCATCCATCCATCATAATTTTCATTAAATCTTAGCTCCCGCTAGACAGATTGATTTCAAATTTGATGTGTGGCTTTATAAAGATGGAAAATATGTTGTAAGTGACTTTGGTTGCTATATCATCTTCCTGTCAGAGTTTGGTATAACATGCACGACAATGTGTGCAACTTCATATTTCTATTAGTTACTGCACAGATTGAGACTAAACTTTGCAAATATGCATGGAAAGTTCTCTACATACCAGTAACACATAAGCTACATTTAACCTCCACTTTTAGAAAAATATCTCTCACTTTTATACTGAGAAGCACCATAGCCTTTTTTTTAAGTTAAAATCAAAGTACCTTGAACTCGTTATTCATTTATTGCAGTGTCTTTGATATGGAGGAACATCAAAAGACAGAAATAGACTCAGATAAATATCAAATGGTTCAAAATTTGTAGATGTAAAGTTCTCAATAGTAGAAGAAAGTAGTATACAAACAATTTAATTTTTGGATAAAAATTTTGAAATTTTTATTACTGTGAAATGCTAAATTTTTAGGAATTTCTTAAATAAAATAGCCTAGAGCCTCCTTAAAAAGGCAAATTTTACAAACACTTTGATGTTTATGTAAGAAGGTTATGAGAAATAACTATTTGGATAATGCAATAGAATCCCAGTGATTTTTTCTGCATGTGGCTACACATTTTGCCTCCAAGAGAGAGCAAAGTCATAATCACTTAAGACAGGGGGTCTTTATATACAGGTTAATCAATAAATAGGAATATGATGTTTATCATATAAAAAGAGAATAGGTATGGTAATTATGTCATAAAGACAAAAAAAACCCACCGGGTTGAAATGTCAGGCCAAGGCCACCCGTTGGTCTTCAATGAACGATTTGGAAACCCTTATACCACAGGGCAAGCTGCAGCTGGCCCCATTATTATACACTATTCTGCGAAGAGATACCCCTATATACTCCAGTAACATAAAAATAAACTGAAGGTGAAAACAACATACAGAGGCCAGAGATTCCTGACTTGGGACAAAATGTGTGGCGGGGTTAAAGTACTTTGGCGTGATCAGAACACATTCCCTAAAACATCTGGCCACTATTGAAAATTAAACAATTAAACACAACTAAAAATCAGTTCAGAAAGGTCTGAGTCCTTTGTTACAACGGAATTAAAGAAGCTGATTATAAATTAAACATATGTACAAACTAAGGACTACTAGCAGTTAATTGACAGACCAGTTTAAAATCTACGAAAAGTTATGTCCCCATAGTATGTGAGTTATCACCATAGTCATTAAGACATGGTATTACTGAATACAGGGATGGCTAAGAAAGGTTTAACTTGTCTCCCATATACTTTGCTTAATTGGAATGAAGCTTTCACAGAATTTTGATGAATGTTTATTACTAATTTGTTCCTTATTTCTTTCAGTGCTCTTACTGTCAAGCTGTCAAATTCTTGTATACTAAGGACCCACAGGCTGTTGTCAATGTAATCAATAACATCACAGGCAAAATACAAGTAAACAATAATTTTCATTGGTCATTTCCACTCAAATTGCTTTACTTGCTTATGCTGTTCAACTGAAGTGGGAAAATTAATCTATTATAAATAAATAATTATCATAACTGATTATCTTTGATTGTATTGTTTTCATAAATCCATTTGTAGATATGGAATTGAGATTGAAGCAACAACTGGGCTAGTTACTCCAGAAGTACCACAGGAAACTTACGATATTTTAAAAAGACACCTACTTTCATACAGTGATTGGGCATTGTTTGGTAAGTATTAGATCATGTATTTGGAGCATTATCATGGATATCATCTTTCTTACTGTTTGGTTGTATGTAGAAAATACTGCTTCTAAGAGTTTGTTGAAAGGATTGCTGCAAAATTTTATTCATAAAAATTTGACATATTGTAGTACTGTATATTAAAATTATGGTGTTCAAAGGGAGATAATCCAATATAATAATTTACTTTCATTTTATCTCCTTATGTCATTTAACATGACAGTATTTTATGTATAGGTCTCAGTCTTGTATTCTTTGCCCCATAGGCTTCTAAAGTATAACTTAAATTTTCATGATTTTTAAAAAAAATAGACAAGGAGTTTCAATCTAAATTTTGACCATGTTTTTCCATTAATAGTTTTTAGGTTCATTTTAGAAAAAAAAAAGGCCAGAACTTTGGTACACCAGGACAGGTCAAACTAAAAATAGACTTTTTCTACTTTCACTTTTATTTTGAGTTCATAAAATAGATCCCTTTTCTGAAGCATTATTTTTCATAAAAATACTGTTTTTCCTCAAAAACAAGTTTTTTGTGTCATATATTGATATTTACCCTGTACTTTTGATGAAAAATTACTAAGAAACAAAGACAGGAAAGGGCAAAAAGAAAGTGCACTATATTTTTTAGCCTCTATTTTTTGATGTACACCCACTCAGGAATATGTAATACAAGACTGATACCTAGATGTTATTTTTTTTTTTTTAAGAGGGCATAAAAAATGTATTAAGGTTATGAAAATGAAGAAGGCTTGATCACTGATGATGATAATAATCACTTTCTCCGAAGGAAACATATCCTTTCTTAAGTCAATGCTGTTTGTAGTAAACACCCATGAATGCAAACAAAATATTTTCTTATTTTAATAGGTTTTTTATTTGGAACTGAGAATCTCAAGTCCTTGATTACAATGTTAGCCCTGGTTGACAAACATATTGATGTCAAAAATGCAATAGAGTTATCTCGTCTAGAACAGGAATACCAGGTAGATATTAATAATGTAAATAATATTAGGACATTGTCCAAAAATACAGCCTGTATGTGAATGAGGCTTAGGGTCAGAATGCACTTTCCTATCTACGTTATTTTCAATCTTTCATGCTGTTAAGTACTTTGAGAAAATGTTAATCATTATCCAGTTAGTTACCAAATCATCATTCTCATTTAACACTTTCAAATTATAACGACTGTTTTAATATCGTGTCTCTGTTGTTTATCAATGAATTATAATAAAAGGTAAGTTAAGGTTAGTTTCTTTCCTGTTTTTTTCTATACTCTGTAAATGTACTGATTAGCCTTTAGTTTTATATAAACCAAATAACTAACAGGTTGTGTTGTTAAAAATTTAAATACATCACACATGCCAAGTTCACATACTGTATTTTTGGACATTACCCTAATATTATTTATATCCTGGAATGTAAAAGCTATAAAAACATTTGTTAATATAGGTAGAATGTGTTTCATTATGATTTATCCCTTTTGTGCCCCCTCAAATTGATTTCATATTGTTGCACCAATTACTTTAGTACATACAAAACCCAGCCTTCATAGTAAAGTGGTAATAATTGGCGTGGCTAAAAAATAATGACAAAAATGTATCTGACTGTGCCGAATTTGACACCTTTTATTTGAATATGATGATTGCAGGATTAATGGTCACTATATACCTCTCACTTTTCAAGCGGGGGTAAATAAAAAATTATTTCAGTTCATAAATTTATATATTTGAAATTCTAATGCAACTTTGCTTTGATATTGAATTTCATTGGAGAGCATCCTAAATTTCAGGGTATGAATTCCACAACTGACCTCCCAATTTTTATGCATACAGTCTTTATATTAGTGCCATTATCAAACAAATCTACTTATTCAATTAAATATATTTAAAAGATACTGACTAGGACTTCTCTGATTTGATATTAAATTTTTTATTGAAATTTCAGATTGCAAAATGGGGTAATGTGGAATGGTACCATGATCTGGATGTAGAAGATTTAAAAGCCAGAGTTGCAGCAGCAGCTTTATTTATCTACTGGTCTAGTGAATCAACGACTATTATGCAGAAAGCAACGTTAAATTTTTGATCATTAAAATATCACATCTATAGTCTGTACTTTTTTACTTTCCAAGAAAATTTTGTTGATCTCAGTCATTTGGAAATTTAAAACCTTTTAACTGGTTATTTGGGCCTGGAAACACAGACATTTGTAGGACCATACACAAAATTGACAGGTCAAGCAACAAAAAAAGGTCTAGATTTCTGAATTGTTAGCTGGTCATTTGGTAACATTTAAAATATTTGTCTGACAAACTCAAAATTTTCCTATCATTACCTACTGTCTTTCACTTTTCTAAAAAAAAAACTTTGATCATGTGAATAATCAATGAGTTTCCTTCCTGTAAAGTCACATACCTAAACATTTTATCTTACATCATATTATGTAAGATTTGTGCACTTTTAAATTAGTTTCAATAAAAAAAATATTGATTTCTTTTAAAGGGGTGTGTGATTTATATAATTATACATGTAGTTATTCATTTTGCCTATATTTCAAGAACATTTAATTGATAGACTTTCTTAAGTTCTAAACTGAGGACTGTTCCATAAAAAAGTACATCATGGGGACAGAATGCACGATCTTTACATGATTTAGTGGTACCACCAAGACATTTAAATTAAAATGCAATACATTTGTCTTATAAGAAAATTCTATTTTTACCCCCCACCAACACATTAGATCCACTGCAGTATGAGACATTTTTTTTCTTGAATAGCCCTGACACACTGAGCAGGATTTTTAATATACACAATTGCAAACAAGCAAAACCACCCAAAAAAAGTGTATTACAGGGATTATTTATTACTCTAGGTCAACCAAGAATAAACTGTCTCTTATAGTTTCACAGAATTCTTGGTGAGGAAGCAGCATATCCCGATTTTAAAGATAATTTTCTCTGTAAGAATCAGGCAGTTGGGGAATCATGGTGGAAAAAAAACATCTTTCAATGAAATCTTATTCAAATGTTATCTGGAATGCAGAAATGACGCTCATTCGTTTGTAAAGTGTCAGTATTTTGAGATATAATAGGTCAATTATATGAAATGACATTGAATGCATTGCAATTTCACTATTAAAGGGAAATAATTTTAAAAAATTGGTTAAATTCTAATACAGAAAAGTATTTGGGAATTTTTACACTATATCCAGCAGACAAATTTTTCTTGATACATAGTAGATCCAAGGAAATAAATATATACAGAGTTGTTTTTAGGACATAACTAATGTATTCAAACAGTTTCATTGATTATCTTGAGATATTATCAATCACCACCTGTCTGGTTTTTAAACAGAACTATACTTAATTAAGATCAAACTTGGAAAATTACCTATTTTGGTGAAAATTTATATACAATATACATACATGTACAAATACAAGTACATATATAATTAGTTGAATAGCCTTAAAAGCAAATTCCTAAATTGTATTAGGCTATATAAAATGGACCAGTTTGTCATTGTAGTTAATGTGTGGCACACTCTTCTGAGAGGTAGAGCTTGGGATAGGACAAGCGAGTTTCCCTAACTGAAGTATAGATTAGGCATGTTGACTCAACAGCGTAGGGTCTCATAACATCATGACACAATTCAGTTCATAGAAATTTTATTTACAAATACAATTTTATCACAGGCATAAAATATTCCAGTCATATTTTGTTTGATTCTACTTGTGCTACATAGTTCTTATTATATTATACACAGTAAAAACAGACTGGAATAGCACTAGTGAACAAATACCTCCAACAGTTTATCATTAACTTAATCAACACTTCGGGTAAAGGATTATTTTAACGTAGTGTATCACAGTAGCAGTTGAACCATTTTTTATTCTTTTACTTGGGCACAAAATACTTAAAGAGTATGACCTGCTTTGAAAAACTTGACAGAGCAATGGAGTCAACAGAGAGTCATTGGTTTGTGCTGTTCATGGCAAAACTGACACATCTAAAACTTTCAAATCACTGTACCATAAATTGTTAACAATAATTTACGGCAGTTTTAAAGGAAAATAACCATGAGCACTTTTTTCTTCTTCATAAATAAATAGATTTAAGTAGACTTCACAAATCCTTACAGTGCTCAAATTTAATAACCTCCCCCTTGTCCAACTTCCAGATTGTCAATTTCTTCTCGCAGGTGGTCAATCAAATGATTAATTTCAACAACTCGTAACCGATTTCTCTGAATTTCTTCCTCTTCATGAATTTTTTCGAGAAGATTTTTCATCCAGTTGTTTACACGTGTTGTAATGTCTTCTTCTTTATTGTCTATTTTTAGCAAATGATAGTCATGTGATGTTGAAATGGCGTTGATAATAGTATCCTTGTCCACAAAAAGCTACAAAAAATAATGATTTAAGATTATTTAGTCACATCTCCTATTAAGAAACTGCAGCAAAATTGCCTAGCTTTAAAAACACAATAATTGGTATGCTTTTCATTGTTACTTTTATAGAATTTGTGATGTATTTTTTATATATATTGTACACTGCACTGTTAATTTTATCATCAAAATTCAAGATATCTCAACTTGTATGAAAATTAATCCATCTTTTCACTTATATGTAGTAATGCATGTCTTCCTTTAATCAGTTTTAATGTAATAAAAGATGAATAGATTGCAAATAAACAAGGAACTTGTAACCATATGTCCCCCGCTGCCGCCATAAAAAATTAAGTGCAAAAGTTAACTCGTGAAAAATTAGTCCAATCAAAACGGTGGTGCAATATGATCAACTACAAATGGTAATGAACAATCCTACAAAATTTGAAAAGAATCTGTCAAGCAGTTTCTGAGGAGTTGCATCCACATGTGTGAATGGACGGTTGGTCATCATTGACAATAATTGTCAGATAGCAAGATCATTTTTAATTCTTTGGAATGATTCAATAAGGAATCAAGCCCAAGACTTCTGTATTCTATGTAAGCTTGTTGCCAGAAGATCAGTGGTGGTTTAATATGATCAGAACCTTACCATTCTGACGTCTTCTGAGATTTCATCATCTAACTCATTCTTAGCAAGTTTGTCCACAATAGGTAGAGCTATTTCACTGAGCTTCTCATGGTGTGTGTTTTCTAAGTCTCTTGCCTGAGACATAAATGCCATTATACTCTCCATAAACATGGACACCATATCCTGTAGATTTCTCTCAAAATCTTTCACAACTTCCTAAAGAGAAAAAAAAATCAAATAACTTGCAACACATGTATAAGAGAAATTAGGAAATAACAAGGGTTTTGCAATTCTACCTTTGGAATCATGAAAAAAATTACCAAATATTTTCCACTTTCAAGAATGTCAATTCCAGTTTTTTTTTTATTGTTTATACAGTGACATTGGATAACAAATCCAGTTTTGGTCGACACTTCACTTCATTTTTTTTCTCAGAAATTTCTTATGCAGTCAATAGAAAAAAAGTCGGTTTGGCTCTTAGTACATATGGTAGCTTAACTTGATCTTTTCAATATTAATTAATCTCTACTTCATTTTTAATTTGGATTTGAACATCATAGTAAAATGATACCGTATAGTTTTACAATGCAAATACAGTTATACTGTTTCAAAACAACATTAATGAAAGAGAAAAAAAATTAGGTTTTTCTCATTTAATATATTATCTCAGTCTTTCTGAAGGTTCATCGGGACATCATTGGTAAAAATGTGACAGGACCAGTAAAAAAATCTGGAATGCCAGACTGAAAGTCAGGAAAATTTCTGATATTAGTCATTCTTGATTCAGGTAAAAATGGACAGTAAAACTTGGTTCGGTCTGAAAACAGTATGTCATTACAGGACCGAATGTCCTGAAAAAAAAAAAGAACTTTTGGAAAGAATGTTATCTAAGTTATTTGAATCAAAAGTTTAAAGATAACCTGTCTTAAAAGTTTTTCTACAGCCTGTAAAAAAATCTACCTCTAGTTGGTCAACCAGCTGTAACTCATATCCCATGAGTTTGTCCCATAATTCTGAAATCTGTTGGTTGTATTCAGAAACCTGTTGTTCTAGAAGTCTTTGGTCACTTATTTGTGTCAGCTCTTGAAGAACCTGAAAATAAGGCATGACAAAATATCAGATAGGTTTTAATGTATGCATGTAGCTTTCCTGAACAATAATTTACAACTCAGCCCATGCTTCTAGAAAAACAGAGACAGTTCACCTCCTCCATATCCCAGTTATAATGGGAAGTCAAAGTTGTAATATCAAATGGAAGTATTCTGTGTGCTAATTTTTTAGGTGTTTATTATTTTCCATGACACCCCAACCTCCAGTATGTGCAATAGTTACTTGTGCATCCATCTTTTGTGGGCTAAAATAAATTTAAAATGTCCACTAAAATATGAAGGAATGTACACATTAACTGGTCATTCCAACACTCTTCCTGATCATGAGGTATTGATACATATATCTGTACTGTGAAAGTACTATTTTTTTTGTGGGGAGCCATATTTCATGGTTTTTATGGGTAGGCAAAACCATGAAACTTGGTTACCAATGAAAAGGAGACTTCAAATGATGTGTAACCTTAAAACCATGAATTCAAGAATTGATGAATTTGTGTTTCTTCCTTAATCCAAGAAAATTGTATCCAAGAATAAAAGAACTTTCACAGTATTTTTTAAAATTTGTTTAAATTTTATCATGAATATTATTTGCTTGGTTTAATCACAATTATCATAAATACATCGTACTAATTCAGTTGCATTTCATTTCTTTCAAATTTCTACATTTCAAGTATTCACAAACCTTTTTCTTCGAAAGCATAAATTGGTCAATAGATTTCATTCCAAGTTGTTTGTTTTCAGTCTTTGCTTCTTCAATACATTCCCAGAACTGGTTGACTTCAGCTTCTCGTTTCTCATGTTCCTTGATACCATACTCAAAGATCTGATAACACACTCCAACAAATTTCTCCCTGAAAGTTAGCTTGGTCAAGGACAACAATTTTGTAGAACAAGTTCCACCTAAAAACCATGCATTAAAAAAACAATAACCTAGTAAAGACCTTAACTTTTTTTGGAACAGATTTAATTTTTTAAGACCCACATCCCACTTGATAATAAAATTGTATGTATTTAAGAAGTAGCCTTTGTATGAATCATGCAAGTTCTGTAATATGTGATACACCCCAAAAAAGGCAATACATTTTTATTTTTGTTATTAGGTTACTTTATAGGTCTATATGATGAAATGTATAATTATTCAATCCAATCTGTATGCTCTTGGGAGATAATCCACATTAAAAAATCAAACAGTTTTTATTGTATTTTAGTGTCATTTACAGAGTTATCTCCCTTAATTTTGAATTCTACAGTACATTCTATATAATTTTTAACTCCTAAGAAGAAGGGTTATATGAAAATCCACATGTTAATTTTTGTTTACAATAACATATTAAACAAAATACCAAAAATAAAATTATGTAGGCTTTCTAACCATGAATCACATTTTGCATGATTCTTATCTGGAGTGCTACTTCAGATCTCATTTAAAGTAAGCAGTTGATCAAAAATATATAAAGTGGTGGAAAAACAAAATTTTGTTCATTGTGCGCAAAATTATGGCAGAATTAGCAAATATTATAGCCTATAATATATATCTATAGCTCCACCCTTGATATTATAACTGGACCTTGAATTGCACCAGACCGAAATCACCTTGTTAAGTTAATGTGCATGGGAAGCTCAAGGAAGAAACAACTAGCCCTCAGAAAAATATGTCAACCACATCACAACCATGACTTTGCTCAGGAATGAACATAATGTTTCGTGCATACCACAAATAGATCAAGCTATGACTTCTTTAAATATTAGTGCCTGTTCAATATAAATTTTCAAAGGATATCTTTCAATCAGTTCTGATATGGCTGGGATTTCATTCAGTCTCTTTCCTTCTGTGTCCTCAGCATACAGATTTTCAAACAAAGTGTCACTGTCCAAACTTTCAACATAGGCCAACTAAAATACAAAGATAATAATGATTGATTTTGCAACTTGTTTAGTGTATCTTTTATCATAACATTTTTTTTTCATATTCATCAGCCAGGAAATATTGTTATGCTGATTCATGGCAAAGCTTCAGCCTTAGAAAATTATCAGTCTGCTTTTTTCTGATTGACAACTTAAAAACTTAAAATAGAGAGGTGATGTTTGTTCTGAAAAAAAAATATCTTAAAGGACTTTTTACAATTTGCTTAAAATTGAACATTTTTTTTTTGAAAATGACAAAAAAAAAAGATTAACATAATTTTTTTGTAGGAGAAAAAAAACTTTAATGGATGTTCCAAGCAATTATTACATCTTCACCACCTTTTTAATTATTTCAAAAGGCAGGGGACTTGAAGACCTAAATTTCTAAATTCACAAGTTGCAATAATTTTCAGACTTTCACGTTGAAATATCATATTTTCGAACTATTCCAAAATGTTCCATACTTTTTTAATGTTTTATGATCTTGCATGTATTCTTCAAGAGAAAATCAAAATCTCATGAAGTAAAATGTTAAATATGAATTACTTACCTTGTGTAATTCGACCTCTGTTTTTCTCTTATTTTCCTCATCTAGTATGGCATTGGCTTGCCTCTCATTGTGTAACATCTCCTCTCTAGGTATCATGTACTTCTCTATTGCAGCCTCTCTCTGGAAATGAAACAAAGAGGTTGGAAGTGCAGTTAAAAGCCACTTCTGTTTATTTTTTTGCTAGTTTCTATTTTCAGAAATTATTGCATAAAATGATTATTAACAATATATTCTAGTCATTTAAGACTAAATAGAGTTGAATTATTTTGCAATATCAGGAAACAAAATATTAAATTATGGTCCAATTTCAATATTTTTAGTAGGACCCCGAATACTTCACAATAATTAAATTACGACATTTTTTCAAATTGCACATTATCAATGTTTTTCTCCAACTCGCAAACTTACTACCCAGCTACAGTCCTTGAACCGATCGGTGCAACGATTTGACGGATCGATGACTGTAGACTGATTGATCGCTGACGGATTGATGACTAATATCTGGTGACCAATCTGATAGCAGTGTTGTTATGTAAAATGACATAAGATATGTTTGAAATAAAAAAAATGTAAAAAAAGTATAAATTAATGTTTAAATCTACTACATTATGTAAATATGTGTAAAATTGACAAAGAAAACAATAAAAACCGTAAAATTCAGTAACCGCTCTATGGTCATGTGATGCGATCACCAGTTTAATGGATCGGTTTGACAGATCGATGACTGATCGGAAACTGATCGGTGACCAATGACTGATCACAATTTTTGTTGCACGGATCGGTTCAGGTACTGTAACAAATACATGATATATGCATATGATGTATACATTAAATTCATATTATAACTTGAGTAAAAAGTACAAAGCAATGCTATTGTTTTTTCATGGCAATGTTGTGGTCATTCAGTAATTTAGTATTCTTCACATTTATAAATTATCTCTATTCAGTGTACAGATAAAATGGTTAAAATGTGGAAGAAAAAAGAACATATCTCTTTCTCAATTTCCATATAATACTTTACACGTCATAGAAAAAGGCACAGAAAGAAAAAACTTACTGCTTGCTGATGAACTAATTTGTAGTCTAAGAATTCTATATTTGAAAGGAAAGCTATCACATATTGTTTATAATTTTCCTCCTCACAAAAAGGGTTGCCTTTCAATGTTAGGGTCTTCAACTTTTTGAACCTCCTCAGATAGGTGATCTGTAATGATAAGTATATTATAATGATCATGAAAATCGTTTTTAACCAAGATCTAACCATGAAAATTACCATTTATGCATTTGTTATCATTGTACAGGAAGAAAAAAGTTAAGTAAAGCTATTTCTAAAGCCAGGCAGGCCCCACAACAACATTTCACTAAACAAATCTCAATCTTTCTATGTTTTAATTTAATCCTGGTATGGTTCTGTTGAAATGTGAAATCAATTTTTGAAAATTATTTGGGACAAGAGAGACACCTATATACTTTCTATTGAAATATCAAGAGTTATCTCCCCATCATAATTTTTTTTATCTCCCTGTGACCAGAACAGCATCTGGTTTATTAATTTCTTTTTTTCAACTCATGAATCTAAATCCATAACAGCAACTAAATTTGGCTGCTGAACTTCTCTTACATGTTCTAGATCCTTTAGAACATTGTTGCCAATTGAAAATACTTGAAGATTCTCAAGGTTGTCCATATTTTCTATTTTGGAAATTCTGTTACTATACAGTGTTAAATCTTCTAGCTTAGTCAGCTGGTCCAGACCTTCTATCACTTCTATGTTGTTAAATGAAAGATCTAAAAACAGAAGAGGAATAAACATGGTTTTTAATCAAAGGCACACATTATTCGTATACATGTTAAGTCACTTTACATGGAAAAAATCTCAACCATATTTTTTGTAAATAACAAATCAAATTAGTGAAGAAGACCAATTTTTTGGTTACTAGAAGTTAGATTTGCATCAAAAGTTTGCATATTTCAATGACATAATTTCGAATACAATTAATTCCATAACCAAATTTATAGCCCTTATAGAAAGTCTTTGATTAAATAAATTGCTATGTACAAAAACTTTATCATGATAATAATGTATACATTGTATCATATTCTTCCACTATTCTTTCAGTGCCTGATATTTTCAATCTCAGGCTATTGCCCGGATACTAAAAATATTGACAACTTCAAATGATCTCATTGACATTACATCAAATGATGATATTACATCAAATGATGACATTACATCAAATTAACTGACATCATGGATAAACAGAATAATGTCAGTTTTGAACATATTAACTGTATGTCACATCTTGGCTTATCAGACCCACTGTGACATATTTAGCATTGATTTCAAAACTGCCATTATTTTTTAATTTTAAGAACTTACCAAGCCAAATCAAGTTTGTAAGAGAATCTAACCCTTCAATTTTTTCTATAATGTTGTTATCAAGTTGTAACTTGGTAAGTGAGTTAAACTCCCACAGGTTGTCTATGGTTAAAATATCTAAAACAGAGTAGAAAAAAAGCTTTGAAAATGTAATATACTTCACTGAATGAGGTGGTGATCTCTTGTTTATTTCATTTGTATATGTCCATTAGCTGGTTGTCTCAAAGACATATATATTATGAATAATTATCCATAGATCTTTATTTCACAATGTTCGTCTATTTGTATGAGATCACAACGTTGTGTAGTTTGAAGAGATTGATCATTCTCTAAAGTGATATCAACAAGAGTGGGCAGGCCAAACAAAAAACTAGGTCTGTTGGCAATTTCGGCTCAAGCACTGTTAAAGTCTAGATTGTTTCCCTATTAATTCAATCTTAAATGTTTTTGAAAAATAAAATAATTTCCCTATCTTCCTACCCTCCTTTTTTTCTTGTTGGAAGCAGGTAACAAGACTACTATTTTTTTGTCCTCAGCTAACAACTGAAGTCTATTGAATCATAGAGACTATAGTTCTCCTTAAGAAACTAAGATCTCTTCAGGGATTTATTGGAATTTCAAGAGAAAAGGGACAAGGAAAAAAGCTTAAAAGAGCCTTATGTGAAAATTTGCCTGCATATAATCACGGAAAAATATCTTTTCATGTTTTGTTTTCCTAATTCAAGGGTATAAATTCAAAGTCTGCTACTTTCAACCTGCATTTGCATTTCTATAATATTGTCACCTGTTCTGAATCTTTCCTTCCTAAAAGTCAATGGAAATTATGAATACTTGCTCATATTTCACCCACTTATTTTTAATACACTTTCCCATAAAACCAAAGTACCACGTAAAAAAAATTGGGATCACTTTCAGTCAAATATTTCTTATTTAAGAATAATTACTTTTGAAATCCAATCTAAGAGATCTGACATCACCGAAGTCAATTCCTTCTGATTTGGCTATTTTTCCTGCTTCCTCCTTTGGTCCCTGCTCTTCAACTGCTGTTTTGAGTAACTCTTCATCAACAACAGTGGGTTCAAGATTATCATACATACGAGACATGGAGTTTACGGTACTCATTTTGGCAGGTTATCCTCTGCACTCTACAAAACATAATGTAAATCAATTATGGTAAAGGTTTGCCACGTCGTATGCATCAATAAGCTTGATGAGGGAAAATGATTTTTTATTCAAAGTAATTATGGCACCAACAAGAAAACTTTTCAGATTCTACATTTATAAATTCATGTGAATAGAAAGCACATAATTATTATCTAGCTTTTGTCTGTTTTAGTAAAGTATTGATAAGGAGTACCTACCTGTTGTCTGTTTTATTAAAGTACTGATATGGAGTAGGCTAAAGTATGCATCAATAGCACAGAACATAGTTATATGAGACAGGTGAAACCTAAAATGATCTTGAATAATCATAGGTTCTGTGATTTTTGTCTGTGCTTCATAC
The DNA here is from genome assembly GCA_037379345.1 of Perna viridis. Lineage (NCBI taxonomy): Eukaryota > Metazoa > Mollusca > Bivalvia > Mytilida > Mytilidae > Perna > Perna viridis. The sequence continues at coordinate 36,069,009 of CM074514.1, read as the reverse complement.
TTCCCTTGATTCTGCAACGGCAGATTGGTTAATAACTTCAGACACAAGTGGCTTTGGGATTTTCCAGGATTTATTTGTGGGAGGACATTATAAATAACACTATTGTAAATGCCACATCACATTTTTCTAAAAACAATACCACTGTACATGCATATTCAGAGACATCACTGTAAACAGATCACATTAGGTGTGGGTGCACATTTTGTTTTTACACACAATCATCCTACCTAGAGAAAGAGTATACTGAAAATTTCAAATAGCAGGGCCATTCATATCAGAAAACAGAACAGGTAGAGAAGTCTAAAAATGGTAAGATGAACATTAAGGACCTGATGTACATATTTTTGTTCTACGGGTCCAAAACAATTTATGCAAGAAGGATGAAAAGAGGTTTCCAGAACATGAATTAATTCCAATTTCATGACATCAGACTAAGATTTGAACAGACCTAGTACACCCAAGACTAATTAGGCCTAAGAGGAAACAATTTATGTTTCTTTTGACTTCTCAACTCTTTACACTATGTCAGAGGTTTCATTAAGAGCCGGCTACTGTCAAAATCTAGACAGTTCAAAAAGTGGAAATGGATGGTTCAAAATCACAATGGGCCAAGTCCATTTACCAATGTGATTTACCAATTATGACAATAGCATGCAAATGTTTATTAATCACCACTGATATATTTATGCCGCAAGGGAAGAGGGAGGTTTAGCATACTTGAAAACCTAGAACTAACCAACCACTCATTTGAAATGCATGTACCAAGTCAGTGCCATTGCGGTACCTGCTGCTCCGGTGGTGTAATAACTACTTTGCCAGATGGACTTGACTTGATTATGAATCGGATAAGTGTTCAGTAATTTTGTTGTTATCCTTATTTGAGAGTGTTTCAATTATGACATATTTCTTTCATCTAAATACTGGTAAGAGAGTAGATCTCTCCTTTTTCAAGACCATCGCAATTCTTGCCAATCTGCTAACCAAATTGTTGTATGATTAGCTCAGTTTTTAGAAAAAAATATCAGTAGTCTGTTAAACATTTTTTCTTATTTTTTTTTACATGAACTAGTTTCACAGGAAAGGATGAAAAATCTGTTAGCGAGAATTACTTGCTGGTGGTAACTACTCCTTGACCAGTATGCTGCTAGTATTGCTAAACTGCAATACTCCAATAGCCTATAGGTGTCACAATGATATAGACACCAGATCTGACCCTTGTTTTCATCAGTTTTTTAGGTTACAAGTACTTTAAAAATCAAAGCAAAGGCTATGACCATATGAACGGCAGTCGGTTTTCACACGTTTTTTTTCCCAAAATACTTTTCATTGGAACTTGGAGTTGGAGGCAATCTATATTATTATTATCCTTGCATACCATTTACAGCTTGACGGAGTTGTGCTATTAACTCTTGAGTAAGATAGGTTAAATAATTTAGCCCACTTTCTATAGTTAACCTGCAAAGAATATGGCGATCCTTATGTTTACATTTGCAAAGCTTCAAAATTTTGAGGGAAATGGCGTCTCGTTTCTATGTCGACTGTCGTTTCCGGTTTTAGAAAAGAATTGTTTCGTATGAATTATTGTATTTTGAAACGATTAATTTCAAAACAATAGATAAATTTTTAAAATGTAAATTTTTCAATACAGTTATACATTTTAAGAGCTAAATTAACTTCCAAGTCACAAGACTATTCTAAAAATAGCTTCGAGATGACGTCACATTTTATACACAACAAAAATGGCTGCCCTTTTCGGACATGGAAATCCTCTGGCTACACCTGTCGGCCAGATGATCGGTTAGAGTCAATAGTTTTACTCTATATTGCATAAAGTTTAGACGAAATTAGTATCTAATGCTTCCCTTGACAGCAACAGTTACTGCTGTCATTTAAAGCTAGGAATTTTAACGTAAATTTTTGCCTAGCCCTACTTTTATTCTGATACCTTTAGTTTTTCGAAGGTTTTTTTCTGATTTGATATTCAGGATCTTGTGTATTATAATTTGAATCTTTATTTAAATGCTTTGATTTCAAATTCTAACTTCTTGCTAGGAAAAAGATTGCATAGATGTGCTATGTTAGCCATAACATGTTGCATAAGTCTGATAGGAAAACAGAGTAGTATTAAGATTGCCATAGCCTGGCATAGGCCCATACACACCACCCTTGCTTTTGTATGCTCACTGACACTGTATACAAGCCTCTGTGTATAGTGTGTGAGTCAAATCAGGACTTGGTCACATTGGCACCTGATTAAAACGGCTTTACTATTGGTTAAATAGGCAGTACCATAATAAAATTGATTAGGTTTCTCTCTATAAATGGCATTACTCCAGCAGTGCTAGAGGTTGTCTGGCAAGCTATTTTCTGGCTTGGTGCCATCCTAACCTCTAGCATATGACATGTTGATAGCCACCACAAATGTGAATTAGCTAAACATGTCTTTTAAAATATTTCAAGTGTTTTATTTATATAAAAGAAGTTTGACTTACTGGAAATCATTCCTAAATTTTGTTACCTAGAAAAAATTTGTAATGAAGACAGTTATCCAAGTGACCAGCCATTTCAAACTAAGTCACTAATTTTACGGAATACAGTATATTTTTGACAAAACAAACTTAAAGTTGAGAAAGGCAATTTGTTGGTTAATTTAATAGATTTCATTTGTAAATTTTAAAATTTCTTAATTTTATCACCCGGAGTTATACATTCTAAAGCTAAAAACCAAATTTGAAGTTCTTTTAAACTGTTTTTATGAAGGATTTCTTGATTTTCTAATTAGGTACATGTAGGTCATTTGTTTTTCTTCAGTTTATTCACCTTCTCCCCTGTCATGGGAAAAAAACAATAAAATTTTTTAAATAGTATACATTTTGCAATAATTCTGCAGATTTCAAAGAATGTCGGAACGAGCTTTATGCAATATTGCGTTGGAAGTAAGAGGTTGGGGTATGGAGGAATGTAATTCCAACCTCTTACGTTGTAGGAGTATAAATGGCATATGCAGAGCAGCACATGCAGAAGCAGTATTGAGTCCGCGGAGAACGTTGAATATTCATATATATTTGAAATGAAATTTATCATTCAAATAAATTAAATGTTTATGTGTGGTTTGGACTGTTAATGCATTTGTTCTTTTACCAAAAATTCAGGCATTTTCATTTTGTTTGAGTTTGGAACGAAAGTAAAAGGGATTTAAGTGATGATGTTATAAAGTAAACATTGTTTGTACTTTCAATCCTCGTAAGATACTCAAGTTATGTTTTTAGACGTCCAAGACATCCCTTAAGTTTTTAAACTAATTATTGAGGACACTTTTTGCTATTTTGCATTCTTTCTGCAACAGGTCACTTCCAGACAATGAATTGTTTATCAACTGTTATAAAACGATATGCTTCATGATTAATAGAATTGTTAATAAATGATAAGAAAGTATCATAATTGTTTATTTCATATTTATGAATTGTATGACAAAGCACGCAATTTCATGTTTTTCTTTCCAAGACTTCTATGTGTAAGGCACTTTCAGAATGAGGTAAAAAAAAAAACAGCTGGTTGGTTTTTCTACTCCAATCCAGGGGTTTCTTCATTAAATTGATTTATAACAGGTGCATGTGTATTTATTACAGAGAGAGCTACAGATGGCTCCCAAGCATCAGAAAACTGGGCATTGTTTATGGAAATTTGTGATGTTATCAATGAAAGAGAAGAGGGGTAAATTACTATTTTATTTATATGTTCTTAATTATGAAAAATATCCACAAGTTTTATATGAAATTGCTAAAAAGCTACTTATGGGTAAATAAAGCCAAATCATATTAGCCATTTGTAAAATCGAAACCTTATCAGCCATTTGTAAAATCTGAGGATTTTTAGGCATAAAATCATATGAAATATTTTGGCGTTTCTAATACCGGTATTGGCAGAAGCTAAGAATAGCACTAAGTATGTATACTTAAGCCCATAGTAAATAAATACTTTTGCAAAATGTTTTTTGGTGTTTCAGACAGACTGCTGAAATACACCAAAATTAGCGCACTGTGAAAATTACCCACCATACGGTACTTGGACTTTCCCAAAGTTGCAAATACATACATGTACTACTACTAGCTTTATCTACTGTCCAAGACTGGCTAAACTGTAGGAAAATTGAGATATTTCAACATTTATGTTATTGTTATCTGGCCTGGGTTTCATTAAAAAATCTCAAGTTTAGAATTTCCTCAAGTTCTCTATTTTTCCTCAAATCTTCAATTTTAAGTGATCTAATTGGTCAAAATTTGAGTTGAGGAAGGATTTTAGGAAAATCTCAATTTTTATGAAACCAGACCCTGTTTGATGTGTCAGTTAAAAAAATGAGAATATGCATTATTGTTCTTGATCTGTTACTATATCTTGTACCTGTGTATGTTATGTATGCATGCTTGTGGATTTACATGTTTAATGTGTCTGAAAATATGATGTTAAACCTTTTTTCCTTCTTCTAGGGCAAAAGATGCCATAAAAGCAATTAAGAAAAGACTTTCACAGAACATGGGGAAGAACCACACAGCTGTAATGTACACATTAACTGTAAGTATTATGAATCCTGCATAAACTAAAGAGACAAACCTTCTCTACCAGACAAGCCTGTTCATGTCAATTACAATGCATTTTGAATTAAAGTGGATTTATCTTATCTGAACCCTGCATAAACCATGAATATTTCTAAACCTGAAATCTTCCGAAGTCCCTTAAGGCATCAAGTAGGCTAGTCTGATTGCCTTAAGCGACATCAATTTTTTAGGGGCAAGTAAAAGTTCAGCAGGCAGTTGTCTGCCTGATTGCTAGAATTTTGAAGTTAGGCATACAAATGTTGATCGGTAAGATATAGGTTTACTGTTGACACTTCCACTCATGTCCTTGTAAAAAGAAATTATATTGATTTTGTGTGCCTGTTTTAGGAATCCTGATTGGTTGATATACCATATCTGTACAAACTTTAGAACGACACAGTATAACAAACTTTCAATATTTTTTTCATTGATTTTTGTTTCCAAACCAGTTGTTGTGTCCATAATGAACTGTAAGTACTTATGTGTACGTGTGTCAAAAACTTCTGTTGTGTTCTCACTTGCGTGAACTATTCAGGGTCCAACCACTGTGGTTGTATCATGCTGCACTCTGCAAAGCTCTTTGTTTTACAAATCAGAATCCCAGATTCAGATTTAAAACCAGCAAATTTGGTGTTTTATTTCTTTCAAAGATAGGTTTCACATAGCCCTTTATTTTATAGTGGTTTAGGCTCTTATACAACTTTATTTGACCATTTTGACAGACATATATCTTGAGTTTTAGTCATCTTTTTAACACAAATGTATGCCAATTAGTCCCTTCAGTTGGGAAACTTTAATTTTCACTCGAAACCCGGTTGGGAAACTGCTATAAATAAATAAAACCCTTTGATATTAGTTGCTGCTTCATATAAATAACATTTCATGGCATCTAATTCAATTTAATTCATAAATTTATTTTTCAGTGTTTAGAGACATGTGTTAAGAATTGTGGAAGGAAATTTCACCTACAAGTTTCTTCTAAAGACTTCATGGGAGATTTGGTGAAAGTTATAGGTCCAAAGTATGATCCTCCTCAAGCACTACAGGAGAAAGTTCTTAGCTTGATTCAGGTACATGTATGAATAAAAACCACTAATAGATCACAAACATGTAATTTTCTTTTATTGATGAAAAATGTAATTGGCAAAACACAAAGGCTTGACTAGCAACATCTCTAGAACTTCCATAAAAATACCTCCAATACATTTGTAAATATATAGGTTTGACTGTAATGAAATCTGGAGAACTTCCATGAAAATACCTGCAGTATATCTTAAACTGCAGGTAAAAATCAATTATAAAATTATTCGGGCAGCCTTAGCTCGTCAAACATTGAGGAGGTAAATGTTTTTACCATTGGTAGAAATAAAAAAAATTGTTTTGTAACCAGCTTTCTGATTTGCTGTCTGTCTCTGAGCAAACCAGGTTATTTTGTATAACCTTGTTTGGTACTGTGAGGTCATCAATGTTAATTGGTCTGCAGTCCATGATTCAAATAATCCCAAACAAAAATAGTTTTGAATACTAATCCATTCTTGATATTTATGTTGAAATCCTTTAGAACTTAAATCAAAAGAATTGTTATATTTTTTTAGCAGGTTATGCAGAATTACCTGGTTTTGGCCAGTGATTACTCTATGTATTGCTTCATACTGTTTTATATGATTGATTGATTGATTGTTAGGGTTTAACGCCCGAGCAGCAATATTTCGGCTGTATTCAGGGGATGAACATGAAATGGATGGTAATATGAACATGAAATGATGATGATGAAATGAAAAAAGGGATGGGACATAAGGAAAAAAGGGTCGACAAATTTTGATTGCCACAAGACGAAGGAGGGAGATGGGTAGGGTAGGGCAATTTAGCCTCCTGTGGTGGAGCGCAAAGGTTCCTACTCCTATCGAATATCACAGCAGGGTTATTTAATGTGCAAGGAACGTGGCATTTTTCCCAACACGGTGCAACACTATGGTTTGTGGTCAGGTTTTCTGTATTATAGCCTGACAACCCCAACATGTAACACACCAGGGATACCCCATTCCACCACCTGGGGCACACATCCCAGGTGCTCTGTGGGCAGAGGGCCTAGCCCCCGGCTAGGTTTCTGAGCACTATTAAGTCACCTTTTACGACAAGCTTAGCGCTGCTGCAGGCCTATTCTTTTGACACCCGGACCTGCACGGGACATACTGTTTTATTAGTGTATTTCATATTTCATATAACCTGTTCAAAAGTAAGAATATTCCTTAAATTTAATTTTTTTTTTTTTTTTTTTTTTTTTTTTTTATATAAACATATTGGAACTAACTAGTATCATTCTGCTAGGCAAAACATTAATTTTAAATGTAACATTTCATAGAGAAGTTTAGATAATTTAACAATTTCAATGGTAAATACAATCACTTTGAAATTTGAAAAATGGCATTATTTAGAAATGAACCTTTAATTAAGAGAGAAAAAATTCCTAAAATCAATGGTGAAATGAATATTTAAGTGATGTTATTTATTTTTATTTTAGATGTGGTCAGATGCATTTAGAGGACAACCGGACTTGAAAGAAGTTGAAAAATGCTATAATGACTTAAAAGCCAAAGGCATAGAATTTCCTATGACAGACCTAGATCACATGGCACCTATATATACACCAGCAAGGGTAGGTTGGGCAGTCACATGACTTTTTTTTATATACTGTACAGGTTGTGAAACCACTAGCGAAGATAAGTTGTCTAGTTACACAACATATTGTGTATACTCCAGCATGGGTAGGTTGTGGAGTCACAGTTATTCAATGTATTCTCCAACATGAATAGATTGTTGAGGTCACAATTATCCAATGTATTCTCTAGCTTTGGTAGATTGGTGAGATCACAATTATCCAATGTATTCTCCAGCATGAGTAGATTGTTGAGGTCACAATTATCCAATGTATTCTCCAGCATGAGTAGATTGTTGAGGTCACAATTATCCAATGTATTCTCCAGCATTGGTAGATTGTTGAGGTCAAATTATCCAATGTATTCTCCAGCATTGGTAGATTGTTGAGGTCACAATTATCCAATGTATTCTCCAGCATTGGTAGATTGTTGAGGTCACAATTATCCAATGTATTCTCTAGCATTGGTAGATTGTTGAGGTCACAATTATCCAATGTATTCTCCAGCATGAGTAGATTGTTGAGGTCACAATTATCCAATGTATTCTCCAGCATTGGTATATTGTTGAGGTCACAATTATCCAATGTATTCTCCAGCATTGATAGATTGTGAAGTCATAGAACTTCAACATATCTCATCAAGTTACATATTTACGTACCCTGCATTGTTTCATGATATTAACAATACTCTAATTTACCTATTATGTATATGTTTGATACTAGGTTGAAAGCTGATTTAAATACATTAATTTTATGAAAGTCAGATTAACTGTAAAAAAAAGTTATGTGTTAATAAACTGTTGCAAGTCCCTACCTGTGGAAATGGATCTGGGTTTCTACAGTCCTGTATTACCTTTATAAATGTCATTATTTGACATTCATAGAGTCACTATGTAAATGACTAGAGACTAAAATTAAGGCAATTGCTCTAAAGTTTTCCATTTATGTCGTTTGTAAAGAATAAACTTTAGCCTATAGGAAATTGACATTTTTAAATTGGGATTCCTGTTGTAGGACAGTTTTACTGTAAAGGCGAAAATTTCAAAAACTTAAGAGCACTGCAAGCTATTTTATATTATAGCCTGGTCAAATAATCTTATTTTTATGATTTTTTATAGAGTCAACCAGAACCTGAACCTGTTCGCCAGCGACAACCTAGTTTACGCACTGTAAGTTCTTAGAATGATATTTTTATCATGACATTTTAAATAAATTTCACAAAGACTTTTAAAACTTTCCTACTAAGTGTTCAGATTGTGATAATAAAAAATTAACTGCAGATTTCAGAGTTTTCCATACGTTTTAGAGAATTACTGTTTATTAATAAAGCCTACAAACTAAACCTAAAGAGTTATTTTGTGGTGAGAAATTTTCCTGGTGCATTTACTCTTTTAAGCTAATAATTACAGAAAAAATTATATGTTTATGTACTTTGCTATTAGAAGAAAAGAAAAATTACCAAGAAAACAATTGTATTTATACAGAACTGAAATATATATATGTATATATGAAATCGATATTACAATATGCTTACTTTAAGGATTGATATACATTGAGAATTTTTACTTTAACTAACAGTAATTCCAAATAGCATTTTGTTCAACTACTGAAAGTAGGTAGAAAATCCAATATCTTAAGGAAGTAGACCTAGGGTAAAGGACACAACTCATGAAATCAGTGATATGTTTGCATCTTACTCAATTTCACCAAAGCCTCTAAAGCTTTCATTTGAAGCAGAATAAAATGAATCAAAGTTAATTAGATGCTTACATGAGATTGTTGTAATATGGTGAATACAAACATTCCAATGATTTATAAGAGTTGTGTCCCTTTCCTTAGGTATATCTCCGTAAAAATGAATGGTAGTCATCTCCAATAACAGTAGAAGTGCAATAGAAAATGTTATTTCCATTTTATCTTACAATGCCTTGCTGCCTTTCCATCTCCACATGTAATCAGTAAATTTTTGAGAGCAACGTTTACACAGAGTGCACATACATGTACCAGATGGACTAGATTTTTAGTGTGTCTGACAGAATGGCATATTTTGCCTTTTCCCTGTATGTTCAACAAGTAAAAGAAATTCTGTCTGACATTCCTGTGATCAAACCCATTTCCCCATGACCGAGTGTGAAAGACATCTGTTTTCAGGATCAACCACCAGCACAAATGGGACAGGTCCCGATGCCAGTACAAGTTCCAATACAGGCACCTACAGGTCCCATCAACCCTTCAGTGGAACAAATGACAAAGTTAAAAAGTGAACTGACAATAGTCAATGGTAATATAAAGGTGATGGGCGACATGTTGACAGAGTTAAATCCATCCAATGTTGATTCATCAGATCTGGAATTATTACAGGTAAGGTCTTTAACTCTGACCCAAACTTCTTCAGATCTGGAATTATTACAGGTATGGCCTTTAACCCTGCCTCAAAATTCCTCAGATCTGGAATTATTACAGGTAAGGCCTTTAACCTGACTCAAAATTCCTGATTATCGCTATTTCATGAAATTTTCTGTGATCTTGCTTATTATTTTTTTTTTTTCAGCTCAATAGTGTTTGAAACCAATGACTACTTTCATGGCTTTGTTAACTCTAATGAGGTTATAGGCCAATAACTATTATCTTTGATGGTCACCTTCACTCACTTGTCTTTCTTGTTTTTCACCATGTTAACTCAAGCATCAATATGTGGATGTCCACAAAGGAAGATAATTGTTGTTGGTTTTTTCTGCAGACTTTTAAGCATTTTGAAGTCCAAATGACAGTTGGATATCCATTTTAGAAGCTTTCTCTTAGTTTTTCATAGTTATTCATAGTGGTATAAAATATTTCAGGAATTAAACAGAACTAACAGACAAATGCAACAAAGATTAGTAGATTTATTAGATAAAATAGCTAATGAAGAAGTTACAAGTAAGTATAGCATCAATATGGAAAATGATTTGAAGAAAAAAATAAATATGCCCTAAGTTTAAAATTGGTATTATCTACTTCTACCTCTGGCACATGGTTTATAAGATATACTTACTTACTTACTGCCCTTTACGCCACTGGCATGTAGGGCAGCAATGAAGTTCCTCCACTCTTGTCTATCATTGGCAAGTTTCTGTAATGTGCCCCAAGTCTTCTTATGTTCTTTGACTTCTGCTTCAATGGTGCGTCTCCAGGTGATCTTTGGGCATCCTCTCCTGCGTTTTCCCTCAGGTGTCCAGAATAGGGCTATTTTTGTGTTGTCTTTTGGGTCTTTTCGCAGGACATGTCCTAACCACTTCCATCTTCGTTTCATAATGATGGTGGCCATGTTGTCTTGTTGGCATCTATTAAGGAGGTCCTGATTACTGATCTTAAGAGGCCAAAATATTCTTAGGATCCTCCTCAGACTCCTGGTGTGAAAGGTTGAGAGTTTGTGTTGGTCTAACTCTGTTATCCTCCAGCACTCTGACCCATAAAGCAGGATAGGCAAGACGCAACTGTTATACAATTTTAGTTTGGTGCAGATAGTGTACTGTCCTGATCTCCAGACAGGTTGCAAGCTATTAAATGCTCCTCTTGCTTTTGAGAGTCTAAGGTGGATGTTGCTCTCCGCACCTCCATCAGTTGTAACTATACTACTGAGGTATGTGAATTTGTTGGTAAAAGGTAGACATTATTCGTACAGTTTGATAGGTGTTGGTGTGTTTACATTCAACATCATAACCTCGGTTTTGTTTTTGTTGCTGTTTAGCCCAATTTGCTATTCTTTTCTTGTATGTGTTGGTGGGTGTGAGAAAGCAAAGCTATGTCATCAGCAAAGTCTAGATCTTCCAAGATGGAGAAGGTATTCCATCTGATGCCTCTTGGTGTATCTTTCGTTGTTTGTCGCATCACCCAATCAATGGCTATGATGAAAAGTGTTGATGACATAACACAGCCTTGATGGACTCCAGTTTTTACATTGAAATACGTGTCGCTGTTGTTTCCGACTCTGCATCTGAAGTACGTGTAGAAACTTTTGATGACGTCTATAAGTTGTTGTGGTATTCCGTATGATCTAATTATTTTCCATAAACTTTCTCTATGTGTGCTATCAAAAGCTTTTTCAAAATCTATAAAGTTAATATAGAGTTGTCTCTGCCATTCAGTGCTCTGCTCAATCATATTGCGTAGCATGAAAATTTGGTCGATGCAGCCTCTACCTGGTCTAAATCCAGCTTGTTCTTTTCTCAATAGTTCATCTACAGATCTTGCAATTCTTTTGATGACAACTTTGGCTAGTATCTTACTTGGGATAGAAATCAAAGTAATACCTCACCAGTTATTACAATCATTTAATGACCCTTTCTTTGGTAATTTTATGATGGTTCCTTTGTTCCACTCATCTGATACTTTGGTCTTATTCCAGATATCTTGGAAGATGGGATGGAGAATTTTTGCGGATAGGTATGGATCGTTTTTAAAGAGTTCTGCATTGAGATTATCACTACCTGGTGCTTTGCCACTTTTCAGACTTTTGATTGCTGTTATGATTTCAGATATTTCTGTTGGTTCTTTATCTATGTCAACCTCTACTTCTGCATCTTTAATTTTCGGTTCTTGAGAAGGTGGTGGCCTGTTAAGTAACTCTTCAAAATGTTCTGTCCACCTTTTTTCTTGACCGCTTTCTGAGGTTAATATGTTACCCTGTTTGTCTTTGACAGGTAAATTTGGAGATGATCTATTCTTCCCACATATAGTTCTTGTAATTTTGTATAATTTACTCTATTCTCCTTTCTGTGCTGCTTCTTCTGCATTATTTGCTAGCTCTTCCATAAAATTTCGTTTGTCTGTTCGAACTAGTTTCTTAACTTCTTTTTGCATTGAGCTGTATTCTTGTTGGAGTCTTTCTTTTAGCCGAGGTGATTTGGTCTTATCTCTTTTGGCTTTAATCTCTCTTCTATTATTTATTGTTTTCCAAGTTTCAGGTGTTATCCTTATGTTTTTGCTTTTGTCGCAAACCTAAACACTCTTCGCTTGTTTTTGTATATATGTCGGTTATTTTGTTCCATTTTTCATCAATATCATCCACAACATCTTCCAAGATATTTAACGCTTCATAGCGATTCTTGAGTGTTATTGAAAAGTCATTTTTTACCTTCAAGATGTTAAGTTTTTCTGTATCATAACACAGTCTGATATTTGCTGTAACAAGTTGATGGTCACTTTCTACATCAGCTCCTCTTTTGACTCTTACATCTATCAAAGATCGTCTCCACATTCCATTTATCATGATGTGGTCAATTTGATTTCTGTCTCTTAAGTTTGGTGAATACCACGTTAACTTGTGGATATCCTTATGAGGGAATAGTGTGCCTCCAATGACATAGTTGTTGATGTTGCAGAAGTCAGTTAATCTTTCACCATTTTCATTCATACTACCACATCCATGTGTACCCATAGTTCTTTTAAAGTTCAAGTTGTTATTGCCTACTTTTGCATTCAGGTCACCCATAATTATTTTGATGTCATGATGTGGGGTTTGATCTAACTCTTGTTGAAGTTGCTCATAGAATGCATCTTTGTCTTCATCGCTGGCATCATTTATTGGAGCATAGCACTGAAGTAGCGTCATATTAACTTGTTTACCCCTCTGTCTAGCCATGATCAATCTGTTGCTGACTGGTTTCCATTCCATCAGGGTTCTGTCTACTCCTTTCTTTAGAATGATGGCTACTCCCTGCTGATGTTTTCCATCTTCTCTTCCTGAGTATAGTACTGTTTCCCCCATAACTTGGAGGACCAGTAGATTTTCTGTAGGGGGATCCTTCCCTTAGATGGATGCATCACCATGCTAATGAGTACCATCTTTACGGATTTTCTGTCTGGGTTTTCTCCCATAGCCTTTGACTGTCCAAAGCCTTCTACAAGGCAGTAGTGTGATGCTATTTAACCCATAGCTGGATCAAGGTTGATGAGTGCTAGGGCGTATCCACACGCCTATGGGCCTACACACTGCATCTCTAGGGTCCTTGATACTCCGAGATCCTCTACAGTTTAGCCTAGGATACTAGACCCTAGTTACCGTGTGCTGTCGCGAGGAGGCACTGTAGAGGTCTTAGACTGGTAGAGGCTTTGCACTGACAAGAAAGACTTACGTACTCGGCTTTCTTTTCCACCTACAAGTAGGCTAGTCAGCGGCAGTAGTAGAGTCTTCGACTCCCCCTGCACTAGGCGCATATCCAATCCCTGTGATAATAATCACTAGCACACTTATAAGATATAGAGTGACCTCTAATTAGCTTCAAGTAATTCATTCAAGTGGTGTAACAAATTTACTCTCAGACTGTGTCTTCTGTGAGCTAGCACAATAAAAATCTAGAAAAATCAGGCGAAACATGTTAGACTAGAAATAAGAAGGGTCTGTTCAATTGATCAGATGTTCTTGTCCTAAATTGTATGTATTACCTGTTATGGGATGTCACACCACTATCAGTCAGTCAATATACCAATCAAGTTATATTTTAATAAGTGAATGTACTATGGAGTCAGCTGTCTGTCTATTCCAATAAAGAAACTTGTATATATTTTATTGGTTATTGGTGTTTGTCTTGATGTAAGGAAGCTCCTTTTTCTGTTTATGTTATTGTAAGAAATAAATCTATTTTCTATTTTGCAGTCCTTTTTGGGTGATATTGTGATATATCAAGATAAATTACTAAAATAAAAGTTGCGAAAATTGCAGAAAGAACTTTGCTTTACATATAATGAGTGAAGAACCATGGATCCGGAAACAGTCAAAAATGCCGGTCATTGACCAACAAATTCTGCAAATGGCCGATGACCATTTTCTAATGTGGGACATAAAAAACTGTCAACCCTTATAAATTACGGTGTGAATGGTTTTATTAGTGTATAAACATCCTGTCTACCAGTCTCCTAATTGTTTATTGAAAATGAATTGACAGATGTGTGTCAATTTTAGCCAATGTGCAACCACCTGTGGCTGTGATTTACCTGTAACTGATTAGTTGATTTGCATAATTGAATTAAAAGTACATATGTAACTCAGAGAATTTTACATACATTTATTAGTTGATAATTAAGAAAAATGTCCACTATTTTCCCGCCGATCATTCAGAGGTAACGAAAGCACATGGAACTGAAACTAGAAATTAGTCGTAGTTTGTAATTATTAATTCATCGTTCGAATCTTTTTAACACAGAAGTCAACAGACCATTTAAATAAATATACAAAAAAATTTTTTATTACTCGGAAGTTTTCGGCTGTTTGCCTATGTAATGAAAAAGTGTTTTGTTTACATGTTAGAACGTCCAAGTATGGTCGAAACAGAACTCGTCCACTCGACCTAATATTTTGTAAAAGACAGAGTAAGTGATGAAATAACATAACTTCCAATTTTATCTTAAAATAACTACTAAAAAAGTTTATTTTCGGTCTGAGCATGTAAAAGACTGACAAACGTCTGCTTAAGTATGATGAAATGTCTGGCATGGGCTGTCAGAATTTCCGGACCCTTGTGAAGGACATTTTATATATGTACAGTTTTACATATAAAGGTGAAATTAGTCTTTTGTTGTCATTTCAGATGAATTATTAAGAATTAATGATGATCTGAACAATGTGTTTTTACGGTATGAAAGATTTGAACGGTACAGAACTGGTCAGTCTTCCCAGACAGATTTGAAAAAAATGGACACACCAGAAGTAGCCCCACCACCTCCTACGTACAGCCAGGTAAGGAAATTTTTATACCATCACGTATGAGAGAGGCGATTCATCTAGTCTTTCTGTTCATCTGTGGATAATGTTTCAGCCTATTCTATCAGTAGCTTTAATGTATTTTATGCATTACTTCACATGTTTTACAATATTTGAAGTTTTGTCTTAAAACAACATTCACTTTAAAATGTAAAACTGGTCATGTACTTTTACAGGTGGAGGACTCATCAAGCACACCCACAAGTAACCTGATAGACCTTGGAGATGATGGTGTGGTGGAGGCTCCTAAGGATTTACCTCCCCTTACTACACAGATGCAGAATATGAGTAAGTGTACATTCATAAAAAAACAACAGCAGTTGTGAAGAAGTTATCACTTACATGTACATGTATATACCAGAAAACCATATGGACTGAAATATTAATAATCTAGCACTGCTGAAAGTGCATGATATAGAAATCTCAGTTTCACAAGTTCTTTCAATGAAATGCTTTAAGCTATTTCTTCTTGTTTAACAGCTTGTCATAGAAAAGTTTATTATGAAGTCTTTTATCTCTACCAAGGTAATACAGTGTACAGGTCTTAGTTCAAGGTGATCTATGTACATGAAATAAAACTTTTTTCACCTTGTTTGCAGATGTTGGCCAAAATGGTACAACACAACAGAGCGATGATTTTGATATGTTTGCGCAATCAAGACAGTCATTTGAACAGAATAAAGTTAAAACAACAGGGTAAATAATGAGTTCACTGTAGTACCGAAAATATCTGGAAATAGTGGGTTAAGGAGGTAGACCTAAGGTAAGGGACACAACTCATTGGAATGTTTGTATTCAGCAATTTACATCAATCACATGTAAGCATCAACGTAACTTGGACAGATTTCATTGTATTAAATAAAAGCTTGAAAGGCTTTTGTGAAATTGAATATGATACAAACATTTCACTGATTTCAAGAATCATTTCCCTTATCCAAGGTCTACCTCGTCAAACTGGTTTTATACACACTAAACGACTAGAACACTGGAGCACTGGATTTATTGATTTTCTTATTTACAAGAAAATAGAATTTTATGGTTTTGTTTTTACATTTATACTCTATGCTTACTTCAGGGTGTTCATTGCTCAGGTTAAAAATAACAAGGATTTCAAGGGTTTTGAAATCTTTGAAGATCTTTTGGTATAGAACAATATAAGTAGAAAAAATTGATGGGTCAGTATGCTCATTTTTGAGATATAAGCATTTAAAATTTTGGCTGGAAAATTTTTCTCTTGATTTTTCATAGATTTTGTCTTAGTAGGATTTATCTATCAAAATTCCCCAAGAAATAACAAGGATTTATTAAAAAAACAGTTCCCAAATAACATATTAAGGTGTGCTTAATGAAAATATGAAAAGAAAAGTGGGGGTCACATGGCAAAAGTTATCAATGCTATGAAATGGATAAAACCTGAGGAGTAGAGAAATCTGAAAAAAATAATGGCTGAACATGAGCAGTGAACATCCTTAATGATGTTTTTTGTATCTTGTACTTTAGAACAAAAATGGTTGAAAAATCAACAGCAATTTTTTTAAACAATTGCTCTGTCTAAATTTAAACTTCAAGATATTTGTTTTATACTTTACAGTGCATATATGAATCAGTCTGAAGACCAGTTTAGTGGTGGATTAGGTCAGGCTGTAAATGCAAAAACAGGGGTAAGGATGTATTTAAATTGTGACTGGTTTATTTAGGAATTAGCAAACATTTGTGTTGGGTATATACTGGTATGTAAGACATTGGATGATTTACACTTGTATTGTGTTTTGCTGTGCTGTTTTAAATGGAAGGCTTTTGGCGGGCGGGGGTGGGGGGGAGGGGGTAAAGAATGCATGGATTCTTATTTGAAGTATCAAGTCTGAGTATTGATGTATACATCTCAACAATTTTGTCTTCATTTCCAGATTGAGCTTTTCCATTATGTCTCCCCTCATTCTAAAACTTATAAAATGATTTAAGTCAACTTGAAGCAGAAATTAAATTCTCCTTGATGGCTTGCTCACAGTATTTCTAGTTAGGAAATTATTGCCATTTCATTATTTTAAAATTTTGTATGTGGCTTTATAGAGATGGGCATACATAATAAAGGATGAAGCTTTCTGTCTGATACTGTAATAAATTCCTGTTTGATAGGATTGCCATACTAGTGGGAATATGTCTATCACAACAATCCATGCAACATCATGTTGAGTTAACTGTACTTTATTTAAAATTGTGTTCAAATGTATAATGTTGTATTAATCACACAACAGATCTCAGACGAGGAGACTTTAGAGGTTTGTAACACTTGTATATATATCACCATTGTTTGGGTGTATCATTAGAAATCACATTTACTCAGATCTATGTTTTAGGCAGCATGTAGGGAAACTGGTAGTCTTTTCACACAGCCTTTTCCTTAGCTTTAATTTTATGTTTGCCAACTAACTAAACACACCATCTACATTTTCGTACAGATAACCTTTAGTTACATAAACACTGATCATGCAAGATACTTAATAGTAAAGTACTAGGCCTCACAAAGCTAAGTAATTGGTTCTCAGACACTCCATTTTCTTTTTGTTGCCTCAATACCCATTTTTATCACCCTCATTTTTATGGCAGGGAAATCAATTGGTAGAAAGTAATGCCTCCCTTCATTCATTGGTTTTCATGAAAAATGTCAGGAGAACCAAAAATTTAACTTTGTGTTCATGTTTTTTTTTTGGTGTTATTTTTTTTTTGTTTTGTTCTCTCAGTGTAAAAATTTACTTTTATTGTTCATGTTGTAGCAATTATACCCCTGCAAACGAAGTTTGGGGGTATATAGGAATCACCAGGTCTGTTTGTCCATCTGTCCACATGTCTTGTCAGTGACACCTCCTAAATTGCTTGAGGTATTTTGATGAAATTGTGTAGGAAGTTTGGGCATCATATGTAGATATGCATGAAAGAATATAATTACTGTTTGGTGATTCCAAAGGGAGATAAGCCAACTTATAGATTTTTCATGTTAAAACCTCGTCAGCACAACTTGTTCGTGAAATTTATAGGAAGGTTGGGCATAATATGTAGATGTGCATGGAGGAATATAGTTACTGTTGGAGGACTTCAAAGGGAGATAATAGAGCTCAAAAGCCATTCATTTAAATCAATGACTTGAAGCAGTGGGGGTAGGGGGTGGATATTTTCTTTGTGAGCTTGCTCATGGTATTTCTAGTTAATTTTGCATTTAAATTTTGGGAAAAAATTGTATTTTCTAAAAGTCCATTTTCAAATTGAAAGTTTCACCTTTGAGAAAGAAATTCTTTACAGATAATCTTTCAAATTCCTCATACCTTGAGAACAGAATATTGTGCTGAATAGTGTGGACTGTTGGACTAGACAGAATGTAATAAAAAATAAACTCAAAAAATGTCTGGCACCCAGCACCGCAAAACTTGAATAGTTAAGTCTGATAAATTTTGAACTGTTTGTGATGTCATCAATTTCAAAGATTTTGATTGGTGTTACCATGGCAGTTAAAAATCTCACACTTAAGTATTTTTAACTTTTGTCATGCTGGGGCAAGATTTTACAAGGGTCAAGGTGATCTACTTCGTATTGTCCATATCCTCCTCAAGTCTATTCGAAGAAGATTTTACAAGGGTCAAAGTAACTTACTTTGTATTGTCCATTTACTCCTCTGGTTTATTCAAAGAATCCGAGATTTACCTCAAGGAAGGCAAAGTAAATCACTTCAATGATACATCCTTTGACTTAAATCAATAAAAGAATTCATTATAAAATTCTAGATCGCTTATTTTTTTGTGGTGGGTTGAAGAAATTTATATCATCCTCAAGGTTAGGAAATAAATTGAAATGAAGCAGCCTTCAGAATAATTATCAATAGCAATAATATCATTAGATGATTAGCTGGATGTCAGAATTACTGTAAGCTAGAGACATTGTGTTAAGTGTAGGAAAATATGACTTTTGCATTATTTATATGTACTGGAAAGGGTAGTAAATGATATAATTTTGAAAAGATTTCATATTTGTAGATCTTGATTTGTGGTATTAGATATTTATAGTTCCTAGATCGTTATTTTCATTATTTAATTATGCATGAGGCTTTTATTTTATAAGCAGTCTGTTAAAATAGCTTTAATATAGCAGTTAATAAATTGCTTATGGCTGTTTATACATTTAAGGGTAGCATCCTAATGAAGTTTTTTCTTGGTTGCCATGGAGATACCGATACTATAATCCATTTTAATTTGGCAGAAGCTTATCTTTACATTTCCAAAGCTATTAAAGTTTGTTTATTGGCCTATTTTAAAAGATGACTACTTCATATATAAATCCGGATATTTTTGTCACTTTTGATAGGAAGGTATACCAGTAGCATGTAGATTATTTGGAAGAATCAACAGAGCTGAAATGAAAAGATATTTATGCTTTCGTTTTTCAAGTTTCCACAATTCATCACTGTTTCAAATTATTGATAGGGATTGCATAAACATCTTTAAGGATACATGTAATAATATGTACCACTGTTTATAATGTTGGAAGACAACCATTCTATCAGGCTGTCCAGTGGCCCTAAAATTCCGAAAATTCCTTAAAATCCCCTTTTTTTTTTTGTAGTTTGGCTAAAATTCCTCTAAAAACTTCAAAGGGAATCTTTGAAAAAGCCCTTATTTTTTCATGTGAATTTCTAATTTTCTTGTTATTTCACTTCTGTCTTAGGAGTTTTCAAAAATTATCCTTGCAGTTCTGTTTATGCTTGTTTTGTGGGGGCATCCTAATTTTCTCATCATAGGTAATTAGGTGATCTTCTGTATGGAATTTTCTAAGTGTTAATTACTTTTATGTCGTAAAATTCCTTATTTTTGCTCTAAAGTAGCCCTAAAATTTCTTATTTTTAGGCCTAAAACTAGTCCTTATTTTTGCCAAAATGTGCTGGACAGCCTGGTGTATGAACACAGTGATTCCTAAGGACTTCTTGCTTTTACTTGACACTTGACCAGTGATCTTGATAAATGCAATATAAAATTTGCCAAATCATTACCGAACCAAACAGAATTTAACTGCACATTGCCTTTGATCTGTTTGACCTTCAGAATCACTGTGAACTAGTCCCTTTGGTAGCATGGCATATGCTTGATGGTTCATGTTGAACATTGTGCTTATATATCATTGAATTTGTTATTTTCCTCCACTGCATGTTGCATATTTTATAATCAGTTTATGTTTTGTTTTTTTATGTAGGAGTTAGACAAAGAATTTGGCAATGTTAACAAGGTTAGTGTTCTAACAAGTTTGATTTCAATAACTCCAAAATTGTCTGTCTGTTATCTCTTCTTAATCTTCCTTTCTTTTTATCATATAGCATCTTTATTTATCACATTCATAGTCAAGGAGTGAACTGTGAAATACCTGGACTTCAATTTGGCAAGTTTTTTATTTTTGCAGTTCCCTGACCCTGCTGAATATAGCGTAAAGGAGGTAGACCTAGGGTAAGGTACACAACTCTTAAAAATCATTGGAACGTTTGTATTCACCATTGTACATCAAATCTCATGTAAGCATCAAAGTAACCTGGATTGATTTCATTCTGTTTCAAAGGAAAGCTTGAAAGGCTTTGGTAAAATTGAATATGATACAAACATATCACTGACTTCAAGAGTTATGTCCCTTACCCTCGGTGTACCTCCTTAAAACGTCACACAAATTTCATTCTGTACAGATTCTTGCAAGTTTTCAAAACGCATGTAAAAAAGTGTATACATGCCTTAGGGTTTTTTTTTCTACAACATGTAGATGTATGTGTGTCTTGTTTTTTTGTGGGGCCCAACCTCTTGTCTAAGTTTATAAATGTTTGAAAGAGAAATATACTTAATTTTCTGTTTCTTTAAAAAAAAAATTTCGCACTTGATTTTTTTATACCTAACTACACCAATTGGTGAGGTATCATGTGATCTCTAGAGAGTTGCATGTCCATCCATCTGCCAACAGTTTCTAGGATGATAACTTTTGAAAATAAAAAGGATCTTTTTCAAACTTCATGTAGTTTTTTAGTTTCATAAAATATATAAATCTTTTTCAATTTTAGTATAATTTTTGAGTTTCATAAAATACAGATCAAGTTATAATTTGTTTGATCTGATTATTTACAGCCATTTCTAGATTTTATTCCTTAAAATATTTTGATGAATTACAGTTATCTTACTTTCATTATTGAAGGATTGTGAAAGTTATTTCTTTTTTAAGTATTATGGAGTCTAGATAAGTCAATGTGGCAGGCTACCATTTAATTGCCTTAGCATTAGATGCCCTTTTTATGTTTGTGTGTGTGTGTGATAATTTTTTTTTTCAATTATCGGGGAGTTCAAATTGATGTCTGAAAAAAATGGCATAGGGTTAGAGGAACACATCTTAATTAAATGTGGGAAATACTAAAAATTGTTGTTTTTTTTTTCTTTTTTTTTTTTTTAAATCTGTCTTCTGTTTACATTTTTGTCTTTCCTTCCCCATGAAACTAGGATTATCATTGCATTTTGGGCATGGCTGCTGTAGTGCTGGAGCATATGTGCATGCATATTACTTACCTTACCTTGCTAGGAAAGTTCATGTAATGGCTTTATAACCTGTGATGCTGGACGAGTCTGTCAAAGTTACACATTTTGTTTCTGGAAGATGTCATTTGCTCGTCGAAATCTTTTCAAACTTTATTCAATGTTTTGGACCATAGGGTACTCTTAGGTATATATTTCATTTACCATTTTTGAGTTGAAGCCTTTTTTACATTAGATCATTGTTATTCCAAGTTACCTGTGGTCACATGATCAATTTTCTTTACAATGATTTTCAAATATTATTCAGATCATATTATTAAGTTTCTTTCATAAATGATGAAAATGCAAAAAAATGAACTTTAAACTCATTTTTTGCAGAAGTTTTCTTTTCTGTTCTTCTTTATTTTAGAACTGTTGTATATCATTTGCTCATCTAAATCTTACTTAAAGCTTACTATTTTTTGAGTGAAAAGAGAACCTTTTTCTCAGTTGTAGGGTTAGTATATGTTTTTTTTTGTTTTTTTTATAAGTTTTCTCTTTTTATTACAGTTACAATCCAAAGATACTGATTACGATGAAATGGAACAGTGGTTAACAGCTGACCAGAAAAAAGATGTAAGCATTATAGGCAAACTTGCTTTAATTATAGTACCAATTATACTCACCAAAAAATTGTTTGAAAAGGCTGTTATAGTAGCACTTGTCTAAACTGAACCCAATAACAGTTAACAATTTAAGTCTTATAAGTGTATATGTAATTTGACTCTGATTGAACCCTAAAAATGCACAAATCAAAAGGGGTATAGTTTAGGCAGGTGAGCTATTGCCATCACTTGGCTTCTGTTGTCGTCTGTCATGGTTAACAATTATGCAAAACTCTACTCCTCTGAAACTACTTGACCAATTAGAACAAAACTTGGTATGAATGTTCCTTGGGGTATCCTGCATGGAATTGATGTGGGGATTTCTGATTTGTCAAAAAACATGGCTGCCGTTACTAAAAATAGAACATAGGGTCAGACAATAGTTTTTCACATATATCTCCAAAACCATTAGGTTTAGCTAAATTCTGACAATTGGTAAAAATGTTCAGCATAATGAGATCTATCTATGGTCTAATTTTTCATTTTAATCTGTTTAGCCATGTTGGAGTTATCTTCCAAAATCTTCTCCTCTGACACTACTTGACCGATTGGAACCAAACGTGGTATGAATGTTCCTTTGGGTATCTTGCATAGAGTTATAGGGCTTTTGCTCTGCAATTTTTTTAGACAGCAGGGGGACATATGGCTTAGCATAGCAATTTTGTTTTAATCTGAAATCATGTTGTGTTTTATGTTAACAAAAGATGTATGAAATGTGGTATTTTTTACTTATAGCTTGAGAAATACAAGAATCCTCAGGATCAGTTATCAAGTTCAGGTAGGATTATATTAGGATTTAAAGTGGTCTAATACATGCATGATTTATCTGCTTTCTGTTACCAAAGCAGAAAATTCCAGATCCATAGCTAGGAATATTTTGTTTTTGCTAAACTTAAGATTTGTTTTGGTCCTTCATTATTTTAATGACATGAACTAGTCAATTACTCTCATAATCAATATTATATGAGAAACTTTGCCAGTAGAATATACTGCAATGATGCTTAACAGTACCAATCGAAAGCATCTTAAATCATTTTAAAAAAAACTACAGTATTACTTGCATGTGTAAAACTATCAATTCAGATTCTATATGTGGTCAGGATTCATTAACTTGATTGTTTGTACTGTTAATGTGTTAGTCCTATATCATCATATTCTTTCTATTGATTCAAGAATGAACTTTTTTACTTTTTTATGGCAGGAACCAATCTAAATAAAATAGGGGATTTTCACACTACTATTTCCAAACAGATAACATCAAGTATCAAACAGAAATAAATTAGGGCTGTTCCAGTGAAACATATGAAGGATGGGAAGGAAGGCAATTTATTCTTTGTATATGGATAGGTGTTCAGATCTCTTGACAAAATGTCAGGTTTTATACAAAGCATCAATAGAACTTCTATGTGTGATTCACTTGGTGAGAAATGCCTTCACCTGGTACCTCATATTTGTAATGGAACAGCCCTTGTATAAAATCTCTATATTTTTTAAATTTTTTTAAAGGAAGTAACAAAAGTATCACAGTATGTTAAATTAACTGATATGGACTCCAAGCACATGAATAAAAGTACTTTTGTTTAAGTGAGTGTAATAAAAATGAAAAAAAATAATACTGAAAATTAAATTATGGGGTATAAAAAATTCATCTTGGCCAATGATCTGACAAGATTTAAATTACAATTTATTGTTAGAATTTGATCAGTTCCTGGCGGAGAGGTCAACTGGAGCTAATTCAGTCCCCACAATATCAGCAGCTACTGCAGGTCAAAGGTCAGGAAATAGGAATCGACAACTACAAAAAGATGAAGAAGAAAATCCGTTATTTGCATTGTAACATACTTGTTAAAACTGTATTGTATCTCTGTACATCTTTTTGTGTGATTGTGTCTGAGTGTTGTGGTTGGTGTATGGGAAATGGATGCCTAAGAAACATAAGCTTTTCGTTCCATTCTGAATGAAGGTCTGTCTGTCTGTTAGCATAATCAGATCTTTTTATACCTACTAGAGAAAGTTTGAGGAGTGCAGAGGGTTTATGAATGGTGGATTATATGTTAGTTTTGTGAAGTATGAATTATGTCTTTCTGGTAACACAATGTTTAAGTGATGTTATGAAAATGTGTGAATTTTAAAGATTGACAAGATTCAGTTTAAATTTTCATTTCCATAAAGTCATAATTAGCTAACAGGATGTACTGAATTTGATGCTTTGTGGGAGCAATCAGTTGTTTAAGAAGAATAATCTTTGAAAAAAAAAACAAAAAAAAAACAAAGACTAAAACATCTGCTTGAGAAGAAATGTTGTAATTAATAAGAAATCTGGCTTTACTGTTTGCTAAAGTACTGACTGTTACAGGAATGTCGGAGAATATATGTCTATGCATATGTCTGGGGATGAATATAAACAGCTATGTTAAATTTACTTCAATGAAAACCAAAACTGATTTCTGCTGTATAAAAATTTATGATAAAGCTATATTATTAGAAGGTATGACTGGTTTGTTAAAGTTTGTAATTAATCAAAATTGTTAAAATGCAATTTTCATTTACAATATATGTGTACATAAAAGTTAAGTTTGCAAAAGCACTAATTTGTTCTCTTAAGTTAATTGATATTTATTCTAAACTTTTCAACAGAGTTCTTTAAGATAGATCATACCTATAATGTAATATAAGGAAGACCTTAAGTGCGAGCGAAGCATAAAGGGCTAATTTACCTTTTCAAGAAGAACTTAAGCCATTTATCATTCTTGATGAGTTTGATTGGGATTTTTCATCAGTCAGAGCCAGCCACAGATATTGCAAATGTATGTAAAAAAAAAAAGTTTGGGGTTTGGCATAGAAAGCAGGGTTTTATCACAATCTCTTCAACCAGAAATATCTTTCTTGAAAATTTCAGAGTAGTTTCGAAAACAATAACAGTGGCATCTTTGAAAGGGAAATATTTTTTATAGGCGTCATTTTTGACAATTTCTAAAGTTTCAATAGATCATGGTGTAGTGTTCTGCCTTGACAAAAGTTTCTCAGATGTCCCGTATGATGAATTTTTAGACGAATTTCTATACATTTAAGAGCAGGCTTCACTCTCTTATTACACAGAGTATCATCTTGAAATTTGGAGAATGATTTTTTTCCAAGTAAGCTGTATCTGCTATTATACTGCAAAACAGTTTGTTATATTTGCTCATTAATTTTAATAGCTAGTTTTAGATGTACTAACAGTTGATATGGTAATGGATTTGTGTATTTACTGTAAAGTTGAATACACAAAGACCAGCTGTGATGCATGGCTGTATTTGGTGCCCGTGTATATGTTGATGTTTTTGTTGAATATCATGCTATTTGGTGGATATTCCCTTTTCAGTTATCTATCTATATATAAACACAATTCTGCTTTTATTCATTTTATGTTATACCTTCATGATTCTTGTTTTTGTAGAGTACTCAACAGTTATGAATACAAATTCTGGATTTTTTTTCCCCAGCTTAGTAAATTTCATGTCGTATAGTAAATGATGAGTGAGATATATTTATCATTTACCAGTTCCTTATTCCAGTGATGGTTTAGCATGGTAACAGTCTGTCATATGTCTTCATTGGTTTTGCTGAATTTTTGTCATGTGCTTACAATACTAAGTTGATTCAAAAAGATATAAGAGACTAATGGTACTTTAAAAACTTCAAAAATCACACAAATGCCAGGGACATGTGACTACATGTATGTTCAACAACCTTGTTAAGTTAATGTTGCCTAACTCAATGACAAAATAAAAATTTGCTTCCACTATGGAATAGTGAAAATTGTAAATTTTACCAAGGCTGTAGTGTATAATTTTATATCTGATGTTATTTTGTATTGTTTTTTTTCCTTTTGTAATCATGGCCTTCCTTTTTTTTTTTTTTTTTAATAATATTGTAACTTTGTGAAAAACTATGAAATTTTATACATTAAAATGAAGATTTTTTTTTAAAGTGAAAGCTCTGTACTTGGGTACCAGTTTTGTAATTTGTCCTAATTTTGATAGGCTATAGAGTTTTGAATTTAGATCGACTTGAGCCTTTAAGTTAGTATTAAAAACTTCACATTCATTTTCAAACTTGAATTTGCAGTTTGGTTAAGTCTTTATTGGTACTCCATAAATATCAGGTCTTTCTCAGTGTGAGAAATGTACAGTTTTGATAATAAAAGTGTGAGTGCTTTGGTTCAAGTTGAAATGCAATATTGTATTTCATCATTGGTACATATTAAGTGGCTGACAATGTACAAGAAGAATCTGAAGTAGAATTAGTGAAAGTCAGTGTATACTGGTCAGTGGAAAACATGCTACATGTATGTTTTTCACTGAATTTACCCAAGAGTCATGCATAATGTTAACTGCAATGAAAAGGCTACAAATTTTATGGTTTTGTTAATGATTTGCAGGATCTTAACAGATTGCTTTGACTTGACTTTTGTCCTTAACACAAATTTTCTGTCCTATACAGTTCAAGACTAAATTTATTGAAATTCTGACATTTTTTTCTTGAGTTATTTCTGTTGAGAATGAAATAGAGACAAGAATTCAATTGCTCGTTGATATTTTCTGTATTTTTATATGTTCAGAAACCAACAAAATAAAAGAAACTCCTTTAAAATCTTGGTTTGATTCAGAGCACATTTGTTGAATAATATATAATGTGAAAGTATTATTGTTTGTGGTTTACCAATTTTCGTGGTTTTTGTGGGTTTGGTAAAACACCAAAATTTGGTTCTCGTCTATTTGTTATACTTCTCAAATCCTTGAAATCAAGAATCCACTAACTGGTTATTTACCCCTAAACCACAAAAATTGGTATCCATGAATAAAAATATTGTCACAGTATCTGATTATCAGTCTGCTTTTTGTAACCTCACAGACCTTTGGAGTATATTAGAATCACCTTTTTTTTTTTGCCTATCTGTTCACCTGTGGACATTCAATGTTGGTGTAACTCCTCTTAAAGTAATCAAGAGATTTTGATAAAACTTTCTTGGAAGATTTTTGTTTTATAGGTAGATATGAATGAAGGAATATAATTATTGTTGATTGACTTCAAAGGGAGATAATCCAACTTAATATTTAAAACTATATGAAGTATATGAAGTGGATGTATTCTCCATATGAGCTCGCTCACAGTATTTCTATATATTCTGAAAATTTTCAAGAATTTTGAAAAGCATATTAAATTGGAACCTTTTTTCTTTTTGCAGCAGTAGTCAAATTTGGTGATGTGTAATGATCTCATTTCACATTTTAAATGAGGCTTAAGACACTTGTATTCATTCTAATTTTTTGCTTTACACATACAATATACAGTCCTTGAACCGATCAATGCAACAATTTGACGGGTTGATGACTGTTGACTGATTGATCGCTGATGAACCGGTGACCGATCTGATCACAGTTTTGTTATGTAAAATGATGTTAGATCTGTTTCAAATAAAGAAATGTAAAATAAAAGTATAAATTGATGTTTAAATCTATTACGTATTATAAATATGTGTAAAATTGACAAAGAAAACAACAAAAACCGTAAAATACTTTGACCGCTCTGTGGTCACGTGATGCAATCACCGGTTGAATGGATAGGTGTGACGGATCAATGACTGACCGGAAACTGATCGGTGATCGATGACCGAACAGTATTTTTTGTTGCACAGATCGGTCAGATACTGTATGTGCATAGCATTGCTTTGGGTCATCTTCTTTAATGTTTAGAACAGTTTCAATATTTTGAAAAAAAAATATTGAGTAGCACTGTTTAGAAATCTTGATATTTTGGCTTAGGCCATCTTAAAAAAAATCCTAGATTCTCATTCAACATTTTTGAAAATTAGGGCTGATGACCAAATTTTATTTATTTTTTTTTATTTCAATTTAAATGAAAAATGCTGTCAGTTAGAACGAAATTGACCAATTGACCTAAATAGGAAAATAAAATTAAAATTTAATTTTAGGGAGGGTGAAAAATTGGGTCAGGAGGGGATGATATTTTTTTTATTGGGAAGTATATGAACAAAATTTATGATATAAGAATTAAGGCATATCAGACTTGTGCCTTATATCATGTTATGTTTAAATAAAAAGTATTTATATATGTAAATCATACTTTGTTTCAGATAACTAACTTAAATAAATAATATGTATATGTTTTAGGGAACACTCTGTATGTATTGCAATTGAAATAATTAAAAATCTCTATATGCAATATTAAATGCATGTAATATTTTTTGTTATATTTATTGGCAGTATGGTTGTATTCTTAATGTTTAGATTAACTGTGACAGTCTATTGTTCGTGGGTATCAATTTTCTGATTTCTTTGGGGTTTGTTGTTTCAAAGACACTAATTAAATTTGGGCATGACATTTTAGTTGGTCCAGTTTTACTTGACTTTTTAGTCGGTTCAGTTTGGCTTGATTATTTAGTCGGTCCAGTTTGCAGTCCAAAAGTTATCTTTGTTTGATTTCAACAAAAATGAGTCCTTTTGGTTCTTAATATGTTGACACGAATATTGTATTTAGATTTTGGATTTAGGCCCCTGTCTTTAAGTTGGTCCAAGGTAAAAAATTAATCTTTTTTTTTTTCAATCAACAGCATTCCTTTAAATTTTGAATCTAATTGAAAGGATCTTCTTTTTTTCAAATATTTTTTCTCAATTCAAATTAATAATTGTATTAAGCAGAGTGTTTGACCACTGTTCTTAAAGTGTATGTATTTTTGAGAATCAGGCAAAATGGGAAAAATGAGAAGCCCCCCAATCTGACATACAATTTCTTTCAAGGATAATTTCTCTATTTGATATCTATATCACTGGATTTGATCAGAAATAATTTTATTAGAATGTTAGAGTAATAAGCTGTTTGACAGAATTATAAACATTAAAGTGTTATTAGTGCATTTTAATGTTTACCAAAATGATACAGAAAATCTTGTCTTTTTTTCTTGATTCAGATGGTGCAAATAGTCAATTAGACTTTTAAAAACAATGTGTTTTTTGGGTTTTTTTTTTTTGTATCATGTTTCACCCACTGCCCGATGCTTACAGAGACTGACTTTTAAAATCTGGCTATGCAATGTTAAACATTTTACTCCTTTTAAATTGACATCAAATTTAGTCTATACAAGGTTGCCAATGTTGCTGATGTTGAGAAGGGTGTAGTGATCTGATGGTGAAAATCTCAGATGAGTAGAGAAAATTAAACTAAATTCAAAAACATTTAAATCATCCATAAATATAAGTACAGTTCTTTATAAATGTTGGTGTTTAATTGTTTGTCCTCACAAAATGTTTCAATGTTTATGTGTTATTTCTACATCTTTGATTATGGGGAAAAACAGTTATTTTTTTTAAATAAACATCAGTCATTGATATACAATTGATTTAAATACTGTATAGAGGGTTATTTTCACGGTCTTTTTTTACCTGTTCATTGATACGGTTTGCCAGAGAATACTGTGAAATATATGGACTTAAATTTGGCTAGCTTTTATTTTCACCATTGATCAAACCTTGTGAATATAGGGAAAATTTCCCGCTATACAGTAGAAGCTATGGCTGCACTTTTATTCATGGGTATCAATGATGGTGTGATCAAAACTACAATGGTTCGTGATACCATAGCTTTTAACGGGAACATTTGATTATGTTTCGATTTTTTACTTGTGGTTTGGCTATGAAACAAAAAAGCCCAGGAAAATTGATACCCCATGAACAGTTGTTTTTCTACAGAAATTCATTGGTAGTTTTGACTTACTGCTCTCAATTAATTACTTTGTGATTATTCTCGTACTACTTCACCCTGTAGAATCTTTGTCCAATGCGTAGACATAAGTTTTTTCAACCAACCTTAACTACTGCGTCATTGTAAGTGGTATCACTATGTATATGATATTTATGAGTAATTATGTAATGTATAAGTTATGAAATAAACCGAATAAAATTGAGTGACTTTAATGCCAAAAAGAGATAATTAAAATGTAGGGAAAACCATTACTATGAGGCATGTTATTAATGAAAATCATCGTTATTTAACACTTGATCAAAATGTTTGTAAGGATAAGGCCTCCACAACTCAATGATAGGATAAGGCCTCCACAACTCAATGATATGATAAGGCCTCCACAACTCAATGTTAGGATAAGGCCTCCACAACTCAATGATAGGATAAGGCCTCCACAACTCAATGTTAGGATAAGGTATCCACAACTCAATGTTAGGATAAGGCCTCCACAACTCTAATGCTTATGGACCTGTTGAATAATTTCAGCACCTCCATTAATAATTGTTTTATGGAGGTTCTTAAATATTTATAGGGGACCATAATTATTTCTTGAACTCCTTTATTATATGAAATAAGTGTCTATGGGTGCCCAGGAATATTTTAGAATATATCATGAGGTCAAAATGATACTAATTTTGACTTATTCTACATTTCATACATTACACGGGAGCAGTTATTTGATTATAAGCGGGAGCATGGTCCTGCATTTCTTATTATCGGGGTATATAGTAATCTTGATTTCCGTCCAATCATATTTATTGTATACATTGATATATTTCAATAGCATCTCAACAAAGTATTTAAAAATGTATTAGCACAATATTGTGCCATATAACTTGTTTACCAAAGTTAGTTCATGGTCCTGATCAGCTTTGTCGATAGTCTCTTTTATAAGTTAATAAAGAAAAAACTTTCAATTGATGATTATTTTTCTTTGGCAAGGCCTGCAAGTCTTTATTGGGTCAAAAGTGTAGGAAAGCTGCTTGTTAGATTCATTGCCTTTGAAAGCCGAGAACATTTTTTCAAAAATATAAAAAGTCCCTTCTACTTTGTATAGAGACTCCTTGTAAAAGTTATTGTCCAATTGCAGTTTTAAACCAATTAACTTTTAAAATGCGAAAAATTGCGTTATATTTTTGGAGTTTCAGTAAAAATCTATGGTAGATAGAATGAATTGATCCTTATTTCACTACAGATTTTATGTACTTTAAATGCCGCTATTTAAACCAGTACTTTTCATTTCAAAACCATTCCAATTAAGATTTCAGTGCTTACCTTTTCTGTCATTTCACAGTACTTCGAATTTCAGTCATTTTAAGAACCAGTAAATCTCAAAGTCTCAATTGGAAGAATCGTTGTTAGAGTTTTTACCCCTAAATCTGAAAAAAGACTTGTGGTGCAGTTTTAAACCAATTTCTTGAATGCAAAATAGACCCAAAAAAAATCATCATCCTTATGATTAGGACTTCAAGACTCTCCACTGAGTGGATGTGTAGTATGACTGCTTGTTAGCGCTATCGTCCTTGAAATGAGAAAAAAGGCATTTTATCTCGCATGGTCTAAAGGCTGTATTAACAATTGTCATCACTTTGCGTCTGTCGTCGTCTCTCGTCGTTAGCTTTTTTTCAAATATTTCCTCTAAAATTACTTCACAAATTGGAATGAAGCTTGGCATAATTGTTCCCTGGGGTATTCCGCACAAACTGTTTCAAATTTTTCAAACATCCAAAACATGGTCGCTGTTACTAAAAATAGAACATAGGGTTCAACATATAGACTTAAATCAAGTGCTGCCTTGACATGAAATTAAAACATCCAATGTTTATTATCGAAGGTAGACGCAGAAAATAAAAGCACTATAAAACCTATTGTCAGAAGTGGATCTAGACACTTTGAAAAGGACGGGTGCCAGCCGGCGTTCCTCAGAAAAAGGGGGTACAAGGACATTATTTGGCATTTTTTGTCAATTTTACAAGGTTTCCCAGTCCTACCACGACACTTCCCCATACTAAGTTAAAATCCCGACTTAAGACATAAAACATCGTTGTTACTCCAGAAAACACGGTACACCTAGATACAGTTACGTAATACTTGCAAGTACTAACCAATTGGTAGATTCCTCATACTTTGTGAAAAGAAAAACAATTGCAAATCATCTTCCAAATATACTGAAGGATATGTTTTCGAAATGCTGCAATTTTTTATCCACGTCTTTTTTTTTTAACAAACGATTAGTATTCAAAATGGGAACAAAATGAGCTCCTCTATTCGCGGACATATTTCTTCATGTTTCGGGGATTTTATACATCGCATCTACCCCAAAGAACTTGAGATAATGATACTACAGACGCTGTGAAGTCAGCACCATATCTTGACTCACACTTAACGATCGATGGAAAATGAAAACCATAGATTAAACATAACAACAAACGCGATGACTTTCATTCCGTATTGTCAACTTTCCTTTTATCTGTGGCAACATCCCTTCAACTCCTGCGTATGAAGTTTTCATAGCACAACTTATACGTTATGCAAGAGCTTGCCGTTACTACTCAGACGTTTTGTACCGTGCTAGGTTTCTTATACTTAGGCTTCTGGAATAGGGTTATGTGATGATTGCAGTCATCACTACAGAAGTTTTATGAACTGATAGATCGTTATGACTAGTGTACCCATCTGCACCATGATAACCGATTTGTTAAATGTGTCATAGTTTTCCTTTTTTTGTCTACCCAGGACTTAACTCTTTATGAGCAACTCGGTGGATGTTTCTAGACATGCAAAGGACGCTTACCATACCGATGCACCTGGTCATGCTCCCAGTTTGATGTAGAGCCCGAGTTGCACATTTACTTTTGTTTTTTTTTACGTATTATTCTGGTGATTTAATGTTGTTTGTTTTATGTATCTGTTTTCCCTGAATTGCTTTCTTTTCATTTTCGCTATGGTCTTGGTTCGCTTTATAACCCTTTCACACCACTGGGTCGGTACCTCTGCTGGTGGATTTTATCCCCGAGGTTGTCATAGGACCCGTAATATATTTTGTGGTATTTACAAGAAGAATGAACGAAAAACCGGCTGGGACACACTGTTGTCTTGTAGGGCTGCCGTGTCCCAAGATGGAAATTTTAGCACGTTCACATCTGTTATGGATAGTGCCCCGACAGTTCCAACAATGTGTACCCAATCGCACATTCAGTCTGCTGACCATTTGTTCCAGTATAAAAAATCTTACATTTTCAAACTAATTAAATCATGTTCTATTACTTTAAATTATATATTTGATTACAACGATGTCGAACCATTTTGTTCTATATCAAAATATGGAATTGAAAATTGCAAAACATGTAACACTCTTATAACCGACTCTTTCTTCATTAGTATCCTTACGAATAAGACATTTCCCACCAGAACTCATGATGACTTAAGTTGCAAATCGACGAACTTAATCTACGTATTAGAATGCAACTATGCGGTCATAGTATATATCGGTAAAACACAACAACAAAAAACGATTAACAAACGAATGTAGAGTCATCGTTCGGGAATTTATACCAACAAACTCCCGATAGTTGATAAACATTTTAATCTATATGATCGTTTAATCTTCCTTATGAAAGTTCGTATTCGTGAACAATATACCACCTTACGAACAGTTCTGTTCTAAGTAAAAGCCATCGCACGGAAATAGAGGAATATTGGAAACTTATACTAGGCACTGCAATATGTTAAGGATGCAATAAAAACACAGTATATTAAACCGTTTAAACAAAATAACAATAACGTAAATGGAATGAATTTATTTATCAAAAATGCAAGACGTGCACGGAATCATGGCCATCATCACTATACATCATCTAAGATGCATGGTGTCTCCATAGATGGTTTTCATCCTTTCATACAAAAATCTCTTGGACTTCTTCGAATTCAAACTAAACTCTAACTCTTTCCCATACCTCTCACTTTACTACACTCCCTTTACAAAACAACTCTTGACATTCCAGTTTCCGAACCTACCTAATCATTATACAGACTTGTGACCAACATTTTGGATATTGGTTTCTTCAGACTCTTTAAACCAGTTTGTGTTAAATGTCAAGATGAAGAAAGACGATCATTTCTTCCATTACTCTTTGTCAACAAAGGTATAGATGCAATTAGTTTGGCTTACATCCTCCACCAAAAAAGAAATAGGAAATGTGCATCATAAAAGTTTTTATGTTTTGATTAAGAAAATAGGAATACATTGTATTTTATAAATATCATTTTTATTACATTGTTGTATTTTGGCAAGACGGCCAATTTGCGTCGCAGAAGTATATCTAAATACCTAGGGTAAATGAAAAATTCATAAGCCGAATCAGTTTGTAACTGGACTGTCATCGGTACCAAACGGTCCTGGGGTTGAGCCTTGGTGGCGAAAGTATAATGTTGTGAAATGAATCATGCTCTCCAGTTACTGAATCAGGAAGTATATCTTCATGAACCATTCCTAATATACCTACGTATATTACCGCGAGTGTGGTTCAAAATCATTGACATATAGAGCCAGCCAGTAAGTAAATTATTAACTCGAGTCCTTATTAAATGTTTCTCATATATATGTAGGACATGGCGTCAACGGAAAATTCATTTTAAAAATATCAACTTAAAAAATATAGATAAACTTAAAAAGCGCCACTGTGGCTCGGACGGTCAGTTTAAATAAACTTGATAATTATTGAAAATGATATAAAAGGGAAATTACTTACGAGATCAATTTCACAGACGGCCAATTGCGCAAAGTCACACGTTGCTCGGTCAATATTTACAAATCCAGTGGCATGTTGAGTAAGAGTGTGTACATAGTCGATGGTATGAATGAGGCATTATATGACATTAAAACATTATCTTCTTCTTTGTTTTAAAATGCCAGTCTCTATAAGAAAATAGTTTATAAAACACCATTTTGAAAGTTTAATTTTGACTATTTGTACCATCAGAATCAAGGAAAAAGGGCAAGATTTGGTAAACTGAGTTACAATTTCATTGATCGAATACATGAAAAATGATAATTGCAAGGCCAGATAACTTTGTCAAAAATCAAACATTCTTTTAACAAATTTTTGAGCAAGCACTGTGAAGCAGAGATCTAATGGTCTTTCATCCTAGAGTGAAATAATGTTGTCAGATCGATGGGATGTGTTTTTGACATGCACGTTTCTGATAGATTTACAACAGTTATATCTGCCAAATGATAATAACGACATGGCTGTATAATTCATCTGTCCACATTACAACTTTTCAAATCAAAATTCATTGACTGCAAAGACTTTACAGATTTTAATTTACAATTTCTGTGAAAAAAAGTCATTGGTAATATGCACTTTTTTCTTTTGGTCTTGTTGACAAATTTTGTTCCTATCTCTCGTACAAGCATACCATAATTGAACATTGTAAGTAATTGTAATGCAATAAGAGGTTGTCACACCAGATGTGGAAACCATACACATATAACAAAGAATATGAAATAACAAAAATGATACGTACAACGACACAAAAGTAAATGAGCAACCCTGACTCCACTAAAAACTAGGAACACAAACCACGAGAACCGGTAGGGTAGACGAAAAAAGAAAGGAAAACTATTGCACGTTGACCAAATTGGTTCTCATGACAGATGGATACACAGTTACGATCCCAGAGTTTACGATGACTTCAATCTTGTAGCAACATAACCCTGTTCCTGAAACCTAATTGTAAGAAGTCTAGCTCGGTACAAAATGTCTGTATCATAGCGTTAGAGCTGTGATCTGAAAACTTCATACGCAGATACTGCAGGGATCTACAGAAAATCTACAAGACCCACATTTAATTAATACCACTACAGGAGTAAAAAAGTGTCGTAGTAGGAGGACTGGAGACCCTCTTTGACAGCTATGAGTATAGAAAAAGGTTTGGTGGTACATTTTGCAGATCAAGGTATGTAGCAAATTTGCATGAAAACGATGTCACACAATTTTGTGCTAAAGATATAAAACAATGATCAAAAATGCAATTACTTGATTACCGAGAGAAATTTAAGTCAACAAGATCATGCCAGGTTTTGTATATCTCGTTCTAGTTTCATTTTCCTCACCGGAAATTCTTATGAAGAACTAATTGATATCCGAAGACCGATCTACATGTTAGTGTGTACTTCTGGAATCTGAAAACATTACATTACAACGCAGAATCTTCTATTTCTTACTTTTCTAAACGCTTGTATCATTTAAAAATGTATATATTTGTAATTTTTATCAGAAGCCTTACACAAATATGTTTAAGTAAATGGAAACTATCCATATATTTGAATAGCAGATTAGGCCCCATTCTCATGTGACGAGACTTGCCTACCCTGATTAATTGAAATCCGCTCTTCGGTCAAGATTATTACATTTTCATGTCTAAATGTGGAAGTGTCTGATTATGAAATATCGATTTAGTACTTTACTTTGAGGGAAAGTTTTATCCATTTCACAAAATGAAGATACTTCATTGTGACAGGAAAAGTCTAAGATTTAATGCAAGTTTTTTTTAAATAGTTTTGAGTAAAAAACACTTTTAGGGGATATGAAAATAAACTTTTCTTTTTGAGCTTGTACATGTATTTTTTTGTGTTTAACATTAACCACGAAAACTAAATGAAATACTCACGTGTCGGCGTATTCGTTAAATCAACTAGACCAGGTATATTTATGTTGCCACCTGATGTACCCTATAAAGCGTCGTTATTAAAAAGATCTGTGTACCCAAACAAATGATAGACATCAGGAACTCCTTCAAAATAAAATAAAATCAATTATTCATTTCAATCAATGAGCAAAATCAACTTCACTATAAATATGTATGTAAAATGTCTGACTACTGTGTATGACAATAATGCATTTCAATTTGAAATATTCATTTAAAAATCTATTTAATAGAGGAAAAGCATTATAGTTTCTAATACCATAATAAATGTTATACTAACTTTCTTGCAGAAATTTCTTTAGCGCTTCTCCTTCTGTAGTTGTCATTGGATTCGCAAGTACCGCACCAAGACGAGCGCAACTAACCTAAAAATTCAGAAAAACCTGTTTCTTAGACACAAATAAATTATATTCTATTAAATATCACTCCAGCTAAGAATCATGCAAACTGTGATTCATGGATAAAAAGCCTACATATTTTTTTTTTTTTTTTTTGGATATTTTGTTTGAATTGCCATAGTAAACAGAAATTCACATTCAGTTTTTCATATTGCCCATGTTCTTAGGAGATAAAACATATATAGAATACACTGTAGATTTCAAAATTAAGGGAGATAACTCCGTAAATGCCACTAAAAAAAACAGAATCTATTGGATTTTATAAGTTTTCAATTATGGGGGTATTCAATTGACACTTTGATAAAGGCTTTCTTAGACGTTCCTCGTGGTGAAGGTATTCAAAGGGCGCTATGATTTAGACCTGTTATGGAGTTTCACGGTGTGAGAGGTTCTTAAATCCAAGTCAATATTAAATTCTTTCCTAATTTTTTTAACCTTTTTTATGCAACCGCTGGACTGTCTTGACGTCATTTTATAGAGGACGAAGTCCTCATACTGGTAATCAATACGGTTTAACTTTATACTTAAGAAGTACCGAGAGTCTAATTTCAGTCTGACAGGAAAGTAAACCTGAGCACGCAATCTGGTAACCTAAATTGATAACATTAGTATGTTTAGTAAAACACCGGTCGGCAAATATGCGAAGTGCCAATACCTCCTCATCAAAATGTCGCTCCAGACGCGCTTCGTTTAAATATTAAACGTAAGCCTTGACTTAATAAGAATTGGAAATTATCCCATAACATACCCAGCCCAGTAAATGGAGACCCATATGTTCTGTAGACCCAACTCTTTTCAATGAGTAATCATGGCCCTTTACCAACTAGTCCAAATAATTATGTCTAATTTTTAATTTCAAAAAATGCATCAGCGAATGTAACAAAAAAATCAGAGTCGAATGTAACGAAAAAGGACATTGGTGGACTAACGTCCACTTTCTTTTGTCTCGTCGTCTATTTCTTCTTTTGGTAAATCCGCCCCTCTACCTATACGAAAAAAAAAAACGGAAGAGAAAGTATAGTGTAAACCACAAATTAAAATGTCAAAGTTCTTCGTAGCATTGCACACAACTGATATCTGGTTAATGGAAAACCATTCAAATGTACTAATTTATTAAAACAGCACAACATCGATGGACGAATTTTAAATAGGACTGGGCTATGCGGATAGGGCACATGCCAGTATCATGCTGCCTTGATGGGGACTTAAACTTACTGTCTCCAATTATCTGTTTTCGAGCTAGAAATCCTTATATCCAACATTACAAAGGATTTATCATTTGCAAAAAAAAAAAAAAAAAAAAGGGTTCAAATTTTAGCGCATTCGACTCTACGAAGGATTGGTCATTTGAAAAATGAACGTCTTCAAATTTTAATGTTTACATAGCTTGCTTAGTTAGTTTCTCGAATATCAAATCTTCAGCTCTGGAGGAAATACGGATAGTCAAGGAATCCAAGAAACTTACTGTTATTATCAAATAATTTTTTTATTTTGTGATCGGCTGATCATGAGTGATGTCAAATATGTAAATTTATTATGATAATTCATTTCTATCCATAAAATAAAATGTCATAATTTAATTCATATAGTAACGTTTGATTTTTTATCAGACTTGTTCAGTTCTATAGATTTTTCGATTAAAATTAACTTCAGTCTAAGCCTAGATTGTAGCACCGTTTGTACATGTAAGCAATGGGTTTAAACGTGTAGGTGTTTCCACTATAAGCATGACCAAAATCCAGTGTTTTGAATCGTTTCTACTTAATTTCAAAAATGAACGTGATATATAAATGTATGCGTAAAAATGGAGTAAAGAAACTGGAAAAAACTCGTCAAATTATTTTCATGTTACTAAATGTTTTATCCATTTCATTGTATCAATACGTTTTGCCAAGAGTCCCCCTCTTTTCTTAGAATAATTTCATTGAATGTCCCTTGAAATGTCATTGCAGAAGTTTTCATGAAATTCTTGTTATTTTTGCTGTGTTTTAATAGATTAAACTTACTAAGCAAAATCCAGAGAAATAATTTTCCCGCTATATTGTAAATTGCTTATTTCTCAAAAACGAGCACACTGACCAATCATATTTTTTCTATATTCCAGCATGAAAGATCTTAAACGATTTTACAAACCTTTATTATCCTTTCTATATTTAAACAGAGCAGAGAACATCCTTTACTCATGCACTAACTATACAAAAATGTGTGACATATCCAAGTATAGCCTTCATATTGCCTTTTCATGTCTATGGAAGCGCCTTTTCGTGTACTGATCCTCAAATTTCAAAAATGTTAGCTTTAAACGGCTTTCACTGATTTAAAATTTAAAACAAATGATTCCAGTAAATGTTACCTCCACCCGATTTCTCCAAAACTGGTACATGTAGATCTCTAGTTTTGCTTATTTTCATGCATTTAATTTTCACTATACTTTGGGAATTCAAAAGTTATTGTTTCAATGCCTGTAAATAGCCTTTCAAATATAAAACAAGAACTCATGTTCCGGATCGCAAGGCTCCAATTTATGTATTAAATATACCTGTCGCTAACACTTTTGTTTGATTTTTTTAACAAACAAAACAAACATTTTTTACCATAAAGATATAAAGATATATACGGATGACTTTAGGGAACTTATTTCATCCTAATGTTGGTGTGTTTGTGCTTTAGACAGAAACCGGAGGAAATAGTTGTACGAACCAAGGTAATTACAAATAAAATGTTTTGTGGTCCAAAATGTATGTAGAAATTAATAAAAGGGGGAGGTTTCATGATATCATTGTCACATTTGTGACAAAATTTTCAACAAAACAGGTGTTACAATACCCGGTACCTGCTGCGGATTCATCAACGGCAAAGTTAATAACTATTCATTTATTATTTCCATTATCAGAATTTGCTATAAACAAATCACTTTATTAATTGGTTGATTGATTGAATATTCTGTTCTTTTTTAATAAACAATCGTGCAAATTTAGAAGTGTTTATGTCAAAGGCAATACATACACAAGACTTTGTTTGAATATATAGTTTGTTACACAACTAAACGTTTAGTATAATAAAAAAATTACTAGAATCAGATGATCAAAGGAAATGAAGTACTACGAGACTAATGCGGAAATAAGGTAAAATAAAAACCATGAAGCATAGCACGGGAGAGACTTGATCTGCTCATGTCTCCATCAGAAGTACATAAAATACATAAAGAAAAGCTCTAGTGTTAGGTATAGCACAGAAAAGACCCAACTTGATCATTTATTGGTTTATACAAGTGGGGAGGGGGGAGGGGGGAGTTTCGCTCATGATCTAGGATGTATTCAGAACAACAAAAGCCCAATTTGATAATTTTTTTGTGAATACATGTTGAATAATACAGGGGAGAC
Organism: Perna viridis; assembly: GCA_037379345.1. Lineage (NCBI taxonomy): Eukaryota > Metazoa > Mollusca > Bivalvia > Mytilida > Mytilidae > Perna > Perna viridis. Next base: position 36,028,536 of record CM074514.1, on the reverse strand, counting down.
AATCCTACTGATGCCAGTGAGTTTAGTTTAGTTAATCAAACACCCAATTTGCTTATGTCAAGTGTATACATGTCATATAGGACAGGAAGTTCCTTTCTGCTCATATCTGAGGGTGTACTTTAGCACTTTGCTCATTTCTGAGCTCAAGCATGTAGTATAGTAAAGGGAGCTCCACTCCAATCATGCCTTAGTCGCAAAACTTAAGTACGTAGAGATATTGAGCATAAAATTTAATTCAATGCAGCAAAAGCATTCAGCTAAAGAAAGATTAATATATCATCATGGAGTAAATATGCTATTCTATTTCAGATGGGGAACGGACAGTCCGGTGGTGGTAGTGCAAAAGGAACACCCACACTCTATATCCATGGGTTGAGTGCTCCGGCAAGGGCAGCATGGATGACAACAAAGGCAGCAGAAATACCAGTCCATCTCAAATACATCGATCCATTCAAAGGGGAACATAAAACACCAGAATTTGCAAAAGTATGGATGTTTAGTAATGTTTGTGGATGGTTTTTGTCTGGACACAAATCATAACAAGTTTTTCAAGAGATTTTCATTAAAAAAATCATTATTGACTTAATTAAAGATTTACTTGGTTTTTTTTTTACTTTAAAAGAGAAAATATATAAATTTGATGACACCATATTATATTCGCGTATATCCAGCAATTGACAATTTCTTCTTGTGCTAATTCGATCGGACTTTTTTATATTTTATCCTTGAAATTACATCTATTATAATAACTGTCGCTATCAGTTTTTTTTAAATTTTTTGCTATCGATTGTATAACTTCTACTCGTAATCGACGATCGCGAGTCAGTTTGTCAGGCACACTGATTTTTATAAGGTTTGTATAAACGAAAGTTCTTGCATTATATGTTCAGGATATACGTTCTCTTTACATTCGGAATTTGGAATGCGCTTGGAATTCTGTGATCACCAGATCAATATTCTCTTGTTTTAGATAAGGTGCAGTAAGGTGTCCGGTGCATGGAAATCCCTACTTCTTTTGCGAAAGCTGGGTAAAAATTGTGGATCTGCCCTTGGGTGCATGTTTCTTTTTTTTTCGCACGAGTATAATAATAGAATCCTTCCTTCTTCAAAATTTTTTTTTCTTCAGATAAATCCAGACATGACATTGCCTACTGTTGTGGACGGAAACTTTTCACTTTGGGAGAGGTAAGACGAACACAGAACTTGCAAAGATGCATGGGGAAACGAGGGGGGTATTGCCATACCGAATTAGGATGCAGACAATTGTACATAGTGCATGAAATATTTACCCAACATACTCCCTAAATAATGTCGATTAGTTAATGATTATGCTTTATAACAGATAAGATAAGAGTTTTTTCGCCTATCATGGACCCTCTCTGAGAGAAAAAAAAAATAATACAATAATGTTTTTGGACGGATCGTTAACATTTTGGCGGGAATTTCTCACTTTTGTAGTAGATTTTGTTATTGTGAATATTCAGTCAGTTTTAGTTGTTGTGATTTGTTTAACTCAGTTTTCAGTGTATTTTCTACAATCTAAGTTACACTCAAAGATGCTAGCCACAAAATAATTTATCTCAGTAAATTTGAAGAGTTGATCAGATTTTTAATAAATTACACTTTTTATTCGATTGTATAAAAATTAGCATCTTTGATTAAGATATTATATATTTTTTTTAACTTTACAATTTACACTGGCGGGACAGGAGAATCGCCTAAGGGAGGGCCCACAAAAAATCCTTGATAAACACGTTAATGCATGTATTTACACACAAAAATATGCAATTTCGTGAATTTTGAAAATTGATAAGGGGGTCCACCCACAAGTGGCCCGCCCCGCCCCGCCCCTTTGGATCAGCCTATGGTTTAATGGTACTATGGTTGACCTTCAGTGATTGAATCATTGTAAAAATACACCCATGCATGCATTTCCGTGCAGTCTTTTCTAAAAAGGGTATTTATTTCTATTTTTAGGGCCAGTAATTCAAAATATAAATTATATGAACTGCATTGCATTTTTATCATCAAAGGGAGATAACTGGTAATTTCCCTATCATTCTATTATATTTCTGCATCCTTTGACACTTAGACACTTCTTACACAAATGAACTGTAGATTCAACTTATAATAGACCATAAACTATTTGCCTATGTTGTCTAATTCTTGTTTATTATTCTCTGAACATGAATGCTCATAACATTACCAATGTAGTCAGGCTCAAGCAGTACAACCAAGGCAACTTCCATTTGATTTTTATGGGGATGGCTAGGATCAAATTTGAAATAAAAACGCGAGGTTTAAATTTTCAAGAAATAAAAAGGCCGGATCTGTTATTGTCCTAATATTTTTTATTTGTATTCATTTGAAAAAAATAGTACCTTGTGCCAAAGAAAAAAGGCAGGACCTAAATTTTCTCAAAACAAAAAGGAAGGATAGAAAATTTGATGCTAGCCCCATAAACATGAAATTCTTTCTATCTGAGCATGTTTCCACAGTAATTTTGTAAAATGCTTTTTCTTCTTAAAACTAAAGAGAACATTTTTTGCAGTCGTCCAGTTATGCAGTATTTGGTCAGTAAATTTGGTGGCCGACATTCATACCTCTATCCAAGAGATCTCCAGAAGAGAGCTATAGTTGATAGACTACTGTACTATGATTTAGGCTCAGTATATAAAACTGTCACTGAATACATGGTAAGTCAACCAATAAAACTGTCACTGAATACATGGTAAGTCAACCAATAAAACTGTCACTGAATACATGGTAGCCAACTCATGAAACTGTCACTGAATACATGGTATCCAACTCGTGAAACTGTCACCAAATACATGGTAAGCCAACTCATGAAACTGTCACTGAATACATGGTAGCCAACCCATTAACCTGTCACTGAATACATGGTAAGTCAACCAATAAAACTGTTACTGAATGCATGGTAGCCAACTCATAAAACTGTCACTGAATACATGGTAAGCCAACCCATAAAATTGTCACTGTATACATGGTAAGTCAACCCATGAAGCTGCCACTGAATACATGGCAAGCCAACCCACAAAAAATGTCACTGAATACATGGCAAGCCAATCCATAGAACTGTCACTGAATACATGGTAAGCCAACCAATAAAACTGTCACTGTATACATGATAAGCCAACCCTTTTCTCACCAAGTTATGTACATTTTGACATGTTTTTGAAAAGAGTATAAAGAGGATAATGTGAACATATTAATTTTTGCAGTGTTCATATATATACCTTTTTTTGTAGTGGACATAAAAGCACGAAAAATAATACCTGTGAAATCAATTATTAACACTTGACAGCAATTATAATTTGAAAATTGATACCCGCGAATATGTTCATTTGACAGAATCTGCAAAAATTAGCAATCATGAAAATTAATACCTTTACAGTAACTGTTAATTTGAAATTCACAGCAGAGGCATAGCCAGGGCTTCCAGTTGTTTGAACCATTTTCAATTTTATTGAAATATGAGCAAATGACAGCCAGGAATGTTCCTGTTCATTGCCTTCTAAATTTGAACCATTTGATTCTGAAGGGGGGTAGCAAATTTTGTGGGGTCAGAATATTTATTTTTGAAATTTTGTGGGTCAGAAAATTTAGTTTAAACCAAATGGTCTTCTGGATCCACCCATGTAAATTTATTTTGCCATATTCCTTTGCTATAATTCAGGTTCTGTGTATAAAACTGCAACTGTATACATAGCAAGTTCATCTGTTTTCCACTAGATATATGTTAAAAATACATATATTTGAATGTTGCAATAATTTTTTGAGTGAAGAGATTCATCAAAATACATTTTAAAACAATTTTTCATAATCTGAATTGCATATTTTTTATATTTGTATATTTTTTAAAACTCTTTCAATCCTAGTATATAGAATTCAATTAATTTTACAAGCAACAAACCTAGAATTTTAAATCTTGTCATTAGGAAATAATGATAAAATACTTTAATGAAATAAATATATTGTATCCTTTGTCTCGTACAGCACTGTAAATCACAAAATCGGTAACATGACCTCAATCCTTGTGCGTTTTTTTTTTTACATACAAATTTTGCTTATGACAATATACAATTAGTCACAAATGTTTTAGTCAAAACAGGAAATGAAAAATAACAATTTTTTGTGTTTTGAAAGATCTCAAATGCATAGAAAAACATCTGTTCACTTTTGTATCAATGCACAGTTTTCTAGTATTATGAAGTAAGGCTAAGCATAATGTTATTTATACAATTTTATTTTATTGGCAGACACTTAAAATCTACTATTATCACCCAAAATCACTACCATTATAGTGTAGAGAACTAATTCAATTGGTAAAAAAAGAATAAAATTTGGTTTTAAAAAAGAATATTGTTTTTATGTAGAGCCCTTTTTCATGAGTACATTGTAGGTAGAGACAAATTAAAGCAAACAAACATATTTTAAATTTAGGCCTAATTTTTTTCATTTTGAATGATTTTTTGGTTTCAGTACCCTCAGTTGTTCCAAGGTAAACCACCAGATGCAGAGAAGGAAATGGCAATGAGAGCAACCTTTGACTACCTGAATCGATTATTTGATGGAGGTGGTCATTATATGACTGGAGATAATCTGACTATAGCTGATATTAGCATGGCATCAAACATTTCATTAACCGAGATCAAGGGCTATCGTTTGGATGCTTGGCCTGATCTAGCCACATGGTATCAAAGGATGAAAGCACAGCCCTGGTGGCCAGAATGTAATAAAGGGCTATATGAGTGGAAATCTGTATAAAAATGTAGAAATCTTGTGCATTTGAGAGAGACTAATATTTTGTGTATCTTGCAATCATATCAAACAAACATACAAGGAATCATTGTGGACAATTAAAAAATAATGACATAAAGGTAGACTTTTTTCAATGGCAAGCAATTGAGATAAGATAAGTAGGAGTAGGATAAAAGTTTTTAAAAAATGCAAGAACCTGAATATTCTTACTAAATAACTGGTTTACCCTCCCTCTTATTTCTATTTAAATAAAATATTGTTGCTTTTAACTATATTCAGTATATATGATTAGTGTATTAACAGCAAAAATTAGGGGACCAGCCATGTTTTAGAAAATAAAGATAACATCACTAGAGAAAGTTGGTATGGCATTTTAGAGGAGGGAAGTCCGAAAGCGAAAAAACATGTGCAGTATTAATATTTATTACACAAGAAAATTGGAATATTCACTTGCTGAAGACCTTTTGGTGAGGTCTTAAAGTATTTACTATTTTAGTTTTAAGTTATACGCCAATGCAATGGTTAAGTTTCACCATGTCTGTTCTTTTTTCCTTCACTACATACTTAGCATTGTGAAAACTTTGACACAATTCATACTAAAGCTATTTAGCAATAGTGCTGATTTTCACCTAAAAACTAATAATGTATCATTTTACTTCAGACTTATAATAACCAAATCACAATAAAATAATTGAGAAAACTAGAAAACCTGTGACCCACTGTGCCCCTCACTAAAAACCACATTGGAAATGTCATAAGTCATTTAGATGGAAAAACATATCAAGATCTGTGCTTTAAGTGCATGATATGCCCATTGCCTTTTTAACTTGTCCTTATGCTTTAAATGAATTTATATGTTCAACCAGAAATACTGTGAGCCCTGTCAAGTAGCCCCCCCCCCCCAAAAAAAAAAAAAGAAAAGTATATAAAAAGTGCACAAAAAATTTGGCACTATCACGGCTACTTCAAGTTTAACTAAGTTTGTAGTCTTGATTTTTCACCCATACATTTCTATCTTGTTCAAAACACACTTTTCTGACAAGGTTACCAAGTACTTTTTATCAACAGAACAAATGGTCCTTTTCAATGATTTTTAAACAAATAAAATTTCCTTGGTCGTTTCTGACTTTTTTAAGAATAAAACTTCATAACATGGAAACGTAAAATTTGACATTTATACAAATCAGAAGGGAGCTTACTTCAGTAAATATAAACAATACATCAAAGTTTCATAAAAATTGATGAAAGCGTTTTTGAGTTATTGTGCGAAAACTTGGAAGTCCCCCTATTTTTCAGTATAAAAAATTCATAACACAAAAACAATAAACCTGAAATTTATCAAAATTTAAAGGGAACTTATGTCAATAGATATGAACAATTCACCAAAGTTTCATGAAAGTAGGTGAAAGTGTTTTTGAGTTATTGTTTGAAGTGTGGATGACGAACAGACGGACAAAGGTATACCATAATACGTCCCGTCTTAGACAGGGGTATAAAAAGGAGTTGCACATTGGCATTATGTGATAAAGAGTTTGTAAAAGTTTCATCAAATTCCCTTCAGCAGTTTTGGAAGAGCTGTGTAGTAGATCTAGGGATGGATGAAGAGACAGCATGATCCCTATAAACCTCCTGCTATTCGCGCAGGTAGTACTAAAATGGAGTGAACAAAATGTATATCATACCATTTAATTTCAAATCATATTAATTAACAATAAATTAGAGAAATAACAAACAAAAAGATACACACTCATGAATAGGCTAACATACAGAGCCATTCAGAGTTAATTCCTGGGTTTTCAGGCAATTTTTATAATAAAAACAAATGAGGGATGGAGGCAGTTCCAAAAAACAGTGATAGGGATGCCTTTTTATACTATTATATACAGACAATTAGAAAGGTATTTTCTATGATTTAATTCTATTTAATGGGTAATAAATTGGGAAATGAGTAATCTTGAAACATGATCAATGAGGGCCTGAGAAATAAGAAATTAACCTTGGATGGGCAAAGATTTTCATTGTTGTACAAAAAAATTAGACAATTTTGTTGTTAACTATTTTAAAAAAAATTAACAGCACCTTCACAACAACACCGCACATTTTTCACCTATCGAAAGATGAATATACAGCAACAATTACAATTTTAACACAAAAATATCTCAAACAAAATTGTTACACCCACTACCCACAACAATTTTCTCAAACAAGAAAATTTTCTTCAAAGTAGCCCTATTAAATAGGAAAACAATCAAAAGTATTAAGTATCAGTCCCTGTAAGAATCAGGCAGTGGGTGAAACATGGTATGAAAAAAATCCATCCCAAAATATCAATGAAAAATTTATAATCTCCCACATAAAAAATTAAGATTTATGGGAGGTTTTTAATTAAAAAACTATTATAATTGTGTGTGAAACTTGTTTTTATGTAAAAATCTTCCACATGAGCTGTTCCAGAAGGTTAACAAGTTTGGAATTACTGTGAAACCTGTGCAAACTAAACACCTTTGGACTAAATGTTTTGATCGTTAAGGCAAGTGTTCATTTTACACAGGTTAACATATTAAAACTTGTATGGATGTCTTGTTTACATAGTTTTATGTTTTTTTGGGGGGTTCAGTTTAGACAGGTTTTACCGTACAAGTAAGTAATTCTTCTTGCATGATTCTTACAAAGACTGCTACTTAAAAATGATCATACACTTCAATTTTGTTATGCATTTGCTTGCTGCAACACCTTTTAAACACAGAATTTTTCTGATGTGAAACCTTTTCATATATATACTTTATGATAGAATATGCTGATGAAAAAGAGTTATTTCCCCTTAAAATCGTTGCACCTGACTGATAGCTACATAAAAAAATATGCAAAAATACAAAATAATAATGGAAATTTACATTACAGATTATATAATAGTTAAATTTCATACATGTAAACAAGCGTGTAAAACAAATATTACATCTATCTTCTTCAAATCAAATAGTAAACTAATTTATTATCGCAGATACAATAAAACCTCTCTAAACCAAACTCCTTTCAGACTGTAGAATTTGGTTGATTTGGACAGATGTACGACTTATCCAGGTTCAAAATACATTTAAACTGACAATGGGACTTTAAAACTTGTCTGGTTTACGTAGGTATTCAGGGTTTTGTTTGGACAGGTTTTTGGTTGATTCAGGGTTTGGTTTGGACAGGTTTTCAGTTAATTCAGATTTTGCTTTGAACATGTTTTCAGTTAATTCAGGGTTTGGTTTGGACAGGTTTTTGGTTGATTCAGGGTTTGGTTTGGACAGGTTTTTGGTTGATTCAGGGTTTGGTTTGGACAGGTTTTCAGTTAATTCGGGGTTTGGTTTGGACAGGTTTTTAGTTAATTTGGGGTTTTGTTTTGACAGGTTTTCAGTTAATTCAGGATTTGGTTTAGACAGGTTTCACAGTACTTATTTTTGCAATTTGTGAAGTCAATCAAATTTAGCAGCTTTTTCATTTTGCTTACAAAAAACTCCATCAAAAAGACTTAAAAAGCACTCCAGCTAAGAATCATGAAAAATTTGAAAAATGTGATACACCCCAAAAAAGGTTACATATTTTTATTTTTGTAATTAAGTTGTTTTATGGGTCTAAACTATGAAATGTGCAATTATTCATTCAAATCTGCCTGCTCTTAGGCGATAATCAACATTGGAAATCCAATTGATTTTATTGTATTTGAGTGTCATTTACAGAGTTATCTCCCATAATTTTGAAATCTACAGTGCATTCTATATATTTTTTATTTCCTAAGAAAACGGGTTATATGAAAAACTGAATGTTAATTTCTATTTACTATGCCAATTCAAACAAAATATCAAAAATAAAAATATGTAGGCTTTTTACCTATGAATCATATTTTGCATGATTCTTAGCTGGAGCACTACTTAACTGAGGTTTTGTTTGCTCAAGAAATTAATGAAAATTAATCACTTGTGAGAAAAAGTTTGTTGAGAGTATACACAGAATAATCAAGTCTATTAAAGATTTCCATTTCTGCATTCTGTTTAGACTAGTAAATTTGCTGTTTTGTCACTGTTGTTCAAACACAGTTGTTTCAATAACAAGATTTCACTAGATTATGAAGGAATACTGGTACACTCATAATGCCGCAATCTTAACATCACCGCAAATCAGCCACCTCTATGTTATGATTATCAACAATTTTTGCATGAGAGCTGTCCTGAAAAGGTAAAATATTTGGTAAAAATCTAGTTTAATGTATCATTTAAAGGAAATTTGCATACATGAATTCTTGTAAACTAAAATTTTATGTGCTCAAGTGGCTGCTGAAAACAATATTCAATGAGCAAAAAAATTTATTACACCCTTAAAAATTGTTTCTTCTTTACCTTGACCCAACTTTGAAATTGAATTCCACCATGCACAACATCAAATGTCCTTTCATAGAAATTCAGAATAGAACCATGCAGTTGTTAGTAAGTATATACAACAAAATTTGTAATTGTACTTTTCACAGGAAAAATTTGTATAAATAATTACACATATATGAAAATATATAAACAGCTTCAAAAACATAAAAAAGATTCCTATTGAAATAATTTATGAAAGTGTTGAGAATTTTTCCTGGGAGTAGAACCAATAAAGTCCTTGTTTTATAAATATTGAAAGGAATGATCATGGGACTACAACCAACACGAATGAATGGGACTTATTCTTTTCACAAAAGATTTTGTACTGGCAAAGACTGTAATATTTTACTGAATGAATTATGAATTTTTTAAAGACAATATGGATCATGAGTAACCTCAAAAGAAGTAACTGGGTGGAAAGTACAATAACAGAAGTAGGAGCTACAGTCCCTGAACCTGCACAACTATATGACAGATCAATGACTGCTAATTAAATGAATGCTGACATATTGATAACCGATGACCGGTGACCAATCTGATTGTAGCTTTGTTATGTAAAATGACAGATGATCAGTTCATGTAAATTTCAGAATTTTCATTTGAACGAATCCAAATATATAGTGCCTTGTTAAATTTCTTTAGGATTTTTAAATATCAAATCCACATTTGATATTACATTATAAAAAACAATTATAAAAAAAGTGAAGTAATTAAATTTTTGTCGAAATTTATATCATTTAGTAAATATGTGTAAAAACTTGCAAACTGAAACAAAGGAATCTGAAATAGGTCAACTGACAAGTGGTCACTTCATAGAAAATGAAAACGATCACCAGTTTAACAGATCAATTTGACATATTCACAACTCATCAGAAACTGATCGGTGATCATTTACAAATCACAATTATAATTGCAAAATACATATTCCATAAATTACATGATAGTATATTTATACTTACCTCAAATAATGGTGGATGTTTATTATGTTGGTGAAATCCCTTCTCTCTACAGTTTCCTATTTCAATAAGCCCTCTTTCAATGGACAATGAAAATAATCCAGTTCTGCAAAACAAACTTTTCAAAATCAATACATGGCTTTGTTAAATATATATATGACGCTGTATAAACTTTTGTCATACAAAGGTTTATAAGGAAATAGTCCTTCCATATTTTTGTCTCTTTGTTTATTTGAAGTATGAGTTTTTTTTCAGTTTCCTTCAGATTTTGTCCTAATTAAGTTAAACATGATTAAACATGTGAAACATGTTTTGTTAAACATGATCATACTATTGTCAATGGTTTAACATTTCTAATATTTCATCTACAGAGTAGCTTTGATGAATATTGAACAGCTTTCTCTCCAATAATCTAGTATCCAGAGGATAATATTATACAGAACATCTTACACAGAGCATCCAGAAGTCACAATGTTTCACACATGTTAAATCATGGAAATTGCAAATGGTTTTACTGATATTTTTGCAAGTTGCTGGGAAAAACATTTGCTTGGAAATAAATTTGCAATCAGATGTCTGTCATTATATATCAAATTAAAGTCATCATCAGTAGTAATTATTTTGGAAATTTCTTGACCTTAGTTCAGCATATATTACTTCCATAGGAAAACCTCTGTTTACAGTACTAGTTTTGAAGCTGAAATAATGTACACAAATTTATGTTAAAAGTGTCAGTCTCTGTAAGAATCAGGCAGTAGGTGAAACATGGTTAAAAAAACCCACAATTTTTAAACTTAAATCTGACTATTTGCACCATCAGAATCAAGGTATTTCCTATTTTGCCTGATTCTTACTTATATTTAAATGATCACTTACTCATTAAATTTAGGAGCACATACAATAGCAATGGCCTCTGGTAACATAGCCTGGTATCCATACTGATTATGCATATCAACACTGGACAGGAAAGCAGTCTGACTAGGATGTGTCTATAATATATATGGTCTAGGTTAGTAAAGAAGAATGAGTACTAGCACTTTCCTCAGGCCTTACTCTAGTCCTTTTTTAAGGTACACAAAAACTAAAGATAAGGGAAACAAGATGTCACACAAAAAAAAAGCTGAAGAACTAACAATATGAACTCTCACAAAATATCGGTACTGACATCAGATACTGAAGGGTAAGCATATTCTACTCTGATAGTGGCAAAGATTAAGAGTCATGTCTTCCTCCTTTATTGATTCTTATAAAAAATGGTTGAGTATAAAAAAAATAAATTGGTTAAAATGGTGTAATTTTTTGGAACAGAGTCTTAATTAATTCTACTTGCCAACACTTGTACATTGTTTTCAAAACCATAGGAAAGCTTTAAGAAGGTAACTGTAGTATACTTTTAAAGAGAAACAGCAGCATTATTGTAAGAATATATTTGTCAAATAAAATTGTTAGACCTACGTGTATCCATCCCAGTGTAATTAAGTCCCTAGGTTCTTGGTACATAAATATATCTTCCTCATCCTCAGCTACACAAGTGTCTGATGTCCCTGACTGCTTTGGTAAAATTAGATGTGTAATCACAAAGGCATTATGTTTCTGTAAAAAAAAGACAAAACAACCTATGTATTAAGTAATACTTTTAAATGTCCTCGTAAGTTGGATTATCTCCCCTTTCAGACAACACTATATCATTAATACACATCTTTGTCTTATTTCTTAATTTTTCTTCTATATAAAAATCAAGGTGACCTTCACTTACCAGAGATATGAAAAAGACAGACAAAACTGGTAATTCCTGAGTAACTCAATTCTGAAACTTTTGGCGCTGTAATTGTAAGTTTTCCATTTTGGTCAGAAAGTCATATATGGCATTATAAGCCTACAAATAATTCATGGACGTATGATGTTGTACTCATGTGCTCATAGCCTGGGTCTTTATATTCATTTATTCTATATCTAGCAAGATGTAAAACACCAATATATAGGGCCTATCCATGTGTAAACCAAACAAATTTTACAGTCTACGAGGGATTCAGTTTAGACTAGTTTCACTGTATATCATTTGTTGTATAAAGGATGGTGGATTTCCTTCATAGCAACATCATTCATTCTCTTACCAGTTTACCAGCTAAAATACCACAGGTTTCAACATTTTTGAGTGTGTTGTGTTCAGCTTTAACCAGGAATTTTCTAGGAAGATCAGAAGGTACTAAGATATCTCTGAGTCCAAATTTGTTCCCACTAGAAGCTCCTATGCTGGTGAAGTGGTCAAAAGACTGTGGTTTAGTTGTTCTGTCTACTGATGGACTGAAAAATGATTAAATAAAATATAAGCAGCAGCACAAATTCAAAACTTAATGGTTATTAATGTCTGTTTGCATTCTTACTCAAAAACTTAATCCCAAATTTATGCATTTTTCAGAATAGAAAATGCCCTATGCTTCAACATATTGTAAACCAAATTGTTTTTGTGAGTGATTTATTTTCATAAGTATTGTGAGAAATTTTTCGGTCATAAAACAAATTACCTGGGGAGGAAGGGGGTCTCATCTACTAAGTACTAATAGTCTTCAGTGAGGGGAACACTTAACCTTAACAGAGGTCAGTAATCGGGAAAAATTTAGAAGAAAATGGCTACAATAGTTTTCACAACTTTTACTTGATTTATATGGTTTGCTTCATGAAACAAAACATGTTTTCGCTGGCTCAAAAAATGATTTTATAAATATTTAAAACATTTTAGTAAAACAAATATCTCTTACGTCGTATCATTAATCACAAGATTTTTCTTAAGTTCTCTATCAGGAATTGTGGGAACATTGCCCGACGGTTGAGAATCAAAGTCTATAAGTCTATCACTCAAATTATTGTATGCAGGGGGAGGAGCAGATGGCATTTGATTGTTCTGAGATAAACTTCCGCCTAATGCTGCTGCTGCTGCCATGGCAGCCGCTGCTTCCTGTTCTTGTCGTTGCTTTTCTTGTTCTTTGAGTTCCTGTAGTCTAGCTTCTTGTTCTTCAAGCCATTTTGTCTCTGCTTCTTGTCTCTTTTTTTCTTCCAATTCTTCTATTTCTTTTCTTCTTGCCTCTTCTTCTGCTTGTTTCCTGGCCAGTTCTTCTTGAATCTTTCTCTACAATGCAAAGTACTCATTTATTCTTCCCTAATTATAAGATTAATTGATTGAATATCATTTAACATCCTATGGCAGATATTTCATGCATTTCAGGACAGAACAACTGATCACCTGAAAAGACCCTGCTTTGGACTAGTCTGCCATGCTGAGCTAAATCTTTATTGTGCTTACTTACAGAAGTAACAGCCTGTAGGTAGGCATGCCATCCCACTCTGACACATTATTCTGACTCCACCCCAACCAGTTATTACTTTATCCCCTAATGTACTTTGTGCTTAATGAAGATGTTTGTTTATTTGTTGTTGGGGTTTAACGTCCGACCAGCAATATTTCAGCTATATTCAGACGATGAACATGATTGATGATAAAATGAACATGAAATGATGATGAAATGAAAAGGGATGGGACACAAGGACAATGGGGTTGACAAATTTTGATTGCCACTGGAAATAGGGAGAGGTGGGTAGGGTCGGGCAATTTAGCCTCCTGTGGCGGAGCCCTATGGTTCCTACTCCGGGAGAATACCACAGTAGGGTTCTTTAACGTGCGAGGAACGTGGCATCTTTCCCAACACGGTGCACCACTATGGTTTGCAGTCAGGTTTTCTGTATTATAGCCTGACAACCCCAGCATGTAACACACCAGGGGTACCCCATTCAACCACCTAGGGCACACATCCCAGTTGCTCTGTGGGCAAAGCACCCTAGCCCCCAGCTAGGGTTCTGAGCACTATTTAGTCGCCTTTTATGACAAGCTTAGCGCTGCTGCAGGCCTATTCTTTTAACACCCAGACCTACACGGGGCGCTTAGTGAAGAAGCAGTGACTACCAATTTTAATGTTTTTGGTCAAATAGATGAATCTATCGTTTATTGTCCACATTTGTAGGAGCTTGATGTTTTTCTTATAAATGTTAAACTTTTTAGTCAAAAACCTTGAGGTAGAAAATAAAATTTGAAAAAAATTTAATTGAAAAAATATAAGTAGACAAATAAATAACAATTTGCATTTAGCAAATTTATCTTCAATTCATACTCATAGTACTGTTAAACAGGTTATTTTTGTAGGTGTGATTTTTTTTCTGTGAAATAAAAAAAATGGCTAACTTCATTTGTAATATTTTCATATTATTATGGAATCTTGAAAAAAAAAACAACATGAAAAACAGATTATTATAAAAAATTTCTGTCAATGATGTACTGTTGCAATTCATGGTGTCATATTGGGGGGCAACTTTGGGTTGTCAACAAACCTCTTCCTCTTGTCTCTTTTTTTCCTGGGCAGCATATTTCTCTTTAAGTTTTGCCTTCAATTCCTCTGCTACGGGGAAAGATGCTTTTACTTTCTAGAAATATGATTTTACATGAACAAATGTTGTGTGTGAGAAACTTTAATCACAGAAAAAACAGCTGTCATACACATAAAGTTAATTCTGATAGATCAGCAGTCATGTCAGCGAAGAGATGATAAAATAACAAAATGATTCATAAGTTTTGCAAGTAACAGTTAAGAGAGTTAAGACTCTAGAGAGGTCAGGGTAAAATGTGAGTGGCAAACAAGTACCCACTTTTAACGAATTGGATTAAATTAATATTTCTGATTTTCAAATTTGAACAGACACATTAAACATGATTGAACCTGACCTATTTTTTATGATTTTAAGACAAAATTTTTGAAGTAAGAAAAAATATGATGAATCAATTCGTGAAAAAATATCAGGAAATTAAAAGTTTGAAGGACCTGGAAAGACTGACAGACATAAGAAATGCTTTACACTAAAACTTGTTAAGTGCAAATATGAAAATTTCTTTAATTAACTTAACATCATAGTGTAATAAAGTTTGAATAGATTTTATATTTAAGGACTAGGGATTTACCAAATTAGCTAAATCTTGATTATTTAAAAAGTGTAACTGAATCACAGTTGAAATATACAAATATAAGTGTTTCACAATATTTATGTATCCACTTCTTTCACAAAGGACAATAAAGATCTGTATGTACAATACAAACCTTTTTAATAGCAGAAACATCAGCTGGAGGTGCTGTTTTGAAGTCTGGATGTTTTGGTAATTTTTCTACAAATAATCTGCAATGAAAATTGAAATCATTTTTCTTCAGTCTCATGCTAAATATTTTACCTTATAATTATCATTCTCAGTGCAAAACAGAATCTTTCTATGCATATTGGTACAGTACAACATGAAAAGCTTCAAATGAGGATTTCATAAGAATCATTGTAAAATTTTTGAATCTAGGATACCAGGTTGAATAACCAACCGCAGCTCTGGTGAAGAAAACAATATCTTGGTCATTTATTTCAGATATCTTTCTTCACCTTAGTATTGATCCAAAAAAAGTCATGCATCTTTCAAATCATAAATGTACAGAAAAAACTGTTTAAAAAAAACCTGAAATAATCTGATAACCAGGCTAAACCAGAGACTTTTTTAATACCCTTTATATCAATTTAAATGCATTTTTAACCTTGGTTAAAGGACACCTGTTTAAGCTGACCAATTTTAAAGAATAAAAATGGGTTCAGTATAGACAGTTTTCAAAGTATAACCAGTACTTACGAAATAAATTTTGTGTATAAGATAAAAGCACTTTCAAAGTTGCCTTCCTCTTGATAAACTTTGGCCATCCTCATCATTTCTAATCCTGAACGAAGGTATCTCTTCGGAGGTATAGAGTCATCAATGTCCACTTTACATGCATAGTTACACAACTCTCTTACCCTCTCTGATGGGTCATGTATTTCAGGAAATAACCCCACTGTAGTCATTTCTGAAAATATCCAAACCAGAATTACATGAATATATATGCAAGAAAAAAGCATAAAACCATCAGTGGTGGAAATCAAATGCATCATTATAAAAGTGAATTTTAACAATTTAACATCAATGATTTGAATTTTACATCTGAGAAGTAAGTCATTAAAACTTGATATCCGAAAACAGAGGTAAGTTGATATATGTACATAAAGTACATGTAGACAAAACCTTTAATAAACCAATGATTTTTCACAACAAAATTGATATAATGGTAGGATAAATAATTGGAGAGAGTGAATAACCAAAAATATGACCACCAGTACTGAAGAATCCCTAGATTTAAAGAGTTTATGTAACTTGCAAGTTCCACACACGAGTTAAATAAATTAATGCATTCTTGGCACTATTGATTATATTTTGGTTATTCACGATAACCAATTGATTATCCTACTTATTATATACATATAGTTTTTCCTTGTAATTAATTGATATGTTCAACATTAATTTTTTTTAATTTTGTGAACGGCTATTTAATGTTTGTGTTGTAAAATTTTGGTGGTAAAAAATCTGAGAGTGAAATTACCAAATTTATTTCACAGTGAACATTCGATTAATCACTGCCATCTATATATTTATTTAAAAAACACATACTGAATACAAGCCCCTGTGCTGTACAGTCAGTAGATAAAGTAGCCCTATACTATTTCATGTAATGTGGTGGCAATGTCATAAAATATGGAACATGTTGGTCATTTCAGGACCTGAAAAGTAAAAGTTTTAAGATTTCCAAAAGTACAGAAATTAGACTTGAATTACATCAAATTCATAAAATTTTAAGACAAGTTACAATCTATAACCTTGGTACATGTACATGCATCAAATGCATAATGTTTCATAGTAATTCAAAAAGTTACATGAAAGACAGTTACTCCATGCAACTAATTAGTGGATCAATGAAAAATTACTGAATGGACACTGATGGGTCCAAATCTAATGACTGGTCTCAGATTAGAGTTTCATTATATAAAATGACTTTCTATCATCCACTCAAATTCTTATAAGGACGGAACTTGGTTTTTTCAAAACAATTCATCGCAAAATATCATTTGAAGTTAGTAAATGTTACATAGATGTTGTAAAAAATTTCAAAAGATTGTATTTCATTCTGATGTCTATAATGTGTATGTGGATTGCTTCTGTCTTTGGATTCTGACATCTGTTCTACTGTTTTGAAGCTTCAGTATTTTTTTATCAATATCTGTAAAATGCCCAGTTTTTGTTCTATATACTTCTCTAACATATAGACGAAAAACTGGGCATAGCATAAACAGCATTAAATAGCAAGCGGACATGTCAGAGTACACACATAATAACTCAAATATGGAAACGAAATGATTTAATGATATTTTTGACATAAAAAAAAACCCTGGTCCCAAGGGCCTGCGCTTGAAGGAACAACATTAATAAATCAAATTCAAATATACACGGGTGTTATACATGTACATGTATGTACACTGATTCTTGTAATCGTAAATTAAATAAATTTCCTAACCTTTACATTGTATATTTTTATTTCTTAAAAACTTTCATGGTACAATTTTTTGTATTCCTTTCTTATTGGTTACTAGTCTACTAATGCAGAAGTTTTAATAACCAAATGTTAATTAAACCAATCTTTGTTGCAGAAATAATCTGCAGTGCAGACAATATGTACTGTATACATTTTTTTACGTTTTTTTTTAATTTAATTTAATTACAAAAATAAAAATATGTAGCCTTTCTTGGGGTGTATCACATTTTTCAGATTTTGCACGATTCTTACAATTGCTACATAATTATAATTACATGTACATAAAACTTTGGCCACAGTAGGTTGCTCAATTTCTTCCAGATATGTGTTAGTTTTATCTAATAGTAGTAGAATGCAAAACAAGCTTGCTGCACTGGTTAGTTTGGCTCGAGGGGCATAAAACTAAACTGTTGAGAAACGATGTTGGGAGCACCTATATTCTTAAAGATGAAATGCACTGCTTAAGATGTTGAAATTGAGATTTATTCTAATGCCTCTGCTCACATTGTGAAACTCAGAGTAATCTGAAATCTGATTAAAAAAGCAGGCAGGGGTTTTCATAAGGAATCCAATATAAAAAAAAATTTCAATATTGGACAAAAAATAAAAAAAGTTGATTTTCAGGGTGTGGACCCACTTTAGCCCCTACTGACTGAAAATGCTAAATGCTATTTTAGATATGTTCATACTTATTACACAGATTTAAAAAAAAAAAAAATTACCAAAATTGAGTGAAAAATAAACCCTCTGAATTAATTCAAAATATATACCTACATGTATTTCACTCCTTTTGGCTCCCTTTTGCAGAATGGTTGGGGCCAATGACCTCATTGTAAATAGCAATTTTTTTCCAGCAGCAAGTAACAATACATCAAAATTTCATGACATTTGGTTCACTACAACTTAAATTATCACACAGAATTTTACAATGTACAGTTTGTACCTTCAATTTGGAGCTTAAAAATACTTATAGCTTCATTCAGTTGAAGTACTGAATTAAAATGAAATAACATTATCAACCTTACCATACCACACCAGCCTAGGAAACAGTGCTAGCTTTGATGGTTAAATACAAATCTTATCTTAGGTTTTTCCTAGATAGGGATGGTTAAAACATGGCACCCAAATGTTTACGAAAATGACATAATCAGCTTATCAATACCAGACAATTTGACCCAAAGATGGTTTGGACCATGACAAATAGGAGAATGCAAAAGGATAATAAAAACTGTACACCATAACACATTTAACCAAGTTAACAGTTACAGGGCTCATGAAAATTATGAAAGGACATAGGTGTTTGAATTCATGTTTCTTCGGGAGTGTTTAAGGTTTCACCTTCCTCATACACATGTATTAAAGAATAGAACAGGGCTGACAAAATGGGAAGTGGTATGAGGGAGTGCTTCAGGTTTCACCTGTCTCATATCATATAGTGGGAAACCTCAGACAAACCCTCTCAAACTGAGTGCAAGCAAGTCATAAGCATGTAAAAGGAGCCTCTGCAACACTTAAAATATAAAAATAACTTACTAGAACGTTGTTGAACTTGTTCTATAAATGTGGCAATATTTAATGTCAAATTAATATTATCATGCCAAGAAAACCATTTCTCATAATATGGATGTGGTTGGAAAACATTAAATCGAAATTAGGAAGCTAAATACCAATTCAGACTCAGAGAGAATGTGGGACTGAGTCATAAATAAAAAGAAATATCATTCTTGATCAAAAAATATCGATGCACAGAAAGCCTTTCGAAGCGATTAAAAAATATACATTGAATTATTGAAAAATGGGAAAGAGGGCAACTTGTTAGACCCAAACTTAATGTTCACCTTTAGCTAGAGTTTCTGCAATTCACATTTACTTTTGTAAACAAACCAAGTACCTGTCAATATTGACGGAAATACACGGAATCAAGTTCCGGTTTATCGCGAGATATACAGCCGTAATAAACTTGTAATTGAAAAAGACGGCTGTTCAAAATATAATTTCGATAATCAAAGTAGAATTATATACATGCAGTTATTTTTTGCGAAAAAAGACATTGTACCTATATACATTATTTAAATGCAAAGTTTTGAAGTGAACATCAATCTACTGAAATACGGTCGAAAGATTTGATTGGTCGAAGCGACTCTGCCACCTGACCTTGACAGTGAGATTTTTGCAAACATTAGAAACCAACTGATTTTCTTTCAACAGAAAATTTCATCGTTTTTATTCATCTTTTTCAGGTAAGATTTATTTAACTATTTCCAAGTCCTTATGAAAAATGACTGTCAATTTAAAATCAATCGAGCGACTGGGAGAATCTTTTTTTTTGTATGAACCGGGTCCATTTCATGTTGGTTCTAGCCCAAAAATCAGAAAGAGGAAACTGAAAGCATCAAGAGACAGAATCAGAGCGTTTTAATTGTCATTTACTACGATTTAAAGTAAAAATTGGGAATTAGTTGAAAATTCTTCTCCTTTCTACAATGTAGTTGACATTCAAGTCAAATGCATTTATGGGTGATTCGTGACTGATGATGGAAATTCTTTCACTTGTCTTTTCCGTTTAAGTACAGTCCTCCACTGGAGTATCGTCGTACTTTTATATACAGTGGTCGATGCGAGAAAAACTTCTGCTAAAACTTGCATTAGTACATTACTACAATTCAAATATATATCAAAACATTAACTGTTTGCATTGCCCACTTTTGCTAGAATTTATTTTCCTGTAAATAATGAAAAAAATACTGGGTGCAGTTGTATGTATATGTACATGTATGCCCAAACTGTTTCTAGTCTAATGAGAATGTGTTTTGCCTACATGTATTTAAAGCACCATTAGGAGTATACAGGCACTTAAGCAGCTTTGTTTATTGATCATTAACCATAATATATTAGGTCCAATTTTTCAAAAGCCCCAACAGACACACATTTTTGCACATGTTTAGTTCATATGTTTTGGTTGACATTAAAGGATAATTTGATGTTCCAGTGTCTTCTTTGTTCATCATTTCGCACTTCATTATACATCTCTAACATGTATACATGTAGTTGGATTTTGATGATTTTAGGTAGCATTTTTGTAATGAGAGAAGTAAACTCTCTTCATTTTAGAGTTTTGGAAGACACAGGTAGATGTATATTGTATCATATCAGTGGTCATGGTTTCCCCTTTTCTGTCACCTGAGGCAAGTGAAATATGTGTCAGGGAAAGTTATTCTTCCCTTGGAAAGTTGAAATTAAAGAATTTTTGATACATGTATATGATATTTTAAGCGTGGAAAGCAGAATTTGATAACATGTGAAACTTTCCACAGGAAATTTAAAAATTTTCAAATTTCCTAGCATACTGCATTTGCTTTAACACAAATGGGAGAACATATATTTTGAGGTTTTCTGTCTGTAAAAAACTGGCTTTGAACTTAATTGCATGTATATAATGCAAGAAAATGATGTACAATGTGCCATCTTTATTTTATAAACCTACTTCAGAATCTATTCTTGTCACACCCTTCCAGTTTGAGGATTTAGGCATGATTACAATTTTGACTACTTGCACTGCTACATGTAACAAAATTTTGAAAGTCAAATTTGTTACATAAACCAATTTTCAAAATATCTGGGATCCTCTCTAGATGATTTAGATTTTAAACACATTTATCTCTTAATTTCAATTTTTTTGTTTCAATCAGTATTCTTAGTTAATTTTAATAACAAAGCATTGCCATTGAAACTTAATGGCCTATTCCTTCACTCTTATGATGCTGACTTTATAGCTGATCTGATCCGAAAGAAAGAACATTGTTTAGCTAGATCCTTTGATCTTAGTTTCCACTATATAGATGAAGTATTATTGTCAAACAATCCTTGTTCGTTGGATTTGATACATTGCATCTACTGCAAAGAACTTGAAATAAAGGATACTACAGACACTGTGAAGTCAACCTCATATCTTGACTCTCACTTTAGAGATTGATGGTAAAGGAAAACTATTGACCAAACTTTATGACAAACGTGATGACTTTTCATTCAGAATTGTCAACTTTCCTTTCATCTGTGGCAACATCCCTTCAGCACCTGTGTATGGAGTTTTCACATCACAGCTCATATGTTATGCCTGAGCTTGCCGTAACTACGCAGACTTTTTGTATCACACTAGACTTCTTACAATTATTCTTCTGGAATAGGGTTATGTTGGTATAAGATTGAAGTCATCACTACAGAAGTTTTATGGTCATTATCATGAACTCGTGGAGCATTACGTCATATCTATCTGAATCATGAAAACTGATTTGTTCAATGTGTCATAGTTTTCCAATCCTCCTTCGTCTACCCCTGACTTGACTTTTTATTGGCAATTTGGCAGGTGTTTCTAGAAAAGCAGAGGATGCTTACCCAACCAGTGCACCTTGTCCATGGTCCCAGTTTTTAGTGGAGCCTGAGATGTCATTTACTTTTGTTACTTTGTATGCATTATTTTAGTTACTTTATGTTCTTTGTTGTCTTTTTCCATGTCTGGTCTTTGTCCCTGGATTACATTTCTGCTAGAATCTTGGTTCCTTTGATTACTATTTCATCCTGCTGCCCCTAATATTATATTGACTAAATTGACAATACCTATATGTTTTAAACTTTTCAAAGTTATTAATCTGACGACTATATTGGTTACTACTCTTATAAAGAACCTTCATGTTGCTTTTGTTTGAAATAAGACATTTTTTGCTGTTGTGAGATACATGTATGTTCTGTCTTACAAGCATCTCCCATTTTTTTCTGCATTGCCATTGGGAATCAGTGAGATAACAACCCTACCAAACAGGAAAAATAACCAATATAATGAAAAAATTAGAAAAACTTTACATGTACATTTGTATTATATATACTGTGCTTTTGCAGATCTTATTGTTATATTATGCATAGATAAGATAGCCACAAATACATACACGTGTGAACCCTCTTAACCCATATCTGTACTGAAGGTTTCAGAATATTTCTAGGACAAAGATATTGCTCCATTAAAACATGTCAAATGTAAAAAACAAGTTTGATGTTTATATAATTTACAATTATTTACAGTATCAATATGTCTACTAGAAGTACATACATTTGTCAAATAAATGTGTTCCATTTTTCATCTTGTTTATTGTTTACATGGTAGTGTCAGGACATATTTTGAATTTTAAAACATTGTGTTTCATCTCAATCATCTTGAACTTCGTGATGTTTCACCATGTTTTATTGTTACCATAATAGTAAAATACATCATATCTTCATGACTTGAAGAACATACAATAATATCAGAGTAGTTTGGGTCTAAATACATTAATTTATATATACTTCCTTTTTTGTTATGCCTGATGATTGGGATTAATTTTCAAACAAAAGGTCAAGGTCAGGTACATTTGATCATAATTTATTATTAATAATGCAAGTGGTTTTGTATATAATTTCATTTTGTTAGAAGTTTGTATAAAAATCCTTTGCTTGTTGGAAACTTGCCCGACCAAAAAGTTATCTGGGCCATGTTGAATTTAAAAGCAAACAGTAGTAACTACAGGTAGTAGATGGACAAAAAAATGTAGTGTGAGGTAACTTGCTGATCAAACACATGTATGCTCATAGTTGACCCTTGACAAATATGGATGGACTGACTTGACATAATCTATTTCATCCCATGGGGGACATTGGGTAACTACGGTTTCTTTCCATCTATTCTAGTCCATTGCTGATTGTTTTGCTTTTTTCATTGAAACTCTCTCAAGGCTCTCATTAAAACATTGTTGAGGTTTTCATGGGTTAAGTATATGTACTGAAAGTGTCTACATGTACATTTAAAAATTGATTCTTTTTCCTTTAAAGGCTTGCCACTTTTAGGACTGTACACTGGCTTACTATAAGGGATGGCATTATTGACCAGTGTTTGAAGTCCAAACCTTCTAGGTCTTGTCATAATTGTCAGGAGAACAACCTTCATGTATTCACAAAATAATCCCTCTCCATTAACATGCCTAAATTAAACATGTCAACCGGAGGCCACAAACAATAATATTCTCTCAACTTCACAGAAAGCTACTTGACTCATTTTAAATATCAAGGCCATGTTTATATCTTAAGCTTTTTACTAAATTTAGAATATACTTATAAATGTACAACATCCCTCTGGTTTACATTGTATTTAAGATTATGCTTGTGACAAATTCTAATCATTATGATGTATTACTGTTTTGAAAGCAATTCTTATGTAACTAGCCTAGTCTAGCTAGTGTCCACAGTTTTTGACTTTGAATTTTAAAACTTTTCCTTATCCATGTAAATTGTGTATGTGCACATTCACATGCATTGTACATGCAGTGCTTTCTTTTGCCACTAGCCTAAAGACCAGGGCTAGTAAAAATTGATACAGGCTAGTGAAATAGTGTGTAATTTTCTTGTTTCGGGCTAGTTGAATCCTGTACAGTCCTCTATTATTCGGGCTAGTCCTTGAGAATTTTGAAGGATAGGATTGTACGAATGTACATAAAGATCTCTGATATATTGCATGTTTTACATTTCTGGTGCAATGCAAAGTGAATAGACCAGTATTCCTTAATTTCGATAGTAAGGAATCTGGTTTTATTTCCATAACACACTTATCAAGAACGGCCTTTATCTGTATTTGTCTCTGCTTGTGTGATGTTAAATTGTCTTTGTCAGAATCATTATTCTATTTCTGTTTTTCTCCAGTTTTTAATTGTCCTTGAATGTGTTCAAAATGATATGTATAATTTCTAAGACTTTTCCTCATAACTGGAGCATTCTGTGTTAATCTGTTCAGTAATTCATTCATCATAGATTGATCCTAGTAGACACTTGTAAACAGAATTGGTGATAAATTGATTTCTGTAGACTTTTATTATCCCAGATATTGCTTGTTATGTTCAGTTTATAATATGCCTAAGGCTGTCTGAAATAAGAGAAAGACAAGTAATGCTTCAGTTCTGCTAATGTATATAAAATTCGGAGATGTGGTATTATTCCCAGTCAGCAGGGGTTTACCTGGCTTTAGACCATTATGGGTCCATATGATGGGTCAAGGGCCCATGTACATAGTGGAAGAATTAGGGTGCATGATGCAAATGTTCAGTAAAATCCAGATCAACTAGTTTTGATGTTTCAGAATGATTGGTGTAGTCTTGTGCTTCAACAACAGTTCTACAAAATTATGTTATTTTTTGCATTTTTTTCCATTATTATACCCCTACTTAAGTATTTTTTTGGGAGGTGTATATAGTTATCATCCAGTGTTTTCCTGTCCATTTATCTGTCCACATTTCTCTTGTGAGGGGAACTCCTACTAATAAACCATTTTAATGATTTTGATGAAATGTTTTAGGAAAGTTGGCCATTCAATGCAGATCTGCATGAGTATAATCACTGTCTGAGGACACTAAAGGGAGATGACTCATGGGTTAAAAACCTCCTATGTAAACACACTCAACTGACCTGCTCAAGGGATTTTGGTGAAATTTTTATGAAAGGCTGCTTGACTGGACATATGTTAAGATGTGCATTGAGGAATACAATAACTGTCAGAGGAACCTTAAAAGGGAGACAACTACTTAACTAAAGGGTTTAACTCTACATGAAGTTAGTTCGGAATTGTCTTAGTGAGCATGCTCACAGTATTTCTGGTTTTTCCACAGACTGTCACAGTGGGTCAATGGAAACTGAAACTGAACTTTACCAGTAGTGTATACATACAAGTTTAGCAATCTTGAAAGTTTACTTACATGTACATGTTTCTGTCCACAAGACCCAAAATACATTTTTTGGAAATTTCCGTATTAATTGGTTGTCTGTAGTAATTAAATATACAAGGATGGTATGGCTCCATTTTTACAAGCTCCAGGTCTTAGACTATATTTGTTGTCGGTATCTCAATTTTCATTGCATAATTTCTTAGTCATTTTATTGCCTATAGACTTTGTTTTTAAATGGACACTGAGTTGATAGGTATAGGTGTTAGAGTGAATGATAAATGAATCTTAAAATGGCAGGGATCTTGTTATTTTTACTGGTAATGTTTTAAACATTATTGATCAATCTAGAAATATCTTGTCTATACCATTTCAGCAATACCCAGTACTTCATGTACTATGGTATTTTTTACCTTGCAAAGTAAGATAATGATCTTGATACATATTGAATGGTAATTATTTCTCAAGGTTTGTATGAAGTAATGATTATGATAACATATTTTGTAGAAAATCGGTTATGTTTCAATTTGGGAAGTGATCCAACTGAAAGTTTACCTACATGTAAATATACAAAGCATTTGACCAACAATTGAAAGATATTTCTGAAATTTGGTCAGTTATCAACATTTGTTATTTTAGGCTTTATTCAGGATGTAATGATAAATATTAGTTCTTTGTGGCTATTTTGTAGTTGATTACGTAATACAGGTGCTAAAAATATTCACAATGCATGTACATGTATGTGAATGTTTGGAGCCTGGAATATGAAAAAAAAAGATGCAAACAGACTGTCTCTATGCATGTACATGTATGTATATCATCTAGTATGTTTATAAACTCGTATGTCTTTTTTATTTTTTATTTTTGGCTGGGTTGCACTTGTGCAAATCAGGCTTATAGAATGCTGAAGGTGGGTGGGCTAGTGGAGAAAATATTTTCATAACATATTTCTCAGCAACTTCAAATCACAACTGTACAATGTTTGGTACACAACTTAAGTAATTATGGGGTCCCATATCTTAAGATATGGATGTGATTACAGTACAAACAGTACATGTATGAAGTGTTGATATCCACATGTATTTTGCCTTTCGATCCATCATGTCAGAGTATTTTTTTTCTAAATTTGCACGTGTACATTTTAAATGTGTGAAATAACTTGCATTGTAATTCAATTTACTGCATTATTTTTGTAGTTCCTCTAAACAGTTTGCTTGCCTTCAGTGAAAAGTATAGTCTGAATAAAGTTTGAATAAACAAATAAATGGTTCCTCTGTAAAACACTCCCATAATAATTCTTTATTTTGCATTCTTCATTTCAAAACACTAATCAAGGTTATTGATATGTTTGTGTTTTGAATATTTTGGTTGGCACAATTTTCAATAAAGTAATCTTCAAACTGTGATGTCCTATTTATTGTAAGTTTTTTAAACATTGTTTAGTTATTAAACTATGGTAAATTGTAAGTCTACTTTAAGCATGGTTGGAGATCAGTCTCTTCATTCCTTTTGCTTAATAGGCTTTGTATTGCTTTCTCTGTTCTGGATGCAGAAATGTGTTCTATCATGTGTATCTATTGGTTAATTCTAATATGATGTGCCTCAAGGTCTTTAGACCACAGCCGTGGTATAACTTTGGTAAACATATGACCAGCGTCATGGACTTATGACAGTCTTATTTCTGACATCATAGATAAGTTTTATTCAATTTTACCAATGATGGTGACATCACAACATAGTTTTTCTCCATAATGGTCACTACTTAGTGCAACACGTACATGTAGGCTGTGTCTTTTAAAAATATAAAGGAACTAGTCCTTTTAGATCAAAATAAGTTATCCTTATTCCTTTCCAACAAAATTGCAAAAAAGGTACGGCAGTGTAAGAAATAGCTTTTGTTGCCATTTCTTGCCCTTCTGAACAACCAAGTGGAAATGATTTGAACATGCCCAGAATCTCCATCTGTAGTCAAATGTAAATCTTTTCGGTTTGTTCCAAGGATGTGAAATTCAAATTCATATGCTCTTGTTCATTTGTGAGCTCGACATGTACAGCATATTGTCAATGTTTCAGTTTTAATGGTTTTTTTTTTTTTTTTTGAGATTGTGATGTCAAAGAAATTGACAATATTTCTCACAGTTGGTCATTCCTGTTATATGGCATATTATCAGTTTCAAGTCAGGACCTTTTAGTTGGTTATAGACCACACAGAGTTTCACTTTTAGTTGGTTATGGACCACACAGAGTTTCATAAAAGTGCTAAGAACATTTTCTTTTAACTAGTTGTGACTACCAAGGTCTGCATACACGAAAGAAATTTATCAGGAACAATTGTATATATGTGCTAATGAACATGTATTGGATTTTTTTGTCATGGCATATTGGTACTATCTAAATGTTCTGCTTTTATGTAAATGAATTATATTAGAACTACATAATTTGAAGGAAATGTCTGCTTATGTTAAAAATGTATTTATTTTCAGGTTACAATAATTTTAATTGCTAAAGTACAAAGATACCTGAATGTTGAGGCTACGAATATTGTCCTGCAGATACCTAAAGCAACCATAGTCATTGTTTTTCTGGTAAGTATGTAGTATGATTTTAGGCTTTGCATGCCTATAAGGGGCAGAGCAATTTGTATTTTTTGTTCTCCCCAGAAATTTGATGATTGGGGTTTTTTTTACGGTTTCTTGACTATCCTTCCTGATGGAGTTTCTGTTTGTAATGCCAGTTATTAGTAGAAGATAGCGGAGCCCAGCCTTCAGGATCTCTGACCGAAGAACTCAGAGTATGTCCTAATAGGGGCCGGGTTGCTGTGTTGACACTCTGGCCTACTCCCAGAACCCACTTGAGTCCGAGAGCATTTCCCCACTCTAAATGTTTGGGAGTACGTCAACATGTAGAGTGCCCAGGAATTTGCAAGAAATTTTGAGGGCACTCAACCGTCATAGAAGGTTACATTGGGGGCACCCCACCTTGACATGAGGGCAATTTACTTACTGAAATCTGTAATAAACATTCTTCACTCTAGTGTAAAAGTATCATAAATGAGTGTTAGCACAACAGGAGTACATGTTTACATGCTAATTAGTTAAAAATAATTAAATTAATCTTCTAATTAGAAATTTGGGTGTAATCATCTTGGGGCACATGGTAAAATTCATGATGAAGGCAGCATGGTGCAGCGCCATACTAAATTGGTATAGGGAAACCTCTAACTTTATTGATAATTCACCATTATGTTGTATTATACATACATTTCTGTTGGATAAGCAGTATGTGATATTTTGGTTTATTCCTTTCTAGCTCTACCCCCTAAAAATAAATGGTAGTTAGAATATATCACGATATAACACTGTGATATATATCACCCCGATATATCACCCTCATCATGATATACCATATCCCTCTTGACAGGAAATGTTTTTTTTATTTAAATGTTAAAATACTTGTAAATTTCATTCCTGTTTGACTCGTTATTTCTGAGGTATTGCAGCAGTTACCCTTGAGTTTCTTGAAGGTAGTGCACATGTGCATAAAATTATGATGATTAAGGTGTTCATTACAGTATAACACATATTGCCCGTAGCAGAGGGTGATACACTGAGTAACAAAATCAGAAAACATATCACCCTCAACTATGTGACGGGTAACATATCTACCTTGAGTGTTACTTCAGGGTATCACCCTCTACTGTGGGCAATATGTGTATGATATCACTGATGTCTTGACCTATGAGACTTCCTATTACACGGGATGTGCATCTGTGTTAAAAGTTCAAACAATCGCATCCTAACTACATACATCACTTTCAAAAGAGAGGTTTTGAGCCATTCATGTTTTGAACGAGGATCTACATATGTAGGATGTCACTGATGCTTCGTCCCTGTTAAGTGTCTCAGTTAAACTGTTCCTTATAGAATATTACACTTATTACCGATTCCATCCTCCATATTAATATTTTAAAACAAAAAAAAAAAAAAGCTCCTTTCTCATTTTTTTTTGCTTTGAAGTTTGAGTATCATGCAGTTTTTTTTGTTCTGTTAAAAGGTAAAAATAAATGCCTCCCTCTCTAATTGGTTTTCATGAAAAATGAGCCCAATACATTGAAGAATCAATACAT
Organism: Perna viridis; assembly: GCA_037379345.1. Classification (NCBI taxonomy): domain Eukaryota; kingdom Metazoa; phylum Mollusca; class Bivalvia; order Mytilida; family Mytilidae; genus Perna; species Perna viridis. Next base: position 35,999,064 of record CM074514.1, on the reverse strand, counting down.
TAATTTTAATACATTAATTTTGAATGACCCAATCTATATTTAGGCTTTATTTGTCATATATGATATTAAGTGAAGCAATTTAAACTTATAAAAACTTTCAAATACAGAAATAACATTTTATAAAACCATTAAATATGTACACTATATGTACATGTACATGTATTATTCAATAGGGAAAATTTCAGACACATACTACAGGGATCCACTGGCATGCTGTAGATACGATTCTTGTCTTCTTCATTTTCAGTGATCATACAAACCATACTAATGGTGTCGGTAGTGTAGGAAATGAGACTGTATAATACCATGACAGACGATCTCAACTCTGTAAGTATTAAGTAATGTTAATCATAATTCTGTGGCAAACGATCTCAACTCTTTAATAATTCAGGAACGTTGATCAGAATACTGTGGCAAACAATCTCAACTTTGTAAGTATTAAGTTATGTTAATCATAATTCTGTGGCAAATGATCTCAACTCTGTAATAATTCAGAAACGTTGATCAGAATACTGTGGCAAAAGATCTCAAATCTGTAAGTATTAAGTTATGTTAATCATAATTCTGTGGCAAATGATCTCAACTCTGTAATAATTCAGAAATGTTGATCAGAATACTGTGGCAAAAGATCTCAAATCTGTAAGTATTCAGTAATGTGGATCAGAATACTGTGGCGAACGGTCTCAACTCTGTAAGTATTCAGTAATGTGGATCAGAATACTGTGGCTAATGATCTTGAGCAACTCTGTAAGTATTAGTAGAGTTGAACATAAAACTGTGGCAAACAATCTCAACTCTGTACGTGATAGCAGTAGTGGCAGATGACCTCAACTCTGTATGTTTATAAGTACAAATATTAAGCTGTGAAAGACGATCTGAACTCAATAATTATAAAATGTTTTGGCTTGAGTTTTAGCCATAGCGGTTGCCAAATTATCTCAAGTGGTTAAATCTTCCAAAGGAATCATAGGAGAAAAAGGTTTTAAAACTTGTTGAACTCCAATATAGCAAAATGACAACTCCAGATGTTTAATTTCAACATTCTTATAATATTGAACAAACCTTTTTAATGTCAACATCATAATAAATTCACCAAGGCCCATTTTTTACAATGTTGAAATTAAAAAAACTTAAGTTGATGGCTGTTTCCCTTTCAAACATCATGTAAGCAATGATTATTCTACAACTGATATCAAAGCTCTTCTTTGTTAGTATTAGCAATTAGTGCAGTACATTGATACTATTTTGTCAGGGACAATTCCATGAGAGTTTCCTTGTTTTGAACGATACATGTACAGTGTAGAATGACTCAGAATCAAACACTGTTCAGAGTGTTGCTGTTTACATGGATTTTTTTTATTAACCATTTTTGCAACATTTCCTATTAGTCTTTACTCTGATGTAAGTATGAAATGTGCTGTACATCCTGTAACAATATTTGTGCTTTTTATCTGTCTCTTTGCAAACACAAGCATTATTTTCCTTTGATACATGTACCAATTTAATGTATTTCATCCTAATATTGCTTTTACATGTATCTGTTATACTGTGTATAAAAATATATTTAAATTATAAATGGAAGTGGAGTTTGAAATACTATTAAAGTACTATTTTTGCTATTTTTGCAATAGACAAAATAGCATTGAAAATAGCTTTTGGTGAAATCATTTTTCTTCTTAAAAGGGCTTTGTCCTTTCCAAAGGAGCAAAAAATGAAATACTTTAGAAGGTGGACAGGGAGATGGGGATACAGGGGTTAAGGCGATGGGAATGAGTGGTTGAGGGGGTAGAGAGCGGTGGTGGAAGGGATGGGAAACAGTGGATGAAGGGGCTTGAAACAGGGAATGAAAAATACAGGAAACAGGGATTAATGTTGGGAACCATAACCAGGAGTAAAATGAAAGTGATGAAGTACCCCCTGTCCACCCCTCATACACATTAATATGGCAATTTTATCCAATGAGAATAACTTCATGATTGTGAAATTTTGGTAATTTAGCAGTATCAACTTATTCAGAAATTTAGCTGTAAATATAATAAAGCTGGGCAGAATGTAAATGGCTAGCAATTTTACACGACATTAATTTAAATTGGACTCCAGGTTTTTTTTTAAATTATTATTTAATACAGTTTCTAGTATTGATGAAAACTAAAAGTAGAACATTCCATAATTATGAAATTTCCTGAGGGAGTTTGTCATTGATTTAACTCCAGTGAGAAAAAAATAAATTTATGTTTCAGTACCCTTTTCTGTCAAAACCGGTTTTGAGGTCTATGAGTTACTACATGTACTTGGATTTAATGGAGGAAACTGATAAACATTTTTTTACATTATTTACATTATTCAAAATTGTAATTTACGATGAAAATTCTTCTCTATGAAAATGTGTGTTTTAGGTCACATTTCAGGGGCAGATCCAGACACTTTGAAACGGAGGGTTGCCAGATGGGGTTCCCCAGATAAGTAGGGGGTGTGCTAGGACATTATTTACCATTTTTTGTCAATTTTACCAATGGAAATGACTAATTTTCCAAGAAAAAATAGGGGTTTGCACCCCCTGGATCCTCCACTGCATTTGTTTGTTGTGACTGTGCACTTTTCAAACAACTGAATTCTGTGTGATCTCAAAACACTGCACTGATTGAAGCTAATATTTTCATCTTGTGTTGAATTGAGTGACTTGCTCAAAATTTGGTATGGGTAATATAAGAATCCCCATGTTTGCTAGTATTTCATGGTGTCTGTCAGTCACTTCACAACTTCATTTAAATGCTGATCAGGCCACATTTAAAATTATGTTTGTTTTCCCTTACCTGCTCTAGCTCCTGGCTTTGGGTAGGTGGGTTGGGAAAGTATTTGTTTCCCCAAAATTTATATGTTCATTAAAAACCACGATAAAAAAAGTGAAAAATGGTACTTTGAAAAATGTTAAAAAATCTTGTCAGAGAATGGCAATAAACTATTTTGGTAGGGCAAATTTTTTATGGGTAGGTAGGTTGAGGGTAAACAAACTTAATATTAGTTTTGGCATAATAAGAAATGAATGTGTTTAATTCTGTCCTCAGATTGACTGAGTTTTGTCCATGTACTGGCTGCACTTACAAATAAATCTGTCCGTTAGTTGAATTACACATAATGTAAGTGACCTCTCTTTGTACTAGGATAACAGACATTTTTGATACAGGTTTGGTCAGGAAGTACTATTTTCGATTTGATAATATCCAAATTGGATTTGATATGGACTCATCTGGTGGTTTGGACCATTTATATAGCTGTATATATTCAGTAGAAGGTTATAGAACATTTAATTTGGGTTATGAAGTTGTGGCTTTAGACAAAATTATTTATAACTTCTTTATAATATTAGAACAGTCTTGTTTTGTCACTTCATTGAATTGGACACTTCCAAATGGAGATAACTGAAATCTGTGATGTTAGTACAGTCTTGTTTTGTCATATCAATTTAGTGAACACTTCCATATGGAGAAATAGATATATATGTGACATTAAAGTAGTCTTGTTTTGTCATATTTATGAAATGAACACTTCTAAATGGAGAAATGGTGGTCTTGTGTATTGATCGTGCAAAGAAAAAGAGAAACTGAAAAATATGCAGTGCTTGTAACTGTAAGTTTTGGTTATGATAGTTTCTGTAGAAATGAAGGCATGCATTATTTACTTAGACCGACCTTAAAACAGTTGTTGGTTTGCTCTTTATCGACCTACTCATTAAGAACCTGCCTACTCAATTTTTTTTCTCATCCTTTCCAAGACAATTTTTTTATTCTATTTTAAATTTTTAGCTTATTGTCCTAACTTTTTGTGTGTTTTTTTTTTTTTTTTTTTTTTTTTCAGAAAAAAAATCACCTGCCTACCTACTCACATCTAAAATTGTAAGACCATAAAGAACAAACCAACAATTTTTTAAGGATGGCCTACAGGGAATCATATCTTTCCGTTATACTATGGATATTAACCTCCAACAACATAGTTTATACACTTAGATTTTGAGTCAGTCCATCTGTAAGTAATGGCACATCATTGGTAGGTTTGCATGAAAACTTGACCACAATTATGCTGTATTGTAGTAGGATTATGTTTCTTGAAACTTGGAAGATATGGAACTTGGAACTTTCATGAAAAAAAAAATCTTTCATTTTATGGCTCTGACAGAAATGTTGAGCATTGGTACCAATATACGTAGATGACATGCAGAGCCCCAAAACTTGAAAATATACGTATGGTGGGGTTTATTCATAGACAAAATAACATGGAATCTAAACACTTTTATTGAAGTTACCATGGAAGTTAAAAGATTTTCAAGCCTGATTTACATGTGCTCTCAAAATTTTTTCATGTAATTATGTATGTTGAGTGCTTTCCCCTAAATTCTTAAAGAGGTAATGAAATTTCAAGTATTGCAGAAAATATCTTATTTGGGAATGTCCATATAGGTACATTTGTACATGTAGCATGCTATATGGAAAAAAGAGAATATTACTTTCACTTAGTTCTTTTCAGTTTAAAATTTAAAATGCCATATATCTATCAAGGCCTATTGCAGTAGGCATTTCGATAACTACATGTGGGTTTTTAGAAGAAAAATCACATTGGTATTGTTGCAAACTTCTCTCTGCCTCTTCATAATGTACTGAGCTGTATTAGATTGCCATCAAATCAACAGTATGCTATAAAATAAATACTACAGTGGTGTATCAACATGATTTAAAGTCCACGCACTTTAATGTGAAATTTACCTTTCCATATAAAAATGGAAATTTATGACTTTTACGCATTTGTTTACATTTTGACGAGGCTTTGTTGCATATTTGTCCCTCCCACTTTTGTCATGGAGGAAGACATATTTAGTTACAATCAGTATTCAAAAAAATGTTTATGGATCATATCAAAATGAAATGGAATGCTGTCCTTGGGAAGCAAGCAGAGCGGGTTAGTATTGTTTTTAGTAATGACCTTCCAACAAAATCTGATTATTATCTACTTGGATTATACAGGCATTTAGGGTTATCAGATGATGTTCTGTTTCTATTTTTGTCGCTTTCTATCAATTAAATCATAATAATCTGTTAAGAATAGAAACTTCATTTATATTACTTTGCATTTTATTTCAAGCTTTCAGTATTTATCTAAACTTCGTACATGATTAGACAGATGACCTTTTTTAGATCTGTTAATTGAATGTAATTGAAAGGATTTTTTATGCCTCTTAGGTACAGTTGTACTGAAATATTTTTTATGTACAGTGAATCTTTCAAAGAAATGAGACTCGAGACCAAACTGAACTAAATCTCAAAATTTGAACTATAACCTTTTTTTTCTTTATTTAATTTAACTGCCTCTGTGGTCTTGGCCTCTTGGGATAGTGTGCTGTCCTCAAGCGTGGAAGGACATGGGTTTGATCCCTAGCCGAGCCACACCAAAGACTTTTAAATGGTAGTCACTGCTTCTTCACCAAGCGCATGATATTAAGGGATCATAGTGAAGACTGGTTTGCTTGCAGTCAGAATAATGTGCCCGAATTGGGTGGCATGCCTACCTCTGGGCTGTTGCTTCTGTGAGCTGGCACAAATAAAGATCCAGTTGGTTGTGTCTGACTAGTACAAAGCAGGATCTGTTTTATTGGTCAATCGTTCTTGTCCTGAAATGTGTGAAATATCTTCCATAGGACATTACACCATAATCAATCAATCAATTTCCTTTATTTAGAGAAGCTCTTCACAGCGTAGATCATAAAGATAATGGAATTAAAATATCTTTATTGTAATGATGACTGGTTCTAATCTCTTTGATTTTGTTTCCTTGGCCTGGTTTCATAGGAAATCTCAAATTGAATTGTTTCTCAAATTCTTCCTTACTCAAATTTTAGCTTATTAATTTTGAGGAAAATCTTAATTTGCATTAAAAAAAAATAAAAACAAAAACCTTTGGTTGATACCTTATTATTTTATTTGTCTTAATTTGAGTTGTATTCAAGGCACATGGGTGGATTTGGGGTTTCAAGTAAGATGGGGTGGCATAAAAAAATAGTGACACATGTAGTTTTCATTGGGACTGATAATAAAAATATGAAGATTTTAAATTAGGGGGCATATGCTAGTTATTCCTTCTCTTCCTTGAATCTGTGCAGGGATCTTGATATTTGCTTAATGCTTATATATATGACAATATTTACTAGTATACTATGCTAGCTGACAAATCTCCAGAAAAAAAAGTTGGCATATATGAATTATTGATATATATAGTGAAAAAAATAACAGGAGACTGTGAGAATGATATAAAATATTTACACATATGATGTAAGAAATTACAATGTTTCATGGGGAATGATGTTATTGGATGCGATCCAATAGTTTGTATTTTACTTATTAGTTCTTGTATTTTACTTATTAGTACTGATTTTGACCTTTTGTTTTATTGCTTCCTACATAGTTAAAGGATAGGTTTTGTAGTATTACAAATTCCTTTGTTTTACCGTAAATATCTTGTTAGTGTTAAAAAGTGTTTTGCAGGGCCGGATCCAGACACTTTGAAAAGGAGGGGTGCAAGCCAGGGTTCTTCAGAGAAAGGGTGGGTGCTAGGACATTATTTGCCAGTTTTTATCAATTTTACAAATGAAAATGACAAAATTTCCAATAAAAAGTAGGGTGCGGTTGTACCAACCCTTTGCACCCCACTTTGGATCAGCCACTGGCTTTGAGAATTTTGTGAATAGTAGCATTCACCCTTAAAGCAACATGAGATATATAATTTTCTGTCAATACTGTTATTGTTATGGTTTTTAATCACTTATCTTATTGTAAAACATATATATGTGTGTGAGAAAATTAATCTGGTGTTTTTTTTTTGGGGGGGGGGAGGGAGGGGATAAATTTCTTACTAGAGGGAAGAAATTTTTATTGATGTTGATTTCTATGAATAGAAGCGTATGTTGATGCTTCTCTGATGAAGTAATAGGTCTAAATTTGTTTGTATTTACTTCCTTGTTTAAAAAAAAAGTCAAATTATGACCTTTTCTTTTCTAATTAATTGACCACCTGTATGACTTTAAATGGTTATCATGAAGTCAGTTATTTCTAGATTTCTCATGGGGAAATAAATTTTTAATTTATCTTTTTAATTTTATTTTTTTACTAGGCAGATATTTTCGTATTTTTTCTACACAATTACCTCTGCTCTCAATGGATGGACGAATTTCAAATAAGATGTATACATGGCTTTATGTAGATTGGCAATACATTGTAAATAATTTTGGTTGCTGTCCGATATCAATATCATCTTTCTCTTTTGTGGAACGGCCATTTTTCATTGGGGTTATACTTAGCATGATTATATATGCAACTTCATGTTTAACTTTCATGGGGTTTTGAATAACGACAGAAAAATCTGACACTCAAGCTGAAGATTTCAAAATCTTTGACTGAAGTTTGTCAAATTATCTTACCTGAGGCCAACTGCTATTATAAAGTCTTGCTTTTTTTTTTTTTTATGGTATTGAATTTTTTTCTTACTTGTCATGTTAAATCTAGGAAAAGTACACCAATTCTCACTGTCCTGCCTGAAATTCATTTGTCAGAATATAGCTGAAATATTGCTGCTCGGACGTTAAACCCCAACAACCAATCAATTGAAATTCACAAGACGTCCTAAAATGGCTTATTAAAACGTCACTAAAGTCATGTGTAAAAAATCCAAATGTCTTAAAATAGGAATACATTTGCTCTTGTCTCAAAAGGGAGAAAAATACAAGTACATGTATCTGCTTTGAAGTTTTATATGTTGTAAGTTTATTTTTCTATGCAACCATAATCATCTTTTATGAAAGCCCTTCTTGAAAGATTTTTATTGCCTTTCCATAGAATTAGGATTGATTTTTAAATCAAGTGATACACTCCATAGGATTATTTGTTTATTTTATGAGAGATAAGACACTTTCCATACTTATATTTTACATACCCATAATCATTAAAGTAGGGTAGCTAAAAGGGGAAGGAACTGTTGTTATTTTTTTTTCACTTTTATATATTGTGGTATACAGCTCTCAGCCATTCATCCACATGTATGACAAATCAAAAACATGGATCAAACGAAATTTTGGAAAAATATTTGTCTTTAATCTTATACATGTTCATTATGTCATTCTCTTACAAAAGGAAGCTGTTTTACAATTTTGATTGTTTGTGGCTATTTCATTTGAGATTTAAGGAGGTAGACTTAGCGTAAGGGGCATAACTAATGAAATCAGTGATATGTTAATATCATATTCTATTTCACCAAAGCCTATCAAGCTTTCATTTGAAGCAGAATAAAATGTATCCAAGTTAATTAGATGCTTACATAAGATTGATGTAAAATGATGAATACAAACATTCCATTGATTTTTAAGAGTTGTATCTCTCCTTAGGTCTACCTCCTTGAAGGGACTTCGAACACCAAAAAAAAAAAAAGAATAAACCAATGCCAAGTTCTTGTGTGAGTGGGGGTATACCTAGCACTATCACATTTAACTTACTGTTTTTAGAGATTGTTTACCGTTATTGAGATTGGTCATTCTCAATATTGTACATTTTCATACTGTTCAACTTTTACATACATAACATATTAGAATGTATTAGGAGAACAAATATAATTCAGTTGGTATTTTTCTTGGCATAATGTCACTTTTTTGCTGTCTTAATTAGCCCTTTTCAGGTGGGTTGTAAAGAAATATTAAGTTAAATAATTTTATAGTATTGTGCGAGTACATATGTATATCTTAACTGTAGGTGTATTTCATAAATCACAGAAAATGAAAATCCCATGAGTACTTTTGCAGATATAACTTATAATTATTTTGCATTACTGCCAACTTTTATAATGGTTGTTGTATTCTCTGTTTAGAACTATAATTATTTACTTGAAATTGTAATTTTTATGAATAAAAGAAAATATCCAGTTAGCGAACTTTAACATGATGTTCCACAAAGTTGGAAATTTTGTTACCAAGACCAATGATGTTGTAACTGTTTATTTTGTATAGTTCTTAAATACAAGTATTGAATGGTAATATCTCGCCTTCTTCCTAAGAGGTAATTTATCTTGTAAATGTTATTAAAGCACTTTTAATTGGTGGTACAGTATGTACTGTACATTTTGTTGTTAGAGGGTTTTATTCTAATCAAAATTATATTTAAGTTTACGGTTGATCTTTAGCATAACTATTTCCAATGAGATGAAACAGCAAATTGTTAACATTAAGAGATTTCAATAGAAGCTGTGAAGTGGCAACATAGACGGCTACTCGCTCATCTTTTGACGGATACTCTGTTTTCAAAAAATGGGTAAGATCTTGCAAAATTTTCATCAGTCTACTTTTTCTTTTTTTTTTCTTTTTTTTTCATGGTACTTAAAATACTACTGACATCTCTGACATTAAGAGCTAAATTATATGTACAAATGAAACATAAACATTATATATATGTATCTTTTTATTTCCTCTTCGTTGCAGACAAAGGGTATTACAATAAATGGTTCCATGGATAAGATGAAAAAGTTACTCAGTCCTGGTACTAGGAAAAAAGTCTATTCTAATGCCAACAAGACATTCGGAGTTCATTTGGATGAATTGTTGGCAAGGGAAGGAAATAAGTATAAAGTGCCTTTTGTTGTCATGAAGATTTGTGAGACCATTTCTGAAAAAGGTTAGTATTGTAGTGTCAACAAATTACTTATTTCCCATATCTACGATATTCATTATTCTCAGTATCTATTTCTGTAATGGAGTAGTTGTGTCACACCATTGATTTGCGTTGTTTCTAAAATTATACTGTTGATTTAACTTCCGTCTTTCCTAACCTTTGTAAATTTCTATATATTTTACTTAAGTGTTGGTTCTGCAATAAAAAAAATTTTAAGTCTATATATTTTACTTCAATGTTGGTCGAAAGATTATTCTGTTTATAAGAAGGTACTTCAGGATTCTTGATGAGAGATTATAAGTATAAGTCTTTATGAAGATCATGCTTAAAGTTTTCATCAGTTTAACTTAACTTTCATGAAAAGAATTATGTTTAACAAATAGAGTTTATGTATTGGTTGGGAATAAATATTGAGAATAAGCCCCTCTTTAATTTCAGATTTAAATGGTTATTATCTGTTGTAATGTGATAATAGATGCATGGTCCCATAGATAATATGGTCCCAATAAATGCTTTATTATCAGTCAGTCAAGGGATTTTGAAAATATTTAGGTTTGATGTAAGTCTTCATTGAAGTAATCTCTTTTCTAAAATTTCATCATTCTTGAATTTGGTTTCCGAGTTATTTGACTTGTGGCACTGAAAAAAGGGGGGTGTATTATGTGCTTAAGTGCAGTTGTTAGTATAATGTTGATCTATTCACCTGCCCTCCAAATTGCATGTATAAACATGTAATAAGGTCCATAAATATTTCCCTTATGAAATACAATGGACATCCTGTATCTGTTTGTTAGATTGTTTTTTGATAAACAAAAATTTGGAAAAATGCCAAAGAGACACTATTTCACATCACACTTTCAGTTTATAAAGTTTAGATTTTTGTGGTTTTAGGGTATAACCCTCACCAGGAACTATAATCAAGTGGAAAGAAAAGTTCCATACAGTGATCGAATTTAAGGGGAAATACTTGCTAAATGCAAGTTGAAATTTCATTTTGCTAGAAGAAATTATTTTCACTTGCTAAAATTTGCTAGTGAAATTCTATATGTAATGTAGGTAAAGTCCAGAAATAACCCCAAAAACTTAAATTTAGCAAGTGTAAATTTTCAGTACTTGCTAAATTAAGCTAGTGGAAAAAATTCTGAAATTCAGTCCCTGCCATATCTTATGATCAGGTTATAACGAACGAGTATCTAATGATAATATGGAAAAGCAAACCTCGTAGTTATGTTAAGTGAAAATGAAAAATACTGATGTGAATTATTTGTTCCTTATTTACCTAACAAACCCACAAAAAATTTGGGAGGAAACTCTGTGTTAAATTTCCTATCAAAATGAAAATGCCCCACAAATTGGTCCAAAAAAGTAGAAATACAAAAATAGGAATAACCTCTTATCAGCAGTCTTAGAACCTAAGACTAAAAGAAAATTCTAGATCCGAAAAATAAAGTATATGTGTACAAGGAGTATTCAAAATCAAAAATATGGAAATATGAACCCAAATTTAGCACCCATAAGTTCTATCAAAGTATGTCGAAATAAGTTTTAAACATAGTAGCTACATTAATGTAGCCTACTGTTTAAAACAAGGAGTTTTAGGGGCTGCTGAAAATTTATGTTAATAATCTATGATATATAATATACTGAGCAAGTTACACCCTCTAGGACATACATGTATGATTTCTCGCCAGTAGTATGAATAACTTTTAAAATTTGTGCTTAGCAATGGATTTTGAGGGGTTTTTTTTTTTTTCAATCATGCTATCTTCTGCTTGACAAATTGGTGATATTGAACTATATCAGTGTGATCATGATTTCAGTATGATCCCTGCCTTGTAAATACAGTATTTATACAATAAATGTAATCATGATTTCAGTGTGATCCCTGCCTTGTAAATAACAATATTTATACAATAAATGTAATCATGATTATAGTATGATCCTTGCCTTGTATATACAATATTTATACAATAAATGTAATCATGATTTCAGTATGATCTCTGCCTTGTAAATACAATATTTATACAATAAATGTAATCATGATTTCTGTATGATCCCTGCCTTGTAAATAACAATATTTTTGAAGTCATCTTTTGTTATAGGTATTGATGTTGAGGGAATATTTAGGGTCAATGGTAGTTCAAAGATTGTGGATAAGATAAAGGCAGAGTTTGATCAGCGAGGAGATGCCAACTTAGAAGAAGATGGTGACATTGCTGCAGTGGCTGGATTGTTGAAGTTGTTTTTACGTGAACTTCCAATGGCACTTGTCCCAGAAGCAAAGAATCAACAGTTTGTCAGTATTCAGGATGGTATGTTATTATTATTAATATTACTTACCAACAGAGTTGCAGTAGGGATATTTGTAAACTTATTCCCCTTTCAGTTGTCTCGAGGAATCATTTAAAATAAATTTGGAAAGTTTTTAATGTTTGTCCAAGTGTTGTGATTAATTTACCTGGGGCAGTTTTACACTGAGTGATTACTGACGGATCTATGAATAAGTGAAATTGTCTAAAAATTAAGTTGTAAGCATTAATTTTGGTCAAAATATGAAGACAATCGATGATCCTTGAATTATAAGATGATTCAAGTCTTTAAGTAGTACCCCAGCTAAGAATCATGCAAATTCTGTAAGATGTGATACACCTTTGAAAAGACTACAAATTTTTACTTTTGTTATTCAGTTGCTTTATAGGTATATGTAATGAAATATATTTTAATCTGTGTACTCTTAGGAGACAATTCACAACAAAAATCCAGTGATTTCTGCTGTATTTAACTGTCATTTACAGAGTTAAGTCCCTTTATTTTGAATTCGACAATACATTCTATATAATTTATATCTCTTATGAACAGAGTTAATATGAAAAACCACTTTTTAATTTCTGTTTACTATAATGTTTTTAACAAAATATCAAAAATAAAAATATGTAGGATTTCCAACCATGATTCACGTTTTTCATGATTCTTAGGTGTAGTACTACATAAAAATAAAGTATTGTTTGCTTTCCCAACCCCTAAAGATATATTAAAATTAAAAACAGTCTTTCTCAAAAAGTGTTCTTGCCAAAATATTGTTTTGCAGTGAAACCAGTGTCTACCACTTTAGGAAGGAATTTTTTGCATTAGACAGGTGTTAAGTTTTAAGTATCAATCTCTTTTAGAATCAGGAAGTAGGTTTTAAGGAGGTAGACCTAGGATAAGGGACACAACTCTTAAAAATCATTGGATCGTTTGTATTCAGCATTTTACATCAGTCTTATGTAAGCATCTAATTAACTTGGATTCATTTTATTCTGCTTCAAATGAAAGCTTGAGAGGCTTTGGTGAAATTGAGTATTATACAAACATATCACTGATTTCATGAGTTATGTCCCTTACCTTAGGTCTACCTCCTTAAGACACTTGCGGGAGGATTTCTTGATTTTAAGAGTGCTCAACTAAAAAATGGTAGATTAGCAGCATTTTGGCATTTCATCAAAAGAATACCAATGAAGTGTGTTAGGGTAGTCAGAAAAAAATAAGATAGGTAGGGTAACCTTAAATAGACATATTTTTGTTCCTTGTGTTGGAATCTATTTAGTACCAGAATGATCCTGTCTGGAAACATGAAATTTGAATGTGAACTCCGACATAATTTATACTAGAAGAAAAAAAAAACAACTGAGCATTGTAAAAGAACTTTTCTTTGTTCCCATGGTTGAAAACAAAAGATCCAATTTCCATGGAAATGAAAAGTTCAATTTAAAATTTTTACTGTATCATCACTGTTTTATAGGTCAAATTCTGTAATACATGTACTTTCAGCATACCAGAATGATACTAAAGCCTGTGTGTATCAGCTCAAACAGTGTGTGCGCGACTTACCCAAAGAGCATTACAATTTGCTGAAGTTTCTGTCCGGTTTCCTGGTCACAGTAACCAAGCATGAGAAACAGAACAAAATGACAGCTATGTCTCTTGCCATAGTGTTTGGACCAAATATATTCAGGTAGGATTGTGTATAAGAAGGTTAAAATCCTTTGAAAGTTTAATCATCAGCTATTCTTTAAAACAAAAAATGTAAGAAATTCACTTCAGCATCAGAGGAGAATGTGTGTGTGTCTATGTATTACAACACAAGTAATGATAAACATTACACATACAAATGACTTATCTATGAATGTTCCAGGTCATAATGAAATCTGTTCATGTTTTGTCTGGATTACATATTAAATACCTAGATGATAATGCAGTACGGACAGGGGATTGTAGGTTTTAGGTATGAAGGTGTTTTTATTAATGTATGCATATTTTAAGGTATGGACGCTGGACAGGGGATTGGAGGTTTTAGGGACAAAGGTCCTGTAATTTCTGTATGCATATTCCAGGTGTGGACAGGGGATTGAAGGTTGAATGGACCAAGGTTCTGTAAATATTGTGTACATGCATATTTCAGGTGTGGACAGGGAATGAGAGGTTAAACAGACCAAATTTCTGTAATTAATTGATGTGTACTTCAGGGATGGACAGGGGATGTGATGTTTATTGGACCAACATGCTAGAATCAGTTGATGTATTTTTCAGGTGTGGACAGGGCATTGGAGGTTTAAGGGACCAAGGTGCTATTAATCAGGTGGTCTACAAATTTATAAACCATTATGACAATTTGTTTCGGGATGAGAATGAAGATCCTCCTGAATTACAATGGGTAAGAACTGCAATGTTGTGTGTCTGACTGTCTGTTAAAATTACACTTTAGTCAGATGTGTTAAAAAAAACTGATTTAAAATACCTATGTACTTCTTTTAATATTGTTATGCAATGGTTAAAAATTTCCCTTTATTCAACAAAATTTTAAAAAATGTTCTGTAAAAAATCACATGGCAACCTAAACTAGATTATAAAGATTTTCTTTCATACATGACTGAAAAATAAGATCAACATTGAAAATTATCATTGCTATTTAAAGCTAAATTGAGGGACTGCTACTTAACTGAAAAGTTGTTTTTCTTATGAACATATTTTATGTAGTGCCAGTAAATAGCCTTAGTGTAAATGTTGTCAGTTAGGCTACTGTAATTTCAAACTCCTGACAGAGCTTGAGTGCAGGAAAGAAAGATATATTCCAAACCTATTCATGTTAGGCTACCTAATCTCATGTTGAATTGTTCTTATTTGCATAATTAGCTAGTTTTTATGGAAATACACATCAGGTATGAAAGAAGAAATAGAAAAAAAATTAAGCTAATGTAAGTATTGGTCCAAAAATCAGGTCTGGGAGGAATTTAGCCATGTTTGTGAGAAATATTAAATCTGAAATTATTTACAGCAAAGGAAAAACCAGAAAACACCACCACCTCCACGCCCTCCCCCTCCTAAGGTTTTTGTTGATGACAAACCAGTTCCATCACCAAGGAAGGTACGATTCCTTGTCTGTTTTATAGCCTTAATTTCATCTTTGTGACTCACTCAATCTGTTTTGGTTGGATGATAGACAGTCTGTTTTGATTGTTTTATTATTTAAGAATCAAATTTCTTCTTTATGATGTACTTCTGATATGAATATAATTTGTAAGTTAATAAAATCTGCTTTCTCCCTCCAAAGCAGTGATGAATCTTGTCTACTAGTTATTGTAATAATTTACCGATAATTAATGATTTGAAGTATTGAAAAGAACCAGAAATCTTATAATTTTGTTTTGATTTGATAAAACAAGTATAAATTCATAGCTAATTGAAAAGGAAAAGAAATTTAAAACTCATACCCTTGCGTAATAGGATGAGTTTGTTTGATCGTTGGAAAGTTTTATAGAAATATTGATCTATCTTTTCCTGCATAATATGATACAGCTGTTGATTTGTTCTGAATTTTAAAAAAAATTAGATTCTTGTGTATTGATAATATCTTTCATCACACCTGTGCTCTTGGATTTGGGATATACAGTGGTCCTGGTGTCCATTCATACACTAGTCTGGACACCACATAGCTGGTACTAAAGCTGGTTCTTTTCAAACTGTAATACATAGCTTTTGACCATGGAAAACACTTCATCAAATTTAATCCATAGGCAAAGTTGTCATTTACAACTTTCAAATTAAAAGGTCATGCAGAATTTTTTGGCCATTTTCAGGGCTGGTTTACATACAATTTTAAAATGTGCTGAATTTTGACCCTAGCAATCATCTCCGTTTTGTTTTAAGTGCTGTTAAAATAAATATGGAATGTAAAACAGACACTTGACATGATTTGAAGTACAAAAGTTAGATATCTTATGAATTATGTAAGATTGACAAAAATATTATTTAATCTAATGGTAACATTCTGACTTGGTGACAAATTGTTCTCTCCTAAAAATGGGGGTCCTAATGGCTTTTACATTTATTGTTTTTATGCTAGTACATGTATTGACTACTATAAAAAATAACTTTCCCTAACAAAGTTGTATATAATCAATTCATGTACACCACATAAGAAGGTTTTGTGAGTCACTTGGATGAAATTTGTCTTGTACAATATGTGTATCACTGTCAAATCTTCTGCACAACTTAAATAATAAGCTTTGCAAGCATATTTTATAACTTAAGCTTTGCAAGCATACTTTATAAATTAAGCTTTGCAAGCATACTTTATAAATAAGCTTTTAGGGCTTGTTTACCATCAAATAAGCTTTTCTTGGTGACCTTTTACTTTTGTTGTATGTCTGTTGAATTTGAATTGCATTTACTATACTCATGCTTTGCTTAATTTGCATAATTTCTGTGTCCTATACATTATATTTACACATTTCATTGCTGTTATACATTTTATATTTTTACAGTCTCCCAATGAATTTCAGATAGCATAGTGCTTACTGGCACAGCACAGGTCATTAGGCTTTTCCTAAAAATGATAGCACAGTGTTCCTTTGCATTTTAGCAAAAATTTATTTCAGAAGACACCAACTGCTTGATTCAGCACTTCAGTTTATGATTTGAATCCCAAATTTAAATTTAAGTTTCCAGAGGCCCTGAAATGGTTTGCTCTCCTTACAACAATCATCCATACTTCTTATTTATGTTTCTAGGTCTAAAGTGTGCCACATCATTTACAACATAGATAATTGTAGTCTTTATATCCATTATAAAGTTGGGGTTAAATAGGAAGCATCCTGTACGTATCTCTGACTCTTGTATGTGGGAGGCCTCCATTATAGCACTGTTGACTTTGAATATACATTGTAGGAAGGTTAAGCATCATTTATAGATGTACATGAAGGAAGTTCAATATTGTTTGATTCCAACCACTCAATGTCCATGACATTAGATATCAACTTAATTTTGTCCTTAAATTTACACACCTCCCTTATATCACCACCACCCCCTGACTCCTTGAAGAATTCAGCTCCTTAATGAAGATTGAAGCAAAAAATACAAAAAATACAAATTCTTCCCCAGATTGATTAACCATTACCTGATGAAATGTCTTAGTTAACTGGATAATTAACGGAAATTTAAACTTCGTTTCATTTCATAGATTTAAGTTTAATTAAGACACCATTCTATTGCCTGAAGTTAACTATATTTATACTCACTGTAAATCCATGTAGAATGAACTACAAAACTACCCACCCAATCCAGAAATGGATTATCTAATCTGGTAGAATTTAGTTTCAGTTAATTAGACAGACATTTATCTACAAACTTAGTGATGTATATTGGTATTTTATGTTCTAGACTAAGTTGTTTTATGGTCATACTTTTCCTGCACTTGTCTTATATCCCTTAAATGTTATTGATGTATATTATTAACACTGCTTAAATTCAGCCGTGGTATAAAGACCATTCATTTGTTTAGGATTTCTAGTGTTCAGGTTATTTTAAGTAAAATCATAATGAATGAAAGAGAAAAAAAGTGATATGCTCTGATGATGTCATTATTTTTAAATGAAATTAGAATTAGACAAAACAAAATAATAGTCTTTTTTACTTTTCAAAAACATTTTACTTGAGTTAATTAGGAAACCGTCTAGACTTTAAAAATGCTTGATCCAAAATGGCCATAGAATGTTGAGAGTAGGTACAAAAACTATGGTAGGTAGGGTAGCAGGAAACAGATATATTATATTTTTTTTTGCCTTAGGTTTGCTACAGCTGCTGGTATTCAGTAATTTATACTAGTATTGATAGAAAGAAGGATCTGTCTGGTTGAAAAATAATGAGACATTTCTCATCAGTGGAAATTCATTGAATATTTTAACCAATGTACTTTTAATTTGATATGTCATATTTTTTTCTGTTGCAAAAAAATGAGTTGATATGATCACATACATACATACTCTCTTGAGAATTTTCAAAAATGAGTGTATTTTGTTTTAGATTCGTCATGAAAATTATGACAGCGTTCATTACCAAGACGGAGAAGATGTGGACCATAGCGAAACTTCCTCTAGTCATACCGTAGGTCGAAGTCACATGCATAGTCCTATGTTCAGTGATGATGAGTTTACTGGTAGAGCTGCATCACCCTTCATCTTGGATAGGTAAGAATGGAAAGACTTCCTCTAGCCATATTCTAGGTTGTAGACATGTTCATAGTCCTATGTTCAGTGATGATGAGTTTACTGGTAAAGCTGCATCACCCTTTATCTTGGATAGGTAAGAATGGAAAGACTTCCTCTAGCCATATTCTAGGTTGTAGACATGTTCATAGTCCTATGTTCAGTGATGATGAGTTTACTGGTAAAGCTGCATCACCCTTTATCTTGGATAGGTAAGAATGGAAAGACTTCCTCTAGCCATATTCTAGGTTGTAGACATGTTCATAGTCCTATGTTCAGTGATGATGAGTTTACTGGTAAAGCTGCATCACCCTTTATCTTGGATAGGTAAGAATAGAAAGACTTCCTCTTACCATACTGTAGGTTGTAGACATGTTCATAGTCCCATGTTGCAGAATCACCCATTATCCTGGATAGGTAAGAATAAAAAGACTTTCTCTAATCATTCCATAGGTTGTAGTCACATACATTGTCCTATGATCAGTGATGATGAGTGCTAGTAGGTGTGATTGAATCCCCATTTATTCTAGATAGGTAAGAATTTAAGACATCATTATTTCCTTGGGTCATACTTTAAGTAAAGGTCAAAGTTCAATGATACATTCTGGTTAGGTAAGAAGTTAAGGCATAATTACTTTCTCTGGTAACACTTTGAGTGAAGGTCAAAGTTCAGTTATACAAGATATTAAATTAGCTGCTTTTCCTTTTATTTATGATAGAAAAGGTACATTGATACATCCTTTATATAGTCATACCATGTCTCAAGCATATTAAGTGGTGACAAAAATTTATGTAACGCTGTCTTAGCCTTTATTCTTGATGGCAAAATAACTTGCCTATTCATGTCATAGATAATGATTACAAATTGTCTGGAACCTGATAAATAAGTTCCTCTGAAACTTCCTCTATTCGTATCATTGGTCAAGGTCATGTACATACAAGTACATGTAGTCCCTTATTAGTGATGGCAGAGTCATCTGGAAAGCTGTCTGGCACATTAGTAGCCATAGGTAAATTATTGAAAACTTTTCAATGAAACCATTGGTTAACGTAACAAACGTATTCATGTGCCCAGTAATGACAAGTTTACACAGAAGGCTGTCTCATCTTTCATTCTGGAAGGCTACACATACTGCTTTTCTCTTCATTTCCTATGTGGCATTCTTTTACATTGGTTGCACCACTTGATTTATAAAAAAAGGGACTGACATCAACACTAATGTCAAGTTCTAGACAAGCTAGTACAGGTACAAGCAAGAATTGTTTTTGGGGGGATGGTTTTTCATATTTAACATTCTTAAATTAGCAGGATTTGTGTTTGAAATTACATGAGTAACATGGTCTTCACCAACATATTCTAAAATCTGATAAAACACCCAGTTTTCATTGCACTGAGCAGTATCTGGTTTTGTAACTTGCTGTAGTTCAATATCTTGTATCACATTTCCTATTAAATTCTTAAAGGCTTTTACAATAATGAAATAGTCTAATTATTTTAGGGGTAGGGTGTCTGGCTTTGACAGGTAATTCACTTCAAGATTTATTTAGGGTAGTAGATATTCAGACATATAAAGTATTTCCAATATGCATCAGGAAAGGCTCTGAGATGTCAATACTTAGCTGATGATACACAGTAGGAAACTAATCAGTTTCTGTGGATGGAAGTCCGTACATTAGCACTAATCAGAAATACATCTCATATTTCAAGTTTTATTTCGTATTTTGGGAAACAATGTTTAATGAGGACCTTGTGTTCACTTTGCAATTTTTGAAGTTAGTCTGTTTAGTCATTTACACTAAGAGTGGGTGAGACATGACTGTTTTCATGGCTGTTGCGAAGAAACGTCTCAAGTGAAAAAATGTAAAACAAATAACAAAGAACATATAAAACAAAGACAACCACTGCACTACATATTCCTGGCTTTGGACAGGCAGATTAAGTACGTGGTGGGGTTTTATTCGTTTGTAGGCACTTAACCCTCCTTCTAACGAGTTCATCTCCACAATTTTAGTGGGGTCTGTACTGTTCAATTTTCTTACGTGATTTTTTGGCCTTTTTCATTGTACAATTTAGTTGTGGTGTTCCATTTTTTCGCAAAGTCCTGCTTGTTTTCATCTTCTACCCAATTGTACCAGTCTCTTTAATTGTTAACATGTACAATTTTGACCTGAGTGTCTGAGGCCTAGAGGTTATGTTACTAATAAATAAGAATGAATTGAACAAAATGAGCCACTTCTATACATGAATTATGAATATTGACATTATTTCAATTTGTATTTTACATGCTTTTTTGATTTTCATTCATTAGTTTCACAAGTATTGATTTTGCTGAACATGATTAATTGTGGTTGTGCCTTTAGTGACTTGTGATACTAAAAATAGTAAATGCTTTGGTTTTTCATTGATTGGACATCGATTTTGACGGGATATTATAAGATTGGGGTTTTCCATCCTGAAATCAATCGAATTAATGACAGTCATTGTAAACAAAGAAAGTATATTGTGCATGAGTAGGAAAGTTATACACATCTTCGTGAATTGTGAAGTTTGATGTAGTTGATAGAATGACACTTCTGTTATAAGTTTTTAATGGATTAACTTTTTTTTCATAGTGATGGAGGCTATAGTATTATTGAATCACCAGTACCGTCAGCAAGAACTTCAAAGTAAGTATAAGTTATTATGCGCATAAGAAGGAAATTGTGCAATCCTAATAAAATGGACGTTT
This sequence comes from Perna viridis, assembly GCA_037379345.1. Classification (NCBI taxonomy): domain Eukaryota; kingdom Metazoa; phylum Mollusca; class Bivalvia; order Mytilida; family Mytilidae; genus Perna; species Perna viridis. The sequence continues at coordinate 35,978,118 of CM074514.1, read as the reverse complement.
GTGAAGTCGTATTGAAATATTTCTTTTACTGATTTCTTTTGATTTTCGGTACCAGAATTCCAGTCAGAATACCTTGCTCATTATAATGCAGAAGTCAAAATAAATTCTATTATTATTATGAGAGTTTCAATTTACTTTCAAGAGTTTAATGTCCCAGACTTTTTGTACTGTAAATGTCAAGTATGGTAGGTATAGGACCTAGATAAATGAAATTTCAATGGTCCTGCGTCAAAAATTAGAGTCCCAGACTTTAGACCCATGCTTAATTGAACCACTGCAATAACAATGTACTAAATCTAAGGACATTTTCTCTTGTTATCCTTGACCAGTAAGATCTAATTTGATCAGGACACTCACATTTAATTAGGTTTTCCTTTAGCGAACAATGTTTTCTGTTGGACAAATTACTTGATGATTGCTGTCTGTAGTAGGAAGACATATACTGATGATATAATGTAGTAAGACAAAATAAGGAGCCTTATATGGATTAATGAATATGTTTGGTAACAATGTTATAGCCAGGGCTACTGAGTACTTTTGTTTTATGGTTGTTCTTGGACTTAAGTAAGATTGCTTAAACTGAATTTCTTTTTTATGGATTTGACAGTTGCTTGGATTTTACAGTTTTATTATATTAACTATGCTGTTCCAGTAATAGGTATTAAAATTAGAGAATGGGCTTGTTTTCTAATATTCAAAACTTCAATGGGCCATTTTTAACATCCAATATGAAAATTTATATTTATACCCCCTGCAAACAGAATCACCCTGTCTGTTTTTCCATTTATCTGTCCATCTGTCCACATTTCTTGTAAGCAGAACTTCTCCTAAACTACTCAAAGGATTTTAATGAAATTTTATAGTTAGGTTGGGTATCATATGTAGATGTGCATTAAGGAATATAATCACTGTTTCAGGATGCCAAAAAGAGATAATCCAAAAAGCGTGTGCATTTACAAAAATTTGCACAATACTACAGACCTTGGGTGATGCTTAAACTTGCAATTTACTCATGGAGCCAATTCTGATAATCCTGGCTGATTTAAGCTTTCATAACCAACTTTCAGACAAGTTACCCATTTTCATAAACTACTTTATGCTTCCAGAAGAATGAACTGCTCAATATTTGGTTATATCACTGAACTTGTTCAATTCTTAAAAACAGTCCTTAAATTAAGATTTTACTGTAGAGAAAGGAAAATTTCATTATAAATCAAAACTGAAAGAGTTTCATCTACATGTAAATCTAGAAAACACAGAAATTGTGAAAATAGTGGGAGACTGCATGCGGGAATTTATCGCTGCTTATACGTTTAAAAGAGTAATCAAGGGAACCAAGGTTATAGCGATAATCAGAAGAATGCAATCCAGGGACAAAGACCTGACATGGAAAAAAGACACACACAACAAAGAACGCATAAGAATTACAATCTTTTTTTTTCATTTGTAGTGATATACATTTGAGGTGAAAGTTACTTTAAATTGTGTTCTCATATACAGATTTATGACCATTTGAAGTAAATTGATGGTACACCCATTGATTTTTGTTCAGTTGACAATTTTTTATTTGTTTTGTTATTATAGGGTGATAGAAAAAGCTATAACTAACGTGATAACCAACAATTTGTTTGGTGATGAGGATGATACGGAAGCTGAGGAGTCACACAAAGGTATATATGACAGATAAACAGACCTAGAAAAAGTCTAGACTTACATGATGCATAGCAGATAGACAAAGGGATAGACATGCAATGGCATAAAAGTATAGACAGGCACACGTTTTTTAGCACAATGGCATAAAAGTATAGACAGGCACACGTTTCTTTAGCACAATGGCATAAAAGTATAGACAGGCACACGTGTTTCTTTAGCAAAATGGCATAAAAGTATAAACAGGCACACGTTTTTTTTTTTTTTAATTGATTGGTTTTACATGATAAGGGGAGACAATCCAACTTAAGTGTTTGCTTGGAGGTATGGGATTTAAGTTCAAATGAGGCTGGAGAATTTAACCTATGAACTTCTTCACTGTATTTTTAAGTTCTTTCCTAATCTTAGTATTAGGAGAATCTTAAACAAAATGGGAATCCGACCACCTAATGTGCAGGATCTCAATTACTGTTCTTATCACATTTCTTTATATTTTAATACAAGAATTTATTTTGAAAATTGGACTGATCGTTTGATAAAATGTGTTGTTCAACCTTCCAAAAAAATGTTATGATCATAAACCTTTTGTATCCTATCCAGAAAATCTCTACATCTTTTACTTGGTGTTTCTTCATATATTGATTATTATATATATTGATTTCACAGATAACTCAAGAGATGATGATAGTAAACATGAAAAAGCTGACAGCAGGTATTACATTTACGATTTATTTTAAAAGGTTCATTATGGAATCATAATACCATGGGTTAATGGTCATACCAGTTAAATAATCAAAGAGTCATGGTGAAAAGGGGACGGATCCACTAAGGGATGGATCAACGTGAAATCCCATGAGTTAATGATCATCCAGTTAAATTATCTAAGAGTCATGGAGAAAGTAACACAAAAAAAGAACTTCAACTTCATTGTTCGCCATAGTTTTATTATTGGTCATTTTCTATTTTTTGGTTAGGCCAACTTACATCATTTAGTTTCTTTGGGAATATGACACATGACTCCTTAATTGCAGTCTGCCACTTGGCATCATACTTCATACATATGTTCACCTCTGATTTGGCAATTTCTGCCTGTTTGTTGGCTTTGTAAAATGATGTACAGAATCCCCATTTTTCTTTTTCAGCAATGAAGAAACCTTACCAGTATTTAACAGAATAAAAGCATTTGAGTGCAGAGATCCAGAGAAAATGGAGGTGGATCCCGTTGTTAAACCGCTGAAATCCAGACCAGTGTCTAAGGCTTTTGAATTGTTTGAAAACAAAGGCATTATGATTCAACAGGTTTGAGCTTGACTTAATGAAAGCTAGGGTTGGTGGTAGTTGCATGTTTCTGCTTATGAAAGGATAGAAAGCCTGTCATACTGTTTAGTGTATATTTTTGTTGGGTGTAAAATTAGGCAAATTTAAAGTAAAAATGTATGGAAATAATTTTAGCATTGCAAATTGTAGCATATAATAATTGGTGCACTACAGACTTAGGCCAATAATCCATATTTGACAGTATTTTTTTTGCGTTTTTAGACAGACCACTAAAAAATGCCAAAATTATTTTCCTGCGAAAATTACCTGCTATATGATATCCAAATTCATATACATACTTATGAGAAATGTAGCAGAGGGTTTCTTACAGCTACAACTTAATGTTTACTTTGTTTTATACTTACAATTTTTGTAAATAATACTTTTAGAGACTTCGAAAAAAAGGTAAATTTCAGATATGTCTTCTTCATTTTTAGGCACCACCTAGCATTGATGCCATCACAACTACAGCAGGCCACAGGTATATATATATGGCTGTTGATACTTTTTTTACATAGCTATTATAATGATAAGAATAAACAATATAAATATTGAATTTAAGTGCAATGAAACTTCGACGTTTTAATTGTATTAATGAATGTGAGCAAACAATTGCATTCACTGAAGACATGCTTTAAAGTGAATGTTATTTATTTATGTAATTGCTTGGTTGGCCATATCATGGCATCAACTTTTAAGAAATTCCTTGGGCTTTGAATCCCTTTCTTGGATTATTGACATGCTTTGTTTATTCCTAGAATGCTCTCGAAAAGTAAAATTGCATGCGATAAAATCCGATCTTATAGATCATGTTGATTTTTATTTACTTTAGATTTGAGGAGAAAATAGATGATGATGATGATGATCAGGATCCTTTTGATGCTGTGAAGAGAAATAGTAATGACATGCTGCACTCGGTAGGGATGTATGGACATATCTCCTATTGAAGAAATTCGTCCCAATGATAACATGGAGCTATCCTGTTATCATGTTACTAGTAGGGGTGTCCACAAAAAATGACATTTTCTCAGCTTCTAATTGGCAGAATAAAATTTTGTATTATTGCTTTGCCTATGAGGGATGAAACTATTTGTACTCAGATAGCATTAGACTTTGTTGATAATCCACCACTATGTTATTATATCACTGATGTCTCTCTACCAAGGAGAATATGTGAGACTTCCTATAACACACTGTGCATCCAAATTAAAAGTTCAAACAATCACTTCCTAATTGCATAAGTTATTTCCAATATATGTCATATATGTATTATGTGTAAATGTATATAGGACATCACTGACACTTCTGCATATACATAAGACATCACTGACACTTCTTCCTATAGATAAGACATCACTGACACTTCTTCCTATAGATAAGACATCACTGACACTTCTTCCTATACATAAGACATCACTGACACTTCGTCCTATACATAAGACATCATTGACACTTCTTCTTATACATAGGACATTGCTGACACTTCTTCCTATACATAAGACATCGTTGATGCTTCTTCCTATACATAGGACATCGCTGACACTTCCACCTATACATAGGACATCACTGACACTTCTTCCCATACATAAGACATCACTGACACTTCTTCCTTAATATATTTGTATTAACATTTAATATGATGAATTGTAGAAATATTGTTTCCTAATTTTAGTTCTATCAAGATTTCAGTTTCATGGAATATCATGTTCAATGTCTTTTTAAAATAGAAAAAATCCTTCAAATAGTAAAGTATATTTTATTTATGATTGATCATGACATAAAATTTTCTTTTCAGTTTAAGAGAACATCCGGTCCTTTGAACAGAAGATCTCCCTCGAGGAAGTCAAGAGGCAGTTCAGGGGATGAACAGAATGACAGTGAAGAAGCCCCTATACCTGTTAAACACAACAAAACATCAGATGTCCCTAACTCCATGGTGGAGGAGCAACCTCGCTACAATAACCAGGAGAATGAAGGAGATATGAACCATAACCATCCCAAGCCAAGAGTTGCCTTCCTTGAATTGACAAACAATAGGGAGGAGATTGAGAAAAGGGGCTCTCCTGATAGGTCTCCCAGTAGATCTCCTAGCAACAGTCGAAAGCCATTTATACCTCCTCTAGATTTGTCAACATTACATGAACATGTGGACAGTACAGGTATATAATACCTTATATATCCCAGGAGATTCTTCATTCTTTACATTTTTAGACTTGCCTAAGTTTTAAACTATGGACAGTATAGGTGTATAATGATGTGCCATTCTTTGCTTCTCTATATTTGTTTTAATTTAAACATGTGAGTAGTGGATGTGTATAATGATGTCTCCCTCATGATCCACTATTCTTTAGATTCTTTAGATTTGTCTAAATATGAGCATGTGATTAGTACATGTGTTAAATAATGATTCCAGGTAAATCTGCCATTCTGAACTTCATTTGATTCAGGCTTTTGTCAAAAACTCTACTCCATTGGGCAGTAGACTACTATAAATCAAATCATTTTTTTCAGATCCAATACTAGCTACTAAAGGACAGTCAGTCTCATATTTACGGGCCAAAAACCAGGTCAATGGTGATGATGTCATGGTTTCACCAAGGACCAACAAGCTGAAGAAATCCAGAACCAGGTTTGTAGCCATTTACAGCTTGTGTGTTTTGATATGATACATTTATTAATTCTGTGTATGGGGTCTTGATTGATTTGAACTATGAAGCTTGGTTCTACTTCCTGATCATCTCATGCATCACTTGTTAAGAACCAGTGATGGAACAGGAGTTTTGGTTCAACTGGAAAGAATAGCCAAATTGAAAGCACCCTATGCTAAATGTGTAGGCATGTTTAAAATGTCTATCATAGGTCTTGTTCTATCTGTAAGCATTTGTTTCCATGTAAACATGTGTCATGAAAATGCTTATGCTCACATTTTAAATGGAGGTATTCATTAGGTACCACAAGGGGCACATGTTAAATTTGTATGCAAATCTACACCTCAAATATGATCACCAGTAGACACTTTTGGAGGAGGTCCAAACAAATGCAGTACTTTATTAGTGCACTTGACATTACTAACAGATTAGTTCTTAGTTTCAGTAATGTGATTTTTATAGATTTGGACAATTACACACTTTGAGGCAGGATTTTACATAACAAAATACATTGTATTCTTGCTTATTTGTTTGTACTTTCACAATTACATTGCATCTCATGGTGTGTTACATGTATGTAGCCTTATGTGTCAGCATCATATTATTTTAGCCTTATCTATCTTAAACAAACATATGTCCAGAATTGTGGCAAGTTTTCATTTGAAGTGACAGCTTTATGATTTTTCATTCATTCATGTATGCAATGGTCTTCCAGAGATTCCCAAACATGCTGGCCCAAAATAACAAATCTTTAAATAAAAATTACCTGTCTACCCTTGGACCAAATGTCCTGTATTATTTGGATGTTTAAAATAATTTATGTGTACATGTAGCTATTTTTAGGTGCAATAAAATTATGCACAATCTGGTAAACAGACCTTTTCATGTTAACTGCAGGAGAGCTGATGAGCATGCTCAATAAACACCTCTGGGAGATAGGGTTTGGGTAGAGAAAAAGTTTTTTTTCTGAAGGAAGTGTATATTAAACATGCATCAACTACCCAGCTGTTACACATGACAGGGTCTATATGAAAGAGATTTTGGGAATCGCTATTCTTCTAGACCAACCCTAAACAGATAGAATTAAGGTATGAACCATCTTTTAGCTCACATTCAGATAAAAGCATGTTAAAAAAATCCACGGTGATAAAACAAAAAAATGATGCATGGCTATAATTCTGTAATTTCTACTTACTGATTAGCTGGACAGAATTTGAATATGATGAGGAGGGACCACTATCACCAAGTGCATTCCTTCCAAGCAGGTGAAACACATCAATATTCTGCACCTTTTAGAATAACAAAATGGCGAGTGTTGTCAATTTTTGTTGAAAAATTTTTTACGGCAAGCATTGCAGTTGCAACTTCAGAGTTTTTCATCACTTGATTAAATGACGACTATCTGGTGAACTTCCTTTAGTAATTAATTAATTAATTAAGTAATTAATTGGACAATTGACGAAGAGTTTTAAACATTCTATCAAACTTAGCTTAAAATACCTATGAAATGTTAGAAAATTTAAATCTCCTTGTTAAGTGTCCAGTGAACTACCTGTGACATTTCATCAGGTAAAGGTCATTCAATCAAGGAAAGACCAACTCTATTTCTTGAAGTTAACTATTTTACACACTGTAAAGCAATTGGAAAAGAAGAAATGAGAATAAAATTTTAAAATTCTTATTGTGTTTAGATAGGAAAAAAACTTTGTTTTTTTACTTTGAACTGAATTGACAATAATTGCCATCTTTCTATGATATTTACACCATTGCTCTATTAGAAAGGTTTTAGGAAATTTCTTGAAGTTTTAATTCTATGCCTTTTATTTAATAACAGTGAAATCTGTCTAAACCTCAGTCTAAGCCCCTTCAAATTGAGGGATTTAATCATTAGGAAACATACTCAGTGTTCTCATGTTCCATTTGCATTTAAACTGGTTCCAAGGGAGTTAAGAACAGGTGGCTGGTCTATACAGGCATTTGGTTTATTCAGTGTTTGGGCTAGACAGGTTTCACTGTATATCCATAAGTTTTGGCTACATAGTGATCTTCATAAATAGGACTCGCTCACAAACTTGACCATTTAATTTTTTATGTGAATCCATTTATTGGACCCCCACTAAACATGCTAAAGAAGTGGAAAGTATATTGGGATCACCTTGTCTGTCTACCTGTCCAAATTTTGTTGCTGTTTTCATGGCTCCCATTGGATGGATTAATTTTAGATTTAGTATGTGGCTTTATATGGATGGGGCATTGTTTTAAAGATTGTGGTTGCTGTCTGATATTAGTTTCCAGTGCAAGTAGGGTATACCTAGCACAACTTGTGCAACTTTATGTTTGTTTGTGAGTTGGTAAACCCTATTCATACATACTTGAACAGCCTAAAATGACATGATAGTATAATCTTTTGATAGAACTATCTAAACCTTGGTAAATAACTGAATAAATTGACGAAGATAACCAAGTAGCTAACAAATTTCAAATTGTTTTTTTTTTTTTTTTCAAAAAGAAAAAAGATCTTTACTGTTCTGCCTCTTTGTGGTAGATGAAGCAGTGAACCAATCTGTCTATGGCAGTTTTCAGTGTTATTAAGAACAAAAACTAGTCGTAAGAAATAGTGTGGTAATAACATGAAAAGCATTGTGGTGTTTATTTATGACAAATTTACATTTTTTGCATGAAATCAACCACGGTTACTTCAAGGACTATTGTGTTTGCCCTGATCCTGAGTTTGTTAGTATTTTAAACAACAGGATATAATGATTCTAACATATGTGTGATATGTCAATCCATTCCATTCTTGCAATGCCCTTTCTAAAAATGCTGCACAAATTCATTTTCATCTTCGATATCATCAGTGTTACTGATAAATCAATTTAATATGTTTTGTATTAAGTTTTTGTGAGTGTAGATTATTTTCTTATACTACACATAATGGAGCAATGTGTGTGGCATGTTTTTTCTCATTATGATATATGCATTTGGTAATATTTAAGTAGCTGTCTTTGTAAGAATCATGCAAAATCTGAAAAATGTGATACACACCAAAAAAGGCTACATATTTTTATTTTTGTAATTAAATTGTTTTATGGGTCTATATTATGAAATGGGTAATTATTAATTCATATCTGCTCTTAGGAGATAATCAACATTGAAAATCCAATAGATTCTTTTGTATTTTAGTGTCATTTACAGAGTTATCTCCTTTAGTTTTGAAATCTACAGTGCATTCTATTTAATTTTTATCTCCTATGAGCATGGGTTATACGAAAAACCATATGTTACTTTCTGTTTACTATGACATGTTAAACCAAATATCAAAAATAAAAATATGTAGGCTTTTCAACCATGAATCACATTTTGCATGATTCTTATGTGGAGTGCTACTTAATAATGCACTATTGGTCTCCTTTTGTTTGCATCAAATATAATGTAATCTCTTGTTTAATTTGGTATACATATTATTCTAACATTATGTAAGATTGACAAAAAAAAAAAGATTTCATTTACCACTTCTCCGGTTTCCATGACCTTGTATGTTTTTGGTCCATATCCAACTTTTAAATTTGGTTACAATATTGGCTTCATTTTTGTTGCATTGTTGATTTTGAGATAAAAATATGTATGTATACAAGTTATAACGTAATAACTATAACTAGTAACTAAAAAGCATTATAATTTAACTACAGAATGCTCCTGAACCACCAAAATTGAAGTTACCAAAATAAAAAAAAACAAAAATTTAAATTCCAATAGAAACCATTAAAATCTAAAATCTATTGAGACATCAGGCAACTTCACAGTATAATACGATTTTCCCTTGCTACTAGTCATTATTGGATGGCTGCCAAACCTTTTCATATTCGTTTCAAATTTTGATATGTTATTTCATGTGACAAAATGATGAAGTTTTTAGTGCAAAAAAATAGGGATTTTGACCCTTCAATGCAGGGAAATTTTGATTTGCTGTCAATTTGACAGCTTCTTGTTTTTATATTCTCTATATAAGTGGTGATAGTTTATTCCATTTTAAACCAGTTTGTATTATTTTCACTTAATCCTTTTACATTTTATAAAGTTTTTGAGGGTATTTGAGTTTTTGGCATGTACTTTGATGCATGTGTCTTAATATAAGGTACAACTGAAATTAGTATTGAAAAGATCCATAGATGTGTATGAGTGCTTCTTACTGAAGTCTTGGGTAGTTTAATTGAGGAAAAAACCATGTAGTTAAGGAGTCCTTTATGAAAAAGAGGATCAACTGTATTTGAATTATATATTAGGGTTGAAACAGTTTGACTTATACATGTATTTGCTGATTAGATATTTGAAGTATAAAAATATGTCACTGGTCTAACACTTACAGTCAGGATAGTAATTCCTAATTTATATGTACATATATGCTTTTTGCTTGAAAATTGCTTGACCTCAGACGTTATGAAAGTTGTTGATGTAGATATTTCTTGTTTTCCACATGTATTTTGTCCTTAATTCTCTCTATAATACCAATCATTATCATGCATAATCACCTCCACAAGTAGAAAGTTTGTATTTTTGTAGTTATGCATTTTTCACAATCTACATAATACATGTAACTATGGTCACTAGAAACTAGGTAACTGTCATGACCAGAAAGTAGGTGACTGTGATCACTAGAAATAAGGTAACTGTCATCACCAGAAAGTTGATGACTGTGATCACTAGAAATAGGGTAACTGTCATGACCAGAAAGTAGGTGACTGTGATCACTAGAAATAGGGCAACTGTCATCACCAGAAAGTAGGTGACTGTGATCACCAGATAGTTGGGGTTACTGTGATCATGAGAAATAGGAGTAAATGATATCACTAGAGGGGGTTGGTAACTGATCACCAGAAAGGGGAGTAACTATTATCACTTGAAGGGGATGGGTAATTTTGATTGCCAGAAAGGGGAGTATCTGATTTCACTAGCAGGGGATAGTAACTATGATTACTAGGTCAGCTTCTAAGTTCACTGTATGCGATTGCAACTGTACAAGAAGGTTGCTCTTTGGACAAACATGTAGTGATTTACCATTTGTAGCTCCTGTTTTTACATATGAGTTAGCCCTTAAATTTGAGAATATTCTCACTTGATTGTTGTGGAATGGAATAATATGTCCCAAATTAAGCTCATAACTTTTAAGACGAAAGGAAAGTGGGTTTAGTTTGAGACATGTAAAATTTGCTAATCCTTGTTTAACAAATAAATATTCACTAGTGTTTAAGACATTACAAGTAAATAGTCTTTGATAATGGTAACCCAAACCAAACACATTTGATTTTATCAGATTCCAAAATTTCGTTTTAAGTTTGAATAAAAATAGCAGTCATTATAAAGAAGTTGAAGATGCCTGTGTAACCATTGATGTTTTATTTTACAGTGCTCACAACAATACAGATTTTCCTCCATCTCCACCGGTTGATCAGGAACAGTACAAGAAACACAGGTATAGTCATATGGTGCTTTCCATCGTGCAGTTTGTTCCAATTTTACCACAGATATTGTCTCCCTTTATTGGTCTTTTTCAAAGTGGTATGTAATATAAGACACACCAGACAGGCCAGAATGAGAACTCCGTTGCAACATCATTTTTGTTATTCATTTAAGACTTATAAAGTTTTGTGAAATCAAAAATGTTTTTTTCCTTTCATATATAATCAGTCATTATGTTATGTGTATTGACATTTTATTTTACTAGTGTTTCTAGAAAAGCAGAGTATGTTTACTCTACCGGTGCACCTGGTCCATGCACAGAGTTTTTAGTGGAGTCTGGGTTGGCCATGACTTTTGTTTTTTGTTTTGTTTTGTTTTTGTTTTTGTTTTTTTTTTTGTGCATGTTTTGGTTGTTTCATGTTCTTTTTTTTTGTGTGTGTATTTTCCCTGTCTAGTCTTTATACTGTGAATATATTATTTTGATTACTGGTTGAACCTTGGTTCCCTTGATTACTATTTTACTGATTTACATTTTCATACCAGTGGTACAGTTACGTACAGTACATTGTATTGTTGAAAATTTCATTCAATTTTGAATTTGTTTACGTGATTTTTTTTTACTGCTTTCAGCTCTGGGAGTGTAGATGATGAGTTTTCAATGAAACACAAACAGATAATAAAGAAAGTTCAGAGTAAGTTCAATAATTACACAGTAACTTTTAATTAAAATTTTGGAAATGGTATGTAGAATTTCAGGGAAAATTTTGAGAATGAACCATTTTTATGATATTCAAAATTTTGTTGGGCCATTCTTTGACATTAAAAAAATTCTGATTTTAATGGGATGCATTCAGCTGGAATGTGATGATTGAAGAATGGCCCCTCTAATTCCAATTACTGCAAAAATATATAGTGAAACCATCATAGGGTTGAAAAAATATTTTCTAAAATGAAGGTCTAAAAAAGGAAGTTAAGGAAAATATCACATTCAATTACATGTATTTATCCAGTGTCTATATTTAATGGGCTGTGTAAAGTTTTTATTGATCAAGTAACTATGTATTCAGTTTGACATGATGAAATAGAAGGCTGTTGCTGTTTAAAATAAAGATAAATGCAATTCAAGCCCAGTGTGAATAAGAATAATTTTGTATCTATTTTTAGCTCTGAAGAAAAAGTTGAAGCATTTTGAGGAAGTATTTGAGCAAGAGCATGGATTTAAGGTAAAGTTTTTATAATGTGAAACCTGTCTAAACCAAATCTGAATAAATCAAACACCAATTAAGTCTAAACCAGTCATCATCAGTAATCCCTTTTGTGGTCTGTAGCAGTACTTTGGATAATTATCTTTATAATGCAGCTACTTCACAAAAAGACGAAATTAAATAAATATTTTACTATTCAATTTTTGCTGTCTCCTGGTAACTGCAAAATTTTACACACAAAAGTAAAATGCCACATAAATTTTCTGTTGTACAGTTTACACATTTTTTTTATATCATTGTAGCCATCTCATGCAGATAAAATAAGTAGGATAGAGGTAAAGAAATGGTTGGGTGATCTAACCAAGGCAAAGAAAGATCTTAAAAGTAAGTTCTGGTTTGGTTTTTTTATGTTGTGTGTATGAATTTTTTATTTATTTTAATGAGTCCTAATTTGTTAATTGCAGTAGATTTGAAAATAATGTCAGTATTTTTATCAAAACTGGCACATAAACTATGTTTCCGTGGAAAAAGAGGAAATTGTAATAGAATTTTATATGAAGACAAACCTTTCCGTAGAAGTACTTTGAAGATTAAATATCCATAATTCAAGAACATGGTGTGAAAATAAAAGAATAAAAATATTTGATAGCATAGCCCATCAACAAATTGCTTAATTAGGTACCTGTAGAAATTACCTCTTTGATGTGTTGATTTGTATTGTAATAGAGCTAAAAGAGGAGGAAGAGATAGGAACAAGAAGTCGACATGGGAGTGGTGCATCCTCAAGTGGAGAGAGAATGGATCCTCCTGACTTACCACCCACAATGGAGCAAACTCTCATCCTTATACTGAAAAAACTCAAGGAGAAGAGGAGGGAGTGCCAGAGGCCTGAGGATATTGAGGTAACAGTGTATTTTCCTCAGAGGGTTCATTTTAATGATGTTTCAAAACATGCTCACTTCCGACTTTCTCCTTACTAAACAAAAAGCTTTGCAGAGTTAAAAATATTTTTTTTTGCATTATTAGGGAACAGTTTTACACCGCAGAGGTAGTAAAGTGTAGAAATCAGTGATTGTTAGGCATGTATATGACATAGATAATTGCTTTATAGGAAACAAATAGAATGGCTTCAAGGAACCATGCAACCGGATAAATATTTGATGTAAAAGATCAGTAAAATTTGTTTGATTTTTTTTATCTTTTTGCATTATATGTAACTGTATGCAATGTTGATAGGTATTTTTATGAATATCAAGGGATTTGAGACGGTTAGAGTTTAAAGGGTTCTAGTTTACTCAAAAGGTTTTTGTACTTTGGAAGTTCATGTACTCTGTTATTATTTAGATAAAATTGCAATATATTTTTGTCAACCATTTGTCATCTGTTTTGTAAACTACCAAATATGAAGCAGTGCTGTTTTTTTTTTAAATACTTTGTATGTTTTATATGCACCTACGATAAACATCCTCAGTTTGAAGTGACTGTGTCATTTTGATTAATCTTTATTTTGAATAGGTGAAAATTCTCAATGTTATTAAGTAGCACTCCAGCTAAGAATCATGCAAAATGTGATACATGGTTGGAAAGCCTTTATATTTCTATTTTTGATATTTTGTTTAAAATGCTTTAGTAAACAGAAATTTATATTTGGTTTTTCATATAACCCGTGCTCATAGGAGATAAAAATTACATAGAATGCAGTGTAGATTTCAAAATTAAGGGAGATAACTCTGTAATGACGCAAAAATACAATGGATTTTCAATGTTAATAACCCCCTAAGAGCAGACAGATCAGAATGAATAAATACACATTTCATAATTTACACCCATAAAACAACTTGATAACAAAAATAAAAATATGTTGCCTTTTTAGGGATGTATCATATTTTCCAGATGTTGCATGATTTTTGCAAAGACAGCTACTTAACATTTCCTAAAACTTTTGTTCATTTAATTTACAGTTGATGAATAGAGATCAAGTCCAGGAAGAAAAATTGGCAGTGCAGAAAGCCCTTCTTCACTTTGAGGGTATTCATGGTCGGCCTGTAAGTGTGCAATAAATTATTTTGAAGACATGTAACAAACAATAATTTCAGATCTGCACTATTTACACCATAATGCAAGTGCTGAAAAAAAAAAAAAACTGACGGAGAAGAGGCAGGGGTGCCACTGGCCTGAGGCTATTGAGATAATTGTTCAGCTACACTCAAACCTGTCCAAAAGACCACCTTTATTCTGCAATAGCCTTTTCTTATTAAAGAGTTTGATTGAAATAACCCTGTGTAAGATTTTTTTTTTGTGAAAACTAGCCTGTATGAAAAGACCACCTTTTTTATGTGACCATGATTTTAGTATCTTAACAAAACATGTAACGTTTCAGTGTTTTACTTAAATGATGATAATTTTGTAGAAAACCAAGGAAGATAAAGACTTGATGAGACCACTGTATGATAGATACAGGCAGATAAAGAGACTCATTACCAAACCTATGTCTGTAAGTAGATATATACTCACTGATATAATTTTCCCGCTGATTTTAACGGATTTCGAATTCTACAATTCTGTATTTTATCTTTACTTCTGATTTTGTCTACCTCATTTCTCATCCCTGGAAACTGTAGAACTGCTTGTGTGGAACTAAGTTTCATGGTCAGGGCAAATTACAAATTTAAATTACTAACAAACTGTTAAATTTCTATTGAAAATGTAGAGGCTTTACACAAGCCAAAATTTTCAAATCTGAAAAAAAAACTATCAACAATTTGATATTCATGCACAATAATACTTGATACCCATTAATATAGCCTAGAGGTAATTTCACAGGAATCTCTGTTTATTGCCTTCTCATATAATTTACTTTTACTTTTTTAAAATTTCTTTTAAAATGTTGTTCCCTCGGCTTTGATCATTTGCCCAGCCCACACGTTTATATTTGAATGTCCTTAAATCAGGATATTAGTTTTGAGTGGCCTTCTTTGAACTTGATGATTCTGGCAAAACTTAGGGAGCTGAACATTGGATAAACATTGTTTTTTTTCAAACAATTTTTTTGTCACCTATCCAAGATTTGGCAGGGACTTTAAAATACAGGTTGTCTGTCTGCCACACCTTGAAAGCAGTTAATGCATTAGGATCAAATTTATACTAAAGGTTGATGCCATGAATCTCTCTGAAGAGTTTTCTCATATTTTTTTTAATACATGCATTATGTATTGTGTGATTAATAATTTCAGCCTAGAGAGAAGATTGAATTACAAACTGTCCCAGAAGATGGCCCTATTGATCTCAATGATCCAGTTGGATCTAAGTTTGTTGTAAGTACTGACATAGATTATTATTATACCCACACTCAATAAGTGGCTGGTAGAAATTGGAATCCCCATGTCTATCTGTCAATCATTCCATCTACTCAAATTTTGTCACAATTATCTTGACTCCCATTAAAATGATTTGTTTTATATTTAGTACATGTGTATGTCGCTTTATATAGATGGGGCATATATTGTAAGCAGGTTTAGTTAATGTCTGATACCTACTTTCTGTTTTGGTGAGGGAATACCCAACACATCAGCACATGCAATTTTATGTTGTGTGTCTAACAATGTCCAACATCGTCTTGTTTTCACTATCTTAAACAATGCATACAATGGTGATGTCCAGATGGTAGAGTTGGTCTTCCCTTGAATGAATGACAACCATCTGGTTAACTGCATCTAGTAATGAGCGGAAGTTTAATTAAACATTTGAGGGGAGTAGAAAATTTCTGTTTTTTTTTTCTAAGATGATTTACCCAGTATTTTCAATGGAAATAATTTCATGACAAATTTTTATGGATAAAATTTGACAAACCCAAAATACCAATTATTAGAGTAACAGAAAAAAAAAATTCTTCCTTCACTTTATTACGATTTATTTTTCAGACAAGAAATCCAATTATTATGCCTCGAGTGGAGATGGATGAAGACGATCGCCACGAGGATGTTCTGGGTACAATGGACTTTGCTGTAACTAGGGACTTTTCAATTCTTCCTAACAATGCCAAGTCAAATGTGATAGACCGTAGAACTGGTCATTCTCCCAAAGTGAAACGAAAACTAAACATTGAAGACAATGTAGAACCAAGTGATGCTAATCTTCATGAAATGTCATTGTAAGTTCTTTGTTCATGTTGCTTCAGCACTCTTTTTCTCATAATATCATGGTGTACTTTGCCATTAATGTGCCCTTTGAACCAATGGCTAACTGCATTCATGAAGTGAATGAATGTTGTGTTTTAGGTAATGTAGGGATATGTTAAATGCGTAGAACTCCACTTAATATTCAAAGAAAGACAACTCTTATTGAAAAAGTAAAGATGTACCTTGCTCATGCTTGGGTTCTTGTTTTTGTAGGCCTGAATTGCAGGATGAACTGATGCATTCAAAGACAGAAAAGAAAAGGTTGAGAAGATTACTGAGAAATTTTGAAGAAGATTTCTTGTTGCGAACTGGAAGGTAACAGCACTCTTCATTTTCTTTATTGCAGATTAATTATGTATATATTTTCCATGTGTAATGTAGGGTAGGTCAGATTATGGACATGATTTTCTTCTTTTAAAAAAGTTTTTTTTTGTAATTTGGAGTAAAGTTAACCGTTTACCTTTTTTGAAATGGTATATATACTTCCAATTTACAAGAATAGATATTATACACGTTGATGCACTATACAGAAACAAGCATTATTTTAAGGAAACTAGTCTACATAAACACAAATACCATCAATTTTGAGCAACTGAATGCAAATACAAAAAGGAAGTAGAAGAAGCTTAACTGGTTTTTATTTCATCAGCAACAAAGGTATTAGAGACATAGATATCGCTTTTCTAGCGTTGGCATTAACATTCAGATTTTCGTGTTAAGTTTTCTGATAACATCAAAGTAAGCCAGTTTGACACAAACAATTCATACTAGATCAGTAGTATGTAGTGTTAATTGCATTAGCATCACTACATCACATTTCCTTATCTGTTTCATACATATTCCCTACAGGCATGTATTGACTTCGAAATTTTAAATGGCAGCTACCATATGTGACAGGCAAAAACTTATATCTGTTATAACAGTTAATTTACTTCTGTCTCCTTTGGACAAGGGGTAACAATTGTTATTTTAACACCAGTATCCATAGTGATTGTACTTAAAACTAAATGATTTTTTGTTATTTAGGAAGGTCCAGAGAGATGATCGGGAGCCTTTACAGTCAGAATACCAAGGGTATAAGGTAGGTACTTACTGGAAATAGCAGGGGTCCAAAATACTGGTGGGCCTTAAATTTCTGACATTGGGACTTTGAATTTCCTTTACCTAGATCCTCAACTTTAAACTTTTTCCTTTAACACTTTCACAAGAACATCTATAATTCTTGTGGTTTTTATGACCCCCTCTAAATTTTTGAGACCTGAAATAAGGAAGGTATTATTTGATACCCACAAAAAAGTTGCACAGCTGTTTAATTCCATGAAGTACAGGGGTTGTGTTCAATTTTCAGCAAAATCCAAGATTTTTTTTACTTTTCCCATTTTGAAGATTTCTTAATGTTCCACTAATGCCCTATTTTGTGGTGCTGTCTCCCCATTATTTGTCGATAGGTTCTTGAGTTGCAGTTAACGGCCTTATTTTTTTTAGTTATGATAATTATGTGATGACTGTTATGAAGAGTATTTTATTTCTTTTTTTTTATTATGAGAAAAAAATGATGGTGTGTATTTGCAGTAACATTATTAGGGATAAATTACAAAGGTAGTCACCTGGTGCAGGTTTTGTACTTAAATTTTAGATCATACCTGATTTTTCCTTTTTTTTTTCACTCATTTTTAAAAAGATTAAAAATCATTATGTTAATATAAACAAAACACCAATATTTATTCAAGCAATATTGAGTTTATGATTCAATTTTAACTTCTATATATATATTTTTTAACTTTCATTTCAGCAAATTAAAGCCAAATTAAAGCTTCTGGAAGCTCTAATATCTAAGTATCAACCATCATCAGACTTATAGCATTAGTGTTTCCATGTATCACCCAGGAGTATGTACTCCAGTGTACATGTGATTGACAATTTAGCCAGATTTTGAATATCATTCAAGTTGAAGGATTAATGGTTTTTGGAAAGAGGAAAAGACACAGCTTGCTGGGATGAAGAAAGCAGAGAAAAGACTGAAAGAAAATGTGGAAAAGTTATTTTTGTATGGCATTAATTTGGTTAAAATTTATTGGCCAATGTAAACTATTGGACCTTATTGCTAATGTAAAACTGGTTCTATGTAAAAAGTGCATTTGGCATTAATGCTTTTTGAGTGTTGACTCCATTGTTTTTGCCATTTGAAGCCTTTTCTGCCATAGTATTGTCTTTGTATATTCTTTATGGTTAGAAAATGATTAGAAAGTAGTACATGTATCTTCACAGGTATCTTTACATGCCCAGAAAACTCACAGAAAAAATGGATATAAATAACGAATATATTTAAATTACATATATTTTAGTGCAGATATCATTTTTTAGTAGCCATGTAGAATATTCACATTCGAAGGTAATTGCTCATTTTGGATTTTCGTTCTTCTAATTAATGTTATTCTTATACTAAAAGTGATGTATTTTTTCTATGGATTCAGCTTACAAACCTGGAATTTATAGTTACCTTTTGTTATTTTAATGTATTTTTATTTTTTATTTTGTCCATTTCAGCAGCTGTGTTGTTCACATCCCTGTACTATTGTAAAGCAATTTTTTTGTGGATACTTTTTTTCGTCATTCAGGATTTCTATCCAATTTAGTAACTATTTAATTTTCATTCTAAAGCACTTTCTCAGAGATTTTTTGTATTTTAAAGAGATTTTTTCACATGATTATACCCCCACTCAACAAGTGGGTTGAGTGGGTGTCGTGATAGAATCATCTTATCCATCTATCCTTCCCTCCAAATTTCCTGGCTATTATCACGGCTCCCAATGAATGGATTGGTTTCAAATTAGCTGTGTAACTTAATACAGATGGGCATACATTATAAGCCATTTTCAGTGTTGTCTGATATCAACTTCCAGTTTCATGGGACTTTGCCACCTTTCACTGTATGGAATGATATAGAAAATTTGCATCACAAAAATCTGGGCTCCAAATGGCTGGATTGATTTCAGGTTTTGTTTTTATTGTTTAGCGTTAACTAACTATACAAGGGGGGTATACATAGCACAGCATTGTTTTCAACAACATTTATTTTTACATTTTTTTCTTGCTCTTGAAATAAGAAAAAAATAAATCTTTCACAAGAAAAATGCTGGTTTACAGTACTCATAGATAAAATTTTTTTTAAAAATGTTACACATGTAACAAGTGATTTTTTTGTCTGTAAAGACATTGCTTTGGAGCACAATGATGTCATATGTTGATGATTCTGTGTGTGAAGTTGAATTGTTCTAAAAGCTTTTGCTCAATATCAATTCACACTAGAAAAGGTGATGAATTTGTACCTCTTAATTTCCTGTTGTTAATTAAGCATACCATATACATATTTTGTTTCAGATTAACATGGCTATTCTTACATGTGTCATTTAAATTTCATGATCATAGGTTAAGTACCATTCTGTTTAAGAATCAGGCAATGAGTGGCATTTTTTCAATTTGGTCTTTTTTGCCTCAAACATATTCAAATACATCTAGAAAACAACTGAAAAGCTATATATTTTTTGACTGCTTACATAAGGAAAAAATTTGGAAAATTTTTCCCGACATTTTTCCATAATGCATTTCAACTAAATTTTCCTATAAATATCTTAGAAAGGCAAACTTTACAAACACTTAGACAGTAATTTCTTGAGGTTATGAGGTATGAGTATTTGGATAATGCAATAAAATCTCTATGCATTTTTTTCTTCATGTGCCACACCTGATACACATTTTCCCTGATTCTTAGATGGAGAAGTACTTAACTGTTCTGCTATTAGTGGCTAAATCCATGCAAAAATAAGCATAAAACATATAACATTGGTCAACTATTTAACTGTTTTGTAATTTGTGGCTTAGCCTTGCAAAAGTAAAACTTGTAATAAACACAGTTATTTCTATATAATAGTTTGTAGAATTGTTGTATCCAATATCACTCTTTAAAACAGTATTCCTGTGTATGATATAATGACATAAATTTATACAAGTGCGTCTGTATATCTGCAAGTTGAAGTATGTAAATTCTTATTTTGAATGCATGTAGTTGTTTAGAATGATGCCTATGGTAGTGAACTTTATGAAAAAAATTGTTGTGATGAATTCCATAACTTGAAGGATCTCCTTTATTCTGTAATCATTTTAGGCTTTATTTTAAACTTTTTTAAGCATTAAATTGGCTAATTACTTTGAAATTAAGGTTTTGTATACAATGTAGTGATACATGTAGGAACATAAGGTCTCACTAACCACTTCTTATGTTCCCATTACTTTACATTTTAAAAAAGTAATTTTCAAAGTTTCAGTGTGAATTCCTATGACAATTGACATGTTAATGTTGCATACCGTTGCATAGGTTGGAAAATAAGGCTTTCAAAATCATTATGCTAAGGATACAGTGATTATTGAAATTTTTCACAAAATTGACTTAAATAAATAATACTGAAAACCCATATTTTTACAAACTACTTGCAGAACAATTAACGATATTCAAACAATTTTGTAGTAAATTATAAATAAGATTATAATGTACACATTCTCAGCTTTACTTTGGCTTCTTTGGATCTATATATACTCAGAATATGCACTTAAAATGCTTAGATCCAAGTTCAGTGTGTTTTTGGTTCTATATAGAGGGATAGTCATTTGACCCAGAAGTGGTTAGTGAGACCTTAAGTCTCATTTGCTACACGTTAGTTAAGTACAGGTATTGATAAATTGTACCTTTATCTTTGAAGTAATAATGGTCCTATTCATTAAATGTATGTTATTAAGTGCTGTATTGTTTTTTTTTTTATTTAGACAGAGGTTGTGATTACTGTAAACGTATTAATTTTGGTGGTTGCTAATTTTCATGGATTCTGTCCGGTGAACAAATTTGAAGATATCAATTTTCGTGGTTTTAATAAATGATAAGCATTATATAGTGTAAAAAATCCAATTTACTGGGTATTATTTATTGCAGTTTCGTGTCCACCGCAAAAAGAGCGAGAATTAGAACACCACGAATATTAGTATGTTTCAGTAAAACAAATTGGCTAGTGCCATTCTGTATGTTAGTGATAGAATCTAATTAGAATTCTTGCATCAGTTCTGATTTTCTGTCCTGCATTTTACCCTAGTTGTATATTTGTTAAAAAGTGTATTTATTGTTCAATGAAGTTCTATGTACAAAACCTGAGTAGGTATTGTTACAGAAGTATGATTGGGAACAAAGTTAGGAAAGACTCAAAATCTTTCTTCTAACCTCATAGCTTTGATTAAAAATTGTCTTATTTCTTGCTTGTGACCTAAAATGACTTGTTATATCTAGTATAATTTATCATGTACTAATTTACTGTAAACGTATTTATTTTCCCGGTTTCTAATTTTCTCAGATTCTGTCAAGTAAGCATATTTGCAGGTATCAATTTTTGCGGATTCAAAAAATGATTAGTGTTATACAATGTTAAAAATGAGTTTCCCATGTATTATTTTTTTGCGGCTCTCTGTCCATTGCGAAAATAGCAAAGATTAGAACGTTTACGGTATGCTGTTTTTGCAATAAATAAATTAGTGCGAAATGATGTATATTATGGTTAAACACACTTATTCCAGAATTTATCAATGTGTAAAATTGGACCATTTATTCACAAAACAAATAAAAGTCTAATGAGTTTGTTGATCAGTTAGTACTACTCTTTGTCACTAACCAAAATTAATGGACATGCTGCTTGTTTTCATTTAACGAAAGCAGCTTCTTGCATCAAAATTATATCTTTCTTCAATATTTTCTACTATGGAATCGGTGATAATATATTTCCCTGTGGTACAGTGTATTTTTAACAATGGTTTCTCAGTCCATAATTAAGATTATTACTAAAAGAATATTCATTTTTTTACTTAAAATTTTGAAGAGAAATAAGTCACTGTTTTTAAGCTTCAGAAATCCAATATTGTTCATAAGTTTGTTACTACAGACTACAATATCATGTGCTTTATAAGCGTTTATGATGCTATGTTAGCTTTGTAAACTGAAAAAGTAATAGTTTGTTAATGGGACTTGTTTCTATTTTTCCAATTTTGCTTGTTGTGAAAACGTAGCTTTTCAGACTGCACTTGTTTGTTCATTGAAGCACATGTTTGGCTGAAGTGTTATTTATTTAAAATATGTCTCTGAAATGTCTTTCTTTATTAAAATAATTGTTAGCATTATTACTTACAGAAAATCTGTCTCTTAGATGCCAAATTTGTTTATTCCATGTTTTGTCTTTGTTTTTATGACAAAAGGTTATTTCTTAGGATGTTGACATTGCCTAAGTGTTAATTTCTAGGACATTAACATAGAGGTTAATTACTAGGATATGAAGTATTTTGTGCTGAGGGTATCCGTCCATTATCATTTTTCTCCCAGACATAATCTGGTTCAAGTGACTGGGTTTTTTTTTTAACATCCTTGACTACTGAATCAAGTTATGTTCACAACTCATTGAAATGTGTTTCATCCGATTTTTTTACATGTAACAATTAATCATAAAAATAATTTAATCATATATGTATACCTGAATTAGAATGTGTATGATGTCACAATATAAATGTTAATTTATAAAAGTTCACACCCTCATATTTGTATTTAATGATCATTTCTGTTCTTACACTATGGAATACCAATTGTTCTTCAACATTATTAGGTTATAGACAATGTTGAAATAATTTTGGAAATGCAGAGAGGGAAACTTCATTCATGTAATGTTCAGAACTTTTGAATCACTAGGTACTGAGTGATATTTTTTCATCATTTTTTTAAAAATTCAGCGTAACTTTATGGGTAAGACCAGATTTCTTTCAGATATGTTTTTTAATGTTAATATTACATTGGTATGTATTCGTATATATATGTTTAGTTTTTTATTGTTATATTTATTATTAGTAAAAACTAGGGCATATGAGCAACGGACGAAAAGGAATCTACATTTTGGAATGAATATTTTTCAATTGATATGGGCCTGATATCATATCCCTGAAAAATGTACTCAAGTCTTTCATATTCTGTAGATGAATCATTGTTAATTATGAATTTGTTTTGGTTTTCTTGGTTCAATCAAACTGCAATTTCAAAGTTTTTATGCAGAACTCACAGGATGTACTGAAATCCATGATCGTAATTCCAATAATAAATAATCCGGAAAGTGGTTACCCATTTATTAAAGACATTTCATGGTATTCTTTTAAGTTTGATATGGTTTTGAAGAAAAAAAATGTTGTATGAAACTAAGGACCTTTACAGAATATATTGTAAGTGATATTTCTCTTAAATCTGAGGTTTAAAGCATTTTAAATGACCCATATCTCTTTAGAGATTTTAGAAAAAAGGTCAAACAGTATGAATTCACCAGTTTCAAAGTTTCTGCAAAGATAATATTTATTTAAACTTAGTATAAAATATTTATTTTAAAGAGAAGTTTTGCTTTGAAATTTCATTTGATTAAAAACAATGTCATGAGTAAAATCCTGTTTTACAGTATTAAGCTTGACCTTATACAGAACATAACATTGATCTTAAAACTACAGTTTTGAATGGTTGTACCTTGCTGGTTAATAAAAATTACACAATTATTGGAGAAGCATTCCATATTACATGTACGTCACATGTGTAGTAACATTTAAGCGTTCATTTGAGTTAATAGTGAAAAGCTGTTGTGTTGTCCAGTCTCATTTAGACTTCTCAAAAATGAAGCTATACTTCTGCTCTAGTTTAATAAATATTGCATTTTCTATTAATTTATTTTTTTAAATGTTCTGGCTGAGGCATAATAAAAATTTCGAAATGTTTCAATTCTTGCAAGGGGGTAAGAATTTGTGAGCAAGGTTGGTAGGGAATTGTGGTGAAATGGTTGAACAGAAAGGATTTAGGCAGATTATAGTGAAGGAAATGGTAATAAAGGATGGGGAAGTACATATTGATACCCTCGCCTACTTGTTTATTTAATAATAGTACAGCACCAGTTATCAAAAGATGAAAGAACTCACAAAATCCTTGAGCAGCTGACTGTCAAATTATTGTTTAAAAAAATAAGCAAATGGTGGACCATTAGCGGGTCAAAAACTCAGGTGTGGGAGATTCTAATAACCCACACAGATGACAGGCTGGATGCTGGACAATATAGATTTATACTTTTTCGGGTGACTTGACATGTATGACAAGTGATGCTACACCTACATGTAATACAATTTTATTGCCGAAGTACATTCTTAAAATAATAGTGCTTAGATAATGTTATAAAAAGGAAATATTGGCTTATTTTGCATAGTTAACAAAAGTGATGAAACAATTCTGCAGTGAATTTCAACTTTAATTTGTTCATCTTCCATGATTTTAATTAAACTGTAAACAGAGTGTTCTAAGTTGCATTGAATGTATTTCAGTTAAAAAAGTCCCAACATTGTTTTGATGTATTACTGCTTCTAGTGGATCTGCCAGACTCTTATATGGTCTACATAGCATCTTTTCAAGTTTTCTGTTTATGGTATAAACTAGACCTACATATTGTTTCCAATATTGTGGAAGTAAATTATTCTTTATTAATTTTGAGATTTTTAATTTGTAATTTATTTTTCACTTTCATTTTCAAATCTTGAGGTTAGCACTTGCCTCTTTAAGCGAGTAAGCAGTTTGAAAGCTCAGCATATATTTAGAAGTTGTGATAAAATAAAATGTTTTTGTTTATTATTGTACAGATGAACAGTAGCTTATCAGGCCAAAAAAAAAATGTCTGTTTCCTGGTACCCTAACTACCTTTTTTGTGCCTACCCTAAACATTTTGTGGTCATTTTGGCTCAAGCTCCGTTTCCCCTTTTACTCAATGTAAACTGTTTTTGAAAAGATAAAATTATTTCCCTACCTACCAAGCCTTTTGTTTTCTTGCTGGTAGCAGGAAACAATACTATTTTTTTTTGGCCTCTACACAGATGAAGGATATGGCTTCCTTTATAAGTACAGTTAGTTTCTTTGTTAAGTGCTAGTTTGTATAAAGTTGGCTTTACTTTGTTTTTTACGTTGATTGATAATGTTCATTTAAATTGAAGAGAAAAAAGTATTTTCTGAAAAGTTTTATGCAAAATATGCTGTAATAATAAAATGTTGCTGAAATTTTTACGAGTTATTTTTATTTCCATAAGAATAAGGTATGCAATTTTCGTCATGTGACTTCGTGGTTTCATGAGGATGGGTCCTAATCTACCATTCAAATACATAGAGGTTTGTCATTTTCAGATTGTTGATCGTTGGGTTCAGTATATAGAAGCAAACATATTTTCGTGTAAAAATACCAATAAAAGTAACAAATATGTATTTCTACACGATATGAGTGAAGAAAAAACTTAAGATAGAAGATTTTGCAATGTAGGCACGAAACCACAATTAATTTTCCCACGGTCTTCTTTATAGCCTTTCTGTAATTTAAAAAAATTCCACCAGCGCAATTCAATTCAGATTTTCAGGGATGTTAATTTGAACCTTCCAACAACTTATATAAAAAATATAAAAAAATTTACCATTATTTTTTCAAATTTTATGCATAAACACAGAGATACCCTAAAAAATGACCCAAAATGGCTTCTGGATGTCACAAACTTGACCTTTTTTGACCTCACCAAATCACAACCTAAATGCCAAATTTCTCATTTCGACACATCTACTAAAATAATTTCATTATTCCTCTTCCATTTGAGCACAAAAAGTATGAGAAATTCTGAAAGGAAGTGTTTCTAAAAAATTTTTGAAAAATCCCCTATTATTATAGGAACTATATTCGTATACAACGAAAAGCTAAGGGCAGATAATTGTAGTCTCGTACCTATTAGATGCCCTAAAGTTAAAATATTGTAATAAAAAACCATCTTCTGTTATTTCATCATATTTCCAATCATTCTGCAAAGTTTCGATCAAATCGGTCCATTATCATGTCCACAAACCAGCTTCAAAGACAGCTACCCAAAACTGTTTTCAGTTCTTCTTTCTTATCTGAAAAATTCAAAAAGTTAGATATGACCACTTTTATCAATATTGCAATAACTTTTTTACTTTTGGAGATATTTTCACAAACTAAAGTGTTTTTTTCTCTTGGATAATTATAGTATTTGAATTACAAATTTTCTTATATCAAAATAGTTTTAAAGTGGTTTAATTTTTTTTTTCAAATTCCAAATATGGAAAAAAATAGAATTGAATCAAATGAAGCTAAAATTAAAAATACTTCTACTTCATAAAAAAAATAGAAAAAAAATATTATAAATTACTTTAATGATTCAGAAAACAGCCCCAATTTACAGATTCTTGATAAGTTAAAAAGTATTTGTGTAAATAATTATTTTCTACAGGTACCAATATGACCAATAATCTAAAGGCTCAGGGTTGCATACTCATACATAAAGTTCTTCAGATAAGAAAATTTTTGAATAATTACACAGGTATTTTAGGAAATTTTCATCACAGCAAGTTTTTTTCTTCACATTTTAAAGAAAACAAAATTGATTTATCACATTTGGGTCTCAAAGAACGAAAATTATAATATAGTGGTGCAAAAATGGTCAATTTAATTTTTTTTTTTTTTTCTAAAGGCATTGTATTTTTTTTACTAGTATCTACTTAAAAAGTACAAAAACAATCCCAAATCAAATATTTGTTATCAATAATACGGAATTAAACCACCATATTGGCTTTCTTTTGATGATTCTTTGAAAACCCCCCATCACTCAGGGGGCGGTCTAGTATCCTATTAGGATCAAATTATCTGATCTAATGAGTAAAAGACTGCACCCTGAGCCTTATTAGAACTAAGTAAACATTGTCAGCATCTAGAAATTCTCACCTAAACTATCAAAAGAACCAAAAAGTACAAATAGTAGCCCTTTTGAGACTAAAATCATACCAAATTTTGTTGCGGAACCATACAAGAAGAAGATTCAAATATGTTTACTGATGGTAATACTCCACACAACAAAGGCAAAACTGGTCTAGCAGGAAGCCACAAGGTAAGTAATGCTGGACGGTTCAAGAAAGGTCATACTCCATGGTCGAAAGGTCTCGTTTTTGAGAATGCAGTTTCATCAGATGAAGAAGAGTCAAAAGCTTACATCCGAATGAATCTGCAAGATCACCAACAAGACGACATCAAAGCTGATTCCGTATCCAGGACTGACAGCTCACAAGTGGTAAAAGAAGATGGAAGTGGTGTGATTAAATCCAGTATGATCCTGCGGCCACGGTTCCTGAAAGCAGACAAAGAAAAGGTGACATCAAATAATTCTCATATTATTGAGAGTGAAAAGATGTTTGACATGTTCAACTTGGCGTACCAACAGCACAGGGAAACACCAAAAACTTGCAAGAGGCCATGGATGGAGCCACATAGTGACAGAAAATGGGGTGCCTGTATCATGTACAGAGTTCGGTGTGCAAACTGTTGGTTTGCGACTCCAACACTAGCAAAGTTGTACTCAGAAGTTGAAAACAACAAGCCAGGGCCAAATCCAGCCGGTACTAACATTGCGCTAGTTTCAGCAGGACTAGATAGTTCAATAGGAAGCACCAAGACCCAGGAGATTTTAGCTCGTGTAAGTGTTCCACCTCCACGCAAGAGTGGTATGCAGAGAAACACCGACCGAATTTCTAAAGTTATGGTAAAGCAGAACAAGGACAACATGAAAGATAAGGTTGAACAAGTGAAGGCATACAACAAAAAGTTGGGACAACCAGAAAATGTGATAGATGTGACCTTAGATGGCAGGTACCCAACTGCAACAAGGTCCAACAGGAAGAAACCAGGGTTAAATGCATCACAGGCACAGATGCTTGCGATTGAACAAAATACTCCATGGAAGTTTGTAGTCGCAGCATCTTCACTAAACCAGCTATGTTGGAAGGGAGCTTGGCTCAGAGGAAAGGGATTTGATGCAGAGTGCCCAGGCCATGAAGACTGTACTGCTATCCTTCATAGAACTATACCAATATCAGAATATGCCATGGGAAAAGAAATTGGAAATCAGCTTGCACTGCAAGGTATGCTTATCCGTTATGCCACAACAGATGGAGATGCACGTTCCGCTAAAAGAGTAGAAGATGCCATACATGTACTTTATCCTATGTGGGAAGTGCAGAGACTGGCTGACCCAGTACATCTAAGCCAACATCAATTCCGAGCGGGAATGCGAGCTGAGTTTAGTGAGACCATGTTTCATGGACAAACTAAAGAAGAGAACAAAGACTTGAAGAAAATGTTTAGCCTGGACTTGAAGTGTCGCAGTTCCATGATATTGAACCAGTTAATGAATGAATATAACAAGGACACAGAAAAAGTATGTAAAAAATTACCTACCATCCTTTCAACTACAGTCCAGTGTTATGGTGGAGACTGTTCATCTTGCCTTAAGGAGTCTGTGGTATGCAAAGGTACAGTCAGTGATAACTGGTGGACCAGATCCTTTTACCTAAGCACTTACAACATCACTGTGCTGAAAATAGATGAAATTGATGAAATTATACTGCTAGAACTACTGAAAATGATACTTAGTGAGGAAGCAGTCAATAGCATGAGAATGTTCCACACAACAAATAAAAATGAAGGAGTTCATCGTGCATTGAGTGTGAGTTTACCAAAAAATGTAACTCATGGAAAAAACATGGAAGGCAGACTTCATTCTGCAATACACAGGACTAACAACAAACCTGGTACATCAGCCAAGATGAAAAGCAAAAAGTTGAACATTAAAGTGTCTGAAGACTGTGAGACCTTCTTTGATAAAATGGACAGAGAGTATACTTACAAAAGGAATTATGAGCAGAAACCTGAAGTAAAGATAAGAAGGTTACAACAGGCAGCTGTCAGACTGGAGGAACACAAGATTCATAAAGAGCTCCACAAAAAGAGACCAGACTATGTAAAAGGGCAACTAGATCCTGTACCAGATGAGCTGATGCATGATGCATACTGCAAGAAGAAGATGCCTAAGTAAAAGACAGACAGCTTAAAAAAATCAAAGGTCCTTTTAAGGACCACCCAAATCTTTCAAAAAGATTTCTTATATTGATACGAATAAAATGAAATTTAATGAATAAATGAACACTTTCCCCTGCCCATTTTCTTTTAAATCCATTGAAATACCTAAATTATTATCTGGCATCTTAAGGTGCACTAAAAAGGGCGGAAAAGGGGCAATGTGACCTATACATTCCCTTTTCGACACACGTTTGCCTACTGTTGTTGAAACCATGTGGTTCCAACACCAGATGGGCTACATTTATGCATTTGGTATTGTGGCACAGGTGTGATACATCAACAGCTGCTAACTGTGCAGCCCTATGCTGTATCATGTATGCAAGCCTGTGCACATATAATAATATCCACCCAATGGCACCAGGAAATCTACAATTTATGACCCCATATTTGCCATTTGGTGTACATGACCCTGTCCAAATAAAACACTCTCCATTTAGCCCAAGGGCACATTTTTCCTCTAGCTTTTGATGGTACTTCTGAAAAAAAGCATCCATTTTGTAAAGTTACTTTTTCAAGCAAGATTGAGTAGGAATATTTCTCAAAAAGAGGATTTGGTACTCCTCAAAACCACAAAAAAAGTCCAAATTTGAGATATCCAACCCCTATCTTTTGAAAAATGGCTAAATTATGCAAAATTTCCTCAAAATATAGTAAATTTGATATATTTCAATAATACTGTACCTCTACTACACATATTTTTACCTCACCAAATCACAACCTAAATGCCAAATTTCTCATTTCAACACATCTACTAAAATAATTTCATTATTCCTCTTCCATTTGAGCACAAAAAGTATGAGAAATTCTGAAAGGAAGTGTTTCTAAAAAATTTTTGAAAAATCCCCTATTATTATAGGAACTACATTCGTATACAACGAAAAGCTAAGGGCAGATAATTGTGGTCTTGTACCTGTAATACAGGATACAAGAGCGCAATTATTTGTAATGCATTTTCCATAGGGTACCTATGTAGTTTGAAAATTAACTTCAAAAAAACAACACAAATTAGCAGAAAATGAGTTTCTGTTCCTAAAACTACAAAAGCATACTTTTTATTTGCACAAAAAAAAAGTACATGGTCATGTGGCAAAAGTTGACCTAAATTTCAGTTGTTATGGACTCTTGAAAATTCAGCACAAAAAAAATGAAGCACCTAGATTTCATTTATGAGAAATCATTTCAACCCTATAACATTTTATTAATTATTACCAAAATAAAATCAATCATAAATGGGTAAGCTTTGAAATGAAAATAAATTTCTAGCCATATCCAACCAATCAGGTACCACCTTGTATTCAGTACTCAGTACCATGTTGGGGTAAAAAAGTTCCCGGTAGAATGTAAACAAATAATTGCGCATTTGTATCCTATAGAAAACATGAAGCGGTTAAGAATCAGTACTCAAGTTCGCATTCATAAAGCACATCTAATTACAAGTACAGAAACCAAGTTAGGTGAAAATCCGTTAAAGTTTAGTCGAG
Source organism: Perna viridis (assembly GCA_037379345.1). Classification (NCBI taxonomy): domain Eukaryota; kingdom Metazoa; phylum Mollusca; class Bivalvia; order Mytilida; family Mytilidae; genus Perna; species Perna viridis. The sequence goes on along the minus strand of CM074514.1, from coordinate 35,947,127 downwards.
ATATTCCCTTTTTAGTTTGGAGTGCGAGTTTGCGGCCAGTGATGAAAAATTTCCACAGAAAGCAAAAATAAAAAATTAAAAATGGAAAGATTTCTTATTAAAATATCTTAGAAATTATTATGACTTATGTTTTCCAATACTTTAAGCAATACTCCTTCTATGCATGTACAAGTTGAAATCTAAATTTTTTAAGAGTAGAATCTACCCTTCTAATAGTAAAAATACAAAAAAATGGCCAAAAGTTGGAAATTTTCCTTAAAACTTTCTAAATTAAGTGAAATGAAGATGCACTTTCTAACTTTATCATGTAATTTTTAATTGTTGGTGATAAGAGGTACCAGAATGACAGCAACAAATTTTGCTTGTCATCATGATAATTATAGAAGAGCCATAAGATCATAAAATGGCATCTTTGAAGAATTTTATATGTTTGAAGGGGGGCACCTGTTGTTTATCCTGTAAATAGTGCAAAGACTGAACTTTTCACATCAACTTGTACTAGAAAACAAGGGTATAAAATAAACTTGCAGAGCACACCAACACTTATCAAAGCTAAATTAATAGAGTCAACATTTCAAATTTATAAAATGTCAGGATTCAAAAAAGGAAATAAATACACATTTAAATCTGGGAATTTACCTCACAACAAAGCAAGGACTAAACTTTCAACATTGAAAAGTGACTTAGAAACACCTAAATACATTACACTGACAAGGAAATCTCATGAACTGGTTGTTAATGATCCATACACCATACACTGATCCTGAGGAGAAGGCAGAGTGGTCCAGTCGTGCAGCCAAGTTACTGCAACCAAAATCTAAATCTGTTCCTGTTGCTAGAAAATCTAAGAAAGGAGCTAAATAAGATAAAAGGCAGGACATGTAAAAATAAATAACATAATTAACTTACAATCAAACAGTTTATTAATGTAGATTTAAAAAAAAAATAAATATATGCCATATGTGCACAATTTTCAAACTATTTAGGATGTTTTTTCCTTAAAACTTGCAAATTTATTTCCAAGAACACAAATTCTTGCACTTTGTATAGTAATTAATCTTTATTTAAGTTATAAAGTAGGAAAAAATCAACTAGATATCAGCCCAATATACATAAATGCTCCATTAAAAAAAATATTAAAATTAAGGGGGAGATAACTCTAAATTGCATTTGAATATAGAAATAACTATAGTGTTAGTAGGACATTAAATATGGTTTCTTTTCTAATTTTCAGGTTGAATTCTGATTCCCACAGAGTGCTGTGCCTTTACAAGTCAGAAAACATGTGGAATTGCGCATTTAGAGAGCATATGATGAAAAGTCCAGACTGTGATGGTATTTTACTATACGATTTGGACAAAGAAGAAAAAAGAGGTTTCTCATCAAGATTTCGACTTATTTGCGCATCGTGTAAATACTTTTCGAAGATGTATACACAGTATGAGGAACTTGAAACCGGCAGACCGGGTAGAAAACCCTCAAAACTAACAACTGGTGTACTAGTTGGCCTGAGTCAGACTCCAATTGGTCCTACAAGCTTGCGCAAAATCTTTCTAAGTGGCAATATTTCAACTCCAGCAGCCTCTAGCCTGCAAAGAAGGACAAATCAAGTATATAAAAACATTGTACAAGTTGTAAAAAAAGACATGAAAAGAAGAAGGGAAGAATTAGTCAAAATAAACCGCCTCCGAGGAAAGAAAAATCCAAGATGTATTAGTGTTCAAATGGATGGCATGTACAGCAACAGACCCTACTCAGGAATTGGACGCACACCGTTCCAACCGGCTAATCAGGTTGTGTATACATCAGCTGAAAATGTAACAAAAAAACATAATATTGTTAATTTGGTTGACAAAAATAAGCTCTGTTCAGAGCATTCTTCACTAGATGTTGATTTTGACTCAGGCCAACTCCACTCTGAATGTACAGATGAATGCAGTGCTAATATTCCAATGGTGAAGAGCATTGGTGATGAATATGCATGGGCCAGGGAGTGCCTTGAAGACCTTTTAAAAGACAACATAGAAGTAGACTATTTAGTTACTGACCCAGACAGTTCAGCTTACAGAGCTGCAGTTGATTTGTATGAGGAGGGAAAATCAAAAACTGAGCCTCAGCATTTCATTGATACCAGGCAATTGTCGGAAAATATGTGGAAAAGTGTGAAGAAAGACAAAAGTCTCCTAAAAATCATGCCGGCACGGACACAAAAGCAACGCCAAAAGCTACTGAATAACTTTGCAACAGACTTAACTGAAAGGTGCAATTCTGAACTTGCTGTATGTACTAAGCAATTTGGAGGAAATTTTAAAAGAGTTAAATCAAAGATGTCTCATACAGTTGATGCAGTTATCCGGTGCTACATGGCAAAACATGACTTATGCAAGAAATATTCTTTTGTATGTGGCAAGAGTGAGTGGCTCAAGAGGAGAAGTCTACTACCAAAGACATTCAAAATCATGCATACCCATGAAAACATGGATTTTATTCGTATCGCAGTAAATAAGCGCCTCGGACCAAAAGCACTTGAGAAGACCAGGCTTAATATGAACACTAACTTTGTCGAGGGTGTGAATCGTTGCATAAGGCGTTCCTTACTTTCAAATGTAACGTACAAAAAAAACTATTCTGGAAGGGCACACTCAGCCATCCATAGTGTAAATCTTGGTCCAGGTGAATCCATCCTTGAGTTGTGCAGTGCCTTACACTGTGACATTCCAGTTGGGAGTACAGCTTACCAGGCTCTGAAAAGTGTGCAGAAATTAGACATTTTACAAAAGCAGCATAAGCAAACAATGGAATACAAGAAATATAGAAGTGAAAAACGTGAAAAACTGTACAAACTGTATGAAAAATTAAGTGAAATTATTGCGTACGAGAAAAACTTGCTACTGAAAAGTGAAAAAACAGAAACCTTCTTCTCGAAACAAACACACAGACCATTCCTACAGTGTAAAAAGCAAGAAAAGGAGAATTTCTGTTAGAAAATAGTTTTTATATTAATAAAATTACATATTAAACAATATGGTTTGTGTGATTTTGAGCAGAGGCCTTGACTTTTGCAGTGAATTCTCTCCTGGTTAAACTCATGTTGTTCTATGGCTATGTGGTCTGGATTGACACACAGTTTCTCATGGCAGATATGGCTGCACTCTTTGTCATTAAAAGATTTTTGAAAGTCATCCCTTGTGATCCTATGCCTTATCATGTAGGAAAGCCTGTGTGCAGCCTCCCTTTTGCCCTCTCCATCAGGCCATTTCACAACTTGGACCCCATAACCTGACTTGGACTTCCGTGCCCCTATCCATTCAATGCATCCCTTACCATTGCCCATTAAAATAGCCTTTTTGAAAAACTTTTTCTCAATATCAGCCCAAAATGCATCCATTTTGAAAAAAGAATGATCAAAGTCACCACAGAGTTTGCAGGAAAGCTAAGCACCAAAAAACAGTGATGAAGGAAAAAAGTGAATGTGAAAGTACACATTCTCTATAGTAGGGAGGTCGGTAGTGCGTTTATCGATATTCTTGCGAGAGCAAAATTCTCAATTTTGAGTCAACTTTAACACGTTAGAAAATGGTTAAAAATCCATTGCATGACAATAAAAAATATATGTAATTGAAGATGAGACATTTCTCTTTCTAAATATACAACTTTCATTGTTATTGGAGTTGATGGTCATTTGGTACAAACGTTTGAAGTGACGATACTTTGAGAAAAATGGCCGCCTGAAAAACTATGTGTCAAAGATCATACCTATTTCAAAATTCATTCCGCAAGCTATTACTGGACCGATTTTCTTCATTTATGGCTTAAATTTTTGGAAATATCTTCAATTTTGATAATCCGGTTGTCAGGCTAATTTTTTGGTTACAAAACATATTTTTTACGTAATTTTAAGGAAAAACATGTTGAAAAAAAATAGTTTTTGCGTACCCGGAATGCACTGACAGTCGGATTCCGAAAATTTAATCCTTTCTGCGTCCATCCGTAACCCTGGTTTCAGAAGAAAAACAATAATAGCTTGCGGAATCGATTGGATATTAGGGTGGTCAGGGCGTGGTTTTCACAAAAATTAAAGCGGGACCGGTTATCGTTCTTGCTAACCGGATGTTACTGATCCGCCATAGCTTCTGTTAAGATTTCCGAACACTCGTGGATAAATGCCTTTTACCAACTGTTTTCTGGACGGATTTTTGACTGGTGGTGCAGACAACGATGGACCTAGGCCATGGAGGCCAATCACTTACGGTAAGTACCTAAATTATGTCTAATATAAGCCTAATCGCCCTGTTTCCGTAAGGTCAAATTCTAGAATGACCTTTTATCATCTGCAAGCTTAAAAACTATATTCACCTTCTTGGAAGGTCTGATTTTCGTTTGATTCTGTATGAGCTGATTTAAAAAAGATTACACTCATTTAGCATTAGTTGGAATATGTTTCCATAACATTTTTATTAAAAGATGAATATGTAATGAAGTAAATTCTCCCAACGTTTGATTGCAATCCATTCAAAATATTTCGGACTTTATCGACTTTCCTATATTATCGGAAGTCTCTGTATTTTACCTTGCTTTTTTTCTATTGGTTGGGAGAATTTGCACATATTGCATTTAATTTTCTTGATAATTCAATTTTAATTTATATGTAGTGCCCAATTTATATGAAACTCACATGTTTAAGCATAAACCTTCTTTATATTTATTTTAACTGTTTTATTTATCCAAAATTATCATATGTAGAAAAAAAATCAACCTTAAATTGCTTCTTCAAATGATACACAACTTTTTTTCTGGTTTTCATTTTATCAGTTAATATATATTAATTATGACTTTTATTAGAACAATTATCATGTAGCCCTGCTTGTACTTTACTTGATAAATAGAACTTATTTGATGAGATTTATATATGTGGCAATTGCATATTTTACATATGACCTGCATCTTCTTAAGTTTACTTTATATATTCATATTGTACAATTTTTAACAGCTAACTTACATATTCATTTTTTAAAGGATTGTAGATGCTCTACTTATTTAATATTCATATACATGTACAATTGCTTGGAAAAGGTTTAAAATCCTAGTAATATACATTATTTATCATTAAATTTTAATTAATTATGGTTTAATTTTTTTTTTTCCTTTTTAGGATCACATTGATTGACTCATAATACCAATCTTTTGTTGTATGTATATGAAACATACTTGTACTATGTTTTTTCTTCTAATTATTGATTTATTTCAGAAGAAAGTATTAGTAAACAGGCTGCCTAAATATTTATTTTATTTTGTCATATAAAAAGTAAACACTGATGTAAATTTTATTATGGTTTAGTTTTATTTTCTGTTTGTTTTTCATCATTTTAGTTTCATTTTGTTGAGTTCTGGAGATGTTTCGAATTTATGGTAAGTTAGTTTTTATACTTTGATTTAGTTTAGTAGCTTTATTTATTTTAATAGTAAAACTTTTGAGTCTTTTAATTATGGTAACAAATAAGCATTTACATTTGAATCATATATTACTTACAAGAACTGTCGATTAGTTTTGTGTTTAGACTCTGCTTTAACACTGCTTCACAGTACATATTCATTGAATTCCACTACTTGTTTATTTCAGATGGCCTGAGGAGCAAAGTGGGCTATGCTATGAGACGAATATGGGCTGTCTGAGGTAGGACCATATGGGGTACAGTAAGTAGGGTAGTTCCAGACACACTTGAACCTGATAACCTGATTGGTAAGAGAGTTCAACACTTGATAGAAGAACCAGACGGATCACGCAGCGAAATTATTCATATTAAGTTATTTAACATAACATTAATATAACCTTATAAAACAATCTTCTTGTTTTGAAATGAAGATAATTATTCTGGAAAAGGAAGTTTGGTGTTTTTAACTCCTCGCCACATCTTTTGTCAACCGCTTTGTGAGCAACCAACATCAAATAAAGTTTTACATTTTTTCAGATTGTTAGCAAACCAGATTATGATTTAATAGAAAGTAAACTAACTGTAAGTAAATTGATAAGGTAAATGATGTTAATAGGTGTAATGTCCTTATGTACATAATCTCTTTTGTAGATTTGGCAGACATAGTAGATCCTGGTGAAGAAACCCTTCTGGCCTGAAATGGAAACTTCGAAAAGTTCATTAAACTTAATCAAATGATGATATTTTGTTTATTATCATTTAATGTACATAATAGTACACATGAGGAAACAGCTAGGGCTTCAAAGTTCCATAGTGAAAGGATGCGCATTGGTTCAAGTCAATGTATTCATAAAAATTTTCTCAATTTCTTGGGAAAACAGCATTTGTTTTTGAAATTTTATTCAATTTTAACATAATAATGAGATTATTATTATGTTTAAAGACCCTATTTAAACAAGAAAACATTACAAGACTACATTAGGAATCTTAGAATTGACCAGACCTTGATATAATATTATTTTGCCACTCTTTGCAGCAAAAATGTATGTTTATTTTGATTATCGTCTGGCTTCATTTAAGGTATAGGCCTAACAAATTTTCATCCACATTAAACATTTTATAGCAAAATAAGATGAAAGTATCTTCATGTGATAGCTTAGATTCTAAGCTTTAAAATGGTACCACATAAGTATATGGTAGGTTGATATTTTGATCAATATTAGCATAAATATGCAGTTTTTTTTTTAAATCTGAAATTTTCAAAAATGTTCGATTTACCCCCATTTTTCAACATTTGCTTGTTGATTTTTAAATATAATTCAATTATTTCTTGATAAAAATGTGTTTTTACATATTTAATCACAATAACAATAACTGTCATGTGCTAAAAACTGCTTTTAAATTCAAAATGTCTTTTTCTGTCTGACCTTTCGCCATTTTTTGCACTGAAAATAGCTCTAAAATTTACCCTAAAATGTAAATTTTCTACCTCAAAAAATTTTTTTGAGCTGAAAAACATGATTTTTCAAGTCAAGCAACTTTATTGCCACACAAAACAAGTGACAGAAAAAATTAAATATTTTTTTTGAATTCTTAGTAAGCAAAAATGTATTTTTTTGTTGAAAAAACGCATATAAAAAAAAGGGGGTCTGCCGCAGCGTTTTTGATTCCAATGAAAAACAAATCAGAGGTTTTTACATAATATTTGTTTATTTATTTCTGTTTAATGGATTACTCTTGAAAGAACAGCAAAGTATCAGAATTCTACTACCTTCCAATTTCCAAATATGAATATCCAAAAATGGCACTTTAATTCATGATGCTGTTGACACATAGCAAAAAAAAACTAAGTCCAAAGTGTTTTTTTGCCGATTTTAAAAAAGTGTAATTTTCTTTGTATCTAAGATACAAGTTTCCTGAATGGCTTAAATCAAAGTATGAAATGGCTTTATTTCAATGATTAAGACACAATGTATGAATTTCTTTACCTGTTTGACTTATGTGGGCCACAGAAGTGCCCAAAATGTGACATTATTGCCTTCGCAAGAAAAATGACCAAAATTTTGAACTTTAAATTGTAATAACTTTTGAACCCCTTGACCGATTTTAAAAATTTTTGCACCAAAAAGTTACATTTGTTGGGCTCTTTCAAACTAATATAAACTTGTACATTTTCTACATACTTCATATTTTGACTGACCTCCCTATCTATAGGATACAAGAGCGCAATTATTTGTAATGCATTTTCCATAGGGTACCTATGTAGTTTGAAAATTAATTTCAAGAAAACAACACAAATTAGCAGAAAATGAGTTTCTGTTCCTAAAACTAGAAAAGCATACTTTTTATTTGCACAAAAAAAAAGTACATGGTCATGCGGCAAAAGTTGACCTAAATTTCAGTTGTTATGGACTCTTGAAAATTCAGCACAAAATACACTGCAAAAAAAATGAAGCACCTAGATTTCATTTATGAGAAATCATTTCAACCCTATAACATTTTATTAATTATTACCAAAATAAAATCAATCATAAATGGGTAAGCTTTGAAATGAAAATAAATTTCAAGCCATATCCAACCAATCAGGTACCACCTTGTATTCAGTACTCAGTACCATGTTGGGGGGTAAAAAAGTTCCCGGTAGAATGTAAACAAATAATTGCGCATTTGTATCCTACAGTGTTTCCTGGAAGTAATCAATAAAATGCAGATCGGTCCTCGGATCTCCAATACGCTCTACATCAGAAATTCCGGTAAGAAAAAATAAACTAGTACGCGACTTACAGACCGTATACTAATATGCCTGTAACAAGACTAACCTTTTGTCTTTAATGTCCTTTAGTTTATTATGGTTATTGATTACCTATTTACATAATTACCTATGTCCAGACGATTTTAAAGGTTGTTGAAATTCTTTTAAATGAAGCCATATACATGTATATTTGTGTAAATACTAAATATTGCATGTACTTGATAAAAAGCATATGGATCTCTATTATATTCTAGCACAATTAGTGGAGGACCATTTGATCTTTAAGGGAGGGCTTTGAAGATTCAAAATACTTATTTTCACCTTATTAACGGTTGAAATATTTTTTTTTCCAAGGATGTCGATTCAATATTTGTTTTCCATAATTGTAAAAGAATATTTTCGGATCAACGTGATTTGAAAGGATAAAAAAATTTGTTTTCACATCTTCAAGATCGCAATTAATTTTCAAAAAGGTCTGAGTCTACATTTTTATTTTTAAATTCTTTCCAGGCCCTTTTTCAAATTATAATGGTCGTCCCTGTTTCAACTTTACATTCAATCAAGAAGTGACGCAGAACGGGATGCAGCACACTTCGTTCGGATATACAAAAACTTACAAGAGATACATAATGTAATGTAAAAAAAATTACCGCTCATAATCACAAATAGGCAAGGATACAAATAAATTGATACAAACATCCAAAATCAAGGATGCACCTGAAAAAATAAATTAGTCATGTTTTTATACACACACACACACATATATACACACACACAAGTCCTTGTTTATACACACAAAATTCACAAAGCAATAGTGATACACTTTGTTTCCATTGACATCAGCGAACCCTTTTCATGATAGTTAATCTATAATACAATTAAAGATCTGGCTATGACTGGTATAATTTATACTGTCAAATAGTCTCTATAACATAAGTCAAAAATCAAATACCAATTTACTGATTGAAAGAAACTATCGCACACATTTAAAAATCGCCATACACTTATAAATATCGTACGTGTTTTCACACACAGTGATTTTTAAATCCAGAGGGTAGTTCCATAACATTTCCAATTTCAGTGTAACCCGGCAGTTTTAAAATAACAAACGGTTCTATTATAATATAAATACGAAAACAGCCTTGTTGGAGTAATATAGGTCCCCTGAATTTTAGTACAGAAAAGGTAAGAAACAACAAACACATCGTTAGTTTTAATTTACTTGATATACTTTCTTTAAATACTGGCAAAAAACAATCAAATTCACTTTTATTTCTAATTCAGAAATAGTTACAGACCAGTTTTTGTTATTCATTCGGTTGTTGCAATTATATATATATTGCATATGAAGTTGGCAATTTGCAGGAGTGATGTTCTTGAATTCGTAGATCAGGGTAAGGGCGAAATCAAATAATTCAGGAAAGAGAACACCAAAGCTATAGACGTAGGGGAACCCAACAAAGCTAAGATGAATGTAGAAACAACTTTTCCTAGACAGCTAAAACTTATGCAGCAGTTTACATTAAGTAATGGTTGGTATCAAGGTTGTTGTATCCTGCCTAAAGGACATATGGTGTTTCCGAACTATGACAACAATGTAGTAAATATACTACATATCAACGGTTCTAAAATGCCATCAGTCAGCTTCAATAAAAAATCATTTGATGTAGCAGCAATTAACGAGAACAATGTTGCAGTTTCCCATACTCATACATGTACAATCTCTATTATAGATGTTGATAGAAGTAAAGTTATTAATACACTTAAAACGGATCACGAAGTTTGGAATATAACACATTGTAATGATTCACTAATTTATTGTATAGACGGTAAAGGTATAGGGATAGTGAATATTAAAACTGGAAAAAGCGAAAAAGTGTATGATGACAAAACTGTTTATATCGATTCACATATAGACACAGATGGCAATAGAATATGTTATACTTGCCCAGCACACAACAAGATAACTGTCCTTAATTCTGACTACCGAGTTATCCTTTCAATCAATGATGAAGATCTATTGTATTATCCTCAAGGAATATCTATAGACGAACATCAGAATATGTTTGTGTGTAGTGAATACAAAGGAATCGTATTACTTATTTCAAGAGATGGAGATAACAGTGAAATTCTCGCTAGTGAAGATGACAGTTTGCACATTCCCATGGATGTACATTATGATAAAACGAAAAAAGAGTTGCTTGTTGTTTATAGAAACTGTGTTGCCAGAAAATTTTTTGTAAAATGAATTTCAAAAAACATTTCTCAATTGTCCATAGGCGTCATCATTTAGTTTCAGCTGCATATAAATTAGTGTTGTGCTAGATAGAAAGGAGAAGTTAATGTTTAAATTTTAAATATAGATAACCAATCTGCTATTCATTCCTTTTTTAGTACATTATGTTCTTAATTGTGTATGTCTGTTTTCTATGTCTGGTCTTTGTCCCTGGATTACGTTCTTTTGATTACCGCTATAACCTTGGTTCCTTTGATTATTCTTTAATACACACAGGATCGTATATTCCCATATCAGGTCTAAAAACATGTTTTCATATGTTTTAAAACATGAAAATATATGTTGCATATTAAGCATGTAGGTTAGTCATGAAATACTTAAACGGATCATATCACTGACATAGTTGCCTGATTCTTACTTAATATGAAGATGTCCTCCGAATACCTACTAATTTAATGCTGCAGCAGATTCGAATATCTCTCACTGGAACTGCCAGAAAGATATTTAAAAAGATGAAACCGTAATTTGCTTTTTACTATCATGTAGTATCAAGGAGTATATCAGGTCTAAGCAAAGTTAACATATTCTGTCTATACTAAGTGCTAACGTCATGTGTATTAATTCGATATATAGTTTAGAATAAATTTTAGTGATCATTTTGTATTCGTTTATTGTGCACTTGGTCCATGCTCCCAGTGTTTAGTGGAGTCCAAGTTACTCGTTAGCTTCTGTTTCTTTGTACGCTTTAAATTGGTTATCCTGTCCTTTGTTGTATGTGTCTATTTTCACTGTCCAGTCTTTATCCTTGGGAATATTCTTATGATTTTCGCTAGAATCTTAGTTTCCTTGATTAATCTTTTATAGGAATGAACGATTTAACTTGAAAAGTATGGAGTTGAAGCCCTGGGATGGAATCCATTTAACATAATAATATAGGCCCGAAATATATGATCCTTATTTACTTACCACCGTTCATTCATGCTGACATTTAGGACAGCAAAAAAGATTCTTCACTGTCGTCGATCTTTGTCGATCCTCTCGACTGTCTCCCATGTTTGGTTAAAATCACACAAAAAAACTGTGACGACGCTCCTGATATTGAAGCAGTTATCCACAATGTGAAATTATTGACCGGTTTAAAAGTTTGTTTGGAACGGCTGTTAAACGCAAGCAAGGATACAAAGAAAAATATAGGCAGTTTGCAGAAAAAGAATGAAGAATTTCGCTCATAAGTCACAGAAAAGACACAACGGCTTTTTAAAGGTGAAAAAAAAAACACTAGCAGAACTAGAATTCTGAAATAAATATATTATGAGAAATTAAAGTTGGTCAAAAAAGTGGTCAGGTAAAAGTTTAGTCAACCTTCCCTGAACAACTTACACTTGAGCAACACTTTATTCTAAGTAGAGGACAGTTTTACGGTTTTTGTATCCTGCCTAAAGGATTAATGGTGTTTACTAATCATATAAATAACAAAGCACAAATACTACTTAGCAATGGTTCCATTAAATCGTTAACCAGCTTCAAAAAAGTTTGACGTATTAGTAATCAATTAGAACCATGTTGCTGCTACCCATCCTATTTCTTGTGCAATCTCTATTTTAAGTGTTTACACAGGTAACTCAGTCGGTGGAATCACATAGAGGAATTATTGTTTATTCTCCTGTGTATACAAGGAATAATGAAAGTAAATACTCAAATTGAAAAAGATTGAAAAAAAGTATATGACGAAAAGTCTATTGATTTGCGTTCACTTACAGTCTCAGATGAATTTAGAATTTTCTTTACACACCCTAGTGTCCACAATCTTCACAAATAACTTTCCAGACTCCAGTTCACAGACCCAAAATACATTTTTCAGAAATATTTATATAATGACTGTTGGCCTGTAGTAACTAGTTATACAGGCTCACCTCCATTTTGAGAAGTCTTGGGCCTGGGACTTCTTCTTAATAGTGAAGACTGTGTCCACTGTTTTAGATTCTGAATACATCACAATATACGATGAACATTTGTTTGTACTTCCTTCAAGTATATCGATGGACCATCAGATAATGTTTGTGAATAATGTTGACAAAAAAACTATACTTTCTTCAAGAGATGGTGATAAAGGTGAAGTACTCTTTATTGAAGATAACGGTTTGCAATATACTTAGGCTATGCATAATGAAAATCACACCAAACAGGTATCGTAGTTGATGAAAAACTTGTTGCTAGGAAATTCGTTGACATTTGAAAGTTCAGCACATATTCCCCTTTGTTCTCCAGACATTATTAAATGACTTTCAGTTTCGAATATAAAGTGTCCCCCTTTAATATGTAATAAGTACCATATTAAAGTACTGAAGTACTTAGTCAATGAAGGTCCTCTTAGTTTTCTCTGTTTATATTTCAGATGATAATGTATTAAAAAATAGATTATATAATATCAAGGCAGACAAAATAGTTTTTTCAAGAGGGGTATGCAGTTTCACCTTTGTCCGTGTTTCCGGAACACATTTTTCCGTCATAATTCTCTTAGCAACTACACATCACAGTGGCTTGAAATTTCAAGACATTTTCCAGTAAGTATGCCACTTGTTGGTATTCGTTTTCGAAAAAAAATCGACAAGTTCCTGTTTACTGAGGACTTTGTTTAATTTTAACGACATATTTTCGTAACACTTTTCTCAGCAACAGCTCATCACAACCGCTTGGAATTTCAACATATTCTTCCTGAATTATACCATATAGTGTGATGTATTTCCGGAAAAATGCGACGTTTTTTTTTTTTTTTTTTTTTTTTTTTTTTGTGTGTGTTTACCGAAGACTTTATTTTTTTTCCATCTTATTTTACTAGTTGAAATCTTCGTTGCATTTTTCTCAACAACTACTCATCACAGTACAAAGAAGACTACAATTATTGTACATTAATAATTTAACAAGTTTTCAATAATTACAATACTTTATAAATTAAATCAGATTTAAAATATGACATAATTGAAATAGTACATATACTTCAAATTACAGCAAATGATTTTATGTTGATATTCTCTTCAAAAAGTATTTGAAATAAAAACGAAATTGCACATTTTTTTTTTTACAAAAGTATCAAATAACAGGTTACATAATAAATGTCAGTACTATTTAGTGAAGTAAACATTTTTTTACAGAAGTAGATTATTATTTAAATGGTGTACCATAAAACATAATCTGTTATGTACATATATGCTCCATCATATTTCCGCAATTTCACAGAACAAATGTCGTTCCTCCATAAGAACCTTTCTCTCTTTAATATTATCTAAGTCTTTATAACATCTACATCTTGAAATAACCAGGCAAATTAAAGAATTTATCAAATATGAGATGATATCATCTGGTGAATGGTGACGCGAAGGTACCAATTAATGGGGGCCACAGATGCAGAGGAAAACTTAAGATAATCTAACCTTTTTCGCAATCAGGATCTATGAAGAAATAATGATGTCTACATTAGGGGTGCTTTGTGAAGTTACCCACCTTTTAAAAATTAGTACAACTGTTTCCCGAATGGCACAACCTTCGCCTTCAGCAGCTCTTCTCCAAAGATTACGTGAAAAATTAATACGCATGGGATAACTGCCGACCTTTCGACTGTCACTTGAAGGAAGTACAAACAAATGTTCATTGACAAAAACATGTTGCACATATCTCTATATGGTAATTAAATCTTTGATTAAAGGTAAGCACTGTGTATAGTTTTGGGATTCATAACTTGCAAAAAATTTTGATGGACAAATTTAAGGGTACTCATATCAGTTCTGCACTAAACCTGTTTTACTATTGCGTCTTTACTCACTAAACAATGAATAAATGCTACAATATTTCTATATGTATTTATACAAGAGCCTGTAATAAACGCCATATATTGAAAGCCATGCATGGGTAATAGTAACATTTGTTTTGTTTATAAATGTTTCACACCGCAACTATAGAATTACCAACAAATGACAATACTTGTTTTTTTTTTTTTTTGCATTAACCCTTCAGTATGCAAATACTGTTAAATATATACAAATTATACAAATCAAAAGTACGTTTTGTTAACTAAAGCAGTAGTTTTAAACATTCATATTTGGTCAACTGATGAGACTGCAACATTAAAATGGACATATTTTTTAATTTCAGAAATTGTACAAGACAATTGTACATGTACAAGACCCTGTTGGAATAGGGCAGTGGTTGAATCATTGTAAGAAAGAATAACACTTGTAGCAGTGTACATTCCTCTTTGTATGGTCTCAAATTTACCACAGTTTGCAAAACACAGTTAGAATATTTATTATTGTCACAGTGTCATGTACATAATTTTAATTAATAAAGGTTGAATTTGCAAGATCCATTTTATGAAATGAGATATTTATGGGTCATGACCAATTCAGTGGTTGACAAATTTTACAGAGTGTTTGTCCGATTCTCGTAGAGGCTGATACAAACTTGATAATTATAATATTTGACTGATTTTTGGGGGGTTAATATCAGAACAGTTTTATTTTGTAAATAAACAGTTTGTAAATAAATAAAAAACAATTAAATAGATATAGGTTTGTAAAGTATTTCAAAATACTCGCAACACTAAGGCTTCATTCCTTGTATTGCACATGGTAGAATCTCTAAGTGATGGATTTAGCCTTCTATTTCGATAGTTTTAGTTATGAGTTCTTCTTGCATACAATTAATTTTTGGATTTAGATCTTTCTATATATTAGAATATAATTCTGCTGATGAGATCTCATGGTTACCCCTTGAGACACGTGTACAACATATCGAAATTTTCAATAAATATGATTATGATTGATTGATTGATTGTTGGGGTTTAACGCCCGAGCAGCAATATTTCAGCTATATTCGGGCGACGAACATGAAATGGATGATACAATGAACATGAATGAGGATGAAATGAAACAAGGGATGGGACACAAGGATAATAGGACCGACAAATTTTGTTTGCCACTAGAAAAAGGGGGATGGGTAGGGTCGGGCAATTTAGCCTCCTGTGGCGGAGCGCAAAGGTTCCTACTCCTATCGAATACCACAGCAGGGTTCTTTAATGTGCAAGGAATATGACAACTTTCCAAACACGTTTTGCGGTCAGGTTTTCCGTATTATAGCCTGACAACCCCACCATGTAACACGCCAGGGGTATCCCATTCTACCTGGGGGACACATCCCAGATGCTCTGTGGGCAGAGCGCCGAGCCCCCGGCTAGGTTCCTGAGCACTATTTAGTCACCTTTTACGACAAGCTTAGTATTTTTCTATATTTTTGATTCTCTTCAAGGCATTACAATTTTTTTAACCTTTTGATTCAACTGTGGGGAACGGGGTCAATAAAATGTTTAAAAGATGCCCGTAATGACTTTTTAAATGTAACTTCAAATAGTACCAAACAATGTTCGAGCATGACAAATAAAGGGCTTAAATATGTTTTTAACAAACTTTCGTTCATATATTATCATTACAGTGACCAGTTTTCTCTTATAAATTGGTAATAAGCTCGTAATTCTGTATATTTGGGAAAAGATACAGGTTTCCATTATGGATACAAAACTATGATTTATTATTACGGAAACACATATTATGAGTGACTCTTCTATAAGATGACATAATAAGTTGAATATTCATGCACAAACAGAAGCAGGATTTAGAGAAATTTACTATATTCTGGTATTGCCAAACGTGAAGGTCAATTAATCGGACATCACCACGCAATAGCAATATTTGAAATCATGTGTAATTTATCTTTATCTCATTTTATCATCTCAGCACAGTGCCTGCGTACAAAGTGGACGTGCTTCCAGGGCGTTAAATATGCTAAGTATTGTTTTATAGTGCCATATATATATATACATTGACTACATATTAAATTTGGATACGTACAATTGTTGTATATGTGAATACCAGTTGTAAAAAGAGGTTATCGGTCAAAGGGACTAAATTTATCAGTCGGGGGCAATAAGTAGTTGACAGCGCGTGCTGATAATCGTTTTTCAGTTCCGGTGATAGAGAAAGAATAATAGGATAATTAATTGGAAAGAGAGAATAACAAAAATATTTTCGCGAATGCCGAAGAACGCCTAGATTTAATGAGTGGGCGGAACTTGTTCCGCACACGAGATAAATCAACCAGCGTTCTTGGCATGAGTGATCATATTTTGGTTATTCACGATAACTAATTGATTATTCTATTTATTATAAAGATTTTCTTCATAATTTATCGATATTATTAACATGAATGTTAAAGTCTGTTTTTAGAGGATTTATATCAAAGTGGAGACGTTTTGGCGGGAGAAAGTCCGAGAGTGAATTTATTGAATTTATCTCACGGTGTGAAATTTATTACACTGGGAAACGATAAAACACTGCTATTTATATAATAATGCGCATTATCATACCATTGTGGCTGTCACAGGTGATATTACGATAACATGAATCGTACTTGCAACTGTGATCGGTACAAGTAATGAAACTTTAAAATGACATGACTAAAATACTTCATAGTGTCTTGGGAGCACGTTTTCACTTTTTTCAGATATTCTATTTGAAATTGGATAATTAATATTTACAGTTATGATAAGTACCCGTAAGAGAGAATGTTTTGGGATAAGGCTATATAACTTCTTTTCATATTTAACTTGGCAAAGCTATATTTGGTCTTTCTTGAATTTTAGATATTAATAAATTTTAGTTTATTTTAAGTAATTTTCCATATTACACAGGTACTACCCTCGACCCATACCAGCCCTCGACTACGTCTCGAGTGTGCCTTGGGAGTCTCGGGCTGATACCATATTTAAAATGCCACTTGATAACCTATGAATATGAGCTATCAAAAGCAGTGTGAGAAAAGACACATAACAAACTGACATGCATTAGAACGATCCACAAAGACGTTTGTACAATTACTGCTTACATCTTAGTATCAAACTTCGGATTATCATTTAAAAAATATTAAAGACGAGTATTGACACATTTTTACTGTATGTAAAAATGATAACCGTCAGTCAACAGAAAAAAGAACGCAAAAAAGCAACAGCGCATAACCTTTATCCAAAATAGTAATACTTTCAGGGATCACCGAAATGTCTTCAACAAGTATAAGAGTAATGAAAAGAATCAAAAGAAAATAATCCATGGAAGAATACTAGATATGGAATACAGACACACAACAAAGAACATAAAATAACCAAAATAATACATACAAAAGTAAATGAGCAACTCGGAATCCACTACAAACTGGGGACCCGTGCAGGTCCGGGTGTCAAAATAATAGGCCTGCAGCAGCGCTAAGCTTGTCGTAAAAGGCGACTAGATAGTGCTCAGAACCCTAGCCGGGGGGACGGGTGCGCTGCCCACAGAGCAACTGGGTTGTGTGCCCCAGGTGGTGGAATGGGGTACCCCTGGCGTGTTACATGCTGGGGTTGTCAGGCTATAATACGGAAAACCTGACGGCAAACCACAGTGGTGCACCGTGTTGGGAAAGATGCCACGCTCCTCGCACGTTAAAAAAACCCTACTGTGGTATTCTCAAGGAGTAGGAACCATAGGGCTCCACCACAAGAGGCTAAATTGCCCGACCCTACCCACCTCTCCCTATTTCCAGTGGCAATCAAAATTCTCGACCCCATTATCCTTGTGTCCCATCCCATTTTTCTTTTCATCATCATTTTATGTTCATTTTATCATCCACTTCATGTTCATTGCCTGAATATAGCTGAAATATTGCTTCTCGGGCTTTAAACCCCAACAAACAAACAAAACAAATTAAAAACTGGGAGCATGGACCACAGTGTAAACGAAAGAGGAAAGGAAAACTATGACACGTTGAGTAAATCAGTGTTTTTCATTGGGCAGATGGATAAACTATAACGATCCACGAGTTCATGATGACGACCATGAAACTTCTATAGTGATTACTTCAATCTTATAGCAACATAACTCCGTTCCAGAATCCTAATTGTAAGAAGTCTAACGCGATACAAAAAGTATGTAGAGTTACTGCAAGCTCTGGCATAACGTATGAGTTGTGATATGAAAACTCCATACACAGGTGCTAAAGGGATTTTGTCACAGATGAAAGGAATGTTGACAATACGGAATTAAAAGTTATCGTGTTTGTTGTATAGTTTGGTCAATTGTTTTCCTTTATCATCAATTTCTATGTGTAGGTCAAGATATAAGGCTGATTCCACGGTGTCTGAGGTGTCTGAAGTATCCTTTATCTGGGTAAATGTGATGTATCAAATCATCGAAACTAGTATTGTTTAAAGATAATACGTCATCTCCATTGCGGAAACTGAGATTCAAGGATGCCGATAAACTATGTTGCTTTTATTGGATCAGATCAGCTATAAAGTCAGCCTCATTAGAGTGAAGGAATAGGTTTGCAAATAGAGGAGCACAAGTTGTTCACATTGGAATGCTGACCGTTTGTTGAAAATGCCCATCACACTGGACAAATATGTTGTTGATAAAAATTCCTGCATTTTGAAATTATCTTCTTCGGTATGTTTGGTAGAATATTCGGAATTAATTTTTACTAAGTATGAGGAATCTCTACCAAGAACTACGTTTGTATCTAGGTGTACCGTCTTTTTTGGAGTAAAAACGATGTATAATGTTTTTTAGTCGGGATTTCACCGATTATGGGTATAACGAGGTGAAAAAGTCATAGGTTTTAATGCTTTTGTTTTCTGATAACAATCTTAAATTGAGGGTGTCCAGAAATTCTTTCGTCTTTCAGGATTCACATTGAATTAATACCGCAACGGAAGTAAACAAGTGTCGTGGTAGGACTGAAATCCCTCTTTGACAGCTGTGAGAATACACGTTCAAAGTTTTGAAAGAGGTTTGGTGGTACATTTTGCACAAATTTCAGTTAGCTCTCAAAAGGTACCGGCAAGTCTATTATCAAAAATATCTTTCAAGTGATGTTAAGTTAATATGTTACTGTACTTTCTAAAGCAGGTATGGTTAAAAGGCAATTGTACTATCTTTGGCACATGATTATACTTTCAGTAAATCATAATAAAATGAATTGGATTAAATCCCCTTGAATGCAATACTTATTAATGTGAATACAAGTATGTTCCTTAACTTTTCACCAACATTTATTTAAGTGTTTTGAATTGATGATTATTCATAGTATCCGCTCACAAATCACAGAAAGTAGATAGTTGGCCTTTGAATTCCGGAGGAATTCAAAATACACCGTTATAAGTCTCGTCCTTAATCGTACAATGTTGAATATGAAAGTCTAAAAAGATTTGGTGCTATGTCTTCCTCCTCTTACGCATATCAAAACCAGCAATACAGAGGCAAATGGGATAAAAGACACGAATATAACACTAGACCAATGTCATAATAGAAAGTTCCATATGACAGTATGATATTTGTGTGTTAACTTTTTCATATTTGACAAGCTTCCTCTTGTGATGATAAAATATGAAATGTATTATAATGTTAAAAGGGTATCAAGAAGAGCTTCCGTCTAACGTGCTGATTTCAGTGATACAAATCGCTTATTGAATGAACCAAACTTGTGCTAAAACGAGAAGAGTGATTTTTACATTGATTAGAACTACCATCGATCCTTTAACAGCCTCAGTAGCGTGTTCTCATCGAGTGCAGTGGATTGTTGGTTTGATCCACGTCCAAGTCACAGTATAGACTTTAAAATTGGTAGTCAATTCTTTTTTGACAAGGCACACGGTATTAAAGGAGATATCTGGGAAGGCATGCCTTTCTTCGGGTTGTTGCCTCAGTGAGCTAGAACAATAAAAACCGGGCTCGGCGCGTCATAATAATACAAAGTAAGGTATGTTTGATTGTTTAATCGTTCTCGTTTTGAAATACCTGCCATAGAACGTAAATCAAACAATCAACATTTAATTTATTAATTCTCTCCTTGGTAAACTAGACAGTAACCACCAGCTGACAAGCCTTAACATGACTTAAGACAGAACACAACTGACAATCAACAAAGTCACATTTACTTGTTAGATATCAAATCTTTAATATAACAATGTAGAAAGGCTTAAGAAGGTACAGCCCCACATTAAAAACCACCAGGAATACAAACAATATTGTTGTTGTCGATTAAAAAAATTAATTAACAATTAAGAAAGGATTTAACAACATTAATGGAGCAACCTGAACAGTTCCAAACGCTCATAATGTCTACCGTCTTGTAAAGGTAAAATGATATTTCATTGCATTCATTCATTGTGTGATTAATCTGATTTCGACAGCTTCTTTTGGAAATAATGCGGAAATAAGCAGAACAAAAATAAAATTATCTTTTATCTAAATGAAGAATGACAGACAGCAATGATATACTATTGGTCAGTTCAAACTGACAATTTAAAACAAATGGGCTAGGACATTACTTATTACAACATGAATATCAGAAAGCCTTTTTTCCTACGACCAACTTAAATTTTCAAGTTTAAAATCATATATCAATTGAATGAAGGAATGAACTTATTTTACACATAAAGTTAACACGTTAACGCCAAAAAATGCATGAATTATTCATTACATTCAGCTTAAATATAACCAGGAAGTTGAACGAAACATTTGTAATTTGAAGACAAAACTAAATGTTATAAAATACCAAATGAATATACAAGGTTTGTACCACAGAAAGGTACGAGGCTTTAAACAATTACCTTAGTTTTACTTTTATATAACAATCTTGCTTCCTACAACAACAAATGCAACCTTTTTCATTTCATAAAAAACACCTTGTGGAATTGTAAACACAAACCATTACACTATGTCCGACGAAAAGAAATTTAAAAAAATGACAAACCTTGTGAGCAAACCATTGGCTTTAGGTGACCCCAAACATGCTAAATACACACGTCTGCTTTTAAAAAGTTTAAGCCCACATACTTACAAAGAAATTTTACCCTGTGTTTTTTTTACTTAGTAAAAACATTAGGAGAAACGGGAGGAAACGCTTTCAATTCAGAGTGGGTATTTCAGCAGGATCTCTTTTTTGTTCTTTCATGGTTCCGAAGAAGTCTTTCAAAATTTTGACGTCAGATCTATTGAATCCGTGACAATTACATGTTCGAATGTTTGTAAAGTGTAAGACTATATCATAATTATTATAATATCATGTTGAAGGGTCGAACTCAACTGGTTATCGATCGACCATTTCTTCGTATAGTTCTTGGTAGAGATTTCTTATACTTTGTAAGAAATAATTCCAAATCATCTTCCAAATATACAGAGGAAGATGTTTACAAAATGCTGGAATTTTTAATCGACAACATATTTGTCCAGTGTGGTGGACGTGTTTTTCAACAAACGGTCGGCATTCCAATGGGAACAAATTGTGCTCCTTTACTTGCTGACCTATTTCTTCACTCTTATGAGGCTGACTTATAGCTGATCTGATCAGAAAGAAAGAATATCTTTTGGCTAGATCCTTCAATCTCAGTTTCCGCTATATAGATGACGTATTATCTTTAAACAATCCTAATTTGGGGGATTTGATACATCGCATCTACCCAAAAGAACTTGAGATAAAGGATACTACAGACACTGTGAAGTCAGCCTCATATCTTGACCTACACTTAGAAATCGATGATAAAGGAAAACTATTGACCAAACTTTACGACAAACGTGATGACTTTTCATTCAGAATTGTCAACTTTCCTTTCATCTGTGGCAACATCCCTTCAGCTCCTGCGTATGGAGTATGATACAGATTGCTGATCAAAGTCAGTTCTACATTATTTTTTCACTTCATTCATGACGATATATCTATTGTCTCTTCTTGGCGTTAAAAGATCAACTTATGACAACACCAAGTTCTGTTTCAAACGTTTAGTAAATGACGGTTCGGAACCAAGCCCTATCGATATTGACTTGGTTATTTTGTACTGACTTTTATCAGCAATCTGTATCATGTTGGTAGTTTTACAATTATCTGAATGATTATATATAGTAGTTAACCTAAGATTATCCTTTTATTTGTTAAAATCCTCTTTTTTTTACTCACAACTTTGTATGTAGACAGGCATGCTAGATAGGTATGTAGGTAGATAGGTAGGCATTGGACAAGGTAGATAGTTATGCTAGCAGTCAGATAGGCAGGTAGGTGTTTGACAATATAGATAGTTAAGGTAGCAATCAGGTAGGCAGGTTTCTAGACAAATAGTTAAGTAAATGATTTGTTTTTACATAGAGAAATGTGATCATATATTAAAAGAAAGGAGCAAAAATATAACTAACAAATATATTGATAACAAAAGTATGAATACAAAGTAATCCTGAGTAGGTAGACAACCAGCAACCAAATGATTTTTAAGGACGGCTTAAAATTTAAAGATAGACTGTTAAAAAATTAAATAATTCAAACCAATACTGTGAATTGATAAACAAATTAATAGACACCTATTCTAAGAGAGTAATCAAGGGAACCAAGGTTATAGCATTAATGAAACATCACTAAAACATTAATGAAATAAATAGTATAAATCAATTGTGGGATATAATCAAAGTTGAGGTTAGGGAGCCTGAATCACTGTAATCTAAAATCTAAAGCAATTACGTAAAGTTGAGAGTTTTGAGAATGGGTTATCAAAACAAGTTAAAAGTTGATTGTGGTCAAGACACTATTGAAACTGTTGAGGGATCTTATCTTTGGGCTGAAAAAAAAACAAATTAGATAAATGTAGATTTTGGAATAAGTCTATTTTTTATGGCTAAAATTATTATTTACGTAACAATTCTTCACAAAAAAATATTTCATTCTCTTTGAATAATCATCCGCCATCATTATCAAATGTCGATTTGTAAACTAATTTATTATTATGCTCTTGGACAACGCTTAAAAATGTTTTGCTAGAGAGACATAAATGATAAACAGTTAGACTACATGAATATAACCAACATGCATGTTATTATTTTTAATTGAAGAGAGGTCCAGGATGTTAATATTATGCGGAACATAATAATATCAAGAAAGCAATTGATCTTTTGTTTTTTGTTTTTTGTTTTTGTTTTTGTTCTTGTTTTTTTTTATAGTTTTTTTGTGGATTTTTTTACGAAAGCATTGGAATCCTATTAGTGGATGGATGTCTTCTAATTCACAGCATTATGGTATTGTAACATGGTTTAAAGGATACATCTATCGTTAAATAAATAATGTTCAGAATTGAATTATGAATAGTTTACTGGATTTTAGAACCTTTATAAATCCTTGGTTGTTAGACAAGGTAATCCACTTTCTGCTCTTCTTTTTGTTGCATCTGTTGAGATAATTGTAGTACAATTAAAACGTACTACAGTCAAGGTAGTATAAAAGCGAGCACTTTATCAAATAACAAAGTTTATCATAAGAAGGATGGCCTGAACAGAATGTAAAAACGGCTGTTTAAAATTCTATGACACAATCAACATTCTTACATAGTAAAATCTCTATAAAATGTCTGATGAACCAATATAAGAGCTAAAGCACTAACATATAGTACATCAATAATGTGTACATGCAGTGTTCCAATCCTATATCATGACATACTACTTTCTGAAACAAAAACTGTATGTAAGCCTCCAACTGAGGGCCCGGTTTCAAAATTAATCTAACCTTGAGATTTTCCTACAAATTCTTCCTCAGCCCACATTTCGACCAATCGGATCATTTTTAATTGAATATTTGAGGAACTTTTCAACATAATTTTTATTACGATACTGGGCCAAGATATCTGTCTACGAATTATCTGTGAAAGTCATGTAAAATTACATTGTGACTATTTTTTTATATTTAAGCTGAAGAAGACTTCCATACTATATACACGGAAAATGTATCCATTTTTAGTTTTGTAGATAGATGTATTTTCTTATACTAGTCGGCAATGACTTGGTATGTTTTTTTAATTTTTAAACATCTTTATATAATTAATTATGATATGTTTTTGTTATAATTGATATAATAATTGTACATATAGGCGATGTTGCATGCATCGTGTGTGAACGTTTTTCATATCGTGTATAAAATGTATAAAACCTAATCGTTCTGCTTTTTAAATCTACTGAAATTATAACAATAAATTAACTTAGGTCAGGATATTGTGTTACAACTGTGACCAAACTAATTAAAAAGATTTGAATATCATTACTTTTTAATGACAGATTCAAATGGCAACTAACAACTGTAATGTGTGCAATCTTCAAGGTAAGCAAAATGCCCCAACTGAGTGGTGCACCCATTGTGAAGAAGCTCTTTGCTCCAAATGCAGCTTACAACATCAAGTTCAAAAAGCAACGAGGGACCATAACACTATATCATATGTAGATTATTGCAAATTACCTCCTATTATACTAAGTAATCAACCGATGTGTAAAGATCACAGTGAGAAGTTTAGATATTATTGCAGGTCACATGATTGTCCTCTATGTACCAAATGTCTTTCTAAATCACACCAAAAATGTGATGACACTCCTGATATTGAGAAAGTAATCGACAATGTTAAATCGTCAGCCGTGTTTGAAGATATTTATAAGGATTTAAAAGCAACACATCAAAGGCTGTTAAATGCACTCAACGATAGAAAGGAAAATCTAAGCAGCCTACAGAAAAAGAAAGAAGAAATTCAATTACAAGTGAAAGATAAGACTCATCAGCTTATTGAAAAGTTAAAAAGACTTGAAAACAAAACACTAGCAGACCTAGATTCAGTCATTCATGAATATGAAAATGAAATTAAAGCCACAACCAAAAAACTGGAATCAGAAGAAACGAAACTGCAAGACAAAATTAGACAAAAACAACTCATTCTGAAATATGCATCTAATTTACAAATATTTATTGAAATAAAACAGACGGAGAAAGAAGTTCAAGATTCAGAGTCGACCTTACAAAACCTGTATAGAGAAGGTGCCATGAATGATATAGATATAGAAATCGAAGAAACCAATACATTAGAGGATACTATTGATGAAATAAAATCATTGGGAGAAAACAAAGTATTTAGGAAAAAGAAGACCACACCAATTGATAAAGAAGACCAAGCCAGTGCTCAGATGACAATAGAAACATTTTTTCCTAATCATCTAACACTGAGGCAAGAGTTGATACTAACAAAAGGTGAGTACAACGGCTGTTATATTCTGCCTAAAGGGATCATGGTGTTTCCTAATTATAAGAATAAAAAAGTATACATACTAAATAGCAATAGTTTTAAGAAATCATCAGTCAAATTTGAAGACACTGTGTATGATGTAGCATTAATCAATGAAAATCGTGTTGCTGTTTCCCATTCATATAAATCTAAAATCTCTATAATAGAAATAAAAAAAAGTAGAGTAATTAAAACACTTAACACAAACGATTGCCCATGGGGAATTACGCACAGGGATGACTTCTTATTCTTCTGTGTATTCAGTAAAGGTATAATGAAAATTAATGTTAAGACTGAATCAATAGACAAGGTCTATGATGACAAGAGTGTTACTGTCGATTCGCATGTAGATATATATGGCAACAGGTTGTGCTATACATGCCCCCAAAACAACAAATTAACTGTCCTAGATTCTAACAACCAACTTATCTTCACAATTGAAGATGAAAGAATATTGTCAAATCCTTGGGACATATCTCTAGACCATCATCAGAATATATTTGTGTGCAATAATAAAAAAGATAATTTGATAGTTATTTCAAGAGACGAAAATAAAGTAGAAGATGACTTGCACTGTCCTACGGCAGTACATTATGATAGAGACAATGAAGAAGTGCTTGTCGTTGATGGAAACTGTGTTGCTAGAATTTTTTTTGTTTACTAACTTCTACAATTATTTCCGTATTGTCT
The DNA here is from genome assembly GCA_037379345.1 of Perna viridis. Lineage (NCBI taxonomy): Eukaryota > Metazoa > Mollusca > Bivalvia > Mytilida > Mytilidae > Perna > Perna viridis. Next base: position 35,920,863 of record CM074514.1, on the reverse strand, counting down.
ATAGGCACACGATTTTCATTTGTTTTGCTGGTCTTACCCGATTATGTGTTATTTAACATTTGAAGTAACTGTTTTATAGAAAATTAACAGAATTGATCAATTTAGAAATTTAATTTGCACATGTGTTACTGATAGCTTTGAACATTTTATTCTGTTCAAAACGTTTGGGTAAATTGTGGATTGCGTTTAATCCAAGTCGAAAGAAATATCATATATTCATACACATTCACTTCGCAGTTTTTAAATGTAAACTGCCGCAAACCAGAGTATTTAGTATAACCTGTTCAAAAATAAGAAACAATATTTAAAGGTATCTCAATACCCATATTTATTTCAACATCGACGAAATAAAACAAACACAAATATCCCCTCCTTCATAATTTATTATTATTATTATCATCATCATCATCATCAATTTCATTATTATTATTGTTTTTATTAATATTATTATGGGGCAATACTTACTAAATGCTTCTTCCGTCATTGGTTTAGATTCAACACATTTTATTGTTAAACAAAAAGAATAAGACTCAAGTTTCCCAACTTAGAAGGTCCTCTTCATGAACCATATAAATTACACATACATACAACAAACACAATTGGTTTTCATAAAATAAAAACGAAATAAAAATTTAGACATTATCTTTGATGAATGTCCTTGTACTACTTTTTAAAATAACTTGTCTACTTTATCTGCATAATGACTCACTTAGTTTTGTTTGGTTGAATAATAGATGCATTATGCAACTATAGTTGAATGGATGATGTATAGTTTTTATTTCATAATATTTATACAGAAACAACCATTAGATAAACGTGTAAAAGGTGTTCTTATTTCACTTTCTTTTCCATTGTTCAAAATCATATTCAATATTAGAATTTGATGAAATCCAAATTACCTACTTATGATCTTTCTTATTAGATGAAAGAGTAAGAAAGGAAACCGAGATTCAAACAGAAATCGTAAGAATATAATTCAAGAGAAAAGACCATACAAGGAAAATATACACATCAAAGTACATGAAATAACCAAAATAAGACGCACACAGAAACAAGAACAAATGAGCAATTCAAACTTCACCAAAATCTCGGAGCATGGACCTGGTGCACCGGTAGGGTAGCGTCTTCTACTTTTATGAAAACACTTGCCTGGTTGCTTGAAAAAATTGAATGTAATTTAAAACAAAATAGTGTATGCAACTAAAGTAAAGCTAATAAAAATATTAAGAATCTGTTTTCTGATTTGTATACATGTATCAGTCGGATACTCTTTTGTACAAAAATTACTTATCATTCAATATATATGACGCACATGTTTTTGGATTCATTATTTTTATTTATAAGCGATCAAATTTATGCTACAATGTCAACAGTATCCAAGGGTGAATCTTCGTCTGTTATTGATAGTATATAGAATAGAAATAAAATGGTTGTCAATAACTATATCCACATAAGTTATATTCAATTCAGAAAATTTCATCTATGTTTTACTGTACCATATTTTTTCATTTGTGTAATGTTTTGTTATATTACACACTGTAATTTGTAGATTACATACAGTATTACGTTTTTTTATGTCCGGTTTGAAAAGTGTACTTAATGCATGTGTTATTGTATATCCATTGCATTTAATTTTATTTTACTAAATGTAAACTTTAGATGTCTGTTATACTGTAGAGTTGTGTTTTCTATCTAAATTTAAAATTCAATGGTTGATTTCAAACGGCACGATCAACAATATCGCTATTTTTTTTTAAATTAATTCATATAAAATTTTATTTAATCTCAATTTCTGAAAATATTAAAATGTACTGAATGCATCCATTTCCTTTTTTATTTGCTTCTGGACTATTTTTGTTGTTGTTGTTGTGAAAACAACGCCAAATTAAAGTAATTGTTTTTATTTTTACAATTATATTCTTGAAAATGTTCTTTTTGGCTTTGTATTTGTTACTTTTCTGAGTACAATCACAGCTTAAGCAAAATGGAACAACAGTAATAAATTTTCATATCCATCACCAGAAGATATTTGAATTGCCATTGTGGTGCTTGCAAAATTTAGATAATTTTCATTTGTGGCAATTTTAGTCAATATGTATGAAGTTTCGTTTTACAAATTGTGAAAAGTTTTGGAGAATTTGTACTCACATAATCTAACTCTTAAAACGAGTGATTTGCATTTTTAATGATGCTTGCAAAAAATATTCATCTTATTTGCAACGAACTTTAATATGTATATTTTCATATGGTAATACAAACATGTACACAATTTCAGTCCAGCACTGTGCATACTTTGCCATAAATATTGTTTACAAAGATTGTTGATGGAAGGACTATTATATGACATTCATATTTCTTTACTTAGTTTTGGAATCCTTGTTTATAATCAAAATGTGTTGTAATGGACATTTAAGATTCTTTGTATACCGTAATAATGGATTTTTATATTAAAAATTTTGATTAAATTTTCGTTTTTGTCGTTTTTGTATTAGACAGCTAAAATTCTCGTTTAGAGATTTTAGGTGTGAATAAATTGATTTTATGTTTGAAACAGAAATCAAGTTTCAGTTTTTTGTATCAGACAGTTAAGATTAAGCTTTACTTTAGAAAGGTAAATATTATGTTTTTTTTCCAGACAATGACTTTTGCGTTTGTACTGATGTTCTATTGTTTTATGAACGAAGTAAATGTACATGTATTTGAAAACAAATAAATGTTTCTACGTGATGATCAATTTTCTTTTAACTCTTAACTGATCGAATAAAAGCTTCTGCTAATATACATAAAGGAATCTAATTTTATCCTGGATACTAAGAATATAATCAAGGGAACCAAGATTCGAGCAGACATTAAAATAATATAATCCAAGGGTAATTTTAAAGACCGGACAGAGAAAACAAACATGTACACTAAGAACATGAAATAACCAAAATAACACGTACAAAGAAACAAAAGCAAATGAGCAACTCGGACTCCATCAGAAATTAGGAGCATGGACCAGGTGCACAGGTAGGGTAAGTAAAATTATGACCCCGTGAACTAAAGCAGTTTATAAAGTCAATCATTTAGTCAGTAGACAAGATGACAAGGGCATTATAAAACATACAAAATTTCTGACAACATCAGACGCCATTTTAAAGATTTCAACACAGTGTATTTATTCTAAGGTGTAATGTGCTCTGGCTTTTACATCGGTCAGTGAGTGAAACAAAAGAATAAACCACCACTATGGCAGCACATATTTATATATATATATATATATATATATATATATATATATATATATATATATATATATATATATATATATATATATATATATATTAGTATATGCCATTTCTTGTGGCATCAACAGGAAATCAAGGGAACCAGGATTAAAACATAAATCAAAAATAAAAGTTCATATAACAAGAACAAAACAAAGAAAATTGACATACAAAACACGAAATTATAAATAACACACTCAAAGATACATTAAATGATACGTACGGTGTTGACCAAAGAGGAAACGAAAATTATAACACGGTGAATTGATCGTTTCTTTTGTTGCTAATAGATACACCATAGCGAGTTCATGATGATGACGATAACAAGATTTTACAGTAAAAATTTCAACCTTGTAGCAATAGAACCCTGTTCCATAAGCCAAAATGTAAGAAGTCTTGCACGCTACAAAAATCCTGTTTTTATAAGCTCTTGCATAACGGAAGTCATCACGTTTGTCGTATAGTTTAGTCGTGAGTAATGTTTTCCCATCTATCTCTAAGAGTATGACACTATATGAGGCTGAGTTCATAATATCAGAAAATCAATTGAATTATGCGATGAATTCTATTTTATGTTCACATCAAAACATTACCATTTCGTCCAAATTTGAAATTATCTATCAAATTGTTAAAGTATTTACTTTAATCTAAACTTTAACACTTCACCATAGTTTAAAGCTCCGCACATATTCCCCTGGTCAATGCTGAAGCGTTAATTTCTATCACACAAAATAGTAAACTGCTCATTAAATCATGTTTAGATCAATGACATTGTTGGAGGATATTCTTAACACATGTGCACAAAGGTTCATGATGATAAATTTCTACAGTAAAACATGCCTAAAGCAAACCATGAATAAACCGGGAGACATATTCCGAAGCCTCCAGAACAAAATCGGAAGCAGCCTCATCAAGACAGGTTTTACTGTATAAGTCCTGAACAGTTGACATTAAAAAATATCCTAATAAACTTTACATCAGTATTTTATGGTCCAAATCATTTTTTGAAACTTATAACCGATTAGTTATTGGGATCTTTAAATTTCACCACACAATCTGACGAGTTTCTGATAAAAAGGCACGAGGATCATTATAAGTATGCATGACTCAAATAGATAGGAAGTAATAACAAAAAGAGGCTAATACCGTAAATTGGGAAATTGTGGTTGTAATTTTATTTTGGTATATTTGGCGCCTCCTTTAAAAGTGCCAAAATAAACCACATCAAAATATAACGTATGTGAGGTTTTAGATGCTTACCTAAAGTGACCCCCTAAAGTAACATACCGTTAAAAGCCCTTATATACTATCATGAGATATGCAAATTCTATGAAATACGTGCTACAACATCAAAACAATATGCATCAATAAAATAAAACAAGAGGTACAATATTTAAGATAACTTTATATCATATATTTAGATTAAAATATAACCTTTTGTATATACAGTATAAGTGTTTGTTTAAATCCTATATCGTTTAGCCTATAGCGCATACCCTATATCACACCTCTATACCTATATCGTAACCTTTCACAGACAACACTTGAACTATGGTTAAAATATATGATAAATGAACATGACATGTTTAAATCTGTATCACATGCTGTATCAACTCTGGACCTATATCACCCCACGGACCGCTAGCTCTTGGGGTAATATAAGAGTCTCGAGTTGATATAGCATGTGATACAGATTTTGACATGCAATATTCAGTATATTTCATATATTTAGATTAAATCATAACTTCATAAGCATTACAAGTGTTTGTTTAAACCTTATATCGTCTACCCTATATCAATCCTATAAACCTCTATGGCATACCCTATATCACACCCCTAGACCTTCATCGCATACCTTATATAGCACACCTTCACAGACCAAACTTGAATTATGGTTAAAACATATGATATATGAACATGACATGTTTAAATCTGTAACAAATGCTTGATCCTTCAAATGATAAAGGAGTCTCGGGGTGATATAGCATGCGAGACAGATTTTGACGTGTAATATTCAGTATAATTCATATACAGTTGTATTTAGACAAAATTGTATTTAATTGAATAAGATTTATGACTGGTCGTTTGAACCCCATATTATGAAAGACGAGAAAAATCGTGAAATAACTCATACTTACACCAAAACTTATTACTTCTGTTTGTGTTAAGTGTAGGGAACCAAGGTTATAGCGGTAATCAAAAGAATGTAACCCAGGGACAAAGACCAGACATGAAAAACAGACATACACAACAAAGAACAAAAAGTAACTAAAATTATACATACAAAGTAACAAAAGCAAATGAGCAACTCTGACTCCACTAAAAACTGGGAGCATGGACCAGGTGCACCGGTAGGAAAGTATTTAGTTCAATGAAAATCAATAATTAAATGTGTAAGAATCTTTAATTAAATATCAAGTTTTAATTGATAATATAACAACATAAAAGTGAAACATTGCAATGGAGATTATACGGGGTATCGGGATTTTTCTGATGGGGAATGCCGCCTCGGAAACTGACAGGCAGTCGGAAATTAGATTTTCAGATTCGTCCTATTAGGGACGGAGCTGTGTGTTCTCAAATTACATTTAACTTTATTTATAATGCACTGTTATGTAATATCACTGATGTCTCGACGAACGAGAATACACAAGCCTTACTTTCTCTAACTACGTTTAAGATTCCTAAGTGTAAACGTCACTTCGACAGAAAAAAAAATTAGTCATTCGTGGTTTGAGAGACGATTTTCATATGCAGGATGTCGCTCATGCTCCGTATTTGTATGTGAAGTTTATACCAAACAAATCAGTTTCACTAGTTAAAAGAGAAATCGTTAAACAATGGCTATACAATATCTTTCGGACAACAACTTTTAAACATTTTTGGTGTTTCATAAAAAAAAACAGTCAAATAAACTGTACAATGCTACAAAGTGTTAAGCTTGGTTAAAAAAATCTATAAAACAATTTTACTACATAAATCACCAATTAAATTTCACCAGCACAATATCCTACATTAAAAAACCAATATACGAATTAACAAATATTCCAAATTGAAATGAAATATAGCAGTAAGTTTTTTTTTAATGATCATACAAGTATTAGATAAACATTATCAGTTTCACTATAAATGTATGTTATACACCTTAATTTGTTTTTTTATTTACTTTCGTAATTATTCACAGAAATGTGAGGTTATAACTGACATCAATGTCATACTGTAAATTCTGAACTTTTTTTTAAATATTGGTCAAAATTGTAATTTTAAATTTTACGATTGATGAGAAAAATCCAGAATGTAAAATATCCGTAAATGCAAGTTTTAATTATTATAAATATACGTAGTTCGCAGCAATTTTGCGACAAAAAAAACCCAATTATTTCTTAATGTACAGTGTAGTTACCCAAGTGGTAACTAATAAATTCTTAACTTTTTAAAATGTTCGACTATAGAATAGTTGGCACAATGAAACTATTTTGAAAACTTCCACTTCATCCTCTATTTAACCTATATACCAGTTTCATTATCCCCAATCTTTACAATATCTTCCATCTTCTCCATTACCGCGCAGTTTTTTAATCAGCAGTACATGGTATAGTAAAGGTACTGAAACATGGAACAGAACGATGTGTTTTACTTCATCACAAGCAATGAATTTCAAAATGGACTAATCTATTGTACATGTTCCAGTACTATGTATTTTAGCAAAGAAAAATTGTTATTGTGAGACTATAAAACAATGACCTCCATATATTTCTTTTGATAACAGGCTGGGTTAATTAAAAAAAACACAAAAAGTAAAGTTAACTTAAACATTTTATATTCTTTTCTTCATAAAAATTGCATGAAGTGCATTCAATCTACTATCATTTGCCAAAAAAAAAAAACACCACAACGTAAAACACTGAAAGCAGAACTACAATTATTAATTTAAAAAAATAAAAATATGGGGGGGGGGGGGTAATAAATGCAAACTTTTTACATATGTCATAGATTTACTCCCAGTTTCAGAATCCTGGATCTTCATCATTGAAGTGTTCGAAATATTTTCACTTAAACTCACTGTTAGAAATGTGTTTTGTCATACAATGTACGTGGTACAATGGGGGGAAATATTAGCATTTGGACACTCATCTTTTGAAAAACTCTATATCAAGAAAGTACTTTGTATAAGGCACAAGTGTAATGATATAATATAATAAGTTAGTGTTTAAAACTCTGAATTTGCAGAACAGGATTTGAAATGAAAGGCAATATTCTAGTTTTGTCATTACCTCATTTTAAATAATTGAACAGACAAAAAACACAAAATATTAATAAGGTGAATCATGAATTTTGTGAGCCAAACATTTATCGTATAACATTAAGGAATACACAGTGACCAAATATTGTCTAGTGGAACTCAACAACAGTTTAGAATGAGATCATTACCTTACCTGAATCGGGATACCTTCATTACAATCAGCGAAGACCAACCGCAGAACATTGCCTTACCTCAATCAGGAAACTTTCCCTGCAAAACACTGTCTTACCGCATTCAGGGAACCCCCATAACAAACAGTTTAGACTGAAAACATTGCCTTACCTCAATCAAGGAACATCCATTACCAACAAGGTCATTCTGATAAAATTACCTACCTTCAATTAGGGAATTACCAACTGTTAGTCTAACCTCAATCGGAATTTGCCATTAACAACAATTTTGACTACATACATTGCTATTACCTCACATTTAGAACCCTCATTACCATCAGTTAAGACTAAGAACATTGCCATAACCCATTATTACTGGTCAGACTGAGAGCATTGCCTTAACTCTATCATGGAACCCTCATTACCAACATGTCAGACTGAGAACATTGCTTTACCTCAATCATGGAACCCTCATTACCATCTTTTCAGACTGAAACATCGTCTTAACTCAATCAGGGAACCAACATTTCCAACAGTTTCGACTGAGAACATTGCCCTATCTCATTTAGGGAACCCTCATTCAAAAAATTGAGACTGAGATCATTGCTTGAACTTATTTAGGAAACCCTCATTATCAATAGTACTGACTGAGAATATTACCTTACCTTAATCTGGAAACTTTCGTAACATTAGTTTAGATAGAATGCAATGCCTTATTTTAATAGGTGAATTATCAGTACAATCAGTTAAGACTATGCATGTAGCCTAAACTCATAAATCAGGGATCCCTTGATACCAATAATTTAGACTGAGAACATTATCTTACCTTAATCAGGGAATACTCATTAAAAACAGTTTAGACTAAAAACAAATTTAAATCGAGAACATTTTGGAACCTCAATCAGGGATATATGCCTTACCTAAATCTGGGAACCCTCATTAACAACAGTTAGACAGAGAAAATTGCCTTACCTCATTCAGGGAAAACGATGCAGAGTCTGTTGATGGGGTCTTCAGCTGCTGCTCTTTAAAAATGTCTTAAAAACAAAACTGTGCCAGTAAACTTTCCGAGTGTGAGGTTGGTTTACAACAATTATAGTTAGAACATGTACAACGGAAAGATATTTCTTAATATTTTTTGCCGCTTCTATCAAAATAAATATTATTCTGTAATATAACCTTCAAACTGTTTTTGCTCTCAATGAATAAAATTTTGGAATATATTTCCTTGAATCCTTACTAATTACAATTTTGCAGCAGGAGACAAATTGTGATTTTCATGACAAAAATAGATACTGTGAAACACGTGGTGATCCAATTTTCGTGGATTTCGTGGGTTGCCCAAACCACGAATTTAACAACCCAACGAAAAATGTGTTTAAAAATTTAAAACCTTGAGGAAGAAGAACATGAACGACAGACTGCCCGTATGGACTTGTACACTTGTCAGACCCTGTTCACCTATATTTCAGTGTAAACGTAGTTTAACAATGTTACTTGTACCTGCAGTGAATGAAGGAAGATATACAATCAGTAATAAAACTCCTTAAATGAATAAAAACATAGAAAAACTGATTTTGTTACTTTATTGAGATATTTATTTCATACTTCCGGTTAAAATAGCATGTATCGGTAAAGTGTTCATTTTAAGTGTATAATTTGCGTATTGATTATTTTGAGAAAGTCGATCTGGAACAGCAAACAGAGTTTTCATAAAGAGAAAAACTGAAGAAATTGTTTTAATATTTATTGTATTTTTTACTATCATATTAATAACAATCTATTTTCGGTGCATATAAGATAAAAACATATTTTATAAAGCATTAGACAATGCAATTTTAACACACAAGAACTGATAAATCACAGAAATACTATAAATTTCAACTGCTTATAATGTCAATATCACTTTTAAGAGAGTCAACCAGCTTTACCGAAGCCCATCTGGATCAGGTCGGTACGTGTTTACATTTTCTGGTGAGTAGAAATAATCCAGTTTGCATGGATGGGTTTTATCACGGAAGTCTTGGTATCAACCACAACGTTGTTTGATACATCACCGCCAGTGTCATCTTCTTGCTGCTTCAGTAGTTGCATTACTTCTGATGAGTACCAGTCATGGAAGTGGGCTTTTAGTTCTTCTTTGAACTCTCGGTTGAGTGACAAGTCTAAAGGTTGTAGTTTGTCGGTACATGCAGCTGGTACGAAGAGTGGTACAATGTCGTGTTTCTTTAAGTGGCTGAGAAGTTTTTCACTCTGATGAACCTTGTTGACATCGAATAACGCCATGGATTTCTGGATTGTAGTGTATACCAGCGGCAGCTCGTCGCGGATCTCTTCTACGTATGGTATTATGACTTTGTCAACGTAACGGATCATGAATTCCTCATTACTCCAGTGAGTCTCGGTGTAGGTGATGTCCCAGTTGTCAGTAAAGTCAACACCCTTAGGAAGACAATTAAAATTGTAAAGAAAAGTAAGAATTTAAATTTGGACGTTAAGCCAAAGACCCAATAAGGTAAACGAGTAATGAATATTAATTTTAAAATTTTGAATTTTTTTTCTGAACTGGACTGAGACTGGGCAATCAAGGCAAATATTTTATTGATAAGCACCTTTCTTCTTTAATTTAATATAACTGTCCCGCATGCTGCAGACTGAAGTTTCGCTGACTTTGTGACCAAGATCGGCGGTGAACTTTCTGGAAGCTCTGGCAACACCATTGTCTACAGCATAACGGGCTATCTTGGCACGAGTATTGTCGTCGTAGGTGTTGTATTCACCTCTCTTTCTTTTGCGTGAAATAGTAGATGGGGAAGCGACTACCAAAGTATCTACACCGTCATTTGCTGCTTGAACAACGAGTTGTTCTTTCTGGGTTTTACATTCTGAAGGGTCAGGAAGACCTGGCGTGGAAGGTTTCGTAACCTTCATGGAACCGGACTTTAACCACTGTGTGAGTGAAATAGTGAACTGAATTGTTTAGATTTCCAGAAGTATTTATAAGGCATCCTTAATTTGAGAAATTTTAAGCGTTGGTCACCGCTTGGGCGACATACATCACTTTTACAATTTTTTTTCTTTTTTTATAATTCCGCCAACTATAATTATTATTACTATTTACAGATAATCATTTAATTATCCGCTTTTCAAGTTAAAAGATCAAACAGATGATTAATCTTGATTTGAGTCGTTATCGTCAATCAACTAACGATTTTCAGCTAAACCATGCATGTAAAATTTACATCCTAAAATTTTTGTTTTGAAACTTTGTTTTCCACGAATTTAACAACCCACGAAAATGTCTTTTTTTCGTAAATCCACGAAAATTGATGTCAACGAAAATAAATGAATTCACAGTACATGTTATAGTACAGTGGTTTGAAAAAGTAAGATCAAAAATATTTTAAACTAGTTTTCGAATTAGTTTCAAAAACCTGTGGAACCTCCACATTTATTACATTTTTTTAAACTTCGTTTTATATCTTCATGTTGAAATTACCTGCAGTACAAAAAAACATTCCAATGTACAACAACTAAGGTTACTTAACTTACCAAACATCATTGTAAGTTTGAAAATGACAATCAAGAAATCAGGCAATCTTATTTTACTGTTCCTGTTGCCATAACGACGTACAATCGCTATCTGTACTTGTCTGTTTACAGTGAAACCTAAGGAAAATACAATGTACAAATTCAATACATTATTTAGAAAAAAAAAACTTCTATCTTTTAGTAGTGGTTGGCAAAGAGTTTTATATAAACCTATAATTTCAGAGAAAGTCAGCTACAAAAAATTGAATTCACACTCTACTTGCACTGTGACAAAAAAAAGCCTTGTAGCAAGAGATAACTAGAGATACTGTAAGCAAATACCCAAAAAGAAATTTTGAACCACTGCTTCAGTTAGAGATAAACATGTAAAAGCACTGAAGTCGTATTTGGCATCGTTGAAGTCCTCTGACAAAAACAATATTTCATCATGCATATCTCAATATGATGCTTAACCTTCATATAAATTCATCAAAGTCCCCTGAGTGGTTACGACAAGTTCACCTTACGAAGTTTTAACATTTAAAACCCTTAAATCGGAAAATCTTCCTTTCGAGTTCTCTAAAAATTACTCTATTCTTTATGCACGTCTACATATGATGCCAAATCTGACTATGAAATTTCATCAATCCATTGAACGGTTGACGAGGGGTTTGCGTTTACCGGAAATGCGGACAGACGAATGGGTTGATCGGCAAAAAGACAGACTTTCTAAACTTTACCGTATTTTTTGGTATTTGTTTCCTGGCATAAAGCAAATATAATTATAGAATGTGTATTTACAAATAGTGCCTAACCTTTTGTTTCTGTTTCATCAAAACTGAATGAACAATTTTAGGGAATTCAACCAACAAGCTTATACTCAGTAATAACATGGTTGTGAATACGTTAGAATTGAAAATAACAGAAACGCACAGATGACCCACGAGTAATATAGTATATTCAATTTCTGCATAATTAATGAATATAATTTACTTTCCAGATATTTTTAATTGTTACTTTACTTCTTTTCTAAGATATGTCTGCCGGTCCATATAATGTTATATGAACCACTAGATAATTATATGGACCACATCGCTTTCAAATTAAGAACCTGTCAATCACAAATGTTTTATATGCTTTACTTTTTTTTTCTCCTACGCCAATATTTCAGAGTATACTACATCGACATATAGTTCATGGTACTTTGAAACAACTTGCAATATATGGACTAATTAGATGCCAAAAAAATCAATTGACTTCAGATCTGCTTCGATCCAAGATACTGTTTTGGGGCAAACAGCCGGTCAATATATTCCCACATGACTTTCGGCTTCACGAACAATTTGTTAAATATTCTGTTCGATGGAGACAAAAATAGATGCTAAACAAAATAATAATCAGACGTATGAAGGTAGTGTAATCTACTCCTCACACACTTACACTAATTTAGTTACATAGGAAAGATTCAACAAACTAAACTTTTGAATGAGCACTTGATGTTAAGAGCAAGCAGATGCAAAGCACAAGAGATTTGTTGTTAGTATAGAAATGGTTATGTACAAAACAGTACAACACTTATTTCTAGCATGGTGGCAACACAAGTCGCAGTCTTTATTAACGTAAGTCAGAATGTGATTTATGCATGTCAAAAACCCACAAAATTCACTCTTATTTCCAATTGTACTTCTTATATAAAAAAAATAATGATTGTACATAAAATTGGCATTTTAAAGGATTATCGTTCTTGATTTAGTTGATTTCAGTGGAATATGACTACATGGCTTTCACAAAAATACATATTTTAATATACAAAACTGTTTATGTATTAATATAATTTATGTACACTGAATAAAATGTTTGTTTGGTGGATTTTTATGCGCAATGAATCACCTCTACCATAGGCAGTGTCTGACCTTCATATTTATTGATCATTCAAGTGCAAATAGGCATTGCTCGTATGGCAACAGGTTTAACTCACCAAGATATCTACCTGAATGTTAGGAGAAGAAAATAATTTCTTGTTAACTTGACATTAAATACAAAGTTGATCTGATCACAAATAACTTACGAAAAAGAATTAAATGACCGTAACTGTAAATGGTAAATTCAACACTATTGATTTTCCATCGGATATGCTATACATGCCCTTCTGTAGACAAAATAACGGTTCTGTATTCTGACTTCAGAGTAAAATTCATACTCAATGATAAAAATTATTGTCGTTTCCTTGTAGCACATCTATGGACCAATATAGAACATATTGGTGTGTAATTTTTTTTTATTCATAACTTGATACTTATATCAAAGAATAATCAAGTGACTAAGATTCTAGCCTAAATCAAAAGAATGTAATCAAAGGGGCAAAGATCAAAAAAAGGAAAAAAGACAAACACAACGAAGAACATAAATTAACCAAAATAAAACATACAAAGCAACAAAGGCAAATGAGCAACTCGGTCTCCAGCAAAAACTGGGAGCATGGACCAGGTGTACAGGTAGTGTAAACGTCCTCTGTTTTCTAGAAACACCCACCGGGTTGCTCATAAAAAGCAAGTGCAGGTTAGATGAAAGGAATATTATGACACTGCATTTTAAGAACATCTTCTTCGGTATATTTGGAAGATGATTTGGAATTATTTTTAACAAAGTATGAGGAATCACTAAAAAGAACTACATATTTGAATCTAGGTGTACTGTTTATTTTTTTATTTTATTTTTTTTTTTTTATTTTATTTTCTTTTTTATTTATTTTTTTTGGGGGGGGGGAGAAACAACAATGTATGATGTTTTTGAGTCGGGCTTTTTACTGAGGATGGGGAATAGAAGTATAAAGAGTTAAAACATCATAGGTTTTAATGCTATTGTATGGTTTCCAGAAGATCTTTCGAATTTTTCCAGGATCCACATTGAATTACTAACACTACAGGAGTGACAAGTGTCATGGTAGAACTGGAGACTGCCTTTTACGGCTGTGAGTATAGAAGTTAGAAGTTTTGAAAAAGGTTTGGTGGTACATTTTGCAGATCTAGCTATATAGCGTTGTTTGTATGGATTCCTGTGAAGTTTACGATTCAACTATAAGAACCTTGTAATTGATCAAGAGAGGGAGACAGGAGTGAAGAAGGTAAATTAAAATGTACTAGTCTTCATTGATAAAACAACAAAAAGGTTCTTTTAGTTGATGAAAAATGTATTGCAAGAAAATTTGGTGTAGAATGAGAACAAATATATTGACTATAGGCGTCATCTCATACTTTTCAGTCTTGTATAGAAATTGTATGTTTTCCCCAATTACTGTAAACGTAGTCTCTATAAATTATTTTTTTTATTATTCTTTTCTGTCCCCCGAGAAAATAGCTAAAAAATTAGTAAAACAACGAAAAATGAAACTATTCCAGTATGTTTGACTAAACATGAGTTTTGGTACAGTATTTTTGAGGGGTTGCAATTACATAAGTTGAATAGACATCAGACAGACGAAAAGGGCAAAACAATATGTCTCCCATCATAAGTTATTTGAGACATCACCCATTACAAACACAACTTCGTCCTTCATAGGCAAAGTCCAATACCATATTAATATCAAAACCCACAGATTCAGCTTTATAGGACGAGTTACGAATCTAGACATTAACATGTAAACCATTAGGTTGGATATCTCATTTACTTTTGTTACTTTGTATGTATGATTTTAGTTGCTTTATGTTCTTTGTTGTTTGTGTCTGTTTTCCATGTCTGGTCTTTGTCCCTGGATTACATTCTTTTGATCACCGCTGTAACCTTGGTTCCCTTGATTACCGCTATAACCTTGGTTCCCTTGATTACCGCTATAACCTTGGTTCCCTTGATTACTCCTTGATTACCGCTATAACCTTGGTTCCCATGATTACTCCTTGATTACCGCTATTACCTTGGTTCCCTTGATTACTCTCTCATTGCAGGCATCCAACATAAACAATCATTATCTTAATGTATATTTATATATGATACATAATTTTCCTATATAGTTTCATCAAATTCCTTTGAGTGGTTTAGGAGGAGTTCCACTTACCACTTGTATGAATGAATTTATATACCTTGTATCACTAAAATTTCACTTTGAGGTTTCGGAAAAAAATAACCTAAATAATAGGGTATACATTGTAATATATATAAAAAGGATTTATCAATAGTAGTAATTAATGATAATTCAAATAGCATAAAACAAACCAGTCCATTACTGTAAACATATTGATTTTCGTTATTTTTTCTGTGGACAGAAAAGCATGTGATGCTTATTTTTTTAACTGAATAACCTTAACATTTTTTAAGCATGAAAATGTGCAGATGACAGATAGACAAAAAAAAAATAATATATATTTACAGTGCTCCAAGAGTAAAATCAAAAGAGCCAATACCTACCCAATGCACTGAAGAGTTTATTGAGTTCATATGTATCCACACTTGCAGTCCCGTCTTTGTCAAACTGTTCAAAAACTTTCTTTAAACAAGAAAATAGTGTTCATTTAGATTGTATTGGTTGTCATAATACTATTGTATTAAAATCTTAAATATCAACACATTAAAAATTGATAAAAAGAGAATCAAAGATTAATAGCATGGCATGATGAGTCTTCCCTTGGGGAATTAAACATTGAATGTTTAACTGACTTTACCATGGATTGGAATTATTTTAAAGTTCGTGGATCATTTAGGCGAAAATAAGCCATAATAACCTTAAAACCCCTTCCAAAATCACAGGTCCTGTCAATTTCATGTCATGATTGTTAAATAACATATGACCCGTGTGTAGGTCTCACTTTCAATCATGTAACTGAGACCTTCAACTGATTTTTTTTCAATGAGGTGAGGGGAAATAACTATATTACCTTGTAAGCCTTGATTTCACTCCAGCCTTTCAACACCTCATCAAAGTTCAAAGCTCCTGATCGATTTCTCTGCATCCAAGTTAAGGCTTTCATTGTATTTTAATAAACATATTTTGCTTACTCTACTGGTGCACCTGGTCCATTCTCCCAGTTTTTAGTGGAGTCTGAGTTGCTCATTTGTTTTTGTTACTTTGTATGTATGATTTTGTTATTCTATGTTCTTTGCTGTGTATGTTTGTTTTCCATATCTGGTCTTTGTCCCTGAATTACATTCTTTTGATTACCGCTATAACCTTGGTTCCTTTGGTTACTCTTGTCCAAGTTACTCACCAATTCAGATTCACAAGGTAGAATGTAAGTCTAGAAAAAATATTTTCTTTTTCCACTGTAAAACCCACAACACGAAAATTAAACTGTCATGGGTATTTTCTAAAAGGGCATTATACAATTTGAGGAACGATCGCGAATTTCTGACTTTAGAAACTGCAAAAAAAGGCACCCCAAAATATATGGGTAAACAGTAAGTAAAAGACAGTTTTCAGCACTCGCTAAACCTGTGTTGAAAATCTTTTCCCTTTCTCTTCTTGTAGAAATTTAATTGGATGTTCCATTTGACACAGTATATATTCCTCTGCACGAAGTATGACCATCTCACTGAAGAATTGATGTGATTATAAATAGAAGGATACATCCATTGATGTAACCAATGATCGACAAGACTCTAGACTGAATGGTATGGCTTCTCCAAACTCTACAAAAAATGAAGTTTAAAAATGTATATTCTTTAGTAATTGAGTACAATCTGCAGAAGAAATAATACGGTATCACAAGTCCTGAATGCCACTAAATTTTAAAGAAAGTGTGGACGACGGACAGACACAATGATCACAAAATACACGCATTATGTTTTTGAAAAGCGGAGATGAAAATATTACCTACGGTATGTTTAAGATATTACAATTTTCATGGTACAAATGTTACTCCAAGGAAAGTCTTGGGATCAAATGATAAAACAAGCTTGAAATTTCTCAGACTGATTATTTATCAATTTTTCTGGAGCAGGAGTCTCTGGTCTTAGTAAGCATACCCACCATCATTGATATTCAATATGCCTGAGAAGCAAGATTTTGAGTGATCTCATTACCTGCTGCTGAGAGCTCCCTGAGGAAGAGTTTAAGTTCCCTGGCGTGGATATGTCCATCTTCTGTTGCATGCTTTAAAAACATTTCCTTCACAGGGTCTGCAGGTTTTGAGGGATTTGGCTAGAATAACAAGATTAACATTTTTACCATATAATTCAGAAGAAAACTGTTATCATATGTTATTAATCAGTACAAGAAATATTTCGTAAATAGTGACATGCACATACATTCAATGATGCGTTTTTATCAACTGGTGAAATTATTGAGAAAAAAAAACAAGCCGCATGTAATTTACTAGAAAGAGTAATCAAGGGAACCAAGGTTATAGCGGTAATCAAAAGAATGTAATCCAGGGACAAAGACCAGACATGAAAAACAGACATACACAACAAAGAATATAAAGAAACTAAAAACAGACATACACAACAAAGAACATAAAGAAACTAAAATCACACATACAAAGTAACAAAAGCAAAGGAGCAACTCGGACTCCACTAAAAACTATGAGCATGGACCAGGTGCACCGGTATTGTAAGTGTCCTCTGCTTTTCTAGAAACACCCGCCGAGTTGCCCATAAAAATTCAAGTCCGGGGTAGACAAACGAGGAAAGGAAAATTATCCGTTGAATAAATCAGTTTTCATGGTGCAGATGGATACAACATAACGATCCACGAGTTCATGATGATGACCATAAAACTAGTGATGACTAGAAGAATTTTCTGCTGGACAGAGTACCCATTATATAGGTTCCCTTCTGTGGTAATATAGAAAAAATGTGTGATGCACCAGTAGCATATACATGAACTGTTAAAAGATATCACCATATTCTGCAGAAGTTTGGTATGTTATGGGTGTTTATGAACTGGATTATATCTTCATATGTTTGTCGGTAATGTGTTTTTGTGTCCTTATTTTATTGATAGCTTTATTTCGAAGAAGTGTCATCGTTCTGTTACCGTGGATTTCTATTACTTTTGTTGTCAGGGTCTTTAAAAGCTCTCTTAGATGTGTGTTTACAATTGTTGATGACTTTTTGGTAATCCCTGAAAGTATTTACTATTTTGTATTTAGATTACACGCTAGAGCATTTGTTCCATTTCACCATATCTGTTTATTTTACTATTATTTTACAGATGAAACTTCGCACGCCCAATAACTGAATAGCAATGCACTATGAAAAATACAATATGTTTTTCATTAAATATATTTATGCTTTGACCTTGCTCTTCGAAACAATCCGCGCAAATTTTTTGACGGATTCAATGAACACTGATGGATGGAAAACCGATGACCCATGATCGACCTGATTGTGGTTTTGTTCTGTAAAATGGCCGATGATCTGTAAATTTCAGACATTTTCCCATGAATCCAATAAGTGCCATATTTAGGTCACTTTGAATTTAAAATATAAACTCGACATTTTTTATTTCATTAAAAAAGCAAAAGTATCATTTAGTGAGTATGTGAAAAAAATGGAAAACTGAAACAAACCAATCCTCGAAATATATCAACTGATCAGCAGCCACATAATGTAAAAAAAAGGCGGTAACTGGTTTGCAAATTCATTTGACAGATCGATTGAAAACTGTTTGGTGATCAGTGATGGATTGTGATTAAAGTTACAAGGATCAGTTCAGATAGTGTACTCCAAGTTCGGTAAAAATTAGTAGAACAATGCGGATCTAAAAGTATTAAAAACAGTGATACAAATGGAAGAATGAAAGGAACACAGTGTTACTCCATTACTTAATAACTGCGTTTGGCACAAGAATGAAAAAAAGAAGTTTGTTTAAACGAGAAAAAAAACAACTTACATCCCCATTTGTTCCATCTTCCTCTAATAACCTGTAAATGTAAACGTCAGATTACATGTCATACCAGTCTCTGAATATTGATTTATTGATCTAGAGATCTAAAACTTCAAGAAAAAATGTGAGATACACCATATATTTTCTGTAACTCGAGTCTATTTGTTTTTACATTCATTGATAACAGGTACGTGTATGCACATCAACAAAAAAATTATTCGAACTGATATGCAATGTATAAAGCCCTATATATATATTTTGGACACTTTATAAAACATTAAACTAAAATTCTTATAAATTGGACAGACACATATATTTACATATTTCTACGACATATATTATATGCTTTACACTGCAATATTTCCATTTGAGCACCCTATACAGATTGACTGAATATTTTGCTATGATACAATACGATCACCATACAACACTAAAGCTACTCATATTACTGAGTGAATTTTATGGCGTGTTTATTTGTTGTTGCAGAATGACTACCCACCGGACATTACACTTCCCAGCCACAATAAAGTAACTCCTTTTACACTAGAAACAGGGGCTGAGTCATACCATTCACTATGGTTCTCTACTACAATATCTAGTAGCATCGCTATCCCGAGTGTGCGTTTTAATTACTATTTTTAATACAAACTTACGACAAACGTGATGACTTTTCATTCAGAATTGTAAACTTTCCTTTCATCTGTGGCAACATCCCTTCGGCTCCTGCGTATGGAGTGTTCATATCACAACTCATACATTATGCCAGAGCTTGCCAAAACTACGCAGACTTTTTGTTTCGCGCTAGAACTCTAACAAATAGGCTTCTGGAACAGGGTTATGTTGCTACAAGATTGAACTTGTGGATCGTTATGATGTATCCATCAGCACCATGAAAACTGATTTATTCAACGGGTCATAGTTCACCTTTCCTCGTTTGTCTACCCCGGACTTGACTTTTTATGAGCAACTCGGTGGGTGTTTCTAGAAAAGCAGAGGACGCTTACCCTACCGGTGCACCTGGTCCATGCTCGCAGTTTTTAGTGGAGTCCGAGTTGCTCATTTACTTTTGTTACTTTGTATGTATGATTTCAGTTACTTTATGTTCTTTGTTGTGTATGTCTGTTTTCCATGTCTGGTCTTTGTCCCTGGATTACATTCTTTTGATTACCGCTATAACCTTGGTTCCCTTGATTACTCTTTAAAAATTTAGGTTCCCATTTCTGGAGAGGTAAGATTTATTTTATGCTTTACCGAAGTGGGTGTCTCTGATAAAGATTATTTTTTCTTATCATAGCACACTTCAGTATTTAATAACTTTGTTCATGAATCTATTCCGTGGCTTTACTTTTTTCAAAACACATTTAATTTTGTGTTTAGTCTATACTTAGTTAAATAAAATGCTATTAAAATATGACGTCCTATATTCGAGATACACGAATATCCTT
The DNA here is from genome assembly GCA_037379345.1 of Perna viridis. Taxonomy (NCBI): domain Eukaryota; kingdom Metazoa; phylum Mollusca; class Bivalvia; order Mytilida; family Mytilidae; genus Perna; species Perna viridis. The sequence goes on along the minus strand of CM074514.1, from coordinate 35,900,389 downwards.
ACACAAGTCCGGCTATAATAAATGTTATTATTTATGCGTGAACTCATTATTTCTGTAATTTGGAATCTTCGTGCTATTGTCTTAGTACGTTCACCGAGATATGCATTTTATTTCTTTTGAAAAATTCTAGAATTTCACGGCCCTGCGATGTTTATAATGGCACGATTTATTGCTTTGTGATATCAAGTTCAAGATCAAATTCAAAATTTCCACAAAAATAATATATGATGCGTGTTGTAAGGTGGTTTTTCATTGCCTTTATCTAATATTGTCAATTTTGGATTCTTGTCCACTATTTCAAAGTTGTCTGCTGCACTTGAAGCATGATACTTAGTGAATGATTTTGCCCTGATGTCAATGTTGGACATTAATGTGTCTTCCTGTCTTTATTTGACTTTAGTTAATTTTGAAAGTGTGTCATCGTTCTGTTACCGCAGAGTTTGTTACATTCATTATCGGGACCTTTCAGAGCTTACTTGAAGGTGTATTTCAATTTTTAAGACATTAGTCTGCAAGTACATTATGTATTTACTATTTTTATAAAGATTATACGCTGGTGCATTTGTTGCATTGCACCATATCTATTCATTTTTCTATTCAACGTTCCTACACTTGTACAAACAGTCTAGTTTATACAGTTACAGTAAGAGCACACAAGAGGATGTAATATGTTAAAACAGCATATATTTAATAAGTTAACGTAAATAATAACTAACAATATGACATTAATGGAACATTAAGTGATATCCCACCACATAATGATAAAAAAGGGTGGGTAGGCAAAATTTAAAAAATGGCCTGACTCGTAAACTACAATTTAACCTGTAGTTTATGGTCCTTAACAATGTGGAAAGTTTTTTAAAAAAAATAATTGATCTCAAGTTATCATCTTGGTACCGCCTGGGGACAAACATACAGACGCATGGACGGACAGGCAAATTTTCAGAGGAAATCACATAATACCTCGCCACTTCTTGTTACGGGATATAAAAACGATAAAAATCACTCTTTTAAAACTAACAGTGTACTGGCTAGAAATAAATACAAGAAACACATTTAGCAAGAATTGAGAAAAAAATTAGACTCATGCGTTATATTTCAAGTCAACACACTGTTAAAGTCTATTTGGCTCACCCACTATCTGCTGGTTTTTCAGTGTACATCCGAAGTAAAAATTTGGCCTGGTCATGTGGTTTGAAGGTACTAGGTATTATAGCATAGAGCCCTGGTTGTAGCTCAAATCTTCTGGTTACCTCACGTTGGTACTCGTAAATCCCAGATCGTTTCCGTAAGATTAAAGCATGTCTTGGAGCTGACTCACCATCCAAGGGCTTCTTATAATGATTTTTCAGCTGAAAAAACAACACTGATACTTTCAAATATTTTAAAATAACGTACAGTGTTTTAAGAAAGAAAATTTTTTCGAATGTTTATCAAAACCTGAAAGATCTCGATGTATACTTTTTGTACTCATTTGGGTTTTTTAATACACCGAAATGAAACAATAGGGCATCTAATGGGACATTGAATGATACTCTGCCATGTTATGCATCTATGATACCCAAAAAGAACTAAATTTCACATTTTGTTTTAATTCTAATGGATATTGACTCCAATTCATCAAAATAAATGGAGGTAAAAACAAATTTAAGTGGCCCTAACTTTTGTGTTAATAATCCGACCAAACTGAAATCCATACTTCATCTACATTTTGATACTTAATAATTACACAAAGTCTGAAAAAGATCTTTCAATATCTTCTAAAAGTCAACCAGATAGATGGACATCCATACACAATTTTTCGGAGAGTATCACACACAACACAAGCTTGCTACTTCATGTGGTGGGGTATAAAAAAATCAATCAAAAGACAGGTGTCAATTCTTAGGAGCTTATTGTCAAGCCTATTATTTCAAGCCATAAGGCAATGTAGTAAGCCTTAATAGATAAAGTAGACCAAAACTTCGATCTGTATAGTATGTCTTCCCTTACAAACAAGCAATACAGATATTACCTGATACACATCAAAGCCAATGGCAACAGACGATTTATTGTTCATTTCTTTCTCTGTCAATGTGACAATCAGGGTACATAACCCATTGTTATCTGTTTTATCAACATCTTCTAACTGTATAAAGTATTGAGGGTTCTTCCAATAAAGATCTGAAGTAAACAAAAAATCAATTATAATACTTCTTCATTGTAAATCACAAGGATTAATGTTCATATGCATGTACCTGTCAAATAATACAACTATAAATGAAATCTTTTCCGGATATGTAGAATTAATCTTAAATTCGGCCAAGTAATTTAACTAAGTTAAAAAAAACGAAAGATATTACATAACATTCAGTGCAATGTATGCTTACTTTGATAACTAAACCTTTTATGCAATTCGGGGATGAAGAAAAAGATAAAAAAAGTCTGAAATGCAAATAAATTTAAAATGAGCAAATAAGATCAAATTAGTAAAGTAACTTTAAATCATGGTGTGTAGATATCAGTGAAGGCTTCACAACTTAGATATTCTATATATGAAAGCGTATAATATGACTGATATAAGACAACTTTCACTTTGATAAAAGAAAGACTTGATAAAGATACTGCAGCACCCACAATAATCTTGATACGGATATTACCCATCCCACAATAGACAGTGATTACCTTAATAAAGTATACTAACCACCCACAATGAATATGGGTTACCTTGACAAGAACGCAAGCCACGCTCAAAAAGACACTGACAACTTTGATAATAATACAAGCCACAACCACAATGAACGTGGATTACCTTGATAGGGATGGTTACCACACCCACCAGCTGTCAATCCTCTGATCCAAGCATCATGATAGGCTGTCACTTCCCAACTCTGCTTTCTCTACAAAACATAAATTCATTTTTATCAATAAATATGTTGTTCCAGCTGGCCTATATAAGGATGCATGCACTTCAATTTTTTTTAAGTATGTCCCTATCGCCATTAGAAGAATATAAAAATAACTTCTGTCAAAACTGTCTTTTTAACACAAAAAACATTATGCTTACAACATGCACTGAATGATGACCCAACCTAGAACAGTAAGATTTAGTGCAAATGTTACCCAAAATGTTTTAAATGTGTCCTTACAACTTAAATAAAGTGCAAATAATTTATATGGGTTGTACTCATTTGAACATGGGCTGGGATTTTATAGTTGGTTATCTAATACCAAGCTTATTAAGGTATAAATATGAATATAATGACAAACCCATGTGTATATGAGTACAACACCATACTTTACATAAATGAACTAAAGATAATTTTTTTTCTGCATCTGAATCATCCAGGGGTAATTTTCTTGTAATATATCATTTTACTTTTACAGGATGTCATATTAGAATGCCTTTTTTGGACAGCTGTGCCCATCTATTCAAATGCAAAGTAGACCGTTTATGTGTGTTTGGTGCAGTTTATTAACAAAGACCCACTGGTATCATTTCCATATGTGCATTCACCGTCAAATTGTATGGATAATGGAAACGTGACATTTCAGCCTTTATTTCTTTCCTGGCAGATAAATGGTTTGAATTTCATTGCAATATTTTGCTTTATGTAGCTTTTCGCTATATTTAGAGAATTTGAACTTCATTGTAAACTTAGCTGAATCAAGAAACTAAAGAAAGATCGACTTCCAATATGAATCATAGACTATCAGAATTCTCCAGTCTTGACAATTCAATGATGATAAAAAAAACTCGCTAAAACTCATGTTGAAAATAGCGTCATTTAAAATATCGCGACTGGAGAAATCTGATAGCCCGTTCTTCACAATGCAAGAAGCTACAATTAATAAATATCTTACCTCATCATTGGCTATTTCTGAGGTCAAAGAGTCAGGCTGTAGATGGCACAACTGAAGTTCATCAAAATTCCGTAAAACATCAAGGAATGGAATCCTACAGAATACAAGTAATGGAAACATTTATGATATGAAGTTACAACACCTACAATGACAATATCCAGGGGACAGAGTTATCTTCCCTTAATTAAATGAAAATCAGTTAATTAAGAAGGTAGGCCTAAGATAAGGGACATAACTCTTAATAATCATTAGAATGTTTGTAGTCAGCATTTTACATCAATCTCATGTAATCATCAAAGTAACTTGGTCTGATCTCATTCTGTTTCAAATAAAAGCTTGATAGGTTTTGGTGAAATTGAATATGATACAAACATATCACTGTTTTCAAGAGTTATGTTCCTTACCCTAGGTCTACCTCCTTATATATTCAACGCCATTCAACTTTGACCCTATAATACCTTTGTCATAAAGATCATTTCATCAATCAAATATTCTTTTTATCTGTTTTCTTTTCAAGCTATATTAATCAAAACCACAAACATCCTCATTTTTGGTATTTAAATAGCAGTAAGTCGAATAAGGATTTGTAATACAATTTGAACCTAAAGTACATTTGCAAATCTTGTCATAATGATCATCTCATCAATAGAAAGTTTCTTTATATCTGTCATAAGATCATTTCATCAATCAAATATTCTTTTTATCTGTTTTCTTTTCAAGCTATATTAATCAAAACCACAAACATCCTCATTTTTGGTATTTAAATAGCAGTAAGTCGAATAAGGATTTGTAATACAATTTGAACCTAAAGTACATTTGCAAATCTTGTCATAATGATCATCTCATCAATAGAAAGTTTCTTTATATCTGTCATAAGATCATTTCATCAATCAAATATTCTTTTTATCTGTTTTCTTTTCAAGCTATATTAATCAAAACCACAAACATCCTCATTTTTGGTATTTAAATAGCAGTAAGTCGAATAAGGATTTGTAATACAATTTGAACCTAAAGTACATTTGCAAATCTTGTCATAATGATCATCTCATCAATAGAAAGTTTCTTTATATCTGATTACGGTTTTCAAGTTGTAATTATCAAAATAAGCCAAAACACAGAAAAACCTTTAATTCACAATTACTTCAATAACGTTTCTTATAAAACTTCGAACAAATGACTTTTGAGCTCTTCAAGAAGTAAAGTCACATTTATTTTCCAGTAACTTTTAATTTTTGAGATACACTTAGGAATTGATGATGTTACCCCTGTGGTCAAAAAAATAAAAATGGGGACAGTGTTTTATACTTGATTTGCATAGTCGACACAAAAGTAGATACCCCAAGGATGCTGGTGTCCAATTTTGTAATAATCTAATGAGATATTTCAGACGAGATGATTTATGAGAGTTAACAACAGACGATGGTGGACACAAAGTAATAACAATAGTTCATATGGACCTTCAGTCAAAAACTGATCATTCAGCAATTGATCACCAATCAGTAGCTTATCGGTCAGCAATTGGTCACCAATCAGTAGCTTATCAGTCAGCAATTGGTCACCAATCAGTAGCTTATCAGTCAGCAATTGGTCACCAATCAGTCAATTATCAATCAGCAATTTGTCATTGATCAATTAGAAATAATAGTAACCAACTATTTAGCAGTTGTATAATAAAACCCACTTTTAAACAATTTATTTTCATGATTATTTTCCATGCTTTACATAAAACATTTTATTTCAATGCGAGCCTTCAATATAATTCATTTTCAGGATTTATTAAGCCTAGCAAAATTGATTTTGTTTGCAGCTTATCTTCTATCAACTGTTTGTATTGATCTATATAAACTCAGTAGTTATTATGAAGGAATATTCTTTGCTTTTGGCACCATCTATCATAAATTAGTTGCCCACCAAAACTCCCCATCTTCACGAATAACGATTCCCAATTTTGATCTAGCTTCAGCTGAAATGCTTCGGATTTCTTCAGAACTGAAAAAAAACAAAGAATACCAGATTTAGTACTGACAATTTTGTTTCAGGAATTATATCAATTCTAGCATGATTCCTTGGTTCAAGGCATTGACATTGAATAAGAAAGCAATACTAAATATTTGGTCCAAACACAATTACAGTAACTGGTTAAGACCAATAAGTGCATAGTACAATTTACAAAACATAAGTATACATATAAATAATTATACAGTTGTCCAGAAATATATTTCAGTGTTAACCTACAGGAAAAAACCATTGAGATCAATATACAATTACAAAACGTGAAATTTATGAGACAAATGGGGGAAAATAAGTGAAAAGTTCATAGACCAGCCATGATAGACCTTACTTCGGGTAAGTTCTGAATAAATGATGATAGTCCATTTAACATTTTGTACCCAGTATTCATTACTATTTTAATGAATTTTTCCCCATTGAGGTTGATGCAATTTTTATTATAAAGATAACAGCGTTTTACCAAATGTTCCCACTGTAATACTAATAGGATGATTGATTGGAAAGAGTGATTAACCAAAATATTATCACGAGTGCCCAAGAACGCCTAGATTTAACAAGTGCGTGGAACTTGTTTACACACGAGTTAAATCCTCAAGTGTTCTTTGTACGAGTGATCATATTTTGGTTATTCACGATAACCAATTGATTATCCTATTTATTATATAGATTTTCTTCATAATTTTAACATGAAGTTAAATTCTGCGATTGGCGAATTAATATCAAAATTGTAACGTTTTAGCTGGAGAAAGTCCGTGAGTGAAATAATCGAATTTATTTCAGTGTGAATTATCGAAATTTATTACACTGGGAACATTCGATAAAACACTGCTATCAATGTAGTAAATTGCGATAATTCACACTGTGATACAAATTCGGTAATTTCACTCTCAGACTTTCTCCTGTTAATACGTCACAACTTTGATATCAATCCATCGATCACTGAATTAAAATTTGTTTTGAAAATATCGATAAATTATGAAGAAAATCTAGATTATAAATATGATAATCAATTGGTTACCGTCAATAACCAAAATATGATCACTCGTGCCAACAATTTAACGCTTGAACATTTATCTCGTATTCACTCGTTACATCTAGGCGTTCTTCAGCACTCGTGATAGTATTTTGGTAATTCACTTCTTCCAATTAATTTTGCTGTTATTATTCGCTGTAGAAATCAACACTGGCAATAACAACATCATACCATTTAACGACCTCAAAATTTTGGCACTCTAATGACAGTTACTATAAAGCTGGTTTGGTTAAGACAGGGTTCCGCTTGACGAAGTTCAAAATACATTTAAGTAGCAGTCTTTGTAAGAATCATGCAAATACTGTAAAATGTGATACACCCTAAAATAGGCTACATGTTTTTATTTTTGTAATTAAGTTTCTATATTGGTCTATATGATGAAATGTATAATAATCACTCCAATCTGTCTGCTCTTAGGAGAAAGTCCACATAGAAAACCCAATCATTTCTATTGTATTTTAGTGTCATTTACAGAGTTATTTCTCTTAATTTTGAATTCTACAGTACGTTCTATATATTTTTTAATCTCCTATGAACACGGGTTATATGAAAAGTCTCATGTTACTTTCTGTTTACTATGACATTTTAAACAAAATATCAAAAATAAAAACATGTAGGCTTTCCAACTATGAATCACATTTTGCATGCTTCTTATCTGGAGTGCTACTTAAATTGATGTAGAGGGACTTTAAAAAAAAATGTTTGGTTTAACCAGGTTTTCAGATTATTCAGTGTTCGGTTTAATTAGGTTTCACTGTAATAAGACCTAGCCTGATACTTCAATTACTTACTGGTCTGACCAGCTTCCTTTCCATTCACTTTTTCCCCATGGATTTCTAAGACGTAATAATTGCACTTTATTCCCTCGATATGGCACCTAAAACAATTTAATATCTAAGTTTAGAATCCTTATACATGATGTTGGGAAACCTAAAAAGTCAATTATTCTGTACAAAATATGCAAAGTGGTGAATTCTTGTGAGGCGCAGAATTAGTCAAAACTATAATTATTTAAGGTTAATGATTTCAATATTTTAGTTTATTCCATTCAAGGTCCTCCTGAATTATCTCAGGATACCCACAATTCGATTTTAGGACCTCCTGAATTATTTCAGGACCTCAACAAATAATTGTTCGTTTTATTTCAAGACCTCACAGTTCGATTTCAGGAGCTTCTGAAATATTTCTGGAGGTCCTGAAATCAAATTGATCAAATTGTGGAGGTCCACTTCAAAAGTCTAGAACCTTCCACTCTTGAAAGTATTTTTTTTAAATTTGGACTCCTGTTGCAAAGAAGGACTTGACTACTTCCTATATTCTATACCTACAATTAGGAGAAAATATAATTCACAAATGAAAGAGATATCATAAGGTGTATGTAAACATGTTTTCTGTCTTTGATAAAATCAACGAGTGAAAGTCTAAAGACAATACAGGAAGAAATAACCAAAACTCTAAAACAATCCGACTTCAGAGGTCAAAGTTCTTTTTTTTATTTGTCAGGACTTTGGTTTCGGAGTTTGATGTTTTGCCCGAAAGACAATTGGCAAGTTCTACATTTCCTTGAAATCACTTGGTTATAGTTTATTTTAGAGATACATGTACCATGTACATGTATATTAGAAATTTGTCATACCCTTATAAAGATTATACATGTCACTCATGTTGCTAGATTTCATGAATGTTATCATCAGCCTTTTACGTTGGCTGCATCCTGGCAGAGTATGCTTTTAATAAACCCTTTTGTGCTAACTTTGGGATAGTCGATGCGTAGAGCATGCTCAATATACACTTCCGCGAGGAAAATTCTTTTGTTCTACCCAAGCTCTACCTCACGGAAGTGTATAATGAACATGCTCACCAACTTATCACGAAAGGGTCTATTCTATAAAATACCTTTTTGACTATTAGTGAATTTGAAGATTTTCGTCTGTGATTCAAATAAGAAATTTTATATAATGAATCACCCCAGTCAGGACATACAAAAAATGTTCACTTTATTTAATGGAACTATTAGGTTTACCACAGCTATTCCAGTGATACTGTATGCATGTCCCATGAACAGACCATTCTGCATTTCTACTTCTCGACTTGTGGCGCCATCAGGTAACTTAAATAAATTATTGGAAAAATGAAATTTATTGGGCAACTTCAAAACTGAACTGAAAACTTAAGCTGAAATCAAAACAGTTTTTTTTCCGTCTTGAATACATCAAGCATTTATTTTCTGAAAATAATGTCCTTTTAATTAATGAAATATAAATGAAATAATAAATGTAATATTAATCATTAATTAAAATCCAGCCCCCCCATTTTCCAAATGAATACCAAATAAATATGAATCATAAACCCTCAAAGTCATTTAGATGGAAAGGAGTTCCGGATGGGACATAAGTTCATGCTTTGCATCATGAAACCCTGAAAGTAATTCAGCTGTTTATGCTAAACAGGTGCACAATGGTGTCATGTGATAAGAAATGTACCACAGTTTCATTTAATTCAGCAGTTTTTGAGAATTTGGGCATTAAAACTGAGGATGAATGGAGGATCAGACAACATGATGCTACATACATTCCTCTTTTTAAAGAGAATGGTATTAATATGTACCTACATGTATACTGGCACCCATCAGCGAATTCATCTGGTAACTTTTCCATACTAAGTCATACAAATTCTTTGGTATTTTAGATTTGTCTGTCAGATCTATCCATTCTGATATTGCACCGGTGAGATCAACAATGGCATCTTGGAGTTTACCGCCATCTAAAGCTTCATAGTTACCTCTTAATCTGTACAAATATAACAAAGCATTCAACATAAACATAGAAAGTTAATATAGTTACCTCAGATAAAGAAACAACAGTGTAACTTGTCTAAACCGAAACCTGTATAATCCAAAAACCTAAATAATCCAACCACCTGTCTAAACTGAAACCTGTATAATCCCAAAACCTGTCTAAACTGAAACCCAAATAATCCGAAAACCTAAAAACACTTTTTAAGTCACTTTATATTTTGAACCTCAGTAAACCAAACACCTGTGTAAACCAAACAAAGTCTATACTGTCCAAAAGGGGTTCGGTGAAGGCAGGTTTCAATGTATTTCAAATTTCCATAGTGGTAAAGGGTAGTACAAAGTACATGTGAAATACAGAGTTATGGAATTTGATTTTTTTTTTTTTTTTTTTTTTTTGGTTCAAAGCAACTTCTAAAAGGTCATGAAATTGGCGAAGAATATACTCCTGAGACGTTTATTAGAGGTATAGTATGTTCATAAACCGAACTGACTTGAACAGCAGTGATGAAGTTTTACTTTACTTTAAAGACACAACTTCATCGCAGCCAAAAAAGCTTAAAGTCTGTGGATTATTAGGATCAATGTTGTCACCCCTTTTCATGAATGACAGCTGACATAATTATGACATTACAATAAAACTAGAAAAGCTGTGAAGCTGGGTCACTAAAGGATACTCCTTAACTCCCATCCAAATCGTATGGTTAAACAATAAAAAATGTGGAAAAGGAAGTTGATGTTGCACGAGCCGGAAACTGAATAAAAGATATAGCATAGTACTCCTACAATGTAGGCGGTTGGAATTTCCCAACGTTAGAATGGCACCAAGTGATAACATAACTTGCAAGACAACCTCTAGCATGGCTGGAATAATATCATAGTATCAAGAGGCTATAACGAGTATCACTATGCAGACATATGAACATAATTATTATATACGGCTGTTTTCAAAGCAGTGTTTAAAAAATTAATGTATGTACAGTTTATTCCTGAATCAGACATATCAAACATACTTTGCATAAGCCTTTTCAAGTAAAGCCGGCCAGAATTCATCAGGATCGCGTCTGTTTCTGCCATAGATGAGACGTGTACCATCAGCTGTTGGTAAAAAGTCATCAATGACAATCTCCACCCATTTCCCATACCACCAAAAGTTAAATCTAAATATACCTAAAAAAGAAAATAAGAATTTGCATATCAAAGTAAAATAAGCTGTTGAAACAAACAAGAGGATATGGTGTTAATGGGAGACCCAACAATGGATGTCACATGCCTTATTTTGTTTCCAAAATAAATCCCAAACTCATGTTTTCTAAAAAAAAAAATGAATGTCGGTTCGTAGTCCAGAAATGAAAACAATGAAATACATTACACAGAAAGTACTAGGCGCTTTTAAAATAAAGGGAAATAACTCTTTAATCTGTTCATAATTAGCTGGTTTAAAATTGTCTGCTTTCGAATCAGAACAATCCCTGTTCTTTTCGACATCATAATCAATTTAACATTACATAAAAACAAAAATATTTGTGGAATAAAATTTACTCCATGTCAGCCATATTATACGATCTGCCTGCTTTCTACATGGCCACTCGTCAGTCTCTCTCACCTACAGTATATGTTCCAATGTAAGAATCAGGCAGACTGCGTTACACCTAGGTTATTTCTGGTAGATTTTTTTTTACTTAAATATATTCAACAAATATAGATTTTTTTTTTAAACGCAAGTATCAATATCTGAATAATAATTTTTCAATTTTTAATATTAGGCAAGTGTAACCTGTAAGAGGACGATGTTGAATATATTGACAGACCTAATTACACCAACTAGGATAAATAGTTCTGACATAATTTAAGAAACTTTATGACACGAGTTCTCAGTGCTTCTAAGATCGCATTGATTACCATTATGAGGACTTTGTCCTCTATTACTTAACAAAGTTTTCAATCTTGATGCATGAAAATGTTTACACGTATCAAATGAACACCATTCAATTTTTAATATCTTCAAGATTAGCGAAATATATAAGACTTTTCAAGATTTATTTCTGACCTTCTTTAGTTATAACATGTATATCAGCAGATGCATGACAACACAAAATCTGATCAATAGAATGTTACAATACTTAAACTTCAAAAGAATGTATTTACTTTATGAGGATATACAACAATAAATTAAACATAGTTTTGGGATTCAATCTGTCCTTAATTGACTTAAATGTCATTACCTCCTTACAGCTGCAAATGTACCTACATTGTCATCGAAAGAGTTAACATTGTTAAACAGAACCTGTCATGATAAGTATGGGACAGTCAATGCGTATGATGCATGTCTGAGACATTATACTTCTGCGAAATAACCTGCAGTTAAAACGAGTGGGTCTAAATTAAAATATATATACAGTGGCGTAGCAGCCCATAAGTGATACTACAGAATGAGTAAAGTATCATGTTTTGTATACAGTTTCTACAGACATTTTAGGTACTGTATGCCCTACCAATGAAAACTATTAGTACTGCTCTAGCAGGACCTGCATGCCCGTATTAGGCCCTACGCCACTGTTATACTCCGCCTATGGTAAGGTAAGTATAAAGCCTAAATACTTCTTATGTATTTTAACTTTTATAAATACATTCTAAAGTACCTGCATAATCTTTATCAAAGTCTTGATCGGTAGGTACACATCGGTATAGAAGCTTCGGTATTGTAGATACTACAGCTGTTCCTGCTATAAACCAACAGTTACCTACGGAGAGAAAAAAATTACTGTGTGTCATAAACGACAGGATATATTAAATGCTTCAAATAAGGTTCTGCCCTGGACCCACTGGGTTCACTTTGTACCTTCAGCGGTACCAAAACCTCTTATCAAAATTGTGTGCCACCTCAGGCTTTTATAGCACTTGTCAAAAATTGACTAAATAAACTTAAGGGTAAGTACAAGAAAATAGTGTCGACATGTTAAGCACTGGTTATTTTTAATGCCTTATTTGCCCATAAGCCAAGCAATTCAGCTTTGTAATTTGCTACATGTACATTTGTACATGTAAGTGTCTGTTTATGGCACAGATGGGTAATAAGTACTGTCTTCACATCATTGAATTAATTGTCCTATAATTTTGTAGATCAAATCAGATTAAATTAAAGTTTGCATACAAAATCGTATGTCTCCCCCATTCCAGAGTTTACAGATGTACAACTCCCACAAAATGAATCAATGAATCATAAATTCCTGAAAATATGCCCAACTGCACACCATATTAGCCCTAACTAACTACAAAGTGTCATAAAGTACAAATTTGGTGCAGTAAGACCACCCTTAAAATAATGTTTGTTTCCTAACTCCAGGCTTTGGATACAAATCTAGGTAGGAAGAGAAAATACCCCCCTTCCAACTTCACATGAGTCTGTAAAAATCACGATCAAATGCTTTAAATTTTTTTTTAAAAGTCTTGTCAGAGAATGACAACTGAATTGTCTGGGTAGGGCCGACTTTTATGGGTAGGTAAGGTAAGGGGACACACACTCTTTTTAAATTTTAGCCTAGTTTTAGGCTACGGTTTATTGTATAAACATAAATGAGTTTACGGAGTAATTAACCCCACTTGCATCATGGCATGATTTTAAATTATCTCCCGTTATAACCATTATACACGTACTATCATGAGTGATTAATTTTTTGCTCATGGCCCGAGCAAAAGAAACTGGAAAATAAATTGCCACAAATAAGTCTCATACATATACATATTTGTGGATGACATAGTGTTAGGCAATAAATTAGATTTACATCCTTAATCCAAAAAAAGATAAGTATTATCAACCAATACATGATGATATACATCAGTCCTACATTGTAGCAAAATTTTGAGTGTGTAAATCCGATTTTTTAGTGTTTTATTATGGTTATTAATTTGTTTATTTTTGACTGCGTCCTTCAATATTTCTGTACAATTAAGGAATTGCTGGTACTCTTAGAAATCCTAGTGAGGTATAAAAATTAAAGGGTGTAATTCGAAATTTTGATTGCAGAATAAACATTTTGAGTGTAAGTTTAAATCACAATTTATTCCAATACTTTTGACGAGAACGGTGTGCCATATATCTCTTGTGCAATCTACACAAGTTATCAAAATGAATAGAAACAGTTGAACAAAACCCAGTGTATCATTAGAAATTTAAATGAGCTATGTTTTTTTTTAAGTCACTGACAAGTTTTTTAGGCTCTTAAAATACAACTTCACTATAACTTTAAATAATTTTGAAAAGTTTCATGAAAATCAAGATTTTTGATTTTTTAAAATGATCAACCAATTACGTCATTTAAGATATTATTTCAAAGATTAAGTAGCAGTCTTTGTAAGAATCATGCAAATTCTGTAAAATGTGATACACCGAAAAAAAAAAGGTCACATATTTTTATTTTCGTTATTATGTTGCTTTAAAGGTCTATATGATGACATTTATAATTACTCATTTTAATCTGCTCTTAGAAGATAATCAACAGTTTCCATTGCATTTTAGTGTCATTTACAGAGTTGTGTCCCTTAAATTTGAATTCTACAGTACATTCTATATAATTTTTAACTTCTAAGAGCATTTGTAATATGAAAAGCTATATCTTAATTTCTGTCAACTATAACATTTTAAACAAAATATCAAAAATAAAAATATGTAGGCTTCCCAACCATGTATCAAATTTTGCATGATTCTTAGTTGGAGCACTACTTCAATCTTGTACACAATAATACACTCTTCTACTTAGATTTTGTTTGCTTATGCAGGTATTGTACACACAAAAAGGCATAAAACGAAAAACCTGTCTAATGTAATTTGAAATCACCTTCGTATTGAAAAATAAGTACATGTAAGGTTTTGACAAGATTACGTAAGGTTTGAAATGGACTGGAGCTACTATGAAAGAAACTGCAGCAAATGTATGTTTAGACAGATTTAATTTGTTAAATGCAGGACTTGTTTCATACAGTTTCCAAAACGAAGTTGCATGTATTGTCGTGCTAGGCATACTCCACTCGTACAAGAAATTGACAACAAAAAGTAGTAAAAATCGATCTCTTACAACGTATGAAACACCTATATAAAGCCACACACCAAATTTAGAATAGATCCATCCATTGGGAGCCGAGATTGTAGTAACGAAAAATTTCCCCATCATTCAATATACTGACAAATGAAAAAGTCCCATGAAACATGAAGTAGAAAGTTGAATAGCATCCGAAATTGCTTACAACTTATACCCCATTTATATGAAATCATACACCAAATTTTAAATCAATTTGAAGCCAAGATGCTTGCAATTCTGACAAAATTTGGACGGATGGATATACCAACCACACGCGTTGAGATGGAATAAAAAATATACAATTTAATTATTAAATGCAATTTGTTAACATTATGCGGGTATTTATTCTTTAATGATTTTTATTGACACTTCCCAAATTAAAAAAAAGAAAAAATATACCCAAATTTAGCCATAATTTTCAGGGGGACGTCTTCATTTTCAAGAAGACTCCTAAATTTTAATCTTTTGTTATCATGTGTCATGTGAATAAACATGTGTAATAATTGTTTTAAGGTGCCAAGACTTTACAGAAAGTCTTCTCATTACAAGAAATATAGAGGATTGGTTTTCTCTGGGTATTTTTTCTAGCCCTACGAATTGGAAATATTTCAAGACCTGTAAGCATAATCTTGAATAGAATTGATCCATATATTTTTTACCGTTATATGTCAATGGGTTTTCATTCAGCAATACCTAAAATTCGCGCATGGGCAGGTCCGTCAGATTGCATTGCTGTAGCGTCGTCTTTATTTGATTGGCTGTTGTACGAAATGCGTAAAAATATCAGAGGGTTTCATTAAAAAGGTAAATAAGTGCTTTACAAAAAAGTTTGCATTGAAACAGGCAAAGGTGTAAATGAGTAACGGATATATGGAAAGTGCTATACTTTTCAGTTTTCTTCCGACGCAGTTCCGATTTTTACCATTTGACCTTAAAGTCATCAACTATGGAAATGCAAGTCACCTGATCGCAATTCTATTTCTCGATTGGCCAAATACTGATAACTTAGGGGCGTTCGAAAATACTGTATCAAAAATTGAAATTGCGTTGCAGCGTGCCAAGTGTAATTT
Organism: Perna viridis; assembly: GCA_037379345.1. Lineage (NCBI taxonomy): Eukaryota > Metazoa > Mollusca > Bivalvia > Mytilida > Mytilidae > Perna > Perna viridis. The sequence continues at coordinate 35,884,561 of CM074514.1, read as the reverse complement.
TCTTGAATGAAATGTAGACATTTTTAAGTGAAAAGAACAAAATTTGACTGCGTCGGCTATCCTATTATAAAAGATAACACCTGTTGTTATTGTGTTATATATAATTACCTAACGCTCCTTGGTACAGATCATGTCTGGATAAACCTACTTTGACTAATCTAGGATTTGCAACCAGTTCCTGTAAATAACAATGAAATAAGTGAATACACAAGCCTTAGGAAAATTGTTTTCCTGGTTCTTGGTCAGTGTAAAAGTTGATAGACAGTGGCAATAATATACGGAAAAACAATTGAAAAAAAAATGCTAGAAACTAGTACATTCACCCAAAACCTGATAAATATTTTTTTCATGCACATGTGCTAGAATATACTTGAGCTATATGGGGCTTATTAAAACATGAGATTGAGTGTCAAAAAAATATTAATGCTGAAAAGCTATACCATGAGCAGAACTCACTAACAGATAAACGGTGCCTTGTCTCTGTGGTAGGGATCGGCAATTGATAATTTTCTCCTCAACACTTTTTTGCCCCTTTCAAAGGCCGTAAGGCCGAAAAAGTTTTATTTACATTTTATTTATATGTAGTTCCTTTTTAACCTTTTAAACGTGGCTATTGTTTACTTATTCCTTCTTCTCACCAACGGATACCCTTATTTCTCTACTTTCACAAAAAACTCCCTGTCTGAAAATTAAACCCCTTAAATTAAATGTACCTCCACGTATACCTACTGACAAAGCTACATGTAATCCTTTATGCTTTTTTATGGACGACAGGTCCTTTTTCATTTTTTTTGCTCAAATTCGGGTTTGTTTGGGTATCATTTTACCACATGATGCCATAGATATAATCTCACATATCGATACACTTTTTCCTTTATTCAACCAATTTACTTCAACTTTATATGTATGTTATAAACATAGTATGTTCTGACTTAACACAGTGTAGTTTATATACTTTCACATAGAGAATAAGGCGTAAATGGATTTGTCTTCATTAGACATTTTGTAGATTAACTTCATCCTTGGATTCATGTTCTATATCGATTTGGGTAAATATTTCATTTTGAAAATGCAAACCCAGGTAGTAAAATAATGGAGTAACAACCGCTATCTTTACAGAATACATACTTCTAATATTTCGGTCAGTTTACATGACTTTAGCTATTGGAGACTCATTATATTCCATGTTACAAAGTAATTTAATATTTTGAAGGACGTTCTTAAAATGGTTGTTGATTTGCTGTTTAAAAAGAACATTTGCTTTGTATAAAGTAAAGCCAGGGCTAATTTTTTTATCATATTCATTTAAATGTTCTTTATTGATTTTCAATTTCCTCTGAGTTGCAGTCTGTACATAAACGTTCTGAAACCGGGATATTTCTATGCCGTCATTTTGCTATCATTAGAAAATGGGACCTAATCATCATATTTGATAAGCACGTTCTGAGACTGATATACATCGGAATTATGACTTAGTATATTTCTTCATATTTAATATATTTTCACATGCATTTTTGCATATTTGATAAACGTAATACAGGATGTAAAAAATGAAACGTTAATTCATTATCACAAATGACAATAAAGTTATTTGACTTGTATTTAAATTGCATGACTATTATGTTCCTATTGAGTAAGTTATATCAGTCCGGCCAGTGAATAATGCACGTGGGCAATGTTCACTAGTAGAGATGATAACCCTTTTCCGGTTCCGGTTTTCGAATAGCACGTGGTGTGCAACCAAAACGTTTTCAGTGTTTAAACTTAACGGCAAGTACATCTCAAGCGCGTTTTAGAATTTTCTAGTTAAAGCATATTCTACATTCGATTCATTGCCAATCGGAACTACACAGACTTTTGTCTTACGCAGAACAATTTTTTTTAAGTATTACTGCGAAAAGATGTCAAAATGAAGCGAAGTGAAACGAAATTTTGATTTAATTGAAAATATCAATTATAGAATAATAAAATAGACTGGCCCCAAAATTATGAACTATGATAAAAATAAATAGATAAATGAAAGTTCGACGGTATATAATTTTAAATTTTAATATTTACAGTCATTGTAAACTAGACATTGCCCCTAACGGGACTAATACCACTCGCAGCCTGTTGAACACTGTTTTGCTGAAAGCTGCGTAAGTTCCAACAGTAACAATTTCTACTTTTGATCAAACATAAATTCCTGATAATATGCACATCCCAATATGGTATATTAACACCGCATTAAGTTTCAAAACAATCCGGCAAGTCGTTGAGGAGGGGCTGTGGATAACGCACCAGACCAAGCTTTGCTTAAAACGCTTAAGTCCCAAAGTCATCAACTGATCAATGAATCTTGGCCTCGACTTTTAATACATACAACATTATTTTGCGTGCTTCTTTTGTTGTTGTTGTTAACTGTCGTTGAGGTTTTTTGTTTTTGTTTTGTTTTGTTTTGTTTTTGTTTTTTTGTTTTTTTGTTTGCTTTGCTTGTTTGTTGTATACTGTTGTTGTTTTTGTTGTCATCATTGACTTTGCGGATTCCGCATGCGTAATGTTTACTTTGCAATTACTCTGTATGCTAGGGGTATCAATTTTGTGTCCAAACATATTATCCGCCTACACCACCATGGCCAGATGGAATTTGGATAAACTTTCATTGATGGTTATTAGGAAATGCCAATTGTACATGACTTTGTGCCCCTACAATGTACTATTTCGATTTTTACTCTGGACGATTTTAGAGGTTAAAGAAACGGTGGTCCGATGGTATTCAAAAAATATAATAGAATGTGAAACATTTTTTTCAATCTTTCAATAAAAAGAGAAAACGTGAATGCCTTATATTTGTAAATATTAGTTTTAATATGCATGACATGCTTCAAAGTTCTTTAGATCACAGCCATGTTAAAAACGTGATAAACACATGACCAACATTTCGAGCAACTCATAGGATGTGTCCATTAAATTATGAAGAAACTAGTATTACTAAAATCGAAATAAATCATGGAAATAATGCGACATTAATGGCCAGCCCGTGGTAAAACAGTGATAAAATGGAGTTCCGTGATTTATTTCTTTAATATTCTACTATAAGTCTCGCCCAGCCTATATACTACACCCCCGCCCCCCCCCCCCAAAAAAAAAAAAAAGAATTATAATCCAAATAATATAATCCAAATTTGAAGAATAACGACTCGGCAAACTCTAGGCAATAGTTAAAAGAAGGAAATTCCATATAACAAATCAAAATATCATAACAAAAACCGGAAAATTGGAAACAATCGCATTGGTCCTGATTTGGAAGAGGCATTTCTGATGGAATGACATTGGATGGATGACATATGCATAGACCTTTTTGTGGTGAGTTGAAGAGCATGTTCATTATACACTTCCGCGAGGTAGGGCTTAGGTAGAACAAAAGAATTTTCCTTGTGGAAGTGTATATTGATCATTGACTAAAGGGTCTGTTGTTACATTCACAATATTTCAAGACTAGACCGACTTCTAAATAGCTTTTCTTGTTGGCGATGCCTTTATGCATATAGATAAAGTGTAAGTCAATTACGATATATTTCGAAGAAAAAAACACATTTATTAAAGGTACATGAAGCGTTATGACGAGCGAATTTTTAAGAGATATCTGAGTGAATTTCTAGTTAAAAAACATGGACCCAAATTGAAAGTACAAAATATAGTTATGTAAAGGTGACATAAAAAGAAACGTTTGATGATTCTGACATCGGGGAAAACCGATTTTTAAGGATATTTTACGCCTTAAATCGTTTTGAGATCTATAATATTTGATAAAGGTGTGAACCAATAAAGTAACACAATAAAGAGATGATAAATAGGTCATCAGGTAGAAATAATATAGACAAAGTATGCATCTATCGAACAAGTGTAGATGACCTTTGAAAATTTTCATACTGTTAAACAGTGTAGTATTGCTTTTATGATGACCTTGATCAAAAATTTGTACAATATTTGTCAGCAAGGAACATGTCAATAATTTGGAAACAGTACCAATCGAAAACGTAACAAACAAGTTCATGGATGCGTTAGATTATCGTTTTCTACATTATAAATCCCTAATGACGTAATATCAATTGCGGGCTATACTATTCAAATGCTAGTTTTTACATGTTTCACAGCCAAACATAAAAAAGTTTGCTTAGGTTGCACTGTACAAATGAGATTCAGGTGCACTGTTTCGTACACAAAACTGACCCGGTCTAATTTTGTAAAACTTAAAAATAAAAGGTGAAACTTGGTGGAAATATTGATTGTGGGGAGTAGAGCATTCGTACTTGAACAGATGCAATAACTGTGAAGATAAAGAGGTGTAAAATGCATACTTTAAGCTATCCGGAAAGATTCAGGTCCTCACCTGATTAGGTCTCTTCCCTGTACCAACTGGCTGTTTTTCAAAATGCAAAATTTCGCACGAACTTTAAGAATTAAAATCATGAACAAATGAGCAGAAAAAGGTACACTTTTTAATTGCTTTTTACAATAATACCATGCTAACTTACTTTTTCTGGCAGTTTTTAAGTGCCTGATATTTTAGAAAACCTGTTTTTTGACAATTATTTTTGGGAAGGCACCCAAAATTGGCTATGAAAACTGATGTATAATTTTATTAGGTTACCATGGCTACAGATTTTCATAACAAAATAGAAAATAATATCTATCTGTTTTTCAAGGATCTCCATAATGTAAGGTTTAGAAAAATATATATACTTTTTACAGGAAAAAATGTTGGATTTGCCTGTTTAAGTGTCTCAATTTAACTTTATTAGCACAAATTGTCAGAAAGTTATCTCCAGTGACATATCTCTATAGTGGAACCTTATTGTCAGTTCCCCAAAACACTTAAAAAAAAAACAAAAAAAAAAGTTGGGAAACAGAATGATTCGTACTTGACGAGTTCATGGAGAGGGTTCCGGGAGTTGACCCGCCCTATTCTTGTCGGAACATTCTTTTTTGATAATTTAGTTCAAAATTTTAGCAAAAGTGAGCAAATGACAGCCTGCATGGAAGCGTTTTTTCTTTACTTTCTTGAATGGAAACCCTGCCCCTTTTAGAAATCTATGAATGAACCGCCCGAACCGTTGGACAGATCGAGACTTTTAACTATTTAGTTGTCATCGTCCTCATTATCACCCGATATGACAACCGCTATCTGGTATTTTGAACAGCCGTATTCATCAGCATCAAGCGCTCAATCAAAATATGTTTTTTCTAAAAAAAAAAAACTGTTGTGAAAGTCACCCAGCCTGGCGAGGAAGTAAATGAAAGTTGGTTTGCGTAGCCTTAGCAAAAACTTGAGTGACACAGATATGACAAAACAGTTTTCTTTTGAAATAGACCAAAAGAAAAAAAATCAAATACAATTTTCTTTCATCCGTTTATTAATAAAATCAAATATTTTTTCTACTGGCAAGATAACAAAAACGATGTGGGCGGGATGACATAGTTTTATTCTGTCATATCTAGTTAAAGAGGTACCCGTAAAAAGGGTATTTGGAAACCGTGAAGGAAAAAAAAAACATTTCAGCGATGGGCAAAACCGTTGAAGCACAAGTTCTGGGTTTTGTGACTTTTTAAGATTTTGGTGGGGAACCTTAGCGTAAATGTATACACTAAATACAACGCTTCAAGCTATAAGACGTCCTTTACAAGTATATCTATGGTGAAATCAATCTTCCAATGAAGATATACTGCAAATAAAACTGTTAAACATATGATTAATGTGCATGTAAATACTAGCCATCTTTTCATAAATATTCATTACTCATTGTAAAAATACGGTGGATGAAGTCGCATGGGTGACAGTCTAAACATTTAACAATGTCAAAGGTACAACTGAAGAATCACCCCGCGGTACAGATGAGGTAGGAACCGACTCCCATTTATGATAGGAACGAAGCCTATAGGAAATTTTCTATTATTGGGTATTTTAATAAAGTGTATCTTTCATCAGTCGTATGCCCAGTGTTTAAACATATTAAGAACTGCATGTTTCAACTTAACCCTTTTCGAATTAAGTGAGTGTTCTGTTAAGAAGGTGTTTGGTTTAGCCAAACCATCAGGAAACATCATCTGATAGAGGACAACTAGAAATGGGTCGTTTGTTTTTTTTACATATTTATAACAAAATATATACACGTATTTATCTTCCCCAGAACGTCTTTAAAAGCTAATTAATTAAAGTACTTATATATGCGTGTACAATATTTTTAGCTTTGAAAGTATCAATTAATATATCTAAGTGAACTGTACATTCTGTAAATACAAAATTGTGCGACACAAGGTCATTCCATTAGGTCTTCGGCAGTTCCTCCTCAACATAAAAAATACATGGTTTAAAACGTCCTTACGCAGGCGCGAATATAAAAAAGGGGGAGTTCCTATCCTGGTTTTTAAAGGGTTCATCCACAGGAACATCCCTCTTGTATCCACCATTATAACGATGTGCAAAATGAAATACATGCAAGCATACAGATGAAAATTATTTTAGGAATTTGATATGAATAACACACACAGGCCGAGTGGTCTAGGGCGCTGGACTTTGTGCAGGCGGTGTTGCCATAGATGTCACAGCGGAGGGAACGACCAAAAATTTGCCTCGCAAGTTTGACAGTTCTAACATCGTTGGGACAATTGTAGACAATGTATTCCACATTGCTACGACACATGTTTCTGTTGAAAGCGAAAAATGTACGGTGTAGGTACAGTCTATAGGTATGACGATCGAGATGATGAAGAAATCATGACACATAAGATTTTTACGATATAAAACAGAACGCTCTTTATACTGACAATCTGGAAATTACATTCAAAATAATTTTGCACCGATTTTACAGCAATAAAGTAAACATAATGTTTTGGAAAATGGCTTAGTACCAAACAAATCCTTTGAAGTGAATACCACGTGCAGATAATGACAAAACAAGGCAGTTTTGTTTTGGTTTTTGTTTTTTGTTTTTTGTTTTTTTGTTTGTTTTTTTTTGCTGTGACATATTTTTTCCCTCTCGCGATGAACGCATATTACTTGTATACTCTAATAATCAGCTTTTCTATAGAAGTAAGAATATAAATTAAGATAAGATAAAATTGAATATGATCAGTGCTATGTAAAAAATAAATTAGGTTTCGCTAATCATAGATGCCCCGAAATTAAATTTGGTGAAAAAAAAATTGAATGAATTTTTTTTACACATTCTACCTAAAAATTGTTCTGCTTTGCATTGCTGGACATTTAATTCTATCTTCATCTCCCATAACATGAAATGCTGGCTCCGTCCCTAAATAATCCCATTTTGAAACAGGCTTGTTTAAGATCATCAGTAAGGGGCAAGTTTTAAATACTTAATTCAAATACATGTGTTACACTTAACTTACTATAATTATAATGATAACACAGTACATGTGTTACACAACCCTATTTATAAATCAATACATTTGTATAAGGAAACATTTTTACTAGTAAGGACGGCTATGAAAAACTTCGTACATTTATTTTATTGATTAACCTAATAAATATTTTACAATACTACTAATAAGCCAACTTGTATGAGTGTCGGTCAGCATATTTGCACACAGAAAAAAGCATGTACAAAGTGAAAGTAATTCACCATTTGATTAGTAACTGGATTGACAGATGAGGTCTAGTTTTACCTGGAAGGTGAACTTACCCCCGGTCTTTTCCACACAATGTGACGTATTCCACTTATGCGGGGTTGAAATCCGTTAAAAGTCAACGAGGAAGAATTAGGCTCGAATTCAGGATCAACATACAATTTGTTATTCCTAATTAATTCGCTTTTAAGTCCAAAATAATCCTCCTTTCGAACGACCCCTCTAGGGAAACTCATTGCTAGTTTCACTCCAGGTGAACTGGTTGCAAACAACACACTGCCTGTATGCAGATCAAACAGTCTGTCGCTCTATCATATGCACTTATAGTACGCAATTTAAAGAGACAAAATGCATAATTTGCAATAACAACAACCACTTTAGGTTTGCGACGGATCACAGAATTATACTGGTCACGACTTGATGGTTTTAAATAAAAAGTTACCGGGGTTCCGTGTAGGAGGTTCTATAAATATAAACTTTCGTATTCATTAAAAGACCTTAAAGATTTAAGATAATAAAGTCGGTATTTTAGTTATTATATGGAAGCATTAAACTTCTGGAAAGTCGGTAAAACTACATTTTTTGCAGAAGTGTACATTTTTGTTGGGGGAAACGGCAAAGGATCGGAGCTCTGTAAGCACGTAAATTATATTTATGGTATTTTTTTATCGGTTCATAATGAGGGTGATTTGCAGAGGAATATCATTTGAAAACGTACAACTTTTGAAACTTAGACTGATATTACAGACAAACAACATGAGGATGGTCTAATATTTTTAAATAATTTTCATGTGTGTGTGGGAGGGGGCACTATTTCTATAATTGCCGTTCTAATCTAGTGCATTCGGTCACGTAACAGGGAGTTGGCCTTATGGAGCATCGATGCAGACCAATGAATTTGATTAAACATTTGTTTAATGCGCATTTACATTTTGCATGCTAATACTTCAGTGGTCTTTAGCACACAGAAACAATGCATGATTATATAATGATTATATAATCGTCTATTTTAGATTAATAAAATAGTGTCATCATCCATAATTTAGTTAAATAAAATGTTCTATGATCACATAATTATGTTTGTCGAACAAAGAATTTAAAAAGTACAACTTTAGAAAATAAAATTAAAAAGGCATGTGTGCCTTCTCCGGTAATTTCCTGTTAATGTTCTTTTCTGCCTGTGCCTTTGACTCCTGTTCCGAACGTTCATAAGGGCGTCTAAGCGCGTCACGACATAATGTTACACCAAAGCCTGGACGATCAGGTAAATCTATGAACCCGTCCTTTGGTAACGGTTCATCAACGAACAGATTTCCGAAGTAAGGAACTATTTTGTCGGCTTTTTCACTCAAGTTGATGAACTCAGCAACAGGACAATTCCGAAATGCATACTGAAGATGGTATGAATAGACGCTTGAACCATGTGGTATTATTATTGTGTCATATGGAGAGGCCATTGCACAAATTCTTCGAGCTTCGGTTATTCCTCCGAGCCATGTTATATCCGGTTGAAGGATATCCACGCATCCATCGGAGATAAGTTGCTGATACCCGTATCGACTGTATTCGTGCTCCGCAGTTGTCAATAACACGCTGCTGTCTTTCAAAGCTGCACGTACATCTCTATATCCGCTGTAGTTATCTGGAGGGAGAAACTCTTCCATCCACTTTAGCCCGTATTTCTCTAGCGCCTTTGCAAGTTTTATTGCATACGGTACGGTTAAGGCCATGTAGCAGTCCAACATTAATGGGAAGTCTGGGCCAACCTGTTCACGCCAAGATTTAAAAAAGTCTACATTTTTACGAAAACCTTCGTCTCCTGCAGAAGGTCCGTATGGACAGGGCACTTTAGCCCCTACAAATCCTAAATCTTTGGCAATGTCAGGACGGGCTGTTGTACAATAAACCGGAAGTCTGTCCTTCGTTTTCCCTCCAAGCAATGCATATACGGGCTCGTTTCGTAGTTTCCCTAGTAAATCCCAAAGAGCTAGATCCACAGCGCTTAATGCCTGCACTGACAAACCCTTTCTTCCGTAGTTCCAAGTAGCACGGAACATTTGATCCCAAATAAGTTCCACATCCCTTGGATCTTGTCCTTCTATAAAACGACTCAAATGTTTTTCTACGATAAAGCAGCCAGGTTCACCACCAATGGTAATACCAACTCCTGTCGTTCCGTCGTCGGCTTCAACCTCGACGACTAAGCTTCCTATAGCATTTATACCCCATGATTTTCGAAAGGTTGCATATTGTTCATATCCAGACATGGGGTTAGCAACCGGTGTCGGATAACCGTTAATCCAATGTTTGTCGTCTACATCGTGACAATCAGCTCCCTGGTCGCCTTTCGTCGCTTTGTCAGTTGCATAGGCCCGAACAGCCTTAATCCGGGGAAACTTCCTACATTTTTTTTCGTCCGACATTTTCACAAGGTATAGAACGTAAATATCTTATATAAATTCAGATACACGGTCTTATCAAAATAGATAAACTGACTTCATTTGATCTGTCCATTTATACCGTGTCATCCAGTAGTAGATTTTATCTATACAAGTCACCAAATGGTTGGGAGTAACAAGTACATGCAATCCAGATGTTTTCAAAGGGAAGGGCCTAAACTTGGATCCCAATTTGTTCTTAAAAAATGTGAATGATATGTAATGTTAATAATACAATGCTAACTAAGGAATTTACTTGATTATTTGTTGAACTATATTTTCCCAAAATGTTTTAACATAAAAAACAAATTTAATATGATTCAAAAATTTAATTTCGAAGGGGTGGGCCCCTTGGATCAACCTATGCATGCTACATATTCACGACGCAAACTTGCATTTGCATATACATGCATAGGATTTTTTATCCCATTAGTACCCCAGTCTGTTCAACAAGTTAAGGGTCAACAGAAATCCCCATGTAATTTCAATCTGCCATACTTGTATTTTACATTCATATACTGCTTAACTTGATCTTTTTAAACGTAAAAATTTTGAACTGAACCATATATGGCACATATAGGCGGATCCAAATATTTAAAAATATTAATATTTAGAAATTTAAAAGGGGGTTTAGGCTATGACTTGCTCATCTTTGTCCACATTTTGTACAAAACTATAATAACACAATTTTCCAACAAAGAAAGGGATCAACCTATAAACGTTTCTTCAATACAGACCAGGCATTTATAAGGGAGTTATTGCCCATTATCACTATGAAAAGTTGTTATGCGGGGATATCTGTAATCATAAGATAAACTCTCTCTATAGGGTTGTTTTTGTTACATGGTTGGCTGTTTGTTGGGTTTTGGGGTTTTTGTTGTTGTTGTTGTTGTTTGCAACATTGTTTGAATCACAGTATTCCGTTTAAAGTGTTCTCAACGTTAAATTATAATTGATGCGCCGTATATGGTATATGCATTCATTGTTTGCTTGATGTTGCCTTAGGACACAAAATATGCGTTCTTGTCTTTAAAAATCTCTGGAAAATGACACAGCGACTTCCCTTGTCGGGTTTTCTACTTGGCATGCCTACTTCTTACGATGAACTGTATAGATCTACTGTAAAGTGCATGGCTATTTGTTATCATCTCTGTCAATATACAACTTCAAGGTTCATTCGGTAATTATTCCGTATCTAAGCAGTTGGATGGATAATATGTTAATTCAGCACAATATTTCGGACGACTAAACCTAAAAGGCAATGTTGAATTAAAAACAAATCAAAACTTAATTCATATAATGTTTTACATGCGCTTAAAATTAATATTTGAAAATTAAAATTGATGAAGGAGCATATAGATTCAGTGAATTTAATGTGTAAGTACATAGAACTCTCGGTTTTGGAGGAACACACCATAATTTGAGGAAGGAGAAACCTTAAACGCTGCGGAAGAAACACTTGAATTCAAACGCATAAGTCCTTTCATAATTATTGTAATTGGTACAATGTGAAATAATATACGGCTTTTATTGTCCTTATGCATTCTCCTATTGTCATGGCCTGAAATATATATAGACCGAAATGTCCAGCTTCGGTGAGGAACTGTAGGTTGTCATGGTATAAAAAGTCTTTGGGCCGAATTGTCTGGTATTGATTACGTAATGCCAGCACTCCACAGTATTGTAGAACTGCCTAATTTTGGTCTTGTAATCTGATGCTTAGTAACATTTATCACTTTAAAAAATTGTCAAGCATATGTAAATCTACATATCTAGAAATAGCTCAAGCCAAGGCCTTCACTATGAAGTAAAAATTTTCTGAAAAAAAATTACCCACAGCAAATAGGGTTATCATAGAAACCACTCAAAAATATGCGAAAATTTGAAAAAAGTTCATAAAATCAGGTTTAAAAATACCAAATTTCCCGCAGAATATCTTAAATTTTTATTTCATCCCCTGAAACTGTTTACACTTTTTCCTTCGAAAACCCCTTCCTCATATGGGCATCGCCGGTTAGAGTTTGAGCTATTTCACTTTGTAATCCACTTATTAAATTTAGCATGAAAAAAATTGACTTACTTTCACTTTCACAATGAAGTCAAATTGTCATTGAAAAAAGCCCCTTCAACATTGAAAATATATGAAACATTGCAAAATACTTTTAAAAGTCCCCTTTTTCAGAAAATGTTTTATCAATAATAGATTCATTTTTAATCACTATAGCAACCACCGGTTTCCATTAATGTCAATTTTCATCCTAGCCAAAAGTGCGAAACTAAACTAAATTGTGGAGTGCTGGCTAATTTTCGTAAACATTCTGGTACCATGTTTTGACCATCCCTATCTTAGAAAAAGCTCAGATTCGATTTGTACTTAAACATCGAAGCTAGTTTATGTTTCTAGACTGGTGTGGTCCTCAATCGCATTTACAAGTATACGAAAATGAAGCTACCATTAGACTGTTTTTAAGCTTCCGATTTTACACACACAAATATTGATGCCTTTTCTGCCCATAAGTATGCAGGACCTAGTTGATAATACAGCCATTTACGCTCCCTTCAGGAGTGTATCAAGATGGATTTCTTAAAGGTACAGCCGTATGGAGGTATTCAAGTAATTTACCACCGTAGGAACCCCTTTAGTAATGCATCACCGTACAGAACCATCTAAATAATGTACCCTCGTCGACCATCACCGTAAGGAATCCTCTAAGTAATGTATCACCGTAGGTAGCCTTTTAAGTAATGCATCAACGTATGGAATCCTCTTCGTAATGTACCACTATATTCGTAAATTCGTATAACCGTACGAAGCTGTACCACCGTACGGAACCCTTTAATCAAATAATGTAGCACCGCACGGAGCACTTTTAGTAATGTACCACCGTGCGGAGCAATTTAAGTAATTCACCCCCCCCCCCGTATGGAGCAGTGCCACTTCAAGAAATGTAATACCGTATGGAACCCTTTAAGTAATTTTAATGTACCGCCGTACGGAGTAGTGCCATTTTAAGTAATGTACCACGATATGGAACACTTTAAGTAATATACCTACGTACGGTTTAGTGCTACTTTAAGTAATGTACCACCTTACTGAGCAGTGCTACTTTAAGTAACCATATGGAATTCTTTAAGTAATGTACAACCGTACGGAGAAGTGTCACTTAAGGTAATGTACCACCGTATGGAGCAGTGCCACTTTAAGTAATGTACCACCATATGGAATCCTTTAAGTAATGTACCACCGTGCGGAGCAGGGTCAATTAAGGTAATGTATCACCGTACGGAGCAGTATCACTTAAAGTAATGTACCACCGTACGCAGCAGTGCCACTTAAGTAATGTACCGCCGTACGGAGAAGTGATGTACAGTCGTACAAAACACTCTAAGTAATGAACCACCGTATATAAAGCACTTTAAGATATATACTACATGGTCATTGTGCAAAACCCTTAAACTACGCAACACTTGAAGTGGCGTGTCGTGCACTCGATCGATATAAATACACCAGTGCACTTAATGCCTTTAATTTTTCGTTGTTACTTGGCAAATTCAAACTTGTGGTTGGAGAGTTTCAAACAATCAATTTATCATATGCATGATCATGTTATTGTTAAATAATATCATCGTAATTTCTCAATTACATATTTGCTATATTAACCTAACGGAAAATAAAAGAACATATTGCTTTTTTTTTCAGGTTATATTCGCGATTACAAGGCTAGAATGAAATAGATTGGATTTCAGTTTATGTATGAAAAGATTGAACATTGGTTACATAATATAAAAAGTTTCATTACTACACTTACATGTAGTTTTGTAAAGATTATCGCTAAATCAGTTGTATGCATAAAAGCTTACATCTAAATAACACTGAGAACGCAGTCATAAGAGCATGCTGGTATGATAATATAATGTTGTACTTCTAGATTTCTTGAATGCATTATTGTATTTTGCAGCTGTGGGAAAGTTGAGAGCAACCGAAAACAGTAACACCTTTGAAATTTCCAATGTTGATCTTCAAGCCCGTTTCTATGAGGCGCGGAATTAGCTAAAACTAAAATTATTTAAGGAGGTCCTTAAATTCTATTTATAGCCCTCCATATATATTTGAGGAGCTTCACAATTCGATTTCAGGACCTCCATAAATAATTGTTCTATTTCTGGAGTTTCCCAAATACAATTATTTATGTAGGTCCTGAGATCGATTTTGTTTGTTTGTTTGTTGGGGTTTAACGTCCGAGCAGCAATATTTCAGCTATATTCAGACGATGAACATGAAATTGATGATAAAATGAACATAAAATGATGATGAAATGAAAAAGGGATGGGACACAAGGACAATGGGGTCGACATATTTTGATTGCCACTGGAAATAGGGAGAGGTGGGTAGGGTCGGGCAATTTAGCCTTCTGTGGCGGAGCCCTATGGTTCCTACTCCGGGAGAATACCACAGTAGGGTTCTTTAACGTGCGAGGAACGTGGCATCTTTCCCAACACGGTATACCACTATGGTTTGCGGTCAGGTTTTCCGTATTATAGCCTGACAACCCTAGCATGTAACACGCCAGGGGTACCCCATTCAACCACTTGGGGCACACATCCCAGTTGCTCTGTGGGCAGAGCGCCCTAGCCCCCAGCTAGGTTTCTGAGCACTATTTAGTCGCCTTTTACGACAAGCTTAGCGCTGCTGCAGGCCTATTCTTTCGACACCCGGACCTGCACGGGGCTCCTGAGATCGAATTGTGGAGGTCCAGAAATATTTAAGGAGCTCCAAAAATGAAATAGTGGAGGTCCTGAATTGAATAGCGGATCCATAAATAATTATGTACTTCCTTAAATAATGATATTTTGACGAATTCTGCACCTCATACCTTTCTCGTTTAATACTTCTATATCATATATAATAGTAGAATTTTTCTTGACTGCAGAGCTACATCAAGAATAACCAAAGGTTTGGTAATTGATCACATGTAAATCCTTTCTCGCTGTCGGTTTAGTTTCGCTTTTTACCATTTGACCTTAAAGAAGACGCTCTTCTATGAATACGCAAGTCACCTGATCACAATTCTGTTCCCCGCGTGGCCAAATACTAATAACAGTGGCGTTCGAAGAAACTATCGAAAATTGAAATTGCGTGCTACATGTATGTGTTATTTTCTTAATTGAAATGAAGAATATCATAAGTGAAAAGAGTTAAGAAAATCTTGCTGCGTCAGCTATCTTTTTTAAAGATAGTATTTGTTTTTTTTACTTTCACCGTCGTCCTCTCTGTTCTTTGTCATTTGTTTGTTTGTTTATATTTTTTCGTGAATATGTTGCTGAAGCATATTAACTATATTATTTTGTTCTATATGGAGAGGACACTGATAAGTTGTTTTCAACTTTAGTCCAATCCTTTTGTTTTCTGGACAACAAATATGTCTAATCTAAAATCTAGTAAGATCGAGTAAAAGTCTTGAAAACTCAGTCTTTATTTGTAAATAGTACGTAATAGGTGTTGAAAACAAAAGTTGAGCTGACGAATGCCAAAGATTCAAAGAAAGAGAAGTCCTACGACAATTTAATGCTGCCAACACCAAAAGGACATTAGATGAAACAAATCGCAGTATACACACCAAAACTTGTGGCTCCGGTCCCCTGGAATCACATACTATGTTGAAAGTTGAGTATATTTTTTGTAGGAAAGACTCAATTTGTAATTCTATTTGTGAAACCGGTACCTGATACGATGTAAATAACAAAACATACTCTCTGTTTAAAATTTATTTGGAACAGTTTTGTACAAATACAACCTTTTTTTACCTTTCACGTGTTCTGGTTAAAAACCGTTAGAAAACAATGGCCTCAAGTTTATTCAAATGGATAAAGAACAATTTTACACCCTTTTCCCTCAAACAGAACTTTGAATGCTTCCTCGAACTTGGACATCGGGAATCTGTGTGAAATCAATGCATTTACGTCCACTTTGCCGTCGGCTACCAGGGCCTCTGTATTTTCCCAGGTGTGGAAAATACGTCTCCCATGTACAGTTCTAAGAGTAAGCGCCTTAAATACTAAAATTGAAGCATAAAAAATGGTTATTATTAGAAATGAATATTCAATTGTCCATATGATTGGCTCAATACCGTAAATCCGGTAAAACTATCCCCTGGATTAACTCTCACTGTGAAAACCAAACATCCCTTTATATCCCTTTAAATCAGTGTCAATGCGTTTTGTACCCGTGTAACAGTACACATGGTTTCACTAAACTTCACAAGAGTTTCGGTTTAAGCACGTTTCATGGTATATGTATTGTCTAAACTTTTTTTCTGTATTGCGTAAATAAAGTTCTTTTTTTTTTGTCGCTTATGCTACTTATTTCAGTTTTTCCCTTTTGACATTTGTGTGAGACCTCCGCGAAGTAGTTTTGTGTTAATTAATTCGCTTATAATTAGAATATTTTGTAAAGGAGAATATTAAATAAAATAGCAAACGAAATTTCAAATTATCACCTTTTTATCATTGCAGTTTTTGCTGAGTACAGCCAAAGAGATAATTTTCTTTCCCACAGTGAATACATATTAGAAATACATGTAAGTATATTGGGGCAGTGTCAAATTTTACATGTAGTGCATCCAATGCCTTCGTGTACATGAACTGTAAAAGAAATCCTCAAAATTCGGCAATCCTGTCTTGTATTGCAGGCCCGTACACAGGATATTTCAAATAGTGGTGCAAACTTCAGTTAATACAAAATGTCGACTTTAATAGTCACAGTAGAATCAAAACGAAGGGTATAGTAGTGCTTGTTGGTTTTCAAAGGAGTGTGGTCCCCTTCCCAGTGTACGGACCTGTATTGTTGAACACATCGACCTGATAAAATCTGCTTGATATCGTTCTGAAGGAGACATTGTTCTAACCAACCAAACCAAACTTGTTACATTCGTACCGGGAATTTTCCTGTCAAACAGACCAGAAAATGAGATCCTGTATATGAAAGAAACAATATAGCATTGGCCCACGTTCATTACAACTTTTGCAGGAGAGGACACAGGATTCCAGATAAGTGCAAGGGCCATAAACCAAATTTAATTTGATTGTGAAAGGTTTTGTTGTACGATTTGATAAAAAGATTTCCAGGAAAAAAAACTTAACATTTTTCAGTTTCACATCCAGGTCGCTTACGAGTTGTCAACATCATACACCCGGCTTTATTGATTAATTCCGACTGTATGTTTATACGAGCTCATGTGGGCCATCAATATCGTATTTGAAAATGACCTCAGCATTACCTACCGACGTCCTGCAAAACGTTCTCTACATGTAACGGTTGTTTGGGTAGCCCTACCATTACCATAGTCCCACCCTTTCGTAGGAAGGAGAAACTAGCATTGACCATCACAGGAGCACCGGAACATTCACAGACGCGTCCGAAACCGTCACCTCCAGTAAACTCCATAACATACTACAAAAGGTCATTTATTTACATTAGTTTTTGAAAGAAAATTTCTTTCCATTTTTGTTACAAAATTTTGTTAACATTATGCATTAAATGTAGGTACCCTTCTCAAGCACCTGATCTTATTCCCGGTCTTTTATGGGAGTTCATGTTACTATAGTGATTTTTAGTGATGTCTCCTTATCTTCAGTTTTTTCTATGTAATTCTGTTTATTTCTGTACGTTACTGTTTCTAATTATATTTTCACATTAAGGTCACGTGCTTGGATTTTGATGCTTCTGTTGACGCTTCGGTATTTTGTCGATATTAAGCAAATTATAGCTTTGAAATCCCCCTTTTTATTTTTTATTGGACCCCCCCCCCCGTTATAAATTTCTCGATTCATTCCTGCTCCACCATTACTGTTGTTATATTTTCAACATTTTATGTGACGTCAAAAGTGTATTTGTATTTGTTTTCAAAATGTAAACAATACAAGAAAAAGGTTATTCCTATAAATTCGTTGTCCATATTTTGTTAAAATAAGTTCTATAAGAATAATGTTGTTTATAAATACGGACATGACATTTGCTTTGTAATTTTGTTGTTTTGTGAATAAAAGTCGCATCCAACATTTGTACAGTAATCTCTGTGCCCCTTGCCCGTTTCTGTTGTACCCATTGTTGTTGTATAATGATTTTTCCCAATTTTAGCTGATTATACAAGTGAGGAGGTGGAGGATGTTGTAAATGATCTGGTACATTCTGCACAGAGGCATAAATAGTAACATCAAGATAGCACTGACGTTGATACTTGAAGGGAGAAGAAACTCTGTATGGATGACGCAAAAACACATGAGAACGGTACAAAAAAGGAAAATAATGAAAATGATTGGGACTCGTGGCAGTGGGCTGAAGTAATGGCAAGCGACAGGCTGAAATAGCGAATTCAAAGAATTTGAACGGCTTCATGGGTCCTTAAAGATCACATATACCTGTATGTATCATTGATATAAAGAATGCTTTTGAGTATCGAATGCTTCATATGACACACAACTGTTTATTCTTTCAAAACAATACTTTCAGCTAATTTACATATTAAAAAATGATCCATTTAATACATATATTGCCCGATTCTTACCAAGACAAGTTACTCAATTCGCGACAGAATTCGCGACAGACTGCGCGACAGAACTTACATCTTTTAATGGCTTTTCTTTTGTATTTACAGTTTCATCAAACCCAACTTTCTTGGCAAGATTAAGTCTGTTCGGATCTAAATCAGCACCAATTACTCTAGAAAATATGAGGGAATGTGATTTTTTTTCAAATAAAAATTATATGTTCAACGTGTAAGTCGTTTTTTATATTTTCTTCCACTATAGGAACCTCACACATAATATTTAAACGAAAAAATCCAGTTTAATGTCATATCCTGAATTCCCACACAATGTAATGATAAACCGTGTAACTTCATTTTATTTCAGTCTGATTAAAATCTTTGAGACGGACAGACATGATAAAAACAAAGCGTCTCACAATGCATCACTTTACATCTAAACATTTATGAATTACTAACAAAACACAACGCTTTTCTCTAACAACTTCAAGTATTCTAAGAATTAACTCTCTGGCAACACAAAATTATTCTCATATGGAGAAGAGAATGGAAATACACTTATCAATAAAACGGATAAATAGGTACAGATTTTTCGTCAAATTTCTCATTTAACAGGTACCATGTTAACTGCATACTCCATACCAAGCTCACCTTTTCGCCCCTAAAGCTTTTGCGACCATTCCAACAAGTAACCCAACTGGGCCACAGCCTATTATAAGCGCATCCTCCCCAACTACATCTAATCTTTCTACTGCATTGTGAGCTACACCCAAAGGCTCCAACAAAGCTATCTGGTCCGCAGCTGAAAGATTCATTGTTCTAAGTTTCATTCAAATAATTATGGCAATTAAGGAGGTAGACCTAAGGTAAGGGACACAACTCTTACAGATCATTGGAATGTTTATATTCAGCATTTTATACCAATCTCATTTAAATATCAAAGTAACTTGGACAGATCTCATTCTGTTTCAAATAAAAGCTTGATAGTAATTTTAATTTTTCTTGACACGAGGGCAAGCACTTTTTGTCTTATTTCAGACACTGTTGCACATTAGAGCCAGGGGGGTGGCCCATAATACCCCCATATCAAAAGACATTAATCAGAACACATGATTTTATACTTACAATCCAATACTCCAATTACTGAAGTATGTAATATACAAATCATCTTTGCTAGTCCGCGCAAGACCCGACAGGGTAGTCAAGGACGTTAACCCCCCTCCCCCTTTCACTAACTCGCTAGCCAAAGGTACGGTCCTGCCCGGCCGTATACAAATAATTCATGATGAAATTCGTGATTTTTAATTTTGCTGCTTAGTTTACCATAACTTTTAAGTATAGTTTTACCTCTTAACGAAAATGGAACATGAACAGGTGCATGAAATGCTTGAACGTGACAAAAGACATCCTTTAAAATACATGAAAATGTAGACACAATTAAAATTGTTAAAAACATCCGAATGTAAAAGTTGAAAATTGGTCACCTGTATACTTGAGAAGAAGCTGACTTCCTCTATTTATAGAATTGACTAGGGATAGTTTGTACACTTTAAAATATACATGTGACTTATCATAATCTAAATATTGTCCCCAGGATTGCAGGTCTTACTAGTGTAATGGAAATGACTTTAATCTGTTTACATGTACACGTGGTTTTGCTATTATCACGTGATTATCACATGATTTTGTTATGGATATATTAAACAGTAGTGAGCTGAGCTCGGAGTTATACGTTTAAGTGACGAGTCTCTGTATTTTACATATTCTTAATGTGTTCGATGAGTAACAATCGTCACTTTGATTGGTCAATTCAGTCAGCATTTAGTATTTAAGTGAGTTCATTTACAGTTCTTTGTAAAGTTGTCAAGCGTTACGCATTTATAAGCGAAATACATAATTGTTTTACATCAAAGACTGACTTTGTACTTGGTCAAATAAACTATGTATTTTCATTTATGTAGTGTTATAGTTACAGAGCCCAGTGCACGAACGTACCACACAACAGGGTGTCTTTATAAGGTTATTTAGTCTGAATATAGGTACATTTCAGTTGATATAGACACTAATTAAATCGTCTAGTGGGCTTTATTTTTGTCAGGTGCATCTTTCTCCTTACACAGTCATTTTAGTGTACCAGCCGAAATTATTGGTGCATGTGTCTATATGGGTTTAGAAAGAAACCAAAACAAAATAAAAACAAAAAAAAAAAAAAAAACAGTTTTCATAAACTTTAAAAAAATATATAACCTATAATAAGGATGTTCGCTGCTCTGTCAAAAAAATAAAAAAATAAAAAGGATTTCAGAGGCTTGTGAAATCTTTTAAGATCTTTCGTGCTAGAACAATTTGAATGGAAAAAAGATGATGGGTAAGTGTTTTCGTTTTTTGAGATATAAGCATTTGAAATTTTGCCAGGAAAAGGATTTCTTTGGATTTTCCATAGGTTTTGTCTTAGTAAAATTTATCTATCAAAACCCCCGAAGAAGTAACACGAATTTCATAAAATCTTCTCAAATAACATTTTTAGATGTGTTTAATGAAATTATGAAAAGAAAAGTTGGTGTCACTGGGAAAACAATATTTATTAATGCTATGGAATGGATAAAACCAGAGGAGTCCGAAAATCTGACAAAAATGACTTAACTCCCCAACTTAGTTAACTAACAGTTGAAATATTATTCTACAATATTTTAGAGGTGTTAGTGACTAGGGTGTGCTAGGACTATTTGGGGTGAAAATTATTTCTAAAGTTTAAAGATTGACATATACATGTACATGTACATTGATATACGTATATTAAGCTTACATGACATTTTCAAAAGAAGATGGTATGTTAATATTTTGTTAGTACCAGGCTTTTTCCTGATAGGTTTTCCTTCGATATCAATTAATGTTTGGACGACTTTGGTTTTGAAAAGTTGTGAAAACAGTTATCGTTTGGGCGGATTATTGACAAGGTAAAAGTTAAAAAGAACGACAACCCTAGCTCAACAGATCAATGTTTATACTGAATAGGTCAATATGTAGTTCATCAAGTAGGCGTTTTTAAGCAAAACAAATTTTGACTTACTGACATTTCTTTTCAGCTGATATAGATATTTAGCTGAGACCAACGTGTACTCAGAACAGGCGCCATGCTCCGTCTTTTTGCCATGTCCAAACTGTCCCATATTTTTACAAATCTCTCTACAGCCGTGAGTGCATTGGTAGCACATTCCACAAAAATAATGATTCTCCACACCAACTTTAGTACCAGCGGGTATCGAAGCATCTGGTCCACATCTTACAACGGTACCTGCACATTCGTGGCCAGGAATAAATGGCACCGTAGCAATGACACGTGCGACTTCATTCCACGTATACAAACTAATATCAGATCCACAAATCGAAATTGCATCCACTTTGATTAACACCTCGTCACCTTTTGGCTCTGGCACGGGTACTTCCTTGTACTCAAACGAACTTCCTTCTTTCGTTTTTACTAATGCCTTCATCGTCTTTGGTATTTCAGAGGACATTTTCAGACTAAATCTGCTTCTGAATTTTAGGCCGTGTTTGCACTAAATTGATGCGTTTAGGGTATTAGCTAATCTATTAGATTTATTTCTATGGCAAGCCAAAGGGGACAAAAAAGTCATTATTTTTTTTTATTTGAAGATATTTTTTTAATATAACAAAATCATTTTTTTATATTAGAAAAATATTTTGTTTTTAATACAATGTATCAGAAATTCATATTGTAATATTATTAAATAATTATAATTATAAAATAATAATATTATAAAATATCACACATTTTGTAATATTGAAAATTAAATTTGTAATATTAGAAAATGATTTTCTAATATTAAAAAATTTAATACAACAAATCCATTTAAAAAAATTGTTATTTAATATTAGAAATTCAATTGAATATTTATTTCTTAAAAAAAGGGTTTTGTGTATTAGAAATCAAATTTATTATATTAGAAAATGAATTTTGTAATATTAAAAAATATCATATTTTAATAGTAGAAAACACATATTTTGTAATATTAGAAAACATACTTTCTGATATTAAAAAATCATTATTTAACATAAGAAAATATTTTTCAATATTATAAATTCATTTTCTAATATTATAAATTCCTGATTTAGTAACATTACAAATTGAATCTATAGTATTACAAAATGAATTTGTTATATTAGAAAATGAATGTCTAATATTGATAACCACTTTGCAATATCAGTCACATTTTTTAATATTACAAAATGATTTTCTAATGTTAAAAAATCGTAATTGAATACAACGAATCCATTTTCTAGTATTAGAAAATCAATTGAATTTTTAACATCAAAAACATGTTTTTTTTAACATTACAAAAGCGTTTTGTTATATTAGAATTCAATTTGTAATATTAACAAAATCATTTAAATACTCATTTTTGTCCACTTCGGCTTGCCATATTTCCGTTAATCATTCAAAGGTAAATCAGTCTCTGAGGGAACTTAATGGGAAGCTAGGGTCAAATTTGAAATAAAAATGTATGATTGATTGATTGATTATTTGTTGGTATATAACTTTCAAACTTGCAATATTTCACTGACAGCTATATTCGGGCGATAAAAATGAAATGGATGATAAAAATGAACATGCCTGGAATGATGATGAAATGAAAAATGGGATAGGACACAAGGATAATAGGGTCGACAAATTTCGATTGCCACTGGACATAGGGAGAGGGTGTAGGGTCGGGCAGTTTAGCCTCATGTGGCGGAGCGCAAAGGTTCCTACTCTTATCTAATACAACATCAGGTTTCTTTAACGTGCGAGGATTGTGACATATTCCCCAACACGCGGCACCACTATGGTTTGCTGTCAGGTTATTTTTTTCGCATTATAGCCTGACGAACCCAGCATGTAGCATGCCAGGGGTACAATGTACCCTATTCAATCACCCGGGGAACACAAGCAAGTTGCTCTTTGGGCAGAGCACTCTTGGCAAGGCCTATTATAGTAAATTTATTAATTCATTAATTCCCTATTATAATAATAGCTAATAGTATTTGGACTGTCAGTTATGTATTTTGGCAAGAATCTACATCTTTCTTGAATAAAATAAGTATAATTGAACAGATAATGAAATTCATCACCTAATTCTTGTCTGTTACAAAGATTACATGCTGGGTGAATACAAATAATCCAATAATTTGTAAGAGTTGTGTCCCTTACCCCGGGTCAAAGAAATTACAACCATGATAATTCGTTATAATTTTAAGAACTGTTTAACTAAGATAAATGGTTATAATTATACAATGCATTAATTTTTTGTAAAAACTGCTAGACTATCTGCGAAATGTTTCTTGTTTAAAAAAAAAGTTGAAGTTCAGAAAGTGTAATCAAGAGGACCAAAATTCTACCGGAAATCAAAAGAATATAATCCAGGGACAAAAACCAGACATGGAAAACTGACATACACAACAAAGGACATAAAATAACAAAAATATAACATAATGATTTAACAAAAGTAAATGAGCAACTTGGACTCCACTAAAAACTGAGAGCATAGACCAGGTGCATTGGTTGGGTAAGCTTCCTCTGCTTTTCTAGAAACAACCACCGAGTTGCTCATAAAAAGTCAGGTCCAGGGTAGTCGAAAGAGTAAAGGAAAACTATGAAACGTGGAACAAATAGTGCAGATGGATACATTGTATCGATCCACGAGTTCATGATGACGACCATAAATCTTCTGCAGTGATAACTTCAATCTTGTAGCATAATAACCCTGTTCAAGAAGCCTAATTGTAAGAAGTCTAGAACGATACAACACGTCTGCATGGTTACTTACGGCAAGTTCTGGCATAACGTATGAGTTGTGATATGAACACTCCATACGTAGATGCTGAAGGAATGTTTTACCATCGATCTCTAAGTGTAGGGCTAAACATGATACTGTCTTCACAGTGTCTGTAGTATTCTTTATGTCAAGTTCTCTGTGGGTATATGCGATGTTTCAGATTTCCTAATACGAAACTAGGATTGTTGAACGATAATACGCCATTTATTATAAGTATATAACGGGAACTGAGATTAAAGGATGTAGCTAAATGATTTTCCTTCTTTTGGATCATATCAGCTATAAAGTCGGACTCATAAGAGTGGAGGAATAGGTCAGCAAGTAGAGGAACACAATTTGTTCCAATTGAAATATCGACCGTTTGTTGACAAACACGTCCACCACACTGGACGAATATGTTGTCGGTAAAACATTTCAGCATTTTGAAAACATCTTCTTCCTTACAATATTTGAAAGGTGATTTTAAATTATTTTTTACATAGTATGAGGAATCTCTACCGAGAACTGCTGACATATTTGTATGTAGGTGTATCGTCCTTTTTTTTAGTAACAATGATGTATAGTGTACTTGAGTAGGGATTTTAACTGAGGATGGAGAATAGAACTGTAAAGAGTTGAAAAATCATAGATTTTAAAGTTATTGTAATTGAGGGTTATAATTCTAATTTATGGAGCACGGTTCACGGTTATTGGGACCTTTAGAAGGGTCCTTACGGAGCGATTCGTTTTCGATGATGTTTAGATCTCTCGTAATGACGTGACTGGAAAGTCCATATTTGCAAGAACAGTTAGGTGGTTTCGCTGTGAAGTCCTCAATCTTTAGGTCCTGCAAAGCCCTTTATAATTGAAAATTTTGGATGAAATACGTGAAGTACAGGAATATGAATTAATTGGTATTGATTTGTCCTTGAAATACGGGGGAATTTTATTTGTGTATCGGGAGTCTTCTGTATGTGCAAGTTTCTCAGTGATAATGGCCAGTTAACACTTTGAAATCCGACTAAGAAAACAGCAATACCAATCTAACCATATAAGTAGTGTGTTATTCTTTTGATAAATGAAGGAAAATGTTCGAACATTCAATAATGTATTCTATTTTCTAGATTTTACATGTCTATATCAACTACTTAGACTAAATAACCTCATTAGGACACCCTGTTGCATGGTACATGTATGTTCGTGCACTGGGCTCTGTAACTATTACACTGTATTAATGAATATTCTTTTTAGAAACACATAGTTTATTTTACCAAGCACAAAGCCTTTGATATAAAAACAATGGTGCATATCGCTTATGAATACATAACGCTTAGTAACTTCAATATCAACCGGTATGGCAATGCAACTGGAAGTGGCTGGCTTTTATTAACCTAACCCCCCTTAAAGTCTGTTACCGTGCCATATTTGTAGCTCAAAAGAAAACCAGAAATATAAATAATTTCGTAATTATTTACCGTAATTAAAGAATCAGAAAGGTCCGAATAAATCTAAACAAATAGTCAATGGACTGGGAGGGTCCACCACGCACCCCCACTCATTAACTTCATTGTGATTTTCGGGTACCTTTCACCTCCCATGATTACCGAACCAATTTGTCGCCAAAGAATATTCTCGGATTCTTTTTCAGTATAAGCCTATATTTGTACCCCGCTGGTTAAAAAAGCCAAGATTTTTGTGACTCAATTCTCTTGGCGTCTAAGTCTTCCTGGGATAGCATGTGTGAACAAATTAAACACAATTTATACTTCTGGGGTACTTTTGATGAATTTTGGCGATTTTCACAGTCAGGATTTAAAAAAAAGCGAAAATTGAGATTTCGATTTTTTTGTCAAAAGTCACATAAATTTGACTCTACAAGTTATTGCGAGACTACAATGTCTCAAATTTGGTATTATTCGATAGATAGTTTAGTTTTCTACATAAATAAATCACGAAAACCTAATTTTTAATAAAGGATTTTCAAAAAAACGTTAAACATATTAACCTACCCCTAGAAAACTGGTCTCAGTATCAAACAGAATTCTCATTCACAGCATACTGACATTGTAGAACTCATATTTTAAGCATTTATAAAGATAATGATATTCCCAACATATCTGATCAATTCAGGCGCTTAGATTTTCCTTTTGGGGTGACAATTATCATAAAATCGTAAAAATGGGAATTTTCAGAATTTCAGAATTTTCTTCTTTATCACCCTATATTGCCTTTTTTCAGAATACCGTACTTTAAACAAGCTTTTGCGTGATACAGTACATTAATATAATATCTTAGCTTCAAAATGATCCCAAGTAATAAATATTTGATCTTTTTCAAAGTCGACTTTGGTACAAAATTTTCGCTTTTTTGATAAATTCTGACTACGAAAATCGCCAAAATTGATCAAAAGAACTACAGAAGTATAAATTGTGATAATGCTAAACAGAAAATACCAAATAAGCCATTTTTTACTGAAGCATTATTATCAAGGGGTTTTGACATTGATAAATGTGTCAATTTAAGCGATTTTTCGGCGGGGTAGGAGTTCATTTTTTCATGTTACCGCAACTTTCTTGGTACCATTGTAAAGCTAAGACATTGGGCTACATGATTAAAAGAGTAATCAAGGGAATCAAGGTTATAGCGGTAATCAAAAGAATGTAACCGAGGGACAAAGACCAGACATGGAAAACAGACATACATAACAAAGAACATAAAGTAACTAAAATCACACATACAAAGTAACAAAAGTAAATAAGCAACTCGGACTCCACTAAAAACTGGGAGCATGGACCAGGTGCACTGGTAGGGTAAGCGTCCTCTGCTTTTCTAGAAACACCCGCCCAGTTGCTCACAAAAGTCAAGTCCGGGGTAGACAAACGAGGAAGGGAAAACTATAACCCGTTGAATAAATCAGTTTTCATGGTGCTGTTGGATACACCATAACGATCCACGAGTTCATGATGACGACCATAAAACTTCTGTAGTGATGACTTCAATCTTGTAGCAACATAACCCTGTTCCAGAAGCCTATTTGTTAGAGTTCTAGCGCGATACAAAAAGTCTGCGTAGTTTCGGCAAGCTCTGGCATAACGTATGAGTTGTGATATGAACACTCCATACGCAGGAGCCGAAGGGATATTGCCACAGATGAAAGGAAAGTTGACAATTCTGAATGAAAAGTCATCACGTTTGTCGTAAAGTTTGGTCAATACCAATATGGTTTAAACATACATATGTCCGTTTACTTTGTTCTGTAGAAAGAAGAAGTTCGTAGAACAAAAAAAAAGTTAAAAAATTGATTTTTGCCTCAACGAGGTATAAAAAGTAGCCAAAAAATACAAAAATGCTTCAGTTATTTTTTTAGCGACAAAAAGTTTCCTAAATGGGAGGAATAAGGAATATTTTGGTTGATGAGTAGGGGTGCACGGGGGGTTGGGGGTGGTTTCTCTGCCTACGTACTATAAATACCAACTGAATTGACCAATCAAAGCGATTATTGTTACTCAAATGTCATAAAGTCAATCTCGTTCTCAGATACATTAAGCATAAATAATTATGTAAATACAGAGACTCAACAGTTGAATGTAAAACTCCGAGCTCAGCTCACTACTGTTAATATCCAGAACGAAATCATATGATAATTACGTGATAACAGCAAAACAATATGTACATGTAAACAGATTAAAGTCACTTCCATTACATTTGTAACGTTGTTGTGATGAAAGATGTTAGCCAAATAAATTGCATCTATGCTTTTGTTTACTACGAAAGCCCATCAGTGCCAGGTGTTCACTTATTTTTAAGTCGTTATAATGACCTCAAAATAAGTGAACATCTGGCACTAATGGGCTTCCGTAGTTGACAAACGGTAGTGGAAAAGGTGATAGTTTTTCTTCATATTGACCTCTTCTTTTGCAGATCTAGAAACTTCTACTTAGTAGTATCTTCAATATGGACTGTATTATTTAGGCCTATAGAACTGAATAGCCTATGCAATTACCTTTCACATTATATTGATAGACTACTAAGTAAGCTTATACGAAATAGATCGAACTATTCAGAATTTCAAAAAAATTAAAATATTGTAAATTGGCAAATCGCGAATAAAAGTAACTTTTTGTACCTGTAAAAGCAACTTAAAGCAACATTATTATTAATCACCTTTATTATTTAAGGTGGTCAATGCCCAGAAAATGTATCATGCTTATTCAAGAGTATGAAAATGTCATGAATGTGGTTATTTATGACACAAAAAACAATTGAATATAATGGTTACACTTAAAAACTAGCAAGAAATGTGAACCCTACTTTTTTATCGATACGATTCGGGTAGTTTTAGATGGAATTAACATTTAGGTGCAACCATTAATTTGATTTTTTTTTTCTAAACCGTCTGGATTCTGACGCTATATTCGTACATATTTTGCAGGATATATATTGATTTCACGACGTTATATCTGAAAATTCTGAAAAGGGGGATCCACTGGCCTAAAAGGTGGGGGGGGGGCTCCTGTGATTTCCAGTTTTATATATATATAAAAGCTTAAAAGGGATGGGACCCCGTGGCCCTTTGGATCCGCTAATAATGTCGAAAGCAATCACTCGGGAACAAAATCGCTATCAAACATCAAACGCGGA
Source organism: Perna viridis (assembly GCA_037379345.1). Classification (NCBI taxonomy): domain Eukaryota; kingdom Metazoa; phylum Mollusca; class Bivalvia; order Mytilida; family Mytilidae; genus Perna; species Perna viridis. Next base: position 35,855,497 of record CM074514.1, on the reverse strand, counting down.
CAAACATACTAGACATTAACCATTTAAGGAGATCAATATTTGTATAATGTGATAGACGTGTGGTGACTGTGTAGTCAGTGATAATTTTGAATTTAAGTTAAGCGTTGAATGACGCAAGTGTTCACAGTGGATCCAACATTTATACATTACAAGGAGAAAGAAAAATATTCTTCCTTCAGAAATTTGTTCAAATAATGAACGTTGTCGGAAAATTGCCAATTATAAAGATTGATTTATAAGAAACAACTTTATGCATTGTGTATATCAAGCCAACCAATTGTACGTTTGTATAAACCACTTACATAAATATCATGTAAGCATCTGAGTAACTTGGATTATGAGGAAAGTTTTACAAACACGATAAGAGTTTACTTTATCATGAGGAGTTTTTTATTCTGTTTCATTTAAATGCTTTATAGGTTTTTGTTAGAAAAAAATCAAACTAGAAAAGTTTACAAATAAATGCTCTGGCCTCCGCTACTTAGAAAATAAAAGACATTATATTTTCTGGCCTCTAGAAATGAATTACAAGGCAAACATATCACTGATTTCAAGAGTTACTTCCCTTACCCTAGATCTTCCTCCTTGCTGCAAGAACATGTAATTGGTGTGAAAAAAATATCTAGGAGAAGGTTGCATCTACTGTAACGCTTTGAAGTTTTGTTTCAAATCATTGAATAAACTATAAATAAACTCCATAGACGTGATTGTTTATCAAGTCGGTCAAAATTTTGACACCAAAATTAAAGTTTATTGTGCGTTTGTACGTATGCATGTGCTGTGTGTGTCCAAACCAGAATCCATGGTGTATTCCCTTCGTGCACTTTAAGAATAATTTCTTCTCAGTTCATGAATCTCCTTCTGTCTGGAATCAGTGTTACTCAGCTCAACCAGGATAACATCTAGTCAGAAAATCTATTATAATTCAGTTGATTGGTCATTTATTGTGAGGGGATAAATTTAACAGTGATTTCAATTTGTATTTAGGGGACGACCATTTTGTTCTGAGGGGTGGGGATCTGGCAGTTTTTGGAAATAAAAATACTTTTGCTTGAAAAGGTTTGGAAACAAATGTTCTGGTCTCCACTACTTAGAAAACAAAAGACATTTTATTTTCTGGCCACTAAATGCCTATATACAGCAGAATGAAAGCAAATAATCTAGCCATTTTGCATTTTCAAAATAATCTATCCCGACCAAAACTGCCAGAATTAAATGGTCGTCCCCTTATTTGTGCCAAATAGCGCTTAGAATTGACCACCGGATGGAAGTCATGTTTAGTGCAAATTATTGTTTGTAGCTAATAATTTAATGAGACGGTGATAACCTACTTCTGTACAGAATGGCTATCCCCCCAAATCCAATAATTGCGAATGAAAAAGATTTGTAAAAGGAAGTCACACATGCGTAGTATCTAATTAAAGGCAAGATATGAAAGAAGCAGTCATTCGGTAGATAAATCTTTAGGTATAAAATATTTTCATAGACCTTGTTTAGTTCTTGTAAATCGTAGTATGCAACACAATTATGTAGGCGAGGTTAATATCATGTGATTCGGTAATTCGGTAAAAAAACAATTATACCTGACCCTTTACTTCTGTAAAGACCTTAACATACTATCCAGCATACTCGCCCAATTAATCGAAAAATTAATTATTATTTTCGTCATTGCGCTTTCGGTCGTTAATTTTCACCCCTTCAAACTGTCAATGCGGAGAAATGGACGTGTACAGAGGATGTAGCAGACCGTAAACCATCAATGTGGTGTTTCTCAGTTCATTTTTTGGTTATACTTTTTATTTTTTACAAACAAAACAAAGACGTCATTGATTTTGAATAACACGTATACTTTTTTTTTCAGAAAATGTATAAGACAATACTTCGGCTTACTTTTTTGCACATCTATCATTTTCTCGAATGATCAGATCAGGCAATTCAAAATTCACAAACTATTTCGTATTGAGCATTCACATTTAAGATGGATCTCATATCCTCTCTTTTTTTGTTTTGTTTTGTTTTTAAAAACAATAACCAAACAGTATCAACAATGTTCGTGAAGGAGACGGTTAAAACTTTTTTTGAATCGTGAAATACGAAAGATACACTTTCTTATGTTTAATTCAACCTATACGTGACTTATCGTAAAGACAACAGAATCGATCGGATTAGACACAAGTAATAGCAAACTCCAAAGCAGCTCCAGTTCCGTACCGTTAACGTTCGCAAAAGTAGTGCCGGAATGGAAGAGACCAATGATCCGGAGTTTGAAGTAATAGGGCTTTAAGCACCCTATTTCCTATACATGAATGATATTACGAATGTCATTATTATTGATTTGTAATGTACATGCATAATTTGAATAATTTTTGTAATACAAAGAACGAATAAACATTTGCAGTGAAATTTGTAGCCAAGTGTAGGAAAAACCACAGAGGTTTGTACATGTACAATACCAGATCTAGCTCCTAAGACCTTTTTTTGTTGTCATTACCTGTAAGCCATGTCGCTGAAGTAGAAGTTCCCTTAGCATAGTCTCACCACAATGAGGAAATTCATTTGTAACATTTTTTACACATTTATCAAGTATTTCATCTTCTACGAGAGAAAGAAGTCTCTTACTAAGATCAAACTGTTGCATCCGTCTGTATATAGTGCTTTCATAAACGCATAATATGCGGCTGATATCAATAATGGAAAACTTTAATTCTAAAAGACTTTCCTGCGTAACTTTTGGTATTTCGAAGTGCTTGTCGATTCTGTCTGGTTGACGCCCGCCAAACGTAATACATTCGGTTCTTAATTTTCTGTCATTGACTCCTAAGTCATGAAAATCCTGTCTTGAAAGCTTACAAACAATATCTGGTGAGATTTTCTCTTCTGCGAATTTTGGAACTAGGCTTGTTAGGTTCAGTTTGGTTAAAATAGAAGTTACAGAGACGTTCGTCTGCATGTTGGAGTCCATTGGTTACGGTGCGTATGAATTTCGCCTAAGTAAAAAAAAACCCGCTTTTTTGGATTCACTTCGTTTGTAGTTGTACATTTACAGAAAGTAACGAGAATAAATGATCATCATCATAACGAAATATCTACTGCGTATAATGTCGAAAGAACCACGTATAATGACAAATGCACTGCGTATATCCAGTGAATTTTCCACTGCATATATAAAACAAAGTACTATGTATAAAGTTGAAAATACTACAAATAAGGCGTAACATACTGCGTATAATGTCTTTTCTCATACTGTGAAATCTACTGCTCATATTAGAAAATGTACTGCGTATAACATGAAATGTACAGCGTATATTGCAAAATGCACTGCGTATAAAGATATATGTACCACGTATAATGTAAAAAGTACTGCGTATACCCAATTTTGTACTGCATATAATGAAAAACGCACCACGTATAATGACAGTTATACTGCACATAAAGTTATATGCACCGCGTATAATGAGTCCACGACCATTATAATGTGAAATACACTATGTATATCATAAAATGTACTGTGTATGACGAGAAATGTACTGCGTATATAGAAAACCTTCAACAAAAGGCAGTTGCGGCGTTCCATAATAGACATTTAATACTTACTACTGACAGATCTTTTCCTGATAACTTGTTGCCAGACAAAACTAATATGGATTATATTTAAATTTTTCTGTGTTCTAAATTGTGGAAACTCAATTCATTTGACAACCATACCAGTATTTCATCCAGTTTTGTAGTGCTAGTGGGTAAAGCTACCATGAAAATAGCAACAATATTTTTTTTATTTTAGTTTGTATGAGAACAAACCTAAGTAGAACCCATTACAGTCCCGTATGTACCAAATTGATTTCATGGCAGTGAATTTGGAAATAAAAAATGTATTCCTACATGTTTCTGTTTATAAATGTAATTAAAATTATAGTATATATATTTTTTTGTGTATTATGAAGAGGTGAGGCGTCTAAATGCAACGAGTACTTATTATTTCCGAATTTTACTGACACTTCTGAACACAGTTGCCTCCCCTGTCAAGAACGAAATTTTAAATAAGCTGACAGAATTGCATTTAACACCACTTTGCAAGTAAAAACATTCACTGCAGCTCAGAAATAAATCGGTCCTTCATTGTGTGAAATATCGAAGTGATTCAAAATCTAGAAATTGAGATATCTTTATTTTTATTTCGCTAGACGGCGAATTTTTGACAAGGGGTTGGTCTGGAAAAAGCTGACAGAATCTCTTCTATGAGATATTTTGGCTTTTTTTATTGCTATATTTTAATGATAAAATGAACAAAGATGCGCAGCATATCGGTTAATTTTGCCGATGTAATCGATGAAGCTCTAACGATTCGATTTTTCAGTGCATGTTTTTGCAGTGAAAAATATCGCCATTCTGGGGTCATGTGTCACGTGACTTTTGCAGATTGGCGTCGCCATTTTATTGACTTTGCCTTTCGGCTGAGCTGCAAATTCCAAACAAGAAAATGATTACCTTTCCTATCTTAGTAAAGCTATGCTGCGATTTTGATAATATAATCGGAGTTATATTTTTTCCGAGGCGGGTTAGGATCTTGACAACAGCAACAGCGGAACAGCGGAGATACACGTACGTACATCCACGTGTTTCCCGGAGTTTTTATAAACATTGTATTCACTTCTTTAAATAAGGAAAACAAGTTAGAAAAGACTTGAAAACTATCAGAAAAGATGAACTTACTTTTACTGAAACGTAATCTTAACCTATATTTTTTTTATTTGTTTGATTGAAGGAAATGATGAATTTTCTCCGTAAGGACAGTCACTTTTTGTTACCTCCGGGACATGACTTTTTTTTGTTAGTATATTGGGGAACCGTAAGGGAAAGTTTGAAAGTACACGTAATAACTGTAGAGCTCAAACCGCTTCGCGGCGCTCGCTATAAATCTTGTCAGCCTGAACTCATTTTTGTTGAACAAAATTTACTTTTGTCTGTACAAATTGAATTTTGAGTACAAAACCACAATAGTCCCATTCGGCGCCCCGTAACACGTAGCTTAGGAAAAATGAGAAAAATACAAGAAAAAATATCGAAGGAAAAATCGCAAATTACAAAAAAGTCGACAGAAGAAATTAAGGAATCACGGCGAAATCTCATTCTTATGTTCGGGCATGTACATTTTAAGAAGTACCATTCTGTGTAAGAATTAGATAATGGGTGCTAAATCATAATTTTCAATTTGTTCTTTATTCAATACATTCAGAAAACAACTGAAAAGCTATTTAAATTTATATTGATGCACCTGTGACGTAGATAGTATTGGGGGAAACTAGAGGATGCCCGCAAAATCGCGGTCGATTGAGCAAAGTGTGGACACAGTACTACAGTTATTTTCTATGTACCGTGGGAGTTTTTTAAGACGCACATTCACTCAGTAACCTTTTACGTAATAATGTATATGTATATACAAAATTAATATGTGATCAACCCCAAAACTAGGACTTGTTCGCTCGTAATTTTAATGGTGAATTGGCGACAAAAGTCGATAGGGGACTCCTAACATTTTGTCCTATTATTCTGCAAAATTTTCAGTAAATTATCAAACCCAATAATGCTGTCAAGTAGGTTATCAAAGTAGTGTCTTGTTAACTCGAAAAACGTTTTTTTATCTAGTTCAAAATCGAACATGTATTTTTGTGTTTTTGAGTTTTATTTATCAAATGGACTTAGGATGCAGGTGTTTTACACGTCATTTCCTGCTTGTCTGTGATTGATCATCCATTTGTTTTGGTTTTTTTGGTATGTTTTTTTTTGGGGGGGGGTGAGATGGAAGGGAAGGGGAGCTGGGTTGAACACCCGTTAATCTTCTGAAAATTCTGCTCCACCGAGTGAAAGGGTGCTTAATAAATTCTTAAATTACTCAAAATAATTGGAAAAGGGTTTACCAGTCATGCCAATTACATCATAAAAAGGGGAGGGGTCCGTACATGGTGGATGTCGTTTAATTAAGCAAAATAATGAACGTACAATACTGGTGTAACACATGTGTACACATGATCCGGACAGTACGTCGCTTGAGCATACGCGAAAGCGTATTATAACACGCGGACCGATGACGGTCTTCGAATTGGGATATTTTCTCAAAAATTCGCGTTTGTCGTAGAAAAAAAGATTGTTTCAAAGACAAATTTAGGAAGAACACAACACTACATTAATACCTCATACCACAAATATATTCGACCTTGTATGGTTTCAGGAGAGTTGCGGCTCATAGAAATCGGTTTCTTCCTTAAGTAGTATAGAAGGGCTGGGAAAAGAATCAATGGTGCATTTCAACTAAATTTGACCTGTCAGTATCTTAAAAAGGCAAACTTAATTAACACTTTTATGGTTATTTTTGGGGGTTTTGATCATAAGGTATAAATACTTGGATAGTTGAATAAGATCTGTGTGTGTTTTTTTTGTCTTCATGTGCCACATTTATACACATTTTGCCTGATTCTAAGACAGAGAAGTACTGGCTTAGGTTGCTTTGATGTATATACGTCATGATTGTGGTACGACCGACACACGAGGCAAAACTTGTTCTCTTTTGGTTCCCGGAGGCCTATCTATATATTTAGACTTCTTCTATGTATTATATACTTGGTGTGGCTGTTACAGATCTTCTATTGTCCTACTCGATGCCATCAGAAGTTGTCCTATTCATTTACATCACGTGCTAATGTTCACGCTCTAGATTTACTTACAAGGAAGTATCACTCGGTTAACGAAAGCTATATTTTTATATAGCCAAGTTGGCCGAGCGTTCTAGAGCGTTGGACTTAGTGCAGGCGGTGATGTGAGAGAAGAGATGGGGTTCGAATCTCGCTGAGTGAGCGACCAAATTTGCGTCGCAAATTTGCAACCTCGCATCGATTCTAGAATTGGGGTGTAGTTTGGACTTGATTACGCACACACACACACATATGTATATATATATAACGTCTCAGAATGTGACGATCCCGTGGAGGGAACGACAAAAATTTGCAAATTTGACAGTTCTAACATCTTTGGGAATTTCAGACCCTTATATAAGTTTACGTTATCTTCCCTGTATCAAATGTTTAGTAACAGGGAAGATAACGTAAACTTATAGAAGGGTCTGAAATTCCCAACGATGTTAGAACTGTCAAATTTGCGAAGCAAATTTTTGTCGTCCCTTCGCGGGATCTTCCCTGTATCAATTTGATCCGATGGAGCAGTGTAGTGAATAGAGTCGTCACATTCTGAGACGTTGTATAATATTGATTTGTTGTGACCTGCATCATTAATTTGATCCTCTATCCTTCGTAATAACACCTAAATGAACTTTCCCGTACTACCATACAGCGTGTACTAAGTTACAGCCCTAGATTAATCCTACGAGGAGGAATGACCCGGCCAGCGAAAGCTATATTTTATATAACCTGGCTGGCCGAGTGGTCTAGGGCGCTGGACTTAGTGCAGGCGGTGTTGCCATAGATGTACAATAAAAGGTACAATCACCCACAGCGTACGTGATTCAGCTTCTTAATCTGTTTTGACCTTGAACTTTATGAGTTTTATTATGAAGAAGGATTTCAGTTATCCGAAATATTCAGTGTAAATTTTACCATCTTTTGGTGATGTTAAACATATTTAGACGTTTGTATATGTATATAGACTAGGAGAGCTTCCAGGACAGCCGGCATGGGCCGCAAAAATTATGAAAGGTGAGCTTTTTGCAGCCTAATGAGTCAGTTGACAGAAGTTTGTGTCAGTTGTCATGACTACCTTGTCAATTTATTTTTAATAGATTTTATTTTTGTGTCATGAAGAAAAGCAGTGAGTTTCTATATTCATTTGTTTGGCTAGAATTGTGAAAATTAAATTTACACTTTTAAATCGGACATGGAAACGGCAGCTGATCCCAGAAAAAACAGTGAAAATTAAATGTTGAATCATTGCGAATAGCACACCCAAAGAAACTGTCCAATTAGTTCGAGCTCATGCTGTGCGAAGGACCAGAAGGTAGTATTTTTCATTATTTACCACCAATATTACAAGAAAATATTTCGGTTTCATTGTTTTAAAAATCCGTTTTCATATCAATTAGAATAGATCTTGATCTGCTTATACTCAAATGCATTTAAATTATTTGTTATTATCCGTAGGCTAAGAAATCAGCAGCGGAATAAAAAATGGCGGAACGAAAACGTCGATATGGACGCCGAGAAACATTAAATATGGTAAGCGGGATAAAAAGACTTTAATATGTGTTTTGGTTTTTTTATATCAAGCTTTTGTAATCTTCTCTTATTTTGTGACTTATATTATTTTCTTTTCTTTTTTCACACAAATTCCCATACTTAAATTGGGCCTGGGTCATTTTCTTCCTCCAGGATTCTGACTATACATGTGCTTGTTGGTAAAAAAGTTTAAAAATCGGAATTTTTTATCAGAATCTGTAGCAAAAACAAACCAAACATATAAAAAATTTTATATTCCGTTAATATCAATATATGCTTTCACTTAAATTCGTTCGGTTAAAATATACTTTCCATTTTCTCTTTCACAATAATCATTGTTGATAAATGTGATATGATCACAATCACAATAAAGCTTGATTTAACTTCGAATTTAGAGAATTCTTGTGTTTTTTTTTGTTTTTTTTTTTTGTTTTTTTTTTGTTTTATTTTTTTTCCTCAAGCGGCATCATCTACTTTATGTCAATATGAATAACTGTCGACAAAAAAAATGTGATTTACGATATTAAATCTTTGGTGACAGGCCTTAGAAGACATGATTTAAGTTTTAAAAAAAACGTATTTTATGTCCAGGACGAGATCACAAGCGGCCTCAAATTGGTGGGCTTTGGTGAACGATCTAGAAAGGAGAGTGGTCCGTATGATAGACTTATCAAATGGGATAACGTTGCTATAACGGACTTACAGGAACTAAATAACACGCCTACATTTGATAGACCCAGAAGGGACAGCGGCTCTTTGTTTGAAAGGTCCAGAAAAGAGAGCGGGTCAATATTTGACAGACCCAGAAAGGATAGCGGCTCCGTGTTTGACCTAACAAGACGGGACAGTAACTCCATGTTTGACAGAAGCAGGAAAAACAGCGATTCAATATTTAATAAACTGATGCGTAGAGATAGTAGCACGGTGTTTGATAGGGCAAGAAAAGAAAGTGGTAGTTCGTTTTTCGGTAGAATGAGAAAAGAAAGTAGTTCCTTTTTAAACAGAATGAGGAAAGAGAGCAGCGCCATGTTTGGCAGGTCTAGACGAGAAAGTGCCCCATCGTTTGAAAAGTCCATAAAAGATGGTATGCAAACTTTTGATCAAACGGGTAAGTAGGTTTTTGAATTTTGACGAGGATGGTGCTTATGGTAAATCTTTTGGTTGATATGTTGTAGACATAGGGTAAAGGAAACAACTCTTACAAATCATTGAAACGTTTGCATTCACCATGTTACATCACTCTCATGTAAGCATCAAAGTAACTTGAACTGATTTCATTCTGTTTCAAAGGAAAGCTTGAAAGGTGAAATTGAATTTGGAACAAACATACGGCTGATTTCAAGAGTTATGTCCCTTACCGTAGGTCTACCTCCTTAATTAGGTTTTTTTTCAATATGATAATTGAAGTATCACTGATTTTATTCTCAGCAATTGGGGCTTTAGTTTTGTTCACTCCTCCTAGACGTATTTGTGTTTTCTGAACATATCACAAATAAAATATTTATAACACCGCATCATAAATGCTCGACTTATATGTAGATCACACCGTCACGTTGTCAAGCTAGAAATGATCGTGTACCGATCGATAGTCATTTATGTCGCCTTTTGCATTTTCTGAAAAATGATTCATTTCAATAAAACAAGTGCATTACTTTATTTCATTTCCCAATGATAGTCATTGTGACAGACTTCTTTGATATATTTGTAAAAGTTTTGCTGAAATCGTCGGAAAAGTAACAATCTATTTGGTCCACAATCCGTAACTTGCTCCGATCACGACCAAGCTGAAACACTTTACATACATTATTGATCTGTTCTTTCGGTTGACAGTGTGACGGAAGTGTAGACGCTACTATATATGACCCATACAAATTACAATAAAGGAAACTAAAAGGTATGCTTTTGAAATCGTCCTGAAAATATCATAAACTGGTTAGGGATTCCTCTTCACATTTAAACGCTCATGACTTTAAAACACTGTATATTCAAGTTATCCCAAATCACACGCAAAATTAAACCAATCCGTTTTAAGTAAAGGACAGGTTGTGAGATCGGTTTATTTTTTCTTTAGTAATTTTGGTGAAGATTTATATTGCCATGCTCGTTTCAATAACTTTTGTCCATATTTTCTAATGTGAGTTCATATAGTCCAGGAATCCTAGGTCAATGGTTGATCAAATAAGATGAGATCTTTAAAAAAACAGAAATAATCCGCGAAATAAGGTGAGCTGACATGAATGGCCATTTGTATGTTTCAGGACCGAAGAAGCAATCAAAATTAAGGAAAATAAGTTGCATTATTCCGAAAATTGAACATCACGAAACGAAAAGCAAGGACAAACAAAAGAGAAAATACTCAGTTCCGGAAAACGCGAAAGTCATGCCAAAAGTCTATCCTGATAGCTGGGACGAATTTATGGTCATATCCAAAGGAAGATCATCCAGTACGTCCAAATGGTCTGGAGGCGACGAAGCATCGGATATTTCTTCCGCTTCAGCTGATTTATTATTGGACACGCCCGAGCCCGGTCTTATAGGATTTCCTCATATAGAGCACACTCGTATAGAGCACACTCGCATACAACACTCTCACATCGATCACACACAAATGGAACCCCCTAATTTAGGGTCCCAACACTTAGGACCTCCACAATTTGAAGAGTTGGCAGAAGTCGACAATGACGTTGAGAGGTGTATATTTCAGCCGCTTTACTGTTGGTGTACTCGCTGTCAGATGATGTACCGGATGTACATCGAATCAGATAAAAAGCTCACTACTTGGGGAAATTATCCATGTTTTAGATTCTAGCATGTCAAAGAGTCTATATAATTCTTCATCAATATTCTCGGAGACGACGTCTTAAGAACTTTCTCATAGAAATAAACGAGTATACAGTATTTTTTTCATTGTAAACTGCAAATAGTTGTCGTTGTTCTAATATTTTTATGCTTTGCATATGATGAAATTTAGTGATTTGTACTCAAATCATGACTTTGCTGATAATTTATTGCCAATATCTTGTTTAAAGGGAACATCCGAGACTTCCTAAAACGCCGGCGTTAATTATTCATTCTAAACATACTTCCGATTTCCGACGGAAAGATTTTTGACAATTCAGACTCACTGACGTTCATCAGTTCATATCAAACACTAGAAATATAAGAAAATACTGTACTGTAAAAAATTATTTATGAAAGAAACAAAACAACGTTACCTTTCACAGAACAAATACAATATACCCGAATCGATGCAATACTATATTGAAATACTTAGTAGACATGCACTATTTGGAGCAAATTCGCAGGAATGATAATAAAACAAACGACCAACTCCTAGATATTACAGTTGCTCTAACATGCCGTGTTACCTGATGCATTTTAAAGATATTTGATTATTTTGGGTTGCCAACAAAGAGGAATGTACAGGTTTTCAATATCTGCGACTGCATTTAACATTTACCAGCCAGACATGCGTGTTTTTTAAATTCATCTTCCATCGAAGCATTTTCTTTGAAGATCAGGTCACATTGTGTATGTGTGTATATAGTACCATTTGTGAAATTTCCATGCCATTCAATGTTTAATTTTTCTTGAGAAATGTTTTTTTTTAACATGAAACATTCTTGCGTTTGCCTATAGGTGTGTATACTAGAAATTGTTTTTTAGCATTGACAACGAAAGTATTGACATCAAAGTCCATAACTGCTACCGGAAGTCTTTCCCTATAACAAATATGCCTGACTTAATAAGTTTTTTTTATCATAAGAGCATTGCAAAGAAATGATCATTAAATTGTATGATATGCTAATTTTAACTATAATAGTTTGTTTTATTGGTGGTATTTTAGTTTTTCATTCTGTGGAAAGGAACCCAAAATATTTTGTTGGTACGACGGACATTCCGGTTATTTACAAAAATATAAGTATACTAAAACAGTACCGGGTCCAGGGTGTAGAGGGTTGGAACCCTGCTTCTTATTCTTTTGAATTAAAAAAAAAAATTTGCATATTTTACATTTGGACAGAAACGGGCAAATAGAAGGAAACCCCAACTTTTCTGGAATTATCCATTTCTAAAATCTGTGAATCCGTATTTACTATAGATTTTGTTTTCGAATTTTGTATTATAGATAAAAACGTACAAAAACGCTTTTTTTCATACAAAATTGACTAGTATGTTTATAAAGCTTTTTTCATTGATACTGTTTTCAAACTATACTGTAAACGTCGTTGTTATTGTTACTTAAGTTTATACAATGTATGTACATTCGTTGGAAAAATAAAATATTGCAAATTTTGACTTTCCGTGTTATCAGTTTGAATCAGTTTTATTAAAGAGTAATCAAGGGATCAAGGTAATAGCAGTAATTAAAAGTATGTAATCCAGGGACAAAGACCAGACATGGAAAACATACATACACATCAAAGAACATAAAGTAACTAAAATCATACATACAAATTAACAAAAGCAAATGAGCAACTCGGACTCCACTAAAAACTGGGAGCATGGACCAGATGAACCGGTAGGGTAAGCGTCCATAACTATTTTTGTTATTCGTTTCTATATTTTGTATTTTCATTTTTGAAGACCAAAAATATTTGCACTTAACCATAGTGGCATTAAACCTTTGCTTAATGACGCGATATTTTCGTAAAACTTAACCTGAGTGTATTTTTTGGCCAACGAGAATGATTTCAATGAGCTTTCGTATAGTAGCAAATCAATGAACCGAATTAAAATTTAAATTAAAAGGATTTGTTTCAGTCAGCAATCTTCCGTCGCTCTGCTGTTATGATATCAACAGAAGCTGGTCCATTATCATAACAATAAAGAAAACTAATTGTGTTTGTATATAAAGGTATTTATTAAAATAGTATTGCTCTTATAGGGTATGATATAAGGAAATTATCTTTCATCACATGCATTCATCTGTCAAAGTCAGTCGTCTGTTAAAAATAGTCAACCTTACATTACGCTTGTGCTTGGTGATGCAGTGTTGCATTGGTCACAGTAGGGTACATTGTATGTAAGTCTCGTCACGTGACTTTGTGGTTTCACGAGAAAGGGTCCCAAAGTACCATTCAAATAAATAAGAATTTGTCATTTACTGAGTATTGAGTTCAGTATAAAATCTGCGATCCCGGAAGTAAATAATAGAATGAAAATCGGTCTCCGGATTTCAATACCTTCTACACAGGAAATTCCGGTAAGGAAAATGAAACTAAAACGAGACTAACAAACCCTATTGAAGCAATATAACATTACATTACATAGGATGATCTTATTTGTCCACATTAAGGTAATGACATCACGAAAACTACCAAACATCTCATATGCCCTCTTTGAACACACAGGATATACAAAATTACATTCAGGTAAAGTCATTATACATAAAGATAAGCGTAAATCTGGTAAAATATATACAAAAAAAATACATTTTGTACAAAAAGAAATGTATAATAATATGTTTAGGAGATGAAAAGTTTGAATAAAATCTAAATGTAAATATTCTAAAAAAAATCACATATTCTGTACCCAGTCATTAGGGATTACTGCTGTCCTTTTATTATATATAAGTATATATGTATTATTGTTTAAATCCAAAAAATGTCGATATACAAAGGCAACAGGCAAAATTATTCATACGTCATGAACGCTGAATTTGGAGAAAAAAATACAATGTAAAGTATGTGAACAATACATTGTTGTGTATCTTATCCGTCATTTAGAGAAAAGATTTTTATTTACTTAAAAAAAACTTCAAATCTTAAACCTCAAAGTTGTCCCTCAAAATAATACAGAATCAAGGCATTTTATCTCCAATACAGAACTTAATTTCATAAATATGACAGGTAAAAAACTTAATTTTACAAAATTAAACGAACTCTATCGGCAATTAAATGGAGAAATCAATTTTACAAAAATGGAGGAGTTCTTGAACTTAATTTCCTAAATACGAAAGGCTTCTATCTGAAAATAGAACACTTAATTTTACAAAACTGACGGAATTAAACCTGCAACTAGACTTTATTTACATGGAATACCTGCCGAGACAAATAAATATCAGTACATTGACATCGACTAATCATTTTAATTTACGTGTACCTATAGGAAATTACCCAAATAACGTGAACTGTATCTACTTGACTTCGATGTAACTTTGCATTCAGAAACCCTCTATGCCCCTAGCCTTTGTTTACAGTAATTCTTTTCTGTAACTAAATACTTAAATTCGTAATTAATTTAACTCCAAGACCAGTAAGGCATTGGTTGTAAAGGTCTACCGTTTTCCAAGTCTTGTACGTATGGCCCTGGGTAAGGCATTGGAGGAGGGTAAGGACCGTATGAACCTGGAGGGTAGGGTCGTTCCATCGGGAAAGCTCTATTGTCGTATCCATTGACAGCATAATCCTGACCACGCCCTCGTTTTTCTAGTTGCTCGCGGTCACTTGCTCGGTCTTCGTATCGCTCGTCACCAATATAAAATCCAGCTATGACGTAGAAAATTGCCGTAATTATTGCTAAAGCGACACCAACCCATCCAAGAGCATATGACCAACCATAGTCGCTTTCTGTTTTTAATTGGACAGCCTACAATAAGTCACACAATTTTAAGATACGTGTAGATGAGCATATCTACTACAATACATTTTATACATGTTAATTCGGTTTTTTTTCAAATATTACATGAATTTTATGTTTGGAATACGCATGTTAAGTTTAGGATGGGTCTATTACAAAAAGTAGAAAGTTAGAGTAACTTCGGGCTTTTGTTTGTTTAAGAGTGAAGAGTTAATATATATTACACATCGATGAATTAAAAAAACAAACAAACAAACAAACAAACAAACAAAACAAAAACAAAAAAACAACAACAAATAAAACCGAAAAAACAAAAGAAAACAGTATTTAATTTCTAACATTCCTATTTGCAAACCTGAAAATTTATTGATCTTTTTTCTAAAGACTGCAATTCAGTGAACATTTGCATCTAACGGACAGAATGTTCATTAGGGACTACGAATTTCTTTTACATACAGTACAGGCTTACACATAAACAGTTGAAGGCAAAATGTAGTAGTCGTATACTTAAAAAGTAAGTATAATATGTAATCTTTGCTATATTAAGTGAGTTTGTTCTCAACAAAATGATCTCGAATGATATTAACTTATTTCCAGATTATTATAGCTTAAGTTTACGCATTTTAATATCACTTTACAGTTTACTTACTGCATCCCAGGACTTGTAGAATTTGATCTTCCCGACTGTATCCGTGATTTTTCTTTTTTCTAAATATTCAGCTCCATGGAAAAACGCCATTCCTCCAGCGACAAAGAACGCTAAAATGATACAATAATAGTTACTCTCTAGAACCTCATATGAATATATATGTACTTATAAAGGATGAAACCAATTTAAGTAGCCCTCCAGATAAGAATCATGCAAAATGTGAGACATGGTTGGAAAGCCTACATATTTTTATTTTTGATATTTTGTTTGAAATGCTTTAGTAAACAAAAATTAACACTTGGTTTTTCATATAACCTGTGCTCGTAGGAGATAAAAATTGTATAGAATGTACTGTAGAATTAAAAATTAAGGGAGATAACTCTGTAAATTACACTCAAATACAATATAATCTACTGGTATTCAATGTTGATTATCTCCTAAGAGCTGCAGATTTGAATGAATAATTACACATTTCATCATATAGACCCATAAAACAACTTAATTACAAAAATAAAAATATGTAGCCTTTTTTGAGTTGTATCATATTTTTCAGATTTTGCATGATTCTTGCAAAAACAGCTACTTAATTGTTGACATTTTCACTATCAAGTAAATCATTCGATTCGCGCTTATATTTCTGATCAGGTCGAGTTGATAGTTCCGCCAGGTTAATGCTACACTTTCCCATAAAAACTCTAAAAGTTATAACCTAATGTTTAGGGGAAAGAATTACACCTACATATACCTCACAGAAGTACCAACTGAGCCTGCTTAGAAAACTAGCACAAACGGAGCTATCGGTGTAGCAATCTACAGAAAATAGACAGCATGTGATTTGCAAACCAGTAACATTTCAATTATTTCATTACAGGTCGAATAAACGTCAATTATATACGAACCAAATTATTTTTACTCAACATATATTTAAGCTTTTTAAGCACGCATAATAATTTTCTTCTAACAGACTGAAAAATATTAAGAATAGGCGTGTGAAATTTACCACTGCTGTCAAAAGTAACTTCTGGGTGCTTATGCGGTGAAACAAATAGTACTCTTTTATCTTTAAATAATTAGCTGAGAACGTTTTCATCTATATCATTATTAGTAGTAAGCAATGCTTTTGTCTTCTGAGAATTGAATTTCACAAACCATTTACGACACCACAAATCTAAAGTTTTCAAATCAAAATTCAAAATATCCTCGATAGTATGAGGATGTTGAGAGGAATACGAAAGGGATGTGTCGTCTGCAAACAGCCTTGCAAGACTTAAAAGTACGCCTACTATATCATTGGCATATATTACGAACAACAAGGCCTCAACAACTGATCCCCGAGGAACTCCTGCATTGGTGTGTAAAGTTGACGATCTAAAGTTTCCTATGAAAACACATTGATTTCTATTAATTGAATAACCCTTAAACCATCTGTGTAAGTTACCATGAAAACCATAAGATTTAATTTAACTAAAAGTCCTGCATGTCACAGCTTTCGAGCTGTCACCAAAAAAAAAACCCGACTGCATTTAAACCTTTATCTTCTAATGACATAACAATTCTATGATAAATCTCTATCAGCAAGCCAGACTGTATAATAAGATGTTTGTAAGTAAATAATTAAGTTCATGTTTAAAAACAACTCTTTCAAATACCTTCCCAACAGATGATAACAATGATATTGGCCTATAATTTGAACTTCCGATTTATCTCCCTTCTTAAACAGGGGCATTACACTAGCAATTTTCCATTTAGTTGGGAAGCTTGCTTGTGATAAAGAAAATTAAACGGTGTTGTAAAAGGAAAGCTTATTGTATCTTTGGTATTTGATGAGCATATGATGACTGATACCATTACGACCCGAAGCTTTTCCCAGTTAGAAGTTCCAAGGATGTCACGAATTTCAACTTCATTAAGGGGACGACCATTAGATTCTTCGGGTGGGGCCTGGCAATTTTTTTTTCAGATCTTAAATTTTATTACAAGCCTGGTGAAAATCAGATTATTTATTTTCATCATAACCTTGGCTAGATTATTTATTTTCCATACTCATGAAAGAGTTTAACTTTTTCTTTGAAAATTTAAATGTTGCATATCCGGGTTGCCAAAATTTGTAGTTTGGGTTCTATATCACAGCACGAGTTGCTTTTTATGTTCATTATTAAAGACATGAAGTACATTCTTTATAATACAAGGCATAGTCTCTACTATATCCAACAGGTGGCATTCTTGGATCTGCAATATGCCCAAAGTTAGCTGGAAATGTTGCGAGGGACTTTTTAGGGTACAGATTCGCATATCGTGCACCCCACCAGCCACTCATCAATCAAAATATGTTTTACAGGTACCCTTATACCTCTCATTTACGAATCTTTTTGTCGCCCAAAAAAAATAATAAACTGAAGCATTTTTGTATTTTTACACCTTGTTGAGGCAAAAGTCAATTTTAACGTTTTTTTATTCTTCAAACTTCTTCTTTCTACAGAACAAAGTAAACTGACATATATATGTACAATCATGTAGCCCAATGTCTAAGCTTTACAATGGTACCAAGAAAGTTGTAGGGTTTTGGGGTAAAATGAACAAAATAGACCCCTACCTCACCGAAAAATCGCTTTAATTGACACATTTCAGAATTTCAGAAATTTATTTCTTCTATATTACCCGTATTTGTAATTTTTTTTCAGAATACCGTAGTTCCGTAGTTTAAACAAGCTTTTGTGTGATATAGTACATTATAATAATGTCATAGCTTCCAAATGTGCCCAAGTAATAAATATTTGAACTTTTTAAAGTCAAGTTAGGTGAAAAATTGCCGCCCCTACCCATGAAAAAAATATCTCAACATGAACTAAAATGTTAATTTTGGCATATACACAGTGTACAATTGACATGTTGGGTACTGTATTGTTTTAATTATCAATGTACCCAACATATTTTCTCATTCCAGGTGAGTATTTTTCAGTTTCAATGTGACAATAATTAGTTTTCGGATTTCATATTTTCTTCCATTTCACCGGTCATGGGCAATATTTTTTAAAGTACCCAACTTCAAACAAGTTTTGGTATATTAAAACACATGTATATAGCATTTTCACTTTCTAATGAACCATTTTTTACTGAAGCATAAATACTTTACGGGTTTTGACATGGAAAAATATGTCAATTTGAGCGATGTTTTGGTACATTTAGTTACCGCACATTTCTTGGTATATTGTAAGTTGAGACATTGGGCTACATGATGATACCTATTTTTGTTTAGTTTGTTCACACATGCTGTCTCAGGACGATTTAGATGCTCAAACAATTGAGTAAAAAAAATCTTGGCTTTTTTACCCAGTGGTGTACAAATATAGGCTTACATATGTATACTGAAAAAGAACCCGAGAATATTCTCCGGCGACAAATTGATTCGGTAATGGGAGATATAAAGGTACTTAAAAATTATCATGAAGTTGGTGAGTAGAGGGTGCACGGTGGACCCTCCCAGCCCATGACTATTACACATTACACCAGTAAAGTCATTTATATACACGTATTTAATATTACCACTGGAAACTATTAGGGTGTTGTATAAAACTTTTGGAGTATTTAAACATGTATACTTCTCTAATTTATGAAACTATGGGGAGCGTAGCGAGCCAAATTTTTTTTAAAAGGTTTTGTGGAGTTCAGAATATTTAATTTCGATTTACTAGCCAAGATCAGAATATTTATTTTCATTTCACTAGCCAAGGCGAGAATATTTATTTTCTAGCAATTTGCATAGTCAGAATACTTATTTTCTGGTATGATGAGGCCAGATTATTTATTTTCTACATAATCAGAGACAGATTATTTATTTTCAAAATCTGCCAGCCCCCTAAGAATCTAATGGTTGTCCCCTAATTTGGAGTTCTTCAAACGAAGCGTCAGTTCTTCTCTGAAGTACTGGTAATTCAGTACCCGCATCATTTAAGTTAGATACTGAGCAAAATATCTATTCAAAAGATCTGCTTTTGTACGACCATCCAAAATTAATTCATCATTTTCGTTTTTAGCTGAGTAATCATAGTCGATTCCCCTAAACATTTTACAAGTTTTTTAATCATTGACCAGTAAGATTTAGAATTAGAACCAGAAAATTTACCTAATACGCTATCAGCGTTAAGGTAAAATTGCACTTTGGTAAGCACTTTAAAATTATTGACAAGATTCCGCTGTTTTTTTATATTTCCTAATAGCTGATTCTGACTTAGAATTTCTCGCAGTTGTGTGGAGTCTGTTTCTTTTTCTGATCTCCTATTATTACCATTACATTCAAATACAAAAAAAAATATAAAAGAATTCTTAAGCTTATGGATTTCAAACTGTTGTTAATGGACACCGGTGGACGTAAATGCAATATACAAAAGATGTTCGACTTAAATCTCTCAAACAAACATTTCAACTTTTTGGGGTTCGTTGTTACAATGTACAAGTGCTAAACTATATTAATGTTCAAGTGCAATCGTCATCGACTCAGTGTATTAGTACTTTGATTAGATAAGACGCCCGAACTATCAAATCTTTTTCACTTTTTATAGACCATTTCAACCTTGGATAAAAAATGACTTTCCGCCTCTCTGTATATTATTCAAATCACCCAAACGTCTTTTTAGATAAATCGACGGATATGCGGTGAAAGGAAGCTAATACATAAAAGTGCGGTGCTCATTTATGTAAAGGTAAAGGTATTATTTAACATCGGCGATGACTGGCTGAAGTTGTAAATACCTAAACGAGTTTAATATTTTCTTGCCAACGAAGGTGTTTCGGGTAATGAATTTGGATTTCATTTGTTCGTTCGTCAATTGGTCCTAAGGTAACGTCCTTGTGAAGACTTCTGGAGTCTTAATGGTTTTCGATCTCTTGATATAAAGGTCAAAAGTCAATTTCAAAAGTTTTTTTTTAAATAACGTGGTAATATGTTGAACGCGTAGGAGGAAGAGAAACACGTAGAAAGATTATACTTTATACATTATTGTTATTGTAATCAATATTCGAATTTGTGTCTTCCTTACCGACTAAGAAAGCTAGAAAACCGGAAGTAAAAACCCATTTCGATCGTCTGCTACAACTTAAGGGAACCAATCCAACGATGAAAGTTATGATAAGTAAAAACAGTCCTACTCCAATGAAGGCTATAGTACATCTGAGTAAATCTGAAAATAAAAACGCAATATTCATGAGAGAGTCTTTGTTGTGATTTCTGCATTTCTTCCGCGTGTTCATAATTACATGTATACCAGTTGGAAAGTGATTTCACCTCTGAGTGTGCGTAGAAATTCTAGCAGGCAATGCTTTAATATGAAAAAAAAACACTGTTTTATCAACATCAATGAAAGAAATATCAATGAAAACAAGTTAGGCCAAATACAACCTCTGCATCATATTACATGTCAGAAAAAATAGGTGGGTAGGTCGGGATTTCATTCTATTTTTTTTCTCAAATTTCATCAAAAAAGATTCAAAACATTTTATTAGTCATGTGATACCATCTGTAAAATATCGGGTCGTTTTGTGGTTCTTTCTATTTTTTTGTTAACTTAAAAATAAGTCCGTCGGGGAGCAGGGTCAAGGCACGAGTCGGTCGGGTAACAGGAAACAGAGGTGTATACTTTTATTTGGTTTTAAACGAATTGAAACTGAACCCTGAATATTTTCTCTAAAAACATAAATGTACAGCATGTATCAGTCTTTTTTTCATTCATTTATTGCTACAATTACATCTATGTGTATATATGCCGAGAAAATTTAAATTAGCTTTTATACTGTTGTACTATCTTTGCATTTATCATGGAAAAGGGTCGAGGTGCGTGGCGAATTTGTCACTTATTTCCAAAATCGCTAGAGTGGTGCAGAACTAAGAATGATATCCACCAATCTATTAACTTTTTTTTACATTAATGACTATACTTAAAATATAGTGCTCTTTTTTAACTTACGAGTTCTTCATCCATATTAATAAACTCGATGGAAGGTACCAAACAAGTCTCCTCTCTACTTCGACTTTAGTCACCGATTCATACCTTCTGGTAATTTACTTTGTCAAATTTCACAAAATGTATTTACTTACGGACTCTAGCAATGTATTCATCGGTGAGTTTTGTTGCTGTAGCATCCGGAATATCTAAGTCAACAAGAAAGCACTCTGTATCGACAGTATCTGCAGACTGGGCTTGTAAGAATGCTGAAATAAGAAAAATACAACTGTATGTACTTTTTAAGATTTTTTTTTATATTTACCATCGTATTCTGGTATACTCATACTGAATAAATAGTTTTAAAGCGAAAGTATTGCGCTGTATAAATTAAGAAGTTTGTATAATACGCTTTTTTTTTAATCTGTGGTTCCGTTTGTTCAGTTCTATAAAGTATATGTCACGAGAGCGGTTATCTATGTTTGAAAATGTTCTCTGTGTTGATGAATGATGAATAACCCGTTCATAATCTCTGAACCAGTCGAATACTTAATTACCAAAAAAGCTTGCACACCGATGTCACTTCTATTTTTTTTTGGCAGTGACAGGATTTGTTTTTCAACATGACTGGATGTTTGTTTTTTTATGTCCCATGAGCGTTTGGTCATTACATTTACCAAATTAAATACATTGAGTTAACTTTTGAATGATTTAAGAATAATTGGTCATGAAACCCAGTTTGCATAGGCAATAGATTTTAATCTAGTGCCTTATCACCTGTCTTCTATTGGTTATGAAGTTGTACATGTGCATGCATACATGTACTTGTTAACTGATAGTATGCAGATGTGTTGGGCTGGTTTGAGCTGTTGAGTATTGTAACTCAAAATATGGTAATAGACATTTTATTTTGTGAATCGCACTTTCAATGCTGCAATGCATCTCTTATTTTATTTTCTATCTGAATGACATTTGGGGTTTCTTGGTTCAAAACATGGACTATGTCATAATAGACTAAGGGTGAACTGTCTTCTAATCCGTAGCTCCTCTTTTCTAAGACTGCTGAATAGAATTGAATAACTTTTCAAAATGTGTATCACGTACCCGTACCAAACCAGTGTATGACATTTTTGTAGTGAATGTTATGGTGTGTTATAATATGGATGCGGATACGGGTTACACATTTTGGTGTGTTCCTATATTATGGAAGTGCTGAACCATAGAGGCTCGTTACAATTGACTATATAGGTCATAAACATTATCAAGGCCCCGATTGTTGTGTTGTTATATATCGGGGCCCTGATAATGTTTATGACCTAAATAGTCAATTGTAACAAGCCTGCTCGGGCGTTAAACCCCAACAATCAATCAATCATGTAAGAGCCCTTGTAGCTAAACGAACAAAATAAGATTGTAGTGCATCTAATAATGCACACCGATCAACACACCGATCTTGATCGGTGAGAAATAAGAGGTAATGAAATACCTCAAATATAATGTTCGTTAAATTATACAGGTATAAATTGATAGTGAAATAGAATATTTTTATGGGGTTACCACTCATCTAGTTTTATCCATAAATGGCATAAATGGGTGTCACATATTTCATGAATTTTAATGAAGCAAGAGATATGAACAAAAATTCAAGCCATATTGTATTTTCATTTGAATCTGACAAAAAGTGGCTTTTCATATAATATGAACCCTCATTGTAAAGACACGCTATTGCATTTTACCTCCTTACTAATAAAACTGCCCAAAACATTGAAATCAAACGTGTGAAATAAAGATACGACTTTTTTATCATAAGGCAAAATAATATTAATCATAATAATAATTCTCTTGTTTCCTTCGATCAGCAAGAAGAAATAGGGTACCGTAGCTAGGTAGGGAATTAAAATATATATATAGCGTCTCAGAATGTGACGACTCTATTTGCTACACTGCTCCATCGGATCAAATTGATACAGAGAAGATATATAAACGTATAGAAAGGTCTGAAAAATTCCCAACGATGTCAGAACTGTCAAATTTGCGATGCACATATTTGGTCGTTCCCTCCGCGGGACTCGAACTCATAAAAATATAGCTTTCGCTGGCCGGGTCATTCCTCCTCGTAGGATTAATCTAGGGCTGTAACCTAGTACACGATGTATGGTAGTACGGGACAGCTCATTTATATCAATATTACACAATATTACACAACATATCCTACATATTAACATCTAAATGAACTGTCCTGTACCACCATACATCGACATTGCTTTCTTCCCTTGTATACCACAAGACAAGATATAGAATGAACACATCCGTGCTCCCAGTTTTTAAGGTGCCTGGTACGAACCGGATATGGACCAATTACACCCGGGTCCTCTGAGAATCATGCAAAGGGGAGCCTACATATTTTTATTATAAAATGTCATAGTAAACAGGTATTAACAAGTGGGCTTTCATATAACCCTTGGTCTTTGGAGATATGAATTATATAGAATGTATTGCAGAATTCAAAAGACCAGACAGATGGGAATGGGTAATTAAACATTTCATCACATAGAATGATAAAGCAACTTAATATAACTTAATATAAATTTGCAGCCTTTTTGGGGACGTATCACATACTACAGAATATGCATGATTCTTACAAAGACAGCTACAAATGTACTTAAATCCTCGATGTCAAGTACATTGTATTTGAAAAATTCTTTTGAACATGAAATTCAAGACGCGTCAATGGTGTACACATTAAAATGTTTGTTGACTTAGAAATTTCCTATACAATTTTATTTGCACTTTCTTTATGATCTGGATAATTTACTTAAATTTCTAAAGTTTGAAAAGATTTTTAAACAATTACACAAAACGAACTCAGAACTATGTTTGAACATGCGGCTCCATATTGTGCAAATCAAACTCGTTTTTTATCTTCGATAACAAACAAAAGAACAATTTTGATGATGCACGCCTACATATGTTCTATTTAACATATACGACTTGTGTTGGTAGACTTTTTTTTCAGATTTCGTTCATAGTTTAAAAGGCACTTTTTCCTTTTCGCAAATCATATAAATTACTTAAAATGTGAATCAAGGACAGCACTGTACTGAAATTCATAATCCTGCTAGAAAAAGGGCGCTTTCTTTTCTTGCAGCACAGTCTTGTAATTTAGGCATACATGTAGTATTCGATTTTAGTTGATAAGAGTGAATTTGACAATCCTTTTCAATTGTTACAAAGTTAAAATCCAAAGCCCTTTTTTAGAAGTTGAACCCCCCCCCCCTTTGTGAGATCTTCCCCTGAATTAGTGTTTCTCTAGCCAGTATGTAAAAGTTATTATTTTCTTGTGGATAATGATAGAATAAGGTTGCATAAGGTTGCATTTGTATATTTAGTCATTCTATGTAATATACCAAGAATGGATATGGTGAATATATCAAAGAAACAACGACCTTCACCGGGATAAACAATGTCAGGTCAAGGCCACTCATAGGTCTTCAATGAGCGACGAAGACGTCTTCATATACCATAGGGCAGGATGCAGATGGCCCAAAAACAACATTAAACACACGTATAGCGAAATAGTTGCCCCTATATACTCCAACAACATAGAAGTAAACTGAAAGTGAAAACTTAACAAGACATACAGAGGCCAGAAATTCCTGACTTGGGACAGGCGCAATTCTGATGCCGTTATTCGTCAATTATCTGTGCTAACTAGTATCGTCGTAACTTAATCACAACTAACTTAATACTTGAAGCGTTTTATTTGAGGCACCAAACAATTTTAAAACTGGTTACATGGAGACGTAATAGCTATAGAAACTTAGATACCTCCATAATGTGAATATATTTTCTCAAATATGGAACGCACAATCGTTTTAACTCAGATAAACGAAACATTCGAATTTATCATGTAAATACAGTCACATTGTAAACCGAGATAAAATCAACCAATTTTATGTACTGTACATAATGGATTCACTTAAAACTCTTCATCCGAGACGATACAGAATACATTTTCTAAAATGGTACAAAAAGTTAATAGCCTTGTATTCAGAAATGAAATTCGACACTTCAGATTTTCTTAAGTTCTATACATGTATTTCTTAACATTTTTCAAATATGCATATACAAGCTCAGTAACCAATACCCACCAAAATACGATTTTTGTTCAAGCACACTTTTTGTTTGCTTCCATTGGACTACACTTACCCTTAAAGAGAAATCGATGTTAATTGGCATATTAAAACACAAGGATCACAATATATATATACAACGTCTCAGAATGTGACGACTCTATTCTCTACCCTGCTCCATCGGATCAAATTGATACAGGGAAGATAACGTAAACTTATAGAAGGGTCTGAAGAATTCCCAACGATGTTAGAACTGTCAAATTTGCGAAGCAAATTTTTGTCGTTCCCCCCGCGGGACTCGAACTCATACCGCTGTGACATCTATGGCAACACCGCCTGCACTAAGTCCAGCGCCCTAGACCATTCGGCCAGCTAGGCTACTTATATATATATACTTTAAGTGAAGCATCAGAATTGATGCAAATACAATGACGATGTAGGACAACTGTTGTATACATTGACGATCTTAGCAATAAATTCAAATTATAATCGGAGATATCAACAGTAGACCCGGAGTAGACCCGAGTCTATATCGGACCTTCGTTACATTTTAAGATTTATGGTTCGCTCCATCCGTACACAAAATTACCAATGACAAACTGTATACATATTACATTTAATCGTTTCTTTTGGTCCATCATTTTTTCGACATATATATTTTATCTGTAAAGTAGTTAAATGCAGTTGAATAATTTATTTCACTATTTATATTAGAAAAAATGTATTTTAATTATGCGTGTAGTATTGACAAGCCTTAAACACTACTGCTAACATATCATATTACTTTGACGGCGTGAATAGGAAAACTATTAAATCTCCCAAAACCTGTTTTCAATATCTGTAATACTGAAGTTTGATCATCGATCCGAACGTAAACTTGTCTGTGAAATTTCAATAAAATTCCAACACAACGTATTGGCAATCCAGTTCAATTTTTTTTTCAACTTTGTTTTGAAAGTATGGGAAAATGTAAAACTTTAACCTGTATCGATTTCAAAAGGACGCCATCTTGAAGATTTGTCCAATTCTTAGGGTGTGTCTGTTTAAAATCTTACCATCTGTATCATTTCCAGGGTAACACTCTCGAAAAAGTCCTCTGTTCCTTGAAAATGTATATCTGCCATTATTTTTGTCATCATTTTTTAGAGCATCAGGAAAACTTGATCTGTCTACAGTGTAATCAAGCCAATAGTCGGTTCCAAAACTTATTGCGACAAATATCACTGTAAGAATTGTAAATACAACTCCAGACATTAGCATTACAGTCCCGCACGTGCTTCTACCCGCCATTCTTTCTTGGTAATGAATACAATCCTGAAAATCCTATAAGTCCACACCCAGGGTGGATCCGAAAAAGGAAACACTTCTTTTAAATTGACAGAGTAATGGATGAAGTCATGTATCGCAAATTCGGTTCTAGGTGGCTGAACTTCTATAAAAGCTTTAAAAGTCTCGGTCACACAACTTCTAAAGGTATTTACACGTTTTAAGTATATACAACCTAATGTTCACATTGTGTGTAGGATGGTATATGTGTTATTAGAAAGGACTTTTCTACCCGACGGCCGTTGTTCTGATTGTCCGAAGCTGAGAAAGGCGATCGATGACGTTTCATTCTACCTGATGAAAAATAAATATAGATCAATTAACGGTTGTTTTCGGTGTAAAAAGTCAATAAAGTGTATCACGTGTGGGTAAGTTTACAATAAAATTATAGGTTTACCGACTAACCCTGAATATTTTGACCGAAAATTGTGTCATTATATAATAAAGAAAAAGTAACTTAAGAAGGATCAGGAGATCCCAAGCAGAATATCCGATTAAAACTATTAAAACTTTTTTCTTAAGGATGGTAAAATAGAATGCATTCAATAATATCGATGTTATAGTTCAAGAATTTTCATTCTCACAGCAAAGGACTTCGAATATTTACTCTTATGTTCGCTAGTATGACTTGAAAAAGTTTAAAAGTAAAATTAATTAAGAAATAAAAGAATCGAACGTTTTCCTCTTCAAGCACATTTATAAACCACTGAACAACGGAAATTTTCATAAACGCCGTTATGCATTTATATGAGAAAAGGAAAGCACTCCTCAGTACATTTTTATCGTGGCTCTTGAGTCTTGATCAATCAAACATGTTGTCAAATATGTTGAATGCAAAGGAATGTTATAGCTACATGTATTGCGTACCATGAAGACCGCACTTAAATATAATATGATCTAGGATTGGATATTTACAAAAAAATAGTTGCAAATAAACTTTCTAGAATACGAACTGGACAATATACATGTATATATTCTCCGTTTGGATATACATATTAAATATGTTCTAAGTTCATTGAATATCGCGCTGGAACCTATTTTATTCCAACTATATTTAGTTCATCGCCGATCATTGCACTAATTCTGTTTAACGTGAATATGCAGGAACAAATTTAGGTTATATGCAAGTCTCGTCACTTGACTCCGTGGTTTCATGAGAATGGGTCCTCGTCTACCATTCAAATGCTTGGAGATTCGGCATAAGCACCGTGTTGAGTTCAGAATTAAAAGAATTAAACATCTATTCTAGGAAACATACCGATAAAAAATGACAAATATCTAGTTCTACATGATGAAAATATCAAGAAAAGCATAAAATAGAAGAGCTTGCATTGTAATGCAGCGGAGTAAACGATAAAATGCACATTGATCTTCGGATTTCAGTACGTTCTACATCGGAAATTCCGGAAAGGAAAATGAGATTTTGTAACCTCCGTGTGACTGAAGTTTTGTATATTAATTCGAGAGTCACTGTATTCATCGCTGATGCAGCATGCCACGTATCTTTTAAAATGTAGTTACCTTATCATCCGAACTCAGTTTTCGCATTTCAGCAATCTCCACATTCGAATCCTGCTTTTTATGTTTATGTTCGTCAATTACAGGATTATAAGGTTTAATATTTATTTTGTACAAAAATTGATTTGAACATTTGTATATAAACAATGTATGCTTTTAGTACGTACTGGTTAAGGAGGTTGTCTAAACAAAATCTATTTTTTGACAGTATAAATCCAGTTTTGAGAAGATATATTCAATCGATTTGTTCAGGTTCGAAGTGTTCAGGTTTTGGTGGTTTTGAAAATTTGCTACATGCTCGCATTAACAATTGAACTTTACAATCAATAATTATTATTTATAATTCATATGTCCACTTAGAATGCTTGAGCTGGAAAAGGGTATAATAGTATACACGTTGTTGTTTGCGATATTGTGACATTTTGGTAACATTTTAAAAAGGTTAGTCGTCCATAGACACGAAGAATGGACACCTTTCTTAACAAAAAAAAAACATCTTTTGATATTTACTTAATTTATGGTAACCATTGTTATCTTGTTTGTTCAGGTCCAATATACGTCATTCGGAATCTAGTTTTTGGGGCATTTGAATCACTGGTTAAGACATGCCGTTTGTAGTTTGTTTTTAAGATTGTGATACTTGCATGTATTAAGGGTCCATAATTTCAGATTTGTCAGTTCGTTGACCGATATTTAAAAATTTTTGCCATAAATTTGGATGTTGAAGATACGAGGACACGTGTCTGTTTTCCTCTACCAGGCGTGCCAGGCTTACTCCCCCAAAAAAATGTGGAAACATTTTTTGCATGAAATTTTGATTTTACACAAATTCTACCCGCCAAAATTGTCTTGGCTTGTTTCGCTCGGCCTTGAATTCTTTGAATACTCCAATTTGAAATTTTTGATCCGTCCCTGTCTAGGTTGGGTCGAACCTTGGTTAAGTCTAATTCATGTGTGAAATGATCATGCATGCAGGGGCGGATCCAGGCGAGGAAGTTTCTAGAGTTGGATATCACTGTTTTGTTTGAAAACTTTATTGATATATGCAAAATTTGGGAAAAATTAACAAATGATATAGCCTTAAATCATTTTTTTTTTAATTTCTGGATCCGCCCCTGAATGATCGTTGCCATTACAATATTCATACCGGCATATTTGTTTTAAACAGACTATAAAATTTAAAGACAATATTTTTCGTTTAATTTTATTTTGTTTTGTTTAAATGTAAGTCAGTACATACATGTATGTACTTAATTAACATTGCAAAATAGTAACATAATCATGCAGTTAATGTACTAATATGCTGTTATAATTAATATAGAAATAATTGGTTTACATTGGGGACCGACTTGTATGAAAAAAAAAATATGTATACATTAAAGATTTCTAAACGGGAGTCAAAGTGGTAGTAAATTAAAGTTTGTTTCTAAACTGTCACACAAAAGGAAAGTGTCTGATAGTGTTAAATCATACATTGCTTTTATTTACTGAATACACTTCACAAACATGATCGTATCTTGAAATAATACATATCAAAGATGCACAGGGAAAAGTACCGGTATAAGTAAAATAACATAAATCATTTGTAAAATTAAACCAAAGATATTAAGACTAGTACTAGATTTTAAAAAATGCGTAAGTTCGATGGGAAACATGTCAAAATAAGACTAGACTATTTCTTACTTCAAAAATAGTGCGGAATCAATCATATATCGGCATAGTTTCATCCACTTTCAATTTTACTCGTACTGTTAATGTACATGTATAACCTGATCGAGTCCTCGTGACCCTTTGACCTTCTAAAGGTCGATATTTGCCTTTATAAACCAATGACATGCCTTATTGACCGTTCTAAAAAAGCTCAATAACAATCTTACAATACACATTCCAATACAAGCTCTAGAGCAATCTAGTAATTTTAAAATAGAGTTATCTCTCTTTAAACACTAATATCTTTAACCACTCCATGTCCAATAAGGCGAATTTTCACCGTATCCTATGGCAGGAAGAGGCTGTCTTGTATCTAAGTCATAAACATATGGCCCCGGATAATATGGAGGTCCTGAATAGGGACTACGCATCGGGGGAGGATATGCGTAAGGATCTGGGTATCCAAGTTCCATTGGATAAGCTCTATTGTCATATGCAGGATACCCATACTCGCGACCACGCCTTTTCTCCAAATATTCTTTATCTTCATACCGTTCTGCGCCAATGTAACATCCGGCCACAGCATAAAGAGTGGCAGCGAGAGCAGCCACTCCCATGGCTACCCAGCCAACAATATATGACCATCGGTAAGTCCTCGAAGTTGCGGTCTTCAGCGACTAAAATTAAAATAAAACTGTTAAAAGTAAAAAAAACACACAAATATCCAAGCTGTTTTTACACAAGATGAACTATTAATACAAGTTCTTTCATCTGTCCCTTTACAAACAGGCGCGTAGCTGAGGCCAAATTGAAGTGTAGGCAAAATTAACCCCCCCCCACGAAGCTCCGCGGAGATAGCGTTTTAGAGCATCATTTATGCCTCTGCTGAATGTATTTCATCTCAAAAAAAAAAAATATTGGCAAAATTAAGTGCAGGTAAAAGCTTTTTGCCTAACGGCAGCTACGCGTCCGACAAAACCTACCCTCTCACTGGAAGAATAACAAAGATCATAATCTCATAAATAATCTAATACAATGTACGTCTATTAACTTGAATATACAGACAAATGCGCAACAAAGAGACGATTTTTATAGCTTTCATTCTTGGTCTAACAGATATGTAAAGGTCAAGCAAAGGCTATCAATGAAAATGGAATTAAGACCCGAAGCAAATTTTTGGCCTTCCGTGTCCTAGTTTCATGTGTTTTTTTTTTCCGAATCTGCATTCCCTAAAAGATATAGATTAATTTTTGACTGTACATTTTACTTTAAAACTATTAATAATAAAAATTTCGTATAGTAATTGGCAATCAAAAACTACAAGTGTACGTAAGTGCGCCATGAAAATTGGATCATGATTTTTAATAATCACACTACATTTCAACTAAAGTGAAACTTTTCTCAACCGAACTTTTTTTAAATTCATTCGGTCAAGGGTGTGTTTGGTTTACACAGGTTCAAACTGTATTTAACCTGACATGATTGGACATTCAGATGATGTCTGGTTTAATCAGGTTTCTGGTTTGTTCAGGTTTTGGTAGTACAAATTTCACTGTACGTCTAAAGAACAATGTACAATGTACAAACGTACGCTTGTATCTTATGATAAAATAATTCTCTTCGATTTCGATTACATGTATACATGTATTTACATGGATAATGCAAAAAAAACTTCCGATCTAATTGTAATTAGACCTATCAGTTGTTCCATTCAGTCACTGCGTGTAGGATCTAACAAAACCCCATTTTACTTTCCGTTCTGATGCCCTTTCTGATCATCCAATCAAATTCCATCTTTTATGATTTTGAAAGCATTATTTCAAAGGAAAAATCCGGGGATTCTGGAAAGGTCATCCGAACAGAAAGTAGAATAAGGTGTTGTTAGATCCTACACGCAGTGACTGAATGTAACAATTTGATAGGTCTAATTTTGATTTGATTGAAAAACTCCATACAGAAAACAATAGTTTTTACTGATTAAAATTGCTACTTTGCATGCGCATGTTGCTTGTAGTCGAGACAAGAAAGTGTATGTAACCTGTCTAAAGCGAACCCAGAACAAATTAGAAACTTGTCCAAGCCCGACATATTTTGAAGTCACATCAAATTTTTTAACCTTGTAAGCCAAACACCTCTAGATCGTAACAAAATAATTCACTCCTAAAAATCGGACGTTAAACCCCAACAATCAATCAATCAATCAATCAATCTTAAAAATGTTCCAGATTACTTTAAGAGAGTTTCTTTGTATACTTCTAAACAACACTTACTGAGTCCCAATTCATGTAGTAGTTGGGAGTGTCTCGGACTTTATTTCTTTCTAAATACTCAGCACCATGGAAAAAAGCAATAGCAGCAGCTGTGCAAAATGCTGAAAAATAAACGATCGTGAAAATCGGAAAAAGATTCATTACTACAATGTACAAAATAAAATGGCTAATTTGATAACCATTTTATAATTTTTAGTAAATACAAGATTTTAGGAGATTTTTTTTAAAAAACAACGTATGTCTTTCAGAGGTTCAAACTTACTTTTGAGATTAGAAGGTCCGTGACCTGTTTAAAACATGGAGTAAATGGTACACTTGAGGAAAAGAAGACCCCGGACTTACACAAATTTGGACCTCTGAGTCTTCCTAAATTCTCTGACAATTTTAGGAAAAGTAATTGTACTTGTAAGTATCAGACATAATTAGAAAAATCTAATTATTAGATAAAATTTACCATGATATGTCACACATTTCATTTGAACTGCTTGGTTACTACATAGACAGTCCCTTAATTGTTTATTATAACATATAACTCAAACAAAATTGACATGCGTTTT
Organism: Perna viridis; assembly: GCA_037379345.1. Taxonomy (NCBI): domain Eukaryota; kingdom Metazoa; phylum Mollusca; class Bivalvia; order Mytilida; family Mytilidae; genus Perna; species Perna viridis. The sequence continues at coordinate 35,822,657 of CM074514.1, read as the reverse complement.
CATTGCCGTGTAAATACTTTCAAACATACGATACTATGGCCATGTAAAAAATAAAACCTGATCAAAAAACGATTCAAAATTTTCATGATAATAACAATAGTATACACGTAACTAGTATAACGCAAATTGGAGACCAATTTAGCACAGAACTATACCCCAACGTTAACATACGGTATATTACCGGCAAAATATGCACAAAAGCCTGCACAATATGCCCACTTAGACCGTCGCCAGCAACATACGACTGCACCAAATACGTAAGCAGTGAGGAAAAATATAATTGCCAAAATATAAAACGCCATGTGACATCTCATTAAATCTGAAATACAAAAAAAAAATTATAGAGTTACAGTTACTGTGATTTGTAAAATAGCAAATTGAGGTAGCCACATATATATATAGCTATTTCATCTTATTTGTCAGAACGAATCGGCGAATCGGGCAGATTTGTTTCCAAAGCAACCGCTAAATCTCGACAATACGGTGGAAGTACGGAATGAAACATTGTTTGTCAACTGTTTTTTTCTATTTTTCTATAAATTGCTGCGACTGAATACTCAGTACTTTTTATCTTCACAATTCGTAAAGCGGTCTCAGAACTCACGCAGAAAAAGTAATTTTACAATATTCCAAGTAATATTAATTTGTACTTTGAAACGTTGAAAAATGATTATTGCTTTAAACTTACGACATGCAAAATTGATGACCATTTGTAGAATGTATATTCATGTAGAACTTAAGCCACGTAGGAGGAAACCACTTTAGTGATGACGAAGTCTACTTAAAGGAAGTAGACCTAAGGTAAGGGACACAACTCTTACACATCATTGGAACGTTAGTATTCAGCATTTTACATCAATCTCAAGTAAGCATCAAAATAACTTGGACTGATTTCATTCGGTTTCAAATGAAAGCTTGATAGGCTCTAGATCTACCTCCTTTTAAACATAATTGTAACTTTTAGAATACTTACGAATTCTAGTGAGATATTCAGCTGAATAGTCTACATTTGAGTCTGGAAATCGGTAAGAAATATGAAAACAGTTGTAATCAATGACGTCATCAGCGGTCTGGAACACCACTGTAAAATAAAAATCAATGACGTCGTTAGTGACCTGAATCACCAAGGGGAAACTCCATTTGACTTTTATAGGGAGGGGGTAAGGAAAAAATTTTAAATGAAAAGATAGGATTGAAATTTTCAAGAAATAAAAAGCCAGGCAGGCCATGCCATAAGAAAAAAAATTAAAAAGGCAGGATCTACTATTACACTTACATTTTTTGTTTGTATTAAAAACAAAGTCGGCGCTGAAGAAAAAAGAGAAAGGATCTTAATTTTTACAGGACATGCGACCACATCAAGCATGGCATTTAACTCTAGAGTGCCCATGATAATACCGAAATCAAGATCAACAATTCAGTAGGATAACAATTCATCTGATGTTTGACGAGACCTGATGACCAGGGAAGCAGTGGCGGACCCAGAAAATGAAGTTCCAATGATTGGACCCCCACCCGCTTATATTCAGATTTTGTTAATTTTGTGCAAAAATTGGACATAAATGAGCAATGGATAACATAGAACAATTAGATTGGCACATGAGAAGCAATACACAGTTGATTTTGTTGTACTAATTCATACACAAATCTAAGCCAGTATTATTTTGTAAGATTTAAAGTTAAACAGATGTAATATATAGACGGAACGTCAGCGATGTCCTATATAGGGGAATGTAAGACCATAACTATGAATGACTGAAAAATATTCTGATAGAAATGGAGAAATTTGTCGATACAGAAGTAGACGATTGCTCCAGTGCGGAGGCACTGCTTTGTCTAAAATACGACATTGAGCTTCGTCCATCATACGCATAGCCTAAAATCATATTATAATGGTAAACAATAATTAATTAAACAACAATTAGTTTTGGTTGTACATGTTTATCAACAGTCTCGATTTGACAGGTTTTTATTTTTTTTGTGGGGTTAATTGAGTGGCGGATCTGAGGGTCGGAAACTCCCTTTTCGTTAGAAAATAACTTAATTTCGTGTAAAATTTGTGCAAAAATGAGCAAATAATTTCCAGGAAGCCCCCTTTATCTGGAACCCCTCTCTAGACCCGCCACTGGATTAGTTTAACACGCGTTGACTTTGTGCATGTGCATGTAGTTACCCATTTCTTGACTGTGTATAATTAATTGGTTTTTTTTTTATATTTGTAGCTTTTTTAAAGTTACATCTCGACAGGGTCAGACAAAAAATTCAGGTATCCATGTACAAATACTTATACACAGTCCTTAAATTGAAATCTATGACATTCTAAATGTGCCACAAAAATTTGCTTTTTGTGCTAAACGCAAAAACTGAATGGACAGGATACGTTAAACATAACATCCATAAAACAAATGAAAAATCAAACAAAACTGTAAATGAAAGATCGTGCATAACATCACATCTAAATGAACATTTAAGTGTAAGTGTTTGTAAGAATTGGGCAAAATGAGAAAAACTGGAAACATGCATGTCAAAACCCCACCGATCTGACAATGTAATACCACGTGAAGATACTTTCTCTATTTGAAAAGACAGTTACTTGATCTCTGCATCACTGGCTTTGCACAGAAATTTTTCAACAGAATCTTAGAAAAATGAGGTTTTTGACAGAGTTATCTTCCCTTGAAATGTTCATTTTCAGTGCATTTCAATAAAATTGTAACTAAATTGTCTAGCATGATGTGGAAAATCTTGTCTTATTTCCTTGATTCTGATAATGCAAATAGTCAAATTACACTATCAAAATGACGGTTTCTTCATACCATGTTTCACCCACTGCTTGATTCTTACAGGGACTGACACTTAAATTTTAATTTTCGCACAAGTTTTGACTGAACACACCCCTCTATGTTATAATACACTAAGTTTCTAACATAAAACATAGCTCCTGTGTTGTTTTAATTTAGTAATTACATTAAAATTTAATTAGGTTACATACAAATAGCTTGTTCAGTAAAAAATGAATTTTGACATACATGACACGCGTTATGCTGACTGTGTTTATGACGGTTTAATGTTTTCTGTATGGTTAATCATACAAGGTACATGTAAGTTTATGTATACATGTTTTTTTCTATTGCCCAAGGTTATATAGAATGGGATGAATAAATTATTAACCTTTAATAAGTTGATGTAACCAGGGGAGATAACTAAATCAACTTAATGCTTAAATACAATAAGTGCATTCAAAGTGTTTATTTTTGTTTATTCCAGAATTAAACCAATTAAACGAAAAAAGAGATAAAGTAGACTGTAATCGATTTTTGTCCCTATTGTATTTTTAGGAGTCCCATATAAACATATTTACATAAATTTAACATTATTGTAGATGCAGTGGCTGAAGTAAAGCAAGATAGACTCGGTGTTCTGTAATGTCACAGAAAGGCAACACAGTGTTACCGCAATACTGCAACAAGTAAAAAAAATCATCTTTCCGATTATGGACCCACAAGGGGAAATGACCAATATAACACATACGGTTGAAACAATAGCAGACATTTTTAAATACGAATCTATACAAAATATATTGTCTTGTACTGGCAGAAATTTAGCAACAAATTAAGACATATAAGTTTATTTTCACCAAAAAGATAGATGCAAGATTTTAGATTTGGTTGATTTGTTTATTTTTTGGGGTATAATGCCCAAGCAGCAATATTTCAGCTATATTCAGGCGATGAACATGAAATAGATGACAAAATGAACATGAAATGATGAAGAAATGAAATATGGGATGGGACACAAGGATGATGGGGTCGACAAATTTTGATTGACACTAGAAATAGGGAGAGGTGGGTATAGGGTCGGGCAATATAACCCCTTGTGGAGAAGCCCAATGGTTCCTACTCCGATAGAGTACAACAGAAGGGTTCTTTTACGTGCGAGGAACGTGGCGTCTTTCCTAACACGTTGCACCACTATGATTTGCGGTCAGTATTTCCGTATTATGGCCTGACGACCCCAGCATGTAACATGCAAGGGTAATCCCATTCCACCACCTGGGGCAGACAACTCAGTTGCTCTGTTGGCAGAGCACCCTAGCCCCCGGCCTGGGTTCTTAGCATTATTTAGTCGCCTTTACAAGGTTAGCACTGCTGCAGGCCTATTCTTTTGAATACCGGCCACGTACGAGGCTTTCAGAGTGGCTAAAACATATATAAACGCTTAGCAAAGATTTGTTTTTTTTTTGTTGGAGTGGGGAGATTTCATGCATCCAAAAATATTTTCTCCAATTTTAGGAGGTCTTAATAAGACCAGGAACATCTTTTCTTGAACCCACAACTGACATGTATATGTTATTATTGCCACATCAAAGGAACGTTATTTTAAGTTAACAATTTAGAAACGTAGCGACGTGTTTTGCCAAGTATGAATATCAAAAAAGACGGAGATGCAACTGCTTATAATTGTAAAAACTCCCCATCCTACATGTCCTTTGCAGCCAAGCATATATAAATGATATAATAAATAGAATAATAGTATTATTAAACACGACATCAAAATAACAGAATAGATCAAAATGTATTTTCTTCCATTAAAATCGAATTACATCTATAACGGTATAATCTACACAATAATAGATAGTTTAAGCATGGCTGCCTTAATGATGATAGTTTTACACTGACGTTGTATTTTACATTATTTCTTTCTTTCACCTAAAGTTGTAGTCTACAGTATGAATCTGTATAAGTACCATGCAGAGGGTTTGATTTCCAGTCCGAAGTCGTCATGATGTTTTTTTATAAATCTAATTAAAACTTGTCTCCACCCGGTGTTTAGTGTTACGCTGCGACTTAAACAGGAGGCAAGTGAGATATCAAATTATTTCAGATGGTGCGCCATTCTGCAGCAGCCAGGGATACAAAATATTACTATGTATAACAGCTAACATGCTGTACAGATTTTGACGGGAATTTTTCCCGACCATTTTTGTACTAGACTTTTAACTATATTTTAGCAGTAAATATCTACTGAATAAAACTTTCAATGGTACTTTCGGCGTTGAAAACTTTGTCTTTTAGAAAGATTTTTTTGTGTTAAAAATGTGCGTGAATAACTTACATGCCCTGCGGTTGCACGATCCTTAAGAGGAATTGTGTTCTTTTAAATCCGCTTGTATTCGAAACTAAGCTGCTTAGCTGTATAGATGATTGTTATATCTGTTTTGTGTTACATGCAAGGAACACCGCCAAAGAGGAAATTACCCAACTTGTATAAAATATGAAAATCACGATATTTTTGCATAGCCCATTTTCAGTGGGTTTTTGATTTATTATGAAGTTATTAAGAAGCAAACAAAACGTGTCTGGCTGTCGTGCCAATTTGAAGAAAAGTAAACTATACGCTGAAATCGAATTAGACATCAATGATATCAATTAAAAAAAAACACATTAGAACAAAGATACAGATAGCCACTTAAATGCCTTAAGGAGGTAGATCTGGGGTAAGGGACATAACTCATGAAATCAGTGATACATGTATGTTTGTATCATATTAAATTTCACTAAAGTCTTTCAAGCTTTTATTTGAAACAGAATGAAATCAGTCCAAGTTACTTTGATGCTTACATGAGATTGATGTAAAATGCTGAATACAAACGTTCCAATGATTTTTAAGAGTTGTGACCCTTACCCTGGGTCTACCTCCTTACGACGATAAGTTTGATACCAATACAAGGCAAACGGGGGAAGCTTGTCATGGCAGTGCATTTCATTTCTTAGTGGAGACCTTCCAAAAACTAACATAGTCCATCGTTACACTTACTTGTGTCCAATCTCATTTCTTCTAATTGGGCATTAAAATTGCTAAAAACTAAACCAGTGCATCTGTTCCAAACCCCTGTTTCAAAAAAAAAAGTTTTTTCGGAGGCCATGTTGCTTGATTTTCGTTATACTTCCTTTCGATTTTCATATTGATTTCGTATTTTGTTCTCCTTTTGTTCGTTACTCCGTCTTTGTTTTTATCGACCTACATGTAAGTTGCTTATTTAGCATTGCATATCGGAGAGATGGGATGCGACAGTCAGGCTACTAACTTGAACCATATGCATGCATATTATATTGCAGCTGCTAACACTGAGCAAGTTTTCTTTAACAAAACACATTTCTACAAATTGTTAATGAGAATATGTATACATGATGAATTATTCTAAAACAAAGCCAAAACAAAAAAACAAAACAAGAATGATCTTGAAAAATAGACGTTTTGAATAATTGTTTCACCCTTTGGACAAGTTTTGGTCTGTCAAAATGACTGATGTTGACAAATTAAATTTAAGAAATATTTGTAAGCTTAATTAGTAACGATTCATCATGTACATGAACATTTTACAGAACACTTGTGTAAACTAGCGTCCATTTTGTTTACGTCATGACTTAAAATATGAGGTATCACATGGATTTGGAGAGCCAGAGTGGACCCCCCCCCCCACCCCCACCGAAGTTACAATTTTTTTCCATAGGTTTCAATGGGGGGAAATTTGTAACTTCGGCAACCCAATTTTACCCCGGAATCATACATGGATTATGATGACGCCATGTTGCTTTTATTTTCATTAGCACATGTAAATGTGTCCACACAATAATGTGTTCAAATTCTCAAAGAAATACCAATTATCACTTCAGTTATGCGCTTAAATGTATCCAATCGTATTCGTAGAGTATAGAATAGAGAATACAGTATAGAGTATAGAATCCTGTTCATTGCAATCGATCCCTTTCTATTCTTTTAAAAATGGATAGTAACTGTTACGATGGAACCTATCAGCCGAAACCCTATTTATAATGGTTTACTTAAGATTCAAAATACATTCAAACTGATATAAAGTACTTTAAAAAACGTCTGATTTAGATAGGTTTTCCGATTTTGCAGGTTTTGGTTTAAACAAATTTCACTGTAGAAGATAATGACACGATGTGTGCAGATTAAGCAGGTTTCACTATATTTTTATAAACTGTAGGTCATAACTATAGTTTCATTATATTGTGGAACAGTTAGTCGTGCTCCATTAATGAGGATGAATGTAATGTCAAGTTGTAAATTATGTTTGGGGGTATCATATCGTAATATCGTGGATATCAAATTGTCTATTTCATGTCAATGTTTTTTTCTTTTGTAGGTCAACGATTCAGATGATCGAAATGTCACCAAGTTTTACTAATCTCGAATTATGTGAAGTTTTAGTTCGTTTGTAGTATTTGAATGAATTTGGGGTTATTCTGCTTATAGACGACATGTTTACTTGAAAAGAAATGATGTCTACATCAGTTGTCTTTTAACTTGATTGTCCGAGTTTTGGCTGCAACAAATTTGGCTTGCATCACTTTCAAGAGCTAATGGGTACATGTATACGTGCAGGGTATACGTTTGTAATTTATAGCATCCAATTGATGGTTGTGTTGAACAACGGGGTTAGCATATACAGAAACTCTGATACACAATAGCACATTATTATAAAAACGAGATTAGGAACAAGTCCCTGAAATTATGACCCTCCCAATTTCGGATGCTATTTCTTATTTGGTGTTTTGTTACCCGTAATATCTTTGGAAAGTTTAGAGAATGTGAATTCCTCGTTAAATGGGTATATACTATACTTATTCTACTTGAAGCATCCTTTATGAAAAAAGTTGCAGACATGAATACATTGTGATCACTAGTTGGGTAAATATGAATTTTTAAAATGAAATAGAGTACAACTCCTTTACTAAAGGTGCTAGAATTAACACAAATATTCCATTTTTTCAACAATGTTTTACATTCTAAAAACGTGTTTATAACTATAATGGGTAAAAGCACCATATTAGGGGTATAACCCAAACGGTGGGGTTTCTCCGGATTTCTGGAGTTGCTCCATACATGGTAGCATTACGAAGTCTACATATATGTACATCAAAGTCCGAAAGTCATTTCATGGACAGTTATACATGTACCATCTTTATAAACATTGTATTAAAAATTTCTAAACAAAAACACTGCAATAAACCAATAGATATAGATGTAAGTGTTAAAATGGTGGAAATCGTGACAAGTAAGAAAATGCTTACGTTCCGTGTTATTTCCGGGATAACATTCCCGGAAAATCCCCCTGTGTCTTGTAAACGTATATCTGGCTTTAGATGCGTCTGATTTAAAACTTCCAAGTTTATTACGATCCACTGTAAACTCAATCCAGTAGTCCGTGGCAAAAGAAACAGCGAGCAATGCAATAACTATAGGCCCGAGACATATTGCGAGGACCAAACTTAAAGTCCCACAAGAGCTTCTTCCCATGGTGATAAAATTATAGCACTTTTCTTCACATAAATGTTATTTTAGGGGCTAAAATCACTTTAAAATTCCACGTTACCAACGGAAGGCTAGTCCGAAATCGAAAGAATGTTCACTTTGGTGTGTCACATACATTATGATGCTAGGTATAACCTGAAGAAGTCACGCTCGGATGAACAACGACAATAGAAGATGTCCTTAAATGTATCTTACGCTAGTTGGTGATCACCTCTATATTGTATGTATATTGTCCGGAGGGCTCTAGTGGTCAGTCTGTGTCCACTCCTTTATGACGAAACACCTTTTAATTTTTAATTTGTATTGACCTAATATCAACAAAATATACTAATAATCAACAGATTGGAAATTAATTATTCATTTGATTACTCAAGTATAAAAAAATACCCAAGAAATTGTGAATCAACCATCCAGAAGAAAGTTGTTAAAAGTTTAAAGAAGGAATTAATGAGCAAGAGGCAACTCATCTAAATGTCTTGTGTCTCGAGGCTTTTTTTAGAAGATGTAAAACACTGACTAACTTTGACTACTCATCTTAGCAGTGAGCCCTCATTAAATGATATTCCCCTTTTATAATAAGGCAGTGCTAAAAATAGTCCGTGACACCGGGGACTTATAAATTAGTAATGAGATTTCCAACCAAAAGCGAAAAGAGGGTGAATTCTGTTTCTGATGTAGACAAATGGATAGACTTTTAGCGTGTACATATTAAGTCCTTGGTATATGTCTGAATAAAACACAGTGCTGCTCTTTCGTCAGTATATTTTTATTGATCGATTGTTGATCGGTTAATAATATTGTAGCCTTTACGTCAATACTAGTATCAATACTCGTCAGGCCCGAACGTGACAGTTCGCCTGTTTTTAAGTCGCTAATATTGTTAGCGACTAATTTCTGTATTTAATATTCCCATATGATTTGCATTAATGTGTAGTTATACGTCACATAATCCAGCAGATCTTCGCCGTATTCACCGCCACAGCATTATAGTTCTGGATTCATACGAGGTAAAAATGTACCTCTTAAATATCATACACGTGTGTTCTATGTGTGTTTCTTGCTTGAATGAGAACGGGAAGTTTACATGAAATGATCAGTTAGATTTGAACATTACCCAGTTTCCGATTCAGGCACTGAGGCTAGTAACAAGACTTTATAGGTCATATGCATAGCACGCCCCGATATTTATGAATATTCATTGCCAGCTGCTTTATCTGGTTCATAAACTGGTTCCCTGTCAATATCATAAGCGACCCAAAGATCGCTACAATGTACCTTTTTAAAAACATACATGTATCATACACATGTTTATGCGTGTTTTTTGGTTGTATTAGAACGGGAAGTTTGCATTAAAAGATAAAATTATCGGTTAGCATTGAATTTATGTAATATTACCCAGTTTCCGGATCAAACACAGGCGTTCTTTACAATTGATTATATAAAGGTCATATATATTATCAGTACACCGATATATATATATACATATATAGCCATTCGGGTCATGACGGATACGAAAAAGTACGCAAAAATATCAAGGGAACCAAGATTTTTACAGAAGTCCCCTGATTTTAGAGCATATCGCATTTGTACCATTTCGGATATTTAAAGTATGCCAAAATCAGTGACGGGGAATATTTGACGATAAGCGAATGGTATGGCATTACTAGAATCACATCGGTGCCAACAAGCTTCGAAATGGCGTCTGACGTTCGAAATTCACTCCCGACGCTGAAGCCAGCCCTCTCAGAAAATGCGAGAATCTCGAAAAGTCTGGAAAAAGTTAATGATTTTATGCCACGTTATCCGATTGTCAAACGACGTTTGATTCGAATAATGACCGAGAATTTCGAAAGGCCTGTCTGCAGCGGTTATAAAGAGAGGAAACGAACGACTACCAATGCGTTGAGCTTGCTATGCCAAGGCCTAGTTGAACTGTTACAATAATCGTATTGCTTTTTATGGCAAGAGATACTACTAGTCGGCTCACGGATAAAGTTCAAGCGTTTTAGATCTTATATACCATGTTATAGAGTTGATTTTAGACGACTCATTCTCTTTTTTGTCATTTAACTTAAAGATGGGCAGTGAAATATAAACTTACAAAAGTTATTTATAGAAATCTCTGAGTGCTGTTTACACCAACATGTATCTTTCTCTTAGTATCAAAGCCTTTTCTATGTCAGAAAAGACGTAGGCGCAGTCGAACCTCGATGTGTCGAACTCGGAGTAGTCGAAATCTCGGATAACTCGAACATTTTTGCATGGTCCCTTAGACTTCGACTTAACGAGGTTCGACTGTAAATTGTAGAACTACGATCCTTAAAGTTACCTTTTTAATTAAAAAAAATGACATTAAGATCGTAATTTAAAAGATGTAACTATATTTCATAGTACTTGCTGGCATGGTTGCTTAAAATGTTGAAAAATGACAAAAATAGGGATACACGCGGAAATTTCAATATACATGTACATATAATAAAAGATATTTTGAATGTACCTCTCTACTGTGCATGTATATCGATATTTTCTTCAATTCCTGGGCAACTGTGGTAATATCTTTGGAATTATTTGTTTTGAAAAAATATTGAAAAGTAGTATCATTATCTATCAAAAGTTGAAAGATAATGAGGTATCTTTTAACACCAATAACATGTATGAACACAATTATTTATTCGGAGAATTAAAAAAATGTATATTGTGAAATTGCTACAGTAATTAGGATGTTATATTATTATTTTTAAATATCACCCTTTATCTTGTTGCATTCTGTTCAGCATATTTTCTATATTAAGGGGAGGTAACTACACATGACCAACATTACCCCTTGGTAGATTGGATAGCTTCCCTTTGTACCATTAAAACAAGGATGTTTGCTAGATGGTTAATAACACTATATCAAATTCTAGAGAAAGCATGCAAATGGTCTACGGAGAGGTATGCCACTAAATGGAGAAAAAAAAGTTAAGTTACAAAATCTGAATGGTATCTATTCGTATTCAAAATCGATGAGAGAAAAAAAAAAACTATCTATAAAATACATTTAGCAACATCATGGGGGTTACTGTTTATAGACATTCCATTGGAACGGATAGATTATTTCCACATTTATATGCATTTGGAAGAATTGAATCACCGGTCCCAGCGTACACCCCCGTGAGCAACCAGTCAAGGTGTCGGGCTAAGATTCAATAATTTTGTGGAGATTTGTTTATTCGAATACGAGATACATGGGTATTTTTTTTAAATACTCCGACCGTGTTGCCCTCTGTTGAACGTACTTAGGAATATTTATGACCGTTTTCTGAACTTTGGTGTTTGATACTATGAATAATATTCTAATTAAGTCACACTTGTACTGCTGAATACATTATGACCTCTTCTCCGGGTGTGCTAGCTCGTCTTGCTTTATTTATCAACTAATCTTGTCTTTCAATTAAACTTTAAATAATATATACATATATATTCTACAAATTAAACAGTTCATCAAGCAACTGACCCATCAAAAAATCAATCAACCTGCCAATCAATCAATCAATCAATCAATCAATCAATCAATCAATCAATCAATCAATCAATCAATCAGTTATCAGATGAATAATCTCAAACTCCTTCCTAAAAATGAAAGTCACAGGTTTTTGTTTATAACGTAAAGATCTTCGATATTTGTTCATATAACAACTTCGAGAAAGCCTTGAATTCTAAACGCAGCATTGACTTGTTTGTAAACAGCGACCTTGTCCTTTCGGTGAGTTCTATTAATCGATATGAAATGTGTTTGTTATTGAATGTCGGGCACGTTTGATGAATTAAGCAAAACAAAATAAAAGATGAAATAAAAAAATAATAGGGCAGCGATTCTTTCGGTGCCGAATTTGCATTATGACAATGGTGTTACAATGTAACAAGCTGTTTGAATGTAGCACAAAATTAAATATACAAACTGTGGTAACGAAGAGTATACATTTTGTATATGATGGTGTTCAAAGGGCCGCCCCCAATAATTGGAGAAATAAATGTGCACTCGTGTCTAGGTGGAAGTGCACCATAAATCTTCACAAAATATTTGCTCTTTCCATGGTAATTCGAGAATTTTTGCAACGTAGCATTTCTGCACGTAATTTAAAAAAAATTATCTTTATACAACTTTTGCTCTTGTTGATACATGAACACATTAGTCAGGTTGAAGCAATGCGTATGGTTACGTTTTACAGTTTTAACATGCTCCCCAAGAGAGCTAAATCGTAGAGAAGTCCAGATATGGTTAACTGAAGTTGTTTCTTCGGGAGCGTATCAGGCAGCAACTATCTTATATATATTTCATAACGATGAGCAATAATACTTGATGAAGTTTTTTTATATTTCCAGGGACAAGTTACAAATTTGAAAGAAAAAGAGCAGGACATGGTTACGAGTAATTTATTCTATACTCACGAAGGGCTTTAATGGTAGCGAAGTCCAAAATGGTAAAATACAAATTGGGACTGTTACACGAAAGACCACATGAAAGGATGGCTGGAGTGGGGTTACCGGCGCGTGAATTTTCTCCAACAAATGCACAGGCGATATGGAATTAAGTGGAAGACTATTATGACAGTTTTTTTTTTAAATCAAACTACCCCGATATCATACGAGGACATTCCAGGTAGTGCTTTCCAAATGAGTAATCACAATTATTATCAAAACAATTTAACATGTGACCTTAAATTTCTAAGTCTGACAGGAAGGAAATAAAAAAGCTCTTTTTATAACAACTAGACTGGTAAATTCTTGCATGGCTATCACCTAGAGTAGAAGAGAATGATGATGTCTCGGTAGAAATGGTTCTTGATATAAAAAAAAATCAACATTTGTCAAAACTTTTGATCGGACACGCGGACGTGTTACACCTGCCTTATTTTATTTTACAACTATTTAAAATTTAAATTTAACGGTAAATAATGACATCTTTATTTGTAAGCAATGGTTATTGATTTGGAAAAATATGAAGTTTGACCACTCTTTTTTTTTTTTGCTCTATAAGAGTGATTTCATCTGGAGGTCAGTGTGACATTTCAAGACAAACTTTTTCTAGGGTAATTTATAACGTTTTGGGGATGCGTTTAAAGCTTATTTTGGATTTTAAATTTAAAATATAAAAAAAACCCTTCTGACCCCCTTCCGCGCACAGGTCTTTTATATACACAACCATACGTTTTACATACATATAATACATGTACCTATGCATTGCTGATATTCTAGATCTTTTTACTGATTGAGTTTTGGTCCAGATTTTACATTTCAAATTGCTCATATCCTAATAAGCAGCATACTTTGATTTTAATGGGCTTTGATGATGATTTAGTCAAGTCAACCCAGGTTATTTAAGAAAGCACTTGCCAGAAAAAAAAACTTACATAAAATTCAATTTTTTTTCGACTGGCAAGCTCCGAACTGTGTCTGACGTTTCCTCTCTGATTCGCCTATATGTACTTCAAAAATTTCCAGCGAACAAATGAAGGGAGGCCACATGCCTAAAGAATAACATACCGCAAAAAGAGTTAGTTGTTGAGTGAAACTGACATTTTGCATTGCATTTCTTGTGTACAGCGAGTATTCAAGATCGCCTGATACATCCGTACAGAAAGGAGAGAAAGAGAAGGTGTGTCTTGCATACTCTCTACGGGTGTATCTGGCGATCTTGAATACTCTCTATTAATAAGTCCCTGATGTTTGCAACATCGTTACTATAATTTGGTTCAAAATGAATGCATTGATTTTAGAGGAATTTTTAAAAAAAATTTAGATGTTATATTGTGAGACCGGTTTTTTAGATGGTTGTATCAGACAACGTAACAATTCATTGAACTCATAAAACCAAAGCAAAACAAACTCGAATAATATTTATCGAAGTAAAACCCACCTATCTGAACAGTTTAATAACATAAAAAATACAAACAAAGATCAACAACAACCGCGGAGAGTTGTTTGTAAACACCATTCAACCTTGACCTTTAAGGGAGAGTTTAAAGATCGATGTTGAACGTTTTATCGTGTATTTATCTGATAATCACAGGGTCATGCTCATATAATGGATGTTTTCTATGGTTTATGTGAAACATAACAATTTCGACGATGAAATTTCAGAAATGCGTGAAAATCATGTAGTATGACAATCGCAGGTATCTTAGTTTTCTGTACGAGAAGTCCGACAAAAAGAGGGGTACACTGTACAAGCTTGTCCATAACATAAAATACCCCTCTTCAAATATAAAAAAATCTTTCGTTTCTCTAAATGACAAGAATTATATAAAAAAGTTAACCACTCACCCCCTTCCACTTGAAATTGAAAAAAAAATGCAAAGAAAGGTCCTATACATGTTTACTAGTACGATGTACTGAATGTTTCAGAGTATCCCTCCCTTTAACCATGGGATCTACATGGTTTGCACGTGGTTTTACAATTCGTAATTGCCAGAACAGAATTGGGTGGCATGTCTTCTTGCTTTCCTGTGCACTGATGCTAGAGCATTGTGAACATGTCTAATACAAATATATTCAGATTTCTCCTCATAATATTTCCGCCATCGAAAAGTTTGTTTCGCATTTGTTTGTTCGTTTTGTTTTGTTATTTTTATTTTTAATTTATAAATAGTTCGATTTCAGAAAATGTAAGGAGAAAACAGTGTAGAATTCATGAACATAGTAGTAATGAAGGAATGTGGAAAATTGTTGAAATTCTGCTAGCTAAATTAATTCAAGTTTATATATACACATGGTTGAGGATATATATGGCCCGAAAATTTGGTAAAAATCTTACATTAAGTGCCGTTTAATTTTGGAAATCTAATTTACTGACTGTATACGAGTATTTCCGACTAGCGAAATCAAAGTTTGTTCCATTGTCTTGACCAAATCTCAAAATAGTCCCATCGAACTCTACAAATGTATGTCAGATCGTCTGTGACACTATCTTAACAAGGGACATTCGTACACTACATTTGCCTGACCCATCAATTGATCCATCAGATCTTTCTGGTAACAGATCGTGTTTAGAAAACTTCATACATGATGCACAGATGTTACACAGTGTCTTTGTTTTATCTGAAAGAATGTTTTTATCAAAGGCCATAATAATAAAAGTATTTTTATAGTAAATGTCGTAGCATCAAAAAACTTGTATTTTGTATTATTATTTGATTTCCTCGTATCTATATATGCATAGCAACTGAAGCGCATAAAAGTCTGAGAGATTCGTTGCATAGGCATTAGTTTCAAATTTCTGTTAAGATTAGCGTGTACACAAATGTAAATATAAGAATGGCCCCGTCGATATTGAAACAATGCGTATCAGGCAACATAAATAATTCTGTGTTGCGGCTTTGCATTATTGTTGCTAGATTATTATCGGACTATACTCATTTACAATATGGCGGATGCCAATGGCGGAGCAGGTCATGCTTACCTTCCCGGGGCACCTGGTGTCAGTTCCGTTTTTTATGGGAGTTCATGTTTCCAGTGCTGTAGTTTTTTTTCTGTGGCGTCTTGTCTTCCTTATCTTCAGTTTTTGTGTGTAGTTCGGTACATTGTGTGTGCAGACTGTCTGTGTTTCATGTGTTCACGTTTAGGGCATGTTTTAGGACTTTGGCGTATTTGAATCATGTTCATGTGTATGCATTCCCTTTTAAATGCTATATACTAAGTATCTACAAAACGCTTAGGTTCAGCCAAATCCTTTCAAGTGCTGTAATGATCCTTATTATAAGGCCCACAAAATCCACCAGGGATCAAAGTTGTCTGACGACTCCATGTAAGAGGATTTGCCCTTGAAAGGTGAAAAATGACCAATTTTTTTTTTTACACTTTTCAGCCAAAATCTTAAAAAAACTATGATAGATAGAATGAAACTTTCAGGTGCTGAAATGATCCTTATGATAAGGCCTACTTAAGTTTGTGGAGATCTCAGTTTTTGGACGACTCATTGTTAGAGTTATTACCTTTTGAGGGCCAAAAATAATGTTTTCAGCAGTTTTCAGGCAATATCTTGAAAACTTTAATAAAGAGAATGAAACTTTCAATTGATGAAATGATCCTTATGATAAGTCCTACCAAAGTATTCTTTGAGTCAAAATTGTCAGACAACTCCTTGTTAGAGTTGTTGCCCTTGGAAGGTAAAATTTTAACGAGGTGAGCGAGTCAGGCTCCTGGGAGCCTCTTGTTTAAAAGAAAAAAAATGTTAAAGTCTGGAATTAATGAAATATTTTGGATATCAGCATTATTCATAGTGTCTGGAAGTATTTACTTAAAGACCAGCCTGAAATAATGAGTAAAGCACCCTTCTACCTGAAATGAAGGGCATGAAATGGTGGAGGACTTAATCTACAACCTGTTTTCATACTTGTTATATAAAGTTAATCTGATATTGTTATGTCACACCGGCATAACTAGTTTTTTTAGTAGTCTCTGAAGTATCATCACTTGTATGGACATGTAATTCAAGAAAAAAGGTGTGTATCCGTGGGTATTTTATTATGCAACCTTTCTTCAGATAAGTATGAATGACATGCAACTACCATGGATTTTCCGGGGGAAAAACACCAGATGAGTACCAAATGATTTCCCATTTCCCTTTAGACTGTTATTTATTAAGGCACTGACCGTTTCAATCCGGAAAGGGGGGCTAGAATTTGATGTCAGATCAGATTTTTTTTTCACGCAAGCATAACCGAAATTAATATTTTTATTTGAAAATCTGACTTCAGTTTTTTAATAACGGGGGACATATAGACTCTTTATTTAACTTTTAAATGGATGAGTAAAATTTGATTTCTCAAAATTTGGAACAATTATTTTTTTTCCAAAAATATCCAAGTGGTCGATGCCTTAAGAAAGCATGGCTTCGGAGTACACAGTTGGATACGTTATTTTCAGTAAAAGTACCGGAAGTGTAATTTTAAACTTATTGACTCCGTTATTGATAAATCTTTATAGAGTGAATCAATCTGCTGTGCACTCAATACTACAGCTTCCCGATTTACAACGTACAAGTATCACTACATGATGCATTCGTGGCAACTTCAGCCGAGTCTGTACTCTCCTCATATTTAGGAAGTAGTGGACTCATCGAAGGTTTGCTGATTCAGATTTGTTTAGTAAAAGGCTTTTATGAGCACTACCCATTACTAATGGAACCGTGTTACAAAAAGGGCGAGTTTTGGTAATCGAACGTTGCAATTTTTTAATAGAAGATAAATCCGTGTATTTTTGTATCCTTGTCGACAAATGCGTAAGTCGACAAACGAGAAAGGTGGAGTAGTACGGAAACCGACAAGGATCATTCGAAAAACAAAATTATGTTATTATTTCAACAAAGCTATGTCGTTATTTAATTTCTTTTTTTTTCGAATGATCCTTTGTAGTACTACAAACTGTTTGTGTTAAATTATGTGCTAATAGACTCAGTCTGTATCACGTCTTGTAAACAATTAAAATTGACATGAACCCTGGAATTCATTTGTACTTCTGTATTAATTTGCACTATTATTTTGAATTTAAAATTGGTTTCCTGTTACACGAATAAGTTATTTAATTTTAAATTGCATTATGTCCATTATAAATACTAACTCGACTAGAAAACAAGATGAATTCATTCATATATTTGAAGTTATTCATTAAACCTGTTATTTGAAAAATAAATATGCTGTTGAACAAAAATGGCTAGATGGTTGTAATAGATACATGTAACTACATGTATGTTCAACACCGCCAAAATTTCAAGTTACATGCCATTTGATTTTTTCCGGTCTGGGATTTTCATGATTATCATGATCAAGCTCCGAAAATCGCCTGATGTCTGCAGTGGTAAGTAACAGAGGAAATGAACGACTATTTCTGCTTGGGGATAGGATTTTCATATGCGGGTCAGAGTTTTTTTTTTGGGGGGGTGCTCGCTTTGCAAGGAAGAATTGTGCCGTGTTGCACTCGTGCAGCAGGCGGGGAAATTATGATAGTAACCTTTTCTCAGCATTTTCTATAAATCACTGCCACTTTATGCTTCGTACGCATATTCGGTTTAGGGTTAATTCCATATCGCGGGATGCGATTTCAGGTCTGTCGCACTTCTATACTTCCTTTTTATTTTTCAACATTTCCGGTCAAATGGGATTTTTTTTTTGTAACATTTTTCTCAGCAACTATAAAGCACAGCCTCTAGACATTTGGTATGCAACTTAGTATGGGCCCCCATATCATAGGATGCGATTTCAGGTCTGTCACCGAAGTAAATTATATAAACAGTTTATGCTACGAACAGTACTTTACGGCATCCCGGCCATTTCTGTCTTTGAGCCATTACCCCCAATATAACTGAATTATTCATGTTATTTGACAAACATTTGAATTAGATTTATTCTCTAAAAATGCCCCATCCCTAAAAATTATATGAACCTAGGTTTTTATAATTTTAGAAAATTGCTGACTTGAATAAACCATGTGATGACATCAATACATGTTGTACCTTGCCCATATCCTTGCAAACCAAAGGACTTGTAAATGATTTGGACTGATTCCATTAAAACAAAAGCAAACAAGGCTTTATTTGATGGCCATGTAGTGTTTAAAAGAAAGAACTGGAAGTGAGGTAGTTTCACGTCCTGTTGACCCCTACTAAGATTGTTTTCTGCGAATGATTTTATAAATTGATGAATATAAGTCGAACTTGTATTAAATAGACTATTGACAGGAAACTGTAGTATTTCTTTCATTTTGATTTTTTTTCTTCATTTTTTGTTGTTGTTGAATAAGAACGGTGCTTAACCTTTACGGAGTTTACAATTGATCGAAATATCTGCCAATGTGTTAATTGTTGCGAATTCAATTGGTTAAAAAACTTGATTACGTACAAAAATATGTTCTTATAAAATTTAAAATGTCACCTGCCCTGTCAGAGCGCGTATGTAATACAGTCGAAGTAATTGAGAAAAAAACCCAATTTATAATCAAAATAAGATCCATCAAGTGTTCCATTCAGTCACTGCATGTAGGATCTAACACTGTTCCGATGACTTTTTCAGAATCCTCGGGTTTTTCTCTTTGATTGATGCTCTCAATATCATGAAACTTTAAGCTGAAATGGCTGACCAGAACAATTATATCTTAATGTAACAATTAAATTGTTGTAGGGAAAATACGTAGTCATCGTCTCGCAGGTTTTAAATATACGTACATGTATACACTGCTGTTCGATTGACTGATTTATACCTACGACCGGGAAGAGTTTTCCTTACGACCAGGAAGATTGAAGTTCATTCCCCGGAAGATCTTTTTTATCAATGTAGATATGGATTGTCGATTTATCCATTTATAGGTTTAGTAGTTTAAAAATGGAATTATTTTTTAACTAAATAAATTCATTAGAACATAAATCAAATCGAAGAATGAAGTCCTCAAGGTCGCTAATCGTCAAATATTCACCGTCACTGATTTTGGCTTACTGTTAACATACGAATGCGATGGTACAAATGCGATATGCTCTAAAATCAGGTGACCTTCGCTGAAATCTTGGTTTCCTTAATATTATTGCTTACTCTTTCGTACTAACCGTTATGACCCAGAATGTTTTCGATCATCCGTAACAAGATTAAGCAACTGGCAATGGCTATATATAGATATCGGTATACTGATAACATATATGACCTTTATATAATCAGTTGTAACGAACGCATGTGTTTGAATCAGAAACTGGGTAATATTACATAAATTCAATGCTAACCATCACATTATCTTCTAATGTTAACTTCCCGTTCTAATACAAAAACAAAAAACAAAAAACCTGCGTCTGTAGCATTACGTGGCCCAACAATATTGACCGTCAGGAAAAAAAGGTAATTTAATTTATTTTATCTCGTATCGTAAAGCGACAAGTCTCAGCAGTGTTAATTTAGTTCTATGGAAGTTCTGAAGAACCAAGAACTATACGGGATCTTTCGTAGGGGGTTTGTTTTAATTGTTGAATTTTAAAGAAAAATAATTAAAAAATCTAACGTTGGAAAATTGGAAGTTTTGCCTAAATAAGGGAGTAGGAACGTTTGCACCCGTCGTATAACGAGCAAGCAAATACACAGCAACTATGTAAATTTATGATCCCATGCCGGTTTGTGTAAATACATATCAAATAATGCAAATTGTATACGGACTATCTTTACAATTGTATATTTTTTCTTTGAATAAGGGTAACAACGAAATTACAGAACACTAATCCAATTCAATAATAAAGTCACGTCCAAAATAAATTGAACAAAATAGTTCCATGTATTATATTGTCGGAGCAGCTAGTACCGCAATGGTCCAGACTTGGTACAGGTATTTCAAAAGAAATGGTGGGTTAAATCTAAGCTTCACAGCGCTAAACCTCAGTCTTCTATTGCGGCGCGACTATACTAGTGGAGATTAAATAGCATTTGCATGCTATTGTGTCATAATTGGTAAATCAGCGGTCACATCAGCACAAAGAACAATTTACAAAAATAATCATTACTCATTATTTTAGAAGAAACTGTATTTTTCAACCAAGGACTGAATTTGGTAAGAGACCTCTAATTTGAGACGCATTTCCTCATACCCCTGATTCAGGAGAAATTTATGGCGTTCAAGGAAATTAGAGTAGTTAGTACTTATTCTAGCGTAGTGGATCAATTATGAAATATATAAACACCATATGCAGGAGATGAAGGCATTTTGATGCAGAGGTAAGGAAAAATTATGATACTAGTATTAAAATTAAAGTCGTCCTTTTTATCATAAATGTTAGTGCTGAGATGCACAGTTATCAAATTCGAGATGTCGGTCCAAAAAAAAAAAAGATGCAGAACAAACTGTTCCTGTAGTCTCTTTTATCTCGAACTCTGGTGGATATATTGACCAAAAGAAGGGTTGTTGATCAGTACATCTGTATTTAAAGTTAAAGGATTTAGCATTTTCAAAAGTTTTGTTCATGACCTATGACCCCTCCAAAATGATCCCTGTGGCTATTTCAACCGACTATAACGTTTTATTTTTTTCTTTAATATACAGACTAAATATACGTTTTCCATCTTTATTTTATTTTTGTATTCCTCTTGTTTTTCTTTTTTTTTTCTTGTTTGTGTTGTCCCCTTTTCGTCATCTCGATTTCATTCTTGTAATTTAATCTATCAGACATAAAATTTTCGTCGACTTTGTATAAATCAATCCATTGTTTAAAGAGTATACCTTCATAATGCTGATTGAGATAAGCTTTTTCCAATCCTTTTGATTTTCATAGCAAATTACGTTAAATGTACACATTAAAGGCGAATCTCTTTTTTTTTTTTTTTTTGTGTTTTGCGGAACAATTTATTTCTTCAATGCACGTCCAACTGCGTCTTATATTGCATTTGCTGTACTTTGATATGCTTCTTTGAGTAGTCATTTATTTATTTCTACGAATTCCTTAAACATGTTTGGCTAAAGTAAAACTATACAAAAAGAAGAAAAAAAAAGAAAAAGAAAAAAAACTCATGGTAATCTAATGTAACCAATACTAAATCAAGGAACATTTAATAGTACAGTCGATCATATATTATATAAAGGTATATAAAAAGTTTCACACGATAAAGGCATTAAATGAATAGAGATTGTCAATTATAGATAAATTACTGGAAACCCTGGAGCATTGCCATGTATGTTTATATAAATAATCGCTTGTAGTTTTTATAGAAACTGTGGACCAACTCTTTACTGTTAATAATGATTTCGACGGGGAGTCGTGGGTCACGCATATGACTTAAAACAAGAGTAAAATTGGTTCTATTACAAAAGGGCTTGAAGCTAAAACTCCCATCCGCCCCACCCCCCAACCCCCAAAAAATATAGAGATAAAATTACTCTTCCCTTACAAACACATTTGCGATCAAAGTGAACAATAAATTATTTGTATACATGTATAATACAATTATTATATCCGTTTTCGTCAGGTGTGCCCATCAACCATTTTTTTAACTGACTTCGGTTTCTTTTTCTATTCATGCCACTTCAGGTCTTCAGAATGTTTTTCGTCAGGAACATTGAAGATCCATATTTTTCATTGAATTACGTTCATTTTATGCCATAAATGCGTGTATACATCGTTACATTATTTATTGTTATTAGCATGTTTTAACAATTATTACTCAATACTGCATATTTTTAGTTTTCATTGGTTTTATCATGCCTTTTGTGAGATATTGTCTTAATTCAATATATGGTCTTACACGGCTGTTATATTAGCAGGCAGTTCTTAAAAATAAATAAATAAAGATATAAGCACCCTTATGAAAATTTATGAAAGTAACGTATTTTTGTGTGCACGCATGAAAAAGTGTTTTAACAAAATATTTTTGTGTGCCAACTGCCACCCCCCACACGTTCATTTTTTTTCTTATAATGAACTACTGCTCGTTATCTCACCATAAAAGAACACCCTCTTTCCACACATATATACACAAATGAAAAGAATATAAAAAAACTTAAAATTTTCAAGTCGAAATATCCTACAAATATTTTCTCGTTGTTTTATACGGAGCCCGGACAAACAAAGAAAAAAAAAGAATACTGTCCGAAAAAATAATTGTTTTACGCGCACAAAATGATGATATTGTGTGCACAATTTGATTATTGTGAGCGTACACTATCTATTTTGTGCGCATAATAAAGTATGTTTCTTCTGAATGTCACTAACTGGGCTACATAGTTTTCCACGTTATGTTTTTATTGTGAATCAGACAAACGATTAAGTAGCACTCAAGCTAAGAATCAGGCAAAATGTGATTCATGGGTAAGAAGCCTACATATTTTTATTTTTGATATTTTGTTTGAATTACCATATTATTAAAGAGAAATAAACATTTAGTTTTTCATATAACCCGTGTTCTTAGGAGATAAAAATTATATAGAATGCACTGTAGATTTCAAAATTAAGGTAGATAACTCTGTAAATGACCCTCAAATACAATAGAATCTATTGGATTTTCAATGCTGATTTTCGCGGAAGAGCAGATAGATTTGAATGAATAATGACACATTGCATAGTGTAGACCCATAAAACAACTTCATTACAAAAATAAAAATATGTAGGCTTTTTTGGGGTGTATCACATTTTTCAGATTTTGCATGATTCTTACAAAGACAGCTACTTACAATGTAAGTGTTTGTAAGAATCGGGTAAAATGGGGAAAATCTAAAACTTGCATGTCAAACACCCAAAAAGTCGTAGGTTTTTTTTCATACCCCACTGCCTGATTCTTACTGAGATTGACACTTAAGGAGATAGACCTAGGGTAAGGAACATAACTCATAAAAATCGTTTGTATTCAGCATTTTACATCAAGATCATGTAAGCATCAAAGTAACCTGGACTGATTTCATTCTGTTTCAAATGAAGACTTGACAAGCTATGGTGAAATTGAATATGATAAAAACATATCACTGACTTCATAAGTTATGTCCCTTACCCTAGGTCTACCTCCTTAAGAACTCAAGGGATTTTCTTTCTAAGACATAGTGACACCACTTATATATATAATTTCGTTGAATTGCTCATCATCAACAGCTGTATATATAAAAATCATGTAAATTCATTATTTAGTATTGTCTTAATTACCATTTCTCGTACATGCACGTTTCTATTTATTGTTGAGAGAAAAATTCGCATCCTCCTTTTTTTTGTTTTGCAAGTCTCTGTATTCGCAACCAAGAATCCTTTTCAAGTTCACATAACAATGTTTGATTTCGTTTTTACTGTGAACTGCATTCAGATAAATACTTCTATGTAACTATTAAAAAAACTGTTTAGATACTTTTCATAGATTGATTTCACTGTTTCAAGAAAACCCGTATGACTCAAGGTCAAGATGTGAAAAAATCAAGATGATAAGTCATTTCAAAACACCAGAAATTTAACGGGGGAAAATAACGATTATTACTGTCACCAATCATTAATTACTAATACAATAATCAAACAATGACGTCATATTCTATAGTCAGTTTCTAAAGTTTACAGTGTGATTAGCTCATCGCAGTTTAGTCACTAAAGTCAGGCGATAATGATTAAAATATTCCTTAGTAATATAAATTGTCCTTTATGTCTATACCAGTGAAATGAATCATCTAGTTCCCTAGGTTTCAGTGGTTTCAGTAAGTTGAAGTACATTTCTGTTATCAAGTGGTAAATGATCATTAAAGTACAGGAGCAGGTTCAGATATCTTGAAAAAAAGGGGGGTACAGAGATGTTGTTTTTTGAGGTTTAACGTCCGAGCAGTAATATTTCAGCTATATTCAGACGATGAACACCACTATGGTTTGCGGTCAGATTTTCCGTATTATAGCCTGACAACCCCAGCATGTAACATGCGACGGGTACCCCATTCCACCACCTGGGGCACACCCAGTTGCTCTGTGGGCAGAGCGCCTCGCCTTTTACGACAAGCTTAGCGTTGCTGCAGGTCTATTCTTTTAACACCCGGACATGCACGGGGCGGGGTACAGAGAGGTTTCAAAAACAGGGAGTTGGGTTCCAGGCTACTGTTTGCTAATTTTTGCCAAAATTGGCCAAATTTAACTTAAAAAGAAGGTTTCAACCACCGGAACCCATTGAAGTATGACTAATCTTTTTTTTTTCACCGATATGAGCGTGTGAAATCTCTCCCTTGATTGCAGCAATTATTTACATATGAAACCCAAGTTGCATTATGTTCAAAAGTGGGAAACAAATTCTTTTATAAATGCACAACGATGAAGATTCAGGCAAACCCGTAGCCAGAAAATTTTTTGGCTGGTCGGAGTAGAATTATTTGGACAAAATTGTCTCGATTACGATCGTGTCAAACCAATGGTAAGCTCGTTTTAACGTTTTTTTGTGTTTTTTTGTGTTTTTCTTTTCTTTCTTTTTTTTTTTTTTTTTGGTCGTCGTTTTCTTTTGTGTTCGTAATCTTAGGAACCCCTTGTTAGGGGTCAGGTGTGTACGGGAGAAGAAAAGAAAATATTTTCATCATGTTCCCTCAAGAAAATATGTCGTTCCCATAAGGGAACAAGATAACTTTCTCGTGGAAACGACCTATCTTCTTCAGGAAACAGCACACAAAGTTGAAGGAACGACATAAAAATTTTTTGATTGGTCGCACTCTGCCACCGTGTACGATTTATTATGTGAACGGCCCATTAATTGTACGATCTAAAACGGAACAAGTAGGATCGATTTAGTTGTTCTTTGGTGTCCAGTGAGTCACGTGATACATTATGTACTCGAATATTCATAGAATCGAATTTCTGTCTCTGCGGTCAAACTTCATGAAACTAAATCAGTCTCTTATTTTGAGAATTCAGTAGTTTTGTACGTATGTGGTTGTATTATTTCACAGACCTAACGTATTTAGTCCCCATTTGAAACAAAACATAAATAAAACATCACACATATACTACGTGATGTGTGGCTTTCAGAATGGTAATAGTTAACCAAATGAATCAGTTCCCTCAAAAGTTTCATCTTTCTGATAGTTCCCCTTTATTTTCCATGTTATATAACGAAGCATCGATTTTGATCGTATTTTTGTATCAATAGCAAAATTAAACACATGTATAAATACAATGAAAGCGACAAAAGGTGTATTGTGTTCCATTCGTGTTTAATCCGGTAATATGCTACCCATGAACATGATCTACTATTGACGTTCGTGTTGTTATAAACAACCAACATCCGTTTCAGATTTTGTAGTTTATAATCCGTTCTGGATTTTTTATTTCGACTGTTGTCTGGTTTTCCATATCGTTGTCCCACTCAAGTTGGAGAACTCTTGAGAATGACTGAACATGTAACAAAAATATCCGTGTAGAGATAAAAAAAAAACCATAATGAAATCTTGATGAAATAAAAAAAAAGGACAGGTCAGAAGATTGATTGATTGATTGATTGATTGTTGGGGTTTCACGCCCGAGCAGCAATATTTCCGCTATATTCAGGCGATGAACATGAAATGGATGATAAAATGAACATGAAATGATGATAATGAAATGAAATGAAAAGAAGGGATGGGACACAAGGATAATAGGGTCGACAAATTTTGATTGCCACAAGTTAAAAGGGAGGGATGGGTAGGGTCGGGCAAAGAAGCGCAAAGGTTTCTACTCCTATCAATACCACAGCAGGGTTCTTTAACGTGCGAGGAACGTGGCATCTTACCCAACGCGGTGCACCACTATGGCTTGCGGTCAGGTCAGAAGAGGACTGAAGTGTAACAATACTAGATCTTACATATATAATTATGCTTTTACTCTACTGTATTCAATGATGTACATGTATGCTTGAGAAAACTTTAAGATCTAAATAATGTGACGTGTCCTGACAGTTAATAGGTATTAATAGATAATAATAGATAATCATAACTTTTGCTAGGGCATTTCGTTAATCTGAAATGTATGCCTTACTGACCAAGCAAACTAAAAATTGGCCTACAGAGACGACATAATCATTAGGGCTTGTGTTCTAATAGTCTTGTTAGGTCTTCTACATGCATATTAGTCCGAATTTCCTCTGACCCTGCAACCCTTCTCTTTTTTATTTGGATATTGATATGTCGGGTTGGTGTCAGAACGATGTGCCACACAAAAAGTTGGAGATTTAGCGGTACCGCGGAGTATCGCCATTCAATCGCTTGTAACGACTTTCAAGTCGAAATTGTGCATGTCACACCTACTTAGTTCGATTCCGGAATCCTTTTCCTGTATGTTGATACCAAATTTGCTACAAAAATTACATTTATTATTGAAGTTTCGATAATTTTCCACGAGAGACCCTGTTTTGTTGACATTTAGAACCGTAATAGAGAGTAGGCGGAGCTTGTTCCTTTGGAACGGAAGGGTAGCGGGCACGTAATTTTTCAGCGGAATTTTGAAATATTCTGTTAGATTCCGGTTTTAAAAATCGTTTCTGCTCCGTTCCATTCCAAAGGTAACAAGCTCCGCCTACTCTCTATTACGTCTGTATGAAATAATTAACAAAGTGGTCAATGAGCACGCCTGTGTATCCTAAACCCACCTTACTGAATGAGGAGTCGGTTTAAGAGTGGATATTTTCATAAACCGATGATGCAAAGAAAGTAATTTGGCTACCTTTGACAGTATGTTGTAATTACTTAAGGCATTTTACATTAAAAGATGTTCAAGCAATGCATTTCAGGAAACTAAGTTCAAAAGGTAATAAACGCCCACATAATACAAGGGATAAAAAAATCCAAAAATCCCTGGTACCTAAGGTAATGTATGCACAACTTTATATTGAGTCCTTACTGCATATCAAGTTTCATGCAATTCGGTTCAGTGGCGATGAAAAAAGGGGACCTACAGGGAAACGGACTGACATACCCTTCGCAACATCGTTTTATAAAGAAGCAGAAACTCATCAAACTTCAAAATATTTGGTATCTTTACCGGGAATCGAACCCACGACCTCTAGAATGCAATCGAACTAACGCTAGCAGATGTGTTCGGAGTCCAGAAATTCCGAATAGGGGGCCTGCGCCACTGATTTTTAGATTTTCCCTGTATCAACCAGTTTTTTTTTGGGCACAAAAAGGGCGTATCCTCATGTAAAAAAAGTCTGCGTACATGTACATGTAAAAACAATATTACCACTTTCAATTCTATGCGCTATGCAAAGTTTCCAGATATTTTAGATGGAGTTATTTCTTTTAATCAATTGACCGGTTTCATGAGAGAGCGCTTTACAGCTTTCTTTGTTATACTCCAGCATAATATAGGTCATCATAATACTACACAAGTGTAATGTTTATGAGTTTAAGACCCTATGCGGATTAAACATCACGATCATCATTAAACCGAACTATAGCTAAGTACATCTGTCTTAAATCTGCTTTAGTGCAAAGCCAGTCACGATCTCAATAAATACGAAATATTTTAACACGGGCAGACGGACGAACAAACGTCGTCGTTATAAGCAAGATATCGTACGCCGAGCAAATGGAAATTTAAGTATTCAAGTAAAGTATTCTGCATTTTTTGTTAAAAGTACAATTTAACCGCAAGAAAACATCAAACCTATTTTTAAATCATTTCAACCACAAGACAAACCCATTCTTTTGTAAGTCGGTTCCAACTTTAAAGAGTACACTTTTCCTGTAGTTCAATCATGTATTTTTCAAACTGAAGCATGTTTTGACGTAAAATTGAAAGAGAAATTTGAAGAGAAAAACATACATTCTGCACGTGTTGTAATTCAGTTTAATGTTTAACATCGAGTAGGAATTTTGTAAATAGACTATATGCTTTGGACAATAAAAATAGAAACTTTTATTTTTGAAAAAAAAACAGGAAGCAGATGTTATAGAAATGCAAGGTTTGATTGTATACATGTATGTACTCTTTAAAATCTAATCTATGTACATGTACACAATGTACTTGAATCACAAATATGTTTGACATTATTTTTTTAAAATAAATAGAACGTTTTATGCACAGTTTGAAGACAATTACGTTTCAACGGTTATATAACTAAAATTAGTATGACAAAATAAATCTTTTATTTTTTAAGTTGAAGAAAAATGGACAACAATGGCGGGTCCAAATATTCCAAAATAGGGAAGGGGTCGGGCTCTGATGATATAGTTTTTTTTTCTAATCATCGAAACTTCGAGCATAACCGTCCCTCCCATTCGGTCTCCCTCTCCTACACTAGTGTAGCCTAAAGTGGCTTTTTTCATTAAAATAGTTTCAGATTAACTTTTGAAGGTATCTATTACATTCATCTTACATTTGAGACTGGCCATACATATACATAACACGCTCGAGTAAAATGTCTTCAAGTACTGATAAATGCGCCCATTAGCGCTCGAAACAAATTAACTGTTGGAAAATAGTACACACTATCAGGTTGATTCTGTTATTTTTCGAGTACCAGTCAATATAAAATTCAGGCACTACCACTGGTGTTGATGCAATGTGCTGTATAACCTACCGACAAAACAATGCTTTCGCAACAATTTAATATCTCTTCAGTCCCTTCACTATACATTCCGTAGTTTGGGAGAGAACTTACATCCATCGCCTCTACAAATGAACCAAATCAAGAACGATCATTCTTCCAAAGAGCTTATTTCGTATTCAACAGATGATTTTTGTCTCAAAAGTTTAGCAGAATGACTAATAAACACTGTTTATATTATGGTCTGTAACTGTTTCTGAATTAAAAACTAAAGTAAATTTTGTGTTTTTTTACTTGCATGTATCACTTCCTGCATGATAATTAAAAAGAGAACTTTTTTAAAAACCCGTTATTAGTATAACATAGCTCATCTAGAAGTAAGGTACCAGATTTATATATACGTACTCGTTATTTTTTTTATCAGTAGAGATAATAGTATGTTTACCAAATTTTATCTCAGTGCATTTGTACTTTCCACACAAATATCAATATGGCCATCAGTCTGCTTTATTCTTTCAGGGAAGCATCATATGAATGTGATAGACATATTGAGATATGTTTTGTTCTGAGTTTACTTGTTCTGGTATTTATAATAATTGAATCTTGAATTTACCACATCTTAAGATCAGAATAAATTGATAAATTTAATGGAATAAGGCTGTTTTCAATACTCAGGTTAGAAAAACATTACTGGTGGTTGAACATTTTAGTGTGATATAACAGGAATAGTTCGTCGGTCGAAATAAGAATGAGTTGAAAGAAATATGGAAGGCAAACTCAAGAACATAAATTGATCAAGCGATAAATTAGCTCGTTGGGGCAGAATGTTGAACAGTCTAACCAAACTGCCTATTTTGACTTTATCATGCATTTTATTTCAGCAAGAAAATGTGACTATTTCTTCCGGACCAAATTTATTTTTGGCAGGCATGGACTTCTTCGGTCGGACACATTTGGTAATGAAAGTAGGGTAAGGAATCGCAAATACCCATTCGACTTTGAATGAAGGTCACGGTTATACCATTACTGTCATGATCATGCGCTTAAAACAACCGACTAAAAACAATTAGCAGGGGAATAGCAACATGAATGTAAACTATCAATTTACAAGAAACTTAAGATTTTATCCTTAATTTTCATAAGAAAAAACATCAAGTGTTGTTTGAGCCTTGTATTAGAGTTAGCGAAAATAGCATAACAGCTGTAATTTTACGTATTTTCCCCAGCACAATGGAAAACTTAATCAATTTGAGCTTTAAAACAACAAATTAAAGAACCGTAGCCTATCTACAAAAATAATCAAATGCCAATACATGTAGTTTCCAATAGGAAATGTTTCAAAACGCTTACAACGGAAATTATTCACCACATAAATGTAAAATAAACTAAAGCATTGTATTACAATAATAAAATTTATTCAAATCCCATGACAAAGGATTCAAAGTACATGATGTGGTCACGATGTCGGTACTCGTGTTACACTGTACACAATTATAATACCTACACGTACAATGAACAGTGACACAAAGTACTCGAGACGGATTGAAGTACAATATCCATTGACTTCAAAGAAACTTTCATTCGTCTGTAACAAAAAATCCACATTTCGAAGGACTTTCAAGAAACGTCACTGTTACACTATGGCATGTAACATCCAAAGCAAACACATCCGGAAAACCGTCTTTCAGTTTTGTTCCATCCTTTTGATCCTCATTAATATCCATTTCTAAATCACTTTCGACCCATTCAACCGTCGACTGATCACTATCCGTAGCCTCATGACTGGCTGCGGCACTTATACTAAGTTGTTTTGCAGCATCAATATCGTCCATGTTTGCTTTCTTCGTCTCGTGTCTTTCATGAGACTTTGTCAACCAATCATAACAAAGTTGATCACGTGAGTTGTTATGATTCCATTCACTTGAATTTGATACTGTCTCTCCCGATTTATTTTTTCTCAAGCTCAAATGATTAAAAAATCTATATTCTGGGTCGCTGTCCAGTTTTTCATTGTCACAGAATCCATTGTAGTCATCTGAATCAAAATCTACACCCGCGTTCCCATTATTTTTGTCCAAAAGAAATGAGCGTTTATTTTGATGCAATGCGCCCCTGTTGTTATTCTTGTCACCGGAAACAGGTGGGTAAAGGGGGGATCCACTGGGCTTGAAATTTTCAACCTGAAAAACAGTTCTTAAACTTGAAAAATATACAGTAATAAATTTAATCAACAGGAAGATAATCTATTTGAAATTCGATTGAAAGGGAAATTCGAAGTAATATTTCGACTTGAGAGGCTGACAATTCATACATATTGTTTTCAACTCGAAACATGGACTCTGATTAGACGCCATCCAAATTAAAATGCTTCGTAATTAGCTCATCAACTAAAACTAGAAAATATAACACCTGGCCAGTCTTAATAACGATACCCTTCTGAAATCAATCAACTATGGGTTTTTATAACTTTAACTTAAAGCATTTTCAGTGAACATGAGTGAACTCAATCGCCACGACTATAAAAACAGTCCATGAACATTTCATTTAAACAACACAATCATTGTACTTATATCATTCAACTACAATTTTCTAGAAAATGCTACTTCAAACGATTACGTGCGCTTTATCATAGCGATGTTACAAGAATAGCAAAACAAGTAGAAAAGCCACAAAAAAACTATTTTAATCAAATTTACAAATAATTTATAACATGATAATTTTCATCCTACGACTGAGATAAAACGAGACAATTCAAATCTTGGGGATTGTCTCTGTGTGGATTTCAAAAGTATTTTTATCAAATATAATTAAATAATTGAACAATCAATCCATCCTCAAACACCTACTAATAATAAGGTTAAATATGAAGTATTGATCTGTGTTTTAGTAGCTCAAACATTCAGCAGCTGAAGGCGATTGTATCAATACTGGTAATCAGACTTTCTATTAGAGGTTGAGATAGTGATTTCGGTACTCAACTGACTCGATCCCACTCAAAACTTTAAAATTCTCTATCGAATACCTCGTGGTCGTCGTCTTATATATAGCTATCGCGTAATAACCCGGTTGTTGCTATATTTAACGCATTAACAGGTGTTGATCAAATAGCAGGAATGATAGTTGATTAAATCTACTCGTTAATAAACCAATGAATTATCTGATTAAAGATATTTAACTGTAATCAATCAACCAATCAAAAACTGCCAACAGAAATATAATAAAAGTTTGGAAGTCAACTGGTCTAGGAAAGGGATTGTCATCTGCTCTTCTGTTGTATTTCATATTTGTTCTATCTTAAATATAAAATAGATTGCTATCAAAGCTGTATCTTTAAAATCGTGACCTCCCTTTGTTTATGTACTTTTCTTTCTTTCTTGTATGTGTTTAATGAAAATATAAACGATTTTCTCACCTCGCTCCGTCTCCGCTTCCCAATTTTGTTTCTGCAACGTCTAAAATGCAAAAAAATGTACACATGAATATAGTTGTAAATAAGTATGATGAAAGTAAAAAATTACTGATGCCCCGTCAACAAAACTGGTGATACGGTTTTGCGGTATGTGCGTCCGTCCTTTCGACATGACGTTTTTTTTTTGTTTTTTTTTTTTACGTTGCAGCACTTTTATTGTGAAGGTGGTTAGAATCACGTCATCTTTAAAATGGTTACATACGAATACGTATGCTATTTCTTGTTCTGGGCGGGGCATTGTTTCGCAATGACTCTTGTCAAGGGCATGTACATGAAAGTGAATTAATATCATCATTACAACCAAAGATGACTTTCAGGTGATTGCGATTTGTGCAGTACGATTGGTCAATCTTGTGAAATAACGCTATGATCTCGTGGTAAGTCGTTTCCTTTTCGGAAGTTTCTTGGTGCTCCCATGTCATGATATGTACCGAGATATATTATCTAGTAATTTCGGTGTATACCTCTCAGGAAAAACTCTTTTAATTAGTTTAAGGAAAACGGAAGAAAAAACTTGGGAAGTCAATTACTTTTTGTTTCAGTTTTATGTAAACAATGTTCCCCTCATGAACTATATACAACGTCATACAATAGTACTACGATACGATCGATAGATGAATTTCCCCTTCAAAATGTCAACATGAAATCGACATGACACTGCACTTCCGAGTTTATAAATAAACAATGCAAAATTGTATATTATAAACTTGACAAGGAGGTATAAATTCCCTTTCCTTCATTTCAATCCAACTCGATTTATAAAGGAAAGAAGATATGTTTTAGGTATAATAATTAAATCCTATTCCACGTGTTTCGATTCTTTGATGGTGTGTGCGTGTTAAATTTACTTATTACTATTAAAAGTGAAATTATATATGTGTGTTGGTAACAAAATTCACTTATTTATGATTATTTGGGGGCATTCGAAAGAGGAGTTAATAACCGTATCCTTGAATTTTTAAAGGCCATGTAATTACATTGTGAGAAACCATAAAACGAGAATTCCTCAGCTATATTAAAAGGTGTTAGATATTGAAAATAAACACCAACATCTTTGAAAAGATTTAAGGGTGCAAATCGAAGCGCCGCATCGGTTCCATGCACTGCAGCTAACATTTATTCAGCCTATGAGCTCAATATGAACAAGACGCCAAATAAAGCCAGATCTTCATGTGTACATGTAAAACGTATTGATTACTATCAGCTGGGGCGCATTTCTTTTACCTGAATCTGAAAAATGTTTCAGTACAATGTTTCAAAAAACAGAAACATGATTCGGTGATTAAAAATACAACATTTGAGAAACTGTAACATGTTTCAGTTTCTATCAAAACAAACATGTTTCAAAAGTAACAAAATGGCTTGGTAGCGAAGCAAAATAATATCGGGACCGGTTTCGGTTTGTGTTTCAGTTTGAAACATCAATCACTTATGTTTCAAATGTTTCGATATCATGTTTCTGTTTCAAGTAAAAGAAACAGTGAAACATGAAAATGATTCAGAATCATGTTTCAGATTCGGGTAAAAGAAATGCGCCCCTGATCAAAGCCGTGTTACATACCGTTGGTCATAGTCACGTATTAGCGTCCGGTCAAGGATGTTCTTTGCTGGTTCCCAGGTGCAATCCCTGTAAGCAAACATATTAATGATTATTTTCATATTCCATAGATGTAAATGAAGTGAAACGCACTATATTTCACTCAATGTCTATTTGTACTTAAAAAACGCATTGACTTGCCTACAAGGTATCAGTATACGCGAATGCCGATACTCAACATTACAAGATTGAAAGAGTAATCAAGGGAACAAAAATTCTAACGCAAATTAAAAGAATGTAATCCAGGGATAAAGACCAGAGAAGGAAAACAGATACATACAACAAAGGACATAAAATGACCAAAATAATACATACAAAGCAACGAAAGTAAACGAACAATTCGGACTCCACTAAAAACTAGGAGCATGGACCAGGTGCACCGATAGGGTAAGCCTCCACTAGCAACACCCGACGAGTTGCTAACAAAAGGTACAATCAGGGATTTCTTTTTCCGAAAGAGGATCAGAAAACTATGACACGCGAAGAATAATGATTATACATAAAGCAGAGTCCGGCTCGTTATTAGTTCTAACTCATAGTTTAGTTTAGATTGTTTTTTGACGCTAGGTTTAGAAACAAGGATCTTGTGATTACATTATTAGGCCAAGAATAAAAATGACTGTTTACGGTTACCCTACCTACACGTATTTTAGCGCATTTTACTGGTATATTTATTTTAGAAAAGCCGCTAAACTACTGTTTTAGTTGAGTACTATGAGAGCAAAAAAGTTCTCCAATGAGTGTCCATATAAAATAATTTAAAAAAACAAAATAAAATATCCACGTAACTACTACATATAACTAAATCCATTCATCCAAGTTAACCTCAAAGTAAACAGACATTTTTTTATTGGCCTTAGTTAGCTAGCCTTCTCCAGGAGACTGGTTACTAGCCTTTGTGGGAGGGGCAGGTGTGCTCCAATATTCTTTTGATAGAGAGTGACACTGGTGTTCCGTTTGATATCATACCCATTTTCTAGGGCTATGAAATGAATTTTATATTCTTGAAATATAACATTTCCTATATTACTTGTTTTAGGAGTATTGAGTGAGAGATGATCAATCCAGTCAGACATGAAGACGACAGTAGCAAATCCAGGAGTTGAAATCTTCCTTAGATTGGAAAATTGTGTAAATTTTGGGGAAAAAATACAAATAACAGTCTAAAACCCTTTTATTCTAGAACGGAACCTTCTTGTCAAAATCACCGTATCCGTCCCATGACGATTTGCCAAACATTTTCAATTCAGTGTTTACATCCCAAACACTACATGTACATGTACTCACGACAATATCACAAACTTACAAAATATGTATCGAACACGAAAAAATATCAAACCATAACGCAAAAAACATAAATAAAATAAATGCGAGAATAAAAAAAAACCACTACAATATATCACACCATAACAAATGTTACCGGCGATGAACAACTAAAGTATTCAACATACACGTATTAAAATGATAAATGAAGACATTACACCGTATGTCATAACCATTAATTGATTTCCATGCAGAAATGTTAGTTATTCTTTTTAACGAGGCGTTGCAGAAGTCTAATATATAAACAAAAGAATGCGTGGTTTCTTATACTAAAGATTTAAAACTTTTGTATTTCGTTCACTGAGGACCATATTTAACACCTACGGACAAATTCATGTGGTTAAATGCATTATAATTCAATAAAAACAATGTCGCGTTTTGTGACATAGGTTTTTTTCTTCTCAAAATTATTATAATACCAATCCAACTGATATGTAACAAAAGAGAGATTCGTATCTGTCAGTCTATATGTGAGAGAGAGCCCAAATTCTTTTTCGTATACCAAACCTCATTAATGGTTAGTAAAATTGATAGCACACATGTGTGAACTCTTGTGTACTAATGTACACATAATGTTAATTGATTTACGAAGAATCATAACACGACATCACGAGAAATGCTAAAATAGGAGTTTCAATTAATGTAGTGAAACATGGAAAGAAAACTGTAAACATTAAATTACCATGGTGAAATCGCCAATGGTAGATACTGTTTTGGATCCCATGGAATTGTTATGAAACCATAATCTAGAACGCCCCAGTTTGTTATTATTTGCTATGCAACTATAGTTTCATCAATATATACATAGTTGATATTGATTAGACTTTTAAAGAATTGAATCATATAGATTTACTTTTTAAACCAATGAGACGCGATTTATGCGTTACTAGTGTAAAGATTTATAATGTTTAGATAATGTACATGTATGAAAGTAAATAGCCTTATATAAAACGTTTAAAACAATTTCCGAACTCATGTGTACAAATCGGAAAGTGAGATACTAGTAAAATCAAGGATAAACTAGCCACTATGCTACTGACATGGTACAGGGGAAAAAAATAAAATGACAAGTTCAACCAGGTCTTATGAACACCCATGCAAATATGCCTATAACAGTGGCCATATTATTTTAATAAGACTGTATGGATTTCATCATACTGGTCTACACACGATGTCACCGACGAATTCATGGGGTTCCGCGTGTCGAGGTCATTTTTTTTGGGAAATGTTTGTGAATTTCGCGCAAAATTTAGACAAAAAATTACCAAAAACTCACTGAAAAATCCCCTAAATGATGAATGTTTAAACATTCTAAAACAAAAAAGTAACAATCACAGTAAAAATAATTGAGTTGATTTCATCCAGTTCATATTGTCCGATGTCAACGTGTCATCGTATCATTTACCGGAACCCCAAGTTTTCAACAATTTTTTTTATTAGACTTGCTCCTGTCGAACTCGTATCACGAATAATCTTATGGTAAACATATTTTAAAATCAAAACAGGACGTACAGTACATGTATATCACCGTATTTGAACAAACCTAACTACTTATCGTTCTATTTTTATTTACATCCTTGAGAAAAGTGTTACTTTCATGTACATGTATAAAAAATGTACATATGTACTTCTTATGGCATACAGTAACAACATACATGAATCAAACGCTACACAGGAACCAATACTGTGTGCATCCGTATTTTTTTGTTGTGTTAATTCTAGTGCTAAAGGCTAAACATTACATATTTTGGTGTTCATACATATGCATAACAAAACTGTACGACTGTATTAAATTTATTAAAGAACACGTTAAGACTGTAGAGCAATTTTAGTTATAAGAGGTTTCTGCGATCATAATTTTCCAGATTCCATAAAAAAAAATATCACAATATTCTGAGCGTGTGCCTATTTATCTGAAACCTTGAATTCTTTGTTCCGTTATTTCCGCAACGCCTAATATCTGTATGTGACTTTATAAGAATTCACGTGCAGATAAACGTTAAACCATAGTCTTCTCTGCTCAGCATTACTATTTCTATCGCAGACAGAAGGCCTAAAGGATCATTGTGAACTGGTTGTCTGGGTAATAAGTTTCTCTCACTAGCAGGTGTAAGTGCAGTTTCGTTTGGTACATGCAAATACTGCCGCGTCAACAACATTCTGGGTATGAGCATACCAAGTCCGGCATACACATGCATTTTCAACAAGAGGATAGCGACTTAAATATAACTTTTTGCTTAAAATCATTATCTGACGAGTAATCATTATATGATCTCGCGGGCTGTTACATAGTAACTACGTCCTACGCAAGTACAATACATATAGTTCAACGATCTTATGAAACCTAGCCAGTTTCAAAATGGATTAATTTTGAAAGCACTATCTATTCTTCTCTACATCTATATCGTTTCAATTTACCACGGGCTTTTTACAGAATATGGGGTGACGATGCTACTTCCTAAGTCTACATCTGTGCTATTTCTTTGATTCAAATACACGAAACAATATCAGATTTCGAATAAAATTATTTAACAAGTCCTCTTATTTCAATAAAAAGGGGGAGAGTGGTGAAATCGTACAATGGTCAGTGATATTTATGATCTGCGTTTGTTTCTCTATTATTCTATCATGACTTATTCATTTCTATTAAGTGATAGCATATTTATACAGACATTCACACCGATGACGTCAACGTCCCTTTTCTCCAGATTTTTCAATAATTACTGATTCATTGCAAAATGTTTGACTCACACTGTACTATTGACTTAATATTATGACTGGCAGATTCGACTCCACTTACACCTCAATAATTTACGACTATAACAAATTTATATATTTGTTCTATAATTATTAAGCCATAGATCATATCAGAAAGGTGAACTTATCATATAAAAATATATATGTAACTGCATTGAACTTCCTGGTAGATCTAGATCACGTGCTAAAACAGGGAACTTACTTGTTTTGGTACCCTTTCCATTTCACTAAATACTCCACTCTTCCCTGAAATAAGAAAAATGAGGTATTTGCAGGTATAACTTCGCAAAGGCCCTTCAGGCTTCATTGTTACTTTGAAATTTAAAAAGTCGAAGATGCAGATATAAACTTTGTCAAAGGGAAATTTACGAAGTGACACAAGATATCTACGAATTTACGTGTGAAAGTGTAAAAGACCCCGGGGAGGATCAAGGAGCATAAATATAATTTATTAAGGCCAAACAAAGCGAGTCAAGATAAGTTTTGGGGTAGGATTTGTAAAAAAGGATTTGTAAAAAATTCAAGATTTCATGCAAAAAAAAACAAATATTATCCTAGTTGGGGGAGAGGGCGTACGCCGAGTCTGACCCTTATGAATCCGTGCTCATTGAAGCTTGAATCCACATTGTACATGGTTCCAACTAACCACAAAGTAGTTGCCTGTTAAAAAGAAAGAACGATTAAGGTTGGTTCCAAGTGCCTATCCAGTTTCTGAATAATTCTACAAAATCTCCCTCAACTGAGCACAAGCTTCGACCAATCGGCATGTGTGGAAATTTAAGAGTTCGGGGGGAGGGGGAGAGTCTCCATTTCAGGTTTCGTTTCATGAAACTGAGTTCTTGGGAGGGGTACCAATGACTTTCGGACATTAGGTATAGTATCTATAGAATCTAGCGTCAATAGTTTGCAGATGAAGTAGAAATGTAAAAATGTTGCACCACATATTGCGTTTTCATGAATATCTGTACGTCTGTTTGTAATTCTATAAGATAGTCAGAACATTGAGGCTATGAAGATGAGGCTAAGCTTAGACTAACCAATATGGGTTTTAGGATGGGGTTGGTGGATGCTTTTTATTATTTTAGATTCAGTATTCACATGGGGGTATTCACTGAATAGCTACTATCTTCAACGTGTCAAATTTGCTGATTAAGTGGGTTCTAAGATATCCTAAAAGGTAAAACTGAAAAGGAAATTGAGTATTATGCAATGACTGCCCTTCAAGTGGTCTATACACCATATGTCTATGGGGTACATTAACGAGGTCCTATCTTTAAAGCAGTAATTACTGAGCATCTTAAAAAAAGAAGTGCTTAGAATTCTCAGTTCTTTCGAAGATGAAAACGCGCATTTAGTATAACCCATGCATCACATTACCTAACAGCGTGCAAGAAAACTACATTTCTTGCATATAAGAATTGGATAGAGCTGTTTTTTCATTGCACATTAGCTTTTAGTTACATTGCAAAATGTTCCATTAAGTTCAAATCATTAACTGATATCACAATATGTAAAAATATTGAAATTATGTTCAACATGATGATTACGCAATTTACTTGCGCCTTCATCTGGATATGACACATCCATCTGAAAACCCTTAAATAATTAATGTCATTCAAATTTAGACATGTATACTGAAAATGCAATATTTTTTCTACCAAATAGTGAAATTCTTACCTTTCGAACTCTACGTTTTTTAATGAAATCCGCGCGGTAAATTCGTTCCGTACCCGCCGTCTGCTGTTCCATCGTGACAGTGTTTACAACGCAAAATACGATAAGCTATTGCCTCAGGTGTAAACACGGATCAATGAGCACTGTTATATCGAACGATGACGTCACTAGTCAACACAAAACCTGCGTAAACACATGTTTGTTTATTGTAGGAAGTTATTTATACTTTATGAATATTTTCGCTGATCTTTCAACCTAATAATTAATTTGAAGTCACGAACTAATACGCAGTTACCATGAAATTGTTCCTCTCTATATCAACTAATGATCTGTTACGAAATGACAAGCAGAAGAGATACAAGTCTTTTTATAATATCAAGTTGGAAGGTCAGGTCACGATTGGTTATTTGAAAACAAATAATCTAATGCCTTAAATTAGAATGTTACACACAGATTATTTCAATACGACGAATAAAATGACAAGGGGTTTTAATGTCTTTAAATAGACCTACGAACAGTTTCGAAACTTCTAGGTTTTCTTTTAACTAAATATAGTCACTTAAAAAGAGAACTATTTGAATTCGTGATTTCACAACCCTTTTAAACTCATGACTTCATGCTCATGAAAATATAAAGATATGAAATCATCAAATAAATAATTCAGTCATCTGCTTTAATTTGAAAATCAAATTTGATTCATAAATTTCATAAATTTTAGATACAACCCATTTAATATCTTTTGCATGTTGGAGACAAACAAAGAAGTCACGGACAGCGCGCGAGGTAGACGACCGTCTGCCATACAACACCTGTCTGACCGAGTGTCCCGCCCTTTTCATAATCGGTAAGAGAGCCATTGACAAAAGAGGGCAACATATGCAGAATAATGATCGCTTTAATAAAATAAGACATGTGGACACTGATATTTTTCTGATCGTGTTGATGCGGCCACACATTTTATTTAAGCAACACGACTGGAACAGATCAGTAGATCCGGTATTTTGAAAACGGATCTTGTTGATCTATATTTTGTTTTTTTGTCGCATTCGAATTTTGCCATTTCCGTGTTATACAAATGTTTCCTGTAGTTTAAAGCAGTTGGATTGGTGTCAACATTTTTGTGCGTTTTGAAACATGGTTTATGTTAACACAGGGAAGTTTGGAATAAAGCCAAAATATAAATGGTGTCGAAAAAGTAAATCTTAGTATTATTTTTATTAAACAAAATACACTGCAATTGCGGATATTCCTTATTTATCTTTTTTGTTTGTTTTTAACCAGTAAAATAAAGTGATGAAAATGAAGATAAAAACAAATAAAAGTATTTGAAAATCAGAAAGAAAGAGATTTATACACCTTCTTTTGCCAATCTTGACGGTCAATAACGTCGATTAACAAATATTTTTAGTCCTTTCTAAAACATAGACATGGTAGAAATGCTCATAAAATAACTACAGCTGGCATAAAATATCTACTATAAAACGCGAAGGTGTACGCTCCAATTGCAAGCAGGTCCTAATTAATAAATCGCATATCAACCTTGCACCCCGAGTAAGTCCAACCCACTCATGACACCTAAACGTCAAGTTCCTTACACCCCTGACCAAAATTATCAAAACAGTACGAAGAATCACCGGGCATTCGGTAAGAGTAATCAAGGGAACCAAGGTTATAGCGGTAATTAAGGAACAAATTTGGACAAAACAACTACTAAAGAATTGTCTGACTCTATTACATGCAGATTGGGTAAAAATAGGAGCTTCTGTTAGTAGTTAACAGAGATTATTGGTGATAAAGCCATACCTTCGGGAACTCGTCCTTCTAGTGGCTGAGCTGCTGCATAGGCACTCCGGTCTTATCCCAGACCCTACGTGAAAAAGGGAGCGTTTCCTCACTCTCTATTCGTCTTTGAAGGTATGCAAACTGGAGAATGACTTGACAAAATGTGCACTTTTTCAGACCTTACTTGGGTTAGGGAGCGTTGACACACTCTCTCCCCGTCTTTAAAATTACGCCAATAGTGAAGAATCGTGACTTGTACATACTCTTTTAGCATAACTTGTTGCGGTCTAATTAAAACTGGACCTTAATTGCGTTTTTTTTTCACTTTTTTTCTAGGCAAAACAAAATGAAATCGAATTTTAATTATACTGAACTTATTTATAATAAATGTATACATGGTGTAAAAAATATGAAGTTTTTGTGCGATAAACTGGAAATGAGATGACCAACTGGTTTTATTTACATTGTATTTGTTTTTTCGTGCTATTCATATTTGCTGTGATGAATGATATATTTATTTTTTCTACACAATAATCATATACATGTATATGTAATTTGAAACTAATTTTCAGTATTGTATTCATTTCATATATATTTTTAAACTGTATGATTTTAATTTACTCATACCACGGAAGTGAAATGAAGATAATACCTTGGTGAAAGTTTCGTATAATTCACATCTTATTTATTCTAAATGTAAGTATTTATAAGAATCAGGCAGAATTGGAAAAATTAGAAACACACATGTCAAAACCCCACCGATCTGCCGATATAATTTCACTCAAGGATGCTTTCTCTATTTGAAAAATATTATGTTCATTTTCAGTGCATTTCAATAAAACTCAATTTACCAATATGATATGGAAAATCTTTTTTTTTCTTGATTTTGATGGTGCTAATAGTCAAAATAAACTTTCAAAATGGTGGGTTTTGTCATACCATGTTTCACCCACTTCCTGATTCTTACAGAGACTGAGACTTAAATAGACATTCAAACACCTTTAGGAAGACTTCATGCAGTATGTACGAATGAGCATGTTGTGGACTTTTGTTTCAGAAGTTTAAACATGGTATTGAATTCTTGAGGAAGAACTTTTGATTGAACATATAAACTGCAATAGCAAATTACCAGAAAAATTTTAGATTTCCATAATTTATGAAACAAACCTTACAATATCTGATTTTTCGAAATGGTAAAATTATGGGTAACATGTTTGTTGCTCGAAGAGGTGAAGCAAGGGTAATAAAATGTAAAATTTGCCTTGAGGTGTATATAATTACTGTGCTGAAGTGTATGTACATTGTACATGTACATGAGTCAAAAA
This sequence comes from Perna viridis, assembly GCA_037379345.1. NCBI lineage: Eukaryota > Metazoa > Mollusca > Bivalvia > Mytilida > Mytilidae > Perna > Perna viridis. Next base: position 35,779,427 of record CM074514.1, on the reverse strand, counting down.
ATAAAAGAAAAAAAGAAAAAACTGAAGAAATTTAAACAAGTACTATCTTTAAAAAAGATAGCCGACGCAATAAAATTTGTTCTTTTTACCTAAAATTTTCTACATTTCATTCAGGAAATAACACATGACACACAATTTCAATTTTCTATACACTCTTTTTTTTCGAACGTAACTAAGTTATCAGTATTTGGTCAATCGGGAAACAGAGTTGTGATCAGGTGACATGCGTTTCAATGGAAGAGCGTCTTTAAGGTCAAAGGGTAAAAAGCGAAACTATACTGACTGCGTCGGAAAAAGGTTGTTCAAGCCTTTGTATCATATATTTGCTATTTTTGTCAAATATTAGCACAGAATAATAAAAGAGGGTGTTCCAACCTTCAGACTCCCTCATGGTTTCGCGATTAACATATGCGCCTGAATATACAGTAACTGTTACACAACTGTAATTCTGATGATACTAATAGGATTATTAATCGGAAAGAGTGAATAAACAAATTTAAATATTATCACAAGTGCAGAAGAACGCGTAGATTCAACGAGTGCAAGTTCTGCGCATGAGTTAAATCTTCAAGCGTTCTTGGTTCGAGTTATATAGATTTTCTTAATATTTTATCGATATTTTCAACATGAATTTTAAATTCTGTGATTAGTGGATTGATATTAATGTTGTGACGTTTTAGCGGGAGAAAGTCCGAGAGTGAAATTACCGAGTTTATTTTACATTGTCAATTATCGAAATTTATAACAAATAAATATGTGTATGTCTATTTATAAATCTTTATCTGTGACAATTCAAGATTTTCCACTTACAACTTATTCAAAGAACTGGATTATACATGTTAAAGAGTAATCAAGAGAACCAATGTTGTAGCGGTAATCAAAAGAATGTAATCCAGGGACAAAGACCAGACATGGAAAACAGACTTACAAAACAAAGAACACAAAGTAACTAAAATCATATATACAAAGTAACAAAAGCAAATGAGCAACTCAGACTCCACAAAAAACTGGGAGCATGGACCAGGTGCACCGGTAGGGTAAACGTCCTCTGCTTTTCTAGAAACACCCGCCGAGTTGCTCATGAAAATTCCGGGGTAGACAAACGAGGAAAGGAAAACTATGACCGGTTGAATAAACCAGTTTTCATGGTGCAGATGGATACACCATAACGATCCACGAGTTCATGATGACGACCATAAAACTTCTGTAGTGATAACTTAAATCTTGTAGCAACATAACCCTGTTCCAGAAGCCTATTTGCTAGAGTCCTAGCGCGATACAAAAAGTCTGCGTAGTTTCGGCAAGCTCTGGCATAACGTGTGAGTTGTGATATGAACACTCCATACGCAGGTGCTGAAGGGATGTTGCCACATATGAAAGGAAAGTTGACAATTTTGAACGAAAAGTCATCACGTTTGTTGTAAAGTTTGGTCAATAGTTTTCCTTTACCATCGATTTCTAAGCGTAGGCCAAGATATGAGGCTGACCTCACAGTGTCTGTAGTATCCTTTATCTCAAGTTCTTTGGGGTAGATGCGATGTATCAAATCCCCGAAATTAGGATTGTTTATAGATAATACATCATATAGCTGATATTAAAGGATCTAGCCAAACGATATTCTTTCGTTCGGATCAGATCAGCTATAAAATGTGGCTTTAACTTTTGAAAGTAATTTCAAAATCAAAAATGTGTGTTCCGTTTAAAACGGAAATGCGGGGTTTCATACATTAATCCCGTTTCAAATCTAGTTGATCATGTACAATATAATGAAGAGAGAGATGTACATGTAAGATTCAAGGGGCGTATAAAAAATGTCTCGAGCAGATTCGAGCGGTAGCGATTTGTGTAAGATTTCCGATTTCATACATTAAACAACAAAATGAAATTCGCATTGAAAAATTATACATTTTCAACTAACACCACCGAAGGCAGCTATGGAACGCTTAACCTGACCACTGCAGAAATGTGAAGTAACACAAAATTGAAAACACTTAAATTATGTATTTAGCCAGAAAGTATAGGCGTTTCGTGACAGCATATTGAGCAATTTTACTAAGTATACATTTAATCTGTAAAGTTGTCACGTGCTGATAAACTATTTTTATCAGTTAGTAAATATCTTTTATTTACAAGATTTCTCCCACACAACCAAGCAAATAATTACATTTCATATAATAATCCTTCAACTAAGCTTTCTGCTATACAAATTAAGGGTGTTTAAAACAAAAAATTTATTCCTCCAATACATAATATCGTCTTCCTGGTTACCTTGTCAGTTATGAGGAACTTCAAAAACAGGAAATGGGTAATTAGTTTAAAGGTGCCCTCGCCGACCGCCGCGTTAAAAAGTGCTGAAAAAAATAACTATTGGGACAAATTTCGCTTGTTTTATTTAGAAAATGTTGTTCAAGGATAAAAAGAATTCATGAACATTGCCGAAATATATATTTGTACTCGATCGCTTCGAAACAATCAGATTAGCCCGGAGAACTCTCGCGATCTGACTGTTTCTAAAGCTCGTCAAATAAATATGATATTTTCCGGCAATATACATGTATTGTATATATACGTTGCCACGAATATGCAACGCTATTTAATTTTGACATGTGACTTTGAGTTCATTCGGTATTCGTTTAAACGGGTATAATGTACAATTCAGGTTCTGTTTAAATATGTTTCATTATAGATAACGATTAAAAATTACACCTTCATGAATATATGAGTCAGATCCACAACTGTAACTCGAATGACGTTATTTTTTTTTCGGAAACTTATCTCATTGTTACATGATATAAACGCAACATGAGTAAGATGCCCTTTTAAAAATGTATGCAGTTTGCATTTGAAGCTTAATTAGTCTATTTTCCTGTGGATAATCCCAGAAAAAAATCATAACAAGAATCTAAATATGTTCGAACATTTGATACACAGTAACACAAATATTGTAACAGACAGACAGACAGACAGACAGACAGACTGACCATCCGATAAACAGGCAGTCGGGGAAGGTCTTTCCTGGACCATAATGCATATCTTAACATTTCGTTCTGTTTTAAAGTAAAATGAAAATTTTTTTTATTAATGACCATAGAAAAAAGATCCACAAGGTACCAGTCGAAACAAATCTAAATATTTTTTTGTGATTATACGTATAAAACCGATGAACTGAAAACTGTACAAGAACAAATTTTAATCAAAGTACTGAAATACAGAGTCTATGAATGCCTTCATAGTTTGCTCTGTTCACATTTCAAATCATAAAAAAATGGATTGTATAATATTCAAATAGGGAAAGCAATTTTTAAACTTCTGTTTCGAAGGAGAGGGTTATACAGTTTTACCCTTGTCCGTGTTTCTTGTTTATTTTTACTACATTCTGAAAGTTGAAATTTTCGTCGCACTTCTAAGCCTCTACTCATCACAGCGGCTTGGAATTTTAATATATTCTTCCTGTAGTTATGCCATATAGTGGGATCTATTTTCAGAAATTCCTGTCTACCGAGGACTTCTCTTATTTTAACATTGAAATTTTCGTCGAACTTTCTCAACACTATTCATCACAGTGGCTTGAGGTTTTAGCACATTTTATTCGTACTTAGATATGCCATATCGTGGGATATATTATCGGCAAAATCGACAACAACTTCCTGTTAATCGAGGATTTTATTTTTGACTTTATATTTTGAAAATTGACATCTTTGTCGCGCTTTTCTCGGCGACTACTCATCACAGTGGCATGAAATTGTAACACATTTTTTCCGTAGTTATGCGTTATATTGGATCTATTTTTGGGAAATTTGACAAACAACTTCCTGTTGACCAAGGAGTTTGTATTTTTTTTTCTCTTTTGACTATATGGTAGGATCCATTTTGAACGAATAATTCGACAACAACTTTCTGTTAACCGAAGGCTTTGTTTATTTTCCTTATATCGTAGTTGAAAGCGAGGGTATCACTAAGGAGTCATCGCTCACATATTTCTTGTTGAAATGTTACTCTGTTAGATACAGAGCTTTTTTCAAACGATGGTTATAAACCGAGCTGTCATGACATTTAGACAAAACAAATGGGAGAAAAATTACCCACTGTTTCAACTTTTCAGACACATAGATGATACACATTTAAAATATAGATGTCAAATCAATCTCCCATGTTTTCTTTCTGTTTCACCACCAATTTCAATACAAAGCATTTGCTTCTGCCTATCATATTAGGATTGAACTAAATTTTGTTATATGTATGTCTAAAAGGCTTTAAAATTAGGGTTATCCCAAAGTGATATAAGTGCACTGTAGGCTTTTGTAGCTAAACAACTGCTGAGTCCAGTCAAAGCATGTAAATTTGCCATTTTTGCTGTCTAATTACCATCAATATGAATGAAATGACCAAACAATCAGGCAAGAGCGTCAACACAGCAGCCCAATCAGTAGTAGGATATATTCGGAGTTATATCCGATTACCCAAAGGCTGGATTCTGTCACCTCTACAATACTGAATACAGTTACTAACAGAATCCCAATAAGGAGCATTCCTGATCACGAGAGACTCAAAAGGGTATTCAAACAACTTGTGTCTTTCACTACTTTTGGATTCCATATTCTCCATGGCTAAATCAGAGAATTAGCAAGTCCCATTCTAATTAACTGAATTGGTGTGAAATATTCCAAATGAAGATAAACTGAAGACTTTTGGTGAATTAAATCTTTGCCAACTAACTAAGACGAGAATTAACATGTTGCACATTTTTTTAACGGGTGTTGTTAATTTTTATGTGTTTATGTGTTAAGATAACAAATAATAACAGGAATATAATTATTGAAACTGAGTTTGTTACAATGATTTTGATACTGTTTACAAGTAACAATATGTAAAAAAAAAGAGCTGTGTGCAGCATGTTCGTTAGTACATATGTATGACATACAATATCTATACTTTTGATGTTGTTCAAACCTTCTTAAGTTAGTTGAGCTTTTTAACCTGGAAACCCGGTAATATTTTATTCCACAAGTTTCTCACAAAAAATATATATTTAGCGATCCTATGGTCGCTTATGATATTGACCTGCAGGGAACCAGTGAGATCACTTTTCGTATGGTTGGCGACTGTTCGACTGGCACCACGTGATCAAACAGGCCAAAGAAACAAATCATAAAATAGTGCGAACTTATTATACGGACTTCCAAATGAAATAAAAGATGCAAAATTTCTCTTGCATGCTGGTTTTGGTAAACTATGTATTTTATGGGTATTTTTAATCCTTTCCATTTCAGGTTTCACTTCTTTCCATTATTATGGTCTGTGCCTAGAAACTTGATCGCGGATGCTTGTGAGTGCTACTGTAAAATATGATATCCGGTTAACGAAGCAAGTTCTCGCGTGATGCCTAGGTAAAAAAAAAAACCACTTGATTTCGTTAGATTTTAAAAGAATTTGCCACATGCGTATTTCAACCATTTGGTAGATGCATGTGGTCAAAATGTCGGGTTCGAAAAACCGCACGTAAATTAACCTTCCTATTTCGTGCGAAATCGTTGAAAGTTGCATAGAAACAATAGTTTATAACGTCATTCTAAACATGTTTATGTCAGCTTGTAAATCTTTTTTTTTATTGAAGTTAAGGAGGTAGACCTAGGGTAAGGAACATTACTCATGAAGTCAGTGATATGTTTGTCTACCCCGGACTTGACTTTTTATGAGCAACTCGGCGGGTGTTTCTAGAAAAGCAAAGGACGCTTTTCCTACCGGTGCACCTGGTCCATGCTCCCAGTTTTTAGTGGAGTCCGAGTTGCTCATTTGCTTTTGTTACTTTGTATGTATGATTTTAGTTACTTTATGTTCTTTGTGTATGTCTGTTTTCCATGTGTGGTCTTTGTCCCTGGATTACATTCTTTTGATTACCCCTATAACCTTGGTTCCCATGATTACTCTTGCATCATATTAAATTTCACCAAAGGCTATCAAGCCTTAATTTGTCACAGAATGAAATCAATCTAAGTTATTTTGATGCTTACATGACATTGATGTAAAATGCTGAATACAAACGTTCCAATGATTTGTAAGGGTTGTGTCAAGATCTATCTCCTTAAGTCATCTTTTTACACCAAAATATGCCAATGAGTATTTCTAGTGGACAAGCTTCAATTTCGCTATATATAAGAGGACGAGAAACATTTTCTTTTTCTTTTACTTTAGATCTAGCTATTTCAAAAATATAGTAGTTTTATATTTTCGGTAAGATTGAGCACAACATGTTATGCGTACATTTTTATATTCGTTTTTATTGGTTCTTTGATGGGCATAATGCAAAACTTACCATTGACTTGAATGACTGTATATTTGATTTTGCCGGATAATTAATGATTTTTTACTCTTATTATGAAACTCATACTCATTATTTCAATAGTTCTGTGAATTTCAAAATCGTGACACATGCGTTGGATGCATAAGTCTACAAATGTAGTTATAGTAAAACACTGAAAGATTGAATCGGTTTCGGTATCAGGCATGAAGTACCAAAAATACAAAAGGTGAGAATTTTCTGATATCTATATTTTCGTATTTTAATCGCTATTTCATATGTTCGGAAGCACGTGAGTATCCATGATTGATTACTTTAACTTTTATAACTTAGTTAATTTGTTATAAGTTGATATAACAAGTTAAAAAGTCTACCTGTTAAACCCGAATTCAAAAGGTATATAACGAAACAATGTCATGTTTACATAGACTACATGTAAATAACATTTGGAAAAATCTAATCTAGACTTTCAGTACAAATTTAATTTATATTATTTTGAAAATCGTTTATGTATAAATATACATCGGCAAAAACAAATACTGATGCTTGAGCAGTGGGATGATTCAAATACGTAAAAACCCCAAATATGGCCTAAACGTACAGAATGTAGCGAACCGAATAAAAAGCTTACAAGGGTCTAATAATAAAAAAAACATGAACTACATTATGTACACAGTGAAACCTGTGTAAACTGAACCAAGTACCCGTCCAAACAAATCATTTTTTTTTAAATCGATGAAGTTTCATTGCCTTTTAAACCTGTGCTTACCAAACACTTGCCTTAACCGAACCATAATTTGTCCGTCAAAATGAGGCTAGGTCACTGTACTTTCCTTTTTACTAAAATACTTCGATTCTCAAAAGTGGCCCCTTGCAAACAAAATATCGTTATTTCGACATAACTACTTCGTAATTCCGACATAACAACATGTATATTTTAATTTTAAATAGGATATTGTGATTACGACATAACATAAAATACTTTTCAAGTGGCCATATGTGGGATCCATACTAAAGTACATTTCAATGAACTGTTAAAAAATCTAGATTTTTAAGACACACACAAAAAAAAAAACCAAAAAAAAACGACGGAAATTCTTGCTTTTTACATTGTATACTGATAGGAATGGATGAAATGTTCTACTAAGTAGCGGTCTTTAAAATAGAGAGGAGTTGATTCATGCATATGCCGAAACCCCACACATTTCACTTTTATTTCTTATTCAGAAACAGTTACAGACCACATAACTGGCTTTAATTACACTTTTATAGACATTGAAAAAGTTCTCATTCATTATTTGGTCGATTTAATTGGGAAATGAAAGTATGATTTTCTCAAATATACAGATCTGTATGCAGAAAAGAATATAGTTACGTAAAAAATATGGTGTATACACGAAGATTGAAAAGGCATGTATCGTTTAATCAGTAGTTTTTTTCTGCACCACGAATCACCTCTACCACACACAGCGTCAGAATTTTATATGGATTGGTACTTAAACACACAAGCACTTATGGAACGTCAAATTGAAATCTATTCAAATAATTATACCTATTAATAAATATTGGAAGATAGGTATCATTATTTGAACATATGTTAATTTGGCGTTCCATAAATACCAGTATTAGGATGTAGGTGCTTCAGTGTTGACACATGCTATTTTCGATTATGGCAGTCTATATCGCAAAGCATTTGTTTCCTAGTCCATTAAAATGTTATATGTACATACTTAAGTAGCACTCCAGATAAGAATCATGCAAAATGTGATTCATGGTTGGAAAGCCTACATATTTTTATTTTTGATATTTTGTTTAAAATGTTATAGTAAACATAAATTAACATGTAGCTTTTCATATAACCTTTGTTCTTAGGAGATACTATTTATATAGAATGTACTGTTGAATTAAGAATTAAGGGAGATAACTCTGTAAATGGCAATAAAAGTTAATAGAAACTGTTTGATTTTCAATGTGGATTATATCTTAAGAGCAGACAGATTGGAATGAATAATTATATATTTCATCATTTAGAGATATAAAGCAACTTCGTATAAAAATAAAAATGTGTAGCCCCTTTAGGGGTGTATACAATATTACAGAATTTGCATGATTCTTACAAAGACTACTATTAAGTTATAAAGCCATTACTCTACGATTGGGTATTGTAAATAACAACGATAATCATTGGAATTGGAACCGAAATTTGTAGTTTATTGAATGTTCCTATGCCCATTATACATTAACGGAAGCCAATTTTTGTCATATAAAACCTACTGCAATTGTGTATTGAAATGAGAGTTGACTTTTCTTTTTATGTAAGAATTTACAATCTTTTAGAGTCTATTGCATTAGTTTATTGCAACAATCGTATCTTTAAGCTATCCAAAGACAACTTCTTATCCTTTCAGCCACGATAAATCCTTACAACATCTATCGATGGTTATCTAATGTTTAGCTGTAGAGGAAAAGTATTGTAAACAAACCTTTGGGAAATATTTATAGCTATATTCTCATTGTAAGTTTATGCAAGTCGTTTTATACGAGAAACGGGGCGTTCAGATTTAGAAAAATAAAATACAATTACAGCAAACTGTATGAAAAAAGGCTTATTCCATTTGTTCAATGTGACCATTACTTAGATCTCCTTGGAAAGTCATTTAAAATGGTTTGGACGTATTATATCCACGCACATCATTATACTATTATTATATTATCATAAAGGAAATAATTGTTTGAAAGAATATTTGCTGTTACGCAAGTCTATTTTTACCATAAAAGAAGATCAAATTTTAAATGTCTATTCTTATCTATAAAATGGGATTTCCCGTTTATAGTAGTAGTAATTTCTGCGAATCATGTTTAAACAACTGAAACAGATTCTACAAAGAATTGCATTCCAATCTAAACCTACTCAAAGAATTTCCGCCTCCCCTCAGTGGCTATGTTATCAGTTAAAGTAAATATATCAATTGATCTGGATATGTATTTGCATAATTACGTCCGTCCTAACAAAGACAACAGTGTTTAGTTTAAAAAACAAGAGGCTCCCAGGAGCCTGAATCTCCCACCTGGTTGAATTTTGCCTTTCAAAGGCAATACGTTTAACAAGAAGTTGTCCAACAATTTTGACTCAAGAAGTCTTTGGTAAAGCTTATCATAAGGATCATTTCAACAAAGAAAGTTTCTTTTAATCTATCATAGTTTTCAAGATATTGACTGAAAACTGTTAAAAAAGTAATTTTTTCCCTTTTCAAGGGCAATAACTCTTACAAGGAGTTGCCTGACAACTTTATCCCTGAAGACGTTTGTAGTCCTAATAATAAGTATCATTTCCCTAAACCTAATGGTTTTGGAGATATATGCAAAAAACTACTGTCTGACCGCTATATTCTATTTTTAGTAAGGTGGCCATATTTTTTGACTAATGCAAAATCCCCATATCAGCTCTATGCAGGATACCCCAAGAAACATTCATACCAAGTTTGGTTTCAGTTGGTTAAGTAGTATCAGAGGAGAAGATTTTTGAAAGAAATAACATTAAAAATAGCAAATATCGTTGAAAATGGGCAATAACTCCAACATGGCTGAACGGATTAAAACCAAAATTTGACCACTTATAGATCTCATCATGCTGAACATTTTAATTGTCAGAATTCAGCTAAACCTAATGGTTTTTGAGATATATACAAAAATCTGCTATCTGACCCCTATGTTCTATTTTTAGTAACGGCGGCCATATTTTATTTGACGAATAAAAAATCCCCACAATAGTTCTATGCAGGATACCCCAAGGAACATTAACGGCAAATTTGGTTTCAATTGGCCAAGCAGTGTCAGAGCAGAAAATGTTTGAAAGAACAAACATTAAAAATAGCAAAAATCGTTGAAGAAGGGCAATAACTCCAAAATGGCTTAATGGATTAAAACCAAAATTTGACCAGAGATAGCTCTTCTCATGCTTAATACTTTTACCTTGTCAGAATTTAGAAAACCCTAACGAATTTGGAGATATATGTGAAAAAACTACTGTCTGCACCCCTATGTTCTATTTTTAGTAACGGCGGCCATATGTTTTTCGACGAATCAAAAATTCCCACATCAGTTCTATGCAGGATACCTCAAGGAACATTTATACCAAGTTTGGTTCTCATCAGTCGAGTAGTTTCAGAGGAGAAGAGTTTTGTATAATTGTTAACTACGACGACGGACGCCAAGTGATGACAATAGCTCACATGGCCTTTGGCCTGGTGAGCTCACAAATGGATTAATAAATGCATTTCTACTGATAGCTTGAATGAATATAAATCCAAAGAGGCTCCAGAACACTATTGAGACAGTCTGTCGGTTTATTTTAGAGTATTGAAATCAAGACAGAGTATTACAAATGATAGTTGGTTTTTTTTCGGTATTTGTTCTCCTGGTATTTGTTTTTTTTTCTGTTATTTGGTCTCCTGATATTCTGTTTAGTCTGCTCTTTGGTTTATCATGATATTTGGTTAAATTAAATCATTATATTTGGTTTATTCTGCTCTTTTTTTTCTGGTATTTGGTATCCTGATATTAGAGTATTTAATCTTGTTCTGTTTAAACTGAAACTTGCTTTAATATTTCATTTTAGTAAAGCTTACCTTTCTGGAGCACATGATGTTACTCACGGTTTTTTTGTGTGAGTTCATAATGCTAGTGCAATAGTTTTTGTGTCACGCCTTGTTTTTCTTACAAACCACCAGGGTAAAATCGTTTCTTACAAAACAGTGCATAATGCAACTGCGGTTGATTAACAAACGCATAAAAACGAAAACGTGGGGAAAAATGAATCATAAAGAAAATGTGGTGACTTCTATTCGGTTAACCGCAACGTTAATCCCTCGTTTAAAGATATTGGCATCAGGAATCTTTCGAATTGACTGCTGAAACATTAAAGTTAACCATGCAGATTTAAAGTAATGAGTTTTTTACTTTCATAAATATTGTTGAGGTATCAATAAGTTTTCTAAACATCGGGTTTACTCGGGTGAAAGTGAAAGCGTTTAGATAAAAATGTAACCAATTCGTTATAATGTAAAATATAGTACCTGTTCATGTTAACGGAATGCAAGCCATTTTAGCAAGTTTTTTTCAAAGGGACATAACCCACCAACACCCGACAACTTGGTTTGCGGTCTCATTGAGGAAAGGGAAAACAGACAACATTTTTCTTGGAAACTTGAAGTAGTTCAACTTCGGTAAGTAACTAAAAGGTTTGAAATAAGTTATTTAAAAGTATCCAAGCAGTTAATGCGGCTCTAATAAATTGAATATTTGAATTTTTTGAATTTTGAATTTTAAGTCTGCAGCTGTCTATTGCTCCAATTTGACAGTAAACCAGTCTGTCGTATGACAGAAAGTAGAAAGTTACTCCCCTTATCTTAAAATCTTTAAAAAAAAATAAAGCCAAAGTCGGGAAAATGATAATTAAAAGGACTATTGTGCTATTGCTAAGAACAACTGTTACAAATACGGTTTATTTAAAAAAAATATGACAGGAAAAATTATTAAAATGTAACGCTTATACATAAAAACTAGCCAGAAATGTGGTATTATTCATCTATGATTTGGGTACTTTTAAAGTAATAATCCAATTACTTTTTTTTTCAAATCGTTTGGGTTTTGAACTTAATGTATGTTCAAACATATCTTACAGGATAGACATGACTTTCATTTCTGTTGTTGTGCTAAGAGTGAAAGACTAGTTATTGTGAGATATTCGAGAAAAAAACTCAGTAAAATCGCCTTCAAAACATGACTTAGAGATCTCAAGCTAAAGTTAGAATATATAAATTATTAATGTATATCCTTAAATGACAATACAATACAAGAATTAAGATAATTATATTCTTCCAAAGGTCGTTCGAGCATTTACTAAACTGGTCAATACGGAAACATGCACTGAAACACTTTTGATTTCAGATGCTATTGTTGAGAGGTTACTCTTTGTCCAGAACACGTGTACAGCATACTGGAATACGTAATACTAATATGAGTGGTATTTTGGTATTAAGCTAATTTGATTTGGCTTATGTCCGATGTCACTGGTGTATAAATAGTTCATATTTAAATATGAGACAAAATGTCCAAAAACAATACTGGTACTTTACCTCAAGTCTGTTGCAACTTTATCAACCGTCCGTTTAAGCACCGTTTTGTAAGCAACATGTTTACCCAGGTGTAATTGAATGCGTTTAAAATTTTGATTGACATAAATTACATTTCTCTTGAGGAATATGTTTTTAATTTGGTTCGGTAATCTACAGGGATTGCTGCATCCCTTAAACGCCACTTGATATTACAAAATAACTCAATATTCTTCGTTTCTTTCACAAATGTCGAATACACCCATTGAATAGCAATACCTAACTGTACTTGCATTCATTATTTCAAGTAAGATAAATTGTCACATTTTCTCGACTAATCAATTTAATATGTCTTTGAGAAAAATGTGTTTACTAACTTCTGATAATGATTACCAAAGACAATAACTCTGAATATCAGTGCAAAGACAAATACTGATAATTTACACGCATAAAGACGTCATTGATGTCCACTTCTGTGAAGTCAGCATATTTACCATTTATTTGACAATCCTCGTGATCAATACAACAAACAAATATCCCGTTATAGGGATATTAGGAATGGCTTTCAAATAAATAGTTAACCATTTAATAGAAATGTACTTCCTACACTAAGCCATGTGAATGTTTTCTCTCCTTTCAATAATGTTCTTTCCACGCTGTCATTCATATATTAATTTACTGGCTACATAGATATATATCCGATCTGTATTTGTATTACGTCATAATGTAGTGAAGGAACGCCAGAAGTTTCTCGCTAATGATAATTCTATTGATTTTACAGTTAAAAAATCGCAGAATAATCCTTTTTTTTTCTAAGCGGAAATAAAACGCCTTTTTATGCTAGCTTCTATTTTATTAGAATTTATACAACCAAATAAGCCTACACTTGAACTACGTATGACGTCATACTATTGTATTTCATCAGCCTGGAGCGTTGCAAACACGATGTAGATGTTTCACTTTAATCTTTTCTTAAATGACCCCGATAGACATTACTTAACCTTTCTGTTTAGTGTCCTCCGAAGGTGATTTAAAAAAATAATTAAACCTCTCTACAGCGGATCCTTTTCTTTAGTACATACGAACTTTAGAAAATATTTTCAGAGTTGTATCTCAACCATCAAAAACATATTAAGGTTAGTGTTATTTGAACATTATATATTTCTGTTATAGTATTGGAGGAGCTACCTGAACGTTGAGGTACATACATGGAAACTAACCAAGGGAGGATCCAGACACCCTGAAAAGGCGGTTCCTTAGAAATAGAGGGGTGCTTGAACATTATTTGTTATACTTTGTCAATTCTACTCATGAAAATGACAAATTTTCCAATAAGAAGTGAGGGGTGCCAAACACACTGCACCCTCCCACAGGATCAGCTACTGCTAATTCATGTGCCATTTCTAATGCTGCTGATGATATGGTACTCCTGGAAACACGTGTATACATACAGAAAATTGCAATAACTGAATTGATAAATATATGAACGGAAGTTTTGTATTTTGAAAACTTCTTTTGAATTTCTTAGATCTGATCAATCCTGAAAATACAGGAAAGCAAAAATCAGTTGAAAAAATTTCAACAATGCTTTATAAGACTTGTTTTGAAGAGTTATGAAACTCAGACATACTATATAGTTAAAACCCATCTTACAAATACATTGTGCACGATTATCCTGTGTATCAGATAAGTCATCTTGATGTTCTTGGCGACAAAGAGAATAACCAATTTAATTATTTGTAATTTAACCCCCTGTTACAGATATTTCAATGGTCAACAGCAAGAAACTATTACTTTGGAGGATTTACGACACTTTAAAAAGATATATTAGGCATTGTATCATTCTGGTAAGTACCACTCCATATAAATTCGTATTTTTTTGATAATTATACTTTTCTTTCTGGGATATATTTTTACTTAGAATGCACTATGAGAAGGCATTTAGTTATTGCAGAACTTTGTTTAATTTTACTTGTTTAACTACATGCTATCATTTTTTAAACTAAAAAACTATCCGCTTTTTTAAAGATATTCTTTCAAAAAAGCTCCAGACCACTATGTTGAAATTTTAAGAAGTCAATAAGGGAACCATGATTAAAGCAGTAATAAAAAGAATATATTATATAAGGATAAAGACCAGACAAGGCAAAATAGACACGCATATAATAGAACCATAATAACACGTACAAAGAAATAAAAGCAAATGGGCAACTCGATCGCCACCAAAAACTGGGAGTATGAATCAAGTGCACCTGTATGCTGAAAGTCATTTGCTTTTTTAGGAACATCCGCCGTGTTGCTTATAAAATGTCGTCCGAGGTTGACGAAAGAAGAAAACAAAACTATGACACGGTGAACAATACCGTTCTCATGGTGCAAAAGTATACACCGTAACCATCCACGAGTCCATGATGACGACCATAAAACTTCTTTAGTGAACACACAAAAACAAAAAACGACTACAAATTAAATTGACTTGTGGTATATCAGACCGTTGTTTAGTATTGCTTTTTATTCTTTTTATATGAGCATGCAAACAAGCACATTAATCCCTTATATATCTGTTTGATTTTATATGGAACTGTATTAAAATCTATATACGAAATTATGATTAAAAAGAATCCTAATTTGACAAGATTGAAATTTGTTTTTGAATTGATAAACTTGTCTTTTTTTCGGAAAGAAATCAACGAACATATGTATGTCATGAAAATCAGGAAATAAGTCTCTGCGAATCAGATTTACTATTGTTTTAAGGGCGGACAATTAACACCCTGTTTAACTAAATATTTCCTTAAAAAAGTCGTGGATTGCTTATCCCTTGTTATCGGTTGTTTTGAGTGAAAAAGATCATCAGGGTAACGAAAGAGGGATCATATCAAAGGAGTAACCTGTCGGCCCTGGTAATATTTTCATTCCTTAAGTTTCAAATACAACCCAGGGTCACCAGTGACGTATTCTGTCTTTTGATTGGCTGAGTGAATATGATGTTATTTTATTTATTTCATACGTTCTAATAATCAAATTTAAAACAAGCAACGTTTACATATTTCTTTCAAATTACGTAGATTACCATTCGATACAAATGTGCAATAAATGATTTTATCTTGTTTTTAACTTTATTTCATCAGCGGCAATTTATTCGTATATTGTGCATATCCGTCGCTGGTAATAGGTACGAGATCACAATTAATTCCCATTGATTTTTCGTTGTATATAGTTCCTTTTTTTAGTGTGTTTCTTCCTGATTTTTTTCTTTGTTGTCATAAACTTTATTGCTTAGTATTAACTGCAGAAATGTAGGGCAAGGGTCAAATTTACGAGGTTTTTTTTTTCATTCTGTAATTTTATGTGGAAGTTGTGATTTGGTCCTTTGAAAGAAGGACAAAATTTAGGACATTTGGCAGTGGTCACTTTTCATGTCTACGGGGTCTCCGAAGCAAAGTTGCTAAAAATAAAATATGATGGTGAATTTTTCTGGCACTCTTATAGAAATCTGCTTTTATACATGTTTCCATGTTGGTGAAGTTTGAATGAGTTTGAAGCGGTGGAATTTTTTATATGTCAAGATGGGTCTGTTGAAATGTACTACGAAATTAATTGTGTCCTCGTACCTGGTGACCCGAGTCTATATTTTAGCGATCCTAGGGTCGCTTATGATATTTACCAGGGAACGCATTAATCAAAGGAATCAACATTCTAACGGAAGTCATCCGATTTTAGAGCATATCACATTCGTGCCATTTCGGATTTTGAAAACAAGCCAAAATCAGTGGCATAGAATATTTGACGATTAGTGATTTCGAAATCAGTCTTTCATTTTTTTAAAGACATCCATTTAAATTGTTATCAGTTTCCTTTTAGCAAATTAACAGTAAGCAAAGAAATGCAGGATAGCTGTGACAAGCAAGCTGTAAAGTTACTGTTAAAAATAGTTTTTATATGAATAATCATTCAGCATATAAATGATTAATGGTCATCTATAATGCAATGTTACAGTTGATGACGTTAAACGTTGTAATTAAGTTTAATGCTAATTTAAGTGTTTGATGTCACCACATAATTTCTTTTATAACGGACGCAATTTCGTGCAACACATAGGCTGTGTCTTTAAACAGTCTTAATATAATTGAAATAAATCAAAAAAATTCCAATACTATTACAGAAATATATAATGTTGAAATAACATCAACCTTAATAGGTTTGTTTTTGTTGGTTGAGATACAACTCTGAAAATATTTTCCTAAGTTTGTATGTACATTCGAAAAGGATCTGCAGTAGAAAAGTTGAATTATTTTGAAAAAAAGCACTTTCAAAGGATTAGTTACTTAAAAAGTTAAGTAATGTTTAACGGGGTCATTTCAGATAAATGTACATCTTGTTTACAACGCTCCAGATTGATGAAACACAATATTATGACGTCATACGTAGTTCAAGTGTAGGCTAATTTGGTTGTATAAATTCTAATAAAATAGAAGCAACCGTAAAAGGCCTTTTATTTCCGCTTAGAAATAAATAAGATTATTTTGCGATTTTTTTTTTTAACTCTAAGATCAATAGAATTATCATTAGTGTGAAACTCGAGCTTCTGGCGTTCCTTCACTACGTTATGACGTAATACAAATACAGATCGGATATATCTATATAGCCAATAAAATATATGAATGACAGCGTGGAAAGGACATTATTGAAAGGAGAGAAAACATTCACATGGCTTAGTGTAGGAAGTACATTTCTATGAAATGGTTAACTATTTATTTGAAAGCCATTCCTAATATCCCTATAATTGCATATTTATTTGTTGTATTGATCATTTGTCACGAGGATTGTTAAATAAATGGTAAATATGCTGACTTCACAGAAGTGGACATCAATGACGTTTTTATGCGTGTAAATTATTGATATTTGTCTTCGCTCTGATATCCAGAGTTATTTTCTTTGATAATCATTATCAAAAGATGTCGATGAGAAAGTTGGTCTTTTAATATTTAGTAAACACATTGTCATTAAAGACAAATCAAATCTATTAGTCGACAAATTGTGACAATTTGTCTTACTTGAAATAATGAATGCAAGTATAGTTTGGTGTTGCTATTAAGTGTTCATAAGCGACATTTATGAAAAAAAGAATATTGAGTTATTTTGTAATATCAAATAACCTTTAAGGGATGCAGCAATCCCTGTAGATTACCGAAACAAATTAAAACATATTCCTCAAGAGATAAGTAATTTATGTCAATCAAAATTTTAAACGCATTCAATTACACCTGGGTAAACCTGTTGCTTACAAAACTGTGCTTATCGCTTAAACGGACAGGCGATTTGACTTCACAAACATCTCAAAGTAGCTTGACTTTTCAGCACAATAATAGAAATGAAATTCATGTCTGTCCTGTAAAATATGTTTCAACATACAATGAGTTCAAAATCCAATCGATTTAGAAAAATAAATAATTGCATTATTGATCTAAACGTACACGAATCAGTAATGAATAATAAGTTTTATGTATAAACGTGTCGTAATTTAAAAAAAAAAAACAACCGTATTTGTAACAGTTGTTTGTGTTCATAGCTTTAGCACAATTTCATATTCCCGCCTTTGGCTTTGTTTTTTTTTTAAATTGAAGCTAAGGGGAGTAACTTTCTACAAATCTGTCATCCGACTTACAAGATTGCTGTCAAATAGGAGCAATGGACAGCAGTAGACTCCAAATTCAAATATTCAATTTATTAGAACCACGATAGGTACTTGGATGCATTTAAATAACTTATTTCAAACCATTTAAGTACATATCGAAGTTAAACTAGCTTAAATTTCCAAGGAAAATGGTTACTGTTTTTTTTACATTAATTACAAACTGGTAACAATATCTAAACGCATTCATTTTCATCCTGGTAAACCCGTTGCTTAAAAAACTTATTGTTTCGTGAACAGTATTCATGGAAGTTCAATAGAAAAAATCATTACTTTAAACCTGCACGATTAACTTCATTATTTTAGCATTCAATTCGAAAGAGTAATCAATGGAACCAAGATGCTAGTGGAAATCAAAAGAATGTAATTCGGGGACATACACAAGAAAGAACATAAAAAAACCAAAATAATACATACAAAGTAACAAAAGTAAATGAGCAACTCGGACTCAACTAAAAACTGGAAGGATGGACCAGGTGCACCGGCAGGGTAAGCGTCCTCTTTTTGTTCTAGAAACACCCACCGAGTTGCCCATAAAAAGTCTAATCCAGTGTAGACGAAAGAGGAAAGGAAAACTATGACACGTTGAACAAATCTCTTTCCATGGTGCAGATGGATACACCGTTCATGATGACGACCATAAAAATTCTGTAGTGATGACTTCAATATCGAAGCAACATAACCCGGAAGCATAATTGTAAGAAGTCTAGCGCGTGTATCTAGGTGTACCGTCTTATTTGGAGTAACACCGATGTATAACTTTTTTAGTCATGATTTTAATTGAGTACGATTAATAGAATAATAAAGAGTTGAAAAATCATAGGTTTAAATGTATATGTATTCTGATAATGAAATGGAGTTAAGGGTCCTTCGAACATTGAATTGATATCACTACGGGAGTAATAAGTGTCGTGGTAGGACTGCAGCCCCTCAGCTGTGAGTAATAGAAGTTTAAAGTTTTGAAAGATGTTTGGTGGTTCACTGTGCAGATCCAGCTATGTAGCGTTGTTTGTATGAATTCTTGTGGAGTTTAGGAATCAAGTACATAGACGGTAGATCACAAACATCTTCTCGTGGAGAGACCAATAGAGAATAGCACAGATCTATGGTTTTCGACTATACCTTCTTTGGAATGTGGTAGCAGTAAATGGCTTATTACTACTATTGTTTTTTAACGTCTACTTCTGATATTAAACATCGGATGTAATACGTTTTACAGAGAAAACATTTCTTTTGCGAATATCTTTAAGCGAGGGATTAACGCGGCGATTACCTGAATAGAAGTCACCACCTTTCCTTATGATTACGGACCAATATAATTTTAGATATAACAATTTTAAATTTTCATTTCTTAACCTCTCAGCCGCTTATATAGTTAGCGACAATATTTTTATTTGCATAACAATATTTGCGACTTATTTAGTACGTGCATTTATGGTATAATATGAATATTACGCTTAACATCCTTGATATACCAAAAGTCAACATCTAATCTTCAAGAAAGGTTAATTTGCACTTCTTAGTCAAATGCATAACTGCATTGATCAGTAAATTATATGCAATTATTCTTTGCCTATTTGTGTCGGGGATATTTGTGACGATGATATTTGTGTCGAGGATGTTTGTGAAGGGGATATTTGTACTCAAATAACTACTTTGTTAATGATGTATCTGTATGTGTTATGAGTAAAGCGTCGACCAACGGGAATTTGCGAGATTTCCTCGGTAATCCTGCAACTCTCATGCGTCCTTTCCAACAAAACGATTTTGAGCCATTCGCGTGTCAGATCTAACACTCCGTCTTAATATCGTGTTGATATGAAAATTCATTGAATTTTTGTTATTTTCTACAAAAATTTTAATTAAAAGGAATTTGTAAGTTACAAATTTACATAAATATATCTCTTTTTTTACCATTAGCAAATCTTGTGTTTGTTATTTCGATGCAATAAAAGTTAAAGACCAAATCATAGCAGGGTACCATAATGTACCAAATTAACGAAGGATTGACGTTTTGTCTTTCTTATACGCATACGCTGTTCCTGTAGATTGGCTCTTCAAAGTAAAAATGTAGACAGTTAGACAAAAAAGTCATTACAAAACTGAGAGGTTACGAAATAAAATTAAAATCCTCATATCTGAAATTAAATTACATCATTGGTCCGTAATAAGGTCTTACTGACAGTGCGTCATCGTTTACCAACCCATCCGAATATTTATATTTTTGTCAATTTGAAGTTCTGTTGATCGAGGTGTAAATGTTCCTTAATTTTAATAATACAATATATGATGAAGTCATTTGGTGGTTTTTAATTAAGCATCTGATTCAAAATTTTCTTGGATGGTAGTTCCAAATATAAGTATGGACTTAATGTGTATATTTACGGTTAAAGTATTTTCAATGGCAATACGACTTTGTCTGATCTTAGAAATCAAAATCGACTTCATTTTTTTTCAGGTATAAAACAAATACTGTAATTCGCCGAACCTTGTTTTTTGTTGAAATTATGTAAGCTTGAGCTAACATTTTGCGATATCAAACTTTCTCTCATTATGAGTTTTATAACTATTACATTTAAAGAATAAAAGGACGATAGTTTGCCTTCTCTTAGTCTTTTGTTTCAATCACATCTTTACCGCTAAATAATTCCAATAAGTCGGGCGAAAAAAACATACTGGTTTTCATATTGTAACAATGCTGTAATATTCAGAAAAATAACCATTTTGCTCCCTATCAATCTTTGTATCAATTGACCGGCAAAAAATGAAAAAAATATTGTTATTCTCTGAAAAGACCACTTTTATATCAAATGAAATCGAGCCTTAGTTTTCAGCCATTTCCAATTCTATTTCGACTGGTTAGAATTTAACCAGGACAACCCGTTAACGCCTTTGACAGAACAATAGAAATATACGTCTTTTATATACATGTATATATCTTACTGAAACTATTATATTTGATATAAACCAGGCATGGGGCGAATAAAATTACAATAAAATGCATTGAATTAGCATTATTTTAAGAAAACCTGCATCGAATAACAATAACCGTTACAAGGATTTTGCAAAAAAGGAAATGCATTGAATTACCATTACATGTAACGCGATAATTGGTGCATTAAACAATATACCGAACTACTTGGACAAAAATATAAAGCATTGTAATGCATTACCATTACACATTAGCATTATCCCATCGGCATGCCTGATAAAACGCAAATTAAATAAATTTGACAAAAAGATAATACAGGATGATTCATATTGTCAGTAATGAAAATGAAATGCATCGAAGACATCAAATGGAGCACGAGTCGTCTCGCACTACAAGTAAATTATTTAAGGAAAGATAAGTAAAAGAATACAATTAAAACATTGCTTAATCATTCGTTACCTTTTTAGAAATGTAAACTACATTTGCTAATAAATTTATGTCTAACCAAATCTAAGAACTATTTCACCTTTAACATGTAATGTTGATGTATGTTATTTTGACCTTGAGCTGTGACAAAACAGATTGATTGGGGAACGTTGACATTTTGTTGTACTTCCGGTGTATATCATTTGATTAAGATGTTATAGGATTATGAGAAGCTTCGTATGGAATTCAAGATCATGATATCGATTTTTATGATCTGTGATGTGATCTAATAATGAACGTTTTCTTGTGTCATCGATTAAAAGTAAGATAAAATAGTTACTTTGTTTACAAAACTTTTATATAGCTACAATGAAACATAACAAACCGCATTCTGAAATATATGAAAAACCGTCTAAGAGTAATCAAGGGAACCAAGGCCATAGCGGCAATCAAAAGAATGCAATCCAGGGACAAAGACCAGACATGGAAAACAGACATACACAACAAAGAACATAAAGCAACTAAAATCATACATACAAAGTAACAAAAGTAAATGAGCAACTCGGACTCCACTAAAAACTTGGAGCATGGACCAGGTGCACCGGTAGGGTAAGCGTCCTCTGCTTTTATAGAAACACCCGCCGAGTTGCTCATAAAAAGTCAAGTCCGGGGTAGACAAACGCGGAAAGGAAAACTATGAGCCGTTGAATAAATCAGTTTTCATGGTGCTGATGGATACACCATAACGATCCACGAGTTCATGATGACGACCATAAACCTTCTGTAGTGATGACTTCAATCTTGTAGCAACATAACCCTGTTCCAGAAGCCTATTTGTTTGAGTTCTAGCGCGATACAAAATGTCTGCGTAGTTTCGGCATACTCTGGCATAATGTATGAATTGTGATATGAATACTCCATGCGCAGGAGCCAAAGGGATGTTGCCACAAATGAAAGGAAAATTGACAATTCTGAATGAAAAGTCATCAAGTTTGTCGTAAAGTTTGGTCAATAGTTTTCCTTTACCATCGATTTCTAAGTGTAGGTCAAGATTTTTCGTGGCAGTTTTCTTTTGGCTTTTATTCCAGTGAGACTTGCAATGTGAAAATTAAACTCCCGTGAATATTAAATTCAAAAGACATTATATTACTATTATTAAAACGATCATTAATTTAAAATCGCGCAAAAGAAAATTGCAAGAAACAAATCACGAAAGTTTCCCGGTCTACAATAAACAAATCAATATTTTCGAATTTGCTACTTAGAATTTTTAAATAGAGAACATATGTTCGGAACTGTGACGAACCCTTACAAGATACCAAAAAATCGCAATTACAAGGTTCTCACTAATATTTAAGACATTTTCCTCTATAATTGTAAAATTCACCAGACCTAAGATATCTGCTTTTATTCGATCTTCTAATCTTTTAGAAAAGTTATTGTATTTGTATAAGGAAAAAAAGTAAGCATCCCAAAAACTGATAATAATTGTTATTAACATCATGACATTAAAACGTTGCTTTTATCAGCACTCAAGACAAGAATATCATTATGAACAACAACCTTAACATTCAAAGTGTGTTTCGCTAAAGGTAGTTCTGCAATGACACTATAGTGTTCGCCTATACATATATATAGCTGTGCCTACTTGATTACATTTTGTTCTCATATTAACTTTTTCATTGTCAAAGTTTGAGCTATTACCCTAATCCACTGAAAAAGAAACACACACTCTCAGAGAAAGCAAGATATAAATGAGTAATATGACCTCGTCATTTTAGGGGACGGGAACCAGCCGTAAGTGCAAAACTGATCGCAGGTTATGACATCATCGTTTGTTATCAATTTAACACTTATAACTATTAGTGAAATTGCCCATAGATGCATTTCTGATTGGTTAATGATGTTTATTACTATGTTTCGCTTAATACAGGTGTTATTTACAAAACAAATTAAACAAAGTAACATCGACTATTTTCACAGTTTTAAATATAAATTGATCTTCTGGACGATAAAAAACAATCACAGTTATTTTTGTTTAAAGTCTCTTTTTCGAGAATTCTTCTGTCGATTTCTGTTTTTAATGGGTGTGGAGTGATTTGTCTGTCTGTACAAGCTTTTTTAGATGTCAATCATGTTTAACTGAATTATATTCAGAGTTATGTAATGCGCTTTTTAGCGTACGTTTAAAAAGTTTAAAACTTGTGGAGAATTTCAATATTTTTTTCCAGATATAAAAACGTTTGGTCCATGTTTAGCAAACATGATTCATTCTGTCTAGTTGCCAAAGGACATATTCCTTTCCTTATTTTCTGAACTCGATATTTTTAGCTTTCATGTGGTAATTAATGCTACTGAGTCGTGATTATCTTGTTTTGCAGTAATATCTCCAAACGCTATTTAGCATGGTTCTCACAAATAAGGTCTTATAAGGTATTCAGATAAAGGAAAGAAGTAGTGAGTGGAGAAATATATTGTAATCGTAGTGTAAGGGAGAGAACTATGTTTAGTAAGTCCTAAGTACAAAGACAATATTAATCTTGGAACCAATTTAAGTCAAAAATATCATAACTGCAGATATTAAAGTTTATAATGATTTATTTCTGTTATCAAAAGATGTGTACATGAATATGAAATATGATTGTTAGTTAGAAGTTCGTAAGATATTTATGATGGAAGTTCCAAGGTTCAAAACTGAGAATATAAACAAAATCGGTAAAGTACAAAAAATAGTGACAAGAGGATTTTTTTACAATTCTTCCACACCGAAGACAACCAATGATTGATACATCAACACTGACCAATAATAAGTTTCTGCAAAGTTTTACATGGCATTAAATAACAATTCACAAATCGCAATACGGTTTTTAATAAGTGTCACACATCACATTTAATACAAGTAAATATTGTCCTTAGGTTTTACAAAAAAAAAAAAAAAACAAAAAACAAAACAAAACAAAACAAAACAAAACATACAGTTTCTGTTTGTTTGTAGGATATTCACAGATTGTCAATGCCAAAATGTATAGTGATAAGTTAGCAGTGCTTTCTCTCTTACAAACTAGCATACAATTATAAAAGCTCCAATAACCTTTCAAAACAAGCAGTGATATTAAACACGTTATAGCTAGCTTATACGGCATTTTATATCAAAGCAGGCTGTATAAATGGTAAATAAAAAGGTCAAAGATATTCATATCTATCTGTAAAATTTTCTTCTTTTACGTAATGAATTTGGACTTTGAATATCAAATCTCTGTATACGAATAATGGCCCTAGTGCAGACCTAGTACCGTTAAAAAAATTAACCAATCAAAATCCGAGCAACGTTGTAACCTTGATATAAAACGGTGAATTTACTTCCAATGTTAAAATATAACGCTTTGATGTTTCTTGTATGAAATTAATCATATAATTAACGGAGTTCAAATATGAACACGATTGTGATTCCATACCTTCCTTTGTATCTACAATGCGTTTCGATGTATAAGTAAATATTTTGAATACAATATAAGCACTTCATCGATTAAGATACTGCCAACAAATATACTTATTCGAATTTGTCAATTCATAATTTTATTGTTTTATCTATACAATGTATTTATAATTCTATTTAATATATAGTGATAAATGTTTGCCAATTCGATTTCAATAGACATTAAAATTGCAATGTTTGCTGATATTTTACTCGCCCCTTTTGATACATTCCGGGAAAATATGGAAACTTTCTTAATGTCGATTCTGATATTGCATAATGGGCACCGTGCCGTGTAATGTATACAAAATGAAACAGGATATTGCCTATATTTGAGCAGAGCAGAATTAGTCGAACCCATAGAAAAAATACAAAATCGAATAGTGGACAAAAGCAAAGTAAAGGTTTTATAGATCAGCAGAAAAAGTAAACAACCGTAAACTGTACAAACAGGGACTTCAACATGGTGTACAAATGGCAGGTTTCCAATTTTGTCAAATTGAAACGACTAATTCGGGAATGGATCCGGATTGAATAACTGTATATATAACTTAAATTTCAATGTTCCATCAATGTCCCAGTCATGTATTTATTGCAACCGATCGAAAAAGTAAAGGAACACGAATCGGACATTTTACAGGACTGGATGAAAATTTTCTAACCCTGTTTCAATCAAAAGAATACAATGAAATACTTTAAATATTCTATACCTATTAATTGAACACTGTCAAAGGAACAAAATGTTGTCATATCGTACTTGTGCTTATATCACTATATTGGATCTAGTATTATATTAAAACAGTGTGTAAAAATCACACCTCAGCTAAAATAATATTATGGGAACACTGGAAAATATATAACTGTATAATAAAAGATATTAATGAATGTTGTCCCTCGCAGAATATCATATTGCACTCGCACGCTTGTGCAATTTGATACCTGTATGGGACAATTTTCGCCAATATTCCTGACATAACCATGTATTACTGTCAGATATAGGGCTATTGCAAAAATCCTGGGAAATGTCATTCCGAATATTTTTTTATATTACGACTACAATATACATTCTACGAGGAATAATATTCCCAGTATTCATGCAATAACACTTTTAATGTATAGCAATATAAATTAGTCTGGTTTAAAATGATCTTTTGTCATGGATAACGTCACAAATTTCAACTATATTTGCCCTATTGCCGTATGGAAATTTATCATACGCTGAGGATGCATTGTTTTTGAAGTTGAAATTAGCTATTTTACTTTCATTTTGTTTGCATTACAACAAAACAACATCAAACTGCAAAACTTTAAAAATTGAATAGTCAAGGGTCATGCAGAATCGAACATACAATTTGACATCAAAAGAATGTTGTCCAGGGACAAAGAACAGACATGGAAAACCGACACACACAACAAAGAACATAAAATAAACACAATAATACAAACAAAGTAACAAAAGTAAATGAGCAACGGCCTCCACTAAAACCTGGGGGCATGGACTCTGCTTTTTTAGAAACACCTGCCAAATTGCTCATCAACTCCAGTAAAAGTTATGTCATACTACATTTTCCTATTCTGAACTACGATATCTGGTTTGATATGTAAAATCAGGTGCCCATATTTGCAATTATTTTTCCGGTTTTAAATATGAAATATTGATGATAGCTGTAAATCGAATGGTTTATTACATCGTTTAAAAGGCATTTCCACTTCTTGTATACAGTGATTTATATATATATATATTTGATTTTAATGCTGCTGATGTGAGGTTACTCCTTGAAACGTGTCAGCTTATTGCAATTTTCAATAATATGATTGGTAAGTTTTTGTATTTTATAAACACTGGGACGATGCCACTGCTGGTGGACTAAAGTATTCAACAACACAGTGGTCAGACTTGTTTGATCCCGAATTATATAAGATTTTATCCATCATATCTATCAACATTTGCAGTATTCCAAATTTTAAAATACCTAAAATACAGAGGCTGCATTCCTTGTAATGCACATTATAGAACCTCTCGATGATGAATTTTGCTTCCTGTTTCGATAATTGTGTTTTTGAGTACTTGTATACAATGGTTTTGGAATGCTACTGATGAGCAAAAAAGTGTACAACATACTGAAATTTGAATAATAAATTATTGAACAATAGCCAAGTTTACAAGGTGAAAAGGAACTAAATAGAAATAAAATATGAATAAAACGTGAAAATACTAAAAAAAAGATTAGCCCAATTTTCGGTCTTACGGCCTTCGTCAGGGGCAAGAAGTATTGAGGAGAAACTGTCAATACCTACCTCAGAGATAAGGTGCCTTTCAAAATTGATCTTGATAATTATGAAATATGCGTCAAGTTCAAGATGAAAATTTCTAAAACGATAGGCAGTTGAACACCAGGTTATGGTGACTAAATAATGCGGGTTTTGACATTCATTCCAAAGGGATGGACAGTCCTAAGAAAGCTGATGAAACGCTGTTCTAGGAGCATTCCTTGTGTTTCGCCTGAACATGTTTCCAAAAGGACAGTTACTTTCATGTCGTCAACTCTGTAGTTTGCGTCCCGAAAATGTTCCTCGACTGGGCAAACCTTTCTATTTGTGACGTAAACAATTTTACAGCGTTTGCAATCCACAGCGTAGACGACGTTTTTTTAGGTGCATGTGAAACTATCTTTTAATTTAAAGACGTTTGCTGTGCCGACGACCTCATCAGTTTCCCAAGTAAAAGGGCATATCGAACAGCGTGTTCGTGGTGCAGTGCCGTGTGCCTTTGTAACTGGCAGGGGTGTCTTGTGGCATTCCTGAAAGAACTCGTAACAAGGCGCGCTTTCAGACTCTTTCCTGTTCTATTGAATATTGACGACATGTATTCGTCTCCTTATAGGTAAACATATTGATAAATTTATGTCTACGATGTTGGATAACAACAGATGTAGTGTCTGAAAACTGTTTATCTTTCCTGAATTATAAACTTCCTGCTTTTTTTTCTCCGAGAGTGAGATATATATATATATATATATATATATATATATATATATATATATATAGTCTCAGAATGTGACGACTCTATTCGCTACACTGCTCCATCGGATCAAATTGATACAGGGAAGATAACATAAACTTATAGAAGGGTCTGAAAAATAATATAGCCTAGCTGGCCGAGTGATCTAGGGCGCCATAGATGTCACAGCAGTACCTACACTGGTAGGTCATCTTTTTTTACTAATAAGGAAAATAAACGAATGTCCAAGATATAGAAATTTCATAAGTGAAGGGAGAGTTGCAAGACCAAAACCTTGTCGTACTTCTCTAACAAGACAGTAACTTTAACTTTATCGATAACATTATGAAGACATAAAATAATATCTCTATAAAGCTAAAAACGTCGTATCAGATCATACTTTGTCTTCGGCTATCCAACCTAGGGTTTTATGGCAAGTACGTAAAACGGATACTTTGTGTATAGGTTTTAAATTTACCCTTATTTAAAAAAATAACTTTCAAATCTTTATTGTGTCTTTTTGGCCTGTTTTTCCTGCTTAATTTTTCCGCTTCTTGTTAAATATTTCCTGGTGGTTTACTATCTTCTCATGTATCGACAAAGAGGAAAAAATATCATTTTCGTCTTTGATCAGTACATAAAACTGAACACTCAGTAAGTAGCAATATCGTTCAAGTTAAGATATAACAGTGTAAAACAGTACTATTACATATATAATGTTTTGGTTCGATTCTGTTTTATTTGCTTAATTATTCTGTAATTTTTTGTTGGATTTTGTGTTTTACGCTTATTCTATCAAACCGGCATATTGAAACTACAAACATGGTTATGGAAAGGATGTTCTGAAATGAAAAGTGAAAAAGCACAAATGTTTGAAAGCACGTATCCTCACTTAATCTCACTTATTTTTAATTCACAAAGAAGGGAAATCATTTGAGCTAGAATTCAAATTAACAAACAATAAACCAGGAAAAAGCTAGACAAAACTAGACAAAGAAAATACACACACACACACACACACACACACACACACACACACACACACACACACACACACACACACAACCAAAAGTAATGAGCAACCACTAAAACCGGGAGAATTAAACTATTTCATGTTTGCATTATTTGCGTTGACTAAGTATCTACATGATCCTTATGTAAATATGTGCAACTACATTACCTTATTTGCCCAGTCTTATATTTCAAAGTTAGAATTCATTGCCCCGATCAAGCATCTTATCACATTTGTATCGATATTCAGACATGGTTGTGTGAATGACGCATTTCACTGGTTTGTGATGTTTAGCAGAGAAAGAATAATTATCATTTTTTCCTTCTCATCATTATCTTTCATATCCCACGTAATATGGTTCGATCAATTGTGTAAATGTACACTAACATTAAACTTCAACAAAAGAAAACAATGACAGTGTTTAAGTAACCGCTTCCACTTAATAATCCTACATTCGGAGATTATCTATCCAAAAAAGCTTGAAATTAAACACGATACGATGCACCAAAGCTATTCTGCATCTTGACTTTGACATAAGGGAAGCTCAACGTAACTGTACTATACGATTTGGGTTTCCTCCGTGCTGAATTTCTATTTCTTATTATTAACATTCTCGTTATATCAGCAGATTGAGTTTTTTTCTCAACGCAAACACTATGCTAGAGATCAGCCTTTTAGAATATGTTTAGATAGGGCTAAGCGTCTTACACAAATGCTATAATAATATTTTGCAAATAGCTTAAAGTCGTCTTTCGTAATGTTGTATGGTCATTATTGTGACTCGATTGGGCGATATAGAGTGTCCCTTTCCAATATGGTGTTTTCAAACAAATCGGAATAGGTCTAGACAGGCCCGCAAAAATGGATCAGGGAAATGAATCCAAAGTGACAGTAGCATTTAGATTGATTTAAAATTGAAATATATAATTCAAAAACCAAGAAGTTTTTTTTTTTTTAAATATATATTTTACCTAACCTATCTCGTCTATTTCAGATATCGTCAATTTTTCCATAACTTCACAAACGTAAGAAAGATGTATAAGTGCGATGCTTGGTTGTAGGCAGTGCTTAACTCATATTACTTTTCATAAAAGGCAGTACTGTCCCAAAGGATGTAACACAAGCATAATATCTTAAATTTAAATAATAACCTTAATTTCAATGGTTTTCTAAGATAAAGATAGAAATTAACCTGACGTTGAACACTTATAACGAAACGACGTATTAATCACCGTTTTTTGACGTGACGTCACTGTGTAGAAACTAAATAAATATATAATAATCAAACTATTACTGCTTACAAATCTGCAAGAGTGTTACAATTTATAATTAATTAATACAAGAAAAAAATATAGAGTTTGGCCCTTATCAAATTTAATTTAATTTTATTAATTAATTTAATTCACACCCGGGTAACCAGTTGCATGAAAAACTGTGTTTATCACTTTGTGATCATGGAAATGAACGCCTGAGTAGATTTTTTTTCGTAAGAAAGCGTGTTGGCCTTCCTTTTACTAAGCCTAAGGATGGAACTCGACTGATAGTAGAATATATTAAGACAATTATTTGGAATGAAATGAATATCTGATATTTTCGTAATTTAAATTCTAAGAAAATAATGTTTTTGCTTTTATCATACATATGTAATACAACAGAATACAAAAATATCTCCACTGAAAACTTTATTGTCCTTAACTTACGGCTAAGTGTATGCATAAAAAAAACCTGTCTATCAAGAGCGTATCAAAGCGAAGTTTCCTGATAGCAAAAATATGTACTGAAGACGCAAAAAAATCTCTATAACTACTAAAGGGTGGATACTCTCTAATCATTACCAGATCAACACAAACATTTGTTACTTTTATTTTAAATTAAAATGTATAATAAATCCTTAACCTGAGAAATCATAAAAGAAAAAAGTCCTTATTCTTATAATTTTGCAGTACTGGTTATATCTAAGAGCATTAACTGTCGTTTAAAATATCTAACCAGTACATATCAACTTAAAAATCATTTGTACTGGGCACTTATTTTTATTTCAAGTTTCAGTAAACAAAAGAAGCGAAATTATTTAGCTTAGCCCGAATCATTTGACTTGTCCGAATTTCCTATGACCCTGCAATCCTCCTCTTTTTTATTTGGATATTAATATGTCGGGTTAGGGTCAGAACAATGTGCCATACAAAAAGTTGGAGATTCAGCGGTACCGCGGAGTATCGCACTTCACGCACTTCTAACGACTTTCAAGTTGAAATCGTGTAGGTGATGCATATCTAGTTCGATTTGGGATTCATTTTTCTTTATGCTGATGTAAGATTTCTCGGCATTTTGTCATCAAATCTCGGCAAAAAGAAGTTTGAAAGCCTTCACCCAGGGTCAGCAGCCATTTACTTTCGATTTCCCACTTTGCGTGACGCAAGCGAGATTTGGTCGTATGCAAATGAGATTCCGTCATGCACAGATGGTCACGTGAGGTACCACCTACTTTATGTATCTAAACAAGCGTGTGTACTGCGAAAACACCAGGTTGGATCCAATTTACAACTGTTTGGTGGTCCTGCTGAAATGTGAATTTTATGTGTAAAATATTACATGGGCACCCCATCCTAAGAATGCCCTAATTCAATTGTTATAATTTTTTAGCAGGTTATTTATTGAAAATGGTGTGTGTGTGTGTTTTGGGGGGATGATGGGGGGAGGGGGGGGGGAAACAGAGGGCAATCATATAATACATTTTCTGCTGGATTTTTAATTGCTTCAAATTATATATATATATATACACGTACTCATTAAGACAAGCTTGCTATTAGTTAATTGTGCTTCATGTTTAAAATGAGAGGCTAAGCGTTTTTTGTTACATTATGTTCATGTCTGACTTTCTACACAGTTATGTAGTACTTGCAATTAGCTAAAGACTATCCGAATTTCCTCTGATCCTGCAACTCTCCCCTTTTTAAATTAGCAATGAATATGTTGGGTTGAGATTTCCAAATAACAAAGAGGGTCGCAGGTTCTGAGGAAATTAGATTTAAGTTAAAGATTAACATTATTTTCAGAAAAAAATGCAGTCATATCTCTTGGCATTTTATAAAAAACTATCAGTAATACATATATGTATTACCTCACATGAATGTATGGTCGATTCTTACAATTGAATACCAGTGTGGTTCTGTTGACTACATGTAAGTCCTAATAAGTTACTATAAATGAGGACATAAATTCCAAATTATACTATTACTGGTCACAATAAAAGGTATCTACATCTCAAACATTTATACGACCACAAAAATTGTTCACTCGTATATTGCTTTGGATTTGTTGTGGTCATCTGGAGACACTTGGTTTCTTGTGAAAATTTGAGTATTGGTTGATCTTTATAAATTTTAAAACAAGGTTGCAAACTACAACAGGAAGGTTGGTATAGATTTTGGGGGTTAGAAGTAGGGGCATAAATGGGTCCTTAAACACGAAATTCATTGAATTTAATAATGCAACTCTAATAAAAGTAAAGCAATGCATATGGTATTATTTCACAATATTCTATACCACAATAAACAGACTTGGATTGATTTTTTGGGTTGTGAGTTAAGCCAAGTAAGAATAAGGGACCAGAAATAAGTATTTTTCTCCTGATTTCTTGTGGGTAGCTTGTTTATTTCTGATTTTATTTTGAAAATTTTTTGTAGATGTCACATCATTTTTTAAAATTTTATAACATTCCTTATGAAAGTTCATGCCTATATGTTCCAATCAGATTTCAGATATTTCTTATAGTTTTTGAGTTAATAGGTGCAATTTTGAAACTTTTTTCTAATGGATGCCATATGAAATCCAAGTCTATTTACAAGAGCTTTAAGAAGTATGCTTACCAAATTAACCCTATTTTTTGAGATAATGAAGTAAAAGGTGATCCATAAATGCAGTCTAAAGCAGACCTATGTACTTATATTGAATTTCCAAATATTGTGCAATATTGTGTCCAAATGATTTGTTGTGTCCATAATGAACTGTAAGTGGCTATGTTAAGTGTGTCAATAACTAATATTGTGTCCACACTTGCAGAGTTTAATTGTCTGTGGTTGTATCATGCTGCATTTGGCAAAGCTTTTTATTTTACGTTGGACACTTTTTTGTATTGTAGGGTTTCACATTTTCTTTCAATTATTGAGGAGTTTTCTTCACTTTGTTATGTTATGACGAATGTGTAACATTCGCATTAGTTAATTAAAAGTTTATTTGGAATTTACTTCAGTAACTACATGTTTAGACAAAATTTTGCACTTGTCTCTGTTACTATGTGCATGCATCATAAATAAAACATGTCTATACACTAGTAAATTTAGTTACATTTTCCAGTGACAATATTCTTGTAAGATTTAGGGGGCAGGGATTTGATATCAAATAAGAAATATTTGTTGCACAAGCAAAAATGTTTAGTTTTAATTCAGAAGCAACTGAAATCAATATTTCGTTTGAAAAAAATGCCTTGTTTAGTAATTGGGAAAATATAGAATCATTACTATTCTACTTTTCAATGGAGGAGTAAAAAATTCTTTTCAGGAATTTGGAATATTTTCAAAAACCCCTCTCCCCTTGTTCATAAAATGGTCAATGCTTCGGAGATTGAACAAAGACAGATTAATTAATCATAAGACATGGTCTATTTTACAAATCATTTTTGTGCATCAATGCCAAAAACATTCCATACAAAAACAAAATAATTCCAACTCAAACAGTAACAGTTACAAAAAAATGCCCTTTTCATGTCAAACATACGTTAATACATATTGGGAAGCAGCTACCAGTACACTGTGGGTTTGCTTTGATTAAAAAATATAATAATTTGCTAGTAATGTTACATGTTGCAATTGCCATGTTATGTATATCTACACGTCATTCATGTTGATTTCTAACTGTACTTCATACATTTTTATGCAGTATATACAACATACCATTCTGATATGCAATGTGCCTCATCATATGCAACTAAACATTTTTTTCCCGAATATGTTTCTGACAGGATGTCACTCTAGTGCTTTTTAATCACATATTCTGGTGATGCTTGGAGAACGGTAGCATTACCTTCTTTGATACCTTAAGCAAAAATCAGTTAATTGAAAAGTTGTCATTTCTAGTGATCATGTACACAATTAAACAAAACTGTTTATGGACTTGAATCATTCATTGAATTCACAGAACATTTCCAATGCATGGATATATTACATTTTTGACAAGACATCCTCACTTTATTTTCCCATTCCTAATTCATTTGTTCATGGATAAACTAAAGAAAAAAAATCAAGATTATTTTTTAACTAAATAACAAATACATGTACATATACCATCCCATTTATTTTGGGTTATGACTTCATAAATTTCATATATAAATAATGAAAAATTAAGTGAAACTTACTAAAACGTCTGTTAAAAGTCAGATTGAAATATGCGTTCATCAAATTTACGACGACCTCTTTCGTTTTCCATCTCGATTCCAAATCTATCCAATGTCCCAATTCAGAATTATCTACTCCATGTTGTTCCAGTATACACTCTTGTTTAGATACACAAAGTAGGCGGTATTTGTTGATCTCATGTGACCATCTGTGCACGAAGGAATCTCATTTGCATACGACCAAATCTCGCTTGCGTCACGCAAAGTTGGAAATCGAAAGTAAATGGCTGCTGACCCTGGGTGAAGGCTTTCAAACTTCTTTTTGATTTGATTTGATGACAAAAAGCCGAAGAAAAATGAATCCCGAATCGAACTAGGTATGCATCATCTACACGATTTCAACCTGAAAGTCGTTAGAAGCGCGTGGTACCGCTGAATCTTCAACTTTTTGTATGGCACATCGTTCTGACCCCAACCCGACATATCAATATCCAAATAAAAAAGAGGAGGATTGCAGGGTCAGAGGAAGTTTGGACTATCATTTGACTTGAAAGTAGAAAAAATATCTTAAAATTATTTGCTTGTTTATGCAATTTTGTCAAGTTTTGCATGAATTTTGTTATTGTTCTTTGTTAGGGGCGATAACAGCTGACCATTTTGTGTATTTAAGGCTATCTAGTTTAGACAATTTTTAAAAGTGTCATAAATGAATTTAAGTGCCAGTCCATATAAAGTTCAGAATGTGCTAATGGTAAAGTGATTCGTGGTGTAGAAAAAAACACCAAACAAACGATGGTTTTTCAGTCTACATATGCTATATTTTTACATTACAATAATCATTTCCTTATTTAGATTTGCACTTTGGAGAAAAACCTACTTTCATCTCCCACTAAAATTAACCAAATTAAACCAAATCAGGAGCAATACCTCTTGCAAAGTGTCAGTTTCGTGTACAATATATACAATTTTTACCTCAAAAACGCAAAAACCAAATGAAAAACTAAGACTTGTTATGTGATCAGTAACTGTTTCTGAACAAGAAATAAAACTGAATTCGGTTATTTTTTGACTTACATGAATCACCTCCTGTCTGATTGTTATAAAGAATGGTACTTAAATGTATTTTGAACCTTTGTAAACCGTACTCCTTTCTTAGCCGAACATGTTCTAAACTCCAAAGAGGGTTTGGTTTAGACAGGTTTTACTATATCTGCTTAACTACCCGATCAGCAACTTTTCATCATTATTTTATGCAGTTGATATATACCAAACTAAAATCATTGGAACATATGTATTTAGCATTTTACATCAATCTCATGTAAGCATCAAAGTAACGTGGACTGATTTCATTCTGTTTCAAATGAAAGATTAATAGGCTTTTGTGAAATTGAATACGATACAAACATATCATCGTATCAAGAGTTATTTCTCATACCCTAGGTCTACCTCCTTGAGTGTTTCCTCGGGGATTTGAGCAATTAATGAATGGTTAACGACAGATAGATCCGAATAAACAGCGCGAGGTTGGAAAAATTGCTTGATGGTATGGTTTATCCTTTTAATTTAAAAAAAAGACCTTTTTCTTCCTGTTTCTTTGAGGTACAAAAATTAAGTGCAATTTTTGTTTGAAACACAATATGAGCATAGAAGTATATTTATGTAATGATATGCAAATGCTATTGAAATCCTATCAACTGATTATAGACATTTTTAATGTCTTTTATTCGAAAAAAAAATGTATGAAGCTCAATTTGCTTGCTTCTTATATACTAGGATCTGTGCTAAATTATTGCGAAACAAATCGTGGATACTTTTCATAATGCAGTTCGTTCCACTTGGACTACAGAAAAACATTATTAAGGAATGGTTAGAATGGGACAGCTAGAAATGTCTCCATCATATGATGCCTTTCAAGAGAATGAAAATCATATTAATTTTTACCTTGATTATCTAGAAACGCCCATAAAGATGGGGAATTTATTTCAGAGAATAATAATGCAGAAATAGCAGATACATCTGGATATCGTGTACTAAGTTTGAGTAAAAAAATGTAAAGTATGTGCATAAAATTCATCCCTACACCCCATCTCTGTAGAAAGAAAAATTCAACATATTCATAAGTCTGAACTAAAGTTAAAACTAAAATATTCTACAAGAAAATGGAACGAATGTTCTGATATTAGAGTATGTATTCAATTAGAAAATTAGGCGTGATGCAGACGATGGTCCTAAAAGAACGAATACAG
This sequence comes from Perna viridis, assembly GCA_037379345.1. Classification (NCBI taxonomy): domain Eukaryota; kingdom Metazoa; phylum Mollusca; class Bivalvia; order Mytilida; family Mytilidae; genus Perna; species Perna viridis. The sequence continues at coordinate 35,742,837 of CM074514.1, read as the reverse complement.
GGATTTAACATCAGCAGTTGGATGATTCAAATACGTCAAAACAAACACATGGCCTAAACGTAAACACATGAAAGGGAGACAATCTACATACACAATATAGCGAACCGAATAAAAAGATGACATATGAAAACTTGAACAAGCGAAACAATACGTCACACAAAAAATAAATAAATAAATAATGCACTAGCAATATGAACTCCCGCACAAAAACAAGGCCGAGCTACCAGGATCATAAGTAGCTTGTGAATGGATTAGACAAAACAATTAAGATTTGGGGTACAATAATGACAATTTGTTATTGTGATACTTTTTATATTCTATTAATCAATGCCGTAGAACTTTAGCCAAACATAAGCAAAGCAGGTGGTTAAAATAAAGAAAAAATTGTGCTGGTTTACATATTGTTTACATACTTTTATGTACGTAGGGAGCCGAATAAATTTGGGATGGATATGATATTTTTTGTTTTTAAATAAGAGTCTGTGACATATTGATTACTATAAAAATCGCTCCACTTCCATTACATTATCATTCCCATTTATCCAAAACTTTCTTAAAAGATCAAAAAGATTTAAAATAAAACCAATCTTATTTTCAAATTTAGTTTTTGTTTTTGTTTTGTTTTTGTTTTGTTTTTGTTTTGGGTGTGTTTTTGCTTTATTTATTTCAATTAAAACGATTCTGTAAGGATTTAAGTACAGTTCTGTCTAATACTCATGTAGTGTGTAATGCATCACCTTTCTGATAGTTAAGAGGCATTTAGTACTTATGGACCATTTCAAGGATCCCTCTACGTATCCATGACTGTTTAGAATGTAAAATGTTTATATTTGCATGGGCTAGAAAATTTTAGCAGTTTCGAACGGATTATTCTACGTGAAAAAATGTTGAATTTGATTTTCCAGTTGTAATGCTAGTGGACCACTTTGTCCTGTTGACTGTACACATTTAGTGTTGTGATTCAATCAGTTTTTTAATGCAAAATAAAAACAAACAAACAAACAAACAAAAAAAAGGAAAAAAAAACAACAACAAAAAGTAGAAAATTCTTGTATCATATTCAGTATGATATGATTCGTATCAAGTGTTTAAGCCCATATCAAATCACCATGACAGATTGATCTTTGTTTTGTCGTCCTGTAATTTATGCGTTACAAAGTTACTCTTTTGGATGGTGTCCCATTATCTAGTATTACATGTATCTAGAAAAAAAATTGTTTTGTGAATAATATTGAATAAGTTTTACTTTAAGAATTCATTGCACGTACTTTGAAATGAACTGACGGGTAATACAAAGAATATAAAGTATTATTCTGGATATATAGGTTTTTTTTTTATTTTCCTCGAGTATTTGATTGCATGGGAGATATAGAATCAATTTGGCGGTCATGAAATCTGTTTGTGCAATAGGACTCACAAATCTTCTTTTGTGACCTTGAGAATTCAGGAAAACATGTACAGTTTGTGAGTTTGTTTCTACTCTTATGAGGCTGACTTTATTCACACATTAATTCTTTAGATTAAATTATAACTTTTTGTATATGCATTATAAGTGTTTGTTTAAACCCAATATCATCTACCCTATATTACACCCTAGACCTATATCACATACCCAATATCACACCCTAGACCTATATCGCATACCCTATATCACATACCCTATATCACACCCTAGACCTATATCGCATACCCTATATCACACCCCTAGACCTATATCACATACCCTATATCACACCCTAGACCTATATCACATACCCTAAATCACACCCTTAGACCTATATCGCATACCCTATATCACACCCTTAGACCTATATCGCATACCCTATATCACACCCTTAGACCTATATCACATACCCTATATCACACCCTTAGACCTATATCGCATACCCTATATCACACCCTAGACCTATATCGCATACCCTATATCACACCCTAGACCTATATCACATACCCTATATCACCCTTAGACCTATATCGCATACCCTATATCACACCCTTAGACCTATATCGCATACCCTATATCACACCCTTAGATCTATATCACATACCCTATATCACACCCTTAGACCTATATCGCATACCCTATATCACACCCTTAGACCTACATTGCATACTTTATATATCAACCTTTCACAAACTATACTTGAAATGTTGTTAAAATATACGATATAATGAACATGACATGTTAAAATCTGTTTAAAGATATGCTATGAACGAGTTTGAAAGTAATAAAATAGCTACTAACCAACGGTTTGGGAGAAAATGAAAAAGGCGATATCTTCAGTATGAAAGTGTAATTAACGTAACCAAGATTCTAAGTAAATATGACTACGGGAGAAAAGTACATGACTTCAACATTGGGCAATAATCATCCGATTATACAACCGAGGAGAATAAATTATGAACCGAAATCGAATAATAAAAAGTACAATGGTTGCCCTCATGATTATTTAATTAAAAGAAGTAGAAATGTGTTGCTGCAGCACATGCACTTCATTTTGATCATGTCTATAAAACTATTTAGCTCATGAAGGTGGCAATTAAATTTTGTGGTATCATATACAGCTTTTAAAGAATTCCTGCAATGTTTGTTTCCTAGGAATGGTGTATATTATGAGAATGTTTATGTCCCTTTTCATTGATGTTTCCGACAATTTTTGTTTCAGATATATAATGAATTTGGGCTTTATGTTGCATTGCAGAGACACCTATGGTTAGATGATGGTCCAGTGATCCTAATCATACAATGTTATAGTAAATCAGATTTGTTGTTGAAATATTGCATGCAAAAATAATTAAACATTAGTTTCATTTTGGTTTTAAATATTGTAGCGCACAGGGGCAAAAATGATAAGTAAGGAAAAAATCTGACTTGATTAAATTGTTTTTGAGGATGCCAATATTTCTTTCGTCACTTTGTTGTTGTCGTCTCTAGACTTTATTATTATTATTATTATTTCTTGATTCGGACTGAGTAAAAATTAATTATTTCTAATAATCCATTCTGACAGAACTACATGAAATTTTACACCAAAATCGTTCAATTGTGTGCCAGTCCACTTACAACGTTATCATCCTTTTATATGAAAAATTGTGACATAAATACCACAAAATTTAGAGTTCTCTGTCATTTCAGAGACCCCAAATAGTAAAAATAGTATATGAAAGTAAACTATCAGTTCAGCTTACTTCAAAATTCAATTACACAAATATAGGCTGATTTCTATGTATTGATTAATAATTTCGGGAAGTGTGAGGTTAAAATCAGTTCCCTAACCGCTGTTTTATTTATAGAAAAAAAATAGAGTCACTAACAGTTATGTAACCCTAATAAAACTGAACTCCCTTAACCTTATTTGTTTTAAATTACAATAACTCAAGACCCTTTACTTGAGCAAGTGTAATAAATTTTCAAATCTGAAAAGTTCCTTTAACTTCCCAAGTTCCTACTTATTTCCTATTCATGTAAAACAGTCCAAAATTTACTAGAACATTTTATTACTATAACTGAAACTTTTTCCAGCAAAATCATCCTATTAAGAATTAAATTTTCTCTCAAATATTTAACAAAATCAACAGCTTCATCAATATTTGATTGAAAGTTTAGATACCAGCCCGAGTCAAAAAATAAGATTCACTTCAACAATAATGAAAACTTAACCATTTTGGTCTCAATTTCTTTAAATAAATAATTTAGCCAAAAATAAATTAGAAAAATATCCAAAGTTTCGCCGAAAATTACCATAAATGTAAAATACGTCTGTATCGATCAAATGATAAAGCAGAACTCCATTACGTTAGAACGTAGATGACGTCAAAACTCTAGTTAGAGCGTCATAGGTATGTTGGAATATATGGTGGGAGGAAGTTAAATCTCCCGCTAAACTAACTTTCCTTTAAAATAATCCTAAAAATATAACAATCATACGATTTTATTTACATTATGATAAGAATCACTTTGTAGTCGCCGCTCTTTAAAAATAAATTGGTTGGTTGTCAATATATACAATAAATAGCGAAATCCCAGAAGCTATACTTACCACTAACACCGCAGCGAAAACAATGAAAACAGGCCGCTGATAATATTGAGATTTCAAATATCTGACGGCATGACCACAATAAATAACTGTGTAGGTCAATTCTACTATATGAATGAACAATGTCTATAATCATGAGAACATTCGGGAAAACGTAAATTAAATAGGGGCGTGAACTTTGTGAAGCACCACACAAAACCAAAACCACTCTCATACGGTGTATGAACTCCTAGCTCACGTATCAAAATATAAATTCATGTCCTAGTTATTACAGTATAATGTCGAACCGACTGTTATTCGTATGGCATGTTTCCAGTAATATCATGTGGTTTGAGGAAATTATTTCGAATGTAGAAAATACAAGCGTCATGTTCAGTATTATATGGGTTGTATCAACTGCTTAAGACCATATCGAATCACCTTCAAAGTTTGATCTCTGTTTTGTTCTCATGTAATTTATGTGTTTTAAAGTTACCCTCATCTAGTACTACAACTATCTAGAAATAAAGTTGTATTTGTGTTGTGTAACATTGAATACTGTGAAAGTATCTTTGTTCTTGAGGTACCAATTTTCATGGTTTTGGTGGTTAGGCCAAACTAAATTTAATTTCAAAAGCGCAACAATGAAAAACTAAGACTGATTATGTTGTCAGTAACTGTTTCTGAATAAGAAATAAAAGTGAATTCGGTGGGTTATGACATGCATGAATCACCTATTGTCTGATTTTATAAAGACTGCTATTTAACACCTACATTTAATAACTTAATAGTTAACTATTTGTCCATCTTTCGAGATAACGAAGTTTAAGAATTTCAATTTTGATAAAAATGATTAAGTAAATATTCTACCTTTGTGGTTAAAAAATTCTTTTCGCAAAGTTAGAAATGTTAGTAAATTTGTTAATTTAACGATACAAACAATTCCAATTTTAAAAAATCAAAGTGATCTCAGAACAACTCGGAACCTGAAAATAACCAATTTTAATAATTAAAAATAACCAAAATATTAAAATATACCCATTGCACAGTGTTATACATATCATGGGCAAAGTAACATGTGAAATAGTCAATCAGGATACAAAATAAAACAATCATATATATTGCAAATTTTGATAAGTTGTACACGTGTTAGAATCAAATGAAGGGTAATAACAAAACCGAATTGATAAAGAATCTAGTCAATAGTCAAAAAGAGTAACCAAAAGAAAAATCCGTGTAATAAATAACAATATCAGAGTACAAATCGGACAGTTGGAAACCACCGCAAGCACAGTATATATAGCTTATAATAAATTGATTGGTACAGGCACATCAAAATAAGAGATGGGTTTAACCCGGTTTTATACTGCGCTTTATCTGCCGCTTTCATTACTGATTATTTCCAGTATATTTCAACACCAATGGGCAGGATAAAATTGCCACCAATCAAAATCGGTAAACAGTAATTATGGAAACCAAGATTCTAGCGGAAATCAAAAGAATGTAATTCAGGGACAAAGACCAGACATGGAAAACAGACTGACACAACAAAGAACATAAAATAACAAAAAACAAATACATACAAAGTAACAAAAGTAAATGAGGAACTCGGACTCCACTAAAAACTGAGAACTTGGACCAGGTACACCGGTAGGGTTAGAGTCCTCTAATTTTCTCAAAGCACCTGCCAAGAAAGGAAGTACGATACATTAACAAATCGTTTGTATGGTGCAGATGGATACACCGTAATGATCCACGAGTTCATGATGATGACCATAAAACTTCTTTAGTGATGACTTCAATCTTGTAGAAACATAACCCTGTTCCAGAAGTCTAATTGTAAGAAGTCTTGCGTGATACAAAACAGTCTGCAGAAAGCTCTGGTATAACGTACGAGTTGTGATATGAAAACTCCGCATTTGTCGTAAATTTGGTCAATAGTTTTCCTTTACCATCGATATGGTAGTGTATGTCAAGAAATGAGGCTGACTTCCCAGTGTCTCTGTTATCCATTATCTCAAGTTCCTTGCTGTAGATGCGCTGCATCAAATCCCCGAAACTAGGATTGTTTAACGACAATACGTCATCTATATATCGGGAACTGAGATTAAAGGATTAAAGTATTAGCAATCTCTACCAAGAACTTCATATTGTATATAGTTGTACCGTGTTTTGTGGAGTAACATTATGTACAAAGTTTTTAAGTGGGATTTTAACTGAGTATTGGTAATAGAATTATAAAGAATGAAAAATCATAGGTTTTAATCTTATTGTATTCTGATAACAATCTTGAATTGAGGGTTTCCAGTAGTTAAAATCAGCAGTTAAAACAATACAGAAGATATGAACAATAGATAAGTGAAAATAAAAAGAACTAATTACAATAAAAAAATTGTAAATCTATGCTGCGAAAAAGTCTTGAATTTTGTGGGGAAGTTCAAGATGGAATAATAATATACAAGTAAAACCTACAGAAAAGTTAACGACATTATGAAAATCCATCATCTATAATGTGTTTGTCAGGAAATAATATAAGACATGCATATCGGAAATAAAACTTTTAGACAGCGTATGAAACGTATTTCCTTATAACCCTGGTACAAAAGTCCGTCTGTAAGGCAACCGTGGCGTCTAAAGAATTTACAATATTCTCTAAAACCTCTGGTATACCTTACAGTACTTGTATGGGAAAACTGCCCATTCTTGGATTTAATACATCGCATCTACCCAAAAGAACTTGAGATAAAGGATACTATAGACACTGTGAAGTCAGCCTCATATCTTGAAATACACTTAGAAATCGATGGTAAAGGAAAACTATTGACCAAATTTTACGACAAACGTGATGACTTTTCATTCAGAATTGTCAACTTTCTTTTCATCTGTGGCAACATCCTTTCGGCTCCTGCGTATGGAGTGTTCATATCACAACTCATACATTATGCCAGAGATTGCCGAAACTGCGCAGACTTTTTTGTATCGCGCTAGAACTCTAACAAATAGGCTTCTGGAACAGAGTTATGTTGCTACAAGATTGAAGTCATCACTACAGAAGTTTTATGGCCGTTATCATGAACCCGTGGATCGTTATGGTGTATCCATCAGCACCATGAAAACTGATTTATTCAACGGGTCATAGTTTTTCTTTCCTCGTTTGTCTACCCCGGACTTGACTTTTTATGAGCAACTCGGCGGGTGTTTCTAGAAAAGCAGAGGACGCTTACGTTACCGGTGCACCTGGTCCATGCTCCCAGTTTTTAGTGGAGTCCGAGTTGCTCATTTACTTTTGTTACTTTGTATATATGATTTTAGTTACTTTATGTTCTTTGTTGTGTATGTTTGTTTTCCATGTCTGGTCTTTGTCCCTGGATTACATTCTTTTGATTACCGCTATAACCTTGGTTCCCTTGATTACTCATTGGTATATGGGGGTGGGGACTGGGGAATTAGGTAATGGGATGGTGTATGGATTGAAGGGGATTTTGATTGTGGAGAATGGGGAAACTAGTTTTTAAAGTATAAGTTGATTTGAAAAATGTATTAAATATTAAAATTAATAGTTGAAATGTTAAACAAAAACTAATTTAACAATGTAAATATTTGATATGAAATATGCAATGGGGATTCTAGAGGGTGGGGACTTTTTTTTATGGGGATGGGGGTTTGATGGGGACAATGGAGAACGGACGGATGGTGTGTGTATATATATATATATATATAAGGGTCTGAAAAATTCCCAACGATGTTAGAACTGTCAAATTTGTGATGCAAATTTTTGGTCGTTCCCTCCGCGGGACTCGAACTCGAACCGCTGTGACATCTATGGCAACACCGCCTGCACGAAGTCCAGCGTCCTAGACCACTCGGCTAGCTAGGCTCTCTCTCTCTCTCTCTCTCTCTCTCTCTCTCTCTCTCTCTCTCTCTCTCTATATATATATATATATATATATATATATAATAAAAATTGTATAAAAGAAGTACTGAAAACTAGAACTATCAAAAACGGAAGTTAAATCCATCACAAATAATTTATACCATATGCAAAACAATATATGAAGCCCCGGTGTTTTTAGGTATTTTAGGAACAAATTACTGCAAAAAAGTATCGTAAAAGATATGCAGTTGACACAAAAAAAATGGGGAAAAGCTTACAATAAATTATTTTTACAGTGTCATCCCCCCCGTTTAATATGATTCCCATAGAAATTATAAATTGCTTATGTTGAGTGTTCCGACAGTTAGATTTTGTAGACTTTTTTTCTGTGTGTACATGTATATGTAGTATAATGTAAAAGATCTGAATAATAATAGTTTCTGTTGCATTTGTTGTTTTGACTGAACTATTAGTGAAATGGTTGATTTTTGCGAAGACAAGTAAAATAAACATCAACATTACTTAAATGTTATTCACGATAATAATTGTTTTAAAACAGCGAATTTTAAGACGCCTGTCTTTCAAACGGTAGGGAATTCTCTGCTTCACATCCTTCGCCCTTTTCTATCAAGGTCGTCTGCACGTCTCTTAAATCGGATATTATATTTCAGCAATGATCGCTTTTGCAATGAAACTTTTAAAACTGACTAAATATACATACATATATAGTTTATGGTATATAAAGCTTATAATAAATTGAACCTTCTTTTTGATTGGTTGAAACATAAATGATACATATCTCTTCCTGTTTTTTTTTAATTCAATTTGGTTGCACTTCCTGTTTGAAATGCAATACCAGAAATTTATTAAGAATGATATGTATCATAAAATTGTTTAAAGATCTTGGCATTTAGAAATACTTTGTACCTTTTGTGATTACATGACATATGCGCAGTTTGAATAAGTTATAAATAGTTGTGGTGTCAACAAGTAAAGATACGCACGATTTTGAAATTAATGGATTCGCTACTTACAAACGGTTTGCAAGAAATTGAAAAAGACGATATATTCAGTACTAAGGTAAAGGAGGACGTTACATGAATTTAACCATTCTCAATATACCAGCAAATTATTAAACCGAGAAAAATAAATTATGAAATAAAAACGAATCATAGAATGTACAAAGGTTGCCCTCATGATTATCTAATAAGAAGCAGTTGAAATGTGTCGCAGCAGCATAAACATAACATTTTAAACATGTTTATAAAACTATGAAGCTCATGAAGTGGGCGATTCTTCATCTAAATGGTATTAAATTTTGTGGTATTATACAGAGCTTTTAAAGACTTTATGCTCTCGTTGATACCTAGTAACGCTGTATATTATGAGAGATTTCATGAATGTTTATAGGGTCAAATGTAAAATTTGGGCTTGATACATGTATATTTACTGTCTTTTTTACTTTTTATGAGCAACTCGGCGGATGTTTCTAGAAAAGCAGAGGACGTTTACCATACCGGTGGACTTGGTCCATGCACCCAATTTTTAGTGATGTCCGAGTTTCTCATTTATTTTATGACTTTGTATATATTATTTTGGCTATTTTATGTTCTTTGCTGTGTGTGTCGGTATTCCATGTCTGGTTTACATTTTGATTCCCGCTAAGATCTTGGTTCCCTTGGTTACTCTTTAAATTGCTCTTTTGAATGGTATGCCTTATCTTGTATTACAAAATCTCTAGAAAAAAAATACATTTGAGTAACATTGACTAAGTAACATTCTAATTTGTATCTAAAATGAACTTGTGTGTGTGTGTATGTGTGTGTAGGGGGGATGAATGAGTTTTAAGTATAATTTTAGAAACATACGTTAACTCTTGTAATTTTATCAAGCAGCTATATGATTGTCATTGGAGGTTTAGTATAAATTGCTTGGTCATAGATTCTGTTTGTGCATTGCTGTTTCATTCGTAGGTAATGCGTGCATGTTGCAGAATGTCAGAGTACACAATGCTTGTAAGTGGCCTTAAAAAATCAGGAAAACACCTAGAGGTATCTAGCCTCTTTATCAATATTAAAATATTGGTTTGGAAATGTACAACGACACACCCACACACACACAAAAACATAGACATTGGTTAAATGTTGTTACCTATAATTTCAAAATTTGGTTGTTCTCTCGGCGGGATCGAACCCTTTTTCTGTTCTGACATCTATGGCCACACTACCTGCACTAAGTCAAACGCTCTAGATCACTCCGTCAATTAGGCTATATGAAGTATAGCTTGCTTTCAGTAACATTTTATGTTGATCCTAGCCGTACATGCTTTATATCTATATAATAATGCACTAGCAAGTAAGATGGTAGAGTTTCCATACCCTATTTGACCTGTTGTTTGATATGTTAATATTAACGGCTTGAAACAAATTGACCCTTCATTTTGATTGGTTGAATATTCTAAACATTAATAATAAGAATCGCGTCCTGTTTCTTTCACGTCTACAAAGTGGTTGCACATTTTGTTTGGAATGTAATATATCAGTAATTTAATGATAATGACATGCATCATAAAATTGTTTATTGTTCACTGCATCAAGAAATGCATTGTACCATTGTGATAACTTTAGATTGCATACTTGGTTAAATTGATTTTGAATAGTCGTGGTGTCAACAAGTTAAGATATCCCTATATGAACTAGTTTGAAATATTTATCAACGCTTGGGAGAAATTAAAAAAAAACATTAAATACGATGTTTTCATTATGAAGAATATGAGTATTGCAAGTTCATCTTTATGGTTGAAATATACTTCACCAAATAATTCAACCGTAAAATCAATCTGAATGTATGCAACCGTGGAAAAATATATTATGATCAGAGAACGAATCGTAAAGTTAACATCGGTTGCCCTTAAAATTATTAAATTAGAAGTAGAAATGTTTCACTATAATACCAACTACATTCTAATAGTCTCTAATGGTGAAAGTTTTATTGAATCAATGTACATATTTTTAAAAAAAAATTCTAAAAATATGCACTTCGCTATAGAAGTCTATGGGAAAATTAATACGATACTGAGACCGATAGCCGAATTCCATACACATATAAAGCCATACAAATTTGTCCCTTTACTTTGTTGGGGGAATAAACTTTCAGTTTCCAACAGAAATTAGGTTTCTGTAATTATCTTATTACATATTTGAAAACAAAAACACACAAACGAATGTTTAAATTAAATCCGTACAAACGAAAATGAAAACGTTCAATTGAATTGAAAAATGGTATTAGCACATTTTTAAAACTGTACAATTCAATTTATTATTTCAATTTATTATATCATCCTCACAAAAGAATTCGAAAATCGTACAGAAGACAATAATTCTGGCCCTTATTCATGATTTTGACAGACAGCCATGAAGTTAATAAAAAAATTTCCCGGTGTTTAGACTACAACGATATACCTGTAAGATATAAAAAAAAAACAGTCATCCCTCCTTGTTTTTTTCACATGTAGGTATATATCAAAGGCACCTTTTTTCTAAATACAATGTGCAAAACAATTTTCTTATTGATATGCAAAAGCTGTTGAAATTCATTGTATTTTGTAGACATTTAAAATGTGTTTGTTTTGTAACAGACATTTAAAAGCTATTTCGTGTGCTTGATAACTGCAGCGTATATGTAGTTTAAATACTGGCATAAATTCGACATGGATGAAACTGGTAAAGAATGTGAGTTTTTCTCTATTCAAAACACAGAAACTTACACAAAGTTGGACACTTCGAAAAGAAATAAGATGCCTTATGATGTATTACAAAAAAATAATAACCACACATTTGAAGACGAAAATGACATGAATAAAGTGATGGGAGGTAAGACATCGGTCGACGAAAATGATTCTTCGGAAAATGATTGTCCGAGTATGGAAGAAGATAAAGCCGGATATTTGAAAGCGTCGACTATAGAAATTGCATTAAAATGTGAACAATGTTCTAATGAGTACTATGTTTTGGAAAAACTAAAATGCACTGGTGAAAATTCTGCAGCTGTGGGATACCGACAGTTTGGAGATTGTAAAACAAAAAACACCTATACACGGGATCAGGAAGAAAACATAAAGCCCAATAAAAAGTTTGGAGGGTTAGAAGCACAAAATGTAGGAAACGACGATCCAACGTACGTAGAAATACCCTTTAGAAAACAAAGCAAAGTAGAAAAAATCCAACAAGAACATTCAGCAAATGGCTTTAAGTGCCTACTGGATTGGGCCAAGAATAACAAAATAATTAGTATCGTTGGAATTGTCATGACTGTCATAATTTTGGTTCTGCTCATAATAATTATCGTCTTGGCCAGCAACAAGGGTACGAATGCTGATGGAACCAGTAGAAATTGTGGTAAATATTTAATTGGATTATTTGGTTATTATGGATTTTGTCTATAATTACATTTTTGTTTTGCTTCATTTACACTCCAGTCCAACAAAAACCCAGAGTACATCTTCGATCATAAGAATCACTTACTTAAACAATGTTTTCTATATAATCAGTTTTAATGAAACCAATCAGAATATTCAAAAGTCTGTTCAGCTCGTTATTTGGCGTCGTGACAAAATAAAATCACTTGTATGTGTATTGTTCAAAAACATCTGTAACGCGTTTTATTCTTTTGAAATCCTTCCAATGACCATAGCAATCCAGGTCAACATCGTAGTATTTATCAAAAGAAATGACAAAGCTTTACGTTCCATAACAGACCCTCCACCCTAATATAAACTGATATATTTCCCTTTCCTCTTGATCAAGGGAATTTTACACACTCGTCAAACTGCTAATTGAGTTAAAGTTTTAATGAAACATTCATCAAAATGTATGCTGATATTTAACTTGAAATATTAAAATGTTATTTTAAAGAACACTTCCCTTCAATTAAAATGACACTGCCATAATTTAAAGGAGTTCTATATCAGTGTATTCAATGTATAACAATGAGCATATAAATATTTCAGTTTAAAAAGTCCAGATCTGGTAAATTCATAAAGACGTTTTGATATTTAAACACTAGTGTTTCGAATTACGTAATACACGGTCTTTTGTTGGAAAACAATAGACACCCAACCTAAAATATTATACCTTCCAATGTATTTAATGGCGTCCAAGGATCTATTTTTTTCGTGGATTTATTAATGTCATGATAGAATAACTCATATATTTTGACAAAGAGGTACAAAATTGGAGAAAAAATCTGGATCTGGTGGCTGTTGGATAAAAAGATCCGATTTGAAATGGATTTGGATGATCATGTTTACTTATCTTTTCCTGGGATAGAAAGGGGTGTTGATGTTACAGGATCGGTAGAAAATAATGGGGTTTACGAAGAGTCGTGCAGGCGGCATCCGCAAGGTCCACCATTACCAACAAGACGCTCCAATGGCATTCGCTCAAACGATTCCATCGTGAGAGCTTTTGATATTCAAAACACAGACATGTCTATGCAAGGCAGGAATTCCGGATGTTTTGACCGGAAGTCATTAATAATCGTAACAGTTCTTTCTGTGCTTCTGATTACGACAATATTGGGATTAGCGATATCGCTTGGTCAGTGCAAATCACAGACCGACAGCAATAGTGAGTGTGAGTTGCATTGTCACTGCATTTTCACTTACGGTTCCAAGGGTGAATCGGAAATAGTTTCAAGTTTATAGAGCCTGGGTTTAACTTTCCTTTTCCCCGCAAAGTCGTTTCGTAAGTTAGTTGTTTGGTATGTTTTACCTTATGGTTTGGAGAAATCGTTTGTGAAAGTAGAAAATACACGCAACTATTATCTTCAGTATAATGGTCGCATATTTCGTATCAAGTGGTTAAACCCAGATTAAATCACTGAGAGGGCTTGACCTTTGTTTTGTATTCTTGTCATGTGTGTGTTTCAAAGCTACTTTACATATCTAGTATTACTAAACTCTAGAAAATGGTAGAATTGTGTGTGACACTGTTCATTAGCCACGAATTGCACGTAAATTTAATACGAACCGTGAATATTCATGACTGAACTTTTAGCTTTTTTTTAGATATTCAATCGTTTTATTCTATTATTATTATTTTGAGAAAGGTGGTGTTGGTTATTATTTGTGAGTTTTTATCTAAAAACATATATGTTCCCTCGATCACTTTGGTTGCCTGGCTTTGGTTTCATAATCTCAAGTTGAGAATTTCTTAAGTTTTTCCTCAAATCTTCAATTTGAAGTGATCTCAATTGGTCAAAATTTGAGTTATGGAAGGATTTAAGGAAATGTTTATGAAGACCGGACCTGAATATCATAATAACTTTTACTTCTGTCTGTTCATTTGTCCCATAATTGTTTGTCGGCTTCATGCTAAAATAATGGGACTTTTTCAGTGAAGCCTTCCACAGCGGTAGCACTATAAAGAACAATGCATGCGGCTTGAGCAGAGAAGCTTGATTCGATGTTTGGGATGAGATGTGTCGAAAATCTGTATTTTAGCATACTTTTAGATGTGTGTTAATCAAATAGTCGCTGTTAAATTTAGTATATGGCGTTAAGCACGCTTGGTTATATTTTATGTCCGACATTCATTCCTGCCGAACACACATTTATAGCGATCGATTTGGGCTAGCGGGGTTATTGGTTTCCTATAGCCAGCGATCTATTTGGCTAGCGGTGGTATTGATGTCCTATAGACAGCGATCGAATGAGCTAGCGGTGGTATTGGTGTCCTATACACAGCGATAGATTAGGCTAGCGGGGGTATTGGTGTCCTTTAGATACACATCTTCTAGTTTTGACTTTTTTTAAGTTTCCTATTTTTTCAAAGCGAACAATTACACAGCAAAATTTATAAAATACATTTAGTGACATCAAAACCATGTGAATGTAACATATGATGGCTTGGTAACAAAGGGTGGTATAAAGTTACATGCAAAAATCAATTGCAAACTTTTCTAGTTTCACATCTCATGAATAATTCCAGTTCTAACTAATGCAGATCAATTACCAACGCGCTATATTCTTTCAGGCTGCTTAAAATAGTTTCGAGTTTTGATGTTTATATGACAATGTATGTTTGCAACAGAACGCTATACTTCATTTTGTGTATTTTTTTAAATGAAAATAGCCATGAAAAAATAAATAATATGGTGTGTTAGATATACGTTAATGTTGTTGTTATTACGGTATTTTCTTTGACCCCGAAAATCTACCAAATTCTAAATATGGTATGCATCTTAAAGTTTTGCATGTGTAAAAAGAGATTAATTGATAATATGTTCAATGTAATAAATAGAGAGGATTTTGCAATCTGAATTAGTAATTGCGGAGGGCCTAAAGAACTAGATGATAAAAATAGATAGCATAAATATTGCATTACATGTACTTGTAGATGGTGGAGCTCAGTGTAGTTGGTCGGTATGGAGCAGCTGGACTGAATGTCCGCTATTGCCGATCTATGGGACACAGTATAGAGTAAGCGTATATAGGGGACCTGCACAGGAGTGTAAACATAATGAAAGTATTCAAAGCAGGAAGTGTGAGGGTAAGGTTAAATGAAGTGGAACGTCCAATCCTAAACTACTTTTATCCAGACGGTTACAAATGCATGATATCGAATTTACATGAAAATACGGTGTGAGCATGAAATAGTTAAAAAAAAAGGATCGATATATATTGTGTTCAAATATTCAACTGAAAGGTCGAACATTTATGAGCAGTGTATGTTTTTATTGGGTCCTTCATGGTTGATATATATTAAACCAGGAACAGATTTTTTTGGTTTTGCTTAGACTACTAGTTATTTAGGTTTAAGTACGTGTAAATATACTTCCATCCAGACAGGGTTTGTTGTCACTGACATATGGGGACATTAAAAGAAAAAACAAATAATATTTTGTGCACTCAGAATATATTAATAATGTGCCCACAATATCTTTTTATAAGCACAGAATAATTATCATTTGCATGTCTCTATTCAGGGAACTGTGTATTTGAACAAAAGTAATGACGAATTTCACAGTATAATAATGAATAAAAAACTTCTGGAAATCTACACACGAATTATAAAGTTTTAAAATATGTGACCGATCCTTAATTATGTCAATATCTCCATTTAAATCTGTTGTATAAGAATATGAAGAACTTTTTGTTATAGAACTAGAAAAATGTTGCCTGATATCAACATTTCGTCTCCTTTACAGACTCATCAAAGCATTATGTACATTGTTATTAGTCTATATATTTTTAACGTCAAATACCAATCATTTATATTGCAAATTTCGATATGCTGTAGACATGTTTCAGTGAGTACCCTCTCACAGGCAGCATCAGAATCGAATATAAAGGAAGATCAAATCCCAAAAATAATTGTTTACAAGAAGCTCTTAAAAACAAAAATAACGAAACAGGAAGCCAAATCCATCACCGAAAGGTTCTACGGTGACCATGTGCTATACGTTCATATCACAATTCATACGATACGCCAGAGCTTGCCGTTACTTCCCATACTTTTTGTATCGCGCTAAACTTATTACAATTAGGCTTCTGGAACAGGGTTATGTTGCTACAAGATTGAAGACATCACTACAGAAGTTTTAGGGTCGTCATCGTGAACTCGTTGATCGCTACGGTGTATCCATCTGCACCATGAAAACTGATTTGTTCAACATATCATAGTTTTCCTTTCCTCTTTCGTCCACCCCGAACTTGGATTTTTATGAGCAACTCAGCGGATTTTCTAGAAAAGCAGAGGACGCTTACCCTTCCGTTGCACCAGGTCCATACTCCCAGTTTTTAGTGGAGTCCGAGTTGCTCATATGCTTTTGTTACTTTGTATGTATGATTTTAGTTACTTTATGTTCTTTGTTGTGTATGTCTCTTTTCTATGTCTGGTATACATTCTTTTGATTACCGCTATAACTTTGGTTCCCTTGATTACTCCTATGCAAGAAATGAAGCCTCGGTGTTTTTGGTATTTGATAGTGTATGTCACATAAGGGATTATAGAACTGGTAGGATAAATATGGAAAGTGGAGAAAAAATTACTGAAGTATACAGTAATCTACAGTAAAATATATATCAATAGAAATTAACTCAACTGTTTTGACAAAGGCCATTTTTTTCTTTCCCAAACTTGGATACAACTTGTATAGGTACTTTATAAATAATATAATTTTCTGGAAGATTGTAGGTTATTTAGTTTACAAAAAAATATCATTTTTTATTATTTTTCTTTATGTGAATGAACTTGTAGATCGTTCGTGGAAAACAATGTACATGTACATGTACCTCTACCCAATTTGAGATTCAATACTTCCAAACAACATTTATGTTAAATACAAATATACCCAATATGTGTAAACAGGAAAAATTCTTCCGTATTCAGTGGCGGATCCAGACGGGGTGCAGGGATTTGGCGCCCCTTTTTATTTCAATTTTGTAATTTTCATATGTAAAATTGACAAAAATGGCATATAATGTCCTAGCACCCCCTTTTTCTCTGAGGAACCTCAGCTGGGACCCCTCCTTTTCAAAGTGTCTGGATCCGGCCCTTATATGGAAACATGTTAATGACCGGTATTAAATTTTGCATTTTTTCATAAAAAAACAAAAAAAAAACAAAATTAAAATATTTCCTATCGGTATGCTTTAAGGCGGATCCAGATATTTGAAAATGGAACTAATTTTTTTAATTATATGGTGATGGGGGTGTCCGTCCGTCCGTACTTCCTTCCATTACACAAGGGGACCCATCTCTTATCCAGATATTTGAAAACGGGACTAAAATTTGTTTATTATATAGTTATATGGGTATCCGTCCGTCCGTCCGTACTTCCTTCGGCTACTCCACCTACAATGTAATTGAATGAAACTTTTACATAAGTCCGTATTTTAGATTTTGATCCGAATCAATTTGGAAATTTCACATAGCAAAACATGGTCTTTGTCATTTATGAAAATGAGGATATTTTGGACACATCTCTTATCCGCTATTTCTTCTAAGCCAGTGAATGGAATTGAATGAAACTTTCACAGAATCTTTATTACATGTTTCCATTGTGCACCTTGTATTTTAAAATTTGATCTGAATCAGTTTAGGTGTTTCAAATTGCAAAACATACGCTTTTTATTTATGAATATGGAGACATGGGGGGACACATCGCTGATCCGTTCCTCCTACAACAGTGACTGGAATTGAATGAAACTTTTACAGAATATTTAATACATGTTCCTATTGTGAACCTCCTGTTTTAAATTTTAAACCTAATCTATATGAAGATCAAAGGTGCGTGTTATCAAATGAGAGTTAGGGGATATTAAGTCAGTGAGTGTTGCTCAGTTTTTTTTTAGTTTCTCTCTTATTTTGCACAGCATGTTACAACATAAATGAGCCCAAACACCTCTTTAAACCCTAGACTATGTTGCCGTATAATAATATGTATAGATAATCTTTGGTTGGGAAAACCATGTGCAGGTAGAGTTGGTTCTATTCAAGTTCTGTCAATGGCACAGCCATATATAACGAGAATGGACAAAGTGAATATGTCAAAGAGACATATTCACCATAAATACAGTATATTTGTCAGAGAATGTAGATTTTATCGCCTTCTTTTGCTTGTCCTCAATTTTATTTGACATCAAACTTAATTAAGATGAACATGACTCCATATTGAAAGATTTCTATAATATAGACTACATCATGAAAATTAAATGTATATGTTACTGTGTCCAAAATTTTTTTATTGTTCGTTGAAGACCATTTAGGAAATAAGTTTTTCTCTTTTTGTAGTAAAACTAGCGTCACTTAACTATCTTATGAATGATATAAAGTGTACATGTGTCTCTATCACAATTTCAGATTGTTCGAAAAAAAGGATACATGTACCTGGGTCTGAACACAAGCATAAATATGTACCAAGTTCCATGCAGCGGCAGACGTTCATTTCCTCTCTTACTAACCGCTGCAGGCAAGCTTTTCGAAATTCGCGGGCGTTATTCAAATAATACATCGATGACAAACGAATAACGTCGCGTAAAATCATTCACTTTTCCCGACTTTCCCGCAATATTCTTGCATTTTCTCAGAAGGCTGGCTGAAGCGTTTAGAGTGAATTTGAACGTCCGAAGCTGTTTGAACTTGAAAAAGTGTACGTCATGAATCATATTTGTAAAAGGTTGATGACGTCACAGTCTTATTCAAAATTTGGTCTATAAGCAGATGGACAAATTTTTTATCCAATCAGAAAGCATGTTACTTCTAAAATTAAATTATATTTCTATCGTCTTACTTTGTAAGGCAATACATTGTAACTTACATTTCTATCAATAAAAGCCTGAAAAAAAAACATTTCTCTCTAATCTGTGGAGAAGCAAACGTAAAACTCACCAAGATGTGTTAAAAAACCAAACAAGGGATATTGACATGTTTGTTCTAATATAATCTTAGTTTTCTAGCAATTATTTTATCTATAACTTTTATGAAAGGTAATTAATAAACGAAATCACCGAAATGTCTTCTGTTTTCGTGAAAAGGATATCAACAAAGTTTGTTCTTTTGTTTGTTTTTGTTAGTTTTTTTTTCTTCCTTCGATCGGCTATAAATGCAACGTAATAATATTCTGACTGCCACTTACTGCACTTATTGGTTTTCTGCTTTAGATCCAAGGTTCAACTTCGACTTGAAATTTGATGCAAGAACAAATCACCCAGGTACGTTTGTGACCACCAACAAGAAGATTCTTAGCAATTATTACATAGACAATCATTTCACCGATAATGGAGGACATTTTGCGAACTACAGTGGTGCAATTGCAGACAC
The DNA here is from genome assembly GCA_037379345.1 of Perna viridis. NCBI lineage: Eukaryota > Metazoa > Mollusca > Bivalvia > Mytilida > Mytilidae > Perna > Perna viridis. The sequence goes on along the minus strand of CM074514.1, from coordinate 35,723,122 downwards.
TTGTATCAAAGGTAACTCCAAAATCTATTTTGTTATGGCTTATAATTTTACTATCACAAAAAGTTTAGATGCGGGAGCGGTAGTTTTGGAGGTGGCCGTTTCAGAAAGAGACCAAGTTGATGATTTCCCGTTTGTTGGAGAAAACCCAAAGGGGTGGTCTTTTAACGTATTTCGCTATGAAAATTCATATAAATTAAATCTGGCAGCACAACGTGGTGCCACTGAAAAAATTATAAACGATGTTGGTCATTATGGAGTTGGAAACGTGGCCTCAGGGGAACTTGCAATTCTAATTGATCGGGAGAGAGATGAACTATCACTTCTTGATGGAACCAGAGTTCGTTTCAAGTTCACAGACTTCCGGTCCGACAAACTTTTGTGTCCGGTATTCGGCATATTCGGTGACGGGAATGCCGATGTCGTATTGCAGATAAAAAGTGCAAAAAATCTGACAAATCTTTTTCAATATTTTTGGACTTGATATAAAGTTATTTTGCTTCGTTGGATCATTTCGATGTCATATTCATTCTCATGTCGCCAAATCAGTGCTTCAAGGAGAGAGGAAAAGAAACCGCAGCTTTCAAACTGAACTTGTGCATTGTTGATTTTTCATGCAATTCGAGGATGTATTTTACTTATACAAGAACAATCTACGAGATGTTAACATGATATGTATAATAAAAAAAAAACAACAAGTAACATGTATTTATTCTCGAAGTATTCCTTCAAAATTCATATTTAAACTTGACTTTATATATGATATTACTCTTTATATCTTCAGCATACTACTTTTCTTTAGATTTTATAATTTCTTGCTTTACGTCAGTTAGTGCTTTATAATGATATCAGAATTGAATTCTTCGCTTACATCATTTTGGGTCAATAGACAATCTTGTATAGGAAGTTGTTCTATGATATTTTATATTTATTTATCGATTTATTTAAGGCCACAAGTATCACTTAAACAGTTATTGTAGGTAATTAAAAGGGTATAGAATACAATTTTTGTTATTTGTTTGTAAAATGAGTTCCAAATGATTACGTCTTGAGGTTTCAAATGGGTTTGAACATTAGAAAATGGCTTAACTGAGACTTCTTAATTACAGTGGAGGATCTAGACGGTGTAGGGGGTTAGCATACCTCCTTTTTGGGACGAAATTTGACATTTTCATTTGTAAAATTGGTCAAAAAATGGTAAATAATAACCTGGCACCACCTTTTTTCGAGGAAACCCGGCTGGCACCTCTCCTTTTCAAAAAGTCTGGATCCGCCCCTGAATTAAGCTTGTATCTTGTATTTACATTTCTATCATAGTTCCCACAATTTCAATTTTCGGCGGCTACCACCATCCTGTGTGGCATTAAATTAAAATAGATTGTGTGTCAACGAATTTGCTTGAAATAACATAACGGTCCCCACTGAAAAAATACAACAGCTATTACATTGTAAATGTTGTCTATTTAGAAATCTTTTGTGAAGTCGTTTTCTCTTTAAAGCATCCTCATTTTCAAAATTAACAGCTCACTTAAATGACGCGGCATGTCGAATTTCAAAACAATAATACACATTAAAGAGATCAGGGTTTTTCACTATCATATACATGTATTGACAATCCAAAGCTGCACTAACCAGGAAGTTAATATCGGTCAGCAATCAAAATTTATTTGATACACTTCAATAAAGTGAACCAGAAGCCAATTTTCAAGTCCATTACTATGAAGCCACGTGCCACATTTGAAATCAGTTCGTCGAGACAATCGGGCAGACGGTATGATGGTTTATCGATTATTTGTGACATTTTACTTTGATGTACACAGATCGATATAATCCCTTTTGGGATTCGGCGTTGGAGATATTTTTTGTATTGACCACAAAAAAAATATCTCCAGCGCCGAATCCCATAAGCTCAGTTTAAAACCAGGCATGCGTGAAAAATCCTAACGTTACAGTGGAATTGTATGACGTTGACTTATAGGTCATTTGAAAATATTCTTTTTAAAGATCAAAATTTTTGATTTTTGTATTTTTTAACATACAAAAATAAAAATAAAATGTTACTTATAAATTAACAATAAAGAGAATATTATGCAATTGGTTTTTTGATAATGGCATTTTCATGCGAATATCAAGGTCGCCCTCACGGGCTCGACCTCAAATACACGATATAGCCAGTATCAATCAAAGTACTGATAGCACGGAAATTTTTTTATTCTTGTGAACATTGTGGCATGAACAAAATTTCAAACAGTACATGACGTGAAATAAAACAGTGATCATACATTCGCATTTTAAATATCACTAAGAACGGTCTTTTTTCTGATATGTATAAACTGAAAGTCAGTCCAAGTTCACACACATTTACAAATTTTGTTCTATTTCACCACAGACCTATAATTAAAGAGATAAGAAACTTGTTAATTGGACAGTTTATCGATAAAACTATCACGAGGCGGAGAACGAGATTCCCTGACCTTTCCATTCATTTACTGAACTTTTTTCCCCTTTTGATGAAAGGATCTGAAATAAATTGTAGCAGACGCCCAGAAGACGTAAAATGGGAAACTGAAGATTTTGTATCTCTGTCTGTTGGGGTTTAACGTCCGAGCAGCAATATTTCAGCTATATTCAGACGATTTTATAAAAAGTATCTTTCTGAGTTTGAAAACAAAAAAGTTGTGATAGATTAATGTGAAAATAATGAATTCAATCTTGAATTATATTAGTTTTCGTAAAAATCGGGGGTAGGTTGCAAATCCCTTTTATTACAGCTCTATGATTTCACCTTTTCCCCAATTTTAAACCCATCCAAAAGTTAATGTGCATTTACATTCAAAAGTATAATGACAGAGTATTTATCCCACATTATAATTATGCTTAAATAAAACAAATTTCAGCTTAAGAAAATAATTTCCTTTACACTAGATGTTCAAAAAGTAGACACATTTATAAATTTGAATTTTCCCGCCGATTTTACTTGGTTGTTTATAAATGGTAAAATATTAATGATAGGATTGAGAATTTGACTAATAAGTGTGTTAAAATGAATATGCTTAACATATTTTATGCTGCCAGATGCATTACTGCAAGAAATAAATTCCCCACATGCAAATTTATTACTAAATGTCTTTCAAGGCCAAAAAGAATCCCTCAAATCTTGATTTGATATGAAGACCAGATCTCAATTCTAGAATATTATTGAGCTGATTAATTGCAAGAAACATATTAACTGGTTATAAAAAATGTATTGAATGATATAAAAGGAATTATATTTGGACTATTTTTGTGTTGTGTTCAGAAATATTCCAGTGATGAAACGGTGACATACAGTATTTTGATCCTAAAGGATCAAAAACTCCAAAACCAATTGCCTAATATTCCATATAACGAACGTTAAAGTGATTCCAATGTATTACATACCCGCTGAGTTGAAGTATTATTCTTAAAATGACAAATATGTGTGCCTGTATTTTTAGACCATACTCATAAAATTTCTTTCTAATAAAACGGGGGCGAAGTTGGTTAACAATAAAGTCAATTGTTCATTAGTCTTGCTAAGTTGTCTGTAGTTCGTGAGATATATAGGTAGATTTGTTTTTAACAGGGCTCACTGATAGTTTGTCTTATAAGTCACATGAACGGTCATCAAAAGTGTGTTCTGTGCTGTCAAATTGTAGAAAGGGTTTTTAACATTATTTACTATCTTGCTAGTCTCGGAGGGATACAACTTTTTCCCCATCATCAGCCTATAGTACGGACGAAAGTCAACTTGGCCTAGAATTAATGGAATGGTCATCAAGACGTTGAAAATAGAGTTAAGCGTACGAATGATTGGGAATCACTTGTACAACTCTGACCCTAAAGGGCCTGAATCTCTCACTTGGAAATAATTCCTTAGCCCTGTAAATATTTGATGTCGGGAATAAAGAAAATGTTCCAGTAACTGCAACCTTTTCCCTATCTGCTAACATTCATTAATATGCTTAGAAGGGTGCAGCTTGACAATACCTCGCCACTTCGTGTTGGGATAGACAACTGACAAAATTGCAAGGGCAATTACTCTTAAAAAGACCAACCAATAGACTTTTGTAGAGCACTTCAAAGCAAAAGGAAGGTCATATTTACTTTTCTGTATCTCTCCTAGCTTTTGAGATAAACCTTGAGATAAGTGGCTTTACTACTATCCTCTATAAAAAGTAAGTTACCGGATCAACAAAATTTATAAGTTAAAGCCACCTGATAAAATTCGGTTACATACAATCCATTGGGCAGTTCATGGGAGATTTTTTTTCTTTTTAGAAATGTTTAAGACGACGACGATACATATCGACGGACGAAAAGCAACGACATAGCTCACTGCGAGATAAAAATTCTTCCTTTTCTTCAAGCAAACATCAGTAGACCTTTTCACAAAAAAATCGTAAGAGTAAAATTAGTCGTAAATTATGACGTCACAATACTTTTATTTACTACTACGTCATAACTTACGACTAATTTTACACTAACGATTTTTTGTGAAAAGGATCACTATTCTTCAAAAATGGTAATTAACAAAAGAGCAATTCCAATAAATTCTAAGTTTATTGAACAACAACTTGTCTATGGCTACCAGCACAAATAACAGATCTAAACATGAATTATACTACAATATATGGCAGCGAAAATGGTTAAGCAAAGACAGTACAATTAACAAAGACAATGTATACTCCAAGCGTTTTAAGTTTGACATACGGACTGAAAGCAGGTAGTTAGAAAAATATCCTGAGTTATCAATTAAAAGAGAAGCTAAAAACCTGAATGATTGAATACTATCATATTTTATTAGAACTTCGTAAAAGTACTGGTTCGATACGTGTTGAACCTCTTTGTAAATATGATTCATTACTTTACTTTAAAAAGATGCAACGCGAACCCTTAGGATTTTATTTCAAGGGGAACCTATGAAGCAATTAAATTAGTCCTTTGGTCTTTGCTGAAGGCGGTGATTTTCATTTCAAGTCAAATCACAAGGGTTCGTTAAATTCTGATGGAGTGAAGCCTCATAGAAATTGGGTTTTTTTAAATTAAATTGTAAATTCCCTCCTTTTTAATAAAAAAAATGATAAAAGCTTCTAAATCATACTGGGCTTAACTTAAAGATTGGCAGACAATATATTTTAAACAATCCAATTCTGCTATAAATAGTAAGTCACAAAAATTACTAGCAAAGTAAAAATGTGAAATATGGACTGTCCAAATATTGTAGTGAAACATTACACTTTTAAAATGCCCCCCCTAAAAAAAAAACAACAAAAAACAAAAAAAAAACAAACATACATACAAACAAAAAAAAACTTTTATAACTGAAGTGATTTATCAATTTTTTAAATAAATATATTTAAACTGGAGAAAAATCGTTTTTACAAAAGTTTAAAATTCAATTCAATCAAGCAAATATAACAGCCTTTAAAGTTGTCATTGGAAGTTTTGAAATCAATCTTACTTGGTAAGGACTTCCCTTTCAAAACTCTTCACATTACCAAGAAAAAAACTTTGTAAGAGGCAGAGGAAAGGCATAGTGCTAACAAAAATTCCAAAAATGCATACAGATCAAAGGTCAATGGTATACATGTACCTACACATACTTCCAACAAAAATCCCCCATCCCCCTTTTCTTAATCTTATTGTCCTTGCCTACAAGTTTTTTTTTTTAAATGTAAATGTTTAGGCAGAGGCAGGCTAGAGTAACAGAAAAATTATTTGGAGTGGCCTAATGAAAAATATGATAAGTACTCAAACATTGGTGATTATGAATAAAAATTACATGGCTTTTATAATGCTTTCCATATTTGTTTCAGGCAATATGTCAAACCATCTAAGGCCTGAAATGTACCAAAAAAAAAACAAAACAAAAAACAAAAAGAAACAAAGACAATATCCATCAACCAGAGTATTTACAAATTGCAAAAAATGCTATTAATGAAACACTACCACTTCCAACAAACATGTGTTACAGGTCAAAGGTCAACACAAAGCAAAGATATAAAGAAGGTAAAAATAGAAAGAAAACTCAGCATTAACACAATATAACCTTAAAATTTTACATAGAAAAATTACTTTAAAAAAAAATGATACCTTTTCACAAATTCAAAATGTTCTTGCTAAATTTTTTAAAGTTTTGCAAAAATTTTGTTGACTTAGAACATGCAGTAGGGGATTCTGTCATATCAAAAGTCTACTTAATCAGGGTTTTGCATCCATGTTCACTGACTAAAAACCCTGAATTGAATGAAGAAATGTATAAGCATAGTTCTATAAATGCTTATGTAGAACCAGAAGAATTAAAATTATTAATTAAAATAAGTACCAGGAAAAAAAGTAAAAGAAAATTCAGTCAAAGAAGAACATGAAGTTCCATGAATTTTCACTTAACCTGTAAACTCTGAATCAATGAAGCATGCAATAGGGGTCATATAGTCTGACCTGATTAATTTCCTCTTAGGTTTAAATATGCTGAGGTAAATGTGTATAGGGTTAAGCAATAAGGAGGTCAGTACTGAAGAATTCACAATTATTGCAAGGCCACTTACAGTCATTTCTTTTACCAAAGATTGAGAGGCTAGGGGGGATTTTTGGGTTTTTTTTTGGAAAACTTCAAGATAAATACATTGAAGAAAATTTCATCACCGGTTTTACTAAAATAAATACACTGTAATCCATTCTAATCAATTTGGGATTATATATAAAAGTTCACTGATAATTCCGAACCAACGCAAGACTTAACAATCTAAAAATAAAAAAAAAACCAAACAATGTGGGGTTTCCATTCTTAAGAATTAGGGAGTGGTATCATATAACACTACACTTTAAGTGGCCTATTTACATACATGTATCAAACAATTCAGATCTACTGTTTTAAATGATATGGCTATAAGTTAAAATAAAATGACAATTCAGAATAGAATAAAATAAAAGATAAATATCTTCTTGATCACAAAAGCATCACATAATCTCAAAAATATGTATGGTTAAATAAACACCAATCACGAACCAGAAAAATAAAATAGCTGTTTAAATAAAATTTTAAGTACAATAGCACCGAACAATAATAAGGTAATAATACAAAATGTAATTAATAATAAGGCCAAAAAGAAAAAAAAATGTTTGTTAAAGGGTTTCATGCCTTTAAAAAATTGGTAGGTAGGCAGGGATTTACAATATTTTTAACCCTGCGTAAATGCAGAGATTTTATTTTGCATTAAACAAGTATTTTAACCTGTAAACCCCTAGAAATAACCATCAAAGTGTTTGTTAAAGTTGCCTTTTTAAAATATTTATAAATCAAATTAAGTTGAAATACACATGGGAAAATGGCTGAAAAATTTTCTCATCACTTTTTCCTTACAGATGTCTCAGGATAAATTTAAATAGCTTTTCAGTTGTTTTCTAGATGTGTGGACAATATTTGTGGCAAAAAACAAATTGAGAATTATGATGCGCCACCCACTGCCTGATTTTTAACCAGAATGGTACTTAAGTTTAATAATGCTCCTGCCAAAATGTCCATAAAATTGCTTATGTAGGCAGGGAAACCTTAAACACACATTTTTTAGGCCTATTATTTGTATACAGTATAATTAAAAAATTGACAGTTTAGCAATCTGACATTATATGCCACTTATACTAAACTGGTTTCTATGACAACCTATTTTGGAAGAAAAATATCAAAAATATTGAGAGAAATTTTATAAATGTACACTACAGTACACAACAATTTTACTTTTTCCACTCATCATTGGTGGAACATAAATTGACTTTTAAATCAAAATTTATAGCTAATACTGTACAAGAAAATTTCAGCTCAATGTTATTTAAAACTTAACTTTACCAGAACGCAACAAGTATTTTGTATCAAAGAGAAAGAATATTAAGAATAATATTTTGTCCATCATATGCCCTCTTTAACAGTGTTAAGTGTAAAATAATAAATCAATCCAAACGGTAGTGTACTGTTACCTTCATAAACATTTCAACATTTGACTTGAAGATGAGTAAACAGTAATAATGCCCAAAACATTCAGTGCATTTTGAAATTCTTTCCTTAAAAAAATATATAGATTCTCAAAGGACCTAAATATGTCTGAACATACAATGCACAAGTAAGAGATAAAGAATTTCTATAATACATCATCATGTATTTAAAAATATTGTCTGTGAAATGAAATATTTTACTTAATCTAAGTAAATATTTTAAAGACCAAAACTTTTATATTTTTATTATCCAGTTTATTATTGATAATCCTCCACCAAAAAAAAAAATAATGATAATAATTAAGATTACAAATACTGAACCAAATTTCAACTGAACTTGAATTGCCATAATGAACATTATTTAATACAGTAATCATATGAATGTAAATTAATTTGAGATAAATACTGTAATCTGATTGGTTAAAATAATTTTGTTATATCTCAATGGATTAAAAAAATATTGTCGCACCCCTATTTAGTTCAATTCAGAGCTACTTTTCTCATGTTTATTGATAAAAATATGTTTTAAAATTAATTTATAAGAATTGGCTATGATAAAAATTTTGTCTATTGAAAATAACATAAATTTTCTATGTGCATATTTTGTTTATTGCACTTCACGCAATAAACAATATGCACATGGAAAATTCATGTTATTTTTCAATTATCAAATATTTTATTAATGCAAATTCTTAAATAAATCAGAATGACGAATCCTTCATCAACTTAGATTTAACTTTAGACAAGACATGAAAACTACTCATAATAAATTTCAACACATGCCACAGTTGACAAAAAACACTACATAAATATTTCTAACACTTAAAACTTTTTGTATTTTCTTAATCATATCTACAAAGTGGTCCCAGATGATACATACTTAAAATTTTAGATGGAAAATATTCCATCACTAAGTATACAAGTAAACTAAGTAATACCAAAATTAAGTACCCTTGTTAAAGTACCCTGTTTCTAATCATATTAGATTAACAATATTCTATCATAAAAATCTATCTAGCTAGAATAAGTATAGTGAATATTGACGTCATTTCAGTTCTCTAGAAATCTGCTTTTTCAATTGCTTATTTACGTATTGTACATCCTGATTTTGTTCAACCACAAAGACAATGTAGCTTAAGGCCTATACCTGGCCGCTGTATGACTGGAAAGTAAAATTGTTCTTCTGTTGTTTTGAAGGCTGATTTCTTAGTAACATAGGGAGCTTAATATAACTGTAACCATGTCATTTGGACTTGGATTCTTTTTCTAAAATTAATTCTATTTGTAGCTAAATATCCCTAAACTCCCTAAAAAATAGGTTGAATCTTTCTGTTTAACACACTTTAGAATATTGGAAAACATTTTTTTAAAGGAATTGGGAAAAATACTACTCTGGTCCAGAGTTACCCATCCGGAAAGATACAGAGAGTTTTTTCTCTCATTTTACATAATTTATAAACATAAATTATTTGGTACTGAAATAATGTTATTTTTCACTAAAAAGTTCTCTACAACCAAAACAAAATCTCAGAAATAGAAGACTCAAATGTTTAATGTTGGGGAGATATTAGTAAGAAACACAGCAAAACATGTAACAGAGAAACTATATGTACATTGGATATATCTTACATACTCATAACCAGAAAATGAAAGTACTGACCTTTCTGTGAACCCTGAAACTTACAACCTTATAATCTTAACCAAAAAATGAAAGTACTGACCTCAACTTTAAAGCATTATAATCTTAACCAGAAAATGGCAGAACTGACCCCAGTGTAAACCTTAAAATTTTATCAATAGTGCATTTTGAGATTTTTTTCATGGTTTAAAATAACATAAATATTCAAGAATATCAAACAATTCTAGAACTCTATTAACCAACAACCTTCTGATGATTCAACACAAAGATATGGAAGAATATATACTCTCATGTATCAAAATAGGTGTCAAATTGTTTTTCTCAACTATGTTATATTACAGCCTCCTTTTTGAAATAAACATCACAAACTATGAAGGCTACATTTAAAAGTAAGATACCTTACAAAGTTCAATTTTTAACCAATGGCTATTATTTTACTAAGTAGTTCTACAAGAAACAAAAATCTTGTATGCAACACATTAACACATGGTGCAGAGTTCGGGCTTTCTCAAATGTAACTCACTGGAGATAAGATTGCCTATTTTTCAACCGTTCCATTTTTTAAAAAATAAGTTATCAAATAATACTTTAGAAATTCTAACATTTGTATTTTTTTCATATGAATTTATTTTCAACAGTTTTAAATCAATTTATACCAATGTCAAAAATAGCCAAAGTAAAAGGGCATAACTGTATCTCTGTCTGTCTGTCTGTCTGTCTGTAGACCAATTATAATCACTTCAGTCATAGTAACATTCTTGATTCTAAACCCTGTCATTAATTCTGTAAACATTTTAGGATAAATTGAAGACAATATCAAAGTATAGATGTACCATTTTATTTTACCAAGAATTTGAAATTTGAAAAGAGTGCATATAAAAAATCTGATGTTCATGCTGTTTTTCAATATTGTGCCCATCTACCCAAACTTTTTACCTCAGACACTGAACACAAAATCAACAGTAACCCAAATGTACAGAGGTACATGTTCTTGAAGAGAGATTAAGAACTAATTGTGTTACCCCCTATTTTTTTTTCAACCATCACAACATCTATTTTTCAATTGAACCTTAACAAAAATCAGCACTTAAGGAAGACCAAAGAAAGACTAAGCACTAATACAGAATGATAAACTTCTACAAAATGAAAACAAGTAAGAACCAGTGGTCCATTTCACAAAATATCACAAGAGTAAAATTAATTGTAAGTAATGAAATCACAATGGTATTTTCTATTATGACGTCAGAACTTAAAATTAGTTCACATTTACCGCTTTTGTGAAATTGACCACAGAATCACTACATAAATCAATGTAACTAAATCAGTGACATTTGAAAGATCAAGATGTCAAAATTTTAAAGTCATTCTTAAGACTAGAATTGTTTAAATGCTGATTACCGTGGTAACCAATCTGATCTACAAGTATTTGGTTCTGTACATATAAAACTCTCCAGTTGTTGTATTTTTATAACAAAGCATAACAGATTGGAAGACCTTAATCTTATGTATGGCACTACCTATTTAAAAAAATGATTTATATCAATAAATCACAAATTAACTACTTGGTTTCTTATCAAAAGGGAAGTAACTCAAATTATAAACTGAATTTATAAATATGGTATATCAAGCTCCCAGTGAGCAGATTAAAAATAAATAAAATTAAAGTTTCTTCCTTTATAATCCTTATCATTTTTTAACAATTTTTCCCAAAATTAAGTCTATTATTCATAATTTCAATAATAAAAATTGTTTGCAAAATATGCTGAGAAAAAATATAGAAATTTTATACTTCAGTAAGAAAAATTCACAACACATGTTATACAGTCAAAAATACAGCATATGTGTGAATAAATGATTAATAGAAAAGGACAATAAATTTCCGCTGATGAACAACACAACATATTCTACAACAACATTTACAATGGCACGGTGTAAAACATGGCAGTAGTATACTAAAAAACATGGCATCAGCATTCCCAATATCTACACGCATCTAGCTAAAAGCACAAATATATATATATATATCTATAATTCAAATTTTTTGAAAGAGTATTCATATATACTAACATTCAACTTTAAAGACACAAAGTAGTATTAAAAGTCAAGACAAAAATGACAATATTACACAAGAAAACAAGCACAGGTCATCATGACAGAAAAAAAAATATTCACAAATACCAATTTCAGCACGACTTCTTACAACTTTTTGATAAAAAAAAAAAAAAAAAAACATAAAGGTTCACTATTACTGCTTTCACAAATTGTTTTATAAATACACAAACTCTTCAACTGTCATTTGAAAAATGGAAGAATTAAGAAGTTATCTTCCCCTGGCTAAGCTGAAATTGATACTTCATGAATATTAATGATATTCAAATTAATTTGCCAGGTTGTGGCTTTAAAATGTTACAAAAGAGCAGTGATTAAGTCAATCTTATTTCAAGTTTCAATACAAGAAAGACATTACTTATCTATCTGCATTGAAGAAACAATGCAAATTAATTTTTTACAGACTCTGAAGCATTTACAGGCTGATTATGGTATAAAGAAGGCAAAATCTACAGCTGCATTCATGTAAGGAATTATCATATATTTCATGAGGTAGAAACTCTAAATGTAAACTGCCATAATAAGAAAAAATGATTAATTCAAAATCTTATGTATACCTTGTATCATATAGAAGGTTATTTTTTGTGGGTGGTAAATAATTTTTTTTCTTTCCAAAAATGATGCATTTACTATTATATTAAAGCAGTCTAATATTTTGGTTTTTTCGAAAATTCAAGATGGTAAAATAACAAAGACAGTGAGACAAAAAATTGACAAGCAAAATTTTTCACTTTTCCACCCAGCAAAAAAGTCCTGCTATACCTTATTATAAAAATGAAATGAATCAAATTTTGATCTGGCTAACTATGCTTTAGGTTAATTTGAAGATTCATTTCTTGCAATGCAGATTTTTTTCTTTAAAATTGGCATCAACATTTGATATTTGGTAATGTTCTTCACTTTTAATTTAATAAATAAAAGCAGTATTTAGAAAACAAGAAAAAAAAATGTTGCATCAGCACTAAAAATGGCAAAAAAAATATTTACACTACGAAACATTTTTCTGGCAGTTTTGAAATGTCAAATGAAGAAATTAGCACTGGTTTTCAGATAAGACTATTGTCCTATTGTATTAGACAAAAGTATATACATCTATACAGTTTGTGAAATAAATTATGTTTGTGAGAAATTTTATTAGTTTAAACATGACCTGGTAATTCAAATGAGAATTCAAGTTCCTGAGATTCATAATAAAATGACATAAATAAAAATATTGTAATAATATGGCACATTTTACTAGCTATTTTACATGTTCAAATGGCATCAAACATTGTAAGTACATGCACATCTATATAAAAATACATGTAGTAACAACACAATGCTAAAGGTCAAAGGTCAACACAAAACAAACTTTGTTCAGCTTAAGTTTTCAAAACACTAAAACAAATATCTTTAAATGAAAAATCACTGATCCCCTGATACTAAAAAAATCACTGATAAAATGAGGAAAAAAATAATTTTTGTTCATGTAAACTTAAAATGAAGTGTTATTAAAACACATTAAAGTGACAAGTATGTGTACAATAAACAAAAACAGAAAAAATGCAATGTAATAATACCTCCTTGTAATATAATATGCAAAAAAATAATAAGAAATATCAATAATGAAAAATGACTATTAAGTACCTCTAAAGTCTAAACAGTCAAAAATAGCACTATAGCACTATAATAGCATTTTTGTTCTTTTTGAATGTTGTATTACTCCACAACAATGAACATGTCAGGGTTGGCCCCTTGAGGTGGTTGTTGTTGAGGTATTTTAGATGGACTCCCACTGTAGTTGCCATTCACATTGCTCCCACTGGAATGAGAAGCCTGGGAGAATCTCTTTGTATAATCTCTACTTGACTGTGTACCGTCTCCATCTTTTGGTTCTTCAGAAGCTTCTCCAGATCTTCTCCAATTCTCCAGCTGAACATCTTCATCCTGTATTTGTCCTACTTCTGACCCAGGAGTTTCTTCAGGTCTCCTCCAATCACTTAGCTTTGATGTTTCTCCACTTGAATTAGTAGACTCTAAAGGTCTCCTCCAATCATTCTGTTGTGTTGTTTCTCCAGTTGAAAGAGAGGATTCTCCAGATCTCCTCCAATCATCTAGCTGTGTAGCTTCTCCCTGTCTAAGTTCTTCTGAATGAGAAGATTCTCCAGATCTCCTCCAATCATTCAACTGAGCTTCTGTCTGCTTCATTTCTCCCTCTAACTGTGAAGCTTCTATAGATCTTTTCCACTCCTCTAGCAAAGTTGCTTCTCCCTGCCTAAGTTCTCCTGAGTGTGAGGGTTCTCCAGATCTTCTCCAATCACTCAAGCCTGCAGCTTCTGCATGTCTCTGCAGATGTTCAACCAAGAAGATACTCTGACTGAATTCCTGCCCACAAATTTCACACCAAAAGGAATTCAATCCCCGATGACTTTGAATATGCTTTCTCAGGCAGCGCAACTCCTTAAACTGCTCCAAACAAATGGTACATTGGTATGGCTTATCCACTTTGTGCAGACTTATGTGATCCTCAAAACTATCTTTGGTTGGATAGACTTTGCTGCATATGCCACATTTAAACTCATTTTTCTGCTGAGTTTCTTCATCATCAACATCATCTTCCTCCATTTCATTCTGGTCACTAGCTGATGCTTCAGATCTTTGTTTCTGTTGTTGTCCATATGCTTTCAATTCTCGCTCATAAGCCATGATCATTTCTTGCTCTTCTGGAGACAAAATAGGTAAATTCTTCTCAAGTTTGACTGGCTTCCTGTTTGACTGCCATGGTATAACTCTATCATCAATGTAGCTATCTGGTCCCCTCTGGTTATAAGTTTGATCCCGAGCGTGAGCCATCATATGTGCAAAATACGAGTCGGTATTGTTAAATGATATGGCACATAACCCACAATTGTAGCTGACTCCTTTTTTATCTTGATCATTTTCATTATTTTGTGAAGATGGCGGTTCTTTCTTTTTCATTTCCAGTTTCGCAAACATGTTGATTTTCAATGTTTCATTAGTTTTAGTATCTCCATGTTTTTCAGCTTGTTGAGAACTACGGTTTGCAGTACTGGCTTCATTACTAGAATTTTGTTTTGGTTCGAAAGCCTGCATTTGAGAACGAGCTAAATGTTGGCCAATTTCTCTCTCAAGTGTTTTCATTTGTGAATTATTTAGTGCATATAATTCCTTCTGGAAAATATCCATTTGTGAACTTTGTTGGTCTGCTTCTCTTTTGAGATTCCTTTGAGTATAATCAAGTCCATTTTCCCTCCGAGGGAAACTGCCCAGTGTACCAGGTTCTCGCTTACAGCCGACCATACTAGTGAGATGAATCTTCATGTGTTTTGAGAGGTTCCCTCTATCTCTGATCTCACGTCCACAAATCTCACATTTGTACAACTTAATGCCTGAGTGAATGGTCAGATGAGTCTGTAGAGTGCCATTTCTACTGAAACTTTTGCCGCAAATGCCACATCGATGAGGTTTGTCACCCGTATGAGTTCTGATATGTGTTCTAAGATTAGCCTGATTACTAATACGTTTATGACATATTGGACATTCGTAGGGTTTCAGTTCATCAGGAGTATGGTAAGTGCTAACTTTACGAATCTTCATTTTTAATGAGGTACTTCCATCGCCACTAGGCTGGAATGGTTCCGTTCTATACAGGTTTTTAGACGAGGTTTGGTTTTGTGATTGGTCATCACTACTTCTTTGAGTTAATGTACGTGTGATGTTCTCAATGCAGGCATCCAGTTTACTGGGCCTCATTGCTTTTGTGAAGCTGTCCATAGCAATTCAGGACACTTTGAGTGCCACATGAGAGGCACTCCCACTCAAGACATGTCTGTAAAATAAGAAGTAAATAATATTACACCTACACGTAGCTATGTGCAAAAACACAGACATGTACAATGTACATGTATGCAGTATATAGATTTGTACATGCAAATATTAAAAAAGTTGTAGTTAAATGCACAAATACTAAACTAAGATATTCAAACACACTCTACTAGTTGGTTCATAAAAGACACTAAAACTTAACAACAATAAGAATGCATGACAGAGAAATTTCATACACCCAAAGGTAAGGTTATATATTTCAGGCTTTGCATATGAGAGACAGAGTTATCTGTACTCAAAACAACATTTGACTTAGCTGATAAAGTACTGCAATATTTTTATGTTGCTGATGTCTTGACCAACGGGAATATGTATGACTTCCTAAAACACATTCAGTGCTTTCTGCACTAAGGAGGTAAACCTAGGGTAAGGGACATAACTCTTGAAATCAGTGATATGTTTGTATCATATTCAATTTCATCGAAGCCTATCAACCTTTCATTTGAAACTGAATGAAATCAGTCCAAATTACTATGATGCTTGCATGAGATTGATGTAACATGCTTAATACAAAAGTTTCAATGATTTGTAAGAGTTGTGTCCCTTACCATAAGTCTTCCTCCTAAAAAAATTTAAAACAATCACATCCTAACTGCATGTCACTTCTGACAATGATTTTGAGCTGTTCATGTTTTAACAGAGAACTTAGTATATTTTTGCGTATGTAGTATGTCCCAGACACTCCGTCCCTATCAGCTTCTCAAATGAGAGTGTCTTAGATTTCTTACACTTACTGGTGGTTTGATTCTTTTTCCCACTTTAAAAATTTATTTTGTGATAAATGAACTGACTCAGATTATTCTTTCTATTCCTTTGTAGATACAATATTCTTTTTAAATATTTCAATGTGGTGTCATAAACCAAGTGTGCTTTTTCCATAAGTAGCTAAATCTCCAGTTTTGACATGTGCGGGTAAGCAGCAGAATTTTTTTACGTTTTTTAATACATTATCAGGTGGCCCCCACTGAAAGCGGGTGACTTAAAAAGCTATGTATTCTGTTTACAGGAAAATTACTTCAATTAAATTTTACATTGATTCCATACAATTTTCACCAAATTTTATTTAATTTTATTAAAATCATTTGTAGTTTTTTTTTTAATTTCCATACTACAGTGTACAAGAAGAAGAGAGACTGCCCACAACATACCGTTGTATGCATACATTTGTATGTACACGTCTCTGACAAAAGCTATTTAAAAGTTGTGACAAAATCCAACTGCCATATAGGACACTGTTTGAGAACTAAAAAGAGACCATGACATTACAATTTTGAGGGACCAAATTTATATGTAATAATTCATATCCTGGTCAACACTGCATGGCACAGTACTAAATTTATCAAGAAAGTCCAACATATGTACATGCATATTTAACTTCATCGAATTGACTCGGAACTGGACCTGAACAAGACCAATAACAAGAGGTCCAAATGAACTTTCAAAACTCAAAATTAGGAGATCCCAGACTTTTTTCCAAATTTCTTATAAATGATTCACTTGAGTTGAGGAAATCAGAAATTCCAAGGTTTAGGTATTACTGAAATTTCAGTGGCCTTAGGTCAGAAATTGAAGGTCCCAGACCACCACTATTTAGAACCCTTGACTAAAATGTCTGGACTTGCACCCCCATCATATATTTGTTATCACAGTTCTAACCTCTATACTGCTCTGACAACCATGGAACTGCTAGAATAGAAATTTGAATTTTTCTGGTCAGGAAATGTTCTGATACATTCTAAAATTGTCAGAAGCACAATTCTAGGATTGTAATTCTGATGATTAAGGGTAATTTTAAAAAAGAGGTCAAAAGTAATGTCCTACATGTACAGTATGTATTGTAAGTATCTTCAATAAATGCACAGCTTTTCACACTACATGTAGGTTAAAAATATATTGGGGTTACAGTAACTTACATGTACAAATTACCAGTGTATACATGTATGTTGTACATGTACATGTATACTTACATATAATGGCATATTATACAGCTAAAAAGGCTAAGTTTAACATAAAATTCATGTTAATTATGTCAAATTTGTCCATAACAAGAGGTGCACATCTTCAGTCTGCAATATTAAATAATATTGGTACAATACTATTTAGTACAAAATTAAGTACACTGTATGTGCAAATGTACCTATAAGTTTGACTGATGGAGTTGAGTGGCCTGTTTTCATCATTGGTGTCTGCGACACAGGCAAATATTACAAATCTCAAGGTAGGAAAGTCCAAAACCAAGAAAACATGGCACAGAGAGATATTACCTAAAATCACCCTTATTTGGTCATTAAAATTTGAGTGAAGACAGACATGGAAAAAAGTTATTGCCTTATTTATTGCTACATCATACATGTACATGTAGTACTGAGCAGAAAGTCGGTCTTGGAACAGGGTTGGCAAATTTGTTGGACATACAATTACATTGCATGTACTTGTACATGTACTCTAAATTCCTAGTGGAAATACTTGTAATTCCTAGGTCACATTAGCTACACATACAATGTCTTATTGGACAATACCTAAATATAAACATAAAAAAGATAGGGTAAATGTTACATTCAAAACTGCTTTTAAATGCATATACATTGTATGTAGTCGACAACATACAAGTAAGCCAAAGAAAATCTAATGGCAGTTTCTAAGGGCTCCTTATTTAAGTTAATATCACCATGCAAAATAATGAAATGCTTGTATAAAAACATATATGCACCGTTACTGTTTTGAACCCCTAACAAACAGACTGTATTTCAGACCTTGCTGCCACTGTCCCTAGAAAGGCTTATTTTGTCCACCACTAAGCCACAATACCCACATTTTATAACCACAAATGCATGTATATTGAAGGAAAATGATACATTAATAGCTACTGACTTGACATTTGGAGTGACATACCTAAGAGAATTTGACATATACATGTACATATATATTAACTTTAATAAATGAGCAAAGCTTGCTCAGAAGTGTATAGAAATTGTCAAAAATTCACCAAACTGACACCTGAGAAACATTGGTGAAGGCACATATTACATCATGTCTACTGAACTTGAGAATTTGTCAAAAATGTCCCTACACAAAACATTTCTAAGATGTCAATGTTATTTGATCAGAACCACTCATTTTTTTTTCTTAAAAAAACTACTTCCGGTTGAAAAATTGTGATAAACCCTGCCTTTTATGGTGACCCAGAACTGTTGGACAGATAATTTCACAAATATCTGGAATATTCCTGGCTGGGTCCACCTGATGAAAGTATCTAAAACAAACTCTGCAAAAAATGATAAATGGTATGAAGTCTACCTCTTGAAATAGGAAATTAATCCTTTAGACTTTAGACCTCACTCACACTTAAGGCCAATGCTTTCAATAGTGCTTCCTAATATTAATGAGATCCAATCAGAATTTTATTTCCAAACAATGTTGACCCATGCAGGTCCGGGTGTCAAAAGAATAGGCCTGCAGCAGCGCTAAGCTTGTCATAAAAGGCAACTAAATAGTGCTCAGAACCCTAGCCAGGGGCTAGGGTGCTCTGCTCACAGAGCAACTGGGTTGTGTGCTCCAGGTGGTGGAATGGGGTACCCCTGACGTGTTATATGCTGGGGTTGTCAGGCTATAATACGCAAAACCTGACCGCAAGCCATAGTGGTGCACCGTGTTGGGAAAGATGCCACGGTCCTCGCACGTTAAAAAACCCTACTGTGGTATTCTCACGGTGTAGGAACCATAGGGCTCCGCCACAGGAGGTTAAATTGCCCGACCCAACCCACCTCTCCCTATTTCTAGTGGCAATCAAAATTTCTCGACCCCTTTATCCTTGTGTCCCATCCCATTTTTCATTTCATCATCATTTTATCATCAACTTCATGTTTATCGCCTGAATGTAGCTGAAATATTGCTGCTTGCCCCCAACAAAAACAAACCAAACAATGTTAATATGGCTGGAAGATACAACTGAATATTTTCACATTACTCTGATGACAATATTAATTGTTTTAGAAACTTGCACAGTTTAAAATGCATTAAATTCAACTTGCAAGAAACATAAAAATGAAAGGTTCTAAATACAAACTACAAAAACAACTTATGAAAAAGTTGTCCACATGAACTACACAATATCTTTTTTTAAAACCTAGCAAATTAAGTTTCTTACCCCAAATATAAGTAAACTCATTTATGGCAAAGAAGTATAAATGCACTTTCATAGGGCATTATCGTGAAGCATTGCTTGGTCAAATTTAGCATTCTGTAACTGGGTTAAAATGTGATATAGTGAAACAAAGCTTCATTCAAACAAATTCTTAGATTTCCCAATACAAATAAATATCATAAGAACATTGCCAGCGTTTTCAAAAAATTCACTTACAATGTAGCAGGAATATGAAGATCTTGTCAAAAAAAGGATAGAAAATGGAAACTAGGTAAGTTGTGACAGAAAATGTCAATTGAAATTACAAATCATTACTTACTTCTTTTCAACTCAAAATAGATCGATAACCAAAACGAGTAATCTGCCAATCAACACACAGAAAAAATCATCTTGCATGTACATGCACAAAATCAGGTCAAACGAAAAAATGTGGGACACGCCGAAAAATGTTCCTCAACAACTCAAAATTCTCAATCGACCGTTAAATAATTGATAAGTAGATTCTCAGATAACGTAATTATCAAATAAGGGGAGAACAGGAACATTATGTACGAAAACTAACTTCATTTGCTTCACTTTTCTATCGAAAAGTTTCTTGTCCAGAACAAAGGATGTTCTTAGTTAGTTGTAAGCTACAAAACGATTCCGTACTTCCGGTAAATCCAATGACCGCTTGCAAACTAAAAATGATTTAGTATAAGAACGTACTATAACGATAAATGCTAATTCGATTTCTGATATGAACTCTTACATGTAACAAGGGTTTTTAGGTACATGTAGACAGGAGACTATTCATTGGAATAAAAAACAAACAAACAAACAAAAACAAAACAAAACAAAACAAAAAAACGATAAAACCACCGAATTCACTTTAATTTTTTGTTCAGAAATCATTACTGATCACATAACCAGTCTCAGTTTTTCGGTTGTTGCACTTACGAGAAAAACATTTATTTTTATAAATAGATTGTACATGAAATTGGCACTTTGCAAGATCTAGTCACAATTTTTGAATTGGGTGATTTTAGTTAGAGATAAAGGTATGACTTTCAACAAAAAATACAGATCTGAATACAGAAATGATAATCGTATTGTAAAAATATAGCATATAAAGACAAAAAGGAAAAAAGACCGAATCACCTGTACCATTAGCTACAATGTATGTCAAAATTTTATATGGACTGGAACTTAAAGCCTAAAAACCCTTCCGTAAAAGTTTTATGCATACACTACAAGCAAGTAGAAGCTAAAAGAAGGAACACGATAGTTCAATATTTTATATAATCAATACTGTATTATTATATATATGTGTACCAGATGTATATTACTTATCACGCGTGTAAAATATGTATATATAGATGTATTTCCATGAAGCATGTTTATTTATTCACGTTTCCGTATTTCGTTCATACCTCCGCCATCGAAGTGCCATTTCTAAGGCTTGGATTTTAACAGGATGGACAAAAGAGAGACATCTCACTTAGTCTTCTTTTTCTTTCTATTGGCTTGTTCAAATCATGTGCATGGTAAGATGTTTGCTTTATTATGAAGTAGCAAATCAGTGGCAACCAAAAGGGGGACCTTGGGTTAAAACTCCCTATTTTGTTGGAAACTTGTTCATTTGTGCAAAACTTGGACAAAAATTAGTAGACTAAAACCCCCTTTTCTGGGACCCCTTGAACCTTTCAAAATTTCGATCAGGACCCGCGCCTGCGTGTAATCGCACAATTGATCAACATAGAAATGACTAATTGCTCAACTCATTTACTATCCAGTTCCGAGCAGCCGGTGCTCAGAATTGATATACATGTATATATATTTTTAAAATCTTAGCTTTCCTTATCATGTACATGTTGTGTTGATAAATTCAAATGTTTTTATAATTTTAAATTCAAATTTTGATATAACATACACATAACCATATTCTTTAAAAGTAATTGACAACATCTGGGGGAGCACTCGAGGAATTTCAAATGCCAAAACATTCCGGAGTCTCCTGCTACTATACATTATCTCCTTAAAGAAGAAATGACACTGACACTTGATTGAAAATATGTGAAATTCCAGATAAATTATGGATGTGAGATGATCTACGGTTCGCAAAGCGATGCTTTTTTACATTTTAATGTTCGTAAAATTCATGTGTCGAAAGATCAAGTTCAAGGTAAAATAAAATATAATCTAAATCCGCAGTTATAATACCGCTTTCTTGAATAAAATAAAAGCTTTGCCACACTCAATAACTCCGTCATTAGTATATCGTAAACAGCTTCGCGGATTTGTTGTGATATACATTCTCTTTCCAAAAGAAAGATAACCAAGTATGGCTTTAGTTTTAATGTACATTTATGTAGACAGTTTCCCTTTATTTCAGTAAACGGACAATGTGCTTTTCCTTGTAAGTACCAGGGTAAAAAATTCGTGGATGCCAGGACACGTGTGGTGACTCTATTTTCGTGTGACGATAAAACGAGACAAACAGTCATTTCCCGTAGACGCTATCGCTATCGTCTAAGAAGCGTAAGAGAATGTGTAACTCGTTCTGGACCATTCACGGTGATCAGGTTCGTAAATGTTTGATTATGAAGAGTCAACCCGCACCAACACAAAAAAATGCCATGCTAAGTTTTGATGTGTCCGTCTTTTTATGAACTTATTTTGGCAAACTGTTTATTCAATTGTCGGTCTAATTGGAACTACTGTACTAGATCATTTCCGTTACACTAAACAACAACTTTTCCTTTTGTACTACGAAGCTAGATACATTTACTTCCATTTTTTAGTGTTCTGTGCACAATTACTAAAAGACCTTTCAAATATTTTTGATACAGTATAAGGTCTCCTTCCTTATGTCTTCCTCCAAAATAGCACATGATATATATAACGCTAGCTCATGTTTTGTTTAAATGAAATTAGTGAATATATATATATAGAGAACAATTTACACAATAAAAATAGAATGTTAGATAAAATGAAACTTTTTCATTAATATAATGAGAATCAAACAATCTTTTCTAAAACAAATTTGCGTTATACTGAATTTAAAAGTCCTTTTTAGTGTGAACAATATTTACAATGTATTCACGAAAACATACAAAATATTCTATTAATTTACATAAATTAATAATTAGGATTCAGAAACAAGCTCAAAACTTTTATAAATCTGTTTCCCATTAAGATAAACATACAAAAATTAAACACTAGCATGACAGCATGCTCAGATTGTTTCGTAGAACAAATATATAGTATTAAATGTCATAATTTATAATTATTATGATTAAACAATAAGTAGTAAAATGTAAATAATATAAGATATTTAAAGTTAGATGATGAAATGCAGGATATACTTGCAGATTATTAGGATGTGAAACGTTTTGTCTTAATTATGAAATTTTGTACCAACAGAAATATATCACTATTTTGTTTGTCAGTTAATTAATTTGAACCGTATAATAGGAGCTTTTCGTCAACAGTAACAGATAAATGTGTTAAAGGATCCAGCAAATCTCTTCGTTGATTTCTGTATAAGGGACAAGTTAGTAAGAAATGACTATTAGTTTCAAGCGAACCGCAGCAACAGTTGGGTGAATCAGTTTAATTCCTTACAAATAAATGGGAATTTAGTGTAACATTTGACCGAGACGACACCCGATGTAGAAATAGACTTGGACTTTGTTGTTGAGATCTTGAAGTTTCCTTTTAAAAAGCGAAATTGAATTACATGTCCTTATCTCAGGTTGAAGCGAATTCCAGAGTTTGATAGATGAAGGTAAGAAATAGCCAGCATAAAGAGTAGTTCTAGTGTTTATATTTAATAAATTGTCCGTCTGTCGAGTATTATGCTCGTGTCTACTACCGACACAGTTGGGCACTAAATTAACAAGATATTGTGGGGCTGTATTTGTTGATCATTTTGTGAAAATATAATAATTTGTGTCTCTTACGTCTGTCTGTCAGTTTTTCCCATCTAGTTTCGTCATAGAGTTTTAGAATGCTGGTTAATTTGTTACAATACGAGCAGCGTCTAATTGTACATTTTCAATTTTATCAATAACAGTTTGGTTTTGATTGTCCCAGGTTACATCTGCATATTCCAAAATCGGACGTATAAAAGACAAGTATAATTTTTCAAGACTAAATCTATCTAAAACTGATTTTAATTTTCTGAGAATGTTGATTCTTTTGTACGATTTGTCAATTATGTAATTGCAATGGTTAATCCATTTAACATCACTCGATAAATAAACACCTAGGTGCTTGTGATTTTCAACAGATGCAATTTCGTGACCGTTCATTTCTAGTGAAGGGTGGAGGATGAATAGGTTTATTTACTTTACGAGATACAATCATTGTTTCAGTTTTTTGTGGATTGAATTTCACTAGCCAATCTTGAGACCATTTATAAATTTTTGAGATATCACTATTTAAAGTTTCAGCCGCGCTGATAGGATTATCAACAATAACATATAGGCTTGTGTCATCAGCAAATAGTGTGATTGTTGCTTGAATTTCGTCAAAAATGTCGTTTATAAATATTAGGAACAACAAGGGTCCAAGAATAGACCCTTGTGGTCCTCCAGTAGTTATAAACAACCAGTCCGAATGTGACACATTTAAAACAACCCTTTGAGCCCTACCCGATAAATAGTTACGAAACCATTCTAATAGACTACCCGATATCCCTGATTTTGTAAGCTTGAATAATAGACCCTTGTGCCAAACCTCTTTCGAAGGCTTTACTTACATCACAAAAGACAACTCTTATTTCTTTCCCAGCGTCAAGAGTTTTTTCCGAATGTCATTAGATATGTTTATTAATTGGTTCACAGCACAATCCCCTTTAGTAAATCCAGACTGATGTTCGGATAGGGGTTGGTTTTGTCTTAAATGATTATAAACGTGTTTGTATACACTGCGTTCCATACATTTCGATATAATACGCCAAAGGGAAATTGGTTTGTAGTTTTTTACGTCATTGGGTTTACCAGTTTTAAAAACCGGAGTGACATGCGCTTTCTTCCACTGAGATGGAAAGATAGATTTTTGAAAAGATTTATTAAACAGTTTGCAGAGAGGTTTGCTAAGTATGTGTGAGGCTTCCTTCAATAATCTAGGATTAATTGAATCGGGACCAGATGCTTTTGTACAGTTTAAAATACTAAGTACGTCTTCTATTTCAGTTTCATTTAGAGATAGTTGAGAAAGTGTATCTTGTACATGGGCCTGAGTATTTGGCAAATTCGCGTTGGTTTCATCTAAGTTAGACTGTACTGAGAAAAACAAATTGTATTCTTTAGCCTTATCAGTGTCATTAAAAACAAGGTGATCTCCTTTTAACAAAGGAGGAATACTGTTATCTTGTTTTTTCAAACCACTAAAACTTTTAGTAATTTTCCACCAGTTACTACTACAGGAGTTACTGTTAAAAATGTTGTTAATAAGAGACTGTTTATATTCTTCTTTGGACGTTTTAACCGGTTGAGTAACTTTGTTTCTAATTTTCCTAATTATTTTCCAATTTGAAGCATTATTATATTTTTTTGCATGTCTATGAATACGATTTTTTTTCCTGGCCGATCTCTTAATTTCATTTGACAACCAGGGTGGTTGAGAATTACATATTGTTACAACTTTATTGGGTATATTTTTATCTGCAGCATCTAGTATAGTTGATGTAAGATTTTCAGTGATTTGATCGATATTTTCATTATTTGTAATCAAGTCCCAGTTGACATCCCGGAGATCATTTCTATAAGAATCATAATCTGCACGATCGTATAGCCATATTTTACGTTTAAATGTTCTAAATTATTTTAGAAATGCCATAATAGGACAATGAAAACGAATTTGTTCCGTTAGAGTAGGACCGACTCCGCTATACGCAATTGCGTTCGTGTTGTTTGTCATTATTAAGTCTAGAATGGAGGAAGAGTGTTCGGTAAAATGTGTTGGTTCATCAGTTAGTTGATTTGAAGAGAACTGATTCAAAAGTTGCTTAATTTTTGAGTTATGATTACAGTTTAACTGGTTTTCATTGAAATCACCAGTGATGACGATATAATTATTATTCGTATTTAAGTCCTTTTTACTACAGCATAGATCCAATACTAGTACTTTACGCAGTGAACGCGATCTCCAAAATCTATTTTACAGATCTATGGATCTACGCAACTGTTCTATTTTTAAACAAACTCATTTGTGCGATTTTTATTCGTCATACTTACAGAGAGTGATACAGGTAACTTTAAGGAATAGAGCTGTTCATGACCACCTGCATGGTGAAATGTCTATCATTTCATTGGCAATTTAATATAGGTTTTGTTGAAATTTTAAGTTAATTTTGTTGACTAACGTTCGAATATTAGCCTAAATATGATCAAAACTACCAATACAATACAAAATACATAAGTGCGTCAATACGGGATTTAGCTGTCCAATACGGGATTTAGCCTTCCAATACGGCTTTTACCCGTCCAATACATCAGATTGGCATGGTTAAAATCATATACATGAATGACGTATTGGGCTAGTTTGTCAATAGAGATATAATTGCGTTAGTTTGTTGTCCATATTGGCTGAGTTATTGGTCCTTGGCTAGCAGTATTGGACTTCAGCTACGCCTCAGTCCAATATGGCTAGCCTCGGACCAATAACTAAGCCAATATGGAAAACTTTACGCAATACTACTATACTATTACACGCTGCGATAGTTCAATGACCTGTTACTGCTACAATCAACTTATGAGAAAACAGGCATTTTTCTTGCCTCTACCGGAATGACATTTCATTAAAAGTCTTGGTACGAATTAGGGAAAATGATTAACAGTTGAATTATGCATGTAATATAAACTTACTGATCTGACAACTTACTTCCACTCGAAGAAGTCTTTTGTGTTCGAATACAAAAATACTAATCATATACATATATATTGCAAATTTCGACATGCTGTAAACGTGTTTCAAGACGTAGCCTAACAGTAGCATTTGAATCAAATATGTATGAAGATCTATACCCAAAGCTAAATTGTAGGTTCTAGATGTTCTGCGTCATTGAATGTATTTGGAAATGATGGAATTTTAGGATTTTAACAGAGTTATCTGTACCTTAAATGCTCATTTGAGGTGCCCTTTAATGAAGCAATAACACATTTTATCTAAATCATGGACATGCTGGCTTTAATTTTTGCTTGATTCCTTTGGATCAAATAGTCAAATTCTAAGTTATATTTATGATTCAAGTAAAAAAGGTTTCACGGCAAAGTAATATTTCTTTTCTGAATTTGGTATTTTGTTGTGTATTGTTTGACCGTTTAAAGATATTTCGGTCGATAGTTCTTTAAAAAAAACAGGGGGTATCTTGTTTTAATATGTCGCCAATAACTTAATTTCAAACTTTGCACTGTTGTTTGTCGTAATTATTTGAAGGTGTTAAGTACTTCTCCATCTAAGAATCAGGCAAAATGTGTATAAAGTGTGGTACATGAAGGAAACAAAAACAGAGATTTTATTGCGTTAACCAAGTATTTATACCCTATAACTTCCAGAAATAACCATCAAAGTGTTTGTAAAATTTACCTTTTTAAGATATTGATAGGTGAAATTTAGTTGAAATGCACTATATAAGGAGTAAAAAATATCTACTTTGTAAATACTCTAAAGGGTAGTTTTTCCACACTTCGCTCCATTCAAACCATACAGAGTTCCTGGTTCTGATGAACTTCAGGTTTGTATACATATTTTGTTTAATTTATTTATTTTGTTCGCTAGTTATGGCAGTTTATAAGCTTTTCCCATGCATACAGATGGGGTCAGGTGTAATATGCTCTCACGACGCAGCTCTAGCTTATTTAAGTACTTATCTGTTTAAGAATCAGGCAAAATGTGTATTAGATGTAGCACACAGAAAAAAACCCACAGATTTTTATTGCATCATCTAGGTTTTGAGGAAAATATGATTTATATACCATCTATTACCTGATTCAGAATGTTACCTAATATTTGTATATCGTTTGTGTGGTATAATGCAGAAAGAAGGGAACCAGTTATTACAGATGCGCTAAAGACGTTTTTAACGCCCACAATACAACGTTTGCCTACTACACACCATGGAGTAAGATAAATACATTTTTTATTATTTATTTTTAGTCGTTGACGATTTGGGAGTAACCATATATTCTATTGAGGGAGGGGACCACATTGTGTATTTTGAATTTTGAATTGAAAAAGCACATGACATTGACTTGCTTTCATAAAATCTTAACATTAAAACAGCTGTTGATGAAGATACAAGGAAAAAAAAATGTAACAGGAAATTTCTAATGAAATTAAGAAAAATATTAATCTCAGATGGTTGATGGTTATAACCGCACTCTTTTTGCATGTATACACATACTAGCATTGGGACATATCCGGAAATGCATCTGTTACTTGTCGTTCATATTTAACAGATTAAAAAAATAAAACATGGAAAGTCTTTGTCATACATATTATGCCGGGAAAACCTTCCCATTTCTCTCCAGGAAGAAATAATTTAACGCATTCCATCACGCTGTTAAGCGCACTGTGATGCGTATGTGCGCTTATTTCGTTTACATTATGTAGTTAAAATTGATGCGATTTATTCATAAAAAGCATATTATTACAGCGAGTTACATAGATAACTTCAGGAAATAGAGATGGTTCGTAAGTCCTTGATTGAATATAGCCATTACCTGATTAAATATCTTGTAGTTAACTTGACAATCAACAAGCACATTTAATACTTTCTATCACACCTTAAAGTAAGGAATGAATGATCGGGAATACCAGCTCTCTTCCCATAAGTCAACTATGAAACTTGATGTAAAATATATTCCTCGTGATGCAGTTGTGTTCTAGCTATTCACGGGCAAGTTTACTAAAATTATTATAAGCATACCTCATTTAAACTGATTGACACATTGTACATTGCCACGTCAGCTATGTTTTTTCCTAATGTTGTAGAGTGTCGGAAGTAATTGCCAAATACTGCTTTCCATACTGACATATTTTTTTTTAATAATGTATAGTTACCACATTCCTTTTTCGACATATGAAAAAAAATTCAGCATAAAAATGTCTCTTTAGTCCAAGACCGATGCACAACTATCAAAAAGAAGTTTACTTTCTATTAAAATACTTATTTGTCCACGAAAAGTATAAAAATTGACAACTGTTGGCAGTAGAAAGTAAAATTGAGCACAACACTTTGGTAACTGTGTTATCATGTACTTTATCTTAACTTGTAGGAAGTTTTAATGACAAATTGCCGTCGGTATGTGATACTTGTTATGGGTTTGGAAGAGAACCCTCGTTATTGAATGGTAAGGGCATAGACTAGCATTGGTAGGGATATAAGAGGCAATGACCTCATAGCACTGCATAAACATTTACGAGTCCAAACACGCATCTTAGTTTTAGCATGCTTTGTCACCAAAGGCAACTGGTAGCATGACGAGTTTCGTCTGGAGCAAATGTGTCTCATTCAAGTCCGCATTCCAAATTTGAAAAGGTGAAAAAAGGGTCACAAAATATTGTTTTATTATTTGAAAAGTTACCATTCCGGAAACCTATGTAGTGTAACGGAAGGACGGACACAAGACTCATTATATCGCCATGGTTTAAAAAGTAGCGACAAATGTTTCTTCAAAACTATTAACAAATTTTGTAAACATGGTCCGCACTGCATGCTCCAGTATTCTATTAACTATTTCCGTCCGAAAGTGGCCAATTTATGCAGATGCGTTACTATTCGTGCTCTACCAAGCTCCGAAACAGCATGTGATGTTCGAAGCTCAGTCTAGACGCGGCATTCAACCCTCTCATGAGCATAATGTCGGGGAAAAATTGAATGATTTTACACGACGTTATCCGATTTGATTTGAATGATGTCCGAGAATTTCGATAGGTCTATCTTCAGTGGTTGGAACGACTGTCCATGTCGCTGCGTAGAGCTTGGTGCTCTCAGTGCCAGTATATATAGCGTACAGTGGCGGATCCCGTCTTTGTTGAAAGTTTTGTTAATTATGTGCAAAGATAGGGCAAACGTGGGCAAATGGTCACCCCAGGGTCAGTAACCCACTTTTTACATTTTCTGGATAATTCACCAATGCGGGAAAAAACAGCATAAAAACAAAACGTTGCAACATGTGAACATCACACTTAACAAGTATGTTGTGATTTGTCAATACCAAAATTTATAAGGAAGTTGTTACCCGTCATGTTCGTTATCTCAATATCAAGTTGACACTTGCAACGCATGACTGAATTTATAATGAAGTACATATAAATATACATGTATAAATTTGTTTTAAATTACTTTATACTACTCTTAATCGATTTTTCTGTATTTTGTTCCTGCCATATGTTGTACAAGTAAGAAAGAACATTTTATGTACATATGAACGACATTTTGGACAGTATTGTATAAATCTAAACTCATGTATTGTGGTTAAAATGGTTTTTATGAGACAACAGTCTTACTCTAATGTGAAGTGATAGAACAATTTGGAAGAAAAATAAGTAAATAGAATAATAAAAAAAGAATAAAAACGTGTTTCTATACAGTTCCTTCATTTCTGTTGCTAAATAATATTTCTCCTTATTTTTGATTGCCGCTATAACCTTGGTTCCCTTGATTACCCTTATACTGAGTTTGATATTTACTTAACTGGCATGCCACCATACTATGCCTATATACAGCAAGTAAAATCAACATATAGAAATGGCAATTACTTGATGAACTTATTTAAGTACTTGATTGGGCTTTAAACTTTCTATAATTCCATAGGTGTTTGTAAATAATAAGGCTGATCGAAAGTGGTCATTAATCTAACGGATGAACAATCTAACTATTGATCTGTCAATTGTTCCATTCAGTCACTGCATGTATGTAGAAAGGATCTAACAACACTCGGTTCTACTTTCTGTTTAGATGACCTTTTCAGTACTCCCAAAATCATGAGAGATGAAATCTGATTTGGCCGATCAAAAAGGTCATCAGATCGCGAAAAAAGTAGAATGGAGTGCTGTTAGATCCAACATGCGGTGACTGGGATGGAGCAATTGACATGGCTATAATTTTGATTTGATTGTCTAAAGATCTGTCTCATAAAATAAATTTGTTTTAATCGCTATAAATAAATCGTTCAACACTGATCATCGATAGAGAAGACGGTAGAAAAGAAAATAATGAAACAACAGGGATATATACACGAACCAATTCGTACATTAAATATATGTCCCCTAAAACAATAACCAAGAAGACTGGGTTCTTCACTCATAAGAAATGTGTTTACTTAAAGCAAAAGATAAGAAATTAAGGGTCAATTGGAACACCCAACAAGCAAAGCATTGATGAAAAAACGAAACTAAAAGAGTAGTTTGATACCAAAATAAAACACTTAAAAAGTCAACATTTTGAGGCGGGTCATGAAATTTTCAGTATGAAAGGAGCGCAACTTTAGGTTCCTCATTTGACAAGACAAGGGCGTAGCTGCTTCACTCACCCTATATACATATATGCTTTATTCTGATAAACCAAAGAAGCAGTGGTATACACAGTAAGAAAACAATTACATACATTAAATTTGGTACATTAATGGGTTGTTGAGATGGCAATACATGACCATAAAAACAATTTAAATCTATCAAGATATACTAGCAATCATTTCAAACTCTTCTTGAATGGTGTTTCATTATTTCGCTTCCTATTTTTCAGCTGCCCACGAGCTCGTATACTGTAAGTACAGTAGTATCCGGGTGTTTTGTAGAGGATATAATTTGTATGAATTTTCATTATAAAATAATTTGAGGTGTAGAACTTTCAATTTTAAAATGGGCTTTCTGATTATATGTGTGCGAGTTGATTGTCAATTGAACACAATTCCACAATATTTGGACGGGCGGTCGGAGCCAAGCTTTCTTATCGAATATCCCGATAGGGTAATTCTTCGAATATGTTTATACTGACTATATTATAAGCTACATGTAGTTTTTTTTTAAGCTATCATTCCAACTATCCTGAAAATATTGTCCTAGCTATTTCAGTTTTGATTGGAATCTTTTTTTCCGGTAGATTTTTGAAGGACTTCTTATTTCTTGAATTTTGTAGGGAGAACACATCCACCACGTATGTATTCGAATTATTTCACAAATATATTTTATTATATAAGTTATTTAGTTTTAGAAATGTTTGAGGTGTAAATTTTATGTTAGAATATGTAGCATAAGAAAAAGTGTGGTATGTAGCTTTCATGTCTCTTGATTAACACATTTACACAATTAACAAGACTTAGTTTTCAAATCGGCAGCTGTACACCTAAGGGTAGTCTTCACTTGTAGTTTTTATAGTACTGCATGACCTATTAACACAATTATGTTGGTTCTAAACTGCACAAGCACTCGAGTTCATGGGTAATATACAGAAAATCGCCTTCCCAATTTGTACTAATATGTTGTTTTAACGATTTTTTTACATTTTAATATCTATGATCACACACTTAAAATGTATAGCCATGGATATCAAATTGTAAAAAAAAAATCCTTAATACCAAAATTATAAGAGCGATTTTAGCAGTTTTATGTATATCTTACTTCCACGTGCACGCGCGAGTTTGTTGTAATATTATCTCTACACGGAGAAACTTGTAAGTCAAATTAAAGCTGCATTAGCTGTCATTTTCGTTTCTGTTGAAATATACCTTAACTTTGAATTATTTCACTAAATTGTACTTTTCCTGCATAACTTCATTTGATATCTACAAATAAAATGCATTAAATACATGAAATAGGTGTCAATATATTTATTGCAAGACAAAAAATCGACCTAGATAAATCCGTATGCATGCGACTTCTTGTGACCTTAATCCGCGAATGTGCTGTAAGGGTAGCCTCTTAAATAAGAAATGTGATAGCAAAGCGAATTCAAAGTGTTTATTCAACGGTAAGGAAGACCAACGGACTGAAGCAATATGAATATAACGCAAGGATCTTTTTGAAATTTATCTATTGTGACATAATTTGGCACAGATATGGTCATTATTTATTTGAAAACTGATCAAGAAGTAGATGAAATGAAATGAAAACAAGACACGTGCTTACCTGTGTATCCTTATTGTTATGTTGTTTACAAAGGTTCAAGTATTTTTAACCCAGGTGAATGTCCTGTCGGCGATCTTCGGAAGTAATGGTGAAAAATAATTAGATCAGAGCTAGCGATCTTCTCTGAAAAAAAACAAAAAAAAAACGTTGTTTTCACAATATTTTGTAGGTATTATCGACATTTTTTGGTTCAATTGCATAACTTCTAACTTATTTCATTGAATCAGCAAAATTCAGTAGAATCAAAACTGAACAAATTTGGCAGCTAATGCAGTTTTAATTGTAGAATATGTAAAGTGGCGTAAAACACTTGTTAAAAAAAATAAAAATATTGGAAAAATAATATTCTGGACCGACAAAGAGTATTAGATTACACAAGAAACCATGCTTACATTTCCTGACAGTGTTCAAAAATTTATAAGTGCGTGTCCATCAAAGTCGAAGAATGACAGGAACAACAAAGATATACAAAGGCAAAATGTAATAAAAAATAAAAAAAATCGAAATTTTACATATAACAACAAACATAGTGAAAGGTTTTGTCTATTAAAAGAAAAAAAAAAACACTTCACTTGGAAAAAAAATCCTAATATCGTGATAGACAACTGTTGTCATATCACGGCAGGGTCCAGGGTCTTTGAAAAGTAGTAGAGCCAACCGAGGTACCTCAGAAAAAAGGGGGTGACAGGACGTTATTTGCCATTGTTTGTCAATTATACACATGAAAATTACAGTTTTTCCAATAAAAGGAGGGTGCCAACTCCCCGCCACTATTATATTGTGTTGATATTTTGCTCATTTCAGCGATTGGCTGTAACAGACCAAGAGGATGTACCAAGAAACATACTGGGGATATTTCCTGTGCAGGCTGTGAACAGAAGGAGGATGAAGGGCTTTGTTGTGGTACATGCCATGAACGGAAGTACTACAAATATTAAACGACAAAAATGTAAACATTGTAGTTTTTTTAATTATCAACTGAGAGTTCAATAATAAAATAAGTCACATAAAATATATATTGTCCAATTTATATAGTTTTTCTGCTTATGTTTTTCTTTTCATATTGCATTAACTAAACAAGAGGCGCCCAGGAGCCTGAATAGCCCACCTGGTTTAATTTTGCCTTTAAAAGGCCAACATGTACGAAGGAGTTGTCCAACAATTTTGACTCAAGAAGACTTCGGTATGACTTATCATAAGGATCATTTCAAAAATCCCCACATCTGTTCTCAGCAGGATACTCCAAGGAACATTCAGACCAAGTTTGGTTCCAATTTGTCAAATATTGTCAGAGGAGGAGATTTTTGAAAGAAATAACATCGAAAACGTCGAAAAAGGCCAATAACTAAACATGGCCTGGCAGATTAAAACACAATTTTGAACACAGATAAATCTCATCATCTCGAACACTTTATTCATGTCAGAATTTGGCTAAACCGAACGGTTTTGGAGATATATGCGAAAAACTACTGTCTGACCCTTATGTTCTATTTTTAGTAACGGCTGGCATGTTTTTCGACGGATCAAAAATCCCCACATGCATGCAAGTTCTGCGCAGGATATCCTAAGGAACATTCATACTAAGTTTGGTTCCATTTGGTCAAGTAGTGTCAGAGAAGAGTTTTGAAAAATTGTTAACGACGACGACAGGCGCCAAATGATGACAATAACTAAATAAAGGACTAAGGATACCCCCATTCAACATCCCAGTAACCACACTGTCAAAATATAAATGAAGTTTCCATACAGGAAGCTGGTGTTGCTTCAGTACAATACAATACAAAGACAAAAGCTTTATTTACAGTCTATAACAGTCTAAAACTGAATCCAACAGTATTGCATACCTGCGTAGAGCTTCTCTACAAAATATCAAGTAGCTGTAGTAAGTAGCTGCAGAAAAAAACAGTAAAAAAAATGATGACGAACACAACAGAAAAACAGACACCATGATCATAATATACCTCCCACAAAGCAGGGGTTATACAAAGTTTTGAATCATACAAGAAATGTGTACAACTTCATTCCCTTCAAACTGACATATCAAATATTTATACTTTAATGTAAAATCTTAAATATTGATGATTATTGTATTGACATCTGCTAAAAACAGCATGCATAAATTTATACATGTACATGAAAATGTACAAATTTCTTTTCAACATATGTTTATAAGGAAGGGTATATGATCAGTAGTTTAGAAAATAGAAATTTCTTTGTTGTACATGTATAGAAACCTGGGATCTTACATGTGGGGATAATTTCTTCTTCCTTTCTTTAATTAGCGGAGTAAAATTGAATTAACCACTGAGTAAAATCACACACTTTGCACCTACCCCTTTTAACGGGATGAAAGTATTATGGATTGAAGAACAAAGAAAATCCTTCAAACAAGGAAAAAATGTTGTAACCTATACACATGGAACTTGATATCCCTAAAACATCGGATTTTCCAAATGTGGTCAGATGAGCAAGACAACTGTCTGATAAGAGAGGATATGTGTAATTATTAAAAAGATAACAGAAATTCTCACAGGACAGATTTATATATACTTAGTAGCTGCCATAAGGGATGATCATATGACTATGAGCCAGAAGATTTTAATATTCCAATTATACTATATTGTATTATATTTTTTTTCACCTTGTTAAGGGTTAAAGTATTTATTTTTTCACAAAAATCAAATTAGTGCATTTGTTCCAATA
This sequence comes from Perna viridis, assembly GCA_037379345.1. NCBI lineage: Eukaryota > Metazoa > Mollusca > Bivalvia > Mytilida > Mytilidae > Perna > Perna viridis. The sequence continues at coordinate 35,687,516 of CM074514.1, read as the reverse complement.
TGTAAAAACCTTGTCTACATCAATTTTGCAGGTTTGTCCAAGTATTTCCAAGTTGTCTGCAACAGTTGTAGCATGATACTTGTTTAGAAATGAATGATTTTGCCCTAATGTCGATAGTGTTTGCAATGTTGGTCATTAATGTGTCTACGTGTCTTTATTTGACTTTTTAGATTATTTTGAAGGAGTGTCATCGTTCTATTACTGTGGATTTTATTACTTTTGTTGTCTGTGCCTTTCAGGGCTTACTTGAAGGTGTGTTTGCACTTATTGAAGACCTTTTGGTGACCTCAGTATTGACTATTTTTATAAAGATTATACCAAGGTGCCATGGTGCATTTGTTGGGTTTCACCATATCTTTTCCTTTTAGCGTGTTTTGATGATAAGATCAAAGCAATTTCCGTGTAATCAGGATCAAAATATTTATTTTCAAAAATGTCTGAGTCAAAATTATGTGTATTTAAATTCTTCGAAGACCCCCCCTCCCATACAGATTTAAAAAAAGTGAGTGAACCTTTTTCCTATAACGAATTGAAATTCAATCTTAGCAATATCAAATTATTCACATTTACAAATTCATTCTTTCTTTTTATGATATAGATAGCAGTGAATTATCAATTGTTTCTTGCGTAAAAAATTTTGATAATTCACAATGTTAAAAATAAATTTGGTAATTTCACTCTAAGTCTTTCTTCGGCCAAAATGTCACAACACTAATATCAATTAATGTAAGAAAATAGCAAAGAATCATGGATAAAATCTATATAATAAATAGGATAATCAATCGTCATCGTGAATAACCAAAATATAATCGTGCCACAAATGCATTAAAATATAACTTGTGGGCGGAACCAGTTCCTAACATTCATTAAATCTGGGCATTCATTGGCACTTGTGATCATACTTTAGTTATTCACTTTTTCCATTTAATTATATCATAATTACAGTGAAACTTGTCTAAAGTGAACCCCATCTGGACTATAGAAATTATTCACTTGAGACAGGTATTCAATTTATCCAGGCTCAAAATATGTTTCATCTGAATAATCTGATTTAACAACTGTAAGAATTTTGGCAACCATCTATGACACACACCATAACAGCAAGGTATTATGCCATTATAGCAAGACAGAGTTATTGAGTGAAAAAAAAATTATTTCATACGTGAAATATAAAAACTTTAAAACACAGAAAATTTTTTATACTTCACAGCTTTCTATACAATAATAATGTGACCAAGCAAGCTCTAAGTACTTAAATAATTTTTTAATTTTCCAATTTTTTTGACAATTTGGAATTTAAATGATATCATAATAATGGAGTATAATCATTGTAATTCCATCCAGGCTGAAATCTTTACAATGTCCTTTATTAGATGACTTTATATCTTCCTTTGTTGATTGGCTGGTAGGAGTTTTGCTGAAATAGAAATGAAATTTTACTCATTAGCATTTTTGAAAATTTATCTATGAGGTTTTTATTCCACAAACATGACAAGTAAGCAGGGCATTGCATTAATGGGACAAATATTCAAATGGCCTTACTCAAAAACTGAATTTTGGATTTTGCTGAAAACTAAACTTAACCTGTATTTAATGGTACTAAACAACTGTGTAATGTTTAAAAAAAAATCATTGATCTGGAAACTGTTGGGAAACGGACAGGCAACTTTTCTGAGGGTATCACATGATACCTCCCCACTTCATGTGGTGGAGTTCAAAACAGTACCAATAAAAATTAGATTTTTAATGCTACTTAATCTAAAATAAATGAATTATGCTCCACAGGAAGAAAACTACCAATTTCGAAATGTAAATATGACACAGTAGTGTTATAAAATATTTGAACATTGTCCTACCAATCTGATAAGCTCCTCCTTAATAAGTCTTGTGACCTCTTTCTTAGCTTTCTGTATTGCCATCTCACTTGTAGCCTCGATAGCTAGGTATAACTTCCTCTCTCCTTCAGGAGGTTCCTTCTTGGGAGGTACAAATGTTCCTCTGACTGTTATTCCTGCCTCTGAGTACTCACAGATCTGGGCGAGAGCCTCCTGAAAAAGAAAATGAAAAAAAGATATCATATTGAGGAAAAGTAGCTTCAAAATTGTAGCTCGATTTTTTTTTTCTGATTTATGCGATACGTTTCACAGCTAAAGGAGAAATAATTTGATGACCTCAACAAAGATATAGTTATGATGTGTAAGAAACTACCTGTAACTATTAAAGTATATGAATAATTGTATTGCTATAATTCTTCTGTTATTTTAAATATTATTTTTAGCCACAGAAGTTGCCAACTCTACAATATTTTTGACAAACATATTAATCACCTTGAAAACTTTCTTCTGTTAAGTTGGATCATGATTGTTCCCAATATAATATATAAAGACTACATGATTTTTACAACCATAAAAACAATGTCTTAATTCTTATCTAGACTCAAATACTACTTATTTCAGCCTCATAATACATGTAAGATCAGTAATAAAAATCCTACTGATATTAAACCAGGAAGATCTTAGTTTCTTTTTGACACCTGTCTATTGCAAAAGTGAGGCAGTGTAGATTTCAGCTTTCTGTCCGTCCATCTGTCCAAAACTAGTTTCCTGGGCATAACTTTTGAACATCTTCACTTACTTTCATCATGAAAATTGGTTTCTGGAGCATAAATTCTTCATAGACATCATCAATCTTACTCAGTTGAAGGCGTATGAGGTAAGAAAGACATCTTTAGATTTTAAGGTCAGAATAACAAAGGTCAAGGTCACAATACTTTAGGAAATAGAATTTCTGGGCCGAAAATTTGTTTCCTGGGCATAACTTTTGAATACATTCATAGAATTTCATCAAACTTACACAGTTGAAGGTGTATGAGGTAAGGTAGTCATTTTTATTTGGGGATCAGAAGGTCAAAGGGGATGGTCACATGCACTTGATGAAATAAAATGTTTTTGCCAAAAATTAGCATCCGGGACTTAACTTTTGTGGCAATTAACATCTTTTCATTACGTGTACTAATATTCCACGAAATGTCACTTTTTCTTGTTCAATGTAAACTCCCGCATGTGATTTCTTCCATGAAGACAATCAATGTACAATCAATTAATGAAACACATCCAAATCATTTTTAAAAAATTTGCACAAAGGTCTGACAGCACACAATGATATGCCTATCAAAAGGTTGGCATATAAAATTAAATCATTTCTTAAAACATAAACATGAATAAGCAAACAATTTCAATTTCATTTCTACGAGTTAGTATATTGAGCATGCTAAATGTAGAAGCTACTATTTTACCTTTGAGGTGACTTTCCACCTGGCTGTTTGAGGGAAGTCATTTATTTCCAGCTCCTCCTCATAACGTTTGAACATATCATTAGCATCACTCTGTTCTTCTTCCTCAGATACAGGTTTATACCCTAACTTAGCATTCAACTTCTCTGCTACTTGCTCCGCTATAGTCTTTGACTAAGAATAAAATAATAAGAAAAGATTATGAATAAGAGAAAAAAATCGTTTGATGATTTCATCACCATAGAAGTTTTAAGTTGTTATCACAATTTGATTGGCTGATATTTAGTTTCTACCTCACAGATGAGACAAAATATCTATCTTTAGTTATACTTTACCTCTTACAGGATTGACAACTTGACACTTACTTGATTTTACTCACTTGCAATGTGTTAACTGGGGTATAATTAATTGGTGTGGGAAATTTTTTTTGTGTATTTGTAAATAATTTTTCAATCAATCATTGGCTCCACTGTACATTATTTTTAAAATAAGGGCTATACCATAAAAAGTGAGTCCTTGGGGCAGAACATCCATGATATTTAGAAATTTGAGAAATATTTAAATGACACCCACAAATACATCAATAACCCCTCCAGAGACTTTTTTTTTCTGGAACAGCCTTCAGAAAAATATTGTTTTTTTAGTGTTTTGTTGCTAACTCTAAATATCTCCATAAATCTTTCAGGCAAAAAATGCTACTGAAGCCTTGAACACTTCATACAGACATGTAAAAAAATGCTACACTTTTTATAAAGACTAAATACATTTCTTGTTTGTTAAACATTTCAACATTCTTAACCATTTTGGAAAGGTTAAGACAGCACAATTTCAATATCCACACAGTAACTCTGTTCGTAAGTAGATAATTAACTTCATGCTACTCTGGGGTGTTTCACATATTACACAATTTGCCAGACTCTTACAAAGACTGCTACTGAACTTACTGCTACTATAGGAGCCTGTCCTTCCCCAGTCATCAGAGATCTTGCAGCAATCTGTGTAATATCCTGAGCATCAGGGCCCTTCTTCTTACTGATCTGTGCAGCCAAACGTTTAGCCAGCTCCAGTTTCTGTTGGTTTGTCTGTGCAGCCGAGGCAGATGGATTGGTTGGGTTGGTTAGAACAGGGTGAGAAACATTTGTTACACGCTTGATACTGGCAAACATGTTCTCTATCTGTTCCTCAATCTGAAATAGAGACATTGAATATAAGTAAGATACATGTAGCTTAATGTTTATCTAGCAGCTTTTGAAAAGGGTTTCATCAAATATTTATAGCTAAACAGTTAAAAGTTTGCACCTCTTCAACTTGAGAACATGAGATTTGTTTTTATTTTTACAACAGCAAAATATATAGACTATTTTTCATGAAAAATTGTGTCTAGTTCAAGCAATATTTCTCAAAATACAAAATTCCCAGCAACATTTTTCAATGAAAAAACAACATTTGTTTCTCAAGAGAGACATGCACATCTTTTGGGAGTCAAACCACTGACACAGACCTATTTACCAAAATTTCTGACTCTTATTCCATGAAACTGAAGTGTAAAATCCTGAACTTTTTAATCTATGGAAGGAGTCAGAAACAATGCTAAATTTGGTTTAGAATTTGTAAGAAATATGCAGAATTCATTCAAGTTCACTCTACAGACATTCAATCGCTATGGAAAAAACAAGAAACCAGAAAATTCAAGGGATTTCTATTTTCCAACATAAATTTATCAATTACTGAAAACTGTGAAATTTAGGCAGCAGTTTAATTTCACTTCTTTTGTGGTAATATCCACAATATGACAATTAACTGTCATGAGTATCTTAATATAATTTAATAAGAGGAATGATCGCAAATTAAAAACTGTGTGAAAGCAGATTAATTGCAAAAACTGTGAAAAAAAAGATGATGCAGAAATTTTCCTGTTTACAGTAAACTCCAAATGTTTCACTGATATCTTACATCTACACCAGCATCTTCATCATCTGAGTCCTGAAGTCCGAGGGCTTTCTTCTGTAGTTTCTTCCTTTCATCAGCCAATTGAGCTTCTGTCTCATCAAATTTAAATCCTCTACCATGGAAACCACTATTTGTTATTTTCTTTCCATCCTATAAGTACACAATATCTTAATTACAATTTGGTTCATATTTTACAGTAACACACTGTACAATAATACATGTATATTACAAAAGGACGTCCTTATATTAATAATAGTCAAAAACAAAGTTAGCATTCCATCAAACAGGAAGTTGGTGAAAATCCAAATTAAAGGCATTATAGAACACATCAAATGAAAGCTAGGTACCATATATGAATTTCTGCTAAATAAAAACTGATTCAAATGCAACCACACCAATTTTGAGATGAATGGATGAACAGACGTTTAAAGATGTTTACAGTATAGCACATTTTACCAGCTGAGATTTAAAAAAAAAGAATGTATACAGTCAAATACCTACCATTCTAGCTCTGACTTTGTAAACCTCCCACATTGTCTTTAATTCCTGTGGTGGCTCGGTTCCTGAGAGTTCTAAGGCTTTCATTATGTCCCCTGAATACCTCTCCTGCTCTGGAGTTATGAAAGTAAAGGCATACCCATGGTTACCAGCTCTACCTGTACGTCTAAACAAGAAAGAGACACATGTTATCAAAAATTTTGGTAATTTCCATTGAAACATTTTAAAATATGTAAAATCCTCTGTGACACCATGGATAAACAGATATAAGCCAGTTTGACAGAAGTGATGTCAGTGAGGCTCATAAGAGGGCTGAAAATAAATTATCTGCTCTCTTAAAATCCTATTGCCCTGGAACAAATATCATAGAGAAAAAAATGCTTTTATTACATATGCAAATTCAGACTTGTTTCAATAAAATACTATATGTATCTGCAACATAAAACGTGATTTAGAAATCCTGATGACTGCTAAATCCTTGATTCATGTTGCAATGGGGATGGGGACAAAAACATTGCAAATGAAAGTTTTTATAGGGGTTAATTAATTTAAATGAACAATTTTAAAGGTTTTGTCATAATATGAGTGAAATCTGAAATGACAAAATCAAAACTTAGAATACATACCCACATCTGTGAACATAGTCCTCATAGTGGTTAGGACAGTCAAAATTAACAACAAGAATCAGCTGTTTTACATCTAAACCCCTGGCAGCAACTGATGTGGCAACCTGAAATTGATTTACAACTTTGTTGAAAAAAAAATACATTGTTTGATTGATTAAATGTGCCACTGTGGAAAATTTGCCGAGGGCTGAAAATTAGTGTAACAAAAAATGTAAATCAGTTAAACTTTTGATACACAAAAAAATGTTTTAAGTAACACTCCAACTGAGAATCATCCAAAATGTGATTCATGGATAAAAAAGCCTACATATTTTTATTTTTGATATTTTGTTTGAATTGCCATAGTAAACAGAAATTAACATTCATTTTTTCATGTAACTCTTGTTCTTAGGAGATAAATATTATATAGAATGCACTGTAGATTTCAAAATTAAGGGATATAACTCTATAAATGACACTCAAATACAATAGAATCTATTGGATTTTCAATGTTGATTATCTCCTAAGAGCAGGCAGATTTAAATGAATAATTACACAGTTTATAGTACAGACCCATAAAACAAATTAATTACAAAAATAAAAATATGTAGCCTTTTTTAAGGTGTATCACATTTTTCAGATTTTGCATGATTCTTACAAAGACAGCTACTTAATACATTTAATGAATATTTTTGGTAAAAATTGTCTCCAGTCCAGCAAATCTTGTCTGTGATTTGCACATGTAAGTATGTAATAATGGTGATAGACTTTTAGAAATCCTATATGATCATGCAGAAACAAAAAAAGGCAGTCTTCAACAAGGGGCTGCTCTGGCTTCCAAAATTCTGTTGCCAGAAAAATTGCCAGCTGGCATTTTTTGTCGCCAGTTTTCAGAAATTTGAGTCAAAGGGTGCCAACAAAAAATTAAACTTTTTACAAAAAAAAAAAAAAAAAAAAAGACAGTATTAAGTTCACTGATGAACTATCTTTGTCAAATTCATCAAAATAACCTCTCCATTCATGACATACATATACCCAAGATTCACTCTTGATGCATGTATAAAGCAGGTTTTTAGCTCGTCTGTCACTTTTATATGCATAAAATAATAAAGTACTACCCCAGAAACAAGTATTTTACTTCTATTAAAGATTTTATCTTACTATTCCCATATAGTCCATGATTTTAAAACATGTTCACCTTTGTCCTTAATGGTCTAATTTATCTAATACAATGTATTTTTTTTTTATATTTTTAACAAACTTGATTCTTTTTTTCAAGTGATAAAATTTCTATCAAACTACAGTTTGTACCATGGACCATTAATTGTGACCCTGTTTAATTATCTTGATATCTGAATAGCATTTCCTTTATTAGATTTTGGGAATCCCCATTCTATTTGTTTACTGATTTTCCTGCCAAAAGAAAGTCACATGGCAAATGTGTAAACAGATGTCATCCATCTTCTTTAATCAATTCTTTCATTTCGAAGTATTTAGACACTTCCTGATGGAATAATCATTGTTATTGGTTTTTAATTTACAGTCGAACCTCGTTAAGTTGAAGTCGAGGGGACAATGCAAAAATGTTCGAGTTATCCGAGGTTCGAGTAATCCGAGGTCGAGGATAAACGGAAATACTAGTACATGTAGTTTGGTCCATGACTGTTTCTGTATTTACATCATTTGTTGTGCTTGTACATGTACATGTACTTCACTTTACATGGTACTTCGTAATGTCATGTGTTTCATATCGGAAGATTTTTTTTTTGTACTTTGTTTATCATATTTGAAATACTGAACGGCACCATTTTAGTGAAATTTCCTTTTTTTTTCTATATCAAAAACGTCATAGTTCATAACATGCTGCTTTGTTTAATTCACAATCAGGAGTATCGTCAAACCATGTGCTCTACAATATTTCGATAAAATTTCACTAGCGAAACGAATGTAGTCGTTGAAATACGTCTGTTTGATGTTTCATTAAATAGTCAGATACCATTACAATTCATCTGTATTTTTTTCTTTATTAATTTTTAAAATATCAAAATATCCGATATTACTGTTGTGTAAATTCTGACGTGTTATTAATAAAATAGTTTCTTTTAACAACACACACAATTTTAAATTAATTAAAGAATCAAATCAAACCATAAAGAGTGTCAACAAATTAATTTTAAAAGCCAAGCTAATCAGCTAATCGTTGTTAAAACACACTTCGATCATGGTTTGTAATAAAGCAATCAAATTACCGAATAATTAGTTGACTTTGAGACATCAGGGTTAATTAATCTATCGAGGGAACTGATTGATTACCTTGAATTATCCGATGTTTCGATTCATCCACGTTTGAGTCATCCAAGGTTAAATTGTATTGGAGTAAGGGGAGTTTTGTTGGGACTTTGTAATTAGTTTAAGTTATCCAAGATTGCGACTAATCCGCATTGGACACATTGAGGTTCGACTGTATTCTGTTATTAGGTAAGTCTGTTTCTGAATGTATTAGATGGTTAAACAGAGCTGTGAAACTTGTGTGTAGCCACGTACACATGGCCTTAATTGTGTTTACCTTTGACCAGATGATGAGAGTTTTGGTTGGCTCAATAATATAATTACATTTGATTGACACCTCCCATGATGATATTGTCAGTCATGGTCGCCTGGTCTAATTACCTTTAATTGCCTGCGGTCGTAAATTGGTCATAGTCAATTAACTCTGACGAGGTGTCAACACAATTGTTTAATTACAGAGAATATCCGTTGCTGATAAAATTCCTGTCAATTTTAATATACAAAACCTAGGCACCAAGAAAATCGCCAACTGGCTATTTTTGTCACCAGATAAAATAAAAAATCGCAAATTGTGACAAATTGCGAAGCCCAGTGCAACCCCTGCTTCAACTGAATTAAGAGGTATGCTAGACTGTATTCCAAAATTTTGTGGTTTACAGATTTGCTGGTTTGCTGATTTATGAAAATTTTAAAATTCATGAACTTCATCTCATCTGTTTCAAACTATCTATTAAGAATTTCAATGCTTTGAATATGATTTGATTGAACATTTAAGTCCGTTAAGTTAATTTCTCTTAGCAGGAATGCTTCTACAGAAATTAACTAGAATAAACTGTTATCACAGAGATAAGTCTTGCCTATCACACATTATGGCTGTTATTTTATACTGACTGTGAAAGCAAATGCATGAAACAGATATGAAAATTGTGATGTAGTGATGCTAATGCAACTGCATACCAAATATAATTGACCTAGCACAAGTAGTTCATATTGAACCCACCTAATCAGAAAACATAACATGGACACTGACACTGATGCCAAGACAGATACTGGAAAAGCCTTTGTATTGCATCCCACGAAAGGGAGATAATAACTGATATCCAAATCCCCCGCCAAGAAACCATAAAAGAAAGTCCAAAAGCAATTTAGATGGAAAAATAAAATAGGAGGTATACATTGGCATCATGTTATACAAATTCTGTGAAAGTTTCATCAAATCATATTTTAAAAGCAGTTATACTACTAGTATATACATCATACAATGCAGCGGTATACTAATCAAAACATACCAGTAATTTAACATTTCCACTTTTAAAGTCCTGAATAATACTATCTCTGTCATACTGATCAATCCCTCCATGTAATGACATACATGGGTAGGAGTGTTTCAGTAGATCCTTCATCAGTTCATCAGCATGTTCCTGTTTGTGGACAAAGACCAGCACACTTCCCCTCTCTTGATAAACACCAAGAATCTCCAACAACTTCAGCAACTTTCTGTCCTCATCAATTACAATCTGAAATTGTATTTAACATGTAAAAAGATTGTTACACATCTTAAAAGACATTAGGTATATGTACCACTAGTTTTCTCATTTTTGTTTTACAGTGCATATAACAATTTTTTTTGCAACATAGAGTTGGTTTTCACTTGATCAAATATCAATCAACTTATGAACTTTCCCAAGTAGTAGAAAAGAAGATTAAAACTTCTGTCAGACAGTTCAATTGATATTGATAGCAATTAATTTAAATCCCGTAACATCATCACTGGATGCATTGTAAAGTTAGCTAATTTTCTTTACTACAAACCTAGTATTCTGTTTTTATAATTTTATCTTTTTTCTTCATGCAAATTTGCTTATTAATTTATCAGTTAAATACTTATTCCTCTGTCATACAAATTTGTTTTGAAGCTTTATATTTTAGATTATAAAGCCTACAAGTATTCCTCTATCTTTCATTTTAACTTAACACTAAAACACTAATAAAGATAAGTACAAACTACCATCAGGATGTTCAGCTTTTCAAAAAAAAAAGTGTTTTGCCCTTCATGTTCAAAAGTGACCAGAATAACTGTGAAATTACTTTAATTGGTGGAAACCAATGTTTGCGAATCATGGATGAAACACAAGTTTGTAGATTCTTGACTTCATGGTTTTAAAGTTTTCAGTATACACATCAATGGAATCTACTATTTGTTGGGAACCAAATTGGTGGTTAGGCTTACCCATAAAAACCACACAAATTGGTAATTTCACAGTATTCTACAATAGGCCATTCTACTAATGTCATTAAGAATGTCATCAGTCTATCTACAGCTAAAAATGTGATAAATAGCACATGGCCCTCTAGAATCCAAACAGAAACAATACCAACTCTTATGACAGGAATGATATAGAATTTGGTAAACACTTACCACAAATTGTTCTACATCTTTACAGACAACACTCCTTCCTCCAACTTGTACTTCGATTGGTTTGCTCAGGATCTTCCTAGCCAGTGCTTCCATCTGCCTGGGGAAGGTAGCCGAGAACATCACAGTCTGTTTGTCAGGCCGGATACAATCTATTATCTTTGTTACCTAAAATAAAAGAATACTAACTGTTACACTTGGTCAATTAAAAGGATTTCAAGACATTTGGGTAGTATCATGCTATCCTAACTTACACATATGCTGCGCCTATATATTCAATAAATTTATATGGAGCGTGTAAATGAGTACAACTCCATACCTAACATGAATTATTTCTACGCTGAAATAAAATGAGATAATTTTTGCTCCCGTAGTTAGGGTTAGATATATCAGTAAACCCTGCTGCACTTCAGCACCCGTTCCAAGTCAGGAACTTCTGGCCTCTGTATGTCTTGTTTCAATTTCACCTTTAGTTAATTTTTTTTGTTACTTGAGTATATAGAGGAAACTCTTTCGCTGTACCTGTGTATAATGATGTTTTGGGGCCAGCTGCACCCTGCCCTGTAGTATAAAGGTTTCCTTATCTTTCATTGAAGACCAATGGGTTGCCTTGGGCTGACATTATCATTCTGGTGGGGTTATTGTTTCTTTGACATATACACTATACCTATTTTTGTCATATGTATATCATTTATAAGAGTAATCAAGGGAACCAAGATTATAGTGGTAATCAAAAGAATTCAATCCAGTGACAAAGACCAGACAGGGAAAACAGACATACACAACAAAGAACATAAAGTAACTAAAATCATACATACAAAGTAACAAAAGCAAATTAGGGTAAGCCTCCTCTGCTTTTCTAGAAACACCCGCCGAGTTGCTCATAAAAAGTCAAGTCAAGGGTTTGTATTATGTCATATTTGAATAAAGGGATGAAAATTCAATTAATTGTTATAACCTGGTCATTCATATTAATCAAGTAACCAGTTATCTGACCAAAAGACTTTCGAACACAAGACATTTCAATAAACAGTAGTGTTAAAAGCACAAAATATGACAAACCTCCATTCATTATCATAACGTAAAAAGAAAAGTATAACCACAAAGTCTCCTGCCAGAAAAATAACCTGTTAATGAGAACAGAATGCAACTTCATACATAATGTATTGATAACAAGAAAATAAAACTGAGTCTGCATTAATTTTCTAAGCCAATAGACCATAACTCATAAAAATTAACTTTCTGGAACAAAATTCAAACTTGATCTGTAACTTATCATTGTAAAGCAATGTACCAAATATCAAATGTATTTCTACAAGCATGACATAAAAAGTGTGGAAAACTGATTTGCCAGGCTTACAAAGTGCAAACATAGAGTCCCTATTGGCAAAAGTCGCCAGTAGGGGACTAATAAAAAAGGGAACAAAATCATCTCGGTCAAAAATAGGGCAAATAAAAACTTTAAAAAGGTTCAGGTATATTTCAAAGTTTTTCTTTTGCCCTGACCTTAACAGTGGAAATGGTAAAAACTAAGTCATCACATGTACAGTATCCCCTCATCCACCATACATGATAAACAGGTTACATCATCTACACCAATGTGCAGTTTGATCAATGCTAACAGAGTTTCTTGAGCTTATAATGTTATGTTTTACCTGTGGTTCGAAGCCCATGTCAAACATTCTGTCTGCCTCATCCAGTACAACATAGGTACATCTTCTCATGTTTGTGACACGACCTGAAAATACATGGTACCAACATTGTTAAGATAGTGTCAAAATGTCAGAAGACTTAGATTTTAAACTAATTTTAAGATAGATCATACCAATAACAGACAAGATCCCAGTAAAACACAAATTCTATGATAAAAATGTCCCAAGCCATCAACTGGAACAACTATGAGCAATGTTCCTTCGGTGAAAGCCTTTGTTCCCCTCTGCAGAAACCATAAAGGAAACTCAGAGAGTTGTTCAGATAAAAAAAAAAATGTGAGATACACAATAGCATCATGCTATAAAGTATTTGTGATGTCTGAACAAATTCTATTCAGCAGATAGAAGATGGTGCTCATTAGTCGACCCATGTCAAAGTCAATATTTAGCATCAGGAAACCTTGAAAGTCATTCATATCGAAAAATGGAATGGGAGGTGCACAATGTCATCATGCAATAAATTTGCAAATGATGCATCAAATTCTATTCAGTGATTTGAGAGGAGTTGCCGGTTAAAGCACAGGAAGAACAAAGGGATTGAAGAACATAAAGACAAAAATGGACAGTATAATCACTATATACCCCCACCCTTTGCAAAGGCAGGGGAAAGGGTGGAATAAATTTGTTTTCAAAATTTGTTCTTATGATAATAATAAAACTTTATCTGCATATTACATATGATCTACCTTAACACGTATTCTACATCAAAATTATGGTTCCCTATTCAAAACAATTTTGTAAAAGATCAAATATTAAATAAAATGATTTTTTTCTCTCACAATGTAAGGGTGTTTTCTTTATACTACCAACAAAATGTTAGTGTATGAAACTACTTTTGAACTGTGCTATCTTAAGAGTTATTGTTGAGGATTCTTTTACTTTTATGAATATAAATGTACATCAATAACATAAATCTTAAGATGAAAATCTTGTGACCAATATAGACGCTTATAATTTGTCTGATGCATGTCTCAATGCATCCAATTCCCACAAGATAGATTCTCCAGTGCACTTAAATCTGTGTATGTACCATATAACATCTGTATCCCAGACTATCTTGCAACAATGGCTGAAATAAACTGTCATGTTACTGTCCTGAGCAAAGAGAAGTAAACAGATTACACCGTATGTGTGGAAATATTAGTCCCCACCACTTAGACCCATTCCAGTAGAAGCCTTTAAAGTATGAATATTTTCAATGAATACATTATCTTTACCAACAAATAGTATTCTCAGAATTGTGGATGCTAAGCTTCTGTGGTTTCTATGATATACAAATGGAACTTGTCAACTATTAAAAAGACCAAATATTTGAAATGATAAGACTACACAAGTCAGATTCACACTGCTTCTCAGAGAGTAATCTGGTTCTTGGTCCTGAAATGGAAATTACTGGATTAATTTCTTTTCCTTGTAAATCTTAACTCTTGAAAAGGCCCATCATGTTTAGATCAGTGGAATATCATAAATTATAGGTTGATGGAATAGATTGAAGAACTAAACTTTTTTCATACAAAAACATTTAAAGAAGTCATCTTTCTTTAAAAAGTATTTGGCATTTAAATGCAGTGAAATTTTCTTAACAAGGCTGCCCTTTAATAAAGTAGAGACTGTAAAGTAAAAAATGCAGATTTTTCCCCTTCTCCCAAAATAAAATCTAACACTAAACATATACCCTATTAAAAAGCTCGGGTCCATGACTTGTTTTAATCACTTGTTTTAACATTTGACGAAATATTACATTCAGTAAAATACTAAAAACTGAATAAGATTTTAGCAATAATTAAGGTAGACCAGCTTCAATCAGTGTCAATTTTATTGCAGGTAAACTCATTTCCCTTACAACATTTCTATTGAAATTCATAACATATATATACAACATTGGGTAAGAAAGCCACTCCCACCTCCTAGCCATAACCTACCATTATTGGCTGCCAACATGTCAATCATTCTACCAGGTGTACAGACTATGATTTCACAGCCTCTCTTTAATTCAGCGATCTGCTCTGATATCCCAGTACCACCATAAACACAGACAGACTTAATGCCAAAAACCTTGGTGAACTTCTTACACTCAGAGTGGATCTGCATGGCTAACTCTCGTGTAGGTGTCATAATTACACCTGAAAACAGTGTTCATAAATAGTGTTCATGTGTTGTGCACTTTTGCTTAAATATAAAAATGAAAATACATTAACAACCTACAACAATAAACCTTATCAACACCACATACATATGAAATTATAAAGAATATAAAGAACTAGTGGTATTCAAACTGACAGCAAACAAATCATTTTGCCTATCAATTGGTCCCTAACTCAAAAACCTTAAAAGGGAAAATTAAAAAAAAAAAAAAAAACAATAAAGACCCCCATTATTTTTTAGGAAACAATATAGGTGACGTCTCAAGACTGTTTAAGTTAGAGTAAGGACAAGTCTTGACAGCTGCCTACCCAACTGCTGAACTAAGCATCTTTATACTTGGGCTCCTTGGGTGGGCCCTTTAAGATACATGTATCTGATCAAGGACCTGTGACCCAAGAAATTATTTTAACCAGGGCTCACGCTACTGGGCGATTCGGGCGAAAGAGTCGCCCTGGGGTCGCTCATTTTGTCTTCAGATGACACCAAAAGCAAAGTGACGTCGCCCTCTCATTTTCAGACATTGCCCATGATCAAGACTGTACTCTGTCTTAGCGTTATTTTGACCAGAGTTTTCTTCTCTTCCTTAACAATTCAAAACAAAATGTGCGTCCATTTGAGGAAAATTAATTGTAAAAATCTTCAAATTCTATGGAATATTCGATTACAAGCAGGCACTTTAATCAGCTTTTTTGTCTTATAGAGACTTCTCTAAAACACACAATTAATCTAACCTATAGGCCCATCTTCATCCTCCAGAGGTGGCTGATCCATTATATGTCTAAACATTGGTATGAGGAAAGCCAGTGTCTTCCCACTTCCAGTCTTAGCTATACCAATCAGATCTCTCCCAGACATGATAGCAGGAATTGCCTGGGCCTGAATTGGAGTTGGCTTCTCATAATCATGTCTGTAAGAAAGATTACAATAGAGGAAAATGTACATGTAAGTTCTAAGTATGAATAATAGACAGAAAAGCACAATGCTATTTGTAAAAATAATAAGCTATGAATTAATAGATCAATGTTTTAGATTCAGTGAAATATTCTTCTGTTGTGTGAATTATGAAATTTGTTAACAATCTACATGTATACTTTCAAAATCTTTCAAAATTAAAATAATCTTCTTTTGATAATCAACATTAAGTAAAAGGAACGTGATATATATGTATGACTTGGTTTTTTAATTTCCATTTTGACTACCTGTATTTCTTTTGACTACTGCTAAGATTTTATCAGTTTGGTAATTTTGTCATTACCATTCATTCACTATGTATGTTTTAAGTACACTGATGGTGGTATACTGATGAGACTACTACATACTCACTGTAAGTACATTTCTGACTTCTATATTTACATTTCAAGTACACTGAATACATTAATACATTTCAAGTACACTGAATACACTAGTACATTTCAAGTACACTGAATACATTAATACATTTCAAGTACACTGAATACACTAGTACATTTCAAGTACACTGAATACATTAATACATTTCAAGTACACTGAATACACTAGTACATTTCAAGTACACTGAATACATTAATACTTACATTTCAAGTACACTCATACTTACATTTCAAGTAGACTAAATACACTAATACTTACACTTTTAGAACATTCATGACTTTACTACTACATCCACACTGTGCCCAGTTTTGCACAGGTCTAGGACAACCTTTACCTCCCACTTTAATCCCTTCTAGATCCTGTCTGTGGGCTTCAACCTCTAGATAGATCAAATGAAATTTTATCAAGTTTACTTTATTATCATTATCATTATCATAAGAAAATGCGACACTTTAAATGTAGAATATTTCATTTATTCCGTTAACATGTTTCAATTTAAAGTTTCTAAGTTTGGAAGGTCTTTTAAACTTTAGACCCAAAATACATTTTCAAAATAGGGCATCTTATGGGAATTAAATGACACCCTGTCATAATGCAAAATTTTTTTCCATTTGCTGTAAATAATCTGAAATTAGAACTTGATCTGTATTTCATGATACTCAATAAGTATACCAATTTTGAAAAAGATCCTTCAATTTCTCTAAAAATATCATCTGGAATCTGTCAGAAGATGGATGGACAGGTTACATTTCAGAGAGTATCACATAATACCTCACCAATCCACGTGGCAGGGTATAAAAAGTGCTTGACTTACCTTCAGCTGTCATTTTAGCTATTTCCGGAACTTCTACATAAAAGTTTTTCCTGAATGGAGCATAATAAATTCTGGTATGGTCAACTGTTATCATCTCCTGGTGAAAATAAAATAAAGAAATATTTTAATGATTCATGATTTTGAGTAATTTTAATAGAATTATTTAATAGATAATTCTAAATGAAAATTTACAACTTTGTTTGGAATTATCTCCCTGTTCACATGTACATATGTACAAAAATGTACATCAAATAGGCATCCCTTGTTAAATCGGATGAAATTGTGATCACATATATCTAGAATTCAAATATGAACTGATAAAAAATTCACTGAATGTGCATTATCCAGTTTGCATTGAGAATACGTTTTCAGTAAACATGGTAAAGTACATGTGCATTGGAATTCCTCTTCTACAATCATCCGAATGCAGAATAATCCAAATCAAGATATTAAAAAGTATATAGTTATTTGTATATGCAAATTGTACATTATTGATATGTCAATATTTAGCAAGTCCTAATCCGCATTTGTTAACGAGCGACTTACTTTCACTAATTGTGAATATAGCTTGCAGCAAATAAGTCCCTTTGTTATGGAGTAAATGTTATAAAATGCAAACAGAAAGTAAGTACCCAAAATTAAAAGCAGTTAAATTAAATAGATCTGCAGAAATACCAAAAAAGTATCTGCAAAATTTTTTTGGTTTTACAGTACACTGAATCCTAAATGTTGCGTTGTATATTGTAGACTTGCACTTTTACCCACCTTCCTGCTATTTTTAGCCTTGGCCATCTTTAACATGGTTACATCTAAATCTTCTTCTTCATCCTCAGAGGAATACTAAAAAAATGTAAATAATACTCAATTTTTATTCAAATTGTTAAAATTTAAAGGTCATCCAAACAATTCTAGTACTCGATTATGATAACTTTCTATCAGATGCCTGAAATGTCTTCTCATTTAATTTTTCATGAAAACAAGGAGGCATTTCATTTACACCATGAGTGTTGTCTCCCCCCTCCCCCCACATATAATAAAATGTGATGGGATGTTTTTACATTCCTTTTTATTTTATTTGTAATGAATGAAGCAAAATCAAAATAGACAGAGGATCTGAAAACTAAACAATTATTTTGTTTTGCCTGGAGTACCAGTATTTTACTCTACCTCCATAGCATCCATGTTACTCTCCATCAGTTCTCCTTTAGTTTTGGTTGGATCGTCTCTCTTCTTGGCTACTGCAGTAATCACAGTGACTTTCTTCGTGTCACCCTTAAAAAAAAACAAAAATTAAATCTTGGTAAGTGCTTTAATATTCATGTATGTGAAAAAATAAACAGAAGCACCAATGCCACAAAACTTCAAAAAAATATATTTAAAAATTGAAGAATATTCTTAAATTCCACAGTACCTCAAATCAGAGTCCAGGAATTTTATGGCAAAAATGTTGTTTGAAATAAATGGAGAAAAAGTAAAATTCTTCCATCATACTGTGTAAGTTTTAAGCCAAGCTATTGATATATATGTATGAATTTTCTGTCATTAGAGACAATATAGGATCTTTATAATACATGTACTAAATCCAAGAAACATAGCATTTTTGACAAGACATTTATTAGTTTTCCTTTTTTTATTGGTGTACATCCAATCTCTTACATTGTAGGAGTGACAATGGCAGTTAAATGATATCTTTCTAACAAAAGGTACCATTTATATATACATGCTATTTTAAAGTGACATAAATATTGGTATATTCACTAGAAAGTTTGAGTTGCTAGTTATAAGTGCATAACTAATTCTCATTATTAGACAAGCCTTGAAAAAGTAAAAAAAAAGCCATGTTTGAGAACTAATACCTGATATCTTAACTCATAGAAAGAAATAATGGATGTACATGTGTAAGCTATATACTTTGGAAGTACTATTGTTCGTTGGGTACCAATTTTCGCTGATTTCATGGGTAAGGTAAACCACGAAATTTGGTTCCCAAGGAAAAGGATTATTTACTTTAAATCATATGACATGATCATCAAAACCACAAATTCAAGAATCCACGAACTTGTGCATTTCCCTATAACCACGATAATTGATACCCACGAATAAAAGTACTTTCACAGTACTATGTCTTGTCCTAATTTTTTTGGGTAGCAATTATGTAACAACTACTTACATTTGAAGTATTTTCAGTTTTCATTGGTTTTACATCCTTTTCAGTATCAATAGACTAAAAATAGAAATGATGACATATATATGAATACATTGCAAGTCAGTAAACAGATGGTTAAAGATGTTACAATAAGCTATACTTGTACATATCCAGAAGAATCCATCGACCAACAATGAGTTTTTCCTTCAGAAACTTCCTATTATGTAGAATGAGAACTATTTAGCTACCCTATATCAGTGATAGGGTATAGACGGGGGCATGTGCCATTTATCTCACAATCCAGCTTAAAAGTAAAAAAAAAACAAACTTCATGTACTCAATTGTACATGCCCTTTTTTTTACAAGATTTTATCTCTTTGTTTCTTCTTTTGTAGGAATCTAAGAGAAGTAGGTTTTAAAAATAACTCAAAGAAATTCAATTTCATCATTGTTTTACCATGGAATAGCTACATGTATAAAGCTGATTAAATAATAACATAAATGACCCAGTATAAAACAATGATGAAATGGAGACTCCGTGAACTATTTCCATTTAAATATGACTACTTTCTTCATGTTCATAAAAAGTGCAGTCTACTTGCTGCATAAAATGGTGACCATTGTGGCGAAAATTTCTATGAAGTCAGAAATAAGATAGTCATGTACCTATGATGTGGGTCATGTGTTTATCACTTTTTCAACATTGCCTTGGTCTAATAACCTCTGAAGCATGTTATATTAGACTTAAGAAATAATATTGTGATACAAAAATATGAATTTCTTTAGACCTTGAAAACCCAACTAAAAAATAAATCTTCTGAATTTTCAATATTATCCTAATTATTTTTTTTATTACCTGCATGAAAGCATCTAAAGGGTCTTCCTCTTCACTTTCTCCATCCCCTGTTTTTTGGGATGGTTCCTCTTCATCCTCTTCATCATCATCTTCAAGTGTCCATTTCTTTGATGGAGGGGCAAAATTCACAGGCAACAATTCTGCTTTCTTTTTCCTTTCAGCTCGCCATTCTTCTATTCTCTTTCTCCGTTTTTCCATTTCTAATTCTAACCTTTTCTGTTCTTCTTCCTGTGAAATTTATAAAGCATAAAATAATTCATTTCTGAAAATCTTATCCTAAGTACTTATTTATACATTGATGCTTAATTCAGTTTTAAATATTTAAAAAAAAATACAACAATTTTAAGAATGATCTACAATAGAAGAAGTTATGTTTGTGGGCCACCACTATTGGCAGTTTTTCATGTACTGGTTAAGCCACAAATCTGAATTAAAAAAGAAATATAAAAATTTTATATAATCCATGAAACAGTGAAACTTTCATAAACCATAGAAATTGATGCTCTGGAATAAAAACTCTAAGTTTTCTAAAAAAGAAAAAAACTTATAAGCGTTAACCTTCTACTTCATAAATCAATCTACATGTATAAACTTCATAAATCAATCTACATGTATAACTGTAGTGCTTTTTAACTCTTACCATGCGGGAACCGTATATGTAAGATCATGAGCTGTTTACCGATTTTTGGGTTCTGGCAATTTTATTTTTGACTTTAGAAACCACAATTTGATTTGCAAGCAGAGTGAATGTGCTTTAACATGAGGCTTTATTATACAGAGTTTTAGCAAAAATAGGGACTTGACAGCTGAACAAAAGGTTATGAGTTAAGAAGGCCACAAAAAATTGTGATTCTTTGAGGGGTAGGGCTCAATTCTCCGCCTCTAACAACAGCAGAATGGATCCATAGTGCTTCATTTCACATGGTTTCTAAAGAATAATGATTCTCTCACCACTAACACGATGTCAAGCCCATATACTAACCCCTTCCGGTTTTAGGCCAATCTGAAGCCAAAAATTGCAAAAAATCGACATTTTTTCTCATGAGTGACCCCCCTGGAGACCCTTGACCTTCCACTTAAGACTGTTATGAACAATTTTTGGCTTGAATTACCATCAGAGGGAACAAGCTTTGGAAAAATTGCACTTTGGACACTTTCTTACCCCCGGTGAGCACCATATCCGGTGAAAAATGACCAAAAATGACCATTTTCCTGTGCATCAAGGTTTGACGGTAGACCTGTCCCCTTTCTTGGTATTTAAACTCCCATAACATTCAGATGAAAAATTGGGGGAAAAAACAATAGAAATTGTACTAACCTTATCAAGAGGCTCATCTTTGATAGTGAGAGCTCCCTCTCTGTGGATAACAGGATCATCACTGTCCTTTTTCCTAGGTGACCTAGATCTTGATCTCCTGGAAAAAAATATATAACAACAAATATATTAAAAATCAAAATCCTGAAATCTTTTCCTATATTCATATTTATCCCTGATGCTTTATCTTTTATATATACATTCATGGTACATACAGGTATAAAAATAGAAGCAGATCCAGAGAAGGGTTGAAAGGATTGGAAACACCCCACTTTTGTCAACATCTTTTTGTTAATTTTGAAAAAAAAAATGGAAATGAGCAAAAGATAGCCTGGAAGACCACCCTTTATAACCCTCTACTTCATTAATTCTGAAACCCTTGATGTATGCTATACTTGCTTTCTTTTATGACTATCCCTATCCCTGTCTCTCGACCTTGACCTTCTTCTTTCTCTTGATCTAGATCTTCTACGATCTTTCGACCTCGACCTTCTCCTATCTTTAGACCTTGATCTTCTTCTGTCTCTTGATCTCCGTCTTTCTCTTGACCTTGATCTCCTTCTGTCCCGTGACCTTGATCTTCGCCGTGGACTTCGGGATCTACTTCTCCTTCTCTTTCGTTCTCTAGAAGTACTTCTTGATCTTGATTTAGATCTTCTTCTGTATGATCTGTAATATCAAAAGTGAAATGCCTTCTGTATGCAAATAAATTCCACAAATATAAAAAAGGTATTAACTTGAAATAAGCAGTCTTTTACATATAATTTCAAATTTTAGAGATTTTGGCTACTAGGTCCGTGTGAAGCGTAAGGCCATACATGCCAACTCTACCGCTTTAGGCGGTAGTCTACCGATTTTCTGGTGTTTCTACTACTGACTTCAGAAATTTTTCTACCGATTTCAAAAATGATTACTGATTTTTTTTTCATCCTTATCTAATTCAACACTACGTTATGGATGAGTTCATAATGTGACGATTTTGCCATTACTGTGGAGTTTAATTAAGGGGAGTGAAACGCATGTCCGACATAGTATATACCCCCACCTTTTCATTGGCTATTTAAATAAGTATTTTGACAAGCAAGATCAATATTTCAAAG
Source organism: Perna viridis (assembly GCA_037379345.1). NCBI lineage: Eukaryota > Metazoa > Mollusca > Bivalvia > Mytilida > Mytilidae > Perna > Perna viridis. Next base: position 35,665,028 of record CM074514.1, on the reverse strand, counting down.
ATACCAATTGTTTCGACTGGAAGCCTTCGGAAGAACTCCTTAAGAAGACAAAGTCCACTATGTACCAGGGACTTAATCATTAATCAGTATCTCATGACAGAGTTAAATTGTTCTAAAGTTAATGTTTGATATTAAATTTTTTTCACTCTTCTTATTCTTTGTTCCTTTGCTGCTATTTGCTCACTTAAAATAAAATTCGGGGAACAAATATAAACAAGAAAAAAGTAAATTTCTACTGTTAACAGTTCTTTTAGTTTGTCCTTTTTTCTTCCAAAACTATGCCCAGCTGGATACAGCATTTTTCTTCATCGTAAAAAAAATCGGGGAGATGGGCAAATATTATGAACAAAATGGTCTGTTTTCACTCCCCTCATCAGGTGTTTTTGATCCTCCAAAATGTGCCCAAGAGGAAGCATTTTGCTTCCAGGATAATAAAATTTTCTGAGGAGGGCAACCCCCCCCAGACTCCCCCTACCACTTTTGGTTCCAAAAAGGTTGGCATGTATGTAAGGCAAACTCTGCAATCTACGTCGAACCCGGAACAGTTCTTCCCATAACTTTACGAATATTTGGAATCTTCCACTTATCATGCTTAAATACTGATTAAAAATTCCTAAAAAAATACTTTGCAAAATGATAAATGGCATTAAGTCTAATTAATTGGAAAGGGAGCCTGATACTTTTGCTTCGAAATTCTCTTGCACTGCCTTACTCATATTTCACTTAAGTTCAGGCACATTCACAATGTCAGACTAATTGGGGTATGATCTTTTGCATCTACGGGAGTACTCTAGGTTCCACCTAGCAAGCACTCTGAAAAATCCCTGCATGGCTACATTAAAAGGTATTTGGTATTATTTTCTGAGACTGAAACAAGTGCCTGTGTCAGTGTGTGTGGTTGTTTTTTACTTGCCTTGCGTTTCAAGTTTTTGTGAGAAATGCGTATTAGAAAACTAAAATAAGCCTCATAAAATTTACTACAATTCAACCGCTGAGATAACTGACCTTCCGTCTCTTGGCATTTTCAAATATTCGGGCCGTTTTCAGGACGAAATGGAACGAAATTAGCCGGTCAGCGTCATTGTTTATCTTGAAATCTTGATCTCTTATACTTCAAAATAAACGCTTATGTGACAATATTGTCGCAAATGTAATAAATTTTCTTTATGTAAAAGTTTAATTATAAAAAAGAATCATAATCGGTACATTACCGGCAAAATTTATCAAAGTGGTATACTTTTAATTTTTTTCAAAACTTTGTCTATCGGATTTTTGCGACAACACAAATTGGGTTGACCGGAAGTACCACATGGTTTTGTTTTGAAAATATAAAAGTGGAGATATTAAATATTTTTTTTATTAATAGGTAAACTATGGAATTGTGTCAAATAATCTTACATAATTAGACGATTTGTCCCATATCAAGAAAAGTAGTTACCACATGTATCTCAATAATACTGACCGTAAAGTGTAAATTGTAGCTGTTCAATAATATAATAGCTATTTTCTTGCATTCATTGGCCTCCTTGTATATTTCTTACTTTACTCTGTTACTTACTGACTTTGTTCTTCTGCCCTTCTTTCACATATGTAAGGACCTTAGTCATCTTTTCAAACTAGCCAAAGAGGTGTGGTAGTGGAGGGAGGAAGCGAGTTCCAACTACTCACAATATTACAGTAACAACAAAATTACAGAACACTAATCAGATTCATAATCAAGTCAAGATATTACACCACCAAAGCAGCTGGTACTGCAATGGTCCTGACTTGGTACAGGCACTTCAAATGAAATGGCTGGTTAAATCTAGGTTTTACAGGGCACTAAACATCTGTCTTCCATTACAGCCAATTGCAACTCCTCAGCCTTTCTAGTTACACAGAAGAAAAACCTCAGAGGCACTAAGCGGAAAAATCTGTCTGGAATTTGACCAATAACCGATCAGAGTATAAAATTATAGTTTTACTGGTTGAAATATTTACCATTACTGTTTTTACTAGCTCCTTGCTTGGTGCCAAAATTCTTGACAGAGTTATTGTTCTTTATTTCTATTGAAATCTAACAAAATTTTGCAGCGCCACTTGGTGAATAGAGCTACATTGTACTTTGAGTCATGTATGACTACAATTCCGGCAAATTTTTGAAGAAGAAATTCCTTTGCTGCATCCGAGGTTATTTTTTAGTGTTATGGAAATTGCCGATTAGTTCCAATTGCCATCGCGGCGTGACTATGCCAGTGGTCATTAAAAATCTTTCACATGCTATTGTCATGATCCGTAAATCAGCGGTCACATCAGCACAAAGAACAATTTCTTTACAACTCAGTAAAGAAATTTATAGAACCTTGTTTTGAGATAAGTGTTTAGTGTCTCACTGTCTGTCCAGTACTACATTTTTGTTGGACTCAGGTCAAAGTTCATGAGAGATATTGGGCCATATGCAGTGATTGGGATTAAAATTTTGAAAATGGGCCATTTTTATTAATTTTCAGAATTTAAATGGGTAATTCATTAATATTCTTCGTAAAAAAATTTCTGATTTTAATGGGACATTTTCAGCAGAAATGTGATAAAAAGCACATGGCTCCTTCTAATCCCAATCACTGCATATGTGCCATCGATTGCAAAACACCCACTTTGTTCTCCCTCCCTTTTCTGACTGACAGGTACATTTTATACCAATGTAAAATTTTGACAACACGCAGGTTCTCAATAGTAACTTCCAACTATCAGCAATCCATGGAGTCCACTACTCCACTCAGAACTCTTCTTATTAGACCTGTATTTGTGGCCACTCGCTGCACTAGTCCTACAATGTAAGCAGTTGGAATTTTGTTCCTCCATATCACAACTACTTTCTTTTGAGGGCCATATTGCAAGCCACTTGTTCCTCCATTCTTTAAAATTGGCAGAATAAGAGTAAAATATTTTCCATTTAAACCATTTTATAAAGTTTCTTTACTTTAACACTGGAGAAGGTGACTGAAGAAAAACGAATGACCTACCTGATGAGAAAATCCAGCAATCCTGTAAATCCTTTGTAAAAGCAGTTGAAATGAACTTCTCATGTGGTTTTCAGCATTTTGAATGGATACATGTACATCCGGTTAATAAATAATGGATTTTTAATATGCAAAATGAAAATATTAAATAAACCAACGAATTGCCATTGCCAACTTTAAATTTGTTTTGTCAAAAATATATTGTATACTGTCAAATTATTGACTTCATTCAAAATGCTGGTCAATTTGATAACTGTCTGCATTACAAAAAATAGCTTGCCAGACAACCTCTAGCACTGCTGGAATACACTAGTCCATGTCTCACACATTATAACTCGTTTTACCCTGAGCAACTTTGTCTCCAAGACCTCTACTGAATCTTTAATTGAAGTATCTTGATACAGAAAGGTTGCTGACAGTGCCATTATTGTTATAAGTCATCCAGTAAAAGCCTGGGACATCTTGTTATATAGTTGAAGCTCTAACCAACTGAGCTATATAGTTAACTCCCTGCTGGCTCCACATTGAAAAACACAGAATAAGGATTGACATTCAGTGAAATAAATTATTTATGCTGGAGTTCAGTTTTAGGAGATTTATTTCACAATATTGTGTATTAAATGTGACTAGTCTCTATTTTCAGATTCACAAAGAAGTAGAAATATGGGGTTTGACAGAGGGGGACGTGGTGGTGGTAGAGGCAGAGGTTTTGGCAGAGGACGTGGTGATTTCAGAGGAGGTTACTATGCATTCAAATTTTCCATACCATGCGCTGGTGGATTTTTTTCTATTTAACTTGTTCAAGCAGACATTTTGAGAGGGGACAAAGTGTTATGATCAAGCTTGAAATAATAATTGGGGACATTTGTAGGAACATATTTTGTGGCAAGAAAGTCTAGGATGAGCATTTAGCAGTAGTTCTATGTACATACAAAGAGAAAGTTTTGGAAATCTATATTTTCAACAAAAATTACAACAAAAACATTCAAGGATATAAAATTAATGATAGGATTATTATGTCGATGATTGGTCATTTATCCTCCTATTATGAAATATATACAAGTATGTATTTATATTTCAGGTAGAGGTGGTGGAAGAGGAGGTGGGAAATTCAATAACTTTGATCAGGGACCTCCTGAAGAAGTCATGGGTCAGTAATACAGTCCTCACTTCCTAGGTCTCTATGTAGATCATACAAAATGTGTGTTTTGGAAAAATTCAATGGTGTAGTACTGGTTTGTGTATTTTGTCATCATATTTAAAAAAAAAAATACATCCTAGACCTATAGATTAGGGCATAGGACGGTATTTACATGTTCTTAAGGTATGTGTCTTTAAAAGAATCAGGCTGGATGTGATACACCATCTTTTTTATTGCAAAGTTGCAATAAATGCACCTGAAAGAGTAATCAAGGGAACCAAGGTTATAGTGGTAATCAAAAGAATGTAATCCAGGGACAAAGACCAGACATGAAAAAAAGACATATGCAACGAAGAACATAAAGTAACTAACATCATATATACAAAGTAACAAAAGTAAATAAGCAACTCAGACTCCACTTAGAACTGGGAGCATGGACCAGGTGTACCAGTAGAGTAAGCATCCTCTGCTTTTCTAGAAACACCTGCCAAGTTGCTCAAAACAGTCAAGTCCAGGGTAGTTGAAAGAGGAAAGGAAAACTATGACACGTTCATGATGACGACCATAAAACTTTTGTAGTGATGACTTCAAGAAGAATATTTTTTATACAAATTACAGTGCTGAGTTAGCCTTTTAAAAGAAAATATGTAAGAAAAAATTGAAAAGCATTTTAAAAAAAGTTTCAAATTATTAAATTTTTCTTACCATTCTGGATCAGCACTGTAAAGTGTATAGGGAATGTTTCTATAGTGTAATGAATGTATCTACTCTGTAGAAAGTTCTGCAAATTTTTGTCAATATATTATTGTAACTGTATGGCCTGCATAATTCTTTCAAGGATCTGAACTTAATGAATGAGAAAGCATCTGACTAGTAAAATGTAATGAAAGAAGAATCTTTTAAAAGTGATATCTTCTATAAGAGTCTGGGAATTAACAAGTGCTCTGGAATTTTGTTGAAAATTTCACACGGTTGACAGGAACTTTGAAAAATAGATCCCTGAATGTTATAATTTTTAAACTGGGTAATGAACTGGAAGAAACTGTTGAATCAAGACAAGTGTATGTTGCAGAGATGTGTTATTTTTGTTGTGTTAAGGCACATATTCCTATTACAAAAACATTATTTAGTGCATGTGCATCACTGTATCTTTCAGAGCTTGGGACAATGGAACACACCTGTGAAGATGACTTAGTATGTCGGAACACTAACGAAAAGATACCATATTTTAATGCACCGGTCTACCTGGAAAATAAACAACAGATTGGAAAAGTTGATGAAATATTCGGGTCCATCACAGAATCTGTATCCTTCAGAAACAAAGATTATAATATATACTTGTTATGTTGAATTGTTTTTAGCTTTCATTTGTAGTATTTAGCAGTGTCAGTGAAAATTTCATTTTCTTTTCTTTATAGTTATGTATGGATTTGGAGAAAGGTTTGATTATTTCACGTCATACAATAGTGGTACAGCTTAATTTTTGTTCCTTTTAATGGAAAGTTTAATTCCCCAGCTGTACCCACTCAACAAGTGGCTGCTATATTGCAATCACTTCATCCTTCTGTCACTCTATCCCTCAGAACTTTGTCTTTATTATCTCGATTCCCAATCAGTCACATGATTTCAAATTTGGTATATGGCTTTATATAGATGGGCATTATGTTGTAAGCATTTTTAGTTGCTGTCCACTATCAACTTCCTGTTTTGTGGCTCATAGTCATTTCTCACTAAGTGGAATGAAAGAGATAAGTTTCTTCTTAAAAAATCTGGGCTGCCACTGGACAAATTGATTTCAAATGTGGTGTGTGGCTTTATATAGATGTGGCATATCTTCTGGTTTCTATCTGATATCAACTTCTGTATCATATGACTTTCTCATTTTTTTTACTACCAGTATATAAAAGCAATTGGGATATACCTAATAGCACAATAACGTGTGCAAATTTATATTGTGTGAATAATTTTTGACTGAATTTCACATGTAAAAATTTGGTTATGGTATGGTAAATGTTGGTCGGGCAAGCGGCGGGCAGGGAAATTATTTTCGTAACACTTTCCTCAGCAACTACTAATCGCAGCCTTTTGATATTTGGTATCCAGCATCAAGTACATGTCCTTTATGGTGAGAACCGATTTCAGGCCTGTCTGACATTTACATCATGTTAAATGAAATTCTGCCATTTCTGTCTATGGCCCACTTTTTTGTTGTTGTGACTTACAGCAGTCTATGTGTTTTGAGAATGTTCATACATTATGTTTCATGTTGCAAAAAGTCATTTCAATATTAGGTTATGCTCCTTAATTACCTCAGTATTTTTCAGTGAAGTTATCAGATGACATGAAGGCCAAATCATTCTCAAAATCATCAAAGGTAATTGATCAAAATTGTTTTTCTATAACGAAAGAAGTTGGTTCAAATCAAGCATATTTTTTTTGCCAAAATAAGATGAATTGCATTAAAAACATTTTCATGTATGTGATAAATCTTGAAACTCGAATTGAGAGGTTTTAAAATTTTAGTCAGGAGTTTAGACCTCAGAATAAAAAGTTTTAAATAGACATTTTCTGGTAGTCATGACTCAGAGGTTGTGACTCGTGTTTTGAGAGTGACGTTCAACTTCCGTTATTATCCTTGTTTGAATTTGTAACCAACCTTATCATCTTTAGATTGTGGCATAACACCAAACACACATCTAAAGGTTGTATTATAACAGTAAACTCATTTATTATCCTTTAAAGTAATCTAATATACCTGGATGATGTAATGTCAATATGAATATTCATGTTTGATAATTACCGATATTATATCTATTTACAATTACATTTTTTAAACATGAGTTTGATCTCCCAACCCATGGACAATTTCACTGACATTTGTAAGTGTGAAATTAGTCTATGTTATGATGTCATTATGAAAAAAGGTATTGAGTCATGATTACTTTCAACAATTTTACAACTACAATTTCTTTTTGTGGAATCAACCACTAGAGGATGGAGACAATGCAAGAATTTGGTCAAGTTTTCCTTATCTAATATTAAGTAGAATGAGGTCATATTTTGTACAATACATAATGAAGCTTTGACAGGGTATTGTAGCTTAGCTCAAATTATTATTTTTTTATAGAACCCCTTGACCAATTATAAAATAATGAAGAGATTTGGAATAAATGGATATGTTGTGCAAATTTTGCACACACACTCTTGATTTATGTAACTTAGTTGCTTAGCCTTAAAAACAACATTAGAATAAATAGCCTTAAAAACAACATTAGAATAAATGTTCTTATTTGTTTTGTAGTTTTACATAGATCCTGCTAAGTTGTTACCTCTGCAGAGATTTTTACCGAAACCTCCAGGATCTGCTGGTAAAACAAGAGGTGGAGGTAGAGGAGGTAAGTAACCTCATTTTTTTATACATCAGACTCCAGTGCCTCAAAACTTGAAAAATTTTTAAGTCTGAGAATATTTTTAACTTCTAAGGTAACTTCAGTCTAAGTCTTTGAAAGCAATGATGTCACAATCAGTTAAGAATTTTCTCAGACTTAAGTATTTTTTCAAGCTTTGTGGTGCTGGGGCCAGTCTTTTAAGATGTATTGTGGTATTCCACTGCCTGTCCAATTACATGTAGGACACAAGCTCAAAATCTTCAAAAAGCAATTTGATAAATCATTAGTACTATATTTTACATTCTTGAAAGAAAGCTCTATGATGCTTTTAAATTTTTAGCTCACCTGGTCAAAGGCCATGTGAGCTATTGCCATCACCTGGCATCCGTTGTCGTCGTTGTCCGTCGTCGTTAACAATTTTTCAAAGCTCTTCTCCTCTGAAACTACTTGACCAATTGGAATTAAACTTGGTATGAATTTTCATTAGGGTATCCTGCATAGAACTGATGTGGGGATTTTTGATCTGTTGAAAAACATGGCCTCCGTTACTAAAAATAGAACATAGGGGTCAGACAGTAGGTTTTCACATAAATCTCCAAAACAGGTTTAGCCAAATTCTGACAGAGTAAAAGTGTTCAGCATGATGAGATCTACCTGTGGTCAAATTTTCATTTTAATCTATTAAGCCATGTTGGAGTTACTGCCCTTTTCCTACGTTTTTTGCTATTTTTTTTATGTTATTTCTTTCAAAAATCTCCTGACACTCCTTGACCAATTGGAACCAAACTTGGTATGTATCTTTCATAGAGCTGATGTGGGGATTTTTTATCAGTTGAAAAACATGGCCGCCGTTACTAAAAATAGAATATAGGGGTCAGACAGTAGTTTTTCGCATATATCTCCGAAACGGTTAGGTTTAGCCATCTGTGGTCAAATTTTGATCTATTAAGCCATGTTGGAGTTATTGCCCTTTTTCATTGTTTTTTGCTATTTTTAATGTTATTTCTTTCAAAAATCATCTCCTCTGATACTATTTTACCAACTGAAACAAAACTCGGTATAAGTGTTTCATAGGGTATTTTGCATAGAATTAAAGTGGGGTTTTTTGATCCATCGAAAAACATGGCCACTGTTACTAAAAATAGAACATAGGGGTCAGACAGTAGTTTTTCGCATATATCTCCAAAACCGTTAGGTTTAGCCAAATTTTTTCAATAGCTGAAATGATCCTTATTTTTAGGACTACAAAAGTCTTCAGGTATAAAATTAGTCAGATGCCTTCTTATAAGAGTTATTGCACTTAACAGGGGAAAATGACTTTTTTTTTTTACAGTTATCAGCCAATGTCTTGAAAACTATGATAGATTTAGACTTTCATTTACTGAAATGATCCTTATGATAAGTCCTATCAAAGTTTTCTTGAGTCCAAATTGTTGTTGTTTAATTTATTGCCCTTGAAAGGTAAAATTCAACAAGGTGAGCGATTCAGGATCCTGGGAGCCTCTTGTTTAATGTCTAGGACATAGAGTGAGTGAGGAGGGTGGGCATAATATGTGCTTTAGCTTAATTGTTTGTTGTCCTCTTTTTATCTAAAAAGACCTGTGATAACCTATTATTTATAGGCTTCTGATGTCTTGCTGAATTTCAGTGAAATTGAAATTTCCAGTGTCATCAAAAGGCTCTTATGCCTTTCTCATAGAAATTTTGTGAACAATTTTAGTTAATTATAATAGTCATAAATTCTACTTTTCCATGAATGAAAATAGTATGAGAGGTCACTGTCATCAGTACTGGGTCAATAAGGTAAACCTGTCATGTGTTTAGAGTTATGTCCCATGGAAAAAAAAATTACACTTTCAAGTGCTCGCACACCTTCATTTTGTTATTGATATTTTGTAATGATATAGGATCTGTAATTACATGTATGTTGGTAAGTACTGGCAGATGCATTGTTATAAGTTTGTTTTTAGGACAACCAACAACGTTCACATTTATGTTCCATAATTCTATATGTGCTGACTCAGGTTTGATCACCCACTGAAAAGTATAGTCAATTAAATGGTGTAGTATTTTAATTATTTACAAGCCCATTGGGATACCATCAATGAAACTTCAACTAGCCCTCCCTAAAAAGAATAAGCCTTGGGATATGGGGTTTTTGTTGATCTCAGAACATCCTGATTTTCACTAACTTCACGAAAGATTTGTCTGGAATATCTTCTGAAACAAAGCATTGTGGTACTAGAAAGTGGTAAAAATACTGTTTGCGCATCATCTTGAACATTAAATATGACAGAAACTGACCTGTAATTTCATTTTATGGTAATTTTTTGTTAATTACAGGAGGAAGAGGAGGTCGAGGTGGGGGTGGTGGATTCCGTGGTGGTGGACGAGGCGGAGGTCGTGGTGGAGGATTTGGACGTGGAGGTGGAGGAGGATTTAGAGGAGGTGGACGTGGTGGCGGTGGTGGTTTCAGAGGACGAGGAGGGGGTGGGGGTTTTAGAGGCAGGGGTAGCTATTGATAGGGATCATGGATTAATTTTTACTACTTGTATAGTGAACAATGTATGTCAGCTATGAAATGATAAGTGTATGAGAGGTGTAAAATGTTATAAATTAAATGAATTTTTGGATACAACTGTGAGCAAACCTGGACTATTGTGAGTCTGATATGATGATTCAGGGATTACAATGACACTCATTACATCTCATCTGTTAGGAATTGAATGGTCAAATTTTGTTGGGGAAATGAAGTAAGGGATTTACCATCAAATTAAAAACAATGGATATTTTGCATACAGAATTGTTATGATAATACACTGTAAAATATCTTTATCATCTGTTTGACAGATATCTACTTGTAGCTGTTAAAACAACAATCTAAGTCATACATGTATGTTTACACATGTCAGTTTTCTGTTTTAAAGAAGCACCTGTTAATTGTACTATTATTTGTTATCATTCTTCAAATTACCATGTCATGTATCATATAGCTTTGTTCTTTAAATTAAACAAGACTAGAATAATGTTTGGTCACAAGTGCTCATAATATTAAATTATCATCTTTCTGAGTTTCCTCAATTTATATGCAATAAGAGAGACCCAATCAGAAGGAAATTAAAAAGTGATGCATTTGTGGGTTTTTGAACCTTCAGGATCAAAATACCTTATGTCGCCAGTTCATCACTGGAACTTCCCTACTGTTTCTGAACAATACACAATAATATGGTATAAATGTAATTGATCCTTTAATATCATTCAATACCTCCTTTTTATCCAGTAAATTTGTTTATGGCAATTATTCAGCTCAATAATATTCTATTGTTTCTGCAAATAATATTAAGATCTAGTCTTCAGATCAACTGAAGATTTAAAGTACTCCTTTTTGGCCATGAGAGATATTTAGTAATAAATTTTAGGGGATTCAGTTCTTGCAGTAATGTGTCAAGAAGTATGGAATGTGTTGAGCATGTGCGATTTAACACATTAATCAGTAAAAGTCTCCATTCTATCATTAATATTTTACCAATTAATAAACTGGAAGTGAATAGCAGTTAATTTAACCAAGTAAAATTGGTGGGAAAATTCAAATTGATAAAAGTGTTTGGTTTGTTCATCAAGGAAATTATTTTCTTAAGCTGAATTTGATTTTATTTCATTTCAATTTCAGTGTAGGATAAATACACTGTTAATATAGTTATTGAATGTAAATGCAAACTTACTTTTGGACAGGTTTAAATATTTGGGAAAAAAAGTTAATATAAAACAAAAGTCTCTGTATCTTGATATCCATTTAGTTGATCATTATAACATCATGAATTTTGTGACCTTAACCTGAAAATGTTGATATTGAAGACATACCTTACATACTTCCTCATATTCACTATATGTACACACCATTTCTCTGTGCTCCTTTTCTTTTTTTTTCTACCCAAACATTTTTTTTTATAAAAAACAGAATGCAACATTATTACCATTGTGGATTTATTATTTTTTTCTTGCCACAGAAAAAAATTTGTTTTTTTTATTTCTCTACAAAGTATAATTAATATATATATTTTTTTAAATATTCCTGCCCCTCTCAATATAAAAATGGTAGGTGCCTCATAGTATATAGGATGTCATCACTTACCTGTGACATCTTTTTGGTTGGCAAAAAATCCATTGAGGCATCAACTTTATATGATCGCAACTTTTTCATTTTTTTTAAAGATAATTGAAAAATTCTTATGGTTCCCTACACTGCCAATAAAACTGTTTTTACCCATGATGTTTAAGTAAATATTCAGTAATAGACTATATGAGGATAAAATTTAACAAATAATTTTATTTGAAAATGAGGTTTACATGTAAATATGGAACGCCTAAACTGTCTGATGAGATACACATTTGTTTACGTGTTGTCAATTTTATATTACTTGCTGTGGTTTTATAATTACATATGGTCATTTTGTATTTGGGTGCAGGACGTTTCGTAATCGGGTCGTTTCGTACCTCAGTTGAGACGTTTCGTACTTAGGTAAATTTCAAAGTGGGATGTTTTGTACCTGGGTTATATGTTTCAGACAATAGAAATTATTTGTGTATTGTTGCAATTCATTTCTTTTTTTCCAAATTACAAAAGTGGTCAAAATAAACAAAGTTGTGAAAAATCTGAAAGATATTCACCTACAGTCTTGTCTGAAACATTAAATGCATTAAGATTTCATATATCTAGGTGCATTTGCCCTTTAAGTTTTCGCCTTGTACTGGCTTATCTGTACTCAAGTTTTCGAGGTGTAATCACTGCTATATTTTTCATGTGATATTTTTTTAATTCGCTTAAAGGTGATCTTAATATTGAAGTAATATTATAAATGTTCAGTCTTATGAATATAAGGTAAATTTATTTATTGGGGTGTGTGTCTTGATTGCTAATTACATCGGATATTGGTATCAGTTGATTGTTTAATACATTCTATAACTAACAACAGTGAATGATTAATTATCATGTCAATGGTGTCAATATAAACAAATAAACAATATAAAGGTATGCCTCAAGGTATAAATAAAGAACTTAGCAAGGTGAATGAGTGTGGTATAAAATACTGGAGACATCAGAGCTCTTGGCAGAGGCCTAGATATTTTGACAGAGACGATGTGCACCTCAGTGATGTTGGACAAATCAAGTTTTTCTATTCTATAGGTATGTGTGTAAGTAAACATCTATGAAAATTGTCTGTATATGTGTCATGTAAAATGTTTAAGAAATTTTGTTATATATGTTCACATTTGCTTATAATGCTTCACAATCTTGCCTTATGTCTCACTATGAAATTTAACCCAGGTACGAAACATTCCACTTTGAAATTTACCCAGAAACGAAACGTCTCAATTGAGGTACGAATCGACCTGGTACGAAACAACCAGGTTACGAAACGTCTAGCATCCATCCTAAACATTTGAGATAACAGCCCATGGAAACAGAAGTTTGGAATTCTCAGACTTTTACATGACTTTTGAACTAAAATCAGACTTCAGAACGGTATTTTGTGAAAAACCTTGCTGTCAGATTGGGGTCTTCTGAATTTGAGTTTCGTGTACTCACATTTGGACATATATTCCACCAAAAAGTAAGTGACACATTAAGGTGAATACATATGAACCTGAAATTGGTAGTTTAAGATAATTGCAAACCTTCTACAAAAAACACCAAACTATTTAAAATTTTCTCCATTGTGTTTTTTATCAGCAGCTTGCTTATGAACTCTGGCATATTTGTCGCTAAATTAATGTTTTATTTGAATATATTTTTTCATTTCGAAAATGACAGTTTGTTTTTATTTCAATTGTGTGCTATATTTTTGTTTTTATATTTTTATATATCAAAAAATTGATTAGCAAAACGAACGAACATTAATGATATGCATTCATTATTGTTCACAGTTGCGCCATGATGAAAATACAAATGTTTTATTTAGCTGGAAGAATTATGATAAATAACTTAAGTGTTTATCATATACCATGTATTTGTTAATTATAATTTGTCTAAATCATGTGCTGTAGTCTAAGTAAATGAGTGCAGTTCAAATTACAGGAGATATAGTACACAAAAAACTTTCTTAAGCCTTATACCTGTACTGTATACATGTTCCATAGTTCATACAAACATTTTTATAAAGACATGAAGAGTTGTCCTTGAGTCAATGACTGTTGATTTTCATTTAAATGAAACAGTCTATGATACAAACTTGTTGAACATGATGAGTTGTACAGTTACTTGATTATAGGGTAACACAAACAAAACCTTACAACTTAGAACAATCTGTTATTTGTGTATACAGTACCCCATATTTCATTTTTGAGAACAAAAATAAATTCATGTACAAGGTTAAGGAAACTCCAGTGAAACAAGTATTGCTGAATAGTTGACCAAGAGCAATCAAAAACAATATTTAATGTTCCAATGTATTGTACATGTAAGTCATATGGGAACATTTCATACATAAATTGAAGAAAACTACATGAATTATATGATTTGGAAATTAATCTAAAACATTAACATATACATTTGTATGACCTTATGTAAGACACAATTTTCAATTTTTTAAGAAGTTTATCGTGCTATTTTTTTTACTCTTTTAAGAGATCCATAAATACAAGCTGTTGACTTACATTGTATATCAGTAACTAAAGATAAGGAACTAGTTTTATCAGTCATCAGATTTCTTTTGCACAGTATGTTGTCATGAACATTGACAATTATACCATAGTCATGACAGTATGATAAAAGTCTATCCATGTTGATTTTCAGTATCTCTTTCCATATTAAAAGGAAATATGTTTTGATATTTTCCAGAAAATTTTGGATGCAGCCGTCATGTTCACCTACCAATGATACAAGTTACCAGACAAGTCATACATAACAGGAAGCTCTGTTCAAATGAAGTATGATAATAGATTGTGTAGGTATTTGAGGTTCTGTATACAATATTTTTATGCCTTGTTTTTTGGAGAAAAAAAATTAATATTGATTTGGGGAGTTCCAAAGGTAGGAACCACCTCTTTTGTTGGGAAATGTTGGAAGTAATGTGGAAAAATTTTGCAAAAATGAGGAAATTAATAGCTTGGACCCCACTTTCAAAGTCTGTTGATTGTTCACTATAAACTCTCATTAGTCAATTTATTTTACAAATGTATTTGTATTATTTCTACATATGTAATGTAGATAGATCCCATATGTGTTTATCGCTTAAAATGTAGCACTACAGTTCCCATGGCACTTGACTGAAGATTTTTTAACATAGACCTAATATTTTAACATAATGGGATGTTTTGTTTGAAGAAAAAAAAACATCCAATGAGCCATATAATGTAGGGTTTACTTATATAGAGGTCTACTTCAATACAGGAATCATGAATCACAATAACTTTGAATATGAGTATTATGTATATTTATTACTGATTTTTATACTTCCAGGTCATCCATGGCATGTATATGACTGAAAAGAATTCATACATGTAGAATTTAGATGATCTTCAATGCTGTTCAAATCTCTGCTTGCACTGTAATGAAAGCTAATATGAAGCTGAAGTTTGAAATAAAGATTTTCAAAATCACATTTCTTATGCAAATGTACAAGGTTTAAATGTGTTGTGCTTCAAAAGTAAAAGTCACTTTCATACATGTATACAATAACAGCCATGTATACTTCTTGACAGTACCATCCTGGAATACAACCTGGAATCCCTTGCACTGCAAGCTGTCACTCTATCAACTGAGCTAAAAAATTACTTCATTGTTTTCTGTAGATTAGGTTGATTATGGTCTTTTGTAATTAGTTTATTTGTTTTTGGGCCTTTTTATAGATTGCTTAATGGTATGTGGTTTGCCCATTATTGATAACCATGTGGTGATTTCACTTGTAGAAGCTTAATCGTTACTTGCTTGATTTTTTGAATGACTATCTCATTGGCAAACATAAATGGTACATGTATTTAAGTTTTTATACTTATGACTAGTGAGTGCTAAATCTTTCACTGCTTCTCAAATAAGTAATTTTGTGTAACAACTGTTTGGCTAAGCAACTGTTGATTCTGTGAGGTAGCACAATGAAACCGCCTCAAAATGTCCTAATAGTAGAGTAGTATAAAGCAGGATCATTTCATACAGTAAAACATTCTTGTCCTGATATGCAAGAAATAATTGCAATATGCATTGAAACCACAACCAGTCAATGAAAAAAACAAGTTCCATGGGTAAATAGAATAAAATATAAATATTCACAGACATAAAAAATTTTGAAAAAGAAGGATTTATTGTTGAATTTTGAGCTAATCATAATCATGCCATGTACTTGTACCTATAATTTACGTTGCATTGATCTGAATTCATGGTTTCCTTGTATAAATTCTACAGACTGGTAAATTGTGATTTTTTTTTAGTTCACAAGTTTAAGAGAGATGTTGAGGTGAGGATAATCATACCATAAGCTCATGATGCACCTGTTTAATAGGACATCTTATCGAATGATACTTACCAGTCAACTGTGCTGGTAATACCTGTTCATTGATCAGAGGGGTTGGCATCCCTCCTGTTTACCAGAAAATCAGTCATTTTCATGTGTAAATTGATAAAACATGGAAAATAATGTCTTAGCATCACCATCACATTGGCTTGCACCCTTCCTTTTCAAATTGTCTGGAGCCATCCCTGTTAGAGGAACGGAATTCCAACCGCTTACGTTGTAGGAGTAACAGAAACGGATCTAGGATTTTAGATAGGGGCGCACAGTAAAAATTCTGCCAAGCGGAGCGAGGTGACAAATTTTGAGGTTAAATTTGAATTATTATAGTGGGTGCGATGTAGATATCTTTTGTGGTAAAATTAGCGAGAAATTTAAAGTTTCAACTTGATACCGCCTAAATCTACCCCTGACAACCCATGCTTTGCAAATTTTAGGGGGGCGCATGCCCGCCACTCCCCCACCTGGATACGCCTCCGTAACCATGTTGATTTTTATGAGTGGGGGTCGGGGCTAGGATTTCATTTGAAATAGAAAGGCAGGACAATGATGTATGATTTTATATAAATGCAAAGATGCAATAGGCGAAAAAAGGTTCTGGTTTGAATATCTGGGTTGTCTTTGTCCCTGGATAACATTCTTCTTATTACCGTTATAACTGTAGTTCCCTTTATTACTCTTTGAAGCAAAAGCAGTTGAGATGTTAAAGAATATTTACCATAAAAAATTCAAGTCTTCAATTCCAAAACTTGATACTTTGGAAAAGTCTGATCAAAATCAAGCAGAATCACACACAGCTCTTGAGATTCAAGATATTTGTAAGGAAATTGAATCATTAGCAGATAAGTCGAACCAATTTTATTTAATAACTGTAAATGTTTTAGGTCCTGATGTTTATGTTGATGTGTGAACTTGATTTTACCAGAGATCATGCATGTGACAATGAAATAAAATGGTTAATGGTGGGAAAATATGTTTTAATTGGACTGGTGCAATGCTCTGCTTAGCTAAAAATTTGGATCCCCCTTGAAATCCCTGTGGAAAATATGACCCCCCCCCCTTGAAGTTACAAAAAAACTGAACCCCCGTTTTCCACTTACAGAAAAAAATGACCCCCTGAATATATGTACTTGCTTTGTTTAAAATTTCAAATAAATGTCTACGATTTGAATAATATTTGTAAATTATTATCTAAATGATGCCGAATCTAGAGGTTTAACCTAAAAAAAGCAAAGCTGTTATGCACGTGGCTAATTACAATATTCGTTATATTTCCGCTAAGTTTACAGCCAATGAAATGAACATCTCGTTAGCGAGAACACAGCGTAACTTTATATATTTATCGGGTATTGTTAAAGAACCCAAAGCTTTTCCGACTTCTACCCTGACCTCCATCCCACCTTGTGTCCAGCAAAACGTTTACTTCGTACTTGGTGACACCAGCTACAGGCAACGCCGCTTGTTGAAAAAACACAGTGAATATCCCGACGATTGTGGTTCCTTGCAGTCTCTTTGTGGATTTTAAATTTTATAAATTACTTTTTGATTGAATATTCCAGAATAAATTTTCTATATGAAACCAAAATTATCCGACATAAAAGGAAATGAAGGGAGGGGGTGTGGTTGATCACCGAAACTTTGGCTAAAGAATTTTGGGGGTGCACCCCCACACGTTTCATAGCCTTGACGTGGCGTGGGGGCTCTTCCATTATTTACATAATTACTGTATGTAATAGTTGTCTAATATGAACATTGCCTGGATATAGCCTTTCTGTGCTGATCGGGCTTAAAACACCACTAATTAATAAATCTATTTGAACATTACGTTTTTTTCATCTCCATTCCGAATTCATTTTATACTTGCTCTATCCTTTGTTTATAACGAATCTGTCGTGACATCTGGGAGTTATAAATGAGTGATAAAATACAATATTAAAGACTGAAAAAGCTTTAAAAACATATGAAAATGACAAAATAACATGATTAAACTACAACTCGCTTAAAAACAATATTACACACTGAAATTGTCACGAATTATGTACCTCCAGACTTTATGGCCGCCACGTTGGAGAAAAGAAAATGTTGAAGTGACCGTATGTAAATAAATGTCTACAGAAATGCACCAAACACATTTATTTTAGCTAAAAATAAAAGAATATCACTATATAGATACAAAGAAACTTTTATTCAATAAAATAAATCAATATTTCGGTACCAGTCTTTTCCAGACTTTTGTGCTCTTTACCACTCTTTGTTTATAGTAGGACCCCGCAGGGCGAACAAGATTTAGAGCGAAACCACCCAGGGCGAACCGGTAGTAGGGCAAAACCACTCAGGTGCGAACCGGAATTATGGAGAAACAATCCGGATTCGGTTCACTCCCCTTTCCCTGGACTCGGTAGATGACGACATAGTTAGTAGATTGCCTGATTGGAGTTGTAGAATAAAAAAATGTCAGGTAATATTGCAAGAGTAAATATAACATACAACGGAAACATTCTTTTCTTTAAATATTAAATATTTCCCCCACTATCCGGAGCACACATCATGAGCCAGCACTCCACAGTTTAGTTTAGTTTCGCACTTTTGGCTAGGGATGAAAAATGACATGAATGGAAACCGGTAGTTGCTATAGTGATTAAAAATGAAGAATCTATTGTTGATAAAACATTTTCTGAAAAAAGAGGACTTTTAAAAGTATTTTGCAATGTTTTATATATATTCAATGTTGAAGGGGCTTTTTTTCAATGACAATTTGACTTCATTGTGAAAGTGAAAGTAAGTCAATTTTTTACCATGCTAAATTTAATAAGTGGATTACAAAGTGAAATAGCTCAAAATCTAACCGGCGATGCCCATATGAGGAAGGGGTTTTTGAAGGGAAAAGTTTGAACAGTTTCAGGGATTGAAATAAAAATTTCAGATATTTTGCGGGAAATTTGATATTTTTAAACCTGATTTTATGAACTTTTTTGCAAATTTTCGCATATTTTTGCATGGTTTCTATGGTAACCCTATATGCTGTGGGTAATTTTTTTTCAGAAAATTTTTACTGCATCCTGAAGGCCTTGGCTTGAGCTATTTCTAGATATATAGATTTACAGATGCTTGACAATTTTTTAAAGTGATAAATGTTACAAAGCATCAGATTACAAGACCAAAATCAGGCAGTTCTACAATACTGTGGAGTGCTGGCTTAAAGGGAACTGCCTATACCCCTACACATTTAAAAAATTGCTTTACACCTTAGAAACTAGTGTTTTTATGCTATGCTTTGATACAAGGGTTAAAACAATGTAACTTATGGCATGGACCTATGTTGTTGTTAGCTAATAAGTCCCTAGCAACCAAGTATGCAGATTTTTTGCAAAGTTAACAGAACAATCATTGAACTAATTCATGTGTGAATATGGCTCTTGCCATCACAAAGAATGAAATATATTTTTAAAAGCTAAATATTTGCGCAGGTTACATGTAAAATAGTTAACCGGGCAACTTTTAAGTGCACAATAAGCAAAGGTTTAATAACCTTAGACCTGGAGTGGGCGTTTTAGTATTTGGTTTTCAGTTCATTCAGATTTCTGTGATTTTTCATGTGATGAGCTTCAAATGCACTATTTTGGCATAAAACCTGTGTTAAAAGCTTACAAAACCCCAAATTTAGGGTTTATAAGTACATATGGGTTGTGATTTTGTATGTTTTAAGTGGAAATTTTCATCTAAAAGATGATTATAGCAAATACAGTGAAATGCATATCTGTACTTAGGTATAAGGAAAGTTCTCCACTAATGAAGAGGAGATAGCCTAGTATGAGAATGCCTCTAAAATTGTTATCAATTGTCCAATTATGATAAATTTGGTATCCTTTTACTCGTAAGAAGGTAAGCTTTCAAGAAATAACTAGAAAATTACAATATTTAATATTGCATTTTGCTTAAGCCAGCACTCCACAGTTTAGTTTAGTTTCGCACTTTTGGCTAGGGATGAAAAATGACATGAATGGAAACCGGTAGTTGCTATAGTGATTAAAAATGAAGAATCTATTGTTGATAAAACATTTTCTGAAAAAAGGGGACTTTTAAAAGTATTTTGCAATGTTTTATATATATTCAATGTTGAAGGGGCTTTTTTTCAATGACAATTTGACTTCATTGTGAAAGTGAAAGTAAGTCAATTTTTTACCATGCTAAATTTAATAAGTGGATTACAAAGTGAAATAGCTCAAAATCTAACCGGCGATGCCCATATGAGGAAGGGGTTTTTGAAGGGAAAAGTTTGAACAGTTTCAGGGATTGAAATAAAAATTTCAGATATTTTGCGGGAAATTTGATATTTTTAAACCTGATTTTATGAACTTTTTTGCAAATTTTCGCATATTTTTGCATGGTTTCTATGGTAACCCTATATGCTGTGGGTAATTTTTTTCCAGAAAATTTTTACTGCATCCTGAAGGCCTTGGCTTGAGCTATTTCTAGATATATAGATTTACAGATGCTTGACAATTTTTTAAAGTGATAAATGTTACAAAGCATCAGATTACAAGACCAAAATCAGGCAGTTCTACAATACTGTGGAGTGCTGGCTTAAAGGGAACTGCCTATACCCCTACACATTTAAAAAATTGCTTTACACCTTAGAAACTAGTGTTTTTATGCTATGCTTTGATACAAGGGTTAAAACAATGTAACTTATGGCATGGACCTATGTTGTTGTTAGCTAATAAGTCCCTAGCAACCAAGTATGCAGATTTTTTGCAAAGTTAACAGAACAATCATTGAACTAATTCATGTGTGAATATGGCTCTTGCCATCACAAAGAATGAAATATATTTTTAAAAGCTAAATATTTGCGCAGGTTACATGTAAAATAGTTAACCGGGCAACTTTTAAGTGCACAATAAGCAAAGGTTTAATAACCTTAGACCTGGAGTGGGCGTTTTAGTATTTGGTTTTCAGTTCATTCAGATTTCTGTGATTTTTCATGTGATGAGCTTCAAATGCACTATTTTGGCATAAAACCTGTGTTAAAAGCTTACAAAACCCCAAATTTAGGGTTTATAAGTACATATGGGTTGTGATTTTGTATGTTTTAAGTGGAAATTTTCATCTAAAAGATGATTATAGCAAATACAGTGAAATGCATATCTGTACTTAGGTATAAGGAAAGTTCTCCACTAATGAAGAGGAGATAGCCTAGTATGAGAATGCCTCTAAAATTGTTATCAATTGTCCAATTATGATAAATTTGGTATCCTTTTACTCGTAAGAAGGTAAGCTTTCAAGAAATAACTAGAAAATTACAATATTTAATATTGCATTTTGCTTAAGCCAGCACTCCACAGTTTAGTTTAGTTTCGCACTTTTGGCTAGGGATGAAAAATGACATGAATGGAAACCGGTAGTTGCTATAGTGATTAAAAATGAAGAATCTATTGTTGATAAAACATTTTCTGAAAAAAGGGGACTTTTAAAAGTATTTTGCAATGTTTTATATATATTCAATGTTGAAGGGGCTTTTTTTCAATGACAATTTGACTTCATTGTGAAAGTGAAAGTAAGTCAATTTTTTACCATGCTAAATTTAATAAGTGGATTACAAAGTGAAATAGCTCAAAATCTAACCGGCGATGCCCATATGAGGAAGGGGTTTTTGAAGGGAAAAGTTTGAACAGTTTCAGGGATTGAAATAAAAATTTCAGATATTTTGCGGGAAATTTGATATTTTTAAACCTGATTTTATGAACTTTTTTGCAAATTTTCGCATATTTTTGCATGGTTTCTATGGTAACCCTATATGCTGTGGGTAATTTTTTTCCAGAAAATTTTTACTGCATCCTGAAGGCCTTGGCTTGAGCTATTTCTAGATATATAGATTTACAGATGCTTGACAATTTTTTAAAGTGATAAATGTTACAAAGCATCAGATTACAAGACCAAAATCAGGCAGTTCTACAATACTGTGGAGTGCTGGCTGAAACATTGGAACTGAATGTGGCGTCGGGTAGTTTCGCCCTTTTTCCCGTTCGTCCGGGTTGTTTCGCCCTTTCTGCAGGGTCGTTTCGCCCTTATTGTAGGGTCGTTTCGCCCTCATTGGATATACATGTGTTTATATATACCGAGTAATTGATGGGTCATTTTGCCCTCCTTAGATTTATTTTCCTGTTAATTGGCTTGTGTTGTGACAGGTAAGAATACATGTTTATTCTGTGAATAAAAACTTGAATGTTTGTATAGTAGGGGTTGATCTAATTGTTAAATTGATAGATACTTGTACTGGTATTCCTTTTTCTTTCAAATAAAGCCCATCAGTTGCTGATTCTGAGGCAATGTCACAAGAGATATTTATTGAGAAATGAGAAAATTGGAAGATATTGATAACCAATTATGTCATTATATATCTTTTTCGGCCTCGAGAATAAATGTGATATATGGTGATGACAGAAGAGATTAATATAAGTTCTGAACATTTATTTAAATAATTCATGAGTATAAGAGCACAATTACTAGCACATTGTTACAACAAACTGTTTAAAGAATACATAGAAAATGAAGCATGATTAAAATTTGATTGAGAATAAAAGCACTATTTATATAAGTTACATATAATAACACATAGTAAATGACAGGGATAAAAATACAACATGATCATGGGAATTATAAAAGCACTAATTATAATAGTCACTACATCGTTCAAAAACACTGGATCACAATATCATCAGTCGCAAAATCGGTATATAGGTCCAATCTTCTTGAGGAACGTTGTTGTTGTCATCTGAGTGGAAGGGTCCTGGTACATGGTCCACAGTTCCTTGAGTTTGTCGTCCAGTCGGTTGTAGCGGCGATTGGTCTCCCTCGCAAGGTCATCGCCATCGGAAGCAACACTGATGGCGATGAGTTCAGCCTCCCTTCTCAACAGCGGGATCAGTCTGTATATTCCACGGCCGGAACTGGATTTCTGGTTGAGTCTGGTGTGCCATCCTAAAATGAAAAAAAAAAATGTTAAAATTGCAAGGAAAATATATTTCAAAACCTGAAATGAAAGAGGTTGTTATACATTTCTAGTATATTTAGTTATGTATCCTATTGTGGATTCAAAATTAATTTCTTTTATTAAATTGACACGCTGTCTATGCAGTTACACAATATTCCGAGAGAGAGAGAGAGAGAGAGAGAGATATCTAAATAAATATACAAACTATTCAACATTTGTAGGGGCAAAATCTTCGATCTTTTTTTTTCTCTAAATAAATAAATAAATAAATAAATAAATAGATAGATAAATAAATAATTAAATAAATAAATAAATAAATGTCTACGGAGGATCGAGAGAATTCAATAATTGCCTAGGGGCAAAAATCTCTTACCTTTTTTAACAGAAGAAATAAATACATAAAAATGGAGGGATAAAATGACTCATCACATAAACGAACTCTTTTTAATGTATCATCAACTATTTATTTGTTGTAATGATACATAAACGAATTAGAGAGGGCGAAACGACTCGGGGCGAAAGAACCCAGGGCGAAGGGGAAAAAGGGCGAAACGACCCGGAACCCTGAATGTGACTGTGACAGTGTCAGGCTGAGGCAACTTTAGTGCGAATTTATTGATAAAAAACCGGTTCTAGTTCAGTTTCATGGTTTGAAACTAGTTTTCAAAAAGTTTGAAAAAGGTTTCAAACCAGTTTTGGTTTGGAGATTTTTTCGTAAATTAAAAGTTGATAGATTTATTATGGCTGACATGGAGCTTGTTGATACATTATTACAGTCAGAGGATGATATGTCTTCAACTTATCTTCAATTGATTGCAAATGAAAATGTAATTCTAATGATTAGCATTACAGTGCTCATGAAAAAAAGACAACACTGGAAGGCTCGGGTCACCAATTATGTCGAGACAATACTACTTATTTATAGGATTGACGATTTCCGCGACAGATTCAGAATGAATGGAGATACTTTCGAGTCCTTAGGTACTAAGTTAGCTCCATTTTTGATACATGGGAATCAAAATGGTAACATGAAAACCACAGTGGAAAAACAGTTGTTGATTTATGTCAAATATGTGTCGACACAGCTTACAATACAGACACTTGCAGATATATTTGGAGTGTGTGAAGCTACCATTTTTAATCTGGTGAAATGTATTTCATCTATAATATGCTGTGAATTAATGCCACATCACATTAAGTGGCCAGCTGGGTATAGAGTACAACGTACAATAAATGAATTTCAACAGTTGAAAAGATTCCCCGGAGTACTTGGTGCGATAGATGGTTCTCAAATTCCCATTTGAACGCCAACCAAACATCATGAAAATTACATAAGTAGGAAGGGGTTCCACTCTATTATACTCAAGGCTGTATGCAATACACGTATGCATTTTCTTGATGTTTATTGTGGCTGGCCAGGATCAGTACACGACTCAAGGGTGTTAAAAAAAATTCAAATCTGTTTTCCTTTGCATGCAATACCGACACTGTTTCGTGGTTATACTCATTTACTAGGAGATTCTGCATACCCATTGCAAGACTGGCTTTTTACCTCATTTAAAGATTACGGAAATTTGAATGCTTCTCAGAAATGCTACAATTACATTCACAGTGCTACTCGTATGTCAGTCGAGAGATCCTTTGGTTCCCTTAAAGGGCGATTTAGGCGGTTGAAATATATAGATTTGATGGATATGGAATGCGTAGTAAATGTCGTTTTGGGCAGTTTTACCCTTCATGAATTTTGTTTGGAACACTCTGATAGCTGTGAGGAATGCATTCAAGATGGTGAAAGGGATGAGGAAGAAATCAATAACTTTCAGTATGTTTTGGGTGTCCCAGTGTCTGCCGAGCTAAAAAGAGAACACATCTGTTCTGGTCTGAATGAATAGAATTATGAAAATGTT
This sequence comes from Perna viridis, assembly GCA_037379345.1. Taxonomy (NCBI): domain Eukaryota; kingdom Metazoa; phylum Mollusca; class Bivalvia; order Mytilida; family Mytilidae; genus Perna; species Perna viridis. The sequence continues at coordinate 35,640,097 of CM074514.1, read as the reverse complement.
GAATTATTTTGTTTGAATAACTCTGATAGTTGTGAATAATACATTCCAGCAATGGCTAAACGGATTGTATTTTTTTTCAGTAAACATACAAACCAAAACCTACATACCCCTGGAATCTTTTATTCTTGGGAGCATAAAACATCCTGTTTGTGGAATTATGCAACATAAACAAGAGGCTCTGAAGAACCTGTATCGCTTACCTGAAAGTCACCTAGTGTGTCGTCTGGCAACCTACCAGACACATTTTATAAGGAGACCATAGTTTAACTGGTACTTTCAGGAAAAGATCTTTTTTGTGCTTTTCCAAAAGGGTCCAATGATAGACTATGAAATGTGCTGGTAGTCACGCTTTCTATAGCTGAAGGACCTTCCATACATCAATCCTGTTAGGTTTGGTTCAATTTGATTCAGTCATTTCGGAGGAATTGATCAAAATATGTTTTTTCCAAATGGGTCCATTGTTTAACTATGACCTGCCCTGGCGGCCATGTTTTTTTTTTACTTAACAGAAAGAATTGTGCAATTTTGGTAAAGGACCTTCAATTTATCATTTCTGTAAAGTTTGGTTCAATTTGACAAATGGTTTCAGAGGAGATGATCAAAATATGTTTTCCCATAGGTTCCAATGTTAAACTATAATCAATGCTGGCGGCCCTGTTTTTGGCGGAATAGAAAGTATTGTACAATCTTGGTAAAGGACATTCCATACATCATTCCTTTAAGGATTGGTTCAATTTGCCCCAGTGCTTACAGAAGAGTTGATCATAATGTGAAAAAATTACAGATGGACGACGGATGCCAAATGATGGCCATAGCTGTCACTGACCCTTTGGGTCAGGTGAGCTAAAAATGAACCAGTTTCATTCAAATATCTTGGTGATATTTTTGGGGTTTATTTCTCGCAGCTAATTTGCTATTCAAGAAAATGTGGTCGATACAGTGACTTTCTTTACAATGCTCAGCTGCTGACATTCAAATTACTCCAAAAAAGGTATGTTGCCCAAAGGTTGAAGTCATTACTACTCAAGTTTTATGGTCTACATCATGATTAGTTGATGGCTATGAGACAGCGGTCTCAGAAATGAAAAGATATTTTACTTTGACAGCTTGCATACTTCCTTTTTACCAGATTTACTTACTAATCAGACTAACATGATCAATATGAGGAACAGGAGATGATTACTTGTTGGTGCACCTGATCTTACCCTTGGTTTTATAAGGGTAGTTTTGTTCATATAATTATGTACTTTTTTAAAGGGGTTTTTGTGTCGAGTTAGTGTTTTGTCTCCATTCTTTGTGTTTCCGATGTTGTCACTGCCTTTGGATTTTCTCTTACTTATTGCTGAAGGTTTGATTTCCTTATTACTTCAATGGTAGCGCAAAGTAAGTAAATCAAACAATCTTTATTAGATATGGTTTATATCAGAACAATTGAAATGATAATTCAGTAGAAAAAATAACCATCAATTGCTGTGCAATATCATCAAACACTGAGCTTTCAAAATTAAATGCTTTCTCTAGCATATTTGATATTATTAAAGTGTACCAATGTAATTAATGAAACATTAGTTATGGCAATCACATTTAGACCGGTTGCAATTTCAACTTATATTTTACCTATTCAAAGTTCTATTCTATGTTCCTCAATGCCCTATATAACACCTTTAATTGACCTATTAATTCCCCAACTGTCTCTGGTTCCTTATTGGCTCTAGTTCACATAAACAATTAAGATTGACACAAAGGACACAATGAAGTAGGTGGGCTTTCAATATATTAACATGAATAATTAATTTGAGTAGATGTCAGTCTGTTTACATAAATACTAATGTTTGAATGGACAATTACATATCAATACCAGTATAGTTTGGGGCTTGACAACAAAAGTACAACTGACCTATATTGAATACACAAATTTTAAAAAATCATTAAAAACATATATGCATGTACTGGTATCAATGTAACTAGTGAAAAATAGACTAAAATATACATGTATGTGCTTCCAAATGCAAATAGCTGCGAACTACAATTTGATTTCTACAGGGAAAGGGTGAATTAATACCCAAATAGCACAACCCCTTTTTCCTCCTAAAAATGAAATGGTGATTCCCAAAAACTGTGTAGGGAAGTTTTTTAATTTTTAGTCTATTTTTCACTAGCCATATTGATACCAGTACATGTACATACTATTAAAGTGTGATTGCCATAACAGTCAATGACAGTTAACCAAAGTCAGTTGCACCCTGTAACTTTATCAACTAATTTAGCCATCAACATAAGTTTAGCATCTTCATTTTCCATTTTTTCTTCATGTTGCTGTTTCAGTTGATTTAAGATTGCTTTCTGACTCTCTTTCATTTCTTTCTGCATATCTTGTAGAAAATTAAGTACTTTCTCTTTAGATCCTCCATATTTCTTGCATTTTTTGGTTCAGTCGCCATTGTTAGATATTATGATGGAATAGGGGAACTTTCAGTGCTAGTATCATCACTGCATTCATCAATTGTTGTTTTGGTCAACATTTTTGCTACTACATCCTGGCATAGATCCTTTTAGGATCTCCAGTTTAACATTTGGTCGGTACCCATAAAAATCATTTAATTCCTTGTAAAATGGACATTCTTTGACATCATTTCCTGATCTGTTATTATGATATACTACATCTCTATACTTTTTAGTGATATTTTTCCATTTCTGCTCGCACTGTACCCCACTAACACTGAACGATTGATCAAGTTCATATATTTTTGTTGCAATACTTTCCCACATTGATTTCTTTTTAATTCCAGGTTTTATAAACATATTTTCACTTTCTGTGTGCAATTCAATCAGTTTCAAGACTGCTTCTTTAGACCAAGTTTGGCGTGATGAAGTACTAAAAGTAGGCTAAAAGTAGATGACTGTGATTCATTATCACAGACTGTAGCTACTGCAACTGCATCTGCATCTGGATGAGAAGCACATGCTGAATCTGAAAAAAACAACATTATAAATTCCTTGTAACAAGTGTATTTTATTGGTGAATAAGTAGTTCTAGACACATTCACTTGGCAATCTGAATAAGAGAAAAGCACTGTCTCGCTGGTTAATAGTTAAACAAGAGAGCTGTCAAATTGACAGCAAACCACATTTTCTTTTTATAATTTGGAAATGGGACTGTGCCCCACCCCAACAAACTATTGCAGATAAATTATCAAGCTAAAATGATGCTACCTGGTACTCAACAGTTCTACAGGTATTGTACATACATTTGTACACACCATATATCTAATTGATTGATTGATTGATTAATAGGAATTTAATGTCCAGCGAGCAGTATTTCAGCTACATGTATATTCAGGACAAGAACCAGTAAATCAATTCAGACAATTGTTAAAAGAAATGAATGGGGTGGTAAGGCCAGGGTAACAGTTTTTGACTGCCACTGAAAAAGTAGGGATATACAAGGACTGAAAATTGAGCCGAACGTAGCGGCCCCAAGAGGCGTACTCTTATCGAAAACTACAAGGAATCTTTAAAGTGCATGGAGTGTGGCATTTTCCATACATGGTTTCCCACTATGGTCCACGACCAGGCTTTCCTATTATGACCTGGTTACCCCCAACGAGAGGGATTCCCCCTATCCGCCACCTGGGGACACGCTGGACATCTCTGTGGAAACGAGCCCTGGTGACCCTTACCAGTCCCCAGTGCCATGTTTCTAAAGCCTAGGTCTGAAAACAAAAGGCTCAAGAGCCTGTTTCGCTCACCTGGACCATCACTGACTCTATGACAGTCCAACACATTTTCCAAAAAGACTATTGCAGGAACATCTAGTTGGGCCAGTGGTTTTTAGAAAAGATCTTTGTGAATGTACCCATATTCATATGGTCTAATGTTAAACTATGTTTTCTGGACAGCCATTTTGGATAGCACCTAATTGTATCTTTTAAATTTGTCCATCCAGGGACTATTATGACCGGTTTGAATTGAAATAGTAATTCAAAATAAAAAAGATCTGTAACTGTGTTTTCCCATAGGGTCAAATATTACATTATGTTCTGTGATGGCGCCATCTTGGATGAGGTGCGAAATTGAAAAAAACATCTTATTAGAGGGTACTACCCAAGGACTTTTATGACCAAGTCTGGTTCCAGCTGGCTCACTAGTTAAAGAGGAGAAGATCTTTGAATAAACAGTTTATGCTGGACAGACGAAGGATGCAATGAGATGGCAAAAGCTGACCATGGCTATAGCCAATTGGGCTGAAAATTACAGACCGGACATACTTTGGAAGCTGCCCACCCTAATTCATCAAACCAATTACCAAAGTTTTTCAACACAAAAAGATTTTGCCAAATGAATGACTTTTATACCCCTGCTCATTGTGACTAGGGCAAGAGTTGACAAAGTAATTGTAGGCATAATGAAGAATGGAACACAGTAGTTTGCTGGACACAGAAAGGTGTTGGATAAAGTAATGTGCTGTACAATATAGGCCCTTTCAAATCCTGCTAATTTGAGAAAAGAGTGATGAAAATTTTGTATATTAAGTGTGTAATTTGTAAAAACAATAAAGTTGGCAAAAAGGTATAAGGAATCCGGCAGGTCTTAAAATGCATCACATGATATGGGATACCTATATAAAGCTTGTGACGAAATATCAAACATATTCATAATAGTTGCAGAAATTATTTTGTGACATAAGGACATACAGACAGACGTAAAACAGTTTTGCCTTCTGCTGGAGCGGTTATGTACAAATATTCGATAGTTTTTTATCAAGGAAAAATGTCCCTGTATTATTTTCAATCTCATTTGTTTCTAAAAATCGCTGCTGCAGAAGGAACTTTTAGTGAGCTACATGTAGTCTGGTACATGTACATGTACAAGAAAAAAGCAATTGAAGTCATTTTCTTTGGGGAGCATCAATATATATATATATACATAAACTTTTCCATGAACACAGAGGCCAAATGATGAAATTAACTTTCTTTGCATCTTACCTGCACCTTAAGCATGTTCATTGTCTGAAAAGTGGCAAATAACGTCATCAAAATTTGCCCAATTGACCATTAAGTTGATAAGCCATGGATAATATAATCAGAGTTATATTTTTTTCCAAGGCGGGTTAGGTTCTTTATAACAGTGACAGTGATAACAGCAGAGATACACTTACGTACATCCACATGTTTTTCGAACTTTTTTGTAAAAAACATCATATTCACTTCTTGTAATAAGTAAAAAAATAGAGAAAGACTTGAAAGCTATCAGGAAAGATAATTTAATTTTACTGAAACATAACCTACATGTATGTATTTTTATTTCTTTGGTTTAAGGAAGTGATGAATTTTCTCTGTAAGGACAGTCATTTTTTGTTACTTCTGGGACATGACTTTTTTACATTAGTATATTGGGGAACCATAAGGGTAATTTAGATAAAACATGTAATAACCGTAGAGCTCACACCGCTTTGTGATGCTCGCTATAAACATCTAAATATGTTCAGCATCAACAAATGATGGCAAAATTTAAAATGAATGTTTCGGATAACCGATATTCTTCTTCAGCCTAAAACTAACTAGGTAAGTAGGGCTTATTGATGTATAGCATAGCGCTGTACCCGCTTTAGACCAGGACTTACCAATGAATTATTTTTTCTCATTAATTCCATAAGGAGAAATTGTAGTTTTTTCATTCTGAAGAGTTCCCTACACACTCTTACTTTTTGACGAGTTGTTAATATGATCTATGATCGTTACAAAAATGTTGTGGAGATCCTTCTGGGTGTGTATGGCAGATTTAAGAGGACGAATTAGAGGGAGGACTGGTTTACATTTGTAGTCACTTCGATGACCATTCATGCACCTGTGGAAAGGTTGTTCTGTTTCCCTAACATACTGCAGACGGTACATGGTGTTTCTGGTTTTACGAAATCTATAAAATTGTAAAAATAGTTTGTTTGCAAATTTTAGGGGGGCCCACCCCAGTCACGCTCCCCGCCGAAACCCGCCCCTGAATATCCTGTTGGTTATAATTGTAATACATGTAGGGCACCAACAAAAATTAGAGGGCTTTGTGCACAACTCTGATGTCATTTATCAAAACAAAACTGATTGAATGTACATACTCATTTGAAATTATAGGGGCTTATAGTAATATTGTAAACTACACATGTACATGTATTTGACTGTTACTATAACTTATTTTGTTTATGGCTTTCCTCCTTATTGACTGGCATTTGTATTGTGTAGTGTCTAAAATGTCAACTTCAATAGAGTGCATCCCTCTCTATGCAAGGCAAATACAAGTCCTCTAGAAACTCCAATCTTTTTACCAATGTCAGACTGCAATATAATCAGAAGTGAAGGATGTGTGACACCCATCAAAAAATTGAATCAACTTTTTATTGTCATTATAAAATATCAATCTTTCCAGGTTACTATCAGTGTTTTGAATAATAGATCACAATGAGATCATATACAGGCTTCTGACTTGTTCTGTCTTGTCACAGTGCATCAAAAAATGTTCAATATCTTCATTCTGCTCACCTAACAAGCAAACAGGACTAACTTTTATAAATTTTACTGGTTAAATTCACTATGGTTTGATTGTAGTATATACACTCAAGACAGGAGTTGTGATTTTATATTAGCCTTTCTCATTCGTCATGTGTTGATCCTACTGCCATTGATTTAACCTTCAGAGATTTTTCTCTTTACTGAGATTTCCAAACATTCTTACTGCATGGGCATATTATCCTGCAAGTTAAAACCAAAATTTCCTGGAACATTTTTACATAAATAAACCAACTGTTGGAGTTATTATCTTTTATAATTAACTGTCTGATTGCCAAGTCCTTCTCAATGTTGATTTGATGAAGTACATTGCCAAAGTTCATAAGTATAAGATAGTGCATGAATGCTTCAATCGGATGTTGTTAAGTGAGCATGAAAATGGCAATTTCCGCTGTGTGTTCCAGTAAATTCAGGAGAGTTTTTAACTGTGATTATTTTATAAACATATTGAGTTCCTTCAAATGTCTATTTGACAGAATCACTGAGTCAAGTCCAAAAGGAAGTTTTTGGTGGCAGATGTGTTCTAAAATTTCAGAGTAATTTCCAGATTTAGGCCATTGTATCCATGTAAACCTGTTAGAATATCAAAGGGCAAATTATTCAGATTAATCCTCTTAACTTGTTGATGACGTTCACTGAGAAAGTCTTCAATCTAGTTATCAAGTTGGCCTTTATTCCATAGTATTACATCTTGTATAGTAGCCGTTCATGTGACACTACTTTCAAAAATCTAGTAGAATCAGATCTATCTGTCCTTTCGTGACTAGGCTCTTGACTAAAGTCATCAACTGTTGTTATTAGTTGTGAACCACATGATCTTTTTTTGTGGAAACCCTGTTGAGCATCAGTTAGTATGTTCCTGTAATCTGGATAATTCATGATGTTGCTACATATTATAATATAAATAACTTTGCTTTTTCTGATAGTCTACATTGTATATGCAGTAGCTGTGTGATCTTAGTACTTCCACAAAACAAAAAAATAAATAAAAAATTGACTATTACAGTGATACAATGGGAAAATTGTTTTAAGCACATAAATTATTCTAACCTTTTGGCAAGCAATTACCAAGTGTTAAAGTTGCTGCATCAAAATAAGCTGTGATGTATTTTCTGTTACTTCAGGGATATCAACAACAACATTAGTGGCTGTGGTGAGCACACTTGGTGAGACCAAACCTCCTAACATTATTATACATATAATGGTCAGCATCTGACCTATGAGTTAGTGAGCAATGGAATGATTGGTACTAACTGCATTTTGTATATTAGTACATCTCTGAATGGATTGCTAGATGACATTGATATTTTCTTGCATTTTTTCAATAATCATTTTCTTGTGCCTGTCACTCAACATTCATGATGGACACTCTGACCACATCACAATTGATATCACTGAATCTGCCATGAAACCAAAATGTTCCTTTAAGTGTTCTTCCTCCATATAGTTCTCACATGTTGCAACCCCTGGATAAGTCTGTTTTAAGCCCATTAAAAAAACTTGAATGCAGTTATTTTACAAACATATGCATGAGAAATACCTATGAACAGCTACCTTCATTCTCAACTGCCACAGCTACAGTTGCCAACACGTATCAAGCTTCCTTACTAGGAATTTCCCATGCAACTCAGAGGTTCTCCAGAAAAAAACTCAGTGCTTCAAATCTTTACAGTGTCATCAACAAATTAGCCTAGCAAGAAACACATACAGACATGAGGTCAATCAAGGTACTGTTTGCACAGAGAGTAGAAACATTTAAAAAGTCAAAACAAACTGAGAATCCAAAACAGAAAAGTACAAATTTTGTATGGCACAGCTATAACTGAAGAAAAAACTCTGAAAATTACTGATCCAGGAGGAGACAGAAAAGGAAAAATCAAAATAAAATAAAACATGAAAGAGGGAAAATATAAGTGATAAGTTGAGTCAAACTGTGATAGATGAACCATCTCAAAAGAAAAAATAAATCATTTGTAATATCCTATGTTAGCATTGAGAACAAATCTCCATCAACATCAAATACACTGTCAAAAGCATATAAATCAGTTGAAAATTTAAACAAATTGAAAAAAATTAGGAGGGTTCATCAAAAGAAAACAAATCAACACTAGTAGTTGAGGACACAAGAACTTTCATTGTGTCTGTTAAGTTTCAGTCATTTAGACACAAACCTAAGTTAGGCCTGAAGAATTTAATTGCACAGTGTGATTCAGATTGCTGTCTATTTTTAAGTATTTTACATGTACTTAGCAGGAACAAGTCACAATTGATCAATTCTACTGTCCCTTGTGTGTTGATAAACTTGACTTACAAAGCATTTTATTTATATCTTGACATTGTCATGATTGTGGTTGATATGCATGGACATTAAAAAGATATTAATTATTAAAATTTATTACTGCCTAATCAGTTTATTTAATTGCAGAAATTTGTAAATTAGCCCCACTTAAAAATCCCATTATCTCCAATTGGAACCCCATTTTTGATAGTTTTATAAATGATATTTCTGAACAATTTGTCCAAGTTGATGTGAATTTCCCAAATCATTCCTTTATCTACAAAGGTGTTTAATTTAGGCATGCACAAAATTACAAGTGTCTTCTTTTTATAACAGAAAAGAACGAGTACATGGTGTCTAAGGTGCCCAGTTCTAATCAGCAACTCCTCAAAAACCGCTATAATGCACTGAATGAAATTTGTTGAAACTTTCACTTATTCTCCATCACATGATGCCAGTGCACCTCCTTTTTGGCATCCGTCATTGTTAACAATTTTTCAAAACTCTTCTTCTTGGTACGAATGTTCCTAGCGGTATCCTGCATAGAACTGATATTGGGATTATTGATCCGTTAAAAAAACATGGCTGCTGTTACTAAAAATAGAATAGAGGGGTCAGAAAGTAGTTTTTTGTACATTATATATTCAAAACCGTTAGGTTTAGCCAAATTCTTTCAATAGCTGAAATGATCCTTATTTTAAGGACAACAAAAGTCTTCAGGCATAAAAGTTGTCAGAAGACTCCTTATAAGAGTTCTTGCCCTTGAAATAGGAAAAATGACATTTTTTTAAACAGTTTTCAGCCAATATCTTAAAAACTATGATAGATAAAAACTTTCAATTGCTGACATAATCCTTATGATAAGTCCTACCAAAGTCTTCTTGAGTCAAAATTGTTGGACAACTTCTTGTTAAATTTATTTGCCGTTGAAATATGGAATTTAACCAGGTGAGCGATTCAGGCTCCTGAGAGCCTTTTGTTTAATGTTATTTCTTTCAAAAATCTTTTCCTCTACACTACTTGACCAATTTGACTAGAACTTAATATAAATGTTCCTTGCGGTATCCTGCACAGAACTGTTGTCGGGATTTTTGATCCGTTGAAAAGCATGACTGCCATTACTAAAAATAAAATATAGGGGTCAGACAGTAGTTTTTCGCATATATATCTCCAAAATCATTAGGTTAAGCCAAAGTCTGGCTTGGTTAAAGTGTTTACTATCTGTGGTTAAATTTTCGTTATAATCTATGTTGGAGTTATTGCCCTTTTTCGATGTTTGTTTGCTATTAATGTAATTTCTTTCAAAAATTCCTCTGACACTACTTGACCAATTGGAACCAAACTTGGTATGATTTATCCTTGGGGTATCCTGCACAGTAATGATGTTGGGATATTTGATTGGTCGAAAAACATGGCTGCTGTTACTAAAAATAGAACATAAAGATCAGACAGTAGTTTTTTGCATTTATCTCCAAAACCGTTAGTTGTAGCCAAACTCTTTCAATTTCTGAAATGATTCTTATTATAAGGCCTTCAGAAGCCTTGAGGGATGAAATTGTCAGATGACTTCTTGCAAGAGTTGTTGCCCTTGAAAGATAAGAAATGATCTTTTTTAGCTCACCTGGCCATAGGCCATGTGAACTATTGCTCTACTTGGCGTCTATCTTGTCGTTGTTGTTGTTGTCGTCGTTAACAATTCCTTCAAACATCTTCTCTTCTGAAACTACTAAATAGATTTGCATGAAACTTATAATAATGGCTGTTCCTTAGAGTATCCTGCACAAAATGACTGTTTGGATTTTTCGATCGATTGCCGCCGTTACTAAAAATAGAACATAGGTGTCAGATAGCAGATTTTTGCATATATATCTCCAAAACCATTAGATTTAGCTAGATTCTGACATGGATAAAAGTATTCAGCATGATGAGATCTATCTGTGGTCAAAGTTTGGTGAAAATCTGTTGATCCATGTTGGAGTTATTGCCCTTTTTGGACATTTTTTGCTGTTTTTTATGTTATTACTTTCACAAATCTTTTCATCAGAAACTGCTATACAGAATTCAATGAAAGTTGGTATTTTGTTTTAGAGTATCTTGAACAAAATGACCGTTTGGATTTTCGATTGGTTAAAAACATTGCCACCTTTACTAAAAATAAAACAAGGGTTGTACAGTAGTTTTTTGCACATATTTCCAAAACCATTAGGTTTTGTCAATATCTTTCAATTGTTGAAATATCTTTATTATAAGGCCTACAAAAGTCCATCAGGGATCAAAGTTGTCAGACGACTCCATGTAAGGGTTATTGCCCTTGAGAGGTGAAAAATGACTTTTTTTTACAGTTTTCTGCCTATATCTTGAAAACTATGATAGATAGAATGAAATTTTCAATAGCTGAAATGATTCTTATTATAAGGCCTACCAAAGTCTTCATGGAGTCAAAATTGTTCGACAACTTCTTGTAAGAGTTATTGCCCTTGAAATATGGAATTTAACCAGGTGAGCGCAATTCATGCTCCTGGGAGCCTCTTGTTTTTTTTGGTTTTTTTTTTTTACAGTTTTCAGCCAATATCTTGAAAATTATAATAGATAGAAAGGAACTTTCAATTGCTGAGATGCTTGAGTCAAAATTGTTGAACAATTCCTTGTTAAATTTATTGCCCTTGAAGGACAAACTTAAACCAGGTGAGCGATTCAGTCTCCTGGGAGCCTCTTGTTTTATTTTTCCGTCTGAATTATTTCTGGAGTTTCCTGCTTCAAAGCATACACTTTGTCATTGGTCGACCAATGGGGACCATTTCACACTCCTCTTAAATTGTTGAATGGAATTCTATGAAACTTTCACTTATTTTTTATTACATGATGCCATTGTGCATCTTTTGTTTTTCTATCTGAATGACATTTGGGGTTTCCTAGTGGTACTTAGTTTTTAAGAAGCAGAGTCGGGGGGGTATCAATAAGTGAGATTTGCTCACAATATTTCTAGTTAGGAAAAGTAAAACTTCATAAAACTTAACTTTATGATTAAGTACATGTATATTAGTATAGATCTTTACAAAATTAGTATCACTAGGTTGCATGCTAAACAAGTCAGGCAATTTTGGGGATAATTACTACATCTAGGAAGAAATTAGCGACCAAACTTTATAGGGATAAAACAAAACATTTTTTTCTGGTATCTAGGCAATATAAACATGAGTAAGGTGTATGTATCTCTATTATATTGTATTACTCAGTTCCATACCATAAAAGAAAGGTTTTAATGAAATGAAAGGGGTCAAATAGAGGTCATAAATGAGCATTTTGATCTGGTATGTCTAATTGCATATTTTAAAACTTATTGTCATTTGTTCCAAATCTTGTTTAACGTTTAATAATAATCCATCCTAAGAGCTGTGTCATGTTTGAATATTGCATCCTTTCTTGTCATCTCTGATCAAGGTTGAACATCTGTCAAAATTTGTAAAGAAAAGTTCTCCAATGTTAATTTTTTTTTTAGAAAAATTCTTTTTTTTTCAAGTTTGTCTGATTAACACATTAGTCATAACTATCTTTATCTTTTCAGGAAACTTAACATTCAGCTTCTCAACTGAAAGAGCAAACTTCGACGAGCAAGAAATAAATTCAATGATACAAAGATTAGGTAAGTTTGATTCGCTTGGTATTCAAGTCAAACCTGTCTTAGCAGTGACCTGTATTAAGCAAAATGTGTCTTAAAAATTATGATTAAGATATCTCTGTGTAGTGCTCTCTAAGTTGAATAAAGCTGTATAGAATGACCACCTGTCTAATGTTTGTTTGTTTGTTTGTTGGGGTTTAACACCCGAGCAGCAATATTTCAGCTATATTCAGGCGATGAACATGAAGTGGATGATAAAATGAACATGAAATGATGACGAAATGAAAAATGGGATGGGACACAAGGATAATGGGGTCGAGAAATTTTGATTGCCACTGGAAATAGGGAAAGATGGGTAGGGTCGGGCAATTTAGCCTCCTGTGGCAGAGCCCTATGGTTCCTACTCCGGGAGAATACCACAGTAGGGTTTTTTAACATGCAAGGAACGTGGCATCTTTCCCAACATGGTGCACCACTATGGTTTGCGGTCAGGTTTTCCGTATTATAGCCTGACAACCCCAGCATGTAACACGCCAGGGTACCCCATTCTACCACCTGGGGCACACAACCCAATTGCTCTGTGGGCAGAGCGCCCTAGCCTTCGGCCAGGGTTCTGAGCACTATTTAGTCACCTTTTACGATAAGCTTAGCTCTGCTGCGGGCCTATTCTTTCGACACCAAGACCTGCATGGGGCCCTGTCTAATGTGACCATGAATTTGCTTCTCCTTGGAAGGTCTTTTAAGGCAGGCTTGATTTTATTTTTAGTTTATTCAATCATCTTATTAAGAATAGATAGTTGTGCTTAATGGGACAGACTGTAATACCATAATACTGTACATCATTTGAAAGATGATATCTGAACAGTCAATTTAGAGAAGAACAACTTGACTTGTTCACTTTCTTCTAATGAAAACTGCTATCATTCTGCAAATTATTATTTCCCACTGTCACCAAAGATGAATGTTTGAAGTTCATTTTTACCTTTAACTTTGTTCATTTTTAGCTCACCTGAAGACTGTGAGAACTATTATCATAACTTTGCGTCCATCTGTCATCTGTCTTTGTTACCTTTTTTCAAACATCTTCTCATCTGAAACTACTGGACCAATTGGAATGAAACTTGGCATGATTGTTCCTTAAGGTATCCTGCACAAAGCAATCAAAAAATTTCCTAAAAATGGATCATAGGGGTAAAAAAAAAAACAGTTTTTGTTAATTTATAACTAAATAACCCTTGAATTTAGCAAAATTTTTAATGGGGTGATATTTTTCGACATTGGAAGACGGACATATGCTAAAATTTTCTAATTTATTCATTATCTGATGTAGGAGTTATGGTCTCTGAAACAAAATTTGTTGTTTTTCATGTGTACAATTTTGAAAATCTTCTTTTCCGAAACCATGCTACAAAATTTAATGAAAGTTGGTGTAATTGTTTCATAGGGTATTCTGCACAAACTGTTTGTGTGACATTTTTCATTGGTAGAAAAATATGGCAGTCATTACTAAATGTGAACATAAGTGTCAAATTGCTTTTTTGCTATTTTTTCATCAATTATGAAGAATAATGAAGATGAAAGCTACTCATAAGATAAACATGATATTCTCAGTTGACTGGCAGTATTAAAAATTTTTTTGGCAGCCATTTTGCAGTCATTTTCACCATTTGCTCAGATTTTTGGTTTCGTAGGAAACATGGTATTTTAAGTTGAATGGTGATGATGAAAATTTTTTCTGGATGGCCATTTTCCCACTAATTTTTATACTTGCTTTGATTTCAATGATATTTGCTTTATATAGAATGGTGTCTTGTGTGAAAATGTTGTATAGCCATAATTTAACTTCATTTTATGTTCTTTCTCTGCAAATGTATAATGGGCTAATGCACCCGACACCTGGTGCGATAACAGGGCATATGGGGACCCCTGACCTTAATTTTTTCCAGAGGTTCTAAAAACTCTTTAAATGCATTTCCAACATTTTACAGTGCTTAGGTACTCAGTTGAACTTACAGCATTTATCAAAATTCAAAATATGCTCTTTCCCAGCTATTTTTTTTTTGTCAAACATGGTTATAGCATGATACCTTTACTTACTATTTAATAAAGCATAGTTTGCCTGATGAGCGATTCAAGCTCTTTGAGAGCTGTTGTTTTTATACTTGCTTTGGTTTTCGACAATATTTGGTTTATATTAGTAAGCATTGTCTTCTGAGTTGAATGGTGATGATGAAAATGTTGTATAGCTATGATTTAAATTCATTGTATACTCTTTTTAAGCAAAAATATAGTTGACTAATCCCCCCTGATCTGGTAGCAAAACAGGGTATAGGGGGACCCCTGCTTAAATTATTTCCAGAGGTTCTAAAAAAAAAACTTTGAAGGCATTTCAAACATTTTACAGTGACTTAGGTGCTCAGTTGAACTTTAAGCATTCATCAATGTATGCTCTTTTTCAGCATTTTTTTATTGAACATGCCAACAAAGCATGATAGCTTTACTTAGTTAATAGGGCATGGTTTGCCAGGTGAGCAATTCAGGCTTTTCGAAAGCCTCTTGTCACATTTTGTGAGGTTTAGTATTTCAATAGAAATAAAAGTTATAGAGACATGTTGGTAAACAGAATACATTATATTTGTTTGTTGCTAAATGCTAAACGGTAAGAGAAATTGTCATGTGAAACTCTGTACTGGATCTGTTTTCCAGTATTATTGAAGGACAGTCGTAAGTAGATTTTTTGGTCTATATTTTCAGTATTGAGAGTAGTAACTTTCAACCCTACAAAACAATTTGGGAAAAGATCCATTGGAGACTTGGTGTAACAAATTGTGTCACTCATTTCATTTTGAGAGAAATTTATCAATGTAATAGGGATAATTTGACAGATACATGTGTATAAATTTTTTTAATGTTCAAAAACACATCATCTACTTTATTTGAAAATGAACAACTGTTGACAGTTAAAAATGATATATCCATTATAACTCTTTGCTGACAATGTTTTCTAGTTCAATTATGTAATCATTTAAAATGACTTGATAAGTCATAATAAATTGCTTATGAAAATAACTTGGTTCAGAGTATTGTTTTCTGTGTCATATATTATTGAATAACTGTACAGTAAAATCTTTCTGATAATTGTAGATTATTTATAAAAAAAAATTCAACTTGAAGTATTTTCTTATTATTCAATCTGTTTAGGGCTTGAGTACTAATTGTTGAAATGATCCTTATGACAAGACTTACTAAACTCCTCAATGGTCCATTTTTATGAAGTCTCGTTATCACAGTTACAGCCCTTGAAAGGCCAACAATGACTGTTTGAAAATCATGATAGGTATAAAGTTTCAGTTGGAATTATAATCCTTATTACATGTACAAGACCTGCACAGTTTTTGAGGGTCTAAAATGTAAAACAAGTCCTCATTAGAGTTATTGCACATAAAATACTAAGTGGTTTTTGGCTTATAGTTAGATAAATAGGAAGAGGTAGAAAATTTTTAGTCATGAGATTTATCTGATTTTGATCATAGAAAATAATCACGAATTCATTTCTATTCTAGGAGCAGGCATTTTAAGTAAGGAAGAAAGAGATAGAATGGTGTTACAACTAGCAGCATTATTTCATGCAAAGGACATGATCGAGGCTGTTCATCAGTTAAACTGTGAATCGGGTAAGTAAATGCATATCTAGTTAAGTTGTAATAAGCTAAATCTTCCTTGATTCTGTCTCTTAAAATGTTTCTGATGCATTTTTAAGAGTATTAATGGAAAGTGTAAATTTTGACTTCCATGGCCTGATTAAGGTTAATATGAAGTATAGTAAAATAAATTTGAACTTTTTCTTTCAAGTTGTATACTGGTATTTTTTTAGTATTATCATCAGATCACATAAACAAGGTCAAGTCAAACAATTGAGGCTTGAAAACATTTTGAACTTTTCATAAGGACTGGTATAAAATATAGCTTCTTAAATTACAGCACTTTTAGTTAGAACTCAAGCAAGAATTTAGAATACTGTAATTTTAAAAACTATTGAGATTGAGAAGATCTGTTAGTCCATGCATTATAAGAAACATATTATTTTATTACAAGACACTCTTTCTCTTATTCTTGAAAAAAAAAAAAAAACATAATTTACAACTTTTAAGTTCAAAGTCTCCCAACCTTTCTGCAAAGTAGTATAAAACAAAAAAACCTGTTTGACGATGTTGGGCCATATTAAAAAAAATTGTGTTTCCTACTACCTTATCTTCCCTATTATTTACCTGATTGACTTAGATAAAACAGGTCTAGTAGCCGCTCAACTCTTGTCTGTCCACCTGTCACACTTAGGGGCACCTACTTTGTGTAGTCTGTAAATCAAAAAGAGTTGTACCTATACTACACAATGTACATCATTTATATACAGATTGTGAATATGTGCCTCATATTTTGGAGAAATATGATTACTTTTTTCCCTTCATTTTTTCAAATTGAACATGCAAATTTTCATTACTCTATGTTACTGTATGTAGTCTGTAAATCAAGAAGTATTGAACCAAAATTATTTAAACTTTAACCAGTGTTGTATGTATATTGATGATGTGCACCTTTTATTGTTTTTTTTGTTTTGATTTTTAGCTTGATGAACTGAGCCATATTTTCAGCAATATATGCTATCATTAGTATATTACTTCAGGAAATCAGTAAGCCACAATATAAAAGCTAGATTTTTTATATAGAAAACATATCGGTCCAGTGTAGTGAACATGTTTTTCAACAGACTGAAGGCATGCCATTGGGAACAAATTTCACTACTGGCTGATATATTCCTTTACTCTAATGAGGCTGACTTTATAACTAACCTTATCCAAAATAAAGAGCATCCTTTCTCATTTTCTGCTACATGAATGTACATTATGTGTTGTCTTTTAACTCTCCTAGGTTCAGGGATTATGTATATCACATTTACCAAACATAACTTGAGATAAAGGACACTACAAACACCATGTAGTCAGCCTTATATCTTAACCTACTGTTAGAAATCAGTGGAAAGGGAAAAATATGACAAATGTGATGACTTTTCAGCTCACCTTGCCAAAGGCCATGTGAGCTACATTGTATTGCCATCAATTGGCATCCATCGTCTTCATCTTCTGTCGTCGTTGACAATTTTTCAAAACTCTTCTCCTCTGTAACTACTTGACCAATTAGAACCAAACTTGGTATGAATGTTTTTTGGGGTATCCTGCATAGAACTAATATGGGGACTTTTTCATTAAAAAAAAACAGGGCATCTATTACTAAAAATAGAACATAGGGGTCAGTCAGAAGTTTTTCCCATATGTCTCCAAAAACGTAAAGTAAAGTTTGGCAAAATTCTGACATGGGTAATAGTGTCAGCATAATGAGTTCAGTCTGTGATTAAATTTTTATGTTAATTCATCAAGCCATGTTATTGCCTTTTTAGCTCGCCTGGTCAAAGGCCATGTGAGCTATTGCCATCACTTGGCGTCCGTTGTTGTCGTCTGTCGTTGTCGTCGTTAACAATTATACAAAACTGTTCTCCTCTGAAACTGCTGGACTGATTGAAACCAAACGTGGTATGAATGTTTCTTGGGGTACTTTGCATAGAACTGATGTGAGGTTACTTGATTCGTCGAAAAACATGGCTGTCATTACTAAAAATAGAACATAGGGGTCAGACAGTAGTTTTTCACATATATCTCCTAAACCATTAGGTTTAGCTAAATTCTGACACCAGTAAAAGTGTTCAGCATGAGGAGATCTATCTCTGGTCAAATTTTGGATTTAATCGGTTAAGCCATGTTGGAGTTGCCCTTTTTCAATGATTTTTGCTATTTTTAATGTTATTTCTTTCAAAAATCTTCTCCTCTGACACTACTTGACCAATTGAAACCAAACTTGGTATGAATGTTCCTTGGGGCATCCTGCATAGAATTGTTGTGGGGATTTTTGATTCGTCAAAAAACATGGCCGCCATTACTAAAAATAGAACATAGGGGTCAGACAGTAGTTTTTCACATATATTTCCAAAACTGTTAGGTTTATCCAAATACTTTCAATAACTGAAATGATCCATATTATAAGGACTACAAAAGTCTTCAGACTCCTTTTAAGAGTTATTGCTCTTGAAAGGGGAAAAATGACTTTTTTTTTTATAGTTTTCAGTCAATATCTTGAAAACTATGATAGATTAAAAGAAACTTTCAATTGTTGAAAAGATCTTGTGATAAGTCCTACCAAAGACTTCATGAGTCAGAATTGTTGGACAACTTCTTGTTTTAATTTATTGCCTTTGAAAGGCAAACTTCAACAAGGTGAGTGATGTAGGCTCCTGGGAGCCTCTTGTTTAAGTAAAAAAATTTGTATCACAGAAACGAAAAATTTGAAATTCATAAAAATCAAAAGGGAGCTTATGTCAATAGATATAGACAATTCACCAAAGTTTCATAAAAGTAGGTGAAATTGTTTTTGAGTTATTGTCTGAAAACTGGAAAAGGCCCCCTTTTTTTTAAGTAAAAAAATCATAACATGGAAACATGGAGCTTATGAACAATTCACCAACGTTTCATAAAAGTTGGTGAAAGGGCTTTGAGTTATTGTCCGAAGTGTGGACAACGGACGGACAACAGTATACCATAATACTTCCCATATTAGACTGGCATATAAAAATAGACCATAGGGGTCAAATGCAGAATTTTGACATTAACTCAATAAGATATGCGTTAAACTAAAATCTGGCAAAAGGTCAGATTGTTAAGCATTATGCAATGGACCTACGCAAAAATTTTCAGAAAGTCTCGTTGACAGATGAATGAGTTTGAGTCCGGAAATGGATTTTTTTTTACCGAATTTTACATTTCCAACTTTGAAAATTTTCTCCTCTGAAACAACTGGATGGAATGAAAAGAAGATGAACATAAACCTTCCGAAGAACTTCTTTAACATTCTGTGCGTGGGGGTTTTTGATCTTGCAAAAAACATACTGTTACTAAACAAACTGTTACTAAAATTGCAGAATTTTGCACACAACTCATAAACAGTTTGGTTTATCTAAAATCTGGCAGGGAGTAAAATTGTTAAGCATGATGGGATGGATCCAGTACAAAATTTCAGAAAGTCTTGTTGAAGGGTGAAAGAGTGGGTCCTGAAATGGATCTTTTTTACCAAATTTTACATTTCCAACTTTGAAAATCTTCTCCTTTGAGATATCCAATATTCATACACTTTTGTAGTTAATTACATATATGATTTTAAAGTACACATTCTCAGCTTCATTTTGACTACTTTTAATCATAATACACACAAATAAGCACTTACAATGCATACGTCTAGGTTCAGTATGTTTTTGGTACTACATAGGGGGGTGGGGGGTGGGGGGTGGCCATTTGACTCGGAAGTGGTTAGTGAGACCTTAATCAATATTGGAGTTATTGCCCTTGAAGAGTCGAAAAATGACAATGAGAGATTTATTTGATCATATGAAAACGTGATGGATAACTAAGGAAAGTCTAGAGTCCAGCTTTAAAAGCTAAAAAGTCTATTTTTTACCATGTAAGCAATTCAGGCTCGCTAGAGCCTCTAGTTTTTTTAGTAAGCACAGTTTATGTCTGAATGTTACTCCCATAGACTCCATGTAAGAAAAATAAGATTTGTGAAATAATTTTTAAAAATTCCTATCTACCCACTTTATTTTTTCAAAGGTGTAATAGGAAATAAACTTATATATCGTTGCCTTATACATGTAATATCTGCTAAGAATGAAAAAAGTCACATGTGAGTAGCAGTATTTGCACAGCAAGTCCAGAAATGGTTAAATTCACTAAAATATGAGAAATACCTTTTGATATAATGATTGAAAATTAGAAATTTGTAATCAGGTTAGCATTTTATGAATGGATAATTTCTTACTTACTAGTCACTAAATATACATATAGGAATTATCTCCGTATCTAATCCTCCCAACTCGCCACATACAGATGACAATGATTTAAACATACATCATATCTGGTTACCTGTGTGTGAGTAGCCTCAGTTTGAATGGAATCAAAACAACCCCGATTCCAATTCACAACTGGGGCGGTGGTGGGCAGGTTGACTGGTAAGTAAGAAATTATCCATTCATGTAATTGTAACTTGATTAAATTTCTAATTTTATATCATTTAATTTCTTACTTAACAGTCACTAAATATACATATAGGAATATTGCAGATTTCTAAGCAATCCTACATCACTGGTGGTGAGTTGTGAATTTTCATCACAGTCTCACACATACACAATCAAGTCCATTTGTAACAAAAATAACACATATCTTTCCAGACTGACTTTTATCATGTTTATGGTACTCACAATCCATTTTTAAATGGTTTCAGAAGTCACAAGTTTGTGTGAATCTAATAAAGACAGGAATAATTTGCCGCTTTGATCTTAAGATATTACTTTCCTAAAAGATTAAGTTTTCTTTAAATAATGTAGAAGAGCTCTATGTTGATCTAATAATGAGTTTTTTGTAATAGGAGGAACGAAAATCTTGGCTGTTTCCTCAGTTCTTAAAGCCTTTAGAACTCTGCATCTCCTGAAAGTAGTAACAGCAATTAAGAACACATTCTTGAAAGTTAACTCTTTCAACTCATATTCTCTAATGGTTCTAAGGGATTTTTCTCTAGCATATGTAAATCACATTCAGATATAAGTTTTGTAACTGGAGGTCTAGAATTAAAAACTCCCTTGATTAGCCTCTCTATATAAGGCTGTTGACCTATTGGAAATTTATCTACTGGAGGTAATATGTTTGACAACATAGAACGGTATCCAGCAATAGTTCTCTATTGTAAACCCTTACTGAATAAATCAGTCAGAAATTCAGTGACCTGATTCAAAGATTTTGAAGTGGGATCAATTTCCCTTGCTCTACACAGCTATTGAACTGTTTGAACTTGGAGAAGTAATCTTTCTGAGTTCCTTTCTGCCATGAGGCTGAAAGCAACTCTCTAGCCCCTTCAGAGAAACCTTCTGCTTCGACTTTTCAGTTGCGAGTAGCTGTGCAGTCAGACTGATCATTTGTTGGTTTGGATGGAAAATCTGAGTTTTTGGTTGACTTAACAGATTTGGAACCACCGGTAGCCTTACTGGTACAGCAATTAGCAACTGATACCTGTGTTTTCTTGGCCATAATGGAGCTATTAGCAAAATCTGACAATTGAATTGCCTCATATAATGTAGGACTCAAGTTTAATGCAAATTGGTGGATACGCATACCCATACCTTTTGTCCCAAGGAATTGTCAGAGCTTCTAGTGCAAAAGCCTTTGAATGCTGAATTCAAGAGCAAAAAAACTTTTGTCTGACAATTTTCTGCCAAGGTAAACAAATCTGTTAAAGGACTCCCCCACATTCTGAATTGGGTTTGAACTACATTCTTGTTAAAAGTGTCCATTCTGCTGGTCTGATTTTGGTTCTGCTCAGTTGAGCTACTAAAATATTCTTTTTGCCCATTAAATGAACAGCTTTTAGAAAAACAATGTTATGAGTTGCCAAATTCAAAAGATTCCAAGTCCGATAACACAACTGGGGGATTTTGTTCCCCCTTGCTTTTTTATGTATTGAACCACAGTTGTGTTGTTGGACCTTATCAAAACTGTTTACCTTTTGACTGTTTCAGGAAATGTTTCAGAGCAAGATGGACTGCTTCCATTTCCAGGCAATTTTTATGAATCTTTTTCTGAGACTCCGACCATGTTCCTTGAAATATTTGATTGTTCATGACACCCCCATAACCTGAGGTCGAAGCATCTGTTGTTATCGTGACTGAGGGTTGAGACTGAACCAAAAAATTGGCTTTTCTGCATGTTTGCTCCATTTCCACCAAGAAAGATGAGATAACAAATGTTGAGTAATTGGAATAAGAGTTGATGAGTCTTGGGAACTTGTTTTCCAAAAACAAAGAAGATGTAATTGAATTGGACGCATGAACAGACATGCATTTGGAATAAGTTGAATGTAAGATGCCATCAGCCCTATTAAATGTAGGAATTGTTAGGCTGATGCTGTTTTGTTTGTTGGATAATTGACAGCTAAACTGATCTTTTCTATTCTCCCTGTAGTGGGAAATACTAGACCTTTGTCCAGGATCAGAAGCTTCGTTGGAGGAACACAAACCCAATAGCTCTGATTTCTCAGTTATGTCTGGGTGCAAAGAGATTTCTGACCTATACAAATATACTGTAGGGCTTCCTAAATCTTCATCAAGATTAGGTTCCATTGGTATAAGCAGTCTATGCACCCCTAATGGACGATTATCCGACATAGTTTTTCTATACTGCGTAATAAAACAGTCAAAACTTGATTCTAAATTCTCCATTATGTTCTGCAATTCAACAGTTTTGTATACTCTTTTCTTTTTACAATCTTAACTCGCTTTTCTCGACATTGCTGAGAATTCCAAAACATGCGAAAAACTAATCTCCCGAATTGCTTCGACCGTTAAATGTTTGATGACAGACATTGTTCATAAGAACAAATCAAAATAACTTAGAAAAGTCTTCTTACTAATACTAAAAATTTTAAGAACACATGGGAGAAGCGTGTTGTTTTGATCCCGCCCAATAAACTGAGGCTACTCACACACAGATAACCGGATATGATGTATGTTTAAATCATAGTCACCTGTGTGTGACAAGTTGGGAGAATTTGAAACGGAGATAATTCCTATATGTATATTTAGTCACTGGTAAGTAAGAAATTAAATGATATAATATTGTTATCTGTTTCACTCAGTTAATGTTAGTAATTTTGAAACACTTTTTTTCTGATATATTGTTTAATCAAGTATGCACATTTTATTTACAGACCACTTCCCAACAGTTTCTGAGCTTAAGAATAACCTTGAAAATACTCAAGGTATGCTAAGTAGAAAGAAGTCTTTTGGTAAGAGTAACATATGCATGTACAAAGCATAAATTCACTAAATTGTTTAAGTGCAGTCCATGAACCGATCTGCGCAATGGTTTGACACATCGATGACGGATCGATAACCGATGAGCGGTCACCGATCTGATTGCAGTTTTGTTGTGTGAAATGACGGATAATCTGTTAAAAATAAAACAAATGTAAAATCAAAGTATTAATTGATATTTTAATATGCTGCATTATGTTTGTTTGTGTAAAATTGACAAATAAAACAACGGAATCTGTAAAATATATTTACTGCTCTGTGGTCACGTGATGCGATTACCGATTTAATGGATCTGAGGGCACAAGACCACAATTAATTTTCAAGTGCATTTCAATATACACATTTGAACAGATTAAAAAAATTCCACCGGCGCAAACTGAATAAAACTTCTCTGGCCTAAAGATATGTACAAACAGGATTTTATATATAAATTGTAGAAAATTTTACCATCATTTTCTGAAATTAATACATATAACTCGGAGATGGGGAAAACATGACAAATGAACTGAGTTAAAAGTCCTAAATTTTAACCTTCTTCCACTGAACTAAATCACAACTTTTAGTCAGAATTGATTAATGAAAAAAAATCCCATGTAATTTTAACCTATTTTCTACCAATTAGAGGCAAAACTTCAGCAAATAAGTTTCCAGTAAAAATATGAAAAAATGTGGAAGGTACCTACTACCAAAGTTGGAACTATATTCGTATACAACGAAAACCAAGGGGAATTAATTGTGTTCTCGTACCTGAGTTTGATGGATCGATGATTGATCAGAAACTGGTTGCAATTTTTGTTGCACTGACCGGTTCATGTACTGTAATACATATCCTAATAAAAATATGCATTGAGTGGCATATGAATATGCTTATTTTTAAAATGTTGACAGCAAAAAGTATTGTTTTACATGTGTGAAAATCTCATTACTAAAAATGTTTTTAAAATATTATTCACACAACCAGGAGAGCAGAACGTAATTGACAAGGTTCATCTTACGTTCAAGATAAATCTTGTTATGACCTTGTACATATCTTGACCTACACTTAGAGATGGATGGTAAAGGAAAACTATTGACCAAACTTTACGACAAACGTGATGACTAATCATTCAGAATTGTCAACTTTCCTTTCATCTGTGGCAACATCCCTTCGGCTCCTGCGTATTGAGTGTTCATATCACAACTCATACCTTATGCCAGAGCTTGCCGAAACTACGCAGACTTTTTGTATCTCGCTAGAAGTCTAACAAATAGGCTTCTGGAACAGGGTTATGTTGCTACAAGATTGAAGTCATCACTACAGAAGTTTTATGGTGGTCATCATAAAATCGTGGATCGTTATGATGGTCCATCAGCACCATGAAAACTGATTTATTCAACGGGTCATAGTTTGTCTTTCCTTGTTTGTCTACCCCGGACTTGACTTTTCATGAGCAACTCGGCGGATGTTTCTAGAAAAGCAGAGGACGCTTACCCTACTGGTGCACCTGGTCCATGCTCCTAGTCCTAGTTGCTCATATACTTTTGTTGCTTTGTATGTATGATTTTAGTTACTATATGTTCTTTGTTCTATTTGTCTGTTTTCAATGTCTGGTCTTTGTCCCTGGATTACCGCTATAACCTTGGTTCCCTTGAGTACTCTTATCAAAGTGACGTCAAAGTGACTCGAAGTATCTCAAATGGCAATGTATGTAATATCACAAGTGAGAACTGAATGAATGGTTTTTTTCTAAAGCCTTTTATTTGCAATCTATTATAGAAACAACAGATTTTTTACACTAAGTTGTGTTTGAACAAAAGATCCAAAACTGGATTCAGAAACAGTATCCCCACTCATTATTATTACATGTATTATTATACCATATAGCAATCACCTTGTATGTCCTTCAGTCCACCCAATCCACTTTTCTTCTATTGGAGGTAATGCTTAATTATAATGGAATCTATAAGAAAGTAAGTTGATTGGGTAAATTTCTCACACCAAGAGAAATAAATTTATCTAGTTTAATATCCAGACTTGCCCAGATATTAAAACTATGAAATTTTTTTTCTTGATGATGTGAGAAATTTTATAATTTTCAGGGGCACATAAGGGAAATTTTCATTACAGATTTGTCAGTTTCCATTGGAGAGAATACATAGACATTTGGTATATTGCTTTCACATGATGATTGGTACTGTGTCTCTCAAGCAAATGGTAAAAATATATGCTTTATTAAAAAGCATGTAGGTTGTTTGTTTTTGTGCAGATTTTGTTATTTAATTATAATAAAAAATATATCAGCAGATTTGATGCATTTTGGACAGTGTTTGAGTATTAAGGGGTTAAAGGGGTCACAAACCTAAAAAATCAACCTTTTCACTGACCTGGCCAATAGCCAGGTAAGCTATTGCCATCACTTGGCATTCGTCATTGTCCTCGTCATTAACAGTTTTTTCAAACATCTCCTCTGAAACTACTGAATTCATTTGATGAAACTTAAGATGATTGTTTCTGAGAGTATCCTGCACAAAATTATTGTTTGGATTTTTGATCTGTTAAAAATATGGCCATCATTACTAAAAATAGAACATAGAGGTCAGACAGTAGATTTTTGCATGTATCTCCAAAATCGGTAGGTTTAACCAAATTCTTACGTGGGTAAAAGCATTCAGCATGATGAGATCTATCTGTTGTCAAATTTTGGTGAAAATCTGTTGACCCTTGTTGGAGTTATTGCCCTTTTTGGATGATTTTTTTTGCTGTTTTTGAAAGCCTTCAAAAGTATTCAGAAATCAAAGTTGTCAGGCAACTGCTTGCAAGAGTTACTGCCCTTGAAAGATGAAAAAAGATTTTTTTTTACAGATTTCAACCAGTATCTTGAAAACTATAATAGATAGAAAGAAATTTTTAATCGCTGAAATGATCTTTATGATAGTCCTACCGAAGTCTTCTCCAGTCAAAATTGTTGGACAACTTGTTAAATTTATTGCTTTTGAAAGACAAACTTTAACCAGGTGAGTAAATCAGGCTCCTGGGAGCCTCTTGTTTAATTTGGTCTGATTTGGCAAATTTTTATATGAATTTCAAATTTTGTGCAATATAGTGTCCAACAATTGTTGTGTCCATAATGAATTGTAAGTCCCTATGCATAAGTGTGTCAAAAACAATTATTGTATATTGCCCACACTTGCTCCACTGTTCAGGGTTCAACCACTTGTGTCATATCATGCTTCATTAAACAAAGCTGTTTATTTTTATTTTTTATTTTTTTTTTACATATTCATTTAATGAAATTTGTTTATGCTCTTTTTTCACAAGAGCAAAAACCTACATTGCTAGCAGCAAATTGAATAAATATCTGTTTCAGCTTTATGTACTGTGAACTCATTTAACTTAATTCTTTGAGCTTTTACTTTAAAGAGGAAGTAGATGTTTGTGAAAATTTAACTTGTTTATTTTGTTAGACCAAATGGTTAATGATATAATTAATCAAGAAAATCAAATTCGAGACCAAGCAGTTTGGATTCAACACCTAAATACTCAGATTCAAGACCAAGCAGTTTGGATTCAACACCTAAATACTCAGATTCAAGACCAAGCAGCTAGGATGCAGGAACTTGATTTGCAGAACCAGGCCCTTAGGAATGAAAATGAGAAGCTGAAGAAAATGCTGATTATTTCTTTTTTTCTCATCATGTGCCTTATTGGCTATTTGGCAATATACAGTTAAGGTATACTATAGTATTAGAATATGCAATACTACTGATACTTAATTGGCGGAAATGATGTATTAGGAGAGCCTCTACAAACTTTCCTCTTTTGATTCCATTTGATCATCTGCTCATGCAAGTACGGGAATGGATTTTAACTATATTTGGCAGGAGTGATGTATAAAAGAGCTTCTGCAAAAAAGTCACTTTTGGTATCATTTGATCAAAGATGATGGCTGCCAAATGCTATCCGAGTTTGTGATTGGCATATTTTCAATGATCAACTTCTGTGAAACCAAAGGTGCCAACGTTTTTTAAACTTGATAGGGTTGATGAGATCTATCTCTGGTCACATTTTGGTTTTAATCTGTTAAGCTATGTTGAAGTTATTGCCTTTTTTCAGTGATTTTGCTATTTTTAATGTTATTTCTTTCAAAAATCTTCTCCTCTGACACTACTTGACCAATTGAAACCAAACTTTGTATGAATGTTCCTTGGGGTATACTGCATAGAACTAATGTGGGGATTCATGATTCGTCAAAAAACATGGCCGCCGTTACTAAAAATAGAACATAGGGGTCAGACAGTACTTTTTCGCATATTTCTCTCAAACCGTTAGTTTAGCAAAATTCTTTCCATAGCTGAAATGATCCTTATTATTAGGAACACAAAAGTCTTCAGGGATAAAAGTTGTCAGACGACTCTTTGTTAGAGTTATTGTCCTTTTTTTTGTTCTATTGTTTTTTTGAGTTTTTTTTTTTTTAGAAGTTGTCAGTCAACATCTTGACATCTTGAAATCTATGATAGATTAGGCAAAATTCAATCAGGTGAGTGATTCAACTGCTTGTTTACTGAAGCATAAATACTCTAAGGGTTTTGACATGGAAAAATATGTCAATATAAGCGATTTTTCTTTGGGGTGGGGATGCATATTTTACATTTAACTAGTAATTCGCAAGTGTTACTACAACTTTTTTGGAACCATTCAAAAGCTGAGACATTGGGCTTTATGGTCATCCTATATTTATTTAGCTTCTGTATTCTTGATGTTCTAGGAAGAATTAGATGCAGGAACAATCAAGTTACAGAAGACTTCGCTTTTTGACACACTGGGGGACAAACATAGATTTATACTGAAAAGGAATCCGAGAATATACTTTGGCAACAAATTTTGATTAGGTTATGGGAGGTATAAAGGTACCTGAAAATCATCATTAAGTTTATGAGCTTTGGGGTTCAATATTGACCCTCCAGCCCATGGACTATAAGAAAGATATGTTGATTTTGAACTGGAATAAATCCATTTATTGTAAAACTAGGAAACCGAGCGGAAATCTACGAAATAATCAGAAACTGATGGGCATAGAAGCTGCATGTAACACGTATAAAAATGAATAGTTTATTATGCAGTAATATAATTTTGACAATCCAAAAACAATATACCAATTCCGTTACCCAAGTCAAAGAACCTTCATAATGTCAGTAATTTAGACAAAAGTATAAATATAACACTAAATAATTATCAGTGATAATAATAAAATATCAAATCTAGGCTGGGGTTGGGCTAACAAAAACAGCACCTTCAAGTAAAAGCGTTACAGAATTCACCGTCTAAAAACACTTGAAATACAGGAAGATGTGTATAAAAAGAGCTATAAAGCTTACTGTTGACTATATAAATATTCACAAGTCCAAACGTGGCAAATAAACAGGTCAAGGGAAGACACAGCCGATCCCTGGGACAGTCGAATTTCGAACTTACCAACTTTGTTTTCAGTAGAAACACCAACGTCAGATTGTTGACGACAACGCATGAAATTTCCCGAAATACACTAATTTTGCGGAATAAAAGACGTTCACAACCCTTACTCGACTGACAAATATGCAGAACGAATAAAACATAAATATATACAACAATATTCTGTAACAAGACTAATTTACTCAAAACACGGAATTTAAACCCGCATCTAACCAGTCCTGGTATAAAAATTAATGTACGCCAAAAGAACGATAACTCTACTTTGGCGGAAAATGTAGATATCAAAACAGCGACAGACTTCTGTTAAAATGATAATAATTAATAACTTAAATGGTAAGACAATGCTAAACCATTATCCCTAAGTATATTTTTGTCTTCCCAAAACTGTTATAATTCCCAAAATACTTCAGGATAATTAACATATATGAAAACGTATTTCACAACACATTGAAATCTAATTGTCATATTAAAATGCTTTAAAAAGACTCCCTGTTAAAACTATATTGACCACATATGTATATTTAATAACCAATTCATGTTCATTTTTCTATCCACAGATTTATCTTAACAAAAGAAGATATGTTAATAAGCATGGAACTTCAAAATTCATGTTGCCATATCCTGCATCAATTGCAACAAGACTGAATATATATTGTAGTTGAGCACAATTCAGGTTCACCATGTAAAACTTGTTATTTGTTAATCTTATGATTATTTTTAAGTATTTTGAAATGGAATTATTTATTTTGATATAGGTTTATCCTGTTTCAGGCTTTTGTTAAAATATTTCCAATTATATTGTTTTGTTGGCAATTTGTTATGGACTATGAAGGTTTTTTTTTTTAATTTTTATCTTGTTCATTCCTATAAGAATAACCAACAAACTATTGACATTGAAGCTGAAAATCTAATTGTTTGACCGGTGTTTGTTTTTCCCATGTTGAAATTTTAGCAGCATTGTTGATGAAATATTACTGTGTACTTTTGAGGTGTCTTTTTTTAACTCACCTGGATCAAAGCTTCCAGTGAGCTTATGTCATCGCTTTTCATCTGTGGCCCGTAAACTTTTCACATTTGCTCAATTTCATAAAAACCCCTTGACCACGTTTTACAAAACTTGGCAGAAATGATGTAAGCAAAAGCCTATATAAAATATTTATGTTTAATTCCACTTGATTAAATAAGATGACCGTTAGAAGCCATTTAAGCTTCTGATTGGCCAATTTTCAATTACTCTGAAACCACCGGTGCCAATGTTTTGAAACTACCCCATACAGGTCCGGGAGTCAAAAGAATAGGCCTGCAGCAGTGCTAAGCTTGTCGTAAAAGGTGACTAAATAGTGCTCAGAAACCTAGCCAGGGGCTAGGCGCTCTGCCCACAGAGCAACTGGGATGTGTGCCCCAGGTGGTGGAATGGAGTACCCCTGGTGTGTTACATGTGGTTGTAAGGCTATAATACAGAAAACCTGACCGCAAACCATGGTGGTGCACCGTGTTGGGAAAGATGCCATGTTTCTCGCACATTAAAGAACCCTGCTGTGGTATTCGATAGTAGGAACCTTTGCGCTCCGCCACAGGAGGCTAAATTGCCCGACCCTACCCATCTCTCCCAATTTCCAGTGGCAATCAAAATTTGTCAACCCCATTATCCTTGTGTCCCATCCCTTTTTCATTTCATCATCATTTCATGTTCATTTTATCATCCATTTCATGTTCATTGTCTGAATATAGCTGAAATATTGCTGCTCGGACGTTAAACCCCAACAAACAAACAAACAAACAATGTTTTGAAACTTGATAGGGTTAATGACCTCAATGCTGTCTACCAGCAATTAACTTTTTCGTTTGGGCCAGGTGGCTCAGCATGTCACTGTGGCCACTCAGTTGCCATTGAAACCCTATTGGGAAACACATTTTGCCTACATCTTTGCGTTTACGACCAAACTGGACAGAAATAAGTATAAGGACAATTTTATCATCTGATAAAATTTTAGTTCTACTTGATTAAACAAGATGACCCCCAGATGCCATCTAATGAAGCCTCTGATTGGCCAATTTTCAAAGATCAACTCCTCTGAAACCACATGTGCCAATGTTTTGAAACTTATAGTGTTAATGACCTCAATGCCCTCTACAAACGATCTCCTATTTCGTGTGGCACAGGTGACTGTGGCCACTCAGAGTTGCCATAAAAAACTATGGGGAAAAACATTTTTTCCTATATCTTTGCTTAAACTGAGCCAATGATGACCAAAATTTGCAGAACTAATGATAGGGACAACTTTAATATCTGATAAAAATTTGGTTCCATTTGATTAAACTAGATGGCAGACAGAGGAAATTTAAGCTTCAAATAATCACATGATATGACCGCATGATTTCAAATTCTCAGGGTGAGTAATTCAGGCTCTCTAGAGCCTCTAGTTACATATCATTTTAGATTGTTTGTTTTTTTAAATTATTCTTAAATGACCTCAAACAATAGTTGTGGTTATTTAATGATATGGTGCTGTCAGCATCATCTATAAACATGGTTTTTGCAATAACTTGAATTTAGGCAGTGATTATAAATTTTACAACAAGGCTCTTTCCTATGAAAGGGAAGGTTTTTTTTTTTATTTTTAGAGCTTTTGACTTCAAGATAAAAACCAAGTATTTCATAGAATTTAATATACATGTGTAACTCTGGTAAAGGCAAGTGTTTTGCACATACTATACTAGAAAGGTCAAAGTGGAGTTGAGTTTGGGGATTAAGACTTGAAATATAAGGGAATGAGGGACCAAAAAGAGACCAGAAATCAGCATTTTCCTGATGTCTGAATGATAACTACCGGTAAGTTTAAGGGAATGAATCTCTTTGAAATTGTACCACAAGGTGCCATACAACGAAAAGAAAGCCGGGATTGAATTTGATTTGGGGGTTGTTACTTGAACATCTTTAGAATTTGAAGCTAAAATTGGCCACAAACAGGTATTTCATGATTTCTAGATAATAGCTTGACTATTCTATATTAATGGATCTTTTTGAAATCATTTCATAAGGTATCGAGCCACAAAAGGAAAGCTGTGATTATAATTTCAACTCTTAGGGATCGGGGCGAAAGAAATTGTTAGGAACATACATTTTATGATGTCAGTACAATAACTTGACTGTAATTTAATAGCTCTTTCTAGTTTTTTTAAATTGTGCCTCCAGGTGCCATTCCAAAAAAAAAGGCTGGAATTGATATTTGGGGTTGTAACTTGAATGGTTTAGACCTAAGTAGCCAAATTTGGTCAAAGTTGTATCCTGTGTCAAATATTTAATTGTAATCAAATTGCAGAAGTATGGTGTGTCCTGCCTTGCTCCAATTGTTATGGGTTATACATCTGCAGTTGTATCATGCTGTACTACCAGAAAAGTGCTGGTGGTTTGTAGCTTTTGTAACCACAAAAGACTGTCGGGAATTAATTTTTGGGGTAATGACCCTATCAAAACATTATTTAAAAACATTTTCCTGTTTTCTGGAAAGTAGCATGTGTTAAAGTATGAATCTCCATGAAATTGTACTTAATTGATCCATACTATAAATCAAAGATTGGAATTTTTATGAGGTTTGATTTTGGAAATAAGGATCAAACAGGGCAAAAAAGCATTTTCATGAACCTATGGTTTTGTTTAAGAAAACTGATGAGAACAAGATAACAAGTCACCATCTTGGATTCTTAATTTGTTATTTTAATAATCTTGTTTTCATTTAATTGTTAAGTTTTGAAGTACATTGGGCAGTATTCACATTTTTACATATCTCAAGTATTCATATCTATGCAATCCAAAGATATTCTAAGCCATTTTAACTGTTATAGCAAGATCTGCCATAAATGAATACATGACTGTATCTTTTTAGTGCCTATCTGGTAATATTATTGCAAGAGATTTTATTAACATTACCTTATTAGTGTTTTATATAAAATATTCAAATGCAGCAACAAATATTTTAGGATGACAATTCTAACATTGTCTGTCTCAAATATTTTATACATAAGTTCTTTGTTATATAAAATTTTAATTGTTAATATTTTCACAGAAATTATCAACTGTTGCATTAGAATGGAGATTTTGAAGACTTATATATCATTGTCAATCTTGATTTGAGGGTGGCAAATATCTCTTTACCACCATCAAATCAGTGATTGACACCTCAAAATCTTTCAAGTACAATTTTTATCTCCACATTGTGTTGTGAATTGAATTCATGTATTTCATATTGCAATAACTGGTATATATTTTGTAGTGACAATCATGACATAATAATTATTTTTATTTCACTCTTTTGCTTTATTTGCATTTTAGCTTAACTTGAAGATCACTTTGAATTGATTGACATGTTTAGAGAGCTACATTTTTATTTTTTATGGGAGTGTGAGGAAGAAATTTTCTTTTTATTTTTTTAACAATACAATATTAAATATCCTGTTATTTTTTCTATATTCTGTGTGCCTTTTCTTCAATAAAACTTGGGTCCTGCCTTTTTATTTCAAATTTTATCCTAACCCTGCCCCCTAAAAAAGGAGAAAAAATCAAATTGTAGTTCCCTTAAGGGATTTGTGTAATACTATGGGAATATGTGCAGCATTTTAATGTGATATATCTTAAGAATAATTTTTGCATTTTGTGATAGTTACATAGTTTGTGACAATGGTTGTGATATTAATTTTGTTTGTGTTTACCTTTATATTTAAATCAAACAATATTCTGAATATTATTGAGAATTATTTCATGGTCATTTTTTCTACTCATTCCTGATATACTTTTATGTGTTTCTTTTCTGATGTATTTAGTCTTTTTAGTATTTTGTCATCATTTATGTATTTTTTCTAAATCAGTTGTTATTTTAATCACATGGTGCTAAAGTTTTAATAATAGAAAACAAATTTGATATTTAACTTTTTATATCTGTTAGCTTTTATTGTTATCAATTTAAATTTTATTGTTAGTAAATGGTTATGAAGGTAAAACTTAATTTTCATGAGAGGTTGAATCAGGATTATGGTCTTGACCAGACAGATAACAATGTATGCTACATATGTGGGAAATATATTGCAAGCTCCTAGGTGACTGTCTAAATAATCATGGACGGTTATGGGAGCTTATAACATTTTTGTACAATTTGCTTATCTATATTATGCGGAAATAAATTAATCTTTGTATCAGACTATATTTAGGTTTATTATAAGGTTTTTTTGGGAACTCATTCGGTGGTTACAAGGTAAAGTCTATTTTTGTCTTGGTGTCCAGTTAAAATGTACACACTGGCCAGTGGCATGATTCACGACATTCAGGTCAAATTGTTTGAAAGTGCTATGTTAGTCTTAACATCTTTCTCATTGATATATAGATTTTCTGTTTATGGTCATTTGCATATTGTTCATTCAAATATTTTTATCAATGGCAGATAGATTTTCTATCTATCCTTTTGCATTTTGCTGCTTCTTTTATTTGGATGAACGGTTTTAATCCAATCCTAAGTGGTCAACACAATGCAAAATGGTACAGAATAAATTGTGTTCACTTTTGTACATATGCATACTTTTTCCCATGACATTTGTAATTCTGTCTAAAAAAAAAACTCCCTCTGTAATAGTAGATGCTCCATCCAAACTGTAATCTGATGATAAACCAAAGATGAGTATAGATGTATGCTTGTTAGTTATGATATGCCAGTAGTATTTTATTGTAAACATTGTATTGCTTAATTTTTATGTATTTATTTACTTAGTGTTTAGTTGTAATGTATGTATATGTATTTTATATATTAACAAAATTTATATTTTTGCATAAGTTTACAGGCAGTCTCCATGTCATATCTCCCTAGAAGTTCATTCTGTGTAAAATCGAAACTAGATTTTTAGAAAGCGCATTTTTTATGCAATATAACAAATGTATTGTGGTATTTCGATAAGTAGCTGTTCATTTGTCGTCCAAGTATCATACAATAACTCAATAAAGCTTTGAAGAATTTCTCTTGTTGTTGGAGAGGGAACACTCTGCTTGCATGCTTGCATACCCTATGGTGCACCTGGTCCATGTTCCCAGTTTTTAGTGACATCTGAATTGCTCATTTGCTTTTGTAACTTTATATGTATGATTTTAGTAACTTTATGTTCTTTGTTGTGTGTGTCTGTTTTCTATGTCTGGTTTTTGTCCCTGGATTGCATTCTCTTGATTACCGCTATAACCTTGATTCCCTTGGTTGCTCTTTTAACGGTAATTTGATTTTAAGACTGTAAAACGGGACGTGTATCTTGTTTTTTATCAACTTACAATTTCAAATTCTCTACCCAGTGGATGTAAAATTACTCAGATTTAGGCAAGATGTTCTGAATGATTCTCTCAAGATATTTAATCTGTTTACCTTTCATGACAAAGACTATTGTTGTACAAGTTTCGTTTTTATGTAGCCACAAAAATCGTCATAAAAGTGTATGGTGCTGTCCTCACATATGTCTCATCGTCTATAGACACTTGGTTACTTGTGCCGTTACTTGAACATGAGGTGATCTTTATATAATTTTATTTCAATGTTCGAAACCATAAAAGGAAGGTTGGTAATGATTTTAGAGGTTATGGCCAATACCTTTTTGGAAGGGGTAAAACATACATTTTATAGAATTTTATTATATAACTCTAGTATAAGCAATTGTATGTCTATGATGTTGTTCCACAGTTCCTACTGCGAAGGTTAGACAAGGGTTGATTTGGGGAGTTACAACTTTAACCGTTTAGAAATGAGGGGTTAAACAGGAACCGGAAACAAACATTTTCATTATGTCCTGACAATAATTTGACTTTAAATGAATATATCTCTTTTAAATTGTACCACGAGGTGCCATACCACAAAGGTACACCTGGGATTGCTTTTGGCAGTTGTGACTTTAACCAACAAGGTGCTAAGGACTTAAAAGGGGCTAGAAAAAAAATTATCCTTGTCCGATGACTGGAAATTGTTTAACAAAGTACATGTATCATACAACCAAATGAAGGCTAGGATTGATTTTTACAATCAAACTTAAATGGTACCTCCAAATTTTATACTTCCTTTCCCAACTGTTCAGGGTTTGACCTATGCGGACATACGGTGCGCTCTGTGAGGCATGATACCTGTAAAATGCGAAACAAAATGAAGTGAATCGAAACAAAACGAAATAACAAAATGGTTTACTTTCATATAAAAAAAATAAGGAATACAATAGGTAAAAAATTGAAAAAGTCGTCAAGGTAAGAGAAGTTTTGTGTTGTCTAATATTTTTTGGAATTTTTTTAATTTGCCTATGATTAGGTACATCCATTTAAGAAGAATACCTTAATATTTATGGATGAAAGGAATATTTGTTTATTCCTTGAAATGGGAAGTGTTTGTATTTAGTGTAATGTCCATGTACTCTGTTTCACATATAAACGTAACTACATTTATCCATAAACTCATGGTTTCGTTTTGGCTTGCGACCATATATATTTGTAAATGAAGCTGTATGGCAAGCAAAAGTGGACAAAAATTAGCATTTTCTAATATTAAATAAATGATTTTTTAATAATACAAATTCATTTTCTACTAATTAGATTTCTTATATCACAAAACACTTTTTTAATATTAGATATTGATTTTTTAACATTAAAAAATGTGACTGATTTTGCAATATTTCAAAGTGATTTTCCAATATTACAAATTCATTTTCTAATATTACAAACTCAATTTGTAATATTACAAAATGTGTGATTTGTAATATTAGAAAATGAAATTTTAATAATACAAAATGAATTTTTAATATTAGAAAGTGAATTTATAATATTAAAAAATCTTTTCTAATATTTAAAAATTGATATTGAAATATTAAAAATTCATTTTCTAAAATTACAAAATATTGATTTTGTCCACTTTGGCTTGCAATAAAGCTGCAAGGGAACCAGGTTAAGCTAGGATCAAATGACGATAAAAAACGAACATAATCCAGGGGCACCAACTCGACTGAGAAAATAAACACGTTCGGGAGTGAGCAATTCAGATCATGAACTTTTTAATTAAAAGTTGTAGTATATATAATTAATTGTCTTAATAGAAATCAACAATTACTCTTATGGGGTGATGGATCGTTAATAATGATGCGGAACATAACCAAAAAAAATTTAATACACGTCTAAATATGTTAAACATCACCAAATGATGGTAAAATTTACACTGAATATTTCGGATAACCGATGTCCATCTTCAGCATACATGTAAAACTAACAAAGTTCAAGATCAAAACATCGATTCTGAAGCTGAATCACGCTGTGGGTGATTGAACTTTTATA
Source organism: Perna viridis (assembly GCA_037379345.1). NCBI lineage: Eukaryota > Metazoa > Mollusca > Bivalvia > Mytilida > Mytilidae > Perna > Perna viridis. The sequence continues at coordinate 35,602,902 of CM074514.1, read as the reverse complement.
TCAAAGGCACACATACGCAAATGATAAGGAATCTGAATGAGAACGAGAAGTGGATTTTAATGTGGGAAACAATTAAGAAAAGTCAAATTATAGTAGTACGACGTATTGGTGTATAGCACATAGTGCTGTACCAGCTTTAGACTAGCACAGAACAAAGAATAACACGTTTGTATAATGTTGATTTGTTGTGACATGTATCGTTAATTTGATCCTCTATCCTACATAACAACACCTAGATGAGCAGTCCCGTACTACCATACATCGTGTACTACGATTTGAAGGACTCCTGTTTGGCCTTGAAAGAATTTTAGGAAATTTTATTCAAGAAACATTAAATGTATAAAGTATATCTTGTTTAACACACTCACTTTCAAAATCTCCATCCTATCATTTATATCTTAAATGATGGAAAAATAGTCACAGGAAGTGAAGAGTAGTGATTTTAACCTAGTAAAATTGGCGGAAAAATTCAAATTGATAAAATGTATTTTGTTTTGAAAATATTATGTTTATCAAAGAAATTGGTTTTATTTCAGTACGAATACAGTGTAGGATAAAAAAAAACTAATTTTTGAATGTAAAAGCAAATTGTTTACAGGTTTTAAAAATTAGGAAAAGATGAAATGGAACAGTTGGATGCAGTTTATACTTCAGAAATCAGAAGTAAAGAGTGACATATAGTTTCTACATATTAAGAAAAAGCAATTCTAAATAATATGGAAAACACAAATGTGTGATTACAGTTTTATTTTACATTAGTAATCTTTGAAAGTTTGTTCTTGGTACAATTTTCAGAACAATCAAAACCTCCCAGCGCTAACAGCAATTTGCTTGTAAAAATGTCGCGCAAACATAACATCGGCACGAATTAGCTGTATCGCACAAATTGGTGCAGAACGGATAGCTCACACAAACTTCCCGATTCAAAAGCAAAAAATAATTTTTAAAGTTCTTGATATGTTGAATCAATTTCTGCAGGTGTTGTCCGTTGGTAAAATGGGTTCAAAATGAAAACCATAGGAAGTTTTTGTGCCTACAATTGATGAAATCAAAGTTGCACAAGTCTGATTTCCGGATGTACACCGAACAAAGTGAATACATATACAACAGGCAGTCGAAAAAAACACTTGTTCATTTGAACTTGAAGGACACAGGTCATAAATTGTTAGTAGTTATCATTTATAATTTTATTTTGTCATCATATGATAGTACATTTTCTATAACATGAAACTCTCATTTAACATAGACTAATATAAATACTAAGTTTAAACTTACTGGTAAACTGGCTTAGAAATTATCTGTCGTATAATTTCGAATTTGATATTACTTAATAACGATTCTCAAAAGCATGCGAACTAACAAAATACGGAATATAAACAACAAGATTATTGCCGGATAATATACTTTGAGAAAAACGTGTGAATTTATCACCTAATTCAAAATGTAAAGACAGACTAAGGACAGTTCTAAAGCTAGTTCTACTGGCAGTTCTAAGAGAGTCGGCTCTATTTTAGCTGGCACTAGAACTGTTATTCTAGATCTGGCTCTACTAGGACTATAAAAACAGTTCTCGTGGAGCCAACTATAGTTAAGGAGGAAAGCTTACTGACAATTCTAACAGAGCTAGCCCTACGAAAACAGTTTTAGAGCTGGCTATAGTAAAACTGTCTAGTCTTGAAAATCAAGGGATGAAGGTTAACTTTGATAAAGGAGTCAAAAACCACAAAGAACACGATAATATGGAAAACATTTCAAAATTGAAACTATGAGTACGGAAGGGAATGTTTCATTATGCCAACTGTTCTTATATGAACACTTGTTCCATTTGTTGTCCGAGTACTCTCTGTCCATACTTGCTTCAATTTTCCAGGGCTTTACTTCTGCTACATATCAAATCTGTGTCTCATGGAGCTTTTATTCAGTTTTGATTTGGTGCTTATTGTCTTTCTAAAGTCTTCACAAAATGGAAACAAAACCACAAAATTCAATTAATCTATTTACGTAATTAGTCAGCAATTCAAAACCAGTAATCATTAAACTTGATACTTTTCCTCCCGATACAAAAAAGTGTTCTACCGTCTTTTGAAATCAAAATGTCTTTCGGCCAGGACAAATTTCCGAGTTGCACGAAGGCTAGCCTACATCATAGAGAGTTCACATCAAACAAGTGTAGTTTTTATGACATTTCCTCCCAGAAAAATTACGCTATTTAATGCTGTAACAACTAACCCCCTTAGCATGCCTATTCCTTTATTTATGAAAAAAGCTGTTCCGACAACCCAAGCTGGTACAGCAAATTCGCTGTCGTTCGTAATGTACACTAACCTCCTATTATTATTACACAAAACGAAAGTTAAGTTGTATCCAAGATAACTCCTGTTTCAAAGTTTATAAGCCGCAACTTCGGATTAGCATGATCATTCACGACAATGATATGGTGCTCATCAATATACACTTCACAACTTAACATTCCATCTTCTACTTCGATACATAATTTTCACGACTAAGACCCAAATTAAAAGAAGGCTGACAGCGAATTCCTAACTTTTGGCAAATTTCGTAAACTGGTTCCATCAGTTCGGTATTGAGCTCTCTTGTTACATCTAGTGCAGAGAACCTTGGATAAGCATGACACAGAATCTCGCCTCCAGCTTTTTTTTGGATATTTTCATTTTTAATATGTTGTTCTGTCTTAAGTAGTATGTGAGTTGTCTGTGAAACAATTGAAAGGTCTTCCCCTTGAAAACTATCTCTTTGTACACGTAAAACATTTGGTTAGATACATGTTGAAAACACGCTAATAAACGGGAGATAAACTTCTACAATTGATGATGAAATTCTTCTCAGGGTCATCCTGTAAAAGTTCTAGATGGTCTAAATATGGTAATGATATCCTGAAAGATGACGAAACAGGGTCATATCATAGAAAAGGCTAAATGAAAGCACTCTGTGACCTTTGATCTCGCATGCAAATGAAAGGTCTCTACAACTTCCGGTTCTTGAAATGTAAATTTTCAAACCTTTAGTATGATATTTCGAGGGATATAACTCCCGTATGGTTTGATAACAAAATACGTGTTTATGTTTATTCATTAAGTCCACAGATTGCGTACATCAAACAGTTTTTAGATTTATTCTATGTATCATAGTTTCATTTACATAAGCGATTGAAAGAAATTGTTTTAAAGGGACATATTCTTAAAGATGATAATGAAATCCTTGGCAGGGTCATTTCCTAACAGAACAAGGTGACATGTACATGTTCACCAAGTATGATCATGACATCCTGAAAAATACGTTCGGGGGACCATGTTGATCATGCTGAAAAAAAACGCTAATAAACAGGACGTAACTTCTACAATGGATGATGAAATTCTTCACAGGGTCATCGTGCAAAAATCCTAAATGACTTCTATCGATGGTCCAAATTGGGTAATGATATCTTGAAAGATGACGAATCAGGGCCATGTCAAAGTAAATGTTGGAAATGAAAAAAACGCACTCTCTGACCTTTGACCTTGGGTGCAAATAAAAGGCCATGTGGACCGAAGATCATTGATGAAGGTCCCATGTCTCTACAACTTCCGGTTCTCGAAATATAAATTTTCAAAACTTTAGTATGATATTTCAAGGGATATAACTCCCGTATGGTTTGATAAAATACGTGTTTATGTTAATTCATTAGGTCTTCTGCTTATTTACATGAAACCGTTTTCAGATTTATTATATCTATTATGGTTTTCAAGATAAGACCGATCGAAAGAAATTGTTTTAAGGGGGACATAACTCATAAAGATGATAATGAAATCCTTAGCAGGGTCATTTTCTAATAGAACATAATGACATCTACATATTTACCAGGTACGATCATAATATCGTGAAAGAGTAATCAAGGGAACCAAGGTTATAGCGGTAATCAAAAGAATGTAATCTAAGGACAAAGACCAGACAGGGAAAACAGACATTCACAACAATTAAAATAAAGTAACTAAAGCAAACGAGCAACTCGGACTCCACTAAAAACTGGGAGCATGGACCAGGTGCATCGGTAGGGTATGCGTCCTCTGCTTTTCTAGAAACACCCGCCGAGTTGCTCATAAAAAGTCAAGTCCGATATAGATGAAAGAGGAAAGGAAAACTATGACACGTTGAACAAATTAGTTTTCATGGCGCACACCGTAACGATCCACGAATTCTTGATGACGGCCATAAAACTTTTGTAGTGATGACTTCAGTCTTGTAGCAACATAACCCTGGCCCATAAGCTTATTTGTTAGAATTATAGCGCGATACAAAAAGTCTGCGTACATACGTTATCTCCGGCATAACATATGAGTTGTGATATAAACACTCCATACGCAGGTGCTGAATGGATGTTGCCACAGATGAAAGGAAAGTTGACAATTTTGAATGAAAAGTTATCACGTTTGTCGTAAAGTTTGGTCAATAGTTTTCCTTTACCATCGATTTCTAAGTGTAGGTCAAGATATGAGGTATACTTTACAGTGTCTGTAATATCCTTTATCTCAAGTTTTTTGGGATAGATGCGATGTATCAAATCCCCAAAATTAAGATTGTTTAAAGATAATACGTCATCTATATAGCGGAAACTGAGATTAAAGGATCTAGCTAAACGATTTTCTTTCTTTTGGATCAGATCAGCTATAAAGTCAGCTTCATAAGAGTGAAGGAATAGGAGTAGAGGAGCACAATTTGTTCCAATTGGAATGCCGACCGTTTGTTGAAAAACGCGTCCACCACACTGGACAAATATGTTAAAAATTCCAGCATTTTGTAAACATCTGCTTCTGTATATTTGGAAGATGATTTGGAAGTATTTCTTACAAAGTATGAGGAATCTCTACCAAGAACTATACATTTGCATCTATGTGTACCATCTTTTTGGGAAAAAGAACGATGTATAATGTTTTTAAGTCGAGATTTTAACTGAGTATGTGGAAAAGAAGTATACAGTGTTGAAAAATCATAGGTTTTAATGCTATTATATTCTGATAATAGTTTTGAATTGATTTTCTTAAAAAGATCTTTCGTATTTTTCAGGATCCACATTGAATTAATACCACTACGGGAGTAACAAGTGTTGTGGTAGGACTGCAAAGCCTCTTTTACAGCTGTGAGTATAGAAGTTGAAAGTTTTGAAAGAGGTTGGGTGGTACATTTTGCAGATCCAGCTATGTAACGTTGTTTGTAAGGATTCTTGTGGAGTTTTGGAATCAGTACATAGACGGTAAATCACAGTCATGGTCCTTGGTAGAGAGACCAAAAGAGGATAGCACAGATTTATGGTTTTCCACAATTTCTTCTTTGGAGAGTGTGGTAGCAGTATAGGTCTTATCACTGCTATTGTTTTCTACGTTTACCTCTGATAATAAACATTGGATGTAAAACGTTTTGCAGACCAAAACAATGTTGTTTTGGGCTTTGTCTGCTGGTACTACAACATATTTGTTATGTATAGTAGACAATGTTTTTGCTACATCAGGGTCCTTCAAAACTGATGTAGCATTGGCACTCACTAACCTACTTAAAACTGTCATTCGCTTCAAAATTAAGGACCTCACGGCCTTTAACCACTCTGACAGAGAATCAATGTCTTCTTGTTTTCGTTTTATCCAATTTCCTGCGTAGTCCTCCACGGCATCCATACGAACTTTAACGTTATAATTCCAATTTATGGAGCGCGGTTCACGGTACTTGAGACCTTTAGAAAGGATATTACGCAGAGATTTGTTTTCGATGATGAACAAATCTCCCCTAACGACGTGACCGAAAGGAAGATATTTGAATTGAGAGTTTTTGCTAGAACAGTCTGGTGGTTTAGCCTTAAAGTCCTCAATCTCGAGGTTCTGCAACAGCCTTTTATAACTGAAAATTTTTGGATATAATGGGTGAAGTATAGGAATATGAAATAATTGGTATGGATTTGTCTTTGAAATATGGGAGAATTTTGTTGGTAACGTTTTTGTGATTGAGGATGTTAGCCAAATTAATTGCATCTATACATTTGTTGACAAACGGTAGTGGAAGAAATGATCGTTTTTCTTCATCTTGACTTTTCACACAAACTAGTTTAAAGAGTCGGTGGAAACCAATATCTAAAATTATGGCAAATCTGTATAAGAAAAAAAAAACATCATACGCCAATTTATTCATGACATTCTGTAAACTTATAAAATGAATTAAAAAATGAATAAATGAAACCAAATATTCAAAAGTCTAAGAATAAAGACCAAACAAAGGAAACGGAGACTGTCACAGATCATCTATCAACTAGTATAATTGATAAATGGTTCATGTAAAGAGACTGTCTTCTTAACTGTGACTGTTCTGAGGCTAGCATTTTTAAATTTCGTTTCTCTCAGACATTTTCAGTTTGAATAAATACTTGGATTGGACTTGTTAATTGTATTTTATAAACTTCTACGGTGGAGTCATATGAACTTAATAGATTTCTGGTAAAATCATGGTTATATCTTCAAAGATATTCTATCACTTGGGTTAACACTGATTATCATTTGATGACAGAAGCGATAAAAAGAGGTGGTTCAGGGGATGTGTTGGTATTGGACTTAAACTTTCCCTTTCCTTGCAAATTTGGTCATTCTATTCGCAAAATTGAGCAAATTATATCCTGAATCTAACCTAAATAAATTTCTGGATTAGATCCTAGAACTTTTTTTAACAACAATTCTAGATCAACCATGCGGATCTACATACACGCCCAGATAATATATCTTGCAGTATTTATTATTTAAGATTTATGAAAACTTTTAGCCATATATACTCCCCACATCTTGTAAAGATAAACGAGCAGCTGATTTGTGATCTTTTCATAACCATTTCCATTCAACTATTGATGTCAAAAGTTACAGAAATCAATGGTCTATGTTCTCATTATACTATTTATCCAATGTTACTATTACATAGCGATCTTCTTGTTTCATTTTAGATTATTTTGTTGAATTGATTTTCACACCCTTTCTCTATATTTCATTTATTTGACTAGGGTAGTGCGGTTTATAGAGGTTTCCAACTGTTATTCTTACCAACACTACCTCAGCTAAGTCAATGTACTCAATGTATGGATTAAAAATCAATTTATTTCTTTTTTTCATTTTTTACAAAAAATAAATGAGGTAAAATTGAAAACAAAAGGTCCTGAGTGTAAAACAGGCATCTATAGATAAAGGTAACAACAACATTTTTGAACACTAATCCGTTTCATAATCAAGTCAAGTCAAAAACGAATCTAGCAAAATAGATATTACACCACTGGAGCAGCTGGTACCGCAATGGTCCTGATTTGGTACAGGCATTTGAAACGAAATGGTAGGCTAAATCTAGGTTTTATAGCTCGCTAAACCTCCCAATTCCAATGGGTTGTGACTATACTTGTGCTGATTAAAACGCATGTGCATGCTATTGTCATAATCCGTATATGAACGGTCACATCAGCACAAAGAACATTACTCATTGTTTCAGAAGAAAATGAGTATTTTTCAACTAAGGACTGATATCTAAAAAATAATTTGGTAAGAGACATTTTAAGACACATTTCCTCATACCTCTGATTCAGGAGTCTGTTACGTAGATATCTATGGTGTTCAAGGACATCAGAGTATTTGGTTATTGCTCTTAAGCTATACTTTTATTTATTTTTTATGTTTACAAGTGTGGACACAGACTGGCACTGCCCGAGGGGCAAGTATGGACGCAGACTGGTATCACCCGAAGAGCAAATTTGAACATACATACGATTTGTCTTGGACGCATGTTTGCATTGTCTCGTAAATTTCTCAATTTATTGATATCAATAATTGAATTATGCACATGCTGATAAATATCCATTCCGCTATGGACTGCCATAAGACAAGTCATGTACATATTACAATGCTTCTTACTTGAAGGTGTACTTGCATGGATTTGTTGAACTTGCTATGTCATGTTAAGGATTGGCCATTTCACTTTATAAAGGTTAACTTGATAAAATTTTGGACCCTCAGTCTTTTTTTAGATTAACAGAAACGGATATCTGTCAGTTACATGGATGACCTTTATTTTAAAATGGTAGGGGCCATAAACTCAAAATCAAATAAGAGCATTTCTTCAGTAGTAAAATCATATCAATCATATTCATAACAATTTAGCGGCCATAAATATAAAGTCATCGCACGAAAACCAAATGAATATGGACGACGACACGGACGCCTCCGACGGTGACGCCGCTGTCACCACCATACTAATATACAATGATTTGCGGTGACACTATTATATTAAATATATAACATTCGAAATTCTTAAGAAACAAAATTATAATACCGGTATATGAAGGACTTTAAGACTAAATCCATCGATACTGGCTCACAATTAACAATTTAAAATCGATATTCCAACTTAATCTTGTATCAAACAATTTTAATTAACTTCTAAATAGTTATACACATTTATATCACATGTAAGTACATTCAGCATTTCAAAACACTGTCGTTGACTTTTCTTTAGAATCTCTATTCCATTGAAGCCTGTAAATATTCACAATTTAATAAAACTTAATTATTTTTACGCGTGTAGTATTAATGTCTTGATACTAAACAAAACCGTCATCCTTTTAACAGAAAAGCGATTTATCCATATTTGTCTACCTGCAAATATAAAAAAAGAAAAAGAGTAGACATTTATTTTTAATACTATATAAAAATAATCAAAAATGTTTTTTACATACATGTAGTTGTATATCAATGCCTGCATTTGTTGATTGAGTGTATGGTGTTACTCTACATCTATAATCATATACAGTAAATCTAAATGTGCAATTATTCAAAATCAATGTCTATTGAATATTCTACGAAAAACATCTTCTGACACCACTATGGCTATAAAACATTTTTAAAGAACATTGCATGTGCAATGTATTTTATCTTGCGTGCACATATGTGTACAATATCATAATAAAATGAGCTCAGACCACCACAATCAAAACAAAACAATATCTCAAGCGCAGAATTCCAAGAGATTTGGCTGTAGACTAAGTCTAAAATTATTACAATGTAGTTGTTTAGTCTTTGCATATTTGGTTTTCATTGTATTCTGAGTTTGGTGTCACTATAATGACTTATTTCATTTCAAAATGTTTAACTAAAAATAAATCCCTACCTACCGACCCTACAAAATTTTAGAATGGTGATCGGAAACATAACTTTATTTTTTCCGGAAATGGAGATTTCTCATCAATTGATTGGCATGCACCAATAAATTGACTTACCTATCTGTTTTACATGCACTTGAAACTGTTGATTTTATCCCAAAATGTATTTTGCTGGGTCAAAGATTCAGCAAATGCTGTAGGGTGTACAATATAAGCGTGCAGATCACAAATTGGATCACTAGGCCACGGATCGACATCAAATCTTTAATGAACTGAATGAATGAACGTGGTCAGATGACAACTATAATTTTCCCGAATACACCACATTTACGGGTATCACTATGCACGGGGACTGTGTAAACGCTTCGATGCTTTACACCGTCCGTAAGAGACCCCAAATAATAGCCAAGGGCGTTAAGAAACAACTCAGTCCGGCATGAATTACAAATACCACATATGAGTGCAAATGGGACTAACAGTATTGAGTATATATGTTAGCACGAAAACACAAAAATAAACCAAGTATAGGAATAGTCAGCTGATGGTCAGCGTCTCTCATATCGTGCAAAGGATTGACTAAAACTGTGTTACGTAAGAATTTTGGGACTTTTAGTGGTTTATATCCACAAAGACAGTCGAATTATCAACTCAATTATCTGCTAGAAGCAACGATGTCCTAGCTTTATAATACACGAAATGAAGGATGTAATTGATATACGGAAAGTGCTATCATATTCAACATTATTGTCATAGTGTTATTTAAATAGCAAAATCTCATTTAAAGTGCATGCATTTATTGGAATTTTATTATTTTTATGACAGCACCATTCAAATCTATGTGCTATCTTTTCGTTTTTGCTTCATTCAAAAGACCTGTCTTAGTGCGTTTAACTTTGTTCTTTATCCCATACGCCCTAAAGAGTAATTTTACTATCTACACCATCACAACAAAGAAAAAAAGACTAGCATTGTCTGAATCTTTTAACAGAAGTGTTTAAGCAATACAATTTTTTGTTAACACATATTTTATTGGAAGCAAGAAACTATTGTACAGTGAATTGTTCTGTTCCAAGTGCTGCAGTTTATTTGTCAATACGAAATATTTAATTATCGAGAAATGCAACGTAATATCTTATATAATATCATATAACATATTACCGTTGAATCGGAACATTTGCAGAATCGATCACTTTCAGCCTCATAGTCAGCCTCATATCTTGACCTACACTTAGAAATCGATGGTAAAGGAAAACTACTGACCAAACTTTACGACAAACGTGATGACTTTTCATTCAGAATTGTCAACTTTCCTTTCATCTGTGGCAACATCCCTTTGGCTCCTGCGTATGGAATGTTCATATCACAACTCATACGTTATGCCAGAGCTTGCCAAAACTACGCAGACTTTTTGTATCGCGCTATAACTCTAACAAATAGGCTTCTGGAACAGGGTTATGTTGCTACAAAATTGAAGTCATCACTACAGAAGTTTATGGTCGTCATCATAAACTCGTGGATCGTTATGGTGTATCCATCAGCACCATGAAAACTGATTTATTCAATGGGTCATAGTTTTCCTTTCCTCGTTTGTCTACCCCGGACTTGACTTCTTATGAGCAACTCGGCGGGTGTTTCTAGAAAAGCAGAAGACGCTTACCCTACCGGTGCACCTGGTCCATGCTCCCAGTTTTTAGTAGAGTCAAAGTTGCTCATTTACTTTTTTTACTTTGTATGTATGATTTTAGTTACTTTATGTTCTTTGTTGTGTATGTCTGTTTTCCATGTCTGGTCTTTGTCACTGGATTACATTCTTTTCATTACTGCTAAAACCTTGGTTCCCTTGATTACTCGTGCAAAATTTTCCAATTAAATTTAGTTCATAGTGCTCTGATAATGCATTAATTCAGTTTCACAAAGACAATGAAGTGATTAAAATCATTAGAATTTATTTATTTTGTCCTATTATTATCATTATATGTCATTTAAGACTTCGCTGGTAGTAAGTAGTTTTAAATATTGGCAAAAATACTCAAGCGTCAAATAATACGTCAAACATCCATGTACATGGTCTGAACGTGAAAATTTGAAACAATAAATATGATCAACAAACTAAATAAAATAGATAATATTAAACTGGAGAAGAATAAGACGTAACATGAACAAATTAATCACTATCAATGTGGTTTCTCCTAAAAAAAATCCGAGTATAACATCACGTGTCCCGGAAGTGTAAGTATTTCCTGTTACGCAAGCGGTACCCGGCATATTGCAAGTGAGTATAATCCGGTAAAGGTCGAGCAACAATGATGAAGCTCAATGCAGCTCTCCGACACCAATCACAAAGGAATCCATTCAAGTAGTATGAAGATGTCTAAAAGGTTTCGACAAACACATCTGCTAGCGATCAATTTATTTCACTTTTTTTTTTCGGAAAATCTCACGTAATCAATATTCAAAACGATTTGTTTTATATTAAATTTGAATGGAACGTGTTTTTGATGAAAAAAAAATAAGCGACAAAACGAACGCAACTCATCAAATAATTACAAATAGGACCATAGTTTGTATTATTATCAGCATATAAGAAAAAAAACCTTCATTGCGTTTCTTTGAAGCAGTAACGGAATTATTATCGAGATCATAAAAAAATCGAGACCGTGACATAATATGAATAGACTAAATAAAATAACATTGTCATTCATTTGGAAAATGGTTATATTATCATTACTACAAATATTTTCTAATGTATAAACCGGTATATGCAGAAGAAGAAAAAAAAAGAACTATATATGGAACTTAATAATCTAAAACTTCATTGACATGTATTAAGTGCCCCTCCTTCTGCTGGCACATTAATAATCATTATCAATACCAATGAATGCATTTATATGATTTTCAGTATGATATTCTAAAGTCTATTAGGAACATAATACTAATATTCGCATTCTGAGTTAAAATTGGGTTATATGAATTAACACTTCGTACAATGAATATTGCATAAGTTGAAATAAATTTGCCCAATAAAGGTGAAACGTCCATTGATTAGTACGATACAGTGAAATCTGTTAAAAAAAGAACTAATTTAAGAATAAGTGTTTCGTTCGGTTTTGGCGGGTGCTTGATTTCGAGGTTCAATATAGTTGTAAAACCAGTATGTAGGAACTCATATACAAATTTGGTGTATATACTGTATTGATTTGACAAAAGTTTGTTTTATAAAGATTGCGCTGTGATTGCAGATCTTTGATATTGCATAACTCTGAATGAGAATAATGAATCATCAATTATAACGAGACAATATTCTCATATGGCTCTACAGGCTGCAAACAAGTCCTCAATTAATATGATTCTACTTAGATAAATAGAACAATAACTTATTGTCTGGTTAACTTTGTAAAAAGAGCAATAAAAGTATCAAATCCGACTTTGACCGCTCACATGTATTGATCAGGAACATTTCTTTGTGGCACCTTGTTTAAATTCACCCTTAGTCCTTCGTTTATGGGGAGTGTTTCAGAACTATTGATAAGTTGCAGTATACCACCGATTCAAAGGCATTTGTGTTTTGAAGGATAGGAATGAGAATCGGGAATTGGGAATAGAAATTTTGTGTGGGGAAGGAGAGTTTGAATAGGGATTGTGAGAAAATTATTTTACTAGAATATATTCATTTTACAATTATCTGTAACGTACAAAATAGTTTAAATGTTAAAAAATCAAACATTTAAAATTGAATAAATAATGTAAAAACGTAATACATGTATTAAAAATTCCAGGAGGATTCTTTGAGGAATGGGGATATTCTATGGGAAATGGGCATGCCATATAGTGTAAATGAAAAGCTTATGCCATTCAAGAGCTGTATAGAAGCCTAATTCTCAAACGAGAAAATAATTGGCAGTTAGTTTATTGCAATAAGTCTTTAACTATGAGGGTCCACAGGACACGTTTATTTTCGTCGTAGAAAATTGACGAAGTAAGTATCTTCGGTTTTTCTAGAAATATCCACCAAGTTATTGTTTGGGAGTCCAAATGTATATATGATGAAAGAATGAGGATTTAATATGACGTCATGTCAGTAGCGATAGACAAAACGTTTGAAAAAAGGCATATCCTATACAGCAACATAATCCTACTGTAAACTACTACAGCGATGAAGATCAGTGACAAAGACCTTTAATTTTCCCATATATGGGGTGTTACATCAAGTTAATTGAAAATTGAAGAATTAAAAAGTAATCAAATTTTATGTTTGACTAAGGTAATGTTGTTATTAATCATCGGGTGAAATCATTTTAATTTCTTTCAAATTTTCTTAAAATGCACTGTATAATTGTTACGTTAGAAATCCTAATTCTCCTACATTTTCTATTCTGAAGCTTATAAAATAAAGAAATAATGAAAATTGTACATTTTCCGACATTATGAAACAATCATGTCCGTTATTTCTAGTGAAAAAAATGTCACTAGAAAAGGGGACAAATAAGGTAAAATGCAACTAATACACCATCGTATAACTCCTATAGAAATAGTAAATATTTACAGAGTTCACTAAAATGTCTTCAATAAATGTGATCAGATCTTCAAGTAGCTCTGTCACAGCGTTGTCACAGACTGAAACTTAAAAGCAACAAACAGACAGATAGACTTTATATGCCCCAGATTTACTTGGCAGGTCATAAAAACAAAGTCTATTACACAAATAGCTTTAACTGCAATCAATTAAAAGATAATATACAGATTTTACCATGTAATATTGAATGTAGCATTAAAAACTCTGAAAAATTGATTTTGGGCGGGGAATAAGTAACCCTAGGGACGAATTTAATGATAGCTAGGAAGTAATATTAGACTGATGGAAACTCAGAAGCTGAACATACGATTTGTTTATACGAGCGATTAATAAGTTTCCTATAGTTGACAGTGCAAAGATAAAATTGACGGGGCCAATTTAATAATTTATTTTAAAACAAGAAAGGAATCGATAGAGTCACTGTAAAACATGAATAATAGTTACATTTTTCCATTACCGACACATTGACAGAAATGTAACGAATAATACCAAACAGAAAGGATCTAGAATGTTAAGACTGGATTGGATTATGTGCAAATGAACTCATTGGCCCACAAGAGATTAAAGTGGCTGTCTTTTCACGACTGGAATATTAGCCTTTGATTAAGCGCATTGTTCTATATTATCTAGAATAGTATTTTCTTATTTGGTCTACTGAGAAACCATTAACCGTCGTTTGGAATCACATGAAGCATCGAAGAATTCAATGTACTAGACAGATTTAAGGGTATGGAATGGCGCCATAAAACAAAACCTCACTTATAAAGCTGATTAACTTAAATTAACTCATTCCCCTGCAGTAAAATATTGTTTTATTGTTTTCATATTACTGGGAACGGATTAAGTGCACTCAGTATAAAACGAATCAACAAGGATAATAATTAGTCTTTTTATACGCGATACCCGAGTGACATTGTTATAATGAGATACTGATATTGATGCTTTATTGGATACCAAACTCTCCGTAATGTGCAAGGTAAGTATATTGCACACTTAATTGTCCCTCTATTTTCTCAGCTACTCATTTGGTAAAGTAATAACAATAATTCTCCAGTAACGTAATTACTTTTTCCGATAAAATGTCGATTATGGTTGCGTTGAGTAAATTAAGACTTTATATGAGACGATTTACACCCTACGTAATCCGTGTCTTTCTAGAATTTTTAATAATGCAGACATTTGACATTTGGTTGTACTCTTACTTTAAGATCAGTTCATGCTAGTTACCGATTAAAAAAAATGTACTCATTTCTATCAGTTTTATCAGTTAGGGTTAACTCAAGGCAATACCTATGCTTCATGCGAAGTGTACATGATAGCACTCCCATCAAAAGTGAGTTATGATAATTTGAATCTTTATAAATTCATTGAACTACGGCATGTACACCTATAAGGGGGTGTGGATGGGGTACCAGTCATAACGAATAACGGTAAAAAAAAAGGCAAATTATGGTAGCGGTAACCAAAATATCATAACGGTAAACTAATCTTTGAAAAGGTGTAAACAAACGTTTATATTTTGAATACATTTTGTAAAATTCGTAATACAGATTTCTTTAAGCAGTTTGACAATGAGTTAAACTACTCTAATGATTTTGACAACTGTTCCGCCGAAGATGTAAATTTGTATATCGGCTGCCGGCACTGAAAAGGGGAGGCACGATAGAAAAGATGTTGTTCAAATAACTGAGCATTTCTTCTATGTTCCGCGGAGGACGTATATCGGCTGCCCGCACTGAAAAGGGAAGGCACGATAGAAAAGATGTTGTTCAAATAACTGAGCATTTCTTCTATGTTCCGCGGAGGACGTATATCGGCTGCCCGCACTGAAAAGGGAAGGCACGATGGAAGAGATGGTGTTCAAATATCTAGACATTTCTTTTAAACATCAAGACGTGTGAATAGGAAACATGATAAAAAGGTAAAACAGTCTAGATCGTATAGCTGTGATAAAACTCCATTCTTGATTATGACGATACACAAAAATGCAATAAGCTATCACGGCCTACGGTAATTTTTAAAGTGTAAAACAATGCCAACGGTTCCCAAATTTAAGGTCGTTACAATCACGATAAAAATCGGTAACGGTAAACGGTAAACAAATGCTCATATAACGCTAATGATAGCGAAAAAGTACATTTTACGGCTAACGGTAAACTGCACCTTTTATAGATTTACGTTTACTTCCTGTGGAAAGTACGGTATTTTTTTCTCTTTTAAACTTCGTTCTTTATTATATAGATGACATTGTCCATATATTTATTTTATCAATACATAAAGTCAAATCTGCACAGTTCTTTTACGAAGGGGTGAATGATGAAAACTGAAAAAGCATTAAGACAAGATAAATAACTTTTCATTCTGTTTTATTATAGTTGAAAATTTTCATCTGCTTGGCTTGTTCGAATCATAGTTTCGTTCATCAGCTGAAACATTGTTTTCAAGAGACTGCTTTTTTGGCACCGTGTCAATCATTTTACATAAAGTCATCAACTTTTCGATTGGTATGTTCCATCTCTGCCATGATGATATTTTTTCCCACTCGTTTATAACTTTTTTTATTTAGTTTTAGTATTTGGTGTAGATGTGCAAATGTGAACCTTTTTTTAAAAATGATATTTGATTTTCTGAACAATTTTGTTTTCGCTTTTTTACTTATAATTCAATTACCTTTATCACATTCCTTAATTGGAAATTTAACTACACCATGCTGTAGTGATTTGTTCTATATAGGTTTATCTCATGATAAATGTCTCATAAAAGACACCAGTTTATAAAAATACATTTGTAGAGTAGAAAAAATAGAAGACTGATATACTCTATGTCATCTCTTCATTACGATTGACATTTCCAACTAACGAATTTTCTCGTGAGAGTTGAAACACGAGAAATTATCCTTCAGAAGTTAAATCCTTTAGTAATAAGTATAGGAATGGTAATAAAAGTGAATTATAAAAGCTAGCAATCATAATTATCTATACTGTCCACTAGTTAATTTAATAATTGTATGAGTGACTTTTATATACTTGTAGTTATATGGACTAATCTAGTAGAAGACTCATTTTGTAAAAGTCATCTTTAACACTTCTTGACCATACCATACCATAATTTTAAAAATGGCAAATTTAAAAGATAATTTTTGGCTTAGCACTCAGGAGCACACGCCGATTCTTGGTGAGTTTTTCTGTGTTTAAACCAACTTCTTTTGCGTTTGTTGGTTTGTTCCTTGTGTACTGATCTTCCGTTTTCCCTGGCTTTTGTTGCCCAGCTTGTAGCGAGCGATCGGTATTGTTCCTTTTGGCGGTGATGAAGGCTACAGCCTGCCCGGTGGTGTGTGGGTTTCCTCTTCATTCATTGAAGACCTATGAGTGGCCTTGAGCTGACATTTTTCATCACGCTGGAGTTGCAGTCTCTCTGACATATTCACCATATCTGTTCTCGTTATATTTGAAGAAACGCAATTTGTTACCTTTCCAAATCAGTTATTTGATTAAATATGTCAACCACATATGACAATAAATGGTAATAAATATGATCGATAATGTTATTTAAAATGTAACTTCGGTCCTCTTCATGGACACTAGAGTTTCTACTTTCCAGTTTCTATATATTCTTCTTTATTTTGATTCTATGGTAGCGATGCCAGATGTTGACTTTATTTTTTTTACATAAAAGCTTTTGTGAAAATTGATGTCTCAAAATAGCAGTGTCACATGACGAGAGTTACAGATTCTATTTATATTCTTATAGCTGAAGATTGGTTGTCGACAACGGAGCAGAACAAACACCTTTTTGCTGGTAGTTCACCTGTTCACAATATCATACATAGTAGTAGCTACTATATTTGTTGTTTTTATTGAAATTTCTAATTAATAAGACTGTCAAGTAGACCCAAGATTCATATTTTTTTATTTATCTGTTTTCAAGAAATGAGATTCTTAAATTTTCCTTCCAAGCTACTCATATTGACGCAACCTTTTGAAAAATAGGTTAGAAAAAAATTGCATTATAATTGCTGACCTTTCAATGATGAAATTTAATGTTACCATAACAATAAACATAACTTTGTCATTGCTATTTGTTACCATATCTAACTGAAATATCATATTAATAGTAATAACACATACATATACAGCTACAAATATTAAGATGACTATCTATTTAGTTACACTCCTTTTGATTAAAAAGATTTACTGGAGAATACACTTGGGAACCAACTGGTTGTTAAAACAACGAATAACATAGTTTACTTCACTAATTATAATAAAATTGATTCAGACATTACGTTTTACATTGCATGATATAAGATAAAGAACTACATGTTTGGTTTTTAAGAGTTGTATCTTTTGTCATCTCTTTTATTAGTATTGCCAATGACAATAAACTACTAGAGAAATCGAAAAGATTCCAGCAGTCTAAATTTCTGTTCTACATTCTTGCAAAAAAAAAAAAATCATACCGTCGATCTTTTAATCTTGTTTTGTTTTATAGACTAGCTTCTACTTTCTTCCTATTTCGATTTTTTGTGCTTTTGATTATTTCTTGTTTATTTCTGGATTAATATCTTTGTATTTGATTCTAATGCTGCTGATAAGAGAGGCTACTGTATGAAACATTTGTAAAGCATACCGAATTTGTAATACTAGTATGAGTGGTATATTTGTACTTTACCGATGATTAATATTGACTTTGATATCTCATTGATATGGTCACTGCTCACTAGGCAGCTGTGGTTGTTCGCCACTTTTGAACCCATTTACAATTTATTTTTTACTTAAGTAGTAGTTTTTATAAAAATCAGGCAGGAGATGATTCATGCATGTCAAAAACCCACTGAATTCACTTTTACTTCTTGTTCAGAATTAGTTAGAATATACTACAGACACTGTGAAGTGAACCGCATATCTTGACCTATACTTAGAAAAAAGATGGTAAAGGAAAACTTTACGACAAACGTGATGACTTTTCATTCAGAATTGTCAACTTTTCTTTCATCTGTGGCAACATCCCTTCAGCACCTGCGTATGGAGTGCTCATATCACAACTCATACGTTATGACAGAGTTTGCCGAAACTACGCAGACTTTATGTATCGCGCTAGAACTCTAACAAATAGGCTTCTGGAACAGGGTTATGTTGCTACAAGATTGAAGTCATCACTACAGAAGTTGTATGGTCGTCACCATGAACTCGTGGATCGTTATGGTGTATCCATCTGCACCATGAAAACTGATTTATTAAATGAGTCATAGTTTTACTTTCCTCTACCCTGGACTTGACTTCTTATGAGCAACTCGGCGGGTGTTTCTAGAAAAGCAAAGGAAACTTACCCTACCGGTGCACTTGGTCGATGCTCCTAGGTTTGAGTGGAGCCTGAGCGGCTCATTTGCTTTTGTTACTTTGTATGTATGATTTTTGTTACTTTATGTTCTTTGTTGTGTATGTCTGTTTTCAAGGTCTGGTCTTTGCCCCTAGATAACATTCTTTTAATTACCGCTATAACCTTGGTTCCCTTAATTACTCTTACAGACCACATAACCAGTTATAGGTTTTTCATTTGGTTGTTAGATAAAATTTATATAGATTGTACATGAAATTTGCATTTTGTAAGAGTTCTCGTTCTTGATTTTGTTTGATTTGGCTGATTTTCTCAAAAGTACAGCTCTGAATATGTAAAACACAACTATTACGTAAACTTTTCACCATTTCCATATGGACAGTGTCTGAATTTTATATGGACGGACTGGTACTTAAACATCCAAACTCTTTTTTATTGATTTGTATCAATTGAATAAAACAAAGTCTCATCGATAAGTGTTCAGCAATGTATATTACGAAAGTTTTTGTTGCATTCGTACTTTTGGCAATCATTATTCTTGTTTTTTTTTTGGTTTTGTTTTTGTTTTTTGTTTTTTTGTGTGTTTTTTTTAGCCTCCGGTTAAGCTTCTCTTCTTTTTATATAGACACGTTTCGTTATGATTAGACTGGCCTAAACCATTCACCTGATATGATCCTTGAAAAACAGTATTTAATACTATTGTACTAGTCAAATGATGTCGTACCGGGGCATCAGTGTCGTCTCGATACACTTTTAGAATCAATATTGAAATTGAAACATCGAATTAATGAAAGCTTTTCCCCACTTGTTCCATTTAAAAGAACCTGGAAATTACATTCGACGTTGAAAATAATCAACAACTTCGAGCAACTAATATGATTAAAATTAATCAAATGAAAGGCATATTTGAACATAATAGATGGCACAATGTAAAGAGAAATAACTGTTGAGAACAATGCTGTATCACACAACTGCAATGATGCTAGTTATAAAACTGTAGACATTTTAATCAATATTTCTCTCGGGTATTAGAAAAAAATATTTGCATTGTAAATACATACTTTGTAATAAATTGTGACTTTCAATATTAATGTTAAATTCATTGCTTAATGGTTATGAGTCAGAAACTAGACAAAATGACGAAAATATATGTGATAACAGATGGTAATACATGTATATGGATATCGCAAAATAAGCACTTTGATTCGTGGGAATATTTTCCATAGCGATGTGATATTGATTAACGTTGTTTATTTCAATTTTACTTGTATTAGTTTTGAAGAAAAATAATTAGAACTTTTCGGGAATGTAAAGTTATGCAAATCTGGGAATAGAAATGCATCAATTGTTGTTAATGCTGTTCATGAGTCGTCTTTTTTCCCCCTTATGTTCAGCTTTTTTTTTATTCGTTTCGCTATATTGTGTATGTAGATCGTCTATATTTCATGTGTTCACGTTTCGGCCATATTATGTTTGTGATTTTTACGTATTCATCTCACTGCCGACGCTTCGGTTTTTTGCCGATAATTTGTAACAAAGAGTAGATAGTATTTCCGCATTAATTGCTTACAAATGTATGCAATATCACAGTTCAGCAGTTTCAGTAATTTATTTCTTTATAGATTTAATTCTCATGCGCAAATAAAAAAAATGATTCAAATAAAGTTTGCCAAATACTTTCTTTTTTACTTATATTTTTTCTTTATTTCATTATAATAAATAACTCCTGGCGTATGAGGCGACTTCAACTTTCGGTTCAAGATTTCAACATCACTAAGTTGTCAGTATTAAGCCATTAGATTAGTAGATCGCTTGAAAGGGATACGAGTAGAACAAACTATATCGAGTGTATTTGAAAAAAAAACACCCATAGGAAAAAGCTGCATTCAAAATGTCATGCCCTTATTAAAAGCTATAAACAGGAGGCTGAGGCCATATTATATAAAAGGCAAAACGTGTACAAAAGTGTGAATGAAATTTATTACTGACTTAAGATATTTAAATCAAACGATCTTGGAACAAATTACAAGACGTGGTATTTGAACTTTATCATTTCGGAAGATACAACTTAATACTAATATGGTAATTCAAATTTTTTCAAGTAAAATCTGAAGTTTAAAGATTACATAGAGTTGTTTTAAAACGAAAACAAAACTAGAAAACTCGATTGTAGAAGTGGGTGAGAACTTAAGTAGCGCTCCAGATAAGGATCATGCAAAATGTGATTCATGGGTAAAAAGCCTGCATATTTTTATTTTTGATATTTTGTTTGAAATGTCATAGTAAACAGAGATAAACATGTGGTTTTTCCATATAACCCGTGCTCTTAGGAGATAAAAATTATATAGAATGCACCGTAGGAACCAAAATTAAGGGAGATAACTCTGTAAATGTCGCCCAAATACAATAGAATCTACTGTAGTTTCAATGTCGATTTTCTCCTAAGAGCAGGCAGATTGGAATGAATAATTACACAATTCATAGTATAGACCCATAAAACAACTTAATTACAAAAATAAAAATATGTAGCCTTTTTTTTGGGGGGTGTATCACATTTTTCAGATTTTGCATGATTCTTACAAAGACTACTACTTAACACTGAGTAGATTGTGGCATTCCAAATACAACTGTAGAAAAATATGTATAACATATCTAATTACGGCCACTTAAAACATTCGTAAATGAGTAATAGAACCTTTTGTGGTAAGTTGGTGAGCATGCTCAATGTACACTTCCACGAGGTAGGGCTTGGGTAGAACAAAAGAATTTTGCTGGCGAACGTGTATATTGAGCATGCTCTACGCATGCTCATCGCCTACCCCAACCTTAGCACAAATTGGTCTATTATACATAAATTCACGATAGCAGTTGCAGATAAATTTTGCAAAACAAAGTATTTTTTGTCATTTTAAAGGCATTTCTGTAATAAGTCAAATAATCAAGAAGAAATAAGCAAGCAAAGAACTACGCAGCATTCAAGTAAGTCTTATGCAAAGAGCATGTAAGCGAGACATTTAGAGCAGTTGAGCAAACACAATGTACGCAAAACGAAAACAATCAAGTCAGTAAAACATTTAAAGCAAGTAAGAAATTTTTAAAAAATAAATTAGCAAAACATTGCAAAAGACAAAATGAAAAAGAACATAAGTAAAATTCAGTCAGCAAGTAAAAATGATCAATGTGACCAGATGCAAAGAGTAGAAAAGTGAGATATAAATTAATAACTTAATTCGTTTTTTTCTCGGCTTTTTACCTTGAATAGAGGAAGCCACACACTAATTTAATATGAAAATAAAGGGACATTTAGAGAATAACTTTTGGTCTCGACCAATATCATCATTTCTATAACTGATTGGATATAATGTCTGAAACATTGAATCATATAGGCACAAAGTGAATCTACGGAATAGATCTACCGGTAATAGAATTCTTAAATAAAACCTTGTATGTCTCTAGACAATTTTTGTAAGTAATGATTCAAAGTCACGTTTTTGTCATCTAAGAAACGTAATAACTTTAGCCTCTCCAAATGAAAATGAAAAACTTGCAATTACTAACAATCCATTGTGTCAATAAAGAGATTTAAGATTTCGTTTATAGTGAAAGAAAACACGAAGAATTCGAAAATGTCAACTGCAGAAAATCGCGTTATCACAACTGTTCCCTTGTTTATATTAGAAGTGGCGGCGCAAAATTGATCAAACCGAGACGTCATTTCCTGAAATCAAAAGTCTTTAAACACAAATTCTCAAAGAATGTCTGAAATGGAAATGTATGATCGTGTTCAGGTAGGCGAAGCTTAACTATCTTCTTAAAGCCTGATTGTCGTGGTTTAGATAAAAAAGTTTAAATAAGGCCATTTCAAAGTATTTATTTGTTCCCTGGTTAAACGTTCCCATCATTATCATACGTGTATTTTAAACATTTAAAACAGATATTTTTTATCTTTTTTTTTCACGTACATTCCTCTATTGAAATTTTATATTTCTTTATTGAAAAATATCCAAACAACTCTCTTGAAAATATTCGGTAGATTAACAGTAGCTTTTGTTCTGAAATTGATACTACTGCATACTTCAACGTTGGAGCTTGTATTTTCTTTATTATTAAAGGTTACAAATAAATAAATTGCATCCTACATACTACTTAACTTTACGATAATTAGATCGAAGATCAAGAAATTCACGCGAAATGTATTTTCTTTTCATAACTCTATAACAAAACAATAAAAGGAGAATTGCTTTCACAAAATTGGTTTTGTTTTCTTACTTGTCAAAAAGAAAACATATGTCGAGTACATGTACATGAGACCGCATTGTTTTAAGGGCTAAACTGATAAATCTCGTTTGATAGAGCATTTCAATAAAATATAGCTGAAAAAAGTCATCGGAATTACAAATGTCTTAGAGGTGTGATGGTTCCGTTATAAATGAGGTGAAAATTATCGTGATTGAACATTTAGCTTAAAAGTGATCAGGTTATAAAAACAATTTGTGCATTCCAACTTAGAATTGGCCAAAAGCAAAACATGATATCGTTTTTGTTTTTCGAATAAAAGCTTGAGTGCTTTGCCACCTGAAGGAATACACAGTCAATACGCATATGTTGAAGTGCATGTAATTGGTATAAACATTCGTGGTTTTTTTTTCATTTATTTTAATTATTAAAAGGTCTAAATTGCAAAATCAACAAGTTGTATATCCTAATAAAACAAAAAAATAGAAGTTTTATTCGATACAAAAAAATAGTTCCGACTAGTGGATTCGCATTATCATCTTAACTTTGTGTTTTATCTAATTGATGAGTATCGTTATATCGTCGTTTAAAAGGAGCTTTTATTCAAACTGATGACCATGTATTTGAATCATTGTACTATCACCGTAATAACCGGACTACCATCTGTTTTTTTACAACCTGACAGAAAATTAGATACTCTATCCGGCTTTTAATGCAATAGATACTCTGTCATGCTTGCAATATATTAGATACTCTTTCTGGCTTGCAATGAATTAGATACTCTATCAGGCTGGCAATGCATTAGATATTCTATCGGGCTTGCAACATACTTCAGTATTGATACATACTTTTTTAAAATATCAAAAGCCGGAGTACTAAAAAAATGAAACAATAGAAAATCCATCGGATCTTTCACTGATGTTCCATTTTTTTATCATTAATGATTGATCTTCTGTTGAAACATTATTATTGGAACTGTTTACTTAATTAATCGATTCTTTATGTGTTGAATTTATAGATCCAATAGCATGTTCATATTTAAAGAATCCAGGACGGCTGCAGAACAACATATCATTCACCATGTAAAAAATGGAAAAAGTAACTAATATATTACTTTGAAGCATGGTTCTTACTTACACATGAATACTGCGTGAAGCAAAATATGATCGAAAACAACTTTAAGTGATTTATTTTCTGACAAAAGAGGGGGTCATAACACCTGCCAAAACACTTTCTAGGATTCTGTAACTGCGTAATATCGTCTCCTGGTAACCTTTTCAGTTACGAGAAACGTCAAAAACAGAAACAGCTAGTAAGTGTACAGATGTCCTCTTCGGTCGCCGCGTTCAAAAGATTGCTAAAAGAAAAGAAAAAAAAAAACAATTTTGGACAAATTTCACATGTTCGTTTAGAAAATGTTGTTGCAAGATTAAAAAAATACATACATATTGCCGAAAATATCAATAAATTTTTTTACTCTCTTCGAAATAGTCTGATTGGCTCGGGAAACCCTCGCGATCTGACTGTTCTTAAAGCTCGTCAAATAAATTTGATATTTTCCGGCAACATACATGTTTTGTTTGTTTGTTGGGGTTTAACGTCCGAGCAGCAATATTTCAGCTATATTCAGACGATGAATATAAAAGTGATGATAAAATGAACATGAAATGATGAAATGAAAAAGGGATGGGACACAAGGACAATGGGGTCGACAACTTTTGATAGCCACTGGAAATAGGGAGAGGTGGGTAGGGTCGGGCAATTCAGCCTCCTGTGGCGAAGCCCTATGGTTCCTACTCCGGGAGAATATCACAGTAGGGTTCTTTAACGTGCGAGGAACGTGGCATCTTTCCCAACACGGTGCACCACTATGGTTTGCGGTCAGGTTTTCCGTATTATAGCCTGACAACCCCAGCATATTACACGCCAGGGGTACCCCATTCCACCACCTGGGGCACACATCCCAGTTGCTATGTGGGCAGAGCGCCCTAGCCCCCGGCTAGAGTTCTGAGCACTATTTAGTCGCCTTTTACGACAAGCTTAGCGCTGCTGCAGGCCTATTATTTTAACACCCGGACCTGCACTGGGCGCAACATACATGTATTGTATACCTATTATGCGCTCATGCAGCAAAATGAGCCTTTTGGTATAATAACTAGTATCAAATAAAGGTATTATCAAATAAAGTTCATAAAAAAATATCTGCTATAACAAAATTTTCAAAAAATTTAAAAATACACTTAGATAGAGAAACATGTAGACCAGAAAAATAGTATAAACAACCATAAATTTTTGAGAGGTACCGGTATTATAAGAAATGTCAGTATTTATTTATTTTCTTTCTCTCAGAAGTTTGTAATATGCTAGGTAGGAGTGCTGAAAGCACATTATGTAATAAATAGTTTTCAAATACGAAATATATTAGTAATTAAAGGCAATGTAGGAAATCTTTTTTTATATTTATTGAATTTCAATGTTTTTATGGGCAACTGGAAGGCAAAGAAATATAAGACAAAACCATTTTGTTTTAATATCAGAAGAAAATATATTCAAGATCACTAAACTATGTTTGTTTAATACTGTAAAGATACTTTTAATTGTGTGTGTCATTTTTCGAGGTCATTGAAATATTAGTATTACGCGGATTCATGTAGTAGTTAAAAAAATATCTCAAAATGACCCCAAAATTAAAAATAACTGTCTACTGTCTTGAATATGTGTGCATTTGAACTTCTGATTGACAGTAATTGCAGTTTTGCAATTTGAGTTTCAAATTGCAAAACTAAAATTTTGAAACGGCATGATGGATATGGCTAATTTGTTTCAATTTATCTAAAAATGATTGAAAATGCCATTTTAGTCTATATTTATTAAAATTTCTTGTCTCAACATCCTTCTATCAAAAATACCTTTTAATATGTTTTGCATATACGTATTACATACCACATGTGGAAACAATTTGTTGATGGAAAAATGTGGAGGTTTTTTACAAAACCAATGCAAATTTAGTAAATCTGGAAGAATTGTCACCATTTCGACAAAATACCCCTGATTATGACGTCATAATAATGGAGCAGCATTAGATTTACAAAAAAATACTTTTTACAAAAAAAAAATGTTACATCACCAAAAAGTTCATAAAAAGCCAATTACTAGATGAAAAATAAATAAATTAAGGTCGATTGTTGTTTGGTTGATCCATGAAAACCGCAAAAATTGTACCCAATTAAATAATATTTTTTGAACAAAATGTGCCAACCTTGTACAACCTGACTCTTGCATGGACTACTAAAGAGTAGGACATATTCAATCGGACTAAATACGTATCGTTTAATAAATTTCTTTTTATGATAACTAATCAGGTTTGTTTAATTACCATTTTACCTTCACATTCCTACACAAATACTATACAATAACTGAAATATACAGAAAACTATTGGAAATATCCAATTGATTTTCCTGTCTTTAATGTAAAGGAATGTGTGGGAACGATACAAACATCCAATTCTTCGTATACAATTCCCGTTAGTTCCCGCCAGTTGATTACTGCCATATTACTCAATCACTGTTTCCGGTGGAAGACATGCTCTTGACAAGTGTATCGATGTCAGCCCTTTTCAATAAATTTTCCATCGATCCTCAGTAATCTTTAACCAGAATAAAAAAATAAACAATGAATAGTTATTGTCTCCCACCACTGCTATAGAACAACATTATAGAACTACAATATTGATTCACTACGTCAAGAAAGCGGTCAATATTGTCTTCATGTGGTGCTGATGTTTAGGAACTCAATCTGGATGAAAATATTTTCTTTGTCGGGAAAATTGATTTGATTTCTGTCCTATTTTCTTCCACAGATTTGTTTTGAAATGGATTTTCTGTAAGTGGAAATATATCTGAAAGGCCCTAGTAAATGTCGTATTATAATATTTTATTCTACTGACTTAACAAAGTGGTAGTTTGTAAAAGCATGGTGGTTAATGACGGATGTATCGTTTTGTTTGGCGATCTCTTTTCCTTTTGCCAACTTGCAACTTAGACATTGTAATATAAAGAGTTTATTCAAAACATGGCTGAAAGAGGGACAACTGGCTTAGGATTAAAAGTAATTGCTAATGGTAGATCATCACAAGATTCTGCTGACTATGATGAAAATTCTATTCACAAAGTAAGTACAGATGAATGAATTGTGATTCAATTGTAATCTATTGTATTCCAGTTGTTTTTACAATGACTTAATAACTTCATTCATGTTTTCATTAATACGTTTTTAACAGTGTCAAATAGTTAGAGGTGTCAGTGGTAGATCGTTTGCCACGACTTTTGTTTCTGTTCTAGATTTGGCTTCTTGTTTCGATATTTTTGGTTATGAATAATTCTGATAAAAAAAATAAAGTTTTGAAACTCGACCATGACCAAGTATTTGGTCTAATTCTGCTGAAGATAGGTTACTCATTAAAACACGTGTACAGCATACCGAAAATTTAAATATTTATTTAAATGGTTGTTTCACATTTGGATACGTGTATTTAGTGCCTCTTTTGTGTATCTCCTTCGCTTTGCATAAATAACACTTACACATGTTTAAAATCGTAGTAGTTAGTAATACTGTATACAGAGGACTTAGCTGTTACTTATCAAGTCATTTTCTCGCTTGTACTAACAATTAGGTCTTCAAAATGTTTGAAGTTAACATGAATTTTGTTTGATATCTATGTATATTTTCTTTATTAGCACTAATATTTTAATTTATAGTACACAAAGGCGATTGTCACAATGATACTTTAATTTATGGAACAAAAAAGTGGTTTTAATTTACCGTGCACTATGGCGATGGTCACACACACTTTCTTGTACACCCTCTCTTTGTTATTCAGCAACAAGAGTACTTTCTTAATTTTTTTAAAAGATCTTTCCACGTATTTGGTTCTGATACTGTATTGAAAAGTAACGCGTTTAAACAGGTGAACATTATACGGAAATTTGAAATATCTTTAGTTTATTTAGTTTATTAGCATTTTTGTATTTAGATACCCATTTGTCGATGACACTACTGGTGGACCAAAGTTCCCCTCGTGTATTCACCATATAAGTAGTCAAACTTGCCTGATCAGATTCAGCTAATAAATAATTTACCAAACTTTGCAGAATTGTAGAATTAAGCGATTAAAAATTGAACGGAGGCTTCATTCCATGTATTGCACTTGGTTAAACTTTTCGATGTTGAATTTGGCGTTCTATTTCGATATTTGTGTGGTTTAGAGTAGTTCTTGTAGACCATCTATTTTGGGATTAAGAACTCCTTATGTATTTGGACCTTATGCTGCTGTCTAGATGCTGCTCTTTGAGACAACATTATTATGAGTGGTATTTGTGTATAGACATATGTTGATGTCTAATAACTTAGTAGACAAACATACATTGCATTTCTTGCCTTCATTTGAGCCCAGGAAGTACACATCAAAAACTTGCGTGAGGAGACTCACAGTTCAGTACATGTCCAAACGTAACTTCAATTCATCACCGACATACATGTTAATCTTTGCAACAGTTCATGTTGGAGAATCCCCCCATTGAAAATATCTCATGTTGGAGATTTTTAGGTAAAAGCAGTATTTAAAAATTAATTATTTAGTTATTTTCACAGACAATATAGTAAACAAACCCACAAATCTTGCATTTCTATGTGGGATTTTCTAGTTTTTTTCATTGAATTTGTGGTAGTCTCCTCCCTAATTTGAGAGAGTTTAAAGGTATGTCACCTGTGGAAATGTTAAAACTCTAACAAGCATATGATGTATGCTGATGTATCTCTGCATACTTCTCTCTCTATCTCCCACTTTGAACAGAAACTATACGTTGCAATGTATTCTATGTTTAGTTTATGTCATAAACCATAGAAAAAAATAATGACTCTCTGAAAATTTTATACCAAAGGAAATGGTGGGTGAAATGTTGATTGTGAACAACAATATGTTTTATGTGCATTTAGGCATTGGAACTAGCATGACAATGATAGGAAGAAAAGTTCTGCACCATATTATTTTTGCATATTTGTTAGGTTTATTGGACAATTGACATACTATATAAAGTTTTTGACTCATTTACAGATGTTATGCTGTTTGAACTTACATACCTACGCGTTATTGTTCATCGTTATGTTTACACGCAGTAATTACATTGCTTGGACCCAAGACGAACTCGTTCATTGGATCCTTTTGTCATGAAATTAGCGATTACCTTACTGTGAAATTAATAATAATGCTACATATGATCAATAATTTGCAAATTACCTTATTTATTGACTTTGCCGATTGGAAATGAAGCCAATAAATTTGTACGTGTCTCATGTTCTTCTGGTAAGCTTAGTCCTGAAATTTGTATCGGGTAATCAAGTAGTTTCTGATCAAATTTTAAGTCTTCTTGCAAAGGATTTTCTACACATTCTATTCTAATGTATATATCTATTCATACAAAGTAAATTGTGCTTCATATACGGATTATAAGAGAAAAAATGTGTATACCGACTTAGAAGTTGATGTTTTGATTTACAATCCTAGTTTGAGTCTAATTGAGTAATTTCATTTTTATTACTTGCACATCAGGTATAAACATATGGATAACACATGCTTGGCATGCAAAAGCTATGCTTATTTTTATGCCTTGCAATTGAGCTGCATCAATTGTCTTTTGTAGAGTTTGAGTTTTCAGCTTGGATTATATGCGACATGTTTATTTGTTTTCAAGAGAAGTAAAGTTTATTAATCTCAGTTAAGTTTTTTTCTTAATCAGAATTTTGTCCCTTATCTTGTTTCCTTTACACATTTAATCCTCCTTCTTGCGATGTTTGAATCTCTTCATTACACTGTTAATATGAAAATAGTACATATACATTTACGCCTAGCAAAAAAAAATAAAAAAATAAAAAAACACTTTTCATTTTACAGTTGTTAACAACAAATGGCAGCTGATGACGTTTTTTTTTCACACTTTACTCGTATAGATGTTATGTAATATCAGAACTCATAAAGAAATCTGACATATCTATAGATTTGCATTACCAATAATGGAAGTCTACGGAAGGCATTACTTTTGTTCGATCAATTATTAATGGGTTCAAGACGTCATAAATGTTAATGTTTGTCCACAAGGCAATACAAGTATCGACCAGAAAGATCATGTTCTTTTGTGCTAATTACCATTATCAGTTACTGATGAACAGTCTGTGTTTTTTATATATTTTATAATTACATTTTCATTGAACTTTTATATTACTTTTCATAAAATCTTTATTTACTTTGATATTCACATCAAATTATTTACACAAGTAACAACTGTCACAAGATGTATATTCATAGAAAATTAATGTGAGTATGGTACAAATAAATAAATCTGTTTTAAATTTTTAAAAAATGCAAAAAATTAAATTAAGACTGACATTGCCAGATTATTGAGACCAATATCAACCATGTGAATAATGTTCTTAATATGAATATGAATTAATACCTACATGTTTTTAAATGTCGTATTTCATACAAAACGTTTAATGTAAAAAAAAAAAACACCTACTACAATATAAAAAAAGGTTTAGTTTTCTATTGACCAGAGGAAAAAAAATTCTCTTCATCTAAAGCGTCATTCGTAACAAACCACTATGAAACCGACGAAAGATGACACATAAATCTGCTATTCGATATGGTCAAATTGCATGATGGAAAAAACGTATCTCGTTCCACAGTAAGCAACACACAAAAAGTATAAAAGCTAAATTGTCAATTTAGATAAAAGACGTTGACAAAAAAAAACAAACAAACAAACAAAAACAAAAACAAAACAAAACAAAAACAAAAACAAAACAAAACAAAACAGACTAACAAACAGTTACTAAAAGAAAAGACGAAAAACAATTTACTCATAACAGAGTAAGTACCAGTCCTTGTAAATTGCAGACACTGTCTATGGTAGAGGTGATTAGTAGTGTACAGGAATAGGACCGATCAAACGATCCTTTTTTTGGTCTACATATGCTATTTTTTTTCTAACTATGCTAGTCGTTTCTGTATTCATATATGCATTATGCAGAAAACAGCGCATTTATCTTCCAACCAAATAAAACCAAATCAAGAACGACCTCTTGCGAAGGACAAATTTCATACACAATTTATATAACTTTTATCTTGAATATGCAACAACTAAATGACAAACCAATACTGGTTATGTGGTCTGTAACAGTATCTTTATAAGATTAAAATGAGAATTTGGTGGGTTTTACATGCATAAATCACTTCCTGTATACTTTTTATACAGACGTATACTTCAATCAAAAATGAACACGCGGAGGCCATCAAAATAATTTCCACTTTTGAAATGAAAACGAATGGCATGAATCTTCTCTCTATATGCACAGTTACATGATCAATAATGCGTTTTGTTCCAGCACAATTTATTGATACAGAATCAAATATAGCTTCCCTCACACTTGCAAGACAAAACACTAAATGAAACTGTTAAATTACTCGCTTTCTATTATGACGGTGATGTAATAAATTGGTAATGATTCCTGTGCAAACCCACGCAATATTTCCATTACGATTGCTACATGGTTTAAACTACTATAAGATCGAAGTTTGTAAGATATACTACTGGTATTTCTTTTCTCCTGATGCTTTTTGATCGATTAGGGTGATGAGATTATTGTTGAGGCTGACTCAAAACCAAAGATGGAACCAATTTACAATTCCTGGCTTTCTCCGTGTAAATTTGATTTGACGAAAGTAAGTTCGCATTTATATCCTTATTGCTTTTTTGCTTGTAATCGCTTATTTGTTTAAAAAAACAGGAAATTTGGAAATGCTCTTGCCTAATGAGACATGTTTGTTTGAAGTTCGAGCATTGCATGTATAAGTGGATAACAGATTTTAAACAAATCGATATAACATTTTCCTTCAATGACATGGATAAGTCTTTGTGCAATCTAATATAATCAGAGGATACGTTGAAACAAATAATGTGTCAAATAAATAAAACCTGCCAAACAGTTTGAAAAAACAATCAGACAAAACAGTCTATGGGCCTTAAATGGACGGAGAATTTCTTGTTTAATCAAGCAACAAAACATTCACCATTTATTGTGCCTTTTTGTACTATAATCACAATTACTGTGTACATCGTTAAAATATGCTAATATCTTTACACATCAAGAGTCGATGAAATTTTAGCTATTTTTTATAGGCCACTACCACAATTAAATGTAGACTAGTGTATTGCATATTTTCTATGTATATCTTTAGTGATATATAAATAAAATGAGAGAAGCATATTAAATGTAATTATAAGGATTAAATGTTTTATTTTAATTCGCCTGTATATTTCTGTACCTTCTTTAAATTTACCTTTTTGGCTTGAAAAAACGTAAAAATCTATTTTCAAACACAGCATCGTTTCATATACTTAAGAAAGTACTAATTTTACTTGATAAACTGTAAATTCTCTGTGTAATATTTAGAATATATGATTACTTGCTGATTGTTTACGAGTAAATAAATACCCTTCTTATTTGTGGAGTTTTGTTTTAAGTGCATTTGTTCAATAGTATACTTGCAGCTTAGTTACTTTGGCCTATTTCACTGTATTACTGTAAGTGTGGACTTTTACAGTTATTGAATATTCAAGTACAATTCCGCTCTGAACTTTATTCACATTTGCCAAAATTCTGTTTACACTAATTGTACACAATCTTAAAAGATTGCCATTTCTTGAAATTCTAGAAACTTAGGTAGTAGTCTTTGTAAGAACCATGCAAATTCTGTATTATGTGATGCACCCCGAAAATGGCTACACATTTTTATTTTTGTAAGGAAGTTGCTATATAGGTCTATATGATGAGTATAGTAAAATTATTCATTCCAATCTGTCTGCTATTAGTAGATAATCCACATTGAATTTCAATAATTTCTATCGTATTTTAATGTCATTTACAGCTGTATCCCTTACAATTGAATTCTGTCGTATATTCTATATAATTTTTAGCTCCTAAGAACAAGGGTTATATGAAAGCCACATGTTAATTTCTGTTTACTATAACAATTTAAACAAAATATCAAAAATAAAAATTTGTAGGCTTTCCAACAATGAACTATTTTGCATGATTTTTATCCGGAGTACTACTTAATTCGTGTCAAATTGAAAGTGTAATTATTCATTTCTATTCTTGCTTTGTGAAATGAAGCAATGTTGCTTTAAGGTTTACAACTAAGAATGATAAGTGTAGCGGATTCGACATTTCAAATTTTTAGATAACTTATTTATTTTATTTCAAATAAAATTAAATGACGGAAGATTATTTTATTTCAAAATTGTCTTAACCCATACATATGCCTACCTGTTGGCTATTGCTTATATAACATTGTCCATTATAACATCGTAAGGTACCAAAAGGGTTCGGTTTGGAAGGTATTTCTTAACTCTGCAGTTGTGTAAGAGTTGCACTATAAATATACAAATGTTTATTTCATTAATGCGGTTTTGAGCAGGGTTGTGACACTTCAAATAGTACTTTCAAAACCTATTAAAACGTCTACAATTATAAATTTGTTGATTAAAATGATATACCATCCATCACTGAAATCTCTTTACCTTTGTTTTAAGCGTTTCCGTCTGTCATACACGTATTTTATACTACGTGTACCGGATGGTGCACCAGCGGAATTCACAATCAAATGAATAAATTCTTTTCGTTGCTGTTTTTAAGTTTATTATTGACCAAAACTTTACGACAAACGTGATGAATTTTCATTCAGAATTGTCAACTCGTGGATCGTTACGGTGTATCCATCTGCTACATGAAATTTGATTTGTTCAACGTGTCATAATTTTTTTCCACTTTCGTCTACCCCGGACTTGAATTCTTATGAGCAACTCTGCGGATGTTTCTAGAAAAGCAGCAGACGACGCTTACCGTATCGGTGCACCTGGTCCATGCTCCCAGTTTTTAGTGGAGTCCGAGTTGCTCTCTTACATTCGTAACTTTATATATATCATTTTAGTTACTCTACGTTCTTTGTTGTGTTTGTCTTTTTTTCTTGTCTGGTCTTCGTCCCTGGATTACATTCTTTTGATTTCCGTTAGAATCTTGGTTCTCTTGATTACTCTTTATAACTACATGTAAAGTTATTGTAACGAGTTTATTGCTGTGGTAATTCGCTGCCTGATGTATATTCTGAGTGGTACTTAATTCCAGACGAATATGCTCCCAGGGGGTAGAACATTGATATTCATTACAATTTTAGTTCCCATTATTGATGTCTTGATGCCAAACAAATTCTTTGATTTCTTTTATAATAAGTTCATCATACATGCTTAATCTTTGATATGGATGACAAATCTTCTTTAACATCGTTTTATTGTGTCTAATTAAGTATCTGATACTGTGACTGTAGATGTCATTATGCGGTGTATTTGTTGTTGACGCTGTGTAGATATCGGCTTTATTGAGTGTACTCATGGTCAAATTGGATATTGGTTTGGTTAGTTGTGCAATAGATGCCGTGACGTACAGAGAATAACATTTGAGTTTTAAGTAGCAGTCTTTATAAATATCAGACAGGTGGTTATTTGTACATGTCATAAAACCCACCAAGTTCACTTTTATTTCTAATTAAAATAAAGTAACTGACCACCAGTCTGAGCTTGTCATTTGGTTGTAGCACATTATGCAGATTTTTGTATGAAATCGGCCCTTTGCTAGGGTTATTAATCTTGATTTGGTTTGATAAGGTGGATTTTAGTGGAAATGGCTGTGTCTTTAAGACGTACAGATCTGATTATAAAAAAGGACTATCGCTATTTAAAAAAGATTGTGTTTACCGGAAAAAACATTGTGCGTTTTTGATGGGTTTTTCTACGTCATAATTAACCTCTAACATACAAAGTTTCTGAATTTTATATAGATTGTGCTTAATATTTTTTTCATATACTAATGATGTTATTAATGTATTTTACGCATGTTTCAAGTACAGAATTTGTATGGGGTAAAATATAATTTTGTAGTATATGGGGTTGCGTACGGGGGTGTGAAATAAGGGTACCAACAAAATTACTGAACTCTAACCTGTTTCATAATTAAGTCAAATCCAAAATAAATCTGTCAAAATAGATATTACACCAACGAAGCAGCTGGCACCGCATTGGTCCTCACTTGATACAGGCACTTCTAACGAAATGGTCGGTCAAATCTATGTTTTAATGGAGATTTGGAAAGGGGAGAATAAGTAAATCGGTTTGTTATTTATTTTTAAACTTTAATTATTGATATGAAAATCATTAATCTAGATATGTAAATGTCCTTATTCGGTACTTATTCGAGTAAACGTCCCGTAAGGCTGAAATCAGGCTCTCGGTGCTTCCAATACCAACGGATAACCGTCATGAGGACATTGTACTCTTTTACAAATTATAGTATAAACATGAATCAAAATGATAAATAAAATGTATTGGTTATTTAATAAAATAGTGAAAAATTATACGGGGATTCTTTCATGGGCATGGTGATTTCCTACAAGAAAATGAAGGTTTTTCTAGTGTATACTTGATTTTATCGGTGTTGCAGGAAATTTTCGTCATTAAATTTTGGCACCATTTGCATAAAAATGCCAGTGCTATTTATACAATTGAAAAAATTAACAGGAAACACACTAAATAACCGAGCTGTATAAAAATAATGCAGTCATAATTTATTCATATCTTCTGAATTTTTTTACGTTTTATTTATATTTTATTTTACCTTTTAAACGTGGCTATTATTCACGAATTCATTATTTTTATTTACGTTTAATTTGAGCCACTTCACAACATGTATTATTTTTATTTATATAATCACGTTTTATTTCCATCCATATGGTATACCTAGAAAACGCACGAGAAAAAACTCATCATACAATATGTATGTAAAAAAGAAAATGCATAATGGTACTGAAACCACGCAGATAGAACAAACACAACCATATGACAAACCTGAAATATCCGAAGCACACTTTATATATAAGAAAACGAAAATTATGATAAAACGTTTTGTTATATGATGAAATAGGACTTAAAAATAAGAATAGCTATCAACATAGTCGGGCTGATAAGAAATCAATAATATGTGTTTTTCAAATATGTCATAAAATGTATTGTTGTAAGCCATGCGTTCTCGACAAAAGATGTTTTACATTTTAACAAGGGCGTGAATTTAGTTCACGTGGTTGAGATGTTCTTCAGTTACGTATTGAATTGGTTTTCTACCTTGATTACAGTGAGGGGATTGTCTCGATTATAAATGGGCTATAATGTTCCATTCCGGAAGCCAAAATCAAATTAACTAAATTAAAAGGCAATGCACAAGGATAATTTTCTGATCATGAAAGGTTTGATATGTTTCTTTAAAGAGATTAACCAGAGATCTGATTATCACCCCACTCCCTTTAGAGGAAACTGTGATCATGTTTATCTGCTTACAATGAGAATAATGTTAATATGATTGTTATCATCGTTTATTGATGCCTACCACTTTATGTGTTTATGTAGACTAGTATCTAATTTGTGTGGTTTCAAGAGTTGTAATTGTTAATCTATACACTTTATAAACGTAATATCTAAATTTTGAAATATCTTGTACATTTCATTTTCGTTTATCACATGTAGTTTCTCTTTAGTGATGAATTCCTCATAGAATCAAGATAAAACAAATATCTTGTTCTCAATAATTCGATTGCCATACAAAGCATTAGTTAACCTAAAAAAGAAAATTAAGTAAAAGCAATATCAAACATGTTTGACCTTGATATTAAATGAATTATTAAAAGCATAATGTTCTTTTTTTTCCCTTGCTTGTGAACTTGTAGAGATAAATGTAACAAAGTACAATGACAATGTTCACGGATGAATTTAAATACTTGAATAAAGTAAGATTGTTTTCTCAGTACACAATTTTGACATCTGCAATAGTGTTCTGCGCAATGATGATGTTAACATTAGCCAAGCATTTGGCTCTCAGTTATTATGTATATAATTGATTATTAAATATTATCCCAGCTTACTTAGTACCATTTTATTCATATATCGTTAGTTGTTGAAAATACGAAATAACCAAATTAACATAAATTAATTTGAGATAAATACTATAATCTGATTGGTTAAAATAATTTTGTTATATCTCAAAGGATGAAAAAAATTATTGACACGCCCCTATTCATTTAAATTCAGAGCTACTTTTCTCACATTTAAAGATAAAAATATGTTTTAAAATTAATTTATAAGAATTGGCAATAGTAAAATTTTGTCTATTGAAAAATAACATAAATTTTCCATGTGCATATTGTTTCTTGCACGAAGTGCAAAAAAAAAAAATATGCACACAGAAAATTTATGTTATTATAGACAAAAGTTTTATCATAGCCAATTCATAAATAACATGACAAATGTATCTTGCAGAAGTGTTTCAAGAAGCAATGTTCGTCAGCAGTATTGGAATCAAATACATAGGACGGTCAAGACATTTTTTTTTTATAAATTACAAAAAGTGAAGTAAATCCGACTTGAAATGCAAAAATAAAGTCAATGAAGAGAAAAAAAACAAATAATAAATAACAATTGTAGGAAAAATTTATAAAGTTAAATAAAAAAGGACGTTTATACTGTAATTGGTAAAAGAGCACAATGTCCTCATGACGGATACCCGTTGGTATTGGAAGCACTGAGAGCCTGATTTCAGTCTTACGGGACGTTTACTCGAATAAGTAACGAATACCGAATAAGGACATTTACTGGGTTTGTATCTTCCTTCTACTAGATTACACCAATCTCATAAGAAACAATATTGTTCGAAGAATCTAATATTTTAAGACATTTGTAGTTTTTTGCAGTGATCAGTGCATTCGGTTACATGGTGGACCTACCCTTGGTACAAAAACGACGATCTTAAGGGGCGTTACAAGAAGTCGTTATCTGTTTTTTTCAGTCACTAGTCTCTATAATTTTCTTTTTATATGGTGTGTATCTTTTCGTTGCTATGGCTGACTATAAGAATATTTGGGTTTACATGTTAATAAGACTGCATTTCTTAGATGTTTTACATTATTTGTACCTGTTTGATAAATTTTTAATCTTTAAAACGTCCTGACAACTATTCCATTTGTGTCAAATTACAAAATGCATGAAAATCGATGAGAAATTTTGCTTGCAATCATACCATAACTCGCCTGTTATGTATGGAGCCAAATTATCTTGCCTTACTTACGACAAAGCTTAAATTGACTAAAGTAAGTAACAAAACTGATTGTGTGGTGTTGATGTAGATAACGTAACAATGCTTGTTTCCATAGTATATTCAATGTTTATGGTGCCATGTTTTTGCAAACAAAAGATACATTTACGAGATAATGCATATGTCTTATTTTTTCCAATAAAATTAATGATAGATAAAACTATTGTATCAGGTACATGTAGCAAAGTATATTTCATTTATTTTTCATTACGTTTGCAACTATGCAATAAAACTATCTACACTTATAAACATTGTGAATATTTGATAATAAAAAAAGATTGATTTCGCACCAGGTCGCCATTACAAGTGATTGTTGCTGTTCAAAGCCATATTGACACACCTACTCTTTTCATCATGCCTGACCGTTCCTCAAAAAGAAAATATTATAATATTTGCCGAACTCTTTGTGGATATGTTGGTTCTCGTGGGAACGTGACACTTCTGCTAGTAATCACTTTCCTGTCTTTAATATCGACCAAATTAGTAACTTCCGTCTGGGTTATCAAGCCCAAAAAAATCCAATAAAAAGTGATCGCATCAGATACAGTACCATATAATGCTGATTCTATGAAATCAGTATTCATTGTAAGTTTAAGTCTCTGTCGTAGGGTATTTAATCATTCTAATGTTTAAAAATACGAGCATCGATCTGTCATAAATATGATTAGTAAATATGTTAGCAATGCTCGATATTTGCAGAAGCGGCACATTGACCGGGGTATATTACAAAGTTCGTAATATTGTTTTAATAATAACATTCTTCTTTGTTGCAAAGTTATTGGCTAATGACTGTTTCGAATTGTAAACATACAAAAAAACCGTTGTTTTCTTTATGATGTTAGGCACAAAACGTAAAACATTTTTGAAGTTGCTTATTATGTGCTAAATATAATGTCATTGCACTTCGTTCGTAACTATATTTTTACACATTTGACCTTCGCGCTTTTGATGTGAATATTTAAGTAGTAGTCTTTGTAGGAATCATGCAAATTCTGTAATATGTGATACATCTACAAAAGGCTACATATATATATATTTAAGTTGCTTTATAGGTCTACATGATGAAATGTGTACTTATTCATTTCAACCTGTCTTCTCTTAGGAGATAATCCTTATTTAAAATCCAGCAGTTTCGATTGTATTTTAGTGTTATTCAGAGATTTATCTCTCTGAAGTTAAATTCTACGGTGCATGCTATACAATTGTTATCTCCTAAGAGCACGGGTTATATGAAAAACCAAATGTTAATTTCTGTTTGCTAAAGCATTTTAAACAAAATATCAAAAATTAAAAAAAATATGTAGACTTTCCAGCCATGTATTGCATTTTGCATGACTCATAGCTAAAGTGATACTTAACTATTTCGAGTGTTGAAATTTCGTTTAACACCATTCTTTGATATTTTCCCACTTACAAAGTTTTCCTTCCGTCCGTAGTTACGTTGATGATTTGCTAGAAATATCATTTTATAATTCGAATTTATTTTTTTTAAACTATTAAATCTATTGACTAAACTTTACGACAAACGTGATGACTTTTCATTCAAAATTGTCTATTTTCCTTTCATATATGGCAACATCCCTTCAGCACCTGCGTATGGAGTGTTCATATCACAACTCATACATGTACTTAGGACACGGCTTGACATAACTACGCAGACTTTTTGTATTGCGCTAGACGTCTTGCAATTAGGCTTTTGGAACAGGGTTATGTACTACAAGATTGATGTCATCACTACAGAAGTTTTATGGTCGACATCACGAACTCGTGGATCGTTACGGTGTATCCATCTGCTACAAGAAAAATGATTTGTTCAACGTGTCATAATTTTCCTTTCCACTTTCGTCTACCCCAGACTTCTTATGAGCAACTCTGCGGGTGTTTCTAGAAAAGCAACAGAGGGCGCTTACCTTACCGGTGCACATGGTCCATGCTCCCAGTTTTTAGTGGAGTCCGAATTGCTCATTTACTTTTGTTACTTAGTACATATTATTTTAGTTACTTTATTTTCTTTGTTGTGTTATTCTGTTTTTCATTTCTGAGGTTTGTCCATGGATTACATTCTTTTGATTTCAGCTAGAATCTTGTTCCACTGATTAGTAGATATTCTGGATTGGGATCTTCCTTGATATTTGATTCTTATACTGCTGATGAAATGTTACCCCTTGTAACACGTGCACACTAATCGAAATTCGCAAGAGATATAATTGGTATTTTTTGTATTTTATTATCACGGAAAAGAACAAAATATTCCATAGATTATACGAAAATTACCATAAATATAAATTAGCAACTCAATAGACTTTTGAAATGGCCAAGGGTATTTATATTACATATTTTATTAGACTGATGATGAGATTTCATAAACGTTCAATTTTAGTGCTGCTAGTTTATTTTTTGTTTTATTTATTTATTTATTTTTATTAAAATGATTAATCTTATGAAGAAAATCTAGATGAAATTGAATTGAAAGCACATTAATATAGTTTATTTTCAACATACGGTTTGTGCAATATGAAATCCCGTAAAAACAACGAAACAAAACAAAAGGGGAAAAATTGAAAAAGATCGAGTTATGAAAAATAAAAGAAATTTTGGTCACCCTTTATGGGTAAAGATATTTTTTTCAGCTAACCAAAACTATTTTTTCCAATATTTGCTTCACTGCTTCATTCTTTCTAAAATTGAATTATCTCGCTTGAATCTTGAACTTCTTGAATCAAAACTTGAAGATATGTCTTATAGAAATGTACAGACTTATCAGTATAAGGTCAAAGTTTATATTAGTTCAAGAGGTCTTTTAAAGATGAATTATGGGTAAATTATATTTTCTTTCTCTTTGTAGACAATATTGGTAGGAGACAGCGGAGTTGGAAAGACCTCATTACTGGTTCAATTTGATCAGGGTAAATTCCAGGCGGGTTCTTTCTCAGCTACCGTGGGTATAGGGTTCACGGTTAGTAAGTTATATTATCTACACTGATAACTTCATAGAAAAGAAGATTTATTCTGTACTTATAAGATTAACAGTATGGTGCGATATTTCTGCAAGAGTAAAATATTGAAGATAAAAGTACACGAAACATTTTCGCGTATCTAATTTGGTGGATGATAACTCTAGCTCAGATTAAATAATTTGCAGAATCTATTTTGGTGTTAAATTAGCATTCCGTGAAAATTACCTGCTATACAGTATTTAATTTAAAGACTTTCCTACAACCAAGGTAATCTTTTTTGCAAATCTTTTGAACAATACAAGGGATTGACAAAGCTATTGGGACATTTAAACTGATCAGTTGCTATTGTAAGCGTTGATGACTACTCACCTATTAATCTTTTCTTAGTCAGCTCCTGGTTATTTATATCTGAATCAGGTACCTGGGTTATTCTGTTTTTTTATTAGTGAGGGGAGTTCAAATTTAATAAATTATATTTTTGTTCTCTTTCAATAGCTACTGGTCAGTTTAAATATCCAAATAGCTTTGTCAATCCTTTGTATTGTTCAGCAGATCGATAACAAAAGAGTGTCATGGATGTAGGAAAGTCACTGTAAAACAAGATAAAAATTTGGAATTCGGAAACAAATGTTAGTATTAAGGACAAAGCTTTAGAAATTTGTTAGATTGATAGATAATTTTAAGGAAAACTACCTCAAAAAAGAAACACGTGCAAGGAGCCTTTATTCGAACAAATTCACTTAATGTGTTCTGTTGTTCTGAATTACATCATATAATTATGAACGACAATATCTATAAAGTAATATTTTTGTATTTTACAAGTCAAATTATCTTGGTTGTCATGACGACGTCTGCAGTTAGGTTACTCTTAACACTTAAATAATTTTATCTTCTTTTGAGCAAACAAATGATTCTTGATTAATATACTGCTAACGTGGTGCTTTCATGATGACTATTTATGTTGTAAAAAATGAATATTTGTATGATTTCGTAAGTTGCTACTAGTCCAACTGAGGTGTAGTATATACATATAATTCCCAACGTTGTTAGAATTGTCAAATTTGCAATGCAAATATATTTTGCTCGTTTATATTTTCTTAAACATGACTCTGATTCCTATGTTCTGATAAGCACAGGTTAAATTTTAACCAACTGAATTTTTCGTCCAATGTATTGTTTATATCGCTTGTATGTCAAATGATAAAGGATTGTTTGACGCTCTAAAAACGATTAAGTTACCTAACAAAAGCAACTAAATATTGCACAAAAAAATCAAAGAATTATCTACCTTTTTCAATGAATTTGGATGCTTTCTTTGTAATTTGATTTTTCTTAGCTGTTGCAGTTAATCAAAAACCAACGTTCAACTCTGAGAAAGGATGCATTTGTGATATGAAATGGATGAACAATTTTTAAAACAAAATTTGTCATATGTCACCCACTGACATGTTTTTGCAAGGATACCCACTTAAAAGTTATAGCTAGTAATCTTACTAAGACGGGTTTTTACGCGTTTTTTTATCCTACCGATAAAGTTATTCAGAGGCTTTCAGTATCTAAAGATCTAGAGAGAGAAGATCCTGTTATTCCTGAAAGTGAGTTTAACATTATTATTCATATAGTCGTTTACCATTACATAATAAATTGTGATATTATTCCTTACATATATTTGACAGATTTCATCCCCTATTGTTGGGTTATCTCCTCATTTTTTTCATGTATCTTGTAAAGACTTATGGGGACAAAATGTATTGTTTTACATAAAAGTTCATGCGGCCATTTTGTGTCAGAATGTTCTTGATATAAAATCAGATTTACTTTATTTTTAAAGCCTTTAATTGTGTTATTCTTTTAAATTAAAACTAAATAGAAAATTTCGGAGCCTTAGTAATGCCGATGCTGTTACAATTCAGTTGCTTATCTCAAAGGTAAAAACATTTGGTTATAACCATTAACACTTTGCACATCTGTACATCCATTAGTAGATGAAGAAATGTTATTTGCCAAGAAGTAGAATATCTAGATTTCTGTAGTCGAGAAATTCAATTATACAGTTGAAGAGTTAAAGAGTTGAAGAAATAATCAACCATAGTAAAACCATAATATTTTTGTCCTTTGTATATTTCCAGATCTTCGCACTTGCTAATTACGCTTTTCTCTTTGCATTTGCCTTGCAAAAACGACTAATTATGCTATACTATTTGCTGTTGCTTTCCAAGTACGCCTTGCTATGCTGCATTATTCGCACTTGCCTTCTGAGCA
The DNA here is from genome assembly GCA_037379345.1 of Perna viridis. Lineage (NCBI taxonomy): Eukaryota > Metazoa > Mollusca > Bivalvia > Mytilida > Mytilidae > Perna > Perna viridis. The sequence continues at coordinate 35,559,064 of CM074514.1, read as the reverse complement.
TTCATACTTACTCTGTACTTTACGTATTTACCTTACAAGTACGACTAGTTATGCTACATTCTTCGTATTTGCCTGTCGTAATAATAATAAACTTTGACCACGCTGTATAATTCAGCGTATGAACATGAAGAAGAAATTGACACAGAAAACCTTCTTTTTCCAAAATGTGCTAATCTCTATGATAAATTATCATACAACTCATTCGTCTCAGGAAAAATCTCATACGCTGTTTTATTATTTGAGATTTACTACATTTAGGTGACACTAAATTCCCTTTTTATGAAAAGAAAATAAACATTTTTATAGACAGATACTTCCAGATGGGACTAAATCAATGTTAGAGGTTTAAAGTTAAGACTTCGGTTCAGGTATTCGATATTTTGCGTGGTATACGTCATTATTGGTATAAGTTAACGACCACTCCTTGGCTTGTCATTGAGATGTATACTGTAGTCTTTGTGGTTGTCAAATGGAGGATGATTGAAAGAGTAATCAAGAGAACCAAGGTTTTAGCGGTAATCAAAAGAATGTAATCCAGGGACATAAACCAGACATGGAAAACAGACATACACAACAAAGAACATGAAGTAACTAAAGTCATGCATACAAAGTAACAAAAGCAAATGAGCAACTCAGACTCCACTAAAAACTGGGAGCATGGACCAGGTGCACCGGTAGGGTAAGCGTCCTCTGCTTTTCTAGGAACAAATGCTCATAAAAAGTCAAGTCCGGGGTAGACAAACGAGGAAAGGATAACTATGACCCGTTGAATAAATCAGTTTTCATGGTGCAGATGGATACACCATAACGGTAGATGAAATTTGCCTCAATGGGATTTTTCTTGACGCCAACGAGTTTATTTAACGACATAATTCTAATTTAAGTAAACCCTGAAGTTTAAAAAAAAACTATAGATTAAAACGCTATATTCAAAGGTTCTATGATAAACTAGATAACCACAAGATTTCAACAATGTTGTTAGCGAGGGGCATTACAGTCTAAAGTAAACCTTTGAAAACCAAACCCTGAATATTCCAATTTTGATCCTGTCGATATTTTTACCTTATAAGTTCTCATTAATCATACATTTTACCCATATGCTTCCCGCTTCAAATATCAAGCATTTTTGGATAACTAACTATTTATCATATTGATATTGTTTGATTTTTATTTAATTTTAGTAAAGAAAATTATTTTACCTGAACTTCCATTATCCATCTTGGGATGACCGTAACGGCCGTTACGGTCATCCGCTTTACCCCATTGAATATGACCTGCTTCAAAGCTCTTTAGATCACAGCCATGGTAAAAATGTGATAAACATACGACCAAATTTCATGCAACACATAGGCTGCGTTAATTCAAAAATATGAAGAAACTAGTCATATTAGAATCTTAATTTAAAAGTCTTAGAGGGGCTCAGTTTAGACAGGTTTCACTGTATTTTGATTGCTTAGTGTGGAACATGAATGAGTCAAATAAGCCAGGTTATTAATTGTCAATTATATCTCGGTACGGAGATATCACGCATATGCATAACTATGGCAATTTATCGATGCAACATACTAAACACCCAGACATATACAACAAAGAATCTATGAATATGTTGCTTTTTGCCATTTTCTTTCACCATTAAAGGTAAATAATCATGTTGCCATTTTCTTTAGCCATTATAGGTAAATAATTCATGTTGTTTTTACGTAACAGTGATAGCATATAACAAGAGTAATCAAGGGAACCAAGGTTATAACGGTAATCAAAACAATGTAAGAAGAATAATCAACAAGATTGGGAATGTTTACTTTCATGTTTCAGTATCTGCAAACATACAGCATGTACCTTCAAAACAGAGGAACAATGCAGAACATCAGAAGTCTAGTACATGGCCAGATATTTGATCTAAATACACACCGAACACAACAGAATAAAATACAGTTACATGTAAAAATGAAGATTTAGAAACACAAGACAGCACACAAAACAACTTAAGCAATTATGAACTCGCAAGAAAAGACCCAAGATATTATCGAAGGTTAAGCATGTCATGGTCTACCAGCAGCACCCGTCACATTACATGTGGGTAAAATAAAGTCAGTATTAAGTTTTCGTTCGGTTGGTAATCCGGTTAGATGTGAAATCCAACTGCAGATAAGTCTTATCTGTGACATGAAACTTCGTATTAATCAATCAAATTTTGCCGGCGAACTGTAATGATAATATCAAGTAATGATGAATCTACCAATTTTTAATAAACTGCTTATAAGACAGTTTTCTCACTCTTGTCTGACGTAATTTGCAATGTCAAAAAAATCAATAGCACTTAAACCCTGATGTTTACAAATGTCCGGCGTCCGTCCGTCCGTCTGTCTGCCCGTCGTAAACATGTCGCACCGTAACTTGAGAACAGCTTATCCAAATTTCCTGAAACTTAATATATTTGTTTCTTATGATGGTCAAACGGTCTTTGTACTTTTTGGTGAAAATCGGATTAAAACTTTGTAAGTAACAGGACTTTGTAACTAAAATAGGGGGTTTTACATATCGAGCAATATCTCGATATACAAACGATTTATGATTTTTGCTTTAAACTTTATAGACTTGATAGTTATATTGATTTCAAGATCTGTATACATTTTGTTGGTGATTCAACATTTTATTTTAAAGTTATCAAGTTTTGTTTTGTTTTGTTTTTTGTTTTGTTTTGTTTTTTTTTGTAAAAAAGCGACATGTTTTTCACATGTCGCACCGTAACTTGAGAACAACTTTCTAGAAACTTAAAATGGTTGTTTGTTATGATGGTCAAACGGTCTATATGCGTTTTAGTAAAAAGTTTAGTTACTGGACTTTGTAATTAAAAAAGGAGTTTCATATCTCGCACCGTATCTCAAAAACTATTAATGATTATTGCATAAAACTTGACACACTTGTCAGTTACATTAATTTTAAGATCTGGATGATTTTTGGTGACGACTCTTATTTCTGAGTTATTGATTTTTTTTTAGTTTTCGTGTATAAAAAAGTTGGGTTTTTTTCACATTTCACGCTGTATTAGGGAAATTCAGGAAGCGCATTAATCTTTTGAAAATATATATGTGTGGTTGGACCGCATAAAACTGCCTTTTAACCCTCCCATACATCTATTGATGAAATAGTCCTTAGAAGAACCAATATGAGAAACTTATTTTTGAGAAACATTATACCATGAACGCTGAAACATATCGTTACTTATTTTTTCCTCTCTTTTATCAACTCCCTGTTTTATAGAACTATGAAATTTTACATGCAAAATTTTCGCTGAAAACGTCTGGGCTCTCTATAGCTGAATCATTGTTTCAATTTGGTATATAAAACACATTGATACCAATTTTTGTCGGTCTCTTTTATAAACTTTATATTTAGTCAGGATATACTTGAATGGCATCCTGTACAGACCCGTGTTATTCCAAAACATTTATTACGTTTCACAAGACGACTGGCGTATCATGCACTCGTGGCGCAACTGTTTATTTCTATCTTATTTTGTTCATCCTTAGACATCTCACAGTTTATCATTCTTATTTGTTGTGTGAATTGTTTCTATAAAGATCGATAGGGTATTAATTTATGTTATGTTCCTGTCAATCCCATCGTTACTTCATCATTTAACACTATATTCTCGTAAATTAACGGATGTTCTCACTTTGGCGACAGCATATAAACATTTAACGTAGAGCAATATTAATAAATAATGCATGCTTTTCGCAAGCTAACGATACTTTGGTCGATTTTTTGCCGAAGTTGTAAGATAAACCGCGAAATGATATAATGTTTTGCGTTTAGTAGTAATTGTTATATGCAATACATCTTGCCATATAATATAGTGCAAACAAACTTCGGAAATAGGCGTACCGTGGAAACTGCACACAAAGCATTTCCTTTTAGGTGTAATATATATTCAAACTGTGGTTGTTGTTGCTTTGATACATTTTACTGTACAACATTTTAAAACTATTTAAACCCGAACTCCATAAATTATATTTTATTTTAATTAACAGTATTCGAACTAATTTAATTATGGTAATATATGCGTACCAAAGTTTGTTCTTACCAACAATATGAATTTCTCAAATCAACATTTGTATTGTCAACGTATATAAAACTATGTTGTGTGTTCTTTATATCCACTGCATGTTGAGTATTAAAATAAATAATCATTTATTCATCGTGAGTGAGCAGACAGGTGCATTTCTTTAATCGAATGTGCGTGTCTTGTTGTTTATTAGCATCACGTTGATAGCTGGTTTGTGTCCTTTTGATAGTGAGCATATGTTATGTTGACAGTAAGTTGCGAGCAGTATGATGAAAATGAGCATTCATCATGCTGATTGCGAGTGTGTTTATTGTTTTATCATTTGGTTGTGAGCATGCATCATATTGAAAGTGAGTGTCTGCTTGATCTTGATAGTAATGGTTTGTCCGGTTGATCGTGGTGGTGCATCCTGCTTATCGTGAGCGTGCGTCATATTAATTGTTTTGTTAGCATAGTTTAAGTTAGTTACTTTAGTGTATTTGATCAATTACAATGAACCTGGTGTCAAGTCGATGTTACATCTGCCATAATTGAAAAATTCTCAGACACGGTTTTAATTTATATCCTTTCTTTCAAAATGAGTTATAATTTAAAATTTAAATACGAAAGTATTCTATCATCAAACAACGGAATTTATTTTCGTCTTTTTATTTGCTTTCAAATGCGACGAATGTATACAGTTCTTTTATCTACAACATCGTAAAATCAATGCAAGGCTCGGAACGGCTGTTTTTTTTCTGGATTTTCCTGTTTTTATCTCCCTGTAAATTACAACAAAAACAAATCAGAATTAAAATAAAATGTCGTTTGACTATGTGAATCATTAAAAGTTCATGAATAATCTATTCATCCAATCTTTCATCAAGAGTCATGCAGAGAACCAGCATAATGTAAACTGTAGAAAATCAGCTTCAATACTTGTAAATATAGAGCATACGTAAAATGAAGACAAAAGTGTCATATTCAAAGTATCTAAACCCGCCACAGAGTCTTGTATTATATTATGAGTGTTCACCATATGTTCATAGGCACCGACGTCCGTGTTGATAATCAAGTGGTTTTCATTTTGACTTTGCTATATCATTTTCTAGTTGAGACATGACTTTGATAACTTACTTTATGTGAGAATTATATTATATTATTTAATTTTTTTTTTAACGAGATCGAGGGAGTTTCTCATGCTTATCTCGTCGAGCGGCTTTTGCTAGACGAGATGAGCATGAGAAACTCCCACGAGTTGAAAAAATATTTAATAACCTGTTTATCGCTTTTTGCTGAATTGTAATGTATTAGTTTTCTTCTAGTTTTAGTTTTCCTGACCTAAATATGTAAGTTTTATAAGGTTACAGACCACCAATTCAACCAATGAGCATTTGGAACGTACGCAAAAATAGTCCTACGCAGAAATTACCCCTGTCCCTCATAGTGCTGTGAAAAAAGTTCTTATCTTGTTTAAACCATTTAAGCAGTTTCTGAAAGGAAAAACAGTTCTGTATATTTTATAGGTGCATTTTGCTTCCTGTGATGTAAAGCCTAATCTCCATAATGATTTCTAAATATACCCCTATCTTGTGAAAACACTGGGATTTCCAATGCTATTTATAGACACTTCACTTCCGGTGACCAGTACTGTACTGCAAGTCTGCTAATCCCACATGCCATTCTGAGGATTGTGAGCTGACATATGTAGAATCATGCTGATATATAGTCCTCTGCAGGTTAAAGTTAAGGTAAAGTCCAGAGAAGCCATTGAATATTGTGAAATTTGCATAGAAGCCTATGGGAAGTGGAATTAGTGGTTTCTAACTGCTATTTTTCGGCGACATGCTACGTGACGTCATGTGTGTTCGGCAGCTGTGATGCACATCATTTGAAAAAAAAATCGGTCAACTATGACGGTCGTGTTTAAAATTTGTGGAATAATTTTGGGATTTATTCATTATAATCGGGTAAGTTTCTATATTTAAAAGTTTTCCATTGTAGACTAGAAAATATTGCCGCAAATTAGCCATTATTTCATACGCAGTAAACAAACAGACGGTTATTTGGGTCGTCAAATATTCCTACGCTGTTGCTTGTATGTCACGCGAGGACATAAAAACTAGCGATAATTTTCATTCTCACTCGACTGGCGTGAGATTGGAAATTATCGTATAGCAAGTTCAAAGGGATTTTAAACAAAATAGCGATAATATTGTATGCCATATAGTATAAAGCAGAAGCAAAGATTTTTTTTTCATGGAGAGAAAGTAATGTCAAATGATGCTCAAAGCTGACGTTCCGCCTACTATAGTGTAGAAATATGCTTCACTTGATAGCCATGACAGATTATACGGCTACTACGGTCAACAATATTTCTGAATTGCAGCATACCGTACAGTGTTACCTTATCGTAGTTAATCCGTGTGAACATGGCGGACCTTGTATACGCATCCGTCAATTTATCATATGGATATATCTTAGTTGCAGTTGTCGCTAGCATCGATAGCAAAGCAATTCGCTACATCGTGGTCCTTTTAGTTTTTAGAGGCTTTAACGATTAATTAGAAGTAATAATTCATTTAGATCAATCTAAGTTTTGATCATGACCTTGTTACGGCTTGTATTTTTTATGTGTATATTTCGTATTCTGTATTTTTGTGCAAAATCCAGAATGGCGCCCAACTAAATTGCTTAAAATTCCAACAACAACAATTATGATAAGTAAATCTATATTGCTTTGAATGGTATTGATATAAAATGTGTGTGTGTGTGTGTGTGTGTTTTCTTTGTAATAGTGTCCTCTGATTCAAATTATGTTACCATATATTCAATGCTTCCCTAGAACACTAACCAGCATATACTTTTTGTATTTGACATGCTCTTGACTATTTCTACCTAAATAATCTTTGCGTTGGTTTACTATTGCATTTATACTGTTTGCGGAAATGCCTAACAGAGTAAATTTCATGTTTAATACATGTTTCATGAGGAAAAACAATGATCCAGATCATTTCGTATTCCAATTCCGTACAATTTAATACAGTTCTCGTTTCCATATCCGATACTTTAATTACTTTCCTTGATTCGTCTTTTACAGCCTGATTGAAATACAAAGCATTAATTTTCAAGTCATGAATTATACATATCACACCAAACATTTTCATCGCATTTAAAAACCTTACATCCATCAAGGAACATTTCAAATCGTGATAAACGCAGTTTTCAGGAATATTGTTCATAATTAATGCTATATGTTGACAGTATTGATAGCGGTTTCTCTACGAAAATGCTAGATATTGGTACTATATATGCCGTATTTCTTTCACATTTGGGATTATTTTGGTTCCAGCAACGCATGTTAGTTCACGCTACTGAAGTGATTGTTACAACACCGTGAATAATGGATTGATGAAGCTGCATGTATCTGTATCTGTTATCAGGAGCACATCGATTGTTTCGAATCAATGACAGGACTTTACCTTTCGAGTTATTAACCTGTTCGTCTATTCCATTAGTGTCTTTAATGACGAATTTCATACGATGCTATCTTCATGACAAAAAGAACGTCTTTAGAGATCTTGACTATCTATACTTGTTGATATAATAGAAAAAAGCAAAAAAGGACATTTTTAGCGTGGACATCTGGTCGCTTTAAGGAATAGTCATCGTTAGTTCAATTGTTATGTTTAGCGAAACGGTTGAGATTTTCTTTCACGTCTTAAAAGGATACAAACTAGGCTGAAAGAATTGAGTTTATGTCTGTATGGAGATTCGATTTGGTTGTATTCCAATCAAAAGAGTTGTGTTTCAATCCCAATGTTTAGTTGACACAATCACTGGAAAGACGACGGTGTCATTTACCGAATGGATTCATTAGACCGAATGGTGCTAGACTCTATTATTAACTCACCGTACTTTGTTGTAATTATCACTACTGTCAACACGTGTCTTTTATGATACTGATGGTCAGTAAATCTAGAAGAGAAAATTGATGTGAAATTTATTTGTACACAGAATTGGATACATATGCACGAACATATGGGGTTCTTTTATTCCGATGTTGAACATTCTGATGAGCAGTTTTTTAAGGTATGGTCTTTCGTTTCTTTCCATGATTACTATTTTCTATTTTTTATGATATAATCAAGTACCAATATGGAATGGAAAAGAAACATATGTTTAACTTTTTGTCAAGACTACTTTCTTTTTAATAATGTTCGGCTGCTGAAAAGTATTTTTTTATCTTTTATACAATTGATTGTACCTTTTTATACAAGTAGTTCTTGAAATATATATATATATATAAAAAACTTTTCGTTTTCAATAATTATATCTGAGAGTTTTTTCTTAATTCCATACCTTTATTAATTTTTATACATGCTAATTTGTAGCCTAAAATTTTACATCCTGAAGTAAAAGTTGGTTTATTACGTTTTCTCATATACAGTTTGATTCATTCCAATGGCGGATATGTGTCCAGTGTTTTTATTTTACTTTACATTTGAAATCCTGAATCCTGAAGTTGCTTGTAAATATTAATATATCTGTCAGTTGTACTTACGTTTTCATTTATCAAATTCTTTCTGTGATGATTTGTAACAACTGTTTTTATGTGATTTCCATTTATAGAACTTGACCTTTGACCTGGAATGTTCATTCTCACATAAGTGTATTTGATTTCATACATGCGTCTTTATTGTATGCAATGCTTTTGTACTAATATGGCAAGAAACACACATCATATAAAAGAAACATCACAGAATTTGAATTGAATAGAAAAACTCTGCCGTTGCCAATGTATGCGCTATGTGCTCTGGTAGGGTATGATTTAAGTGCTATTTTTATAAGCTTCAAAGATAGTTATACGTCTTTGTGATGGCAATATCACATGATTCACGTAAGCTGTTAAGACTTATACCCTAAGGCTTGGGATGGTTAAAAAAATCCGGACTTCCGTATTTTTTTTTCACTTCAATGGGGAAAAGCGATACAAAAGCGCCCGCTTTGTCATCTTATCAATTTCTATTAGCACCTTATTTTTATGTTATGTGGTATATATATATTGGATGCAGTTTATGTGAATTCCTTTATCAAGTTAATTCATTATTTAGCAGTGATGCGAATAAAAAACACACACAAAAAAACTCATACATGTAACATCAATGACTCACTTAAGTGATATACCTTACCCAACTGAGTTAATCAATATACTATTACAAACTAATTATTTTCAGTATTGCATAATTACCTTTCGAACAATTTCCGTTTTTTGTTTTGTTTTTTTTTTTTTTGTTTTTTTTGGGTTTTTTTTTTCAAGGTAGAATTTATCAATTAGCCGGGTTAAATGAGCATGCTGCATGATGTGTAATGCGACTATTTTTGTGCTAGGGTCTACTTGGCTGGCGCAATTATCCCAAAATAAATATGCATTGAGCACGTCCATACGATTTAGCCAAACTGAAAAAAAAAGTTACTGATCTAACAAATAAAAAAAGACGACATTTTCCACCATTTTAATAAATTAGTTGTATCATATTAGTAATTGACAACAATAATCAACTAAAATTAAGTAATATTAGCTGAAACAATTGCATTGGATGTGTATTATTCCGCTGTGATTTCCTTTCGAATATTGTCTAAATTTTATTATATTAGTTCCGTATTTTCGTTATTACCCTTCATTCATTAGCTTAAAGAAATATTGCTGAATAATAGTCAACAAATAGATTAATAATAGGGTAATTAATTGGAAAGAGTGGATAACCAAAATATGATCACGAGTGCCGAAGAACGCCTAGGTTTAACGAGTGTGCTGAAGTTCAGTGCGCGGAAGTTCCGCACACTCGTTAAATCTAGGCGTTCTTCGGCACTCGTGATAACAATTAGGTTATTCACTTTTTCTAATTAATTATACTATTATTCTTCGCGGATAACTGTCCAATAAGACACAATTTTCTTGACTGATAAAACTTTGCAAACTCCGAACAACGTCGAAATTCACTCTAGACGATGTACAGCCAGCCCTCTCAGAAAATGCAAGACTTGCAAAGTCGAGAAAGAGTGAATGATTTTACGCGACGCTATCCGATTGTTCAACGACGTTTGATTTGAATAATATCCGAGAATTTCGAAAGGCTTGTCTACAGTGGTTAGTAAGAGAGGAAACGAAAGATCTGCCGATGCGTGGAGCTTTAAAACTTTATATATATCTTCACTACAGTCAAACTACGTGTAATATCAAACGGCATTTTTAATACTTTTTCAACAGGTTGATATATTGTAACTGGTATATGCCTTGTCTTGCGAGGACAATACTTACCAGGAGAAATATAAATCTTCTGTGATTTAATCCCAGTACAATATCGTTATGGACAGTTGCCATAACAGGATCACAGTACAGACAGTGGCAATTGTGCATTAGATATGTTCGAGATCTACTCTTATTATTTTCAAACCCAGTCTTTTCCACTGCAGCGATGATGGTTTCTTTATAGCCTTGTCTGGTCTTTCTGTCCTTTTTCGTTTGTTCTTTTGATACTGCTTTACATAGACTTTTCAAATTTCTGTTTTTGTTTCGTTTTATTTGTTTTTCGGTTATTAAGTCTACAACCGAAAAAACAAAATTGACGTGTTTGGCGTTTTAAATTTTCTTATTGTGCTTTAATATCATTTATTTAAACTATATCCCTAAAACGGTGATATACCGAAGTCCTATAAATTCTTTCTACAAAAAACAAACCCAAAACGTTCAAAAAGCATTTCAAACTAAATGCCGTGTTTACATTGTTACCCAAAGGAATAAAACAACTTCCATTTTATCCCATCCTATGTTTCTTTAGCTGAATTGTATAATATCAATTTGTAGTTAAATTTGTCCAAGACATTAAGAATTTTTACTGCGACACAAGTGCATATTACACCTGATAAAGATTTCAAATAAATGGTATTTATCACAACCTTCTGAGTTGCATTGATGTATTTCCTTGGGGAGTGTTAAAATCAGACATCAAACATAGTTTATATAGGTATTATTAATATAGTTTTTCTTCATTTTAGAAATAAATCGTGATGATGTGGGACTTTCATTTTCTATTTTTAGGTACATATTTATGTAAGAGTCAGGCAGATGGTGGTTCATTTTAGTTTTTTTTATACTCAACTCGAATGGATAGTGAGTTTCTCTTTTAGTTTGTCTACAGTTAAATGTTTTTGATGCTCGGTTTTATTGCTGAAATGTATTTTATACACCTAGAAAATATTAATGCTGTTTGAAAATTAAAGAGCTGGGATAGCGTGGTAGTGAGAGATGAATTTTATAAGGTTATGTAGGAACAAGTAGAAATGGTAGAAAAAATTCACTAAATTCCAAATTATTTATTACAAACCGTATTGGCATTGTGTTATATATTTGTATGCATATTGGTGTACAAGACGATACATCTGCTTTTGGAATTTAACTCTGGCACGTTGTGTACAGAACAGTAGCTATATAATACCAATTTACGTGGTCTGTACTTTTATCTATTTTGTTTTTTTTTTAATTACATTTATTAATATTGTTTGCGCGTTCATTTGTGTGTCAAATCTTAATTAAGCATTTGGTAGTTCGTTTGAATTCTGTGAACATTTTCCTTTCAGTTGCAATATATATGAATGTGTTGTTCTTTTTGTGTGTGTGTGTGTGTATGTAAATTTGAAACACGTAATATTATCTCCTTCAATTAATCCTATTACAATTACAGTCAGTGCGCTGGTACTTTATATATTTCTTTTGATCGCATATGCATATAGTCTATAAGGGGTATCTAACTTCCACTTGACAAGACTATAAGGGGCTATTTTATATTCAAGGATGCTTTGATAAAATCTTTGATCATAAAGTTTCTTTTTGCTGCAGTTTTTTGTTTGAATACATTTTCCACCCTGTGCTTTTATAAATCGACCGATGTGATGGAGCTGCTCGATGTCCTTTCGTACTTATTTTCGGTAGTGAGGTAGTACCTGACTGGAGGTCATTGGTCTATTAAACACTGAGGTTTCGAGTCCTGCGGGAGGCCGCAATAATAATTTCACGTTAAGACCTACCGTCGGTTTGGATGTTTAATGAGTTTAAACATGGACCTTGCGGATTTTATTACCCAAATAAAAATCTTCAGATTTGCGAGGTCGGAATGATCACACTAGATCCCTGAATAGGAAATATGAGATGTTTCTAAGAGTTTTTTCTCGCTTTCCTATGTTCCAAATGACGAAAAATTGAAAATAAAATTTGCATATATCGGAAACCTCACTGACAGACAAGATGTTTAGTGATAAGATCGCGTAAAGGTGATTTAACGTTGTTCTTGGAAATAAGTACGTGTTTTTGCAATAAGGTTTGTCTCGGTTTCTATAGTAAGACTTCATTTATTCATTTAGGTGCCTCATCGTGTCAAGTTGACTCTACAACATAGCGCTAGTACCCAATTTTCCAAAATGTCACTTATCTTATGGCTTCTGTCTGTGTTGAAAGATAGTCTTAATCAACTTTAGCTTATTGTTTGTATCTAATACTTTTATACCAATAATGAAATGTTTTAAGTTGCTTATGCTTAATAATATAATAACCTCTCCTCGTAGAGAGTTAGTAATAGGAGTGAAAAAAAGTTTGACGCAATTTTTTTTCTTTCTAGTATGTTGTGTGTTAAGAAATTGGTCAGAATGTTGTAAGGCTTTGGCCGGTCGGCTTGACAGGTGTATTAGGGAATTCTTTTTTACTAAAAGGTCTGATAAACAAACGTCATAATTAATTTAGCGAAGCAATCATTCTCCGTTAGTTTTGCTGAAAAGTAGGTCGAGGAATACTCCAGCAATAGTATAGGTTGTCTGAAAAGCTATTTTTTGTTTTTGTTTTTGTTTTTTGTTTGTTTGTTTGTTTTAATTGTTTTATTTTATTTCATTTTATTTCATTTTATCATATTTTATTTTATTTCATTTTATTTTATTGGTTTCTAGGACCTGATATTTAACCCCTCACTTTGCAGGAGTAGGCAGGGGCAAACTTTATGCCATAATACCATGATCATTGTTGTCAATGTTGTTGATCGGAAATAAAAATGACAAGTACATAATATAGAGGATTCTACTGCTCCTCTTAATGCCAATGTGACCTTGATAACAATTCTGAAGGTATAAGGAATGTAATTTAGAAACAACTGTGCTCGCATTAAATACACGGATATGATGATAATGTGGGATCAGTGATATGCTGATAGGCATGTTAAATATAGGATTTCGTAAATTACACACGGATATGCTGACAGGCAAAGTAAAAAAGAAAACGCACTATATTTTATACCCTCCATGTTTTGACGTACATCCGCTCAGGGATATGCAATGCAATACTGGTACTTGTTAATTGTAGGATTATTACCGTTTTGTTCTGTAAATTTAATGCTTAAAGGGATGGTTAGATAACGGCTTTAATAAAATACACACTGATGATCACCGCAACGACGTTTCCCCACCCAGGAAATTTACAACCCTGTAAAGGTCCCTGTTCAGTTATATTTAAAGAATCAATTCATAGGCGAATCCTGGGAGCCCGGATGGCTCCTGCCTATGCTGAAAAATCAAGTATATTGTAAAGAAAATCATTGGAATTAACTGGAGCAGGTCTCCTCTTCGGCCACTCAGTCCCCCCTTTGGAATTTCAAGCTCAGCATCAGCACGGCATTATTAACTTATTAAGGTGCATGTAAATCATACCTCTCTGTAGTAAACTTACGTCATAAATGGTGACGTATGAAGACAGAATCTTATAGTACATGTCCCTGGTGAATAGAATGGTCATCAAGAAATTTGAAAATACTTTTGATTAGAAAAATCAACTGACAAAAAAGTATAGGATCTGCTTTAGTAATGCTGGTCAAAAGCATTACAGAAATTATTTTTTGTATTAAAACTTTGAATTGAGTATTTTTATCTGATACACAGGGACTTGTAGTTATTCGGGTTGCATATTTGATCCCTTGCGCCTGATATAAAAACTTTTTTTCCAAAATTTATTTCCAAGTTCAATTTATACTGTTTTCAAAATGTTGTTATAGGTTATTTCTATATAAAACTGATATTTTGATAGGGCAAACAATAACGTAAAGCAAACCTGAAAAATGATTTAATTTGTCTTATTGGGGAAAAATGGCATTTCTTGTGCAGTTTTGTCTGTACTTTATTTTTGGTCCTTAGATATGTACTAGTTAAAATTTCGCGCCAAATGGTAGAAGGGGAGATAACTATTTTGTTTTTGTTAGTGAACGTCACCACGTTGAGGATGGTTAGCAGTCTGCATCCCTTTATTTTGTACAATGGAGTAAACTAAAACAAAAGAAACATGGGAAAGGATAGAAATGGTGCAGTGAATGACAATAATGGCTCAGTCAGGAGAGGACCGAAGAGACAGGGCTCTACAGAGCTTTATGATATGTCCACTAAGGTACGGAATGATGGACAGATTGTACAATTGCGGTGTACGGGCTATACAAATGTACAGCCTTGTGTGGGTAAAATTTCAATGATCTACTAACTGAGAACCATATGCATTTCTGAACTTCTCTCGGAAGTACTTAGTGAGGTATACATTTTGTAATTATTCATAATGATTTTTCTCTATTCAGCATGTTCATCACATTGTCACCTGTGCCCGTCAGTCTGTGACTCGTGTCTATACTGAACAGTAATCTGGATATCCAAAATGACTTTGTAACCTGTACCTGTTCTCTTTTTTGAACATTTCTGTCCTTCAAAATCTAGGTGTAATTAGATGAGGCTTTGTGTATTTTTTATATTCACGTATATTGTACTTGTAGTTATATGTACATTTGTGATCTATCTAGAATCCTGCATCACTGTCCTGCATATGGTTCGTAATCACACTTGCAGCTACATGTACATTTGTACATGTATGTTCTTTGTATTTTCAATTCTTCTACTAAAAATGTTTTTAAGAGTTACATGTAATGTAAGCAATTGAAAATTGTCATTTTTATATTTTAAGATACATTTATGTGCATTGTACATAAACATTTACTTGTATCAATCATAACAAATGGATTTACTATTTCATACTATACTTTGTAGCTTCCAGTTGAATTTATTTCACGCAAAGTAGAGATCTTTACTGGAAATTGCTTAAACTAAGTTTAAAAAAAATAAAAAGAAAATAAATTATTGAGTGGTGCACCACTTTGTTGGTGTTCGGTCAGGGTACATGTTAAAAATGTCTCTTTCTGTACTGTAACAGATCTCTACTATGATCTCTACTTTGTTGCTTTAATACTGAATTGTGTATAGTTGGCAGTCACTCATCTCCTCCTTAAAGTACAAATGTACAGCACAAAGTAAATAGCACTTGAAGGGAATTGAATTTATACTTGGAGCATAATATATTATGTCATCATGGAGAGAAGCTTCCTTTTGTACTGCATGTACATGTACATTTGTACACATACAAAATGTACATTTGTATGTTGTTTTTTTTTTGTGTTTTCCCTACATCTGGATGGGAAAATTATGTTCTTCTTTATACATGTACATGTAAGTTGTTTGTAACATTGATAATATTTTGAAAATGGGAGAAATCCATTCACAGAAATTTCTTCTGCTTTACATTCTGTTGTGTTTTATATGAATTCAGAGTAGAGTGCTTGTATAAAAGTGGGGCAAAAAGGTCAAATTTGAAATATTGTGTTTCTTCTTATTCCACTGGCTACGAAATGAACTTACATATAGCCAGTAACACTTAATAAAGATATTTTATTGCTAAACCTGTACATGTAAATTTACAAGTCAATAAAATTTTGATAACTGACTTAACAATAACAAGTTTTGTGGAATTATTAACATTCAATGAATGAGATGGAGGAAAAATATACTTTTTTTACCCACCTACATTTTTTACATGTTCATGTTCAAAACATATGAAATGGAACTGGTTACTGTTGATTTGTACAAGTAATTTCTTTATTGCCTCAATACTGAATTGTGTGTAGTTGGCAGTCACTCAGCTCCTCAAAAAAGTGCAAAGCATACTTGTAGGTATATAGAGAATAGAGTGACTTTGGTTGGCTTATACATGTATGTTATAAATGTACACTATTATGTGTCAGAGGAAAATGTCATGTTTAATCAGGCTTTTTGTACAGTGTAAATTTACAAAGTTTAGGAGTACAGGTACATATACAGCGTACATTTATAGAAAATTGCACTGTCACTAATATCCTTTTAAAATATCCAATCTTAGTCCTTGTTTATACATTGTATCCCAAGTTCATTCTCTTAAACTATAGGTGTAATGAATTGTATTCATAGGCATGTACATGTACAATGTAATTATACAAAAATGTACTCCCACATTATACATGTTCATTTAATTGACATGGAATCAAGACTTGTGCAATAAGAAAGAATAAAAATAAATAAAGTTGGATAACGAATCATGGCATGTACACATGTACATGTACACTGCTATCAACCAAAATTTTAATTTCTCCACTCTTCACAGTGGAGTCACTCATTTCCTCCACTGTGACTCCACCAAAGTAAAAACCAGGATAAAATTGCCAAATTTCAATAGTTCTCAATATTTTTTTCTACCCTTTACAGAAATGTTATTAAACTACTAGAACCATAAAATATATCTTGGCATAAAGAAGTTAATTACAGACAATTTTGGAAATGGTGACTCCACTGTGGAGATTGGAGAAATTAAATTTGTGTTGACAGTAGTGTATATGAACATATAATGTATTAGATCAAAAGTTGGAAATCTGTGACGTCTTGTAATAGTGCGTCAACTGTCACAAATTTTAGCTATTATCACATATTTACAAGGTATTCATTTAAATTACACTAATAGATTCAAATTGAAGATAATGTAATGTACATCATATATATTTCACAGTCACCTTAGGTAGAAAGTTTAAATTTTGTTCATCCATGCGTGGGTGTTCATTTCAGTACAGTGTTTATACTTGATTTATGTTATAACTGAAGAAGAACATTTTTAATCTTTTAAAAGGATTAAATTAAATTGATTTCTTTCAATCTATCATGTCTCCATGTAACCTTAAAGTAATGAAAATAACTCAATCATTGTATTGGTGTATGTATTCATGATGTTTGAACAAGTGTTTTTATGAGGTTAATTTATACACTTGCTGTATAAGCAGATATTTTGTCAGTGCTTTGAAATGTATGTTGATGTGTTCTTGCAAAATAGGTTATATTTGATTTGGAATCTTATAAATACAGAGCTGAATTACATGTACATTTGTACATTGTACTTTTGTATATGTAGCTTCCAATAATGGGCTTTTAATGACCATCATTTTGACAGAGTCCTAGATGCTGTTTAAACTGAGAGTCAAACAATCATGTATACATTTACATGTACAAAATGTACATACATTTGTATAGTGACAGAGTTCTCCACATAAATTTGAAATACAATGTACTTGTACATGTAGCACAGAATTTGTTGGCAATTACATATTTCACCCAATAGCACATTTCTCCTTGATTACAAAAGATAATTTCAGGTAGTAGAGTCACAACAAAGCACAGTATTATATTAGCCTGTGGAGAATACTGTTTTTGCTCCAAACTCTTCCAAAAAATACATTGTTTTATGTTTTGTAGTTCAGTAAATTTTCTAACTCCTTATACATGTACATTGTGCATGTTCTGTAACTGATGCAAATTTTATGCTGTAGCCAAAATAGCAGGTGTTGTATGATCTTTGGTGATACTTTTTATTGCAAAGGAGAAACTATATACATGTATCTTGTTTATACCCTGTAAGAATAATGATTTACATGTAGATTAATTGTGATCCTTTTGTTAAAGCATTTTAGTCATCAGTTCATGGGTTTGTCAATTACTTTTAGGACTCTGCATGATACAAGTACATTTCAATATGTTTAAACAGAGATATCGTTGATCTTACTTCAAAACTACCCTATCCTCTTTTGATTTGAAAATTTTTTTGTTGAAGTTGGGAAGTATTAAAAAAGTTAAAACTGTTAATCATAGAGAGGACAACTGGAGACAGTCTTTAGCAGTTTATCTGAGCAATTTTGGCACAGAAACACCATTTCCTTTACTTTGACTACTACAGCGTACATGTAATCGGGAAATAATCTATCGAATTTGGGATTTGTTTTGAGCCATTGGTTGTTTGTAAGGAGAAACAACTTTTTTTCTTTTGGAGATAATTTAGAGGGAGAAAAATCACAGGGGATAGTAATAAAAGATAAATCACTTAACAAATGTTTGATCATAACATGAAAGTTTTTCACTTTAAGATTTTGGTATGCTGGGGTATCGTTGCTCATCAGGTCACATTTCCCTTTTTCACTGTCAGCTAAAATGGAGATATTAAAATTCCCTTTCACATTCATTCAGTAATCTTGACATTTTTTCGTTTATTCTGACTGTAATTTATATTGCAGGTGATGTTGATCGGAGACAGTGGTGTGGGAAAGACTTGTATACTTGTCAGATTTAAAGACGGAGCTTTTTTATCGGGAAGTTTTATATCCACTGTTGGTATTGACTTCAGGGTATGTCAGCTTTTCCTGAGGATTCCTGTCTGGATCATGACAGATACATATATTAATGGTCTTGTACTTGTACATGTACATGTACAAGCAACTGAGTTCTTGATTTATTATATATCTTTATCAAAACATTTTTATCTATTTCACTAATACATTACACATGTATAAATGTACCAGGCTTAACACATCTGAAAGAGATACATTTGTACATGTGTAGACTGTTTTTTTTTCTTAGCCCTACTAAACTAATATCAGTCACAAGCTTCAGGTAAGTCACTAAAGGTATAGACTGGTATCCTTATTGGTACCAAATAGGTTAACATGGACATGGATATACACTTTGCATTCTGTACAGATTCAAATGCATGTACAATGTACATGTACACTTCTGCATCATGAAAGCACCACTTTCCCTTTTTTAATTATATCAGTTACAACCTTTTATATTGATTATAATGTTGTGAATGCTATTTCAAGCAAGGAATCACTAATCTGAGTTCATACTTCTTCATTTCCAGAACAAAGTTGTTGATGTAGAAGGAACTAAAGTCAAGTTGCAGGTCAGTATACTACATGTACATGTACGGTGTATTTCTAAAATAATTGGGGGCATGGCACAGGCCAAAATAGTTGAGAAACAAAATGGGCTTTTAATAACTTTAAAAGAATGTGTATCATTCATTTTTAAGTCGCTAATAGTGTTAGCGACTTCTTGTACTCGTAATTTCTGTATTTAATATTTGCATATGATTTCCATTAATGTGTAGTCATACCTCACATAATCCAGCAGATCTTCGCCGTGTTCACCACCAAAGTGTCGTAGTTTCAGATTCATACGAGATAAAAATGTACCTGTTAAATATCAAACGTGTGTTGTACGTTTGTTTCTTGCTTGTATGAGAGCAGGGAGGTTTCATGAAGTGATCAGTAAGCTTTGGACATTACCCGGTTTCTGATTCAGGCACTAAGGCTAGTTAAAAGACTATATTGGTCATGTACAAAAAAATGTACGTTAGCGTGCCCCAATATTTATGAATATTCATTGCCAGCTGCTAAATCTGGTTCATAAACTGGTTCCAGGTCAATATCATAAGCAACATATCTTTATAAAACATATCATACATGTCTGTGCACGTTTTTTGCTTGTACATATGTATTAGAATGGGAAGTTTACATTAAGGGATAAAATAATCAGTTAGCATTGAATTTATGTACTATTACCCAGTTTCTGATTCAAACACAGGCGTTTGTTACTATTGATTATATAAAGTTTATATATATTATCAGTACACCGATATCTACGTGTATATATAGCCATTCGGGTCATAACTGTTACGAAAGAATACACAATAATATCAAGGGAACCAAAATTTCTGCAGAAGTCCCCTGATTTTATAGCATTTCCCATTTGTACCATTGCGGATGTTTAAAGTATGCCAAAATTGGTGACAGTGAATATTTGACAATTAGCAACTTCGAAGACTTCAGTCTTTGATTGTATTAGTTCTATGATATAATATGCACAGTCTGTAGGGGTCTATACTTAGTAGGAATATTGTTAACAGGACCAGTATTAACCAAAAAAAAAAAACTTGTCTTAACAAACTTGATTGGTCAAAGTTCTTAGCCTTAGCCTCGGTCCATAGCCTACCCATCACCTACAGTATATCAGTTTAACTCGTCTAGACTTGCTTCAATTTTTTTCAAAACAATAAGAGCATTAGTTCACAGACATATTGTAAAAATATGGAATACTACATTTGGTAACTATGATATGTAAGTACTGGTACACGTTGACAATGTTAAAACAAACCTTGTGTATTTGAATTGTTTCCATACCTGATGTCATTTGATTGTTGTATTGAGGAATTGTCCAGTGAAATTAATTACAACCCATGCAACAAAATTGGCAGAAAGTATTTTGATTTTGAGTAGCCTCTTAAATGTATATTGTTGCCTGGATTCTGCCTTTTTTGTTGGAATATTACCTTCAAACCTGGATAAAAATGTTCGACTACATGTACATGTACCATGAATGCCTTGATGGGATTGATTTGCTCTGCCTCAAAAATCCAGGGGTTCCGATTTAATTTCAAGAGTGACAATTTTTTTGCATCCTCAATTAAAGGCCCGCCAGGAGAGAGTGAAATAATTTCACTAAGAGCAAATGTAAAGTGAAGACTTACATGTAAGTAAAGGATATGTCAATGGTCCTGCATCATGAATTGAAGATTTAGGAGCTCAGACCAGCACTGATATTTCAACCCCTGAAATTCGTTTGGGGAGTCCACTTTCTCAGACTGAATGCCCATTTTGAGGATGGTTGGGGTATGCAAGAACTTGTTTGTGATTATTTTCTTTCATAATAAAAGGCCCAATTATTTTATTCAATAAAATCAGTTTTAGAAAGTAGAGTTAATATATGACCATGATTCTGACAGGTTTACGTTGTTTTTAGATGTTCGCAAAATTTTTTTGATCATATAATGGTATCGTCACCATTGGTGTCCATTAATTTGTAAAACTAATCCAATCTTTTAGATATTGTTCTTAAAGACATGGAGGGGGCCTTATAGTGTTATTTAAAGAAGAATATGGTGCTGACCTAATCCAAAGTAGTACATGAAGAGCTTGTCTGAAGTCCGGGACCCTTAATTTCTGATGCAGGCCCATTGAAATCTCATTTACATGTAAATAGGTCTTAGGCTTACCATGCTTGGCAAGTAATCTGTATGTAATTGAAGAACTTTTATTTTCTTGTGGTGGACCTTCCATTTATGATGCAAAAAAGTCTCAGAAAGTAAACTTAAATTTCTGTTGTGTGTCAGACTTCTATATAGTTGTGACCTAGGTTACAATTAATTTCTTTGCTACTTGCTTTCTTGACATTTTAATGAGGCAACAGATATTACTTTGCATTCACATTATTGTTATTGTTATTGCTGTTATACCTTTAATTTGTAAATCTCATCGAGAAATATTATTGTTTCTCCATCAGCGATTGGACTTTAAATTTTAATAACTTTTTATTTGCACTCCAGATTAATTCTTGGTTTTATATCATTTCTGCAACTTCTGAGCCCATATCAAGTTTATTAAACTTTATCATGCTTTGAACTTAAAAGATGATATGAGTGGTTGCTAGGTTACTAATGAATAGAAATTGTGTAGCTATGAATCATGGGATAGATATAGGTTCATTTTCAACATTCTTACCTTGCAGTAAAAGTCATTGCTGTCTGATGACATTTTAATTATTTAAAATTTGCAAACAAGACATTTAGATATTTTTTTCTTTTTCTGAGGTTACAAACATACATGTTCATGTATATTTTGCAGAGATTAAATTTCGAAATAAGGTTTTCAGCTACTATATATTTTCTGTGATTTCTACAGCTTTTGGCTGGGTTGCACTCCAAAGGCCATGTAAGCTATTGCCATTTTAATTTTTCAGAACTCTTCGGCTCTGACACTACTTGATCAATAAGAACAAAACTTAGTAAAAATGTTCCTTGGGGTATCCTGCATAGAACTGATTTTTGTAAAAAAAATATGGCTGCCTTTACTAAAAATAGAACAAAGGGGTCAAAGTTTTTCTCATATATCTCCAAAACTGTTAGGTATACCCAAGTTCTTTTAATTGCTGAAATGATCCTTATTTTAATGCCTACAAAAGTTTGAAAATGATTACAGAGTCAGATGACTCCTTGTTGTAGTTAATGCCATTGAAAGGTGAGAAATGACATTTTTTACAATTTTCAGCCAATATCTTGAAAACTATAATGGACAGAAAAAACCTTTCAATTGCTGAAATGATACTTGTGATAAGGCATACAGGGAGCAAAGCTGTTGAACAACTTGTACTTGTTAGAGTTATGGTCGTTGAAAGGCGAAAATTTATGTTTTTAGCAGTTTTCAGCCATATCTTGAAAACTATAATAGAAAGAAACTTTCAATTGATGAAAGATCCTCATGATAAGTTCTACCAAAATCATTTTTAGCTCACCTGGCCATTGTAAGAGTTATTGCCCTTAAAAGGTGAAAAATGACGTTTTTTTTTTTTGTTTTTTTTTTTTACAGTTTTCAGCCAATATCTTGAAAACTATAATAGAGAGAAAGAAACTTTCAATTGCTGAAATGATCCATATGTTAAGTTCTACCAAAGTCTTCTAGCTTCAAAATTGTTGGAAAACTCTCTTGTTCAATTTATTGCTGTTGAAAGACAAACATTAACTAGATGACCGTGAGGGATTCAGGCTCCTTGGACCCTTTTGTTTAGTGAAAACTGTCAGACAACTCCTTGTTAGAGCTACTGGTTAAAAAATATAGATCCATTTTTTATTATAAAATTTTTATTATTTTGTCAACATGCAAGTAATAAAGGATGAACTGCTGATGAAGTTAATGTTGAAAGGTATAAAGTTCTGTTTAACTAAAGTTACCTGATATTTTGAAAAGGTGGCAGTTCTCTAAAAAAAATTACTCTTCCCTGTTTGTCTGAGACAATGGTGGTTCTCCATGTTCATCTCCATAAAAAAACCATTACTTGAATGTTGCAGATGAATATCCCGATCTGGGTCAGTGGGTAGATTTAAAAAAAATAATGTTTAAGCATTCCATGTTAAAGGCTGTTTTTGCTTTTCTATCCTAACTGTTTAGGGTTGACAAAATGTTAGATAAGAATAAAATGAGCTATTTCCTTGTTACAATTTTATGGTTTTCTCAGCCGACATTAAATTGGTGCTATAAGGCTATAGACAGTGTTTGTAATAGAAAAAAAATAATTATCTGTTTTGTTGTCATTTCCCTGTAGATTTATTGTCTCACTGTTTTATGACTTGATCATTACATGTTTACAATAGTCTGTATTTTGTAGCTGTCATAGTGGTTGTTGTAATCAATGGATTACCCCCTTAGCAGGTAGTTTTTGCAGGGTGCTAATGTTGGCATATTTTAGTGGTCTGTCTCAATTTTAACACCAAAATAAATTCTGCCAAATATGAACTCTGGGCTTAAGGACTTAATGCACTAATTATCATCTGCCAAATTTGAATCAATTTTGAAGGGCACCTTGTCTCTGTGGTAGGGATTGACAATTTTCTCCTTATTACTTTTGGCCGCCAATGAAGGCTGGAAGGCCAAAAATTTGGACTTGTATTTTTCAACATTTTTACGTTTTATTCATATTTTCGATTTATTTTGTATATTTCACAGAAAATATAGTAATTTTACCCAAAAATCTTCCTCAATCTTAAATTTTAATGTTAGAGATTCTAAATTTTTCACTGATTTGTTGAAGTCTCTCCCATAATGTGGGAGGGGTTAAGACGTACACAGGTATGTACTCAAGCAACAATTAATGCTGTCTAATCCAACAACTCTGTATTCCAAAATCATACTTATATGTACAATGTACATTATAATCTGACACTTTCATTCATTGTCTAGTTCAAATGTGATACTTTAGGTAGACTTTCTAAAATTAAAAAAAAAACAACCCTAAATAACTTTATTACAGATCTGGGACACAGCTGGTCAGGAAAGATTCCGCAGTATTACAAGAGCATACTATCGTGATGCTAATGGTATGTAACCATGGCAACTTGAAATGCCAAAGTAGAAATTTTGTTGTTGCTATATTGGAGTATTTAGTATGTACAGTATAACAGCATAATTAGTATTTCCAGACACAGATGTTTGAAGGTCACTGGAGCAGAAATTGTAAACATTGTGTAACTATAGCAACTAACAACCTTGACCTTGTTATTTACAGATATGGGATACTGCTGGACAGGAACGATTTAGAAGTGTAACTCATGCATATTACCGAGATGCACATGGTATTTTATAGATGTTGCTTCTCCCTGTTATATGTGTTTTTTACACATTTTCAGCGCTTTTTAACTACTTTGATATTGTATATTTTAAAAATTAATGAGGACTAGACATTTCTCTTCAATAGCATTTTCATAAAATTCAAGGCAATTCAATATAATGCAAATTTCATTCTGGTTATTGAAAAAAAAAATCATTGAATTTATAAAGAAACTTGATGTCTTGTTTTGTTTTTAATTTTTTTTTTTTACATTTACAGTTTCTTCTTTGGGATAACCTGTCTACTGTCAAATAAATCCTAAATAAACAAGAAACCTGTTTAAACCATAGATCCACCAAATTTTTCATATTAAATTAAATACATTTTGACCCTGTTGAAACTAACCATCAGCCTACAAAAACAAATTCCTCAATCCAAAAAGGATTTGGATTACACAGGTTTTGCGTGTTACACTGGTTTCTCTATATATTTTATTATAGAATATTTGAATATTTCTTTTCAAGTAAAAAAATTTAAAAAATGAACCAAAAATACTACTCTGCATTGTTTTTGTAATCTGATTATTACAACACTTTGCAGACGTGATCTTAAGTTCCTCGTTAGTTTTCATCTTTGTGTCTGAGAATTACAGAGGTTTAGGAACATGTAGTTTAAGAGACCTTCCCCAGTTATTTACTTTTTATTTTACCATGACACCACCTTCCTTCACTGAAATGGTTGTTGCAGGGGTACACTGTTTCCTTTTGAAAAGGTGTTGATTTTTATATTCCTTTAATTCCCATGATTCTTTGAGTATGCTTTAATTTGATTTGTAACAAGGGTTCTGATTGGTTGGTTCTCTGGTATCATACCAGCTTATTTTGTATAATGTCAATTGGTCAGCACTCAATGATTCAAATAATTACAAAAAGAGTAATATATTGATTGAAAACCAATTCTTAATATTTGGATTTGAATGCATTAGAAATAAAATTATATGAAATGTTTTTAATTTTTGAACAGATTTTACAAAAAGAATATTTTGGCCAGTTTACACTCAGTTTATAAGTGTAAACTGCACAAACCTTTCAATAATAAAAAACATTTCCTGAATAAAAGGATACCATATTATAAAGTCATAGAATGTGGCTTAAAACTCACAGCTTTAGCTTGCTTTAAAACCCCTAAAAACGTACTACTCAAATGTAATGGTATATTCATTATTGTTATAGATTATAGAGTGTCAGTATCAAAGACTTTTAACTTCCTTTGCATGACCTTCAGCCCTTAGTAATGTTAACTTTGTGAGAGGAGAGGAAAAAAATCTATGCAATTTACCTATTAGTTTTATATAGGTTGAATTACTTAGTATAAAGGAAATGTTTAGACTAGTAATTATGATCAGTCTGATTAAGAACTTTTATCATGCACTGTTCCCAGATTTCTGTTTTGTTGTCTGGAATGAACTTTGCACCTGAAAGTCAAATTGTTGCCAACTTAAAATTGTGAAGTCTTGCATCCTAGTGTAAAAAAACATCTTTTTAAAAACCCTTGCAAACAAAGTTTTGAGGGGTATATAGGAATAACCTCATCTGTCTGTCTGTGCATCCATCCGTCCATCTGTCTGTCCACATTTCAAGTCTGCGTAACTCCTCCTAAATTGCTCAAGGGATTTTGAAGATATTTTATAGGGAGTTAAGGCACCATATATAGATGTGCATGAAGGAGTTCAATTTTTGTCGAGGGCTTCAAAGGGAGATAATTCATCTTATGTGTTTAACATGTTCAAACGTCCTCAGCACAACTCCTCCCAAACCACCCAAGGGATTTTGATGAAATTTTACAGAATGGTTTTCATTATAGTAAGCATAACTCCTCCTAAACTGCTCAAGGGATTTTGTTGAAAAGTTATCAGAAGGTTGGGCATCAAACATGTATCTAGTTTTGCATATTGTTTGAGTACTCCAAAGGAAGATTATCTAACTTGGTGACTTTATATGCTAGTATAACCTAGTGTAACCTCATCAGCACAACTCCTCCAAAACCATTCAACTGATTTTCATGAAATTTTACAGGACGGTTGGGCAGTACATGTAGATGTGCATGATGGTGGATGATTCTAAAGGGATTTTATCAAACTTAAGGTTTTAACATGTTAAAACCTAGTAAGTGCAACTCCTCCTCAACTGCATGCTGAAGGGATATTGATGAAATTTATATGAAGGTTGGGCATCATATGACGATGTGCATGAAGGCATATAGTAACTGTTAGAGGACTCCAAAGGGTGATAATTCAGCTTAAAGGCTAAATGTTTGACTCCATAATTTGAAGCGGATAGTATTTTCTTTGTGAGCTTGCTCACAGTATTTTTAGCTCTTCTTTGTTTCACATGTGATATTTTAAGTCCTATGCATACTTGCTTAGATAATGTCCACAGAGTTAGTGAAAACTGATTTTCTGTTAATGGTCATTGGTCCCATTTAAAATCTCTAATGCAAAATTCACAAATATTGCTAGTCCTGAACAGAAAATTTTGAAATTTTGTCAGTCAGGACTATTTCTGTAAACTCTCTGAACAATGTTTCATTCTGAAATTTGTTTTGTTACTATATTTCACTGCATGGTTGTATCATGTTGTCAAGTATATATATTTGTTTATTGTGGAAGGCTAACTTTACTAACAACAAATACATGTTTAAGTAGCACTACAGCTAAGAATCATGCAAATTGTGATTCATGGGTGAAAAGCCTACATATTTTTATTTTTGATAGTTTGTTTGAATTGCCATAGTAAACAAAAATTAACATTCGGTTTTTCATATATCTCGTGTTCATAGGAGATAAAAATTATATAGAATGCACTGTAGGTTTCAAAATTAAGGGAGATAACTCTGTAAATGACATTCAGATATAACAGAATCTATTGGATTTTCAATGTTGATTATCTCCTTAGAGCAGACAGATTTGAATGAATAATTACACATTTCATAATATAGACCAATAAAACAACTTCATTTCAAAAATAAAAATATGTAGCCTCTTTTGAGGTGTATCACATTTTTCAGATTTTGCATGATTCTTACAAAGACAGCTACTTAAAGAGTATACAGATAGTATAAATATGGCATTAACTCATTAGTTAATTATGATGTAATACCATTGTTTTAATAGAAAGATTGTCTATATCTACTTCAATGACAGAGGCATAAATCCATACCTTGTTGTAGATGGGAATTACAGTAAACCAATTTATTATGAGCAATTAAATATTGATAATGAGAAAAAGACCTACATAAATCACTGTGAGTCCTAAATTGCGAAAATGAATTGGTTATCAGTATATGTTCAGCCATTTAAAAATTCGAAACCTTTCATTGGAATCTTTTTGTCAAAATTTGCTTTTTTCCCCCCGACTTCCTGTTTACTGTAGCAACCAACAACTTAAATCTATTGATAATCCATTTGACAGATGTCCATGTTTTATCTCTTCTATTTTCGTTGATACTTATTTCTAAGTTGATTTTATTCTTACAATGTTTTCCCTTTACTTATTACTTGCATACAGGAAGCAGCAATGTTACAACTTTTCTTCAGTGCATCAGTGCTTTGATTTTGACTTGATTAGACTTTGATGTGTTTTTACAGAGCTTTTCTCTACCACCTTTTCTCTGAGATGATTTAGATATGGTTGTTTATTATTGTTTCATTTCAAAAATACAGGTACAAATGTTCATTACTGGAAATGTTTTTTTATTGCCAAAGCTTTTTCTGGAATGATTGATACTGTGAAAGTACATTAATTGGTGTTTGCCAATTTTCGTTGATCAGGGAAGAAACACAAGTTCATGGATTCTTGAACTCGTGGTTTTGAAGTTTTCAGTATACACATCAATGGGAATCTACTATTCATTGGAAACCAAATTTCGTGGTTTGGCTTACTCATGAAAACCACAGAAATTGGTACCTCACAAACAATAGTATGTTCATAGTATTGTTCAATGAATTTTCCAGTAATTAAACAGAACATGGAAATAATAAGGCCAACCTCAAAAAATGTTCTTGGTTTCCAGACCCACCAAACTCAGTGAGTCAGACATTTGAGTTTTCACAAAGTCAGTTAATTATCATAATTATCTCTAATATTAATATAAGATTTTTTTATGCAAATACATGTATATACAATCAAAATTATATTTTCAATAAAAAAAAAAGGTTTTTAAAAATGTTTTTGGTTAGGCGAATTGATATGCAAACTGCATATGCAGGTATCAGAAACCTGAGGGTACGTGAAACTTTATTTTTAATTTTGGCCTGACTGATATGAAAATTATAGATTTTATTTGATTTAATATAGTTCCTTTTTTCAGCCTTGTTACTTCTTTATGATGTCACTAACAAAGCCAGCTTTGACAATATCAGGGTATGTACTATTGTAATTCTTATTCCTGAATTAAAATTCTGTTTGTTAGCCCATTCCTCACCTACCCAGAAAATATTCACCCTACCCAAAATATATTATCCTTGTTTTTACAATTAATGTATCTTTATTTTTTATGCTTTTATTCATTAAAAGAAAATTTGTACGGATTATTTGAAATAACGTAGCTCCTAAAGATGTCAGTGTAACTGATGTTATTTTTTTATCAGTCAGGACCAACGAAGGGCAGTTTTCCTAGACTCAGTCTGTTTGCTCAAAGGTGAAAATTTGTGAACATTAGCTCCATTATTTTTATACTCCACTGCGCGAAGTGGTGAGGTTTTATGTGATACCCTCCAAAAAGATGTGTATTTGCTATCTGTCAGTCTGTCTGTACCCTGACAGTTTCGAGATGATTATTTGAGAAAAGATCAACAATTTATTTTTTAACTGTTCACAATTGTTTAGTACCATTAAGTACAGGTTACTTAAATTTTCAGCAGAATCTTAAATTCAGTTTTCAAGTTTTTGAACATTTTTCCACCCCTGTTTATTCCATAACATTGCAAGGTATCACTTAATGTTCCATTAATGCCCTGCTTTTAAATTGTACCTTTTAGTAAAGACCTCATCAAACGCTATCATCTGTAGATGGTGGAAAAAACAAAATCAATCTGAGCTGTACTGTATTTACTGTCATCCATTTCGTGCTCTGAAACATTGTGGTAATAGCACCAAGTTGAAATAAATAGCTTCATTGTATGCTGTTTATTGAATGAAAAAAAGTAATAAATTGTTACTGCATGTTAGTCTTTATCGTGGAAATCCACTTGGAATGGAAATTGCTTCAAGGATTAGAGTGTAAACATTTATAGGGTCCTAATAAAGTCCCTAATTAAATCATCACCAAGTATTTTCCACTCCAATGCACCCATGATTTTCTTTAATTCTCGACATTTACCACAATAGTTTGATATTTTTCTCCATTAAGCAGTGTTAATTTAGGAGAAAGATTCATCGGAATTTTATGCAGACATCTTGAAAAGAGATTTTAACCACTGACAAATGAACAAAACACGCCAATAAAATTCATTACTTTAGAAATGCATGAGGAATTTTAAATGTTGTTTCTGATGTGATTTAGCTAATTGAAATCTTTCTCATTTATATTAATTGAAAACTGTCAGCAGTTTCCGCTATGTTAATATGTTTTGACTTTGAAAAGCAAAATTAGCTTTTTTTCCCTTGTTCTCATTGACATTTCGGATATGGTTAAATGTATTTGAAGTATAATAAAATCCTTAACAATGTTTAGGGTTATTTTTAGTGGGAAATCTTCTTGTGGGAGTATTTGTATTATTCGATTGACAATGTAAATTTTCATCTTGCGTTATTATGTAGTTTAATTAAAAGATGAAAACATTTGCACTCTAACTAGGCAGCTGACCTTCAAACCTGTAGCCATGCTTATTTCGGGAACATGATGACTCAGTGGTGGGCTGTTATGTTAGCTTTGGGTTAATTGCAAAGTCTGGTGTTAAATCCTTTATTATGATACATTTGAGATTTTTTATGTTTCCCACTGAAGTGGGCCATTGCAGGCACCAATGGGTCTGCCGCCTCCCCTCAAGCTGCATAGTCCTTATGATGGCAATTTGAATTGAATTGTTACCAGGTCCCTTTAAGATTTTGATCAATAGTCTGATCAGTTTTATCATTTTTATCAAAATTCATTAAAATGAAAACTTTTTTGCATGCTTTAATCTGGTTCTCCGAAAAATAAGAAGCCTTTTTCATGTAGAAGAGTTCTGGCATGAAGTTCTCTCATAGGCTGTGTTGGATAATAATAGATTTACTAGGACTGGAATCTAGATTTCATTCAATATTCCTCTATAATCACTTGGGCATTAGATGTTCCATCAAATTGGAACATGTAGAACCTTACTGATTTGGTTTTAATCTTTTTTTCATTATAGGCATGGTTAGGGGAAATAAATGAATATGCTCAGGAGGATGTTGTTATCATGTTGCTAGGCAACAAAGCTGACATGGCAGGTGAACGAGTAATTCGTACTGAAGACGGAGAAAAACTAGCCAAGGTACATTTTTTTGTATAATAGTTATTTTTTTTTAAAGGAAAAATCCGCTTAAGGCTGGAATATAATTGCCCAGATGGAAAAAAGCTGCTTTTTGTATAAGAAAAAACTCTCAATATGGAAAAGTTTAATTTTCTTATTGAAGATTCAGATTGTTTCCATTTATTAAAATTTTCAACTTTTCAGGGTTAAAAAATGTGAAATCAAAGGGAGACAACTGCTAAAAGATTAAATCAAATGGTGAAGATTTAGTTTATAAAACATTAAAATATTAAACACAATAAAATAAAGTAACTTAAAGCAATTACAAAAGTCTATAATTGAAAGCAAATTCACCTATAAGTACAATTGAAAAAAGTCAGTAATGTGATGTTTTGCACAGAATTGTGGATTTACAGGAACAAATCTGGATTTTACTATGATGATTCTTTAATATAATCTCACAAACTGATCATGCTGTTATTCATAATTTCTTTATCACATGATCCCATTGTTTACATTCTATTTCGTTTTTCCTTTTGGATGACTTGGGTCATTGGTTCACTAGAGGGTACCATCTTCTAATTCATACTTCCTCTAAAACTAAAACTCTTGAATTGAATTCAATGAAACATTCACATGCTGTTATTACACTATGCCATTGTTTACCACATATTTTGATTTTACATTTGAATGATGTTTAGAGATTTGGGGTTACCTACATGATTGATGGGGAGGGGAGCAAGTGGTTATGGCTAAGTAATCTACATATATATATTAGTAACTTCTGGTTTCCCCTTCCCTGTTGTTTCATATACTTTATCCATGAAACGCAATGTAAATGCTCCAAGAACTAGAAGAATGATCAAGTGCACTGGTGGGCAGACAGCTGCTGTTTATATCCTATGCTTGAAAAGCAGGATGTACATGTATATAGTGATCATAGTTTCCATCCATTCCCTAGTCCATTCGTCCATTGAAACTTTCACAGATTCTTTATTATATGATGCTATTGTGCACCTCGTATTTTGTAATTCCTTCTGAATGAGCTTTGGGGTTTCCTGATGCAAAACATGGACTTTGTCATGTGGTGACCAAAATAGGATTATTTTCCATTGAATGGAATTTGATAAAACTTTCACAGATTCTTTGTTATATACAAGATGACATTGTGCACCTTCTATTTTGTTTTTTCAACTGAATGTCTTAAATCATGTATGAAGTTTCTTATATGGTTTCGGGGGAGGGGGGGGGGTATCAGCAAGTGAGCTTTGTTCCCAGTTTATCATGTTTTCTTTGGGATTTTTTTACTAACACATAAAGTATGTTTTCAATACTTTACAAATTTACCTCAATTATTTCTAACCATTTCTATGTGAAATCAGAAAACTAAGATCCTGTTTTTGGGTGCATGCTAAACCTTATCGAGTAACAAGCCTTTTCAGTATGTGTTTTATGTTTTGTAGGAATACAATGTAGCATTTATGGAGACAAGTGCTAAAACTGGAATGAATGTGGACTTAGCCTTCATGGCTGTAGCTAAGTATGTCAGCATAATTTTATCTTCAATTTTTAATTGTGCTTGAGAATATACAAAATTGTTCTGTATCATTTATTCAAAACATTAATATGTCCTTAAATCTTGAATTGCAGCCTTACTTCCTGATTAGATAATAGTTGTCTCTTATCATCTCATAGACCAGATTTCTTACGTGTACTGATGTCTTCAACCTCTTCAATGATCTACTCATTAAATTTTGATACTGAAATTAAATAATAAGTGAAGACTTGTATTTTCTCCTGTCTATTTGAATTAACCTCAATGTCCCTGGTGCACACTTGAAAAAGACCTGCTTCACAGGGTATTTAGTGATCTCCAACTAATTAAGATTATTTTTTCATAGACAGAAAAAAATATGAACAGTAATTCCTTAATTGATGTATTATATTTCTATCCCCCCTGTTCTTCAGTAGTATTATTTGTTGTTAGTTGCTCATAAAAAAAATTGAAGAAAATATATTGATATAATTATAGGTGATTATTATTGGTTAACCACATAAAATCAATATTCTACCTTTAAAAAAAAACCAAAAAAATTATGAAAGAAATAGATTAGCTCCTTTGGCCAGGCCATTTCTTGGTTTGCAACCCCTTTTTTAGCTCACCTGGCCAAAGGCCATGTGAGCTATTGCCACCACTTATCGTCCATCGTCGTCTTTGTTGTTAACAATTTTTCAAAACTCTTCTCTCTGAAACTACTCGACCAATTTGAAGCAAACTTACTCTGAATGTTCCTTGGGGTATTGTGCATGGAATTGATGTGGGGATTTTTGATCCGTCAAAAGACATGGCTGCCAATACTAAAAATAGAACATAGGGGTCAGACAGTAGTTATTCACATATATCTCCTAAACCGGTAGGTTTAGCATGATGAGATCTATCTGTGGTCAAATTTTCATTTGATATGTTAAGCCATGTTGGAGTTATTGCCCTTTTTGGATGTTTTTTTTTTTTCCTGTTTATGATGTTATTACTTTAAAAAATCTTCTCCTCAGAAACTGCTCTACTGAATTCAATGAAAGTTGACATTTTTGTTTTATAGGGTATCTTTAACAAAATGACAGATTTTTGATCACTGAAAAAACATGGCTGCCATTTCTAAAAATAGAACAATGGGGTCAGACAGCAGATTTTTGCATACATCTCCAAATCTGTTAGGTTTAGCCAATAGCTTTCAATTGCTGAAATGATCCTTAGTATAAGGCTTACAAATGTGTCCAATGAATCAAATGGAGTCAAAATTGTCTGACAACTCCTTGTTATAGTTATTCCCCTTACCCCTTAAAAGGCAAAAATTTAACCAGGTGAGAGATTCAGGCTCCTGGGAGCCTCTTGTATTGAGGGAAGGATGTATTTCATTTATGCATTTAAATTAGAAGAGTTCCAAGATTCAGTTGTGTAGGGGGTGTATTGTAGTCTTAATTCTTTTACTGTGC
Source organism: Perna viridis (assembly GCA_037379345.1). Lineage (NCBI taxonomy): Eukaryota > Metazoa > Mollusca > Bivalvia > Mytilida > Mytilidae > Perna > Perna viridis. The sequence continues at coordinate 35,525,111 of CM074514.1, read as the reverse complement.
AATTAAAAGAGACAAGGGGGCTAAGAACTTAAAAATTAAGAAATAATTCATGGAGGGGGTAGATTTGTACTCATTTTAACATTGGTATGGCATTTATATTCGATTATTTAATACCGAGAGATAGCAAGGTGTTAAATGAGAATATAAATACCAACCCCATATTAAAATGAGTACAAATCTACCCCCTCCACGAATTATTTATTTTCTAATATGGAAAATATGGTAAAATTTCCCTAGGCGTAGCCAAAATAACGGCTGTTCTTTTTTGCATCTCCCGCATGGAAGTTGGATTAAATTTGTATATTTACATCATCGTATGTGTTAAATGTGTGTATTTATATAATTGATTTCAATTAGATAACCTCTCAGCCGTTAAATCATCGCATAATTATATTCAAATGAGTGTTTTGTTTGGAAGTGACAGCGAAAGAAAAGACACAGTGCACAGGTGCTAAGTGAAGGGTTGTACCGACATATTCTGTTTGAGTATATGAAGACGTCATATTAGAAATTATACAAAAGAAGCCTTGTGAATTAATTCTTTAGATTAAATTATAGGTTTTTGTATATGCATTATAAATGTTTGTTTAAACCCAACATCAGTTAACTCTGTTTCACAACCCTAGACATATATCACATACCCTATATCACATCCCAAGACATATATCACGTACCCTATATCATAGCCCTAGACCTATATTGCATACACTATATCACATCCATAGACACATATCACATACCCTATATCACAGCTCTAGACCTATATTGCATACCCTATATCGCAACCCAACCCTAGACATATATCACGTACCCTATATCACAGCCCTAGACCTATATTGCATACACTATATCACATCCCTAGACATATATCACATACCCTATATCACGTACCCTATATCACATCCCTAGGCCTATATTGCATACCCTATATCACACCCCTAGACCTATATTGCATACCCTATATCACACCTCCAGACCAAGGGTCTGGAAATTTTGACAGCCCATGCCAGACATTTTATCAAAGTTCAGCTGACGTTTTTGTCAGTATTTTACATGCTCAGATAAAAAAAAATAAACTTGAAAAAAATTTGTATGTAGTTTTTTTAAGATATATATTGGAAAGTGTGTTATTTCATCACATACTCTGTCTTTTACAAAATATCAGAGGGGTGAATGAGTTCGGTTTCGACCCCACGTGGACATTCTAAAATGTAAACAAAACAATGTATTGCTCAGGCTTTTTCATCGCATAGGCAAACAGCCGAAAACTACCAAGTGATGGAAAAAAATGTTGATTATTTATAAGAGAAAACCGTGAACACATTTTGTATATTGATTTGAATGGTTTGTTGACTTCTGTGTTAAAACGATTCAATCAACGAATTAATAATTACAAACTACATGTACGACTGATTCGTAGTTTCTGTTCCATGTGTGTTCGTTACCTCTGAAAGATCTTTTTTCTTAATTAATAAATGTATGAATATTCTCCGAGTGACTTCAATTAATATGTATAGACAATGGGGCTGCATGTGTACTGTTAATTCAATTATGCAATCAACTAATCAGTTACAGGTAAATCACAGTCACAGGTGGCTGCACATCGGCTAAAATTGACACACACCTGTCAATTAATTTCCAATAAACAATTGAGAGACTGATAGACAGGATGTTTATACACTAATAAAACCACACAGACTGTAATTTATAAGGGTTAACAATTTTGTTATGCCTGATATTGGAAAATTGTTGCGGTCATTTGCAAAATTTGTCAGTGAACGACCAGCATTTTTTTACCGTTACCGGATCCATGCTCCAGACACTTCACATTCTGTGTTAAAACATGTAGAGCTATATCCCACACCTTTTATCAGTCCCTAGACCTATATTATGTATCCTGTATCACACCCCTACACAGAACTCACTTGAATATATGGCATATGCTACAGATTTTTGCATAAAATATTAATTATATATCCAAAACAGCTCTGTTTTCTGCTCTAAGGAGGTAGTTCATCATTGAAAATCAAATCTGGGATTTGGTTGCAATGAAATAGGATTTTATTTATGTCACCTTTATGTTTTACAGAGATCTGAAAATGAAGAAGACAAGAAAACCTGCTGATCCGAAGTTTAATGTCGCAGAATATGTATCCCAGGAAAGAAAATCTGGGGGCTGTTGTGGCAGTTAGCTATTGCATAATGGCTATAAATAGAATTACCAGGACAAATAACAAAGCTCATGAATATATTAGAAATCCGTAGGTGCAATTGTGTGTACAAAAGAAAGCTATATGTATAGACTTATTTTTGTATACCAAACATGGGTAAAGTAGGACTAAAGTCATGGGTACTCACTCACATGAGATTGTTTCAAAAATTCAAATTTGATAAATTAGAATAATGGCATAACATTCGTCTCTTGGTCGGATAATAATGAAATGCTTGAAGTGTATCATTCCATGATATTCCAAATGACAAATTTAGTATCAAAATCAGTAGTATCTTTTTCTTGTATTGGTTAGCATTTCAATTCCATAAGTTAGAATCTAGGAATTTTTCTGAAATGATTTAAAGATCCGAGGCATACCTTACAAGGTGTTGACAGATGTTTCTGCAGTGTCATATTATGATTTTTAAAACTGAAAAACATCAGGTCAAAATCTTACAAGAAAATGCAAAAGAATTTCATGTGAGTAGTACATGACTATTGATTATTTGAGTAATTTATTGTGCAATGTAAGTTGAATGTTTATGTACAGTGGAACCTGTCCAATGTCGCACCTTAATATTCACAATCTAACACATTTTGTAGGCAACAAAGTCATTTTTTTTTTCTGATTATTTCTAACATTATGGGACTAAACATTTATACAGAGAAAGGAAGAGTATAATTTAATGGAGATTTTGTTAATGAGGAATTCATTTTCACTAACTTTGTGAACAAGAAAAAACCTTCAAAATAAGTCACAGTGAATATGTCCTTTTATCATGGAATAAATGTTCGACACAAAATGTTAATCTTAGAAATAAATAGGATCTAAATTGAATTAGTTTGAAACATGAAAATAAGAAACTGCTAAAAATATTAATTACCGAATCATGTGCTTTACAGTGTTCTAGCATTTTGCCATCACCCAGGGCAATTGTAATTTTGGTGTGGGAAACTTGTTTATTATATTCCACTTTCCCTAGGCATGTAGAAAACTTGAATTTAGGGAATGATTTGTCAGCAGACTTAAATTGTGGAATTGCGGAAAAACTTATATATTTTTTTTAAAGATCTTAGAACACTGCTTTAGTATAATGTGTATTCAATATGTGTATTCCATTTTGTCCTGCATTGTGTTTTGGTTGTGTTAAATACAGACGTGATTTTCTTTGGCTTGTTCAAATCAGGATTTTACTTTTATGTTTCTCTTTTTACCCTATGTTTACTTCATATCTTGTCAAATCACACTTTTTTGTTGGGTATGTAAAATCATGTCTGTAGATAAGTCAGGTTCCACTATACACCTAAGTGTGCCCTGAAAATTTAAGTCTGAAAAGCTTAATTTAATTTCTAGTCACATTGCCGCATGATCAGACAGCATCTAGACCAAATAAAATTTAAATAACAGTCTTAAGGGGTATTGCATTAACAAATGTTAAATACTTGAATGCTTTTCTGATATGGAATATTGAGTTCTTTTGACCTTGAATAAAATAGGTTCTATTACAAAGTAGTAGCAAATTAAAAAGTGATATTATAACATTGTTAGAATATGAGTCTTTCTATTGGCAATGGGGTATGTAAGTCTTTGTTTTGTGACTCCATGATTTCATGAGAATGGGTCCTAATCATTCAAATGCATGGGCATTCACCATTTACAGTTTCGAGTTATGTATTAAAAGCAAAAAATGTTTTACTGTAAAATATTGATAAAGTGACAAATATATATTTCTGTTTGATAAAACTATTAAGGAAAGCAATTAAGGGAAGATTTGAAATATAATGCTGTATTTCAGGTTTCATGAAGTTAACAATAAAATACTGGTTGGTCTTCAGATTTCAATAAATTTTACATAGGAAATTCCAGTACGGAAAATGAAATAATAACGAGACTTACAAATCCTATTCAAGTCTTGATATTTTGTAATGTGTTTTTCATTATGTCAATTTAAATCTCTTGTTATTGTTTTTTTTTTATTGTTTTTTCTCTGATATTTGTTTTTCATAATATATATTGAATCATGTTTACTTCGTTTGAATGTGTTACATAAAGTTCTAACTGAAAAAGAACTGTACAAGCAAGCTCTAATATTTAATTACAAATGTATCATTGTAAACATTCCCTTTTAGTAGTATGCCTATTGAATTTCTTTATTAATGCAGTAAACTAAACATTTTTCTTGAAAATCAAATAAATGACATAATTAATTCATACAAGACAAAACTTATTTAGGATTGCTTTTTTCATAATTATTTGCGGTTTGAAATTTTAGCTTTTGAGTTGATATATACATTGGATACTGTTCAATGGTATACTCTAATTATATTATTATGTTTTTTAAAGGTACGATGAAACATATGAGGCTATTCATTTATTTATTTATATATTTATATTAATAATTTAATTGCCATATGATGATATGAGTTCTTTTTCTTATATAGTACAAAAATGAATGTAATCAACACAGAAGTTGCTTTTCATTATTTGCAAATATGAAGCAGGTGAAACCTGTAAGAGGACGGAAGTTAAATATATTGATATTTTTCCTGTTTTTTTTTTCTTTTTTTTTACATTTTAACAACAACTTAAGTTTATATAAATTAACAAAATTTATAGATGTGATCTATAAACTAATAAACACTTTGTTTTTGTTTAAGATCCTGACTCTGTATGCAGGTTAACGTCCTGAAACCAGGCTCTCAGTGTGTCAAAGGTTGAGTTCTGATTGAACTTTGTCCTCTATTAATTCTGAACCTACTCTCACTAATTCTACTTTCTGTTTCTCTGGTATGTGATTTGTTACATATTACCATAATACAAACCAATAATGGAAAAAAAACTGCATAATAAAAAGCATCCTTCATTTTATCATGTACCCAAACAATTGGAGTTTAAATTGTTAAAAAAGTACATTTTTAAACCCATGAGTGGTAACTTATTTTGCAACCACCTTGTCTGTCCATCTGTTACACATTTCTTTAACATATTTATCAGCTTCACTTGCAGGGAGTGCTAAGATATTTGGTATGTTGCTTGTGATGATGATTTATATCATGTATGCCCTTTCCACATTTGACAGTGGGGGTATTCTTAGCAAAATGTGCCAGGTGGCATCTTGTTATTTGTTTAGCATTTAAAATCTCTTAATTCTCTATCCATTTTCACTCAGAGGAAACTTGCAGGATACATAAACGCTATTGAATGTAAAGTGCTTTTTTTTAATGATTTTCTTGGGTTTTTTTTTCATGGTCTCAGCAATATAATATGTATGGTTGTTGTGATGTCAGATTTTTTGTTTCCTATCTATTCATCCTGCCAAGATATTATTTTACTATTTTTTCTATTAAAAAATACTGTTTTCCATTGAAGATCTTAATTGTGCTTTGTTCATTTTTTGTATAACAATGTATACTATTGCTTGCATCATGTAGGTTGTTTTTAAAATATTTTAGAATTATATTTACATATGTAACACTGGTTGTGGTTTTTGTATATAATCTATCTTTTTTTTTGTTTACAAAATATATTATATTTACCATTCCATTGCTTTTCTAAAAAAAAATAAAATAGTCACTTGAAATATAAGTGAATTGAAATGTTTGAAAGTTGAAATATATTATGAAGACTTTATTAAGTAATTCTAATATTCTTTTCAAGCTTTTACAAGATAAATAATCTATCATGAAACTATGTTTTTTTCGGGATCAGTCTCACATTGGATCCTTCATTCGTCCACTATTCCTTATTTTTTCTTTACCTGAAGAAGTTATAGTAAATAATAGGTCAAGTCAGTAGTGCCCTTGTATTAATTAGTTATTTATACTAAGCATTGCACGATAGTTTTAGTGAATTCAAATAATGTTTTTAGAGCGAAAAAATGTCTTCCACGATTCTAAGCCTAATTTGCCAGTATGACGAATGTTTTTTTTTAATCCTGTTTAAAGAAGTGGAGTTACATATATTGTCCTTCATACTTATTTCAGCTGAAAATTAATATCCTTCAATTGAATTTTTAAAACTTTTATCACACTGATGTGACCTTTAAAATAGAGACAAGTTTCTTTACAGTATATTTCATGTACACCCAGTATGACCCTATGACCTTTTTTAACTTCTGTTATTTCAAATATGGAGACATCATTGATCACCACAGGCCTGTTTTTTTCCTGGATGCGGTTGCTCAGATGTGTTTGACAAAAGTATTTTATACATTCCGTTTCATCAAGATCCACTCAATTTTTATAAGAGCTTATTCCCACCTTATTACCAATAATTTTTGTGTGTAATATACCAAACTTCGATCTGTCAAACTAAAGTGTAGTTTCTACCTCACAAATCACATTGTAATCAAAGTTGCTCATCATAATTCTGAAATTAACTGCATGTACATCTTGAATAAGCCACTAAAAAGTGACATGGTGGTAAAGCCTTTAAAAATTGACATGGTGGTAGACCAAATGTATCTTAATTTACCTAAACAGTAATTAATCTATTTCAGTTCTTGTTTGTCTTATATTTTTCTGAAGCATTTTGCAACGCCGATAACAAATTTTCTTTGGGTTATAGCATAAAATGTTGTACATATTTTGGCCAAAAAAATTCCAGTACTTTTTTCATTACAGAATTTCTGTTAAAATGTAGCTGTAAAAGTTACTTATTCAGTCATTGAGTTAAAACCTCTCAATAATTTGCTATTTTGACATGGTTATTTGTAATAGCAATCTGCCAGTTTGAAAAAAAAACGATACTATTTGTAGATAATGATAATACATTGGTTATTCTGTTTTTGTGTTTAGAAAGCTTATTAACGTATCATGTAGTTGTTTATTTTTATCCTTATTCTTTTTTTTGTATCGTTCTAGTCTACATTTTTTGTCTAATTTATCTGTCTTTCTATATCTGTATATAAAGTTAGTTATTATTAATTCTATGATTACATCCAGTTCAAATACTATTTTCAACTGTCATTGTTATGATGGTGAAATGTATGCTAATGGTACTGAAATTTCAACTGATTTTCTTTCTAAAATATCAAACAATATTTTTTTTGTTTTTATTCGATATATTTTTTTACTTTACAATATGATAATTGGGAACATATGAATTAGATTTTTTTACATTAGATTATTACATGACATTTTCTTTTTGATCTCGACATGAATTTGAAATCCAGATTTTTCGCCTCTTTATGTCTTTATTGTCAAGAAAGTGTTTTTTTTTTAAGTGCTAAGAATATAAATATTGTTCTTAATTTGAAACCCGATAGAAAATGGTTTCTTTAGAATTTATTTTTATTTTATGGTTTTATTAAATGGAGTGTAGATCTTTAGAATATATTTACCACAATATTGAGAAAGGGGGTCTACTTATAATCCATGCAGACAGAGGCAGATCCAGGATTTCGGTGTTGGGGAAGGGTTAATAGGATTCGAGGAAAGGAGCAAGAGAATTTGAGGTTAAGTTTTTGAAAAATCAAGATTTCATGCAAAAATGAAAAAAAACACCTTCAAATTTTGAAAGGGCGCATACCCAAGGTTTGTACCCTTATGAATTAACGACTGGCAGACAAAATAATGTCATGGAAACATGATCAAAATACTAATTGTTTTATTGTTGCAAAAACTGTATTAACTGATTCATAATGTCTAATCCAAACTTGTTATTTATGCTATATTTTAACTTTTCGGAATTTGAAATGAAATACCCTTATGAAATAAACAAAATCAACGCCAATAGGAATATTGATTTCATCTAAATTTCGGCAATGGAAATACCGAAACGTCAGTAATGGGATGATTCAAATACGTCAATAATTCTGCAGCTTGACCTAAACGTGAATCCATGAAACAATGACGATCTACATGTACACTAGTGTACTTTATATTGGTAAACAGAAAATCGATTACATCTTTTAAGTTCATATAAAGATGCAATGAGAGTTCAAGCAAAGTATGGGCTATATTGTGACCTCTGCACGGATTATAAATGACCTCCCTCTTAGTAAATATTTATTATTCCAGCTGATATGACAACATAGTTGATTAGAAGTTAAGACAGCAGCGTTTCTGTGTAGGAGGTCATTTGTTTTAACTGTTAGTAAGGTAACAGGTGTCTGAATTGTTGCAATAATGGTTAAGTATATTGTTGCAAATAAATCATGTTACAAACTATGTCTGTTTTAATTTTATCCAATTAAAAACGAGATTATATTCAGTGGTCGATTTCATTATGTTAAAATTGATTGTAGGGAATGACCACGCAATGTTAATTTATACAATGACCTCGAAACTTAAGAACCATTTTACACTTGTATCTTTTTGTGAAATCTACCAGTGGTTTATTGTTCTGGTAATAACAGTTGCATTATGAATAGTAATTAGCCTTAAATTCCTTAGCAAAACTTAGTTTTATATTATGAGATGTATTTTCTGTTGATAAACATCGATGAAAAATCAATCGGAACTACTCAACCATTTCCGCTAATAGTAAAAGATCCTGGATAGTTCCGATTGATGAAAATTGTCTTTTTAAACGCGAGTTATCTTTCTTTCTATTCAATAACGTACGATGTTGAAGTGAGCTTATAGTTTATAATGTAGGAGGCATTAGATTCACTGTCCGACAGTTAATACATATATACAAAATTGTTAATTAATGCAAGTTTTCTCCACCAATTAGGAGATTAAGTGCCCACTGTTTGTCTTAAAGTCCGTATTTATCTGAGTGGTACATATAGATTGCATGGCTTTTAGTGGATCGCATCGTTCGTAAGTACGCATTTTTAAAACAGGCTCCTACCGGTGCACCTGGTCCATGCTCCCTGTTTTTAGTGGTGTCCGAGTAGCTCATCTGCTTTTGTTACTTTGTATTATTTTAGTTACTTTATGTTCTTTGTTGTGTATGTCTGTTTTCCCTGTCTGGTCTTTGTCCCTGGATCACATTCTTTTGATTAACGCTAGAACCTTGGTTCCCTTGATTACTCTTCCAAATGATTGGTCGAATCTTTCCGACCTTAATCCATGAAGTCTTTTTCTTAACTATAACCATTCATATTGCAGTATATTTTCAATTGACGTGAAATTTCATAAGCAACTCGGTTGTGTGTTCTTAGAAAAGTAGAGGACTCTTACCCTACAGTTGCACCTGATTCATGCTCCCATTTTTCAGTGAAGTCAAGGTTGCTCATTTACTTTTATTCCTTTGTACCTATTCCATGTTTTATGTCGTGTGTGTCTATTTTCACTATCTTGTCTATATCCTTGGAAAATTTTCGCTCGAATCTTGGTTCCTTCTTTTACTCCTTAACACTCTTGTCATATATAAATATAAATGTCATCATTATCGGAATGTTTACACGTAAGAAGGTTTTAATATTGAGATCAATGTAACTTCAATGCATTTGAATGATAGATGGGACCCATTCTCAAGAAACCGCGGAGGTACGTGACGAAACTTACATACCCTATTGTGTTTTGTAATGAGACAATATTAATAGTATTTTTAGCGGTGGTTGCCTCAAAGTAAACTGCATCTCCGAATCTCTCTGCTTTCCACTTTGATCTATTATCACGTTAAGGCACTATTTAAATGTATTTTAGTTGTGTCCAATTTTGTGGAACTATAAGAAATTAATGTTTGTTTTTATTCGATAATAGTTCCTTTTCCAATAGCAATCATTTATCGTCATTTTTTTAAGATTAGGGTTATCTATTTCAAGTATAATGTACATTTGCTAATTTGAAAGTATATATTTAAAAGAAGATACTTGTCACGTTACTTTTACATGCATATTTTATTGTAAAGTAATGATGTAAAAAATAATGCGTTACGTGGTATAAGTGTGATTTTTGAGATATGATATATTTATCCATCTGCACCATGATAACTGATTTATTCAACGGGTCATAGTTTTCCTTTCCTCGTTTGTCAACCCCGGACTTGACTTTTTATGAGCAACTCGGCGGGTGTTTCTAGAAAAACAGAGGATGTTTACCCTACCGGTGCATCTGGTTCATGCTCCCAGTTTTTTTAGTGGAGTCCGAGTTTGCTTTTGTTATTTTGTATGTATGATTTTAGTTACTTTATGCTCTTTGTTGCCTATGTCTGTTCCCTGTCCCTGGATTACATTCTTTTGATTACCGCTATAACCATTTAGTGTAAGCTTTTGTTTTGACCTCTTTTGACTTTTTGGTATTATTTGGTTTATGGTACCAAGCCGATCAATTATGGGTGGTAATTTTTTTAAAGATATTTATGGGATCACTGTTTTAATGTTTTGGATGGAAATGTTGAAGTTTTTCTGTGGTAAAAATATTTGACAGGAATTACATGTTTATTGGGATCCGCCGGAGGGTTCCTAGACACAAATGTTTTACTAAAGGCGTCAAATAATTTGCATAATCAAGCAGGTAAACGAAACAAAAACACTTGAAATTTTTATTTTCGTCTCAACTGCAAAAATCATCTCAATTATATATTTCAAGAAATTCTTACATAAACAAACGAAAACTCAAAGCCTAACAATTGGTAAAAATATGTAACATCTGATGCATAAGAGTACAAGGAATTCATAATAATTGAAACTTTTTTCTGAAACAAAGCAACTTTTCATATTAAAGAAATCAAGTTATCTTATCAAGTTCCAAAAAAATATTTAATATAGTTCAAAAATACTTAATGCATTTTGAATATACATATATTTCCTTGCGCATTCAATTTTAATTTATCTATTTTTATAGGCGATCAAGTTAATGAGAATTTGTTAGATAAAGGAAACGAATATAAAAACTATTGATTCCACAAATATCAAATAAATAGTTTACATTTAAAAGAACAAAAAGACAATGGATCATAAATCATAATAATTTATAGGGTCATTTTATCCATAACATTTTGCACTTTTAGAATACTTTAGGGATCCAATTATTTTTTTTTCCGAGGCTAAACAATTTTCTTTCAATACATCTAAATAATGTAAAAGATATGAAAGACGACTCCTATACACTACAGAACTATATACAAGTTCCTGTATCTTGTATATTTAAACTATGCCATTCAACCATCTGACAATATAGGCAGTAGAATTGCACTAGTAAAAAAAAACACGTATTTACCGTCAATATATACCTCTGGAAGACACATTTGAATAAGGCACTGTCATATTTCAGCTAATTATACGAATAAATAACAATATTCCATTTTTCGTCATTACAAATGCATTCTACAATGCAAGTTCATAACATTAGTTCACGGAATTAAAGCTTGGACAACACTGTGTGCTTCATCCCTGTTGGGTCATGATTTTGTGGATACAAGCTAATCACAGGTTCTAGTAATTGTGTAGCACTTCGTTTTCCAAAGTCTGCTACAATTTTGCCAATCAGTAAAATACACTAGCTAGCAGTATTTGTCATTCTATCACAGATTCTTTTTTAAACCAATTATGTGTCTATTCAACTGTAAATGATTGTCCTACACAAATCGTCTTTGGTGAACCACGTCATCAAAATTCTCGGTCCCACCCAGTGACGTCATCAGGAGGCGGTTCATCCTCTTCCTCCGGATAGTCATCAAAATTCGTGGTATCGACAGGATTTTTTATCTAAAATTACAGAACAAAGATTTTGTTTATTTGCTGTGCTTACCAAGTTTTGGAAGGCTTAATGGAAGCGAGGTGTTAAATGTTCTTATTTGCCTGAAACAAATCTGAATTTTAAATTTGATATTTTTGAGGCATAGTGATAGCTTAATGGTATATAAAATATAAAATCATAACTTTTATTATTTAGAGTCGATAATACATACTTCATGGGGCATCTTTCAAGACTGGACTTCTGGCAAATTAAATTATTTGAAAACTAGTTTTTTAAAACATAATCTAAAAATCAATTTTGTTTGATACAAAGCATATATGAAAAACATAAACATATTTCCCAAAAGTCCTTTTTATGTGGAAAATAAAGTCTGAACAAAATTGTATTTGAAAGTAAAGAGGATTTCATTTTTATGCACATAAAGAGTGAACAAGCCCACTGTCCATGATTTTTCTGATCTTAAAGAATGCCATGCAAGTGTTCTTTTTAGAATTTTAGAAAAAAAATCTCAAGGCTATTTCCCATAATTGCATAAAAATTCTAATTTTCCCTATATAATGCATATAATAACTTCCGACATTAAGCCATTATGATATTTAAACAATGTTCAGTGATTCACTCTAACAAAAGTAAAATATAAAGACCAGATAAAACTTAAATGGAGCAGATATTTCATATAATGTCAATGTCAAATTCAATTAAAATACTTCATGTATTATCAAGAAGGACTTCAACATGTTGGAGCATTTAACTTTGATCAGTGATGCAAATCAAAACCTCATACCTCTGGCATAAATGGAGACTTTGTGGACCTTTTCCGTAAACCTTCCCAATTAAAGCCATCAAACCATTTGTGTTTCTGTATTTCTCTCATGCCTCCTCGTCCAAAACCTAATCGTTCTGATGGATTTTCTCTGATAATAAATAATAACATATCCAAACAAAAATGTACTCCAAGGAATAAAAAACACTATGACAAAATATTAAGAACATGTTATTTGCATTAAGACATACCAGAAAAATACAAAACAAATACCTTCTTTCTTAAGATATGACAAATAATACAGATTTAGTTCAGCCTATAATATTCTTAAGTATACACTTGTTAACATTTTTTCCGACGCAGTCGGTATAGTTTCACTTTTTACCCTTTGACCTTAAAGGCGCTCTTCCATGGAAACGCAAGTCACCTGATCAAAAATCTATTTCTCGATTGGCCAAATATTGATAACTTAGTGGCGTTCGAAAAAAACTATCAGAAATTGAAAGTGCGTGCCATGTGTTATTTCCTGATGAAAAATAACTTATTTTGCTGCGTCGGCTATCTTTTTTTAAAGATAGTACTTGTTTCAAATTTGTATATATTTCTCTTATTTGACGAACTTCATTTTTCCTTAATTTTGCCATGTTATATACAATTTAATCCCTTCATGTAGTATGATTATGAATTCGTTAATTTTGTTATCGCTGTTATTTCATACATACCTGCATAATTTTTTGATTAGGTTTTGAGCATTCTTGGTAATTTTTCTTGGGAAGTCAATAGCATCAATGCCCTTTAGTATAATATTGTAGGTTTTCATTGGATCTTGTCCTGAAAATGGAGGGCTTAAAAAGAAGAAAAAGAACATATGTTTTTTAATTTACACAACAAAGATTTTGTTTATCTTTGTTTTCTTACACAAGGAATTAATATGTTAACTTCGTATCGTCGAATTGCCGGGAAACTATTTTCTGGTCCCCTTAATGTTCTTACAAGGAAGTGTTTGAAAAGTAGATCGTAAATAACCGATTCTTTTATAAAGCTTTTGGTCAAAAATCTTTAGAATCGATAATCCATATATGAACGTTAGAACCTTTACATTATCTTATCATTGGTAAGCGTTATTGTTAACATTTGTGTTTGGTGACATTAGTGATAGAAATTATACTGGTCTTTGTATAAAAAAAAAGTTCCATAAAAAGACTCAAGGCTCATAACAAAATAGATTGAACCTGATTAACTGATGATGCTTAAACACATTTTTACCTTCCAGTGAGAAGTTCGAACATGAGTATCCCTAATGACCAGAAATCTGATGATATGTCATGTCCTTTATTAAGGATTATTTCTGGAGCTACATACTCTGGAGTGCCACAGAATGTCCAAGTCTTTCTCCCTAAACCTACTTTCTTGGCAAAACCAAAGTCAACCTGAACAAGTATAAAAATGGTAATGGTATACATGATAATCAAAATGGTGCCCAGATTAAAATTTGACTTACTGAACAGAATATCATATATTTCATCCATAATATTAACATTTTAACAACCATTTGGTTCCACATTAAGAATAGTAAATATAAATGGATAAAACAATCATAATAATTAAAGGTAAATTGAAAAGCATTTAAGTTTAAATTTAATTCTAATACTCAATTGATTAAGCAAACTCATTAAAATATTAATTTGATTTTTTACTTATAACTTGATTAATGATTCTATGTGATTAGATACATGCCTTCATTGCATTAGTCATTCATAAAATTTCTATATACTTATAAGACTGACATCGTCATTAATATCTTACAAATTCGACATAGTCATTGCTACCCTCTATATACTTACAAGTTCTACATGATCGTTGATATCTTCTTTATATACAATGTACTTACAAGTTTAACATAGTCATAGATATCTTCTGTATCTACAAGTTCGACATGGTCATTGCTATCTTCTATTTACTTACATTTTGATATAACCATAGCTATCTTCTATGAACTTGCAAGTTTGACATAACCATAGCTATCTTCTATGAACTTATAAGTTTGACTTAGTCATTATTTTCTTCAGTATACTAAAAGTTTCATATATTCATTGATATCTTCTATATATTTACAAGTTCGACATGGTCATTGCCATCATTTATATATTATATTAAACAATCCTAATATCGGGAATATGATACATCGCATCTACCCCAAAGAACTTGAGATAAAGGAAACAGACAGCGTGAAGTCAGCCTCATACCTTGACCTATACTTAGAAATCGATGGTAAAGGAAAAACTATTGACCAAACTTTATGTCAAACGTGATGACTTTTCATTCAGAATTGTCAACTTTCCTTTCATCTGTGGCAACATCCCTTCAGCATATGTATGGAGTGTTCATATCACAACTCATACATTATGCCAGAGCTTGCCGAAACTACTCAGACTTTTTTGTATCCCGCTATAACTCTAATAAATATGCGTCAGGAACAGGCTAATGTTGCTACAAGATTGAAGTCATCACTACAGAAGTTTTATGGTCGTCATCATACACTCGTGGATCGTAATGTTGTATCCATCTGCACCATGAAAACTGGTTTATTCAACGAGTCATAGTTTTCCTTTCCTCGTTTGTGTACCCCGGACTTGACTTTTTATGAGCAACTCGGCGGGTGTTTCTAGAGAAGCATAGGACGCTTACACTACCTTGTCCATGCTCCCAGTTTTTAGTGGAGTCCGGGTTGCTCATTTGCTTTTGTTACTTTATATATATGATTTTAGTTACTTTATGTTCTTCGTTGTGTATGTCTGTTTTCCATGTCTGGTCTTTGTCCCTGGATTACATTCATATACTTACAGTCTGACATAGCCATAGCTATCTTCTATGAACTTACAAGTTCGACATAGTCATTGCTATCATATACATACTTATAGTATGGTATATTCATTGATATCTTCTATATACTTACAAGTTTCACATAGCCATTGTTATCCAGCAGTAAATTTTCGGGTTTGAGATCTCTATAAACAACACCTTTGTTGTGTAAGTAGGCTAAAGCTTCGATAACACATCCTGTGTAGAACCTTGTCGTGCTGTCATCAAATGACCCTCTAGGATAAAGTTATATATAATGAGTATTCTTATTAAAATAATAAAAATAACTCCAGTTTTACTGAAAGGATAATAAGTATTGTAACGAAGAAATATGCTTTTAGTAATTTTTTTCTCACAAAAGATTCAGTTATGGTGGATTTCTTTTTTTCCTTATCTTTTCAGATTTGTTTCTTGAATAGTTCCATTTTGCGTATTCGCGAGAAGGCATCCGCCGGTAAAAAATCACTGCAAAAGTATCTTTGTAGTAGAATACATGTTTCAGACAGTGTAAGTTGTGCAAGTTAAATAGTCGAATTATGGAATTAAAACCAAGAATCAGCGAAAAAAATTAGTATTTTAGAGTAAGTAGCATGATATAGATAAATCATTGCCCATTCACGGAGAAAGAACCCTGATGTTTGTTCCTTTTTATACCTATTACATGTTTACATATACATATACCTGAACATAGCAGGATGAACTAGTTTAGGTAATTTACATAGAACAAAACATTCTCCTACAGACGGTGAATTTCATTGAAATGGCTATTGAGAATAAGTTATGAAGGTCCAATAATTGCAATTTATTTTAGAGCATACGTATCTATAAAGGAAAAGAAAATATGATATTACTCACTTATCACGTAAAACTGTCCACAGTTCACCACCTAGACAAACTTCTAGTAGCATATACAGGTATTTACGGTCTTTGAATGTCCTATGTAATCTATATTTGAAGATTGTCATTGTTAAGTTAATTAATAAAACATTTCGACGGACAGAAGACAATAGTTATATCAGTGCATATATTCCATGCACTCCAATTTTCAAATTTATTTATATGTCTTGTGTTCTTAATTCCACTTTGATCATGTACATCCATATACAATGAAAAAATTAAGCTGTTCTTGGTGCTGAAGCTGATTTATTGCCAGCAGGTTGTATTTCTCTATCAAAATCATTTTTCAAAACGTAACTGATAATTTTAATGCCTTGTTTCATGGATTATTGAAAATTTACTGCTACAGAACGACAATTGTGATTATAAATCTGTAAAGAAAATCAACACCTACAACTTGTTCCTTTTTGCATTCATAACATTGAATTTGAATATATCGCCAACAAGAAATGGCAAAAAATGAAATCATTGCAGTGATAATAGCAGACAAGAATTTGAGAAATTTTCAGTATGCTAAACAAAATTTATTTTGAAAGAGTAACCAACTAAAATCATACATACAAAGTAACAAAAGCAAATTAGCAAATCAAACTCCACTAAAAATTGGGAGCATCAACCAGGTGCACCGGTAGGGTAAGCGTCCTCTGCTTTTCCAGAAACACCCAACGAGTTGCTCATAAAAAGTCAAGTCCAGGGTAGACGAAAGAGGAAAGAAGGAAAACTATGACATGTTGAACAAATCAGTTTTCATGGCGCAGATGGATACAAAACATGAGGAAGAATGTAAGATATTTCGCTATGTTATCTTATGCCGAAAAACAAATAGCAAAAATCTACGTATTTTTGTCTATTGTAATATTTCACTTGTCCAAACATTTCCCCATGACACCTTAAGTTAAATAGATTAACAGTGATTTCTATATTCGCTGAATCGTCATTAATCATTAATTTAACGTGTTTAGCATATAAGTTTTATATCTTTTCCATACAAATGTCCTTCTTACTTTATTCAACAGGAAAAAAAAACAAAATACGAGTTCATGATATCTTTTATCAGTTCAAATCAAGACGACCTTTAAAATAATGATGAGATTCTTGAATAAATAATGACAAAAGAACCAACCACAAGACATATTTGATATACACCAAATTGCTATACAGCGCCAAATAACAAAACCACTTGTTAGGCATCTTCCATTTTTATACTGAGGTGGGACAAAAGCGTTAAACTGATCGTAAGCAAAGGTGTCACACTGCTTTTTTTATTATTACTTTATTACTAAAGATTCACAAAATCGACCATTGACACTGACTGTACTTACCTCACTATAAATTCGGATCTAGATTCCGACATTATTTTCTTTTCGTTCATTATATGTTCTTGTTGTCGAGTTTCGACGATATGATGTTTTTTTAGGATCTTTAATGCAAAAGTTCGACTACTATCATTGTTGACTTGGACCTGTAATTAAACATTTTGACTTTTTAATGTCGATGTTTGAATTTAAATTTAATCTTAAAATTACTTATGAAAAACTTGGAACTTCAAATTGTATTTTATCGAAGACTTATCTACAACAAAACATCCATTTGCAAGATGAGTCACCAGGTATCCGGTGAATGAAAGCAACAAAGATATAACCCATACATTTATAAATGGATCAGTACAGAGATAAAAAACAACTTTTAAGAAAAACATCAAAAATCTTGCACCTGATCAGGTACCTTCCTAGACTACAGAGGAGGGCCACACTAATAGAAATGATAAATAATTGACCTTAAAACTAAAGAAAGAAAGATAGTCAGATACAAGCCATTATAACAGATTACTAGATGGTCATCTTCTGAAGTTAATTTGGCGCTAAACAAGATAACTATTTTATGCTTTGATGAGATACTTTAGTGATAACAGAGTAGTTTTATTATGTTGATATGTTTTTATCATGTTTTTCAGCATTGTTTGTTACAGATGGAATACTGTAAACGTATTACTTTCGCGGAGTACTATTTTTTTCTATTTTCGCGGACAGACAAGTGCAAGTCGCGAAGTTGAATTTTAACAATTAATAACGTTGTTTGAATCCGCAAAAATTGATATCTCGGAATATGCCAAGTTTGACAGATTTTTTTTCTAAAATTTGCAACCGCGAACATTAATGTGTTTGCAGTAATGATGTTAGTACTCTGACGATATATGGTGATAAAAGCTGAATATTTTGTTATGTCAGTCAGCATCATACGATAGAGACGAATTAAGTGAATTTTAGTACCAACTTGGACTATAGTTGGTGATGAAAACTGAATAGTTTACTTTTGTGTCAATAATTTTAGGTGTTTTGAGTTTATGGAAATCCTATTTCCAATTGTACAATAATCGGCTTTCGACAGAAACATGTTTACCATTATCTAATCTTACAAAGACATTTTATAAATGTTTTATGGCTTCAAAATATTTTTTAAGCTGGCACCAATTTAAAAAAGGTAAATCGTTTTACCAAGTTGTAATTACAGATCATGCTATACATATTTAGTATGCATTTCAAAATACTCCCCAACTGGAATTAAATTTGCAATATCATTAATATGAACTTTCACAAACGAGAAAGTAGAGGGACGTGTTCTTCTGTGCCAATTACATTTCCTAGAAGTATCATTTGCTCCGCAAACCTTTTTCCTAATTATTTGAATTGCGCCAGAATTTGGAACTCATTTGTGCCAGTCAACCTGTTCCGGTATTGATCACAATATACATGTATCATGAATGTATGAAACATGTATGGTAAGCAGGATATTCCGTTAAACATACTTACCAAGAAAACGTGTATGTAATTAATTAAAATTTCCTTCCCCTCATTTGAACAATATATGTGTTTGGATGGTTTTTCTTTCGGTTTGTCCGTATATAACATTACTTGTTATGTTTACTGACTTTGAAGTAAGATATATAATTGATTTGAATATTAACTTGTAGCTCTTTATTTTAGGTAGTAATTAATTTATTCAGTAAAATGGCATATGCCACTTGTTTATGAACTACATGTTTCCAGCCAGGATAAAGGAATAGAATTTCTTCGAAATGTTCGAAATTTTGCCAAACCTCTTTTTTAAAAGTGGAGCAACTGATTGCAATATTTTTTTGGCAGAAATGAGTTTACGTTTTTGTAAAAGTGAAAGACGAAAATAAGTTATGGCACAAAAGGATGCATAAATGGTGAAAACGGATATCTCCCAAAACATATGATAATTACTAGTAACTACATCACTGTTTAACCTGATATACTCTTCGTTTCACCATTACTCTATCTTTGTAGTTCATTAATATTATTTCTAACAATAAAATATAAAATAAGTACTTGAAACATATTAGACCATCTTCCACCTGGATACGCATTGTTTACTTCGAAGAAATTAAAGCCAATATTGAACCGGAATAGTAAAGGTTAAAGAGAGGTCAAGTTCAAGACAACAGTATCTGTCAAGAAAAGAATCAGGCAGGTGATGATACAGCTACAATATTTGTGGAATTTTTTACATTTAGTACAATAAAAACATTACTGAAACAAATAAGTTTGCCAAAACGAGTGTCGTAAAGAGAGACATATTTTAAATATAAGATTAGAAAGTTAAATGGCAAACAAATGATGCAGCACAATGAAACTAATTTTCAAATCATAA
The DNA here is from genome assembly GCA_037379345.1 of Perna viridis. Taxonomy (NCBI): domain Eukaryota; kingdom Metazoa; phylum Mollusca; class Bivalvia; order Mytilida; family Mytilidae; genus Perna; species Perna viridis. Next base: position 35,505,108 of record CM074514.1, on the reverse strand, counting down.
AATCATCTTCGTTATTGTGATCTGCACTGTCCAATATATTGTAATTTTGCAGGAGAGAGAAATGAATGTACTTCATCACAAAATAAGATCCGCAAAAGTTCATGTATAATCACCATTACTATAGGGACTGCTTGATTCTCACACGGCGTAATACTATCTTTTTGGCGGCTTTGCCAGAATAATATGATGAAGCGATATTTTAACAATGCTCCTGTCTACTGATTTATAAATAACCTTTTAACATCTATTATTAGAGCAGAATGAGTAAGCAACTGAGGTTCTAAATAAAAATAACCCTTTATAAATAATGTGTGTAAAGTTCAAGAATAGATGAAGATAAATAGTCGAAGCTATCAGTATACATCTGTAACCAATAACGTAAATACAAAAAAAAGTAATGCAACCGTAGCAACTTCAGCCGTTAAAAGATTGACCTTGTGGCCACGACCTTTGACCTTCAATATCAATTTTTGGGTCTAGGTTTATCTGCGGATAAATTCTTTGACTAGTTTTTTCAACAGTCATATACAAATGTCTCTTATATGTGATAAAAATATGTAACAGATGTAATAATGAGAGAACAGACAAACGGACAGGCGGTATTGATTATTGCTATTTCCACATACATTTGTACGAAAGTATATGAAACTTCTTTAAGGAGGAGCTGCAAAAATGTTTGTATTGCATTATGTTTTGAAAATTAGATTCATCCTGTTGAAAAAAATAAGTATATATTAATGATGTAAACCTAGGGTAAGGGACACAACTTAAAAAGCTTGAAAGGCTTTGCTGAAAATGAATATGATACAAACATATCACTAATTTTAAGAGTTATGTCCCTTTCCCTAGGTTTCCCTCTTTAAACAGCATTTGAACTTACTAGTTCAACTCTTCCAAATCCACCCACTCCTAGTGTTGCAACAATGCTTAGATCACTCAACTTCAATTTCGTAAACTCGGCATCAAATCTGCAAAACCACAGAAAACCAATTTATCATAACGAACAGAAATGTTTAATTATACCAACAAACACAGCAATACTGAAATCGGGTAAATTCAAAATATAAAACGTCTCATTTCATAAAGGAACATGCAATTTGTTGGCCACTAATCAAAATCGTTAAGACAAATATCCATATTTTAAAAATTCTATTATTTCAACTTTGATGAAAATTTTTTTTATACATACGCCGTATGTTCTTCGTCATCTTCGTAGACTTTCTTCAAAACATCGAAGTCGCTGATCAGCTGACAATATGATCTACAAAAACGTAAACATTAATTTTTAGAGCTAATTTGAAACAAAAATGACAACAAGAGGAGATCAATTTAAAAAAAAAAGATTAACAGGAGATAACACAGTACATGAAATACAGATATTTAAATATAAAAATCAACTTGATTTATAGTTTGTTTTTTTAATTGTTATTTCACCACGGGCAATTCATAACATGGTAATTTTGAACAAAATAATTTGGTATTGTGATGGCATTAACGTTGTCTGCAGTCCAAAAATCTAAAAGAATTTAATACTAAACAATACTTTTTAGGATCACTTTCTAATTGGACTGGAATTTACTAGACATGTAACAGCAAGTATTGACTTTTAATTTTTAACTAGTAATTCTTGCATAACGTGGTTAATGAAGCATCAACTGCAAACAAGTTGTACATATCGCATAACCTGCTCAATAACTGAACAAAACCATAAGGTAAAACACACAAGAGAAGGAATAAAAATCTAGCCAAAGCGCCAAAAAATATGATAAATACATGTAACTGAAAAATGTTTTACTATTAATGACACCATCAGCTTTAAAATGTGGTTGGATTTACCGTGGGAGTGTTTAGAGTATTCTCGGGTTTAAGTATTTTATTTTTTGCGGCGCTAAGACCAAGACTCTACATAAATCTATTTAATTGAAAAATGACGAATACAGAACATGAATATTCCTGAAGGGTGAGGGTCAAAAAGTTAACAATCACCAAGTTCAACTCCCTTGAGACATTCTTGTTACATGATGACTAACAACCGTCGACAAATCTCATCACCATGTAATGTTGCAAAGATCCATAACTTAAAAACATATTGTTTGGGAATGCCAAAGTATGCAGAGATTCTTCGAACCAGACAACCAAAAATAAACGAATTGAATTATCCACTGATTTCAAGTCCTGCATTTCTGGATTAAAATAGCATGTAATCGTAGTTCACGTCGAAATATGCAAGACTGTCATGCAGAGAACAGAAAGTTACCAGTCCGTTGCTGTTTATCTTACTGCATTTTGGTAATTAACCATATTACCCATCAGCAGAAAGATATTACTGTAGATATGCATTTCCAAAATATTTTAATTCTTCTTAGAACACTACAGTATTACATCACAAAATAGAATTGCACCTAAATTATTATTTACAAAGTTACTGAAAAGTTCACCAAGATCCATTTTTTAACAGAACTTGCAATTTCTAAACTATATAAAAAATAAAATGTCACTAATTTTGACATTGAACTGTACAATGAAACTTTGCCGTAATTTTGTGTTCCCAATGTAGATTTTTTTATTTGGCAGAAAAATACACACCGAGTTTCTGATAAAATTAGTTAAAATGACACCCAGATACAACGAAAGTGATGAGAGTGGACATACTTCCGAATCAGATTTCTTTTTGAAGTTCTTTTAATACAGATTTCTATACACTTTGAACTCGTATGTTCATTTTATTTATTAATCAAAAAGACGATACTCAAAACAATAAATTAATAGTTAGACTGGAAACAAACAACAATATAACTTAAAATCATGCTCCGGTTACATTGTAGGGGTTGAGTTAGAAACACCTTTTTAAACTGCAAGAATTTCTTTAAAAATATATTTATGTCGCAAATGTAAAAATGTAAACTTCTTCTAGTCGCAATCATGAGAGTACAAGTGCAGATATGGAGATAAATGTTTGCAACAAATGGATATTACAGCTGATTATCAATCCGATAGTCTAGTCATTGATGCTGAATAACTTATCGTATAAATACCATCATTAAGTCGTCAAATTATTATATAACTATTTTTATGCATATGTTATTAATGATGTACTAATAACTAATAACAATAACAATCCAAAATATATTACAGCTATTCTATTAGTACTTAATTACTAGTACATCAAATGGTTTGTCGAAAACATATTAAGTACGCCCATTTTTTATTGTCTACAGAAATTAACAAGTAAATGTTACATACAGAAGAACAATAATATTTTCGCTCCATGCTATGGATGCAACTATGTTGTGGTTCAAAGATTAAAACAGCTGTACAACGTCACGTCGAATTGAATAAATTGAATATTTTGATTTTTTTTTTCATACGACATATCCAAAAGTACTTAACATGAATTTGTGCCTTAATTATCTGGTGAATAATCATTTGTACCTACTCAAGTGTTGATAGGTCAAAATAGTTTGAAGACATATCAATATTAATTTGAGTATACAAACAATAGCGTGTTCAAAACAATCTAACGCATAATAACGTGCACTTTGGTAAAAGCAGGAATCTTTTACAAGTTTCACGATTGTACATAAAGTGTGTCCACATGTTTCCATTTTAAAACAAGTACTATCTTTGAAAGAAGATAAATGACGCATTTTCTCTCTTAGTTCATTCCAAATTTATTTGGTGAACAGTTCAACTATGTGAACACTGTGCTACATTTCGTAATTAGTTAATTAGTTAAACAAGTAAGCTATTTCCAATTATTCAATACATTTAAAAGATTATTCATAATTCAATAAATAAGCGTGATTGAAAATATTCCGGCCACCAATGACCCTAATGGAGCCTTGAATTGAACGGTTGCTCTCACTTTTTGTCTAATGAAATGCGAGATTGTAAGCTCAGGCGGTTACGTTGCCATAGTTGATGGGTATCACGTGATGTCAAAGCAAACTCAATGCCGAATGCAGTTTAGTTTTATAATCCAAAAAACATATAACTTTAACATGCATTTTGATTGATTTTCCTCTTTTACCTTTGTACAATATTTAATTTAACACGTGTCATGTCATATTAGCAAACAGTGTGAAATAATCATATGTAAAGAGCAACGTATGCTAATCATGTGAATTGAGCGTAATATGATAATCATATGTATATGTTTCACTTAAAATTTGATTTTCTTGGGATGATCAGACAAATGATTTATGAACAGAAGACAGTCATATGTTAACAAACTAAGGTTTAAATATGATTATCATACGCAAATCAAATCAAAATATCATTTGTTATCAAAAGATCAAAATGATAAACATATATCATACGGATCGATGAAGCATGTTTCTACCTTATATGGCACTTTTGGCTATGTAAGATTAGCATTTGATGAATAATGATAAACAAAACCGATTACTTACTCTCGATCTATGACTAGACATTCTACTCCAGCAGGGTCTGAAACTATCACATTGGCAGTTCGTATATCTTCACTGAAAATAGAAATTAAATCTTATATTTCAATTGACTCAAAATACCTCGTAACAATATCAAGCATTAAATACCTCGTACCAATATCATTAAATACCTCGTAACAATATCAAGCATTAAATACCTCGTAACAATATCAAGCATTAAATACCTCGTAACAATATCATTAAATACCTCGTAACAATATTAAGCATTAAATACAAAGTACTAGACGATGAGTAAGACTATATATCTACATATCTACAAAAAACGAGAGAAAAAAAACATAAATAATAAACTTTGTGAATTCTGAAAGAGCAGAATCATATATATTTTTTTGTTTTTGTTGTGTTGAAATACATATCAGCAACGAGTTGATCTTGTCTTATTTCATTGGCGATTAATTACCCAGCATCTAATTATATGTCAAACAAAAAGACAACTTTGCACTTTTAAAGAATGAATACTTCTAAATTTAGAACAAAATGTAAACAACAATCTACAGTACGCATCGCTGAATGCTTTGATCAATGCTAAGCTGTTAACCTCAACACTAAAAAAATCATCTCAGACAGTCAACACATGTGATCGCAATTTACACCAAAACTATTTTTCTTCCTGTTTAGTGAGATAACCAGAGGAAACCCTAGTTTTGCAATGATTACATTGCACTCCTTGTAGCATTAATGACAGCAATGTAATCAAGAACACATTAGTTTCTTTCAAGACAAGGTGATGCGCAATAGTTTCCCATGACCCAGAAACTTCCGACATAGTTTTGTAACCATATTGTTTGCAACATATGTTTTATCATAACTACATTATCGTGAAATCATCATTTAAGCATGTTATTGAATACCTCTGGTTAAGAATTAGTGTAAATTATTTCAAAGGTCAAGACTTGATGGCTTAATATATTTTGCTGTATATTTGCAGACAAACACAACACATTTTAACCGATTGACTTTCACTTACGCAGGAGAGATCTTAATTGCTTTTATTTTTCATATGTATTGCTCTTTATTTATTTTTAATGGTCTTGTCATTTTTAACAAAAAATCAGAGAGCATTCTTATGCAATTCTTATGCAATATCAATCAAATATCTTGCTTAACAAGCAGATTACATCTAATATGAAACGATGTTCTCAAAGACGCCGGTAAAAGAAATAAAAAAAAACGTTTCCACAATCTGAAGTGACGTAAGTGGTTTCAATATGCAATGGTGCCACCAGCAATTTCATTATCTAATCAACAGAAGTGTTAAACAAATAAACAATTAAGTACTGGTCCGTTTAAAAATTCAATCACTGCCAATTGTAAATGTTTTTCACGGTGCAGAAAAACCCGCAGAACAAACAATGCTTTTTCAATCTACAGACAACATTTTCCACATAACTATAATACTTTCTGTATACAGATATGAAAAAAGAACAAACACCCATTTCCCACTTAAACGATCTAAATCAAAAATGATAACTCTTGCAAATTGCACATTTCACGTACAATCTTTGTGCAATTTTTATCTCAAAAGTACAAAAACCAAATGAAAAAACTAACAGTTTTTTTTTTGGGTCTTTAATTGTTTCTGAATAAAAAAACAGAAGAGAATTCGGTGAGTTTTTTACATGCATGAATTACCTCATATAAAGACTAAAATAATATGTTTAAGGAAAACTACTGCTATCTCAATACCATCCCTGACATAAGGAGTGATTAAATTATAATAAAAAAAAACACTTTGATGCCTGCATTATCAACCAACAAAACGTATAGAAATATCACTTGGTGTGGATATCGTGTTTTGAACAATATAAAGTTTGCACGATTCGAAACAGAAAAAAAAACCTTTCTAGGGTAGTTTGGAAAGATGTCCATTTATTGAAATAAAATAAACCCGACTATATACTGGTTCAGTTTGACCAATCTGTCAATCATATCGCAATACTGTGAAAATACTACTGTTCGTGGGGTACCAATTTTCGTGGTTTTCGTTGGTAGGCCAACCTCAAAACCACAAATTCAAGAATCCACGAACTTTCTTTCCAAATCCATGAAAGTGGCATCACAAATTAAAGTACTTCACAATTCTTTCATTTTTACATTTTTAAATGTGTCTAGATAATAAACAGCCTTAAACAGAAAGCATAACAAATTTAATTTTAATATATTTAGTTTCGAAGTTATAATTTATATCAGTCATACCAACAGTCTCAAAAATAAACTAGATAAAATAATGCATTAAGTAGTAATCAAATTTTGTACAGTTTTCCTCACGAATTAAATTCGAATGCAAGAAGTGCTTAGGTCAAAATGATTCACAGAAAGCATTACAGGTTTGAGGTAACCGAACAAAATATTCATGAAGTCAATAACAAACTTATCATCTGAAAGATAAACTTTCATGTTTATTTCTTATAATAACAGCTTTTATGTGAAATTTATTGATTGTTATAGTTTTTGTCATAAAAGAGAGACTCCGTGAACTAGCAAAGTACAAATAGATGTCGACCAATTAAAAAATATTTTGGAGTGCAAGATAAGTTGATGGTCAGATCTGTTATAATGTTAACACTCAAGATCAAAATGTACCTATAAAATCTATGAATTATGAGTCATCACTTGAAAATAGGCATCTGTAATCAAATGTGCACTATCTGTCTGATATACATGTCTATTTTTACCCCAGTCAGTCATCTATTCGGTTCCTTTGAATTTCTCAGATCTACCAGATTATCTCAAATCAACAGGTTTTAAGGAGATGTGGGTCGGAAGTTCAACGCTTTTAAAAATTACAAACACAACACAAACATATAAGCATTATACACATTCAGTCTATACTAGTTTGAGGTAAAAGTATTATATGCCTATTACGCTACTGTATTTTTGCGTTATTTTTGTTTTGTTTTGTTTGTTGTCTTTTTTGGCTTTTTTATGTCTTGATTCTTTTGATTATTTATTTGTCTGTGTCTTGCTGTTTCCGTGTTTTGTTTTGTCCTGTTTTGTTTAACTTTTTCTCGGAAACTGATTGGTTGAATTCCCATTATGACGGCATCAGAACCTTTAAAGTGTTGAGCATAGTAAACACCGGAAAAAAACGGGTTTTTTTTTGGTTTTTTTGCTTTGTTTTTGTTTTTGTTTTTGTTTTTTTTTTCTTCGGGAAGTGAAAAATTGCTTTCCTTGCCTCGAAACAAATACTATATAGATATATTGACATGTAGCACAGAAAGACTATGTATTGAATCCAGTTTGCTCTGTTTCATTTTATTTTGTAGCTCTATTTATTTTAAAACAACCATGCATGTTCATCCAAGTTGATATTAAAGTATTGTAAATTTCAAGCTTCAGACTTCACATTGCCTTAAAATGAATATATTCATAAATCAAGTGCTAAAAGATCTTAAACAATGCCATAACAAAAAACGGAGAGTTCTCACGAGGGCTCAATTACCACCATGTGCTAATTTAATTAGGATATCAATACAAAATTGCGATTTCTTTTGTAGTTTTCGTTTATAAGAAGCCCATAAATCTAAAAGCGGAAGCAGTAAATATTACAGAAGGATTTTACAGGTTCTAATTAACACCCTCTTTTGTAATTAATGGATGATTAATAAAATTTCTCTCTTATCAACTAAAAGCTTCCATAATTCCCTCAACGAGTCTCACTGATTCATATATTGGGGTTTATAATTCTTACAAAAAGTATTGAATAAATTATAAATTTGCAAAGCAGTTTTAGCATTTTCGTAATTAAGCAGGCGACTCTCAAGGAATCAAAACTAATTCAATATGCTTGTTTTTGGAAGGAGATCAAAGACTTGCGTTCCAGGCTTTGATCTAACCTACTTTTTAAGTAGCTGTCTTTGTAAGAATCAAGCAAAATCTGAAAAATGTGATACACCCCAAAAAAGGCTACATATTTTAATTTTTGTAATTAAGTTGTTTTATGGGTCTATACTATGATGTGTAATTATTCATTCAAATCTGCCTGCTCTTAATCATTGGAGATAATTGAAATTGAAAATACAGTAGATTCTATTGTATTTAAGCGCCATTTACAGACTTATTTCCCTTAATTTTGAAATCTACAGTGCATTCTATATAATTTTCATCTCCTAAGAGCTATATATGAAAAACCACATGCTTATTTCTGTTTACTATGACATTTCAAACAGAATATCAAAAATAAAAATATGTAGGCTTTTTACCCATGAATCACATTTTGCATCATTCTTGCATGTCTTAGCTGGAGTGATACTTAAGTACAGCAGAATAAACCAAATAATCACACACAGATAGGTTGTGTACACACACCTTGATTAACTGTCAAAAACAAAATACCTATGGATAGCAGAAATTTCAAGATGAATGCAGTTGACATAAAATATCCCAACCCATGAAACTATGAAAATGGCGCTCAACAGTGACACATATTTTAAAAAAAATAAATCTTACATACCCTTGTAATGCCTTTTCACCAAAGAAATCTCCTCGTTGTAGGTGTCGTATCACTTGTTCCTCTCCCGATTTGGAGTTTCGTTTGGTTACTTTTACCTAAAAGAATAATTATTACCCGCATCCTGAATCAGAAAGTATTAAAGATGTTTTTTTGTAAATATCGGTAAAGCACTGAAATATTATTTTGTTATTGATTAAAAAGTTGTTTTCTATATCAACAATGAAGTATAAGTTTATATTATATGATAACACCAGAGCTCTTTAAGATTGGCGAGTTTGCTCACTTAAAGCATGTGCTTAATTTACAAAAAAATAATGTGAGGCTGCTGATTCGTATAGAAAGGTGTCCAGTTTATTTCATTGTTTTGTTAATATGGTTTTACTGCAGTACATATTTAAATACAAAAATACCAATCATATATATTGCAAATGTCGATATGCTGTATACGTGTTTAAGGAGTAACCTCTAATCAGCAGCATTATTATCAAAAATAAAGGAAGATCTAAATCTAGAGTAATCAAGGGAACCAAGAATCTAGCAGAAATAAAAAGAATGTAATCCAGGGACAAAGATCAGACATGGAAAACAGACAAACACAACAAAGAACATAAAGTATCTAAAATAATACATACAAAGTAACAAAAGTAAATGAGCAACTAGGACTCAACTCAAAAGAAGTACCCAAAACCAAAAATATCGAAATAGGAAGCCAAATACATCACCGAAAGGTTGTAAAATGGGCAATACTAGGAATGAAGCCTCAGTGGTTTAGGTATTTTGAAATTTCTAATACTGCAAATTTTGATTAATACAACACAGTATGTAACCTGAATTATTTTTTACGAAACCTAATTTGTCCGAGGGATATGTACGATTAATGCAGAGATTTCGCTTGAACAGGTACAAAAGTATTTTATATTTTATGATGGAATTTCAAAAGATGTTTGGTTTACAAATAATTTTGACTTATCCAGGGTTAGGCTTGAACATATTTCACTATGGCACATAATAATTATGAGAGTTGTATATACATACCTTTCCTTTAGCAATAATAAAGAATGTATCTCCTCTAGCACCCTGTCTAATGATGTATTCTCCATTGTTAAAATGGGTCTGAAAAAAATAATTTTACTGTTAATATTTGTCTAAAATTAATTTGTTCAATTTAAATTTACATTTTAAACTGTCTCTGAAATATCAAACTGCTATTATGCTTTATAAAAAGAAGAATTCATACGCAGAAAAAACGCCTCTTAATGCATAGCTTGATACAACCGCAGAGGTCGAACCTAAAACATTTGGAACAGGTACAGACATTCAAGCATGATACAGTTCTGCATTGTGATTGCAATTAAATACTTGATGACTTTCACCAGAATCAAAGTGAACCCTATTTCGTACGTCATTCCTAAACGGTTCCAGTCAAATTTTTCATAATCGAACTAAGCATGAAATGTCTTCGGACGACGACGATGGCGACAGCATGATACCATTTTACGGCCGCATTTTCGCAGAGTATTAAACTCAATATCTACTAATAAAAGTCCTTGAATCCTCCTTTCGAGTTAGTTAATGAATAACATGACTAAAATACATAAATAGGACAAGACAAAATTGTACGCACAACAGTTAGTGGAGAAACAAGCCCTGAAAGGAACACACCGAATTAACAACAAGCAATTAAATTCTAGGTTGAAAACATTTAAGTCAACATCTTCCTATTTGACACCCGTCAAGGAATAGAATTTAAATATCCAGTAATATTTTTTTCCAGCTGACCTTTAGAAAACACGTCTTTGCCACTAAGACATTTGACAACAGTAAGCAAAAAAATCTACTGAGTTCATTCCAATTCTGGAAGGTCAATATAATTAGACCAAAATATATTATCCTACTCCTCAATCTAAACGCCTACTGACGGCTTAATCAGAAGTGAAAAAAAAAGAATTCCTTTCTTTGTTGACTATACACACAAACAATCGATTTGCAGCTTACATTACGGTTCCGTCGGGATGAAGTCTGTTTAGATAAAACTAGACGTTATACCATTGACAAGAAAAGAAATAGTATAGCTTTGAGGTAAATGTTTTGTTTTAAATAAACGGCACGATGCACAATGTTTTATATTACATACAAAAGTCAGATGAAATAAATATTATTTTATCAATAAATTATCGTATAATATTTTCCATATTGGCCTGCATATAAAGTCGAAACAGCCTTATCAAGCCCAAGAGCCATGGACCTAAAGAGAGCATAGTATTGATAATCAGTATTGTGCTGATAATGTTGTTTACTTCCGGTTTTAATCAAATGGTTAAAATCCACACAAATATACAAATGTACTTAACACGTGGCAAAAAGGAACACTCTGTAATTTAACAAACAAATAAGATCCTTTACTAGACTTGCTCAGAGTCTTGTTATTTTAAATTAGTATCCCTACTCTTAAATATTCAGAAACCTCTACAGCAGACGGACAGTGAATGGTTAGTGGTATATACATTTTGTAAAATATCAATACGCAGATATTTGTAGCAAGTCTAATCATCAACTATCAAAGTGAAAACAAATATATTCGACACACATAAGTTTTGGCTCGCATCGGTAACCATCGGTATATAAACAACTATTTAATTCTGGTTTGAAAACGGTTTCATTCTTATTAAAGTCGCAGAGGGCTAACTCTATGATTAAAATATTTAATAGCTGATAAATAATTATTATACCTTATATAAAAAAGGATTAATTCTGTTGAAATATAATCACGTGACATAGATTAATTTGAATAACCCATCAACAATAAAATACAAGGGCAGGTGAATAACCCATCTTTAGTATGCATTTTGTGTTAGTCCTTTATTTGTTCGGTCTAATAAAACAATTACGGCACTCTAAAGCCCTAAGGAAAATAACCCTAGTTCGGGTTGACAATTTTGGATATTCACCTCCTCAGAGGGCCGTAATTGTACATAATTCCCGTTGTAAGCTATGCTAAATTATCGTACATTGAACAGTTGAACTTGTTTATTCCTAAGGAGAAAGAAAACAAGGAACTGATGTTGAAGTGATAGAAGATATATTACCTGTAAATTACATTACAAAACTAATGATATTATCATACACATTATGGCACAATTACGAAAACCGCATCAGTCAGCTTTTTGGTTGTTGTGGTTGTTTTTTTTTTCAGCAAGATACGTTCATTTATACGCAACTACTATTGTTCCTCCTGACTGATATTTTACTACCGTAATACTGAAAAATATTAGTATTTTCCAATGACAAATTTACATTAATTCGGCTGTGGCGTCGCCGATATAAAAGACAAACGTCATGAACGTCTCAACTGAACAACATATCTCGCTCTAGTGGGCTTATTACTATTTTACCGGTCTCCACTTTCGGCTTACGTCATTCTGTATATATCTGGCCCAGTAGAATTAAATATCGCGGCGTCTCAAACATTCATTATGATACAATAATGAACCCTATGATAATGTTGTCTATATGTAATCAAACACAACGAAATTCTTTTTTCTTTATTTTTGGTTAAATTTATCAAATAATTTGATTTATGAAAAGCTACTAAAATACATGCTCTATGAAAGCTTTCAAGTTTAATCTACAATGTCAATTTCTTTCTGCAAAAACCTTATGCAATGAAATTAGGATTAGTTGTTCAGAACACAGCTGCAATTGAAAACAAGTAAAATAATATGATTGCGATTAGGTCATGTTAACAGAAACTGAATTATGTTACTTCAAGTAAAATACAGTGGTATTCCCGAGAGTTCATAAGAGTAAATTGGAAGGTAACATATGTAAAAGGGTTCGAGCCAAATGTTCGTTTAAATCCAGCTGCTCTAAGGCAAATTACTAGAACAAACATAGCGTAAAACATTTTTCAAGCAATTTAAAACGCATAAATTCATGTAATGGGATCTATTAACAATCTTAAGTCTGTTGAAAGGGGTTAGTGGAACGGCAGTAGATCTCTATTTAGAAACGGACAGATTGGTACATACTTGTTTCGAATAAGAAGAGTGTTCATGTATTCAGCCTGAGAGTCAAGAATACCAACGTTTTTGCTGTTCCTATGTTTAAAGAATAAATCTAATTCATTCTTCATTTAAAGTTATAATAGGTACAAATATTATGCAACGTTTGCCAAACAATATCAGAGTGAACGTGCCAAAAATTCGTATTGAAACTCAAAAGACGTCGTCACAATTATAATAACTACATTTGTATTTTTAAAATGCTAAAAACATGTATTGAATACAATTCTTATACGTTGACCACAGATTGTTTATTTGTTTTGCTGTATCGTAATTAGGTCAAACTATGGAGTAAACTTGCTTCCAAATAAACGAACTTATACAAAACAGATTCTGAGTACAGTTCTGCCTAAAAATCATGAAAAAAAATATATTGACTTATTTGGTTTTTAAACCTGCATATCTTCGATTGATTAGTTCCTTTAAATGACCCCTGTAACGTTTGTTAATCAGGGAATGATGTATGGTGTGAGCTTTTTTTAGCTCTTTATGTAAAATGGTCTATGTTTTTGGCAGGGCATTTTCTAGTATGTTTTCATAGTCTAATTAACATTACATTTACCTGTCGATGACTACTAAACCCTACTTTTACTTGCAGTTTCATTTTTTTAAAAACATTGTTTATTAGAAGTTTTGACGGGTAAAAAGCCAACCCATTGTTCAGCAAAGACATTGCATAAAAAAGTATGTCTCATTGTTTGCATGATTCTATGGTGGAACCATACTGAACTCTTTGACATTTTACAGAACTTACAACTTTGCAAAAATAGCCGTAGTTTGCGTCAAACAAAGTAATAGTATAGATTTATAGGCTATTGTAATTGTTTGATGTCTACAATTATCAGTTTTATACCTTTGTATAAATGAAACAATGCTATTTCAACTGTGTTATGTTTTCTATTATTTGTGAGATAACGTACTCACAATGGCTTTGTTATATCAGCAAATTCTTGTTATTATTAGTTGAAATCTAAATTTAAGATTTTTCTTTAAGGTATTTTTTTCGCTGAGCTCTCAAAAGCTTCTTTGATCTTGTTTTCAAAGAAATATATTATTGTAATCACTGTTGTACCGAATGCAATAATATGATTCTTCTATAAACAGACTCGTTTTACTAGGTACCATTATTGACCTATCATGGCGTTTTATACGTCATTATACATAACAATTTATTTCTGCATTACATCTTCTTGAAATACGTTTTAATGATCTGCATTTGCTTAGTACTAAGTAAATCGTGTCCATAAAAACATACACGTGAAAGACCTTTAATGTTTCTCTTATGTTCATTTTTTTCTTTCATTATTATTTTTATTATTTTATTATTATAAGCAAAGCCCACATTCGTGTTTTTTTTATACTTACGTTCAGATTAGTTCATTTAAATCAGATTTGATACCTTATTCGGCAATTTAAAAAAAAATATTGGATATTACATGAAATATAGCATACAGTTCGACAAACGTTTACCATCGTACCTTTCATTAGGGCAAAAAACACAACAAAAGTGATAATGAAGGCTGTATTATAAAATTCATCAAATTTTAAAAACAAATATCGTGTACCTTTTGATTTTTATTTTAAGTAGAAATGTCGACGATATTTTCCGCGGAAGATTTCGTGATGTAAGTGTCGAGATTGAAATCAACCGAGTTGCCCTTAATAGTTTGGTCATGTAATCAACTACAGGTAGAATTTAATCAGCATAAGTGTAAAATATTTGACATATCTACCATAATTGTATATCAATATCTGTAAGATATTTCAAATATTCAAATATTCTATCGACGGGCTATTCCTTTTGGTAAGAGATTATCTAACTTGGATAAATTGGCTTCACTAGAACAGCATACCAATTATATCTATACATTTGAGATAACATTTTGACATTCTAATTGCCAATTGTATGGTCGATTATTCTAATATGACGTGCTTCAAAGCTCTTCAGACCTAAGCCATGGTATACAAAAGTGATAAACGCATGACCAACATTTCGTGCAACACTCTTGCTATGTCTATTACAAAATATGAAGAAACTAGTTCTATTAAAATGGAAATAAATCACGGAAAGAAACTTCATTGTATCATTGTTAAACACGGATTAAACATTTATGTCGTTATTTAACCTTTTCTATCGCTCAGGGTAAAACAATGAGACATAAACGGCCAACCCGTGGTAAAACAATGATACATAAGAGCTTCCGTGAACTTATACCGAAAAGTATTACCTGAGTAATGAGACAATCGGTAGACATTTTCAAGGAAAATAAATCTTGCGTATAAAGTCTGTGTTATCAGTTGCATTAAATAGGACCATTATCAGTTTGTATGATATGGTACCCATTGTTTCATTGTTTTTTTTTAAATCATTTCGCGATGATCTGTAGTAAACTTTGGTAATAGTAGCTTTGCCAGGGACATAAAAGCTAGGCTTTTGATAACTTCAGTTACATAATGTTCTGAAACATGTGAGTGTATCAACACGTTTAGAAGCATTTGTTCATAATCAAAAAGCTTGCCATAATATAATATTGTATATTTATTTCTCTACAGCTGCTGATGCTTTATTACTTTTAGAGATTCCTCCATGTTTGTTTTGAAGATTTAACGATGCTCGGTTTATGTATAAGAAAACTAAGCATGTTAAGTAATTCGGTTACCCTATTTTCTTGAAACATGCAATGCACATGTCAAAATAATAGTTTTTTCAAAGACATTTAAATCTTTAATCAAAATACCTTTCAACAGGGTCATAAACCTACCATGGTGTGTAGCAATGACATATCACAGGATTGGCGTACAAGAAAATGATAACTGGTAACTAAACAATTTTGTCACTTGATATGCAATGTATTTTCTTAACTGCGCAGTTATCAAGTGTTATACTTCATTACCAGTATTTGTTAGTTTCAATACAGGAGACAAACAATAATATACTCGAAAGTAGAATACCCGCTGAAATTAGTTGTTTCAACATTTTAAGAAAGCAGAGATTTGCCCACTGAACCCATAGTAATAAACTATGTAATATGTTAAGTGATTTGCTACTACATTTGTATTAAGAATGCGTTCCAATGGCAGATCAGGGGGGCAGGAGGTTGACACACCTTCTTTTTATTTGAACACTTTTCATTATCATGTGTAAAACTAACATAAATGGCAAATAATGTACAAGCACCCCCTTTTTAAGGACCCCGGCTCGCACCCTTCCTTTACAAAGTCTCTGAACCCGCCCCTATGTTCCCGAAACCGATTTTTAATTTGATATTTATTCCTATCAAAATATATACATTTACAGTATTCATTTCGTATTTAGTACATGATATAAAATACTGAAAACGCGAAATTTTACTGGATTGACTTAGTTTTTTTTTTCTCGTTAGGACTTACAAAGCAAGAAGTGCTGCTAGGAAAAGGTTCTTTATAGATGATTTCGGACAATGTCACAAATGGTCGCGAATTTAAGAAGGAAGATCTAGGGTAAGGGATACAACTATTACAAATTAATGTGACGCTTGTATTTAGCACATGTAAGAATCAAAGTAACTTGTGTTTATTTCGTTCTGTTTCAAATGAAAGCTTGAAATACATTTAGTGAAATGTAATATGATAAAAACATATCACTGATTTCACTGAGAATTGTCTTCTTTTCTCTAGGTCTACCTTCTTAAACCTGCTCGAATATCGATTGAAAGAAAAACCGCGATGATTAACGATGCCATAATATCCGAATTTTTTAATTTGTATACCACGGTGTGGTTTTGTCATGAGCAATTATTCCGAATTTGATTTAAGACAATTTTAACCCCTACCTTTTTATGTACCCAATGTGCTGTCTATTAGGGCGGTCACTACAGAGAATTATTTGACAAGATGTTTATGACCGGTTATGTGATTGTGAAACTTTTTAAAATTTCTTATATCTAATATATTTAATCAAGACATGAATTCATTAGCCAGAATGTATTTACGGCAGTAAGTTTTGAATATCTAAAATAAATAAAGGTTTAAACATGTTTTGTGTAATTATAGTCTCAGAAAAAAGTACATCTTAATCTTTCTGCTAAACCCCGCAAGTTCATGACGGTATTATGTAAAACGCAAGCAATGCTAGATACAAAGAAAAAAAGAATGTTATGTCATAATGACTGATTATAACACGATACAAAACAGTACGGTGCACAAAGCCACTCATTCGGGTTACATATTTGGCTGATTTTTAAGTATAGGCATCGTAAACATCGTACCAACACAAGTCTTTTATTTTTAACTAGCCTCTTTTTTTTAATGAAATGACACTTCAATTTTCAGTACATTTTCGTACTTTTATCAAATATGTTGTATTTCCGAATCTTAATTCTATAAATGAAACATTTGAAGAAAACTATGTAAACATAAAGTACAAGACACCGACAATCAGTTAAATAACCTAAATTATAATTTTTTAAGTTTGGAAAATATTGCGTCATGACATCAAAGAAAAATAACTATCTTTCGTCAAATTTGAAATCTAAGAGGTCACAAAAGATTTTCGCGAGATTATTTTTATAATTTGTTGAAATAGCTTTCTAAATAAAACATTTGTTTATGCAACGAGTTTGTTTTGAAAATAAATCGTTCGGTAAGAAAACTCGGTGATCAAAATATTTTTGTTAGACTTCCATATGTACAAATGATTACTACATAACGTCGAATAAAAAGAACTATATAAACTTAAGTATCACACACTACACGAAATGTTCATGAATGTTTCTTAATACGAAAGTCTTTTTCTTCCCGTCTATGACGAAACGAAACGTAAATCAAGAAATTATTGAAACATATATATCATACTGTTGTCACTTTTACTTTTGAAAAAAATATTTTTGCAGCATCGATCGAGGAAAACCTTGCAAATCAACTGACCAACTTCAAAACTGCAACTTCCAAAATGAGATTTTTTTTAAATACTTTAAATCGTAATTCATTCTTTTGAAATAAAAAAAAACCGTAGCAGTAAGTTTCAAATCAAAATATTTCTAGTCGTCACCCCAATAAGTTAGGGCATCGCAAAAACATGTAGATGTATAACATAACATGAACACATAGAAAATTAAATGCAACAACTGAACGTGTGTGTGTGTGTGTGTGTGTGTGTGTGTGTGTGTGTGTGTGTGTGTGCAAAAGTACGGTATCTTTTTAACTTTGGGTGGTTAGAGAAGTAACGAAGATGATATGGCGTTAAAAACCAACATATATCAATGATTGCTACAATTCCCTTTTTTATTGGTAAAAAATAATTGTCAGAAAGCAATATCCTTTATATTTTTGAAACGCCAAGAACGTTTAAATTACTACAATATTTTATGTGTGTGAAAACTAAAATGATTGTAGAAATGTGAAGAAAATGTCATAAAGACATCGACAAAAACGTTCAACCCTGGCAAAAAGGTACAACAAGAGCTCAAATCTGTGGTTTCAATTCGTACAAGAAATTAGTTACAATAGCGCCAGTTTGATGATAAGAAAACACATATATATATACCTCATAATATAAAAAGCGAACGCATACATACAATGAACTCCTATTTTGGAAAATACAAGAGTGTCACAAATCGTTCTCATACCTGAATACAGGTTATATAAAATTAGATAGAACAAAATGATTAATGGAAAATAAAAAGCTTACCTCCTCTAAAACGTCAGCAATTTTACTTAACGACTCCTCTGGTAAATTTTTAAATGTTGGAACACTGAAAGGATAGAAAAAAATTAATACAAATAGCCATTGTTTGCATTAAAATCAAATGGTTATGTAAAAATGATAATTTGATTATTTAAAATGTCGTGGCTTTATGCCTACCTTCTTGCAATCCTTTCAAATCGTCGTTTAGATAATGTTCGTTCAACTTTCATCCCAGCCGTTTTGGATTTCGATAATGATCATCATTAAAATAAAAATCCAAATGAATGGAAACCATAATTACAATTGCCAACATTCAATACCAATAAAATCCTTAACACCAACTGATCAGCACGTGAAGAGATGTTTATTTGTATACAACAGCCAACTTGGTGGTGAGCCACTTCTGATAGTCTAAATCAATGATAGCCGAAGATGTTATCCAAATGCATCCTCACAGAACTAAAAATGACTATTTAAAAGTAAGCATTTGACTGAGGTGAACCTTCACAGCTTACATCTGGCCAATTAGGACCTGTATACAACTACAGCGTCTGTGCAACAAGCTCTGAGATAGCAAGGCGAAGTCAATTAAATGGGTAATTAAATTGGACTGAATCGTCTCGTAACATAAGGTCTAAAATGTTAAAACTAATTAAACAATAAGAATGCTACAGTAACAAGATGCGTTCGATTTATTTGGAAATAAATTGTTTTGATATTTTTCTGTAGAAAACAATCCTTCCTCTACTAACTACTTATCAATATACGAAATTTATTGCTAATTCTTTAAGTTAACGACTTCGTGACCATAACATGGAAATTAACCTTTTTGTGTAGTCGCAAACGAAATAATGAAAAACATTATAGAGGACAAAGACTCAAAACGGTAAACGTTATGAGTGAGTGTATATCACCTACAGTCCGCTTTCAGCCTGACGGATATTGAAAAAAATATCTCATGTGCATATGCGTTCATTCATGAATTTGAAAACCCGCGAGACTACTGGGCACTTCAACAAATGGCTATTAGCAAAAGTTGCTGGTAACCAGTGTTGGAGCTAGAATTTATGTTCGTGAATTGTTTTTTGATAACCGGACATTCAATCGTTTTTTGTTTTTTGTTTTTACTTTAAAAACAATCTTCTTTTAATTGGGTTTTCTATCTAATGACTTATGACCTCTTACAGGTTACATCAAACTTATATGAACATTCCGTCGAGAGATCTTAAGTCACTGAATTTATTGCTGCTGGAACTTACACTTCAAAACGTAAATTGCTTATTTTCTAAGGTAAGTTGCGCAATCATTATACTTGCACTGGCCATGACGTCATTTTATTATCAGCAATCGTAAAAGCATCACTCAATTTAGACGCACTTTACAAGGCTTTTGTTGATAACGCTATTTTTACTTTAAAAAAAAATGATCAAACAAATTGATACCTTACGGCTGATAGAGAATAATTACAGTTGTCGAGAACAGTTGTTTCTATGTCTATCAAAAAGCTGAACACTAGAAGTAAGAGTGCTTTTACTTGGCCTTGCTTTTCAAAAACAAGTGCAAAACTTAATGCTATGTATAAACTAAAAAATAAATTCCCTAAACCTATAAACCCTGGCCTAATCAATAAAACAAACAAGGTACTCTATCAACCATCAAATTGCAGTGTGCCTCACAATATCACACAACCAAATGACGTCATGGATACGAAATTTAACATTGGGGTACCATTTTAACTACTACATTTTTACTATATCTTAGAATCATCCAGAAAAAGACCTCCTAAAATTGGTTTATAAAACACACAAAATGGCCGCGATACTGTAGTTCAATTCAATTTTCGTATACTTCATGGCCTTTTGAAACCGATTTGGTAAGGAGCATCCGATTGTCGATGTATTTACTTTGGCACATTTCGTAGATTTTTAACACTTTCGTAAACTAAATAGAAACCTAAAAATAACTCGGTAAGAACTGAGGTTTATTTTCGTAAATTCTACCTTAGATATAGAATAGGATAAAGCAATTGCCCTTCTCATAATTGATCATCGAACTTGATGCTAAAATATTCCAAAGTTGAATTGATAATGAAATATACCACTTAGTATATGAACAAGAGGCTCCTAGGAGCCTGAAACGCTCACCTGGTTAATGATTGTTT
Organism: Perna viridis; assembly: GCA_037379345.1. NCBI lineage: Eukaryota > Metazoa > Mollusca > Bivalvia > Mytilida > Mytilidae > Perna > Perna viridis. The sequence continues at coordinate 35,484,299 of CM074514.1, read as the reverse complement.
TTCAAGGGCAATAAATTTAACAAAGAGTTGTACAAAAATTTGATTCAAGAAGACTTTGGTAGGACTTTTTATAAGGATCATTTCAGCAACTGAGAGTTTCTTTCTATCTATTATAGTTTTCAAGATATTGGCTGATAACTGTTAATAAATACTGTCATTTTTCGGCTTTCAAGGGCAATAACCTTACAAAGAGTTGTCTGACAACTTGATCTCTTGGAGACTTTTGTAGGCCTTGTGATAAGGATCATTTCAGCATTGAAAGAATTTGGCTAAATCTAATGGTTTTTGAAATATAATAAACGAAAAACTACTGTCTGATCCCTTTTATAGTAACAGCGGCCATGTCTTTTGAGGATATAAAATCCCCACATCAGTTCTATGCAGGATACCCAAGGGAACATTCATACGAAGTGTGGGTCCAATTGGTCAAGTTGTGTCAAAGGAGAAGATTTTTAAAAGATATAACATTAAAAGTAGCAAAAAGGGCAATAACTCCAACAAGGTTTAAGAGAATAAAACGAAAATGTCCCCACTGATATATCTCATCATGCTGAACACTTTTATCCCATATCAGAATTTGGCTAAACCTAGCGGTTTGGGAGATATATGCAAAAAATTACTATCTGACCCCTATGTTCTATTTTTAAAAACAGCGGCCATGTTGTTCGACGGATCAAAAATCGCCACATCAGTTATATGCCAGATACCACAAGGAACATTCATACCAAGTTTGGTTCCAATTGGGCAAGTATTGTCAGAGGACAAGATATTTGAAAGAAATAACATTTAAAATAGCAGAAAAACATTTAAAAGGCAATAACTCCATTATGGCTTAACAGATTATAACGAGAGTGTCACCACAGATAGATCTCATCATGCTAAACACTTTTACCCTATGTCAGAATTCGGCTATACCTAATGGTTTTGGAGACTTATGCGACAAACTACTATCTGACCCCTATGTTCTATTTTCAGTAACAGCGGACATGTTTTTGGATGGATCAAAAATCTACACGTCAGGTCTCTCAATAACACAAGGACCATTCAAACGAAGTTTGGTTACAATTAGTCAAGTAGTGTCAGATGAGAAGAGTTTTGAAAAACTGTTAACGACGACGAACGACGCCAAGTGATAGAAATATCTCACGCAGCCTTTGACAAGGTGAGCTAAAAAAAGAATAAAAAGAGGAAAAAAAGACCAATCGATGATATGTAATTTCAAAGATTTCTCATGACACTATTAATTCAATTTGAAAACTAAATTTATGGGAATTTCCATGTTGATAAAGGAGAATCATTATTTCGCTTGGTGTACAATTGCCGACCAAGGGATTATGAGGTTAGTATCCCCCTTTTCGATTGTTTTGGATTTTGGGCTAAAACCTGGCAAAACTATACAAATGAGTCTACAAACCTACCTACCTACTTTTAATTTCTGGACCCAGTATTAAGCTCCAGTTTATTGAAAACAAACACTAAATCAAATATGTATTCAACAGTTTAAGATGATGAGAGTTAGACGCGTGTTACATCTAGAAATGAAGTATTAGTAACGCTCGAAACGAAATAGTTGTTACGAACTTGAAACGCTTAGAGTGGGTCTAAAATACCATATCATTGTATCATAACAAGCTAATGCCACCCTTGCACAATTGAATATAAAGTCTAGTTCTAAAATACGGTTTCTCTAGTTTGATATTGATAAATTGAAGAAGTTTCAAATGTCTATGTTAAGTCTGGTTTGAACAACATTTTAGTTATAAAATATCACCTTTTGGAATTATTTTCTAAAACTTGCCTTGAAGAGTTGGCAAGGAACGGCAATTGGTAGTTTTGTTTATGACTTGGGGTATTTGCAACGTTAACAAACAAGAACAGTAATATATTGCATGTTATTGGACAACTTTGAGTTTGTTATAAAACAAAGGATATCTAATATACACAAAGTAGAAATAACAGCAAATGTTTGTACAATCTTTAAACATTGCTTATGACCTATACGTATGGAATGATATTAACTCCTTTGAAACCGTTCCAGTCAATTGCTATATTCTATATCAGATTTTTATACACTGCAATAAAACCGTCATTACCAAATATTTGATAGATTTTCCATCCGTTGTTATATTTCTTGGCATCAGAGCGAGGGATTTGTGTCTTTTTATTGTGATCTTTATGCCTAATTTTACTCTTATCACTTGAATTTGAATGTTAAAGTAATAATGAATTCAACGCCCTAAATAAGTTGAACAAATTTTGTCACAAGACTGTAACTGTAACGGTCAGGATGATATGACAAAGTTATTGCAACCCTTTCAAAATAACAAATAAACATTGCATTTTTACATCGTTAACAGCAGGGAGTTTTTTTTATCACTGAGTGTTAAGATATTCAACGAGTAATTGTGACGTAAATACCTAACTTTAGATAAAAATTCCAAAACATTCATTTTTGTGATATTATTGCCGATGTCTTTGTATTATATAAACCCTACCTGAATGTATTGGTTTATTTCCTTACAGTGTGTCAATATTAATGAAATTGTCATTATGTTTGGAAGGTAAAACTATGTTAATGGTGGTCTCAATAAAATATTTCTTTTCCCCTTACTTTTCTTAGATTCGTTGTGTCATGTTTATTTTTGTACATAACGTATATAAGTTACATAAGCTTTTTTGACTATTTCAAAACTTGAACAGGATAATAGATTTATATGCTTCAAAATGTATGCTTCAAAACATACCTAAGCGTCAATAGAAACAATTCAGAAAAAGTAATCAAGGGAACCATGATTCTAGCGGAAATCAAAAGAATGTAATCCATGGACAAAGACTAGACATGGAAAACAGACAAGCACAACAAAGAAACTAAAGTAACTAAAATAATACATACAAAGTAACAACGTAAATGAGCAACTCAGACTCCAATAAAAACTGGGAGCATGGACCAAATGCACCAATAGGGTAAGCGTCCTCTGCTTTTCAAGAAACATCTGCCGAGTTGCTCATAAAAAGTACGGGGTAGACGAAGGAGACATCAAATTTTAAGTAAAACCAGCTAACAGAGAACGCCCTATATACACAGTGTTCCGCACAGAAAAAAATACAAGAAATTAATTCAGAAATTTATCTGAAGTCCCGAGTTCGTAAAGAAAGTTGGAACGTCGCAGCGTACTCGTAAAATGCAACCAAAAATGTGAAGAACAATAGCAATACCAGAATTCCATACAGTTCTTGAATTGGTCCAATACCTATAAAAATAAGACACTACGAAGAAAACAGAAGAACGTTCATGCAATACGAACTCCAACTATGAGCTGTTTTGTGTATTTGAAGATTTTGATGGACTAACAAGCTTATATCGATGAATCTTAGAATTACGTGTCTTTGAATGCTAGAATTTCATACTCCTAAATTATTGTTACTATTCTGGTAGTAGTCGATTTATAGGCTTAAATGTCGGCCTTTAACAGACTTATACAATAATGCTGTGACTTACATGCTTACACTTCTGACTCATTAAATACAAGCAGACGGTAATCTACTAATATTCTTAATTTTTTTACTGTTTAATTATTCGACTTTTAAAAACGCACAGACGGCTAAATTTTATTTCAGTTCTTACACACAAAAAAGACAAATAAGATTAAACTTTTGACTCTTTCAGTGTTAAGATTAATCGACTTAAGAATCTAATAATACTTAGTATACACTTAATGTACTCTAACCCTCTGACTCTTTCTAGAATTATAGACAGTAATAAGACAACAGATTTAAACTTCTGACTCGTAGCTAACATGTAGAAGTTTCATGAATAGCATCATACGTATGATAAATCATCAAGTATGTGTGTACACTGTACTATCTGCTGGACATACAAATGGCATTTCATACTGTATCGACATGTTAAGTATCTGGATAAATATCTGGCATCTAAAAGACTCCTATCACTTCATCTACTATTATTGTAAGTGCCATTGGAGCTAAATGATAGCTACAAATGTTAATGCCTTACTTTCGCAATTATGTTTTGTGTTTGAAGGAAAAAGAAAAACAGCAATTGACGTTCAGGAATAGTATCTGGTAAATAAATGTTTTACCTATATCAAAACAAGTGTCAAGTCATTTTATCAAAAACATGGCATAAGCAGATTAAAAAATGGTGGTCCACACTTGATGTTATATTTTTTTTATTATTAAACACTGAAACAATATCATTCAATAAATATTCATTAAACATCATGTCATATAAAAAAAAGAAAATAGAATATAGATTTTTCAGATTTTTCTCTAGGAAATAATTAGGGGATTGGGTTAGGCTCACTTTCGAAAACTGGATGTAAGCATAATGCATTGTTAATGCTGATCAATGTTTACTACAGAACTTAACTGCTGATTGTAAAATAAATCATTTAATTCTTGACTCAATATTCATTTCTTGTTAAAAACATAATTTAATCTCTTGCTAATTTTTACGATCTTAGCTGTGAACTTTATTATAAGCCACAAAATACCTTTAAATTTGGACATGCTTCATGATCCAATTAATACTGCTAACTTGATTCCACTGGTTCTGATTCAGACTGATATCAATAGTAACAAACAGAATCGCTTAAAAGATTAAAAGTTGTCGGTTTGACCAGGTAATACAAAATGACCTATTGTTGTCTGTGTTTACAAAAAAACGCAGACTGGCCAAACGACGGTTTTAGCGAGCATCACATAGAATTCACAAGCAATTCTGACATTTTAAAATTTCAAACAGTTCTAGTCAAAATAAGGAATGCTGTCTTAATCAAAATGTAATTTTGATTGGAAATTTATGATTTTTTTTATTTCGATGTTACAGGTAAAAATGTTTCGATCTTTCAGGGATAGGAGTATTTCCGGGATACCAATGTAACAGTTGTATAGCATAGGCCAATGAATAACATAAATTAAATAAGATTATGAAAGCAGTAGTCGGCATGATATTATTGCAAACGATGAGAAAAAACAAGGTAGACGTACATCCAAACTAATTAAGATTAACCTTCTAAGACAGTAATATGCTTCATAAAAACATAGAACTCATTTCAAGACAAATCAGTGAACAAGGTTTGATATTCTTAAAGAGATGCAAGAACCAAATAAACACATAAGTCACCCATTATCCACGTCAAGATGAAAGAAAACAAATATATTTATCTAAACTCTTCAACTTTCCAAAGTCTGATGAAAACAGGTGTGTTTGAATGGCTTTCTTGTGCTAATCAATCTTATCGAGGGTGTGCTCTATTTTTTACTTATCGCTGGCGAACAAGGAAGAAACTGCTGATTTTCTGTTCTTTCTTTTCATGCTTCTGTTGTTTTAATAGCATTTGTACGTGACATACACAATGGAATTATTTATTTAAAGTATTTAATATAAGACTTTCAACATTTGTGCATCACTTCAGCCAAATATTTCTAAAACGGTTTTAGAAAATATTTTGAGATTTAAGGTACATTTATTTGGCGCGGTTTGTCTAAATGATTTTTATATTCCAAATTTTTATATTATATATTCTTTTTTTTTGTATTCTATAGATGGATCAGTGATATATCATCCTTTCCTTTTGACTATTGCCTATTGTTTATCAGTACAGTAAATTTGGTATTACCCTTTATTTATATATTATGATTAACTTTGAAATTAATAACTTCAAGAAAAAAAATTAACTAATATTCTCAGACTTAATATTAGAGAAAAAAACATAGAGAAAATTAAGAAAAAACACGTTGACGGATACAGAAACTGAAACCATCCTAATTTTCTATTCTCTTTTTCTATAGGAAAATTACCAATGATAGCCCAAACATTCCTTTCATTGGGATAAACAAATTAACAAAGGGTATTGCGAAATTAAAGTTCAAAGTCAAGGACAAAGCAAGTAATGCTCGAGATAAACGTAGTCCCAGTTCATTATAAAAGCAACAAATGCGCAATGGAACTAAGCCCAATGTGAAAAATGGCTTGTGGGAGAGTAATCAAGGGAACTAAGGTTATAGCGGTAATCAAAAGAATGCAATCCAGGGACAAAGACCAGACATGGAAAACAGACATACAAAACAAAGAGCATAAAGTAACTAAAACCATACATATACAAAGTGACAAAAGCAAATGAGCAACTCGGACTCCACTAAAAACTGGGCGCATGGACCAGGTGCACCGGGAGAGGTTTACTTTTGTAGACGATATAATACATTTAGATGTTCGAAAATGTTTTCTTACAACATGCAAAATTTCAGTTTGAAATTAAATAAAAGATTGCATAATGTAGTAGCCATTTTAACAGAATGAACGGGATACATGAAAAAGTAGTAAAGTATTACAAAAACTCATTTTTCTGTTGTCGGAAGAAGAGTTCAATATACATACAGTCGCACTCGCTTTATGGAGTACTTATGTACTTAAAAAAAAACCATTCTTAAATAATTAACTTCGCAATTTCAAGATCAAGGAAACGAAAACCGAGAAGAAAAACAATTTACCACAATTCAAGTGGATTATAAAGTAATGATGCAAGAAGGGTAATGATTATGCAACATCATTAACTGATCAGTTCTTGATTAAGAGGTACGCTTATCTGTGTTTTACAGGTAATAAAAACAAACTCATTGGCTAAAGCACCAGTAACCCTTTCTTCTTAACCGGAATTAAAACGAACACTGGCTTAAAAACAGTTAAACCTATACATGTAATTTATAACGTCATTACAAAATATAGTACAGTGATGTTATAACTTACTTTATTTTATACTTCCGATTTTTATTTTTTGTATGTTTGTTTTTGTTTTTGTTTTTTGTTTTTTGTTTGTTTATTTGGTTTTTTTTGTCTTATTTTTGTTTTCATTTATTGATTTATTTATTTGTGAAATTGACGACTAGAGTTATTTAAATCATTATGACTCATATTCTTGTACCTTTCGAAACAGAACGGCCAAAATGTGCAATCTGTATATTGCATATGCAATCCCAATAACAAATTAATGTGGCCACAAATGTATGTTATTTCAAATGCTTCGCCGATGCCTACGTTTCTTAAGTCGTTCAAAATGATACATGCAGACAGGGATGTAATAAGGTGCATGAATAAGCGCTATTCAATAAGGGCACGAGTCGAAAAGATGGGTGCCACTGGTGGAGCAGGACATTCTTACCCATCTGGATCACCTAATGTCACTCACGGCTTTACTGTAAAGGTACTTTAATTCGTGGTTTGGAGGTTTTCAGTAGACACACCAATGAAAATCTCCTGTCAGTTGGGAACCGAACTGCGTGGTTTGGCCTACCCACGAAAACCACGAAAATTGGTACCCCACGAAAAATAATCCTTTCACAGTATATTGAAAGTGCATAAGGTTTGTGTGTTGTCTTGTTTCCTTATCTGCAGTTTTTATATGTAATTTCTTTCATACCGTTACCAACATAGTGTATCTAGATTGTACTGGTTCCCTGTTTTTGCGTTTCGGCCATGAAAATGTACACGGTTCTAATGTTGCCGAGTTCCTTTTTTTCTGTTTTGATGCTTCCGTGTAATTTTCCCGATTTCTTTAAGAACACAAGTCAGAAATACATATCGTTAAGCCAAAATCATTTACATCTAAAACTTGCCTTAATCATATCTTATCTAGACGTTCACTGCCTTTATTTTATTTCATAATATGTAATACGCTAGTAAGAATGATAAATATCATGTTAATATAATTTCTAGTGATAAAATTTATAAATCATTAACATGGCCATGATATCGTTCAAACTGCCAAATAAACTTTAAAAAGTAACAAAACAAAAGGTTTCAATCATAGTTCAAGGATTTGGGTTTAAATTAAAAGCAGATAGAAGTAAATCTGATTCCTATCAAGTGCCATACTTCAAAGTTCAATAACTTTTTAGACTGATGTTTACTTCCTTGCTACGATAAGACTTTTTAACTGCACCTGAACTTACAGTGTAAGAGAAAACATTTCTAAAAAAGAACTTCAAATTTCGAAACTTCTGAAAATTCGACGAGTATACTATACACTCAAAATAAAAATGAACAGTTATGACTTGAAACTCGTTGTCGAAAAGAAATGATAGGGAATCGCTGGGAATTTTTCAGACCTTTCTATACGTTTATATATCTTCCCTGTATCAATTTGATCCGATGGAGCTGTGTAGCGAATAGAGCCGTCACACTCTGAGACGTTTGTATAATATTGATTTGTTGTGACCTGCATCGTTAATTTGATCCTCTATCCTATATAATAACATCTAAATGAACTGTCCCGTACTACCATACATCGTGTACTAAGTTACAGCCCTAGATTAATCCTACGAGGAGGAATGACCCGGCCAATATTTTTATAAAGCCTAGCTGGCCGAGTGGTCTAGGGCGCTGGACTTTGTGCAGGGGGTCTTGCCATAGATATCACAGCGGTACGAGTTCGAGTCCCGCGGAGGGAACAACCAAAATTTGCATCGCAAATTTGACAGTTCTAACATCGTTGGGAATTTTTCAGACCTTTCTATATATATATATATATATATATATATATATATATATATATATATATATATATATATATATATATATATATATATATATAAAATCAAGTCTGCCTAGATGAAGTTTCGTAGTTTGTCTACTTATCCTATCAAATATCGGCAAAACTATACCAAAGCGTCAGTAGTTGGACAATTCAGATAACATGAACTGAAAATGAAAAAAAGGAAAAATAGACGATCCACAAAAGTCCTGCTCTGCAAGTAGCACCCGTCATATTGGAAACGAATATCAAAATCATGCAATACATCCTATCAGAATATTTTATCGAGGTGTACAGAATGAAATAATAACCGAAATAAGGATAGAGGTTGAAGTCGATCAATGAGACCAATTTAGTTGACCTGACCTTGGATATCAAAAAAAGAATGCATGGTTATGAAATGTTTTTCATAATACCTTACTGAGTATGAAAATTAGCAAGTTTGAAAATATCAACTTATATATCGAAGCGTGGTTGAAATTACAAAATTTCAATAAAAGAATAGTTCAGATAGTACACGGCCCAAACGTGAAACAAGAAATTAGAAGTTCTACATACACAATGCTGTGGACAGAATAAAATAAATACATATCTAATCTGAAGACAAAGAAAATCTCCGGGTAAAAAATATCAAAAACATTTATTTGTTCTTGATGAAAATGTTACTACGAGAAATACTTGTTGTATGATGTTTATATATTATGTACAATTACAAATAAAATACAATGTTAATGCAAGAAAGACAACTCATAATATTTAAAATTCATAAACGAACTCTAGGTAAGTGCCCGTAATATAATATAAATCTTCCGTAAGTGTTAAAGGATAATTTTGATTCATTGAGATTTTAAATAAAAAAGTATTAAGCAATTTATGTGTTTTTCTTTTTTTTATTTTTCATGATCATGTTAAATATACAAGAATTTTTCCGGTAAAACGAAACAAGGTAGACTAACATCGTAACATAATTTGACAATACACGTTATAAACAGGTGAGGCTAAAATTAGTCGTGGTATAGAATATAAAAATAGTTAGCTATAAGATATAGAGAATCTGTTACCGGCGATTTAGATAAATAAATGATTGACAGAGCGGATAACGAATTCAACTACCAGATATCGCATTGCTTTAATTTTTCTATTTTAAAAAGACAACTTCTTCAGCCCAAAACAACCTTAAAAAACAATATCTTATTATATAAATAAGCAATCTTTTTGACTTAAAAATTTTCAACCATTTAAATTGATGTCATAATCACTAATTAAACCATTTGATTATATGTAATTGATTGACTGGTCATGATACCACGTCCCTTAGCAAACATTTCATGTTCTTCAGGACGAAAACAATTGACCAATTGAACAAACCATATTGTGTACACGCTGAACCAAATTTCTTTGTGCTTATTCATAAAAGCATCAGCACATTGGTAGGCATGCTACCCAACTCGTTTTGTTTCTGATTCCGGCCCAACAAGCCGTCACTCTATCTCCTTACATAGTCTTGGCGGAGAAGCATTGACTACCAGTTCGAAAGTCATCAGTGTGACTAAGTCGTGATCGAACCAACGATCGATTCCTGCACTAAAGGAAATCACGCTGTCCTGAGACCATCGAGGCGATTGAATTATAAAATAAGCAAAAACTAGAAATGATATAAGAGTACTCAAGGGAACCAAGATTCATGTGGAAATGAAAAGAAGGTAATCCAAGTACAAAGACCAGACATGGATAACCAGACACATACAACAAAAACATAAAATATGTAAGCAATCTCACAAAAATATTCCATGTTTTATACTGACTTTATTAAAAAATATTTACTGCTTAGTTCTCTGCAGCGACCGGTCATATATTATTATTACTTTCATGCTTAACCTCCTGTAAAATTTTATCAACATTTAATATGAAGATAAGGATTACTTGCCCTTACGAAGTATACATTTTAAAAGTAGGATCATCTCTCTTTGGAGGCGGCCGACATCAATTATCTTCCTTGATGCACATCAACAGAAAATAATCTTCCTATGGAACCATATGTAATTCAGTGATTAGAAAATGAATTGCGCGTTTAAGGTTTCAACATATAAACACTAAAATTCGGTCAACTGCCTTGGTAATCGTAAAATTATAATCTTCTTTCATTTAATGCCCACCCATCTTAAAGCTATTAAGGTTTAAGGAAGAGTTGTAATAACGAGGTTTCAACATGTTCAATCCTGATATTTGGTCATTTACCTTACGAAGCATTGTATCCTTTTTTAAAATCTCTATATGTTGCTGATTCTGCCTATAAAATTGCGCTCAAGAGGTTTTACATATAACTTTGGATTATATCTCTATCTGCGTGCATCGCACAATAATTGTCTACATTTATCACGTTTGTACAGTATGTATACAAAACCTGTGTAAAGTTTAAATAATATTAGTATAATACTTTGTGAGTTACATATTACACGAAGTACATACCCTCTAAGAGTTACCGACGGGTTGAGTCAAACGTCTACTGCTGTCACCGTTGGTAATGTTAATAAAACAGATATCCCTCACCATCATATTTGCATTCCATCAACCTCTTTGCAATATAGAATGCAAATTGTACCCCATTTATGGAATATATCATTGTTCTGGAATTCATAGGTCCTATATGTTTTCAGCATTAAAGTATATTATTTATAGGAGACGATTAGTGACTCCACGAATAATAATACTAGTAGTGGAAAAAAAAACATTTAACAGAAAGGCGTAACGAAAAAACCGAATGTTGATCATTTTACTTTAAAAAAATCAATCGTATGAGCATATATATAACTAAAAACGTATGATTAATTTATAATCAGTTGACAATAATTATAGTAATACAAGACAGGTCCCTCCTAAGATAACTTACGATTTAATATCTTATAAATAAATCAATATAAAAAAGGGTATATTTTGGAGTGGTTGCTTACAGTATATTAAAGAGACATTAATGTAACTTTTTTTCAAAAGTTCGAATCCTTTCACAACTATTTGTAATCACTATCAAAAGAAGGATAACTCAAAAATAGTTATGTGAATATGTTTAAGAATTCTTTCCACACGCAAAAAAATACTTTCTAACTTATGGTTAGCAGCTTTAATTATAAAAAAAACGGTGAGCAGTGCTCACAAACTAGATACCCTCACTCCCATATTTTACAACACCTTTTGACTTCCATTTACTTCCATACTGTGGTGTTTGATAAGTAAAGGATAATAGATGGGTCCCAATATCCCCGTATTTATCATGACAAAGTCCATGTTTTGCTATGTGACACCCCTAAACTGATTCGGATCAAATTTTAAACCAGGAGGTGCAAAATTGAATATACTTTCTTTGAAAGTTTCATTCAATTCCATTCTGTAGTTTAGGGAAGTAACGGATAAGAGACGGGTCCGCCTATGTGCAACGGAAGATCGGAATGACGTAAGTACTGTGTGGTAGCCAGAAATACTTTTTTTCAATTAAGACTTTATTATTTACACAGAAAGTTTCCAAAATATAGAAAACCAAATATAGGAAAGAAAATCCAATTCATTCTATATATTATCATATTGACTTATTTTTTTTATCTTTGCAATGTGAATGTTTTAAATGAAATATTCGTAGATATTTTATAACCACGTTCTTTAAGTTGTTGTATCAACATTATTGAAAGAGTAATCAAGGGAACCAAGGTTATAGCGGTAATCAAAAGAATGCAATCCGGGAAACAAAGACCAGACATGGAAAACAGACATACACAACAAAGAACATAAAGTAACTAAAATCATACATACAAAGTAACAAAAGCAAATGAGCAACTCGGACTCCACTAAACACTGGAAGCATGGACCAGGTGCACCGGTAGGGTAAGCGTCCTCTGCTTTTCTAGAAACACCCACCGAGTTGCTCATAAAAAGTCAAGTCCGGGGTAGACAAACGAGGAAAGGAAAACTATGACCCGTTGAATAAATCAGTTTTCATGGTGCAGATGGAAACACCATAACGATCAACGAGTTCATGATGACGACCATAAAACTTCTGTAATGATGACTTCAATCTTGTAGCAACATAACCCTGTTCCAGAAGCCTATTTGTTAGAGTTCTAGTGCGATACAAAAAGTGCGTAGTTTCGGCAAATAATGCTGAATTTGAATGTTTTCTGTGTTTTCCTGTCCTCTAAAATATCCAAGATACTACACTGGGAAAGATAATCGGACAAGTTATACAATATTGTGCATACATTCGTATGCAACACGACTTCAAATAACAACCTGAATGCCTGAATGATTGAAACCTGAAAGGGGAGATCCCTTAAAATCATCATTTTGATTTTAATAAACATGATTGAAATTTGAACATGAAATGCACCAACCTAAGGATATTTCAAATTTAAGATTTTTCTACAACATAATGACAATTTTCTTAAATCCACTGTTAAAGCGAAGAAATTAAAGGTTAACACAAGGTCAAATAGGCGTTATTCTAACATTAGCCACTGAAGATAAGGGACTTTTCTGAATTATAAATAGATATTCTTTATACTAAATCCCGTTTTCGCAATACCATTATTGATCTGATGACATTACTTTAGGTATTTCAAGTAATCGTTAAATTGTGAGAGCATGCGATGTTTATGAACACCCGTTTCATATTTCTGTACGATTCTAGTGTTTAATAGTACTCATAGACTAAAGCTTAAGCCTGACATTTGAAATGTTAATCAACAAAAGATGAATTTAGTAGATGACACAAGCAGTTTACTGGGTGATGACATTGGATATGAAACTTATTTGGGATCGACATTCTATAAGCAGATTGACCACTAAAAAATAGCCATTTTGCATAATGGCACCTACCTTTTAATGAATTCCATGTTTTCGGTCTGTCGCATCATACCAGTTCGCATCATGATACTTTGGAAACAGGGTCGGTCAATGGCCCATAATTTACAATTCACCAATGCTGAAAGCGCAATGAAATGTTCCGATGTGACAAAGTGTCGTTATCTTACTAGACGTACGTGTGCTTTTGTACTTGATTCTTTATATTTTAAATTTACTTTGCTAAAAAAAAACAACAACAAAGAGGTGTTGGAGTTGCTTTAGTTTGTTCGTGTTATGTATTGTTTTCATATCTGTAGTTTAATAGTAATCTATTTAATGCCATAGATCGTTTTTGTTTCCTGTTTTCACATTCATGCCATGTCCTTGGATTTTGATCTTCGTTACTCTTCGCCGATACTCAAAAGAATCGTTGTATTTAAAAGCTGATCAATGCATAGTGCACCAGATTTGCGCTCTCCAAATCATTATTGTTGAAACATTTTAAAGATAATTTCAATAATATTGTTTCAGGCGCGGTTGTTCCGTACAGATTTTATTTCGTGCGCTGTGTCTTTCCAAGGTCTGGGACAAGCTTGTATATTACTGTAGGCTTAATATCATTACTTATAAATTTTGCTCATTAAATTTACATAAATGAGGAACAGAAGTCTAACTGGCGCTATTAAGTGTAAATCAAAATTTCTGTAAAGTCCCCTCTAAGATAGTCAAGACGATTAGTTACCCTCAACAGTGTATATGTCTCAGTGTAAGCTTTTGTATTTTGTAGATTGACAGTCACTTAGATAAGTGTTAATACTTTGTATCAAATGATAAAGAGTAATCAAGGGAACCAAGGTTATAGCGGTAATCAAAAGAATGCAATCCAGGGACAAAGACCAGACATGGAAAACAGACATACACAACAAAGAACATAAAGTAACTAAAATCATACATACAAAGTAACAAAAGTAAATGAGCAACTCGGACTCCACTAAAACTGGGAGCATGGACCAGGTGCACCGGTAGGGTAAGCGTTCTCTGTTTTTCTAGAAACAACCGCCGAGTTGCTCATAAAAAGTCAAGTCCGGGGTAGACAAACGAGGAAAGGAAAACTATGACCCGTTGAATAAATCAGTTTTCATGAACATGACACAAATCATATTTCAAAGTCGTCTACGTTCATTGGGCTATAACCATGTTTAGAATTAGGTTTGAAGAGAGGATCCTAAATTACAAATTATTAATACAATTTGATGACAATGACCCCTTTCATTATTTCGTTGAAAATAAACGTTTAAGGTTTCATCTTTATCGTTAAAAATACCATAATAAGAAAAGTAACACTTTCTTGTTATCAAGTAAAGATATCTATTTGCATTATTGTCGATGGTTCGGATTTCAATTTTGTATTTGTTGTAATTCATTCTTTGGTTTAATTTGCTTCGTCATTCTGTTTAGACCCATTCACAAAGTTTCTTCTTTCAGGAGAATGGAATTACTCCCAGCAAAACAATTAACAGTAATATCATTACGCGATATGTTTCAAGGTTAATATCAAATTTGGCATGACTATGTAGATTTTCTTATTTTTTAATGGTTATCTTTCTTCAATGAAAACGTAGCGTAGTAGATACATTAAATGTATGTATTAAATTATTTGTAAAGAATATAGAAACCATATACCGTGAACTGATATTTAGCCTAGGATTACCAGTAAATTTTCGTTAATATTTTCCTAGAGGGACTTAAGATGTCCACTCACTTTGTGCTGCGTTTCAAACTTTATCCAAGCCCATACAACAAAATCGATTTACCAATACATATAAAATTCAGACAAAATTTATGATTGAGGCGATTCATAATATACAAAAACCACCAATCAAACAATATATTTTTGTCTACGTGTACAACATTTTTAGCTAAAGCTAGTCCCTTGTATTCATATATGTATTTTTGAGAAAACAATGCATTCATCTCCCATTGAAATCAACCAAAATCAAAGTAAATCAAGAACAAAACTCATTCAAAAATTTCATACACAATATTCATAAGTTGTATCTCTTAGTATCTCATAAGAGCAACAACCCAATTACATATTTAGACTGGTAATTCGTTCTGTAACTGGTTCTGATTTAGACATAAAGGTGGATGTTTTTATATGCATGAATCACCTCGTGTCTGGTTTTTATATGCATTGGTAAATAAGATTAAGACTCAAACCTTTAACACTGGCTGTCCTTGTACAATTATATAATATGGCAAGTTCTCCAAAGACTTTGGCAGGACCCATCGTACACAACTTCTGTCCATCTTTGGTTACCTCTACTTTTCCATCTGCAAAAAAAGAATGCTAATATGTAAACTTTGATATGTAATTAGCCGACTAACTGAATGGTTCTCTTTGGCAACATAGGTAATTATTATAGAATTAACTAATTGTGTACCGTGACTAAAATAATGCTGATTGATTCGCAGTTTGCCATAATCAAAATATTCAAAATATTCAAAATAATATTCAAATAATCAGATATTAAATAACGTTTTGATAAAGATAAAGAATCAATCCTTAGTGTAGACTTCGATCCATCAGAAATTAAGTTATAAGGAACGTTTCTTTTAAGGGGCATCTAACCATTTTTACGGTTTGTAAGTGTATACTGTCCAAACCATTTCGTATGGCCTTTTCAATAATAAAAACAATTGTTTGAATAAACAATTTGACCCTTTTCTTCCTTTTGAGCCTATTGTCTACTCTCTAATGTGCTATGACGCCATAAACGTCGATTGGCCCACAGTCTGCAATTTGAATAATCTAACACTACAGGAAATAACGTTCCGAATAATGCCATAAGTTTCACTTGAAAAGGAACAAAATTAGAAATAAATTATCAGGATAGTTTATATGTTGACCAAGCTTGCATAACCAACTATGGGACAATCTATGCATGTTCATTAAATGCTTTGTGGTCTACTAAATGTAGATTCGGTAACAAATGCCTAGGTAACTGGTTTTATCGCATTAACGTGTAGAAAAATGGGGAAAATCTTTGAATATAGGATGAAGTTAAGTATTCGGAGAAAAAAAATTAAGAAGGCATCATTTTACAATAACCATTGGTACAGGGTTTGACTGTGAACAAAAATACCTGAAATAAAATGAAAAGGTGAAAGAATTCTTTCGTGTGGGGAATGTGGGTAGAGCCTGATATACTGTGTTTCTTATATAACTGTTATATGAAATCATTATTTATATTAAAATCTCTTTAACCGTCAGGAAAATCCATACTCTATTTATTGTAAATAGACAAAGTGTCTACGGGCACAGACGTCACCGACTACGGAAGCAACATGTTTTTATTAGATTCACTTAATAGGGAGAAACTTATTTAAATTTATTCCACAAGTTACTGTTTTGAAATACGAACGTTTTCGATAAAGAGATACACATATTTTCTGTCCATTCGGTCGCTTCGTTGGCGTTCGAAACAGTGACCCCATTTAGCAAACGTCAAATTAAGTTACTCTTATGTTTCTGACATATATTAGGGCTTTGATGAAAATTGTTTGATTATGCAGTCGTCCAATCAAATTATACATATACATCTGACAATTATACAGATTGTGTATGAATGATTTCCACTTCAGCTAAAGACGTACTAAGTACTTAATCATATTTATAGATGACTACTAGACTCAATTTACATAATAAGAAAATATGTGTTAAACGGTATTTTTTTCGACTAGGTGAGCAATTATTTTCTGTTCTTGTTCTGTTGGTACATTGAATTCGTCAGCATTCCTTTTTAACATATCTTAGACATAATTTGGTAGTCCTTTTGAGATGGTGTATGCTTCGTAGAACAGTAGGATCCGAACTGATTTTATTGCAAACAAAAGAAATACGATTGTACATATATCCATGAAAGCTGGCTTTATTCAAGGTACAGAAAAGCATTTGACATGCCCACTTAGAATAGCATTCTGCCAAGAATGACCAAATGGCAAAAATAAAGGCTTGTAATATATATTTTTTCAGTCAAATATAAGGAGAATTGATACGGTGAATATGCCAAAGAGACAACAGTCCCTGCGAGATAAATACTATGTGTTTAAGGCCACCACCATTTGTCTTCAAAGAACGACGAGGAAATCATATACCCACTGGGCAGGCTGCACCTGGCCCCAAAACACTATACACAAGTACACAAAATAGTTGCCTCTATATACTCCAGCAACATAAAAGTAAACTTAAGGAGGCAGACCTAGGGTAAGGGACACAACTCTAACGAATCATTGGAACGTTTGTATTTAGCATTTTACATCAATCTCAGGTAAGCATCAAAGTAACTTGGATTGATTTCATTCTGTTTCAAATAAAAGCTTGATAGACTTCGGTGAAATTGATTATGATACAAACATATCACTGATTTCAAGAGGTATGTCCCTTACCTTAGGTCTACCTTCTTAAAGTTAAATCGGCAGGCACACACATGTTATCTCGGGTTATAAAAATATATTTAGGATCCCTGTCAATTATATATCAAAAGCGTCATAGAAATTGTTACCTTTACATAAAGATACTTGTGTATAATGTTATGGGGAAAAGGATTTAAGAAATCTGAAGATTTTAGATGAACAGTGAATATCGAAAAAAGAAACGTTTACAATGGTGGCGATAGAACACTAAAACGTACAACTTGTTGAATATCGCATAGACTAAACTTATCAGTAAGAAGTGTGTTACAATACGTGATACGTATGCTATTAACTAATTCCTATATACACCAGTAATACGCAAAAACCGACAAGATAACTCTAAAGTGAAATGAATCAAACATTTACTAAGAAAAGAGATCAAATTGGTAGAATATCGTTCTTTCTTTTGAGTAAAATGGTCAGTTTTGAGTCAGTTTAATATATTCATATAAAACACGGATAAAGCAAACTACTAAATGTTTATAATTCTTTTCGGGTGCATGTGTTTAAGAGGCATTGACAAGTAAATGCTAATGAAGCTTTAACTCTGAATTATATAAACAATTCGCAACTACACTTGATTAAAATCATGTTGGTCATGTATTACGGAATAACTTTCACCTAAATATTTGGTATGTTGTTAAATGTCGGTACCACCTATCAGAGATGTCTTATTCTAAACAAATGTTTATCCTAGACACGGATAACCATCAAGTTTAGTGATAAATGTTTACATGAATACTGCATGTTATCTGTGATCGGACTAACATTACTGTAACCTCAACTTCACTAGGTTTATTGCGCAGTTTAATCTATCATTGAACGAGATCATGTCACTTTTTTATGATAAAGAACTCGATGGAAATGTGCATTACTAAAGCTTCAAACACATTGGTGAAATAGGTTTTATACTTCTAGGCAATGAATAGAACTTACAATGCATATTAACCTAAGAACATGTTTGTAATCACGTTTGATGTATAAAATACGTGAACCAAATTTTCTCGTTAAATTTTCTAGAATGAGATGTATAGAAAAGTAATGCCAATTTTCCATTCATTGGTGACAATATTCTGACTGCATTGGTGTCTGTAAACTTCAATTATAGCATCTTAACACTTACTAATCAATCAAAGTACTAAACAACCAATAGTTTACAGAAATTCTTGAGATTGTTGAGAAGTTTAAACGGAAGATAATTAAGATATTTTCAAAACATCTAGGTTTTACATTATTTGTCCAATTTTTTTTTTCGGTAATTGTTATCTGTAATTGTTACAACGTCGAGTTTGTGAGAAAAGGCATCAGACGCATCCTATTTATCTTGTAGCTTCAGTCGTTCTATTGAGAGTAAACTGTTTTTGTTTTTTTTTCACTTCATTTTATTATTATTATTATAAAAAAAAATTCCCAACGATGTTAGAACTGTCAAATTTGCGATGCAAATTTTTTGTCGTTCCCTCCGCGGGACTCGAACTCGTACTGCTGTGACATCTATGGCAACACCGCCTGCACAAAGTCCAGCGCCCTAGACCACTCGGCCAGATAGGCTTTAAAAAAATATAGCTTTCGCTGGCCGGGTCATTCCTCCTCGTAGGATTAATCTAGGGCTGCAACTTAGTACACGATGTATGGTGGTACGGGACAGTTAATTTAGATGTTAATATGTAGGATAGAGGATCAAATTAATGATGCATGTCACAACAAATCAATATTATACAACGTCTCAGAATGTGACAACTCTATTTGCTACACTGCTCCATCGGATCAAATTGATACAGGGAAGATATATAAACGTATAGAAAGGTCTGAAAAATTCCCAACGATGTTAGAACTGTCAAATTTGCGATGCAAATTTTTTGTCGTTCCCTCCGCGGGACTCGAACTCTAACATCGTTGGGAATTTTAACAGACCTTTCTATACGTTTATATATCTTCCCAGTATCAATTTGATCCGATGGAGCAGTGTAGAAAATAGAGTCGTCACATTCTGACACGTTGTATAATATTGATTTGTTGTGACATGCATCATTAATTTGATCCTATATATATACAACGTCTCAGAATGTGACGACTCTATCCACTACACTGCTCCAACGGATCCAATTGATACAGGGAAGATAACGTAAACTTATAGAAAGGTCTGAAAAATTCTCAACGATGTTAGAACTGTCAAATTTGCAAAGCAAATTTTTATCGTTCCCTCCGCGGGACTCGAACTCGTACCGCTGTGACATCTATAGCAACACCGCCTGCACTAAGTCCAGCGCCCTAGACCACTATCCTACATAACAACACCTAGATGAACTGTCCCGTACTACCATACATCGTGTACTAAGGTACAGCCCTACATTAATCCTACGAGGAAGACGACTCGGTCAGAAAGCTATATTTTTATATAGCCTAGCTGGCCGAGTGGTCTAGGGCCCCGGTCCTGGCATTCCGTAGACCTAGGAGCCTAAAAGATGCCCTAGTAAGAGCAGAGATTTCATCTCAGCCCAAACAGAATACAACGGGCCAGTGTCGACCATGTGGAGATAAAAGATGTAAGACCTGTACCCAGATGCTACACACCAAAACATTTGAAAGCTACTGCACAGGAAAGGAATTTGCCATTTTTTGCGACGTGACTTGCAAAACCGAAAATACCATATACCTTCTCCAGTGCCGATGTGGTATGCAGTACGTTGGCGAAACAGAACAACCTTTCAACAGGCGTATGAATGGTCATCGCAGTGACTACAAATGCAAACCAGACCTCCCTCTAAGTCGCCATCTTAGATCCGCCGGACACACCCAGGAGGATCTCCACAACATTGTTATTACGACCAAAGAACATAATAAAAACTGGTCAAAATGTAAAAGAGTATCTCGGGAAAGCTTTTGGATGAAGAAATTGCAAACAACTTCTCCAGATGGAATTAACGAGAAAAAAATAATTCATTTTTAGGTCTTGGTCTAAGGCTGGTACAGCACTACATGCTATACATCAATACGCCGTACTTCTATAGTTGGACTTTTTATTTTTTTCAATTGTTTTCCACAGTTAATTTTCACTTTTAATTTTGATAAAAAGACCCTCTTTGTTATTTTCATTCTGGCTCCTTATCAGTTGCTTATGTGAGCCTTTGATAAAGGTACAATCACCCACAGCGTACGCAATTCAGCTTCTGAATCTGTTTTGATGTTGAACTTTGTGAGTTTTATGCTCGTGAAGTTTTGTGAGTATTATGCTCAAATAGTTTTATGCCGAAGAAGGATATCAGTTATCCAAAATATTCAATTTAAATTTTACCATCTTCTGGTGATGTTAAACATATTTAGACGCTTTAATTTATTGTTATGTTTCGCATCGTTTTTAACGATCCATCACCCCGTAAGAGTGATTGTTGACTATTAGACGATTACATATATATATATATATATATATATATATATATATATATATATATATATATATATATATATAATAACATCTAAATGAACTCTCCCGTACTACCATACATCGTGTACTAAGATGCAGCCCTACACTAATCCTACGAGGACGAATCACCCAGCCAGCGAAAGCTATATTTTTATATAGCCTATCTGGCCGAGTGGTCTAGGGCGCTGGACTTAGTACAGGCGGTGTTGCCATAGATGTCACAGCGGTACGAGTTCGAGTCCCGCGGAGGGAACGCCCAAATATTTGCATCGCAAATTTGACAGTTCTAACATCGTTGGGAATTTTTTAGACCTCTCTCTCTCTCTCTCTCTCTCTCTCTCTCTCTCTCTATATATATATATATATATATATATATAGATATATTGCTGGGTTTCTTCTGGTAATTATTTCATTTTTTTAGCAATTGTTTTCTTTCTAATTTATACATATTTTTTATAGAACATGTATACTATCTTTTCATTCTACTCTCAGTGAGACGATACACTTACCTTCCATTACATACACCAAAGAACCAACATCTCCCTCCTTTATTATTAAGCTGCTGTTGGAGTATTCAACTGGGTACATACAATCTACAATTTCTCGTATCTGACCCATCTCTAAATTCTTCATAAAATCGTTGTCTAGAATTGCTTGTTTTATTAAATCTCTCGAACTGAAAGGAAAAAAAGCATACATTCTGTAAAAAAATACCATTAAGTATGCATTGTTTTGTGGAAAAGGATAACGTACAAAGCTATTACGAAAATTATGTAAATGTTCTGAGAGAACCGGGCTACATTTAAAATGTATTTAAGTCAGAAAATTGGGTTCAATACTTTGGTCGCAAACCAAAAAAATCCCGATTTACCCCCAGTATAAAGCTCCGTGGTTGCAAACATTATGCCCCTGAGTTCAACATCAGACGCTATTACTTTATAATTTAATTTCAGTAGTAAGACGTTTTCTGATTGGATAACAATTTTGTCCATAATACACGCAGGTTATTTACTGTGCACCACGTGGTTGAGGTTATTTCTTTATATATTCAACAACTAATTATAAATGCTGTTACATGCTTGACCAGTATGAACGTTTGGAGCCTATAACTATATTTGTAATTTGGCAGAGATATTTTAAAACTAATATGTTACTATCATACAATACTATCGTTTAATGTTGTATTATGTGGTATTGAGCATAAACATCAACCATGAAATAGGAAATGTTAAAAAATTTGGCCAAATACTATTATGATTGAAGATAAGCAAACCATGAGTTTCTAGATTAAAATGAGAGGACCATAAAAAAATACAATTACAAATGTGTTCATGATTCAACAACTTAAACACATGTAAGCTACATTGACCTCCAATTCTTGTTGAAAAGGCTTTTTCGAACACAATTAACATCTATGCTTAAGGGAATACATTTAAATCACAAAATGCAGACATTTATACTTGTTGTTTTCAAGCTAGAACATACATAATGTAGTACGTTTATAAAATTGCATCACAGTGATAAAATATCGCCAATAACCTATAAAGCAAACTACTGGAATTGTGCAGCGTAAAAAATTATCAAGTTTTGCAATAAAGTATTTCATCTATATTATAAAAAAGTACTAAACTCTAAGTTCTAGATCATTTTGCAAAACAAAAAAAAAACGATTTATCAGTTTTGTCGTGATGAAGATTTTCATGTTATGATGCAGACCTAGACTCGTAAACATTATTCCGACACTGATAACTACTTTTACACATAAAATACTATTTCCTAGTCTTAATTAGCTTGGGTGTCTCTGATATAGCTATAATCTGGCTAACGTACTTAGAACAAATTTTAAACACCGTTTTTGAACTTTTGTATGTTACATGCAGCATGTTTAAAATATGATTTTATGCAGTACCGGTACCTCTATATATTTTGTATTGAAAAGTTAGTATTTTTTTTTTTGCCATTAATGTCACAGAGAGTCTTAATCATTACCAAAACAATTCGGAAACCTGCACGTGTGATCAATTTTTGAAAATCATTAATATCAATGATCAAGGGTACATGTAAAATAAAAATACCTGGAAACAAGCATGCCTTAAAATTTAAATGATTTGGACATAGAGTTTGCTGTATTGCACTCTGAAACTTCCCACTCTATGGTACATGTAAATGAGGGGTTGGGAATGAGAATTTTGTATAGGTGATAGGGATTTTGAATAGGCAGGATGATTAAATAACCTAAAAAATAATTAATTACAGAGAAAACTATATTAATATCGAATTGAAATTAAAAATTTAAGTTTAAATGTTGAAGAATCTGAAAATAAAAAAGTTGATGATATTATAACGAGAATTACAATGGGAATTCTATGGATAAAGGGGGATGGCACATGTTGAATAAAGTTTTTTATAATTCAAGTGCTTTTACATTGCCATACAAAAACTTATTCCAAAATAAAAATAAAATGCATCGCTGGTCCATAGAACCAGCAATTATCGGCACCTTGGTCATTAGAACAGTTCAAGTATCTTATTATATAAAAAAAATATCAGACTATATTTAAATATCATTTATATGAGATTTGATTAAACAACAAAACAGTTTTTCATTACTTAAATTGATGCAAACACAAATACCTAGGAATAACTTCTGTATTTAACACCATCTTTTTACATACAATTTAATTTCATTTTACATCCAAATATATTTAGTACTCATCTGGCATTATAGTCGAAGCTTTTGCAAATACAGTATTTCCTCAATGGTCACATTTCAAAAGTAGTTTTCATATAAATATCTAATTAACTACCAATCCATATAAAATGGTGGTGATCAAGATGCAGAAAGGCCCACCAAACAAACGATGATTTTTTTCTATTTGAGTACTGCTCTGTATTTTATAGAACACCATCTCCACTCAAGTCATCCAAATCAAGAACGATAACTCTCGCAAATGGTCAATTTCATATAATACACATTCATCTTTTATCTTCTAAGTGCAACAATCGTCATGTGATCCGTAACTGGTTTTGAATAAAAAGTAACAATGATTATTTAAACATTCATATAAAAACTACTTTCTGGTACTTATAAAGACAGAGTATTTTCCAAACTTTCATAACGGTTAAGCACCGTCATGGACTTGTAAAGAACTTTTTAAATACTGTTACATCATTGATTCCTCTGCAATACAAATGGAATTAATTGGAATGAATGTAGTGATTAAAAATTCTTAAAACAATTAAGCAGACATGAAAGAAATGTTATTTCTTTTTTAAAGTTATAAACAAACCAAAATCAATAAAGAATCAACCATTTGTATTATGTAAAATTTAAAATTTACTTTTCCTTGAATTCAAGTTTTATAATTAACGTATTATGTATGAAATTTCTTCAAACAGCATATTATGCTATCAGTTGTAGGTGATGTTGCAAAAACAGGAGCACTTTATCTCTGTTTCGACGTTAGGAGACGCATTTTCAATCACCGCATTTGTAATACGGAAAATTCGAAACTTAAATCAAATTTATGAAGAAACGAACCGAAACATCATTGGTACATATGAAATGGAAATATAATTTAAAAACAAACTTCATGTTTTGTCTCACAATTTTAAACTTAAAAAAATAGAGAGTGATATTTTGAATGATATTGTCATATGAGTTATATAAAAGCTTAACTACTACTAACTTTTCACTTGTTATATATTATACTGATGTTTCAAAAAATCATCCAATTAAGTACATGCATATATCAAACTCCTTGTTTTTGTTACTTTTTAATTTTTTTTTGTCTTTCTTTTACTCTGGGAAGGTAAGCTGTAAACAGAAACCTTATATATGTTCATGAAGGTTGTTTAAGAGAATTGAAAATACCACAAAATTTTGAATAAACTGTCCTTAAAATTAAAAGCAAAACACACAATTAATCGTTTAAATACCTTTATATATTGCCGTGTTTTAGTATCTATTACAGTACGTCGAAGTAAACAAATAATATTGGCTTTTGATGAAATTAATAAATAAATAATAAGAGACATATTTAAGAAATATTGCATTTAATTTGACTTTTAATCATAAGATGCAAACATTAACACTAAATATTGTATCTGCATTGATTACCATCTTTACATTCAAAGTATCATTTCTTTATCTTAATCCATGCCACGTTCCTCGCATGTTAAAGAATCCTGTTGTGGTATTCGATAGGAGTAGGAACATTTGCAGTCCGCCACAGGAGGCTAAATTGCCCGACCTTACCCATCCCTCCCTTTTTCTAGTGGCAATCATAAGTTGTCGACCCCATTATCCTTGTGTCCCATCCCAATTTTCATTTCATCATCATTTCATGTTCATTTTGTCATCCATTTCATGTTCATCGTCTGAATATAGCTGAAATACTGCTGCTCGGACGATAAACCATCAATCAATCATCAATCTTCATCTTAATCCAGGAAAGTGTTTCTGATACAGTTTTCCTCAGGCAGAATAATAAATAACAAAATTCCTCACAAATTCAAGGAGCAGTCTTTATAAGAATTCAGAAGGTAAGTGATTCATGCATATCAAAAACCCTAAAAATTCACCTTTATTTTTTTATTCAGAAACAGTAACGTACCTAATAATTACAAAGTAGTTTTAGTTTTTCATGCGATTATTACACTTTTTTTCGATACCTACAAGAAATCGTAATTGTTTGGTTATCTTGATTTGGTAGATTTGTGTGGAATATGATCAAATGTATGGTTATTCCAAAATACAGATATGAATATGGAACATGTTGATCAAACAAAGACGGTTGGTTCAGTGTGTTTTTTTCTGCACCATGAATCACCTCTATCTTTAGTAGTGCCTGATTTTTATATGGATTGGTAGTTTTATAGTACCGTTTGTTTACGAATATTTCAAATTGAGAAGTATGCTGCACGGTTTATTCCTTTGAGAGTGTTTTCCTCCTACGCACACAAAAGAAATACACAAGCCCGAATCGTCAGTAATGTTTGTTTATAAATACTTTACTTTTAGAACTCCCTCAAAGCATTGTAATTGTCTTCGGCAGGATAACTTTACTAATCTTAGTTAAAGCATTAAGTCCAAGTAAATGTGTTATTTTTTTCACGCATATTTTACATTTAATATTTAGGGACACATCTGAATCATGAAATAAAAAAACAAGATAAAGATATAATGACACTGTATTTAGATTGTTTATGGGTTTGAAAGTAGTTGTCGTTCAATGAGGACCTGTGTCACCGTCACATATTTGTTATCACAAAAGTATCTTCAATATGTATATAAACACTAAGCAAGTTATAAAATACAGTTTGGGTAACACATCAGTTTACCTAGTTCACTAAAGATAAGATATACTGCTGAAACAAATGATAAATTCAACATGCTAAAACTGCAAGAAAAATATCATAACTGTCAATTTCAGGAGATGAACTTCTTCAATATATTTATAAATTATACTATGCATTTTGAATATTGTTTGTTTAAAAGCTATAGACTTCACAAAGTCGGTACCAAACACAATGTAAAGAGACAAAATTGGCTAAATTAAACATGATAATAATGTAGGACAAAATTAATCAAATTTTTCCTTAATAGGAGGTGCCCTTCTCTAACATGTACAATGCATATAAAATGAGTGCCAAGTTCGTTTGAATATTGATTTTACATTTTTGAATTACTTCTAGTTAGCACCTCCTCAGCGGACGGCTACTAGACCTGATTTCACCGTTGGTTAGGTAGGTAAAAAAGTAGTACTTGGTCAATGAAGCAACTTCCACAAGAATACTAGTGTAAATTTTGTTTAAACTTAAATCTATGCAAAATTTTCAATATAAAATTCAAAGAAATGTATTTGTTTTCCAGAGGCTAACCTAGAAATTCCGATAAAAGCGAGGCACTGTCTGGCCTAAGAGAGGCCCACTCCTGTGATTTTTATTTTTTACTAAAATGATCAATCAAACTTTTGAACTGAATGAGGTGCCACCCAAGGTCCCTTTGGATTCGCATTTGATCACATCAAGCAATACTTATTGGCATTGTGCAACATTCACTGTTTTATAAAAAATGTACTTCTAATTATGATGATAACCTTCTGTATATAAATCGTCAAACAGAACTAGTTTTCACTATCAGTTGTAGCTTATTTCACTCTACAAACTTAAACACGTAAACTTTGTTCCAGCATTTGTTATCATCTTCAAACACAACATTTCATTTCAACATCCTTAATTACGCGGAGTGTTTTGCTATGGGTCTTATCAGGTAGATATATTTTGATCATTTTTTTTTTATTTTTTTCGCCATGAATTATATAATTTCTTGTATATATTTCATAAAAAAATTTTATGTAAGGCACTGATTTGATTATATATATCGTTCGTAATATTGCATAGAAAACGAATATTCTTATTGAAAGTTTTGATTACGAGTACGCATAATGATCAATACAAAATTTACTTAAATGTACTGCAACAGTATTTAGCAACATTTCTTTTAGATCAGTTGGTAGTCACATATCATAGAATTGTAACATAGGTCAAATATGGAAATACAAAACATTATCGATTATATATATATTGTAAATTTCGATATGCTGTACACGTGTTCCAAGAACTAATCTTTTATCAGCAGCATTAAAATCAAATATGTAGGAAGAAGATCGTAATTCAAAACTTCGTTGTATAATTGAAGAACTCAAAACCAAAACTAAGGAAATTAGAAGCCGAATCCATCCACGAGGGTCTACCATGTGCAGTACAAGGAATGATGCCTCAGTGTTTAAAGTATTTTGAAATTAGTAATACTGCAAAATTTGACAATTACGATAAACAAAATTGATATAATTCGGGGTCAGCCAAGTCTGACCACTTGGTTGGGGAATACCCTTGGAGACCTTAGGTTCATCGGCAGTGACATCGACCTGGTGGTAATTAAATACGAAAAAATACAAATCATACATATATATTGTAAATTTCTATGTGAAGTATGTAATGCTCTAAAAGAATTAAATGTTTTTGGGGAATCAAATATAACCATTACCAAACATAATGCAACTCAACAGAGTTGTTCATTTTTTTGTTAAGGAATTGTAAAGTAGATTTCTACCAGATCTAATGAGAGTTGGAATAACCAAAGGCAAGTAGGCAAAAATATATAAGTTTGTCCAGCTTAGTTTCAAATAAAAGAAACTTGAGACGTAAAATAAAACAATGATATGCAAAAAATGCATTAGACGGCGATTTCATTACTTGAGTTCTCATTATAACAATACGACAACTTTCTTTTCTTTATCAGTATAATTTTTATTTTGAGTTTACGTTAGTAGTTACCAATTAACACTTCACTTGGATTCTCTCCCACGACTCTCCGTAATGATCAAGCACTGACAGTTCTAATTAAACAGGATAGGAAGCAACTGTCGATATTAACCTATATTTTGTTAATATGGTTACTTTAGCGCAATCTACATGCATAAAATGTAACAGGATGCATTAAAATCATCATTCTGTTACGCATGAACAAACTTTATCAATACTTATCAGTCTCAGAAGGATACTTGTATGAGAGTGACAGTTTCAACAAAGAGACCAGCTCAAGGACTGGGCTTGCTGTAAAACCGATTCAATCCGACTTACACTAATTCTACCTCCGGTTAGTATGGCCTTCCACTAATTCTACCTCCGGTTAGTATGGCGTTTCACTAATACTACCAATGGTTAGTATGGTCAGTCAATTCTAATAGTTATTATTAGACTTTTAAAGATATGTTATTTATGTTTACAATTGCAAGTTGTGTTTTTTGATGAAATTAAATGTTTATTTAGTCATTACACATGGTACACTTTTAATTTACTCTGCACAGTGGAGTCACCCATGCCCTCCACTGTGACTCCAACAAAGTAGAAACTAGGGCAAAATTGCTCCATTTTGTTACTTTTCTATATTTTTTTTTTCTGTCCATAACTGAGAAATGTTATTTAACTGCTAGAACCATAAAATATACCTTGGAATAAAGATAGGGGTAGTAAACTACAGAAAATGTTTGAAATGGTGACTCCACTGTGGCGAGTTTTCATAACAAATTTTGAGTGCTTTCCCAAAATTAATTGTCAAAAATCAGATTTTCTAAAATATAGTAAGCGGGCACGATATTATTGTAAAAAAAAAAAAACAAATAAAAAGTGTACCTTTTTCCGCTCATTTGTTCATGATTTTAATTTTTAAATTTAGCGTTTTTGAATAACACCCAGTTTGTGCAGGGAAGAGAACCCAATCCGGTGAGGACCTGAATCTTTCCGGATAGTTTCAAGCATGCATTTTACATCACTTTACCTTCACAAGTATTGCATCTATTTACGTGCAAATGCTCTACTACCCACAATCAATATTTTCACCAAGTTTCACCTTTTATCTTTAAGTTTAACAAAATTAGACTGGGTCAGTTTTGTGTACGAAACAGTGCACCTCAATCCCTTGTGTGTAGTGCAACCTTGAGAAGGAGATGAATGCACGGTTTTAAACAAAACAGATCTGATTACAGAATAGACTATCGTTTCCACAAAATATAGTATATGTAGACCAAAAAACATTATCTGTGCGCTAATATTTTTCTTCGTTATGAATCACATCTACTGTTGGCAGTGTCTGACTATTTATTTTTTTTCTTAAATTCGTTGAAGGTTCGTTTTATCATAAAATCACATTTTAGTATAACTGAAGTCGGAAATATTTCTTGCATTGCAACCGTTCGGTTATTCACTCACAAAGCATGCAGATTGCATTTTACCGTAGCGTTAATATTTTTTCAGTCGGTGCATAATATTGAATGTTTCAATTACAAATTATTACCACGGTTTGCTTCCTCTTATATTGTACTTTTTCGAAATGCACATTATTTCTTCATATTCACATTATTTCAGCCAAACATTCAGTATAAACGATCAGCTGTGTTTTACCATCAACATTTCCATAGATATATATACCAATTAGTGTTGTATACCCAGAATACCTTATTATAATAAGCTCATTCTACAGCTGTTTAGTGTAATAACTAATTTGTGTGGATAATTATAATTAATCATTATGCAATAAATGCATTTGCCAGATTTTTTACACCTATCACGCACCTTTGAACACATGCTCCCAAGAAAGAGATAAAGTGTATATCGATTAATCTGCATTTCGTTCGTGTTTTAGTGATCAGGTGGGCACAATCACTAAAAAATATTTACAAAAAAAAAAAGATAATTTGAAATTTTATGGGAAAATGTCAACCAAAAATCCGTGAAGTCTTTGCTTTCAAAGAATTAGACATACATTTTTGTATGATGAACTCACTGACAAAAAAGTGCTTTAAACTCCCTAGTAAACCGAAATTAGTTTCGATTGATTCAATCATGACATTTTAAATCCAACAACTTTGATTAATTTACTCTATTTTAAAAACATCTTTGAGATTTTCCTCTGTTCCTTGCTTTTTTCTTACATTTCCGGTTTCTGGTAGGTCAAAGCTGAAAAGGATTCGAGAACAAGTTCTATTTACACTCTAATTTAATATTGGAATTTTTGCAAGAGAAGACATTTGAACATACCTTGGTGACTTCGGAAACTTATTGACCTTTGTATAACTTAACAAAGCGTCAATTTTCGTTGGTTCTGCTGAGATTGCACATCGTTTTATCCTATCTCTTGACATGGCAAGACGTTTCTTGATCGGAGGCGTTGCTGGCTTCAGGATAGACCTGTATTTATCCAGTTCGTTCTGCAATGTTTTTATCAAAGCATCCTTTTCGTCCAATTCGGACTCCAACTCATCAATAAGTTCATCCCGTTGTTTCAGTTCCTCTATCTTGTCACTTAAACAGCGTTGTAGCTCTCTCAATGTGCCCATTTTGAAAAACAATATTTTGCTTTTCAGGTTGAAATTACATATACAAGCCTCTATCCGTAACCACGCATAAATTATTCACCCAACTTTTATTTCATTATCACTTTTCAATGTTTTCATTCATAGTTTGAAGTTAAAAGCTAATGTGTGAACGAACTTGGTCATTCACTGAAGAGTAAATTTTCAAAGACAAAACATCAGATCGCACCAGGTATATTTATTTACCCACACTTCATATAAGTATGGCTCTTATATGACGATTTCCGGATATCCAACTTTATTGAATTACCAAGGGTATT
Organism: Perna viridis; assembly: GCA_037379345.1. Lineage (NCBI taxonomy): Eukaryota > Metazoa > Mollusca > Bivalvia > Mytilida > Mytilidae > Perna > Perna viridis. Next base: position 35,452,819 of record CM074514.1, on the reverse strand, counting down.
AGCAATATCGTAAGTGGTCAAAGCGCCTGATCGAATTAGACAAAAGGTTCAAGCGCTTCATTGAATTAGGTACATCTCTTCTTGTCGCATGGTAATGAAAATCATTACATTTATGGCACAATTTTCACTTTAAATTAAGTTTCATGTCCACGATATAGTTATGCGGATTACTATCTGTTAGTTCCAATAAACGTAATAATACGATGAATATTGAAATTGCTGAAGTATCACAGTTTTATTGGTGCAAGCTCAGTTTGTCGAAGACCCATAACACTTTTGTTCGTCCAAAATACCAAAAAATAAAAAATCGGATGTGCGGTACTAAACTTTGTCCTCTGGTTTTCTATGCGTTATTCATTGGCTATAGTTCTAAATGAATCATTTGCTTCAAAAAACAACATTAGTGTATTGGAAACACCTGCATTCTACTATCATGTACATTCCTGTAGATAAGATCTGGGATGATCAAACGTTTTGTCCATTTAACTTCTGTACTTTTTTTTTACAATAAAGTTGTATCCTTTGAGAGTGTTTACTATCATTTCGTTTCCTTCATCATAAAACTCTAAAAACACATATTAACATCCATAACAGTTTCTTTTATGTATCTGTAATGCACATCATCAAGTACTCTCTTTTTGAATTTAATCAACTTTATCCATTTTTACTTTCTAAGGTGCATCTAACAGTCCTTAAAATCTTAAATGCAAAAGAAACAACCGCATTCCTTGATGGCTAAAGGCTAAATCCAAACGTACGTTTATAGCCTGACCTGCCGTGTACAAAGAAGATCTGCATTCTTTGGTTTGTATGAATCTAAAAGAACGGGGAAGCTATTCGATACTTTATTAGATAAGTGATTCCCTTAGTTTAAGATAAAGATCGTATTAAAACAAAATTAGATTTCTCTGCTCATCATAGCAAGAATATACATCTAATCGAAAGACACATGTCGGAGTTCTCTCAGCTGTACATAAGGAGTCTTTAATTAACATTCACACCTTATTAATAAAACATCTGCATATTAACATGTGATTTATCAAATCACCCTGCACGTTCGAGTGCATATCGTTAAATATATTAACATCGATACTTCATACGATTGTATACGCGAATTGAACATTTTTCATTCATTGTTTATACATCTAGAGTCTTCAGAAACATGAAAAGGTGAAGGCAAGAAATATAGATTATACACATCTGCACCTGTATGATGCTGCTTTGGTCAGGTAATGGAAAATTCTACAAAGTTTGGTTTTGCCTTTAGTATTCCATGGGATCCACAATCATTGGTTGCCCCTTCCACGGACCATGGTTCATATGTTTCTATTTTGGGTTCAAGGGGTTCTCTGAATTTATGATCAATTGGTCGCTCCTCCTATAGATCATGATGATATGTTTCTATTTGGGCTCATTGTTGTATTATTCACTGTGTTCATGTCCACTTTGTCGCTCCCTTCGATGGATCATGGCCATTTGTTCATTTGTTTCTATTTGAGTCCATGATAATTGGTTGCAGCAATCACTTCGTCTGTATTGACTCTTCCATTTTTTGTCATTGTGGTTGATACGGACCAATGTGATGATTTCTTACTTTTCGGTTTTGACTTTGATATTGTCATTTGTAATACGGACTTTCCTATTGGATTATTCCTTTTTAGCCTTGAGATAACTAGATCGGTAATTTTGGTATACCCGTCGTCTTCGCTGTATGATTTTGGTTTATGACATATTAGTCCTTTATGACAACCATACTTTCGTCCATTAAAATTCGTAATCCATCTTAAGATGACTTAGAATACATGCGCGCGGTGCATTTGTACATTTTTTTAATGTTCTGCATTAGGTCATGACTGTATGGTGGAATACTGTATGTTCAAGAACATACATTTTTTTCTAAAAATTCCTTTTAGAAGATTTTATGCAGTGCTGCATAACTTTTAAACAACACGAACCTAATATACATGTACATTGGTCTTTCGGAACACCAGCAGAGTGAGACAATGCAATTCAAAACTTGGAATTTTGTATGAACATTATATACCATTACCATATTGTTAAAATTTGGTAATAACCCGTTTTCAGGAGTTTAGTAAAGTATTCATTTGCTGAAGTTCAGATCTGGTGTATATTTTCCAATAGGGAGTTTCAAAAACCAATATATATCAATCATTTCAATGCAATAATCCTAAGCAACGGTTTAACTACGGTATTAGAAATGTCTGTTAGACAACTACCCTAGTCATACGAAATAAGACTATAGATATGCATACAAACGCACCGTGTAGCCCTAAAAAAAGACAAATTTTATTTTAATTGACCTCATTGAATTAATACAGTTGAACAAAGCCAACACCCATTAATGTTTAATCTAAAAAAAACGATTACTAGTGTCCAAGACTCAAAGCACTTTCTACAATATTATGAACGAAACATCTAACATGATTTACCCTATAACTATGTGTATATGACATTGGCATCGGAGATAGCTACATTGTTAAACTTGTTTCATGCAGACGTGTCTTTAATTACCCATGAAACATACGGCATGAAATTGAGCGGAATGTTGCGTATAGGCATCTTACTTAAATTCCAAATATGTGTGATCCTTAGACGAGGATGACTCTTGTTTAACTATATTCAGACACATAGTACAAAGTTTATAATGAAGGGTATTTTGTAGAATAAATCCGAGAAAGTGGGTTTCTACAGATACATCTTCAATTATGTACCTCCGTTTGTTGAAATTACTAAATTTCAGCTATTAAAATTACCATATTTGAGGGATATATATTTAAATACGGATTAGGTATAACTAAGGAATCATGGCTACTTACATTAGGTCTCAACGAAATCAAATGACAATTCTTTGAACATTTTTGTTCAAATCGAATCAAATTAAAAAAATAAACGAACTAAATATTTTCAATTTATAGAAGAGTGGACCACCGAGGACCATCATTTGGCCCGTCTTTGGATACTCCAAGCTACGGTAGATCACAGAATACATTTACAATTAGCAAGGCCAGAACCAACATTTAAGTATGGTGTCAAACTCGTCTCGCTTGTGATTAAAATTCACAGGGATCTACCTAGAGCCCCTTAGTAGCAGCATTGATATGATTTGAAATGGATCAAAATATAAAAACCTTGAAAATTACTTTTACAAAAAAAAGAAAATAAAAATCATGAGCTAAAAGCATTTTAATAAAACAACCTCGACTAAAAATACATCCGCAAGTAATTCATTTTTTTCCTTCTGTATTGCACTACTTTACCCGTGTTTATCATTCTGTGAATAGAAGCATAAATTTTGCTATGCCACATAAATCTTGTCTATCGATATAAAAAGTTGTCAGGGTGCATAATGCAATGTGAAATTCTGATTTAATACAAAAACATTGCCACAGTCTCGTCTACATCAATCACTCTCGCACGCGCCATTCAAAATGCAGGTGTACAATGAGATAAGGTTCTTGGATTTTAGCAGAAACTATCATCAACTTTAGAGGTTTTATTGCGTGCAGTATCCTATTACCACTAACTTGTACACTTACGTTCAAGGATCACATACAACCTTTAATTATTTCAGAAAAAAACGTATTTTATGTGAACCAAGATAACACTCTAACATTGCTTTACTTACGACGTAGGCTTTGCAACATATTTTGGCTTTAGCAAGTGGAGCATTGAGCCAAAGTGAGAAGGTTCAGCTGATATTGCAGTCCGCTTTGATCGCTCCGGAAGTTGTCCGTTCCCGTGGTGTGCTTGTTTGGTCACTGGACGTATGATAGAACGGTACTTGTCGAGTTCATTTCGAAGATGGCGGATAATTTCATCCTTTTCGTCCAACTCAGCTTCAAGTTCGTCTATCAGAGAATCTCTTTGTTCCACTTCTTGAATTTTCTCTCGTAACATCAACTGTAAATCTCTTAGAGTCCCCATTTTTGAATTTTAAATTTTTAAAACTTTTGTTAAGTGTCAAGTTTATAATTCCGTATATTCAATAAAAAGTGTAAATAATTTCGTTAGTACCAGTCCAGCAAAACACATAATTACTAAGCAAGCGAAAACTTTTCGTAATTCATCTCCTTAGACGTCTTTCCTCTTCTTTTTTCATCTTCCAGCACACAAGTAATGACACAACTTTCCTTCTAGCCAAATATTGGTACAGAATTTCCAAAGTGAACGTTTCTGCAAAACGTTTTGCTTGTACCAATTCCTGTGAGATTTGAACATATCTGCCTATTGCATCTTTCTGTTTTTTTCTTAGATTTGATACTTATGAACTTTTCCGCGTCTGCAAAATATCGCCATGTATAAACCTCATTTGAAGCATTGCATTTGGCCCTTATTGTTATACAAAAAAAAAACAAGAATACACAACAATAAGATCCGTTTTCTAACTAAATATATATCTCGAATATTTGAAATGTTTGTGAAAAATACAAATCCGTTGAAATAATCCAAGTAACGTTCACATTCTTCAGTTAACAAATCACTTCTTGAATTTTGTCAGACGGTCGCATTTAAAATCGCTCTCAAAAGTCGCGTTTTAAAAAATACATATATACATGTATGCGCCTGAAAAATTATGTATGTTTTTTTTTCCTGAAATCATTACAACCCTGGCACACGTTTTAAGTTTGGGTTTAATTCCACAAACTATTCATCCCAGTTTTTATAATTAACTTTTTTCAAATAAAACCTGCGCTACGATTTTAATCCTGATTCATTGAAAATGTAAACATTCTAATGGCCGATACATTACGATTTCAGGAGAGTTAATCTCGCATGGTCTCCATTATTTTTGAAAATTAGTTAAACTCATTTCACATGTTTGTAGGGGTGATAGCTGTCGGATAGAAACGATTTATTTTATCTTTCTACAAACGAAAATATCACCTTTCATACTAATTGCGCGTGATTTCAAATCTATGCTTAACAGAATGTTGCTTCATCAAATTGGGGCACCTGGTAGTGACAGATATTGTTTAGCTTAGCATCTAATTAGACCCACCTCATTAAGGTGTCAAAATTAATTAGTGGAGAAATATTACAGTTAGATAAATACGGATGTATCTGTCATATCAGTGTCTTTATCTTAAACACTACAGAATCTCTCTATTCAATCATTGTTTGTCCTGTAGATGCAAATGAAAGAAACATAAACTTTGCCAAGATCAAGACATCAAAGAGTTTGATTGTAGGTATATCAGTATATTTAAACAAGACGGCGAATTCAGCCACAATAGATACTATAAGATAAGGTAGGCACCCATTCAATTAAATTGAATGCTAATTTCATCAAAATTCGAAATGAAAACAAACTAAAGTGAAATTAGAACAATTCTAAACAGCTTTTGGAGGATTATTTTTAGAAGTGCAAGTAAAAGTGCACTTTGTGATTGAACCGTGATTGACTGTTTTTCACAATTTTACTGTTACACGCTTCACTGATTTGATGATCCAATTCGATCGCTGCAAAAAGCGAGACAATCCAATCGTTTATGCTAACACAGTGCTAAGTATCTAAACCGTCGTAACGACATCCATTCACTAATACTATAAAAATAAGCTATTATTGAAAAAAAGTTTATTAAGTAGCTGTCTTTGTAAGAATCATGCAAAATCTGGAAAATGTGAAACACCCCAAAAAAGACTACATATTTTTATTTTTGTAATTAAGTTGTTTTATGGGTCTATGCTATGAAATGTGTAATTATTCATTCAAATCTGCCTGCTCTTAAGAGATAATCCACATTGAAAATCCAATAGCTTCTGTTATATTTGAGTGTCATTTACAGAGTTATCTCCCTTTATTTTGAAATCTACAGTGCATTCCATATAATTTTTATCTCCTATGAGCATAGGTTATATGAAAAACCACATGTTACTTTCTGTTTACTATGAAATTTTAAACAAAATATCAAAAATAAAAATATGTAGGCTTTCCAACCATGAATCTCAATTTGGATGATTCTTACGTGGAGTGCTACTTAAGTACCAATTCATATAAGATCCAGACATTGCCAATTGTAGAGTTGATTCATGGTGCAAAAACAAACTTTTTCGATCCACATACGCCATAGTTTTACATAACTATACTCTTCTGCATGCAGATCCGTATTTTGGAGAATATCAAAAATCACGAACCGCAACTTTTTCAAAATTCCAATTTCATGTACGATTTATCATTCATATCTCAAAAGTGCAAAAACTATGATCTGTTATGCGATCTGTAACTGTTTCTGAATAAGTAAATTTGGAGGGTTTTTTAGAAGAATGAATCACCTTCAGTCTGTCTAATCTTTGAAAGACTGCTACCTGAACCCCAGACATTGTTTGTTCTGAGCAGAGCCAGTAAACAAATATTGTGGGGTATTGTTGAATGAAGGTTGACGACAATGAAACGTCAATACGTAAATGTACTATTACACTTTCTAATGAAAATGCTTAAACTATCTAACAATTGCACAACCTATGTGAAACTACGTATAAAACACAAGTCAAACCAAAGAAAGTCCAAGGTATCAGGTGTCTTTTTAACCCATCATTCCCTAATGGTCACAGCAGCCAAAACGGACCTCAAACCTTAAAGACACTGGATCGAATCCCGTAGATGGTCAACAAAGAAAAATCAAACTATCTACTATATCAAACGAACTTGACTTAAACTGAAAGTAATAGATATTGTAAAGAAAATGATCTCCCATGATATTTTTGTATTTGCAAAAAATTTGTGTTTTCCTGCTCTCCGCCCTGTTTTCAAATTTTCCCCTCTAAAGCCAACTTTAAATGTATTGAATGTAGTTTCTTTCTTATGTATTGATGTCAATTAATCCTATTAACTGACAAAGGCGCATGTTGTACTATGTACTTGATTATAGCGCAGAATTTGAGGCAAAAATTAAATATCTTCAGTCGAAACGTAAAAATGTTGAAATTTCGGTATTGGTCAATACTCTATAAAATGACATTCTGGTACCCTATGATACTTGGGCTTTGCAATAAACTTATGTTTGTCACTGTATGTCTGTTATCAAGCAAGCCATTATATTTTATAAATTTTTAACTAATCCACGTAACAGCGAATGTTACATTAGAATTCTAAATCGATTAGACTTATTATGTTAAATTATGGTTTAAAACGGTAAAGCTTGGAAGGAAATGAGAGTATACACACACGAGAGGATTATTGTGGGATAGAGACTGCTACACCGTCATGCACGTAGAACTATTTTAGAAATAATCAAAATAATAAAAAAGTCATGTCAGTCAGATAATTGAACTCTTTACCTGTTAATGAACTCATTAATACCAGACTTATGATCAATTATTAAAGCAAGGCGTATCTTTCTGCCTGTAGAGTAATTTCAGACGTGCGAAGTTATTGGTGTCATCTACTGGTCAGGAACATGGCAAAAGGTTAACTCGATTCCACAGTCAAAGGCTCAGGTGAGCAATATACATGTATTTAGTGCAAACAGAAATTAAAGTGGAGCACCACAAATCGATGTTAATGCTTCCCATTGGTCCAAGGTTTGATTTATTCTATTAATAGAAAAACATCGGAAAGGAAGACTTAATATTACTTGGCGTCGCACTTAACAAAAACAAATGGGGTACCCTACAAAAATTTGCTAATGACAGAAAGACAGAGATGGAGGGACTTTGTCGCTACCCTACACGCCTGATTGCGTAATGGGCAAAATATATATAAATGTATGTTAATGGTAGATGTGGTATCGGATGAAGAAGTAGAGCCATTGAGTAAAGGGATTGATCAATATTTACATGCATTTAGCCAAACAACAAGAGCAAGATACGTGTTCAAAATTGTTATACCATATTTGGTACTTTCCGGTGAGAAAAACGCACATGATTTCAAGTTTCAATTTCTAGAATTCGAATTCGTATCATGATGAACCGATCCAGGGATGATATGATATTTTGAGAGAAATGTCCATGAGGTAATAATACTACAACAGTTAAACACTGCAACCAGGGACTCATTTTATCGGCAAACAACTTTAACAACCACTTACCAAAGATTAATAAAACTAACAATCATACAAGACAAATGAAAAAATGTTGAAAGACATTCTTTATTGGAAAATTAAGTTTAATGAGAAAGTTTTAAGACAAGCGAGTTTGTTGGCATGGCAAATGAACAGGCAATGTTCAACCATTCTGGCACTGTTAGTTATTATTCTACGCGAAAATATGTATCCTTTCAATCAAGTAGATAGAACGGCTATAAAATGCAATGCTAAATCAAAATGCAAAAAAATCAAAATGGTTTAGCATTCCTCCTTATCAAAATCCAACATATTTTGTTTTAATTTTCTGCAATGCAATTACGTAAGACAATCATGAAAATCGAAAAGAAATCTTAAATAAACAAATATTCAGAACAACAATAGTCGATTTATATATTTCTGCAGTAATTGAAATTCTACAAAAATAGCAACTATGATAAATTGATAATATCGTTTAATTTTAACAGAAGTCAAGTATTGCCTTCAAACAATTACTTGCAGCGATGCTGAGTAAAAGACAATAATCGGGGAGTATCGTATCTGACAGATCGATGGTTTATCTTTATGCAGCAACTATCGTACATCATGGCATCCCATTATTTCAGTAATGAACTGGATAATTTTCCGTTCTGTTGTTGCGATACTTAAAACCCTGGTTTTAATTTTACATCGTTTTCACTTTAATTCATTAATGTTGTTTCATGTCAGTTACAAACACGCAGCATTTTCATTCTGACGCACAACTGTTTAAAGAGCATCAAAACGTTAAACCAGTCATATCATTAAAATCAAACAAATAAACTGTGAGAGTCCAAAAAATAATATCGTTATGCCAATTCTGCTCGTCAGTTTATGAGCAATAAACGTTCCATCATGATAACAGAAACCATGTGCTAGAATTAAAGTGCCGTATAACTTGCATAGAAATAAGAAGAATAGTTTGATTGTAATTATCGAGTACACTCTAAAAAAAACTTGTACTGCACGTTTCATATTTTAACTATTTTGGATTATCAGCAATAGTCATCCTGAAATTTGCAACTCATTGTGAACATGAAATTCACAAAACTCGAAATTGTCAAGATGAGTTTCACAATCTACCTGAATAACAATGTATAATTCCTGTCAAGTGCAATCGAATGTAATAGAGAAATTATCCAACGGGTGAGTGTTGAAATCGATTATATTTACTACACGAATCAAATCGACCCAAAATGTCCATATCAGGTGTCAATTGATTTAAATCTAAATGGAAAACCTGGGCTAAAAGGTCCGTATCAACATGAAAGCTTTCCGGATTATCTAGATTTATGCGTTAAATGTTTGGACAAGGTGTTATTAAACAGACATTTATAAGGAGCTGATCTCATTTTTCTCATTTATAAATGTGGATATTATTAGCAGTTTTCTAGGTTTTGGTACAAATTCGATGCGCGGTAAACATCGTTCAAAGGGAAGTGGGTCTTAGTTTATGTAATTTAAGCAAAAGTTTACAGTATTTAGAAGAGTGATGTAATCATGATGTTTACAAGTCAATTTTAAGATGCAAAAAACAGAAATGAAATGTTTGTACGTGTACCAACCCATCAGGTCAATACAATCATTAATTTAAAGTAAATCAGAAGGAGAAATGACGAGTTGAACGAATATTTGAATCTCGGAGACAACAGATCGATGAAACGAACTGAAAAAATAAACAAAACATCCGAAAAAAAACACAAAGTTATTTTCAAGAAAGAACTTGAACTCTTACAAAACATGGAGCGTATTATTGTAGGGTAGTCGTTGTCTGCTTTCATAAAATTTCATGTCATGGTCGATAATTTACAGAAGATGAGAAATTTAAGATGGAAGAAATAAGTCCTAATTACGAAGATGGATACAAAAGAATAGTGAAACAACTCCTCCTTTCATCCAATTATGGCATGTGATAACTACGTGATATGCCAATTTAATAGTGTACAGAAGATGAAAAAGGACAATGCGAGTTGTTCTGCATTTTTAGATGGTCCCTAATTATGCGGTGATAAGGACAGTTTAAATAATTGGACAGTTCTAATAAGTGTGTTTTTGTATCATTTCAAGTTGCCCCGGAAATTAATGGACGTCACGCGTGGCCTTCTACGGTCGGAAAATGCGTCAGTAAGAACAAAAGAGATGAGGATATCTAAGTACTTCCGGTTTTTTGACACGTTCTCATTTATTGTAAACGAAATCTATAACTCTGTGTGGAAAAAAAACTTTCATTCGACTCGGAAATCATATCACCACCAATAGACAATCTTTAAAAGAACTAAAAGTGAGGTCATTGTGGTTATCAAAACCCCTATATATAAATGTACTACCAGTCGTGACTGTTGACAGCCAAAAACATAGAACAAGCGTTTACATCAACAGAAAAGGGGCATTGAATATCTTCTTTTTTTTTGTATAATCTATGAACGCTTTTGTAAAACTGAACTTAGTAACAGGGAATAAAGTAACAGTGAAAACAATACTTGTGGTGTGTAAACAGTAATACAGTTAGTCCAAATTTCATTAAAGTCTGTTTCGTTACAAAAGGTCATAAATCATATACAATCACCAAAATAATTGTGAAAGAATAGTCAGGATCATATTAAAACACGATCTTGCCAACCCAACCATGCTGTAACAAATTTATGAGGATATAGCCTTTGGTATGAATTCTTTATCACTTAAAACCTAATACTGAATTTGAACCTAACTTGCTTTTATCGTATTATTAATGGAAATTTAAGACCATCAGCTAAGACAGGACAAATGAAAACTTGACAGAATCAAACAAACCAGAATATTACTTGCAGTTTTGATAGATCACCTCATATTTAACGGAGTGGAGTCTTGGCTTGGAGTATTAGAGTGGACACTAGTATAAATTTTGAGGTACAAACTAGTTTCATTTGAATGGTATATTTCTACACCAATATTGTTTATTTTTATATTATATTTAACATGACTACTATGATTCATATTTACAGAAAGTGTAAGAATGGAAAGTATTTATTATCGGTAACTGGTGGGTTATTCATCATTTAACTATGTGTTATTCTTAATTTTATTAACAATATTTAAATGTAGCAGCGTATTTCTTTAACAAACCATACATATTTTTTTCATAAATTCACTCGATGACACCGTAAAATAACTCGACTCAAAGTGCTAGTTCCATTATGCGGTTCGTTCCACTTGATTTACAAATTCGTCTTCTATTGTTGATAATATTATGTACAGTTGTACGGAAGAAGAATTATAGCAAAAGTTAGTTCGTATTAGTTTAATGGAAAACAAGCTTAGACTCCACTCCATGACTCCATGCCAAGAGACCACTCCGTAAAATACTATATGCAGTTTTGATACCGATATACGATAGAGATTTCACTATGATTGAGAATGTGTACTATACTTGGTTACATATGTCGTGTTTCTCATTTCTTTTGAAAGATGAGATGTACGTGTTCGCTTCAACTCACGAATGTTCTACAGTGTTTAAATTCAATGGTATTAAATTGACCGATTTATATACTGAACATGTAACATGACTCGAATACAGATCTGTGTGTCTTACTGTAGCAAGTAAACTAATTTCCTTTCATTGGGTTAAAAGAGATGCATGGGTGAACCTAATTGCACAATGATAAAACAATAAATGTTGAAATACACGATTGAATAAAACCAAGAAAAAAAATTCTAACATTCTAAACATTTAGCTGCACTGATCTCTGTGTAGTGTTGATATATTGGAACTGCTCAAACCTTATAAGCATTAATTATTCCTACATATAGCAATTCGTCAATTCTGAGACGTATAAATGGATTTGAGCACAGGATTCAAGTAAGGAAGATAGCTCCACCCCAAACATTCAAAGGAATGTGTGGAGGAAAGTAGGAGGGGAATGCTTCAAGTTCTTACATCATACCAAAAGTGTCAATAAAGAGAACTTAATTCAGTGATAAGATTGCATCGGGAACACCAACAAGAACAAAACCTGAAGAACAAACAATACAACTCACAGAAACCAGTCAAATGTTTCAGTAGTCTCTTCCGAAGAACTATAAACTATGTCTTTCGCTGGCTTGCTACGTAGACTTTTAACCGCTTCCTGCTTTTCTGCTTATCATACGCATCACTATGCTTGCTACACAAGATATGAAAAAAAATTACAATAAACAGTACGCAATTACGAATTCGTGAAGCTTTTTCTATTGTACTGTACTTGCAAAAAAAGGCGCTAGTAAGTATTGAATGTGGCAGAGGTGTAAAAACTTTGAAATAGCGAATTTACCTTCTGCACGGGAGATCACGGTTGTTGTTTAATATCCACTAGCATGGTTGAGTATCAAATACCTACCGACATCAGGGAAGTCAAAAGGTATCATATAGAAGTATACTTGAAGTTGATACAAGTAAACAAAAATACATTTTTGACTTAAAAAGTCAATAAAACAATATGAAAAATGACAAATAATATCAGGAGCAGTTGAAAACATCACAAAGCAAAACTAAACGAGGATTAAAAGACGATTACCCTGGCCTGTGGACTATTAACGAAGTGACAATTGAATACTATATTCATGTATATGTAGAGCGAAGCAAAGATTTGAGGATATCCATGAGAGTCATATCAGTAAAATCAGATGATGAATTAAACTTATCGCCGCAGTCTCCAGAAGTAAACGAGTTTTACCATGCACACAAGTTTAATGACCCCAATGAAATAAGTGGCAGAAGAACCAAACCGCATATATGAATGCTTATTGTTCCACAGACTGTTTATAGCATGTTCCAAAACTTTATGCGAACCTTAAAATAATGCATGAAACAAAAATAGGACAGGCGTATAGATCTATTTATATATGAAGGTCTTTATCATATGCCATTCACTAAAATACTATGAATATCATTTGCAACGTAAACAATACCTGAAGGCATCCAAGAAGATATATTAAATAATAAATCATTACAAGCAAGGCATGAAAAGACAAAACTGCACTTTAACCTTTCAAAGTATAAACATTGTGAATTATGAATGCAACACAATATTCATTGCTTATATTAACATCTAATCAAGGTAGAACGCGAGACGCTGTTGTCAAATAAGAAAGCTTCGTCCCTTCCTATTATTTAGAAATATTTGTCCATTATTATGTTAGGCAATAAGGTAAAAGAGAGCCTTACTTGTCGGTTTGTATTTCTTTTGTTCAATGTTTTTTACCACTTTTGGGATATATGCCGCCGGCAAGACCAAGCCACAAACAGAATCTCGCAGACTTTCTCTTTACACAAAAGAAAAAAAAAACGTTTTTTAGCGAGGCGGAAATGGCTGAGTAGTTCCGATTGGAGCAAGTCAGATATATATATATTTTGGGTTGTCTTTACCAGTTGTGTCTAGATCATACCTGTTTGTGTCTCTAAATGATATATATGTATACATATATACAGATATGTCTTTGAAATATCCCCTTTTTAATTCTCCGTTTGATCTAGGTTTGCATATCATGTAATATCTCTAGGCATTAGTTAGAATACATAATATCCTTGGCCTGCCTGTCACAGTCAATTTTTTTTCGGGCAATTTTACCCAGAATCTAGTTTTGTTGAACATTTCGTATATCAATTTTTTTTTATTTTGATAATAAAAATTGGACGAATTGGGGAAATAAATCGAGGAAATGAAGCGAGAATCGTCACCTTCTTCCTGTTAAATGAAAAAAAAACTCAGAATTGTCGGACACATGTTCAGTAATTACAACAATTATTCAATAAAAAAATCTATTTCAAATGAATTTGTTTACATTTAAAATGATTTCAATACTATTAACGTGATAACTCTAAAAAAAAATAAGGAATGTTATTCATGTCACTCCATTTATCAAAAAAAAATTGTAAGAAATGCGTTAACTTTTTACAGTATGCAATGAGTACGTATTACTGATACAACACGTTGGAGTTCAGCGTTGAGTTTCAAAATTTGATAACAATATTTATAATTTGAAAGGGCAGTTCGAGTGAACAAGTGGCAACTGAGCAAAGTTATTTGCGGTACACACCATAACCTAGGCATGTGACCGTGTCTACATCACGTGTGACTTCGGAATTTCAGCATATATTTTTGTAGAAAGTTAATGCTTAAGTTGAACTGACAGCATGTATTAAAACATGCCCGACTAATACAAGCATATCTTAGTACTTGTTGGTGTAGTGGGAGCAGTCCCCGCAAGTAAAAACGAGATTAACGACAATGAAATTTAGGATGATGACTTTATTCATTTAAACAAATAAAAACAAAACAAATACCTGTTATTTATTTGTTTACTTAATCTAGCTGTCACTAGATATCACTCGATACAATGTCATGATCAATAGGGCAGGGCCATGGTTGGCAGAGGGGGCAGATTCCATAACTTAAAGGCCTTAGAACATTACGCATGCAACGTAAGAGTATGGGAATCCCTTCCTCCATACTCTAACATGGCACTAAGTCAGAAAAAAAGCTTATCAACAGGATTTCTTTACTGTGGGTATCGCAATGAAAATAAGGTCCCCTCTCGAACGACTTAAATTCTTTACGATTTATAATATTCAAAAGCAAAGCAGTATGGTGAAGGAGAAAAAAAATCTATTTTTCCATCAACAGAATTTTTTTTAGAAACGATTGTTTCCAATTACAATGAAAACCACATGGTTCCAAGTTTTGCTTGCTGTGGAGTCAATAAGACGTTCTACTAATACTTTTAAAATCCTGACACCTCTGCATGCAAGCTAAATTTCTTAACACACCTATTTTTCTTATTCCTAATGTATTGAACAGCTGTTCAAGGAGATCTTCAATACGTAATACTGCACAATGAGGTAAATCCTCGATGTATTTTCCCCATGTCTAACGTCGTACTAGATGATCTTCTAGACTTTTTGATATAGTATCAGGATATATGTCATGCTATCTCGAACTTCTCGACATTTTATCAACTCCCTTTATAGAGCTTTCTTCAAATAGCTTTTGTAAGTCGGAACCTTGTGTGCCGTATGGGGCCTACCCATTCCTATCTCAACCAACTGTCGAGGACTTCTCCAACATGATAAAGGAATTTTATCAACTAATTCGAGATAATTACTGGATTCATGAAGTTTTTATTTACTTGTCTATCTGCTTTGGACAATGAGAGCGCCATTTTCTCCTTGTTTATTTTAACAATTTAGAAGATACAGGTTCAATTTTCTATTTACAAGCTACTTCAAATAATTCCTATTTTCAGTTTATCTAAGTACTTGAAGACAGAAATACTTGAGATATAAGAGACCGAGCTTCCCAAGTTATACGTAGATTTGAAGTTTTCTTTAAGAATGATTCAATGAAGGCCAATAATGGGACATGATTGTGAACCCTATTTAGGCACAGCAAAAACCTGTTCAATCGAATTTGCTGGCTTATAATGGCAGATAATATGATGGACTGGAACACAGGGACTTGCTCCCACTATCAGCTATGCAGGCCGACTATTGATATCAAATAGACGAGATGCATATTTTATATTAATAGCATACTAGGCGGGATACATATTTGATATAAATAGCATACTAGGCGGGAAGCATATTTGATATAAATAGCATACTAGGCGGGATGCATATTTGATATAAATAGCATACTAGGCGGGATGCATATTTTGTATTTATAGCATACTAGGCGGGATGCATATTTTGTATTTATAGCATACTAGGCGGGATGCATATTTTATATTTATAGCATACTAGGCGGGATGCATATTTTATATTTATAGCATACTAGGCGGGATGCATATTTTATATTTATAGCATACTAGGCGGGATGCATATTTTATATTAATAGCATACTAGGCGGGATGCATATTTAATAGAGAAACTCAGTATATGTATGATTAGAAATATAACAAAATTTTAATTTGTGGATCGATACACGCTATTGGATTGTACATGATCATATAATTTAAATACTTAGTTTTAAGTGTAGACAGGTTTTACTCTGTGTGTGCGTGTAGCTTTTCATTATTCTACATTCTACAGAGAATTACTATCACAAATTTGAAGGGACAACTTGTTGTGCTGCCAAGTGCTGCCAAGTCGTATGCACGACAAAAGGCTACGGATCACTTTAACTGACAAATGATCATAATATTATCTTGTGATGAATTAATTCCCTTGAATCTAACACATGCAAGTGGCAATAAAAGGCCAAGAATGAAGTGTTTAAATTACCTCCTTGAGGTGTCCCTTCCGTAAAAAAAGGTCTCATTACCCATCAGGAAAACTGAAGATTAATGACCGAATATAATAGGAATGCATATACCAAAAATATTATGCAAGATTAATTAATTTACTAAGCAGACCTGGTACTCACTGGGCTAATTAATTGTAGGATAATACACGAGGCCAATCTACTAGCATTAGTTGAAATGTTGATTCTTGAAGAGGTTTGTTTAACAATCTCGATGAGTAGTATTTGTCTAATTTACTTAACTTAAACACTATGTGTAAGGTCTAATCTTTGGTTAACCACTTGAAAAAGTCACTCAGGGTCCGAGAACGAGAAAATATTGACATTAACTGGACACTAAACATACGAAAATGGACCATATTGATGTAAGCCTTCATTCCATGCACCAAACAAACCCTGTTTCTACATATTTATCTGTGTTATTTTAATATTTTCTGTGGACGCTGCTTTGTCCAATCGGCATATGCATCAGAATATTGTTACAATAAATGTAGTGAGGAAAAACCAGTTGGAGAAATGTTAACGTGGCAACCACCAAATAAGCCATGATATAGCAATAAAAATTCAGTAACAAAGTTAATTTTCAATACGAAGTACGAAGGACTGATGCATTGACAATACGCTTGTATCGTTCTTAAATTAACACTTCATTGTTTGATTTTTTTTCAGTCTGTCGATTTAATGACTGTATCCATTTTTTTCTGAGTAGGTAATAAACAAGGGCGGTTAAAGAAATGTTTCAGCTGAAGGCCGAAATTAAGATGTCGATTTCATGTGAAAGAATAATCAAGGGAAACAAGATTATAGCGGTAATCAAACGAATGCAATCCAGGACCAAAGACCAGACATGGAAAAAAGACATACACAACAAAGAACATAAAGTAACTAAAATCATACATACAAAGTAACAAAAGCAAATGAGCAACTCGGGCTCCACAAAAAAATCGGGAGCATCGACCAGGTGCACCGGTAGAGTAAGCGTCCTCTGCTTTTCTAGTAACACCCGCCGAGTTGCTCACAAAAAGTCAAGTCCGGGGTAGACGAAATAGGAAAGGAAAACTATGACACGTTGAACAAATCAGTTTTCATCATATGTGACATATGCACTTTGTTTGATATTACATCATACATGTAGCTTTTTTTCTTTAAGGAAATGTACTAATCCATATAAAATTCAAACACTACTAATGGTGGAGATGATACAAGGTGTAGAAAAACCAACCAAATAAACGGTACTTTTTTTAGTCTACAAACTCCGTATTTTACGCGTAAATATTACAATCCTTTCTCTATACAGACCTGTGTTTTTGAGTACATCATTAATCTCTTGAAAAGCTATTTTATTATTTTGTCTCATACTGCAACGACTCAAATGAAAAACCAAGACAGGCTATGTGTTCTGAAACTGTTATGAATCAAAACAAGACTTTAGTGGGGTTTTATATACATACATCACTTCCGGTCTAATATTTAAAAAAAAAAGACTGATACTTAACATGGGCAGTCGAGCACCCAGCGAGTCTGTTTTTACCAACTTTAATAAAATGCTGTAATATCTAACGCTTTATAAAAAATGAACAACGTGTCAAAAAATGAATGTTTCATTCTCCACTGCTGGATAGGTGTTTACTTGTTATTCATCATGTTATATGAACAATACGACATAAATTACAAGACATTACATGACCAAGAGTGTAATAATTGGTAATTTTCCTTTACCGGATTCAGAAATTTCTTAAATACGCGGATCCCGATTACAATTGATGGGAACTTCCAAATTCTACCCAATCGGAACACCTCAGCCTTTCTAGTTACACAAAAGAAAAACCTCGGAGGCACTAGGCGGATGGATCAGTCCGGAATTTTTCAAGAAGAAATTCTCCTTTCTGCATCCGAGGTTATTTTTTAGTGTAGCGGAAATGGCCGAGTAGTTCCGATTGAGCTTCTACCTTGTACAGTTTTCCAATATTTCGGATTTTTCCAACCTCTGTTTGGGATTTCTAATTCAGACTTTTAAGTTCTGATATCATGGTTTTACATTTACCAAAACAATAACTGTTATTCAAAAACAATATGATGGTATATTTTATCCTACAAACATGATTGAGTACAGAGCGAAACAAATAGTGAGGTTTAATTGGTCTCAGCTATTGCGTTATGATATTTTTATTTATCATTATTATTTTTGTATAACATTTTTTTTTACTGCATAGTGTGACGAAAAGTACTTTTTCCGCCTACCCCTTCCACCAAACACAAGAACGTGTACTTGTCCTCAGCAACTGAACAACCCAACATTATATCAATAATTATGTATATAACATCCATCTAAATAAGTCCATACATACTTATAAGATGATTTATGTGTTCAGCCAGCATATACAGCTGTAATTTTGCGGTCAGTCATTTTCGTTGGTGACTTTGACATACTTATAAATGGCAGTGTGTTGTCGTCGTCTTGTTTAATTGTTCCCACGGTCAAAAAGAGACTGGGAGTAACATTTGGTAAGAAGAGATGGAAAGTTCAAGATGACAGCAACTGAGTTTAAATTAGATATTTTGCATTTTCACAGAAAGTTTTGACGACAAAAAAAAAAGGACAGATTTTAAATCTTCCAAAAAAAAAGAAGGATCCAACGGAAAAGATATTTCATATCATATATTATATATGCATATGGTATTGTATACACTTGTCTCCAATCTTCTAGTTTATAAATTTCTCAGATTCCCAGCGACTACGTACCTTTTCTGTATAAAATGAGTGTGTGTCTGTGAGTATTCTAAAACAGGTGAATGCACTGCAGGTTTAGACTTGATATTTTATTTTGTTTCTAAAAACTACGTTTTAAATGTACATGAAAAACCAAAGGAAGAACTCAAAATTCACATACTACTAAACTGCTGAAACTTTAACGTTTACTAATATTGTAATGGCAATATCAATTCAAGTGCAAATGGGGGTATGGTAAAATCAACTACACCCCCATAAAAACAAAATTTATCTGCTTTCCCTATGATACAATACAAAAACAAAGGAACCCAAAGGTGGATCTTAGAATCCCACCCACCCCACTTGTTTTATAGAACGTTACTTATTTAAGTTTTTATTCCATTTTTCTACTTCTTTTTCTTAATTCTTATTTGTTTTCTATATAACACTAGGTATATTATTCCACTCAATGAATTTAATAATTGGAACAAATAAACAGTGTGTCATACATTACTGCATGCCACCTTTTACAAAATAGCGTGATACAACTGAGCTGACTAAAATGAATGCTTAAAGCCGTAGTTCATTGTAGATTTAAATTTATGAATACTAGTCATGTATAAGCCTCCATACTTAAACACAGACAACATGTTCTCCCTACGGAATAAGCTTTCGTGTGAAGAGCTTTATCAAATATTCATTTGAAATAAAATTCATGCCGATAACTAGATCAATTTTCTACGTGCAATTAATGTTATGCAGAATGTTATATAAATGTGCATATCATATCATATGGCATTATTCCTAGAAAACAAAACTGTCATAAAACTGCCTTTTGTCTCTTCGTGCAATGTTCAACTAGCATAATAGTGTTGTCATGGTTGTTACCACGCTACGCAAGACGGTGTACATCACTTTGCATTCGAAGCAGTCGACTTACTGGTACGAAGGGTTATAAGGAGACGACCATCTGATTATATATAAGAAGTTGGGGGGGGGGTGCTTGTGATAATTTTAAAATAAACATTTTGCAATGACTCGGACCTTATTTTGATCTTGAAGATGGTAGGAAGAGCTATATGGACACTTTCAAAGCACTCTGATCCGAATATTAAGCTTTTACATATCTGAACATAAATAATTTGATTCGATGTATGTAGAAATTAAATATCTGTGTTAATAATGTGAAAATAAATATTTTTAACCAAAGAAATCCTTCACATCCCCTCCAATATCCAATGGCCTTCCCCTAATATTTAAGAGAATACCAGTCACACAAAAAAGAGAAAATAAACTTTAAAAAATTAACTAAACAGGAAACGTGGTTTAAATTTCATATCATTTGAACTATTGTCAGGTGCGGATCCAGAAATCCTGAAAAATGTGGAAGGCAACTGGCCTAAAAGAGGGTTTTTAAAAGGTTTTTTTTTTCTAGTATATATTCAATCAAACTCTACGCGCATATGGAGGTGGTTTCTCTTATATGATTGTATTGAAATGAAGTTTAAAAAACTACTCGGCACAATTACTTGGTTGTGCTTAGGGTAAGGGACTTAAAATGACAGAAAAAAAACGAATGAAATTATAAGAAATTACAACTAATCATTGTATCTAAGATTAAAATGTGGTAACTATTTTCGTTGCGTGTTTGTGGTTTATCGTTGCGGGGTATTTTTTTACTATTATGCACCAAAAATGTGTGATGTTATACCATATCTGTCAAATAAGAATATTTGCATAAATTATTTCGATGAAATTTACACTGAATTTGTTTAGAGGGGTTTAATTAAAAATGCCTGAAGTCAAGTATATACACAAAACGATAACTGTATCACATTTATGACCAAAATTATACAAACAATATTTCTTTTTTATATGTTTTACACACAAGTTGGAAAGAACAAGACAATAATTGTGTGTGTTTTATTTTAACGGTTTACCTCAGGGCAAAATATAACACAGAAAACGATGTAAACGTTTCCGTGATTTCTGACAAGATAATTATTTGTTTCATTAAGATAACTACAGTTATCTCGAGTAATGCACTCCAAATGTTTCAAAATCTGCATCTTTCTCATTGTATAGATATTTTGATGGTAAAACCATTGATACATTCGTAGATTCGCGAGCCAAAATACATGTGTCAAGTATTCAGGCATAAGTGGAGGTCGGAAGAAAATAAATAATGTAAAGTATTCACATTTAAAGGAAAAGTTCAATTGACCCTTATACCACTTCAGGCCACATCATTCTACACATGATTTAATGTGTACACATGGCTTGTAATATTTGCGTTTTTAAAACAATAATGATAATATTTTTATTTGAGCTAATTGAAAGTCGGGGTCAAACGAGGTCTAACGCTCCGTTCAACTATTTTGTAAAAACATCGTGTCCGCAAATCAAGTCTTAAGAACGGACGAAGTACATGAAGGTATAACGTGGACCGGACAGATAAGCCTAAATAGACTGCAAAGTATTTATAAACGTACCTTGACGACTTTGAGTGCTTCTTGAAGTTCTGATTTGAAAGATTTTGGTATCGTTGTGGCTCAGCAGAAATACCCTGGGCTCTTTGTTTCCGAGGTCCATTATTAGCTTGCTTAAAAGTCAAACCGAAAACACTCTGATATTTGTCCAACTGACTCCGCAGTTCGGTAAGGTGTTCGTCTTTTTCTATCAACTGCCTCTGCAATTCTTTGATTTTTTCATCTTTACTCCGAAGAAGTAACTGTAAATCCTGAACTGTTGTGGTCATTTTTCGATTATTATTATCCAAATCAGCATTAAACCCTACGCGTGGAGGGCTCAAAGACCCTGTTCTTACTGAATTCAACTTGAAGCTCATAATTCCATCATAAACACGCTGGATAGTGATAGAAAATAAACTCTAAAATACATCCTGAATTAGTTTTTATCTATATCTTTATATAATTACACATTCACAATATAAACATGTTGAACTTGAAACACTCATAACGATAACACAAAATGATTTCCCGAGTGTGTAAAAGAACACAGCTGATTACTGAAATGTACACCACTTTTTTCATACGAACATATGTCACATGACATTTTAGATTACAATGTACGACCCAAGGCAGATAGACCATATGAAATCGACTTGTCTTTCATCTTTCGGTAAAAATTTTAATTTTACCTGTTATATGGAAACTCCATTTAATAATTGGAGGTAAATTTTCAAATCTTCACAATGCGATAATTCAAAAGTTAAAATTTACAGAAAACAAATTAGCTTTTGATGACAGTTTAAATCTAACACAACTGAAATACACCGATTAACAAGATCAATAAGAAAAAATCTTTTATTTACTTAGTTAAGTCCTCTCCTTTCATGATATCGATATAGTTTTATTTGCACTTGTCCTCTCAAACATGCAGTGTGAATTAAAAGTAGTTCACACCCTAGCTCTCAGACAGGCGTGTACTCAAACTTGGGGATGCGGTTTTGTGTACATAGTTCATACTAAAAAAAATAATGGTTTTTACGATCTTTTATATTTCGAGAAATAAGGCACTGACAGACCATTTTCAGTTATAACCTCCTATGTGATCGTCAATGATTATTTGGACAGTCAGTAGATTCTGTTGAGCCGTATCACTCGAACAGATCTACTGGCTGTCTCAATTATCATACTAGACGGTTACAGGAGCTTATATCATTTTTGTACGATTTTGCTTATCCATGTTAGAGAGATATAAATTAATCTTTGTATCGAACTATAGTTTA
Organism: Perna viridis; assembly: GCA_037379345.1. Lineage (NCBI taxonomy): Eukaryota > Metazoa > Mollusca > Bivalvia > Mytilida > Mytilidae > Perna > Perna viridis. The sequence continues at coordinate 35,430,046 of CM074514.1, read as the reverse complement.
TACCAAAAAAATGATGGTTTTTACGATCTTTTATACTTCGAGAAATATAAAAGCACAGACCATTTTCTTTTCGGAAGTGGGGCGCGCTGGAATGTTTATATTGAGTTAGAAAATTTTTTCGCACAAGCGTGATTTTTTTTCAGCGGAAGCCTGATCTAAAAAGAATTATTTAAAAATCTGCATTAAGTTATAGGGGAAATATTGAATCATATTTTTTCTCTGTCCATGGCTGAGTAAAAAAGAATTGCTCAAATTTGGAATAATTTTATATATTGTTTTAATCCTCAGTGTTGCATATTGCAAAATTTCCTATTAAACCAAGCTTTGAAAAATAGGGTAGATAGGTAGGACTGCATTTTATTTTACTTATTTTCTACATCTACTTGGAGTCTATAGGAGAACTATTCCGACTTACACATTGTTTACTGAAAAATAACTGAAAATACTTTACGATACATTCGTTTTTTTTCTGAAAAAAAATGGATGTGTAGGGTAATAAGGAAACATCTCTTCAATATGTCCTTAACGGTAAACCGTAGCTTACCGATCTGATTTATGCAATATCTCTGTTTGCGTTTGTTTGTTTTTATTTGTTTGTGTTTACTTTGTTTTTGTATGGACACATTATTTCCATCGTAGAAAATGCTTAAAGAAGGAAACTTTGATAAATTTTACCGTTCAACAACTCATTTAATTAAAAATACAATTTCATGAAATTAACACAAAAAAAATGTATTATGAAGTCCGTAAAAGCTTAAGTTTAGTTAAATAGTTATACAGGTAACAGTATACATTTCACAATCGTGCATGCGTTTCTCAGTAGAGGATTCTATAAAACAGGGTTATGTTACGCCTTTATTGCTCTCATTACTACAGTTTTATGGCGGCATCACAAGGTGATTGGCCGATATAAAGTTGAGAAACGATACCTCCAGTTAGAGTTCAAGTCTTAACGAATCAAAAAACCCCTGCTGAAATTGACGCTGACTGGACTTGATTTACTTGCAGCGTGACGGGTGTCACTGGCGGAGCAGGACATGCTAAACCTTCGGGGACACCATGAAGTTACTTCCATTTTTGTGTGAGCTTTTGTTGTAGGCATTTAAGGTTTGAGTGTGCTCTCTAGTATTTTTTTCTTATCTACTGGTCAAGGAGTTACTGTTGTTCTCACCAGCAAGTAATTCTAGCCAACCGATTTTTCGTCTTCTTCTGTGAAACAAGTTCTTGCCCAAAATGTAAGAAAAAAACGCTTAACAAATTATTAGTATTTTGCTCTCAAAAATGAGCTATCATTGTTTTACATTGATTTTGATTGTGGTATAACAATTTAGTGAGCAGACTGGCGAGAATTGCTTCTGTCCTGAAAACGGCGAGATCTACTTTCTGACCAATAATGTATATTGTGTTATTATGCTAAAAATTTAAAATTACACTGTTAAATGCTTTCGGTCATACAAAACCACGCAAGTTTAATTATCGCGTTTCAAACAACAATTATCAACATTTACAACTAACAGTGACATTTGAAAAAAAGAGTAAATTACTAAAAGCCTTGATTGAAATATTTAATTGTCTTTTGATTGTTGCACTTCATAGGCATACAACAAAATAATGATTGAACTTACGGAATGGAATGTTGACTGATAATGCTGGACATTTGCTCACAATGTCGTTTATGAAACCTGACCCATGAAAAACCCGGTGGGGTTTTCAAGAACATTGACCCTCTCCGTCTACCCACGAAGTGGTGAGATAATGAAAATGCACCCCTATTTATGAGAAATTGACCGGTTTATTGAAAATTACCTCGACAGATTCTTCACCTTATATACATTTTGCCCGATTCTTAGACGGAGAAGTATTTAGTATTGTAGACAGAAATTATTGTACTAGTAACAACTGTTATGTAATGTATAAACATAAAAGAGAACTTTATGTTATTCATTTTTTTTTAATGGTATTGATTTGCTTGTGAACATGAATAATTATGTTCTCTTTAATGTAAGTAATATAGTAATTACTAAAATTACTTATCAGAGAGGCATCGTCCTTTTGCTAATCGCATGTTCAAAAGTATCATATTATATGCCAATAAAAGTAAATGTTGGTAGTGAATTTGCGCTAAAAAGACTAAGAATTGCTTGAAACATATTTTACAGGATTTTTTTTTATCATATGTATTATATGCAAGGAAAAAAATCAATAGAAAATTAATGAAAACTTATCAAGAATCTCGGCCTTGAGAAAGGCTATAAACAAAACATATGTTTGAGTCATTTCATTGGTTTGCTTTACAAGACCCTGAAGACACAGTGACGGCTTTTCCGAAGACTTTTTTGCAGAACAAACTTCAGAATTAGATTAAAACTTTAAATTGGGATACAATGTAGTACTATAGTCCTAAAATCCAGTCTCCGTTTTGTGAGTTAAACCATTGTTTTTTTCACATGCTATTTAAGTTGCAATATATCTTGGCGTAAGAATTAAGCCATTTTATAGTGGCGAATACAAAGGGGGTTGCAGGGGGTTGGCATCTATCCTTTTCAAAGTGTCTGGATACATTACGGGTGATACGAAAAGTCATATGTTACTTTCTGTTTACTATGACATCTTTAGACAAAATATCAAAAATAAAAATATAAAGGCTTTCCAACCATGAATCACATTTTGCATGATTCTTATGACGCGTGTTACTTAACGCTGCCAGTGTTGTCTTTTTGTGTGTTCGTTTGGAATACTATGGTTCCCTTAGATGTCATGAAAGAATGAGTGGCACATGGTAATTAAAGGTGTATGGGGCATTAAGCTATGAATTTTGCCTAAAAATATCAACTTCATTGCAATAACATAAAAGTTGTTCATAACAAAATACGTTGTAAAATATATAAATATAAGAAAAAATCATATTTTGTGCTAAGAATTGTGAATTTTGTTGTTATTTCGGAAGTATTTACACCAATAAAACTATGTGCACACCCAAGATATACCTTTATATCACACATGTTAAACTGTGTGATAAAGAATGTATTTACTAAATATGAGATATTTCTTGGGTGTGGACGCCATTTCCTTGCCAAAAATTTGACCTGAAAGTGACCAAAAAGTACAAAAATTGACCGAATATCTGAATATTCTAGCAATCTGTCTGTCCTTTCAAAGCAAGAATTATCTTTATGTTTTCTCATTTATGATGGATTCAAGCCTGCAAATTCACAATTAAATCATTCATTTATGATTAATTTAAAGTTATATTTAAGCCCAATAAGACCCTATATCGTGTCTTCTCCTATGCTTGATTGAATAATGTTCACATATTTACTAACATCAATCAGATATACCACAAGTTGATCTTTTATGACAAATTTATTTGTAGTGCTTTCTTTGTAATTATAATATACATGAAATATTTCTCATCGTTTTCTAGTGTTTTCTTTGTAAATAGGTAGACCTAGGGTACTCTTGTAATCAGTGATATATTAATTTGTATCATATTCAATTTCATCAAATCCTACGTATCAAGCGTTTACAGATAAAATCAATTTAAGGTACTTTGATGTTTACATGAGTTTGATGTATGATGCAACCCGAATAATCCAGACCCTGTCCGTTTCCGTTTCTCTTCTACGCACGATCGTAGGGAACGTAATATAACGACTGGATTATTTAGGTGATGTAAAATGCTGAATACGAACGTTCCAATGATTTTACTAACTATTGACCAAACTTTACGACAAACGTGAATACTTTTCATTCAGAATTGTCAACTTTCCTTTCATCTGTGGCAACATCCCTTCAGCACCTGCGTATGGAGTGTTCATATCACAACTCATACGTTATGCCAGAGCTTGCCGAAACAACGCAGACTTTTTGTATCGCACTAGAACTCTAACAAATAGACTTCTGGCACAGGGTTATGTTGCTACAAGATTGAAGTCATCACTACAGAAGTTCTATGGTCGTCATCATGAACTCGTGGATCGTTATGGTGTCTCCATCTGCACCATCAAAACTGATTTATTCAGCCATAGTTTTCCTTTCCTCGTTTGTCTACCCCGGACTTGACTTTTTATGAGCCACTCGGCGAGTGTTTCTAGAGAAGCAGAGGACGTTTACCCTACCGGTGCACCTGGTCCATGCTCCCAGTTTTAGTGGAGTCCGAGTTGTTCATTTGCTTTTGTTATTTTGTATGTATGATTTTAGTTACTGTATGTTCTTTGTTGTGTATGTCTGTTTTCCATGTCTGGTCTTTGTCCCTGGATTACATTATTTTGATCACCGCTATAACCTAGGTTCCCTTGATTACTCTTGCAAGAGTTATGTCCCTTACCCTATGTGTACCTCAGAACAGAAAGTTAATAGACTGAAGAGATAAGTCAAACTAAGACAAATTAAGAACAAATCCAAAGTAATTAATTTGTGTTTTTTAAAGCTTTCCCTCTGCAGCGAAAAACCTTCTGAACTATTTCATTTATCTAAAGGCCCAACATGAAGCATGTCTATCACATTACATAATTTGTAAACTAAGTTGGAAGGCATACATAATTATACTTTGTCTTAAACTCGAAGGTAAAGAACATGTAGCATTACTTTAAAAATACAGACATTACAATTTTGTAAAGCTACGATAAACCTGTCAATATATATGTACATGTATCTGTTCATGGAACCTGGGAATGGAATCTATCACCTTTCTCATTTTTATTCCATACATCACGTATATTTCAGTCCTTTAAACGCTTTACAATCTCCCACATTCAATTAGTACATGTAACCTATGACTTTAGGTACATCTATTTGTACTGTGCATAGCTTAAACATCAAGTCCGATAAATTCCTTTCGGATCCAAATTAAGTTTCATATATTCTATAATTCCAACATTTGGAGGAGTTAAAGAGGTAGACCTAGGGTGAGGGAAAAAACTCTGTAAATCAGTGATATGTTTGTATCATATTCAATTTCACCAAAACATATCAAGCTTTTATTTGAAACAGAATGAAACCATTCCAAGTTACTTTGATGCTTACATGAGATTGATGAAAAATGCTGAATATATACGTTCCAATGATTCATTAGAGTTGTGTCCCTTACCTTAAAATAATGTTGGTCTAACCTCTTAAATACAATTTTCTCTAAAGAAATTTATACATGATAATTGTTTTATCCCCTCCTTTTTTGCACAACTATGCTTGTCATTTTCATAAGCCAATTTTACACGAGATTAAGATATTTCTTGTATAATATATTACACGCTGTAATTTTGTTTTTCCTTTTTATCATTTTATATCTCAACCCAAAACCTTATCATTCTTGATGTGCACTGGTATAGGAATTCTACAAAGCTCCCCATTTCACCATAGAACTTGGGGTCCTTGCCTTAACTTCCATAATAATATTTCCAAAATTCTAAGTAAAACATACCAATGATATTATCATCTTCATAACCCGACTTTACCATATAACGGTAAAGGAGGAATCATCAAGTTCTACGCAGCGGCAGACGTTCGTTTCCTCTCTTACTAGAGTGAGCTCGGAACGTTAGATGCTGTTCGGAGCTCGATCATTCATAGTCTTAAATAACTGTAACAATTCATTTATAGGTAAATGCAACTTTCGTGCCTTGCGTAGTACATAGAATATTACTGCAGACGTCTTGATTTATCCTTGCATGAACCTCTTCTTGAAAAAAAACATAAACCAAGATTTTGCAAGGTATTGATCTGAATTTGGGTTATCTCCGAACAAAAATGCAAAAACCTTGAAAATTCAAATTTCTGGAAAGTTACATAAAAAAATAAATATCACACAATAATAGGGGATCGATTTCTTTCATATGTAACACAATTTAGAATATGATATGGAATGTACCAAGAATTAACCAATGTTTTAATATTTAATTACGAAAATAAAGTTCTCCGTTGGCGCTAACGAATGACCCTTAACATTACCTTATTCCAAGTACTGGAATGACAGGCGTTGCAACTTGCAACACAGGGGCTTGCTCCCACTATATCAAATATGCAGCCCGACTATATATACATGTACGTGTTCATATATATCTACTACATAAAGTCTGGCTGGATTTTTGATAGGGAAGCAAGCCCCATCGATCCCGGGTGTGATAGAAGATAATTTAAAAGGGCATCTGAGAGACAGACGAGAAAAAAAAGAAAAAACCTTTAATTACGCGGGTTTATATCCAACATTTAATATCGTTAGTGCCAGTAAAGAAGCCTCTAAGAGTGCTTCCAGCTACAGGATATGTAAGTCTCGTCATGTGTCCACGTGATTTCACGAGAATGGGTCCTTGTCTACCATTCCAAAGCATGGAGATTTGTCATTTAGAGAGCGTTAAGTTCAGTGTTGAGGGCAAAACATCTTTTTGCGTAAAAAATATCGAATATTAAATGACAAATATCTATTTTTACATGATAAAGTATTAAGAAAACACATACAATAGAAGATTTTACATTGCTATACAGCGTTTCGAGTACCCGGAGTTAAACAATAAAACATATTGGTCTTCGGTTTTCAATACGTTCTACATCGTAAATTCCGGTAAAGAAAATGAAACTAGAACGAGACTTACATACTCTATAATACCGCTAGTCCGTCAAGAACTACAGTCAAGTGCGTAATCACATTTTTCAGGAGCTAAAAATAGCGAATAACATAGAAAATGAACGACGAAAGTATCTTTTTTTGAAATATTCATAGTTCTAAATGTATCTATTGAAAATTAATACCATAGATGGTCATAGATCGCATAGATTGCAAGATTGCACCCCTTATCACTAGGTATATGGAGGCAAATGCTTGTGTCATAGATGCTGGCGTCTATTGGTTCGGGAAAGAACAGCTATATGTATGACTATTATTACATCAAGTCAAACAAATGGTTTCTTACTAAGTTTACTTCCGCGAGGTAGGGCTGGGTTACAACAAAAGAATTTTCCTCGCTGCAGGTATATTAAGCATGCTTCATGCATGCTAATTGACTATCCCGCATTTAACACGAAAGGTGTCTGTTCACAGAATTGGAATATACCAGTGACGAGTTGAGGATGATGGTGGAGATTCGTAAGGATTCTGGAAGGAAAGGAATAAAACATGACAGGAATTTTAGTCATCGTAGCAAAACAGGAATAAACTAGTGTTATGAAAAAACTACGAAAAATGAAAAATCCTAAAACAAAAAAACAAAAAAAAAAAAAACAGGCGTCGTGGTTTTTAAAATGTGTTAACTGACCCAAACCAGGTTTTTTGCTATTACCTGTTCAAAATTAAAAATGCTTATTGGCGCCTCTATATTTCATAAATTCGTTTTCTTTACACAATTCAAAAGACATTTTTACTCTTAAATAAGCCATGTGATGTATTACATGTAATAACTGATGCAAACTACCATTCCCTGCAAGTATCTGTTGGAAGCAACTTAAAAGTATATTGTTTATCATTGAAACAATTCAATGCAGCAGGATCCAGTTCATTCTTTATTATTATTATTATTATTATTACTGAATTTGCCTTTTTATACCTGTCACTGGCAAAGTGTGGGGCCCGTACTTCCTTCCTTCTTTTAGTACTTTTCCTTACTTCAATTATGTAATTTATTTTCTAATGAATTCCAGTCCAAATACTAACAGTTGATTCGTAATCAGAGCATTCTTTTGTTTGGAACTATTGTATAAATTAAACGCATTTGTGCTGACCAATCAACGTTACTGACGACACAGTACCAAGCCAGGTTATGCAAAATAACCAGGTTCACATGGAAAACCAACTAATCAGAAAGATTGTAACAAATCAAAAGAAAGATTTTCTTTCTATTCTTATACAGGAATAAAGGCACACAAGATCTACATTTTTTTGCATGGCCAGAGAAGACAAGATTTATTGGCAAAATTGGATGAGAAAATACTTCAACGTACCGAGGAAAACGTAAAAAAGATGGAGAGAGAGAGAGAATCAGGGAAATGGTCATAGAGTATGAAAAAGATGGTGTATAGACAACGTGTACATCGGGTTGCGAAGAATCAAAACATATCACTGAGAATTAGCTTAAAAGACTGTTCGAACCAAAGCTTATAAAGTGTCTTATCATTTAATATTCAACTGGCTACTTTCTTGCTACTTTGTTTTTATTTAATTAAATATTGTTTGATAATATATTAACAAAGACTGTATTAAAGCAATCATGTTAGCTGGATTAAATTGTAAAAAGTGGGTATATAGAGTATGTAAGTCTCGTCACGTGACTCCGTGATTTTCTGAGAATGGGTCCTCGTCTACCATTTAAATACATGGAGATTCATCAATAACATATCAATGGCTTCAGTATTAAAAGAATTTTTTTTTGTGTGTGTAAAAATACTGATAAAAATGACAAATATCTAGTTCTGCCTGATAAAAATATTAAGAAAAGCATAAAATAGAAGATTTTGCATTGCGATTGCAGCGTTTCGATTTCCCGGAAGTAAACAATAAAATGCAAATCGGTCTTCGGATTTCAATACGTTCTACATCAGAAATTCTGGAAGGGAAACTGGAACAAGAACGAGACTTACAAACCCTATAGTGATGGCCGGGGTGACGGTTATTCCATCCTTCAGTTGTGCAGAGGGTGTACATTTGTACCATCTCCTCTTAAAGCACTGAATGGAATTTAATTAAAGGAATTTTCACAGAATACATACTCCCATTGTGCACCTCCTATTCTAGATTTTGATTAAAATTAATCTGTGTGTTTCACACCGACAGTGGGGGTATCAACCACAGTGTTTCTGGTTTGTTTATTAAAGGAAATCATTTCCTACTGTAGTTACCTAAAAACTTACTTTCTAGAGCATCACGACGTACCGATACATTCAAGCCTCCGCATCCTTCCATAATCAAATTTTAAGTACACATTAGTTCACTGGAAAAACCCACACATTGGAGAACAAATCCATGATATTGAAAACAAAATAATACATTTCATGCAAATGTTTACAACCATCAAAATATGTTCAGTGAAACCTGTCTAAACCAACCCCTTCTGAACTTTAAAACTGGTTCTGATTAGACAGGTGTTCGGTTTATTACGGTTTAAAATACATTTGAATTAAGGAGGTAGACATAGAGTAAGGGACACAACTCTTACAGATCATTGGAATGTTTGTATTCAGTATTTGACATCAATCTTATGTAAGCATCAAAGTAACTCAGATTGATTTTATTCTGTTTCAAAGTAAATCTTGGAAGGCTATGGTGAATTGAATATAATACAAACATATCACTGATTTCAAGAGTTATTTCTCTTACCCTAGGTCTGCCTCCTTAATATAACAAAACTTTCAAAAGTGTCTGGTTTAGATAGGTGATTGTCGCAGACAGGGTTTACTATATGATACATACATGTGAAAACGTTTTAGAATTAAACTAAGTTCATTTAATAATACATGTGTATATGAAATACATTCACAATAAAAATCTATATTTAAGCATGTTGACAATTTAAATTGATATAAAAATGACCTCATAATTATGTTAAAATTCACTTATGTAAGAAACAAATTTTTTTTTAAAGAAACAAAACTGTATATCACCTTTTGTAAAACATAAAAAATGAGTATAGAAAATCAAAACACAAAGGAGATGGAGATCTAAACTAGAATCAAGTTCTGAATAAAAGAGAAAAAACCTATAAATTATAAATGGCAATTTAAAGCTAGAATTCCTCATGTAACATTATCATATGACAGACAAACAGCAAAATACAATGGATTCCATTTAGTCGCATGTCTGTTGATTGCATAGGTGGCTTGCACTAAAACAAAAGAAAAAAAAAAACAAAAACGAAAAACAAAAGAAATTTCCTATCTTATCCATTATCATTCATCTTATTTGCATAACTCAGACAATTCCTCTTATTAGCATCTATATTTTTTTTCAAAATTTACTCAAAAATGTACCTAAATGGGTAAAACAACAAAACGTCGTTAGTGAAATCCTTCTGGTGACTAAGGCAGGAATCTAAATAGATGTGACGATCTATTTTTTGTTGTTGTTATTATTATCTTTTGTTCATTTTCGAGGTAAAAGATTGCATTTTAATGTATGAAAAGTAATTTTTCAGATAATGGGTACTAAGTAAGTTAACCATCAAATTAAAAAGTAGAAGGATAGAGCATTTATAAGCTAAAAGGATGTTTAGCGGTTGTAAACAACAAACAGGATATGATTTGAAGCGGACCCTTCATCTTAATTCGTTAACGAAAAAAAATATCTGAAGAGAAAAAAAATGTTCTTAAAAACGTTTCTCCTGGTTCGCAGTAAATCATATTACGGATTCTTGTCTAACTTTACAGGATTTTGAGTCTTGAAATTTTTATCTAAAATAAGGTCTTCAAAATCGTTTAACGACAGAAAGGGTTACAATTTTGCTTACTCGTCTGAAGTTGTTGGTAAAACAATTCACACCTGCTTGTAAGTAGATGACCGCACATCAATTTGCCCAAGCTCCAAGCAACGAGAATCGTTCGTTTCCGCTGCAGACAGGCCTTTCGAAATTCTCGGACATTATTCAAATCAAACGTCGTTTGGCAGTCGGATAACGTTATCATTATCATTTACCCGACTTTTCGAGACTCTTGAAAGTTCTGAGACGGCTGACTGCAGCGTCTAGAATGGATTTCGAAAGTCAGACGCTATTTTGGAGCTTGCAATTTGCCATAATAACCTTTACAGTTTATGAAAGAAGACAGTCAAGTTAATCAAGATGTTAGGTCAATTGATCGAATTAAAGTAAAACAAAAGGATGCATTTACATGTCAAGCTTTCCACATCATGTCTTACTGATTGTAATATATAGTTTCTATAAAACTAAATGTTTTCTTGTTTTAGGAATATTGTTGATATTTATAGATTTACTTCTGGTTCGCAATGTTATATAGTATAATTACAGATTCTTGTCGCTCATTTACAGAGCTGTTTCCCACTCAAAGCCTTATACTATACACACAAAAAGATAATATAACAAAGACATGGGAAAAAAACGTTTCACTGTAAGGAGGTATACCTAAGGTAAGGGACACAACTCTTACAAATCATTGAAACGTTTGTATACACCATTTTACATGAATCTCATGTAGGCACCAAAGGAACTTGGATTAATTTCATTCTGTTTCAAATGAAAGCTTGATAATCAGCAATACAAACATATCACTGATTTCAAGAGTTATGTCCCATACCCAAGGTCTACTTCCTAAATTATTGAAAATTTTGGGAATGATAATTTCTGTTAAGGTAAATCATACATAATATTTCTAGTAGATACTTTTTTCTAGTTATTCTCCAAAATGACCCAGAATGAACATACTTCCGAATTTTAATGTAAAATACGTCATAGATGAGTTTGATATAAATAAGCCTTATTTTAAAAAGACAATAGTTTGCTACATTTATACGGTTTCTGTAAGGAACTTTCAATGTTTCGCAGACTTCTAAAAATTGGTAGATAAACTTTCTTATAACTTTTTATAAAGAACACTAACACTCCTTGAGACGTTTAGGTTTCCCGCACGCACGATACCTAGTAAACGCACGCTACACGGACGCTCAAATCGTGCAAGACAGACGAACGATGAAGCATAACAATATCAAATATTAATAAAGAAAGAAGAAATTGAAAATAAAAATAATGAAAATACAAAAAAAAAAAATAATAGGAAAAAATATAAAAACAACAGTTGAATAAAGGAAATAATGAAAATTTTATCCTATGAGAAAAATGTTAGGAATTATGAAAACAAATTTCGTGATGCTCTAAAAAAAATATAAAACACCAAGTACCATTATTTTTAGAATATACTGTCTGCATCATAATTTCATAGTTATTAGTTCACTCAAAGCTAACGAAAAAAAGGTTTTGATAAAGACTGGGTAGCACGCAACGTATAGAAAACGTCGGGAAAAAGACAACGTGACATCACAACATACGTACGTATTTATCTACTATTAGACAATAAAACTCATTATTTTTTAGAATAAACACGATATTCTTAATATTTATACAGTCCTTTACGCGTGAATATACTTTGATAAAAATACTATTCGTTGTTATATTTTACTACCGTAAGCAAGAAAGTAGGCAATGACCAACGTCGAAAAAATTAAGATATGTGACATAATTGAAATACGGACAAAGGGGCTTTAAACAAAAGACTGATTGAACATCTAATATATATTTTCATTGGGGTTATGTAATAAATTGTCAATATAGTTAATAAAAGTCCCTATTAAAAAAAGCTGTTCGCATAACTTGAAAAAAAGCATTTTGTCTTCAAATCGGTTTCTTTCTATTTTTGCAAAGTCCACATTAAAGAAGAGATATTTGTGGTATTGTAATACGCTTTGATCTTATCATTCTTATCTTCATAAAAAATATACATCGTCTGCACCACAAACTGCTCTTTCCAAAAAAGTTTGTTTTATCAAAATACGCCAAGAAACAACTTAGATATATTGATTCGAACATTTTAATATCTACATTGCCTTTGATAACTCCACATTTCGGTTTTCGTAACCAGCCCCGGTTCAATCAAATGTGACACCAACAACGTACGTAACGTCAAAACGATGTATAAACCCACGTTAAACGCTAAAATGGAAAAAAAAACGTTGACGTTTTAAGGAGTGTAGCCAATATTCTTTCATATTTCAAATCGAAAATTGGAGGTCACCGCACTCTTTTTCCTGCAATATTAAAAAAAACACTAAAATTTCCTATACGTTTCAATGGAACATTTTCCAGCCAATTATCTCCCCTTTGAAAGAATTTTACCGTCAATTATATCCCCTTGAGGGAGGAGGCTTTTTAAAAATAATGTTTTTAATTTTATGATTCTATTGCTTATGTAAAAAATCATTTGAAATAATTTAAATATTGTATTTTTACATCATTTCAAACTATAGTTTAAAAGAAAAAAATGTGTCTGATGATTTTGCAAGATAACAGAAAAGAATGCTACGTGTAATGGGTATGATCTACCCTCAGTGCCTGTCTTAACGTCCAAATTTGCACAATTGAAGTCGAGGTTATTTAATGCAATAAATTGTCACAAAAGCAGAAAAGTTAATAAATAATCACATCAAAACAATATCAACATTTATTTATAAGTGTATAATTTGATATGACAATTTTTATTGGTACCAGTATCGTATTGCATATCCCTGAGCGGGTGTACGTCAAAACTTGGATGCTATTATAATATAGTGCATTTTCTTTTTGCCTCCCTACAAACTAATGTTTTGTCAAAAGATATGAACAATGACATAAAATGGAGCAAACATCACACTGTAAGATGAAGAACTTTGTTAAAAGAATATCTAACATAATAACATAAAAATGTTCCACTGAAAAGGTTGGTTTGATGAGTGCAAAACGAAAGTGAAAGTAGGGAAAATGGCTATTTATAGTTCAAGACTACTTTTCTGTCCGATCTTCGTGGACTTACCCACTATTTTCTTTGCGGGAAATTATTTTTTCACATGTCCTTAGAAATGCTACATAAGAGAAAGTTTTATTGAATCAATTTACATATTTTTTTTTAAATCCTAAAAATATGCACTTCACTATAGAAGTCTATGGGAAAATTAATACGATACTGAGACCTATTGTTGGAAAAGATGCCGTCGTTTTTATCTTATCTTGGACACAGAATTTCCTATCACTTGATCAATAAACAAGGTCATGAGCTTTAAACCACAACCCTTTTAACCAAACTACTTTTACCAATTAAATAATTCTGTGTGAAAAAAAGGCGTGTGTATAGGAATAAATTTACATGAATTTATCATAGTTTTTGGCAAAATATTAAATGATAAGGAATATAACTAATATCTGAAAATATATTGTATAAAGGACTTTGGTTCGATTTACGCATAACATATATACAGCTTCGCGGTTTATTCTGCGTAAATGTAACCCAAGTCCTTTATGTAATACAAGAAAATGTGTTAAGTTGTTTCTTACATTCCTTAATATATATATGACTATAGTTAACAATATTGGAATAACGTTGCACGCGTTGTTCTGCTGGGTATACCTGCACTACACTAAACTAGTCTGAGAAATCGACCCATATATACAAAGCCATACAGCAGTTATGAAATCAATCTATTGGAATCCAAGATTTTTGTGAGGAAAATTTCCAGACAGTCGTGAAATATCAAAGCCACTTGAAATGGGAGTTTATATCGGAAAGCATAAAAAATCACAAAGATATATATGTGTATTTGTATTGTCCCTCAATATTTCTGCAATATTTGATACCAGCAAATAATATTAGATGAAAGCACTGTAGCATAGTCTTGAAGTGTTTTTTTATACAGATCAGATTATATAAGGCTAGCAGTTGCCAATCAATATCATAATATTCATTTGGCTGGTCTGATATAACTTTAACAATTTTGATATGATGTTAATTGGTCTGATGTAATATTTATTGGTCTGATATAATACCGACTGGTCGAATATGAAACTAGCTGATCTGATATGATGTTTACTGAACTGATGTAATATTTATTGGTCTGATATAATACCGACCGGTCGAATATGACACTTGCTGATCTGATATGATGTTTACTAAATTGATGTAATATTTATTGGTCTGATATAATACCGACCGGTCGAATATGAAACTGGCTGATCTGATGTAGTATTTATTGGTCTGATATAATACCGACCGGTCGAATATGACACTTGCTGATCTGATATGATGTTTACTGATCTGATGTAATATTTATTGGTCTGATATAATACCGACCGGTCGAATATGAAACTGGCTGATCTGATGTAATATTTATTGGTCTGATATAATACCGACCGGTCGAATATGACACTTGCTGATCTGATATGATATTTACTGATCTGATGTAATATTTATTGGTCTGATATAATACCGACCGGTCGAATATGAAACTGGCTGATCTGATGTAATATTTATTAGGTCTGATATAATACCGACTTGTCGGATATGACACTGACTGATCTGACATGATGTTAACTGATCTGATGTAATATTTATTTGGTCTGATATGATACCGACTGGTCGGATATGACTTTGGCTGATCTGATGTAATATGTATTAGGTCTTATATAATTCCGACTGGTCGGATATGACACTGGCTGATCTGACATGATGTTAACTGATCAGATGTAATATTTATTGGTCTGACATTATACTGACTCCATGGTCGGATATGACACTGGTTGCTCGGATAAGACACTGGCTTGTCTGACATGTTATTGACGTTGGCCTGATTGACGTAGTAGTGATATAATACTGACTTTTCTGACATAATCAAGATCTATCTAACATAAAATTGACCTGCCTGACGTATTATTGACTTGACGAACATGATACTGACCCGTCTGACAGACTAGTCTAATGACTTATATAACAATGTTATTATCTTTTCTAACTTAAAATTAACTGGTCTGACATGACAACGACCTATCTGACACGACAATGACATGATGCAGCTTTTCAAACATTTTGGGAGTATAAAACGATACCTGATAAGTATTATTACCCAGGTGGTGGACCTGGTGGATAATGGTGCCCAGCTTCTGCATTTGATGGACATTATTGCCAGTCTGGTGGGCCTCCAGGAAATTGTTGCCGACGTGGTTGATATGACCGATATTGTAGTCAATCAGGTGAATAGTCCTGTTGAGTAGGTATTGCATTGATCTTTGTGGTTGTAGTGTTCTAGGTCATAACTGTCTTGTATCTGGGTTGCTGCTACTGCAAGAGAGTATCTTACATTGTTACATGTGGCTTTCTGGGCAACCTAGATTGTTCGATATGTGGCACTGGGTAAATTATCCTTCCATTTTTCTTCCTATGGTATGTTAAACTCATTTTGATGTCAGAACCAACGCAATTTTTTATGTAGAAGAGTCAGAGTCAAAGTTCCTTATGACAAATCACCTAATTTAAAATTCTAAACAGACCAAAGAGTTCAAGTATATGTATCTCTATCCATTTTAGTTTCTAGTGCATTCTATGTAATTTATTTTTGTTTACCTTTTCAGGAACCTACCTACAAACCAATTAACATTCATGTCTTCGAAAACGTGAGTTTGCGTTCTTTAATTAAAAAAAATATTGAAAACAAAATTGGGCTTGTGCCACCCACTGCCTGGACCTTCCATGGATACCCCCTTAACATGTCTTATTGACGACCTGAGTATTACAGAATCCTGAATAGTTCAAGTCCATGATAGTTAAAATAGAAGGAACGTGTATTCCCTAGAAAATTATCGACTTTCTTAATCTACAAACTTTCAAAACTTGGTTAATTTAATGAATTCATCATATGTTTGGTAAAATTCAATTTGTACATGTAACTAGGAATCAGCAGGATCAACAATTCCATTGTATGGCTCCAGATTCATGGTCAGTTGGTTTCTATCAACACAGTAAATTAATAGAATACTATTATCTGAAGGAATTAAAAACAAATATTAAAATGCCCTATATTAATGGAAATTAATTAGTTGTATTGTTGGCTCTTTTAGTTGTTTTTCACTTTTCATTTTGTAAGAAATTGCAAAATGGAGAACAATTTTGAATAATTTTGTTTCCTCTGTCTTTGGAACGAAAGAGAAGATGTAAAAGGCTTGGCAATGTCTTTGTTTTAATTAGCTATCCCTACAAGTGCTTATATCTTTCTTAAAAATTGAGAATTGAACCAAGAAGAAAATTCAAATCAATCTTGATTGACATTTTGCTTCTTATTCGTCCTTTTTTTAAGGTTTCCTTATTCATTTTTTCCTATGTGGTATTATGTTTGTTAACGGTTAAGTACAAGCAAACTAGGTAACTTGTACCAAGTTTATAATTCTCTTTTGCTTCTCCTTCGTTTTCCCCTTCAGGTATGATAGTTCTGTGTTCTAAAAGGTGAAATAAATATTTTGATCTTGTCTATGCGATTGAATACCTTGTTATTTATTCGGGTTTTAATTCAGTTCTTGTGTTTCGCTATGAAAAATCACCGCCATGCAAATGTTAGCTACTTTCTTTTCTAATGTTCCCTACATCAACACCCCCGTCGAATGAGTTTCTTACAAATGAAATGTTTAACATTTTTATCACATTGTATTAACAAAGAGTAATCAAGGGAACCAAGATTCTATCGGAAATCAAAAGAATGTAATCCAGGGGAAAAGACCAGACATGGAAAACAGACAAACATATAAACAATAAACATAAAGTAACTAAATAATATATTCTAAGTAACTAAAATAAACGAGCAACTCGGACTTCACTAAAAACTGGGAGCATGGACCAGGTGCACCTGTAGGGTAGGCGTCTTCTTTTCTAGAAACAATTGCCAAGTTGCTCATGAAGTCCGGGGTAGAGGAAAGGAAAACTATGACACGTTGAACAAATCAGTTTTCATGGTGCAGATGGATACACCGTAACGATCCACGAGTTCAGAAAACTTCTGTAGTGATGACTTCAATCTTGTAGCAACATAATCATGTTCCAGAAGACTTAGTCTAATTGTAACAAGTCTAGCGCGATACAAAAAAGTCTAATACGTAGTTACGGCAAGCTCTGGCATAACGTATGAGTTGTGATATGAAAACTTCAGGTGCCGAAGGGACGTTGCCACAGATGAAAGGAAAGTTGACAATTCTGAACGAAAAGTCGTCACCTTTGTCGCAAAGGTTGGTCAATAGCTTTCCTTAACAATCTATTTCTACGTGTAGGTCAAGATATGAGGCTGACTTCACAGTGTCTGTAGTATCCTTTATCTCAAGTTCTTTTGGGTAGATGCGATGTATCAAATCCCCGATACTAGGATTGCATAACGATAATACGTCATCTATACAGCGGAAACTGAGATTAAAGGATCTAGCTAAACGATATTCTTTCTTTCGGATCAGATCAACTATAATGTCAGCCTCATAAGAGTGAAGGAGTAGGTCAGCAAGTAGAGGAGCACAATTTGTTTCCATTTGAATGCCGCTCGTTTGTTGAAAAATGCGTCCACCACACTGGATAAATATGTTGTCGATAAAAAATTCCAGCATTTTGAAAATATCTTCTGTATATTTGGAGGATGACTTGGAATTATATTTTACAAAGTATGAGGAATCTGTAACAATTAATTAATTTGCATTAACAGTTTAATTGAATTATAATAACAATTACATGTAACTAACTTGTAATGACATATACAATCATTACACACACATACACATCATAAAGTACGACTGTCATAATATCCTATATTACTCACATTCTTATTTATTCATTGTGTAGTGTTCAATAAAAAATGCACCTTAGTAATAATTATTGTATTATGATGTATATGTACATATTGTATCTTGTCTGACATGGGCCCATGATTGGTAAATAAAATAATGTCTAGACCAAATTTAAAAAATCTGTACATTGTACTACATGTATCTCCCTTAATATAAGCTTCCGCGGAACGCAACGCTGACATAAACATGATTTCTTTTAGCAGGCGGATGCAAGGACGGGTATGCCAGCGGCGGATCAAGAGTTTTACGTAAGGGGGGCCCCAAAAAAATTTCTTGACAGGATCATCGGTGGGGATCAAGAAATCATATTAAATAAATAATTTGATGGATTACAATTGAATCATACTTCTTTCTGAGTGTTTTTTTTCCAGGATTTAACACACACAATTTTTCAACAATTGTTAAAATTGCAATTTTCAATTTTCTAAGGGGGGCATGGGCCCCTCACCCCCTCCCCTCGGATCCACCACTGTGTGCTGCAATTAATCAGAACTATATATCGGCCGTTTCCGCTACACTAAAAAAAGTTTTTCTTTTGTATAACAAGAAAGGCTGAGGACTTCCGATCGGGCCCACACCGCATAAAATTGTGGGGCAGCTTTTTTTTTTATTTTCCATAAATTCCATACCCTCCACCAAATCTTTTACTAAAAATATTTATATCGCATTTCAAACTCCAGAGGATTATAATTTATACGGCAAAAATATGTCTGATGAATGGTACCCTGCCTGTCCTTTGTTTTCTGCGTACCCTGGCAAATTTAACTGTGTTTTCCACTTAACAATCATTTTTAGTTGATCCTAAAATTCAAGATTTTTTTCTTGGCCTAAAGAGAAAAGCGAAAGTAGAGTTGTCGTTCTTATCAGATCAGCATCAACGACAACTCTACTTTCATTTTGATTCAGGCTGACGACCGCTACGAATGTAATCTGCATATATGAAAGAAATAACACTGGTTTCAATGGTAATAAAAATAATATTTTCGAAGTGGAAGATACTTGGAACTAGCTATTAGAAAGGCCACTGCTGATTATTTATTCTTGGGTCTCAGTGTATCATTAAGAAGTTAACTATTTTCCAGACTGGAAAAAAAACAGGCCTTTTACATTTTTTATTTTGTCTGAAGTTAGAACAAAATTGAACTTTTCATTGCATTAAATCTATTTAACTAATGCAGCTTTAAAATTTCAGTTATTACTTGCAAAAAGGTATGGTAAATTTCCATGCCTAAAAAAATGTTCCCATTTGTATCACTGTATTGAAAACAAAGTTCTCTAAAATTATTTTTATCATAAACCTTACGATGGTAATTTGTACTGATGCACTTCAGCAACTTTTCAATGGATCATAATAACTTTGAAATTCTTAATTCATCGTCATTCAGTTTGACAACAATTTTCTGACCATGACCATGAAAATTTTTAAAATGGCTGAAAATCACATAAAAATTTCGAGTTGGTCCCTTATTTTCCTCTCCTAGAGAAAACTTGACAAATTTGTGGTTTCAAAGTTTACACTTAGTTCCTAGGTCAAGCACAACAAATTACTGAAAATGTGCTTCTCTCCGTCTTCTTGATCTAGCCATGCTGCGATACAGTGGGACCTGCAATATAGTGGGAACAGAGTATAGTGTATGATTTGAGAAAAGTAAAACTGCATCCTGAGGATGATGGACAATTCAATAGTTTTATAATCATTTATCACATATTTCATTGAAATAACGTAATTTTTGTACTTGCAATAAAAGGCATTGTTTTCTGTGAGGAATCTGCCCCCAGGGCAATATCTGCCCTCTTGTGTGCTTTACTGACGTCCCTTAAGTAGCCCTATTTTAAGAATCATGCAAAATCTGAAAAATGAAATACACCTAAGAAAAGGCTACATATTTTTATTTTTGTAATTAAGTTGTTTTATGGGCCTATATTATGAAATGTGTAATTATTCATTAAAAATCTGTGATAAACAGATTCAAACATGGCCTTTTTAATATTGCATGACTTTGTTATAAGCCCTTGATTGATATCGTCCTTTGAGCTTAAGCCCACAAGGCCAATATCAAGATTATGGACTGATGACAAAGGCAATATTTAATCTTAAAAGGCCATGTTTTAATCTATAAATATATATATATAAAAATAAAGAAGAATATTAGAATATTGGACACTCAAACTAGCAAATCCTAGATTTTTTGCCAATACAGTCGAACCTCAATGTGTCGAACTCGGATGAGTCGAAATCTCGGATAACTCGAACTAATTACAAAGTCCCAGCAAAACTCCCCTTACTCCAATACAATTTTACTTCGGATGACTCGAACTCGGATGAATCAAAACCTCGGATAACTCAAGGTAATTAATCAGTCCCCTCGATAGGACTTCTAGGTTAATTAACCCTGATGTCTTGAAGTTAACTAATTAGTCGGAAAACTGATTACTTTATTACAAACCATGATGGAAGTGTGTTTTACAACAATTAGCGTAGCTTTTAAAATTAATTTGTTGACACTTTATGTTTTGATTTATTTATTTAATTAATCTAAAATTGCGCGTGTTGTTTAAAGAAACGAATTTTATAAATAACACATTGGAATTTACACTAACAGTGATATCAAGGTAATTCATCAGTCCCCTCAATAGGACTTCTAGGTTAATTAACCCTGATGTCTTGAAGTCAACTAATTAGTCGGAAAACTGATTACTTTATTACAAACCATGATGGAAGTGTGTTTTAACAACAATTAGCATGGCTTTTAAAATTAATTTGTTGACACTTTATGTTTTGATTTATTTAATTAGTCTAAAATTGCGCATGTTGTTAAAAGAAACGAATTTTATTAATAACACATTGGAATTTACAGTAACAGTGATATCGGATATTTTGATATTTTGAATTTTTTTTAAAAAATACAGATGAATTGTAATGGTATGTGACTATACAATGAAACATCAAACAGACGATAGTAAGGGTATTTCAGCAAATACTTTCGTTTCCCTAGTGAATTTGAAATTTTATCGTAATATTGTAGAGCACATGGTTTGTCGATACTCCTGATTGGATTGTGAATGAAACAAAGCAGAATGTTATGAACTCTGACGTTTTGATATAGAAAAAATAAAAAGGAAATTTCACTAATGCTCCGTGCCGTTCAGTATTTCAAACGATATACAACATACAAAAAAATATCTTCCGATGTAAAACGCATAACATTACAAAGTACTGTGTATAGTGAAGTACATGTGCATGTACAAGCACAAGCAAAATAAATGATGTAAATACAGAAATAACCATGGACCAAACTACTAGTATTTCTGGTTTATCCTCACCCTCAGATTACTCAAACCTCGGATAACTTGAACATTTTTGCATGGACCCTTCAACATTTGGCAGTTTGACATCTCCTAAATCTACCTGTTCTCTATGATAAATATCATACAAAACAAAATTCAGCTTTCAATAGAATGTGTAAGTCTAGTTCTGGTTTCATTTACCCTTCTGGAATTCCTGATGAAGAACATTTTGAAATCTGAAGACCAATCGGTATTTTATTGTCTGCTTCCGGGATCTCGAAACCCTGCATTGCAAAGCAAAATATTCTAATCTATTCTTTTTTCAATACTTTTATCATGTAGAAATAGGTGGTAATTGTCATTTTGTATCGGTATTTTGACACCAAAAGATGTTTTGTTTTTAATACTGAACTTAACACAGTAGATGATAAATCACCATGCATTTAAATGGTAGATTAAAACCCATTGTTATGAAAACATGGAATCATGAGGAGACTTACATACCCTATATAAAATAACAAAATATATATATATTGTAACATTGGTTTCATATCAGATAAACATAGCACATCAATTTACACATTCAGTAATATTTAAATCCTGTAAATTTGTAGATATTCTGAAAATGGGATGCTTAAAATTAATTACTGTGGTATTTCTGACATGGCATAAAGAGGTTCTTGCAACAACTACTCATGGTAAGTATTTTTTTTATACATATAGAAATCATACTAAAATTATATGAGTGTTATCTGTTTGTTAATTTCATACAGTTGTATCCATAAATGAAATGCATGAAGGAAGATAATTATAGGTCAATGCCTGTAAAGGGAGATAATTTAACATCTTGGTAAAAGGTTTTCTGTGGTCTCACATACCACATACGGGTCAAATGGACACCCTCTTTGTAGTACCAAAAACACACTGGATTTAGTTCTATGCATTTTAAGTGCTTGATTTACGTGAATGCTGATCAAAAATAGTCAAAATAAAGCTGAATATGTGTACTTTAAAATCATACCTGTACTTTATTATAAAAATGTTTGAGTATTGTTTACAGAATAGAACAGAAAAGTGTATTTTTTTAGGGCCCTCAAGGGGAAAGACAATACAATTACAATTTTACATAAAATGTGTTAGTAATTTGCCTCCATGCTGTCAGTTTGCAGAAGAGGTAAAAATGTGGATTTTAAGAATTATTTAATCAAGTAAATTTTGTTAAAAAAATTTACAATCATTGTACCATTAGCATTATGATTTTCTGAGCTTTGCAGTGATATACAACTTAAAGATGTCATTTGTCCTCAGAATTCACAGAGAAACTTTGAAATTTACTTTTTTAACATGAAGTAATTGAAACTTCAGAAGTGGTTAGTAAAACCTATGTTGAAACCACAGGGTTTTGAGTTTTCACAAGTTTCATAATTCATTATGGAACCTTTTAACTTCCTCCCTTTCAAAATTAAATCTCTGGATTCGCTTAATTATTAAATGGCTTAAAAGTGAAACAGCATACATTGTATGCACTTATGGTTGATGACTGATTACAACTACCTGTTAAGCAGAACTTTGGATTTCCCTTGTAAATGATGGTGAAATTTCTATGGCAAATATCTCAGCTTCCCTTGCTGAGAATGATTTCAAATTTTATTTTTCAGCTTGACTTCAATGAATACCCCTAGTATGTTATTCTATGTAAGCAATTTCAATGGTTGCTATTGGGTGATATAAACTTTCTTTACATGTATATTGTATTTGGGTATAAATTGCTCAACAACTCATCTCTGTGGTTATTCCAGGGAGGTTTTCTGGGAGTTTGAAGGCTTCCCTTTTTTGTTTGAAAATTTGGTTAATTTCATGCAAAATTTATGGAAAAAATTAGCAAATACTAGCTTTAACCCCACTTTTCTCTTGAACTACCCTTTCCAACATCACTGGATTGGTGCCAGCTTTTAACTTCATGTTGTAAAATTTACAGTCCATTTGTAATAGCTCCTGAATTTACAGTACTTTCTTTCTGTTTACAGTTGGGTTCAATGAAAAAGACTGTGATGTATACAGACACTATCTTTATACAGAAGCAGATAAATTCATAGTTCATTGGAATGGAGACCCCTATCCAAAATTGTGTACCCTCAGATTCAATGTAATGAATGATGATTACAGATTATGTGCCCATGTTACAAGATTCCAGCTTGATTGTAATAATAATTTGAAGTTCTATTGGGGAGTTTCACAGAATATAAAGGTATAGTTTTAATGAATGAACCTAAATAGAAATGTATAGAAAAAGTCCTGAAGATCCTACAATTGTTGGGGAAACATGATCAGTTTTCAGTGGCTGATCCCAGGGAGGGGTGTTCTGGCAGTTGTAAGCCCCATTTATGTTGTAAATTTTGTTTATATTGAGCAAAATTTGTTGGGCAAAGATAAGCTTGATCAAAACCCCCCTTTTTTCATAAAATTCTGATTTTGCCCTCTGCATGTTGACAAAATTAACAGAAACACAGGGTCTTCTATTGTGGAATTCCAAAACATGCTGAAAAAACTCTTAAGACCCATAACCCATAATTTAATCAAAATATTCACTGAATCAGTTTGGCTGTGTACAATGCACATCTACACTTCATAACAATAGGTTATACTAAATATAAAGCATATCTGTTCAAGGGTACTTTCAGAGGAGTGAAGTCCACAAGCTGTTATGGACAAATAAATGCACGGCTACCATTATCATGTGCAAGCATTCCTATGCAGTGTGAGGCAAAAAAAAAGACAGGTTTCCAAAAAAGCATACACAGTGTTTTGTTACTGGGGAGTGTAATATAAGGATACATTTCCATAGCTTCATTTCATTTAAATGACTTTTTTTTTAGAGATACTCATGTCATGACAGCCTACCTATAACATATTGTAATGATAATGGTCTGGTCTATATGAGCATAGAACCTGAATATTACAACATTCGAGCAACTTCATCATTTCTACATATTGAAGTTTCTCCAACTTACATGGGCAGTAACTGGAAATCAAGTGATTCAAGTAGTTCAAGCTCATCAGGTTTGTAAAGGTCATGCAGTTCTCAACTTAAAGACAAGTATATTTCTATTAGCTGTGCAACATTCATGATGTCACAGGTAAAGGATCAAACACAGTAAGGAAGTGTCAGACTGGAAAATCTCAGACATCCTCAGGTAAGATTTCAACATCTCTAAATTAGCAAGCTTCTTTAAAGAACTTGAAATCTTACCCTTGGGTGTCTTGCTGTGTCTTGCACTCTCAGTGGTATAAGATTTTTAATATTTTCTTAATTGAAATGCAGTATGACAAGTGGAGCTTGATGCATGACAACACCATGATCTAAGCTAACCTTTTTATTCTTTAAGAGAATCTTTGGAAGTTTTTGAAGCTTTTGATCATGTAGGAGATCCTTGACTTGCTAACTTCTCCAATAGGGAGATAAAAAATAGTCGTACTTAGTAAAGCATTCTGCTAACGAGTATATTTTATTTACATGGTTTACGACAGAAGTTACATACTTTAATTACTGCTATCAGTCTAGTTAAGTGTCCTTCATCCACATATTGAAGATCATTCAACAATACTTTTAGCTTTTAATTAATTTTTTTAACATCAGAGCTTTTTTATACCCCAACACACAAAATGGTGAGGTATTATATTGTACACTCTGAAAAGTCGCATGTCCGTCAATCCCCCAAGGGTTTCCATGATAACTTGAGAACAGATCAACTATTTTGTCTTAAAATTAGCGCAATTGTATAGCACCAGAAAATAAAGTGTAAGACCAGTTTTCAGCAAATCCTGAAATGTGCTTTTCGAATTAGTCCATTTTGAACATTTTGCCATCCCCCTTTGTTCACCATTATGTGGTTTGGTACATGTATCACGATATTTTATTTATGCCCTATTTCCTGGTTGTGATACATGTAACTTTAACACCAGATAAAGAGCAGGCACTGGCATTTCACATATTTTGGCTTATTTGTTTTTGTTGTTAATAAAAACTATTGTTTCTAAAATTATACCAATAGATTGTATTTAAGTTTATACAACTACACTTTTTGTGGTCGTATAATATTATGATGCTGCCAAAGTTAATTTTTTGGTTTCCTTGTTATATCTTAAGTTTTAGTGAACCAAAATTTCACATTCAATTTTTACAATTGTTGGTTTTTTTCAAACTAAGTTGATTTTTTACTTAAGTAGCACTCTTTATAAAAATCAGGCAGGAGGTGATTCATGCATGTCAAAAACCAACCGAATATAGTTTTATTTCTTCTTCAGAAACCGTTGTAGATCACATAACCAGTCTTAGTTTTTCATTTGGGGGTTGCACTTTTGAGATAAAATTTACATAGATTGTACATGAAATTAGCACTTTGCAAGAGTTATCGTTCTTGATTTGGTTTGATTTGGTTGATTTTAGTGTAAAGTTAAAGTATAGTTTTCTCAAAAGTACTGATCTTAATACAGAA
Source organism: Perna viridis (assembly GCA_037379345.1). Lineage (NCBI taxonomy): Eukaryota > Metazoa > Mollusca > Bivalvia > Mytilida > Mytilidae > Perna > Perna viridis. The sequence continues at coordinate 35,403,939 of CM074514.1, read as the reverse complement.
ATGACTGCATCATGGAAGAAACACAAATTCTTGGATTCTTGAATTCTTGGTTTTGAAGTTTTCAGTATACACATCAATGGGAATCTACTATTCATTGGGAACCAAATTTCATGGTTTGACCTACCCACTAAAACCACGAAAGTTGGTACCCCACGAACAATAGTACTTTCACAGTATAGCATATGTTGACCAAAACAGAATCGTCTGATCTATGGGTTTTTCTACATCATGAATCACTTTACCACGGCAATGTCTGAATTTTATATGGAATGGTACTTAATTTAAATAAAAAGCTCTGCCGAATGCAGCATGATATGACCGCAGCCAGTTGAACATAGGGACTTACAGTTCATCAGCTGGTTTTGGTACAATATAGCACAATATTATGGAATTCATTGTAGGTGAAAAGTTCTGTTTTCAGTCATTAAAATGAAACAAAAAATATCGAAAAATTTTTGGCCCCTTTGATCGCTTGGGGAGAAATATTAAAAAATTGATTGAAAAATGCTAATATGGACTTCCATAAGGAATCTAATGAAAAAGAAATTTTCTAAAATGGACCAGAAATTAAAAAGTTAAATTTTGGAATGTAGCCCCTTTGGCCACTTTTAAGTCAAAAACCACAAGAAATATCTGCAATTTAATTGATGTAAGGAAAAATATTTTTCACAATTGGAAAAAAAATAATTTAAAAATAATTTTAAGGATGTGACCCCTTTTTGGCCCCCTTTAAACTGAAAAAGCTAAATGCTATTTTAATGCTGTAAGTTCAAAAGAGTACCTAAGGCACTGTAAAATGTTGGACATGCCTTCAAAGTGTTTTAAGAACCTCTGGAAAAAAAATTTGGCAGGGTTCCTCCTATACCCCGTTATTCCACCGGGATTTTTCATATTTAAAAAATATAAACTTTTGTGAGTAATTTTGTTCTGAAGAGTAACCTGTGTCTCCATACTAATTTTAGACATTTTTCTCTGACTGATTATATTTTACTGTAAAGGAGCAATTTACTAACTTTTTTGTGACTATGAAAGTGTAACAAAGAATTGAATTATCAAAGTGCATTTTCATATTGTGTTGGACAGGAACATATGTTAAATGAAGTACTGTGAAAGTATTATTGTTCGTGGGGAACAAATTTTCGTGATTTTTGTGGGTAGTCCAAACCATGAAATCTGGTTCCCAATGAATAGGAGATTCCCATTGAAGTCTATATTGAAAACTTCAAAAGCCATGAATTCAAGAATCCACGAACTTTTGTTTCTTCCCTAATCCACGAAAATTATTATCCATGAGTTAAAGTACCTTTACAATATCTAGCTTGGATTAATGTGTTGACATGCCTCACTATTCAGGGTTTGATATTTTGCAGTTTTATTATGCTGCACCTTGCAAAACATTTTACATCCTTCCCATTATTAATGCAATATTTTTTCTGAATCCCAAGTCTTGTTTTCGTAAAGTTATAATCCAAGCAAGGCAATTCTTAAATGTTCTTACAGACAAATGACAAAATTCTAGGAAAATATTAGAATATTGTTTGATAAAAGAAAAAAATATATTGGCAGTTATTTTTTGTTTTTTTCGTAGTTGGTGTTATAGCAGGCATAGTCATTGGGTTGGTTCTGATGTTTTTTCTGATAATTGTTTGTGCTATACGATACAAAAGGAACCAGGATTACCAGGGATCTACATATAACAATGCCAGATACTCTCACACAGCAACCCAGGGTGCTAATGTTCAAGTAGCTCTTCCTAACTCTAACCCACAAGGGCAATACCATCCTGTTCCTACCCAACAGAATCTACCACCTGGGCAGCAATATAAACCATTCCCTCAAGCTGGACAACAAAATCTGTACTATCCACCAGCTGAGCAACAGTATCCATCATATCCATCATGTGGACAACAATTTCCTGTTACAGGTCAACAGTATCCAACAACTGGGCAACCTTATCCATCTGCTCCCCCACCTGGGCAACAATTTCAAACTAGTGGACCATATCCTACTGGAGAACAATTTTCAGGTAGTAAGTATTTGTAAGGTACACATTTTGAAACAACAGTTTGTGGTCTTCAGGACATTGCACACACACACTACTACCTACCAGCTGTAGGTTTATATTGAGACTTTTTTTACTGAAGGCAGAATCATTTCATTATTTATTTTTATCGTATTTACTGTGAAAGTACCATTATTTGTGGGGTACCAATTTTTGTGGTTTTCATGGGTAGGCCAAACCACAAAATTTCGTTCCCAAGGAGAATCTGATTGATGTGTATACTGAAAAACTCAAAACCACATATTCAAGAATCCACAAACTTGTGTTTCTTCCCCACAAAAATTGGTATCCACAAATTAAAGTATTTTCACAGAAAGTCTTATGAAATGTATCACCAGTAACGTCACAGGGTCAATTTTAACACAGCTAGAAAATGCTATGCTTTGCTTAATTTATTTTAAAAGCATATTGAACTTGTACATTACATCAAATATATTGACTTGATTAGGATTTGAAAAATCATAAATTACAATTTTATACCTATATATGCTATTACAATGTACATGTGGAACTGTAACTTAACTTCAGCTTGCTTTTATCAATGTGTTTCTAATTAATGCTTTTGTTTTTGTTAGATCAAGCACCTTATATGCAGAATCCAAGTACAGGAGGAGCATGTTCTCCTTACAATACTCCTGGACATCAGGACAGCTCTGCTCCTCCTCCAAGTTACAGCACAATTATGGGGAAAATGTGATCTTCCTCATATTTGCTGAAAATCAAAGGACATTGGAAGGCCAGGTGGACTACCTAGTTGACTATACTTACAACAGTCCAATACCACTAGTCCTTTGCCCAAGCCTTAAAATAAATGTCAGTCTCTGTAAGAATCAGATAGTGGGTGAGATATGGTATAAAAAACACCATTTTGAATGTTTAATTTGATTACTTGCACAATCAAAATAAAGGAAAATGGAAACGATTTTCCATATCATTTTAGTAAATTGAGTTATATAACTTCTTTGAAATGCACTGAAAATGAACATTTCAAGGGCAGATAACTCTGTCAAAAATCACATTTTTCTGAGCAAATCCAGGGATAGAGAGATCAAATAATGGTCTTTTAAAATAAAATGAAATTATATTGTCAGATTGGTGGGTTTTTGACATGCATGTTTCTGATCGGTGTGTTTTTGACATGCATGTTTCTGATTTTTCTCATTTTTCCTGATTCTTACAAAAACTTACACTTAAAAAATTGACTCAGATTGGTGGAGTTTTTATTTGATTGAAATGAATGCTATTGTAGTGAGTGATTCAGTGACACATGATTTTCTTTGCATCAACATTGTTAAAGGACAATATGAGCTAGTGAAAAGTTTTGATGCTTGAGTTGAGTTCTGAAAATATTTGTCTCTGCATGTTCAAGCAAGACATTAAAATACAGTATTTCTTTTAATGGGCATGTGCATTATATTGCTTTTTTATCATAGGTAGTATGTTTTTTTTAGACAATCATTAGACTATCAGAAGGGTTAGGGCACTTGCTGATTTGAAAATAAATATCTTGGCATGGGTAAAATTGAAAGTAAATATTCCAGCCACAAAACATTTGCTGTAAAAAATAAATAAAAAATTCTGGTCTCCAGTCCTGATTCAAAAGTATAGATCATGTGCCAGGCCCCTTTACCTAATATTCCATCACTAACATTTTACCATTTTTGGACTTCTTTACTTTTAGGTCCATTCAGGAGCATAGTACATGGGACAATTATGCAGGTAAAAGTACCATTTTGATATGCATGTTTCAGATTTTTAGTTTTTTCTTTCCTGCTTTTACAAAAACTTTTTACTAAAGGGCCTAAATTAAAAAAATATATTTATTTACTGTGTCCTTACCTACTAAGGAGTTTGAGAATGGCAACTTTTTTTAATTTTTTAATTTTAAGGCTTAATCTTAATTATTAAGAATCTTTAATACTCTTTCTAGAAAATGATTTTAATGGGACATTTTCAAATGGTATATGATGAATGGCACATGGTCCTTTCTAATTCCAATCACCCCTACTTATAAAAAAGCCCTTTTTCTATTGACTTTTCTCCCTAGCCTGCCCTCCCTAGAAATCAAATGGTTGTTCCCTTGTACATCAGCTATACTTCAATGAATAATTCTCAAAATTTTTAACTTCATACTTTCTAGAATTAAATCTCTAAAACTACAAATATGTAAAATGTGTATCCTGTACTTTATTTTAAAAGAGAACAAACAAATGTGCAATGTTTTTTTAAAATAGAAAGTTGTTAAGTTTACTTCCCTGCCAACCATAAATGTGCTGTGGGACCCTATGCAAAGAAATGAATCATGATGCACTACATGTTTATTGATCTGAAGCAAAATTATCCATATTCTAAGCAAATTGATTTCTTTGAAATTGTATCATGAAGTGCCATACCTGGATTGATTTTTTGGGTTGTGACAGGAATCTTTTAAGAATACATGGGTAAAAAAGGGCCGCTTGATTCTGGTCAAATTCTTTTCCTATGTCAAATATTTAATTGGAATCAAAATTCAGAGCTGTATTGAGCTTAAATGGTATGTCCATACTTGCTCAAACTCTTCAGGGTAGACCTCTAGCTGATGTATGGACATAGCTAGCTGTGCTCAGTGAAGTATGTTATTAATATTGGTCTTTGTGTCTTTCATAGGTAAGGTGTCTTGTATTTAATATGTAGGGCAAGAAATCATTTTTTATTTTCAAAAGTATATTGCATTACTGACTTGATTGATATTTCTATACATTATTCAAGTCTTGTTTCTGTACGGTTTCTTTTTTCATGGTTGTATACTGTTTATTTATTTTATACTTTTAAGAATTTTGTTAGTAATATTCTTGCTTTGTCTTTATGTCTTTTTATTATATATTTGTAAAAAAGAAAGTCTAGAATTTTAATAATGATTTGTATTATATTTTGACATATTTTTTTCTCAATTTTCATGTCAGTACCTACCTTTTTGTAGATTTTTTTTATTATAAAACTGTATGCCTTTTAAATGTTTTTACATTAATTCTTCTTGTATAAAAGCCATTACACCAGGTTTGTTTAGAATAGTATGTAGCTTAAAATAGATATATGTCATTTTGTCTATATATATTTGCAGAATGAATACAATACTTATACATTTCTGGAAAATATAAAATTATTTTTTACTTCCTGTGAAACAGTCAGAACCTTTCTTGAAACCATGGTGATCTGACCTGTTTCTAAAGCTCTAACAAATTAATTTGGTATTTTCTGGCAATGTACATGTTGTAATTTTTCCACTAATATTCAAACAAGCACTATGATGTGAAGAGGCTCCTAGGAGCCTCTTGTTGTTAGTTATGATATTAATGATATTTTGGTGTAGATTGTTAATATGTGTTTTTAGTCTGATATTGACTATCATTCATATGCATTTGTTGTCAACTTCTGTATGTAGAATATTTAGAATGCTTCTAATTTATTTAATGTATTAGTAAAGTTTTACTATTTCTAATATAAGATTTGTGTAAACAAAATTGTCAATAAACTGTTCCATTGTTACCAATCCCCATTTTTCGTAGAGTAAAGGTTTTTAAGTCTATCACATATTTAGATGATATTTTCTTATAAAAAAAACATTGTATCCTTTACTATTTGTTTTTCTATTTCTAGACTGTCTTTTTAAAAAAAATTGCCTTTTTTACATTAACTGTACTATTACAGTGTTCACTCAAAGCTGGTTTAGTGAGAATTGCCAATCACATCAGTGGCTGATCAAGGGATCAAATGAATGGGGGCATTCCAAGCCCCAAATTTTCCCTCACATTCAGTGTTATGGCTTTCTGACTATTTTTAAGTAGCAGTCTTTGTAAAAATCAGACAGGAGGTGTTTCATGCATGTAAAAAAACCACCAAGTTCACTTCTATATCTTGTTAAGAAACAGTTATGGAACACTTAATCAGTCTTAGATTCACATTTGGTTATAGCACTTTTGAATAAAAAAAAATATATAGTGTGTGAAATTTGCTCATTGCGGGAGTTATCTTTCTTGATTTGGTTTGATTTGGTTGATTATAGTGGGAGATGAATGTATGATTTTCTCAAAAGTGCAGATCTGAATACACAAAGGACTATTGTTATGTGAAAATGTAGCATATGTTAACTAGACAATCATTGTTTTTTGTTTGATGGGTTTTTTCTACACCATGAATCACCTCTACCATAGGCTGTGTCTGATTTTTGGATGGACTGGTACCTAAATGTTTAAACATAAAATATACAGCCTTTAAAATTTGTTCAAGAATATTATAAATCTAGGGAAGTGCTGGTTCTAGGGGTTTCAAACCCTATCCATTATTGTTATAAATTGTGTTAATTTTGTGAAAATTATGGGTACAAATGAACAAATAATAGGTTTTGCCCTCTTTTTTTTCTAAGCCCTGTTTCAAAATCTCTGGATATTTGCCTGCTTACCCAATATTAGAATTGGATTTATTGAGAAAACAAACCAGTTCCTTAATACATGTACATTGAAATCATTTCAATTTCCGAATTTACTTAATTTAAAAAGTAAACTCATTTAATATATTTGAGCAAAGAACTGTGTAACTACTCTCTATTACATATTTACTATGTTTAAAAGCAAAATAAAACATAGTAAGAAAAAAAACATGGACTAATAAACAACATATACATATACAAATAAAAATATACGCATAGAGCACAGATGCTATCCTAAAGTTCAATAAAAATAACCAGTCATTGGCGACAGGATGTTGATGTTAGCAAGAGGAAAGATGCTGCACAAATCAACAGGTGTGTTACCACCTATTATGCTAAAACTTCATACCAAATTAAAAAATACATGTATATCAAATGAAGATATCCAAGTTTTGGCTGTTGAGAGTTTCTTGGAAAAAATTAATTAAATACATACACCTGGAAAAAACAGCTGCTGTACAATGGAATTCAGAAACCGAGCACAATTCTGCTTTAATCAAGGGGTGATGTTACATTAACACCCAAACTCGTAGCCTTTTTGAATAATTTCACTGTTGTCCATATCCTACTAAATTTTGTCAGCCAAGTCTTTTAAAAGCGAAATCAAGGAAATCAGGATTAGAACGGTAATCAACAAGAACATAATCCCAAGAGAAAGACTTAAAGACTAAACAAGGAAAATAATATGAAATAACCAAAATAAACACGCACGGAAACCCACGGCTGAAAACACTTACTATATACAAGGAGTTTTATATCAGCCTATCATTTTTGTAGCTTTTATATTTAGAAGTTCAGAACGATTTTTTAGATTCAAATATAAATGTGATAACAGGTTAAAATAATGAGATTTAATTTTCAGTAGTAAATTATATGCTGTCATCGATCATGCTTTTTCAGAATATATTTTGAAATATATTATGCGAGAATTCATTTGCATGTGTAGTCTCGCGGTTTTTATTCACTTGTAGATTTTTGCCATTTATAATTAGAGCTAAGGAGACTATTTTGACAACGGATGTTAACACTATACGTGTATATATCATTCTCCCAGAAAAAAACAACAAAAAACAAAAAAGTAACAATACATGGAGCAAGCGCAGATAATTCCTCATTAAAGAGGCAATATTTGTTAAAATTGTACAAACACGATAGGAAGGAAAGTTTCATGCAACGCACTTGAAAGTCACTAGAATGGGAGGCGCGCATCTTCTGCAAAGCATGCTTTATAAGATTCTATGCTAATTTGTACTGGATCAAATATTCAAGCGATCTATCATTCGATCTGCGTCCTTCGTCCGTCGTCCCAATGTTTTTTTTACAACTAGTTCAACTAGACAAACGGTCCACTTGGGGTTCCATTTGACAAAACAACATGAAGTCCAGCCTAATTTTTATTTAAGCTTCTGACCAAGATTGGGAGATCACCGGGAGGGGTGAGAGGCCGGGGTCCTCTACAAGCTATCCATTTATATGGCTCAAGAGTAAAGTGATTTAGCAGGAGGCTACGGCTGCTCAAAGCTGCCATTGCAACCTTTTGTGGAAACACAGTAGGCGGAGCATTAGAGCTACACGTAGATATTGTGGCTCCTCACGGTGCAAACATATATTCTCCATTGCAAGTTATGCACCGGGGGGGGGGGTTGATGTCAAATAAGATTTGTTTTCGCTCAAGCGCAAATTTTATTTATATAGCAACAACCGAAATCAATATTTTAATTGAAAACCTGCCGTTTTAAGATATTAGGAAAAAATCCTAAAAAATTAGGATTATTTTTATGATTAAATGGATAAGTCTAAACTGCAAAAAATTCGTGATGTAGGGTCAATGAACTTTTGCATGATTAATTAATAGTCCATGATCAAAGGTTAAGCGTTCAAAAGTTGACTTGTCAAAAAAGAATGTATTATTTTTCAAGGTCTTTTTATTTTTATCTCCGATATTTTTAATTAAATCACAGCTATTTCGTTTTGATGACAAGCTTTTTTGGGCATGCGATTTTCTATGGGATGGCCTTGCTTATGAACATATCATTTGACTAACATAGTTGCAAAACATTTTTATAAGTACCAAAACAGTAGGTTTCTGAGATTTAAAAACGGTATATACATTCATGCTTGTATTTTAAATGAATTTTGTAATGAGTGGCGCTTCGGCTTCATAAAAATCATTTGTGTTCACAAAACATGTGTAGCTATTTATTTTATTTCTTTATCTATTTTTGTCATTATATGGTTTAAAAAATTATTAATATGATTTTTCTTTATTTATAATTGTTTGAAATGTTTACATCTCAGTGAATTAGAAATATGAATGATTCTGACAAGAACATATTTCAGTAGTTTTTAAGTGTTAGTTTTTGTAAGAATCGGGCAAAACGTGATTCTACATATTTTTGATATTTTGTTTAAATGTTATAGTAAATAGAAATTAACATGAGGCTTTTCATGTAACCATTGTTCTTAGGGGATAAAAATGATATAATTCAAAATTAAGGGAGATAACAAGGAACTAAAACACACACACACGTACAAGATATACAAAACAGTTAGGTAGTCAAATGGGCACAAAGTGTGCCCCTTGTTGAAATTCTGCATGTTTTGTAAGTTTGTAAACAATATAGAAACTGCAACTTGTACTTAGAACTTTATGTACATTGTGTGCTGTCACAATTGTACGGGAATTTCATTCCGATTCAGCGGATTTCTTTTGTCAGATTACGACCGCCCTAAAGCCAGAACACTCGCGTAAAATATAATGGTTTTGATAATTATCTCGATTATGTTTTTTAATCTGCACAGTGTTGACAAAAAGTATCCCGAACCTAGTTTTTGTTTTAGACCACTTGGCATTACAAGAACAGCTGATAGCATTAGTAGTGCAATGGGTTTCATCCCGACCCGAAGGTCGCTAAATCAGTGTTATTTTTTGTACATATGTTTCAAAAATGTCATATTTTTTTACATTTCATGTTATTATGAAGAAACTCTTCTTTTTGTTGCGTCATAAGACATGTTCTATGTCAGGTACTCAGCTAACCAATAATACTACCTACATTCTGAAGAGTTTTTTTTAGCCCTCACCCCTTGTGTTTTCCTGATGGTGAGATAGCCAAATATTAAGGTTTATATTACCGCTTCACACACAATACTTATTTTCTGAATCTTTCATTCATGAGTCTAAAGGTCTAACGACGGTTTTTGACTTCTGAATCTTTCATGAGTCGAAAAGGGTAATAAAGACGGCTTTTCGAGTACATTTCTCAATGACTCTGAAGATGCCACTTAGAATGACAGACAAACGTCACAGAGGAATGTTCAGTTGCCTATAGTAACGTCAGTCGTCCAAGATCTTCTGAAAAGATGGGCGGACGCCTAACTAAAGGGTTAAACTGTTGTGGATGTTTTAAGTCAAGGAACAAAGTAGCACCGGAGGGAGCCGATGAGAGAGAAAGTCATGAAACAGACGAAGAAAGAATTATAAATAATCTTCAATCCCTGGGGCTGATAAAGACCAAACCTGGTGGGTCGACATTTAATGTGGTTGATAACGTTGACAGACCCATTAGGCCTCCCAGAATACTTCCAGCAATTGCTGGACCATCAAGACAAGCCAGGAATAGTATGTACTTTATTATTTTTATAAAGAAACAAGAATTTCTATTTGCATCTAAAATCTTGGTTCTTCGATCACAAAAAAAAAGATTTGAAAGCCATTTGAACTGGGAATTAATCAGTTTCACTCCTAATTAATAGTTAGCTGTCAATTTAGACTACACACTTTGCGATTCCGGTGTCACAAAACCTGAGATGTAAAAGTAGTCTGAGAATTAACATCTTCACTCATTGTGCCGTCATAATATCCAAAGATTCTGGCATTACCATGGTTCCAAGTTAAGTTGATTACCAGAATATGATTATTTTAAGGTTTATTAAGCACCCATTGTCTTATTACCAAAAAGAATAATTATTAATTTGGATGATGCACTATATAATTTCTAATTTACAGAATCTATCTACACACGAGAGGAACACATGATGATGGCTGAGATAAGAAGAGATGAGGTTCTGCTGGAAAGAGGTAATACAATTCTTGATATTTTATTAACGAACCACACACTTACATGTATAATGATTACGTATAAATTCATTAACCAATAGTACAAAGTTTATTCATTTGTAAACATGACTGACGAACAGACAATTTAAAAGAGAATTATTATACTAGATTGAAAATGAGCACGCCACTACTGTCAAATAACAACCAATGCATAATGAGGATGTACTTAGTTGGGATTTTTTAGACTCTTAATTATTCTTTCAATTTTTTTATACAGGAAGAATGGGCAGAACATATAACGACAGAAGGAGAGCTGTGCTTGCAAGGAGAGATCAGAAAATACTAAAACGTATCAGAAAAACCGAAGAAAAACTAAAGAAAGATGAAGAGAGAATGAAAGAACTGATAAAGGAATGTGCAGGGGAGTGTGGAGAGACATCAAGAAGTACTGAAATTTCCAATGGAGGATCAAAAGAAACAGAATTTATCTCCGAGAAGCCAGACGATCCCGAAGAAGATATTTGAACTGCTAACCCATCATATTATTCTGTGTTGTTACTATTTAATATTTTTTTGTTTCATAATTAAAGAGGTTTCATTGTAATTGTTGAAAAGTGTTTATTTGTTTTACCTGTAAGTAGTCTTAGGAGTTTTTTTTATAGTTTTTTTTTTTTTTGCATCATTTAATTATTTAACAAAAAATCTAGTACCAACTACCGGTATTATAGATTTTATTTATGGGGCGTTATTTTGAGTACCAAAAAATGAATATAATTTAACAGAACAAACCAAACAAAAAACAAACAAAAAACAAAACAAAAAAATAAATAAATAAAACCAAAGCAAAACAAAACAAAATCATCTACACCACCAACAACAACAAGCAGACAAAAAAACTAACAAATATAAATAAAAAAACAAAAAAAGTCTGCCAAATATATACATGAAACAAAAGCCAAAAAGAGTATGCCCGAAGCAGCGCTGAGCTTGTCGTAAAAGGCGACTTTATAGTGCCCAGAACCATGGCCGGTAGCGAGGGTGCTCTGTCCAAGGAGCAAATGGGTTGTGTGCCCTATGTGCCCTATGTGGTAGAATGGGGTATTCCTAGCATGCTCCATGCTTAGGTCATTAGGCCATAATACGGAAAACCTGACCGCCAACCACAGTGGTGCAACCTGTTGGGAATGATGCCACGTTTCTAGCACGTTAAAGAACTCTGCTGTAGTATTTGATATTGGAGTCTGAACATTTGCACGCCTCCACAGGAGGCTAATTTGCCCGATTCTATCCCCTTTCCCAGTTTCCAGGTGGTACGCAGCTAATAAGTGATACTATACCTACAATATACAGAGTTTTTTAAGCCTTCACACCTTATGTTTTCCTTGTGCTAGATAGCCAAAGATTTAGGTTTATATTACCGCTTCACATTCAATATTTGATTTCTGAATCTTTCATTCATGAGTCTAAAGGTCTAACGACGGTTTTTGACTTCTGAATCTGTCGTGAGTCTAAAAGGGCAATAAAGACGGCTTTTCGAGTACATTTCTCAATGACTCTAAAGATGACACTGAGAATGACAGACAAACGTCACAGAGGAATGTTCAGTTGCCTATAGTAACGTCAGCCGTCCAAGATCTTCTGAAAAGATGGGCGGACGCCTAACTAAAGGGTTAAACTGTTGTGGATGTTTTAAGTCAAGGAACAAAGTAGCACCGGATGGAGCCGATGAGAGAGAAAGTCATGAAACAGACGAGGAAAGAATTATAAATAATCTTCAATCCCTGGGGCTGATAAAGACCAAGCCTGGTGGGTCGACGTTTAATGTGGTTGATAACGATGACAGACCCATTAGGCCTCCCAGAATACTTCCAGCAATTGCTGGACCATCAAGACAAGCCAGGAATAGTATGTACTTATTATTTTTATAAAGAAACAAGAATTTCTATTTGCATCTAAAATCTTGGTTCTTCGATCACAAAAAAAAGATTTGAAAGCGTTTTGAACTGGGAATTAATCTTTTTTCATTACTAATTAACTGTCAATTTAGTCGACACACTTTACGATTCCGGAGCCACATAACTTGAAAAAGAAATCTTAGATTTATGCTTACTGTGACGTCATAATATCAAAAGAATTTTTTAGCATTACCATGGTTCCAACTTAAGTTGATCCCAGAATATGTATTTTTCAAGGTTTATTAAGCATCCCTTGTCTAATTACCAAAAAAAAATATATTAATTTGTATGACGCACTATATAATTTTTAATCAACAGAATCTATCTACACACGAGAGGAACACATGATGATGGCCGAGATAAGGAGAGATGAGGTTATGTTGGAAAGAGGTAATACAATTCTTGATATTTTATAAACTAACCATACACTTACATGTATAATGATTACGTATAATTCATTAACCAATAGTAAAGCATCTATGCATTGGTAAACATGACAGACGAACAGACAGGTTGAAAGGGAATACTCGATTGAAAATCAACATGCCACTTCTTTGAAATAATAATAAATGCATAATGAGGATGTACTTAGTAGGGATTTTTTTAGACTCTTCTTTCAATCCTTTTATACAGGAAGAATGGGCAGAACATATGAAGACAGAAGGAGAGCTGTGCTTGCAAGGAGAAATCTGAAAATACTAAAACGTATCAGAAAAACCGAGGAAAAACTAAAGAAAGATGAAGAAAGAATGAAAGAACTGATAAAGGAATATGCAGGTGAGTGTGGAGAGGCATCAAGAAGTACTGAAATTTCCAATGGAGGATCAAAAGAAACAGAATTTATCTCCGAGAAGCCAGACGATCCCGAAGAAGATATCTGAACTGCTAACCCATCATATTATTCTGTGTTGTTACTTTTTATTTTTTGTTTTGTTTCATAATTAAAGAGGTTTTATTGTAATCGTTGAAAAGTGTTTATTTTTTTTTACCTATAAGTAATTTTGGGAGTTTATTGTATGTATTTATTGTTTTTTTTTTTTTTTTTATATTTGTTTGTATCCTTTAATTATTTAATAAAAAATCTGGTGCCAACAACCGGTATTACAGATTTTATTTAGGGGCGTTATTTCGACATCCTAACAAGTCAGTGTTTTGAGTCCACCTTCGCTCACTCAAACCCCTGACATCACTCATTCATATTTCGCGGGTATCGAGTACCAAAAGTGAAAAAAAATAATACCGGTATAGCAGAACAAACCAAACAATAAAATATATATACAAAACAAAACAGACCAATAATAATCACCACCAACACCAACAACAACAACAACAACAACAAGCAGACAAACACAATAACAAATGATTACATATGTATAAATAAAAGTAAAAAAAAAAAGATCCGCCAAATATTTACAGGAAAAAAGCCAAAATATCTTGCCCCGTACGGGTCCGGTTGTTTTAAAGAATATGCCCGAAGCACCTCTAAGCTTGTCATAAAAGGCGACTAAATAGTGCTCTAAACTATCGCCGGGGGCTAGGGCGCTCTGCCCAAGGAGCAACTGGGTTATGTGTCCAATGTGGTGGAATGGCGTACTCCTGGCATGCTACTTGCTTGGGTCGTCAGACCATAATACGGAAAATCTGATCGAAATCACCGTGGTGCAACGTTAAAGAACTCTGCTGTAGTATTTGATATAGGTTTCGGAACCTTCCAGTGTCAACTAAAAATTTGTGGACCACATTATCCTTGTCCCATTACATTGTTCATTTCATCATCATTTCATGTTCATTATTTCATCCACTTCATGTTCATCGCCCGGAAATAGCTAAAATATTGTCGCTTGGGAGTAAAACACCAATAATCATTCAACCAAAATATTTTCAAATCAAATTCTTTTTCTTAGGTGCTTTGTGGATTTCATCTTTATTAGGAACTATCCAATCTTAGCATGTAGTGATAATCATAACTCACTTTTTTGTGAGTGTCCACAAATATTACAATTAACCGCATTTTTTTTTATGTCTTGCTTTCCTTATATTCAGTTATTTTTTTATTGCCAGTGTCTCCGCGTACACAACTTGAGCGTAAGAGGCTCCACGAACACAACTAAAATACTGCAATTTCATTAGTCAAGAACATTTTCTTATGTATGTTGAGTGTTACACCCGTGATAGTAGTATATAAGATCATGTATTGCTGATTTAGGGCCCGGCTATTCGGTAACCTCCGTGAACCACGCTCCATAAATTGGAATTATAAGTTTAAAATTCTTAAGGGTGCCGTGAAGGACTATGTAAGAAAAAGGGATAAAATAAGAACTTGAAGACATTTATTCACTGTCAGAGTGGGTAAAGGCTGTGAGGTCTTCAATTCCGAAACGTATGAAAGTTCTAAGAAAGTCAATGAGTGTCAAAGCTACATCAGTTTTCAAAGACCCTGATGTAGCAACAACATTTTCTACTATACATGACAGATGTGTTATTGTATCAGCAGACAAAGCTCAAAACAACATTGTTTTGTCTTCAAAACACATTATATCCAACGATTATTATCAGAAGTAGACGTAGAAAATAATAGCAGCAATAAGACTTATACTGCTACCACACTCTCCAAAGAAGAGATAGTGGAAAATCATAAATCTATACTATCCTCTTTCAGTCTCTCTGCCAAAGACGATGATTGTGATCTACCATCTATGTACTGGATTCCTTAACTACACAGGAATCCAAACAATCAACGCTACATAGCTGGATCTGCAAAATGTACTATCAAACCGTTTTCAAAACTTATAACTTCAACCCTGAAAAATTCGAAATATCTTCTGAAAACCCTCAATTTAAGATTATTTTCAGAATACAATAGTATTGAAACCAATAATATTTCAACTCTTTATACTTCTATTCCCAATACTTGGTTAAAATCCCGTCTCCAAAACATTATACATCGCTGTTACTCCGGAAAATACGGTACAGCTAGATACAGATATGTAGTACTTGGTAGAGATTCTTCATATTTTGGAAAAAGCGAATCCAAATCATCTTCCAAACATACAGGAGAAGATGTTGTCAAAATGCTGGAATTTTGTGTCGACAACATATTTGTGCAGTGTGGTGGGGCGTTTTTTTATTCGACAAACGGTCGGCATTCCAATGGGAACAAATTGTACTCCTCTACTCACTTCACTCTTATGAGGCTGATTTTATAGCTGATCTAACCCCAAAATGGAACATCGTTTAGCCAGATCCTTTGATCTCAGATTCCGCTATATAGATGACGTATTATCGTTAAACAATTCTAGTTTCGGGAATTTTATGCACCGCATCTATCCCAAAAGAACTTAAGATAAAGGATAATACAGACACTCATGTTAAGTCCGCCTCATATATTGACCTACACTTAGAGACCGATGGTAAAGGAAAACTATTGACCAAACTACAAGTCATCACTACAGAAGTTGTATGGTCGTCATCATCCATCTGCTCATGTGAGAACATATATGTTGAAAGCGTCGTAGTTTTCCTTTAATTCATCTTTCGTCTACCCTGGACTTGAATTTTAATGAGCAGCTTGGCGGGTGTTTCTAGAAAAGCAGAGAACGCATATCAGTGGCGGATCTAGAAAAAAAATTTGGATGGTCCCAAATGAACGTCAATTGGCTTGATTTTTTTTCACCCCCGAGTCATTGCAAAATTTGAGTTCCCACTAACGGAGTGTTGTATGAGTCATCTATAATATAGTATCATGATTTCAATATAAAACTACACATTTAACAACAAACGGCAGGTTTTAACTACTTTTCCTTTGATTTTTGCATTGTTCGTGTTTGCGTAAGGAATAACTAGTATAATTTTAAATAGTTTCCATAACACCAAAACAATTGAGTGCCTTAAATTCTTTCTTTAAAAAATTGTGTTTTGTTTTGTTTTCGGTTTGTTTGTTTTCTTTTTCTTTCTTTCTTTCTTTCTTTTTTTGGTGGGGGGGGGGGGGGTCTTTGTCATTTTTCGAGAGATTCTTTGCAAGCTGGTCGCGTTCGGAATGAAATAGTTCTTTAGAGGCAAGCATTTTTAAAGTCTACTATAGAAATCCCCGGTATTTCTGCTCATCACTGAGTTGTTGTTTGCAAGCAAATAGTACCAACACCATATATATAGCAGGAATCTGCATTGATTGTTAAAATAATTTAATATTTTTTTAAAGTGTGGCTATGAATGGATAAGCGTCCTTGACATCTGTTAAATTCTAAAATTGTGACTTTTTCGGCTATTTTAAATACTAACACGACATCCTGTTCTTACTTGCTTTTGGAACCTTGATGACCTTAAAGTAACTGTCATAAAAATCATGTCATATTTTATTTTTGAGAGTTAAATACCAGGTAAACTATATTGATTTTGACACCTCGGGATATTGCAATCCAATCAAGTTTGATTAAATAATTAAATAATTATCACAGTATGGTGTCATCCTGGTTTGCCCACTGTTTCTGAATTGTAGTTATATATTTACCTGTATTTTACCTGTAAAATCTTGTAAAAAATCCTATAATTTACTATTGAATGAAGTGAAATATAAACATTTTAATAATAAATCTTTTGCAGACTCTTTAGAAATATGCTCGATTTTAATTTGTAAAATTTATACAATTTTGATGAAATACCTTAAAAATCCTAAAGTATGATTTTGATGAAATATTTTTGAATATGTTCTTGTTTTATTATGATCTATATATATTGTAGTGCTTCATATATTTTGTTTTTAACATATGTATCTTTAATTTTGTTTCCATAATATAAATATGCATTATATGTGCTATTATATGTCTGATATGCAATATATTAGTAAAGATTACTTTCAATGTTGTTGCAGTCAAAATCAATTGTTAAAATTAATTGTAATTGACTTCAAATGAATTAAATATTAAAGTATATAAAGATATGTTATTCATCTTTTATATATATATATATATTTATACATTAATAATAAACTATACAGTTAAACAAAAAATCCTCTATATACATATACAAAGAAACAAACATATATAACACCTTTCTATTTAGAACAGACTATAAAATTTTATGGTCAGTAAACCCTTTGTCTTTTTTGTTTATTTAACTAATTGGTAATTGGTATAATTAAATGTGGGCAAACCAGGATTAAACCCACAGTATTTTGGGAAAATGACTTGACCACCCCCCCGGATCCGCCATGCAGGCTAAAAACCACTAATTCCACTTCCCATAGGCTTCTATGCTAATTTCACAATATTCAATGGCTTCTCTGGACTTTTCCTTAACTTTAACCTGCAGAGGACTATATATCAGCATGATTCTACATATGTCAGCTCACAATCCTCAGAATGGCATGTGGGGTTAGCAGACTTGCAGTGCAGTACTGGTCACCGGAAGTGAAGTGTCTATAAATAGCATTGGAAATCCCAGTGTTTTCACAAGATAGGGGTATATTTAGAAATCATTATGGAGATTAGGCTTCACATCACAAGAAGCAAAATGCACCTATAAAATGTACAGAAATGTTTTTCCTTTCAGAAACTGTTTAAATTTTTTAAATGAGATGAGAACTTTTTTCACAGCACTATGAGGAATAGGGGTAATTTCTGCGTAGGACTATTTTTGCGTACGTTCCAAATGCTCATTGGTTGAATTGGTGGTCTTTAACCTGCACTAGCTACCCTAATCCTTAAAGGGATTATAACTACATTTTACCCTATCGGTGCACCTAGTCCATCCTCCCAGTTTTTAGTGGAGTCCGAATTGCCCATTTACTTTAGTTGCTTTGTACGTATTATTTTGGTTATTTCATATTCTTTGTTGTGTATGTCTGTTTTCCATGTCTGGTCTTTGTCCGTGGATTACATTCTTTTGATTTCCACTAGAACCATTACTATTTCCCCCCAGGGATTCAGGCGCATTGCCAATCTGTCTGACACGTAAATGTTCAGTATTCTGACACACATTCGCATCTTATTACAGTTTTTAAATATCTGATATCATATGGAATTTTTTTATTTTGAAAATTTATTTGAACACATTCCAGACCCATCGAAAGCTGACCTACATGTAGCTACTGAAAATTCATTCGGTCCAGTAGAAAATTTTGATTTCTGTAGTTACCCATATACATATGATATAGGAGAAAAGATGATAAAATTTCAAAATTAAGGATTCGGTTCGGTGACCCCAGAATGACTTTCGATGGGTCTTATTTATTTTTATCGCTTTCATCTGTTACTTGACATCTCTTGTCGCTAAATACTGAGACAGGTAGAATCCTGAAAACTGCCTGTTTCATTCCCTTGCACATATAAACCCCCAATATATAATTGACCCCTGAATTAATGAAAAAGAAACGCATTTACCTGTTAATGTAGGCGGTGTAGAAATAGTGTGGTAAGTTTTGAAAATAAAAAGCTTCGCTGAGTGCAAATTGTTATGATAACACATTACAAAGGGTCAGGCAAAACCGACAAATTTTGCAAATGACTGACGATTCTCACAATTTTCCAATATAGGTAAAACAAAATTGTCAACCCTTATATTTTATAAATTATAGTCTGCGTGGTTTTATTGGTGTATAATTAATAAACATCCTGTCTCCTAATTGTTAATTGGAAATTAACTTACCGTATGGTGGTCAAAACACAAAATATCTCAAGCGCTGAATCCCTAGAGGGATCATTAAATTTATAGGTGTTCTTCAATATTAACCAATGTGCAGCCACCTGTGACTGTGATTTACCTTTAACTGATTAGTAGATTGCATAATTAAATTGACAGTACATATGCAGCATCATTGTGTATACAAATTTATTGAAGTGACTTGGAGATTTTTCATACATTAATTATTTGACTTAATTAAGAAAAAGATTGACAAATCCATCATTTTCCTGCCTATGGTACACGAATGCACAGGGTGCTGAAACTACCAATCAGTCTTAGTTTGTAATTATTAATTTATCAATTGAACTTTTTTACCACAGAAGTCAACAACCCATTTAAATCAAAATACAGAATGTATTCATGATTTTTTATATATAATCAATGATTTTTTTTTCATCACGCAGAAGTTTTCGGCTGTTTGCCAATGTGATGAAAAAGTCTAAGAGATACTATGTTTTGTTTACATGTTAGAACATTCCAGTGTGGTCAAAATCGAACTTGTTTACTCCTTCAGATATTTTGTAAAAGACAGAGTATTGTGGTGAAATAAAATTTCTGGACCCTTGATGTGCACACAATATTATTGTGCATATCTATAAGTTATATAAACTCCATGTTTTGACACGCTTCAACATAGACTTAAAATTTTGTTATGGACACAACAACTATTTTGAGCACATTATTACTGGTGCACAAAATTTGAAATTCAGTTCAAGTTCGTAAGAAGTTCTGTTTTAAGGATGCTCATCAAACACATTTGTTTCTGATCCCCAATGCGTCTTTAAAACATCATACTGACACTTGAGAAACTTTCATCAAGCAAAACAGTACATAATGACTTAATGAAGCTTTAGAAATAGTTTAAAAAAAATGCAGCGTAGGCATCTCAAAGATGTCCATGATATTTGATTGGAATTACTCAGACTTTTTCAAAACCCTGCTTTCTATGCCAAACCTGGAACTATTTTACCAATAATTTTACAAATATCTGGAATGTTCATTGCCGGCTCTAACTGATGAAAATATCCTAATCAAACTCTACAAAAATGATGAATGACATGGTCTACTTCTTATAAAAGGAAATTAGTACTTCATGTTTCACTCACACCTAAGGCCAATGCCTCCCTCATATTAATACCCCCTTAACCTGATTATAATTCAAATTCTCAAAACCTTATTACATGTATTTACTCCTGCTACTATAATGACTGCACCAAATAATGGTATAGAAAGCTCTGAGTGTTTGAAAAAGTGGAAGTAAATAGAAAAGTATTAATGGTTGATTTTTAATTTATTTTATTTCAATTTGGCAAAAAAGTCTAGAATCAGCAGTAAAAGCTAGGGTGGTTGGTTCAGGTGACTGGAAACACACTTTTTTTGGCCAAACAATAAGAAAGACTGAATGTCCTGAATGCAAGGCTTCTACACATTGGAAATGTAGTCATTTACCTTTAAGAGAAAGGGTAATTTTGATGTGAATGGGTCAAACTTTTAAAATAATAGATGACTTTCACGTTTGCCATTTATGTGAAATCTGGTGGAAACGTATATGGTTTTATATTGGACAAAGAAAGGATATTGGTTTGAAAGCAAATAAGAACAGTTTAACATGTAGCGATGTGGAAATACATTGTATGTCTCTAAACAGAAAAAATATCTGAAATGAACTATCATTTATGTATTATTTATGAATTCTTAGTATGTGTTTTAGTGGTCGATTAAAAAATTTGTTCCATTGGCTCCCATTGCAAAGTCTACGATCTTACGCCTGTTGACCCCAGTTTACCTTAATATAAATAAAGAAATTTTCCCGAATGGAAGTGTATGTGAAAGTAGGCTTTATTCAACATCAAACCTTGATTAGCCTAAATAATAAGTGTTTGTGATTTAACAAGGGTTGTCCAGAGATTTTGAACATGTAGAAAGTAAAGCATAAATCAACAGTTGGTGAAAATCTTCAAGATTGCACATTATCCACTGAAATTCCAAAGGGTAAAAGCAGTGATTTGGTCATTAATTTCACAGTTTGAATATACAGATTAAACAGTAATATTGTGATTTTGAATTTGTAGGCACTGTGAGCATGGAATACATAGCCCTTCCATTAGTTATTGTAATGTTTTTGACATGGCACAATGAGGTTCTGGCAACAATTCCTACAAGTAAGTAATATATTGTGATTGAGTGAAATCTATCTTAACCATAACTGTGTTGGGTTAACCTCAAATCCTTACTCAACTCAAAATCACATGAAATTAAAGAATTGAGGTAAAAATCAGGGATTTGAGGATTATACCAATTTGAGATTTTTTATGAAACCTAGGCCTGATCTATTGCAATAAAGAACTATTTGACAGATGTTAAAACTTGTTCAAAATCCATTGATATAAGAGGACTTCAGAAAATAGACAGTATCACGTTACCAGTATTCATGAGTATTGTAGAGACAAGTTTTTTTATACTACAAGTACATACAAAGTACTATGAAACTTGAAAATGCAGGTTTTTTTCAGTAAGTGCTAAATGCTTTGTAGTGTACAAAAAAAAATTGATTCAGTGATAATGGTTGGTGGAGGAAATGTGTGTGTGTGGGGGGGGGGGGGGGGGAGGGAAGATTGTGTAAGGCAAAAATCGACTTGCATAAAGCTGAAAGGCATCCAGTAACCATTTAAATATGGTCAGAGGGGCCCAATCAAGGAATGTAGCATTACTTTCAATAAATTTATCAAACATTCATAGAAATCTTTGTGGTGACTCAAATTCACCATCTCAAGTTATCACTTGCTTTTTATACATGTAGATAAGCACTTTATGGTGATTATTTTATCCCCTATGATATGAAGGGGTAAACAAATGACATGCAGGTACATGTATATTGCATTTGCCAATTGATCTATCCTAAATCTATTATTTAAGATTGATTATTGTGATACATGTACTGATATTTCAGTTCTAATATAACAGAAACAGTCTTTCTCTTAAAGATGTCCACCATATCAGTAGCACATGCTTTAAATTTTCAATTAACCCATAATTGATTTTCATAATAAGCTATAGCCTTTGGAATCAGAACTGCTTGGCTATTTCTGCCACTTTGAAAAAATGTGTAACAAGAAAAACTGAATAGTTCTAATTGTAGTCTTCATCGCAATTCAAAGCCAGGATGGAAAATGAACTTGTATCTATTCACCTTGAAAGGAAGCTCATGGCAGACGATGGCAGACCATCTTTTTATAAATCTAAGTACAAATTAAATCCACCAGAATGAAGCCACATTTTTATTCAATTGAAATTCACTTCACAATCATTTGATGTATGATTGTACATGTAATTGAATAAATATATTTGATTACTGTACAATGTGGATTTTCAAATAAAAATTTTATAACTCTGTCTTCTGCTAAAAAAAGAATATTTTTTTTGCATGGGGTGAAAAAAGAAATTCTAAACTCGACATGAAAACCTGCCTCTGCTATAGAAGAAAATGGTCTGTCATTCTCATGGGATGATGTGAAATGGAAATCCTTAAGCTCCACACAGCAGCAGAATTTTGTTTCCTCTCTTACTAACTGCTGCAGATAGGCCTTTTGAAATTATAGAGCGTTATACATAGCATGTGTGTTGTTTGACAATTGGATATCATCGCATAAAATCATTCACAATCAACCAATTTTAAGTAAGAATCAGGCAATGGGTGGCACATCATTTTCCTCAATATAGTCATTTTTGCTGAAAATATATTCAGGACATCTAGAAAACAACCAAAAAGCTATTTAAGTGTGGGAAAATTTTCCCGCCATTTTTCCGTAGTGCATTTCACTGTTTTTGACCTATCAATATCTTAAAAAGGCAAATTTTACAAATACTTTGATGATTATTTCTGGTGGTTATCAGGTATAATTAATTTTTTAATGCAATATAATCTCTGCGTTTTTTTCCCTTCATGTGCCACACCTCATATACATTTTGCCCTATTCTTAAATGGATAAGTACTTAGTGTCTGAAAGAGGTCCAGTTTAGACAAACATCACTTTATTATTTGATACTGTCTGTTTTAATGTAAAAATATGTGTTTGTCTGTTTGTATTTATGTCTCCTTTTGTCCACCAGTAGTTTCCAAAAAAACAATAATTTGATAAAGATGAGGGATTTTTTTTTTACTTTTGCACAAATAGAAGAAGGGGCGATAAAGGGTCTTATTGGCCTAAAATTCAGCTGAAAATTAATTATACAATTTTGAATGAATTAATTGTGGATTTGGAGACTTGTATCTAACACAAATGAGAAAACATAAAGATTTCTGATAATTTTTCCATTGAAAGGACAGAAAAATTGCTTGAAGTTTACCAGAATTCAGATATTCTGTCAAATTTTGTACTATTTTGTCACTTTCTGATCATTATTTGGTAAGGAAATGGTGTCCACACTGAAGATATATCTTCCCGTTCAGTGAATACATTCATTATTAAATAGTTTATCATATGTAAAGATATAAAGTTGTATTTTGGTGTGGACATAGTATTCTGGATGTAAATATGTCAAAAAACACCCAACAAGTTTTACAATTCTAAGCAGTTCTTGCCAAACGACATAAAATTGTGGCACCATTATGACATTGTTGCAATGAACTAATGTCACCAAATATTATTTTTCCTTATGTTTATATATTTTACTATGTTATGAACAACTTTTATGTTATTACAACGAAGTTGATACTTACTGGCAATATTCATAGCTTAATGCCCCTACACCTTTGTCAAAAAGGCAAAAAGCAATTTATAAAACAATTTTTTACTTTCTGTTCAACAGTTGGATTCAATAAAAAAGACTGTGATGTATACAGACACTATCTTTATACAGAAGCAGATAAATTCATAGTTGAGTGGAATGGAGATACCTATCCAAAATACTGTACCCTCAGATTCAAAGTAATGAAAGAGGACTACAAATTATGTGCAAATGTTAAAAGGTTCCAGTTTGACTGTTTTAATGATTTGAAGTTCTATTGGGGAGTTTCTATGAATGTGAAGGTATGTTTGTTTGTACAAGTGTGTTGAAAAAGAAAAAAGAATTTAATCAAGAAAGATTAAGAAATAATTCATGGAGGGGGTAGATTTGTACTCATTTTAAGATTGGTACAGCTTTTATATTCGATTATTTAACACTGAGTGACGGCGAGGTGTTAAATAAGAGTATAAGTGCCACACCCATGTTAAAATGAGTACAAATCTACCCCCGAAAGGATTTATTTCTTTTCTAATATGACAAATACAGTAATTTTTTTGACAAAAAAATTCCCTAAGCGTAGCCAAAATAACGGCTGTTCCGTTTAACCTCCCCCATATGGAAGTTCGATTATTAAGAAATAAATCACTTATCCAAGTAAACTATCTATTGAATAAATATCAGTATCAGTATAGTATTAGATAACCTCTCAGCCGTTAAATCATCGCATAAACATTTTTAAATGAGTATTTTGTCTCAAAGCGACATGGAAAGAAAAGAGACAGTGCACAGGTGCTAAAGGCGGGGTTGTACCGACATATACTGTTTGACGATATGAAGACGTCATATTAGAATTAGTATTAATCATACCCCCACTGATTAAAGTGCGGGCTATATTTCAATCAGCTTGTCAGTCCATCTGTTGGTCCTTCTGTTACATTTTTCCTGTAACTGATTTCTCTGTTTCTGTTGGAGAGAATGCTTAGATATTTGGTATACTGCTTTTGCATGCAGATTTGCACCATGTCTCTGCTTTCCATTTAGAGTAGGTCTTAATTTGACAGAAATGGCTGAGCTGGGATATGTGTTGCACAACCTAGCGTGCAACATGTTGTTTCAATGTTAATGTGTTAAAAATGAAAAATTAATTACATTAAAAATATTTAGCGTTATACTTTTGAAGATAGCCTAACACACATAAGTATCAGCCAAAAAAAATGATATTTATAAATATCACTGAATAAGATAACAATGCATTGATAAAGATGGACATTATTATAATGAAGGATCGAAATTGACAGACATTATCAACATTGGCAAGAAGAATAAAAACGCATGGAGGCAGAAGGTCATTTATAAATAGCCACAAAAAGTAACAAGCATCAAATGGAGGGACATTTATTATTATCTGCAAAAACATAACAAACCATCAAAATCATGAAAACGGAAGAACATTTCAGAGGTATCAAATTCGGAGCCAAAATGTGAAAACAGGTTACAGAGATGATTGACGTACACAACATATGTGAACATCATCATCTATTATTTTGATGCCCCAGTTTGTATAGTGTTAGGGGTTTATTTGTTACATGTTCAGTTTCTGAAAATATAACTATGAAAAGATCAATTTTGTCAGAAAGTTGTATGCACTACTGAAAAGCAACTGCAGTTAAAAAAATGAATTCAAGTGAAATACATATATTTTAAATACATTGTTACGATTGTTCAAAAATTTATAAACTCTCATGTTTTTTAATGATTTTTGTTTTTGTTTTTAGTAACTTTTTTGTTGGCTTACATTTCAGAGGTATTCTTGTGGTGACAGTCTTCCAATACAGTACTGTGATGATGATGGCCTGATTTTTATGCACATAGAACCTCAATACAAAGACATTCGAACAACTTCCTCATCTCTCCGAATTGAAGTTTCTCCAGTTTATATAGGGAATGATTCAAGTTCGTCTAGCTCATCAGGTTGATAAATTTTATTGCTGTCACCATTAGTGTCAGAGACATTAGATTTTACTCTCCTGGATCAAATTAGATTGATTAATTTATTGTTGGGGTTTAACACCCGAGCAACAATATTTCAGCTATATTCATGCGATGGATCAAATTAGAAATAGAAGCTAACATTTTCACACTATCATTGTTCAAAATCCAGAATAATTCTTGTATATATACATGTATCACAAGGGCAGTACTGCTTATTACTTTGTCTGCTTTTACATTATGTAAGCACCGTGACTTCTCCAAAACCATTCAGTGGCTTTTGTTGAAACAGTATAGGAAGTTAAGTCATCATACATGTATGTAGATATGCATTAAGTCAGATTATTACTGATGAATGCAACATATTAAGTAGCTGTCTTAATTAGAATCATGCAAAATCTGAAAAATGTGATACGCCCCAAAAAAGGCTACATATTTTTATTTTTATAATGAAATTGTTTTATGGGTCTATACTATGAAATGTGTAATTATTCGTTCAAATCTGCCTGCTCTTAGGAGATAATCAACATTGAAAATCCAATAGATTCTATTATATTTGAGTGTCATTTACAGAGATATCTCCCTTAATTGGTTCCGGGTTTATAGTTATTACGCTTAACTTTTCCTACAGTATTTACGGTACGAAGTTGGTACTTTGCAAAAAGATTATATATGGATTGAAGATGTGCATATTATCAGGGTTTTAATTTTTATCAATATTTGACATTTTTATGGATAGTTAAACATTTTGTCACCATTTTGAGTGAATGGGGTGCATGTCTATTCAGGATAACTCCTCCTACAGTATTTAGGTTAGGAAGTTGATACTTTGCAGAATGATTATATATAGATTGGAGATGTGTATATTATCAGGGTTTTGATTTATATCAATATTCAACATTTTCATGGATAGTTAGACTTAGTCATTTTGTCACCATTTTGAGGAAATAGGTGCATGTCTATTCTGGATAACTCCTCCCACAGATAAGTAAATAATTTTGAATAATCATGAAGAATATAAACATTAAGTGGAAGATCCTACACACAACAGTGGATCTACATTAGATTTAGTGTTTGTTCCTGTAGACCAATGCTATCAAATCAGGACATTTTCAACTTCTTTCTCTGATAATAAAATTGTTGCCATTCTAAAGAATTTAAGCTTGTAAATTTAAATTGACTTTTATATATGTCAGAAAATACATGCGGGGGCATCAAATGTGTCTCTAAGACACTACAATCTTCTCATGAATGAATTTTGACAACCAAACACTATGCAGTAGCTGTTTTAAAATGGAGTGCAGGGGCATCCCTTTGTCTAGTTTTGATAATGATTAGAATATAAGTTTTCTGCTGCATGCTATCTTGTTGGTCCATTGAGTCAAAAAACTTCAACAGAAATTAAACTCTAGACTAATTAGTCTTTGACATGTTTGATTGTCAACCGTATTTATAAATTATTGACTCATGAATTGGGTCATAAAGAAAATGTCTAATTGCAAATTTTAAAATTTGTCAAAAGTTTAATTAAATTCCAAATTCTGGTCTGTTAGAAGCTTAAATGTTGTGTCTATACTTGCCTGAACTGTTAAATGTACAACTTCTTTGGTCATATCATGCTGCATCATTTATCATTTTATTCATGTTTTAATTATGTTGTTTCCATTTGATTTTTAGGTGGGATTATAGCAGGCATTGTAGTGTGTGTTTTGCTTTTTATGATCATATGCTGTGCTGTGCGTTATAAGAGGAAGATGGCTCAGAAAGAAGCATGTAATGATTTAAGATATTTAGGATCAGCAGCTGGGAGACAGGATGGCAGTGAACAATTAGCACCTAACAACACCAATCAACAAGGCCGGTACTCTCCAGTACCTACTCAACAGAATCAACCACCTGGGCAACAATTTTCATCATATCTACCTTATGGGCAACAGTCTCTGGCAGGTCCACCAGTTGGTCAACAATATCCAGCTGCTCAACCACCTGGACAAGGATATCCTATGAGTGGGCAACCTGCTCCATCTGCTCCACCTCTTGAGCAACAATATCAGTCGTATGGGCAGTATCCTGTTGGGCAACAATTATCAGGTACATGTAGTAATTTTATTTTATACCCAAACCTTTTAAGCCATTACCCTGTAGATTTATGGTCTTTATGCCAGCCAACTTATCATGCTTCAGGTAAAGTTTATTTTGATTAGGTTTAGTACTAGTCTCAGACATTATTTTCTTCTCTTTTAAAAATGAAGTCAACTTTTTCACAAATCTAGATTTTTCCATTTCATTAATTTTTTTACTGTATATTTACTTTCTTTTTCATGAATATCTTTTTTTTGTAGCCCAAAATACCCCAGAGATAACTTGAATTCTCTCATATTAGGCCAGTGACCCATTCTTGTGACATGAAATAGGTGATTTCAAATATTACAATGGGACAACTGTATGAATGATACATTATTTTCACACAGGAAAATGGGCCATTGACTCATGCCTCCCCCATATTTTTTGGTCATTATTGCATTTTTTGGGCCAATGGCCCATTACACCCTCTCAAAGTGATTCAAAGAAACAGGCTTTATCTTTAATCAGTTCATTCCATTCCACTTTAAATTGAAAGAAGTAGAACTGAATTTATAGGAGCTGGAATTGTGACTTTCAATGTTCCTTTTTCATATTCCTGACTTTAGCTGCATTTTTTAAGATTTTAAGCGAAGGGGAGTAACTCTTTACAAATATGTCATCCAAAAGACTGGTTTATTGTCTAATTGGAGCAATGGACAGCAGTAGACTTCAAATTCAAATATTCAATTTATTAGAGCCACGGTAAGTACTTGGATAATTTTAAACAACTTATTTCAAACCATTCAGGTACTTACCGAAGTGAAATAGTTTAAATTTCCAAGAAAAATGTTTACCGTTTTCCCTTTCTGGTTATTGGGTGTTGATGGGTTACTTCCCTTTAAAAAATTTGCTAAAATGGCTTGCGCACTGTAAATATGAAAATGGACTATCGATCACTACTATCACTGACATCATGCAAGTGGGCATTACTTTCTCAAATCATGGCAGTAACAGTGAACACCCACCAATAATCAAAATAAATTTAAAGGACTGTAACCAATCAAGTTTTTTGTTGGCTTTGTAAAATCGTGTCTGTAGAATTATGGTGTAATATTTCTTTTAACAAGAAATGGTTATGATCTGAATGATCGAAAAGGGCTCCAAAAACTGGCCTCATCTGTGACTCCAAAGAGACTCAACAACTAAATATTTGGATTCTGCATATCATTCAATTGAAGCATTTTGAAATTTTGGGGGGAAAATCAGTTGCCATGGCGACAGCAACATTTGAATCTTCTTAAGACATAAAATTTGCACTATAAATATCATTTTTACCCCACAGAAAATTTCATCCAAATAAGAGGATTTTGAAAATTTGGCAGGAAGATCAGTTGTCATGGCAGCAGCAGCTTTTTAATATTCTCAAAACATAGAGTCACGTCAAGGTCCGGGTGTTAAAAGAATAGGCCTGCAGCAGCGCTAAGCTTGTCGTAAAAGGTGACTAAATAGTGCTCAGAACCCTAGCCGGGGGCTAGGGCGCTCCGCCCACAGAGCAACTGGGATGTGTGCCACAGGTGGTGGAATGGGGTACCTCTGGTGTGTTACATGCTGGGGTTGTCAGGCTATAATACGGAAAACCTGACCGCAAACCATAGTGGTGCACTGTGTTGGGGAAGATGCCACGTTCCTCGCACGTTAAAGAACCATACTGTGGTATTCTCTCGGAGTAGGAACCATAGGGCTTCGCCACAGGGCTAAATTGACTGACCCTACCCACCTCTCCCTGTTTCCAGTGGAAATCAAAATATTTTGGCCCCATTGTCCTTGTGTCCCATCTCTCTTTCCTTTCATCATTTCATGTTCATTTTATCATCAATTTCATGTTCATCGTCTGAATATAGCTGAAATATTGCTGCTCGGACATTAAACCCCAACAAACAAACAAACAAACAAAACAGAACTTTTCACTTGCCATCACATTTTTACTCTTAAAACCAAATTCATCCAAAGCGGATAATTTTCAATATTTGGCGGGAAAGTCAATTTCCATGGCAACAGGCATCATATGGTTAAATACATCAGGTGGTTTTTGTGGAAATTTGGTTCCCAATGAAAAGGAAATTTCCCATTCATTTGTATAGTAGAGTTGTCAAATCCACAAATTAAAGAATCTATAAACTGATAATTTTTTCCTAGTCAACGAAATTGGTATCCACGAATAAAAGTACTTCCACAGTGTGCAGTGTCTATTATTGCTTCTTTAGGTCTGATATATAAGGTCCTCGTACATCTGAAAGACACGAGGAAAGAAGAAGTAGTAATACTAAATGTACTTAAAATGCATACCAGGCGAAATCCTTGGAGAGGACAACTTGAATACCAAAAACACAAAAGAACTATAAAAAAGTACACCCAGAATGATTGAATAGCATAAACCCCATCAAGGGAGCAACTATTTTATTTTTATTGGGTGGGGGAGGGGCTAGGATCAAATTTAAAATCAAAAAGATGAAAGATGCGGTTTGGTTAAAAAAAATCCAGGTGGAATGAATAGGCAGGATACAAGTCAGTTGAAAAAAAAAGAATCTTATAAAAAAATCAGACTGGCTCGTAGAGAAAAAATAAAAGTTCAAGTCAGAATTATACTGAAAAAGAAAATCAAGGGAACAGAATTTGATCCTAGCCCCATCCCTGAAATGAAATGATTGCTCCCTCATAATCAGGAGTTCTTTTAGTTGCTCCAGAAGTACTTGTAAGACATGTGCTGCTTGTGAAATGTAAAGTCAGTAAAGTAAATAAGGGGGACTTCATATTTAAAAGGACAATCTATAAGTCCTTTTGTTTTTACATTGTAAAATTCAGGTGATGAAACATGATTCATAACAAGAGAACACTATCTAGCCCTCAACTCGAGCATACTTGTCACTTATTAGCAAGTTCTTATCAGTATCAGGTCCAGGGGGTTAAGGGGTTGGAACACCCCTCCCTTTGTTTGATGATTAGTGGCAGACACCATGTAGTAATCAGTCAAACTGTAACAAATTATGTCTGGGCTGTAACTTTGTTGTCTTTTGGTGTAGGCTTTTGATATATGGAGGATGCCCTATAGTTATCGGTCTGTTAATAACAAATTGTGTCTGGGCTGTAATTTTGTTGTCTTTTGATATTTGGCATAGGCTAGATCAGCTCAAGACAATGTGTTGCGTATCATGGTAGATGAACTTTGACCTTAAGGTCAAATTAATGATTTTGCAATACAGATTCATGTTGGAGCAGTAACTTTGTTGTCTTTTGATATTTGGCATGAAAGTAGATCAGCTCTAGATGATGTGTCACATACCATGATTGATGACATTTGACCTTGATTTTTGACATCAAAGTCAAATTAACAATTTTGCAGTACAGATTTGTGCCTGTAACTTTGTTGTCTTTTTTTGTTTCGCATTTGGTATTTGGCATGAAACTAGATCTTAAGTTTTCTGTATCTTTTTGATCCTCCAAAATGTTTATAATGTTTATAATTGACTTTAATGAGGCTACAGTGAGGTCCTTAGAGATGGTTTCCATTTCAATGTATCTGCAAAATTTGGGGACAAACAAGCAAATAATAGCCTGGAATAATCCCCCTAAAGAAACAAAAACAGACCAAAAAAAAAAAAAACAAAACAAAAAAAGAACATAACAAAAAGAAAGTCCATCAACACATGTTTATTGAATTCTAGGTACTTTTCATATGGATCACAGAATGTTTTTTATTTTCCTCAACAAATTTAGAATTTAATGAATATAGCTTGTATTCTATAGACCCTACTTCAACATACCCCTTTGTTCCATTTTGGCTGTCTCTGTTCACATCCAATCAATAATTGTTCTATGTTCGTACAGAAAAAGTGTAGTACTCCACAGCCAAGTGGATGACACATTATTTCCTGTCCATTATTATTGAGAATATGCAAATTTTAGTTTATGTTATCTAAAATAACTATCATTTGTTGCAAAGTAACTCCTAAATCCTTTGGGTAAAATGGTTTTTGTACTTTTCCTTCATAAATGCATTCAATTTTACCTTCTTTTGTAAGTGTTAATATTCTGCCTTTTTTACAAAAATCCTTTCACATTGTTAAGTCAATAACACAAATTTTGTATTGAAAGGTGGTGATGCGCTGTGGAAAGGTAAATAATCGTTTTTTGTTTGTGTCATGTTCATATGTATGCTTAATATTAGGAGTTTCAGTCGAGTTCCACCACAGTTTTGAAAACATAGATTTCTTAGCACTATATCATTTTCATATTGTTTCAGGAGGATTACTTTTCGTTTACTTTTTGTGCAACGTTCTCTGAAAGTTTCACTTCCTGTTAGACCTACCAATATTTCATTGTAATTGTTAATGTGTTTTCCTAGTATCTTAAGAGGTGATAACGACAGATATCGTCTAATTTTACCATCTTTAGCATACACTTTTAGTTCACTATTATTCGTTGAAACTCGTCTTTAGACATGGCCATATTATAAACTGGTACTTTGACATCACATTCTTGCATTGTCATAATTTTTTCTTCGTCGAATTTTATTTTCTGTATTTTCCATACTCCATCTCTTTCTCCTCCAAGGAGTTTCTCATCATCATTCGTCAGAGTTAGTAGCTTGTGTGGTATGATCTGGTCAGTCTCATATAATTTATTTGTTGCAATATTTGGTACATGATAGATTTTCTCAAAGAATTTGGTTGTCATTATCTGGAACAAAATCACGTTACTGCAATAAATTTGACACTATTTTTAGGTATTTGCTTATTGGAGATGACTGAATTCAATTGATTACTAACTTCAAAAATATCCTTTGCTCTATGACTCTGAAGGGCTTTAATTGATCTTTCTTGCATTTCTGTCTGATGTTTCTGAAGGTATTGGAATTCATCATGTATTTTATCCATTGTTGGTTTTAACATGGTATTCAGCTGTTTTTTTGAGTTGCTGTGCATATTCTGTCACAGTATGATGCAATTCATTCTCACATATTGTAATATTTTCTTTTGTATTTTCAAAATTGTCTTTACATTCCTTCAGGTAAGTTTGCAGTTCTTTCTTCTTGTTTTTTAATAAGGAAATGCCAGCACTACTTTTTTATTTCACTATTCTGAGCTTCTTATTATAAATTTCTTCTAAATCTTCAAGTCCATGTTGATAATGTGTTTTTCTAATGCAGTCTACACAAATGGGCTTCCTACAGTCAATGCAGTAATAAACACATTTCTTTGTCTTATGAGTTTCACAGTCAATATTCATAAGATCCTCGTTACGGTGTATTTCTGCACATTCCTTGGTACTACAGTCAGAGAGAAGTATGTTGTCATGTTCCTGAGCAATTTCAATCCTAGAATGACAAAATTTACAACATAAAAATAACTGTTTTGCTTACAATAAAATAATTAAATTTTCATATGCCCTGTGATATGCCTATCATTAGATGAACTTATTAGAGGATACTCTATGAGGTGTTGATTCATTGGAGCAGATATAGTTTACATCCTTAAATTGGGAAAAAATCAGTTGTTTTGCAAAAATTCCTCATTTTTCACAATTTCAACTCCCCTCTCCCCCCCCCCCCAAATTTTCTTTAATTCTGTTCTTGTTACTCCCCTTTCTAAATCCAACACTTAATGTCAAGCTTGGATATATGGTCACTCCTATACTGCTGTGTTTTTTTTTTATATTTGGGGGAGGACATTTATGTCATTGCTGTGTATTGGTCTTATTGAATGCTTGTTAAGAAATTGTTTTGTCCATGTTTTGTTCCGTTTTTCATCTTTTTTTATGCAGAGCATTATCAAGTACCGTCACCCAGGGCAAGTGAAATTTTGGTGGGAAAAATTTATTTATGATGCTCCACTTCCCATTTTGCTAGTGGAATTTCCTAAAAGTTTAATTAAGTTTGGAAAGGAGACATTGTTTAATTTTCATATTTTCATTTTGAGCTTTCCTGTAGAAATCAAAAGTTTTAAAAAATTCTAGGACACTGCACAATACCTATAAAATGTTCCAAAATTTTCTTTCAACAAAAAAATTACATGTACCTTTATTTGAATTACTTAAGCTTCTACATGATAGGATATGCCCTGTAAATTATTAATGTCTCAATCCTGTGTTCATTTTCAGTTATTTTTTTTCTTTTTAGAGTCCTTTAAATTTGTATAGTTTTTTCTGTATAAGCTTCTTTCTTCTGGGTGTCTCATCCAGTATCTAACTTCGTCACTTATCATTGTTCTTTTTGGTGAGGGGGGAGGGGGACTTTTGGTTTTTTGTCCAAAATAAAATTTGGCAAGCTTCTGGAGGAAAAAAATATTCTGACCCACAGTTAAAGAATTGTTTTTCATTTACATTTCCTTGGATTCATAGTAAGGAAAAACTGCCCCTCAAAACAAATTTGGGCCCACATGAAAATTTATACAAGTATCACTGTTGTTTCTAATTTAACAGAGTTAGGGTGTATTCCTGGCGAAATTTTATAATGACAGAGTTAGGGTGTATTCCTGGAGAAATTTTATAATGACAGAGCTAGGGTGTATTCCTGGTGAAATTTTATAATGACAGAGCTAGGGTGTATTCCTGGTGAAATTTTATAATGACAGAGTTAGGGTGTATTCCTGGTGAAATTTTATAATGACAGAGTTAGGGTGTATTCCTGGCGAAATTTTATAATGACAGAGCTAGGGTGTATTCCTGGCGAAATTTTATAATGACAGAGTTAGGGTGTATTCCTGGTGAAATTTTATAATGACAGAGCTAGGGTGTATTCCTGGTGAAATTTTATAATTACTCAATTGTATTATGAGTGTTTTTTTTTTAAACATCTGATAAGAAGTGCTTGTCATTTACCAGTAAATTTAGTTCTAACTATTGATGGAATAAAGTGAGATGTTTCAGGGGTATAATCCCCTATTTGTTGAAAAATTTGTTTTGATGAAATTTGTAATAATTGGGAGAAAAAATACCAAAAAGTAGCTTGAAATCATCTTTTTTAAAAATTACAGGGTCAGCCCAAGTCAACTGGGCTGAATGCTAGATAGTATCCTTATTTTTATTTCTCTAATTTAGTAATTGAGTCATTGTCTCATAGATGTTTCCCTATATGGTTGCTTGACTATATATAAATCTTTTCAATGTGCATGCATCAATAATTATTGCTTTCTTTTCAGATCAAGTACCTGAAATACAGAACCCAAGTACAGGAGGAGCAAGTTCCCCATACAATACTTCACACCAGGAGGGTAATTATGACCCACCTCCAAGCTACAGTTCAGTAATGGGGAAAATGTAATCTATTTTATGGAGTAAGTCAATGGACAATGGAAGACAAGATTTGAAGTGTTGATTGTTCCTGTGTCTTAAGGTTCAGCAAAAGTCAATATCTAGGACATTCCTTAATGAAATCTTTTCATTCATAGTTTTAATAATACATTAAATTTAGCACTGAAACATTGCTAAATGCATCTTAAAATGTATAAAAAACACAAGCACAAGTCAAACTTAAGAACAATTGGTTTACAACTTCTTTATAACATTATCATGATCAATCTCAAAGCCACCAATTATATGCACAAGCATATAGAATTTTCTTAGTTTTTAAGTCAAGAAAGAAAGTATCACAGCAAACATGACTGGGCTTTGTTTGATGTTCTTTTGAAATGTTCAAAAGTGGTGTTATTCTTTTAAATGGTGATACTTCTGTAAATTTGACACAATAATGTCATTGAAAATGGTTTTGTTCTTTAGCATCTTGGCTATTCTGTAATCGTATTAATTTTAATATCAAGTGATTTTTTTCACCGGTATCAGTTTCGTGGGTTTCAAAATATAGTTAAGTGTTATATTGTGTTAAAAATTTTGTGTGGCTTTCTTTCCACTGTAAAATAGTTAAATTTAGTGTACTGTGAATATTATACAATTCCAGTATATACTGGAATTCTATAATATTTATGGTGCGCTAAATTTATTTCTTGGAAAGAAAATATAAATAAGAACAATGAGAAAATAGTAAATTTGTTGTTAAATATTACTGGTTTTTAGTTGAGACCAAAAGTATCGCACATTAATTGAGAAGTAAGTGATTTTTTTCCAAGACTTTAAAAATTTACATTATTTTAAAGATGACCAATGTCACACTGGAGCAGCAGTAATAATTTTTGTTGGTAAGTCATGCATTTCCTGAAATTCTTGTAAAAAAAAATTTAAAAATGGGGTACATTACTCAGTAAGTGATTAAAACAAGTTCCTCACCACTGCCGTATCAATCGAAGGTTGGATGTTACGCTTCTGTATCACAGTTAATGTGAAAAAGTGTTGACATTATAAATTGTAAATTCTTTTTCAAGTATCATGGAAGAAGCTGAAGTAAAAAATGATATAAAGTAAGAGAAAATGCAAGAAAGAAAATTATACTTACTGCTGGTGCAACTTGGTTTATGTTGACAATTTTTTTTCATGTCAACTGTCCCGGTAAATGTGATTTTTTTTATTTGATTAATCTTTTATTTCCGTTATGATAGATGTCAGCATAGAAATAAAAGTAAAGGTGAAAGGTCATCTACAGCCATGCTGTTTAAATTGTATTTTGAAAATTCTGAGTTTAATAAGACTTTGCTGAAGAGATCTTCTAAAAAATTCACCAATACAGTGAAACCTGTCTAAACCAAACCCTGAATAAATTAAAACCTGTCTTGACCAAGCCATTTTTAAGTCCTTTAATGTCAACTGAAATGTACCAGTGTTTTGAACTTGGGTAAACTGATCACCAGTGTTGATTCCAAACAAATTCTATTGTCAAAAAGGATTGGATTTAGGCAGGATTCAGTGTATCATTATACATGTACTAAAATGGGCATGTATTTCTTTTTTTTTCCTTACAAATCAGTTTTGTAGTAAATAAACCTACGCAGTACAACTTGATTGCCATTATGACAGTTTTTTTTTGTTTTTGTTTTTGTTTTTTTGTTTTTGTGACACCACAAACCATTGTTTATATAAATAGAAATATTCTCATCTCAAAAATGAGAAGTTCTTGCCTTTACACCATTAATCTTGCCTTACATGTGTTAATTTTTGTTTACTGAGAAAGTATTATTGTTGGTTTGTTGGTGGGGTTTTTATAGATTTGGGAAACCAAAAAAAAAACAGATCCATGAATTCAAGAATGTATTAACTGAAGTTTTTCCCTAAACCTCAAAAATTGGTACATATAAACACAAGTACCTTCACTGTTTCTGTAAAGTATTGTTATCTAATATTATTGAGTTATTTAAGAAATAAATCACAGAAACTTCATTTCATCATTGTTTTACCACAGGTTGGCCATTTATGTCACATTGTTTTAAATTGGTGAAGTAGCGACATAAATGGCCAGCCTATGGTATTTCAATGATATAAATACAGTTTCTTTATATTTTTTATTAGACGCAGCCTATGTGTTGCACAAAATGTTGGCCATGTCTTTATCACTTTTTTATCATTGCAGTGGTCTAAAGAGTTTTGAAGCGTGTCATATTAGATTTGTTGGTTTTGTGTATTTTGTCATTTTACTATTGGCAGTTTGGTGTATACTCATGTTGTACCTCTTTATATTAGATTATAGATTTATATATTTCATTCTTAATGATTTATTGTATTTTATTGTATCCCCTTTGGTGGGAGATGTATTGTTTTTGCCATGTCTGTCTGTCTGTCACACTTTTGTAAGAGTAACTCCTAAGAAACTACTGCACCAGATTTCATGAAACTTTATAGGTAGTTAGGATGTGTTAATGATGTACTTGCATATTACCAGGAATTTATGATCCATTGAATTTTGTGGAAGTCAGACTCTTTTGAACAGGAGGAGACTTACATTTTTGTAGGCAAAAACAAAGTTTTATTTTCATTATTGATTATGCGTTATTATGTGTTATTGTTGAGTGTTATGTTAATATTTATATTTGGAAATGATACCAGTGTTGATTTTTTTTGCAATAAAAGGAGTCAAGCAGGCAACTTATAATTGACAACAGTTTCACTTTTTAAAAGTACCATATTTTATATGGATTGTTTTATGTATCTTGGAAGAATGGCTCTATATTTGATATTACATGTATCAGGTTTCATAATGAGTGGAAGTTAAATATAAAAAAAAATCAACTCAAGTTATTTGATCTCAACATCATAATAAATGAGCCTTGGCGAATTTGTTATGATGTTGAAATTAAATAACGAGAGTTGATATTTTGCAAATTATCTAGTTTCATAAGTTGTTAAACCTTGTTCTCAATGATTCCTCTAGAAAATTTGGTGGCTTGATATTACACATTTTTTGTCTGCCATGGTGAAAATTTTAGCAATCATATGTCTATGATGTTACCATTTGTTACGGGAGAACAATGTAGAAAACATCACAAGGTTGCTTTCGACTTACTTGCATTATAAACACAATATAACCAATCACAATGTCAAATTTTTTCATATCACTAGTTCATATCACATGGCCCAATGATGAGATACTGCAAAATATCTAGCCATCCAAGAAGTAGATAAACTGAAAAATTAAAGATAGGAACCAGTGCAATAACAAAATGAACTTGACTATAAAACATGTCATATGGTGCTCTTTTTCTAGTTCTGATTGATACAATTTCCTTTCTTCCAATTTAAGTGATTTTAAATAAGCAAGGCATTGTGTCATTCTATTTGAGTCAAATTTTTGCAATTTTAATGACCATATTTTTTCTTCTAAATTGTGGCATGCAAGAAAATGTACATACAATGGAGTTTATAAACCACTTGAAATCTATTATTAGCTGTAGTTGTTAGGAAACCAACTGTTGTTTGTGGTAGAGCCCCTCCCCTCTAGACTTTGGAATACCTGGCTGCAGAATTGGGTCAAAGTATGTCACTAGTGGCTGAGCTATTGTGTTGATACTTTGGCCTACTCCCAGACCAACGCCTGATAGTGTTTTCTAACTCTACTTTTCTTGGAAGGATTCCAACTAAAGAGTCGTGACGTTTTGGGTGCACCGTTGCATTTATATTTTCCTGGACTTGCCCCTTTAAATCAGGGTATTACATGTTTGAGCTTATTTTATTTTTATAGAACGCATTTTTTTTCTGTATTTGTATGTTGTCTATTTATCTTCAACCTCAGTGCTCGTTTTGTTAATGTGCCTTGCATTTTAATAATTTGTATTTTTATTTTCTTATTCTATATCCTTAAAATGGAACAACTTTTTCCTGTGTAATATGACTTGTTTAATTTTTATTTCAGTAGACTTTTAAAGGTAAATATTTTATTCATATATACTTTTATATTTATACATATTTGTAAATTTACCATGTATGACCTTTGTTGTTTTTTGTCAGCACTGCATCATTGAAAAAAAATCTGTTATTGTATGGTGGGTTATTTTGGCGAAAGTGAAATTTGGCGATTTTGAGGCAAAAAGATGTATGAAAAAATTTTGTGTTTCTAATAGTTGCACTTGAAGTTCTTGAGCCATGGTAAAAACATAATGTGGAATTTATTTTGCCATTTTTAGGCAGACTGCTGAAATATGCCAAAATTAGCACCATACCAAAATGACCCTCTGTACTGTATTGGCATTGAAATTAGATATTATCTTTTAAAGAAGTTTAATGCATATCAATAAATAAATAATGACAAAAAGTAATGCCATTTATTTTACATGCCTTCATCACACAGTCCTAACAAAAATAGAATAGGGGGTAATGGGGGTCATAATGATAAGAGATTATTTAAATTAGTACCTTGATCACAAGTCCAAGAAATCACATGACTTTGCCATTATCGTTATGTGATAACTTTTACTATTGTCGGTTTGATCTACAACCATGTCACACCAAAAGATTTAAAACCGGTAGTCACTGTTGACAACTGGTTGACTCAGTCTGAATAATGTGTCCGAGTGAGATGGCATGCTGTCTGGGCTGTTGCTTCTGTTAGCTAGCACAACAAAGATTCAGCTCAGCATTTCAGACTAGTAAAAAGCACTGAATGTATTTTTACCTAATTTCGCAACAATATGTATGGAAAAGTTGGTTTTATATTTTGTTGTTTAAAAATGTTTACCTGAAGTCATCTTCATTTTTGGTAATCAAGGTAAAATTCAGAAGACTGTCTTTTCGTAATTTTAGAAAAAAAAATCTTTTTAGGAAAAAAAAAAAATAATAAAAATTTTTTCACACTACCATTTACCTTAGTTACTTTTCAGTATAACACTCTTTAAGTAGCTGTCTTTGTAAGAATCAGGCAAAATCTTAAAAATGTGATACACCCCAAAAAAGGCTACATATTTTTATTTTTGTAATTAAGTTGATTTATGGGTCTATACCACGAAATGTGTAATTATTCATTCAAATCTGCCTGCTCATAGGAGATAATCGACATTAAAAATACAGTAGATTCTATTGTATTTGAGTGCCATTTACGGAGTTATCTCCCTTAATTTTGAAATCTACAGTGCATTCTATATAATTTTTATCTCCTAAGAGCACAGGTTATATGAAAAACCACATGTTTATTTCTGTTTACTATGGCATTTCAAACAAAATATCAAAAAATAAAAAATATGTATGCCTTTTACCCATGAATCACATTTTCCATGATCCTTATCTGGAGTGCTACTTAAATGCATATCTTTTCTACGTTATTTGTTTGGAGTGTGAGCAACATCTTATACAGATAGATGCTCTGAAACATGAATCCATATCACTCCAAATTGTTCTGACGTATGCAGTAATAGGAAATAATTGTTTAGACTTTTTAACACAGAAGCACAATGTGTTTTATGGAAAGTCTCAAATATTCCTAATGGCCAATTGCAAGATATCAGGGATAAAACAGTTCATTTTTGAGAGCATATAGCCCGTTCCCTTAAGGGCAAAGGCTAAATCATATTACAGCTGTAATTAAATTACAAGAAGAAGATAAAGTCAGGCTCCCAGGAGTCTCCAGATATTGGTTTTGCCTCAAATATGGACATGTTTTGAGTATAACATTGATTTTTTTATATTCATCTTTATTTTCCCCCGTTCTAAGTCGGTGATGAAAAATGCATGCGATTTAACAACCGGGTGGCGATTAAATTTCTTCAAGTTTTCTGCCATTTTATATTTTTCATGTTATCTTCAGATTTGACAGGAGAAACGGATTGTCCTTCAGCTTATTCTTGATTTCAACTATTTCTCCACTCTCTACAGTAAAACAAGACTTTAACATACTCGCTAAAATGCACATGTTGAAAATCTTCATTTTAAATATTTAAACTACTCATCATTGAAGGAGAATTTATATGTATTCTTAATAATAATCCATATGTAATTTGTTTACGCTACCAGAATATACCAGTATCACAGTGTTCCATAATTTCATCAATTAAAAGATGCCATTATGCTAATAGACCCATTTGTGCTAACTGTGGGATAATCAATAAGCATGCATAAAGCATGCTCAATATACACTTCTGTGAGGAAAATTCCTTTGTTTTACCCAAGCCCTACCTTGCGGAAGTGTATATTGAGCATGCTCACCAACTTACCACAAAGGTTCTATAACTACTATGTTATCAGACTTCAATACATATATTTTTATTGAGTGCTAAGTGCAATTTTAAATTTCTACCTTTAAGCACTTCTAAATATGATATCCAACTGTCAGATAATTTAAATTACAAATACTATGAGTAAGCATACAAAGATAATATCCCTACATTGAAGTTAAAATGATATATGAAATTTTTTTTAGTTTAATAATCTCCCTTTGGAGTTATATTTCTTTATGCACATCTACATACGATGTTCAACCTTCCCATAATTTTTTTAAAATGCTTTGAGTGGTTTTGAAGAAGTACCACATACAAGAAATGTGGACAGATGGACAGACAGTGTGATTCCAATATAATGCTACCAAAAAAAAAATAATTGCAGAGGGTTTAATAAATTAGAGAGAAACATTACATTCTGTTTTCTTTATCTTTAACCCATGAAGAATACATATATCTTTGGGTAATTTTTCAAAAAAACATATTGTTATATAGAATACAAATTCAAGAGGAGAAAAAGAAACCCAAAACTTGCTCTATTACTTTCATTTTTATTCCTTTAAATGAACAATGCAGTCTATGTAAAAATGCTAATGACATAAAAAAATAAGATGTTCAAAACAAAATTATGACTACCAATACAAAACACTTGTAGTTCTTATCTCATAGTAAAAAAGGGAGCACTTTTAGATGAGTTAATTTGGGGAAGATGAAGACTTCAGACTGACATTTATTACACTAGCTGTTGCAAATTTGTATTTGAAAAAAAAATTAAATCCCTTTCATTATTTTAAGACATTCTCATCCCTCCATATGAAAACTTACCACTGTTACAATTTTTATTATCAAATTTTAAGTTCAAAGTCCTGGTTTTTAAAGATTTGAGGTTCCTCGTATCCTTTCCCCAACTTGGCTTAATCAATTTATCTAAATACTAGTACTTGGTATATATAAATTTATTTTCATTACAAATGGAAATTTTTCGGTGACAATTTCTGTTAATGTTGAAAATAAAGTAACAAACATACAGCATAAAATCCTTCTATTATACTGACGGTCAAACAAGAATCAAACAATTAACCTGGAATGGCCTAACTGTGCCACCAGGTGTCATACCACTATTTCTGATCTCCATTACTTTCGATGTTAAATTCAGCTTTTTATAAGGCTCTTAAAATTTTTTACATTACTACTGATGGTGCTAGAGGGGTATCATTACCTTAACTCTCATAAAAATATCAACATACCTTATGTGCCTTCTAAGAAGGAACGGTAAAGTGAAAGTAGATAGGTGCAGAAATCACTACTTTCGTTTTGAAATTTAGCCATATCAAGAGGCCTAGAGTTTTTGTTCAGAATTGTTTTACCCTACACTGAATAAAGAAAATGTCATTATGAACTACTTTCTTTTATGTTCAGGCGACTGGTTTCCGAAATAGTGGTATTACACCTACAATAAAGAAATTAATTCATTTATTATCTCCCTTGCCAATAGTATGAAAATCACAGTTCAATAGAAATACATACATATTAAATTAATGTTGAAATGATGGCAACTATACAACTCACATCTTTACTAAAACGGTTGGAAGATTTTAAACAACTAAATATATAAATAATCACAGCATTTGCTTTGAAATTGAAAAAAAAACCATATAATGGTAATGTGAAGTCCAGAAGTAACACATTCTGTCATGTCAGGCTTACATTTTCTTAGCCAATATCACTGAATATTTAATTTACTGATTATAAAAGTGTTTGTTTGAATACTGTAAAACTTTATATTTCTCCTAAGAAAAGGAGGAAATCTTGAAGAACTACTGAAGTTGTAAATTTCTATCAAGCAAAATCTGACATTAAAATGGTACTGACATACACCATGCTTAAAAGCTGCTTCTAAATCTTTTGCTTAAAACAAAACTAAAGCTCCCTTTAATCGCCTGGAGTTTTCAATAAAACAGCTGATAAGATTTTGTC
The DNA here is from genome assembly GCA_037379345.1 of Perna viridis. Classification (NCBI taxonomy): domain Eukaryota; kingdom Metazoa; phylum Mollusca; class Bivalvia; order Mytilida; family Mytilidae; genus Perna; species Perna viridis. The sequence continues at coordinate 35,360,381 of CM074514.1, read as the reverse complement.
CACCTGGTTGAATTTTGCCTTTCAAAGGGCAATAAATTTAACAAGAAGTTGTCAAACAATTTTGACTCAAGAAGTCTTTGGTAGGGCTTATCATTTTCAACAATTGAAAGTTTCTTTTAATCTATCATAGTTTTCAAGATATTGACTGAAAACTGTTAAGAAAAAAGTCATTTTTCCCCTTTCAAGGACAATAACTCTTACAAGGAGTCACCTGACAACTTTTATCCCTGAAAATTTTTGTTGTCCCAATAATTAGGATCATTTCAGCTACTGAAAGAATTTGGCTAAACCTAACAGTTTTGGAGATATATGCAAAAAAACTACAGTCTGACCCCTATGTTCTATTTTTAATAAAGGCGGCCATTTTTTTTTGACAGATCAAAAATCCACACAACAATTCTATGCAGGATACCCCAAGAAACATTCATACCAAGTTTGGTTTCAATTGGTTATGTAGTGTCAGAGGAGAAGATTTTTGAAAGAAATAACATTAAAATAGCAAAAATCATTGAAAAAGGGCAATAACTCAAAATGGCTTCACAGATTAAAACCAAAATTAACCAGAGATAGATCTCATCATGCTGGACACTTTCACCATGTCAAAATTTAGCTTAACCTAATGGTTTTGGAGATATATGCAAAAAACTGCTGTCGGACACCTATGTTCTATTTTTAGTAATGGCGACCATGTTTTTCGACGAATCAAAAATCCCCACATCAGTTCTATGCAGAATACCCCAAGAATCAGTAAGAACATGTTTGGTTTCAATTGGTTAAGTAGTGTCAGAGAAGATTTTTGAAAGAAATAACATTAAAAATAGAAAAAATTGTTGAAAATGGGCAATAACTCCAACATGGCTTAACAGACTAAAAACCAAAACTTGACCATAGATAGATCTCATCATGCTGACATTTTTACCCTGTCAGAATTTAGCTAAACCTAACGGTTTTGGAGATATATGCGAAAAACTACCGTCTGACCCCTATGTTCTTTTTTTAGTAACGGTGGCCATTTTTTTCGACAAATAAAAAATCCCCACATCAGTTCTATGCAGGATACCCCAAGGAACATTTATATTAAGTTTGGTTCTAAACAGTCAAGTAGTTTCAGAGGAGAAGAGTTTTGCATAATTGTTTACGATGACGGACGCCAAGTAATGGCAATAGCTCACATGGCCTTTGGTCAGGTGAGCTAAAAAGAGAATCGTAACAGTAAAATCATGATTTGAAATAGTAGAATTCTGCTAAAAAACAGAAAAAGACCATCCCTGTATAATACGTTAAAATCTGTCTAAACCAGACCCAATAGGACTGTCAGAGATATTTGTTTGGTTTTAGACAAGTGTTTGGGCAACTAATATATTAAAATTCATACGAAATGACTTCCAAATGTGTCTTGTTTAGACAGGATTTTGGTTTATACAGGTTGAACTGTAAAAAAAAAATAAGCTGTGTACAATGTAATTCTCAAATTCCTAATTTTTACATTCTCATATAACTATAAATATTCAAGAACAAAATACAGGCATGAAGATTTTGATTTGATTCAGATCCATTACAAAGGTAAATTGTTCATCCCCATCACACCTTTGTCCATGTTCCATCTGTTTCCAGATTGTAACATCTAGGTTTATTATCAGGAAACATGGATTTCTTAGGATCAGGATAATCTCGTATCTGTACCAGTGCTGCTCTAACGGATGCTTCGAAGTGTGGTGGCTCTTGGTCAGGTGATGTGGACAGGTGCTGCAAAACACAATCATTTCAAAATAAAACTAAAGAAATTTCCCAAAAGGACATATAATATACCCATTTCTCAAACAATCCATATACAGAGAGTAGTTGTGCGGCAAAGTTAAAGATTTTACATAACAAAGTACACTGTATTTGTTGCTCTAATTCACCATAGGAAGTTGATCTCTTGATTTTCTTGAAGCTTTATCATAAATTTCAAATCATTCTAGCTGCATAACTTTGAAATTTAATTTGATGAAAAAAATATGCAGCATAAGTACACTTAAACCCTCAGTGGGTGAAATTAATTGTGGTCCAACTTCAAGACCTTCCACACTTTAAAGTAAATACAACAAAAGGCTCCCAGGAGCCTCAATCGCTCACCTTGTTGAATTTCGCCTTTCAAAGACAATAAATTAAACAAGAATTTGTCCAACAATTTTGACTCAAGAAGTCTTTGGTAGGACTCATCACAAGATCTTTTCAACAATTGAAAGTTTCTTTTAATCTATCATAGTTTTCAAGATATTGACTGAAAACTATTTAAAAAAAAGGTCATTTTTCCCCTTTCAAGGGCAATAACTCTTACTCGGACGACGACGACACTAAAAATGACACTAACATCAAGTAAGCAGGAAGTAGTTGTTGCACGGATGAGCTGAAAGTCTAATGAACAATACAATCCTTCATGTGTAAGCTGCTTACCAAATAACTCTATTTTCTCATGAAGGGGTTTTATGATTTAGCAGATGAAAATTTATTAGCTAGAGATATGTACAGAATCTCTGAAACACATGGCAGTCCTATAGTTCTTTAAAGCTTTTAAGATAAAAAATGATCAATTTAAGGAAGTAGACTTAGGGTATGGACACAACTCTTACAAATCATAGGAACGTTTGTATTCATCATTTGACAACAATCTTGTGTAAGCATCAAAGTTACTCAGATACATTTCATTCTGTTTCATAGGAAAGCTTGGAAAGCTTTGGTGAATTTGAATATGATAAAAACATATCACAGATTTCAAGAGTTATTTCCCTTTTCCTAGGTCTACCTCCTTAAACAATCATTACCTGTCTGATAAATGGGTCAGGCATTCTGCATAGAAGTTCTATTTCATCCATAGTACTGTATGTTATAGGATCCAGTCTAATCTGACTCTTCCTGTGGTCATATACATTTATTACCTGAAAAAAAAATATGGAACCTCCTCATGAGGATTCTGATTTATGATGAATATTGCTGTTATTTTAGTGATTCATATCCAGGCAAAAATTATTTCACATGAATTTCAGGTGATTTTCACCTAAAGTGAGAAAATAAAATTTGTGACAGATTTCATATGAAACCTTTTGTGAATTGAGCTTTCATGTGAATTTCATGTGAAATCTTCAAATAAAGTTCATATTAAGTGGATTTAATACCAAAATCACATTAATTCCATGTGAGGTTCATGTGAATTTCATGTGAAGCTCATTTCACATATGAACAAAAATTGCCTTGTAGAAGTTGCACTGTATACAAATATATGTAGGTTGGTAGTTATAAGTGATTGCAAGTAACATCTTCCAACAACAATCCTTACATACCTCCTCTGTTCCAGTGAAGTGTCTGGCAGATCTAAGTGGCATATCTGGTCCATGGTCTAGGAATGTAGCTCTGTATATATCACCTGTCTTTACATTGACAGCTGGAAAATATATATCAGGGGATTCAAATAAGCTTCAAACCATGAAAGGTCCAGGAATAATAAAGTTAAGTTAAATTTAAGTACAGCTCTAACAATCAAAGAACGAAGTCTTCAAAGTCACTAATCACCAAATATTCTCTGTCACTGATTTTAGCTTACTTTCAACATCGGAAATGGCACAAATGTGATATGCTCTAAAATTGGGTGACTTCCACTAAAATTGTGGTTCCCTTGATATGAAGCACGCTTTCTAAACTGTGATGACCCAAATGTTTTCAATTACCTTGAACCAGATTAAACAACTGGCAATGGCTATATATAGATATTGGTGTGCAGATCATACATATGACCTATATATAGTCAATTGTAATGAGCCCTGTGTTTGAATCGGAAATCAGGTAATATTACATAAACAAATCATTTCATCTTTTAATGTAAACTTCCCATTCTCATACAAGCAAAAAAACACACAGACGTGTATGATATTTTTTAAAAGAGGTAACTTGTAGCGATCTTTGGGTTTTTTATGATATTGACCAGGGAACCAGATTAGGAACTAGATTAAATAACTGGCAATGAATATTCATAGATATCGGGGTCCTGCTAATGTATATCACTTATATAGTCTTGTAACAAGTCCCAGTGCCTGAATTGGAAACTGAGGAATGTTCAATGCTAACCAATCATTTCAGGTAAACTGCCGTTCGCATACAAGCAAGAAACTTACTTAGAACCCACGTGTATGATATTAAAGAGGTATATTTTTATCTCATATGAAGCTAGAACTATGAAGCTATGGTGGTAAACACAGCACAGATCTGCAGAATTATGTGGAGTATAAATATACAATTACGCAAATCATATGAGAATATAATGTACTAAAATTACGAGTGCAAGAACTCACTAACAATATTAGCGACTTTATCATTCAGATTCTGATTCATCACTTCAAACTTAAGCATTGTGTAATGTTAAGTTTCCCTAAGAATATTGTATATCTGGTGCTCTGTCAGGTCCAAAATCTATAGGAGGTTGGGAACCCCCTTTTTTGGAACTTGTAAAATTGGTCAAAACTGGTAAAAACCAAGTACCTCCCTTTTCCAAATCGGCACTTTCGGGGGCATTACTCTACAAAAGGAAAGACTCAATATTCACAATGGTTTTGGTATTTAGATAAGTTTTAGATAGTATTTAAATAAATTTATGCATTGGTTTTCGTGTTTTTTTTGTTTTTTTTTAAGATTTTTAACACATGTTTGCCCTATTTAGGATTGGTCACACCTCCAAACTAAACTCCTCCCCTGCTTATAATACCATATACTAACCTATTCCATATATGATTGGGAAATTTATTCCTCTTTTCTTTTCATTATTCAAATCTACAAAAAAAAAACAATTAAAAAATTGTCAAATTTGATTTAAAGACAGTTATTAAATTTTTCCAATTTTTAACAAACTTGTGGCGATTAAAATCATTACTGTATTTCCTGCTATTGCATTTTGTTTGAGTTTTCAACAATTTTCAGATTTTTTTGACAAAACGTTACTTTTTAAAGAGACAAAAATAAACTTCCTCCATGTTTTGATGTACACATGCTCAGGAATATGCAATCCAATGTTTTTCGACAGATAAAAAATACCCACATCAGCTCTATGCATGATACCCCATGGAACATTCATACCAAGTTTGGTTCCAATTGGTCAAGTAGTGACAGAGGAGTAGATTTTTGAAAAAGATAACATTCAAAATACCCAAAAAACATTGAAAGAGAGCAATAACTCAAACATGGCTTAACAGATTAAAATGAAAATTTGACCACAGATACATATCCTCATGCTGAACACTTTTACATCATGTCAGAATTTGGATAAACCTAACATTTATGGAGATATATGCAAAAAACTACTGCCTGACCCCTAGGTTCTATTTTTAGTAACATCAGTCATGTTTTTTGACGGATCAAAAATCCCTACGACAGTTCTAAGCAGGATACCCAATGGATCATTCATACAAAGTTTGGTTCCAATTGGTCAAGCAGTGTCAGAGGAGAAGAGTTTTGAAAAATTGTTATTGACAATGGACAACGACAGACGCCAAGTGATGGCAATAGCTTACATGGCCTTGGGCCAGGTGAGCTATAAAATCATTAAAATTAAAATAATATGGCCATTTTATTTTTCTCACTATACAATTTTCCATTATTTAAAAACAAATGAAAAATCAGAGGTAGCTTCATCTCATGATGTAAAACACTGTACCAAAGAATTAACAAAATGTACATTTGTACCAAAATATTTTTGAGGTTATTTTATGACATTTGGACAAACAGACAGACATTGTGATGTATGAGAAAAGATGGGCATATATATTCCATCTTCATTTGCAGGCCTCATACAGTTAAGATAGTCTTCATGATATTTTCCCCTTTGTTTCCTGCTTTATTTTACCATATATTTACCACAAATACAGGCTGTTACTAAATGAATTTCTTCTGGTGTGTTGTTAAAGGCATCTAAAAAAGAACATTACAATCAGAGTTAGAAATAGTAGCCTGCCCGCTAGCCCAAGACTGGCTATTTTTTGGCAGGGCAGGCTAAATTTAGCAAAAATCTATATAGCCATATAGTAAATATATTGAAAAGATGTATTCTGGACTGGCTAGAATTTGAGTGAGTTTCCTACCCTGTTACAATATAATTGATTCATTCTACCAAGTTGAAACTGAATAAAGTTTGATACAAATTTTCATGGTTAAAATGTTTATTTATAAGTTTACATCTCTGCAAACACTTTAATGATCCCACAAAACTCAAAATAGGAGACAATGCACAATTCATTAATAATATATCGAATATAGAATTATTTTTGCGTGTGTTAAAGCTGAGAAAAATGAAATGGAAACCAAACTGTTATTGGAAGAACCAACATTATTTCGCTATAAAATTGTGCTATAGCCCTCTTCTCATTAGTGAGTGTATTATTAAATGATAAACATGACTTCTGAAAAATAATGATATTGAAATTGACACGAACACAAATACGCTACAGTAGATTAGCAAAGATAATGTTTGATATAATGATTTAAATTCACTTTTGATCAGGGAATAATGTATGCATTTAAAAATATTTGGTAAAGTATAAAAAGTATGTCAGAATTGAAACAGGTTGTCATGAAATTTGCAGTTGTACTGATCAAAACTTATCTCAATGAAAAAGACACAAAATACAGATTTACCTAAAGTCATTGCTTTGTAAATAATACATTTCAAAAATTAACCAAGATCTATTCTGACAGTTCATATATGTTAAGTACTTTACTATACATACTCAATGTTTTTATAGACACTTTTTCTGATGACTGGTCACCATCACAAAAACCTCCAAATATATGCATTTCAAATCTATAAAATATAATACAAATCATGTTGAATCTGTCATTTATACAAAAACTGTAACATTTGCCATGCAAAAGCAAGAAGTCCCCTAGTTATGTAAAAGATGACCATTAAATTACAAGTCTTCAAGTTGATGCCATCATGAAACACCCTAAAGTCATTGCAATCCGAAATAGGAGTTATACAATAAAATTAACTGATAAAAAATACAGACTTGTTTATGCTACTAAAAGAAAATTATTATTTTTGGCTGTATTTAAGAAAATCAACCATAAAACCATAAACTTTGTGTGATTTTTAATTTAGGTCTATGGATAAATTCACTTTCTGTAGAGAGTAATTCACAGTTAAAACTATAGAAACTATTGAGAATCTGTATAAGTGAACATCTTGTAGAATGTGTGAAAGTTTCATTAAATTCCATTCAGCAGTTTCCAAGGAGCTGAGGATGAAAACTTAGGATGTACAGTATAATACAGAGAGACAAACAGGTGGATGAGAACTATAAACCTCACCTTCCCAAAACAAGAGGTATAATAATATCTTTGATGTATTCATACCTGCCAAATGGTTTGTTTTTACACAATTCATTCATGTTTCTCATTATATCCTTCACAGCTTTCTCAGTTCCATAGCCATCAAAATGTGTTACACAAACTGCACCACAACCTATTTAAAACATGGATCACAGTTTCAACTTCAAAAGCAGAAGTTACAAATAATACTGTGGCCGAATGTTAGAAAAACCCTAAAATAGCTTAGAACCCTCCTTTAACTGGACTCCTCCATTTTCCAAAGTTTATGAATCAGTAACTGATGAAGTTCACAACAACTTTTAAAACTATATGTAGATCTGAAAGCCAGTTTCTTAATCAAGCAAAATTATATCTGATTTACTCATTCTTTATACACAATACCAAGAAATTTTTGTTAGAATTCACTATGTACTTTTTCAATAGATTATATCAACTTAAAATGAAAGCAGAAGTTACAAGTAAACATTGTGCAATGCTAGAAAAACCCTAAAAGAGCTTAGAACCCTCCTTTAACTAGATTCCTCCATTTTCCAAAGTCTATGAATCAGCGTCTGATTTAGTTTACAACAACTTTTAAAATTGGATCAGGAAGCCAATTTGTTATTCAAGCAAAATTACATCTGATTTACTCATACTTTATATAAAATACCTGGAAATTTTTGTTAGGATTTACTCTGTACTTTCTGAATAGATGAGATCATTAGAACTTCATAAACAATAAATGAAAGTTGTGTAATTGATTTTCTTGATGATTTGGTTATTTCATCAACGTTTTAAATTGATAGATTTTTTGTAATATCACAACATGGGACAATGTGATATGAACCAATGATATGACAAATTCATACATGTTATCTGATTGGTTGTTGTGTGATTGTGATGCATTATCGATAAAATACGATTTGTTAACAGCCACATTGTCAGGTTTCTTTCATAGATTTACTGTAACAACTGGGGACGCCATAGGCAGACTATTGCAAAAATTTCTGCCATAGAAGATGCTGAATTTCAAACAACAAAATATTTAGGGTTCTATAAGATGTGAAATTTTAATATCTTACTTAAAGAAGTAGACCTAGGGTAAGGGACATAACTCTTAGAAATCATTGAAACGTTTGTTTTCAGCATTTTACATCAATCTCATGTACACATCACAGTAACTTGGAGTTATTTCATTCTGTTTCAAATGAAAGAGAGAAAGGCTTTGGTGAAATTGAATATGGTACAAACATATCACTGATTTGAAGAGTTATGTCCCTTACTCTAGGTCTACCTCCTTAATTTCAACATCATAGCAAACTTGATCATTTATAAATATGTTTAAATTGAATAACTTGAGTTGATATTTTGCAATGTTCCACTTTCAATCATTATGAAATCTATAATTACCTGTTTTAACTATGTTACCTACATACCTGTATGCCTGAGAACTATGATATGACATGTTGTAGCATCTTCTGTTCCTATTACATGGATTTTCTCTAAAAAAAAAAAAATTGAAACATTTAAAATTAAAGCCTATTGTTTCCAATGGTCCTCTGCTTTGTCAGTTAATTGAAAAGCACATATGGAAAGATCAAAGAAAAAATACCATTCCGACATTAAATTTCATTTGGTTAAAGTCTCTTAAATTTCAGGGAATCAATTTCATGACTAACAATCTCAAATTTTTCATGTTAAGACAGACATTACTTTAAAGATTTTTTAACTGCAATTTTCACAGATTTTATCACACAGCTTGACATTAGAATGGAGATAACTGTATTGCATCCATGAATGATGTTTTGAATGAATTTAAAAGACTATTTTAACACAATTTCATACACCATGGTTCAATAACTCTGCAAAAGAGGTGGCATGGCACCTACAATTCAAACTTGGTTTATGTCCAAGTATAATTACATCACAGCTGGTACAGAAGGCTATGTAATTTAAAGGTTTCAAAATCAACAATTCTGGTCTCAAAATTTAGTTTAATATTTCTAATGTAAAATTAGCATAATGCACTTGAGCCCTGCTCTAGCTAGAAAGCTGGACGGTAATATTTTAAGCATGGCTAAAGAGCTTTATAATTAAAATTTCCTGTTTCCTGTAGAAAATGAATCCCTAGAGGAAGTTATATATTGGCAATTGATCGTTGTATTTAATGACGAACTTTTCTGTGGAAGGCAGAAAGTTTCTAAAATTGCTCTGTAAAATTAGCCATGTTAAGGTTGCTGAAGCTTACTTCCCACACTTTAAACCTATCAATAGTATTCTAAACCTATAGAATGATATATGATTTACCGTCCTCTGGAGTTGTGGCAGCAAACTCTCTCTGACCTACATACAGTAACCCAATAGGGACAACCTTCTTTACTGGGCTACTTCTTATCTTATTTGCTGACTCCTATAACAAGAAATCAAAATTAGTATGATAAGCAGAAAATGTTTTCAAAGGCTTGAAATCAGAGTGAGCCCCCAATTTATGATTTTTCTTATCCATTACAAAATAAGACGGTAAAGAAAGTTTTATTTTTTAACTAAAACTGGGAATAATTATTCTAGTTGTAGTATATATTTTACAGAAGGTATAAAAATGCTCTCCAATTTTATCTAAAAAATTGTGGGGACATATAGAATTGCATTTAAAGTAAATCATATTTAATATTTCTAGTATAGATTTTTTCTAGTTTTTATTTAAAGATGACCCTGAATGAAAATACTTTAGAATTTCAATGTAAAAAACATTGGTCAAAAATACGATTTTGAGATAACTGAGCCTTATTAAAGCCATTATTTTACTACAATTTATATGGATTCTGTTGGGAATTTTCTAAAAAAAAAAAAACTGGAAGATGAAATTCTTTATTACTGTATACTAAAAACACTTAACTTACATTCTTTCATATTTCAAAACGAAATTATGGGCTCACTGAACTCTTTGTCATGCAATATAAAAATAAAATATCTATATATTTCTATGGAACATTTTTCTGCCAATGACCTCCCCTTTGAAAGAATCTTCCTGCCAATTATAATCCCTTTAAAGATATTGTTTTTAATTTTACCCTTAAAATTTTTATGTCAAAAAATTATTTTGAAAAAATTTAATTATATCATTTTTACATCATTTAAAACAATATTAGTTTATAGATAATATATATATATATCTGAATGATAATGCTAGATGACAGAAAAGAATGCTCCATGTAATAGGTATGATATACCTTAACTTGGGTCTGTAACTTTGAGATAAATGAAAATAAAAATTTCATTCCTTTGCAGAAGTTACTCATAATTACACAAATAATTATCAACATTTCGTATAAAGAAATTTTTTTTTTATTTTTATAATTGGTTACTCCTAATTTCAGGGCTTGTTCCCGATCTGATAAATGATAAAGTTTCATTTCCATGAAAAAAAAGGTTTTACCTACAAGTTATAATACATACTACAAGTATATCTTCCTATAAAATCAGAGTAGATTTTTAAACCAAATATGGTAACAATACAGTGGAACCTGGATAAATTAATGCTAATGACCGACGACCATTTTCCAATATAGGACATACATGTAAAAAATTGTCATCCCTTATAAATTAGTTTGCATGGTTTAATTAGTGTCTAAACATCCTGTCTTCCTGTTTACTAATTGTTTATCAGAAATTAAGATTCTAAACCAAACAAATCTCTCAGTTTCATAGAGATTTAATTTAGACATGTTCCACTGTATCTTAAATTTGTACTTTAATGTGCTACTTTATGATTGAAAATTACAAGGTTATCAATTTTATCTTAAGTGGTGACAAGGCTGATTGTGCACTAATAAATATATTACAGTTTTCAAGTATCAAAAATCATTAGTCATCCTGCCAAATTTCATTACAATACTACAAGTGTCAGACTGTCTTAGGCTTATTGTAAAACATGGTCAGGGATCAACAGACTAGACTGGAGAAATGACAAATTAAATTTAGCCACCAAAGTAATTATATTCCTTAAAACATCAGACCACTCATAGTTGTCTTCAAGCAATATGCTGAGTATGGAATTATTTTTACATTTTTTTTTATTGCTTGAACTTTAAGTGACATACTATGTTAAGGAAAGTACTTTTCCATTTATACATAATGAAATAGAGAGCTTCAGAGGACTTTCAAAGTATTGGAAATAGCTCTGTATCATCATGAAAATTATTACATATCACACTGCAGGTGTTGTCAAATGAAAAAAAATTATTTTTTTTTAAATTAAAGGGAACTTGATGAATCAATATTTAAAAGATATCTATTTAGAAGAAGTTTAAATTGCTGAAAATTTTATCTTTTAAACAAGTTTGAGACCCATACCTCATTCAAAAATCAAAACAATTGAACAAAATTCAATCATTAACCTACCTAAATTGAATAAAACCTTCCATGGGAACAGGTTCTGTTATGACAGATTTCACTGTAGTTAGTATTTTGTATTCTCTCCATTATTTACTGTGAAAGTACTTTGCTTAGTGGATACCAATGTCCATAGTTTAGTCCATCTGTTTGTAGATTCTTGAATTGGTGGAATCTACAACTTTATTATGCAAGTGACTGGAAAATTTCCTTTTCTTTGGGAACCAAATTTTCTGTATTACCAAATCCATGACAACCACAAAAATTGGTACCCCATGAACAAAAATACTTTCACAGTATTCAAAGTAGCAAAGGAAGGAAAAAAGTTTAGCTGATAAGCTGAACTTCTGGTAGCCTTTTTAATCTACCAATATGTAGTTTAAAGCAAATACTGTTCTAAACTACTACCCTCTTATTGCTACTCTTTCAAGGGTAAAACATATCAACCCTTTTTCCTAAATGAGCAGACAAAAGTTTCACTTTTAAAAGGACCAATTTGCTCAAAACAGTTTTACTACAGTACCAGTAGTCCTGGTAAATATTAAGCATAAGGCTATCAGCATAAGATGGATATACATAGTAAACTAGGAGATATCCTTACCTGAAAATCAACCTAAGCTAAGAGATATCCTTACCTGAAAATCAAACTAAGCTAAGAGATATCCTTACCTGAAAATCAAACTAAGCTAAGAGATATCCTTACCTGAAAACCAAACTACTGTAAACATATTAATTTTTGCGGTTGCTAATTCTTCGCGGATTCTGTCAAGTGAACATGTTCGCAGTATCAATATTTGCTGTTTCAAAAAATGTTGAGGGTTAAATAGTGTTAAAATCAATTTCACAGGTATTATTTTTCACAGTTTTCTGTCCATCGTGAAAATAGCAAAAATTAGAACACCGCAAAAATTAGCATGTTTACAGTAAGCTAAGAGATATCCTTACCTGAAAATCAAACTTGGATAAGAATTCTTCAACCGTCTCAGGTACTCCTCCCATAGGTTTTCCATCAATCAATAGTGGCATTCTGAGTAAGTGGTGTGCAGACTTACTTCAGATCTCATCTACCTGAAATACAAGATATCAATTGATAAGTAATATCATAACTCAGTATTTGAAGATATTTTGAGATTCATTATAACGATTTGAAGTCCTATGCACCCTACTGTTGAATGTGTGCTTGAATAATAATAAAATGGTTTGAACTGAAATATGATTTTTCACCGTCATCTATCAATCTAATTAATATTAGACCAACTAATTGTTCAATTCAGTCAATGAATGAAGCATGGTTATATTCTACATGCAGTGACTCTACACAGACAAAGTTATTTCACATGATTTTCACAAGAATTTCACATGATTTTCACATGACTTGAGCAAATAAATTAAGTGACAGAGTTCATGTGAAATTCAGGTGAATGGAGCCTTCATGTGAAATTCACACAAAATGTTCACATGAAATTCATGTTTAGTGAATTTCACATAAATTTCATGTGAAGCTCGATTAACATGAATTTCACGTGATAAATATTTGCCTGTGTAGGTGGAACAAATGATAGATCAAATTTTGAATATAATAATCTTTAGGTTTTTACTGGACATTTGGTTTGTTTAATTAGAAACTTCATTTGAATAATTTCGTCCCATTAAAGCAGTCAAAATTACAGTATGTTAAAATGTTAATGCTATCTGGGCATTACTTCTATTGATACTAGATGAAAACGTCTTTGTAACACAATATTTCTCATTCATTATATATGGGTAGACCTTGAACAGGGCTTCATGCCAACTTAAATACAGAATAACAATAGTTTGGAGACAGAAAGAACTACATGTATCACAGCAATCACGAAAGATCAATTTGATTATAGGAAAAGTTTCTGTCATTTGGAGGCAATCGTGCCATTACCAATAATTATATAATAGTTGCTTTTGTTCGAGACATTATCATGATAAATTGACCGCCCTAAGGTATAGACTGAAACCTCAAGATAAAGCCTTGAGCCGCATGGGAGGACATTATCAATGATGAAGCACTTGGGCAGCCAGTTTATCAGTAATGCATCCTATGAAAGCAACTACTGTGCTTATTTCAGTGAAGAATCTGAAGCATTATCATGTGGTAATGCCATTAACAATTAAACACAAATACTTAGTCAAAAAATTTTAATGTGCAGATAAAACAAAGCATATGGCAACACTAAACACTTTAACACAATAGGAAACTTCGTTGTATGGAATGAGTTGAAATAAATTTGACTGGGATTGCAAATAAAAAACCCAATGGAGCAACATAGAGCATGAAAATACCAATCCAATATAAACATTGTAAATTCAAGTAAGCTTTACACATGTTTTAGAAGTAATCACTTAACAGCAGCATTCAAACCAATATGAAAATAATATTCTTTTGTCACTTTGTGATTAATTCAAATAAAAATGAAATATAACAAACAGAATTGAAAGATGGAGAGAAAAATAGCACTAGATCCCTCCAGGGGCCTCTATGCATAAGAAATACCACTTCCCTTTTGAAACCAAGATTTACATGAACAATAATGGGTCCATTCTATGTAAATACATGTAATAAAAACCTGCTTTACATTCATTTACTTAATATTCATCGGAAAATCGGTAGATATTTTATAAGCCATATCAAATTGTATACATGCATGAAAGAATGTATGTACACAGGGCATATCTATGCTTTGGTGTAGAACACAGCTGGAGTTTACACTTTCTTATTTTAAGCCTATATAAATATAACTGATCAATAAAATCAAAACAAACCCATCAATGAAATAAATAATTTAAATCTATATACAAACAAAAATTAATCTAAACTTTGATAAAAAGACTCAGAATAATGTTAGGTGTGCAGATAAGGGTTGAACTCAAAGATTCTACCAGAAATATCAATTTGTCAACAGCACTATCTGGGGATAAGTTGCCTGATTATCAAGAACTAGCTACTATCATATACAAGGCAGCTAGTTTGTAAAATCAGATTCAAATGTCAGCATGTATTATACAAAAAATATTTATAACCAATAACAGACTTTTATCAATTAACATCAAAGTGTACAAATTTAAATCACAAGCCTTTGCAAGAATCATGCAGTGGTTAAAACTTTATCCCCAACTCAAACTGATGATATATTTCTCCATGTTATCATAAAGAAAACTTGCAGTATCTTTAATCAGAACTTGATAATTTGTAGACTAGTCTACCATTGATACTTGAAATAATTGAATTCAGGGAAGATAACTCTTAATTTTTTAAAAGCAGAAAATTCAATTGAAAAAAAATCATCTCTGTTTAGATGCAGAGATAAAATACTGACAATTTTAAGCAGAGAACACCATCATGATTGGATGTACTGGTTGCATTTTAACAGTTGTTTTCAAATTTGACAAATTTTACCAAATTCTTTCAAATATCTATAGATCTACTAAATTAAGATCAAGATTGCAAATAATACTCTTGATCTTGTAAACACATTGTAGACTGTATGAAATAAATAAACACCGACATATGTTCACAATGATAGAGTTTTGGGAACTTAATTTTTTCCCACAATGTCACAATTGCTCAGTATAAAGGAACAAATACGGGGATACAAATTTATCTTACGTTCAGTTGAAATAAATATTCAATCTGTCAACTAAAGTTAGTAGTAGAAAGAGAAAATCTGGTCCCAACACCACAAAACTTCATTATATACTATTTCATAAGTCTGTAAATATTATTATTCTTCCATGGTAACTCCAATTAAATTATACGGAGTAAATGAATAAAATATACAAGTATAAGCTAAGAATATTCTCAGACTAGCATTTTTCTTTTTTCATTTGTATTGCACTGATAATTTTGCAACAGACCACAAATTGTTGAATTCTGAGACAATACTTTATTCCACTTCAGGACTGGAACATGTATAACCAATTCTGTGCTAGATTGACACACATACAGCGCTAAATTTTAAAAACCTATAGTTTGCATGAACTCATGTTATCCCACTCATGCATATGTATCATTCAGACTCCAGACCAATAATTTGCCGTTCTGTCTCCTGCATGCAGTATGACTAAAACTTAAAAGCACTTCCCACTTCTACAGAATCTGATATAACAAGCTTCTTGGCAGGGAATTAAACCAACAAGGGCCAATTCGGTAGATAAGCACACCTCGTCTATATGTAGCAGGTCACTTGTGTTTAAAGTGCAATCATAACCAGTCATTTACATTGTTTGTACAAGTATAAAAATGTTCATGTGGTATAAATTAAGCAATAAAGTCTATTGCAGCTCAGTAACAGACACCATAACCATATAACATATAAGCATTGCACCATAGAGGACCAACATATGACGAAATAAAAGACCAGCCTTCTATATGTCTCCTGTCTTGTCTACTAAATAACATTACCAATGTCCCCTGTCTTGTCTACCAAATATAATTACCAACATTCCCCTTCTTATTTGTCTTCCAAAATAACACTACCAAAGCCCCACTTCTTGTCTACTTAAGAACATTACCAATGTCCCCCCTCGTCTACTAAATAATATTACCAATGCCCCCCATATTGTCTACTAAATAACATTACCAATGTCTCATGTCTTGTCTACTAAATAACATTACCAATGTCCCCCATATTTTCTACTAAATTACATTACCAATGTCCCCATATTGTCTACTAAACAACATTACCAATGTCCACCATATTGTCTACCAAAATACATTAGAAGTATGAAAGAAATAGTGAAATTGAATATTAATGCAAATTAAGTATCTGTTATTGTTAACAGTGGATATTTAAAATTCTGTAGGAAAGAAAACATGAAATTATATAATGCATTCAAAATTAAATACCTGTTTCAAGTTAGGAATAAGTAATGCTAAAAATGGTTATTTCAAAGGGACATAACTCACAGGAAAATGCTGATGTACTAACTTAGTTGCAATATCATATGTAGTAATTAACTTTTCATTTAATTTTATAAAAAAAAAAACACAAAAAAAAAACATACAAGTCTTTTCTGAAAGCTGAGACCAATTCTGAATACAGTAGACCCACAAAAAAAAAAACATAAAAATTTTAAATCTCCATACATGCAATAAACATTAATAAAGTATAAAGTAATAATGGTAAATCATAAATCTTAATACTTCCAGGGAACATAACGCATACAGTGGTAACACTAGAAAAACAAACATCAAAAGCCTTAAGTACTTCACCCTGCAATTTAATTAAAATCAGTCGTAGTAACAATTCCATTCAGTCATGACATGCACAAGAGTATCCTGAAAAGGTCAACTGAACAGAAAGTTAAATGAAGTATTGTTAGACCCTATATGTAGTGACTGAAATAATTAGCAGGTTTTGTTCCAAACTACTTTATTTCGTATATGTATGAAAAAGTGTAGTTAACCTCAAGACCTTTAGAACAGAAATGCATGGGCTTTGAAGCCTGTGTGGAAAGTTTGGGAGCCTCTATACAAATAACTTTCATAGATGCAGCATGCCATACATCAAATTTACACTTAATTTTTTTTAAATCATGGATAAGAATTGACAGTGAATACACCTTCCCCCATCCCACTCATAGCTAGTCATCTGACTCTTTGCACCAAAATAAATATTGGTGTTAGAGTCCACTGCAAGAGAAATCTCCTAATTTTATTACAATATATTTTCACAATTTTATCTTTCAGAGTCATTAAGTGGCAAATGACATCTCTGAATAGCTATCATTATTAAATACAAGCAGAATGAGCTCATCATAAATACGTAGTCTGCATCCACTTTATTTTCCATAAGCTATATTCAGACAGAAAATTCACATTGTCTACAACTTATATGTATATCTACATGTAAAATATATATATATATAAGGCGACTAAATGTAAAAAAAAATCATAACAATTGAAAAACATATCTTTACTGATGCAATTTCATTTTTCCCTGAAGATTACCTGATATTATGTACATTTCATTTAAAAAAAAACATGAATATGACCAAAAAAACCATGCATACTGGTATGAAAAATTACAAAATGAATCCTTCATACTGTCATGATTAAAAACTACATGTATGATGAAATGCGAATTTTGCTAAAAACTACAATTAACATGCAAATGATACTTACAACTGGAGGAAAAACATACACTTGAAATGTATGTCAATAAGACAAAAAGTCAGTGAAGCATGCAAAGCCTATATAACCCAAAACAACTTTACTGAATGGCTATTATCTAACCAATATAACTTTAAATAGAACAACATTTAAGGTTTAAATACGATCTACCTTGGTAAATTATGACAAAGGCAGAATAATTTAGAGCATCCTCTAATCAAATCCCAAAATATTTTTCCCAGTCCTTTTAGAAACCCAGAGAATTAAACATTTACCTTAGAAGGTTATTACTCTAGCAAAGCCAATTTTTAAATGACTATTATTGATTGTAAATTCTTTGTACCGAATATTTTAAATTGGACTGCGCCTGTTCAATTCAATGTATAGTGGATAAATTGTTGTATAAATACCTAAAGACCTTATCAGTTATTGTAGAGAAATTTGATAATGTTTTTATGAACTACATGTACATTGTACATTTTGTACATGTAGGACTTTAAGTTGCATACCAGTAATTGATTGGTATCCTACATATACAGTGCTAATTGAAACTTAAACCTTGAACCAACATTTAAAAAAATATACCCTTGGTAATAATTATGGATTCTATAGATTTTCAGGTATCAAATGCTAAAATATCCTACTACAGTTTTAATAGTGTTCTTTAACAGCTAAATAAAGAACTTAAGTTTCTCCAAAAGAAAATTTTATTTGAGTTTTAAGCAACAACAAAAATAATATCTGTATTTCCTATTACTATTTAATAAAAAAAAAAGTGGCTCTCAAAGAGCCTGAATCACTTACCTGGCAAACCATGTCCTATTAACTAAGTAAGTAAAGGTACAATGCTTTGTTACCAAGTTTGAAACAAAAATGCTGAAAAAGAGCATATATTGATGAATGCAATCAGTTAAGTCAGTTACCTATGGCACTGTAAAATGTAGGAAATGCCTTCAAAGTGTTTTTCGAACCTCTGGAAAAAAATTTGGGCAGGGGTCCCCCTAGACCCTGTTGTTCTGAGGAGGCAAAAGCCCAGTATACATTTGCTGAAAAAAATAAAATGAAGTTAAATCATGGCTATACAACATTTTCATCATCACCATTCAACTCAGGAAACCATGTTTTTTTTTTATGAAAACCAAATATCATTGAAATCCAAGCAAGTATAAAATTAGTGGGAAAAATGGCAGCCATTTTGAAAATGCCAACCAGGACAAACTTTTGTCGTCACCAATCAACTTACAATACCATGTTTCCGCACACAACTAAAAATCATTGGAATTCAAGCAACTGGTAAAAATGATCGCAAAATGTCTGCCTAAAAAAATTTCAATACTGCCTGTCAACTCAGAATATCATGTTTATCTTATGAGTAGCCTTCATCATCATTATTCTTCTGTAGTTGAGGAAAAAATAGCAAAAAAGCATGGTGAACCCTCATCAGAATTTTGCTAAATTAAACAGTTTTTGAGTTATTTGGAAAAAAATGTATGTTGACCTGTATGTTTTATTTTTAGTACATTGAGGTTATGTTTTTCGAGGTTTCTCAAAAATTTAAAAAAAAACAATTTGTGAAGGATACCCTTAGGAACAACCATGTCAGGTGTCATTCAAATTGGTCATGTAGTTTAAAGAAGTATTTTGAACTAAATATCATTGAGATTTGATATCTGTGGGCCCCGATGTCAATAACATGTGGAAAACAAACCCTCTGGTGTTGGTTAATATATGTGTCAAGTATAAACTTTGAAATCATAATGGTTCTCAAGATATAGAGCGGACACGATCTTTACCACTGGACATGGGGTTGTCAACTGAAACCAAATTTTTGACCTTGACCTTTGACCTAGGAAGTTGTACATACATTATGACGCACCTTCTGGTGTTGGTTAATATACGTGTCAAGTATAAACTTTGAAATCATAATGATCTCTAAATATAGAGCAGACACAAATTTGTTACAGACAGACATACTGATCTCTACAGGGCGACCTGCCTAAGGCGGGGCCCTAAAAAAAGCTCACAATGATGGACAATGACAGATGACAATAGCTCACACAGCCTTTTTAAGCTAAGTGAACTAAAAAAAGGCTTGATTATCTGGACTATAAAAAATCTTACTTATGATCTAGGAAAGCAGTGGCATCCATTCATGTGTAGAAGATTTTTAAAAATAACTATTCCATTTGCTGCATTAGCCTGCTTTAGCTTAGTACTGGTAACACACTTTCTAACAATACCAGGTTTCCTGGGTTCAATTCCCAGGTACCAAACTATATACGGGAAATCTCCGAATCAAGCTATGATTTTACTTCACATGAAATACTGTTACTAGGACTTCGATGTTCAAAAATCTAACCGATCTTGAAAAAATACTGATCTGATTGTATTTATCAAATCTAAGCATAACTTTTCTAAGACAGGAAAAGAAATCATATTTGAAATTTCTGCAAATTCGTCAATTGCGTTGGTTTGAAGAGTATTTGTTTACGTTACAGGTTACATGTATGTATAAAATATTCCCACAGAGAATTGTTATATTTCTAGAATCTTTACAAATTATGAATCAGACTGACTTATAAAATCAAAAAGGATATTGCTAGAGCTGTTCATATTGGTTAATTTGAGAACTAAAGAAAAAATGCAATACCTACCACATATTTAAGACTACAGCTACTGAGAGTTAGAACTTTTTTAATGTAGCCTGGAATGACCTTTAATGGAACTATGCATGCCAGGGCAATAGATTGTTTGAGTATACATTTGCCCCTAGGACCAATGATGTCTTAGAACTTATGAAAAATAAGCGACATATCTATTGATAAGGCCTTTGTAGCTTATATGTGAGCAAAGCAAGCTCTTAAATGTATAGAAAATTGTCTAATAATTCATCATACTGACACTCGATAAACTTTTGTCCAGGCAAAATACTACATCAGAGTACTTGAAGATTCAGAAATATTAAAAATGCAAAGGTCTCACTAACCACTTCTAACGTTTCCATTACTTTACATGTTAAAAAAGTAATTTTCAAAGTCTCACTGTGAATTCCCAGGAAAAATGACACCTTAAAGTTGCATACCGTTGCGAAGCTTGGAAAATAAGGCTTTAAAAATCATTATGCTAATGGTACGATGATAGTAGAAATTCTTCGCAAAATTTACTTGAATAAATAATACTGAAAATCCACATTTTTACCTGTTCTGCTAACTGACAGCATGGAGGCAAATTACTCACACGTGTAAACAATATTTATACACTTTTGTAGTTAATTACATATATGATTTTAAAGTACACATTCTCAGCTTCATTTTGACTACTTTTAATCATAATACACACAAATAATGCACTTACAATGCATATGTCTAGGTTCAGTGTGTTTTTGGTACTACATAGGGGGTGGCCATTTGACCCGGAAGTGGTTAGTGAGACCAAACTACACGAAACTAAAAGACATCTGTTATTTTAAAAAAAAAAAACTACTTCTACTTGGAAGAATCTTGACAAAATCGTGCAACCTATGCTGTACCAGAAACAGTTCTTTCAGTAATTTTACTAATATTGGGGAATGCCTTTGCCACCTCCCACTTATTATTGATGAAAAATTCCTAAATAAACCTGGCAAAATTATTAATGGCATGAAGTCTAATTACTTGAAAAGGGAACCTGATACTTTTGCTTTGGACTTTGCTCACAATAAACACCACTGCCCTCCTCATATTAACTGTCCTTTTACAGGTTAATTCTGTCTCATATTAGGATTGCCATCGCAAGACGATTTTCCAATTGTCCCTCCAAGCCTGTGCTTAACTTCCTTAAAGTGTAAGCTCTCGATTCTTACAAGTAGGGTTAAATCAATTCAGATAGTTGAAAAAAGTAACTGTGCAAAGTATTACATAGCAAAGAAAAGGCATAACAGGGATACTGATCTTTTTTCTATCGTAGAGGGTCTCAATTTCTTCCGACATTGGTTATGTTTATGACATCACAAGCACTAAGACAGGGGAAGATACTCCTGTAAAACTCCAGCCAATACTACGTAAGTCTAAATGACTGAATAATTATAATTAGTTGAACAACATAAGGCCGATGTTGCCAAAGTATACAAGCTGTTGTTATGGTGAAAATACTTTTGCACTTTTTCTATTTTTGTTCTTTTTTTTAAAAAATTGTACATTGCTATTATATATGTTCATTGATATTTTCATATTCAGGAAATTTAAATGAAAAAACACATCTTTGAATATGAAATAAATCATAAATTAAAGGAATGAACAATGCCAATTAAGTGTTCTTTTAGAATGCCAACAGGTTACCGCTAAAAAGTCTTTCATAAAGTAAAAGTTTTTGTTTACCTGCATGTCTGAATTAGCTTGTGAATCAGAATTTTGCCTTTCGGCTTTTTCATCGAAACGAATGACCCGATAATTCCCTGGGGACAAATGCTTTGATCTGCTGAAAATTTACTTGAAAAATGTTATTGGAGGTCGAGGGGCAGGGGTAAATTGTTTTAAAACATAAGTTTGCATTGTTATCAAAATACAAACTAATTGGTACGTTAAGTTACATGTAAATTGACAATAATGGTACCATTGTTGACAAGATTGAAATTAATCAAAAAGTTCATGGAGAATGAAAATATTCAGAAAAAAATATTGTGATTCAATATTTTGAGAATTTAAATTCTTTTTTTTAAAAACTTACAAACGTCAAAACCTATGACAATACATTAGTACTAGAAAAGTTCTAAACCATGATGATAACGATTGTTTTAAAGAACAAACAAAATTACCAGACTTTTTTCAAAGCAGATGTCATCAAAATGATCTACGCAGACTAAGTTGACTCTGCTGTATGTAACATATGTTGAAGCTGTGACAGGGAAAGAAGTTGGTTGAGTTTAGGCAAAATTTTGCATCAAAAACAAAGTCTACATTAAGAAAATTTTATGTTATTTCTCCGGTTTTAATATGTTTTATAGTTGATTTCTTTGATTCATGGTAATAATTTGAACATATACAGTCATATATGCCCTACAAACTTGGCTGAGATTGGAAAAATCTGTTAAAAAGGCTGGAAAACACCAAAATTTGTGCAGTTTTTCACTCTTTTAACAATGGCCTTATGTGTGTTGACTCTTGTGCTTCATATATTTTGTGTACAATTGCCAGTTATAACTCAAGTAAAAAATATCTTGAGTCAACAGACCTGTGGCCACATCCGTTCCACACAAAAACCATCTTAAAAATTGAAGAAATGTTAGAAGTTGAGGTTTTTGTAAACGTTACATAAATGAATACTGTTATTTCTGGAACATCATTATAAATCTTGTCAAAAAAATCTTATGTTCAATGTTTGCAACCATTTTAATATACCACTACTACCTAGAAATCAGCTTCAGGAATGATAAAAAGACTTTCACCAGAGCCACTGGACGTGAAACCACATATTGTAATTGACCTAATCAGTGTATATTGGGTCATTTCAATTTCTGGCCTTGCGATTATTAGACATATCGATGACAAGCCCACAATCAAATACAATGCCACCTGTGACCAATCACATGATATCAATAGAAAAGATTCTGATATTTTGATGCCAATTTTAGGCGTACTATGAATATTTGAGATGTTAGAGTTGGTTTTTATTTGTCAGTATAATGTTCCAAATACATTTGCAAAATTTGAAAAAATAGTGAACTTACACTAAGATTTATGTACTATGCATATACTGGTAATTTAAACACTTCCATCAACTTACTAATGGAAAAAGGCCGAAAAGCATGGTTTAAGATAAAGATATCAATAGGATTGGATAATCCTTGTTCACGCTTAGAAAAATTATTTGATACTATAATCAATCCCATTATTATGTATGGATGTGAAATATAGGGAATTAATTGTAACTTAAAAGACACAGACCCATTTGAACATTTACACATAAAGTTTATCAAGAAATTTCAGGAGTACACAGCAAAGCAATAAATGTTGCATGCATTGCAGAACTCAATAGATACCCTTTAAAAACAAAAGTTATGACAGAAGCAATCAAATTTTGGGAGCAAATATGTCATTCAAAAAACACACTTGTTTAATAATAAGATCTATAATATATAATTTGGTTTTTTTTTTTTTTTTTTGGGGGGGGGGATGCAAATCATCAATACAATAAGCCCTAGTGGTCATAAATGCATCAAGGTTAATCAAAGAACTATGATCAGTAGGTTTTTAGCCTCCAAGTGCTGACATTTTGCAATTTTGATTGCAAATACTGAACTGGCACTGGCGTTTACCATAGTGTTCTTAATGTGATAATGGGTCTCCACACTGGAGAGCGATTTAAATACAATAAAATGCAAATCGGCGACAGAAAATGCCGAAATTCCTGATTTTTTTTAATTATTTTTGCCGACGCCATAAAAAAGTTAGGGTTGGTCGGGTTACCGGAAACACATGTTTTTTTCTTTTAGGCCAAAAGGAATAGGGGTTTAGCTTTCTCATATTAAATACCCATGATATTAAACAAAATATATCATTTATGAAACACGTGTTTGATTAAGCTATTCAAAATCAATATAGCTGCTTAACAGAAAATAATAAACTCTGCTTTTATAAAAGTTTATACAAATCAAATTGTAGACCTGCTTATGTCAATGTATGCAAAAATAAATCTGACATATGCACAATTTGTAAATTTAGAACTAGTGCTTATTCTCTCACAATTGAGAGAGGAAGCTACCAAAATATCCCAAAAAGTAAACATATTTGCACTTCACAAATTGAAGATGATGTGCATTTTTTCATACACTGTCCAGCCTATTAAGTACCCAGACAAGTTCTGATCAACAAGATAAAAACAAAGACAGAAGTTTCTTCTTAATAACAGAAAATAATATATCTGTGGCAGATAGCGTCTTTAATTTGCATTCATTTTTAATAAGTAACTTCAACAGAGGTTTCCAAGATCATTATACCTTGTATTTGAGTGATATTTGGATTTAATTTGGTCTTTTGTCTCTTTTACTTCGTTAGGTCCATTATGGTTGTCCGTGAACTAATTGAGTTCCGAATGAAGATTTACTCTCGGGTCTTTAGTATTGGGTGCATTCCAGGTTAATGCATGAGTACTATTCTCATTTTAGGGTAGAGCAATTTTATTTGAATACTTTTCATAGATGTATTAAACAAATTAGTTGGAGATTCCTTTTATGGAAGTGAACTTTGTTTAACCTTTTTTTTTCCAGTAGTATATAAGCTCGTAAGATTCTCACTTTAAGGCTTTTTTTTCCTTACAAGAGCCAATAGTATCTGTGCAAGACTAAGGTAGGTTCCTTTAGCAGGACACTGTGCTACCTTGCAGTTGTAGCCAGTACCAATCATCAATTGTGTAATTTTGGCTCTTGTGTACCTTTTCAATATTTGGCATTTTTCTAAATTAGCAGGATCTTCAACATCTGGTCTTGTTTCGGCACTTTGACTTAACTTTAATTAGGAATGTAGGTTTTGTTTTTAAAATGTAGGTTTCATGAGCAGAGTTTTATTAGGGAGTTATTCTCATAGGTTGACCCATTAAACTATGTTAAACTTCGTAACTTATTAAATAATTGTTACTTAAAATATAACAAATACACTGTTGATAATACAGGAGACAGAAACTCAGGTCCCTGTGTTTGAACAGGAATAAAAATGCTGTTGATTGAAAATAAGACTGAACAGCTACAATGTAACATCTTAAATTCACTAGCTCCGGTTACATATCTTTTATATTAAACAGTAACTGTTTGATTATTCTATATGCCTTACATGAATTGAAATTATAAACAAATGTTTAGATTTGTCAATTAAATAAAGTATTAGTTAAAGGCACCACTGCTCGAGTTTTTTAATTAGGGTTGTTATTAGAACTGTCATTTCTTGTATGTTTGGATTTGTGTATTGTGTCATAACCATTTATTTAGCTGCGAAACGTAGCTCTATTTTTTTTTTGCATTTTCTTAACGTTCTAGATCGCAAAATCAAAAAAAAAAAAAAAAAAAAGATCAAGAGCTACGATTTCGCAGCTACCATTTATTGTAAATATCATGTTTGTACGAATATTTATATTTATATTATATAAAACTAACTTTAGTTATGAAATGGTCCTTATACATTGCTCAAGGAATATTCGAAGATTAGAAAAGAATTTTCTTAAAACAACTTTACTTGTGTGTTGAATCTTTACAACACTGAAACATTTTTGACCTTACAAGGTTGATTTATTTCAATCAACTTTCTGTTTCGGAAGTTGAAAGCAGACTACTACTTCCGGTGAGAAAATCTAAAGTGGGGAAATATTGTAAACATAAGTTATCAATTAATTTTGACACACCACATGGCAAAAATTTGATAAATAAATAAAACATTCACTATATTTTAAAAACCGTGTCTATTTTATTCGTAATGATGCATTTTTTATACCAATATGTTGTGCTGGTTCGCGTGTTCATTTATTCATTATTTTAGCATTTTCGGAAAATGACTGTGAAATCGCGCATGTGAACCCCATCTAAAAGCACGTTGTACTTCCTTTTTTCGTCTTACTCTATTTGGCGTCAGACGCATAGTAAGGGTCTTGTTGAAAAAATTGAATAAATCATACCACATACCGATTATACGGCCCTTGATACGACAATGTTATTTACTAATAATTAAATATGACCTTTAGCCATCAACCAGAGCTCAATATCAGTTGATGATTTGATTTAGATTGGCAGGAGAGTCGACTCGTGTGCAGAACAGCTTGTTCCATACTTAAACATAAATTTACTTTAGGTTCCCAAGAAACAGATTTTCATGACATAAGGAACTGGAAAAACCAATGATTATGATTGGAAAATTAAGAAGTTCGGAATAAATCATGGAATATTAAAACCCTGACCCCATTTTCGACATTTTTTATGGATCTACTTACCTGATGGGTGTAAAATATTGTATAGTACTTGTTAAAATCAGTTACATTGAAAAGGTTGATACATTTTTACGGCATGACACGTCATTCACATTTTCAGTGTGAAGTCACACTTGATTTTGCTCGGTCAATTGATTTAATTTAAATTGACCAGAAGCTATTCAGAACTACCAATAGACCCTTTAGTGGTAAGTTGGTGAGCATGCTCAATATACACTTCTGCGAGGTAGAGCTTGGGTAGAACAAAAGAATTTTTCTTGCAGAAGTGTATATTATTGAGCATGCTCTACGCATGCTCATTGACTACCCCAACGTTATCACAAAAGGGTCTATTCCATCTGCCGGGATGGTAAAATCCTTTTTTTTTTTTCAGTGGTAAATATCTTCTAAAATAGAATAAATGTTTATTTGGACATATAATAGAATTTCCTTTGACCCTGCAACGATCCTCTTTTTTTATTTGGATATTGATATGTTGGGTTGGGGTCAGAAGGTTACAGACCACCAATTCAACCATTGAGCATTTGGAAAGTACGCAAAAATAGTCCTACGCAGAAATTACCCCTGTTCCTTATAGTGCTGTGGAAAAAGTTCTCATCTCGTGTAAAAAATTTAAACAGTTTCTGGAAGGAAAAACATTTCTGTACATTTTATAGGTTCATTTTGATTCTTGTGATGTGAAGCCTAATCTCCATAATGATTTCTAAATACACCCCTATCTTGTGAAAACACTGGGATTTCCCATGCTATTTATAGACACTTCACTTCCGGTGACCAGTACTGCACTGCAAGTCTGCTAACCCCACATGCCATTCTGAGGATTGTGAGCTGACATATGTAGAATCATGCTGATATATAGTCCTCTGCAGGTTAAAGTTAAGGTAAAGTCCAGAGAAGCCATTGAATATTGTGAAATTAGCATAGAAGCCTATGGGAAGTGGAATTAGTGGTTTTTAGCCTTAAGCTTAGGCCATGGCAAAATGAAAAGTTTCTTGGAATAGCTTTAAACTACTTGAAGATCTTGTGAACTTTGCTATGAGAGGAATACATTACAAAAATCCTTCAAAATATGCATTTTTTTAAATTATAGGTCCAAATTATGGGAAATTGGTCATTTTGGCTGAATTTTATGTCCTATCTTGTGAAAAATTTAGTAAAAATATCAAATATTTAACTTTGAGGGCTATATTTACCTTAATATGGTGGTAATCAGCACTTGAAATCAAGTTTTGTGTAAATTTGAGCAAAAATTTGATTAGAAATGAGGAAAAACTCACTTTCATTACTGCGGTTAAGGACATATAAGCATTTCCCTATGGCAACATGGAAAATCCATTTTTGAGTACTTTTTTTGCTTTAGGTGCCCTTTACTTGTCATGTTTTATTGTGAAAACACTGTATTTACAAATTTAAAGCCAAAGATATCACCTTTTGCGAAAATTTAAAGATTTAGGATTTTTGACATATGATCAAGAAAAAGGGGGAGGCATGTCAGACATAAATTTTTAAAAATAGACCAATTTTTCAGAAAATGACTACTTTTAAAGGCTATCTCTTTATTAATATTGTTAAAAAACAAGTTGTGATTGATTTTTTTTATTTGAAAAGTCAGAAAAAGTTCTTTGCAAATATTTAATGCATTTAAGTATGGTAGAATATTGTCACTTTTTTGCTCGCGCAACTTGGTTACCCTATATTTAAAAATCAAATATTTAAAAAAGTGCTTGTCACATTTCATTGAAACTTTGCAAATGCATTCAGTATGTGTATAGGAAGATACTTGTATAGTTATCAATTTTTTCTAAGACAGAAAGTGACTCTAGGTTACAGACCACCAATTCAACCAATGAGCATTTGGAACGTACGCAGAAATTACCCCTGTTCCTCATAGTGCTGTGAAAAAAGTTCTCATCTCATGTAAAAAATTTAAACAGTTTCTGAAAGGAAAAACATTTCTGTACATTTTATAGGTTCATTTTGATTCTTGTGATGTGAAGCCTAATCTCCATAATGATTTCTAAATATACCCCTATCTTGTGAAAACACTGGGATTTCCCATGCTATTTATAGACACTTCACTTCTGGTGACCAGTACTGCACTGCAAGTCTGCTAACCCCACATGCCATTCTGAGGATTGTGAGCTGACATATGTAGAATCGTGCTGATATATAGTCCTCTGCAGGTTAAAGTTAAGGTAAAGTCCAGAGAAGCCATTGAATATTGTGAAATTAGCATAGAAGCGTATGGGAAGTGGAATTAGTGGTTTTTAGCCTTAAGAATGACACAATATAAAAAGTTTGAGTCAGTGATACTGTGGAGAACTACCCTTAAACTGCTTCTAATGACTTTCAATTGAAATCATAGTTGTCATACCTACTTAGTTACATTCCATAATCATTTTCCTGTATGCTGATATCATATTAGCTACAAAAATGACACTTTTATGGAACTTTTGATCATTTGTCATGGTAGACCCTGCTTTGTTGACATTTTGAATCGTAATACATGTGAAGTGGCGCGAGAAGACACTAACTGGAGCTTGTTACTTTTGGAATAGAAAGGTAGCAAACGTAATTTTATGATGGAATAGTGAAATTTTCTGTTAGATTCCGGTTTTCTAAATCATGTCTGCTCAATTCCAAACGCAAAGTAACAAGCTCTGCTTGTCACATCACATGTATTACGATTTTAAATATCAGCAAATCAGGGTCTCTCGTGAAAAATTATCAAGACTTCACTAAAAGTCTGATTTTTGTAACAAATACAGTATCAGCACACAGGAAAATGATTCGGAATCAAACTATGTAGGTGTGATGTGCAAGATTTTAACTTTGAAAGTTGTTATAAGTGGTTGAAGGGCGGTACTCCACGGTACTGCTGAAATCTCCCAACTTTTTGTATGGCACATTGTTCTGACCCCAACCCAACATCAATATCCAAGTAAAAAGGAGGAGGGTTGCAGGTTCAGAGGAAATTCAAACTAATATAATTGAAGAATCTCTTAAGGATTTTTTATGCAGGAAAAACTGTTGCAAGCTTGTAAAGTTCAAGACTACTACATGTACATGTATTAAGGACAAATACTTTAAATGTATAATTTTATTTTAGCGTTGGTTGCCGTAACTCATAAATCAACGCCACGATGTCCGGAGGTTTAGACGTACTCAGTTTGAAAGAAGAGGATGTTACCAAGTTTTTGGCATGTTCCACACATTTGGGTGCTAACAATGTGGACTGTCAGATGGAACAGTATGTGTTCAAGCGTAAACCTGATGGTAAGATAAGTTTTTTAAATCAACAATTTTTTATGTATTAGTGATTTTTAATGAACTGCTCTCCTTTTATGTGAGGAGGAAAAAAATGGTGATTTTGAGAATTTGCAATATGCTAGAGAAAACAGTCCATATATTGCACTTCAAAATTTTTTTAGCAGGTAAATACAAAAAAAAATAATCTTAAAAGACATCCTTGATATCAAATTTAAGAAATACTGAAGAATGTTATCACGTATCCCAGATGTAAAAATAATAACAGTGGGAGAGTTCTGTTGAAAAAATATACTTGAATTGAATGAAATAGTAGTACTAACAATCCCTAATTGTATCTTTTATCTTTATCTGTAGGTGTTTACATCATCAACTTGAGGAGGACATGGGAGAAGCTCCTTTTGGCTGCCAGAGCCATTGCTGCTATTGAGAACCCAGCAGATGTCTGTGTTATCTCTGCCAGACCATACGGACAGAGAGCTGTCCTCAAGTTTGCTTCTGCCACTGGTGCAACACCTATTGCTGGTAGATTCACTCCAGGAACATTCACCAATCAGATCCAGGTAAGTATTGTTCTGGATTGTCTCCCCTGTACTGATTATCTATGTACATATTAACAAGTGACACATACCGTATATACTGGAGTATAAGTCGATCCGCCTATGTTGGACCCCCCTCTTCAGCCCAAAATTTCTGGAACCTAGTCTTGACCCGCTTATAATTTGTTATTTCTGACAGCTGCATCACCAACATTCCTTAATTACAATGAGTATGCCTGTTTTTGGTAACTTCTGTAAATACTGAAATAATTAATTCAAAGCTAGAGTGGTTTTTATAGCAGCAACTAACTAAATTATTGACAAGCCATGTAGATTGTTTTGATACCGGCATTTTCTCATTCATTCTAATTTTGGTACAACCGATTGGGTCATGTTTCTATTACACCTTTGGGTTTTGGCTATATGAGTGTACACAGGCAAAAATCAATACACAAAATGGATGAGTGGGAAATACGAATAAAATCAGTGTTGTGGCAAAATAAAGACTAAATAGTAAATATTCTTTTACTGCATCATATTTTAGCTGTAAAAGATAGAAGATGACGACAGTTTTTCTAAAACTGACCTTTACAATTTAATAATATTGGGGTAAACAGTGCCAGTCTGGCTGTTCGATGTTGGTGTCAAGCTTTTGACATTTTCAAGCTGAAAATTTTAGTTCATAGTTGAGATCTTGTCTCTATAAGTCGGAACCCTTCTCAGCAGTTAAAA
This sequence comes from Perna viridis, assembly GCA_037379345.1. Classification (NCBI taxonomy): domain Eukaryota; kingdom Metazoa; phylum Mollusca; class Bivalvia; order Mytilida; family Mytilidae; genus Perna; species Perna viridis. Next base: position 35,329,028 of record CM074514.1, on the reverse strand, counting down.
ATTTAGTCCAAAAAATTTGACTTTATATATGGTATACTTAAACAATGAAGTTAGTCGCCATTTAAATTGAGTTAAAGTGTCTGGTTTAGACAGGTTTTTGGATTGTTCAGGGTATGGTTGAGACATATTTTACTGTATTAGATAATCTTGGCATGATGTCAGGTTGGTGTTTTATTGAAGTAACCATCCTGCTAATGACTTATGGTTAAGTTTTCACCACTTTGATTGTTCAAGTTTCCAACTGTGCTATTAGTATTTATAGACGTAGAGATTTATTTTCTTTTTAAGGCTGCCTTCAGGGAACCCCGTCTATTGGTTGTCACTGACCCAAGAACTGATCACCAACCAGTAACTGAAGCATCCTATGTCAACATCCCTGTTATTGCCCTGTGCAACACTGATTCTCCACTCCGTTATGTTGACATTGCAGTCCCATGTAACAACAAGGTAGAGTAAGACCCAAGTACTAATGTTGATTTTTGTTCAGTAATTAAGAAAATCTGCATTTTTCTTCTGGTGTTTTCACTTCCAATCATCAAATGAGAGTACACCTTGCATTTTTCACATAGAGTAACACTGTCTATAACCGACACATTTAATATTTTGAATTTGAAATAGAGTTTGTAATTCCTCATGCATTTTAATGAACTTAAAATGATGTAAACACTAGTTTCTCACTTCATTGGCTGAAACTGATGCTTGGTAGTGTTTATGTTGAGGTGTATGACTCAGATTTGTAAATTAGTTCACTGATTTATTTCAGGGTACCCACTCAATTGGTCTGATGTGGTGGCTTTTGGCCCGTGAAGTTCTTCGTCTTAGGGGAACCATCAGCAGGGACCATCCATGGGAAGTCATGGTTGATCTGTACTTCTACAGAGATCCTGAAGAGGTAAATCCATTGAAATAACATCAGTAAGAAGGGTCTTAAGAGGCCATACACTTTCAGTGATTGGGATTGGAGGGGGTGGTGTGACATTCATGACATTCCAGGTGGAAATGTCCCATTAAAATCAATTATTTTTACATAGATAATAAATATGGTCCATTTGCGAAATTCTTATTCCAATTACTGGTCTGACTATCACATTCTATCTTGATATGCCCAATTATAATCGGCAATTAATTCAAAGGATGTTATAGAATTGTTCATACAAGGGTCATCCACAGAATTTTCTCCCTGTAAGTATTAATTTTAAGTGGCTGTAGTGCATTTTCTAATATGAAGCTATACAAATTTTTAAGGTATCCAGTGAATATAAACCTAAAATTGATGCAAATTATTAATGTTGATCTTCTGATATATGATACAGACACTTCTAGGTCACAGTCCTTAGAGGGTAGTAAATAGGCAGTATCTTTCCTGTTGTCTATGTACCTACAAATGTGCATACTAGTAGTAACTTATATCTGTGATTGTAACTTTAAATTACATTTGCCATGAACTTTCGGATATGATCTGGAATTTGTTATTCATTGGTTATCATTTTATGAAAACGAAATACCTGTAAAAGTGTAAGTTTCAATATACATCGTGTTCTCACCATTGCGATGTGTGAAGATTCATCCTTTTATTTGTTGTTGGTATCTTGTGCCACATAGAAAAATTGAACACATTAGTAGTAAAGATGAACATCATTTATTGTTGAGTCTATTCCCATGAAATGAAAAATGTTAAGCCATTTATTTGCATGCTTATACATATTGCTAACAAAATTATCCTTCTAATAGGCTGAAAAGGAAGCTGAAGCTGCTGTGGAGAAGGCCCCACAGAAGGATGAGGCTGCCATCCCAGACCAATGGAACACCCAGGCTGAGATTGCCCCACCATTGGAATCATCTGACTGGGCAAATGAAGCTATGCCAGTTGTTCCAGCTCCAGCTTCAGGTGGTGCAGCTCCATTTGACATAGGAGCAGCCCCAGCCCCAACAGAGGACTGGTCTGCCAGTGCTGATGATTGGTCTGCAACCCCAGCCCCACCATCAACCACCGCTGACTGGGGTGGCAGCAACGCCGAGAACTGGAACTAGGTTTACAACCTTACTGACATTCTAAATCAGAAAAGTTCAGATTAAAAAATGTGAAAAACAATAGTTTTACATACATAGCTCAATAATTATGCATATAGAAAAATGGATTGAATTAGTATGTTGGGACCAAAGAATGTGGTGTTCATTGTCAATTCTTATTTCAGTGACAAAATCACAAACATCGTTAGGGTACAAAAGTGTGCAAGTGTATAAAAACAGTAAAAAATGAAAATGTCATTTTGAGGAGGTTACCATAAAAAATGAGTGGTATTTTTGCATTTGAAAGTCCACTTTGGTTGTCTATACCTTCACTCCTGCCAAATATTGATTATTTTTAGAAATATTGCTATTAACCAGTTTATCTGGTACGAGTTGGTTGCAGTTTGCATTTGTTTATCTCCCTTTTGCTGTTTAATGTCATAAAGTGTTGGAGTGTTCTAAAACAAACATTACAAATTAATTCACATGTTCATATCCTGTGTAGATGCATGAACATAGTACACCATATTTTTTATAGAAATGTCTTCAGAAGTAGTTGTTGAATTCTTCCAAAAGACAAAAAAAAACATCTGCAGATGGCCATAATGAAATGATTACTCTTCATCTATATATTTGGTTTTTAGCCAGATATTTGTTTCCTGGACATGCTAGTACATTTTGAATGTATTACATATTACACTGGTGTCATTGGTCATTCTGTTAGTCTTTCTCACTTAATAACCAGCTTGATATAGTATAATGGTATAGCAGACTCTACATATTGACATACTCCCAAATAGAGTGGGGAAATGCTCTTGGGCTCAGGGAGTAGACCAGAGCGTCAACACAGCAGTGCGACTGCTATTAAGACATACTCTTAGTTCTTAGGTCAGGTATCCTGAAGGCTGGGCTCCACTACCCTCTACTACTAACTGGCATTACTAATGGAATCCCTGTAAGGGTCGGTTGTGCACTATCTGTAAGAATAGTCAAGACAGTCAAAACCCCCAGTCATCATATAATGGTATCGTATTGTCGTTGGTACAATCATGTCCAGACATAACCAAAGTATAAGTGAATAGTTCAAAGTGAAATGGCAGGTTGGAATTGATTATAGGGGGTTTGCATCTTCAACTGTTAATAAGGAATTTAGGATCAGAAATAAGCATTTTTGTGAAGTCCAGACAATAACTTGAATGAAAGTGAAAGGCTCTAATATTAATTGACAACAAGGCGTCTTACCACAAAAAAGGCTTGGATTAATTTGAAAGGTTATTACGTATACTGGAACCATGTATATATGATGAAGGGGCCACTTTCATTTTTGAAATTTCTCAGATATTTTAAATTTAGTCCAAGTGCAAAACTGTTTTAGCCCAAATGGTGTTCATAATTGCCACTCGGGGTTTGACCTCTAGTTACGAGCTGCACCTTCGAAGAATTTCATTGCGGAATGAAACTTAAATGGTGATTTTCCACATTTACATGCAGTAATTCACACGATTAATATATATAGATATATAGCAGTGTAACACACTGAAATAAATAGGTAATTTCACTCCCAGACTTTCTCCCGCCAAAACATCACGTTTTGTGTGTGTGTCAATCTGTCGTGTACAAAATTTGAATTGTATATTGATATAGCTACAAATTAAGGGAGAAATCTTTTGGATAATCAGTTGGTTATTCACTTTTTCCAATTAATTTTCCTATTGCGTCGGGTCCCGTTGATTTTTATTTGTCAATTGATAAGACCGCAATTTTTCTGCGGTCGTATATTGGTATGACGCTAACGTTGTAGACACTTAGTTTTCGTGCTATATACTTGAATATTGGTTGATCTTTATAAAATTTTATAACGAGGTTACAAACCACAAAGGGAAGGTTGGTATTGATTTTCAAATTGGGGGTTATAACCCCCAACCGTTGAAGATATTTCATTTAATTCATCTGTGTTACTCCAATAAAACCTTAAGTATGACTATGATATTGTTCCGCAATGGCCAGACTTCGATTTATTTTGGGGGTAAAGACTTGAACTTTCGAAATAAGGGGCCAGACAATAACTTGACAATAATTTATTTTTGGTCCTATTTCGAAATGTTTTTATTGGATACCTTCTGAACTTGAATTTATCAAATTATACCACAAAAGGAAGCCTTGGTTTGTGGCGAACCTTTTTGGAACGGGTAATTTCATGAAGTCCAGCCAGTACCTTGGTTGTGAATGGATCTTTTTGAAATGGCACCACAAGGTGTCCTACCAAAAAAGTGTAGGCTGGGAATAATTTTTAGGTTGTGACTGTCTTGTCGAACTTTCTCGGGGAGCATACCTATACTTTAAACTGATATCTGACCATGATAGAAAAAGGAATAAATATGGTGAAACGTATCAAATCTACCATCGTATAACCCATATATAAATTCATGTAATAAAAAAATCTTACTAATTTTTGTAACAAAGCTTGGAATTTACTATTTTCTGAGTGTTAAAAGTAGCTTGAAATAATTGATAAATTTACATGCCTATGTGGGATCTTTTGAATTTGTTCATAGTTACGATTTTTCAACTTTAAGACGCTACACTTCCACATAATTTCATTAAACAAAAATTCATAAATCTTATCAAATGGTCATTTAATAAATCGGAACGCAAGTATATTTGTTCGAATTCTTTTAGACAACATTTTCTTACGCATTGGTGAAACCGTTTATCGTCAAATTATTGGAATTTCCATGGGGACAAATTGTGCACCATGTATTGCTGACCTCTTCCTGAACTGTTAGAAGTCACTATTTGTGGCTAGAATAATTAAAGGCCTATCAAACAACATTTAGTAGACAAAATTGATAACACCTTTAGATATTTGGACGATATTTTTGCTCTGAACAACGACGACCTCAACATTTCTACTAAAGATATATATCATGAAGAACTATCTTTTAATGAAGCAGATATTGATAATGTTTGTTTCATGATCTTAGTATTCATGTCGGTAATGGGAAACTTAATACTAAAATTAACGATAAAAGGGATATGTTTTTCATTCCCAGTTGTCAACGATCCGTTTTTAGATGGCGAAGTGTCCTTGTCACCATCATATGGTGTATACATACCACAATTGGTTCGATTTTTTTTCTCGTAGAAACATTCACAATTTTTGTCAAGTCAATCTCTCACCCTTTGTTACACGGTAATCTTGTCACCATCATATGGTGTATACATACCACAATTGGTTCGATTTTTTTTCTCGTAGAAACATTCACAATTTTTGTCAAGTCAATCTCTCACCCTTTGTTACACGGTAATATTCTACACAAACTACGGAAAGCTCGATACTCAATAAGTTAACTAAAACGTTGAATATATGCTCATTCGTAAGGGAGATAGTTATGATATTGTTATCAATTCGTTAAGGATAGCATTTTTTTTTGTATTAACGGGGCATTGCTAAACTGCAAAACGAAATCGAAACGCAACGAAATTTAACAAAAACAACTGAAACGAAACGAAATTTATTAAACTGCGAAACGAAACGAAATTTACTAAAATGAAAAAAAAATTACAAAATCACTATTGCAAAATGGAATGGGAATACAGAATACTAACATGGTACGTTGTAATCAAAGATTGATTATAGCGGATCCCGTATTAACATTGATTCTCTCATAGGGTCTTTACATAGAAATTAAAACATTATATTTAAAATCAGTTTTTGACATGACATGTCCTTATTGTTTGACTTGTGATGTACCGTGATTTTCAAACCTGAATTGGAAGAATTGGGATTGATTTTACATACGATGGGGACATAACTTTTTGTAGGTTTAAACTGGTCTGGAGCTGGTATATCCGTTCACTGCTGGTAGTCCTTAGTTTGTGTATTAATGTAATTTATTTCCATTGTAACTAGGGACTCCGATCTTTTTGAACTGATTTTTAAGTACGTTTAATTGTGTAATATTTTCCACAGTGACCAGATTTTAAAGGGGGATGGTTGTGATCACGCCAAATTACTTGAACCCAGCCGCATTTTTTTTTGCGCCTGTCCCAAGTTAGGAATTTAATTAGGGCCTCAGTATGTCTTGTTTCGTTTTCACCTTTAGTTTATTTTTATGTTACTTAAGCATATATGGGGCAACTACTACGCTATGCCTGTGTATAATGATGTTTTGAGGCCTGTTATGTGGTGTGAGGGTTTCCTCGTCTTTCATTGAAGAGCAATGGGTGGTCTTGGGTTGACAATGGGTCAATAAGTGTAAAAATACTTCAAAGTAAGCTCTGAATAAAGGCGCCGACAACAAAAGTTAACAGAACGATGATACTCCTTCAATTTAAATTAAAGAGCAAAATAACGATACGAAGACAGATTAATGACAAACGTTGATCGTGACATAGGGTAGAACTCATTCATTTCTAACCAAGTATCATGCTGCAAGCACAGCAAACACCTTGGAAATAGTGGACAAAAATCCGAAATCGACAAAATTAGATAAAGGCAACGAAAAAGCACCGAAAACATGCTTCATTCATATATTATTTGTTGAAAATTTTGAATTTGACCTTGAACTTGATATCATAAAGCAATAAATGGGTAAACTTGTTTAGAATGGAAAAAGAGACTAAAGTAATTTGTTTTCGCGAACTCTCGACAATTCATGTGAGTGTTATTGCTATTTGAAGTAATTGAATGCTTAAGCATGTACAACTTTTAAACCATAAAACACAATTGAATTTTGACTTAATTACAGAGGTTGCCAAATTGTTGAGAATTTCAGAGTCAAAAGGGACAAATTAGCATTTCATAAATTTATTATCACATGCAATCGCTTATCTATGCGGAGGAACATTTTGTTATGTCCTTTCCGCCAGCCGTCCAGTCCATCACGCAGTTTCCTGCGCAACTCCTCTGTAACTACTCTCCGTACAGACTTAAAATGAACTTGATAGTAAGGAATCCACGTGCCTTTGTGCTAATATTTAGGGGGATACAGACAAACATACCAATTACACAGCAAAGGCGTATAATTATTTCTTAGGGGTATATTCATGGGTTACGGACTTTTTCCATTAGTTTATCATTGTAGCTTCACTAAATAATACGTCAGAAGCTTCGTTTATATTTTATGATGTAGTTCGGGGGACGCAGAAAGTACACGTTTTACAGGCGAAACAAACTTAGCGCTTTTACTCTATCCATGCATTAATCATTCGCAATCAATAGTATGTTAACAGCCAGCTTTTGTTCTGACAATGTAAATTAATTGTGCTGCTAACTTTCATTGCAAAATCAGATGAAGAATCGAAACACTTTACTGTCATTTAGCCGTCTCTTTAACAAAGGTTATTTTTAACTCTCGTCCCCTGCGAAGTTCGCCCGCTACCACTGTTTCATCTGTCGGTAAAATTCGTGCAAAGACGGACCGTGTAGGTATATCATAAGTGGATTCAAAGGGGACAGATTGCCCAGCCGCCTTATAAAATTGATCTGTTTTAAATGTTACATTTGCATAATACTGGTATTTTATAATAATGAAAATAACTCGGCACTTTAAGCATAATTCAATAAAGAATAAAGCAAGTTCTTTATTTTTCACATAATTGATATGATGCATATTTTTTCACATTTTTCCGATGAGGAAAAGTAAGGGACCACGCGGATTCGAAGCACCTTTTTTTGTAAATCTCTGGATCCACTAATGCAAACTCCGATAATTTATAGAAAACAAATCATAAGTACGACTATCCGTTAACTATAGTTTCATCGTTTGTATCGCTATTCCATTTTGTCTTATTAACGGTTCAGAGTTGATTTTCGTCTTTGCATGATATCTTTTATGTTCTTGATCGATGCTGAAGAATTACGTGAAAATTATATCATAATGATAGTACGATCAATCTAAGACAACAATTTGCAGACCGTAGCTCGTATAAAGAAATTCCAACACTACCTATCGGAAACCTATTCACATTCACCCTTTTGCACGGTGTAAGTAAACTTTTAATGCGATAAGTACTTGGTATTGAACTTTCAACTTCTTACTAGACTTTTAATTCTTAAATTCAACAGTTTTGCATTGCGGTTTATTATTGGGTGAAAAAATTGGGTAAAAGACAAAATCGGGATCAATACACGACCAAGAATTATTGAAAGTATTATATGAATGCTTATTATAGCAGAGGCTGTCTCGAGGAAAAGTAGACTTATTGTTGTACGAAGTTTTCTTTTGAGTTAGGTTCCTTGTGAAAATAATCTATATTGGAGACCTTGTATTGTGACATAATAGATGTACAATTGATTGGGATTTATTTGCATAACTTATTGCACCTATGTGTAAACAACTTGAAGATTGATGCAGCGAGATTCGGCTTTGTTAAGTCTGAGTCTAGTCGTTAAGAAACAATTTGATAGATCGCCTAGATTCTTTATGGTGCTATATGAAGAAGAATACTGCAAGATGACATTTTAATTCGGGAGTATATTTATGAATTTAAAAATCTTTCATCACGCTTTGTGATCTGGACGTCGATCAACTGGAATTATAATTTGAAAAGATTCGCAGTTATGCTTGATTCACGGGACGCAATACACATTATAGTTGTATCAATAGTTTAAATCTATATAGTTTTACATTATTATAACGGCATAACGTGATAAATTCCACCGAACATGGATCTATTGCCTTTTTAAATGGTTCTAAAATGGTATTAATGCTGAGACAATGAATGTCTAACTAAGGCCATATTAAGTGTATAAAGAGGATTACAAAGTTATTGTATTCTAACGTTAAATACATCAAAACATTACAAAAACAAATGTCGACACCAAAGGCAGGTTCTGTAATATTACCACCGATTACTGGAAGCCATAATAATGGGGGTTCAAGCCCGTCTCCAATGAATGGCATTATCTCTAACAGATCAAATGCACAACAACTCTTATACCGGAGTGTGCCTCCGAAAAATTCCGGGGAGTCTTTTTCGGATATGATCGGGAGTCCTACGATGGGGAAGTATGGAAGACAACATTTAGTTTCGTCTAATTCACCTATGGAATATGCAGAAAGATTTAAAGCTAGGCCTATGACAAAGCCAACTCTAGTCGAATTCGCAACCAAGGAACTTGAAAAAGTCAAACGGTCGTCGAATTCTATGAGAAATTCTAGGAGAAAAATAGAAGGATTTTTTCCTCCGATGAAGTTGCGGAAAAATGGTAAACCAATTACTCCTGATATGATGGATGTAAGTTTATTATGATTCACTTTTATTATCGAACCTTTCTTAAATTTTACTGCTTTTCCATGGTTTATTTTTTTCACGTAACTGTTTTTTCCTATATTCATCTTTGTCTTTATCAGGCGTGGATCCGGACACTGTGAAAGGAGGGTTAACGTTCCAAACTGTTCTTTGTCATTTTTTTACCCCACTCCTATTGCACTCAATTACAAAATTTTGAAAGGAAAAAGGGCTCAAACCACCGAACCTTCTTGGACCCACCAACATTTATGGTATTTATAGGTTTTTGCTTGTATTTGTATACTTTTCAAGTCAAAATACTTTTAATTTCAAAATGGTTTCTGGGGGCGAAACTAGACATTTATGAAAAGGCGGGTATTTGATCAGGAAATTTATTCAAGGAGAATTTCAGGTTATCAGTAACTGCTCATTTTTTGTCAAAACTTCGCACAAAACTTGCTAAATGTTCCAACAAAAGAGGAGTTCTATCCTTAGACCCGGTTTTCTGTTAAACCCGATCAGTTGTTTTGTGAAGACCACCCCTAACATACTGTAATTTCTTTCAATATTGTGATATCAACGATATTTACAAACTAGATTTCAGATGGTAGTAATAACCATGTGAATATACACATCTTAAAGATTTATATTTGTTTATTTTTAATACATTTGTGTAGCCTGTTTAAATTAGTTTTTGAATTGTGAAAGGATCGAAAAGTTCGATTACATTCGCATTTTAATTAAAAACACGTTTTCTATAATTAAAATCAAATAAATCTTGTATTACAACAATAAGAGCAAGACTTGTGGGTCTTATCTTCCTATTCTTATTCGAAACAGTCGTTATGACCACCAGAAAAGAGCTAACCATATATTGATGATTCTAAGTATCTACATAATCAAGGCGTTTGTAGAGTAATGGAGCCATGCTCCATGGACAGGAACGATAAATCGACATATGTTGCTGGAAAACATTAAAATATGCCAATTATTTGATCGACAATCATTGTCAGTCTATTGCGAATTCTTGAAAAAAGCCGGGTGCCGAACTAGATTGGATCCAATGTACCGAGCATTTAGAATTCCATTACCGACTCCTTTGTTGCCATAATGTACTTTATCTGTTGCGTTGTCCTAAAACATCTAACACGAAACCTATCTGCTTGGGGTAATTTCTCTGTTATGTGTTCTAGCCTCCGCGTTCCCCGTGTACTCTTGGCACCCATAGTACATGTATGTAGTTGCAGCTATCAACATCACATGTATTATAATGAATGCATGATACATGAATACGTGCATATGATTGGTCATTAAGTAAACTAATTCAGATTTTATCTCATTTTTCATGTATGTTTTGATCTTACTGAAACATTTTAACTGCAATTAAAAATTTTACGATTTAAACCCATTTCAAAATACTTGCAGTGTGTAATAAATTAAATTTGTTTTCACGGAACAAAAAAAATTTTCTTGTCCACTTAAAATAGTAAAACATACCATTCCTGATCAACAAAGATATCAGCAAGTTCATGGCTTACTTATAAATCTTTCTGGTATTTTATGATCAATATTTAGTTCTTTTTTTATCTATGACTTTGTTTGCCTCACATCGAACTGTTGTTAATGTTTGTTTAAAAGTTAAATCTATCTTGACAGTTTTACTCTATAAATTTGGAATTTCTATAAATCAGTTTCACGCCTGGTGATTTCAATGTTAATTTGTTGTGAAGTAGTTTTTAATGGAGAATTTTACTACGGCCTTGGAGTGTGTTTTTACACAGTTTCCGGCAAAGTGAATACTTCTTTCAATATATCATAGCTAAAAAGTATATTTCTGATACTTCCTTGTGATGTTTTATCATTTTGAATACCTTTTTTGTTTAAAAAAAAAACAAATGTATATTCTGATTTAACGCAACATTTACTATCAATCAAGAATCTCTGTCAAAATAATGACCATTTGCAAGGTATATTTAGAAATGTGTCTTATTCTAACAAACATTTTTTCAGAAAACGCAAAGAGCAACATTGGTTTCCTAGGCCATTGACTGAAATTCATTTTGGAATAGGGTCATTAAAATCTCTCGTTGACCGTATTCCTACATACATGCCCTGGCATGCTGTTAATAGGTTTGACAGGAGTCACAGTCAAAGACATCTTTCATACCACATTGGTGGCTTGAATTTTTATTTTGTGTTGACTCGATTTATGTTCATCTAACTGGCATGAAATGCTTGTTTCACATTTTTAAAATTGTTCTAAGTATTTTCTTTGTGGTATAAATGTTTTCATTTCATTCATTAATTATATACTATATTCGTTTGGCGAAAGTGTTCATGGTCATTGGATATGAAAGATATGTGGATAGCCGAGTTAATCAATGCACTTTGGGGCCCTGCTTTTCATTATTTTGTGTTTATATCGGACTAAACAGACACCAACATTTTTCTGAGCGGGGATGGGTGTTATGTTGGTATATAAGTACGGGTGTGCAGCAGAAAAGAGTTTTTTTATGAAAAGAAGTATGCGGAAATGGTAGAGATTCCACACACAAGTACCCTAGTTCCTGTTAAGTTATCCCAATCCCAGCCTGCTTGGGTTGTGTATAAAACGCCTACATTTCGGTCGAGCAGTGTTTGGAGAAAGCTTTAGCTAATACATATAACTTCTTGACCCTAGAGTATGTAGTGTTTATTCAATATTTACCCTTGGTGTCAAGAGGTTGTATAAACTTAAAACGAGGATCTTAACAACGAATTTAAGGTTTATGACTTTATACATTTACATCAATAACGTAGGTACAATTATGTAGGGGTGTAATGCATAACTAAACTGGCTTAAATCGCTATCAGTATGAATTTGGAATTTTGTCATGAACGTAATTCAGCAACCGATAATTTATTTCAACAAAAGATTAATTGGTCTCCGTTCAAGTTTTAGTCCGAGTGATTATGCATTTTAATCCCTTCAAGATTATCTTCTCAATGCATAATTATAAATGATTGTGATATACATGCATTTAGGACGTTGGCATTAGCTATACGATGGTGGTATTTAAGGCAGTAACTATTTGTTCCTTAAGGAAAATATGGGAAATTTGGTCTGATTTGAAATAAAGACATCTTCTATTGGCACATCTCCGTATCCATGGGTTTAATTTGCGAAAAAGGGGCATATGCATTTCGGTCATGTGGGTGGGGTAAGGGTAAATACCAAATTTAACGTTTTCTACTGGTATTCTAAATATATTATTATTGAAGAAACAAATAGATTTGATATTTTACAAATAATAATTCTATAGACACAACTTTTACCAGTCGATAAATAACAATAAGACAGAATTAGAATCAGAAAAGATTTTGCAGGAAAAAAGCACCCCTTTTTTATGGTATCATTTCAAGAAATATAGTAAAATCATGATACACAATTATATGTAAGTGGGTATATGTATTTTACGTGCAAACTTTTGCATGTAGCTAAGGTCTGCTTGAAGAACACACTATTAAAACTACTTCAACCACACCACAGATGTCATGCGCCTGTTCACAGTTTAACGAGTTGTTGGTCATTAGTTGTATCACATTTTAGTTTGATTGTGACGAATAGACTCTTTTGTGCTAACGTTGGGGTAGTCGATGAGAATGCGTAGAGCATGCTCATTATACACTTCCGCGAGGAAAATTCTTTTGTTCTACCCAAGCTCTACCTCGCGGAAGTGTATAATGAGCATGCTCACCAACTTACCACAAAAGGGTCCATTGTCATCGTTTTTTTTATTTATTGTGAAATTATTACTGTTGCTGTCGGGCCTTTTAGGGCTTGTTTAAAGATGTGTTTATACATTTTGTCACCTCTGAAGGTATTTACTGTTGCCATGGTTTCACCATGATATCCAATCTTCTTCTCGTCTTTTGTTTTCTAATTCTATATGCGATCAGGGGTACACTTTATTCATATGAACATGTCTCTGGTCGTCACCGTGAACTCGTGGATCGGATCGTTATGGTTTATCGATCTGCAATGTGAGAACCAATTTGTTCGCAGTCATAAGTTTCCTTTTTCGTCTATCCTGAACATGCTTTTTATGAACAATTCGGTGGTGTGTATGGAAAAGTAGAGGACGCTTACACTTTCGGTGCATCTGGTCCGTACTCCAGGTTTTAAAAGTCTGGATTGCTCACTTGCTTGTCTCTATGTGCAAGTTATTTTCGTCAATTCATGTTCATTGTTATGTAAATCAAGTTATTCCTGAATTATGTTCTTTTTGATTGTCGTTCAAATCCTTGTTCCCTTTTGTAAGCATGCTTCTTCATTTTAAATTAAAAAATTATTTGAAGAGAAAAACGGTAATGAATATCCTGCATCCTTGCAGGTGAAAGGAGTAGTGGCAACATGGTCTCCGAATGGCCTCAATTTAAACAAAATATTCTAATCCAATTGATTATACAGTATCTAAACAAGTTTGATATGTGTCATAGCTTGTTATAATAACTGTATATTTTATGTCACAATTTATATCTTATTGTAATTCTCAGCAACACCAGGATTTTGTATGTGGGGCTAGAAACGGTTTGTTATGCATTCACTTTTCTGTGTAATACGATGCAATATTTGGTAAAAATTCTTATTGCTGTGCCATTAGGTGATATTCACTTAAGTGGTTTTTACTTGCAATTAAAAAAAGCATTATATACCTACGCTGGCTGAAATTTATTTCCTTTTTAGAGAATATCGCTTTCGTACTTTCAACACATTGAATGTAGACTCACCTAAGACTCATGCAAGTAAATGGCATTATTAAAACAGGAACAATTTGATAAATCTGGGGATCTACGGTGCGTGTAGAACATAAAACTCTAAAGTGCCCACCCCCTGTGTCCTCTACTTTCAGATCCTAGATAGAACACTGATAATCGTTTTTGTTACTAACCATGGGTAGAACTGAAACTTTTTTCTCCCCTTTCCGAACCCGCTTCATTGCTTTCATTTCAAGTATTCTTAATCACTAAATTGATATACTGGTTGCATTTATACCATTCTAAGAATTGGCATATAAACATGGTTAGTATATTACCATCCGACCAGTATTTAATTTTATTTCTAATGTATAAAGGATTATTTTTTTAATCCTTGATGGTCTCTCAAATTTCACTTTTTTCTCAAAATACAATATCAGGTGACCAAAGAGGTACAATATATCCAAAACTTGTAAAAGTATATGGGTAAAAAATTGGTTATCCTGTAGAATTCTTGCTTTTAAATTTGAGACGTGTGCCGATATCGGCCACTTTGATATTTGCAAGTGGCAACACTCGAGAGCTCACTAACTTATTTCTTTTTAAATTTCAGACACAGCTAGCCAGCAAAATGGAGTTGATGCCGACGTCGTATTCCGATATACGTTCGCGTTCTGAGCGCGGGTTTCTGTCGACTTCACACTCACCATTTACCCGAAGGACGCCAGATTCCTACAGAACTTTACAACCGTATCAAGAAAACAATATAGTGTACCCCAGTGTTATATCAGAACAAGAAGGGGAATATGACGATTTAAGTTTATTACCACCACCCAAAAAACTTCTACCAAAGCGAGAGCTACCATGGGTGTTCAGATACAAAGTTAAACGAAGTATGAATGAACTTTCTAAAATAATGGCAAGTAAGCCACCTTCGATTCCGTCCTCGGATGGCTCCACATCGTGAGTGGTTTGACAGAGTTTGGAGGACAAAAAAAAACAACAGTATTAAAGTTTAAATCTCCGGTGCTAACTAATGCATTCAGGAGATTAACGGATTAAGTGGCGATGACCGGATAATCCTGTTTAGTAATTGTAATTAATGTTTTGTTTAGCAGGTTCTTGTAACAGAACAATTATTGACTGCTTATCAAACAAAGTTTACGTGCATATGGTGGAAATGGTTTGTTTATTGTTACACAAAGATATTGTCGTTTGGCAATGTTACGCTTCATGTTATTTAAATTAAAATTATTTGATAAACAGGATTTTCCCACTGTAAAAAGGTTTATCAGATCAAATGCTTGCTTGTACATACAAATATTTGGCAAGCTGAGTGACACAAAGCGAGTTTGAGTGTATCGTAAAATTATGACCTTATGTATCAGGGCTGCATGCATGGGTTGAAAATCTACCATATAGTTTGTTAGTATGTATTTTTTAGAGATGTTCCAAAGTACAATAATACACTAAATTCCTCGTTTCAAATTGCTCTATCATAGACAATTTTTATACGGGGGTGGGGGGAGGGGACAGTAATTTCAGGAGCAACTTGAGATGATTGTTCCCGTTAGAGTTTCCTGCACAAAATAACTGTTTGAATTTTTGATCGGTGAAAAGACAAGGCCGCTGTTACTAAATACGTAACATAGGGATTAGACAACAGAGTTTTTGCATATGTCTCCAAAAACCGTTAGGTTAAATCAAATTCGTACTTGGTTAAAAGTATTTAGCATCATGAGGTCTATCTGTGGTCAAATGTTGGCGAAAATCTGTGGACAAATGTTGAAGTTATTGCCCTTTTTGGATGTTTTTGGTGTTATTACTTTCAAATATCTTCTCCTCATAATTTACAGTACAAAATTTGATGAAAGTTGGTATTACTGTTTTTAGGGTATCCTGCACAAATTGACCGTTTGGATTTTTGATTGGTGAAAAAAACATGGACGCTGTCACTGAAAATAGAACATACAGTTTTTTTTGCAAATAACTCAAAAACCGTTGAATTCAGCAAAGTTCTGATAGCGATTAATACTGTTCACCATCAACAGACGGGCCTCTGCCGAAATTTTCTAAATGAATTGTTGCCTGTTGTAGGAGTTATGCCCCCCCCCCCCCGAAACATATTTTTTTCTGGTTTTTCACGCGTACAATTCTCTGAAACCAATTGCAACAAAATTAATAAAAGTTGGCATAATTCTTTTTGGGTTTAAAATGATCATTTAAAATTTTTCTTTGGTTAAAAAAAAACATGGCCCATGTTACTAAAAATAGGAACATAGGGATCAAATTGTATTTGCTATTTTTTCCTCAACTATAGAAGAATATTGAAAATGAAAGCTATTCATAAGATAAACATGATATTCTGAGTTGACAGGCAGTATTGGAATTATTTTAGGAGACCATTTTGCGACCATTTTCACCAGTTGCTCAGATACCAATGACTTTTTTATTTCTTTCGGAAACTAGACGTTTTAAGCAGAATGGCGATGTCAAAAGATCGTTCTGGGCGGTCATTTTCTTGTTAGTTTTTATACTTGCTTTGACTTTAACGATATTTTTTTTTATAATAAATATGGTCTCCTGCTATGAATGATGATGATGAAAATATTGGATAGCCATGGTTAAACACTTTTTAATTTTTTTCAGCGAATGTATACTGGGCTAATGCCCCCTAAGAACCGGTGGAATAATAGGGCATAGGGGACCCCTGCCCATTTTTTCAATAGGTTCTAAAAACACTTTGAATATATTCCCAACATTTTAGTTCCTAGATACTCTTTTCAACTTACAGCATTCATCAATATATATGCTCTTTTTCAGCATTTTTTTGTCAAACATGGTAACAATTAAAGCATTATACTTTTACTTACTTAGTTAATATAGCATGGTTTGCCAGGTGAGCGATTCAGGCTCTTGGAGAGTCTCTTGGTAAAAATGGTTATGTAATATATTTTTCTCCAATTTAGAACATATATATTTTTTTCAAAAAGTTCCCAGCACCCCCACCACCCGCTCGCCAATAACATGGTCGGTACCTAATATCCAAGAAAACAACTAGAGCGTATTGAGTTATTGAACTAGAATTAAAACAGATATGATAATCTTATCAAGCTAAGTTGAATGGAGCATCCAACAGAAATTGTCTTCTCCTTATGTTGATAAAAAGACGAAAAAATCCCTAAGTTAATGTAGGAAAATCATCGAAATTATTCATAATAGGAGGTGTACACATTGAATAAGTATAAGCAATGTGCTAAGTTTGAATACTAGCATGAAAGACATGGAAAAGGCATTCGAAAATGAAAACATTTGAACATTTGCCTAATTCTAAATTCACCATATGGACATTGTTTAAAATACAGTTTACATTGAAAAGAACAAAAAGATCCTTCGACAAGGAATTGTCCACAAGGGAGTACATGGTGTATAGAAATTATCATTTGACGAGGTAATATTCCATTTTCACGAAATGATATGGACACGAGAACCGATTTTCTTCTCGTCATGGTTTATGTTACAGACCGGGATAAGCAGCTCGAGCAGTGCTTCTGTTAGGAGTTGGTGCACCGGTATATTTTTTCAAGAAATATAAAAGTTATGCAATATCAATTTGCATGGTTGCTTATCTATTGTTTACAACTTCTATTTTAGAGTTTCAACTATAATTTGAACCGGGAGTTTCTCATTTCATCCCTTCATTAAAGATAAATGCACTCCTCGGTCAAGAAGTTATTTAATACATGGTTTACTGCATATCACCTTAGGATATCGTCGGGGTTAACACTTAAACCACTGTACATGTATACTCGGGGGATCCAAGATTTCAGTAAGGAAGCGGAAATATAATTCAAGGCCGAGCGAAGCAAGGGAAAAAATCCCAATTTTAAATCCGCGCCTGGTGTATTACTTTAAAATACTATACATGTATATAATTGCTTTGCCGATAAATACAAGACATATTTAAAATTTTGCAGTTAACTGTTTATATCCTGAAAGCATCACCAACCTCTGTGTTGCTTGGTACAGGATTATATAACTGCATGGAGTGAACTAAAAAAAACCTGTACGTTAATGTAGGACAAAGCAACACTAACTCTATCTATGTTGGTTAATCAATAACTTATTAGTAATGCTAACTCCTTAATGTTTCACTTCAAAGCATTGCTAACTCGTTTGTTGGTAATTTACGGATGTTGGCGTGTTTGGATGTCAGAAACATAGGAGGGGACAGGAGATATAAATTAGGAGAAACAGGAACCGCGGGTACGACGGGCAGATTTTTATTTTGCTGTTCCAATTTTAATTAAAGATAGAGGCTCCCAGTTCCCTCAAACACTCACCTGGTTCATCTTTCACTTTTCAAGGGCAAAACCTCTAGTAAGGAGTTTTCCTACAACCTCGACCAATCGGAGAATTTTGTAGGATTATCAAAAAGATCATGTCATCAATTGAAAGATTTTTCCTTCTAATACAGTAAGATATTGGCTAATAAAGAGCTTAGCTGAGCACAGCATGATACGACCGCAGTGGTCGAATGTGGAACCTTTGACCCCTTATATCTCGAAAACCGTTATGAGATATCTGAAATCTGATTGAAAAACGCAGACAGGGATTACCATATGGAACCCAGTAAACACAATTTCGAAATCGGACCAAAATTATTATTTTTTTTTTTTGCATGATCCAATTTTAAACCACTTCAGCTCCAAAATAGTCAATAATAAGCCTACCCTGAAAAAAATATCAAAACACAACTTCTATAGGAACAGGTGACATCTGAGTCAACAACGACAACGCAGCTGTTCTGTTGTCGCCAATGACGACAAGGTGATACCATTTTACGACCGAAAAAATATTGTTGTGGTCGTATAAAAACTTCAAAAAAGAAAACTAATTTTTGCTTTGTTTTTGTTTGTTTGTGGGGTTTAACGTCCAAGCAGTAATATTTCAGCTATATTCAGACGACTAATTTTTGCCTTTCAAGAGCAACAACTCTAACAATGAGTAGTTCTATAACTTCGACGTTTTGGAGACTATTGTAGGCAATATTATAAGGATCATTTCATCAACTGCAAGCTTTTTTCATCTAATATTGTCTAAAAACTGCAAATCACCCATTCTTCGATTTTCAAGGGCAGTAACTCTAACAAAGGCTCATCCTACATCTTCGACCCAGTGGATATCTATTCTGAAGAAGGGATCATTTAATTTCCAGTATCTGATTAAATTGGTGATTAGACCCATGTGGTCTTAAAAAATAACGATAGCGATGTTTTATACTTGATCGACACAATTTCAAGATACAAGGATGCTGATGACCAAGTTTGGTAATAATCCACTGAGTGATTACAAAGAAGATTTTTAAAGAAATGTTAACTTCATACGCCATGATCTTAGGTCAGATTAGCTAACAAGAGGCTCCCAGGAGCCTGAATCACCTGGTTAAATTGTTGCCTTTTAAGGAAAATTACCCTTACAAGTTGTCCTACAATTTTGACTCAAAAGAAGACTTTAGTATGACTTATCATAAGGATCATATCATCAGTTGAAAGTCTCTTTCCACTTATTAAAGTTTTCAAGATATTGGCTGAAAACTGCTTATAACATACTTTTTAGCCTTTCAAGGGCAACAACTCTAACAAGGAGTCGTCCGACATCTTTGATCCCTGCAAACTTCTTCAGGCCTTATCATTAGGATCATTTCATATCTATCATAGTTTTCGAGATATTGGCTAAAACTGTAAAAGAAACGTCATTGTTCATATTTCAAGGGCAATAATTATTACATTGAGTCGTCTGACAACTTAGATCACTTGGAGACTTTAGTATGCCTTATAATAAAGATCATTTCAGCAATTGAAAGAATTTGGCTAAACTTAACGGTTTTGGAGATATTTGAGAAAATTTCTGACTGACCCCTTTGCTCTATTTTTAGTCACAGAGGCCATGTTTTTAACGGATCCAAAATCCTTACGTCAGTTCCATGAAGAATACCCTAAGGAGCATCAATACCAAATTTGGTTCCAATTGGTCCGGTGGTGTCAGAGAAGATGATTTTTGAAAGATATAACATTAAAAATATATAGGAAAAAAGACGTTGAAAAGGGGCAATAACTCCAACATGGCTTAACAGATTAAAACGAAAATATTAATGCATATCAATCTCATTATGCTGAACACTTAAAACCAATCAGAATTTGGCTAAACCTAACGGTTATGGAGATACATGCAAAAACCTACTGTCTTACCCCAAGTTATATTTTTAGTAACGGCAGCCATGTTTATTGACGGATCAAAAATACATCAGTTCTATGCACGACTACACTAAGGGACATTGATACCAAGCTTAGTTCCAATTGCTCAAGTAGTGTCAGAGGAGAAGTGCTTTGAAAAATTGTCAACAACGACGATGACAGATGCCAAATAATGGCAATAGCTCACATAGCCTCTGGCAAGGTGAGCTAAAAAGGGGAGGAAAGAGGAGAAAGGGACAATACATTTTCTCTGAATACAGGTGCAGTTTGATAGGTAAAAGAACTGTCATACGCCTCACTAAAATTGGGAATCTTTTTTTGCATAAAATCTAGATATTGCTCAAATTCTACCCAATAAATATTCTTGACTCCCTTCAATGGAATGCACTTAACGAAAAGTAGGAGTTGCCCAAGTTCTTCTACCTATTCCTAAAAAACTATACAGCATCATACTGTCACACAATTCAAGTCCGGCTTGTTTGGGCCAAAAAACTTGCTGCACTGTAATTCTTCATGTTCAAAACTTTAAAACTAACTCCCCTTCAACAGACATTAATGAAAAAAAAGGAAATATGTGCTCAATGTATTTTCAAAGAGTAAAAATGAATTTGAATATAAATAAAAGTTTTCTCGTTTATTCTTTTTATATTTGATAAAACTTAGAGTTTTGATTAGATTTGGAGAAATCCAACACAAAAAAGGGGTCCGGCTTACAAACTTCAATCTATTAAAGTGCCTGCACATTTTGTTCAACTGAGAAAGGCCCTTTAATGCTAAAGTGATTGTTTCATTCATACATTACTACAGTAAAACCCATGCAGTTCTGCAAAATACGTCTTGAAAACATGTCCCATGTAAAAACCCCTATGGGGATTTTCAAAAGTTGGCAGGTATGACTTCTACAAGGATACTTTAAATCAAAATACCAAGTCAACTTTAAACACTTTATTGCTGTTAAATATACACAGGAAAATATTTTTCACGTGAAATTCATGTTAATCGAGCTTCACATGAAATTCATGTGATATTCACTAAACACGAATTTCATGTGAATTTCACGTGAAGGCTCTATTCATCTGAATTTCATGTGAACTCTGTCACTTAGTTTATTTGCTCAATTCAGGTGAAAATCATGTGAAATTCGTGTGAAAATCATGTGAAATAATTTTGCCTGTGTAACCATGACAAAATGTTTGAACATTAAAAAACAAGTAAAACAAGTAACAAAAATCTGCTCTAAAGAACATGTTAAGTGGCTGAACATTTCTCAACAAAATCATACATCAACCATGCATCATCATACAAGCTCATACCTATTCAGTACAGACATTTGTAGAAATCAGGCAGTTCAAATATATAATCTCCAGTTTGAATGATTTGTTTGCTTTTTCAAAGCTTTGACACCTCTGCAAAACTGGGTTGTTTTTTTATTTAAATTAGTACAGATTTTGTAGATTTGGAATGAGCAGTGCTCATGCCTTGTGAAAATTATCACATCTTGTATAGCAGAGTCTATAAGATAGAGAATTGATACATAGTAAATCAATCAGAAAATGGTTTTAGTTTTGTATGAGAGGTTGCCTAAATCCTTCTATTTTACAGTACACTATTAATTACTTCCAAATTGATTTCTTTAAAAAAACTATCTTAATCAGATCACAATAAAATGACAAAAAAAAAAATGGACATTGTGACAGAGTATAAGAAAAATTGTGCTTTCCATCCTTGAAACTATAAAATTAAAGTCAACTCTGTGTTGCCCAGTACTAAATAACATATTTTTGTTAAGATGAAAATCCTCATTCCCTGCCTGATTCTTACAAACTGGCAATTTCTGTAATACTACAGAAATGAAAGTAAAGTTATGGAAAATTATGAATAGACCAAATTTCAGACCAATCACTTTAAAATTTAATAGAAATTTGAAATGATTATCTTTTATTTAACATTTAAAAAAAAAATAAACTACTAACTTGTTGACTGAATTTCTAAAACTCAAAACCATTCCAACACACCTGCATGTGACCTTTCAATTGTGTATACTCCTATTTGGTTAAAGAATTTGAGGCTGGCACTTAGAGACATGCTAAAATGTAACACTAATCAAAAGTATCAGGCAAGATTGTTGAAAAATGTTTACACTTGTAAAATTTTTGTACAATATTGTACTTACAGAATACAAAATTGTGCACCTAAAAATAAAGTTTGGTGTATGAGATTATTAGTTGAATTCAGCATAAAAAGTCAGGAAATATTTTTTACTCTACAATCCACTTATTTTCTTTTAATCATATCTGAATTCCTTTAATGCAAGTATAAAGTGGAAAAAAATAATTTATGAACACAGATACTCCTGTATTTCAAATGTTGGAAAATAAAAGGGGTCATAACCCTTTAAGGGTAAAGAAAAAACAAACCTTTTTTACATGAGTTTTTATGATCCCAAACATTTTTGAATAGAATTTCTAAAGATTTGGTTGAGCAGTTCTTTCAATATAATCCTGATATACGGAAGTATGGACAAGACCAATACTAAATACCACAAAATTGAACAGGGGGAGGGGTAGAATTATGCAAAAAAAAAATTGTAAACAGTTGTTCATTTGCATGCAATGGTGTAATGCATTCTTTATGTAATAATCAAAGTAAGAATGTGCCAGCCCTTCCCTAATCTTTTTTGGAGAGTAATACTTCAAAAAACATGTTAGCATATAAACCCCTCAAAAAGCATTGCAACCAACAAGCACTAAATTCTGTATACATGTAAAAGAACAAGATAAATGTATTATAACAGTAACAAGATATAATTGGCAAGTTTAATGAAGTATAATACTGGATAGTTTTTCCATGAGTTAAAGAACTTATCCATTTAAAGATTAAAAGAAAATCACATATTTTTATGATGCTGTTTAGAATTTTTGGAGTATTGAAATTCACCACAGGTTTAATACAAATCTTCCCCTATTGGCAGGTAAAAAAATCAATGGAATGCATTCAAATTTACTGTCAGTGGAGATAACTATTTTTTTTCCAAGTTTATTCTCTTACATTTTAACCTTAAATATGAAAATTTTCCCCAATTCCATCAATAAAATGCATTAAACTCATAGAAAACTTTGAAACAAAAGAATGTGACCATTTTTCTCATGAGCCACCAAATACTTAACCAGAGTGCATTTTAGGTAAAAAATGTGATCGGCCCTAAGGAAAGCAACTTAATAATATGTATTAAAAGTGATACCATTTCAAATACAAATCTAGCTTAGCTTCTGTATTAAAGAAATCTGTCCTACATTATACAAATGCATTCTACTTCATTAACACTGAACACCTGTGAGATCTTTTGGTCTTCGTTAGATATTATTTTGATAGTAAAATGTTAAGGATAAGTTAATCATAAAACTAGTCTTCGAACTTAAGGAGGTAGACCTAGGGTTAGGAAAATAAATCTTGAAATCAATGATATGTTTGTATCATATTAAATTTCACCAAAGCCTATCAAGCTTTCATCTGAAAAAGATTGAAATCAGTTCAAGTTACTTTGATGCTTATATGAGACTGATGTAAAATGCTGAATAAAAACATTCCAATGACTTGTAAGAGTTGTGTCCCTTACCCTAGGTCTACCTCCTTAAATGACTGGTAAAAGGATTTCACTTTTCATTAAGTAGGGCAGATTGTCTACCTTAGGAGCTATTCAAATCAATCAAAAGACTATCTGGATTTGTAACAGCCATGGTTTAACTTTAATATTCCATTTTTCTAGAGTATAGAGTTACCTCCCATTTAAAGAGTTATTTTTAATGCAAATAGCTACATGTAGTTGTTAAAGATGTGATGTACAAATTTTAAAGCTTATATATCTATTTTCTCTTGAAAATTATAAAAACCAATAAAATCTGTAATATTAACATAAGCAGTGAAATAAGGAAATTCGAGATGAAAATGTTGGTCTAGTACAAAGCTGAGCTTGATTAATCTACTTTTTTTTTGTCTGGTAAAACATTAAAATGAAATTGCATGTGCTGTTATGCTAAGTATACCATACATAGAGATAACATAATTGCCATGAAATATGAGCAGACAAGGTGATTGCAATATATCTGTAAATGGACATTATACCACAATTATTCAGTAATACCTGCATTAAAAAGAAAATAACTTTTAAATGGGAGATAAATCTTGATTGAAATAATGGAATACAGTGAAACTTCTCCAAACTGGTTTTCCCTTCAAACCGACCATTTTCGAAAGTCCCAGCCGATATACCTTAAAACTTGTGTGTTTTGTCTTCAATAGACAGGCAGCCTCCTAAAACCATACATCGACCAGTTTTTCACAGTTTTAGTTACATATTTCAACTAAAAAAAACCTCTCAATTCCAGCCACCCGGTTATTGTTCACCTGTAATAAATGTGTCAACAAAACTGTAAATGATTACGTAATATTACGTAATTTATAATTCATTCACTGACCGCTTTGCATTTCATCAGTGGACAGATGATAATTGAAGGGCACAGTAGTTTAGGCAACAAATTTAATCCAGACATTACAATTTATCACTGGTTGGCTGTTAACTGGTGTGTACACACTGGGGTAATTTAATAGTACGATCTCTACAATCTTTTAACTGTCAATTAATGAAACCTGTACCCAAGCCAAAACAACATAGGAGTGAAATTATTAGACTTTGTTGATAGTTAATTTATGAAAACAATACAAATAATTAATTACCATCAATAGCCCTTGGATCTTTAATACACATTCTTTCAAAACCGTGAACATTATTTTGTCTGACGTACCGTTAGTAAAATCAAATCATTTACAAATGATGCAAGCTTTGAAATATAATAAAAGGACAACAGTTTTGAATTGGCATTAAACTTGTCTCGACCAACAAGCTGACAAGGTGTAGGGTTATAGAACACATTAATGGGAACAGAATAGAATGCATTGCTATTTTTCACAAAACCGGCCACCCCTATAAACCAAGCCATTTTTTCTTGTCCCAGTGGTGGCTGGTTTGGAGAAGTTTTACTGTAATTCTACACAAATATGATGCCATGTTGACACCTAACAATATTAAATCATTAGTAACCAGGTAAAGCAATAAATTTACAAATATTCTTTAATTTTCAAATACTTTGAAATAAATGTTAACTGTTCAGGATAATGCAACTTCATCTTCATTAAAAAAAGGTTTGATGCATCAAAAACATGGGGTGTGCCAGCCAATTAGACTAAAATTTAATATGCTGCCCTGATTATTATCATCAAAAATGGTAAAATAGTTGGTAGTTTTAGTTATAAGTGAGACAATTTTTGACAAGTATATTGAGCATGAACTTTTCTTCAAACAATGACCACAATATTAGAATTAATACTAAATATTATCATTTGTGACCTTTTACTTCAAATTGATACATTTTAATGCCATTATCCATAAATTACTATTTAAAATATATCAGTTATAACAATTTTACTCAAGTGACTTAATCATATCACTCTACCTAATATGACTGAACCTCATTTCCTCTTTTTCATAGTCTGTGAAAGTCAAGACAAAAGAAAAGGGCAAAACCATTGCCTGGGTAATATTCTTGATTATACAAAAAAAAAACAAAAACAAAAACAAAAACAAACAAAAACAAAAAAACAAACCAAAAAACAAAACAACAAAAAACTGAATTTCAGTGCAAAGGATAACACTTTATAATGAAAAGTGGCTGTCCATGTAAAAATCAGGCAGATCGTATAATACAAGTGGCACAGGATCAATTTTATCCCACTGAATTTTGTGTTGCACTGTAATGTAAGTACCATATGTATGTCAATAGGACAAAGTATGTTTTAAATCGACAATGGATGGCTCTGAAAATGCATTTAAAGTTCCCTAACAAGGCAATCAAACTTTGCTCAAATGAAAAAAAAATATCTCCCTTTTTTTAATGAATTTCAATGCTTTCTAGGTAATTTATTTCTCTTTAATTATTGAAAAATCAACATACAACTTTGAGAAAGGATGCATTTGTGATATGAAAAGAATGAAAAATGTTTTAAAAACAGAATTTGTCATGAGCCACCCACTACCTGGCTCTTGCATGGACACCTCTTAACTAGAACTTCAGAAATAGGTCTATTTTATGTTTTTTTTTAATGAAGTTATATGTGTGTATAAATAATCAGTTGTTTCATTAAATTCCATAGTTTTGGAAGGTACTACCGTATACTAGAAGATAATTTTGTGGGTGCCAAATTTTGTGATTCCTCCAAACTCACAAAAATAGAAAAAATTAGAACCTTGCAAGAATTTCCCACTATACAGTATACAAAGTACGATTTCACTTAAGAATTATGCAAACAGAGAAGGCAATATGTAAACAATGTTGTCAACTTTCTGAACATCCCAAGCAGTTTAAATAAAAAGATAGCATAGCAGTGAAGAGATAAATGACACCAAACCTCAACAAAGATTCAAAATGGGAAAAGAAAAGGAATGATAATGAAGAAAGAAACTGAGGAAACAACACAAGCCTCTGAAGAGTCCCTTGAAATATCATAATATTATTTCAATGACTTCATGAATGAGTCCAGATTATATTCACTTTCATACTGAGATTCATCCCAAAGTTCACCTAAACTATCAATAACTGACTGCATGCTTTCCTTCTTCATAGCTGGATTCCTTCCCTTGGATGATCCAGCTAAACTTTCACCTTTCACCTTTTCATCCAATGAAAACAAGTCTAACAACTGATCTGTTCCCATACTTTGTAAACTGGAATTTTCTTGGCTGATGACTGTATTGGCAATTGTCATCTTGAATTTTTGAAGCCTGTAAAATGAACTCAATCAAATTAGCTAAAAATGTATATTTTGTCCTACAAATACTCACTATACTAGAGCAATGTTAATTCTTTCTGACATCATACTTGGATTTTGATCAATTAAAAATGTCATATAAAAAACCATGAATTATTAAAAGTCACCAATCAGCAGTTTCTCTTGTCTTATGCCATTCATAGCAGAGTTTTAACTGAATATTTACCCCATAATCTTTTCCTCTAGAGTGCCTCTGGTAATAAGCCTGTAAACATTTACAACCTTCTTCTGTCCTATTCTATGGGCTCTGTCCATGGCCTGAAAGGTTAACCATACTCTATAATACATCTACATATCAAAGGTGAAGAAGGTCCTCAATAATCAGCTTCAAAGATCATTCCCATGTAGGCTGTAAGATACACTTTTTTAAAGAGCTATTAATCTGTCCATTTTAGTACACCTTTATACTATCACCTAGGATCTCAGTCCACAAGATGTATGATATTGCAATTATGAGATAAGTGTAGTAAAATTATTACAATCAACTGCTTCTTTCATTGGACTCCTTTTCTCCAACTCATAAAATTGTCTCTATACAACTAAAACAATATGGTCATCCCTATGGTGGCCCTCTAAGCATGAAGAACAAAAACAAAAAAACAGTTAAAAAATGAGGATGTGATTTTTTTGCTCATGAAAGCTTTTCATAAAATATAAATAAAAGTGATCAACCAATAAAAAATCAGGAAAGTCAGTGAAATAAAAAGACCACTCAAATGCCATATTTTTGGGTATCCTAAACCTAGCTTTAATATTGTATACAACAAATCTAAAACAATACAAGAAGCATTTAATAGTGGACCATAATATCAGAAAAAAGACTATCAATGTGGCCTGTAACATACCTGTAAGTCCTTCATAGGATTCCAGTCATGTTCTACAAAAATGACTGTATCAGCACCAGTCAGATTAAGACCCAGACCTCCAACATGTGTAGTCAGTAACAGGATATCTATGGAGGGATCATTGTTAAATCTAGAATAAAGACAGAGGAAAATGTTAGGGAAATGTTTAAAAGCATTAAAACAAAAACAAAAATCATCTATCATAATTTTTAACAGTGCTTATAAAGATTCAGATTAAATCTACCATGTTAGACCATGCAATCTTGATCTCTGACATATTTTTTTAAACTAAATCCCTTACATAGTAAAACATTTGTTCAGTGTAGACAGATGTTCAGTATAACAGGTTAAAAATATACAGATAATGATATGAAGGAACTTAAGAATGTGACTGATTGAGGCAGGTTTTTGTTTAGGCAGGTTTCAATCATTTGGTAAAATTTCATGTCCTTTTTTTTTTTTAATATTCTACTATATCCTAATCATGTATCACCTATTGACAATATCATGTCTGTTGTTAGCTGGTACACTTCCATCTAACCTGAGGTAGGTCACACTTGGCATGTGGGTTCTGTAGATAAAAAAAATCAAATACATGTACTTAAAGCATTACAATCTAATTAATAGGTGTTTAAATAAATAATCTCTTAAAAAAGTGAGTTTCACTGAAAGCCTGTGCCAATGACAAGCAAAATCTAATTAAAATGAGACCTAATAATTATTCATGCAAGTCATTGATCTACCATCACTTCATTCAACTTTCTGTACAGATGGTCTCTCTGGTCAGTCAATCATATGTCAGCTTTCATGTTTTTGAAAGCATTTTTGAAAGGGAAAAATTGCATTCTGAAAAGATTATATGGACAAGACAAATCAATGGACCATTTTGTACTTATCCCTTATAAAAAAATGTGAAAGACAATCAAACTAACATTTTGTAAAAGGAGCAATAGTCTGTTTTAAATAACAGGTTCTTCTGCATTAAATGCAAAGGAAAAAAACTAACACCATACAGACTGGCTCACTGTCTTATTAAGGAAAGACGGAACAGTAAACAGTTTTCTTGGAAACTAAAATGACTTGAATTGTTAATTTATAAGTAATTATATTTTTTTTCAGTTTGTGCAAGTACCTACCATCTTAAAGGTAGTACTATTTACAAATGAAAAGATTCACTGTTCATCAGGGTGACTAATCATAAGATTTCAGTTCAATTCTATCAACTCGATGTTGTACATTTTAAGTAATTTTTCAAGTACCAATTTGATGATTAGGCACACACCTGTTCCTTATTTCAAAATGAGCCAGCAAACTAGTCTATTTGGGGTTGTGAGAGTTATTTCCCTTAGCATTAAACATAAAAAAAATCCTTCACAATGCACAATGTTAAATGCATTCAACTCAGTACATACTTGAGCAGATCGTTTTCTACAATTTCCAGCATACTTTTGAGCTGACAGAACAGTAACACTCTGTGTTGACCAACAACAGGCCCTTCACTGGTGGCTGCCTGACCACTGGTACCACTAAAACTAGATACTCCAATTCCACAGTCATTCAGGAGTTGTCTGAAAAATACAGAATGGATTTTAAATTGACTGAACATGAGAAAACAGATTTCATACTTAATCAATGAATATCTTTGGGAGATCTACTGAAGATGATTAGCCATACTCTCTCTATAAATAAACACTGTGAGGTTTAAATTGATAACATCATGTATGTGCTTAGTTCCCTTCCCAGTCTAATGTAATAAGAAAGAGGGAATACCTGTTAGTAAGAATAATGAACTTTTAAATTATAAATCTGAAAAAAAAAAAAAAAAAAAAAAAAAAAAAGATATACATGTACTTGCTCAGAAGTTACTTAGGAAGTTACTATTTACTATAAACCAGAGCATCATATTAAAATTTTAGAGTAAATTTTACTCACCTGAGTGCCACGAGATTTGGGAGATATTGTAGACCTATCTGAAGACCAAAAGTTTTGGAGTAAGTCAGACTTACTTACTTTGAGAAGACAGGATTTGGAATATGTTGATGTACTCACCTGTGTGAGTTTTGGGAGTATGTTGGAGACTCACTGACTTGAGTACAATTAAGTTCTGATTGTGTGGAAGATATGGATGCATTACTCATCTTTTGGAGTATATTCTGTTGGTATACTCACCAAAGCACCAAGACTTATGGAATATCATTTTGAACTCACCTGAGTGCCATTAGTTTTGGAGTATGTTGGAGATCATGTAGATTGGAATTCTGAGATTTGAGTTGAGCATTAACTTCCTTGTATTTAGGATGATTGGGAGTCAGTACAAGTGAGGGATGGTTACATACTTTCTTCAAGTATTGTAAAGCCTACAATTATGAGCAAAACAATGTAGTACATGTATAAAATGTTAAAATTGTTTAAGAATTTTCATTTAGTTAAAATGTAGAGTGTTAATGCAACATCTAAGGACTTATAAAAATCCTAAGTTAAGTCTTCTCTCCTTGCAAGCATCAAATGATAATTGTTTTGCTAAATACTTATCTAAAATCAATTCCCCAACTTTGTGTAAATTTTCATCAAAATCCATTGAATGGATGAGAAGTTGTACAGTCGACTCCACTTAATCGCATATCGCTTTATTGCATATTTCGGTTATCAACATAATTCTCTCCTGCACAAAACCATTTCCTATTATTCTATTAGGGAAAAAATCGCTTATTTGCATAGGCCTTGGAGATGCATTTCGGTTTATTGCATAGAGAATTTTGCCTCATCCAGGTAAAGACAGGTTTTCCCAAATTTAAAGCCTTCGGGTCATAAATATGTCAATCATATTTATTGTTGTAAAAACTAGATTATCATCGATTAGGAGGTGTTAATAATGGAATTAAAAACATAATGGACATAAAAGACAATATAAATGATTTCTAATTACATTAAATAAACAAGCACCTAGATGAACAATGACTTCTGACGACATGCCAAACATCACCTTATGATGCGGCTTGGGGTTCGGCTTGGGGTATTTTTTGTCCCAATTTAAATTTTTCCGACTACAAATGATTATCAATGTAAATTTAATTTTCTTTAATGAGCTGAACAGTTTTGAGTGAGCTTTGGTTACTAGGCATAAATATCGTACGAAAATTATAAGTCATTCATTCAGTACAATGTCTAATGAAATTCAACTACCCTAAGGTGCCCCATACTATCCACACTTCATAGGAATATATCGAGGTCAATGACAAGTATAATACACAACTATCAGTGTACAATGGTGATTGAACAGAGGAATAAAAACACACAGACCATTTCAAAAGCCCAGAAACTGCAAACATTGATGAATATTACACTGAATCCTGGCTGAAATATGAAATATGGGATTTTCTTTCATAGAAAGGTCTGGAAATTACTTGACTATTTATAGATGAGAAACACGTGGTTTTTCTTATAAATACACACATTGTAAAGAAGGTCAATAAACAAGACAAACACAATATATATTATTTTTTATTGATAAAAGAACAATACAATGAGAAGGTCTATAACAAATACCAGATCAGAAATGTTGAACTGTGATATCCCTGGTTGATCCACAGTATCGTCGTCTTACCTGAACTCACACTTCCGGTAAAATTGTAATTTCGATTATAAGAATAGCCCGGTTATTTGCATAATTTTTACTGGCAAATAGGCTATGCAATTAAGCAGGATCCACTGTATTAACAAGTTTTAGAACATCTAAACACCATGTAAAACACCACTTTGGATTATTTCCTGAGTTCAATTCAAATTCTTAACAAAATTTAAGACTTCTATCTAACAAATAGATGATCAAATGAATTAAAAAAACTACCAGCATTGATGAAAGGAAAAAGATCTCTCCCCTTACCTGGAATACATGGCCTATTGAGGGATTTTGTTTCTTTGTGTCCTCTTCACCGAGAGCTGTAACAACATCATCTAATCCCTGTTTAGCTCTTGACTTAGCAAAATCTTCGTACAGTTGAATCTGAAAGACAAATGAAGAAATATGCCATTATTACAAATGTGATTTACTATGGCAATTAACTTCATTTAGAAACAAATATCAATATTACTGATATCGAGGCAAACTGATAATGAAAAATGTTTGTTAGTTATTAGTTTTCATGCATCCCACTGTCTCATGCCATGCAGTGTTCTCTGATTTCCTTTTGTGTTACTTGGGGCAAGTGAAAACTTCAGGCAAGTAGAAATTACGCATATCCAAAAAGGATTGGTAAAGTTTGTAAACGACAAATTCTACAACAAAGTTTGGGCCATCTTGATTTGACATTTTTTTAACTAAATTCAATTGTCATATTCAATTTTGTTTAGAATTAATTCTGCAACACAAAATATCTTTAAACCTAGCCCAACCTCTGTAGAAATACAACATACCTGTAAAGGACTGAGATCACAGTAATAATCCTGTATAATTTTAGGAGGTAGATCCTGGAGTACATCCTCTTTCAACCTCCTCAGTATGAATGGTAGTACCTGTCTGTGTAAAGACTCCATAGCCAAAGCACCTGGTGAAAAAGTCAACATTTTAAACATGTAATAGAGTAAAATGCCTGGCCTTAAAAAAAAAACCAAAATTTTGAAATAGGCAAAGTGCTGCAAGAAAGGATAAAAATCTCATGACTTACGCTAATTAGTTTGTAACTATTTTTTATCCGACTATTTGGGGAAGAAAATGCAGTAATGGTTGCTGTATCATGGTGGTAATTTGTCTTTGATATTTATCAAATACTTTGTCAGAAACTGTCAATTCAGAAATTAAGGTTAATATTTATTATTGTGATTCTGACTTTTTAGTAGTGAATATTGAGACTTTGATTATTTGAAATTACAAGAACATTCTAATTCAAGATCAATTATCGTGATTACAAGCTGCGTTTTTCAAATTGCCAGCATAATGTACAGTGCCATGATAGACAAAATGTTTTCAATTAAAAAATACCCACAATGCAATGGAACCTACCTGCTTCCTGTTCTTTAGAAGTACTTTTAGCATCCCTACTCTGTAGTATAGGTTTGCCATATCTAGCCTGGAACTGTTTCTCTGTACCCAGGAAACCAGGCATCAGGAAGTCAAAAAGAGACCAGAGATCTAATACATTGTTCTGTATTGGGGTACCGGAAAGAATCAGTCGATGGTTACATATTAACTGTTTCACTGCTTTCGAGAGCTTAAAGTAGAAAATGCAATGAAAGATGTGAAGTCAGCACATTTCAAAATTGTATGCCAAATTGTGTTCTCAGAAATTTGAAGTTCTAATCAAAACCATTTTCTTTTATTGTGCATCAGGTAGAGATAAAAATCATACTTTGTCTTAGTTTTTTAATGATTCTTAAAATTATAGATATGCATATGTAGAAAATACCCACCTTAATTTCAAGCAATTTGAATATTTAAGGTAGTCATATAAATCCTTCTTTAGCATCCTATTTGCAAAGTGCTCATTTAACAACGAAAGAAAATAATTACCTTTGTTTTTCCGTTTTTTATTATGTGACCTTCATCTAAGATACAATAGTTCCACTTGATGGATCTGAAATACATTACAATAAGAAGTTATCATTTATTATTGCAAAAGACTTAAGTAGCTGTCTTTGTAAGAATCATACAAAATATGAAAAATCTGATACACCCTAAACAAGGTTACATATTTTCATTTTTGTAATTAAGTTGTTTCATGGGTCTATATTATGAAATATGTAATTATTCATTAAAATCTGCCTGCTCTAAGGAGATAATCATCATTGAAAATCCAACAGATTCTATTGTACTTGAATGTCATTTACAGAGTTATCTCCCTTAATTTTGAAATCTACAATTTCTGTTAACTATGACAATTTAAGTAATATATCAAAAATAAAAATATGTAGGCTTTTCACCCATGAATCACATTTTGCATGATTCTTAGCGGGAGTGCTACTTTAGTAGCAGTCTATAAGAATATCAGACAGGGGCTGATTCATGCTGTCAAAAACCCATCAAAATTTACTTTTATTTCTTATCCAGAAACAGTAACAGACACAACAAGATGTTGCACGCTACGTCATGCTAAGAATACCCCCTCTCAACCATCAGTCAAGGCTGGGAAAGAGACACAGTACCAGTCATTATGCCAAAGCAATATACCGAATACATTACTTGCTAGAGAAACTAATAAATCTATTATGAAAATTTACATTATGTACCACATGAAAAATTACCAAGTTGATCCATAAACAGGAAGAAGATTAACCAGGTACAAGTCATCTTGTGAAAGCAAGATATCAAATATCTAAGCAATATAAGCTGAGAAATCTGTTAACAGACAAGCAGACAAGATGATTACATCTAATGAGTGCGGGTATAATAACCAGTCTCAGTTTGTCATTCAGTTGTTGCACTATTGAGATATGATTTTGAAACTGTGCAAGTTATCATTCTTTATTTGGTCGGTTCAACAGGAAAATAAATACCATTTTCTCCTATTACCACTAGATTTATTGCTTTGTGATATCAAGTTCAAGATCAATTCAAAATTTTCAACAAATAAATTATGAATGAAGCATGTGTTTGGTGATTTTTCATTGCCATAATCTAGTTTTGTCAATTCAAGAGGTTTGTCCACTATTTTAACTTGTCTGCTACAGTTTGATACTTGTTTAGAAATGAATGTTGTTTATAAACGTGTTTTCATGTTGTTAATGGACTTGTCATTTATTTTGAAGGAGTGTCATCATTCTGTTTCCGCGGATTTTATTACTTTTATTGTCTGTACCTTTCAGAGCTTACTTGAAGGTGTGTTAACACTTACTGAAGAACTTTTGTAGATCTCTGTATTAACTTTTTTTATAGGGGTTAGACGATGGTGCATCTGTTCCCTTTTCTACTGTCTATTTGGTGGGTTTTTCAGCACCTTGCATCAGCAATTGGCAGTTCATTAATTTAATATGGACTAGTACTCATTTTAACTATCTGAATTACTTATGTCACATACCACAACAAATTGGTTTTGGAAAGGAAGTTAAATAGATTCTTATAAATGTATAAGTTGGAAGTATTCCAAAACAATCGCCTGAGGAGAATCCAAAGAATAGTTTGGCCAGAGAAAATCAGAATTGATGAATTGCTGAAGAAGTGCAATTGCCAATCAATTGCAACAGAATTAAAAAGAGATGCTTCAGATGGCTGGGCCACATGTTATGGGTACCAAATGAACACATGCCAAAAGTTGCCCTATGATGGACACCACCTGGGAAGAGAAAACCTTGCAGACCCTATACCACCTGGAGGAGAACAGACTCAGCCGAGCTTCAAGGTCTTGGATTCAGCCTTGGACAAGCACAACACATGGCAAAGGACAGAGGGAAATGGGAGTAAACTTGTTGCGGCCTTATGTGCTGGGACGAATAGGATAGATGAGGTAAGTGAATGTATATGTGTGACATGCTATGAATGCTTATTTTTAATTGATTGTCTGTAAAAGCTCATCTTACCCAAAGAAATCTATATCATTCCGAACAACATCATATGATGCCACAATCAAATTATGTTTCTTCACTTTTTTCTGTAACCTGCAAAAGGATACGGATAAAATCAAACATATTTACTTTTGTTAAAAAAAAATAATAAAATGGTCAATCTGAAATACATGTAATAAAATAAAATCAAGTTTAAACCAAGGTTTTGAAAGAAATACTATGTATATATTTCTAAGTACCTACATGTTTTTCAATTTAAAAACGCAATAATTTTGATAAGGGCTGGTAGTCCTAACTTTCACAAAACATTTTTTTTTTTAAACTTATATCCTAGGTCTCTCCCTTGACGAACTCTTAATCAAATTTATCTAGCTCTCTCCCCTGCATGACCAGCATAAATCACATGTTTCTAAAACTCTTTCTATATTTACCTATTTCTCTCCCCTGAGGGACCAGCATACACCATTGGTACATAAATCCCAAATTAAATTTACCTAGCTCTCTCCCTTGGGGGACCAGCATACATCACATGTATTTAAAGATCATACACTATTTACCTATTTCTCTCCCTTGAAAGACCAATATACACCACTGGTACCTAATCCTTCTATCATATTTACCTAGCTCTCTCCCCTGGAGGACCAGCATACATCAGTGGATTTAAGTACTTCTCCTCTACAAATTTGTTGACCTCATACACCCAATGACCAATCAGTGTTGGAGGACAGACCACAATAGAAGGGAGAGGGGCACAATCTGGCCCCTGTGATTCCTGAAAAAAAAAGTTATAATACATTAAACTTTTATGATGGGGCTAAAGAAACATAACCAGGTGTCAACTAGCTTGAAAAATTAATGATAAGTTGATAAAATTAAATTGACTGTGATATAAAAAAAATCAGACCTTGATTTGAGCTACCTTACTACATACATTTAGTTTAAACATTATTTATATAGACAATACCTGATACTTCTGATCCCTGAGGAAGTGATCACTGGCTAGTATACAGATAGACTGCAGGGTTTTACCCAGACCCATGTCATCACATAATATCCCATGTAAGTTATACTTGTTCAAAAATGCCAACCAATTTACTCCATCCTAGAAAAAAATAAAAAAACAAATTAGAAGTATTTGCTGTCACTTTTCTATTAGTTTTAATTAATCCTCTTCTAGTTATTTTGATACTAATAGGATAATTAACTGGAAAGAGTGAATAACCAAAATATTATCACAAGTGCCAAAGAACGCCTAGATTTAACAAGTGTGCTGAATTTGTTCTGGGCAAAACATAAGTCAAGTGTTCTTGGCACGAGTGATAATATTTTGGTTATTCACTCTTTCCAATTAATTATCCTATTTATTATATAGATTTTCTTCATATTTTATTGATATTTTCAACATGAATTTTAAATTTTGTGATTAATGTACTGATATCAAAGTTGTGACATTTTGGCGGGAGAAAGTCTGAGAGTGAAATTACCAAATTTCTTTCACAGTGTGAATTATCGAAATTTATTACACTGGGAAGGCTCAATAAAATACTGCTATCTATATAATAAAAATATTTCATGAGAACAATCATTTATTGGTACTAAAGCCATAGCCAGGACTTTATAGACAGAAGATACACGACAAGAAAGCAAAGATGTGAACTTTCAATTCATTGAAGACCTATTGAAGTTTGTCTGAAGAAATCCCCAGGGGGACAGCTTCAGTGCATTTTACAAACAAAATATTTCTACCACATCAGAAGGAAGAGTGTGATTGTACCCCTTGTCAAAATCTTTGGGCATAACAGGCCAATCTGATCTTTAATAAGCAAGTTCATAGCTCACAGAAGGGAACAATACAATACTGTGTGTTACCTCATTAGCATGGTGGGAGGACTATGTTATACCTGCTGATATTTCCTGAGTTCAGCATCTACAGGTATAGCTATTTTATAGTTCTCTAACTTCGAGCTATCCATCAGCTGTTCTAGGAACAATCGTTGCTTTTCTTTCTCTACTGTTAACTTGGCTTCCATCTCCGGTGGGTCTGGCACTCCCGCCTAGAGAATAGACAAATTCTATTTCAGAAAGAATTGGGATATAGGACATGATGCAGCCATCAACCTTTTTTTCAGTATATTACTTTTAAAAATGTACATGAAATTGCATGTGTTGTAATTCTAGGTATATCATATCCCTCATCTGTGAAATGACAATGATTACTGGTACTGTATTACAGTATATATTTGTGTCACCTCACCGTAAAATTATCTGAAATGGAAATCTCCTGCTTGACATTTTGAAAAGTTGTCATAACCTATATCTAAATGAGACTGGTTACTTCTCCCCCACAAACTTACCTCAAGAGGCATAAGTCTTATTAAAGTGGCAAAACAGTGAGTAGCCATGAGTCTGACAGACTCATTCTGATCACTCATTCTTCCAAGGATTGGGACCACCAGTAATACTATGTAGGGCAATAAATCCATGCCAAGGCTCTCAATTACACCTGTAGATTGTTAAGGAGCATATTGTATTACAGAAATATGGCTAAAGTTAGTACAAGCGAAATTTAGAAGAATTATTTGGCATTCATACATAAATATCTGTGAATTTATTCGTAAAATCTGCTACAAATTCAGAAATTTGTGTGTAAAATTTTTAATACAATTATTACTTATATGACAAACCTAATTTTGCAATATCTTCCAAAATATTGTCGAAAATTATCAAGTTTTATTGTTACTACTATTTAAACATAGTTCAAGGTGTTCAAATCAGCACTGGTCTGAGGTCTGGAATCCTCAATTTCTGATGCAGGACCATTGAAATTTCATTTACCTAGGTCTTGGACCTACCATACTTGACATTTCAACTTATTTGGAACCTTTCACTTTCTCCTGGTGGACATTTTACTCTTGAAAGTAAATTAGAAGCCCTAAGTTTATATTTTTTAAGTAGTGATAAAAACACAACACCACACATCACAACTTACAGTGGAAAATGCCACTTCTTATGATAGTTCAAGGGGTTCAAATCAGCACTGGTCTGAGGTCTGGGATCCTCAATTTCTGATGCAGGACCACTGAAATTTCATTTACCTAGGTCCTGGATGTAAATTAGAAGCCCTGAGTTTATATTTTTCAAGTAGTGATAGAAACACACCACCACACATCACAACTTTCAGTGGAAAATGCCACTTCTCATAATCTACAATTTTACATGATATCTGTATTTACTTTTGCAAATATATATATACTAGATATTAGTATTGAGATTGACAAGATTAAATTGTGTGAGATTTGAAAAAAAAAAACTGCTCTGTGAAAAAGGAATCTTTGGATCGAAGTAAACATTAAAAATATAAGGTTAAAGAGCAATACAGTATAGACAAAAATCTTCAAAACTGTTATATTCTACATTCCACAAAATGAAAATGAGTAAACACTAGTAGACAGAAATACATCCTACCATAATCAGACTGCCCACAAGAGATTTCAAAAGGAGTCCAAATGGTTTGAGGGGTCTAAGATCTTGTTTTCACATTAACTTTTCAAGGATACATGCTACAGCTTCACATGCTCCTTGCCTATTCCTTTCAAATTCCATATCTC
This sequence comes from Perna viridis, assembly GCA_037379345.1. Classification (NCBI taxonomy): domain Eukaryota; kingdom Metazoa; phylum Mollusca; class Bivalvia; order Mytilida; family Mytilidae; genus Perna; species Perna viridis. The sequence goes on along the minus strand of CM074514.1, from coordinate 35,289,959 downwards.
CCATCAATGGGAGAACCTTGTCCATAATAAAGGACAAAGTATGATGGGTCAATATTTGGGACAACATTCCAACATCTCTGGCAGACATGTGTCTTATGGCAGTATGGGTATTCTTCAGTCCATTATAAACTGATATCATCTTCTCTTTTATCTGAAATAAAAGGATTGTTTTAGATTAGATATTTAATTTATTTCTGCAAAAAAAAAGTTACAAAGCATGTGCAGCCAACTATTGACATGTAGTCTTAATAGAAAATGATCATATGCATTTATTTACATGTATGTTGGACAGACTCAATTTTGTAAGGCCATTACAATTCATTATAAACAAAATCATTGTGGTAAAATTCAATGTAATAAAATCTGATTACCCATTAAAAATTGGCAAGTATTCTATCAGAATTAAACTTAAACCCAGAGAACAAAATTCCTACACAAATAATGCTAAAATATCATTCACAAATTTTTCATAATAATTTCTAAATTGAAAATAAACAAAATACAGAAATTCACCTTATCGGTATAAGAAGAGTGTAGAGATGGACCAACAGCCTCTATTAGTTGTAGGGAGTTGACAACCTCCTGAACATTGTCAGTGTTGAATTCCTCTACAACAAAAAAATACATGAATCATTAAAATGTTCAAGATCAAATGTGCCACATGATAATCACATGATAATTTACATACAATAGTTATGTGCTTATCATATGATAATTTTGGTTTGAAAACATATGATAATCATACAATAATCATATGCAAGTTGAAACCCATTTGTTGCAGACCATATGGTACCTTCAGTTTATTACATTAGTTAAATGATTTTATATTCCAAAACTTGATAACTGTAAACCCTGAATTTTTTGTGGCAGTATTATATTCACATTTTTGGTGGTAAGATCTGTAACATGAAAAAGAGCAAGTTTTCTATACCTTTCTCTAAAGCTTTAAGTGAGCTCTCTATAGCATCCCATAGTGTAGGTAAGTCAGCCTGTAGCTTCTCTCCAAACAGTTTACAGACCTTACTGAGGGCAATGTCTCCACCTCTTCTCTGTATATGGTTCTGTTTCTGAATCTAGCATTAAAATTCAATTACAATATTTTTAAGATCACTGGTGTTAAACTAATAATGTAAAAATCTCAAAATTGCTGTAGGATAAACTGGTTACTTCCATTTTAATGAATAATTCTCTTTGTGCTTGTTATTTGCAAAACTTCAAAGTATAAAATCTACTTAAGTACCATTCTGAGTAAGAATCAGGCAATGAGTGACACATTATTTTTCTCAATTTGGTCTTTTTTGCCTCAAACATATTCAAATACATCTAGAAAACAAATGAAAAGTTACTTAAATTTATCCTGAAGCATTGGTGACGCAGATATTTTTTGACTGCTTATAAAAGGAAAAATTTTGGGAAAATTTTTCCAACCATTTTTCCATAAAGCATTTCAACTAAATTTGACCAATCAACATCTTAAAAAGGCAAACTTAACAAACACTTTGACAATTATTTCTTGAGGTCATGTGTTATAAATACTTGGATAATGCAATAAAAATCACTTGTGTATTTTTTCTTCATGTGCCAAACCTTATAAACATTTTGCCTGGTTCTTAAGTGGAGAAGTACTTAAGTTCCCATTCTCAGTTTAATGCCAGTGAGATTGAGTTAATATAACAATCTCATCAGAGGTAATCATAAACCGACAACCAAACTATCCACAGACTCTTAGCCATATTTTAGTAATACAAGGTAATTACAGTAAGAAACAAGATGTTGCATGCTATGCCTTGCAAAGAATACCCCCACTCAAGCATTTCAGTCAAAACTAGGAAAGGGAGACAGGGTTCAAGTCTTCATGCAGAAATATTATACTAAATGTCTAAGCATTCCCTGTAACAGAAGCTAAGAAATCTATTATGAAAATTTCCATTTTGCACAACCTAAAAAATTACTAAATCCGTAAACAGGAAGTAAATGAGTGAGAAACATGAAAACGGGAGACACAGCACATGTCATCATGAAACGGCAATTTACCAAATATCTAAGCATTCCCTCCAATAGAAGCTGAGAAGTCTGTTATGGAAAATGTAACAGACGGACGGACAAGGTGATTGCAATAGTGGGGGGGGGTGGGGGGACTGCCTGATCTTTAACTGATGAAATGTCTTAGGTAGCAATCAGGGCAAATAACAAGGCGATTTAAACATTCTAACATTTTACAGGTAATTTATTCAGTTTAAATCTCCTTGTCCATTGTCCAATTAACTACACCAAGGAAGTTGGTCAGGTAATAGTCATTTAATCAGAAGACCAAACCTATTCCTTTAAGTTAAGTATATAACTTGCTGTAACTGGGATGAATTACATATAATGGTGGGAGTGGTGACAAGAGTTTTAGAAACTGCAATAAAAAGGTTGAAAATTGGATGAATTTTTAAAAGGAATTAGGAAAAACATTCTAATTGTCAAATTTCCTGGAACATGCATACCTCTGCCTTGTCCTCAGTCAGTTCTGCTGATATACCAAGCTCAGTTTTTACACTTGGTGTCTTCCTAAGCCATCGTCTACCTACTTCTGTAGCCTAAAAACATAACATGAGAGGGCAAGTTTGTGAATCTTGAAGTTGGAAATAGCCAGAACTAAAAAACACTGCATGCCATAACTGCATATATGTAATGAAATATGAAATCATTCTGCCAATTGGAAATTTTTATCACTGTATTGAAGTAAAATTTCTCCAATCATAATGAAAATTAAAAGTGAACAATGGCATTAAATACAGAACAATCTGCAGATGAAACATAAGAATTAATTAAAAACGGAACAATTAGACAAAGCCTTCAATGCAACAGGCATGTACTGCCCACTTAGAAAATAAAAAGTTAATCTATAAAAACATCTATGAGAAGCTTACCTTCTGATATTTTGTAAGCGTAAGAATCCCTGAGGTTTTTGAGCATTTACATTCTACACCTTCTGAAATGGAAATCAAACAACATAACTTAGCAACTTTAGCTCTGACACATACTGTAAAAATATTAATTTTTGTGGTGTACTAATTTTCTTTCTTTTCCCAGAGGACAGAAAAGTGCAAAAAATAGTGTCCACGAAATTGATTTTTTAAAACTACACAAGGCTTATCATTTTTAAAACTGTGGGTTTCTAAATCAGGAGTTTGTTAATAATCTGTAATACAATTTTAAGCCTGAGGTATTTTACATTAGGAGTAGAGTTACTGACCTGTAGTATCAGCCTGAGGGTTTCTAAATCATGAGTTAGTTACTAACCTGTAATATCAGCCTGAGGTTTTTACATCAGGAGTTAGTTACTAACCTGTAATATCAGCCTGAGGGTTTCTATATCATGAGTTAGTTACTAACCTGTAATATCAGCCTGAGGCTTCTACATCAGGAGTTAGTTACTAACCTGTAATATCAGCCTGAGGGTTTTCTACATTGGGAGTAAAAGTTGGATCACAGCACAGAAATCCATGTAAATTTTTCACTACTTTAACACTAGGATTTGGAGATCTAGATAGGCATTTGCTAATAAGATGGCAAAGGCTTTCTGCAGCTTCCAACTAAATATAAAATACCATTAATACATGAAATAAACTGATATAAATCAGAGATGATTTCATAAGGTCAACAAACAAAGCAGAAATTGGCAAAAATGGAAGTAAATATACAATTAAAAAAGAATCGTAACGGTAAAATCCAGACTTGAAATAGCATAATTCTGCAAAAAACGGAAGAAAATCATCCCTGATAAATAGTCGTGTCTCATTAACATGACTGTGATGATGGTGGAGGCATCCAAGAAATATTTTGAGTAATATTGATCGCACATATCAAATATCATTGTCCTACCAAGTGTAATAGAATATTTAATCTAAGACCATGACAATTGCTGCTGCCATTACATAATTTACAGCTGTTTTATACCTTAAATCTGATGAAATGTCTATCTGCCTTTTTTTAAGTGATTAAACATTAATAACTACACTAAAGTACAAGTTTCCAGTCATGCTCCAGGCAAATATCTGAAAAACTCCTCATCTTTTTGGCAGGACAAAAATAATACATTTGTACCAAAAAGTTCATAGTATCCTATCAAGCATTTTGGAGCTATTGTGGAACAGTATAGAATGTATCCTTTAAAAGACAACCATATAAAAAGCAACACCAATGAAGATGATGGGAAAATTCTGCAGCACACTTAACCAAACTTAATCTTAATTCAATATGTAGTCACCATTCTAAATCTGCAGGATGAGACGTATAAAGATCGTTTCTTGAGTTTATAGAAAGCATTTCAGCAAAAAAATCTGATGTCTTAACCATAAAAATGACCATCATGGTGTATACTGCAGTCTTTTTTTCAAGGTTTGTGTATTAATTCTATTTTTTGCACAATTCAACAAAATTTACAATCTTTCTTCGAATTGTATTATAATGTTATTCAAAGTGTTGAGGATTATAGACTTTCTTAATACCGCAGGAACTGTGTGACTTATGTTAAGCGTTGTAGCACTTTTTGTAATGTCATCATGTTTCTGTGTGTAAACGTTGTATCTAGGTAAAAACATCAGTTTGCGGTCCTCCATTAAATGTTATATCTAAGAAACGTCTTCTGCTTAGTCTACGCTAAACACAACACAATCATACAACTATACGACCACAACAATGGAAAAAAAAAATTCAATGCAGCTAAAATTTCACAATACAGGTCTTACAAAGAAAATAGCAAAAATGGAACACCAGTGAAAATATGGTTTACATTACAACAATACCAACCTGGAGATTGATATTCTCTTCTTTCTTCATACACTCCATCAGTGGTCTGACTACTGGATTCATCTTCTCAGGAAGATGGTCAAGTTCTATCACTGCTTTAGATAGTGAACACTGCACCCTATTAATTATATTCTGATAACTATTAACTGATAATTTAGAAAACAATCAAGAAAGAACTCACTAGCCTAGTATATTAACTGAAAATTGAAAATCTTCAAGTTCAACAAGATTGCTGCTGGTAGCCATATGTCCCTGCCAAGTGTGACAGGTGGTACATGCACAGACACTTGTATTTCTATGTCCCCTTCCATGTTGTGGCAGAGGACAACAATCCTTAGATACTTTGAAATCAAAATTTTACCACAGCAATAATAGTGTTAGTTATACCAACCTAAGAGTAAGGATTTGTAGCTCTTTTGTTGTCAATTCTACAGTTTTATGCAACTGTTTTCTTCGGTCTTCAAATGTTTGTACAACTTTTGGCTTCAACTTTGACTTGATATCATCAAATATAGATGTTGTAAGGGCCATTGATTGTTCCACTGTTAAAATACTCCTATAGCGACAATAAAATGAAATAAGCTGTAATCACAAAGTTATTTCTTGCCTTTTGGCACATGGCTGCTGTCATCCAAAAATATTAAAAATACAGAATGCCATGCTTGTTGAAATTACTTTGTGTTTATAAAATGTCATAAAATGTTTTATTTTGATGTTATAAACACTGTCAGGAAATCTAACGGCTAAAAGGGGAAACCTTTACTTCCAAAGTGAAAAGAAAAAACAAAGCTTGAGTAACTTACCCAGGGGGATACTGACTATCCAGATCTATCCCCTGTTGTTTTAATGCTGCTATAAAATCTTTACAATCTGACTGCATGTGAGTAAAAGAGACAGCTATCTCGTCATAATACAGGGACTCACACAGACACTCCATCAGCTTGGCTTTCACTATATCAGGGCAGGTACATGTCTAGAATTGAGATATAAGAACATACTTATCTATAAACTTTCTTCATCAATGCATGAAGTTCAGATAATATACAATTTAGTACATACATTTCAATTAATGATGCACAACGTTACTGGATGATTCAAATTGCCAGAAATCACAAAGAATTAAAATATTTATGAGGCTAGTATCTGCCTCATTACAGGCAACTTGCCCAATAACACCAACCAAACTAGCAATTACCCATATATAGAACACTTGCCTAATCACACATAACTTGATAACAACTACCCATTTATTGGCAACTTGCCCAATAAAACTCATCTGACCAACTTTTGTCCACTTAAAGGTAACTTGCTCAATAAGGCCTACCTGGCTAGCATTTGCCCATTCATAGGCAACTTGCCCAATAACAAATCTCTGTACAGCTGACTTGTTGTTCAGATGAAATATAAATAGTTTAGATATTGAATCAACTGGTTTCTCAGGTCCAGCAGGAAAACCAGGAACATCTCTGGACAAGTATTCACAAAGTACTCCAAGTAATCTACAATGAGTCAACAAACTCTTATTACACTGTAGAATAAAAGTACTTTTCTGCAATACAAAATCTTTTAAATAATAAAATCCAAATTAATTTCAGCATGAAAAATAGGCAATAACAGGGATTGACACCTGTTTTTTTTTCTGGCAGTAGTCCAACGACTATTAGATACACAATTTTTAGTTGTCCCAGAACATATTTAGTAGTCTCCTAAAAATCAAGAAGACATAAATTAGTCAACACGGGAGAGTGAGACTGTGTGTGTGTGTCAAACAGAGAATACTGTCAATTAGTTATAGTCTTGTTATTGTATGTACAAATTGTCTAGTCTGCGGACCAGCATAATTTGTAAGAAATTTCTCCATAAATTAAAAAATTACGGGAAATGCAGACACTATTTTATTGGCTTCAGCAGTTGACCGAAAATAATGCAACGGACACGAAATACATATTTTGTTTAAAATCATCGATTTAAAGACCTGTTTTGGTTAAATCTTTTGGAAACTTAATTTATGACCTCAAATTCAAAGACATCGGATGTATTATGAGGACATTACCCTTAAAAGCACGAAAATTTTTCATAAAAGTCACGTTATACTGCATTGCTGTCAACATCGTACTGATCATAACTAACAACCAAACTGACCAATCACGATTCCTAAAACAGTCACACAAAAATCAATAATGTAAACATTCTATTTTTTAACCGTAGGTGAAAGAAACATGTTCCAGAAGTTCATTTCTGTCTGACGGCTATAATAATACAATTCACATGACAATGAGAAGCAATTAAAAGTCATTTTCAATACTGAATATCTACTAGTCCACGGACTATTTCTACCCAAAATTTCAGTAGTCCCCAGACTAATATACAAAACATAAGGCATTTCATTTTGGGAGAATATTTGCTAGACCTACAAAGCAATTAATACTTGGAGCTTCAAAACATTTTCAATGCTTTTACAATTTATAGATGATTGATATGTTGTGGTGGCAAATATCTCACATTGGCCAATATTGATGTTTTAATTTGTAATTTTTTATGAAAATGTGCATAAAATCCATAAAGCTGTGCTTTAAATGCATGATACACCTGTTGCCCTGTTAACTAGTCCTTATGCTTTTAATGAATTTATATGATCAACTAGAAATACTGTGAGCCCTGTCAAATACCCTCCCCACCCCAACCCCCCCATAAAAAATGGAAATAAAAAATGCACAAAAAAATTGGCACTATCCAGGCTACCAGCGAGTTTAACTAAGTTTGTTGTCTTGATTTTCACCCACACATTTCTATCTTGTTCAATACACACTTTTCTGACAAGGTTTTAAGTACCTTTTACATATACTTATTAAGGCATACACTTTTATACAAATCGGAGGGGAGCTTACTTCAATTGGTATGAACAATTCATCAAAGTTTCAAAAAAGTTAGTGAAAGTGTTCTTGAGTTATTGTCCGAAAACTTGAAAATCCCCCTTTTTTAAGTATGAAAATTCATTACACGGAAACGATTAATCTGAAATTTATTTAAAAAAAATGAAAGTCAGCTTATGTCAATAGATATAGACAATTCACCAAAGTTTCAAACAATAGGTGAAAGTGTTTTGAGTTATTGTCTAAAAACTTGAAAATCCCCCCTTTTTTAAGTATAAAAATACATAACATGGAAATGACAATTCTGAAATTTATAAAAAATCTAAAGGGAGCTTACATCACTAGATATGAACAATTCCCCAAAGTCTCATTAAAGTTGGTGAAAGTGTTTGTGAGTTATTGTCCGAAATGTGTGGATGACAAAACGACACATGGACAAAGGTACACCATAATATGTCCTGTCTTAAATGGGCGTATAAAAATGTAAAATCAAAATTTTATAGAAAAAGAAATGGAGCCTTTGACCATGGATACAAAGAATATCTCAAAATTTTGTGACTTTAGCTGAAAGCATATTTAAGTAACAGAGTGTAAAAAAAAGAAGAACAAAATACAAAGAATAACTCAAAGCTGTGTGGCATTTTGGCAATTGCTGAAAGCATTTTCCAGTTAGAGTGCCAAAACAGAAAAAAATACCCACTTTTTATGAAAAAGTGAAAAAAAAATAAAAATAAAAACAGAAACAGAGTGAGTACAAAAAAAAAACATCCTTTTTTAAATGTAAAAAGTCCTATAACTAAAAAAAATAATGGTTAAAAATGTAAAACTAGAGAGAGCTTTCTTCCATCAATATATACAATTGACCTAAGTTTTATTTAAACAGCATAAAGGTTTTTGGAGCTATGGTACAAAGTGATGATGACAGACAGCGGTATACCATAATACGTCCCGTATAAAAATGGGTATAGCAAAATGTTCAAAATAGCCTAACTTAAAAATTACCTTTTGGACTTTGCTGAAAATTGAACTTAACAAATATTTTATACTGTGGAACTTCTCCGAACCAGCCACCGCTGGGACAAGAGAAAATGGCTGGTTTATAGGGGTGGCCGGTTTTATGAAAAATAGCAATGCAATCAAAGAATTGTTTCTCTTTGTCTTTTATAACCCTACACTTATCAGTTTGCAGGTCGAGTCATGTTTGATACCAATTCTAAACTTTGGGCCTCATTATTACCTTTCAAAGTGTGCATCATTTGTAAATGGTTTGATTGAAATCAAACTACTGTTGAAAAATAATGTTCACGGCTTAGAAAGAATGTGTATTAAAGATCAAAGGGTTATTGCTGGTAATTAATCATTTGTTCTGTTTTATTAAACTACCTTTCAACAAAAGTAATAACTTCATCTCGTCATTGTTTTGGCTAGGGTACAGATCACATTAATTAAATGTGTAAAGATTGTTCTATTAAATGACACCGATTGCCTGATGTGTGTACACACCAATTAACACTCATCCAGTTACAAAAGGTCATGTCTGGATTAAATTGTGCATTTAACAACTGTCCACTTCAATTACCATCTGTCCACTGATGAAATGCAAACCGGACAGTGAATGAATTATTAGTTACGTAATCATTTACTGTTTTGCTGACACATTCATTACAGGTGAACCATAGCCGGTCGTCCAGAATTGAGAGGTTGTTTTTACTTGAATTATGTACCTAAAACTGTGAAAAACAGGCCGATGTAATGTTTTTTGGGGGTAGCTGGCCTATTGAAGAATAAACACCAAGGTTTAAAGGTATGTAGGCTGGGACTTTTGAAAATGGCTGGTTTAAAGGGAAGACCGTTTTTTTTAGGGTCCAGTTTGGAGGTTTCACTGTAGTACTAAACAGCTGTGCAAAGTCAAAGTGAGTGCCGAGCTTTTCATGACAACAATTTTCTTAACCATTCCATATAATGAAAATTGGGAAAATTCCCACAACAGAATGTTGACATCTGACAACTAAACACTGAAATAACAGGGTTCTATTTTAAGCATCAAATAACTTTTGAAGGACCACAATCAATTTTACCCATCCTTAATTTCTGTAAACAGTACTGTATGTCTAAATACCATAACATGGTTTTTTCAGTATACAAACTAACCCAGAAGCAGTCATTCTGGCCCTCAGTATTGCAGTATCTCTTTCTAATAGCGAGGCGTTGATTGTAGTATTACCAGCTATGAAGTCTTTGTTGTCATTTTTAGATGTCTGTGATGACATTGGTTGGTTCTTAATTCCCTCTGCCTACAAAAAAATATTCGTGAATGTTTTAATGATTTTCAGACTCCTCTTTTGTGTTTTTGACTCATTATACAATATAAAGAGTGAAAGGATGAACAGACTGTCAGACAGACAGACAGGCCTTGAAAAATTTCAAATATATCCTTTCTAATGATAACATGAGAACTTTTACCATTTTAAATTTTGTCGATGAATTCCTTAAGCACCATGTATCATATGTCCAGTTGTATATATTTTAGAAACAAAAAAATGTGTTTCCGGTAATCCAACCAACCACACTTTTCCAATTGTAACCCCCACCTTTTTTAACAAATTTCAGTACATTTTCTTACAAAATACTTGTACTTGAGAGCATTATTCTGGCTTGCTTAACTGCTAGATTTTTTTTATAATAATCACCAACAAATAATGTGTGAAACACAGCATAAACAAATGGATTGACAAAATGACTTGTAAAAATAGAAACTAATGGGAAATGAAGATCAATATAATTTCAGATCAGATTCTGGAATTGATCAAGTCTATTTCTGGATTTGCCAACAAAATTGTTTTCTCCCCAATTTGCCAACCTACCAACAATTTACATTCCTTGTATGTTATCAGAAACACACTACGTTTTTAATTAGGCCTCTATGCATACCCTAACTCTGTGCCTAGCTGCTAACATATAAGTTGGGTCAAATGGTATGTTGGAAGGCTGCATACACTGTGATAACCACACCCCCAGCCATGGAGTAGCTTGCGACAGTAGGTGCTCTAATGGGGACTTTCTAAGTAGCTGTGACCAAACTTTTTTCACAATTGTTAAGATTTCAGCACTCTCTTCCAACAAACTTCTCTGATAAAGATGGCGTAGAGCATCACTTAGTATCAGCGGAAGCCACGCTGCTATTGGATGCTGAAAAGAACAAATGTCATCAATATAAAGGAGTGTGTTCAGCTGGTATCAAATTTTGCCCACAAAATAATTTTTGTCAAATCAAAATGGACACCAAATAATAATTTCATAAAATAAAAGGTTAGTATTAATATTGTTTTTGTAACTCATACAAAAATAATACGATAACTGAATAGTAAAAAGAAACTAAATTGTGTAATTCCAATCAAAAGAAACCACTCAGTGATTTAGCTAGCGCTCGCCATTTTCGCCATTGACGAATGATTTTCGAAAGTGGCGAATTTTTCTCGTGCACGATTCATCACTTGATATTTCGCTCCCCCCCAAAAAATATCGGTAAAAAAGCCTCTGATGTTCCCATGACCCCATAATTGACAACTTTTTTACCTTTCCCAAGCCAATTAAGGGTTTTACAATAAACAATCATGACCAATATTTTGATTGCATCACCTTTGATCACACCTTGCTTGATCACCTGGTTGAGGCTAATTATCCCGACAAACAAATTAATTAATGGTAATGATTAGTTTGTTGAGTGCTGTGACACGTTCTCAAAGTACTCAAAGTGTCATCGTATGTATTTAAAATGGAAAGATGTTTGGATTTTTCAATCACAGTTCGAATCTCAACTATGTCCGCCATTACAAACTATTTTAGTTTTACCAACAATAGAAGCTGATGTATATAATTTTTAGATTTTTACTGTATGACACAGTAACAAAATATTTTTTTGCATTTTTTATTCATGAATAGTTGCTAATGTAGAAACTGTATGTTGTTATATATTTTTTATTAATATGAATTATCTGTTATTTATATACCAGTGCTGACATAGAAATAAATATGTTATTTATAATATAGTTGTTATAAGTATATGTATATACATGCATGCTGATAAATTTGCGACGCGAAAAGAAAAAACAATATTGAGATTTAGTCTTACGCAAAAGTGACTAATGGGTTGAAAATCCTGGCTAAATCCCTGTGTGTTCTACATTTACTTTTAAGTTTTGTTTCAATCCATCCAGTTGTTTTAGAGTAGAAGATTTTAAAGTTGCAAATGTAAAATTCAGAGATATTTTTATGCAGACAATATTAGCCAAATGACTAAACAATTTAGAGATTCAAAGCTGGATGTGTATTATATTTTATTAAAAGCAAACTCATATTCTTTTAAAAAAACTCACAAGGAGTCATATTTTGTGATAAAATTCTGACATAATGATGACACAACAGCTTGTATTCCAGAATTCACTTATAAATAGTATTGAAAAAAAAATGGGACAAAGACAGAAAAGGCCTGGTTGCCATAAAGTCAGAAAACAGGAAAGACCTGAAACTGCATCCCATGATATCAGAGTCCATACTGAAGTTGCATACCAAAAATCTAGACTGTAATTTATAGTTGCTGAGAAAAATGTTCCAAAAATATTTTACCTGCCTGATCAATATTCACCATTCTAAAGGCCGAAATTCAAATAAGGCTTTTCAGGGTGAAATTTTTCACAAAATAACAGACTTGAAACTATTATTGGTAATATCACTTTGAGACCAGAGCCACACAAGCATCATTTGATTTTTTTTATTAAAACTACAGCTAGTTGACAAAGGATTTCCTATCTCGTCTGAATATAGCTGAAATATTGCTGCTCGCACGTTAAACCCCAACAAACAAAACCTATCAAGGTACTGTAAACATATTAATTTTCGTGTATTCTATCAAGTGAACATATTTGCGGGTATCAATTTTCATAGTAAACATATTTGCGGGTATCTGTCCACTGCAAAAAAATAGCAAAAATAAGAACACACCGAAAATTAGTATGTTTACAGTATTCAAAAAAGGCTCATTAAGGAGGTCCAATGTACATTTTAATTTCCTTCCTTGTATTATTTGAACTTTTTTCTAGTATAATTTATCAGAGTATCTTTTCCTTTATAAAAGAGATACTATAAACTATGGTCAATACTATATAAACATATTTATTTTCACTATTTTCGTGGTGGACAGAAACCTCTGAAAAAAAGTACCTGTGAAATTGATTTTTTTAACACTATATTATGCTTACCATTTTTTTTAAAACCACAAAAATTGATACATTTAAAGTTTTTATTAGAAAATATTAAATAGAACCTTAGTGAGCCTCACTTACCCTTTTACGGTCAAGTTAGCAAGGCAACACTACAAGGAGTAAGAAATCTGCTATAATACTAACCTGAGGTGATTCTATTGTTAAAAGAGTAAAGAAGGTCTCTAAAGCAGACTTCCTAACAGAAACAATATTGTGCCTTAGAAAAGGCCATAATCTGGGGACTAAATCTGTCAGGGGAGTTGTCATCCTGAAATGTAATTTCAACAAATTAACAACCTCATCAGATGTTCCTCACCTTGGTGCCAAATATGTTGTACAGCTCAACTATTTTTACCATCAAACTTTAATTTTTTCTCTCATTAAGTTCATACACTTCAGGTTAAGAACATTTATTGATTCCAAAAACAATCCTTGTTTAGTACTAGACCAGCTACCTCAGAGAAAAATAAAAAAAAGACCTCCTCAGAAAAGTGTTACTCAACTAATACAGATACTATTTTTCATGGTGTACTGATTTATACTATTTTCCCAGTGGACAAAAAAAAATTCCAAAAAATAGACCCCCAAAAATGATTTTTAATTCCATGAAACACAGGTATGATTTTTTTCAAAGTGAAGTTGAAATACGAAAAAATCAAAAGTAAATACTCTATACAGTAAAATAATGTAGTCAGCGTGGTACAAGCTGAGAAAAATATCAGCTAAGTTCCTTCTGAAATGATTGACAGACTAGGAGTAACCACCAATAAAGACTGGGTATTCGAACAAAAACTCATAATATGACGAAAGCACTGCTATGCAATAAATAAGAGGGGACAATTTTTTGTTCTTTCAATGTAATCAAATTTTAGGTCTAGTTTGTTCTTTACCAAGATGCCCTGTTTTAGTAGTGTGCATTTCTAATTGTACATTAAATCAAATTATGAGCAGAAAATTTTTCAGCTACACCATCTCAACAATAAGTGCAGGAAATCTGGCATAATATTCTTACCAATTGAGTATTGAAGACTGTGGATGAGCCAACATTGTAGAGAGTAGAGTCATAATACTATTGGTCGATGATGTCAGGTCATCAAGGTCAAGAAGGGTCTCCCATAAACATGATACTATCAGGGGTACCTTCAATGGTATAAAATGGTTTAAAATAACAATGAATGAAAGGCTGAGTAATACACAATTTATTGATATCAATCTAAATTTGAATTGGTATATAGACAATGACAGTGCAAAACAAGTCATCATACTGCTGTTAGTTTTATAATGCAACAAAAAAAAACAAAAACAAAAAAACAAAAAACCAACCAGAAACAACAACACTCATACAGAGAGTTGATATCAAACAGAAACCAATATATGTACAACATATACCTTTCTGATTGGTTGGTTCTCTTTGAGCAAACCTGGTTATTATATATAACCTGACTTTGTACTATAAGGTCATTATGTCAATTAGTATGCACTCTGTGATTCAAATAATCCCGAACAAAATAATATTTTGATTACAAATGAATTATCAATATTTGGACTTGCATCCATCAGAAATTAAACTACAGAAATGTTTCTAAAAATTGAACAGGTCACACTCAATAACCTGGTTTGCAGCAAACCACTTTGTGGTTTATAAGGGTAAACTGCTGAAACCAGGCTATTTTGTAAAACCTGCTCAAAAATTTTAAAAATTCCTAAAAACTTTCAAGCCAGAAAATCAATGTTCTTGATTTAAAGAAGGTGACATCAGGCAACTTCTAAACAATGTAATGTTCATGATGTCCCAGAAATTTTTTCACTAGTAAAACAATTTATTTTGACTGCTTAAAGAGAACAGTTACAGTATAAATGTTATTCCAAAGTTTAAAGATAGTAACCCAGTCACGTTATCCATTTTTAAAAACTTTTGCATATCTCACCGAAACTAACATACAAATATTTTGTTATATACAGATAGCCGATCTTATAAGAAACTCACCAAATATTGGTAAATCATTACAGTCTGGTTTAACTCGACACGTTATTGTAAATCGACTGAGTCATACAAATTTCAAATGATCCTATGCAAAGTTTCTGAATATTTAAATGTAAATAAATAACTCCACAGGTATTATTAATAATAGACACATGCCCTACTTATTTACTAATGACACCTGCAGATGCCCCCAAAACCAGTTTAATATTAATACAAAAGCCTACCATAACACCAATTTGATAATTAATAGGTAGGCTCATTTTAAGGACTAACATAAGTTTTGTAATGAAAATGGTACCAGTCATTTTTAATTTACTATAATTATTCAACATACCTGAGCTGGCATGAGTGTAATGAGACTATTTGCCACAGGAACTAGTGCAGCAGCAGCCACAGCTCTGACATCATCACTTATATCCTGTATACCACAAAATAAAGATGGCAAGATGGCTGGAAGTAACTTCTCTGTCATATCCTGTTTTCAAAAATAACTTCAATTTAATATACTAAACTGTCACTCAATAACAAAGAAAAATCCTTTCTTTTCCCCCAACTTGATTTAATACTTAAGAAGCAATTGTAATCTGGTTATGATTGCTGTTTCAGCCAACATGAAATTTGCAGATTGTGGATAACTTACTTATCTAGAAGTGCATTGTTTGTGGTGCCACACATTTTCAATTTGCTATAAAATATGGGAGTTTAGTCTTACCTGTCTTACAGCAAGAAGGTACTTGAATCCCAACAGTCCTCCATGCCTCACCTCCCACTGACTCTGGCTGAGGAGCTGCAAAAGTACAACAACAACACCCTCCACCTCAGGGGCATTCAGGTACTTAATTAGCACACCTAAACACTGGGCACATGATTCACGGACAGGTGCCACTACCTAAAACAGAAAAGGTTAAGGTCCATTAAATGGCATTTCAATTTTTGATGAATGCTGAGTTGAGGTATAAAGTACATAAGACAAAGGTAAATATATTTTTGTGACTTAATATTGGTGTTTTCAGACAAACAGCTGAAATACACAAAAATAAGTACCCTGCAAAGGTTACCTGCTATAAAGTACATGTAAGAAAGAAAAGATAAATCAAAGAAATATGATGTTATAACACAATAAAATACAAATTTTTATGGTAAAATTCAGATTTGCCAAAACAAAAATCCATGAATCTGTAGAAAACACATCACTGATATGAATACGTAAATATTGTCCTTAGTATGGCCTCACCTCATCAGAAACAAAGTCACCAAATCTGTCAAGAGCCATCACGCACAACAATCTCAAAGATACATCTGACAGCCACAGTTGGTTAATTCCTACAGCCTATAAAAGAAATACCAATATAAGTTGTAACAAAGGTTGGGTTAGTAACGAAATAAGTCAGAACCGTTTAGTGCTATTTCCTGTTGTTTTTTTTTGTTCAGTACAAACCACAAAAACCAGTTAGGTTTTCACTTCTTTAAAATTGGTTCTTTAATTACTAATGGGACATTAGATGCATTTAGACCATCACACTCTACATCTTGACATACTCCCAAATAGAGTGTGGAAACGGCTCTTGGACCCACGTGGGGTCTGGGAGTAGGCCAGAGCTTCAGCAGAGCAGCCCAGCCGCTAGCAGGACATACTCTGAGTTCTTCGGTCAGGTATCCCTAAGGCCTGACTTTCCTACCTCCATCTACTAACAGACATACTGACACAATTCCTGTAAGGGGCAGTAGTGCGAGATCCGTAAGGATAGTCAAGACCGTAAAAAAACCCGAAGATAGATTTGACCATTAAAGAAGTCAACAAAAATATTGTCTAATCACCTTATGATTCTTAGGTTAACATGTACTTGATACTTCCTAGTCATACCTGGTCAGAAATAGTGTCAACTGACAAACCAGCAGTTCCACCATGATTCTTGATTACCTCCCTTAGACCTATAGCAGCACCATGTCTTGTTTCCCATGAGCTGTGAAATAGGTCATTCATCAACATCTCACAAAAAGACTCAAATGGCCATTCCTCTACCTGTTAAGATAATTTTGGCAAAGGCAAATATTGTATCATATTAAATAAGATTTTTTAAGGATTTCATTTCATGACACATAACCAAGAACCCCAAAATTTTCATGTCTAAAATAACAACTTTTACCCCCTCTAAATTGTGATTAGAACTCCAGCAATTAGATGCGGATACTATGAGAATTTTGCCTACAAATTTTGATTTCTTAATACATGTAGTAGGCAAAGCTACATGTACTCTTTCCTTTTAAGTTGGTAGTCATGGTGATGATAATTTCACTTCCCATACATATCATAAATTCACTTACATTTGCTGTTATTTTATATAATAATGTTTTTCATTCATTATAACATGTCTTTCACGATTAATTTAATAATAATTGATAATAAAAAGCAAATCACTTTTTGTGATTTTTTTTTCCTATTTGTGAAACTAGCAAAAATAGCAATAAGTTATTTGACAGTAACAGAATACTTCACAGTAAATCAAATAATCATTTGAGAAGGCCTTGTTTGTTCTATTTTCACAGACATCAGCTTATTTTACTGATGATTATGGTAACACGTCTAATATTTCATGTTTATTTCTTCTCAGATTGTCTATGGCTAATAAAAGACCACTGTTCTTGTGGTTGTTGTTGATCAAGGTTAAAATCTAATAAAGCATGAACAGACGTCAAGCAACAATCACAGCCATATGAATAACTCCTTTTAAAGAAAAGGACAATGAAGACTTTACATTGATTCAGTATGATAAAACAACTGTCATCTGTTCATGTAAGTAAATTGTTACCGTGTCAACATTGCTATAAAATTGGACTTGGGGACTGCCTCAAGGTAATACATTCACTGTTCCCGCTTGATCATTCAAACAGTGTATATTATTTACCTCTTCCACATTCAGAGTATTATCAGGCTGATTTTCTATAATTAACTTCTCTTCTTTGACTTCTACACTGAGTTGCTTCCCATTAGTACTGGGGTCTCCATCTGCCATTGACCTGGATTTCTTCAATGGGGGTTCTGCATCAAATGATAACTGCTCACTAAAATGGAAATAGGGCAATAAAAGTTACATTGAAAACAAGGCCATACAAAACGAAACACCTAGGTTCTCAGGCTACTTTAAAAAAAATTGCAGGAGGAAGCCTCTTTTTTGGGGTCAGAAGCAAATAGCAAATTTTTGTGTCATATATTTCATGATAAATCCTGCTCAAGCTGGTAAATATTTATTATGCCATGAAATAAAAATTGCTGATGCAGTAGTGTTATAGGGGATGTGGAGGTGCATGAGAACCTAGAAGATTTTTTTTAGCTTAAGTAATGATGGATACATAAGTGTAACAGATAAAGGACTAATAAACCAAAATAGAAATTTTACCTCTACCACAATGTTATTTTTTTACCTTTGAACATCCCTGGATCTTTGTTTAGCTAAGAGTTTAGTCCTTCTCTTGGCCCGATTTCTCTCCCTGGCACTCATACCACTAGTCACATCCATCAGCTGTTGTTTCACAATTTCTGATACACACTTCTGTAGAAAAAATAAAACTTAAATTATTGTAGAAAACCATGAAAGGAAGAAACACAAGTTTAAGTATACTTCAAAACGAATTAAAATTGAAAATTGTTCTTCTCAAATATTTGATCAATTTTTACTAATTTGAAGTAATTATGAATAAAACATAACTGATCAAGCCTTAATCTAATGAAGACTTCATAATTTTACTGTACATACAAAATATATAAAACCAACCTTGACATTAATCTGGCTGCTGGAACTGCCATTGGAAGAACTAATTCCAATAGTCAGGTCTTCATCGGAAAATAAGTCACTATCTAAGCCTAACTTGAGGCTTCCTACCATGTCTAGTCCTAACTTTTTGTTCAACATCTGTCTCTGCCTACTTAACTTTTCTTTATCATCTAATCCTATGAAAAATGTATGCATGCATGATTAAATTAATAAATGAATGACTTTTAAAATCTCTTCAAATTGAACCTTCTGCAAGACAATGACACAAACAGCTTAAAAGAGACTTTTTCTGTTTAACTACAGTAATAACAAAGATGTACAATATCTGTTAAACTTTCAAGTAGCAATCACTTCATGCTCCTTTGTGTAAGTTAATGCCGAGTTGCATTATCTCCCTTAGCAAACATTCCTATTACTTCACTCTGAAAGCCAATGCTTCAATTCTAAGGAAAAGCAAAGCAAAATGACAGTATTTGTTGTTTGATTTGAAATTTCAAGTTGAATATATGTTTGATGAGTTTAAATACATCAACTTAGAGACTGAATGGAATTTGGTATATACAGATTTCAATGTATCAATTTTCCATTCCCTCTTTATTTTGCCTCATAATTATATTGAATGGACTACAGGGTTTGTAAGTCTCTTCATGTGACTCCATGGTTTCACGAGAATGGGTCCTAGTCTACCATTCAAATGCATAACGATTTGTCATTTTCAGAGCGTTGGATTCAGTATATAAAAGCATAACATATTTTCGTCTAAAAATACCAATAAAAATGACAAATATCTATTTCCACATGATATAAGTTTTAAGAAAAGCGTAAAATAGAAGATTGTAATACAGCGTTTCGAGGTCCCTGGAAGTAACAATAAAATGCAGACCAGTCTGCAGATTTCAATACGTTCTACAACAGAAATTCCAGTAAGGAAAATATAATTAGAACGAGATATGCACTAAAAACCTTCAGTTTATCAAATTATGTCAACAGATGATTTGATGTGATGGCACTATTGAAAATTGCTTTTAGATGTATTTTTCAGTATAATGGTAAAAGCTTGACAACAGTAAAAGGATAATATTGACAATGAATTACCTAAGAACTCTTCACCAAGTTCAAACTGTTTTTCCTCTGTACTAAGTAAGGATGTCCCATAAACAAGAACATTTCTCAGATCAAACTGTGAGAACAGTAACTGTCCTGTTATCTCTGAACTTCCAACTTCTGTAGGCTCTGTATTAAAAGAACTAGATTGATTGATTGTATTTGTTATTAAAGTGCAAGTTTTTTATAAGAATCAGGCAAAATGGAAAAAATTAGAAACATGCATGTCAAACCCACATCAATCTAACAATATAATTTCAATCAAGGACACTTTCTCTATTTGAAAAGACCATTATTTAATCTCTGTATCAATGGATTTGCTCATGAATTTTTCAATAGAGTTATCTACCGTTGAAATATTCATTGACTGTACATTTCATGGATATTATAACTCAATTTACCAACATGATATGGAAAATCTTCTATTTCCTTGATTCTGATGGTACAAATGGTAAAACTACACTTTCGAATGCTGCCTGATTCTTACATAGACACTTGAAGCCCTTTGGCAAATATTTTAGGAAAAACAAGTTAATCAACTGACCCTTCTTTGTACTAGATCAACATGCTGAGTTTGATGTTAATGTAAAATAAAAATTCAGAATCTGACAGAAGTATGTATACTGCTACAGTCTCATCAGGTGCATTTAAGGAATTCAGGTTCATGTACACAAGTCTCATATCAATATAAGATGTAAATTTCATGAGTATTAAGTGGTAGTCTTTGTAAGAATCATGCAAAATCTGAAAAATGTGATACACCCCAAAAAAGGCTACATATTTTTATTTTTGTAATTAAGTTGTTTTATGGGTCTATACTATGAAATGTGTAATTATTCATTAAAATCTGCCTGCTCTTAGGAGATAATCCGCACTGAAAATCCAGTAGATTCTATTGTATTTGAGTGCCATTTACAGAGTTATCTCCCTTAATTTTGAAATCTACAGTGCATTCTATATAATTTTTATATTTAAGAGCACGAGTTATATGAAAAACCACATGTTAATTTCTGTTTACTATGACATTTCAAACAAAATATCAAAAATAAAAATATGTAGGCTTTTTACCCATGAATTACATTTTGCATGATCCTTAGCTGGAGTGCTACTTAATTTCTCATATATTTGTTTTGTTCATTCTGAAATCAGCAAAACTGTTAGCAATGCAAAACATGTCTTCGTACTACCTGATTTAACATAAAGCTTGGGTTCAAATTTTGGCACATTTCTGCAGATGGCTTCTACCGCCTGCCCAGCTGCTATTCTTGTCTCCCAACTTGCACTACACAAATATCCATGAACCTAAAATGTAAACGTACATAAAATTTTATCCCATAACTTTCCAACAAAAGGTCAAGGGGTAAAGTCAGTTTTGTACTTTTATTGAGACTGCAGTTAATCAAGGCATTTTGAACATAACACAAACTGACTTTATGACATTTATTTTGTTAGAATGTGTTTCCAAGCTACTCAGCTACTCTGGTACCAAAAATAAGTCAACTAGAGCATAGCAACTATTTTTTATCATATGTTTCTCAAACAATAAATTTCTTTTCAGCATCAAAACATTGTGACAACTGTTTTGACCATGACAATTAACTTTTTAAAATTACTTTAGCTTATATTTTGATCAGCCTTATCATCATTGGAGTGTGTTGTAGACAGAATCTATTACAACCCATCACCTGCCAATTAGCTCCAATCGCATAAAACAGTGAATACATTTATTAGCCTTAATATAAGCTAAATTAAGTAGATATCAATTATATAACTTAAAATTAATTTTATTACAATTCATATTCTTATATGGGAGTGGGGAGGGGCACCATTTGAAAACAGGAGTTTTATTCTTCTGTCAAGAGGCTTAGATGTCTGTCTCTTAAAGTGTATTAATATAAATAACTGAGATTTACATTTGTACCTTTGATAAAAGGTTATTGAGTTCATAAGGATGAAGTTTCTGAACTTCTCCAAGCTGCTCAGCTGCAGATCGTCTAATAAGTGGAGTCGACCCTGTATCGAGTAATAAGAAAAGCCGATCTAATCTGAAAAAAAAAAAACAAAAAACATTGTACATGGAGTAACAGCTATGCAAGAAACTTTCAATCATGGAGCAAAAAAACAATTTGGAAAACAACAATATGGAGAAAATGCCTATGTGTAGAAAGCAAAAGTTTATTTTTAACTGAAATGGACATTATGGTAGCAACAAAGTAAACTTTTTAGACAAATTTAAAATTGTTTTTTTTTATGCTAAGGAAATTAAATCAACAATATAAAGGTATAAATAGTAAGATTTTATGTACCCCAAAACATTGCTTGGGAGGAAGATACTTCCTCTATACAAGTTAACAAGGTGAGTTGATGGTATGTAAACATATAATGTACCAGTAGATCACATTGTGAATTGGTAGGGAAACCATCAGATATATATTAAAGTCATTAAATTTTTCATTACTTATAATAATTAAAAATATGAAAATCGATCAACTTCTACACAGTTCCCACAGTGGAAGGGAAACATCACATTGATTGACAACCAAGTAAGTCAATTAAAAGCTCTGAGCTAAGGGAAATTTTCAAAGATTGTATTGGAAATGAATTAAATGAATTTTAGTGTACCTGAAACTACAAACAAATCTTTATGAGAAAAGATTTCAATTTTACCACTGCAATGTAATAGTAAGTTTAACTTGGTATTCTAATTAAATTTTTTGGTTTGGCCGAGTTTAATTTTCAGTGAAACAGCAAGCCAAAAAGTGATAAACACTCAAAATACATGGACCATATAATAACTTAGCTCATTTCTGTGAAACACATCCATTTGTTTGTTGTAAAACTTATTCTGAATATTTTTTACAGTATACATGTGTATGAAAGTGTTATACATGTATTCCGAATTAAAATTACACTTATTCTTCTAAGAAAATATCTTTTTAAAAAATATTATCTCATGCATAGACTTGTGATAGTATATCACATACATTTTTAAATTATTTCGCAACACTCCCCAGAACCTCACGAAGCACAGACTAAGCCTGCTCAGATATTAGCACATAAGGATACTAAACAGTATAATGAAAGCCATCTACATTCAGTCTATTTGGATAAGCAAAAGACACATATATATTGTATTAATATTAAGAATATTTTAATCATGCATTTAATCATTTGAATCCTTAACCGACAAAAAAACCTTCAGCATAAATCAACTAATTATCAACACCAGAGAGATGTGTTACATGTATATTATTCTGAACACATATATTAGTATTTTAGCTCTCTGACTCAGTAAATAATCTGCAGATCATGCCTCCCCCTTTTTGTACCGTTGAAAACTGCACAAATAACAGACTCGTTACCTTGTAGTCATTCTGTACTATACAGTCAGAACATTCATAATGCAAATCCTTGGTCAAAGACTTTAGTTGTCTCCAAAGATGGCGATGAAAGGAACCAATATTTAAGTTTGTCACGAACTTTTCAAGAAAGTTACAGTTTTTCAACAGTAAAGAAGTTGAAAAACTTTGGAAAAGGTCACTGACACCCAATAATGTTAATAGATATCTGTTCAATGTAAATCGAAGATCAATTTGCAGCCATAATAAAGCCAAATTAGTAATGATTTCCGCTTTATTGAGCACTCTGCCCGTCTCCGCGGCATTTGTTTTTATACTGACTGCCATTTTGCACATCGTCTCAATAAGACTGAGGGTTTAGTGCATTGATTGGTCGAATGTCTGAACTTTCAACTTATTTTGAGCAATCAAATTTGAGTTCAATATAATTGACCCTAAAAGCGGTGTCGACCGTACTTTGCACGGAGTGGGAGAGAAAGAATTGTCCGCAACGCTCGGATCCCGAGTGTCATACACTACTTCTTTTGGGGTATTTATATTCTAATTATACGCAGATTATCTTGAATAATCTTGAATATTAGGAAGTGCTTAATTTCTCGAGCTTTTAATTTGCAGTGAGGAATACCAGAAAAAAAGTACTTCAAAAGTGCAACTCGTCCCAATAAAATAACGGACCAAAGTTTTAGGGTTGATCCGATTTTTTTTAAGATGGGGTCAACATATCAGATCACCGAAAGGATGTTTTACAAAAATTAACAACAAAAAAGAAAATATAAAAAAATCTCCATCGAAATGACAGGCGAAAACGTTATCGTGATGTTCCAACCCCAGAAACACCGATGGGCTTTGATATTATAATTTGGTAGTACATTGTATGATACGGTCAAGTCATTTCTGAAAGTTTGGTCTCATTTTGTTGAAATAAAGCTGTTTTGAGGCAGTTCGCACAGAAATTGCAAGAGTTTTGTCATAAAAAAGTACAAGTTTTTCAAACGTTCCTGATACCATTCTTCATTTGAATTACACCTGTTTACCTTTACGTATATTACATCTGTCCATGTATAAATGCTAATCTACATTTAAATAGCATATCCACCAAATTTCAACTTTTAATTTTAAGTTTTACAAAATTTGACTGCGTCAACTTGGTGTGCGAAACAGTGCGCCTAAATGTAACTATATAGTGCACCCTTAGCTTCATTAATTTATCTGGATACTTTAAGTAGGCAATACTGACGGACAACATATAAGCAGAAAGACTTTTACTGTTCATCAAACGAACCGTCATTGCTCACGTCGGTTATCGTTTATGATAATCTTTATATGGGAAGACAGGAAAATAGGCTGTTCTGTTTTTTTTTCCTTTTTTGTTATTTTTTTCACGCCCGCTGCGCATTTGTCATATTTTCCACTTATACTAACATTAAAAGGTAAAATTAAATGTGACGGACGGACGGACGGGCGAACAGAACTTGACGGACATAAATCGTTGAATTGTTCAATTTTATCAGTTATTACAGGGACATATAATAGTTTATATGTCCCTGTTTAAAATGATGAAAGATAGATTTCAATTGTTAATCTATAGACACTGAGAAAGGCCGCCTTGAAAAAAAATGAGGTTCAACAAAGGGGTCATGCGGTCCGCTTTGGGATACCCCTTTGGATCCGCTACTGATATATACCTCAAGTGAGCTTAAACCCTACAATAAAAATATTGAATGATACGTCTTTCAAAGTTTTCCAATCCCCGAAGTGATTGTAATGAACATGTACTTGCCAATTTTTTGTTTAAAATATAGCCGTTTACAGCTCCCCCACTCCCTTTAAAATTTCTCGATCTGATTTTTTTATATTATAGAAAGTAGTCTTTCCTTTGAGGTACATGTAATTATATAAATTATCGAATAACTTATATTCACCAATATAAGATTTCATATTTTGACATAACTATTCCGCCAATTTCGAGGCTGGTCATCTCTATGTTCCGAACTGAATAGAGAACGAATTGACATACACTTTAGTGTCTGGACAATATTTGTCAGAGTTTTTTCCTTAACGCCGGTTGAATCTTTCACTTCCGCTCATGGCACCTTCATGCCTCTGTCTTCTCGCGCTTTCTCTCCAGTCTTTTCTACTTTGACTCTCTGTTTTCTTTTCTTTGTATTTCCTTTCCTTTCTTTCTTCTTCTTATTCTTCTTTGGACTCCCAGGAGCCATACGGTTCTAGAAATGTCTGGAGACACAGCTTCAGTGAAGACAAAACGGCGCGATTGAGATGTACTGTTGCTTGGGTACTCCACATCGTGGGGTGTAGCAGTACACGATGATTACAAATAGTTTTCAAACTGAGAAGCTGCCAGATAATTTCCAGCATCATATGGAACCTGTCTTTCGATGATGACGTTAAGGCGAATGCGATGAGCAGATCATTTATTTCAGCACACAACGACCCACTATCATACCGTATATACTGGCCCGTCTGTCCATGCGCACTCTCGACCTGGAGTGTCGGACTGGGGCTTTTGATATTGCCAGCGTTGTGTGATGGAGATGTGATAAATGCATCAAATGATCGCAGAAACCCTTGTCTGAGAAAATGCAAACTTGAATTGCTTCCGAAGTAGAAGTATCATTAATGAGAAGACTTATCTAATTAATGGTTCCCACATAAAAGGTTGCCAAGTCGTTTCCTATATATGTTATCAGGCTCTGTTTAAGTCTGGTATCTTAACAGGGACTCCCTGATCTAGCATGTTAACTTATCAAACAAGGTTCTGGTTGTCTCCATGGCGATGATGATAAAATGTTGAATGCGATGAGCAGTCCAGTCATTCATTTCAGCACACAATGACCTGAAGCCCGCGGCCAGGGCTGCCTCTTGTTTTTTTTGTATGATTTAAAAACATATTCCCTAACGCCTGTCCCTGAATTGAGCGGGTTTTATTTCCAGTTCCTTCCTTCTAGCTCTGGTATCAACCACTGCACATAAAGTCAGTGGGGTTAATGGGTGGCATTACTTGCGTTGCGTGGTGAAATGAGAACGAAGCTGTAAATGAATGCAGACGTCTTATCTGAGAATATGAGGGCAACCACTTGAATGATTTTAAGAATGCATTACTATGTACATACACGTACATTGTATTACATTATCCTAAGTCGGGGTTTTGAGTCCACCATCGCTCCCTCAAACGTTTGAGGGAGCGATGGTGGACTTAAAACCCTGACTTTGGAAGCTGGTTTTACATGCTTACCCGAAAAAAAAACTTCTAAACATTTATTCGGGGATGTGTTGGGGGACAACCATTTGATTTTAATCGATCGGGAGGGGTGTGGTTGTGCTGGTGGATCTTTGCCTCGAAAGAAATTAGTCAAAATTATCATTATTTGAAGAGGTCCTTAAAATCATGGACACCCACAAATCGATTTCATGAGCTCTTTTAATATTTAAGGACCTCCTGAATTATACCAGGAGCTCCATAAATAACAGATTAATTTATTGCGGGAGATCCTCAAAAACTTCATAAATATATATACAAATACAAATAAATACTAACATTTATTCGTTCAAACACATTTACAGCAAATGTTTATGACATAATACCACATGAAATTAAACATGAAAAGAGAAGTAATGATTCTAATATGACGTGCTTCAAAGCTCTAGAATATACCACAGCCCTGGTAAAAAGGGATAAACACATGATCAATATTTCGTGCAACACATAGGCAGCGTCTGTTAAAAATATGTAGAAACTAGTCCTATTAGCATCGAAATAAATCACGGAAACTCAATTTTATCTTTGTTTTAGTACCGCGGAAAGACCACTTATGTCGTTATTTAACTCCCTGCTATCGCTCTGGGTAAAACAAAGAGACATATACACGGCCAGCCCGTGGTAAAATAATTATAAACTGGAGTTTTCGTGACTTATTTTTTAAATAACTGTAACCAAGGTGTAAAATATATAAATCCTTGTTATAACATCAAGAACTATATGATCTAGAGCAGCGGTGACTGGAGTGGTGATTTTCTAATACTTTTCAAAGTATTTCTATCTAGACAAAGCGTATTATTTGTTTCTGTTTTTAGTGTTATTAATGAGTTGCTATTCGAAATTAAAGATATCTATTATTTTCAGTAACTGAATAGAAATACTTGCCGATTTTTTTTTTCATTTTATGGTGAGATCTTGCCTGAATTTTCTTTATGTTGGACAATGTATGAAAAGTGCACTTCATCTTCTACTAGTGTTGTATAATTTAAGGTGCAAATGCGATTCGTTTTAGGGATATTATTTTGTTATTTTGCGGAATATTGTTAATCTTATTTACAAGAGAACTTCAGTTTAATTAGAAATGTGTTCCCAATAATTGATTACTTGTATCATTATTTTTATTTTTACGGGATCGATGTCGATGCAGTTCTGAGAGGCATGCCACATTAGTTGAGAAGCTGAACAATGCGATTTCAGCTTCTCAAATATTTAATGACGTCAGGAAATATTGGAGGACCTCCTAAAATAAAGCAATTATTTACTGAGGTCTTGAAATAAATCAGGAGATCCTAAAATCGAATTATGGAGGTCCTTAATAATTTAAGGAGCGCCTTAAAATAGAACTGTGGAGGCCGTGAAATCGAATTGTGGGAGGTCCAGAAGTATTTGAGGAACCCCTGAAATAAAACGGTTATTTATGGAGGTTCCGAAATAAATCAGAAGGTCCTAAAATCGAATTGTGGAGGTCCAGAAATATTTAAGGTGCTCCTGAAATAGACATGTGGAGGTCTAATTAAAATGATAATTTTTACTAGTTCCTTGCCTCATAACATTTGGTTAAATGTTGGTTAAGAGTTTTTTTATGTAGTTGAAAAAAATGTGAAAAGTTGATGAACCACGGATTCAGAGTGATGGCATTAGCCCAGCTTGAACCTTTGGTCCAGGTAAGCTAAACAAAGGCTTATAAAATGGAATTTATGATGCAAAAATCTGTAAAGCTTCATCAATAGAATGATAGAATAGGGGCAAATATGAATACAAAATTCAAGCTTGATACAGCTCTGAATTTTCATTGTGATTTTACAAATGTATGACACAGGGTAATATTCTCTCCAGAATGGAAGTGGTCAAATAACTGAATACTTATAATAAGACTTTGAAAAGATAAAACGAACATACAAACAGATGGACAGACAATGTGGTTTCCATAGATCCAAGAATTTTGTTTTTGTATCTGTAGGGCGAGATAAAAAAAAGTCAAAAGCCTAATTCAAAAGAAATAAACAATTCATTTGGTGAAAGTATTTTAAGTTCAAGTCCAAAAAATGGGAAATTAACCCATCTTTGTATAGGTTGTCCCATTATTCAAAAATGTTAAATCAAAAATATGTCAAAATAAAAAAGATGCTTACACTAATAGAAGTAATTAGAAACTTCAACAAAGTTTCAAGAAAATTGCTTAAAGCATTGTCAGGTTATTGTGCAAATACGGAAACCCCCCTTTTTTATGAAAAAGTCCCATAACTCAAAATCTATAAGAATTAAAAGGGAGCTCTCATCAACCAAAAGAAACAAATCACCAAAGTTTTACATATGGGAAATGTGAACAACGGACACTGGTATACCACAAAATGCTCGTCTCAGAAGATGGGCATATAAAAACTTAAGAGTTATGACAGACTTTTTCCTCTAGTATCAGCTAGCTGTTATTTCTAGTTATTCTGTAGTTCCTGCTCACAGTGGTACATTATCAGTCCAGCCATTTATGATACCCAAATAAAAATAAACTTCCATTTTTTAAAGTTTTATTGTTCAAGTTTTCTTTAAAAAGTGGATATAAATGATAGATTACAAAACACTAATCTTAAACAGTTTATTAAGCTACACTCAGCTTATCTGAATTAGGGGTACGCCTAACACATCCTTGTATTTTTCATTAATCCAATTTTGGACAATATATTTACATGGGTCCTTAATCATAGACAGGACCCAATGGGGCCGCTTGATGCCATTTTCCATTTTTTGACCTGGACAACTAATTTACTAAATTTCAGTTTTATTAGTGTATAGAAATGACTGTTTGAAAGTAATAATTATATTTGGAATGAATTTAATCATTTAAAAGAGGATAAATCTAAAAAATATGAAACTTATTACCCAAGTAATAAAATAAGGCATTAATGGAACATTAAGTTATGCCAGCCACAAAAAGGTGAACATACGCGGGATTGCAAAATGTAACTTGAAAACTTCATTTTTGACTTAGCTGAATTTAAGTTTTATTGTATGGTACTTGTATGGTATTAAACAACAGAAAAACTAACAATAAATCATTGATTTCTCATCTGGACACCATTGTGAGATGGATGATTGACAAGCAACTTTTCTGACGATATCACATAATACCTCCCCACTTTGCAGGAGTTCAAAAAGGGGAGAAGCCTAAAGAGGCTCTATTGGGTCCTGTCTACAAGTAACTGGTATCTGTGATGGTATTTACAGCCTTTTCACTTATTTAGTTGTACTATGCCTACATAGAACTTTGTTAACTATAAAAGACAATAGTCTAATGAGAGAACCTAGTCATTGATTCGGGCTGTCCATCATTATGGTAGAAATTTTCAATTTTTCATAAATTCTAACTCAACAGTTTTGAGGCTCACTCTTCTATGTTATTGTACACCATCTGAAATCCCGGAACAATCCCTTCAGTAAAAGAAAATTAATGCACCAGTGTTGGATCCAAAAATTCCCAAAAGGGGGGGTCTCTAGAATTTTTTTATTTAATAATAAATAAGAATTTAATCACAATAGAATCACTTTTTGAACTTTCCATACATTAAAGCCTTGTACTGAACTGCTCCATGCAATATTCTGGCAGAGGGTGACATATCAAATCTCTATATCAAAGCTTTTAGGCTTAAAAGCAGTCATTTTATACCGAACAATTTTGGCTAATTTGAAAACCTATCAAGTAATAGAATATTTAACTCCTGTTAACTTGAAGATCGAAAGTGCATTTTGTCTTTCACAGATTTAATTCTTACATAGAACAGTACAATATACAATCTGACTTTGAAATAAACATTCTGAGAAAACACATACTTGATCGACTTTAATATTGCAAGGAAGGGAAATAAATAAAATAATGCTATCATTTTCTATACATGACATGAACAGATTAACAAAGGCAATAGCCAAATTTATTCTTGAGATCGGTATCTACCTTGAGGAAAATTCATAAATCTATCTGAAGACAACAAGGATATTTGAGTGCTTAGTTATTGCTATTGGAATATGAAAAGCATTCAAGATGAGCTGATACAAAATGATCAAAAAAAATTCTGAATAAACAATATTTACAAATCCATGAAAACTAACTTTATTGCAAGCACCAATAAAAAGGTTAAAAGGTAAAATTTATTTTACAGTTGAATTAAATGAAAAATTCTCAGAATTAACAATCCTAAAGAGCACCAATAAAAAGTAGAATTTAACTCACAACTAATTTGAACTATGATAGAAACTTCTTTACAGCATATCATTATTTTAATCCTAAATCAATTTGCAATTGTTCTAAAGCAAAAGCCTTTATAATTTCATTTCCTTTAAGGAGGTAGACCTAAGGCAAGGGACACAACTCTTACAAATCATCGGAATGTTTGTATTCAGCATGCTACATCAATTTTATGGAAGCATCAAAGTAACTTGGACTGATTTCATTCTGTTTCACATGGAAGCTTGACAGACTTGGGTGAAATTGAATATCATACAAACATATCACTGATTTGAAGATTTATGTCCCTTACACTAGGTTTACCTCCTTTAATTCAATATAAATTAAAATATATATATAAATATAAGGACATACATCCTTACTTAGGATGACTGATACTTAAAAAAATAAGAGTATTTTGATAACAAAACAACATATTCCGCTTTATAAGACAGGTTTTATATTCAGAAGAACCTAAAAGAGGTAAATTTAAAATCCATTCATATCTGCTAAAATACCAATTAAATATATCAAACTGTACCGAACAATAGCAGCAGCTCACAACCACATATACAAATAGTAGCAATTCAAAACTAAATTACATAGAACAACAGTAGTAATTCACAACCTAAACCATGTAAGATAAGCTAGCAAAACAATAAATACAGATGTAAATACAATTTAGAATTAAAAAAAAAACATAAAAACAGAGCTGAAAGAATATAACTTTTGATTTAACAACACTGAAATGATTCCCTGAATTTTACATATAGGATTTCTGATCAGCCATTTTTTCTCTCCATGTTTTGTAAATTTGAAAAATAAAACTATTTATAAAGTACACAAGTATATCAACAAAACTAAAATTCAAACCTGATAAGAAATATTTGAAGCTCTCTCACTGTCAAAACAACCTCCAATTTGTGTCTTTATATCCTTCAGTAAGATTTTTGTCAATACATGGCATTTCCCAAAAAGTTATATTTTTATCTTTTATATAAATGAAATAACAAAATATTATATACTTTCATTGATTTTTGAATAAACAATAATTTCTAATTGATAGAAGTGTAAAAGAAAGCATTTCTAATTATTTAACAATAATTTTTGCATAATAGGTTCATTGAATTATGAATACATGTAGAAAGATTTCTATGTCAAAATTTGTTTTTTTTTAATTTCTATTTTGTTTGTTTGTTTATCTATCTTTTTCAAAGCCCCACTAATTAATAATTTTTCTTCATCAATATTGCTCTTGTCAAATCAATGTATCAGGTATCACTTCTAACTAAGAAAAAACTGATTCTATTTATGAGAATAATATAATCAGTTTTAAATACTGATCAAATAAAATTCAGTACATTTTTCTATTAAGAATCATGCACAAATCCAACATGAAATAGGAAGACGTTGTGTGTCACGAAAAAAGACTGACAGACATACATGTAAAAAAAACATGAAACTACATGTAAATGCAACTTGGTTAGGGAAAGTATCCAGTCTAAATGTACCTAATTCAACTTGATAGCTAAAAAATATTTGGCTCTTGCAAGACTCTTAGACAATACACCAAAGTAAACTTGGTTGTTTCATGAGCAATTGGCCTCTGCTTGACTCTTAGACAGATCAAAAATAAAACACAATATACAATATGTAACAGTATGGATAATTAAATTAAATTATAAAAAAAATAATCAATTTTTGATAAATATATCATAAACAAAATTCTAAAACCTTCAAATAAATGATAAAAAATACTGATAAAAATAAATATCTTTAAATTGTATTATATTTTCTTATACCTTAATACAATTTGTGTACCATCTGAACAAATTCTAATACCTGCATTAGAAAGATATTCTAATTCTGAGAGTATTCCCATACAGTTTGACATTTTAAAAGTTGTCCATAATATGTAAAATTAAGGAGACATTAGATTCATAAGACGTACAATGTAACCAATCTAAACTAAACCTTGAGAAACCAAACAAAACAAAAAAACCTGTCTAAAAACTTAATTTATAAAAGCTTTGTCTGAAGTTCCTTCACAGATTTTCAAGTTTATTTTCAAGAGAAAAAAGTCCCAGCCTGGGTTCTGTAAAAAAATCTAGTTGAGAATATCCTCAAGTCCTGTGATTTTCCTAAAATCTTCAATCTCAAGTGATCTGATTCTTCGAAATTTGAGTTGTGGAAGGATTTGAGGAAAATCTCAATTTGAAATGAAATTGAGGGTCATAGACCACAGAACAGTGCTAATTTAAACCCTTGTTTTTTTATCAGTTAAATGAACTTCGATCATACCAAAACAAAACTCCTCCAGAAATAAAGTAAATCTGCCAGTCTGAAAGAGATCCAGTTTAGACATGGTTGAAAAACGAGGAACAACCGGGAACCAGAAATTGGCAAAATTGGAAGTAAATAAACAGTAAAATATACAAATTTAACAAATGACAAATCAGCGAATCCGTGGAAAAATCACATCCATGGTTTAGACAAGTCTCACTGCAATGAGACCTGTCCAAATGGACCCTATTTTGTTTGGTTAGAACAGGTTTTTAATTTGAACAGGTACATAATGTTGTGAAATTGATATGATGGGACTTCAGAAGATCATGTGAAAACTGGTTTACATAAGTTACTGGTTTATCTAGGTATTGGTTTAGAACAGTTCATTGTATAAGCATTTTAAGAGTGTGCTTTATATTGTTTGGTAAATATTCCTACTTTGTTTACAACATCACAGATGTTGACAGTTTAATGTAGTTTAGTAATATATGTGATAGTATAATAAATAATACATATAATATTATTTAAAATAAGAAATATCATACATGTTTCATTTTATCATAAACATACATGTACATGTTGTAAGTAAAAGGAAGGAGAACATGATTAAAACATATATACACTTATACATATAGATAACACAAATTATACACATAAAATTTAAAAATTTTCTGTGGAAATTTTCTTTTCCCAGTATGAAGTATTATTTCCCTTTTTGGGACATTGTTACACCAAAACACATCAACATGGGAATAGCCCTTGAAAAAATAAGCAGCATAGCATGCAAATGTCTTCCATTTTGGTTTTTTTTTTTAAAAATGAAAAACTGGAAGAAAACAAAAATAAAAAAAGCTTTCTCCAACAGAGAATCACTGTATCAATAATAAAAAAAAAAATATCTCAGAGTTTTACAAACAGAGGGATGCAGTTTCTATACCAGTATTTATCCATCAAAACACATAAAAATAAAAAAGCAGAACATGTACACCATATCTAATTGGATTTTCATTTTTACATTATTTCAGGTGTACCTTTATTGAGGAGGAAACAATTCATTGCAATATCCATGTATCACAATACAATACGATATATCTGACTGAGGTTTTGATACGATACAATAAAGGTCAAAATACAACTTTTTTTTCCAAACAATTGATGAAATTACCAAGCAAATAAAAAAGTAGGACATGTCTTGTGAGGAAAAATCCATTATCTTTTTTAAAATTAGTTATAGACTCTGAGAATGAAACCCGGCTTCAACAAAATTCATCAATTTTAAATCTGTTG
This sequence comes from Perna viridis, assembly GCA_037379345.1. Classification (NCBI taxonomy): domain Eukaryota; kingdom Metazoa; phylum Mollusca; class Bivalvia; order Mytilida; family Mytilidae; genus Perna; species Perna viridis. The sequence goes on along the minus strand of CM074514.1, from coordinate 35,255,742 downwards.
AATATTTTCTTTTCAAAAGAAGAAAATATAAAGGACAACATGCTGTTGCGTATCATATCGAAATGTATTGTAACTGTCAACATCTCTCTCTCTTCCCTTGATTACTCTTATATCACAATATGTATCCTATCGTGAGGTAGGTGTATTGTCACAGTTCTAACCTCTATATTGCTAATATTGTAGACATTCAATACCATCAAATACAGCAAATTTGGATAATATACTAGTAATCAATCCTTCACCATTAGTAGTCTTAAAAAATGACACTTTAAACATGAAAACTGGATACATTAATCTCTGAACTTGAATAATACTTAAGCATAAGCATAGGCATACATTTCTTAAATTTGATTCATGACTTTTTTTTTCAATTATTCAGTGATATTTCTGCTCAAAGAAAATTGAGTAAAGTGTAACCAAATATTTTAGGTATGAATGAATATATACAAAAAAAGTATAGTGACAGCAAATGTATTACCCTTTCAATACCAAACACAGTTTTAATTACTGGACTCAAATGTTAAACTAGATCTTGTGATAAGAGAAAACCTGCATCCTATTTTTTTTTTAATGAAGGCTAAAACACCTGAACTTGTGATGCAGTACAAAATATGTAATCGAGCTTGTCGTCCAGCATTTCATGATAAACAGCATTCATGTCTGAAAAGATTTGGTTGAATAAATAAACATCAGAAATCCATAAGTATTAGGACAAATGAACTAATTGGTATGAGGATCAGTATAAACCCTTGACACAATGAGTTGGGTTACATGCACAATTTTTTTTATATAACACTCAAACCCGAAGATACAACATAAGACATGGCTACCCACATTACTTGTTAGTAAACTGACAGTTAACTATTGTAAAGTTTGAAGATGAAACAACCCACAGTTATAAATAGTTAAACCAACTATGACAATATTAGTCATTATGCATACCAAACATTATGAACTTATATTTTTATTGAGATGTCAGACCTCTACTTCAAAGGCAACCAAAAAAGCAGAAATTGCCAAAATCTGAGAAAAACTTACAGCAAAAATACAACCAAATTGGTAAAATCAGGATATGACAAAGTGGATTATTACTTTAAAATAAAAGGCAATAATGTCTTAAATATAACCAAAGGAGGTTTCTTGGCAGCATGCATACGCATTAAAATCAATGTCTACCAACAATGTACCTAGTAATGTCAAGAAAACACCTAAAAAGCAAGGGTAAATATCTTCCTGCCGGAAATCGTTCCTTGTCATGATACATCAATCCTATCACATAAAATCTTGCACCAATAAAAAAAGAACTTCTATATACATATCACAAAAGTCTAAAAAAAAATCCTGTTTAAGCTTCAGAGCATCTGTTAGATTCTTTCTTCAACTCCCAAGCAGCTATCAGATTCAGATTCAAACTTCTAAGCATCTGCAAGACATTGATTCAAACTTCTACAGGATCTGTGGCCTCCTCTGGATTAAAAGGTAAAATTTCATCTGCTAAACTTTCCATATCATTATTATCTTCGGCACTAGAAATGAAAAAAAAATTAAATGATGACAAATAATTAAAATTGACCACAAAATAAGTACTATCTTATACAATGTACATTTCTGAAAATGGCATCATACTGTATAATGGGCTACTTTCCTGGTGATTTAAGTACTTCTCCGTCTAAGAATCGGGCAAAATGTACATAAGGTGGGACACATGAAGGGAAAAAAAAACCACAGATTTTATTTCATTAACTAATTAATTATACCCGATAACCACCAGAAATAAGCATCAAAATGTTTGTAAAATTTGCCTTTTTAAGATATTAATGGGTCAAATTTAGTTGAAATGCAATACAGAAAAATGGCAGAAAATTTTCCCACACTCTTTGCCTATTTAAGCAGTCAAAAAATATCTACGTCACAGGTGCTTCAGAATAAACTTAAATAGCTTTTTGGTTGTTTTCTAGATGTACTGAATATATTTTAGTCAAAAATGACTAAATTGAGAAAAATGATATGCCATCCATTGCCTGATTCTTATACAGAATGGTACTTAATTACCCTATATACATGGTAGATATAATACACAAAATAAAAAAAAAAACAGGAATTAGAGGTATGAAATATGAATTTAATCTGAAATTTAAAAAAAGAATGATTGCATTTTTATTTGTTCGTAAAAGCAGTAAGTTGTTTCTAAATGAAAGTTAGCTTTAACAAGTGTAGTTACTATTTTTTATTTTACATACATACTGTGGTTTCATTTTTATTTGTTGGGTACTTCTTTTCATGGTTTTCACAGATAATGCTGAACCACAAAATTAAAGTTCCCACAAATAATTATTTCTGTGGATGAATGTTTACTCAGTTTAATCCATCTCGGTCATGTGATAAGGGAAGCCATATCGAGTGGTCAACATTCTGTCACCCTTGTCACTCTTAATTATTGAATTAAACAGAATATCAATTGTTTAATGGCCCAAAATCACCTAAGGGCTATTGAGTTACCTTAAGCCAATTTCCTCAGAAAGCGGTTATCATAAAAGTGACGTTTGGTAAACTCTGGGTTTACCACTTTCCGTTTGCCATTCAACTAGTAATGGCTCCTCAAGTTTTTCATTTACAAAAATTTTGACTAACCAGAACCTTCACTTGTAGTCACAGGCCTCTGTTTAAGATAGAGCCTCACGCTCTGTCGGAAACAGAGGCCTGAGCTTGCAGTCCATAAAATGAGAACAGGAGTCTTGAATACCTGACAGATGTATTGTCTTAAATTCCTGACAGATGTATTACACATGTTTCAGTCATAATCAAAATAACTTATGCAACAAGGCTCTAATTTCTTTTTAATGTTAGTGTGCTAAAACATGTTCAAAATTTTTTTTCTAATGTTTAAATGATTTAAATACTTACAAAGCTGTCGTCTAAAATCTTGAGCAAAAGTATTTTGCTTCAGTGATAATTTACCGGAAATTCGTAAATTATTAAAAATTTTATTGACTCACTGGCACAAACCACAAATTAAAGTATCCAACGAAATGTCTTTTTTCCTCTAACCATGAAAATTAATATCCACAAAAAAACCAAAAAAACTAAACTACAGTAAACCAATGACTTTCGTACTAAGATTTTCATTCATGAAAGTGAATTAGTTGTGAAGATGAAAAACAAAATTATCTAGTAAAATGACAAATGATCACCCACTTGGAAGTTAAAGCCATGGGTTTTCAATTTTTGAACAAAACCGAATGGTAAAACTCAATAAGAAGTTACAAGCTAATTTTGTAAAACCTAGTAGAAATTAAATTTGTTTTGGATTGTTAAAATCACATTCTAATTTTTACTATAACATTGCTATTACAAACGATCAGTTCCACTACACACCTACACACAAATATATTAAAAACTTGCCTGTCTCAGAATTAAAGTTTTAAATAATTTTACAAGACCTACTCGACATAAAGCGAAGACACTGACGATGAACGGGATCCAGGCTCCTGAGGCTGATCAGATATGAATGTGGACATGACCCTATTTTCCCGATCACTGTAAGAGCTGGCAGGTGCATAGATCTCAGACTTAGCAGGGCTTGGGTCATAATAACGTCCGTTAGCAAAGTAACCCACAGAATTGTCTCTAGGATAATGTGCAATATTGGTGGAGCTACGAACAAGCCTTGGGTCTTGCTTTTTTGATTTTTTGGATGTGAATGTTGTGAATGAGGAATGAATCTGTGCATGTGGCAGAGTGCTGCTACGATATTCCACAGGAACAGGTGTGCTGCTATAGTACCCCGTATCGGAATGTTGTGACAATGAACTTGGCTGACTATGATGATGAGGCACATGATGGTGGACAGGAGACGACACTTCTTCCTTAACTGCATTGTTGATCAGCGGTACTGCATACTGATGTGGTTTGTTCTGTTTGTCTACAGGGACATCGATGTAGGAGATTTTGCTTATAGAAGTTTCTTCAGCAGCGTGGGTATTTTGATCCTTTGAAATTAAAGAGAATCTTCAATGTTTCAATTACATAAAACATATATATATTTCACCTTTCTTCCAATATTACTTTATTATAAACAATATATATTACTAAAGCTAAAAACTACATTACCAGGCTAGTAGCCAGAACATTTTTAGGGGGGTTTGGAGGGAAGTTATTTGGATGAACATTTTTAGACTTTAATATTGTTTAATGAATTTAAAGTGATTATTTTTTTTGGCAGTTTTTCTCTTTTTTTTGTCTCCTAGAGGGGGAGGGTTCCCTCGCAAACTCAGAACCCCCTCGCTTACAGGTATGAACACAGTGGAAAAACTACATGCATGTCACAGAAAAACTTCAATTGTTTAAGTTATAAACACAGTCTTTCAATTTAGAGTAGCTGTCAATTACTGGGTCATATGTGACAACTATTTAAACTTAAATACAAATCTCCAAAAGAACATACAAGTGTTCTGTGGTGCTGCCTATAAAGTAAGACATATTTCCTACCTAGACATCTATTTGATTAAACATCTTCAGGCAGATACTTCATTAATTTCAGAATGAGAACATTTAATCAATCAAACAGACCCTGCTAGTCTTACATGCTGAATGGAACATTTATTACACTAGCTGACAGAACCAATGACCCACAGGTAGACATGTCATCCCACTCAGACACATTACTTGGACTCCAAGCCAACCTGTCATCACTCTGTCATGACTACCAATTTAAGCCTTACATGCCATAGGAAAGACTTGGCCAGGAATCAAACCCCTAAACTTCTAGCTACACCACCACTAGACAACTCAGGTGATCTTCTCACTTGTGAAAGTGCTAATATTAGCTACCTGTAAATCCATATGATAATCCTCTAACATCTGTTGAGCCCATTGCAGTAGGCCAGGAGCATCAGAAGGAACACTTGCTCTAGGATCCGTCTTGTTTAGTAGCACCAATACTCTACATAACTGGTGGATCACACCTCTGAAACAAAACAATGATTAACATACAGGATTAGTGAAAACAAACTATCAAGGGGAGGAGAGTGAAGGTTTGACCTAGACGGGAAGGGTGATTGTCTAATACCCTAAATAATGTAAATGAATTAATTTTTGTGGTGTTCTAATTTTCACTGTTTTTGCAGTTGACAGAAAAGCATAAAAAATGGTACCAGCAAACATGATTTTAACACTATACAATGTTTATCATTTTTGAAACCGACAAATTTTTACCCACTCTAGTAAGGGAAATTATTCATTTTTCAAAAACATTTTACCTTGAAGTAACAGGGAACCAGTCTAGACTTTAACAGTGCTTGTACTGAAATGACCATAAAATGTTTAGGATAGGCACAAAAAATAATAAAATAGGGAAGGTATCAGAAAACAGACATATAATTTATTTTTGCCTTACATACTAACTGAGATTATATTTTATTCCTTGCCTATACCTGTATGTAGGAACTCGTGGATCATTTAAATCCATGGATCTGAGACGAGCTCGGATATTATTTAGTAATGTTAACAGCGTAGAGGCTTGCGGCTGTAATTTCTGTAATTCTTTGTAGTAGTTTTCATTATCTATTGCACTTGACCCCATCACAGCACCTGCATCATTTTCTACAAAAAAGAGTTTCGAAAATAATTAGTCTATGGTAGTTAAGTCACATTAATTATAGCAGCAATTTCCCTTAGGTTGTACCTTCAGATAGAGTTGTCTTTCTTGAAATTTATTACATATATCTCAATTAAACAAAACCGATACTAACAATTTATTTGTTTAATTAATTATGATTGTATTATTCCTTACATGAAAATTCCATTATAATTTAAGCCATCATTGCTACAATGAAATTTTTAAATTTTTTGTCAGAGAGGTTGATTTTCTCAAGATATTAAAGCCGATTTGCCAGATATGCCTAGGGTCAGATATGCATCCAGATAATGTTAATAATAAACAGAGGAGATCAAATCACCAAATAACTGGAAATCATCTTTGTAAAATAAGACAAGCTAACATTGAATTGCCAAATATGGCTTGCAATTCAATCTTTAAGAAAAATCAATTTTGTGAATATTGATGTTTTACTCAGATTCAATAATTTATAGAGAAGTCCAAGGTGATGAAATTAGTAAATAAAAAATTTAAATATTTATCGTGAATTTCAATATACAAAAATATAAGCTGTGCTGCTTATATTGAATTCAATTTGATTGCTTCTATTTAAGCTAGTTTGAAGTGGAGTGATTTAAGACTTGACAAAACATCCACTTCACTGGTGGTTACAAGGTCAGCCAGTTCAATGCTACATTTTACAATGTTCTACTATGAATACAATAAGTTTTAAAGTTAGCCTTCATTACATTTTCATAAACAGTGATGTTGTTGGCTTTTTTTAAACCTACCTTACCCTTGTTTTAATGGGAAAATATGCAGGGGCGGATCCAGACATTTTAAAAAGGAGGGTGCCAGCTGAGGTTGTTTAGAAAAAGGGGGTCCTAGGACAATATACTACATTTTTTTGTCAATTTTACACATGCACATGACAAATGTTTCAATAAGAAGGGTGGGTGCTAACTCCTTGCACCCTATCTGGATCCACAACTGAAATATTTGACATTTTTTATATTAGAAAATTTGCAATAACTGTACAAGACCTTGATTTTGTAGTTTAAATGATTAATTTTATAGAGAATGTCATGATTAAGTCAGGTTGTAAACATTTAATCAGTGTAATGATGAACAGAAACACCATATCTTATCCTTCTACTTCCAACAGGGTATAAGTTTTTTGGGATTAATCTAGAGCCCATTTTTTTTTAATAATTGGGAAACTTTCACCAGGGGAAACTGGGGGTAATGTAAGCCATACAAAATCACTAACATAGGAGTACTGTAACTTTGTTAGATTGATTGATTGATTGTAGTTTAATGTCTTGTCAGAAATTTCATATTTTTTAGGATAAGAACTAGTGATCAACTGAATAGTGTCTGCTGTATACTAGTCTGGTGTGCTGAACTAGATTTTTAACGTGCTGGCTCATAAAAGCAAAGGCCCGAAGGTAGGCATGTCATTCCCCTCGGACAAACTACTCTGACATTCAGTCAACCAGTGACTACCAATTTGAAAGTCTTTGGTATCACTTAGTCAGCGATTGAACCACAGGACTATTGATATAGTTAACTTTTCAAGAAGGATCAGTTCTCTTAAAAATAGGGCATTCATGAAACATTAAGTGATACCCTGCCATGTAATGGTGAAAAATGTTCAATTGGCCAAATTCCAAAACCACAGCTTGAATTTTGTTGAAAATTAAACATAAGCTGTATTTTATGGTACTTAACAACAGTGCAATGCTGCCAAAATATTCATTAATCTGTTCTAAAGTAGTCATCTGGAAACCCTCAGAAAACGGACAGACGGACACACAACTTTTCTGAAGGTATCATATAATACCTCGTCACTTGATGTGAAAGGATGTAAAAAAGGGTTACATAAGTGATGTTTAGGAAATAAAATATAAACATGAACAAAATAGCTACTGAAAAGGAAAAGAAAACTAATATAAACATACATGTAGTTATAACAAAATGATTCATACAGGTTTTAGTACATGAAAAAATATAGTATTAATCACTCCAAATCATAAAATGGTCAGTTTCAGTAAAATAAAATAAAACTTTCATGCTAATGGCTCAAGCAATACAAAAACAAAACAAAATGAAAAAAAAATTAAGTGACGTACGTAACTTTACTTTTTTCCCCTGTTTTGGAAAAAAAAGTGGAAATACATGTGATAAAAAAGAAACTGCTCAGCTTATAATTCATCAGATAAAAAACATTTAATTTTTCTAGGAGTAGAGTTTCATGTAAGCCAAATTATTTTTCTCTATAAGATTTATTTAAATATTTTTTTAATGGTCAAATTAAAGGGCAGAATACTTTTTTTTTCACACCAGAAGCTGGCCAAATCATTAACTTTTTATGGAAATAACAAGATTACTTTGTCTATAAAATCCAAGCCCCACCTGAAAATCAATTGGTCTGTGCCTAACACTAATAAGAGTAATAAACGGTTGAAAATGAACACAAGGAAACTAACATGCAGGAAAAGTAAATAAAAATTGCTAAATTACATACAAGTTAGATTTTAAGTAAGGTACATTTTTAAAGATTTGAATTCATCACATACATAACACAAGTGTAGAGGAAATTAGAGAACTTGGGAAGGAGGAAGAGGAGTCAGAAGTAGATTTAATTTGATATTTTTATCTACCCTCAAAATAATAACTTAATAATTCAATTTCATTCTAAATGATAATTAAAACATACGAGTTAATTACCACTGTTTATCAGAATTTTTTTCACTCCTTGTATTAAACATAGGGCTACAATAATGTAGCTCCTTTGACTTCTTGTATAAAATTTATATTTTAATCTTAAAATTCCTTAGTATTTTAGTTCTAATGCTGTTTATGAGAGATTATTTCTTGAAACATGTGTCCAGCTTACCAAAATTAGCAATTTCTATATGATTGGTACTTTTGTATTTATTGCCAAATTTTATCATTGTTTTACCATGGGCTTTTGCCATTGATGTTGCCATATCTTACCCAAAGGTGTAGCATAGTGTATAATAATGACATACATGGCCAGGCCGTGGTTCAACAAAGATAAAATTAAGTCTCTGTGAATTACTTTGATTATAGTTTCTTCATGCCTATGAACAGATGAAACATATATATTGCCCAAACCAAGAAACCGTTGTGGAACAATTTGGGTAAAACCTGTAAAACTTATCAATGATGCTGGAAATAAGACAGTCCTATGTCATTTGTTTATTGTCGTTTTAACACAGGTGTGGTCTGAAGATGTTTGAAGCACATTATATCAGAATAGAGTTCATACAATAATGATGTTCAGGATATAGAGATGAAACAAGAAATACTGTAATCAATCTCACAAAGAGAATACCCCCTCGTTTAAAATGAAGTTAAATATATAACCTGTAGATTCAATTATCTCCCTTTGGAAGATAAGATTTCATAAAAATAGGAGGATTTGCCCTTACAAGGTTTTAACATGTAAAGGCCTTTAATTGAATTATTTCCCTTAGAAGCCTCCGACAGTACATTTGTTGTAACTACATTCCTTCGTGCACATCGCAATATGATCCCCAACCATCCTATAAGTCTCATAAAAATTCCTTGAGCGGTTGAGGAGTGACACTTAAAAAAAATGTGGACAGATCGACAGATGGGGTGATTCCAATATACTCCCAAAAACTTTGTTGGTGGGGGTTATTATGACAATCACCTAACAGGTAGCTGACTAGAAAATGGAGGAGTTTAAAACATCCCACCATTCTACAGGAATATAAATCTGTATTCGATAGAGATCTGAAATCAAAACCTCACCTGTCCAGTTTACTATCTATGCCTTCTAGGAGGGGGTTGTCACATATAAAATTCATTATACAGATCAATCGTAATCACAAAATAAATGTAAGTGAATTAAAATAATAAGCTATATAAAGAGAGAAATAGATAAAACAGTATTAAAATAATGTTTAACTGCTATTATATGTCTTATGAAGTGTGGTAAAATTAGGGCCTAGGTGTAAGAACTAATAGCATTACATGTTGTATGCATAAATACAGCGTGCAAAAAAGTAAACTTTACAGCTTTTAAATACCATTTTTGTGGCCTTTCTTCCCTTTTCCTGTTAAAACATGTTCTTGTTAGAAAGAATGTATGAAGCCTCTAGATTTACAAAAGTGATCTGAATGATATTGACAGAAAATCAATCTAATTTAAAGCCATATCGCTTTAAATTTTCTGCTATGTTATGGAAGCAATGGGATATCTACTTTACATTACATTGACAGAAAATTATCTTACAGTGTCAATATTGCTATAAATAATTATAAAATGATAAAAATGGAGAAGGATTTAGATTTAGAGAAATCCAGTTGAAAAATAAGTAAAGCTTTGAAATTAAAGCATAAAGCACAAATTGTATATAAGTAAATAACAATTTACCCCAAATGTATGACATTATAATACATGTATATCTGAAGGATGCAAAAATAGTATAAGAGGGTACACAACACCTAAGGGAAATAAATCCAAAAAAAAATCAGCAAAACATTTTATTTTGTGACATTCTAATATAATACTCAAAGCATCTTAGTGACCAAAAGTTTTGTTGATGAAGCTAACTATATGTTCACTGAAACATGTGTTAATTTCTTAAAATTTAAATATTTTTCTTCTTTTATCAAAGTAAAATGCAGAATAAAATTTCAAGAAAATTTAAATGAGCCAAATAAATTTTAGAGAATATGTTAGGTAGCCCCTCAAGTTCTGCAAAATAACATGGAATCAAAGAACTAAACTGGAGGAAATTTTTTAGGCTATATTACCAAGAATCTATTTGGCTCTTACTATCAACCTTCCCAATGCTTTTTGTATATGTACATGTAGGCATCTTTTTTTACAATAAAGTCAACATTTTTCTGCATCTGTAATACTTGGAATTTATCAAAACTCTTCCAAATAGAACCATGTTACTTGTACATCAATTATGCAACACCATTGAAAACAAAGTAAATCAGTACCAGTATATTTGCTGTCTTAAATAGGTTCAAATGCAAAAAAATATATTTTTTCTAGGAGTTCGACTGAAGAATTACATGCCAGGTGGTAAATTTCACAAAAAGTTGCATGTATAAAATTGATCAAAAGTCAGAACAAAGAAAAGCACATTGGGATATCAAAACTTACAATAGATTTTACACTAACCCTTATATAACATCTTGAGAATCTAATTCCAGGTGATATTCTGCTTTCTATACCCTACTGAAATGTATTAAGGATAAATAATGTAAAATCATTGACCATCTTGTACTATTATAAAACTTACTTACCAAAACCTTTGTTTTCAAAAACAGGTATCTAAAATTGAAAATAGGTGGGTTTAGATAAAACAAGAAAAAAACTGTCAAAATCTAAATTTCTGAATTTCTAATCTAGATGTAGGTCAGGCAATTTGCTTCCAAAGTTACTCATTAACTAACCTTCAAAAACCTTCTCAGAAATGAAACTATTTTTCAAGCATTGCATACTACCACAATCACTGGTTTGGAATACCTAGGGGGCAGTATCTCTGAAAAGCACAGCATTTCTTCATTGAAGCTCTTCATTTGGAAAAAAATATCAGCAAAAAAAAAAATACTAAAGCATCAACAATGGGACAATTCAAGTACATGTATATCAAAATCCATAAACATGGCCTGAAAGTGGCAACAGGAAACCAAGATGATCTTCATACACAATGTAGTGAACCGAATAAAATTGATTAAAAATAAATGTAATCAATTATTTTGTAATCCTTTCATGAAGCAAGAATACTGTTTTGCATCAAATTTTACTAGCAAAAACATCCCTCGAACAATATCTTACAAATATGCATAGTAATGAGAATGAGTGAAAATGGGTCTTTTTCTCTTGAATAATAAGCTGCATCTTGATCAATAAGGAGATACATACCTGGGTAAGATTCCCTAATTGCATATTTTGTGGTTTGTATTTTTTCTGCTGTAAGTTGATCTTTTTTCTACAAGAATATCAAACAAATTCAATTTATGACGGTCAATTTTACAAAACACCACAAAACACACCAATCTAGTAATACCATTGTAAATAGCAGTATGCTGTACATGTGTTTCAAGGTGTAACCACTCGTCAGTAGCACATTGATTGAATTTAAGGGGAAATACTTGCTAAATGCAAGTTGAAACTTAATTTTGCTGGTAGAAATTATTTCCACTTGCTAAAATTTGCTAGTGGAATTCCATATGTTGCCATATAGGTTAAGTCCAGAAATAATCCAAAAAACTTAAATTTAGCTAGTGGAAAAATTTCTTAAATTCAATCCCTCTAGCATGAGAACAAAATTAAAAATAAGATCAACATCCAAAATTAAAATAGTCAACAAGGAGTTATCAAAAAAAAAAAACCAAGCAAATCAAAATAGAAAGACCAATTACAGTACTGAGAACAACTACAATACAAGAACAGAAGACTAAGCGTTTAGGGCTTTTGAATTTCTTACACTTAGATTCATTTTGTTGTATGTATATTGTTAAATGTGTACAGTGTACTTTATGTAAAACAGCATGCCACTTGCTTCACTAATTTAACAAAATTTTGTTCTTTATCTGTGAAGATCAACAATAACCTATAATAACCACACTTATAATATCCACAATTACTATAACTCTGTTAATTTAACACTAATTTGACTTTTTAAAAAAACATTATTCTGCTTTAGAAGCCAAATTATAGAAAACAAACTATTTTCTAAAGTCACCATGGCAACCAAGCAATGGTAAGCAAGCAATGGCTCTAAATCATTCTGGAAACCAAATTACGGCAAACAAAATTTTTTTCTTAAGTCACTATGGTAACTATTTGTATCTTTACCTTGTTCTTTTGTAATGACAGTAAAATATGGTAGTAACAATAATACATAGAAGTACACCTCCAGCTACACCACAAGCTACAGCTATGATTAGTTCTGTACTGTCTGTAGATTCTGTTTCTATAGAATATAAAAACAAGGTATTATTAGAATTTGGAATTATTCTTGATTTAAGGGGGTACCTAACATCTCTAAAATTTATTTGGCTCATTTAAATTTCTTGAAATTTTATTCAGTGTGTTACTTTGAAAAAAAAAGCAAAATGTATAAATTTCAAGAAATTTTTGCCACTTGTTTCATTGTAATAAAGTCAATGAACACATAGTAGATTTTTGTAGTCATGTCACCATGACTACAGGGGTTAGTAGTAAGTTTTCCTAGCCTTTCGTTATTCAATTTACCTTACTCCTGAGCCATGCCGGCATGACTAACCCTTTTAGTTAAGGTAAGTTTAACAAATTATATCCTTTGTCATTTTATAAATTCAAAAATAATTCCAAATTAAAAAAAATATCTGCTTGAAGCATTTTTAAATTGAAGCCTCATTATTTTTCAGTTTGAAAATCTTTCTTTTTATACTTAATTTTTCATGCTAAATTTTCCATTGGAATGAAGATAGTTTCTGAACTTATGGAGCACTGACCATGTTTAAACTTTAAAACTCATACTCATGAATCTTGATATATACAGGTAAGAAACAAATTACCGGTAGGTAAATTTCATGCACACAAATGCAAAGATAGATTTATGTACATTAAACATTCTTCACATGAAATATTCTGAGAAACGATCCTCCCCACTATTGTCCACTCATAGGTGGACTGAGTTTCAAACTATACTTTTCATTCAACCATAAATAGAGGTATGTAATAAAATTTTATGTACAATGTACATATGCAATAAATACCACAGTTGTGATGAATACCACAGTTGTATTCAATCAGACACAGACATGAACATTTTTATACATTGGGTGGGCAGAGATGAAAATCCATTATTTTTTAACTGGCCTAACCTTTAACAATGTTAATACTTACGCTTACAAACATTTCCCTGAAGGCTGCCATCAGTAACAACCTTGGTTTCACCAACACATTTATCTAAACATTCTCTGGTTAATTCATCAATAAATTTAGAGCACCTAAAACAAAAAAAAGTATCAAATCTATTGTATCAGATATCTGTATAAATTCAAATTCAGGCTCTGAAAGAGGTCGGTACTGATCATACATAAGTATAGGCTCTAACGAGCCTGAATCCCTCATCTGGCTTGATACGGTGAACTGTACAATGTTTTTTTTTTCATGGATAAAATATTCAAATAGTCACTATGTACAGGGTATTCTAAGGAACAATCGTAACTTCCATAGAACTCTATCCAGTAGTTTCTATGGAGATGTTTTGTCTAAACAATAACATCAAAAATAGCAAAACAAAAATCATTCAAAACAGGCAAGTATTCCAAAAATAATTCAAAACAGGCAAGTATTCCAATAAGGTGTCAACTGAAAACAGGCTAGTATTCCAACAAGGTGTCAACTGAAAACAGGCAAGTATTTTAACAAGGTGTCAACTGATTTTACAAAAATATAACCAAAGATAGATCTCAATATGTTTAACACTTTTCTCTGAAGTCAGAATTTAACCAAACCTAATGTTTTTGGAGATATAAGGGAAAATGCTCTGTTCTAATAAGTAACAGCAGCCATGTTTTTCCATGGATCAAAAACTGAAGCCAAAACTTTGTGCAGGATATCCTAAGGAAGAGCCAAACACATTTATTAAATTCTATCCAGTAGTTTCCATTGAGAAGATTTTTGGAAGTAATAACCAGATTTTTATTGTGCTATCTCACAGAAGCAACAGTCTACAGATTGGGAAGTCACCTTAACTGGACACATTATTCTGACAGAGAGCCAACCTGTCATTACTCTTTCTCGCACATTCCCACTGCTTGGCAGAGACTACCAGTTTTAATAAGACTTTTATATGATACGGCCAGAGATCAGACACGTGACCTTGAGACTAGCACACTACCACAAGATAAGTGAGGTCATCATTACTGTGGTTGATACTCAGTAGTAACTTTAAATATAATTCATACCTCAAAATTGGTGGCCAAAGTTTCCAGACCTTTGTTTCAGATTGAGAGATTTCTACAGTATAATTATTCAGAAATGAATTAACAAATGCAATGAGTATACACAGAAATTGGAGTTCAGCACTTCTGTAAATTCCTATCCCAGACTTTAAATACTTGTTTTGCCCAAATTTTGCAAAGTAAACCAAGAAAAGTGGCACCCAACATTCCATAGGTCTTCCACAGTATAGTGACAATGAAAATAATATGATATAGTATACCTGATGCAACTATTCTGTGATGAACACTCTAAGCATCCATCTTGTGAACACCCATCTTCAATAAAAGATTAAAATTTAGTCAATAAATATTTAAACCAAACTGATATAGGAAAATTATAAAATTTTAAAATATGATCTGTGTTACTTGAATACATAAGGCTCTGAAATATTTTATATAACCATGTATAATTTAATTGGATTATTTAAATTCACAAACTGGATTGTTGTCATTCTACAATTAAAAAGTTTTTTTTTATTATTTGGTCCATTTTCTTTCTTTTCAGAGGGTAAATTTCATTTGAGCAAAAACTAAAAAACAAATATCCACTGTCTTACAATCTTATCACCAACATTAGAAAAAAGAAGAGAATAAGAACCTTTTTTATTACAACCTGATAAAGAGATATTCTTTGATTTATTTGTGACTGATGAAAAAAATACATCATTTTTCTCTATTTCACCAAAAAAATTGATAATTTTTATTTCTCTGTGTACATGTAGTACATAGGCCCTGGTCATGAAAATATTTAAATCTCAGAACATTCTGAAATAACATACACTACTGTCCACAGTGGAGATATTATGAGTGGAGTCATAGTGTCTCCACTCTCTACAGTGAGTCTCCATATCAAAAATTGTCTGTAATCGTGTCTTTATACCAAAGTATATTTTATGGTTCTAGCAGATTAACAAAATTCTAGTAATTGAGTAGAAATAAACATTGAAAAGTATAGAAATGGAGCAATTTACTGTGAAGGTACTTTAATTCGTGGATACCAATTTTCGTGGATTAGGGAAGAAACACAAGTTCGTGGATTCTTGAATTCGTGGTTCTGAGGTTTTCACTATACACGTCAATGAAAATCACCTTTTTCGTTGGGAACTAAATTTTGTGGTTTGCCATACCCATGAAAACCATGAAAATTGGTACCCCACGAAAATAATTCTTTCACATATCCCAGTATTGACTGGGAAGAACACGAGTGACTCCACTATGATAAGTGGAGAAATTAAAATTTTGGTTGACAGTTGTGTAGTTATAAATGTACACCAATCAGCTTCTTAAGAGTTTTTTAATGTCACAAACTGTTGAGAAGATTCTAAGCCTTGTAATATTTCATGCTTTGTGGTGCCAAGGACGGTGCTTACTATAGTGATATTGAATTACCTTGAACACAATCATATTGATTTGAATCTAAGGTATAATTCTCAGGACATGTGCAAACATTGTTGATACATGATCCTTTCCATCCACAATCACCATTCTGACAGGCTGAAGATACTAAAGGGTTGAGAAAAGACAAACATATACATGTATATACATATATAATTTAATGCCAGCAAACAATTTAGTTGTGAATTTTCGTGTTTTTATTGGCATTTTCAGAACATTACTTTTCTCACAATTTGCTTGTGAAGATTTCATAGCAACAGTTCACATCAATAACTTAACTTTGACTACAGCAGCATGTTTAATGAAAGTAAGAAAATTCACAAGAAAATACATGTAAAATAAAGAAGTGATTCGAGTTGTCATGAGTTACCAGTAAATCACTGTTACACTAGCTTTCTTTTTCTTATAAAACTGTATACCATTATCAAGAAATTGAAATAATAACAAGCTTTAAGCACTGAAGTTCCTATGCCAAGTTATAATAACAATGTGACCATGGCTCTTGGAAATTTAGGCAGTCAATTTTAGTCACTTTGTCAAATTTCAGAAGTTTTTTTTGTACTGTCATTTTAATCCATTTAGGAGTGTTCTTGATGATGTCATCACTTATTTGTGATTTGGATTTGCTTGCAAAAAAATCCATGGAGTGGCATGAGGCATCAACTTTAAATCATCATAACTTTTTTATTTATCTTTATTGAAAAATTATTTCGGTTCCCTAATCTGCAAATAAAACTCTTATTATCAGTTGCAATTTCAGATAAATATTCAGTGATTATGCTGTGTAGAATTAAACTTTAAAATACAATGATATAGGATTGTATTATAATGAAATATAAGTAAAAACGTATTTTTCAAGTAAGAGAATGATAAATTTACAAACCAAAAATGAATTATTTCATCTAAATAAAACATTTTACAGAACCAAAATTAAACATAAAATAAAAAAGTTATGAAGTTTTGAAAACTGGGATGATTTTACTAAAATTGTCAATTGTTAAGTTGTTTATCTGCCAACCAATTTGACATTTAATGATAAATGCAAATATGACATCACTGATGAGATTGTGAACTCTCCTATTGGTCTTGTGATTGATGATACATGTACATCATGTATTTAATTTTCTATTCATAACAAGTATTTCTTCTTTCAAAATGAAGTGAAATAAAGTAAAAACAAACCAGTATGAACAACAGCTAATAGCAACACCAGCAATAAACAGGGCTGAATAATTCCCATTGAAGAATTTATTTCTCATTCCTTATTTCCATTTTCTTAAGTCCAATTAAACACACCTGAAATAAGTTAAAATAACTTTACTTTAAAGGGCAAATTTGTGAAATTAATTCTAAATGTATCCTTACACATGTATGATGCTATATATATATTTAAAATGAAGCAGGACAACAACCCCAAAAAATTTGTTAATTATATGCTACATGTATGTTGATTTTCCTTCCATTAGGAGTGCCAGATGTTTTCCAGGGGACAGGTTATTTTTTCTAATAAAAATGAGCATGCAGTAGTCCTTTTTCTGGTATTTTATTTACATTACAGGATTTCTTTTCTCTGACATAAATCTTTCTTTTCGTGGTCAGTTCTTATATATTGCAGTCTTCACGAAAGTGCCGGACCAGACCGTTAATATTTGCGTTGGTATGATACTTCCATTTCTACCATTGGACCGAATGTCCAGCAATTATTTCATACAACACCGGAATGATTTTCCTATTTGTATGAAGTGACTTGATTGGTCACTCAGTAATATCATGCAATGAAACAGCCCCATACTAAATCAATATACATGGCGGTGTCGTGTGAAATATATAGGGAAAGCATGAACAAAATATAATAGAAATTCTACTCAAAAGGTATCACCCATTGCCTCATATGGCGTTTGTTAATTTTTCCCCCAATAGTATGGTCTGGCATAAATGTGTTCAGTCCGACAAAAGTTTCATAAATGGTGGACTGGATGTCCTGCAAGAATTTTCAACTTTCATGATATGGTAGTTTAAAAGATGTTATATAAAGATAGCTGAACCAATTTTGCATGAGCTTTCAGGGTTATATGCAAGTTAACCAAATGCACCTATGAAGCATCATCTACATGTATACTGGGGTCTCACTGTATCATGGTAGTTAACTGTTTTCTAGACCGAGGAAAAGTGGATTTTTAGTTTGTCTGAAGTTAGTACAAAATCTAACCATTCATTGCACCAAACCTACTTTTCTAATGCAACATCCTTTACGCACAATAATTTCTTGCAAAAAGGTAAGGTAAATTTCTATGCCTACAAAATGTTTCCAATTGTATCACTGTATTGAAAAGAAAATTCTCTAAAACTATTTTGATTAAAATCAAAAAGCTTGCAATGGTAATTTGTAGGGATGCACTTCAACAACTTTTCAATGGATCATGATAACTTTTAAATCACTATTTCATAATCATTTAGTTTGAGAGCAATTTTCATGACCATAACCATAAAATGGTATGGTCTAAAATGTGTAACCCATACCTGTACCAACTTTTCCCCATACCCAAATACTATCTTGACAATTTTTTCATTATTACTTGTTACTTCCAGCTGAAAGTTGATACACATTTGCAAACTGACATGATGGTAAGGCTAGAATTAATGATTTGTAAAATATTTGTCGAAAAAATTGATTTTATTCGAATTTCTGTTTTAATAAGGTCTAAAATGCGTATTTGACATAAGAACATTACAATGTTATAAAAATTTTCATCGACGATAAATTAAAATTGCATCAGACTCTTTTTATAAGACATTGTTTTTCATTCTGGATAAGATGGTATCCATGATTTGCTGGTACGTGGGATTGATTCTAGGTATGGTATGGAAATCAAACTCAATCATTTCTTTTTTAAAACAATATCAAATCTTTCAAAACTTTATCCAAAGTTTTAAGGTAAAGTTTTAACCTCTTAAAGATTTTTGAAATACGTAAAAATCAGACAGAATAGTGAGAAACAGTCAATAAATAGTTGGATATGGTAACTTTGGGTTACACATTTTAGACCTTTTGACTTCAGAAAACTGACCAAACAAGAAATATCAGAAAAATATACATCATTTCCTTGATGAGAAATGAATTGAAACAGACTTTTTCACATCTCATGCAATTTTCAGTTTGTCAACATACTTTAAGAATGAATATTTTAGCAAAACACTATTTGGGTACATGGAAAAGTTCGTATAGGTACGGGTTACACATTTTAGACCCTACCCCATAAAATTTTTTAAATGGCTGAAAAGTACATATAAATCTTGAATAGGTCCTTATTTTTTATCATTATATCCTTGATAAAAACTTGACAAGTATGTGGTTTCAAAGTTTACACTTAAGTCCCTAGGTCAAGCACAAAAATTACTGAAAATGTGTATTGTTGCATATTCTTAATCTAGTCATACCGTTATACAGTGGGACCTATGATATAGTGGAAACAGAGTATACAATAGCTACTGCCTGTACACCTCCTATTCCTACATCTCAAAGTGCCAAAATATTTAGAAAAAAAGTAGCAAACGTGTACCATACAGAAAAAAAGTTTCAGAGCATCCAAAATCGTACATTCTACTCTAAGAATTTGAGAAATTAATACGAAAATATCCAAGGGTATTCCCATACTGAGCCCATCCTTGACATGTGCAAATCAACATTTTGTCAAATTTTCATGGATCAAGCCAAGAACGTATTAAAAATAAAACTGTAAGACAGTACAATGCTTTAAGGTATTTCCTTTCCAATCATAACATAATTTATGAAATTTTATGACTGTAAAAAACGACGTTAAATTAACAAAGACAACACCTTGCGGTTTTGTTTTGACTCAAAGTACCTGCAACCGGAAGTATATTGGAATGAAAAGATGCTAAAAGGAGACAGTAGATTCGGGCACATCAAAATATTAAGCAAACAGATAAAAAGAACTATAGATGCCTTCTTATTTATTTTACTAGAGCTGTTTTGTCAATATTTCATTATGCTGTCCAATAGCTCAATTGCATATAATATATAGTTCGACTTAAATTTAGATTAAAGACCAAGCTCTTCTGATTCACTCCCACTTTAACCGGAAATCTTAATTGACAGACTAACTTCCTGTCAGATATTATTCATCGACATTCATTGTTACGCCGTACTATTGGGTAAAAACCGATTATTATACATTTATTTTTTTAATACAAATATCTGACAATTGGCAGCAGCATTCCCCATAAAACAGCACTTAAATCTTTCCAACGTTACAGAATATTGTGTTTCTTTCAAGCGACACCAGGTTCAGAATCAAGAGTATTTTGTAATATAATTTGTCATGTATTTGTTTTCAATTACGTTTCGTAATAAGTAATGGTATGAATGTGTGTTCTGATATTAAGAACAGACTGTACTGTATGTAGAGTAAATAGTACATTCACATGTTAATTTGGAAGACGGGCACATTAAAACCTAGATTTTTGTCATTAGTTATCTAAGCCTCAGGCAAGTATTTCTAGTCAATTTCCTCTGACCCTGCAACCCTCCTCTTTTTTCATTTTTTTTTTATATTGATGTGACAGGTTGTGGGTCAAATCGATATGCTTTACAAAAGTTGGAGATTTAGCAGTCCCACAGAGTATTGCACTTCAAAGGCTTAAAACGACTTTCACAGAATCATTCTCCCTACTCTCCCTTCCTTACACCTGCTGTCTTTGATTCCGGAATCATTCTCCCTACTCTCAATTCCTTGCCCTCTTTTTTTTTGCACGATACTGTTTTATTGTCATGCATTGCATATTTATAAAAATGTACTTGGTACTGTATTGTGTTTAAAATGACTGGTTTTGCCCAAGAGATATGATGTAAGAACATTTTAGAAGTGTAAACATTTTTTTCTATTGAGAACATATTTTTATTTTCTATTCTGAAGAAAACAAGAATGATAATTGCGAACAACAGCTTTATTATTTTATTTCTCTTTATATGCCCAGACCTTAGAATTAAATACATATGATACTTAATCCAGTGGATAAAGTATCATACATTTTACTCAGTTTTAGTAACTTTTTTTAATGAAAATAGATAAATGTACATGTACATTTTGTGAGTGGAAAATCATATATTTGTATGGTTTTTATTTTTGCAGAAAATGGGGGTAAAGGAATTTGCAGTATTTTGTAAGTGAAAAAAGATGAAGACATCAAAATCCAGATCAATTACCCTAAAAAAAAGCTGTCACTGTTTTAATGTAATTTTTTTTTTTGTCTTTATATGAATTAGTTATTTTTTTACTCAACAGGTCTGTATATTATAGTTAAAGAGGACATCAAGTTTCAGAGCTTTTTGAGTGACAGTAAGAAGAAAGAAGAAACTTTAAAACAGGGGAAAAACAAGTCATCTAAATGAGCAATATGCCCCCAATACGTAGAACTGTTAAGAATGTTATTCATAACTATTCTGAAGCCCAGGTGAAGGTCAGAGAGGCCACCTCAAATGACCCTTGGGGCCCATCAAGTACCCTAATGTCAGAAATAGCTGACTTAACATACAATGTAGTAGCATTTACAGAAATTATGCAAATGATATGGAAAAGACTCAATGATCATGGCAAAAATTGGCGTCATGTTTACAAGTCTCTTATGTTGTTGGATTACATAATAAAAACTGGGAGTGAGAAGGTTGCTCAGCAATGTAAAGAGAACATATTTGCAATACAAACGTTAAGAGATTTTCAGTACCGGGAAGACAACAAGGACCAGGGAATGAATGTTCGGGAAAAAGCAAAACAGCTGGTATCTCTACTGAAAGATGATGAACGGCTAAGAAATGAAAGAGCTAAAGCCTTGAAGGCCAAAGAAAGATTTGCTCAAAATGCAATGGGCATTGGGAGTGATGACAAGGTATATAACTGCTCATTTATTATGTACATGTAGAATGTTAATTACAATTTTTATAAATCGGCAAATTTTCTAGGAAATTGACTGTTTTAATGGAAAGAAACAACATATACATGTACATGAAATGATGATGAATTCTTTTTTTGTGTGTCACCTTTATACATGTACATATAGCGGCATTTTACTTCTTCATCCGTTTTTTAAAAATATTTAAGTAATAAGAACAGGAAGAAAAAAAGATGAGTACATGCTTCCATATGAGTACTAATGTTTACCTATATGTACATGTACATATTGTACATCATGTATGTAGTAAAATAATTTTGGAAGCTTTATATCAGGTAACTGGTATGGGAAATAAGTCTCTTGAACAGTTGAATCATTGTGTGTTGAGTTTGACTAAGTTGAAATCTTGGAAAACTTGAACAATTATTTAAGTCCCATCAAATGATTCTTATTCTGATACTGCATGTATTTTACCTCTGATGACTTGGATGGATAGAAATCTCAGATACATGTAACTCAAGGTTTTAAGATGGTCCTTTTGATAGGTCTTCAAGGTTAATTTGATGTCTTGAAATCAATTGAGGGGAAAAATAAATTGCATTATTAGTTATTACAAAGAAAAACATAATTCAATTTTTTTTTACAAAATTCAGAGAAGCTTGTGTGATTTCTCATTGACACCCTTATGGCTGATTAGTCGAGCATACAGCTTTGGACCTGTTCATCTTGTGAAATAAAAAGAATCCAATTTGATAAATCAAACTTCGTAATGTGATGAAATTTATTCTGAGTAGATTTAAGAATATGATATTTTATAATACACGTTCACAGCTATATTATTGCTAGTGAGATTAATAATATTTAAAAAAAAAAAAAGATTTGAAGAAGAAAAGTTGATAAAAGAGTGATAGTGAAATCTTAAGTCTCACATACATGTACTGTAGAAGACTTATCACAGTTCAAATCATTGTTTCCTTTGACTTAGTTATATGATTTCCATCAAAATGTGCCAAAAAAAAAAACGGAAACAATTAAAGATTTAATTGCCATACCATTGTGGTGTGACTCATGTCTTAATTGTTGTGATAAAGTAATACTGTAAGGCAAGAATAAAAAAATAATGTGTGTTTCTGGTTTCATGCTTTATAAAAATCGGGTAGGTAGGGATTTTTTTTCTGCTATTTTTTTTTATCTCAAAGTAATGGGACTAGAATCTCAAGTTTAATTGTGCTCAAGCCAAAATGACTAAACATGCAAAGGTACATGTAGGCACAATATAGTACGGTAGATAGGGAAACCAGAAACATGCATATTTATTTGTTTGGCCTTAATGTAATATATGTTGTATGCTAATACACTCTGGATTGTACAATTAACTGTTATTAGGAGGGTTTATGTCAGATATTATTTAATCTCAATGGGTATCCTTAGAAGACACTTGATAACTTCTACAACTTTAAATACTTAATCCTCTTACTTCTTTCATCATGATTAGGTCACTATTAGGACTTGATAGCCTAGACTAATCTACATGTACAATATAGGAAAATTCACCAATCTAATTAGTGATGTCATTATTACCCTCTCATTAAGTGTCAAATAGAGATTAGGAAATTAACAACACTATAAACAGTAACCATTCCCAATTTTCAAATCTTGATAATATCATTTTTTTTTATCTCTTTTATCTGAAAAGGGTCAAATAGAGATTAGGAAATTAACAACACTATAAACAGTGACCATTCCCAATTTTCAAATCTTGATAATATCGTTTTTTTTATCTCTTTTATCTGAAAAGGGTCTCCTTTACTGGTATTAGGTTTAATCATTTATATTTTGCCAGTGCATAAATTTATAATTTTCAAAATATATTTTGTTAAAGGTAATTTTTTCTTTTGTAAAACTTTGGTTTTGGTTTGCAAATTTAATTTTGTAAACAGAAGTATAATTACTGAATATTTTTTTGAAAATTCTTATGGTAAAAAGAGTTTTTAGGGGTAAAAATTAAGAAGTACAAGCTTGTAGCCCACACCATATTTTTGTATAATATTTTCTATATGTTTAACTAAATTTGACCCAAAAGTATGGTAGCCCAGCTCAAAATCTACTAGCCATGGGCTACTGAGCAACTGCTAATTTTTATCCCTGAATTTTGTAAAATTCTCAAAACATAGCCTAAATGTGAGCATATGAATTAAAGATGATCTACATACACAATGTGGCAAAATCACAAAGAACTCTCCCCATATTCTGGATAGGATAGTGGACTAAAAAACTGATCAAGTTTCTTTTTTTTTTTGAATTAGTAGATTAAGAAATTGTTGCAGTGTATTTTTTTTTATTATTACAAGTAATGGGATATATACATGTACATGTAGATTTACAATTGTTATTGGAACTTGCATTTCATACATGTAATTTTCATTATATATAAATGTACATTATATGTATATATTTAAGAAAGAAAATTACCCAAATGAACAGTATATACATGTAGAGGCAACTATTTTGCTGTACCTGAGTATACAATGTACATGTAATGTTGTTTTGGGGACAGCCATAGGCTGCTCAGTGGTGTGAGAGTTTTCTCGTCATGACCCATGTGTGGCCTTGAGCTGACATTTTCCATCCCGGTGAGGTTGTACCGGTAGTTTTTTGAGATACATTTGTATTTACCATATCCATTATGTAATATTAACTGGATTTTTGGTACAAAACTGCTAAAAGCCTCCATAATACCAGAAAGCACTGTGCTTTTTTTCCAATTCAACAGTACTTCACTGATTACTATAGTCTGTCTGCATAATCTAATGTTCTTCCAGAAATGGCCCTTCACAAGTTGAGATGACCTGTAATACAAGGTCATGCACACTCATCATCACTCATTCTCTTGGCCAATGAAATGTCTTAATAGTGGCAGTGTCGCTATACATTTTGTTTCCAGAAAAGACGGTGCTCTCTAGAAGAAATGAACAAAAAAACATTTGTTTCATGGAAGAGATAGGTATTTATACTCTTTGCAGATCAAAGATAGGGTTATCTTTCACTCATTAGAGAAATTCTTGGTCTTTTCACTTGTTCCTCCTATGAAAAAGACTTGAATTTCTCATACTTGTGAAAGATAACCAGATCTTTAATCTTTACTCATGTAAGAAACTATTCCTCTTTCATTGATCAAAAATTTATTGGCTGGATAGAATTAGTTAATTAACAGTACTAATCTATTGCATATTTTAGGTGAAATATGGAAGAGGCAGCCCAAGCTTATCAGCTGGTGCTGGAGGCTACAGTGATCCCTATGGAGGAGGTGGGAGTGAAACTGTGCATAGCGATGCATGTGAGCTGCTAGTTAAATATAGATCATTAGTTGCATACTCAAATGCTTCTCGATTTGTTAACCTTAATGTACATGTATATTGTGCAATTCAAATATCTTTGTTTTTAGATATAATAAAGTTGCAAAATAGATTGATTAAAGAAGTTTTTAAGTGTCAATTTAAAATATTCTTGACATAATGGTTAAGACTTCTGTGTTTTCATATTATATTTAATAGGACACCCCTTGAACATTTTGAAATGAAGGGAAATAAATTAAGGACAAAACCCTTTAGTAAATTGTATTCTTTAATAATTGTTTAGCTACTTTTTTCTTTGTTCATCCCGATATTTGGTACCTCTGTAAAAGGTGTTGAGCACATGTATTTCTGATAAATGTACATGCAATTTTTAAGCTGAACTTCATCAAGCCATTAATTTTTATTTTATTACTGTATTTTCTATTATGCAGTATTATAACATACATTGTACATGTACCGGATAGTTTTTTAGCAATTGAAGCCTTTGAGTATGCATGTTACGATATCCTTCTATGTAGCAAATGTTTTAATCCTGAAGGATCTATGAATAACTGTAAAAGAGTGGTACTGCTTATAATGAAATTCTGTGTGTTATTCTTTAGTGTGCTGTAAAAAATATGCAAGATACTCGAAGATACGATTATCCTTCTTTCTTAAAAAGTAGAGTTAAGTTTCACAGTGAGTACATCAAGTATGAAATTTTAATGGCAGTATTCTTTTTTAGATTTGCTGTAATATCTACTTTAACTACTTTGGTTGACAAAAAAAAGGAGTTCAATTCTAATTGCCATAAATTTTCTTTAGTGATTTTACTATCTTTGTTAGAAGGTACTCTCTTATGTGTTTTTATTGGAAACCAGCCAACTCAATTTTAGGGGAATTTTGCAACAATTACAAGTTCAGCAAAAAGTTAAAAAAAAAGCTAATGCAGTTCTTACTTAAGAAATTACTTGTAGGAGTAACTGGTTTAAGTTAGCTGCTGCACTGAAAGAGTAAAATGTGTCAAACTTTTATGGCTAGATAATATAGTTGCCCTTGCATACTTTTATCCCCTCTGTAGGTTTTTCTAAAAACCCAACTGACACAGAAAGATAGTGCTAGTATCTGTTTTCATACTTGACCTTTTCCTCTTACATGTACTGGTGCTTGTGATTTGTAGTTGAATTATACATTTGTAATGTGCTAGTACATTGTACATGTATTTCCCAAATTACTTGTGTCATTCATATACTAACATGTTTGCTCCGCTTTAAACTCGTCTTAATTTTTCTAGTTTTAATTCATTAAGTACCTGGTATTCATGTATAAAGGCCCTAAAAATATTTGTGTGTTTTCAGTAATCCAAATGACCTATGGTGTCAGACCTCAGTGCCACAAAGCTACAAAAAGATACTTCAGTTTGAGAATGTTCTTAGATTTCATGGTAACTTCAATTGTAGTCTTTCAAAAACAGTTAAGAATTTTATCAGACTTACAATAATGTAAGTAACTGTAAAGATATTAATTTTCATGGTATCCTTTTTTTTACTATTTTTGCAGTGGACTGAAAAGTAGAAAAACAGTACACATAAAAATTTATCTTTAAAACTGTCCATATGTCTCTTGTCATTTTTGAAACTGCAAAAATTGATACTTGTGAATATGTTAATAAATGGAATCAGAGAAAATTAATACTTAAACGATAATTTTTCAAGTTTTGTGGCACTGCAGAAAAGATCTTATTTTACAACAGAATATTTTATTTCCAAATTTGCTGGTAAAAAAAAAAAAAATTGCTGATCTTTAATGTACATTTTGTACTGTACCAACGTCCTTTTTTTTTGCCATGTTACCAAAAACACACATTTTTTTAGGCTTACATGTATGTGAAAGTGTTTGGAATTGACTAGTAATGTTTTTCTGGACTTCATTTCATCTTTTCTTATAAACTAGGTCAGTTTTTGCTTTCTTTTGCAAGTTTATCAGATTTGGTAACCTGGCAGCCGGGTAATATTTTCGTTCCACAAGTTTCTCTCAAATATAACCCCAGGTCATCAGTGACATCTTCTGTGTTTTGATTGGCTGAGCAGATATGACATTATTTTATTTTATTTTTATACGTTCTAATATTCAAATTTAAAAAAGAAACGTTAAAATATTTCTTTCAAATTACTTATATCATCTTTCGATACAAATGCACAATAATAAAGCTAATTTAGATAATTTCTTCTTTGTTTTCATTTTATTTCATAAGTGGCAATTTACTCATATATTGTGCATATCCATCGGTGGTGACCTGAGTCTATATTTTTAGCGGTCCGAGGGTCACTTATAATATTGACCAGGGAACCAGATTAATCAGATTTGGTAACTTTTTGTCCTATGTTTATTTCATTCTTGTAAATTTGTCTTTAATTTCATATTGATTATACATTTAAAGAGTTTGTTTTGTTTTGATTATTATTTTCTTTGAATAAAAAATCTTCATTTGCATAATGATAATCATTACTTGGTTATATTATGAATAACAAAAAAACAAGAACATAACTAGCTTTGTTAGAGAATAGCATACATATTTGGCTTGTAAAAAGATAAGAACATGAATGATATTATTAGTCAAAACATCTTTATTTTCAAAAACAACTGACATTAAAATTAAATTTATTCTGAATATTTGAACACTTACTTACAAATTACAGCTTCTCCAGTTGAAATGAGAAGAAGGTCTACTGACCTAGCTGAATATGCCCGACCTTCATCAGCAGGAGAGGAGGAGATACAGTTACAGCTAGCTTTGGCCATGAGTAAAGAAGAGCATGAAGAGGAATTGAAAAAACAGAAATCTGATGATGTAAAACTTCAGATGGCTCTTGAGGAAAGCAGAAAACAAGTGGATGAGGTGAGAGGTCTTTATCTGACTGTCTGTTGCCCTCTAGTCTTAAGGGAAAGCTGATACATTTCTGTGGAAGTGTTGCAGTGCTATTCTGTGATTAAATATTAAGATAGACTAGACGAAATAACTCGGCT
Source organism: Perna viridis (assembly GCA_037379345.1). Classification (NCBI taxonomy): domain Eukaryota; kingdom Metazoa; phylum Mollusca; class Bivalvia; order Mytilida; family Mytilidae; genus Perna; species Perna viridis. Next base: position 35,227,467 of record CM074514.1, on the reverse strand, counting down.
GTTATCCAATTTTTTTGTCATGAAGTCTAAATGGGAATTCTATTCAGGTATTCTAGAAGTGTAGATTGAGGTTAAGAAGTACTATTGATGTTGACATTTTGATGTAAATAATATTGCTATTAAAGAAGGGATTTGGAGTGATAATCAACTTGGATATTTTCTCTCCCTTAAAGATACTAAGCTATTCTCTCTCCCTCTCTCCCAAAACTCACATAGGTTCCTTCAATCTGTCTGTCATTCTTCTAACTTCTGGATTATCCCTGTGAACAATATGGAATCATTATTTTACCAAACTTGATACACAATTGATCATTAGGAAAATCTGGAATCGTATTGATTTATAGGGTCATTGATCAAGGTTACAAAGTCAATGCAAGGAATTCCACCATTTGCATGTTTTTTTTGTTTTTTTTTTCAAGAAAGTGCTCTGAAAATCAAACAAAAACTACATGTCGCATATTTATACTGTAAAGATAAATTTTGGATTGGCTTGCTCCATTTAAAGATTTCTGCAATTAGGTAAACTATTTTCCATTAGTTTATTACTCTTTCAAAAATGGCTCACATAATTGTTTTTTATACAATTTAATTTGATTTTCCACTATAATACTTTGTATGTAACTGTTATACAAAACTATAATCTTGGTTTCCTAGATGAGAGAAACAGAAACAGGATATGTACCACTTGGGTTTACATCAACTTGATTGTATTCTTTTTGCACTTTCAAATAAAAAAGGAAATTTTAATATAAAGCTATATGCCCATTTTGTATGTACATGTACTCTTCATGTTTCACATGTATGATTTTCCCAGTTTCCTACATTCACTTTCATGATTTTTTTGCCATTTCCCAGCAGACTGCAATTGTGGGCTACACTGCATTTTAAAATTAGGTGTTGTTCTTTGTAATTCCATCATGGCCTACCTATTCCATGAACAGGTCCCATGATCAGTTATGCTCTTCATGTGGTGTTTGAAATATAAAGATTCTCCCTTAGAAACAAGTGATAATACAATTGTATTCACATTACTAACTGAAAATGAAGAACTTGAGGACACATTGGTACATGTATAAATGGGGCAGGTTTCTACTTAGGAAGCTACTTGAATCATTCAGTAGTGTAGCTAGATTGTATCACTTTTTTTTCTTCAAATTGGTATTGGTTATGTTTTGACATCTTCACTGTATTTTGTTTTGACTTCACTGTTGTTTCACATATTTTAGTTATTGTAGGATATGATACACATACTTCCATTGTTTTTGTTTAGGAAAGAAGACTGGATAAATCTAAAACAGTAAGGGTTTACTGTTTTTTTTTTTTTAATTGGTCCCTTTTTTCATGCATTTGCAGTGTTAAGACCCTTGCCTATGTGTAACTTTGTTCAAATAGTTTGTACGATAAAATGTAGTTAACAGGGAATAAGCTTTCAATCGTTGATCTAGGTCCAAACTTACAAATTAATTTTTAAACCCTGTCACATGTAGTTGGATGTATGTCTGTCCGTCTGTCAGTCACCTTTTGGTTTCCTAACAATAGCTTTGTAATTGATCAAAACAATTTTTTTTCTTCAAATTTTGGGCATTTTGTACTTTGTTACTACTTTGAAAACAGACCTGTTTGAATTTGAGTTATGCTATTTGATTATTTTTATCCACCCTTTTAGTGATTTTAAGTTGATAATAAAAGGATTTTATTCAAACTTAATGAATTGTTTAGTACAATAAAGGACCTTTTTTTAGAACAAGCTTTTGGCATTCCTTCTTATTATAGTATGAAATGTTTCATTTATTGTCTGTTAGGTGCCCCTTTTTTATTGTACAATTATAACTGTCTAAACTGAACCTCTGTTTGACTTTGAAACTGGTTTAGTTTACCAAAATTAGAAATACATTTAGATTTATAAAAAGAAACTTTCAAAGTGCCTAGTTTTTACAGGTTTTTGGATTATCAGTGTTTTTGCCAGGATTTCAAAAGCTTTTGTCACTTGTGGGGATTTCGTACAAACACGTGAAAATTTTGACCAAAATGGGTCAAAATCTAGGAAAAGGCTTTAGTCACTTGAGAATATGATTAGTCAATGACTGAAATGACTCCACCTAGAAAAATCACTGGATTATTCAGGGTTTGGTTTAGACAGGTCTCTCTCTATTGACTATGAGGTATGTCTACTTTATATCTATAGGACTATCATATGAAAAAAAAATTCTTTAAGAATTAGATTTTCATCTGAATTTATTAAATTTTTGACAAATTGAATACTTTAATATCATACAAACTCTGAAACCGTTTACTGAAAAGTCATCATGTGATAAAAAGTTTTCCATTACCCCTAATGTAAAAATATTAATCTAACATTACCACATTTATTGTAGGAGTGCTCAGGTAAAAGGAATAGCTCGGGTAAAAGAAAATAAAAATAGAAACCATGTGCTTTTGGTATATTTTTAGCTTGTCATGTATTCAATCCATGAGGGGCTTTTGATATTTAAATTAGATAATCATGTATCATGCTTAAAATAGACCACAAGCACATTACTTTTGTTTTTATCTATATTCAAATGACTATTACTTTTACCTGGTCACTCCTACAAATGATATTGACTATTTTATTGAAAAATTTGCATTAGGAGCAGGGATGAAAATTAGCAGTCGCCCAGTAGCCCATGGCTACTAGATTTTGAGCTGGGCTACCATACTTTTTGGTAAAATTAAGTTGAACATATAGAAAATATTAAACTAAAATATGGTCTGGGCTACCAAGTTGTATTTCCTAATTTTTAACCCTGAGGAGTAATGGGAAACTTTTTATTTCTAGATGAATGTTTTGGGTAAATGCTTTATGAAATTGTATGATATTGAAAATGTGTTTGTTTTTTGGAATTCTGGCAAAAAATCTGATTTTTAAAGAATTTTTTTTATCATAATCCTATAAGAATCAAGGAATCAAATAGCCAATACAAGTAATTATTGATTACTAAACCCATGCCAAGCTTATTCCCTGAATTAAGCATACTTACATGTATTACATGTATATGTACATGTATATATCTATATTGTAAGCATGTACAATGCATAGCTGATTCAGTATATGTGGGCAAAGTACATGTACATGTTTGCTTTTAAGTTGTGCATGTTTAATTCATTAGTAGTAATGCATGCTGTAAGTTATTTGCATTTGGTCTAAAATGTGAATATCAGGCTTAAAACATTTAGTGTCCCTCTTGGCTCTGTTGTAAAACAATAATAATTTTGGGTTCTTTTTGATTTCTTCACAAAATGCTGCTCTTAAAAGCAATCATCTGTTGATGGACTCATTAAAGTGTACTGCTGTCTTTCTATCGGTCTAAATGTCTGTTGCTCAAAATTGAATAGCAATAGAATTGCCTTGAAGGTTTTTTTTATGATTCTTCTGGTACAACTATGTCATTATAAATTGAACTGATACCACTTTAAAAACTGAGTGCTTGAAATAAGTATGCATGTAGAATTCTGCCTTAAATTATACCAGTGTACTCTACTTTGTCACCACAGAGAACTTTGTGAAGTTTTAAAGTCAAGTGAAAGGTGCCTAGGTGAAATTAAGAGGTTTAAGGAGGTAGAGCTAGGGTAAGGGACATAACTCTTACAAATCATTGGAATGTTTGTATTCAGCATTTTACATCAATCTTGTGTAAACATCAAAGTAACTTGGACTGAATTCATTCTGTTTCAAATGAAAGTTTGATAGACTTTGGTGAAATTGAATATGATACAAACATAGCATTGATTTCTAGAGTTATGTCCCTTACCCTTGGTCTACCTCCTTAATAGGTCACCATAGATGACATCTTAAATGTATTTTGCATTAACTGTTCAGAAGTAACAGTTCTAGGGAGTCTAGAACACAAGGGCAATCCAGGGACAATGACCAGACATGGAAAACAGACACACACAACAAAGAACACAAAATAACCAAAATAATACATACTAAGTAACAAAAGTAAATGAGCAACTCCAATAAAAACTGGGAGCATTGACCAGGTGCACCGGTAGGGTGAGCGTCCCCTGCTTTTAAAAACACCCGCTAAGTTGCTCATAACAAGTTAAGTTCAAGGTAGACAAAAGAGAAATGTCAAAAATTTTCAAACTTTTTTTAGGACTTGCTCTACTTGTTTTTGTTGAACTCCTTAATTTAGAGATAAATCAATGTAAAAGATGGCTTGCCACTGAATGAAATTCAGTGAAAGGTGGATGATATTTTCTAGGTTTAATTACTTTTTAAATTACAAGGTTGACTAAAAGCTACAGGATGGATCATCACTAAAATTGGTTGATATGAAGACTGTTTTATCAGCAGAAATTGAGCTTAGTACTTTCATTATATTTTTTAGATATAATCCTCATCCATCTGCTCTTTAATATTTTTGGGTTGTATGAAAATATAGAATAAGAGTTAGATTAATCTAATTTTTTTCTTTTGTTTTCAGCCACAAACTGGAGGATTGCTAACATTAGACTCACCAAAAGTACAGACAACAGATCCCTGGGGTGCTCCTGTACCAACACAACAGACAAATAAGGACCCTTGGGGCATGCCTGTTGCTCAGCCCCCACCCCCACAGGCAACAGACCCATGGCAGTCTCCTGCTAGAGCAGCATCACCCCCGCAGTCCTCTACAGATCCCTGGGGCATGACTATGTCTGAGCCACAACAACCCCCTCCTTATGCCAGTGTAGCAGCGTCAGGTAGTTTTGGTGGTAGAACTAGTTTGATTGTTTTCATGGTTTAGTCGAACTATTAGATGAACTCTTAATAAAATTTCTATTGAAAACTTTGGATTTATACTCCAATCCTTGACTACAAAACAGTTTTTTTGTTCCCAATTGGTTTATTTTCTCATTTTCAAATCCAACGCTGTATTTCAAAACCCTCGCATACATTCTTTATTTCTTTCTAATAACCAAATTTTGTATTTTAATTTGAATTCAGAAGATGGAAGGTCATTATTTGTTTTTATTTTAAAGATCCTTGGTCATCAGCCTCACCTACTGCAGGACTCCAATCTCAGCCCCCTCGACAAAAGTCCCCATGGGATGCCTCACCAACAGTGGAAAACAATACATCTGGCTTTGACACTGGATTTGGTGCAAGTACTATTACAACAAATGGACAAAAAGAAGATGATGGTTTTGACTTGTTGAGTTCTCGGAGCACTGGCAATTCACCTGCTAAAGTTAATACCACTAGTCAAGATTTAGATAGTTTTGATCCGTTAGGAGGTATGTGTCTTTACAATTTATTACCAGCGGAGTGATTCAAATAGGTAGAAAAGAAAATGGGGTAAATGTTGTAAAGCAACTTCTTGACAGTTGCTGTTGTAATTATTTATTAAGTATTAATTTATGATGTTTGGACTTACCATTAATTTAGGTAAGACAGATTTTTTTTCTAGTACTTTGACTTTTGCAAGGCCACATTAAGTTAATTTGTAGAATCTCATTCACTAGCAACTAAAAAAATGGGATGGGTGGGAGATTATATATGCTGAAAAATATCGAGATATTCTGTACATATACACCACTTTACTTGTTTTTTGAGTGAAAGTCTATAGTATTGTGTATAAGTAGATTCATGTCGGATATGGACATAAAAGAAATCACGAAGTTTGGACCACCATAAAAAAAAAATTGAAAAATTCAGGGCAGCCCATTTGAGTAGGAGCAGGCGGGGATGAGAATGTACAAATTAACTTGATGTGGCATGAAGATAATTTTTAGTTGAACCATGAAGGGAAATTACTGAAAAGAATTCATGGGATAGAAATATTGCATTAGTAATAACTGATTATGAATATCAAAAACATAAATATAATTAAACCTTGACATGCTCTTACAAAATACTATTTTAAGTCTTATTAGAGTTCTGTCTATTGTTTCCTCCAGAAAATCTGATGGAAGAATATGTTTCATTCACTGGTAAATGTATTGTTTCTTTACAGTCGAACATGTCTTATCCACCACTACTATATTCAGCAATTATCTGTCATTTGATATACCTGTGTTTATATGGGTCACCACAGTATTGCCTCACCTTGGTTACTTTTAGCTTGCAAGCTTTCTATGATATACACCATACATAAATCATTTGTCATTGAAAGTTACAGGGAAATTTTGAAAATGCTCATTTGAATACATGTCAAACAATGGAAACAAAGTTCTTAGTGGGAATTTTACATGTTTTAAAAAATACTCCTTATTAACTACTGAATGGTATTTAATGAAATTTTATTGGAAATTAGTCATCATGGAAATGCTTATACATGAACTGCCATGGAGGAATTCATGCATCTGTTGTTTTATACCTACAAATTGAGATCATTCAATTAAACTGTTTTTAAAGTATATATATCATTAAAATTTAGCATTATAACAGAACAAATGAAGTGAAAAGTATTCTTTTTGTGAGCTTGCTTGCATTATTTCAACATTTTACAGCTACAGTTCCTTGTTCTTACTGTTAATTTAAAGATGTGCTTTTACCACCCACATTTCCATCACACCCCTTTGAAGAACTATTTTGAATTCCATTAAATTACTTTTGGCATTCCAGTTGCGAAACATTGACTTAAGGGGGAACCATCTCCTCCAAATCTCCTGAAGAGATTTCAATGAAACTTGCACACATTCTTCATCACATGATGCCATTTTACACCTCCTTTTTGCATTTCAATCAGAATGACTTGTGGGGTTCCATAATATGAACATGGCTTTTATTATTTATGGACTATGAGGGTACAGTTGTCTTTGCAACTTCTTATCATAGCCACTAGATTTCTTGACAGAAGCTTTCAATCATGTTGCCATTTCCATGAACTGTATTTTGGTGTGTATAGTGTGCATTTATGTATTGTGCTCAGTGCAGTTTTGAATGTCTAAATGTGTGAAAAAAAGTTTTTTAGACGTAGGTTGCAGTAAAATTTTGTAAGACACAAAAATTGATATTTTGCACTTGATCGGTCAATTTATTTACCTTGATGCGGTATTTCCTATGAAAATGTGAAGAAAAGAAACTTCTATGCAGATGAAAACATCATGTAAACATCAGTAGCTACATAAATTTGGTAATTTTAATTTCAAAGCATGATAAAATTGACACAGGATGTATGAAATGGCTTATAAAACAAAATTGAAAGTCGGAAAAATGGGACATTTCCAGTTTTGGTTGTAACTGAAATCTCACAATTTTCCATTTAAAAACATACTTTTAAGAAAGAAAATTTAGTTATTTCATATTAATTTCTAAACTTGCTTTATAAGAAGGAAATATTGTACAATCTTTGTTTGAAACATATTATTAAGTCATTTGAACATGATTTGAAGAAAATGTCACTAAAAATTTCTGGTGAGAGGAGCTGGGGTATCATTTTTTTTTTCTTGTTGTAACCTCATTAATGGAATGCTCTAATAAATGAAGTTAATTGGACTATTTAAGTTTCCATTATTTATTTAAAAACTTTAAGCAGAAATCTACACTATAAAAGAAGAATCACTGGACTATCTTTTTAAAGTTTCAACACTATAGATTGGTCCATAAAGTACTGTCAAGTTAGAGCGGTATATATTGTATTGATCATTTAGGAGTTATAGCCGATTTTGACTTGGGAATTTCAAATGCGGAGGAATATTTGAAGACCAGATAAGTTTTTTTCAATTTGATATTGTCTGTTTTATTTGAAAATATGGATTTAAAGAGTCTCTTTGACAACTAAATGATTTTCTTTTACATGATATTGTTTTCTGTTTTTTCATTCCATAGGTCCAAAGAAAGATCCCTGGGATATGGATGGTATGCAGCAGTCATTAGAATCATCAAAGCAACAGGAGCAAAAACATCGGAAAACACCACAAGAATTTTTAGGAGATAATGCTAATTTAGTGAACTTAGATCAGCTGGTTACAACAAGTACAAAGAAAGGTAGAAACAGACCATTAATTTACATTTTGTTCCAGTTTATTGCTTTTTAATGGAATTATGTCCTTTAAATAAAAAAAAAAAATGGTCATTTCAGTTGCCTAACTTTTTGGTCTAAATGACTTGAGATATTTATCAGATTTATTTCGATATGCTGGTGTATGTTATGTAAGTAGCTGATGAAATCTATGGTCGACTTGGGCATTTGTGTCATACAAACACTTCTACTTTGTATGGGTCAGTTAGTTCCCAGATCTGATGAGACTCATGTCATCAGTTTATTGCTTCATATCATCTTGTGTGACATTATTTTTGGCGGGGTTCTAATTTTGGGGTATTTTAACAGTCTGTCTAAAGATGGGGAAAAATTCTGTAGACTATTTACACTGGTGGTAATTATTTAGTGCTTAAATAAGCATTCACTAAAATAAGAAACATCCACTTGTTTGTATACCTTTTTATCTCAAAACAGCCAAATTTTACACCTGTCAAAATAATCTGCTGTACAGTACATGCTATAACCATTTTATTTTACGCTAAAATTTAATGACTATTGTATGATATGTCATTCGACTTTCTTATACGCTTTCCCTTTTTCTTTCTGCCACATGTTTTGACATTTGACAATTTTCTAATTACAGCCACGAATCCTTTTGAAACACCAGTATCTTCAAATCCTTTTGCATCACAAACGCAGAATCAGCCTGCTCGTATGACATTGAATCAGATGCAGACAAATACACAAGGATTCACACAGTCGGCTACATCAGGACTTTTACCTGCTCCTATTGCACCAATTGCCCCTATGGGCATGGGACAGCCTCAGCAACAAAGTTATAACCCCTTCTTATGAAAATATGGAATTGTATAGGATATATTGGAATGTGTTTACATCATAAACTATATATATTCAGAGAATGGAGAAGTGAAAGTTGAAAGTGAAAGTAGAAATTGAAAGAAGAGTGAGAGGTTTGCTTTGTGTCCAGCACTTGTATGAACATTTGTGAAGTTTTAATGGCAGACTGTTTTACTGCAACTTACATGTTTGTGCTCTTGAAGCAGATCGTTATAAATATATGAAGGAAAGTGGTTTTCATGCCTGGTAATTGTGCTTCACCTTTGCATAGAATTTTATAGGTCATATGAGCCCTTTGCAATTTATACACATTTATACATGGATTAAATAATGAATATGTTCCAATATCTCATACTTAAGTTGCTATTTTATTATCCCTTCTTTTTGTTATGATAAGCATTCTGTATTTGATTTAATGTTTTTTTCCCAATACTGGGATAACAGAACTGTGGGGGGGGAGTAAACATGCTGAAAGGAATTCTTAGTTTAAATGAATGATTATTATGCTGCTGACTTTCCTGCCATTGATTATGAAAGCCATACTGTTTTAGTTTTTATGGATAAGTAGCTCAAGTTTTACAGAAAATCGTCTGAATATAGCTGAAATATTGCTGCTCGGACGTTAAACCCCAACAAACAAACAAACATTTACAGAAATATTCACCAGAATCACATTTCGCTCATGAGGGCTGTAATAGGGATGATGTTTTCTGTTTGCCATTCAATTCTAAATTGGAATTATTCAATGTTAACTATGTGAATAAATGTGTTGACACTGCTTTATATGGTGTGAACATGACCTATACCTATGTTTTCATTACCAGTAAAAGGTGGAACATGACAAATTAAATCAGCTTTTTAAAGTCATTCCTGGCTATTTTCAAAGTCTTGTTCATAAAAAAAAATCTGCCATATTTGGATTAAAATTTTCCATCTCTCGGGAAAAGGTAGTGAAAACACTGGATGCATAATTTCTAAAAGGATGTAAAATAAAATCTGCTTTAAAGGCTAAAGGAATTACAATACTAGTGGGCACCAGTGCTGGTTTTGTTTACAAGTGTAGTGTACAACATACTGGTATTTAATCACTTGTTTTTAGGTGTGCTTTTCATTTCACCACAGTTTTACCTTATACATGTAGATTAGGCTAAACATAATAATAATGTTAGTTTGATGTTCCCCTACTCACAGCTCAATATATGGGAATACAATTTTATATTTTATGGACAAATATTCAAAAACCTATTATAATGTTTTTAATAATAACCGCAAAACCATGTATTCAAGAATCCAAGAACTAGTGTTTCTTCCCTAATCCACGACAATTAATATCAACGAATTAAAGTACTTTCACAGTATTCAAATAAAGCTGAATTTGGTTTATGACCTCATGTAGGGGAACAGTAAACAAATTTATTTGTAACTTAGGCCATAGCTATAATATACAGGTATAGATTTGTCACTGAATGAGTTCCAGTTGGTTCTAGATGAGGAAGGACATAAATGTATGATATACAAATGTGATAACTATTTAATAGTACAAATGTATTTATTATTCCTGTAATTTCTGATATTGATGTTGAGGAGATAATATCTGCAGTTTCAAAATTTGCTTCTAGACTAAAGTGTCCTTCACATGAAATTGTGGTGAGGCTTTTGAAATTTGTCAAAACTTTGAAAAACAAGACAATTCGTATTGTATGAAAGTTAAATGTTTGAAATTTTTTTTACAGACATGTAATCATATGTGGCCTAGAGTTTATTGATTTTGTTGCTGTCGAAAGCTTACAGTTTGTAAAAAATGTTGAAAATAGGAGACATTTTGACTTGTATGAATTTGAGAGGATTCAATAAAAATATAATTTGATTTTTGTTCATATGTTTTGTTAAATGTTTACTAAGAATCGAAAAATGCTTGTAATGGTAGGTTACCTTGACCTTAATATCTTGAATTACAGACATTGTATTTTTTTATCATGCTTCATGCATTAAACATTATTCCTATGTATTGTTTTTATTTTGTACTTCTTGTTTTAATGTATTCAAATGTATACCATGTCAGATGGGCAATTGATAGTGGTTACTTTGTCTTGTGTGTCTCAGAGTTTCTTTTGCATTTTTTTGTCATCCCACATTATCATGTAAGGTTAAACCTTTCAATGCAGGTCACAGAAGTTGACTGAATTATCTCCCTTGATGGATATCCAAAAAAAAGTTGTCAATTAATTGTCAATTCTTATATTGTTGCATTAGTTGTAACAGGGTTATTACTGCAATAGTAAAATTCTTTTAATTTATTCATATAGAGATATGTCTTACAAATGCAACATGTCCTTAGCAGTAAACTCCAGAATTGCAATAAAAATTGTGGGCAATAATTTCAGAATATAAATTTAAAGGCATGTGCAGTAGTAACATTTTGAGCATCATTGAAATATTTATTGTAATTGATTGAGTTAAAAGGTATAGACTAATTTTACCTAACTTTTGTAATGTGCACTGTAGACTTAACCTTCCAACTCATCTACTTATCATTTTTCTCATATGAAATGTCTTATTACTTGCAAAAATTGGCATCTTAACAGAAAGGTGAAGATTCAGATTAAACTGAATGCATATTTTCAATTTTCTAATATTGTGCTTAGTTTACAAACTCAAAGGGAGACCAATGCTATTTAAAATTGAAGAATTTTCTTTTGAATTTACTTCTCTGCAAAAATGTTAACATATACCTGTATATGTATATTTCTGTTGTTCAAACTAATTTTCTCAACTCTTTTTGCTTGTATATGAAAACAAATATGTGCCTTTCATTAGTCTTTTGTTTATTGTTGCTATTTGCTAATAGGGCTTGTAAGTTTTGTTCTTGTTTCATTTTCAGATCCATGATTTTCGGTATCAAAAGCAGTCTGAACAGAAGACCAAATCCATAAAATTTTCAACGTTCAGGCTCCATTATAAACTTCATAGTAATTTGAATAGTCTATTTTTAGATATGTCCTATTTTGTCAGGAAGAAACTGCTTGACATTATAATTTCACCATCATTTTTATTCATAAATTTCAGTGGTTGGATTATACCCAAAACTCTATAGAGCACCATTTCCCATGATTTTGAAAGGGAGTTGGGAAAATTGTACGATTTCACAGGGTCACATGACAAGATTTACAAGTCCTATAACAAAGTAACCTTTTATTCAATGGTTGCCATAGAATTAAAATGAAACTCTCCTAAACAATCGTATTAAATACTGAAAAGGAAGTACCAATTTCGCTTTTTAAAGTCACTGTGATGCTGCCTGATTTTCACTTATGCCTGTCATATTCAAACGCACCAATGCTGAGTAGGTCTTGTTCAAATGCACCTTTTAAGTAAGAACTGTATTTTTTTTTAAATTTAGATATGTGTAGCTATGCAAAATAATTTTGTCAACAATTTTTTTCTCATTTTTTTATGATGCATGTGGCCCTTTTCAGTGGAATACTAATGCTTTTGAAATTGTTTCAAAAGGGGGAGGGTAGTGGAAATAGGTTTTATGCCCATGTCAATGTGTTTCGGCTGAAAGTTCAGATCAAAAGATGTTAAAGATGGGGTAGATCATGAGTTAGTGAAGAGATAGCTGTTGTTTTTACAAATGTTAATTGAATAGCTTGAAAGTAGTTTGATAATTGATTGCAAAGCATGTGTTTTATTTTTTTTTACTCTTGGATTAGTTTTGAGAATGTTGAAATAGCACAATTTCTTGCTTTATTATTACAGTTGCTGTTTAGCAAAATTACCCCCACCTCCCCATGATCTAAATTTATGAAAATCTGATAGTGAAATAAAGTAAGCAATAAATCATTGAGTCAATCTATAGATATATAAAAAATGTTACTAACTTTAGACAAGTTGTGAAGAATAGTAAAATGTTCACAAATGTAGGGAACCTCCAGTTGATTTACTGAGGTAAACTTAGAGTAAGGGACATAACTCTTGAAATCAGTGATGTTTGTATCATATTCAATTTTATTAAAGCCTGTTAAAATTCGTTTGAAATAGAATGACATCAATCTAAGTTACTTCAATGCTTATATACGAGATCTATGTGAAATGTTTTTCACGAACATGCCAATGATTATAAGAGTTACGTCCCTTAACCTAGGCCTGTCACCTTAAATTCCATGCAATCGCTAAGGTTCTAACATTCTTAAGTACTTGTGATTGTGATTTGTTAATTTCTCCTTTCAACATGTTATCATATAATTATTTTATTTGTAAAGCATATCAAGTAATAAATATTTCAGTTTGCCAAACACAGGGGAGGAGAAAATATATGAGCTGAAAATTGTTTAGATTAACGCTTCATCTTGAATTATTTTTCTTTTTATTTCGAATACAGAGTTGTAATAGTAAGAAAAATATTTGAGGTCATCATGTGAATTTTGTCAAAAAAAACGAATGATATAGTAGGTTTCAGTTCATGTAAAAGAAACAAAGGTTTCTTTCTTGACCTTATATTAGGGTATGTAAGTCTTGTCATGTGACCTCGTGATTTCATGAGAATGGATCCTAGTCTACCATTCAAAAGCTTGGAGAATTGTCATTTAGAGAGCGTTGTATGCAAAACATCTATCTGTGTAAAAATACCGATAAAGAATGACAAATATCTATTTCTACATGATAAAGGTAGTCAAAAAAAATATAAAATAGAAGATTTTGCATTATTATACAGCATTTTGAGTAAACAGTAGAATACAGACCGATCTCCGGTTTTCAATAAGTTCTACATCGGAAATTGCAGTAAAGAAAATGATACTAGAACGAGACTTACATACCCTATTTATAAAGTATATTTTAAAATTCTTGTAAAGGATGACTGGAGTAGCAGGTCATCATCTCTCTGTCGAACAGCGATGTTTTATGTTACTGTGAAGTTGTTAATTACTAGTACCTCAGTTATTTACTGTTATGTGTTTGTGTGTTTTTATTTTAGATTATGTATCAATTTTATATTATTCATCATCATTCAATACTTCTGCATCTATGAGTGTGATGGAATTCATTTACAATTTAAGTATTTTCTGATGTGCCTGCAAATATAACTTAAATCTTCAGATGTTGGAAAAGGAAATTTGTTGATGAAAAATATTAGAACATGATTTTAAGGTTCTTTTTTATTATTGAAAAGATTTATTTGGTAAGCCTTTTTATTTTCATAACTTAAATAAAATGGTTTTATTTGAATTAGGAATTATTTTGGAATATACATATAGAAACTGAGTGAAAAAAATTTAAATTATCTTTTCCTTTAGGGTTTATTCACAGAGGTGCAGACGAGGCTAAGGTTATTTTGATCAAAGAAAGCAAGGAAAAGTTGTAATCCTGTAGTCATGACAACATGACAAACCACCTTAACAGCTTTAGTCTTACAAATTATTATTTTACTTATTTTTTTCAATTCAAAATAATTCTTATTTTATATGATACCTTCAGGTGGGGCATTTTGAAATAAAAATTGGTAACTAAATTTGCAATGAAAAAATGGTCAGTAAGTAGAGCAGTAACAAATTTTAACTTTGACAATTTATTACACTGGTGAAAATGATGGTAACAGATTTCTTTTGATATTTTAAATCAGGATGAAAATAGGTAGTTGATTTCATATGTAGAGTTTACTGATCTTTAAAAAAATGTCTTTAAAAAAACCTGCCATGATTGGTGTTTCAATAGGGGTGAACAGATGAACTTACTAATAAACTGATAATTACATTCCAATACACCTTTTTAAGATAGTAACACATTTTTATTAGACAATGGAATTACTATTACGTCCAAGCAAATACAGTTAAATGAAATTCAAAATGATATTTTTTTGTTTCGTTACTGATTCTTGTAAGAAACGTGAAGAAAAAAAAATAGATTCATGATTATCTTGTACACATAAAATAAGATGGATAAATTATCTTCAGTAGGCTTATTTATAGACAGTGTTTTTTATGGTTGATAGTATTAATGATTTATGAGAGGATAGATATTACAGCTGAAATAGACCTTTTTGCAATGGAAAAAATATTTAGAAAATTTCCTTTAAAAAACTATGCTATACACTACTGTATTCTTCTTCCTTAATCCTTTTCTATATCACTACTAAAAAAATTGCATGTTTTTTATAGAACCATTTTTGAGTGTGTTCTATTTTTTTTTTTAAAGATTAAGATAGCATAATAGAGACTTTCAGAAAAGTAAGGATATAACTAACATCTACAAATATATAAACCTATATAAACCTATATTATTCTTTCAATTACTTTCTCTAGGAAATACAAAATATGCTGTTATTTTCTGTCAAATTTTATGATTTTCATTTTTCAGATTCAAGCACACAATTGAATTAGTTCATACATTGTTTTATTGTATTTATACATTCATTTTGACTATTTGAAATTGATATATGCAACCTTTTGACATTTGTTTTAATGTGTACATGAAGCAGTTTGGTATTGCCCAAATAATATATATAAGCATACCATAAAAAACATTGAAGTGAATGTCAATTTGTTGCTGTATTGTACAACTGACACTCAACTGTGACTTGTGATAATGTGAATAAGTTGCTGTATTTTAAAACTGACACTCATCTGTGACATGTGATCATAGAATTTGATTTTGACATGGGTAAATGAAGACAACTACGTGTTCATAGCCTAGATCTGATGAGAAAAGATCTGTTTTTCATTTATGTACTTGTCAAAGTAAAAAAAAATGTGAAAGGGAGACAACCTGTTTATTGTATAATGCCATATTTCTCCGAAATAAAAGATCCTTGTAACATTTCATCAATCTGTCAGGCACCTCAGTGTGAGAGACTGGATTTCATAAAATAGAGTACAAGTATTTCATATTGTGTTAGGGTTTTAGTAAATACAAATTATTTTTTTTTGCCTGCAACTTACATTTTTTGCAAATTATTTTATGTTAAGATTTCTGTCATTAATCAGCTATAGGTATTCGCTTCTGATGTTACCAATTTAATTTTACATGAATTTTTATGCCTATGACCATAACAGAAAAGTCTATATGAATTTTCATTCGTTTGACCATAATAGAAAAGTCTATATTAAATGATTAGAATAATTAAAAAGCAGTATAACTAACAACTGTAAAGGCACATGCAGCAATTACCTGGACATCAAATACATTGACATCATTGATAAAAATATCTTTAATTTGATATGGACTATCCTTTATATGGAAAGTACATTGGTCATCAATGAATTCATGTTTTGTTAAACGGCACTTGGGGCAAAGATTCATTGAGTACTTGTTTAAGAATCTATGATGTGATAGGAAACACATGGGTCGCAAAACAAAATCAATAAACAAGGAATAAACGAACAAAAAATAATCAGACATCTACAATCAAAATTGTAATGCATATTTTCTTGTAAAAAAAGAAATAAGAATAGTAGCAAATTTTGACGTGATTTGAAAAGAGAAGGAAATGCTGAATCTTTGCCTTGATGTGTTTAGATTCATTTTTGTGTGTTATTGTTGACTGGTTGGTGGTATTAAATGCATTCTATGGTGTGCAGAATTAAGTGCATGTCTCCCTTTTACATTTTGAAAGATTTTTTTTCGTGATTTCTAAAGCTGTAAAATGATTCGAACAGAATATATCTATATGAAATAAACAATACTAGATCTTCGTTGCTATTTTTCCTTTTTAGCTCACCTGGCCGAAAGGCCTTTTAAGTTATTGCCATCACTATGTGTCTATCATCCGTTGTCTTCAGTTTTTTGAAACATCGCCTCTGAAACTATATGACCGAATGTAACCTAACAAACTTTGCATAAATGTTCCTCAGGGTATTTTCAACAATCCTTGTGCGGGAATATTGATCAGGCAAAACATGACCGCTGTTTCTAAAAATAGACCATAGGGGGCACTCTGCAGAATTAATATCCCAATAACAGTTGGGTTAAGCTAAAATCAGGTAGAGAGTTTTGTTAAGCATGCTGAGATGGACCGTTGCCGAAATTTTTAGAAAGTCTTGTTGACAAATTAATGAGTTATGGGTCCTGAAATGGATTTTTACTGAATTTTACATTTGCAACTTTAAAATCTTCTCCTCTAAAACAACTGGATGGATTGAAACAAAACTTAAAAGTAAATGTAGAACACTGTGTCACATCTAACAATTTCTTTCTGGGGATTTTTGATCTTGCGAAAAACGTGAAAGCTATTACTAAAAATGCAACATGGGGATCTAATTGCAGAATTATGCAAATAACTCAAAACAGTGTGGTTAAGCTAAAATCTGGCAGGGAGTAAAATTGTTCAGCATGATGAGTTCGACCTATTCCGAAACTTTCAGAAGGGTCTGTGAACAGATGATTGAGTAATGGGTCCTGATATTCATATTTGTTCGAATTTTATATTTCCAAACTTGAAAATCTTTTCTTCTGAGACTACTAGTAGGATGGACTGTAACCGAACATGGCATGAATATTTGGTAGGATATCCTTAGCAATCTGTGGGATTGATTTTAGGGGTTCAATATTTCAGCTATATTCAGGCAATGAACATGAAATGGATGCTAAAATGAACATGAAATGGTGATAAACTGAAAAATGAGAAGTTTCACAAGGATAATGGGGTCGACAAATTTTGATTGCCACTGGAAAAAGGGAGAGGTGGGTAGGGTCGGGCAATTAAGCCTCCTGTGGCGGAGACCTATGGTTCCTACTCCAAAGAGAATACCACAAAAGGATTCTTTTACGTGCAAGGAACGTGGTATCTTTCCCAACACGTTGCACCACAATTGTTTGCGGTCAGGTTTTCCGTAGTATGGCCTGACGACCCCAGCATGTAACATGGCAGAGGTACCCCATTCCACCACCTGGGGCACACAACCCATTTGCTCTGTGGGCAGAGCGCCCTAGCTCCAGCCAGCGTTCTGAGCACAATTTACTCGCCTTTTACGACAAGCTGAGCGCTGCTGCTTCGAGTCTATTCTTTTGTCGGGGCTAAATCTGTGTGAGGAGATTTTTGATCTGTCGGAAAACATGGTCATCATTCTGTGTGAGATTTTTGATCTGTCGAAAAAATAGTCACCACTACTAGAAATTGAGGATTTATGGAAATAACTTTAAAAACAATGGATTTAACTAAGTTACACAGGGCTGTAATGCTTGTATCAACCTGTGTTGTATCAAGTCTGAATAATTTTCTTGCGCTTGCTTGCTTCATGTTAAATATGCTTAATACGCTAACGTACTTTGAATATATCGGGAACAAAACATAGAAAATATTCATGAGTTACTATCGTTATGATGTTAAAAACATCACGAATAGATATTAGGTAGGGTTATACGGATTAGATGCGCAAAATATACCAGTCAGACTCGAAAAAACATCTTTTCTCTACTGTCTGATAATAAGGTTGTTTTTTTTTTTCAAAAGATACTTATAAATCATTTATTTATGTGAGTTTTTTTAGAGATCGATTGATTTAATTTCTTCTAAAGTTTCAAGACTCTTAAATATTAAATGAAAAATTGTAGCACGAACTATAAAAAGGACAAAAGATCTGAATGTTCATCTGAATGTTAAATAGTAATATGGTAATTTTTTATTATCAAATTTATGTAATTCGGGAGATATTGGGGATGAGTTCCATTATTTGTTTAAGTGCTCATCATTTGATAGTGACAGAAAAATCCTTCTCGCAGAAAAATATGTTAAAAGGCCGAATATTACTTAAAAAAAGCTTTGATCACCTTCTGTTCTCAACAATTTATGTAAGCTTATGCGACAAATTACAAAGATGTTGTCTCCAGGGTAGTATTCGTAATTGATGTATGTAGAAACTCACCATGAATATAACTCAACATTATTCCTTCCAATACATGTTAACTAATCAACAAATCATGCATAGATGTGCTTTTAAATGATTTAGTCAATTTGAAATCAATCTTACTTGATTATTCTTACAGGTATTTGCGATAATTAGTTTCATTATTACGATCTTCTAATATTTATGTTGTGTATGATTACCATAGATATGGTTCTTTCATGGATATATATTACATTATGTACCTTTTCACTTTTGGAGGTAGGAAAAAGAGAACACTCCAATGAAAAGAAAACGCACTCATAATTTAAAAGCATATAGTTATAAACCTAAATTTTCTGGGACTTCGTCTTCAAATAAGCACTGTTCTATAGCTTAGCCAGTACAATGCATCCGAGTAATCAAGGGAACCAAGATTCTAGCGGAAATCAAAAGAATTTAATCCGGGGACAAAGACCAGACACGGGAAACAGAATACACAACAAAGAACATAAAAAACAAGAATAATACATACAAAGTAACAAAAGTAATTGAGCAAGTCGGACTCCACTAAAAACTGGAAGCATGGACCAGTTGCACCGGTAGGGTAAGCGTCCTCTGCTGTTTTATAAACACCCACCGAGTTGTTCATAAAAAGTCAAGTCCAGGGTAGACGAATGAGGAAAGGAAATCTATGGACACGTTGAACAAATCAGTTTTCATGGTGCAAATAGATACACCGTAACGATCCACGAGCTCATGATGACGATGATAAAACTTTTGTAGTGATGATTTTAATCTTGTAGCAACAGAGCCCTGTTCCAAGAAGTCTAGCGCGATATAAAAAGTCTGCGTAGTTACGACAGGCTCTGGCATAACGTATGAATTATGATATGAAAACTCCATAAGCATGTGCTGAAGGGGTGTTGCCATAGATAAAAGGAAAGTTGACAATACAGAATGAAAAATCATCGTGTTTGTCACATAGTTTGGTCAATAGTTTTCCTTTATCATCGATCTCTAAGTGTAGGTTAAGATATATAGCTGACTTCACAGCGTCTGTATATTAAAGAATTAATAAAAAATGACAATATATATAAGTTTTCATGAATCGAAGATAATCGCGTATGTTTGGAATTGTATACGTGCCTTCGATTTTTGTATCTGATACTTTAAAATTGGAATTTAAAAAGAAGTTAATAATGAATTTATATGGTATAAGAAATAGAACAAGATGAAATAATAAAAAATAAAAGCTGCCTTACATGAAAAGGAACACATTGTCTTTTATAAGTCGGGTTTTGAATGTGCTGAATTTGTCACTGAGAAGAGATGACAGGCTTATCGAAAGCTTGTGTTATAATATTGAAAACAGGTAAGAATATGCTATCAAATTAACAATTACTCAGGTAGAGGAAATGCTGATTTACGTTGAAATATTTTATCTAAACACTGCGTAATTTTCACATTATTAATATACTTTTGTAATGTATTGTAATGTAATGTAATGTAATGTAAATATCTGTCTTATTGTAGGAACTATAAACACATATGACCCATAGTTTTAGTTAATGTATGCGGTTCTTATTTATCTTATTTTTTTTAATATTTCAGGTTTAGTTATTGGGACTGTTCTAGAGCACACCTTTAGAATAGGAACGATATATGAAGACTCTCCAGAAATTTTTGTGTCATTAGAAAAAAGAGGAATTTTTAAGCACGGTATGCATGCGTTATCCTTTGCAATAACGGGGGATTTTGAAGATGTTGATAATAAACCTAATTTATTTTTTATTGTCAACAAAACAGGAGTACTACATTTGATTTTCAACCATGACAATATTTCCACGTGTTTCGGTCTGTCGGATATTCTATTCCAGCCTTACGGTAAAGGGTTTAATATATTACCTGGAAAATTTAACGTTGGTTGGAACAATGAATCCATGACTATAGAATTTCAGCACTTGAATGACCTGGCCACCAATTCGCATATAGTTACGACAAGTTTATTTGAGGCCCACCAGGGATCATACGTGTTTGATGTCGAGGATGTATGGGTAGGATCGGAGGGATTTGTTGATTGGATGTTTTATACAGGTAAGGTGTTTTTTAAAATCATTTTTGGTTTTATCAGAAGATGTCTCTGAAAAAAAATATAAATTCGGTTTCTGAAAATGATGATGCTAAACCAAAACATAATTGTGTATTGTAAAAATGAATACAGCTAAACAAATCACACGCAGGAATATATTTTGAAGCTGCTTCTTTAATGCCTCATAATTCCCTCCTTATGTAAGGGGGTAGAGCTAGGGTAAGGGACATAACTCATGAAATCAGTGATATGTTTGTATTATATTCAATTTCACCAAAGCCTCTCAAGCTTTTGTTTTGAAACAGAATAAAATAAATCCAACCTAATTAGATGCTGTCATAAGATTGATGTAAAATGCTGAATACAAACGTTTGAATGATTTTAAGAGTTGCGTCCCTTACCCTAGGTCTACCTCCTTAAACACGACTCTTTGAGAGTATAAACTGATTGTTCACATCCATTTTACAACTTCCACTGCTTCATTTGTTACATCCGCGCATTTATTATCGCAATCAAACATGACTGATGACATATATATATATATATATATATATATATATATATATATATATATATATATATATATATATATATATATATATTATCGCAATCAAACATGACTGATGACATATATATATATATATATATATGTCACCAGTCATGTTTGATTGCGATAATAAATGCACGGATATATATTTATATATATATACTGGGCGTCGACAATGCAAATCAAAACAGCAACATGATAAAACAAACAAAATAACAATGACAATAATAATAATAATAAAGAAGAACAAGACAATATCAACAAAAGCGTTATTATTTGGAGGCTTACTTTATGCTTTGTGATGTAGTTACTTTCATTGAAATTAATTTGTATAAAAATCATAAGCCATTTTAAAAGCATGCATTTTCAAATCACTTTTGTGATGGCAACTGTGATGATTTGACGCTGTTCTTATCGATACTTGAACTAACAAACTTGACATCAACATTTTGTAAGTATTTAGCCCAAATGTTTCACATGAATTAAAATAAAAATATTTAACCATATTGCATTTTATCCTTTCTTAAAATAAAGATGGGGAAACAAGAGGCTCAAATACAGACAGCAAAACACTGTTGGTGCGGACATGCAAGCAGTATTCATTGTCTGGAAACGGTTTTCCTGTTTCACTGTTGGAGTATGTTGAAATAGAAACAAACTTCTATCCATCAGCAACGATTACTGCTACAGTTTTTGATAATCAGTTATCTGATGGAGCACTTGATATCAGCATTTACTTTTACGTCAATGAATATTGTGAGCTAGACATACAGTGTTATCATGACGAGTCTAAGTTGGACTCCGAGTTGAGTCATGAAAGTGAGTGCAACAAGAAGGCATTTAAGATTTCCATTTCCAGCAACTCTGATTTCATTGATATTTGCCAGGTTGTCAAGGTTCATGGAACAACTTTTATGTTATCAAAAGTATGCAACAACACGCGCAAGTCTGAAATCATTGATTTGAGATTTAGTTCAATGCAAACATTGCCTTCGTTGTGGACAGTAAGAGGAGTTGGTAAGTCAAGACCATTTTGGTAATTATTTTTAAAATTATTTATTTTTCAGTTTGAAAATTTCATAAAAGTCTTAATTTCGACATACAGTAAGATATATCGTAACCATTCTCTGAATAAACAACCAACCTGTCCACAGTTGGATTTTTGACAGTCTCATTGTATCAGCTTAGATGCATTTTAATCTGGATATACCGAACACCTGTCTATAGCAAATAAATTATAAATCCACAAGGGGTTCGATTAGGTAAGGACTGATAGGAACGTATCATACAATGAGAATTATACCCTTAGCGGAAGGCTAGACAGTGCTTTTTCGAACCTTTTACAATTCAAAATCATTTAATTTAGCTACCAGGATAAAGGTAATATTTCCTGAAATTTGAATTTTTATGTGAACCCGTTTTGAACCATTTCTCGGAATGATAAGTTAGTTTAAAGTTTTTCGAAGAGTTATGATATTTCAATGAGTAGACCAGATTATATTTTGGGAGCATCAGTCACAATGCAAATAAATGCTTACTTTTACCACCTTTCTTTTCCTTTCGGCAATTTATTGGATTATGAAAAAAAAAACCAACCAATCGTTCGCAAAATGGTATCCGATGGTCACCCTGGACACAACAGGAAGACCTAGACTTCACAGACGATATAGCTCTCATTTTGCATACTCATCACCAAATGCAAAAGAAGATCAACAAAATATCTGTAATATCAGATCAAACTTGATTGAGAAAAAAAATAAGAACAAAACAAAGGTTCTATGGACAAACACCCATCATACAAAACAAATTAAACCAGACCAACAACCTCTAGAGGATGTCACAAAATTCAAATATCTAGCCAGAGTGGAAAAGAAAGGTGGCACAGATTAGGATCTGAAAGCCAGAATTCAAAATACCAGGGCAGCTTTTCAACAACTAAACAGCATCTGGAGCTCCAGAGATCTGCAAAGACACACAAATCCGAAGATTTTTAACAGCGATGTTAAGGCAGTCTTCTTGTATGATGCGGAAACATGAAGGACCATTGTCGCTACAGTTAAATGAGTGCAAACATTAATAAGTACCTATTTGAGACGCATCGTCTATATCTTTTGACCAAATGCAATCAGCAACGCAGAGTTATGGCAAAGAAAACAAAAATAAAAACAGAAACAAACTGTAGAGACGCTGGATGTGATTTGAGGAAACGCTCAGGAAACCACCAACCAACACCACACGATAGGCCATTACGTTGAACCCCCATGGAAAAATGAAACGAGGTAGACCATGTAACAACTGGTTAAAAAATTTGGAGGTAGACATGAGAATACTAGGAAAATACTGGATTGAACTGGAAAGAACTGTCCAGGACAGGATGAATTTGAGACAGCTTGTAGTCTACCTATGTCCCAGGAAGGGTAAAAGGCAAAAGTGGAGATTTACTTTTTTGAGGAAAAAATGCATTTATTTAATACATATGTTTTATAAGGTATGCATGATCTTGATCTTTGACATAGTGACCCCTAAATCAATTGGTGTCTTTTAATCTGTTATGTCCTCACTTATGTAAGATTTGGTTGAGTAAACACAAACGTTTACTGAAAATAATCTCCGGCCAGATGGACAGGTGATCGGTATGTAGAGGAATACTCACGTGGGTTATTTTCCCGATACAGAAAAAATCTATTTCTTCTCATTACTACAGTGGAATAGAAATACGCAACTATTTTTTAAATATTAAAGTATATGAAATAATTTGTCTTTCAGAGAAAGAGAGTAATTTGATAGTAGCGGATGTCTTTAAAAACTCAACAACTAAATCACATACAGTTGTGGACTCAACGATCGAGGCAACTGTTAACCTGCTAACTGGTAAATACGACCAACGATTATCGGTTCCGAACAAAACTTATTTTAATAAATCGTCAACGGGTTCGTTCTCATCTTTATCGCACATTATTTAATTTTTTGGATACAAAAAAAAAAAAAAAAAAAAAAGCCACCATTCGCGGCTTAAAAATTTTAAAAAATCTTTTCTTATTGCAATTTTATGTTTCAAATCATTGAATTGTTCGGAACCATAAAAAGTTGTGTACAATTTTGGTTATTTCATGCCTGCTTTTTACTTTCTTTGTAAGAATTAAGCAAAATTGGAAAAAAAAATATGATATTTGCGTGTCGAAAACCCACCAATCTGACAATCGTCCCTTGTAATGTCCATTTGTAGTTGATCTAAATACAATTATAACTCGTTTTACAATAGGATATTGAAATTCTGGTTCTAATTCCCAGGTTTCGCTGTCTGATCTTCCGGTGCAAATACGAAAGGTAAAATACTGGGACTGTAGAACAGTCGTCCCAAGTCTATTTAAACCTACAAAATTAATGTAAGACGACACGGACGCTAAATAACATATTAGTACGTGGGCTGGGATAACCCCCGTGCACCCCCCACAGATCAACCAAAATATGATTTTCAGGTACCCTTGTACCTCCCATTTACGAATCGTTTTGTCGCCAAAAAATAAACGGAAGCATTTTTGTATTTTTTGGCTACTTTTTATACCTCGTTGAACCAAAAATCTCTTTTTTTAAGTTTTTTTTTTTGTTATACAAACGTCTTTTTTCTACAGAACGTAGTAAACTGACATATGTATATATCATCATATAGCCCAATGTCTCAGCTTTACAATATTACCAAGAAAGTTGCAGTAACACTTAGGGTTTTGCGGTAAAATGCGAAAAATGTACCCCTACCCCGCCGACAAATCGCTAAATTTTTCAATGTCAAAACACCTAGAGTATTAATGCTTCAGTTATAAATGGCTTATTTGGTATTTTCTATTTAGTATTATCACAATTTTTACTTCTGGGGTTCTTTTGATGAATTTTAGTGATTTTCATAGTCAGAATTCATAAAAAATGCGAAAAATGGGATTTTCGATTTTTCGGTCAAAAGTCACATAAATTCGACTCTACAAGTTACTGCTCAACTAAAACGTCTCAAATTTGGTATCCTTCGATAGATAATTTAATTTGCTACATAAATAAACCACGAATTTTTCAAGAATGGATTTTCCAAAAATGTTAAAAATATTACCCCTACCCCTAGAAAACTGGTCGCAGTATCAAACAGAATTCTCATTCACAGCATACTGACACTGTAAAACTTATATTATAGGTATTCATGATTAACATAATGATGTACCCAATATATCTGATCAATTCAGGCGCTTAGATTTTCTTTTTGGGGTAATAACTACTATAAAATCGTAAAAAGGGGAATTTTCAGAATTTCAGAATTTCTTCTATATCACCAGTTATTTTCCTTTTTGCAGAATACCGTAGTTCAATGAAGCTTTTGTGTGCTACATTAATATAATGTCTTAGCTTCCAAATGACCTCAAATAATAAATATTTGAACTTTTCCAAGTCAAGTTAGATGAAAAATTGCCACCCCTACCTATGAATAAAAATGCATAAACATGAACCCAAATGTTAATAATTAATATATAAACGGTGTACAATAGACATGTTGGGTACTATTGTTTTAATTAGCGATGTATTCAACACATTATCTCATTTTAGGGACGTATTTTTCAGTTTTAATGTGATAATAATGAGTTTTTTCATAAAAAGGGGAATTTTCAGAATTTCATATTTTGTTCAATTTCAACTATAATTGGCAATTTTTTTTCACATACCGTACTTCAAACAAGCTTTTGTATATTCAAATACAATTATAAAGTGTCTTAGCTTTTTAAAGAGTATAAGTAATACATATTTGAACTTTTTCAAGTGGAAAATTGCCACCCCTACCCATGATAAAAATGCCTCAACATGAACTAAAATGTTAATTTTTGGCATATAAACGGTGCACAATAGACATTTTGGGTGCTATTGTTTTAATTATCGATGTATTCAACTTTTATTTTCATTTCAGGGGCGTATTTTTTAGTTTCAATGTGACAATAATGAGTTTTTCATAATAAGGGGAATTTTCAGAATTTCATATTTCCTTCCATTTCACCTATAATTGACATTTTTTTTCAAGTACCCTACTTCAAATAAGCTTTTGTATATTCAAATACAATTATGTATAGTGTCTTAGCTTTGTAATAAGCTCAAGTAATAACTATTTGAACATTTCCAAGTGCAATTATGTGAAAAATTGCCACCCCATCCATCAAAAGAATAACTAAATATGAACCAAAATGTTAATTTTTAGCACATAATCGATGTTGAGTACTATTGTTTTAATTATCAATGTATTAACATTTCTTTTCATTTCAGGCGAGTTTTTTTTCAGTTTTAAGCTGACAGTAATGAGTTTTTCATAAAATTGGGAATTTTTTGGATTTTAATATTTTCTTCCATTTTTCCTGTAATGGGCAATGTTTTTCAAGTACCCTTCTTCAAACAAACTTTTGTATATTCAAAGACATTTATGTATCATCTTACCTTTCTAACGAGCCAAGGCAACGTGCAATTAAACGTATTCCAGGCCATTTGGGCGAAAGTATGGTACCCCTACCCACTAAAATCTGCCCCAATGTGAAAGAAAATGATCGTTTATAGCATACACAAACTGTACGCAATGTCTGTCTGGCATTTATCATGGAGATCTTCTTGTATCAATCATATTGTCAAGCAAAATTAAGCTTTTATTGTCTTGTAGACCACAAAATATTATAAAAAAGGAAATTAAAAATGAAACAGATTATCACGCATTTTAGCACGTAAATTGTATATTTTTTTCTTTAAAATATCAGTTTTTACATGATTTGGTTTTGTTTGCTATCATTATTTTTATACATATAAGGTTTCAAAGAAGCAACTACGATAAATGAGTGGCATACATGTATCCAACACCATTTAAAAAATGCAAATCTACCACATACGAATTCTGGGTTTTTCACAGACATTTTAGTGGCTATGGGGTACCATTCTTTCGCCTTTACGGCTTGGAATACGTTAAAATATGCGATACTTTGGCTCATTAGTTAGCTTAGTTGCTACATAGATGTGTTTGTATATGCAAAAGTTTGTTTGAAGTAAGGTACTTGAAAAAAAATGCCAATTACCGTTGAAATGGAAGAAAATATGAAAATCCGAAAATACCCCTTTTTATGAAAAACTCATTATTGTCATATTGAAACTGAAAAATACATGCCTGAAATGAGTAGGTATGTTGAATGCATCAATAATCAAAATACTAGAACACATGTCTATTGTACACCGTTTATAAGCCAAAAAATTAACATTTTAGTTCATGTTGAGGCATTTTTATCATGGGTAGGGGTGGCAATTTTCCACTTGAAAAAGTTCAAATATTTATTACTTGGGCTTTTTAAAAAATAATTGTATTTGAATATACAAAAGCTTGTTTGAAGTACGGTATGTGAAAGAAATTGCCAATTATAGGTAAAATTGAACAAAATATGAAATTCTGAAAATTCCCCTTTTTATAAAAAACTCATTATTATCACATTAAAACTGAAAAATACGCCCCTAAAATGAGATAATATGTTGAATACATCGCTAATTTAAACAACAGTACCCAATATGTCTATTGTACACCGTTTATATATTAATTATTAACATTTTAGTTAATGTTGAAGCATTTTTTATCATAGGTAGGGGTGACAATTTTCCACCTAACTTGACTTGGGAAAGTTCAAATATTTATTATTTGAGCTCATTTGTAAGCTAAGACATTATTATTGAACCGAACCGTATTACACAATAGCTTGTTTAAACACGGTATTCTGAAAAAAAAAAAGACAATATATCGGGTGATATTGTAGAAAATTCTTAAATTCTGAAAATTTCCATTTTTCAGATTGTATAGTAATGTCACCCCAAAAGGAAAATCTAAGCGCTTGAATTGATCAGATATGTTAGGTACATCATTATCTTAACTATGAATGACTAAAATATGAGTTCTACAATGTCAGTATGTCGTGAATGAGAATTTTGTTTGATACTGAGACCAGTTTTCTAGGGGTAGGGGTAATACTTACTGAAGCATTAATACTCTAGGTGTTTTGGCATTGGAAAATATGTCAATATAAGCGATTTTTCGGCGGGGTAGGGGTACATTTTTTGCATTTTACCGCAAAACCCTAAGTGTTACCGCAACTTTCCTGGTACTATTGTAAAGCTGAGATATTGGGCTATACATGTATTTGTTTAGTTTATTTACACATGCTATACCAAGAAGGCTAAGACTCTCAAACAATTGAGTCACAAAAATCTTGGCTTTTTGATCAGAGGGGTACAAATATAGGCTTATACTGAAAAAGAATCCGAGAATATTCTTTAGCCACAAATTGATTCGGTAATGGGAGGTATAAAGGTACCTAAAAACCATGAATTTGATGAAGGGGGGGGGGGGTGCACGGTGGACTCTCCCAGGCCATGGACTATATTTATAAGTCTTCCTATAATAAAGCTTTATTTTATTGCAGAATACACATGCCTGATATTAAATAACGTGAATATCTTACCTGTGTGAAATGATTTTGCATACATTTATGACTTTTTTTTCATAATTGAATAAATTTTTTCCCTTAATTTTTAGGAGCACAGACGTGTTGTAAATGCCCCTTGAATGCAACTAAAATCGAAGAGATTATTAATGAGATCAAAGTCAACAGAAGAAACACATCTAGATATTTCAGGAGACTTAATTGTGCATCGGATTCCAGGAAATCGTCCAAAGCAATAGGTCTGGTGGCAGCGACATTTCTTAGTAGTGTTGTGATTATAGTCTTTGTTATGGACATCTCAAATATCCAATTAATCATCAGAAGAATTCAGCAAATAATTTCATAATTTTTTGGTTAAATCTTATTGGTTTCAATGATGATAACTGAAATTGTATTCGGTCTGATGTCATTTTTTGTTGTTTCTATAATGCTTTAAGTGATATGTTGTTATCCATACGGAAATGTATAGAAACAGTTCCTT
Source organism: Perna viridis (assembly GCA_037379345.1). Lineage (NCBI taxonomy): Eukaryota > Metazoa > Mollusca > Bivalvia > Mytilida > Mytilidae > Perna > Perna viridis. Next base: position 35,198,232 of record CM074514.1, on the reverse strand, counting down.
CAATCGTTGGTAGGCGATACTCAAATTCCAGCCGGTAGTACAGTATAACATGTTTGATACTATCGCTTTTAAGACCGGATTATCCTGAGTTGCTGTGGTAAACCTTTACAGTTCTCAGCCAAAACTGCAATTTTGCAGTATTCCAGATTGCAAAATACCTAAAACACTGATGCTTCATTCCTTGTATTGCACATAGTAGAACCCCTCGGTGTTGGACTTGGCTTTCTATTTCGATAGTTCAGATTTAGTAGTTCTTGAATGTAATTGATTTTCTAATTAAGATTTACCAATGTATTTGATTCTAATACTGCTGATACACATATGCATATTTATAAAATTTTCAATATGTATGATTGGTAGTTTTGGATTTATTTCCCTTAATACTATTTGTGCTAGTTCCCGAGACAAACTTTTTCAAAATAAATATTCACTTCATATCCATCTAAATAAGAAAATTTAATTTTTGTCAACATTCGCTTGCTTTTTTACCCCAAAAACAATGAACATTGTCTAGAAAATTTTCTAAATAAGAAAATGTAATTTTTGTCAACGTTCGCTTGCTTTTTTAAGCCAAAACAATGAACACTGTCTGGAAACATTTTCGGCGTCAGTAATTACAATATAGCGCACGAATCATTTGAAGGTAATTTCGTTTTAAAAGAAAGAAACAACAAATGCTGACACACACTCTGACAATGTTAAGTGTAATATTTATCCTCTTAAGATGTATTTTACTGGGTAGATTTTATAAACCGCACAAGTATTTTCCCCAAGTTTTTATGTTTACATGCCAAAAATATTTTAAATCGTGTTTTTTTATTCAGTTTGACTTTAGACATGCTTTTACGAATATACAAAAAAAATTAATTAATTAATAAATACAAAGGAGAAGAAACAGACCCTTTAAAAACAACAACCAGCATATGTAAAAGAAACAATACGTAAACAAATAGTTCAGAACCAATAACCGAACCCACTACCCTAATAACTAAACATTAACGGTGATAGGAAATGTGAAGTTGATTTAAAAGTTACATTACTCAAGCAGTTATTTCATAAAATATTCATTTTGTTTAATTAATTACCAAAAAAGGGCATATCGGGAGGTTGCAACACTGCAGCGGCGGAACTACATGTGGACATTGCAAATCGTTGCTTGAAATTGAACTTGATGTTTGATGTTTCGTGAAAAACAAATAACGAAATAAGCAAGCTGTACATACACTTAGGAATGAAAGACTTAATCTTTTTCCGCTAACAATCAGACAGAAAGTGACTTGTATACATATACTAACTTAGTAAAGAGATCTTTTCATCTATTTCCGTACAGGAAAAGAGGGAAGGCTAAATTGTACGCCACTGCACTAATGCATATATGTATTCATACATGTTCAAATTCAGTATCATTGACGAAAATAGCTGAGAAATATTCAAATACAATGTAATTTTGTCACAAAAACGATGCATAAGAATCCAGAGATATTTCAATTGGAAATGACAAACTTCTGATCGAATCAACAGCGTTTGAACTAGCGTTGCTAAACCTAAACATTGTTATTTTTTGTATACACTATTTTATTTTTTTAAATTTTTTCTATAATAAGATTGACTGTTATTGTAAGAGGGAACAAAAGGAGTTGAAAATTATATCTAACTTAACTTGTAAAAACACACGTGAAAATCATTGCATGCATTCAAACTGAACCCAAATAAATGAAAAGAGATAAATTTAACATTGAATAAAAATTCCAAAAAAGGTATACACATGTACCGATATTATCGAAAGAACAACGAATAGTCAAATCATAAAAGAAGCCATGACGCATCTTTAATTTCCTTTATCGCACTTAATTGTCTAATGGGTGTTTCAAGAAGAAATAGTTGGAAACTTGAAGCTGCATTGATTCAGGTATCATCTTGTAAGCGGTACCTATAAAACACACACAAACACATCACAAGAAAATAAAAACAAACCTACCCACCCAAATCCCCTAACAAAAAAACCCCAGATTTATCGAAATGAAAGGTAATCGTTAAGGAGGAAGACCTAGAGTTAGGGACGTAACTCTTAAAATCATTGATATGCTTGTATCATATTCAATTTCCCCAAAGCCTATCAATCTTTCATTTGAAACAGAATGAAATCAGTGCAAGTTACTTTGATGCTTACATAAGATTGATGTAAAATGCTCAATACAAATGCTCCAATGATTTGTAAGAGTTGTGTCCCTTACCCTGGGTCTACCTCCTTAAACAATACATTTCACTGCAATCCTTTTAAAATGAAATATAACCTTGCCAAACAACCCCCCCCAAAAAAAAGGGATAACAAATATTAATGATTATAATAAGACGTTAAGAGGGCAGACCAAAGTCAAACGAACCAACGGGCTAACGGACGGATTAGGACTAGCATGGAAACCACAATGAACAAAGCTAGACATATTCTCTACAATATGATTTATTTACCTTAAAAATGTATAAAAAAAAAACACAGAGAGTCAACATGATTTCTCCTCAATATTGTCCTTTCAACATAGAACATTCTTAAAACTGAATTTTACAATACTGTATATTACTATAATCATAAGTGTTCGAAACCAACTTTCTCATTTTTCTAGCTTTATACTTAAATATACCAAATCATGTGCTTATATTTGTAGTTCAATGAGAAATTGGAGGACAAATACGTTACGTCATATATTAAAAAGAAATTGTGTTCACTAAAATAAACAGGAAAGTGTTCTAGGAAATGTTGTTATTTTGGTTTCAATATACTACAGTAGATATGTACTTGAGATAATGTAGTTATAATGATTAGAAATGCGAATGACAAGATGAGTACATGGTAAGATATTTATTTTACTTATTCAATTGTAAGCTCATTTGGTCCACAAATCGTAACAGAAGAAGAAAACTAAGGTTAAAGTTGGACGAGATCTATCCGACCTGAAAATTTCAAGTTGATGCAAAGACCTTTTTAAGAATAATTGCCCCATTTATGTCATGTGTAACATTTGTTTGTAGTTTTTTCTGTTCATAAATCTGTAGCCGTTAACTTAATATAATTAGCTGCATCATTATAAGAGTAAAAAACATCATACAAATTCGGATAGCTTTGTATGAAGTTTTGGTCCCTGATTTTTTTAAAAGACTTTTTGGTTTTTGTTTCTATATATTTTCGTGTCATTATTTTAAAATTATCGTCTCCTCTGTTACTTACGAACCAGTATGACAGTTTGTACACATGTTCCTTACGGTATCCCAATGTTTTCATCCATTTACAAACATGATCACTGTTGCTGAAACTGTAGAGGTCTCACAGCAGTATTTGTGCAAATATCACAAAAACCATGAGGTTTGACAAGTTCTATACGTAAAAGTGTTTAACTTAATCAATGGAAAATTGATCTCATAAGTAAAAGTTATAAAACTAGGAGTCTTCCATGTTTTAAGATATAAAGATGGACATTGGCCATGAATAATGTGTTTTTGTTTTTTATTGTATGGAGAAAACTTTGTTTTTTTTAAAACATAAATGCCATATTTTAAGTTATAATCATAAAGTATTTTAAGGAGGCAAGTAAGACAAAAAGCTCCAAACAGCGTCTGACGTTGAAAATTCACTCTAGAGGCTAAAGTCAGCCCTCTAAGAAAATGCAATCATCTGGCGAAGTCGGATAAATGCGAATGATTTTACGCGACGTTATCCGATTGTCAAAGGACGTTTGATTTGAATAATGTCAGAGAATTTCGAAAGGCCTGTCTGCAGCGGTTAGTAAAAGAGGAAACGAACGACTGCCGCTGCGTGAAGCTTGGAAGGACAAGTCAGCTAGAGAGGATAATAGTATTCTTACTTTCTTGAAATAAATTACAATAATATTTATAGTGATCATCATAATGAATATTTTATTTTTTTTTCAGCGACGACTTTTGACAAAAGTATTATAACATAACACTGTCAGTCCATGCGTCCATCCGTCTGCTTGCCCATATAAACCAAAGGAGTCGAGGAAATTGATGAATTTCTTCGTTATTTGCCCTCATCTCAATTTATCACCTCTCCAGTATAATATTCAATTGAGTACATAGTGGTACTTCATTTTTGTCTGTATCGCACTTTAGAAATTCTCAGTTTGTTTTATTAGATGATGCATGATCTAAGCGAAGGGGTTGACTATAGATGACATAAAGGAGAGTATTATGTTAGAACGTTGTTAGAACGTTAAACAAAATCTTTTACATCCTAACACATGTACTGCTTTATTGAATTTACATTTTGTTTTAACGAATTAGCTGTTTGTAGTTGTAATATTTGGTAATTTGCGACAGTCGAAAGGAAAACTACGCAGAAAAAAAATTGTTGTTTATCAAAATGACATTAGAACCATTTGCATTTCTTCAATTTGATAAGTTACATGTTCACAAAGTCGAGTTAAAAAAGCAAACATGGGGGCTGCCATTACTACTACGTCACCATCGCAAAAAAGAAAAGTGTTCAGGAGGTTAGTCGTATGACCGCAAAGTTTCAAAATCACAGTAACTCACAATTACCATTCACCGGACTGATTTGTCAAACGCGCGATTATAGTACTGTGGAAAGGTTCCGTGTCCGTCCTTGTAAGAGCAAAGTTTTTAAACATTTTAAACCATGAAGCTATATATGCAATCCTTACTTAGTGTAAACATAGACCTGTAATAAACTACAGGTCTATCAGGGAGTTAATATTAGTATTATATTAGTAATATAACGTTCCTGGTTCTATGGTGTAAAATACATAATATCTGTCCTCTATGACTTTAGAAACATTGATAAGTGCGTATTTAATTTATAAAATTTGAATCGTACCCATCTGAAATATTTAACGTCTAGAGTAAATTTTGAACGTCAGGCACTGCTTAAGAGCTTGGTTTGCAGGATTCAGACACCGGCAAAGGTTTCTACATCCATACACATTTTACCTTAATTATCTTTGCTTTATATACATTTATTTTTTGGTAGCAGTGAAATGCTTTCCACAATCTTTCTAATTATTCCTAGAAGTTGTGTATGTGTTCCTATTTTTTTTCTTAGATTGAAGATGACTCACCCCATACGACACTCATCATCCTAATATGACGACACAGCATAGCCTTGAGGAGGTTACGTATACATTTTTTCACTTGTAGATGCATTTTATTACCTTGGTCTTACTTTGTATGTCTTCTATTAGGAAAACAAACCACTCTCCCTATTTCTGACTCCGAATGCCCATTTCCAATTTCATTGCCGCTTCCACATTCACATTCAGCATCGCATACTACTTATTTATCAAGCATTTTACATTTTATATAATCGCTTAGTGTGTTACGTAAGCACAATGTTGGGATTTTATTTTGTTGGGATACGCATGCGTCACTAGATATGGTAGGATAAAACCAGTCTCTGCTTATTTTGGGTTTTTACTGGAAATTCACATATTATTTGCCAAACTGATGATAGGTTAACTTCCTAAAATGTGCAAGCACTAGTGTGTGAACTTTTTTAGATGCATTTAACTCTTATATTACTATATTGACGGAAAGTTTTACAAATGTAAATAATGGGTGATTACAATATGGACGCCGCCATGGACAATAACTATAGCCAAAGTGATGACTCTGGTCCACCCCCCACCCAGTCCAATTCATCTACAACTACCTCCATTTCTACTACTAATAATAAACGTTCTAGTCCTGATAGTCCCGATAATCTGCAGGCCACCATTCGACAAGAGTCTAGGCTAACTCGTAGACAGGTGATATGAGTGAGACCAGTACCGCCATTAAAGAACTTACAAACCCCCCAAAAAACCCCAGCTTCCAGAAAAAGTATATCTGAAAAAGTTTTAACCAGTACTGACGTATTAAATGCAATAACTCCTGTACTACCTGACAAATAAATGAAATCATCTCTGAAGATATTAAATCTGAAGTAGAAACTGTGTTCAGGACCAAACAAAACAATTGCATGACAAAATCAATGATCAACAAAAAAATATAGATGAACAAAAACAAAAACTACGTATACAGGCTATGAAAATCAACAAGCTTTAATTAGCATCATATAATCAGTCTCAGTCTGGCAAAGAACATGCAAATGATATTGACTTCCTGTACCAAAGAGTAGCTGTCCTTGAAAACCAACTTGTAATACAGCTGCAATGTTCACGCCGAACAAACGTCAGGTTTCATAATGTACCTGCCCCTGTCAACCATCATGGTGAAATTCAACATCCAGTAAACACTGACCAACTTGTTATAAATATATGTAAAAACAAACTGAACATTGATATTACAGTAAATGATATTAGTCGTTCCCATGTGATCGGAAAAGCACGCAATGGTAAATCACAAATAATAGTGAGGTTTATATCGTATAGAACTAGATACTTAGTGTTTATAAACAAAAAAGCTCTGAATGGTGACACCAATGGCACTTTCATCACAGAAAATCTTACTCAATTTAGAAATGAATTAGTACAATGACTGGCTGATTTAAAGTCAAAGAAACCGATCAGTGCTTACTGGATGGCGGACGGTCGGATTTTCGTTAAAACTACTGATGATCAACCAAAAAAGATCATCAATACCCATGATCATATTTCATAGATGGAAAAAAAGCTTAAAGAGCAACACTCAGATAAATAAACTTATTATTTAGACTTCGTGTCTAACTACATAAATGCTCAAATCTCAAAAACTTAGTTTTTCGTGTTTTGTCAATTGTAATTCATTCTTATAATATTTCTTATTTTTAATGTCTATGGATTAAATTATTTCTGTTGGTTTACCATCGACGGGATGTGTATCTGTTTATAAATATATGCAAATTTAAGGTCCGCTCTACTAACTGTCCAATAGACAGGTGAATTAACCGTTGTCAGTCTATATTTAGCCAGCCAGGTATTCTACAGTACTGTATTGATTGATACAGGTGACAGATACAATACAATTACCTGAAACAAATTGTGTGTATAGAAATGGGAGAAATACATGTACATGTAGAGTAAACTTTATGCGATAAATTTATTTTCGGCAACAAAGACATCTAATATGATTAGTAAAACAAACCATCGTTTTATGTCTTATTTGAGATTAAAAAAACTAGGGCACTTCAATGTTACAATATCATATGTCATGCTATACTAATATAATAGCGAAGAAGTTGAAAAATTGGAAAACAATTATTAAGCCGATCCACATAATGAACTAAAATCATAACTCAGCTATCAATTATTATTATTATTATTATTAATATTATTATTATTATTATTATTATTATTATCAATGTTACTATTATTAATATTATTACTATTATTATTATCCCCTCTTATTAATTCAATTAATTAGGTTAAAGAAAAAGTATATAAGATAATTTACATGTAGTGTAGTTGTTTTGTATTGTTTTGCTTGTGTTTAGATTTTGCTACCCACTGTTTCTATGTTTCGAAAAGTAACATGTATAAAATGTAGGCTGTGAACATTTCACATGATCACGAAAATTGCAACAATACCTTATTAATGTTTTTGCCCATAGTAACAACAGTTTGGAAGTAAAATATTTTACAGTAACTTACTACTTAAAAGCAAACATTTTTTTCTCTACAAAAATATTTATCAAACCCAAAAGTAAAATGATCAGTTCTCTTAACAGAAAAAACATGCCTTTGTACATATTTCTTTTCAATACTTTTACGTCTTTCTCTCCCTTCCTTATCTGACCTGTATGGTGTTGATGAAATAGCCTATTCACTGTTCGTTTACAATTCAGAAATATGGCGATCCCTGATCAACGTCACTACCTTTGAACTGAAAGGGGATGGGTAGTGACCTTGTGACCTACAGGATTGCCATAGGTCTGTTTCATTGTACAGTAAAAAAAGACCGCGGATACCTTCGTCAATACAGTTTTTTTAGAACTAATTAAAATTAACTTACATTGTAGAGTTTTTATTATAGCTCTGACTTTACTTCAGTCACGGTTCCCGAAAATTGACATCGTTTTCCTGCTGTTTGTACTCCACTTCATTTTAATTATTGGTAATGTGGAACAAAATCCAGGTCCGTCAACTGAAGCAAGTAGTTCTGACGATAAATGTATTGCTATATGTAATATAAATATTCGTAGTATCTGAAATAAACTTGAATTCCTAAATGACTTCTTTGAGAAGTTCGACGTATAAACGATTACTGAAACACATTTAAATCCAGCAATAAAAGACACTGATATCCAACTCGAGTCATTCAGTTCAAATATAGTACGTAAAGATAAGAACACGTTTGGGGGAGGTCTTCTCGTTTATGTTAAAGATCACGTGGGCATCGATCGTGCGCCCGAATTAGAAAATCAGTCTGATGAAACACTGTGGGTAAAAATCAGGACAAAAGGCCAGACATTACTTCTTTGCAAAACATATCGACCAGAATGGACGGACGATCTTTACTGGACACGGTTAAATCACTTATTAGGTATTGCAAGTCAAATATGTGATAATATTGTGGTTGTCGGAGACCTAAATTCAAAATGAATAATAATAAACTGCTTGACACTACCAATTTCTTCAATTTAAATTATGTAATAAGAAAGCCAACAAGGATAACTGCTTAGAGTAGGACTCTCCTAAATCCGATAATTTTAAACGACTCTCTCAAATGTATATACAAATGTACTCAGATGTACTAGAAATCCCCCGAGTAATAAGTGATCATGATGCACCTGTCGCTTTTCTTGAATGTCCTAAAACGGAATCAAAATCGTATAAACGTGAAATATGGGTCTATGACTGAACTGATACAGTGAAAGTTAAACTAGACGAAGTTGACCGGGAAACACTACTTCCTGACAGCATAGATGTTAATGGCGCATGTGACATTTTTACCATAATTTACAAATTGCCCGAGACTCCATAGCCACTAAATATGTAATTATTAGAAAAAACGATAAACCCTGGTTTAATAGTTAGCTAAGGCGAGAAATAAAGAAAAGAGACCGATTACGGAAACGCTCCCTCCTTACAAGCTGAACAAGCTACAATGATTTTGAAAGAGTAATCAAGGAAACCAAGGTTATAGCAGTAATCAAAAGAATGTAATCCAGGGACAAAGACCAGACATGGAAAACAGACATACACAACAAAGAACATAAAGGAGCTAACATCATACATACAAAGTAACAAAAGCATATGAGCAACTCGGACTACACTAAAAACTGGGAGCATGAACCAGATGCACCGGTAAGGTAAGCGTCCTCTGCTTTTCTAGAAACACCCGCCGAGTTGCTCATAAAAAAAGTCCAGGGAAGACGAAAGAAGACAGGAAAACTATGACACGTTTATCAAATTTTCATGGCGCAGATGGACACACCGTAACGATCCATACGCAGATGCTGAAGGGATGTTGTCGCAGATGAAAGGAAAGTTGACAATTCTGAATGAAAAGTCATCACGTTTGTCGTAAAGTTTGGTCAATAGTTTTCATTTACCATTGATTTCTAAGTATATGTCTCGATATTAGGCTGACTTCACAGTGTCTGTAATATCCTTCATCTCATGGTTAATTTGCTATCTGCAAATTTTAATTTCATAATTCCCCTCATCTATGTTGCATGCCTCTTTGTCTCATGGCCTCCTACATAATTGAACGGAAAGCGTATCAAAGTATGGTACTGTACACAAATATGACACCCACACTCTGTTAAAGGAAAAAAAAGCTTTTGTCAACCATATCAAATTTACTGGTGAAGGATGGGGTGTGAGGAATATAAAAATAGGACTTAATCGAAGCGGATTATGAAAGTTTAAATTGGCCCCAACAAAGTTATTTAGTATAACCTGTTCAAAAATAAGAAATATTCCTTATAATTTAATCTCTAATTGATGTCAGTCAAAATATCAATAATTGAGTCGTAATTAAGACGCTATATTGTTTTGGATCTTTATAATCGCAAAGTACGGTTCAATCGACTTAAATGACGTCATATTGACTAGATAGTTTCTACAACAACCAATCAATTAGAAAGCTTATTACAATCAAATTAAATTATAATGCACTTTATTCATACAACTTGACTAATTTGTTTCGTAGGGCCAAATTGTATATAGACTGAACATAACCCTATACATTTAGTTGAAAACTTAGATAAACAGGCAAAACTATAAAAAGTGTACCTTAATGAACAAGAATAATTTCATATTTTTTTTTCAACCAACCGAGAATTATAACTTATAAATAAATCATAAATAATGTAAAAAGTCTTGCCATATGTATGAAGACCAACTTCACATTTGTGTACATCGAATACTTTATCTTATGAAAAAAACACAATACAAAAGCCTCCTAAGTACTACAAAAACTGACGTAAATCACTATGCTTTCAGAAACTTAGATTATCTGTAATTGAAGGCAACCTTTCGAAATGCAGACAGATCATCAAAGATGGTGCTGATATCAATACTCAGTACACAAACGAAGATGTAAGAATATATTTTAAGCAATACAAATGACCAAATAATCAAAAAGAATTAATTTGATATAGCAGAATAGTATTTGATTCAGTTCTGTTTTTATACTTTTTCTCAGTATAAAAGTTTTCTTCAAGAATTACAAGCCGCGTATGAATAAGATAAGCACACGAGTTTGCTATGTTAGATGAGTTATTTACGGCTTGAGGTTTAAACGTTTGAAGTGGCGTTCTAAGATTTTAAAAATATTTTCGAATACAAGAGCAATTTACGCCCGCACAGAATATATCCCTTGCACGAGATGAAACCAGATTATCATTTATCCAAGTACAAATTGTTGTGCGAGTTTTTACAAATAAAAATGAAAATGTTGAAACCGTCCTTTGCATCTGTTTTCTTCACTAAATTAACATTGTATTGGTAACACTACAATCAAAGTAAATTGGTTTAATGACCAGTGTATCATCTTCTACATTAATTTGAATTAACAGCAAAATCAGAAATTATAAATTAAATTAAATTATCGATATTATAATCAGGAATATTGTATGTGGAACAAAATGTCAAGAACAATATCACGTATCAGGATAGATATACACTTTTCTCCAAAGCAGAAAGTCAATGGAACGATTCAGAAAAATAACTTCCGTCCTCGTAAAGAACGTTGTGTCGTGGCATCGTACATGTACTAGTATAATACATCTTTACCAATTAGGAGAGACATGCGCAATAGCAATTCCAAAATGCCATTAAGACTTTGAATCGGCTCATCAATATCTTAACCAAGCGGCAAAGAACGTTATATGCAAAATACGACATATGGTAAGATTGCTACGTTAGTGTGAGAAGACGCCAACAGTTGTTTGTCTAAAGAACAAAATGAATAAAGGAGAAAAAAGTTCTTATTCAATATGTACAAAAAATTATGTTTTGTTATCGTTTTAGGGAAACACGGCTCTTCACATTGCTGTAAAGTATAATAATAGGCAAATGATGTTAGAATTACTCCAGATGGGAGCTATTGTTAATGTAACTGGATTCAGGGTAGTATAAATAAACAAATAATAATAATAACAAAACACGTCAGGGAGTTTAAATTAGAAATAGCATATATATATGTATTCGCTACACTGCTCCATCGCATCAAATTGATACAGGGAAGATAACGTAAGCTTATGATTGTTCAATTCATCTATTTAGACCACAGCCATGGTAAAAAAGTGATAAACACTTTCGTGTATCCCATAGGCTGTACTCACTCGGGGTAAAACAATGCATCATAAATGGCCAGCTCGGGTAAAACACAGGTAAAATGGAGTTTCTGTGATATAAATTATATAGAATGCATTTATTTACGTTTCACCAACATTTAATTATTAGACTAAAACAACATCAATTAAGGTTAGGGATTATGGGGTCCTCAAAAGGGTTTGATAGTTTAAATTTACACCTGTATTTACCTTTTTTAATGAAGTAAAATACATTTTCTCGATTTTGTGTTTGTTTGATCACAGTTATGTTGTTATTTTTTGTTTTCTTTCTTACTTTCCTTTTTTTTTATATTGAAAGAAGACACACACACACATATATATATATATATATATATATCTGGTATATATCTGTCAATAAAAATCCAACACATCAGATTTTCACGATATATTTATGTATTCACATCACTAGCGCTTTCATGGCTACTGTCAATCTTCAGGTGACATTACATAACGACAACGTAGTTAATGGTAACGTTATACATATAGTGACGTTATAATAGTATAAGGGGAGTTAAATATTAACGTCAAAAATGTTAAAATAAAAGAAAGAAATAAGAGGACATGAAAAATGTTAACGTCCATTCAATTTCGATTTAAATTTACAAGTAAAATCATTTCTTTGGTTTCACGTAAATCTTTATCATTGTCTCTCAATTTGTAAATTGGAAAAAATTTAAATCGTCCATCGCCGCATTTATCTAAATGCTCACTGACGGGACAAAATCTGTAATTTGGATCTCGGACCTGTTGTCGATGGACTCTCGTTCGATTAATGACCCTGTCGCCTGTTTGACCAAGATATATTTCTTCACATTTGCTACATTTTATGTAATAAATTAAATTTGCAGTTTTACAGTTCATGTCCGCGTTTGCGTAAATAGTGGTTCCATCCCTTGTAGTGATCGAGTGTCCTTCGTGTATGTAGTCGCAAGTGTTGCAACATTTGTCTTTGCATTTCGATACAGTGAAGCGTGTTTCGGCAGGGTCGAAACGGGCACTTGTAAGTATTCGTTTAAGGTTTTTCGGTTGACGTTTGCTTTGTATTATTGTTTCTTTTTTGATATGGACTTTTAGCGATTCGCTTTGTGCTATAATTGATAAGTTTGCTTTTGCTATTTCAAAAAAATATTCGCATTACATGGGTTGTGGGTTATTAGAAAGGGTATTACGGAGTTGTCTGGTTAATTTCTAGCGTTGACTGTTAGAAGTTCGTTTCTTGGAATTCCCTTTGCGCGTTCGATTCCATGTTTAATTAATTGTTTGTGATATTTAAGTAAGAATATTTCTAATTCCTTTAAGCGTTCATTTCTAGTATTTTCCTCGCTTATCACAGTACATATTTTACGCGTGAGACAGTACGGGATGTTTCTCCTTGTGTGGGATGGATGACACGATTTGAAACTTAAATATTAATGCGTGTCTGTACTCTTGTAAAAAATGTCGGTTGAAATATCTCCATTGTTTTTCAGTACTAAAACGTCTAGGAACGGCAATTTGTCTGCACTCAATTCTCTTGTGAATTTGATATTATTGTGCAAATTGTTCAGGATGTCCGTGAATTTATCTAAGTTTTCAGTAGATTTATTCCAGATTATAAAGCAGTCATCCAAAAACCGCTTCCATGACGTTTCTATTTCATTAGCAAATTCCATTCCGAATTCGTTTTCCACTTGTTGGTACATTTTTTGTTCAAGGAACCCCATTAATAGTGTTGCGTAAGTGGGCGCGAATTTTGTCTCCATAGCTGTACCACGAATTTGTAAATAATGTTTTCCATCGAAACAGACGGAGTTATTCTCCAAAATAAAACTTACTGGGGTCTATTTGTGTATAGGCTGGTAACGTCGAAGCTAACCATTATTGCCTCTTCCTTGACTGCTCTAGGTAGATGAGATAAAAAGTCCACATCATCCCGTATATAACTCGGTACAAACGAACAAAGTGGTTTCAACAGCATATCCAGTAATTGACTCAGACGATGTGTAGGACAAGACGGTCCAGCTATAAGTGGACTAAGTATCAACTCGGGTGGAGCTTCCAAAACTACATATTCACTGCTTTGGTCCTTTACAGCTTCTTGTAAAATACCGGATTTGTGAATTTTTGGAAGTCCGTAATGCTTGTATGATATTCGAAATTGGTCAGATAATCACGCTTTTTTTCTGTGAAACATTCTGAATATCTGTTGAGTAAACGGTTTAATTGTAACATAATTCGTTTGTCAATATTTTCTGGAATCTCTGAATAAAATGTCGCTTCATTCAATTGTTTGTAGGCAAGCGGGCTATAATATTCAGTATCCATTATAACTATTGCCCCCCCTTATCAGCTTCTTTAATAATGATTGTTTTATCCGATTGAAGTCTTTTAAGAGCATCAAGTTCGGCCTTCGATAAGTTCTTCCGTACACCTTCTTTCGGTGTTAATGGAAATGAGGACAATTTATCAATGTATTCATCCAAATGAGTATCGCGGTTTTTCTTCGGAGTAAATGGCGATTTATTCCGGAGAATAGAACCATCATCTTCCATTTCTTTATCGGAAAAATATTCGACTATTCGAAGTTTTCTACAAAAGGCTTTAACGTCTTTTTGTAATTCTTCATGATTAGCAGATGAGGGAGTCGGGGTAAATTTTATTCCGTTTAGCAATAATTTAATTTCTTTTGTATCTAATTGTCGTTTTGATAAATTGATTATTTTCGGATCAATTATATTTCCTTCGGAATTGTTTCAATTTCCGTTTTGGGATTTCTCTCCCTCTCGGGGGTTTGTTGGCCCGACATTAAAAAATAAATCCTTCGTTGTGGTTGTGGGCCATTGTTTCTATACCTTTTTGGAGGGTTCACTTTTGCTTTGCCGGTTTTTACTATGTCCGACCACCGAGGTTTGTTCCATCTTTGTCCACTTCTTGATCTTGTGCGACTATTTTTCCTACTTGTAGATGACGATTTAGACCTATTGCCCTTGTTGTTCGTTTGGTAGGGTCGTCGTCTCGTTGGTGAGGCCGGACGATTTGGTTTTGGTTTTTGGTTACCAAATTTCTTGTTTTTGTTACGGTCTTGGCTGTTTTTCGTGTTTTGTCTATTGCTGTATTTTGGCCTAGACTTATTTTGTTGTTTTGGTTTCCTTTTACTTGTTTTATTGTTAATAACATCCTTACGGTAATTCTTGGCATAATCTTCTAGAAAAGTTTGTTTTTCCATCCAAATCTTTTCACTTTTTTCTTCTTGCCGTGAAATATCTTTAATCCATATTTCACCTAATTTATCCGCAAGTGTACCATTTGCGATTTTAATTATCTCATCATTAATTTCTCGGTCCGCTTCTTCGTATTTTGCTTTGTATCGATGTTGTTTGTTCTGAATGATGGAAATATCCGTTTGGTATTTTTGCAATGCTAAGTCCCATCGCAAATGCATTTCCTCAATCGGTTCACCGGGTATTTCAGTAATGATGTACTTGCGTGGAAAATTTGGTGCTTCTAATCCAACCCAATTTGAATATATTTCATAATATTTTCCGGATTTAAAACAGTTCCAATAATGTTCTTTCCTTCTGTTCAACAATTTCCTCCATTTCTAAATTATTTGTTTCCTTTTACAATATGCTTTCTTTTCAAAGTTAGCGTCGTTCATCCATGATGGTATTCCTGGATCATCCAAAGGTTGTCTAGAGATTTCCCTTGTCTCTAAAATCTTCTTTAGTTCCATAAATATACTATTCGGATCCCGCGGAGAATTTCCATTTTAAGAAAGAATATCCGTCATTTTCTTTAGTTCTCCAATAATAGAGGTTCCGATTTGATATCCATCCGATGAAATTTTTTCTATGTTCCGTAGGACTAATATGGTGTTTTCTTGCATCACAACCAATCTTGAAAGTTTTGCAGAAATCTCCTCTAAATGCATCTCAGATTCTGGTGTTGTCTTTGTCCGTGCTCTTCCGGCCATGTTGGCGTGTATACAATAATTTAATATGTGACGAAATGATAATTTGTATACAAATTGCACAAAGAGGAAAACACTAGAAATGAACGCTTAAAGGAATTAGACATATTCCTACTTAAACAGAAATATCACAAACAATTAATTAAACATGGAATCGAACGCGCAAAGGGAATTCCAAGAAACGAACTTCTAACAGTCAACGCTAGAAATGAACCAGACAACTCCGTAATACCCATTGTAATAACCCACAACCCATGTAATGCGAATATTTTTGAAATAGCAAGAGCAAATGTACCAATTATACCACAAAGCGAATCGCTAAAAGTCCATTTCAAAAAAGAAAAAAATAATACAAAGCAAACGTCAACCGAAAAACCTTAAACGAATACTTACAAGTGCCCGTTTCGACCCTGCCGAAAAACGCTTCACTGTATCGAAATGCAAAGACAAATGTTGCAACACTTGCGACTACATACACGAAGGACACTCGATCACTACAAGGGATGGAACCACTATTTACGCAAACGAGGACATGAACTGTAAAACTGCAAATTTAATTTATTACATAAAATGTAGCAAATGTGAAGAAATATATCTTGGTCAAACAGGCGACAGGGTCATTGATCGAACGAGTGTCCATCGACAACAGGTCCGAGATCCAAATTACAGATTTTGTCCCGTCAGTGAGCATTTAGATAAATGCAGCGATGGACGATTTAAATTTTTTCCATTTTACAAACTGAGAGACAATGATAAAGATTTACGTGAAACCAAAGAAATGATGTTTATTCGTAAATTTAAATCGAAATTGAATGGACGTTAACATTTTTCATGTCCTCTTATTTCTTTCTTTTATTTTAACATTTTTGACGTTAATATTTAACTCCCCTTATACTATTAAAACGTCACTATATGTATAACGTTACCATTAACTCCGTTGTCGTTATGTAATGTCACTTGAAGATTGGCAGCAGTGAATACATAAATATATCTTGAAAATCTGATCGTGATGGATTTTTATTGACAGATATATTATAATTATTTTATTACAAAAATTACGCAGTTATTGCATACACATGTAACATATGATAAAAACAATGCAAAATTTACAAAATATAAAGCACTTTCAGTCAGATATTGTAAGCCTAGCACAAAGTTAATTTCAAACAATTTATCACTTCCATACGTATACAAAAGGATGCTCGATCTGCATAATCTTGAGCTGTCATCTGTTGGTTGAGGAATAAGTCTTTGAGGATAGCAAGTCTGTTGTCAATGTTCTGGTATTTCTTCTGCTTTAGTTTTCTTGTTGCGCCTGCTTCTATTTGCATCTGGTTGGCCACTGTGTTTGGTTGTGTCTTTGGAGCAGCTCTATCAATTGGTAATTGTTCGGATGGGCGTGTCTAATCAGTTTCTTCAGCTTGATGTGCCATCCTTTTTAGTGGTTGCTAGTGCGTGGTCCTTCGGTTGAGAAATGATTATATTGGTTTCCGTCTTGTCCATCGATCCAGTATTCAGTTACATAGTCGGCGAAAAGAGCTGTGTCGATGTCGATGTATTCTGCGTCTTCTAATTCGCTGAACCAAACATCCTCTACTAGGTCTGTTGAGATAAGTGGAAGTACGGCTGCTCGACCCACCAAAAGTCGTAGGACGTCGTTCTCGTATATAGTTGGTATTGGTGTGGTTTCCTTGGTACATCTCTGTTTCATCTAGGTTACAGACCACCAATTCAACCAATGAGCATTTGGAACGTACGCAAAAATAGTCCTACGCAGAAATTATCCCTGTTCCTCATAGTGCTGTGTTAAAAAATTTAAACAGTTTCTGAAAGGAAACACATTTCTGTACATTTTATAGGTGCATTTTGCTTCTTGTGATGTGAAGCCTAATCTCCATAATGATTTCTAAATATACCCCTCTCTTGTGAAAACACTGGGATTTCCCATGCTATTTATAGACACTTCACTTCCGGTGACCAGTACTGCACTGCAAGTCTGCTAACCCCACATGCCATTCTGAGGATTGTGAGCTGACATATGTAGAGTCATGCTGATATATAGTCCTCTGCAGGTTAAAGTTAAGGTAAAGTCCAGAGAAGCCATTGAATATTGTGAAATTAGCATAGAAGCCTATGGGAAGTGGAATTAGTGGTTTTTAGCCTCTAACTGAGTACTGTCTCGGCCTGTACTTTTGCTGTGATCGGTGCATGTGAGTGTGGAGTCCCAAGTTTGGTTATGTTGTCCAAATGAGCATTTGCTGTCGCTGTGCGAAATGGAACAACACATTACCAATATCTTCTGTCCCCTCTAGCTGGCTAAACCATGTACTGATAGCCATTAAACTCAAGTCTGACTCTGCCGAACTTATTTGGTACAAAGTTCACTTCAAGCATTGTATTTGTCATCGCTTTCACTTTTTAATGAACCCAAAGTGACAGATATTGTCTTATAAGATATCAATGAGATCTGCTAAATTTCATGTGTGATAAGAACAATGCTAGCTGACCTTTTAGCTACAATTGAATACAATTTTTGAAAATTATTCCAATTAGATACATGTAAATAATTTTTTAAATATATAATGACACAAACTAAAGTCCACCCATTATGAAAATTGAAACAAATGGATTAATAACTTGTAATTTATAGTAACCAGGTGTATATATTTGATGACTACTTTAAATAATTTTAATAAAATTATATTGTCTTAACAAATTTTACTTAGTTTGTTTTAAAGATGTTTTAAATACCTTAAAAAGATAGAAATATAAAATATTTATTGCCTTAAAATGCTACTTTTTTTGGAAAAAAAAATAGTGAAAATTATTATACTATTGTTATATTATTGTGTATCTTGTCAATGAAATCATTTAAAAATATCAACCAAAAATTGGAAAAGGTAAAATACAGGTAAATTTTAACCCTTTTCAGGACCACATCATCCCTAACCTTAATTGATATTGTTTTAGTCTAATACTTAAATGGAGAAACGTGAACACACCATAGAATGTTCTGTAGAATTCAAAAAAGGGAGATAACTGTGTAATTGACATTAAATATAGTATAAACCATTGAATTTTCAATGCGAATTATCTCCTGAGAGCAGACAGATTGTAATAAATGATTATACATTCCTTCATATATACCTATAAAGCAACTTAATATCAAAAATAAAATATGTATCCTTTTTTGAGGTGTATCACATTTTACAGAATTTGCATGATTGTTACAAAGACTGATACTTAATTTACTACTTAATTTTATGATGTTCTTTCCAAAAATTGAAAACAATTATTTTATATTAAATAACAAATTTCAAAAGAAAGAAAAAATATACATATGACAAATAAGAAAAACATCATATAATATCAACAAACATTTTGAGCGCACAAATACTGACAACGTATCAAACGACCATTAGTGCCATTATGAATTTACATGTTTAAGTGTATTGGGATACCATTTAAAATGGCTCTGTATATGTGGATGTGGTTAAAATATCTAATTATTAATTCCCAATTATTCGTTCAATTACCTCATAATAGTAGAACAATTTATATATGCGAACTACGTAGGATCCTTTTGGCTTATTCGTACATTTTTATACGTTTCAGGGACAAACGCCCCTTCATCTAGCTGCTGCTGATAACAACGTCGACAATTTAAAATGCTTGCAAAAATATTGTTCGGATGTAGATATAGCCGATTTTTTGGTAAGTAGACAAAAACCTTCATCTGTTAAAATAACTTTAGTTTCTATTACAAACATCAATGAAAAGACACCCAAGAGACAAAAAAAAAAACAATAAAAAAATGGAAGATAAAAATGAGAAACAAAATAACAAAGTGAAACGTAAAACAAAACAAAAATAGGCGAGTCAATTACAAAATAGTTTTACAGAATTAATATCATCTTAATATCTCTCAAATGATAGGAGGGTTAAGTGGATGTCGAAAACTTGGGACGGGATATTGGAAGTGTAAGTACTACGTAGACCCTTTTGTATTAATTTTAGGTTGATCGATGAGCATGCGTAAATGTTGCCAAATGTACACTTCCGCGAGGACGATTCTTTTGTTCTACCAAAGCCCTACCTCGATGAAGTGTATATTGAGCATGTTTAAAACAAAAGGGTATATTGGTGTGATAAATTCACTTGAGGCTTTAACATAGAAATTTTATCACTTAACCGTTGAATCAGCGTCCTTGTCAGTTCATTAATGAAATTATACTGACTTATTTATTTGATATCATGAACTGACCATAATCAAGAGACAAAATTTATTCATTTCATTTTTGCCTTTTTTTCATGGAGATTTAAAAAACGGAATGAATGAAAACTTTACTCATAAATGATCTTTATAGGGCCAAACACCTCTACATATTGCAGCAAGAAAAGGTCATGTACAGGCGATAGCCTTTTTAGTGGCGTGTGGGGCGAACTTTCTAAAAAGAAACGTAGACGTAAGTTAATAACTATGTTACATATTGCCCTACGTTATCTTCGAAACGTTTTCCTGTTGAGTTGATCAATTTAATACTAGGAAAATCTAACCTTGCATCACATATGCTTTGTTTTATAGATATGAGCTAATCAATGACCAGGAAACACATTTCTTGTAAGGTGTAAAAATAACCAAAAATACATGTATCGTGTGGTATGAATTAAGGGTAAATAGAAAAGGTAGGAACTGATAAGTTCTAGACACTATTTAAAAATACTAGTATATATAACAAATGACAATAACAAGGTAAAAACCAGAAATCAGAAAACCATCGTAAGTGTCCTGATCTGGTAGATTCATTTCGATGGATTAAATGGCGAATGGTAGAAAGCACGTTATACTTGCTGACCTGTTCCTTCACTCTTATGAGGCTAACTTTATAGCTGATCTGAAAGAACATCGTTTAGCTAGATCATTTGATCTCAGTTTCTTCTATATAAATGACGTATTATCGTTAAACAATCCTAGTTTCGGGGATTTGTACATTACCTTTATCAAATCATATTTGTGTTATAAACAAAAGGATTTTTTAAAAAAATAAATGTTTTACGACACCTAAAAAAATATGACTAGATTTTCTTTATTCAAGGTCCATAATTCTGTGATATTTTAACATGTATCAATGAATCTAAATAACAAGTCATCCGTATGTGCCATTTTAGTGATATCATTAATAGCAGGAACATGATACAATTTAATCAAACATTTTGTGTTAACATATGGAATTCAATAACAAGCACTTGTTTATAGTAAGGAATTTATGATGGTGCATTCTGAAATGAATTATGTAAACGGAGACCAGGTTTAAGTGCACGTTTTTGGAAGAATCAGGTTTAAACGGTAAAATCAGAAGCATGCATGTCAAAAAACCCACCGATTTAACAATATAATTTCACTCAAGGTTGCTTTATCTATTTAAAAAAAATAATAATTTGATCTAGGCTTCGCTGGATTTGCTTTGAAATCTTACAATAAAATATTTGAAAAATGAGGTTCATTTTCAGTGCATTTCAATGTTGATTTCTCTATATAAAAAAATATTATTATTTTTGCATTATTGAACTTGCTCATGAATTTTTCAATAGAAATTTACAAAAATAAGGTTTTGATAGAGTTGTCTGCACTATCTGTTTATTTCAATGGAATTTTAACACAGTTTACGGATATAATGTGGACAATCTCGGCTTTTTTCTTGATTCTAATGGTGCAATTGGTCAAACTAAACCTTAAAAATGTTGGTTATTTTCATACCATGTTTCATCTACTGCCTGATTCTTACAGAGACTGACACTTAAGTGTTTGTCCCTGACATCTTCACCAATATTATGTTACACAATTAAAGACATAAGACAACCAACCGTTTTAGTTTCATTTAAGATATATCATTGACTTATGCGTTTAAATACGATAGAAATTGACCGGTTTAAAGAAAATCATCTTTCAACTGTTAAAAATACTGATCTTTATACAAAATTTACTGGTCTTAATAAAAATTTTAGTTGATTTGTATACAGAATTCCAACTTCCGGTATATGATTAACTGCATCTCTGAAGGATAAATGTGTCTAATAAAAAATTTAAAAATTCATTGATGCAAAATCTGTTTTCACATTCAAAATTTTCATTATCCAGAGAGAAAATATGTTTTAAGTTAACAAATTCCATGTTGTCATAATGTTTAATAAATGATGATGATCTATGAAACAAAAATGAAAAAGCTTCAATATTTGAAAAAAGGTCGACAGGTTCGAAATACATGATTTAAAAGTAAAAAAAAGATTGATTGATTGATTGATTGTTGGGGTTTAACGCCCGAGCAGCAATATTTCAGCTATTTTCAGGTGATGAACATGAAATGATAAAATGAATAATGAGGTGAGACACAAGGATAATGGGGTCGACAAATTTTGATTGCCACTGGAAATAGGGAGAAGTGGGTAGGGTCGGGCAATTTAGGCTTATGTGGCGGAGCCCTATGGTTCCTACTCTGGGAGAATACCACATAAGTGTTCTTTAACGTGCGAGGAACGTGGCATCCTTCCCAACACGGTGCACCACAATGGTTTGCGGTCAGGTTTTCCGTATTATAGCCTGACAACCCCAGCATGTAAAACGCCTGGGGTACCACATTCCACCGCCTGGAGATCACAACCCAGTTGCTCTGTGGGCAAAGCGTACTAGCCCCGGCCAGGGTTCTGAGCACTATTTAGTCGCCTTTTACGACAAGCTTAGCTCTGCTGCGGGTCTATTCTTTTGACACCCGGACCTGGACGGGGCAAACAAAGAATAAATGTTTCTTCACAAATGTTGCTTTTGAGGTATTATAATCCTACATTTAGTTGTTGATTGTTCTAAATGTACAACATGAACATCCGGAAAGTTAAACAATAATTAGAAAAAAAAGTATTTTTGGCAATTACATATCAAATAAAAACACCAATGTAATAAAAGACTTGAAATACAGTTTTATCTCCAAAGCAGAAATTGAGCAATAAGGAAATTATATTTTTATTCCCCCTTGACAAAAGGAAAAACAGGAGAATAACAACTTGGTGATGAACTTGGTCCAAATACAAATATTTCATCTATGTAACTAACATGTTTCTTTATACAGTGTTTAAACCCATTAGTTGCCAAAAGTGTCATAAAATGGGTACTTTCATACTAATCTTGTATAAAGTCCTCGTACAGTCGCATTTGGTTCAGGTCATTTGTATGGGCCCAAGGCGCGTCCTTTTATACTTGAACTTTATACAGGATTAATATGAAAATATCCACTTAATAACACGATATTATTGATATTTGTATTTATATTATTAATACAGGGACAGACACCACTTGATTTCGCTGTTGAGCTCAATGATCTAGACTCTCTATATTGTTTGATTAAGAGTGGTGACTATATTGGTGCAACCGATAATACGGTAATTAGAAAAAAGTAATACAACATTAAAACGTAATTCATGCAGATTGGTATTTAAACACAATGAATCAACATATTTTGTACATAAGTTCTATGTTAAATGCGGCTTCTGCAAATCAACACCATAAGGTAAAAGAATAAAAGAAACAATTACGTCTATCACTGTTTTTACAATTTCAAATTTAAACTTTCAAGTTTTTTTTTATGCGAAGTCAATCTCCTAATTCTTAAAATTTTTGATACCACAAATACAATACAATACAATACATATCTTTATACTTAAGGGTCTAAGTTATGTTCAGACGTGTCATTACTGGGATTTAAAATTGGAGATAAAAATTCATAAGTAAAGATGTAGATTTAAAATGTTAGTAAAGTACTGTTTATGCATGCTAAAATTGTGTTTTGTCACTGCCTAGAAGAATAATTATTGTTATAATTGTTATTCCTTAAGACTCCGTTTTATGACCTTTATCTTTCATTAAATTCATGAATCTTCAATGTCAAACACATTCGTGTACTACCATTTATGCAAATGACATTTAATTATGTCGCAAATAAATCAGTTGGTACTAAAAAGTATGAATGAAATGAGGATCTTTAAAACTGAATGCATTGGATGAACAAAGTAAACTCACTATGAAAACTCAGTGTTCTAATTCTAATAAAACAGAGAATATCAAAATGTTGAGGGAATTTAATTGAAATTAATCATGTAGCTCTGAAAACAGTTTATGTTGCTAAACGTTTAGAATTAAATTGTGATTGTACATTACCTTTATTAAATCATATTGGTGTTATAAACAAAATTTAAAGAGAATAAATGTTTTACGACGCCTAAAATAATTATGTCTAGATTTTCTTTATTCAAGGTCCATAATTCTGTGATATTTTAACATGTATCAATGAATCTAAATAACAAGCCATCAGTATGTGTCATTTTATTGATATCATTAATAGCAGGAACGTGAATGCTTTTAATCAAACATTTTGTGTTTACATATGGAATTCAATAACAAGCACTTGTTTATAGTAAGGAATTTATGATGGTGCATTCTGAAATAAACTATGTAAACGGAGACGAGGATTTGTAAGAATCAGGCAAAAACGGAAAAATCAGAAGCATGAGCGTCAAAAACCAACCCACTAAACAATATATTTTCACTTAAGGATGCTTTATCTAATTTAATAGATAATAGTTTGATCTCTGCATCGCTGTATTTGCCTAAAAAAAATTCAATAGAATTATAGTATTACTGGGAATAATGTGGCCGAACTCCAATAATAACTAACCTGTAGTCTATTTAAACATGAATCGCCCTCGACAACATCGTCTACCCTATGACTGGTCTGACGTGATGAAGCAAATTTGTTACATTTTGTGTCAAATTTAGGTAACTATGTTACCACTATACATCTTCGTCGTCGTCGTAAACCTCTGAATCTAAAACAAGTACTTACGAAAGAGGACTACTCCTGTTGTTGGAAAAAAGCGTAACCAAATGCCACTATCTGCGTTGTGGCACATGTGCGTTTCTTGCCGAAGGAATTCTACGGTTATTAAAAACTGGTGAGATTTTCAAGGTCAATGCAAACATTAACTGTACAATGCAAAACCTGATATACTGTGCAACATGTCCAACATGTGGTGAACAATGTATAGGCCAAACTTGGGATGAAATATGTGAGCGAATGAACCACATAAGAAATATATTAACTATATTAACAACGCATCTAGTTTAAAGATATTCTATGGAATAAACAGTGTATTTGTGACGTCTGTGTAATATCCCCTTTCTCCCTATTTTGTTTTTGGTTTCAAAATAATTAGAATTTTATAGAGTGAAATTTAATGTAGGTAAAATGAAAATATAATTATCATAATTGTCAAATGAATTTAATGTCGAATACGAAGAAATGCAACAGCCAATAATCATGCCATAGGTTGGTTGGTTGATTCACATCATAGTTAATTACGCCGCCAAAACAATTTCAATGTTGAGCATTTTTTGTACTACTTCATATTTACGGATTCTGTTTAATTGAGGAAGAGCTGAGTTCCTGTTAAAACTCTTTTCAAGCATTTTGAATGTCATAACGAATGTATAAACGTATTTTATCGTTAAAAGTATATAAAATATAATCATTATACCCGCTTTTTTTTATTATCCAGCCTATTAACGTTTTTTTTGGCAGACTAATATCCACAGTAATTCTTAACACTTCCAATGTTAGATTTCTTACAATTAAGCGTCTGGAACAGGGTAACGTTGCGACAAGATTAAAGTCATCACTACAGAGTTTCATGGTCATCATCATGAACTCGTTGATCGTTACGGTGGATCTGAGACGTATATATAGAAGGTCTGAAAAATTCCAAACGATCTTAGAACTGTCAAGTTTGCGAAGCAAACTCGTACTGCGGAGGGTATATAGCCTAGCTGGCCGAGTGGTCTAGGGCGCTGGACTAAGTGCAGGCGGTGTTGCCATAGATGTCACAGCCGTACGAGTTCGAGTCCCTTGGAGTGAACGACCAAAAATTTGCTTTGCAAATTTGACAGTTCTAACATCGATGGGAATTTTTCAGACCTTCTATAAGTTTATGTTATCTTTCCTGTATCAATTTGATCCGATGGAGCAGTGTAGCAAATAGAGTCGTCACATTCTGAGACGTTGTATATATATACAAAGTGTCAGAATGTGACGACTCTATTCGCTACACTGCTCCACAGTTCTGTGTGACGTAATTTAGACCAGCAAGTCAGCGATTAATAATGGAATCTGTGTGACTAATGTAAATTAGCAAATCCGATTAGGAAAAAAATGATTTCAAAATCTAAGTAAACTTGTACTGAAGTGCAGATGATGTCCATGCATGATGAAGTAATTTAAAGTTAATAGTTAATGTTGTTAGCATATACCTGTATAGGTCTGGGGGATCCAAGGAAAGGCGTGTCAGGCATATGCTTCCCTCCAAAAATAATAAATTGGGAGACTTTTTTGTTTTGTATTTTTTTTATTTTGCATGAAACATTGCTTTTTTACAATGAAGGCATCGCTTACATTTCAAGTGTTAAGTGACAAAAAAAAAGTAATTGAGGGAATCTCCTTGATGTAAAAAAAAATGTTACTTAAAACTACAAAATAAACGATTGTCGCAAACATGTAGGATGTCCGTAACTTCAAAACGATGTTTGGGTAACTTTTTTCTTAGTTTTACATAAGGATGTGGGTAACTCTCAAAGAATCAATATTTCGTAGATGCTTACATAGGATTAAAATGGTTTTCCATCTTTTATTAAAGGTACATTCAATGCACTATCGGGTGGATGCCAACATAAATTAAATAAACGTTACGTAATACTAATATCACTTTGCTGGTTGTTCATTTGAATTGCTCCAAATATAACCAAATTAAAAATAACGTACCGAGATTTTCTATGATATCTAGAGTTCTTTTATGAATACCATATCGTCTGGTATTTTACCCATTACATAGCTCGTTAATTTGACTATCTTTTCTTCCGATTTTATGTGCTACTTTTGCCACCCATCTAATCCAGTTTACGTAAGGATAATATAAAAATTACGAGAAATTGTAGAACACCAACGGTAAATCCGTAAATCTTGGGTCTCATACCTTTGTTTATATTGACACAAATCGTAATTCTATATACTTTTAAGTTAAAAATTATAAATCTTGAAATTTAGATAAACAACGTTACCTGCATCCAAAAATTAAGTTACTGACAGCCTTTTAAATTTACGGACATCTTGTCCATTTTTTAAAGTTGGTCTTGCGCTAAAACGAAATCAATATTCGTTAATAAATGGTATTGGTAAATGTCTTTTTTCTTTTTGGCTGGTATAAAAATTCAAAGAATGAATGAAAAATACCGTGAAATGTACATTATTCATCAATTGTATCTCACCCGATCTCGCAAACGCAATATTGGGCTGGGGGTAACTTAAGTTACCAAGAGCCGTTTCAGAACAGTGATTAAGCACTATAAATCACGTGTCTTTGGACTTTAGAAAGAACTCTCCTGTGTCACTGGTTTCCCCGCTGTATTGAATTTCCAATTATATAGAGCTCGTCTTGATCATCAAAATTACATTAGGTTATTCAATTATAAAATTAAAGATCTATGTTGCCGTTCTAAGTGTAAATGGGATAACCGATAACTTTCAGATCTTTGGTAATTCTCACGAAGTTCAAGGTTGACAAAGTACTTTTTGAGTGAAAGTTATTTTTAAATAACATAAGGACCACAAATTAAAGCGATTCTGTAAAATTCTGTAAAATGTTAAAATAGACAATTTCGGAATTAAATATGAGCAACACATATAAGTGTGAGCATTTCAAATTTACCTATATGGTCTTATGTATGTAAAATGTAGAGTTTCAAATAAATGACTGTGACACATTTATTCAAGTAAAAATTCTGAAATTTCTGCAAAATATTTGAGTGGGAGCAGTTTTATTTTTAATAGTGGTCTTAAATAATTGACTAAAATGCTAAATTTTTCAATATAAATATGATGTAGGTGGCTAAGACCAAGGAGTTAAATTAAGATCTTCGCTGAGCCACATTAATATGAGTCCAAATTCTTTAAAAATATATTATTCTTGCAAAATGTATGAGTGCACTCAGTTTTAATTTCCATGAGAGTCTAAATTAATTACTGAAATGATAATTTTTCAATATAATTATCTTGTAGGTGGCTGCGACACATTTATTTGAGTCAAAATTCTTAAAGTTGATATATTTCTGCAAAATTCATGAGTGTGCATACTTTTAATGTCCATGAGGGTCTAAAATTAATTACTGAAATGCTAAATTTTCGATATAACTACCTCGTAGATGGTTGCGACACATAAATGTGGGTCAAATTCTTAAAATTGACAAAATTCTTCAAAATGGATGAGTGCACACCCTTTTAATTTCCATGAGAGTCTAAAATTAATGACTAAAATGCTATTTTTGTTCAATATAATTATCATGTGGGTGACCTCCACAAATGTATTTCAGTCAAAATTCTTCAAAAATGCTATATATCTGCAAAATGTATGAGTTTGCACACTTAAGTTCCATGACAGTCAATATTTAATGACTATAATGCCTTTTTTGCTTCAATATAATTATTATATGGGTGACTGCCACCCATAAATTTCAGTCAAAATTCTTCAAAATCTCTATATACCTGCAAAATTTATGAGTGCAAGCACTTTTAAATTCCATGAGGGCCTAAAATAATTGAATAAAATGCTAATTCTTACAATATTACTATCATGTAGGTGGCTGTGACATATTACTTTGAGTCATAATTCTTAAAATTAACATATTTCTGCAAAAAGCATGAGTGAGCACACTTTTAATTTCCATGAGGGTCTAAAATTAATGAATGAAATGTTTTTTTTTCAATAACATCATCATGTAGGTGCTTGGGACACATTTATTAGATTTAAAGTTCTTTAAAAAATGTCATATTCTTGCAAAATGTAGTAGTGCGCACACTTTTAATTTCCATGAGGGTCTAAAATTAATTACTGAAATGCAAAGTTTTCAATATACCTATCTTGTAGTGGCTGCTACACATCAATTTGAGAAAAATTCTATAGGTTGACATATTTCTTCAAAATTATTGAGTGCATACCAATTTAATTTTCATGAGGGTCTAAAATAATGCCTGAAGTGCTATTTTATTCAACATATTTAATATGTGGGTAACTGCAACAAATATGTTTCACTGAAAATTCTTAAAAATGCTACATATCTGCAAAATGTATGAGTGTGCACATTTGAAATTTTCATGAGAGTCTAAAATTAATGACTAAACTCTCTATTTTTTTCAATATAATTACCATGTTTGTGACTGCCACCTATAAAGTTCAGTCACAATTCTTCAAAAATGCTATATAGCCGCAACCTTTAGGAGTGCAAGCACTTTTAATTTCCATGAGGTTCCTAAATTTATTGACTAAAATGTTAATTTTTCCACTATAACTATCTTGTAGGTGGTTGTGACACATTAATTTGAGTCAAAGTTCTTAAAAATGACTTATTTCTGCACATTTTATGGGTGCGCACTATTTAAATTTCTAAGAGGGTCTAAAATTAATTACTTAAATGCTATTTCTTTCAATATAACTATCATGTGGGGGACTGCGACTTACACATTTCAGTCAAAATTCTTTAAAAATTTCATATTCTTTCAGTGTATGAGTGTGAACACTTTTAGCTATCGTTAAAGTCTAACATTTCTGAATAAAATGTTAAAAAATGTTAATAGGTACTCTGTGTCATACTGGTGTCTGCAACCAAACAAATTAAGTTCAAATTCTTTAACGTCAGGGACTTAACAGGTACGGCAGGAAATAATTATTGTTGGTACTACATGCCATACATAAAAGTCAGATCAAAAATTGAAAAATAAATCAAGTTCCAACATAGCAAGGCTTCCTTCCCGTCGTACGAATCGGGATTCGGGTGCCTTTTTTTGTCAGAGAAGTATAACTGTCAGAATCTGTCAGAAACTCTTCTAATCCATGGATCTGTTCTACCTAGAACAGTTCCTGACAGGAGAGTGTCAGGACCCATGACAGATTATGACAGACCCTGACAAGGTGTGTCACTGATCGGAGCAGTTTCTGACAGTTTAGAGCTCTTCTATTATAGCGAATCGCAACTGTACGTAATAGTGAACTCAACGCTCTATAAATGACGAATCTCAATGCATTTAATTGATAGACACATTCTCACGAAACCACGGATTCATGTGAGATTTACATACCCTATTACGTGAAAAGCAACTTCTCGAATGTTTTGGGATAGACTTAATCAACAGACGTCAAATTTATTCTGCCTATCTTTATTGTTAATGTCATTATCTAAATGTTTAGATTAAAGAGAAAAAAACATTAATTTACCTTCAAAATAATCCAGTACGGCCAAAAGCTATCACGTTATAATACTCTTTAAGTGAAAAATAATAAAGTAAGATATATATTTTTGATTATCTTGTTCCTTAAATCTTGTTTCAGGGGCACACAGCTATGCAGTTGGAAGTCAGAAAAAACCACAGGTTGTTTTTTTCATATCTACTTGATCATAAAGCATCTTGGCATTCAAAAAACGCCAAGGTAATAATAACTAAATGTGTAAACTGATGTTCCATTGTTACCACAAATATGAAAGAGCAATCAAGGGAACCTGGATTTGAATTAATATTGTTATTAAAAGAATATAACTCAAGGACAACGACTTAACAAAGACAATATACACCCACAGCAAAGAACATAAAAAAGACGTACAAAGAATCAAAAATAAATGAGCACACAGGTGGTACATGTGTAATGCTTTCCTTCGATAACCTGATTTACAATGATATGTTGTCCATATATAAAACGCTTGTTCTGAACGGTCACAGTAAGACAATAAGCAGACAGCTTTACTCAAAACATGAAAAAGGAGATGCTTCCGAATTAAATTCCGTGTTAAGTTTTGAATAGTGTCGAAACTGAGCTGTGGAGAAACGTGCAGACCAGTTTTCTGTTTAATGAATCAAAGGTTTATTTTTCCACGATTTGGTCGTATCACTAAACATTGAGTAGGCTTTGTTAACATGTTTACTTGTGTATTATAGATGTGATCATAGAATATTTATGATGTCGGAAGAATCTCAATCAATCACTCCACAACATCAATGACTACCTGCAGAAAATTTGAAAAAGGCGATATAAAAAAAACATTCATGAAATTATTAGTTATGAAAATATCTGTTTTAAATGTTTAGGTGTTTTTCAACGGCAATATCGTTGGTAATACGGCAGTCTTATACTTCTTACACTTAGTCTCCTTGAACAGTGTTATGCCGCGACAAGATTGAACTCATTACTACAGAAGTTTGATGGTCGTTATCATGAACAAGTGGATTATTTCGGTGCATCCATCTGTACCATGAAAACTTATTTGTTAAACATGTCATAATTTTCCTTTTCTCTTTCGTCTACCTCGGACTTGACTTTTTATGAGCAACTCGGCAGGTGTTTCAAGAAAAGGTGAGGACGCTAACCCTACCGGTGCATTTGGTCCATTTTTTCCAGTTTTTATTGTGGTGCGAGTTGCTCCTTTACTTTTGTTACTTTGTATGTATCATTTCGTTTATGTTCTTTCCGCTAGAATCTACGTTCCCTTCATAACGCTTTCTTATCAGCTGCTTGTAAATGTTTTGACGCATCCTTGTTCTAAAGTTTAAAATGCTGAAAAGCAAATAATGTTATATAAAACAATAATGCATTACAATAATATTAGCTTTACATAGTCAGGATGTACAAGCATGCACACAGTGCTACAACCACTTAAACATAACATGCTACTTTTTAATAACATTGTAGTCAACAGATAAGAAAGAAAGAACTCAATATAATTGATTTTTTTATCGATAAATTATTTTTTTTCGATTATTCATGTCGACCAAATATTTTGTATGTATTAACTACAAATATAGGTACCCAATTTATTGTCACATTTGTAAAATCAGCAATTGTTCAACACCAAGAATAATTTCTTGAAAAATGTGCACGGTTTGTATATTTTGCATACAGATCTGTAGGGGGTTGTAGTAGGAAACAAATACAATTAGTTTAACAGCGATTTATAGTCAACGCCCCAGGCTCTATGCAAACGACTCTTTTACAATATTGCATGAATGACGCATGCATTCGAGGACATGAATGATTATTTTTGTGCATCCGGTTAAAGGTTTAACAGTTATTAACTCGGAGTAGAATAATTGATAAAATGTTGTGTCAAGAAAAAATAATAATAATAAAAACAACAACAACAACAAAAAAAAAAGAATAAATAAATAGATAAATAAAAAAATAAATAAACAAACAAAAAATAAATAAAAACATAGTATTGAACCGATATCATGAAGTCATGGTGTCAGGGTATTTTATTCCAATTATATAAACTATGCATTATATGTTTTCTTGGAATGTTTCTTTTCATACCGTATATTTTATCTCAGTGTTACTTTAAATTTATGAAAAGACTAATTCATTCCTTCACGCGTGTCTATTGAATATTTGAGATTTCTTCCATGAGTGTGAGAAATTGTGTCTTTGACAAGTGAAGCGCATCGGAACGACTGAAAAGACGAAAAATTTCTCACACGAGTGGAAGAAATCCAAGATTTTTAACAGATGACATGTGTGAAAACGTATATCTTCCGTTTTACAACAAATAACATATGCGAAATTACAATAAAGATCAATGAGTAATTTGCGTAAAATATGTATCGAATTGCTGGGTGCCGTTTAATCATATGCGGTTAACAGTAATCACTCCGAAAATTCCGATTTATAATAACTAATTCTTAAGTTTTTGTATAATTTGAATACATAGACATACATTGTCAGACACAGAATTGGATTTGCGTAGAAAAAAGTTTGATTAATTTATTCACTATCCTTCTGAACTTTACTGGACTACTTTTACTCTGCGTGTTGCAACAAGCTGTTTTATCCATGACAGACACAGTCTAATGCACATGTATGTTATGGACTGTCTGTCATTAAAAAACAACTAAAGCGGAAAAAAACTGATTTTTACTCAATTCTAGCAACGAACTCTATTACATCTTGCTGCTATAGACGGAAATACCACTTTCATATACTATTTGCTGCAGAAAGGAGCCAATCCCAATGCAAGAGACGGAGGGGTAAAGTTAAACAAAATAAGGCATTATTATTTCCATTCATTCTTGATGTTAGAGAAATCGAATGAGGTATTTCGTTTTAAAGTTGAATGATTTGCACATTTAAATATCATATGAAACGGTCAATTTGCAGTTATATGAGCATTGAGGATATTTTAAACAGACGGAAAAGAAAACAAAAATATGATATTCATTCATAGTATTAAAATTTAACAGGTATAGAATATTAAGTAAGTTTGATGACAACAGTCACATTTTAACAATTATCTCATAGATGATGGACAAAATAGTCTTTGGCGATTGTTAAGTAGTTCACTTAGTTAAGTCCAAAGTAAATAGTTGGCATAATTGTCTTTAGACATATCGCTATAATATGCACAAATTAGCACCTTGCAAAAAATCTCAGCTTACTTATGACTAGTTACTGGTGACTGGTATATATATCTCCAAAATATCGGAATCTAAGTAAACTAATTTTTGGAACAGATGAGTGATCTTGTTGACGACTGATTTGTAAAAAAAATAAACAAGAAAATAACTTCAAAATCCAAAATTTCAGTTCTTGGTTTACTTGAACGTTGATCCGCACAGTTCTATTTTAATAAAATTGTCGATTATAAATTCAGAAGCCTAAGACCTTTTTAATTATTCAGCTGATTTAATTCATCATGACGGCAGTATTTAACTTGTCATCATCTTTTTTTGGTATACATTTTGATTCATGCAGAAAATGAATGATTGCACTTTTCAACGTTTTCTCCATTACTTTAATTCCAAGGAGACTATTAAATATTTAACTGTCGACGGTATCTCTGGCATTAAAACAACACTGTGAAGTTCATCAATTTTTTCAACTACTTATCGTATTTCGTTAAAGGGAATTACACCTCTACATTTGGCGGCTATATCTGGAGAAAAAAGTGCAATATCGTGTCTTTTGAAGTATGGCGCCTGCCTTGAAGAGACCAATGATAAGGTATTTCAAATAAATTATTCAAATATTATTATTTATGTTATAGACACAGAGCAAATTTATAATTGGATCAAATATTTGAATATTTTTTACAAATAATGTGTACACACGGTTAGTCTTCAACTTATTAAATGACCATGAAATTTATATAAATTGTACTTACCGATACATTCATAACTTCAATCTTACCACGGCAATATTCTTCCTCGATATCGATCGTTATCTCTGACTATATGTTTTATAACAAACGCGTGGAATATATTAAGTTCCTTAATGTCACACAGCCTACCACTCTCATATTCAATTCCATACACCGTCTTCTTAATTCCATTTTTAGTATCGTCGTTAATTCAACAATAAAGAAGTATTTTAAAATACTTAAGCATATACACTTTGAAAACTCTAATTTCACTATTTAAGATGTACGTTTCTTAGATTTTATTATTCTTATTGCACCCCATACCCTATCCTCATAGGAAAGACTTTAAACTTTGACAAATGTGCATTCACAGGTTGACAAAATGTCGTGCGATGTGTGTAAGTACCTTGTAATAAATAAAACATATTTTTGTCTTTTAAGCTACAAACACCTTTACATCTTGCTGCTAAGAACAATAATTTGACTGTCATATCCTGTTATTTGACGAACACAATACTCCTTCGTACAAAGGACTGTGAGGTATTTTTACAATGGACTTACACTTATATAAATGGGATCTTTATATTTGTAAACTCTTGCTAATTAATAACGTGATATCAAGCTAAAGTCGCCGCTATTCATATAGTGCCTTATCGCGTTATAGTTTTCCATATCTTTGAAAAGAAGTTCAGCAAGAAAAAAATTAATTTTTGTTTGAGAGTAGTTCAATTTTCAATGTCAACAAGTCAGTTTTCTTTTCAGGGATTCACACCACTAGACTATGCTGCATATTCTTTAAATGAGGTATGAGAGAAACTTGTTGTGGTTAAAAAGGTTAAACGTAAAACACATCACCATTCATATAACAAATAATAACATATATATAATGTAACCATAGGAAGGTCTGAAAAAATTCCAACGATGTTAGAACAGTTAATTTGCCAAGGTAATTGTTTAGATATGTTTTGAGAAATGATGTTAGAAATAATATTTTTATTTCACAAATATATATAAACAATTAGCTCTGCAAATTAACAGTTCTAACATCGTTTGGAATTTTTTATTTAACCATTAAAAATCTTCATTTTCCAGAATAATTTCAAAAACTACATACATGTTTTTTTTTTGCAACGAATATGCACTGGTCCATGCTCCCAGTTTTTAGTGGAGTCCGAGTTGTTACTTTGTATGTATGATTTTGGTTACTTTGTGTTCTTTGTTGTGTGTGTCTGTTTTCCGTGTCTGGTCTTTGTCCCTGGATTGCGTTCTTTTGATTACCGCTATAACCTTGATTACTCTTTGAAATCGATATAACACAACTTAATAATACAAGAACACATTAAATAAATATTCTAAAATGAAGTAGAACTAACAAATCCACACATTAATTAAACTTTTCTTGTAAATGGAATGATAAAACACAATTCGATTTCGTCTTATATAAAAACGATTTATTTGTGTGTCGTTATTTATGAACGTACAATAAATCTTTTGTCTATTTTCTTTTTTTTTTCTTTTAAAATAGACGCAACTTCATGCAGCTGCTAGGTGTGGTAGTATGGATATAATAGCATGTTGCATTAGGAATAGTGGTTTAAGTCATATCAATACGACAAACTCCAAGGTAATTATTAACTTCAGTAATGCTTTCTTAATATTTCAATTATTGAGAAATGATCAAATTATATTATGACAAAAACTGCACGATAATTCATCCGTTAATAACTAATGACCTATTTTCCAAATGTTAGATTCAGGGATCGGTCCTAATTTTGCTCTGTGGGTGGGCGGCAAAACGTAAATTTCATTGGACGAACATGAGTGACCCCCATTTTTCAAAATACGGAAAAATGTCACACCCCTTTTTACTAAAAAGTACGTTACAATGGAAGGGTTCTGCCAAGTTTCAATGCATAAATATGTGCAGGTACCTCTCACACTATCGTTTACGGTAATATTCACAAAGCACAGAAAGCTTGATAGTCACCAAAAAAGACTAAAATGTTGTATGAGCTCATTCGTAAGGGATATATTTATAATATTATTGTCAAATCGTTGTGGACATTTTTTTTTATTAACATTGATTCGCTCATATGGTCTTTACTTAGATATTAAAACGCTATATTTCAAATCAGTTCTTGGTATGACATGGGTTGTGAACTTATTGTTTGACTTATAATGCATCGTGATTCTCAACCCCGCATGACGAAATTTGAATTCATGTTACATACGATGCGGACACAACTTTTGTACGTATAAATTGGTCTGCAGCTGGCATGTAGGTTAAATGCTAGTAGTCCTTAGTTTTTTTTTACATTTGCGCAATGTATATTCAGTTTCTTTATTTTCGCCGTTGTAAAATGGGACTCAGACCTTAGTGTGTTTAGTTGTGTAATATTTTTTCCACAGTGGTCAGATTTTAAAGGACGGTTGCGATCATGTCAAAGTACTTTAATTCTGCCGCATGTTTTGTGCCTGTCCCAAGACATGAATTTCTGGCTTCTCTATTTCTTTTTTTCGTTTTCTCCTTTAGTTATTTTTTATGTTACGTGAGTACTTAGGGACAACTTTTTCGCTACCCTGTGGTGTGAGGATTTACTCGTCGTTCATTGAAGACAAATAGATGGCCTTGGGCTGACATTTTCATCCGGTGGGATTGTTGTCTCTTTGACATATAGACGATAAGTAATCTCGCTATATTAAACAAAGAAATGTAAATTTACTATCAAAATTAAACTTGATTGTCAATATTCGTTTCATAGTAAATGTGTTTATAATTGCAATAGTATGACTATAACCGGGCAGTTTTTTTAAGGCCGGTAGATAATAACAAGACTAATCTCAAGTGGATTTATTTGCATGGGAATCAGGAGTGGCTTCCGTAACAACAAAACCCTTAACAATAAAATAGACATTATAAATACGGTGCAATGATGGATAACTTTTTGCATTTGTATTAAAGTTGCACTTCAAATTATAAAAAATACGAAAAAATGACACTAGCAATTACAAATGCTCATAAATATGAAATATAATTTCATCAGTGGTGCTCCTATGCACAATATAGTTTTAAAATATAATAATGTAGCGATTTCGGCAAATGTATCTGCCGTAACATGTCTCCTACAGAATGGGGCACACTGTGATGCAACAGATGTAATGGTAACTATTATTTTTTTTTCTAATTGTATTATTCTAATAGAATAAAGGCTGGATTTAAAAATATCTATTTTAATATAAAATGAGAATTTTTCGTCGTTGCATTATATAACATTTAGTATTTCCAATTATTTACTAAAAACTCAAAAATCATTATTTTCCATGTTATCTTTACGATGATTTTATATAACGATTGATATTGTTTTAAACAATGGTTTCACAGTGAATGGTAAAAGTGCCGAGGTAAATGTAATTATTGTTAAATTGTTAATGTTTAACATAGGTAACTGTAGTCCTTTTGATTATTATAATTCCTAGACAGTCTTCCATCAATATTAACGTGAGGACCTAAATTCTCTTCAAACA
Source organism: Perna viridis (assembly GCA_037379345.1). NCBI lineage: Eukaryota > Metazoa > Mollusca > Bivalvia > Mytilida > Mytilidae > Perna > Perna viridis. The sequence continues at coordinate 35,160,738 of CM074514.1, read as the reverse complement.
TCTGACTTCTTCTGACTTTACACTGCGTTGCCAAATGATCAATTTAAATCCTGAAAGTATTTCCAGGAGTTTGTATGAACTATAATTAAGGATCTGCAGTACAAATATTGTGACAAACGAATTTTTTATAATCTTTTTTGGGGAGATTATAAAATTGAAATGGACTATAACGTTTCTTATGATACCAGCCAATTGCAGCTGTTTCGTTTAAGGTATATAGATTAACACCATTGTACTAAACGAATCGGGTCTTGGTTTATAAATATCAAAAGAGGTCGTTACAATTACATGCACTACAGGTAAGTATTCACCAACTAAAAATAATCACATGCATGTGTTCATTATGAGCAGTCACTCAAGTATATTTTTATTTCACTGTTAACGTCTCAATGGAGGTATTTCGAAATGCATACTCTATCAATGCATATCATTGTGTATCTGGCTCTCTATCTGACCGTCTACATAACAATGTCAATGGACAACTACACTTTTTTCTTACATTCTTATGAATTTGGCTTAAACATATCAACTTAGTTGTAACACATTTTTGAAGCCTAGTGAAATATACAAATTCTAGAAAAGTGAGGGTTTTGAGGCTTTCATTAATGGCAATATTGCCAAAATTATTCATCATTTGAAAAAAAAACTGTTTAAATTTTTTTTTCGCACATATTTACTCCCAGAAAACTACATTCAAATCCAGGAAACAAACTTAATTTTTGGGTGTTGACACAATTTCTTTGTCAGCAATGTTACCAACAGGTGACCAAAAAGTACCAAATGAATAGAATAAATGGCGACATTAATGTCAAATGTATTGTCAATATTTGAGTGTCAATAATCATTTCATTATAAAAGAGTATGTATAGTTTTAATAATATGACGTGCAAAAGCTGCAGTATAAAAATGCACATAAGTTACGAAGGAAATTGCTAAATATGCAGAGGGGGCTGGAATCACATATATAATACTTAGGTAGTGTTTAAATATGCAGACTGAAGAATAAAATACACATGAATTGATTTTATTTGGAAAGTGGGGTATAGAAGCGAATTCTACATACCGAGAAAGATTTCATTTGCAGACTGGAGTATAAAAAGTTATATTATATGCTCCAGGTGTTATTTTGTATACCGCCTGGAGTATGAATGCGCGTTCATGATTTTATTTGAAGACTGTGGTATAATAGAGCATTTAGCATACACAGGGAGTGTTTTTTTTATGCCGACTGTTGTATATAAGTTAATTTATCACACACAGTGATCATGAGTGATTTTATGTGCAAACATAAGTATAAGAGTATGTAACGTACACCGGGAGCAATTTCATATCCAGTCTTGAGTTTGAAAAGGCATACAGTATACACAGGGAGCAATTGAACGTGCAGACTGTGGTTTGAAGTTCTATATAGCAGTAACAGAGAGTGATTCAATATGCATACTTAGGTATAAAAGTGCAAACTTATTTATATGAACTATATAATTCAACAATTAAATAATATGTTTAAAAAGTCATGAGCGCCTCCTATGAATACTTGAAAAAAAAACCGCCTTCAAAGATACTTACTTTTTCTTTGACCTTGCGAATAGAGATGTCACATTCTGAGACGTGTTATATATATATATAGGAAGGTCTGAAAAATTCCCAACGATGTTTGAACTGTCAAATTTGAGATGCAAATTTTTGGTCGTTCCGTCCACGGGACTCGAACTCGTACCGCTGTGACATCTATTGCAACACCGCCTGCACTAAAGTCCAGCGCCTTACACCACTCGGCCAGCTAGGATTAATCTAGGGCTCTAACTTGGTAAACGATGTATGGTAGTACGAGACAGTTCATCTAGGTGTTATTATGTAGGATAGATGATCAAATTAATGATGACGACGTTACCCCTAGCAGAGCTATTGAAAAACAGTACTTAAACGGGTGTTACACTGACACTTTTTATGAATAGAACTAATTATGCGTACCCAACTTAGAAGTAGGTCAAAATGAGCAAAATGCACAATTGGTTCTATTCGTAAAAGGTGTCCGTATATAACATACGCGTAAAAGTGCTAATTTTCTTTAACTCCTCGGACGTCAAATCATTTTTTGGACAATTTTGTCTAAAACAGATGAAAACAACCTTTACGTTGACAAAGCATTGTTAATTTTCCAATAAATTGTTCAAGACCATGCATAAAAACGATAAATATCTAAGTGGGGAGGATAAATATTATTAATATAATCCTTATAATCCTTGTAATATGACGATGTTCAAACAAAATGTTCTGCTTAAAATTTGAGTTCAAAAGTGACACCCCTTTTGAAAACTTCATTAATTCCCCTCCTTTCCTATGTACACCTGTTACTAGATATGACATTTGCGTTCCTTTTCTTTGGTATTTCGGTGTCAGATGTTCCAGAAAATTCTCCACTAGGGGGTTGGAGGACGTCAGAGATTTGTTTTATTTGTCTTTCACTTGTCCTTTTGTATGCCCCGGCAGCATCACTTTTGTGGCCAGCGCGTTCTTTTATCAGTTGCTCATCCTAATTATGATGAAAAAGTGTGGTTGTGGTGGTTACCTGAAAAAATAAGAATGCCACTGTTTGATTGTGTAATATGATTTTTTAAAAATCAATAAGATCTAGCATTTAACTCCACACCATTTTTTAACAAAGCATGATCTTACAAGAGAAGTGCCAATTTTACTGCTCTAACAAAAAAAAAAAAAAAAACAAAAAAAAAACAAAAAAAAAAAAAAAAACATTTATATATTGAATCGGTCACAGTATGTCATTCTAACGGCTGGGCTACTATGAAGACGCTCTGGTCGACTACCAGACCCCACGTGGTGCTGGGAGCATTTCCCCTACTCTAACTGGCTTGGAAGTACGTCTACGGAAGGGTGAATTCGGTAAACCCTATTTCTGGCTATTAATATAAATAAACTAGTAGGCCACGCCAACAATTACCAGACCACATTTATTGATCGCTGCGTTTTGTCTATTTCCTACATAATAAAAATACCCCCACCACAAATGAAAAAAAGAAAAAAAAACATAGCAAATGTAATTATAAGAATTTAATGTTTCATTTTGGATATTTCATCGGCGTGTATAAGCGTCGATCGTTGGCTCTAACACTATTTCAATGAAGCGGTCGCCAACTTAGGGCATGGAAATGTTACAAAGATCAATGTTTTTACGCGCCGATGAAACAAAAAAAGAAACATTCAATTTATATATGTAAGTAGCACTCAAGCTAAGAATCTTGCACAATGTGATTTATGGATAAAAAGCAAACTTTTATATATTTTTTTTATATTTTGTTTGTATTTGAATATTGAACAAAAATCAATATCCAGTTTTTCATATAACCCGCGTTCTTATGAGACGAAAATTAAATAGAATATATTGTAAATTTCAAAATAAAGGGAGATAACACTGTAAATGACCCTAAAATACAATTGAATCTATTGGATTTTTACTGTTGATTATCTCCTAATAGCAGGCAGATCTGAATGAATAATTCCAAATTTCATAATATAGACAACAAAACAACTGAATTACAAAACTAAAAGTATGTAGAATTTTTTGGGGTGTCACATTTTTCAGATTTTGCATGATTCTTACAAAGACGACTACATAAAACCTGAATAAAATAAATACCTGTCGAAACAGAACAATTTCACAGTCCAAAAAGGATTGGGTTTCGACAGTTTTTAGAGTGATGATTTTAAAATTTGATTAAGTATTACCAATGTATCAATTTAAAAGCTATTTTAGCTTAATGACATTGTTGTTTTGATTTTAACCTTGGGTACATTTCGAAAAGCAAAATTAATCGATCTTTTTCATAGATTTTGATAAACTAATTAATTTACAAACTATTCAACAGTTCATATGTGTGTCCACGTAAAATTTCAATACATATACTGAAATGATCCGGCTAATTAATACATTGTCAAGTACATCATTACATATTCTAAAACAAATTTTTCTGATTTTTTTATGAAGCATTTTACATGTACCAACCTCAACAACAAAATAGGAAAGCCAGAAATGCAATTCTTCATCGGTGATTGCCGCATTTAAAGGTGGGGTCAGAGTGTATGGGTCAGTTGAAGAATGTCCATTTTTTTCTGGTAAAATCATTTCGCCACCGTCCCCAGGCATCAAAGGTATTAATGCCCCAACTTTTCTTTTCACCGTGTTTACCGGGAAACCTTTATCCTTGACTTCTCCCCATTTCTTCGGTTGTTGATGGACGGACAAATCTCTCGTTAGATTGACTGGGTGTCAGTTTGAAATCGTCCCTGTTGTCAAGATCAATACTTGTTCACTCAGTTCTTCTTCAACATCAAATAGTGTGTCGCTCATTGCTCTACATTAACGCAGTGTAGCTCCGTTGAACATATTTTTATGAACTTGGCCCAATCTATGGGTCCACTCGAATATCTAAATATTTTTGAATGTATCAATTGTACTTGTTTAGACGTGGATAACAGAGGCGGGTCCATAGATTTTGAATAGACAGATTCAATAAAGGGGGGGGGGTGGGGGTTCCAGGCAAGACTGCTCTTTCATACCAAATTGTGCTCGAAATTAATAAAATATTTAATTATAATTGTCTTGCTCCCTGGATTCGCCTGTGGATTATTTGATTGATAATTTAAAAACAAAACAACCGAACAAAAAAGGAATATCATGTACATTAATGATAATGCGCGATTAATTTTAGAATAAGCTAATTAAAAGGTCCTCCCATATACTAAAAAAATGTAATACGGCGAGAGAGGTGATGATATTGACTTCTTTGTATAAGTAAACAAAATAAAGATATGTAAGCGTTAGTGTTTACTTATACATGTATGTCATATACTCTTTTCAATGTTTGTAATTTACATTTCTGTCTATGCACCATATTTTACCTCAATTACTATTCGACTTTTCTTTCTCATTGTTCATGTTCTATATAACATTAAAATATATTTTACACGTATCTATACAAATGTCAAGGGCGAATCCAAAACACTTTGAAAAGGAGGGGTGTCAGCCGGGCTTCGTCAGAAAAAGGGGGGTGCTATGACATTATTTACAATTTTTTGTCAATTTTACACATGACAAAGACAAATGTTCTATTAAAAGGGGTTTGCCAGCCCCCTGCATCCCCTTTGGATTAACCTTTGGATTTCAAGTAAATGATAAGATTAAATATTGAGCTGAACAACCGTTACCGAACAGATTTTCTGCACTCGTAGACAGGTCAAGTGACCTCGTCGCCTGCGGCGCCTCGGACCTTGACCTGACTACTCATGCACAAAACACTATACGGTAATGGTTGATAACCACCGGTTCTTTTGTTAACTTTGACCTGTATCTAATACATAAATCAATATTATACAAACGTCTGAGAATGTGACGACTCCATTCGCTACACTGATCCATCGGATCCAATTGATACAGGGAAGATAATTTAAACGTATAAAAAGGTCTGAAATATTCCCAACGATGTTAGAACTGTCAGATGCTAATTTTTGGTAGTTATTTATTTATGAGAATAAGACAGCTCTCGTGCCTGAAATGAAGGGTAATTACAAAATTACCGAACTGTTAAAACCTAGGCAGAAATCTAAAGATAAAGTCCAAAAGGAAGATATCGTGATTTGATGAGTGGTGGTTCTCATGTGTTTCTAAAGTCTACGTTCTAAAAACAATCACATATATTTTTTTATTGTCACTAGACGTCTAGTATAACGCACTGTAGACTTCTATTTGCCCATTTGTGACTCTTGTGTGCAAAATACAAACTTTTACTAGAATAAGAAGAATTATGGCTACTTCAGAAGATGGAGGCTTTTAAGTACCATTCCATTTTCACGCCATTTTTCCATTGTGCATTTCAACAAAATATGACCTATCAATATCTTAAGAAGGCATACTTTACAAACACTTTGATGGTTATTTCTGGAGATTATCAGGTACAAATACTTGGATAATGCAATAAAATCTCTCGATTTTTCCTTCATGTGCCACAACTTATTCATATTTTGCCCGATTCATAAATGGAGAAGTACAGTTACGATCACTTCAAACCTCTATTAAATTCTGTCAGGAAAACTGTTCTACCACAGTAGTTAGAACAGAAATCCTGACATATCATGACATTGTCGAATAGAGACTGTCTTGGGTCAGAACACATTTTTCCTTATTCCCTAACAGTTCCTCACAGAAACTGTCCTGGAACCTGACAAAGAAAAATACGAAAAGCTGTTCTAAACTGTCATACCTTTGGACAGTTCCTGATATTAAATCTTGCCATTCTGTGTGACGTAATTTAGAACAGGAAGTCAGCGATTAAAAATGAAATGTGTGTGACCAATGTGAATTAGCAAATCCGATTAGGAAAAAAAAACTGATTTCAAAATATACACAGCCGGGAAGCCAGTGACCAATTATGTATCTCCTCCCGTTACGTTACTCTAACCTAAAGGTTTTTCGTGCAAAGGAAGATAATGAAAATTCCACCAGAGGGCATACTAATCGTTGAGCATTACCTATGGTTGTTTACATCGGGTACTTCGAGAAAATCGTTTGCTAATTTAAATAAATTAAGTGGATCCGTGAATATAAAGAAGAAAAAGTGAAAGAAAATTGATTTTATCACGTAAAAACAAAATTTCAACCTTCAGTTTTTGGTTGTTCATAAAATACTGATGTAGAATTCAGAGTTGCATTGCTGTTACTTTCGGTACCAAATATGGCGGGAACATGTGTGAAATTTTATAAAGCATACACAGGGAATAATTTAATATGTCTATAATTTTCTGGCATAAATATCAATTATATAATTCAACAATAAATAATTATAAAACAGTAACGACCCCCCCCCTTGAATAATTCAGAAAATCTATAACCCTCTATTAAAACATTACTATTATTTCTATGCCCCCTACTGTTTTGCCGGCCCACCCCTGGAGATAAATGATAACCGGTCCTTTAAGGATTGGTATTATAACAAATAATTTTGTATTAATACTTTTGTACGCTTTAACTATTTTAGTTTACTAAATTTAACTGTTATTGATGTGGTTTCTCTTTCAGGAAAAAATATTCTGTTCTCTATTTCCGTTATTTTAAATGTGTTTTTATTATGGTAAAGTATTATTTTATCTCTGTTTCGTAACTTTTTGCTCAGTTTGTAGACCATTTCAGTGAGTAGATGTGCTCGGTATCCATAACAATGATAATTGTTGGACATGATTAACATTTGGTACATATGTTTGGTATTTTGTATCTTAGAATGATAGATACTGAATATTACATGTCGAAATCTGTATCACATATGGTATCAACCTGAGACTAGTGGAGAACCCTGTTAAAGTGCATACTGATTTTATATGAATCATATAATTCAACAATAAATAAATATTTAAAAAAACAGATTACTATTTTTTCTTTGATCCACAGAATTATTTTTTTCTTTTAAAATAATATAATTATTTTTCCCTTGATCCCTACATTTTTGCCGGGCAACCTCTGGAGATAAATAATGATCGGTCTCTAAAGAAATTTTTATTATAAAAAATAATTTTGTAACAATAGTTTTGTTAGCTGACAATATTTTTGTTTACTGAAATTCACTGTTTGGTGTGTGTTTCCTCTTCCAAGAAAAACAAATAATCGGTTCCCCATTTACTTGATTTTAATTACATGTGTGTTTATATTGGTATAGTGTTACGGTTCTGTTATCTCTGTTCTGTAACTTTGTAGTTTTGTAAATTGTTTAGTGAGCAAATAAGCTCGGTTTTCACAACAATGTTTGAAAAAGTAATCGAAGGAACCAAGGTTATAGCGGTAATCAAAAGAATGTAATCCAGGAACAAAGACCAGGCATGAAAACAGACATATACAACAAAGAACATAAAGTAACCAAAATCATACATACAAAGTAACAATAGAAAATGAGGAAATGAGCAATGAAATTATATATTGGATATGATAATGGACTGGTCAAATTGAACAACATATACCTCCTTGGAGTGAATTATATAGATGTGTACTTAGCCTAGACATTTGACATGTATTTGTTTTCTTTTTAAGGGAAAAACACCTCTGCATCTTGCAGCGATTTCGGCAAATGTATCTGCCATATCATGTCTTCTACAGAATGGGGCACACTATGATGCAACAGATGTAGATGTATTATCTTTTTACTAATTGTATTATTCTAATACAATAAGGCTGAATATAAGAATATATATTTTAATGTAAAATGAGACTTTTCATTCGTTGCATAATATCACATAAATTATTCTTATTATTTTCTTCAAACTTAAAAATCATTATCTTCCATGTTATATTTACGATGATTTTATATAACAATTGATATTATTTTGTTTCTTTTTTGTTTTCTAATATATGTCGTTTTTTATGTCCAAGGGCCAAACAGCTTTAGATTGTATTGCATCGGCATTTTCCGAGGTAGGATTTTAGAGATCAGAGATCACTTTTTTGAGAGAAAAGGTTTCCTTGAATTTGGAAAAGTAAGCCTTTGTTTTAAATAATGCAGTTTTGAAATATACATGTAGTGAAATTTCGTTGAATGACATTTACCTAGAATTCTTCATCATATGCACTTGAGGAGATTTGTTTAACGATTTTTGTTGGCTGATTATTTCTTGTTAGTTCAAATATATGTGTTTTGGCGCATTGCTTTTAAGTGTTATGAAGTTATAAATGATAAGTTACTATTCAATACTTATTCTGTTTTTAATGAAAAGACACAACTCCATTCTGCTGCAAGATTTGGAATTGAGCCTGCTATTGAATTCTGTTTAAAAGATGGTTTCACAGTGAATGATAAAAATGCCGAGGTAAATGTAATTATTGTTAAATTTTCAATGTTTAACATAGGTAACTATAGTCTATTCGATTTTTAAAAATCTCCGAAAATGTATTTCTAGAAATTCTTCTTTTAAGATTTACTTAAGAACCTAAATTCTCTCGAATGATTTGACTTTTTTACAATACGTTGCCACATATAGTTTTGTAAATTGTTTAGTGAGCAAATAAGCTCGGTTTTCACAACAATGTTTGAAAAAGTAATCAAAGGAACCAAGGTTATAGCGGTAATCAAAAGAATGTAATCCAGGAACAAAGACCAGACATGAAAACAGACATATACAACAAAGAACAGAAAGTACTAAAATCATACATACAAAGTAACAATAGAAAATGAGGAAATGAGCAATGAAATTATATATTGGATATGATAATGGACTGGTCAAATTGAACAACATATACCTCCTTGGAGTGAATTATATAGATGTGTACTTAGCCTAGACATTTGACATGTATTTGTTTTCTTTTTAAGGGAAAAACACCTCTGCATCTTGCAGCGATTTCGGCAAATGTATCTGCCATATCATGTCTTCTACAGAATGGGGCACACTATGATGCAACAGATGTAGATGTATTATCTTTTTACTAATTGTATTATTCTAATACAATAAGGCTGAATATAAGAATATATATTTTAATGTAAAATGAGACTTTTCATTCGTTGCATAATATTACATAATGTATTTTTATTATTTTCTACAAACTTAAAAATCATTATCTTCCATGTTATATTTACGATGATTTTAAACAAGGAACAAAGACCAGACATGAAAACAGACATATACAACAAAGAACATAAAGTAACTAAAATCATACATACAAAGTAACAATAGAAAATGAGGAAATGAGCAATGAAATTATATATTGGATATGATAATGGACTGGTCAAATTGAACAAACAAATACCTCCTTGGAATGAATTATGTAGATGTGTACTTAGCCCAGACATTTGACATGTATTTGTTTTCTTTTTAAGGGAAAAACACCTCTGCATCTTGCAGCGATTTCGGCAAATGTATCTGCCATATCATGTCTTCTACAGAATGGGGCACACTATGATGCAACAGATGTAGATGTATTATCTTTTTACTAATTGTATTATTCTAATACAATAAGGCTGAATATAAGAATATATATTTTAATGTAAAATGAGACTTTTCATTCGTTGCATAATATTACATAAATTATTCTTATTATTTTCTTCAAACTTAAAAATCATTATCTTCCATGTTATATTTACGATGATTTTATATAACAATTGATATTATTTTGTTTCGTTTTTGGTTTTCTAATATATGTCGTTTTTTATGTCCAAGGGCCAAACAGCTTTAGATTGTATTGCATCGGCATTTTCCGAGGTAGGATTTTAGAGATCAGTGATCACTTTTTTGGGAGAAAAGGTTTCCTTGATTTTGGAAAAGTAAGCCTTTGTTTTAAATAATGCAGTTTTGAAATATACATGTAGTGAAATTTCGTTGAATGACATTTACCAAGAATACTTCATCATATGCACTTGAGGAGATTTGTTTAACGATTTTTGTTGGCTGATTATTTCTTGTTAGTTCAAATATATGTGTTTTGGCGCATTGCTTTTAAGTGTTATGAAGTTATAAATGATAAGTTACTACTCAATACTTATTCTGTTTTTAATGAAAAGACACAACTCCATTCTGCTGCAAGATTTAGAATTGAGCCTGCTATTGAATTCTGTTTAAAAGATGGTTTCACAGTGAATGATAAAAATGCCGAGGTAAATGTAATTATTGTTAAATTTTCAATGTTTAACATAGGTAACTATAGTCTATTCGATTTTTAAAAATCTCCGAAAATGTATTTCTAGAAAGTCTTTTTTTTAAGATTTACTTAAGAACCTAAATTCTCTCGAATCATTTGACTTTTTTACAATACGTTGCCACATGATCAATTGAAATCTCGTTTAAATTAAAGGACAAATTTGTAAATCTTTTGCTGATTTCAAAAGCATGTTGTTTTAGGTTACAAATATGTTTGTGGAAATACAATTCTGAAAATATTTTCCTGCATTTGTTTGAACTATAAAAAGGAACTGCAATAAATAAAAGTAAAAATGAGTATTTTTCTCGATTGCTGTGTATTCAAGACTCCAAAATCCGAATCAACACTTTTGACACTAGATGAAAAAAATTGAGACATATTTTTGGCCATTATGATACTTAAGAACTCTTTTATTCATAAAACTTTGCGAGAATTTAAGTTGGGCATCATATAGATATGTAGCAATTATCGTCAAATGCTTTTAAAAAAAGAAATAACCTTTCTTAAAGATTTTCATCATGAATGGGAAAAAAGAATGGGGAACTGTGAATTGAAAATTAGGTAATTGGCATAACAGAATGAGGTAATAAGGACTGCAAACAGTTGGAATTTAATCCAATAGGAAAGAGTAATCAAGGGAACCAAGGTTCTATCGGAAATTGAAAGAACCCAATCCAGGGACAAAGATCAGACATTGAAAACACAACGATGAACTTTAAATAACCAAAATAACACAAACTATGTATAAAAAAAATAAACTCTGACTCCGCTAAAAACTGGGAGCATGGACCAGGTGCACCGGTACGATAAGAGTCCTCTGTTTTTCTAGCCACATCCCCGAGCTAATAAAATTTCAAGTCCAGGGTAGACGAAAGGGGTTGGAAAAACTATGAAACGTTGAACAAATAAGTTTTCATGATGTAGATGGATACAACGTAATGATCCGCGAGTTCATGATGACGATTATAAAACTTCTGTTGTTTTGGCTTTAATCTTGTAGCGACATAATCCTGGTCCGAAAGTTGCAATTGCGACAATGTATTGATTTTTTTCAAAAGTTTCATTAAATTGTACTTATTGCAATAGACTGTTAACAACTAATACAAATTTAAACTTATTCATCATAAAGTACTAAAATACCATATGTTAGCTATTATTTGAGAGGATATAATACACATACTTCAATTGATTACGGCCTGGCATTGAAAAAGTGATTTTCAGAACAAACAAATTTCTTTTTATCTTCTTGTGAATTGAATTCCCAATGCCAATTCAACTGAAGAGATACACACAGTAATTTGAGCTCCTGTATTTCCGTCCGGCTTGGAGGCTTTCAAAGAGTTTATTGGGTTTTCATTTACTTCATTGATCGAACTTACGTGTAGTGCAAGCGTATTACTATGTTCATAAATTCATCCACATTTCAATAATAATTATTTTAGGGTCATACGCCACTCCATTTGTCTGCTATTTTCGGTCACACAAATATATCGCATACCCTCTTGCAGAACGGGGTGGATTTTGACGAAAAAGATTTTACGGTATACATATTTTACATTTAAGTTTGTAATATAGTTGCTGTTTAAATTACACTTGACTTTTTTTCAAAGTGTACTGAAACAATCAGGAAAATTATCATCGACCAAAATTTTGAAGTTCAATATTAAAAAATAAATTGTTTAAAATAAGTACTAAAGGCCAAAAGAATATGAAAAAGGAGCACAATTGATGAGTTCTTCTGGGGATTTGCAAAGAAGCTACAATAATGTGTTACCATGTATCATACGCAAAATGGAGCCTCATGGGTTTCAAATTTTGTGCTACGACAAATTTCTGTTGTTCCGACCATTCTGACGAATTAGATATTTTATACTCTATGGAAATGAGAAAAAAATTGTTTCAACCGTTTAATACTCTAGATCCAGGATCATGCATCGATATATGCAATCTGAAGAAAGATATTTTTTATAAATACAACACGCATGTAAAATGTAAAAAAAACGTTATGAACTATGCATACTTTTTAGTTTGGGTGTTTTAAACAATTAAACAATATATTTTTTTTTACTGTGAAGGGCATGACGGCGTTTGATCTAGCAGAAAAATACAACCAACAGGATGTTTTGAAACTGTTCAAGGTAAATATTGGCATCAATCTTTGTAACTGGCAACAACAATAAATTGATTGGTAGAAGATATTATAGGGGCAAATTAACATTATTTATGAAAAACTCAAACTACCTAATGTCTTAAATGATAAATACAAAACTGTTTTAATTTGTATGGACATTTCAAAAAAGACATACTTGAATTTGATTGTGGAATATAGTAGAGATAATATTGTGGCTGATCTATTCCGTATTAAATGTGTGTATTAATAGGAGCTAGAACTTGCCCCTCCAATCGAAACGGTATTTTGTTTTAAATCACTAACCCAGGCAGAAACCAACCTCGATGAGAACAAAACAAAAATTGCGCTCTCGTTTAGTGTAGGCAAAAAAGTGAATACTGTTTCTGTATAAACATATATTGATCCAATCACACATGCTACAAAATCAGACTTTTCCTGTAAAGATTACAATATTGATATCTCGTTAATCGCATTTTTAACGATTCTGCATGGATTCATAACATACACGTATATTTAACTTAATTGATTACTTTAAACTAAATATACATGTATATGCATGAATACATATACACTGATATAAATAACTTTATAAATAAATGCAACGAAATTAAAAGAAATGAAAATGCAATTATGAATTACCAAGAAAAAATCAAATACATAAAGCATTGAAGGCAGGGTGAAAATACTTGTAAATTTGAAAGGGTTCATATAGAAAAAACAAATATAATGTCTCGGTAGTGGTGGATCCTTCCGTGGTGGCACATGCATTAAAATAAAAGTATCAACCCAAAGGTACAACTGTCAATGATTAATTAAGGTATAACGGTTCAAATGTATATATCGCAAAGTATCGCAAAGTTCACATATACACATAAAGATGAATGCATAATCCATAATACACAGACGCATATCAATGATCATTCGTTACCCTTTGACGCATAAATCATAGTTATTAAAACCACCGACGCATATATCCATAAAAACATTGACGCATAAATCGTAAAACAATTGGTGCATAAACCATAAACCCTTGACACATAAATCATAGCCATTGACCTGAAAACTACAGTAAAAAACATATGTCAGTCACAATATTTAACCTCAAATTAAGCTAAAAACAACATTTCGTAATGAAAAAGTATTTTAACACTAATCAATCAAAAAACACAAGGGAACCTCTTGTTTATTTGAAACTTCTATGAGCCTGTTATTTATTTGTGTTCTAAAATAAAACTTTACTGTTAAATTTAAAAATGCGTAGAAAAACATTAAAAACGGAATAATTGAACGTTTGAAAATCGATTTAAACAGTGTTTACGCTGAAAGTAATGAAAATAATTTATTGAGAGAAAATCTTGTAGAAAATACACAAAGTACACATCGGTCTCTGATTGGCACTATCAATCAAACACATTTACAAAATACCTTTACAATATGATTGAAGTTTTACCAAAAATGAAAGTTATTACGAATAATATAAATGACATACCTCTTTGGGCTCACTAACGGCCCATAAACAAATAATTTCCTATCAAAATATTTACACCTAGAACTACTTAGACTGGTTACAAGTGTATGTCTAGTGTTTTAAAAAATACTTGAAAAAAGCTGGAAAACATCATTTGTTATGGTAAATCAAATTTGTTATTCAGGATGCCATGTGCATGTCCATCTAATGATCTCAATCAGAACATCTAGTGCCTAAACTTTTATTTGTATATCATGACATTGTTATCGCGAATCGTGAAAAATCTTTATTTGATATAATGGGATTAATTATATATTTTACTGAATTGACATTTTAAGTTATGGCATGCAAGATTTCAATACATTTGTTCTACACATATGCTTCGAAATGTACTTGTGCTGTGTCTACAAGTTACATCGTACGTTTTAATGGGTTTTATTATCAGCGATATCGGGATATTTTTACGTTCTATGCAACTAGAAAAAAATACCATAAACTTCACAATTCAATTTTAAACCACGAAACATCATCACGGCATTAAAGATTGCTTCGAGGTTAAGAATTTTTCCAACATTATTCCTATCCAAAGAAATCATCGTTTTATATGTCTATTAGGCAAAAGACACCATAACCACTTGTCATGTCCTGTTAACCTTACATGCATATTCGATCATTACAGGTCTCAGAACCAATAATGGCCTATCGCAGCCTTTTTTTCTTCCCACAAACGAAAATTATAATGATATATGGGAGATAATTGAAAATAGATAGGTTTCAGCCTGTACTGGTACATTTAATTATAAGCACTCCAATATATTCACATAAATACAATGTTTATTTCTATTTATTTCTAGAAAATTTTATCTTCAGGTAAGTAAATACACGTTAACATATTTATTGACAAAAAATCTTTTTTTACTATACATTACAAATATATACCAGCAAGCAAAGCCCAAAAACAACATTGTTTTTGATCTACAAAAAGTATTGTATCCAAAGTTTATTATCAGAGGTAGACGTAGCAAATAATAGTGATAAGACTGAAACTGTTACCACACTCTCCGAAGAAGAGATATTGGGAAATCATAAATATGTGCCGTCCTGTTTTGGTCTCTTTACTAAAGACTAAAGATAATTGTGATCTACAGTCTATGTTCTGGATTCCACAAATCCGCAAGAGTCAATACAACCAACGTTACATAGGTGCATCTGCAAAATGTACCATCAAACTTCTTTCAAAACTTTTAACTTCTATACTCATAGCTGTCATAGATTGTTTCCAGTCCTACCACGACACTTGTTACTCCCATAGTGATATTAATTCCATGTGTGTTTTGACAAATTCGACAGAACTCCTCGGGACCGTCAATTCAAGATTAACATCATAATATAATAGCATTAAACCTATGATTTTTAGTTCTATTCCCCATAATCAATTAAAATCCTGACCCAAAAACATTATACATCGTTGTTACTAACAAAAAAAGTATATGTAGTTCTTGGTAGATATTCCTCTCATTTTGTAAAAAAAGGAAACATTTCCAAATCATCTTCCAAACATGTTTAAGAAGATGTTTTCAAATGCAGGATTTTTTTATCGATACAATATTTGTCCAGTGTAGTAGACGCGTCATTCAACAAACGGCCAAGGGGAACAAATCGTGTTCCTCTACTTGCTGACCCATTGCTTCATTCTTATGAGGCTGATTTTATAGCAGATCTGGTCCAAAACAAAATTGTTCAACTAGGTCCTTTAATTTCAGTTTTGCTATATAGATGATGTGTTGTCGTTAAGGAATCCTAGATATATCGCACCTACCCCAAAGAACTTGAGATAAAGGATACTACAGGCACTATGAAGTCAGCCTAATATCTTGACCTACCCTTCGAAATAAATGGTAAAGGAAAACTACTGATCAAACTATACGACAAACCCGTTTCATTCCGTATTGTCAACTTTCCTATCATCTGTTGCAACATCCCTCCAGCACCTGCGTATGTTACCTTCATATTACAATTCAAACTTTATGCTAGAGCTTGCCGTAACTACTTTTTGCATCGCACCAGATTTCTTACAATTTGGCTTCTGGAACAGGGGTATGTTGCTACAAGATTGAAGTCATCAGTACAGAAGTTTTATAATCGTCATCATGAACTCAAGGATCATTACGGTGTATCCATCTGCACCATGAAAACTAATTTGCCCAACGTGTCATCGTTTTCCCTACAGTTTCGTCTACTCCGAACTTGACATTTTATGTGCAACTCGGCGGATGAATCTAGAAAAAGCATAGGTCGCTTACCCTTAGGTCGATGCACCTGGTCCATGCTCCCAGTGTTGAGTTGTGTCCAACTTTCTCAATTACCTTTTCTTACTCAATAAATTAGGGATTACCCATTTAAAGTTTAAGTGTGTTTTATACCAAAATGTTACTTATCATTTATTACAAATAAAAATAACGGTAGCGAGATAATGCATGGCGTTTCAATACAAAGATAAATCTTTAGTTATAATTTAGTTATCTAAACGATTTAGACATTGAGTGCTTAATTTTAGAAAAAAAACTTGATATCATATTCCAGTTAATGAATGAAACAGGAGAAAAAAACTGTTAATGGTGTTGTCATTTAGGATATAGAGGATAAAGATAACATGAAATACATTATTTTAAAAAAAGGGGCAGGGGAATATCAATACAAATACGCATGGAAATAAAATATACAGAGAAATTACACACCAAAAACTAAGAAACAGATCACGTGAAAACGTTAAATTATAGTAGGCATTTTAGAGAATATTGAAATATTTATCAATTCTAATAAAGCTTCAGTCCATAAAAGCGAGTATTATGTGTTACCATCAGACAAAACACCATAACACTAAAACAAAATCACATACTGATAACTGAAGGATAAATGAACTACTCGCTCCCTCCTTAAAACTGAGAAAATGGATCACATGCACACGTACTGTAAGTGACCTTTGACCTAAAAAAACAAGTGTTTATATGGTATCAAATCAAAGTTGAAACGAACAAAATAAATTATGAAAAATGAACCTATTCGCATGGTGGAGATGGGCCCACCAATATGGTCATGACTTTAGGTCTTGCAACAGTCCCTTATATGTAAGAAGTTCAGCAAGGTTAAAGAGTAATAAAGGGAACCAAGGTTATAGCGGTAATCAAAAGAATGTAATCCAGGAACAAAGACCAGACATTGAAAACAGACATACACAACAAAGAACATAAAGTAACTAAAATCATACTAACAAAGTAACTAAAGTAAATGAGCAACTCGGACTCCACTAAAAACTGGGAGCATGGACCAGGTGCACCGGTAGGGTAAGCGTCCTCTGCTTTTCTAGAAACACCCGCCGAGTTGCTCAAAAAAAGTCAAGTCCGGGGTAGACAAACGAGGAAAGGAAAACTATGACCCGTTGAAGAAATCAGTTATCATGGTGCTGATGGATACACCATAACGATCCACGAGTTCATGATGACGACCATAAAACTTCTGTAGTGATGACTTCAATCTTGTAGCAACATAACCCTGTTCCTGAAGCCTGTTTGTTAGAATTTTAGCGCGATACAAAAAGTCTGCGTAGTTTCGGCAAGCTCTGACATAACGTATGAGTTGTGATATAACACTCCATACGCAGGAGCTGAAGGGATGTTGCTACAGATGAAATGAAAGTTGACAATTCTGAATGAAAAGTCATCACGTTTGTCGTAAAGTTTGGTCAGTAGTTTTCTTTTACCATCGATTTCTAGGTGTAGGTCAAGATATTAGGCTGACTTCACAGTGTCTGTAGTATCCTTTATCTCGAGTTCTTTTGGGTAGATGTGATGTATCAAATCCCCGAAATTAGGATTGTTTAAAGATAATACCTCATCTATATAGCGGAAACTGAGATTGAAGGATCTAGTCAAACGATATTCTTTCTTCCTGATCAGATCGGCTATAAAGTCAGCCTCAGAAGAGTGAAGGAATAGGTCAACGAGTAAAGGAGCACAATTTGTTCCCATTGGAATGCCGACCGTTTGTTGAAAAACACGTCCACCACGATGTTGTCGATTGAAAATTCCAGCATTTTGTAAACATTTTCCTCTGTATATTTGGATGATGATTTGGAATTATTTCTTACAAAGTATGAGGAATCTCTACCAAGAACTATATATTTGTATCTAGGTGTACCATCTTTTTTGGAAAAAAAACGATATGTAATGTTTTAAGTCGGGATTTTAACTCAGTATGGGGAATAGAAGTATACAGTGTTGAAAAATCATAGGTATTAATGCTATTATATTCAGATAATAGTCTTGAACTGATTGTCTCCAAAAGATCTTTCGAAATTTTTCAGGATCCACATTGAATTAATACCACTAAGGGAGTAACAAGTATTGTGGTAGGACTGCAGACCCTCTTTGACAGTTGTGAGTATAGAAGTTAAAAATTTTGAAAGAGATTTTGTGGTACATTTTGCAGATCCAGCAATATGTTGGTGAATCAGCCTTTTCTAAAGCGCTTGAACGGACACAGGAAAGACATAACAAAAAAACCCAGTGAGACAACACTGCACATTACCAAACCACTGCCTCGATGATTTCAACAAAATGCAAATCTTTATCGTGGAACAAAACAGGAACTGGAGCGATCTACAGAGAGAGTGAAGCGGGAGGGATTTGGATAAAAAAACGCCGTGTCTTACATTCATACGGTATTAATATAAAAACATTAAATTATTCCTATTTTCTATAGTTTCTTATTACAGTATTTGTAAATATTTTTAGTTTTATACAATGTTCAAGATCAGCACACAACGTGTGTCTATAACACAATGTTCAAGATCTTTGTTAATTGTCAATAAAATTTAAATACGTCACAGGTATTCAACTGATTAGGTAGAGAGTTGTGTTCACTGACCATTTACTTTCATACACACTCAGTTTATTTAAGGCACTGAAGAAGGTCATTAATTTGCTATTCAAGTTTATCCTCAACATCTGTGGTTTGAATATTTGTTGGCTGCCTATATAAGGAAAACGTGCAGAGAAATTTTCCCGCCATTTTTTCATAGTGCATTTCAACTAAATTGACCTATCAATATATTACAAATGCAAACATATTTTATGGTTATTTCTGGTGGTTATGATTTAAAAATACTTGGATAATGCAATGAAACCATTTTTAACTTCTTGTGCCACACCTTACTTATGCAGATCGTGCCTGGTTCTTAGACAGAGAAGTACTTAAATCATGACGAAAGGAAAATACAGTCAAGACCTTCTTAAATGACTCTCAAGGGAAGAGTGATCTCAATGTTTCATAAGGCGTGTGGACTTTTTATAATAAATAATATTATGTACAAGGTTTAATCTGATAGAAAATTATCGAAAACAAATGCCAAAGAAAGAAGCTTCAAGCATATGCATGACATGATAAACGGAAAATGATTGCCTATGGCGGTTTTATTATTATTTTAATAGGACTTCCGAAAGAATTGCTGTATCTTTCCTCCAAGGACGGTGCCACGTTTACATCAAATCTCAGATCGGGATTTTATATGTCATATGCTGGAAAGGTAATGTGTGTGGGTTACGAAGCGGTTGGCAAAACAGCTATAACATCTGTTCTGATCAAGAAAAAAATTAGCAAGAAAAGAAAACCAACAGAAGGTATAGATCTTCATACCTATAGTGCTGCAGTAGATATGGAAAAGAAATCTTGGATTCCTATAGGTAATAATATCATATGAGTTTGATTTTTAGTGTTATTTTCGCGAAAGAATATCAAGACTATAATTTGCGGTTACTCTATACGGTATCAAAATATTATGATTTTCTTATCCAAAAGATGTACAACCGCAGTTATTCTTACGTGTATAGGCTGACCGATTTTTGTCATTGTTAAAGAGAATGTAATTCTATGGCAGCATTTTCAGGTTGAACAAAATCAGACTTAAGTGTTGAGAAAGCTATGTAAAAAGGTTTACTCCAATAAAAAGTTATTTTAAGTAATTAAAAAAAAACGTATGATGTTCATATTTTACAATTGACTCTCTATGCTAGAGCAAGTACTTACTATTCTGATTTCCTTGAATGTCATAAATATCTGCGTAATGAATATCGATACATGTAACTAACTAGGACACAATTTTGAAGTACAGTGTGGAATTGTACATTTGCCCATATTAAAAAATACTGTATTTTTTAACAAAACTATGAGCTTGTCCTTGTAGAGACTAGGCAGATCCTATGATAAATAAAACCCAACCACCATTGTTGTTCAAGTGCATTGTTAACATTATCATGACGCCAGAGAAAACAGAGATTTTTCTGTATCAAAAGTGGATGTATAATAATATATTTTCCCTATAAGATTAACTAAATTGCGCACTGGTCTAGGTATTATTTCCCTTTATTTCAACGTTTGTAGTGACATAAAATAAAACATTCATTTTCTGAATACATGTCTTTGTAATTTCTAATAAATTAATAAATTAATTTGAAAATACAAAAATAAACTTTGACAAATGGGAAAATTTTGCCCCACACTGCCTTGGTCGCCCTTTTAAGTTATTTCCGTTATGACTGTTAGAAAATGGTGTTAACATCCGTCATTAAATTTAATTTTAACATGACTAGGAGATTTTTTTCTAGAAACTTGAAGGTTATAGCCAGGTAAATGTACTTCATCATTTTTTATATAAAATATTACTAATTATGACTTTGAAATAACAGGTCATATCAATTGTATACTTTGATTAAACTTATTATCAATTTGCCCGGTGTATATTAGATGTTTTATAATAAGATATTTTGGCCTACTTGACTTATTCCTGAATTCTCTTATTTGGGCAGAGAGCATTCACAACAGTACTGCACCTAAGTCGGTCTAAGGCTAATCTATTTGCCTTGTCCAATGATTGGATACATGTCCTCAGCTCTGTATCAATCGTCTGCCTGCAGGTGGTTGCCGGTCGTACCCTTCTTCTCTTGCCTACAGAATTCCTGTTGTTTCTTGATATTGTTATGTGGACGTCTTCAGATGGGTCCGATCCACTACTATTCACGTTACTTAATGGTATCAGTTAATGGAATATTTTTATTACTCTCTGAAAAATCTGCATTTGTGACTTTTTCTGATTTTAAGAATTGATCTCGAGCATTTGTCGATGATAACCTGGAGATCATGTTCTGTGTTTTTCTTTGTTTCCAGGTCTCAGATATATAAAAAGTACGGATTTTAGGTTGGTATCAAATATTCTCAATGTTTTTTTTTCAAACTGATGTTTGTGCTTCTCCTGATAGATTTAGATGTCACAAAAGCGTGTCTGCCCATTTCCAAGTCTCTCTTTGATGTTCTTGTCATCGCCACCGCTTTTTGAAACAATACTGCCAAGATAGGTGAACATGTTGACATCTTCGATGGGTATATCGTCAAGGATATTTGAAGAGTTGTCATAGGTGTTAATTCTTAGGGACTTTGTTAATTAATGTTGACGATCAATCCATTTGCTTTGGCTGTCTCCTGCAAGGATGCTGTTTTTTCTTGCATATGCTGTTGTGGGATAGTAAGCTCACATCATCCGGGAAGTATAAATCTTCAAACTTGGTAGTGAGTGGCCATTGAATGCATCTAGCTTATAACTGTGAGGCTTTCGTGATCCAGTTGATAAATATTGACTAGATTAAAGCTGAAAGTAGACAATCCCTGTATGCGCTTTGAAGGATGGGTAGCGTGTAAAATTTTGGGTGACGTGGCATGTGTTGTTCTTGTATATGCCTTATTTGATCTTACTATTTTGTCAGGAATACCATATTGATGCAGTAACTTCTAAACAATCTGTCCATCAATCAAATCAAAAGCCTTCTTGAACCCAAACGTAGTGATGTAGAACTGACTGCCATTCTATTTACTGTTTGATGATATTGCGAAGTGTGCCAATTTGGTCTGTGCATGATCTGCCGTATCGGAACACTGCTTGCTTATCACGGAAGACTGCATCAATTGCTGCTTTGATACGTTCCAATATGTCTTTAGCGATAACTTTATTTGGAACAAAGAGTGGCTGAACATCTCAAGTTGCACCAGTCCCCCGTTGTCGATAGTTTGATGATGTATTCTACATTTCTTCCATTCCTCAGGTACCTCCTCCTTTTCCCATATGATTTCCAACAGTTTCAGTAATCATATGTGAATTCTGGATTTATCTTTCCTCGTCCATTGCAATAGTTTCAATGTCAGGTTATTCTCAAGGTGGTATATTACGTAGGTCTGGTAATTCTCCATTCAGAAGTTCGGCAAAATGCTCTTTCCGTTTCTCAATATGTTAATCTAATTTTGTTAAAATGTTGCCATATTTATCTTTTACTGTTTTGGTGTATATTCCTGGCCATGGCATCTTACATTTTTGGTGCTAGTTGGTTGATGTAGTTTCTCATGTCTAATTCTCCTGACTTCTTCCCTAAGATTCGTATCCACTTTTCTTTTTGGGATCTCGTTTTGGTCTGTTCGAGTTGTATCTTGGCTGTTCTATGTTTATCTTTTGCCTCAATTGTATCATTTGATAACCATATCTTATGCCCCTTTTTCGAAAACCTAACTCTTCCGTATATGAGGTGCTTAATGGGAACCTTACTCTCTCCCATCTTGTTTACAGTTAGCCGTCATCATTTTCTGCAAGTTGTAGGAAGCGATTACTCTTAATACTAAATTTCCTGTTCATAATTTTGTAAATGTTGTATTTCCTGTTCGTGGCCTAGTCTTGTCTAGGATTCCTGGATATTTTGATCTTAAATGTGGCAACAACAAGTTGGTGGACGGATGCTTTGTCAGTCCCTCAGTAGTTCTGACAACTATCATGCTTTTTCTCTATCGCCTGGATATGTACTATGTGGTTTTTCGTTCTCATATCTGGTGACAGCTAAGTTGTTTTGTGAATTTTGTGCCTGCTATGACAACGTCGTTTTGGTAAAAAAGTCCGCAATGTGATTTGTATTACAGATTCCCTTCTAACCTACGGCGAGCTCTCTTCCTGTGTTATCTTTTCCAACTTAAGCATTTATGTCAACTATAATGATTAGTATATCTAGAGTGTGATTCGGTCAATGGTAGATTGGAGCTATTGGTATAACTCCTCTTTGGTATCTTCGTCTGCCATATCTGTCGAACTTTGAATGATTATGAATTTTTATTCTTTCGACATAAAACGTGCTACGATAATTCTACCACTCATGGGATCCTATTCTATAAACGATGATTTAGCTGTTATATTCAGTAAGAATCCTTCACCGTTCCGATGGTCGTCATCCTCATTTGGTGGTCCAAAGTACAACAGGATATGTCCTGACGACAGAGTTTCCGATGAAAAAATCAAGATTGCATCTCTCCATATTCCTTGCAGCTTGACAGGACGTAAGATGTCTAAATAAATGAAATAAAATGGTTAGGCATAATCAGTAATGTTCCGTTTTGGTCGTCATTACTGATGTACAGAGTACCATATAGCTACTGAGTCATGATACATATATTACAAAAAATAAATGGATATTATCATTTATTTCATTGCATTGGTATTTTTTATTGACGCTTTATACATATTTCCTGTTATCTTGTGGACAAATAATGAAATATGGGCTTATGAATCTGACCATAATAGCAATGTATTCATTGCTTTTGTCTGCATTTGATGAGCTTCAATTTTCATGATGGGGTATAAAATGATTCATTAACAAAAGCAACAAACACTTCTTTGGAAACAAGGGGACTGATATAATGCGACAAAAATCAAAACTGTTATGTTGGGGACAAATTATGAACGAGTCTCATCTTCACTGGACAAAATGTTTTACTTGTTTTAAACACACACTGTTCCATTTTTGTACTTCACCTAACCACAATAAAATGATAAAAAAACATGTATCACGTTATCTATATTTTGTAATATACGTTTCAGTTTGATATTTCCTATGTTTCTTTACAGAACTAGATGTAGAAGACTTGGGATTTAGAGACCTTGTACGAAAACCTAAATTGATCATACCAGATTTGGATGACTTAAATATGGCCACCACAGCTGGTAACAGTTGGTTAAATGAGGACGGGGATGATGAGTTACCGTCAAGAGTTCAAACAATTGTAGATATAACTCGGATGGGTCAAACACAGGGTATAAAAACAAAAGCAATTTATGTCAGAAATCAGAAATCTTTCTTGCACAGATTAAAACAAACATTTGGTATTGAAAAGTGTGATATTTCAACAATGGAAGAGTTGCATCAAGAGGCCATACGAAGAGGGAAAAGGGGTTTAATTGAAAGTTCATTGGCGCCTGTAAATATGCTGGACTTTGGAGGCCAATCTGCCTTTTACTCCACGCATCAGTCTTTTCTTACATACAGGGGAATCTACATTCTTGTGCTTGATGGCAGCAAGGGCTTTGATGAGGAGATTGAGACGGAACATTTTATTCCTGGACGACATGGGAAACCGACGTCAAGAGGTAAATTCTGGTGTACTATTCAACTAAGAAGAAAAATATATTTTATTTTGTTATAAGATAACACGGCTAAAGACTGTAAGATCTCTTCGGTAATCATTTCAGAACTATGTGCACAATAACAATGTGTAAACAAGCAAAAATGTATTGAATTGTACTTAAATATCGTGGTCTGAAAAGAAAGGGAAGTTTTACATTGAAATTTAATTCAAAACGTAGTTTAACGTTGATATACATAGTTCAGGACGATGAGTTCCTGGAGTAATGTAAATATGATACGACAGAAGGAACACAATATATAGAAAAATGATGACATACACTACTCTTAGGTACTCATAAATGTAAACTATTATACGTTATTTTGCTTCTATATATTTGATATCTACATGTAAATGGTCTTTTGTACTATTAAAGGCTTTACACTTTTCTGGGTCAGCTCAATAGTGTCCTATTCGAAAGGAACGTCAGAATATTTCCCAAAGATATTGGTTGTTCTCACTCATAAAGATAAAGTGAAAAAGGTATATGTTCCCATATTTTTATTGTGCAGGATAACATCGGACGAACGGGTGCAAAAAAAAACCTTTTCTTTGTACTAAATATGTGCTACCGTTGTGCGACAGATCTAGCGGAACAAGCTAATTCACAGAAATAAATTTCGGGAAAAAATACTGCTATTTATAACTTTTTATTTTTTCGTCAATGTTCTTTACACCAAGTCCCGAAGAAAACTGTATTCCAGTTCTGAAGTATCTCAAGTATCATACAAATGAAGACAAATGAGCACAAATTATTTTCGTTAAACACAGCTCATTTTTGTTTTCGTTACCATATGCCATTTATGTCGTTACACACATGGTTTTTTTATTGTTTCCGTTGTTTTTATTAAACTGATTTTTAAAGAAATTGATTAATTGCGAATATGAAATGTTTCATTTTATGCCAGGAAGAGGTAGACAGAATCAAAGAAACAATATTTTCTGAGATAGAAAATATGTTTGATAACACACCAGCAACAAAACATCTTGTCTTAGAACACAAGATATTCATAAATGCAATGGCTCCAAAAGATCCAGGATATATTGTGATGAAAGAAATTCTTGTCGACTTGCTATCTACACAGCCATCTTGGGGAGAGAAGCTTCCAAAGGCCTGGATACATCTTAAGATGATGATTAATCGAAAGGTTGAAAAAGGTGAAACAGTAATGTCAATTTAAACACTGGGAGTTATCAATCATGAAAACCCTGTTAAAGAATTGTCTGACCGTGAACTCGGTCTTTTTCTTAGGTTGAACCACTCACAAGGAGAAATTATCTACTTTTCACTGCCTGGACTTCGTGATCAAATTGTAATTTCACCAAAGTTTTTGGTTGATGCTCTACGTTCCTTTGTAACAGATATAAGATTTTGCAAAGGTCAACGCCAAAAAGCAATTCAGTCGATGAATCAGAATGGTATTTTGTTGCTTTCGGACATAAATGACATATGGAATGGAAAAAAGAACTTTTTAAAACATAAGCAGTATCTTTTATCACTTATGGGCCACCTTGATATAATAGCCACCCCAAGGCAATACGGTGAATCAGGAGCATTAATAAAGACTGACGTGTTTTATGTCCCTAGCCTTGTTAAAACTGTTTTTGAAACACAGTTTTTGGACGAGAGGATTGCTTCAAATGCTATTGGACTCTCCATCAAGTTTAACAGCAAGATTTTGCCTAGCGCTATTGGAAACAGGTTAATTGCTTCCTGCATTAACATCTATCCAATTCAAAACTACGATGGAACTTTGATGTTGTTTTCCGGATTGGTTATACTCAGTGTGAAACCAGATATAGATCTCTGTTTAGTTTTGAGGCAAGACAGAGTAGATGTATATCTTTGTCACCGGTTATCAAGATCAAGTATTAAACGTGAAAGTTCTGCAGGTATCCTGGAATGTCTGAAAGACATGCTAGTTAGTATCCTTGAAAGCTACAGAGTGACTTCAACTGAAGGAAAGGTCAAACATGATGTACCATTTCATACCGAATTTGTATGTTTTGATATTTCATCCCCTTGCTATGACCGTACAAAGGTCGACTGGATGTGCCGCCATGGTCACACCATAACCACGGATATAAAATCCAGGTGGTTTATCAATAGAGTATGTATTTCTCAATTTACTGTAAAAGTACTATTGTTGTGGGTTACTAAATGTCGTGGATTTCGTGGATAATGTAAACAACAAAATTTGATCCCCCACGAAAAGGATAATTTACTTTAAATTGTATAACTGGATCACGAAAGTGTGTTTTTCTCCAAAACACAGAAAGTGATTACAATGAATGAAATTATTTTCAAAATAAATTAATATATTTGATACTAAAAAAAGCATTTAAAAGTAGTTTTCAAAACGCAAGACCTCACTAGAAGAACATTAAACGTATTTGACGAGATAGTGTTAGCCTCAATCAATGCTTTCAAAATAGATTTGTATATAATTTAAGGGCTATGTTTTAGTGTTAAAGATACTTAATAACGTGCACTTGTATCTATTCATACTTAATCCGTGAAAGAAACTAAGAGTTTATAGATAAAAACAGGACGTTTTTGTATGATTAATTAAATAAGGTAATTGTCGTTACCACACAACTATTTTTGTGTGTTTTTTTTGTTCTTTTGAAAAAAAAATCAAATGTGAATTTCCAATGTTTTTTTTTATGTCAGGAGAAGATAAATAGAGAGTGGAAGAAAAACACCTCTTAGATTATAGATTATTTCTGTTATTGTCAAAGTGATTTCGGAATTCCAAATACTCTTAAAATAAATTTAATAAAATATGCCAAAAGTGCTCAATAACCCAGTATACCATTGAAGAGAACAAATAGACAATATTTTAAGTATGAGTTATCTGAACAGCTGTATACATATAATTTCTTTATTCCAGTTCGAAGATATTTGCACGAGAAGAAATGATGCAGACTGTAAAGGTAAACTAAACTTTTTGATAAAAAATACATATCCAAGATCAAGTTCAAATATCTTTATATTAGATTTGGCTTTACTATTACTTTCATATTTAGATTAAAATATAAAATATTATGAATATGTCTAACCTTTAAATAGTTAACGCATAAAAAGATAATTTTGAACAAAAGTTTATTTATACTGCAACCGTTTCGCGCTGATCAGAATCAATGACTGTTTATTCACGAGTGATATACAGCCTCAAACTTTTGGTTATGCTGTCACCACAAGTATTTTGCTTTAAAGTTTCTAGGCTGTCCTCAGCATTGAATGAAAACATTTATTAGTTACTTCCCCTACTAAGCTTCACAGATGGCACTGCAAGCGATCATATCAAACAAACATCTGTTTTTATCATTTATGTACACTAAGTGCTTGTGAATAAAAGTCATATTTCTATTAGTTAAACATCTCAAAGTTAATTAGCTGATTTAATGATTGACTTTAATTTTTATAAAAGTATTTTGTAATATTTTGTTAGTAAATATATTATTGTCAAAGTGTTTTTTTTCAATGTACATGTACAATAAGTAAGCCCTGTCTTGTGCCTGTGCCACAATTTATCGTTCAATCATGCTATTATATGAAATATTTCTGATTAGTACACATTTGTGATGATTTTAAAATAAAAAGGATAAGTGATAAGTAACAACTACGGAATAAGTGAATTTAATTAACATTAGATAATACAATATTTTATAAATTATGGAAATAAACATTACTAGGCTGTGGATACAGCATTAGAAGCTGATATTATAATCCAATTATAATATTGTGCTACATCGTTTTGGTTGTTGACCTTTAAAAAATTACCCTTCTTGAATAATTATTCCAACAAAAATTCTAGTGTATTCTCCAATGATAGTAATGTTTACTTAAAACGGCTTTTATTGATTTAAGTTATTTTTATCAAGCATGTTAAAAAGAGTAACAATTTTCTTAGGATGATTATTTATACGTATTTGGACATGGTTTTGAGCAAATGACTTGCAATCGTTCTTGCACCACACAGACTAAAGAAGTTTATGTATCTTTGAATTTTTAATTATTTATTTCAATAAACAATTCTCTACTTTATCAAATTACATATAAACATTGACAAACCACCATAAAATAGATCAGGGAACATCTTAATCAACGGGAGTTTGGACAATTCAATAGAAATTATACTTATCAATTATGATGATAAATGAATATAAAATTTTCTAAAAAGACACAAGTTTTATTAATGATGTTAAAACAAGTTGAAAAAAGAAGTTTTAGAAACTGAAACAATAGTCCGTATTGATTAAGTGGTAAGTAAGAAACACAGAGCAACTGGGTTGAAGGCCCCATTTGTTGGAATGGGGTAACCCTGGCATGCTACATACTGGGATCGTCAGACCATAACACGAAAAACCTGACCAAAAAAGTGGTGCAACGTGTTGGGAAAGATGCTACGTTCCTCGCACGTTTAAGAACCGTGCTGTGGTATTCAACAGGAGTAGGAATCTTCGTTCCGCCTCAGGAGGCTAAATTGCCCGACCATACCCACCCTTCCCTATTTCCAGTGACAACCGAAATTCGTTGGTCCTATTATCCT
Source organism: Perna viridis (assembly GCA_037379345.1). Classification (NCBI taxonomy): domain Eukaryota; kingdom Metazoa; phylum Mollusca; class Bivalvia; order Mytilida; family Mytilidae; genus Perna; species Perna viridis. The sequence continues at coordinate 35,131,357 of CM074514.1, read as the reverse complement.
TATGTCCTATCACATGTTTCATTTCGTCATCATATCATGTTCATTTTATGACCAAAGTGTTATTCATGGCCCGGATTTGTGCTTGGCGTTAAACACCAACAACCAATCAGTGATTAAATGAGTAGAATTTTATGTTGTCACGACTACGAACTTAATTAGAATAAAATAGAAACATAAGCTAAATTGATGTTTTATCAATCATGGTTAATTAAATACACACGGTATCTTATATTAGTGTGTAATCCTACTATTTGTGTACACAGATGTTTGTTGGACCTGATCACTCACAGCAACGTCAGACAGATGTTTTGTACGTTATTTTCTCTTTAAACACAAAAATATAATATTGAAAACCGTTTGAACTTGCATTGCATTTTCCCATGGTTCCATGTCCCAAAAGTATAATTGCTTAGCGTAAAGTTTGCGATGTGCTATTTTCAATATCTTTTCTTTAGAGAATCAATAAAAATAACCCCACATATTTATTCGCCCTGTCTCATTGAAAAATTCTTATGTTGTTGTCATTTCATTTATTAAATATTCCGGTGATATATATTTGTATTGTTACAAAATCACTATTTCGCTTACTTTCATTTGCAACAAAATATGTTCTAACTGGAATATGTTTTAAATCTATCATCATAGTTTCATTAGGCAATTGTCTCGATGACACTCCAACAGATCTACAGCTCGCCAATTTGTCACACGAGTTTACAAAAGAGGAACTTAATGGTTTGCTTCTGCAGCTAGGGCTAAACAAGGCAAAGATTGATGAAATTGAAGTTGATCAAGTTGGGAATTTGGCAAATATCAAATTTATTTGTCTACGAAAATGGAAACTTCAGACGAATGGGACAATTCAAGACTTGATGAAAGCCATTGAGGATCAAAATCTTGATGTAAATAGAGCAAACAAGGTATTGTATATACAATGCCTTCTTGAAAACAAACAGTTCCGTAGTACAGTTTAAATACTAAATGATAATAATAATAATAATGATAATAATAATAATAATAATAATAATAATAATAATAATAAAGAACAACAGATTAACAAATAAAATCATATGATCACTTTCAGCGTCTTGGTTTCTCAAACAGTTAATGAACTTTGTTATATATTTATTTATTAACAAGTCGTGTTGAAATGCTTTCCATTTGTGTTAAATGTAAAAAAAAAAATAATAATTGCAGATCATATGACATACATTTTCGGAGATAGTTTGGGAAAAACAAATATCAATTACTTTACTCGAACTCGTACCGCTGTGACATCTATGGCAACACCGCCTGCACAAAGTCAAGCGCCCTTGACCACTCGGCCAGATATGCTATATCCGATGAAGCAGTGTAACGAAAAGATATTATACATGTAACAATGGTTACTGTTAATTTTACGGCAAGGATGTAAATAACGTTTTACCAAGTCAAAGTTTTCAAACCTAAAAATATCTTTATTTATTGCAGATGAACTTCAATCGACCGATGAGTAAGTGCAAATCTAAGGTTAAATTGTTTGTTTCAGTGTTATGTATAATCAATATACTCATAGCAGTAAATGTAATTAAATATTGCTGTCCGGAATATCATATCTGAAGAACAAAAATAGTACGCCGCATAGATGCAGTACAAGAGAATAGACCAAACAGTAAAGTGATCAGTATATGCACTCTTCCATTTAATTTAATTGTATGCAATGCCCTTTTTAGAAGTTCTTAAGAACTTAAATAATCTTAGATATCTACATTTATGTCCACATATGCTTACATTCCACATGTGGATACATCATGTATACAGTCATTTTTGGAATTAGATCTTCCTTCATATTTGATTATAATGCTACTGATGATAGGATACTCCGTGAAAGAAATATACAGCATGCGTGATTGGTGTTGTTTTATTTATAACCTACTGGTTGCTGCCATTGCTGTTAGTCCGAAACTCCCCAGTAGTCAGACTTGTTTGACCACGAATTATATCATATTCTGTGAACCAAAATTTGCAATGTCACAAAATTATTTCAGAATACTCAACACACTAATGTTTCATTCCTTGTATTGCATATGGTAGAACTTATTTGTGATGAACTTGGCTTTCTATTTTGTTACTTTTGGTTTTGAGTAATTTTTGTATGTACATGTAATTGATTTTCGGATTATGATGTACCTATATATTTGATTCTAATGCTCTGATGAGAGGTTATTCCTTGAAACACATGTACAGCAAATCGAAATCTACAATATATACGATTGATATTTTTTTTTTGTATTTACTGCCTAACAAATGAAAAAAAAAATTCAGAGCTGCTTTAAGGAATAACAGTAATATTTGTGACACATAAAACCAGATGTCATACATACGAAATAAGCGTAATCACTACAATGAGGACGTGTCAATTAACATATTTTTTCCAGTTTTGTGACATTTTTTAACTCGAAACTTGTACGTTTTGCAAGAGGTTGTATTCAATACATCAATCTTCAGAATAGTATTTAAATCTTTTTTTTTACCAGATTATATTTTTCGTAGATTTAGATTTTTCTTGGAAAAATTTCCATGACCTTTAAACCCGGTATGGAGTGTCAATTTTTAAACAGATTCCACCTGTCATAATGATTTTCAATGAACATGATCTTTAAGAAGTAGCAAGAAAATTGTTCCACAAAAGAAATAATGCACGTGTTTTAGTCGGGTTTTCTATTGCGTGTTTCGAGATATATTTCCTCAGAATATGTCCAAAGAACACATTATCGGTTTCATGTAGACATATTTTTTTAGAAATATTTGAGTATAGCCTTTCGTGTTTCCATAAAATAGTCAAAAATAAAATAATAATCAGTACACTGAGGACGATACGAAAATTTTAACACCAAGAATATATCACAATGCACAATCTTGTTGCATCTTATTTTCTTGTTGTAGACATTCCTGAAGATGTGTTAGGTAAATTTCCTACAGACAGAATACTTGACACAATAGCTACTGAAATTATACACGACAGTTTAATATTTTCTGTGCAACTGGGTTATGATGCCTCACTCTGGCTAGGAATGAAAGATGACAGATATAAGATAGTTGATATCAACAGAGAAGTGTTGTACAAATGGAGACAGGAACATTGTGGGAAAGATCAAATGGGAGACCTAGCCCAGGCTTTGTGTAATATCGATGTGAATATATCAGCTATTTTACAAGACAGTAATCATTAAACCTTTCTAAGGAAATAAATATATTTTCAAATTGAAGAAAATAGCAGTTTCTTAATATGAATGTACAACAATAATTGTATAAAATAATAAATAAAATATCTAACGAAATTTGAGTATTATAAAATTCAAAATAGCAAAATCAGCGAGTCGTCATTTCCTGTATTGGACTTGATAGAAACGTCTTTGTGCATGACTGTGCTACCCATTTCGAGTTTTATGGTTTGGGCACCTCATTTCGGAATTTGCTGCTGCTGTTACATGAACTTGAAACACGGATGTCGTAAAATTATTATAGATGGTATGTTTGTGTCTCACTCTTTCTGTTTCTATCAATTTACATGTATATGATACATTAAAATGTTTGAGTCATACGGACATTTCTTTGTTATCTTCTCTTTGAATTATTTTTTTTTATAGAAATAGCCACTAGGATTGTCCTCCTCAAAGGTAATTGCACTAACATAAAGTGCCTGGTAGATAGAGTTAGATGGAGTTAGTGATCGATTAACTGTCTGACCACAGCATATCCAAACTTTGTAATTACATAAAGATCTGTAGCTCATCTCTCTTTAGTAAACCTATTTTGTCCCACTGTTTTAAAATTAAACATATTTTTCTAATGAGCAAACTTTACGACAAACGTGATGACTCTTCATTCAATATTGTCAACTTTCCTTTCATCTGTGGCAACATCACTTCAGCACCTGCGTATGGAGTGTTCATATAAAGCATACGTTATGTCAGAGATGCAGAGACTACGCAGACATTTTGTATCGCGCTAGAATTCTAACAAATAGGCTTTTTGAGCTTCGAAAGTTTTATGGTCGTCATCATGAACTCGTGGATCGTTAAGATGTATCCATCTGCGCCATGAAAACTGATTTATTCAACGTGTCATAGTTTTCCTTTCCTCTTTCGTCTAGCCCGGACTTTTTATAAGCAACTCAGCGGGTGTTTGTAGAAAAGCAGAGGACGCCTACCCTACCGGTGCACCTGGTCCATGCTCCCTGTTTTTAGTGGAATCCGAATTGCTCATTTGCTTTTGTGACTTAAATAAATAAGCAAAGTTATATGCGTATTCAATTTGTATGTGTTGAATAAAGTAAACAAAAATACACTTTAGTGTTATGTTTTACGGTATTTTGTAGGCATACCTAGTAATACCTGGCCATTGACGCATACAGAGTATGATTAAATACTCTCTTTAGCATGCTGATGTGGATCTATTATATTTTTTGATTATTATATTGGGTTAATGGACTATCAAAAACACAATATTTTACAGGTGAAAGGAATTTTTATAATCATATTTTTATCTAAATATTTTACGGGTTTTCATTCTGGAATCAGCAAGAGAAATGTTCATGTAGCGTCAATATCTGTACATATTTTTGCATAATATTTCACCAAGCGTAAGCGATTTTTTAAAAATTTTGACAAATATAGTGTCAACCCATGTTAAAATAAGCATAAAGCCCGGCATCAAGAAATTATGTTTTTTCTAACGTAACAAAAGTCTATCATATCATAGAGGCACTCCTAGACAACGAAATATTTGGTCCTCCCAATTACCTCTCCATATCATATTTTACAATAAAGTATAGTTATTTCAATTGTTTCAACAATAAAAACATCCATACATGTTTAATTAAAATAAGAATTATCACTTATAATAAGAAAACGATAATTTAAAAATCAACAAAAAATCGGAATCGTGTCATGTCGGCACGTCATATGACATAGATACAGGTCATTTGATCGAGGTGGAAATGGGGCTCTTTGTCGCCAAGGTTAGTCCAAGAAAATAGTACCAAATCAGGGTCCTCTGGAACATATTCATTCTTTGTGAATGACATTTCAATATTGATTTGCTAACGTCCTTGAATGCTTGACCAAAATCAATGAGGCTGGAACAGCCATTTTACATGGGTCATACAGCCAACTGGTATTTTGAGCACGTTGATATTACCATGTGTTCTTATGTAGTACGCTAAGATCGTAAAAGAACAGAGACGTTTCTTGAGAAATATTATTGACTTCGTTTCTTTCATAATTAGTAAACTATTACAATTGATGAATACAATGAAAAGTGACCCGTTCATTACAATGATTTCGCAAGTGCGAGCAGGGTTTTCAGCTATTTAGAGACCTCCTTTGTTTGCAAAGCGAACGTGTCAAGCCATGTTAGAAAAGTTATTTTTACTGCCCGACGTTAAAATGAATAAAAATAACATTTCTTTGGGTAGTCACGAATTGGTTCAGTCACGTACAGAATGTTTGCATTTGTATCCTAATGCAGGACTATGCATTGAAAAGCTTTAAACAATCAATTGTTTATGTCTCCATAAAAAAGTGTTTTGCAACAGACATTGGCATAATAAAAACACACTTTCGGTGATCATCGAGAATTTATAGCGCTGAAAACGGAATCAACGGAGATGAGACATATATACAAATCATGTGTTGCCAACTACATAGTAGCATTGCATGAGTGACTGTAATTTTCTTCAAGATAAGCAGTTGAAAGTCATTGACGTTTCATTCTGTGTGTGGTTTTGGTTGCTTTGTGTTCTTTGTTGTGTGTGTCTGTTTTCCGTGTCTGGTCTTTGTCCCTGGATTACGTTCTTTTGATTACAGCTATAGCGTTGGTTCCCTTGATTACTAGTGCACTAAAATACAGACAGACAAACATGTTCCTGATTTTTTTAATGTTTTCTTAGTACAATAGATAAAACATAATAAACACGTACATGTACAAATCATTGTTGATAAACTTATTCTTACTTTTAGCAGACATTAGCAATTTCTATAAAATAAAACGAATTTTTGAAATATATAACTGAGCAAATTAACAAATTACATTTTTTCAGTAGAACTTAAGAAAACGAATAGTAGTAAATGTAAGTGGGGAAGTTAAAAATACATCTTTATTACTGTCAACTACATTGTATTCCGCTTTCGACAAGAGCCTCCCGACAATTCATCATGCATACATTTCGTAATCTCCCCTTTTTCTGCCCCTCTTCCGGTGGGAGCCTGTGACATTCAATCCTGTCGCTTTTGAAATATGGGTATTCATCAGTCACAATGATTGAAAATGTGTAAAAAGGGAAGTCAAGAAGCTCAGAAGTGACCCACTTCAATGTTTGATCAAAATAAAGTTTTTTTTTCTAAAACTAATGTCGTTATGTATGAAAATAAACTGATATAAAGTCTAATATAGTCTTATAAAAAGTGTACAGTTTAAACACTTCGTTTAAATGAAAAAAAATAAATTTCGGATAATAGTAAGAGGGAATTAGAATCTTCTTCAAACGTTACATAAGATGCACTGACTGAAATAAAAGACAACTTCGTTTAACACAAAATATATATACAATATAGGTACATTGTCGAAAATTATTGAAGATATGTGTCGAGGCGACGGAACGGGTAGAAAGTGCGAGGCTCCGCCGAGCTATATCCCCCGTTCCAAGCCGAATACACATATCTTCAATAATTTTCGACAGTGTACCTATATTGTTTTATCCTGTTATGTTAATAGTTTTGTGCGTGTGTACATTTTTAAGATAAAATTTTAAAATGCATATCCCCTGAGGAGCCCCGGTAGTTAAACCGGAAGAAAAAAAATAATACGCATGGCGCATGACTCAGTAAACATTGAAATTAAATCCTCACCATATAATCCGTCAAAGCTGTTTGAATAAAATAAGTAATGTATCAAAATTTATTTAATTCCTAGAGACAAATAAGTAAAATGAACATTAAATACAAATATTTTGAATGTTGTAAAGTCGATTTTAAGAACATTAAAGTTTTGAATTTCGCGGGGAAGGTGGACGCTGATTTGTTTCTGTTTGGTATATGGCAGTAGATTTCAGGGGTGAAATTTGTGTACTAGTTTCTTTGGGATTTGAAATATTTGTTTGAGATGTTTGAAGAAGAGGAGGCAGTTGTATGGGCAGATCTATAATGTAGTGTTCCTCTGATTCATTATCTTGGGGTTTAGGCAGTAATAAATCCAAGACCATAACAGTCTCCTGGTCATTTGTCTCTTCAAGAGTTTTATCATATTGTAATGCTTCAATTTCTTTAAGTGGGGACCAGTTTATGTTAAATTGTGACGGACACTCTGGCTCCGAGTCCGACATGACGGAAATGACAGGGAAAGTCGTCTGCAAGCTGATAATGAATAAAATCTGAACGAGATGTGGGATTTGCCATATATATGACGGTGAAAAAATACAAACAAAATCATTATTTGGTTCACATAAAATCTTTTATTTCATTCATCTAAAAAAAAAGTGAAAACGAAATAAAACAGCGAAAAAAAGATTAACCGGATACGCAATTGCAATTTGTTTATATCGTATCTATGGTGGCGGTCATAATTAATTTATGCATACCAGAAAAAGTTTGTTTGTTTTGTTTGTTTGTTGGGGTTTAACGTCCGAGCAGCAATATTTTAGCTATATTCAGACGATGAACATGAAATTGATGACAAAATGAACATGAAATGATGATGAGATGAAAAAGATATGGGACACAAGGACAATGGGGTCGATACATTTTGATTGCCACTGGAAATAGGGAGAGGTGGGTAGGGTCGGGCAATTTAGCCTCCTGTGGCGGAGCCCTATGGTTCCTACTCCGGGAGAATACCACAGTAGGGTTCTTTAACGTGCAAGGAACGTGGCATCTTTCCCAACACGGTGCACTACTATGGTTTGCGGTCAGGTTTTCCGTATTATAGCCTGACAACCCCAGCATGTAACACGCCAGGAGTACCCCATTCCACCACCTGGGGCACACATCCCAGTTGCTCTGTGGGTAGAGCGCCCTAGCCACCGGCTAGGGTTCTGAGCACTATTTAGTCGCCTTTTACGAAAAGTAGTTGCGCCGATCACGTGAGTGGGAGGAGCCAGAAAGTCGATAACCTGCTAATGTACGGATACAGCAAAAAAATAACCGTATATCTTTATTCGTTTAACAAATAACCTCATTGCAGGATAAAAACACTATAATAAGTGCATGAAAATATGCTGACATCAATTAGCACGACCAATATTAGATTAAACCCTTAAACTACTATGTATGGTATTGAGTATAGATATTTACATGTGGATCAATGCACCTCATTAACCGCGCGCACCGACAAAGTTATTCATCGTGTAACAGTTTTTATATAAATACAGGTCATTGCTTACAACTCTTTGGCGTATGTTTAGCATGGTGTACACTGAATATGAAAGAAATGTTGGAAATTTCACATCATATACAAGAAACTCAAGTAACAAGATTTTGTATCCACAAAAATTGGTATACATTTTGCATATAAATTTGCAATACTGAATTTATGTAGGGCCAAGTTTTGATATGTGTACATTGTAAATGTGCATGTATTTGAGATGTATTTTTTTCGAATAGAGAAAGCAGTCTAGAAAGAACCTTTTTGGATAGGACTATTCTTTATCATTACATTAAACGAATACTCAGAGCCTGGGTTTTTTTTACAAGCAAACAAAGCAAATGGCTTTTGATTTTCTGACATTCATAATAAGGATCAGGAGAGAGTTATAGGCCTTATTTGCGCTTGATATTAATATAGCGATTCAGACTTTACTGGGTCGCATTAGGAAATAGAATGCGCAGCGATCACTATTACAAACACAGTTATCTGTATACATAGTACTGGTTTTTATACATTAATGTACAAATTAAGTTTTGTTGGGGACGGGACTAGGATCAAATTGTCCATCCTACCTTTTTATTTTCTATTCTGCACGGCAATTTCTTATAAAATATAAACCAACAAATACACTTGTATTAGGACAATAACAGATCCTGTCTTTTTACTATTTCTTATGATCTGCCCTGCTATTTATTACCTGAAAATTTCAATGCTACCTTTGTATTTCAAATTTGACCACTCCCCACAAAAATCTATTTGTAGTTCCCTAATGCGTATACGAGCTTATGTAAAGCCTCTAATTTTGTATTATTCAGTTAATGCAAAATTGAATCATAAGGTAGAACACTGAGGAGATTAATAAGGATACTAAAACAAAACAAATATTAACAATGAAAAAGTACCAAGTAAAGGACATTATCCCCGGCTTGAAGCAAATGCAAGCTTTTGATTGATCGGCTACCCTTCGGTAGAAATACCATGCTCCGGTTGGTTGCTAACGTCGTATGCGTATTGTTTGTTCACTGGTAATGAAGTCAAAATGTCATTATGAATGTTCTTAATGTTTTTTAAAGGACGTGTGTCCACCCATGTGTGTTTTTTCTTAAGTCTTTAATATTTACATTGAAACGTTGTATACAGTCAGAGTGTCGGGCTCCGTGTTCGGTGGAGGTAGAAAAGTAGTTCTGTTTTGTCTACAGGAAAGGTCAGTCCGTCACTGATTCTTTCGTGGTGGCGCTAGTATCGTCTTTGCAGTTGATATTTTTTTACATCGTGTGGTTATGATAATCGTGTTATTTTGTCATACAGTATGAGAATTTGGATTCAGACAGACCAATTTGTATAAGAAACAATATTTGTCGAGGTTACTGGCATACTATCATCATTTTTCCTATGTCCAGTTTCTTCAAAATTACCAAGGATAGTCAGGCGCTTCGTGGGCGAGAATTCAGGAATACCACTGTTCGCAATAACCGAGACAATTGTATCCCCGGGATTGTTTTTGTTTTTGTTTTTTTACCAAATATGACAATAAGTTGAAGGCAAAATGTTGTATGTAGCATCCGTTTCCGGAAACAGTCATAAATCTATTTAACTCCAAACACGACCGAAATATAACTGTGATTTTGACAGCCATTTTTTACGACTTGGCACAATGGACGAGCTATTTTTTTGTGTTCCGTTAGATGTAAATCAGACAACTGACTGTTGACAGTAGTATCTTTGGAATACAACTGATTTTCATTTTCCCTTGTGCACAAAAGGTGGATATTTAAGATTTTGTTGGCTGACGTTTGTACTATATTCTAACAAATATACAGGCTTCTTTAAATGCCATAGAAATCCATAACAAAACATTCAGTTTGTATTTATCTTATTTTGCTAATATACATTTTATGGCGTCATTGCCGTTCTAGTGAACATTTTTATCTACATAAAAATGCATACACATACTATTTAAAATAAAAGCAGATAGGATTATTGTTATTACAATAATTTATTGTTTTCATAAGGTAGCTATGTGTTGGTTGTTTTTTCCCACATGGTGAGAAGTCAAACTGACTTACTCAAACCAGCGATGGATGATACTGTTAAATTGTGTCAAGTTACACTGTTTGTGAACTGGCATGAATAAGATCTGGCCAAACAACTGTTCACCTATTAAATATATATATATTATAGAAAAAGATAAGTAATTTCAAGTATATATATTGTTTTTAAAATTTGTATACCATCACAATCTTATATATTAAATGATCAGTTATTTTCATTATACAGATGTTAAACCAGAACATCAAAATTAACAGAAGCAAGCTACAAGAAAATAAAATACTTGTCAAAAAGTTGTAGATTTTTTATTTCAAGAAATTTTGGACAACACTTTACCGCTTAAGTAATCAGTAGTTAAAACAATGAAATCACAAATGTATTGAAATTCCATGTATAAAAATTTAATTACTTGCCATGATGTAAACAGTTTATTTGAGGAAATGTTTTGCATCTCCAATTTTAAATTGCAAAGAAGCAGTCACACTTCACTCAGGTTCCACATATTGAGATTTTATGCAGATTTATTGTCGTATTTCGGCTTTAGAACAGAAATCTGTGTCAGTTTGTTTTTGTTGATCACACCAGTCTATATTTTTAGTTTCTGACATTTCTTATCATGCATGATTGTTGAATACTGTTTAATATAAATGTATGTACAAGTAAACTTTACTTTTATTATTTGTGGGGTGTTATTTTCACATTTATGTGGTCTTGGTCAATCATAAAACTGAGGTTACTGGTATTGATGTTACATGTCCACAGAAGAAAACAACCTTTGAAAAGTGGACCTTGAAGAGTAGCTATCCTTCTCACAAAGATAATTAACTTTTCTGCAAGAATAAACATACTCTGTCTAAAAATTTCACCAATGTGACAGTTATACATTTCATTTTTATATGAAATATTTTTATATCTTTGTTACTAATATAGACCCAAGGAACAAATATCCCAAATAGTCCTTTACAGTAAAATTATTTTCCCTTCTTATATACTACCTTCAGAAAATGTATGTCTAATATTGTAATACATGTATCTTTTAATCCCATATTTTTTGTAGAAAAAAGTATCGATTGACCAATTAAATGTTATTAATGCAGTAGTTTTATTCCCACGATAATGAAAACATATAAAAGACCGACAAATTTCATTAAATTAAGAACACTTTTTTTAATTTACAGTTGGAATGTCAACAAGTGTCCATATTCTCAGTTTGTGTGTGTTGGTTTATGGAGAACAATCACTTCATGCTTTGAAATCTTTGATTTGATCATGCAAATGCACAAGAATTTATAAGCAATATTTATAAAAACTGAAGACGGGAATACTCGGACATCTCAATGTATAATGAAGTGATACTTTGAAGGAAGAAAATAGGTCTTCCGTAATTTTTTAAATCTCTGGATCTAAAACTCCAGTACAACCTAATTCACACATTTTTTGTATTTTATTTTAATGTACCTTCAAAAAAGAGTGCATTTTGCATGATTTACATTTATTTATTGTAATGCAGACTTCCAATATATGAAATGTTTTTTTTTTTATAATTTAACTGGTCAAAATTAAACAACTAGTTATTTTAGTTGATTCACAGAGAACACTGCAAGAGTAATCAAGGGAACCAAGATTATAGCTGCAATCAAAAGAATGTAACCCAGGGACAAAGACCAGACATGGAAAACAGACAAGCACAACAAAGAACATAGAGTAACTAAAATCATACATACAAAGTAACAAAAGCAATGAGCAACTCGGACTCCACTAAAAACTGCTGCACCGGTAGGGTAAGCGTCTTCTGCATTTCTAGAAACACTGGCCGAGTTGATCATAAAAAGTCAAGTCCAGGGTAGGCAAAACACATCTATATATAAAAAATAAATGTTCACATATCAATATATCCTTCAAATGTAAAGAGAAAAACATAATAGAGAATGAATTACGAGAAAGGAAGCTAATTATATTGGTGAAGAAAATCATGAAACACACGATGAGCTAACCAACCTTGTGCTTGGTATCACACATTTGTACATCATATTCACAGCATATGTCTTCTTTCATGACTTCAAATCGTCAAGGACCCAAAAATCAGCCTGCTTAATGTTCGTCAATCATATCGAAGGCGTGGAGTATCTAACAGTCCACCATTACTTCATCTTCGCTTTGCTATCGCTTCAAAACAGCTGCAAAATATCGAATGTTTTCCTCAACTTTCACATTTTGAACCACTTTATTTACTACGCTTCACATGGAAAGATGGGTAGTATTTGGTATTTTTAGGAAGCTTTGCGTCCTTCCCACCATAAGAACGCATTGTTGACCAATCCGAAGGCAATTGTGTCAGTTAAATTTAGAATAGGGTATTCCCTATTCGAAAAAAAAATATTCATGTCCCCTTTTTTGTAGCGATCGTCCCGACAAACCGTTACAGCTTCTGGTTGATTTTTTATCTCTAAAACATATCTAAAGTCTTTGAAAAACATTTTTATTAGAATATTGTAGCAATTAATTTCATGAAAAGGCTGCATTTGATACTTTTTTAGAAAGCATGTTCACTTCCGGTTTCTTTACAACAAAACACGTAACGAAAATTACATTATTTCCCCTTTCCCCATTTCCTTGACCCATTAGGGGAACTCTACAACCAGTATAACATTCACACTGCATTTATGACCTTCATTTACCAATTTGATAACCGGTAGCCCTTGCGTAGGAAAATATATAATCACAGGTGGTTGCTGATGAAGCAAATATGGCAGTTTTCTCACCAAATTTTTGTTGAACCTTGTTTTTCTCAATTTCAGAAGATGTAACTTGTAAAGTAGAGAAAGTATACCTGTTCTGCCGACTTTCACATCACATTTCGCCTAAAAATACCATAAGGTATGATAAAATTGAGGTAAACACGTACAAAAAAAATCATTTTTCTAACAGAAATATTTAGCTCAAAAAGCATTTTTTTTATTTGGTATAAACCGAAGCGGCAATGTTTCATGAGTCAAAAAAAAAAGGAGTATATTCCATGTAATTCTAAGATTCGGTGATTTTAATGAGCCTACATACGCCAAAATCCCAGAAAGAACAATTTTATGTATCTAATTTGAAATCTACAAATTTTCAGGAAAAATAAACGGATTTTCTAAAATAAAATACAAAAAATGTGTGAATTAGGTTGTACTGGAGTTTTAGATCCAGAGATTTAAAAAAATTACGCATCCTAATATTATGTCATCGTCAACAGTGGCGGGTCAAAAATGTGCAAGTAATAGCCCGGAACCCCCTTTCAAAGTATCTGGATCCGCCCGTGGTCATTATTTCAGAAATTATTATCTGGCTACAGTGGCATCGGATATTCAATGACAACTTTTCCACTATCATATTTATAAAATGTACACCCTTCTATCTGTGATTGGTTTGAACAGCAACTGTCGACACATAACGTTCAGGTTGTTCAAGTGTTGCTATGGAACATTTGATCTCCTACTTCTCAAAACTGTATATTTAGAAATCATCACTTTTTTCCAACGACTGCATGAAAAACATCGTTCCGCTGTTCAAGTAGTGCTATAAAAATATTTTGTTGTGGTCGAGTGTGTTATAAAGTACAAAGTTGGACCACGATAGATTTTTCGATAAAAAACCCAACTCGTCAAACGGCTTTTTTTCAATATTTTAGATGTTTCTTTACAATTCATAGGCTTCAAAGCCTTGTACTGCCAAACAGTGGTTTTACGGAGTAAGTGAATTCGGAATAAAAATATTGTCAAAAAACTTAACAAAAATCACAAAACCTATGAAAAATAAGGTACGTCTTTTAATTCATTCGTGAGTCAACATAAAACCAATATAAAAAGATTGTAAAGATAAATCCTTGACAATTTTTGTTAGAACATTTTAAAAACTTATTTGCGTAAAGCGTTGTATTTTCTCAAGCTTAAAGAGAATGTCGACCTTTGAGCAATCAATTCTGCAATTTTAAAACATATTTAGATTCTTTCTTTAAAGTTTGTTAGTTTCAAAGCCAAGAAACAGGAAAAAAAGATTTTACGGGGAAGTGAAATCAGAATGAAATAAGTTGTGGAAAAATATTACCATAACCATTTAAAATTAAGCACACGATGTTGCTCATACGAGAGTCGAATCGATGCGAATATAGAATGATATCCTGAATTTTAATGTAACGATATGCCATATTGCAGAAAAATCCCACATAGAACATTTCTTGTACCTAAATCGGCTTTTTGAACACTTATGCTAAAATGTAATTTATTTTATTCCGAAATAATTCTAATCATGAGATTCGTCATGATTATAGCCATTTTTGATTGGTCGAGCACGTAAAAACGTCGTTGCCAGAAAGTTTATTCATGCATGAACTTCGCCAGATCGTTCATACATGCATGAACGCCAGTAAACTTGAAACCAATATGGCGGCCGTGTAGTTCGAAAGAGTGTGGCAAGGAACTGAACGGCATGATAGAGTCGAAAGAATAGTTTATTGCATGCACATTGATTTTACCGGTCAAATTTGTTTACATAGAGTAATTTTCAGCTCGGGGAAAGAAACTTATAACTAAGTCGGACTGAACCCTTGAAAACACCTTGTTATAATTTTCTGTCTTCCTTGTTGTATTTCCTTAATAATTATATTCCTATTGAATTGTTTAAATCCCTTTTTTCAGTGCCAACTATCACTTCGTCCATGCCGCCCTCACCGTCGTTGTGCAGTCGATTATGTGTAAATATTCGTCCACTCTCCCATACGTGTGCAAAGGGATGTTTGTGTATTGAATCGTAAACATAAACACAGTGTATCAATACAACAGACTGAGGCTCTCAGAGGGTAACTTTGACTGTTGGATAGAATTATAACAATTTTCGGTCGTTCATGCATTTATGAACGGATCTCTCCACTACCAAACATTTCATGAACTTCGGCCGTTCATTGAGTTTGGGAGCTCCGATATCCGTTCATACATGCATGAACGACCGCAAATTGCTGTTCAATCCTATAATGAAAGCTCACACAATCATATGTTTTACTTTACTATATTTATTGAAGTAAAACAGTGTTTTTGATTCCGAGATTGTGTGATGTAAAATCGTGAAATTCTGTGAACTGAACATCACTAAGTAAGCTTACAATATGACAATATCATTAATGACGACCTTATTTTAAACTAAAAAACTAATTTTTAGTTTAAAATAAACTTATGAAAAAAAATGCTTTAGCCTTTTGCTGTTAATATTCTTGATATCAATTATTCTCGCATGATACCTTGTCATAACATTGGAACCCTATGCCCCAGACGTTTTTATTTCACATCAGAAGACTTAAAAGATTATTGGTACAGACTTAACTAGCATAACTATATCATATTCATGTGTATTTTTTTTTAAATTGCATTTTTTGTTTTATTTTGTCTCCTCTTTATACGTTGAATCTCCTATATCAATACTTTATCAAATATTTTGATTTTTAATGCATTTCCAACCATCACTGTGGGAAATTTAGTGCATTACATTTTCCATTAAAACAAGGACATTTATAAAAGGACATACATTGAACACAGAGGCATTTAAATGTAGGGGGTAATTTTTATCAGTTTTAAAGTGACATGAATTATCTCTTATGCAACGACCAACAATCATTATGAAAATCTTATATCAGTCAATAGAAAAAAATATTTTCAACGCATTGAAAACGTTTCGACGAGTGAGTTAAGGATAAACTAGTCTAACATAAACCACACAAAATGTAAGTAAAGAATAAAATATCATACAGCATCGGCATGTAAATCTTACATTTGAGCATGTAAGAAAAAAACGAAACGAATCAAAGCAAAGCAAACACAACGACAAATACATACAATTACAACTAAGTCAAATATTTGTCCAGTGTGGTGGACGTGATTTCCAACAAACGGTCGGCATTCCAATGGCAACAAATTGTGCTCCTTTACTTGCTGACCTATTTCTTCACTCTCATGAGGCTGACTTTATAGACGATTTGATCCGTAAGAAAGAACATAGTTTGGCTAGATCCTTCAATCTCAGTTTCCGCTGTATAGATGACGTTTATCTTTTAACAATCCTAATTTCTGGGATTTGATACATCGCATCTACCTTAAAGAACTTGAGATACAGAATATACTACAGACACTATAAGATCGGTCTCATATCTTGAACTACACTTTGAATTCGATAGCAAAGGAAAACTATTGTCCAAATTTTACGACAAACGTAATGACTTTTCATTCAGAATTGTCAACTTTCCTTTCATCTGTGGCAACATCCCTTCAGCACCGGTGTATGGAGTGTTCATATCGCAACTCATACGTTATGCCAGAGCTTGCCGAAACTACGCAGACTTTTTGTATCGCGCTAAAACCCTAACACATAGGCTTCTGGAACAGGGTTATATTGCTACAAGATTGAAGTCATCACTGCAGAAGTTTTATGGTCGTCATCATGAACTCGTGGATCGTTACGGTGTATCCATCTGCACCATAAAAACTGATTTATTCAACGGATCATAGTTTTCTTTCCTCGTTTGTCTACCCTGGATATGACTTTTTATGAGCAACTCGGCGGGTGTTTCTAGGAAAGCAGAGGACGCTCACCCTACCGGTGCACCTTGTCCATGCTCCCAGTTTTTAGTGGAATCCGAGTTGCTCATTTGCTGTTGTAACTTTGTATGTATAATTTTAGTTAATGTATGCTCTTTGTTGTGTATGTCGGTTTTCCATGTCAGGTCTTTGTACCTGGATTACCTTCTTTTGATTACCGCTATGATCTTGGATCCATTGATTACTCCTACAGACGGAGTGAGTAAATATAGGTGCATCTACTCTCAAAGTATTTTGCTGTGTCGTGTTAAATTTAGAACATCCTGTCCATTTCTGTGGCTTTAACAACTTTTTGAGTTTGTTCCTTATACACCACTTTATCTGGCTTAACGTTGTCGGAGAATTGACTGTGATGTTTTTTTCTAACAATATTTAAGTCTTTATTGTTGCATGCACATCTGAGACTGTTTGGATAGGTTGCACATCCTTCTGGTCAATGTCAGTATCGAAAATGCTCTTTATGTTCTTTGTTGTGTATGTCTGTTGTCCATGTCTTGTCTTTGTCCCTGGATTGCATTCTTTTGATTACCGCTATAACCTTGGATCCCTTGATTACTCTTAATCTAACAGTGTATTCTTATGTAAATCTAAAGGGAACTCACTTAATGACCCAAGCCGTAGCTAATTGTAGCGATTAACGTTAGACACTTTAAATTAATGTTTACGGATTAAATTTAATTGGCAGTTCTCAGCGTGTGTATTCAACGGTAATTATTTATTTGTGATGTCTATAGTGTGTGTTTGACACTTATATTTTGTTCTTTTTGTGAAATAATGTTTGAACAGTATTGATTTTATTCTTTGATATGCCAGGTACTCTATGGCCACTGATACAAATCATTATATAAATAAGATAATAAATTAAAAAAAAATGATGACCGACATGCTTTTACCGTATACGTTTATATAAGTGACTAAGTATAAATTCATACTTGATTGCATTGAATGATAAGACCCTGAAACAAAACGAAGCTGTAAATCCAAATGGTGGAAACCATAATTATAACGATCAAAAGACTTTGTAATATGAATATATTTTCGCGGATACTAATTTTCGCGTTTTTGAGGCAACCGCGAAGATAGGGAAAATTAATATGTTTACAGTATTAGAACACAGAGAAGATACTTCTTGGAATTAGATTTAATTATAGGTATTTGGAATAATCGGACAATACTAGAAAAATTGTATGAACAAAACCACCATTTTGAGTTTTTTAATTTGAATATTGGCACCGTCAGATCCTAGAAAAAGACAAGATTTGTATATTAAAATTCTGCATGGATGTAAAATAACATCGGCACACAATTTGTTGTCGTAATAGTTTTATGCATTTAGTTTAAAATGAACTCATGAAAAAAATGTTTTAGTCTTTTATTGTTAATATTCTTGATGTTAATTATTCTCGCATGATACATTACGATAAAATTCGATCCTTATGCCCCAGACGTTTTTAATTTCACATCAGAAGACTTAACAGATTATTGGTACAGTCTTAAGCATAACTATATCATATTCATGTGTATTTTTTTAAATTGCATTTTTTTTTTATTTTGTCTCCTCTTCATACGTTGAATCTCCCATATTAATACCTTATTAAACATTTTGATTTTTAATGCATTTCCAGAGTACCAACTATCACTGTTTGAGATTTAGTGCATTACATTTTCCATTAA
Organism: Perna viridis; assembly: GCA_037379345.1. Taxonomy (NCBI): domain Eukaryota; kingdom Metazoa; phylum Mollusca; class Bivalvia; order Mytilida; family Mytilidae; genus Perna; species Perna viridis. The sequence goes on along the minus strand of CM074514.1, from coordinate 35,112,611 downwards.
AACAAGGACATTTAGAAAAGGACATATATTGAACACAGAGGCATTTAAATGTAGGGGGTAATTTTTATCAGTTTTAAAGTGACATGAATTATCTCTTATGCAACGACCAACAATCATCATGAAAATCAGTCAATAGCAAAATATTTTCAGCGCAGTGAAAACGTTTTGACGAGTGAATTAAGGATAAACTAGTTCAAGATAAACCACACAAAATGTAAGTAAAGAATAAAATATCAAATAAGGTTTGAATTTGCACGCATGTATAGCGTAGGTATGTAAATCTTACATTTGAGCATGTAAGAAAAAAAATAAACGAAACGAATCAAAGCAAAGCAAACACAACGATAAATGCATACAATTACAACTAAGTCAAATAGGAATAAAATCATACAAAATAAAACAAAACAAGCAAAACGAAAGGACAGTTAAACCAGAATTACAACTGAAACCTTTTATTTTCTTGTTACGTATTCTTAATTCTTGTAAAAAACTTAGTTGTTAAACATATGTTGAAATATTGGTATATAGATAAACATGCATATTTTAGAATATTAACGTACAGTTATTGAGGAACAAAGGTTCAAGTAAAAATAGAAATAAAATTAAAAAATGAAAACGAGAGATAAATACAGTGCTGTTCAATGTTTTGTGTTACAGCAATACAACCTCAGAGAGTAGATATAAAACGCAATGGCAACACCAGAAAACACTGATACGTTACCTTTAGGTCATACGCAACTAAAAGCGATTTTCAATAATTTGTTTGACTACCTTAGCACAAAAAATCCGATCAACGATGCAAAAAAAGTTACTGAATTAAATAACGCATTATACGAAAATCAATGCTTGGACAAAAAATTGGAAACGGCGAAAAGGAATCCTTTAGACGTTTTGCAGAGCATTAGATCATCACTAAAGATTAACTTGAAATCTTTAATCGTATTGAAAACATGGTTAGAGGGAATCAGGTCTTCCTGTAAGTTTTAATTGTTTTTAACTAATATATTGAATAATACACATGTATCAATTACGTTCTTTGTTCAATACAATACGCTGGGTTGAGACAATATCTATAGTTTCATTATCACCAATGTTTTATCGAGAACTACAACTGGTAACTGAAATTTAACATGGTGGTCATTTTTATCTAGTCTGAACGCTTAAGCCGTTTGAATAAAAGTATTTTATTAAATATCCCTAACAATCTTTTCCATTTTTTTGCCGATATGTCTTTGAAATAATAATCCATTCTATCATTAGAAAAAACTAACGAATTATGACACAAGGCAAAACAGCCAGAATCATCAAAGAAGCAACATATCGAATGAGCATCATATTTCACACAAATTAATAAGCGTGCATAAACAGGTTTAAAAAAAAACGAGAAACATTTATCAAAAATTAGGAATAAACTCGTATTAGAAAGTAATCACTTTGACTGTCAGTGCTAGACGTTTTGATAGCACTGTTGTGAATGGTCCGGTGGAAGATGCAGGCATCTTTTTATAGAATGTAGTCATTTGTCATATATATATATGACTGATACTTTATACAATTCATTAAGCCGTTGTGGCGACCACATTTTATCCAATGATCTCTATATAGGAATATCACCATGGTCCAAGAAGCATGTCTGTAAGTGGTTGATTGATATTCAGAAAATCAGAATGTTGGTGGTTATTTCTTGAAAAACGTATGAGTTGTGAGTACAATTTAAAATTGAAGGCGCCATAAAAGAAATGTAGTCTCGCTTTGAAGCAAAAACAATCCATACTAGCAGGTGTTTGGGTAAATGTTTCGACTCTTATGTGATTAATTTCAAGCCTTTTGTCTGCAACAATAATAAATATTAACATACAGTTGAAACGTAACTAAAATTTACAATATTATTTAAAATGATATCAAACTTACCATTTAACGTTTCAATTTGTAGATATACCGAAGCTGAATTCTAAAGAAAATGTAGAAGGAATAAGAGTGTTGCTCTCACATGGGGAGAGAGAAAGTATTCTTGACGATTCAGCTTCAATTAATTGGCTGAAAAAGTTTTTCAGGAAGACAATTGAAACCTGCAATATTCAAACGAAAGAATCTGTTTTTAATGCACTTTTCAATGCGGGGAATAGTCAAAAGCTCCCAACTATTAAGGATTTCAAGACATGGAAAGATTTAAAGACGACATTGAAAGAATTTATGGTAGACTGCAAACAAATTTCATCAATGCAGGTAAATGTTGTAAAAAATGAATAAATCGGTTTTATTTATATAACTCTTTGCATGCATCCGCCTTGACGCAATTTAAAGGTTAATTCAAGTAGATCTCATTTCCTTATCTTGTGTGTGTCTACTTTTGCTTATACAGTACGCCATTTATCATCTATGTAATACCAATGTACAGTATGACACCATAATTTCAATGTTCGTTGCAGATTTCAAGAGAGTGTAATATTCAAATACCTAACTGGAAAGATTTTGTCACAAATGATGATATTTTCATTACCACGGCTCCTGTTTGTCTTCCATATGCAGCAAGAATGTTACAGACAAACATACGTGTTTTACAATTTCCAGAAAAGGAAGAAGTGTACTTTTTTTGCAAAGAGGCTCGGGATTGTACGATTGAATTATATTTGGAGAAGGATAAATTCAGTTCCTTGGCTATTGATTGTGGTATGTACGTAACCGTGTGTATTAAGTACTCTTATCGTATTATTTTCGCGGTTGCTATAATTATTAGGTATAAATGTTGTAGGTATGACTTTTCGCAGTTTTTAAGGTTGAAGAAATAGAGTTTTTCAATAGCGTCGGCAGTGTTTTATTCCCCTTTTGATCAAATATCTAATATTTCAGAGAAATTAATGACGGCCGTTATTACGACATGATTATGACTATTTATTTTGTTACGAATGAAAGTTTTAAGTAGGTCTATGAGTGTCAAAGCTACACCAGTTTGCAAAGACCCCGATGTAGCAAAACCATTGTCTACTATACTTGACAAATATGTTGTCGTACCAGCAGACAAAGCCCAAAACAACATTGTTTTTGTCTGCAAAACGTTTTACATCAAATATTCGTTATCAGAGGTAGAAATAGAAAATAATAGTAATGATAAGGCCTATGCTGCTACAACACTCTCCAAAGAAGAGATTGTGGAAAACCATAAATCTGTGCTATTCTCTTTTGGTCTCTACCAAGGACGACGATTGTGATTTACCGTCTATGTACTGGATTCCTAAACTCCACAAGAGTCCATACAAACAACGTTTCATAGCTGCATCTGCAAAATGTACCACCAAACCTCTTTCAAAACTTTTAACTTCTAAACACACAATGGTAAAAGAGGGTCTGCAGTCCCACCGCAATACATGTTACTCCCGTAGTGGTATTAATTTAATGTAGATCCTAAAAAATTCAAAAGATCTTTTGGAGACAATCAGTTCAAGACTATTATCTGAATATAAAAGCATTAAAGCCTATGATTTTTTCAATACTGTATTTTTCTATTCCCCATACTCAATTAAACTCCCGACTTAAAAACATTATACATCGTTGGTTTTCCAAAAAAGATTGTACATCTAGATACAAATATAAAGTTCTTGGTAGAGATTCCTCATACTTTGCAAGAAATAATTCCAAATCATCTTTTACAAAATGCTGGAATTTTTAATTGACAACATATTTGTCCAGTGTGGTGGACGTGTTTTTCAACAAACGGTCGGCATTCCAATGGCAACAAATTGTGCTCCTTTACTTGCTGACCCATTCTTTCACTCTCATGAGGCTGACTTTATAGCTGATTTGATCCGAAAGAAAGAACATAGTTTGGCTAGATCCTTTCATCTCAGTTTCCGCTATATGGATGACGTATTATCTTTAAACAATCCTAATTTCTGGGATTTGATACATCGCATCTACCCCAAAGAACTTGAGATAAAGAATACTACAGACACAGCAAGGTCAGCCTCATATCTTGACCTACACTTAGAAATCCATGGTAAAGGAAAACTATTGACCAAACGTTACGACAAACGTGATGACTTTTCATTCAGAATTGTCAACTTTCTGTTGCAACATCCCTTCAGCTCCTGTGTATGGAGTGTTCATATCACAACTTATACGTTATGCCAGAGCTTGCCGAAACTACGCAGACTTTTTGTATCGCGCTAGAACTCTAACAGATAGGCTTCTTGAACAGGGTTATGTTGCTACAAGATTGAAGTCATCACTACAGAATTTTTATGGTCGTCATCAAATCGTGGATCGTTACGGTGTATCCATCAGCACCATAAAAACTGATTTATTCAACGGGTTATAGGCTTCCGTTCCTCGTTTGACTACCCTGGACTTGACTCTTTATAAGCAACTCAGTGGGTGTTTCTAGAAAAGCAGAGGACGCTTACTCTACCGGTGCACCTTGTCCATGCTCCCAGTATTTAGTGGAATCCGAGTTGCTCATTTGCCTTTGTTACTTTGTATGTATGATTTTAGTTACTTTATGTTCTTTGTTGTGTATGTCTGTTTTTGTCTTTGTCCCTGGATTACATTCTTTTGATTACCGCTATAACCTTGTATCCCTTGATTACTCCTTCAGACGGAGTAAATACAGGTGCATCTACTCTCAAAGTATTTTGCTGTGTAATGTTTGGAACATACGGTCCATTTCTGTGGCTTTAACAACTTTTTGAGTTTGATCCTTATACACCACTTTATCTGGCTTAACGTTGTCAAAGATTTGACTGTGATGTTTTTTTCTAACAATATTTAAGTCCTTATTGTTGTTATAATCATCAAAAGTTGCATGCACATCTGAGACTGTTTGGATAGGTTGCACATCCTTCTGGTTAATGTCAGTATCGAAAATGCTCTTTATGTTCTTTGTTGTATGTCTGTTTTCGCGGATACTAATTTTCGAATTTTTGAGACAACCGCAAAGATAGGGAAAATGAATACGTTTACAGTATTAGAACGCAAAGAAGATACTACCCACCATTTTGAGATTTTAATTTGAATATTTGCACCATCAGATCCAAGAAAAGGACAAGATTTTCCACATAGTTTTTGGCAAATTGAGTTATTTCCTTGAAATGCACCGAAAATGAACATTTCAAGGGACGACAACTCTGTCAAAAACTTATTTTCTAATTTAACATTACATTGAAACATTTCTGAAGGAATTCATTGTTGCTGAGTTTAAATGATGTTTATTTTTTTAATAGAAAAAGCACCCCCGGGTGAAATTATTATGTCAGGTCGGTGGGTTTTGCACATGCATGTTTGTGATTTTTTTTCCATTTTGCCTGATTCTTACAAAAATTTGTTTTATTTGACATGCAGTGATTTGACATAGACAAATTGCAAGCGGATATCAGGTTTGACCCATCGTTGAGGGCAACGTCATCGATATTCATCTGACGTCAACTGTAACGTAATTTGTAAAATAGTTACTATCTGATAGTAAATCACCTAATGTGTTTTATAGTAGAAGAAATACAATGTATGGAAGTAGAAGCTATATAATTCCCAGTCTTCTCTTTTTCACTTGTTATGAAAAAAAACCCTAACTGTTCAAATATTTAGTAAACACCAGTCGAATTTTACAATATCATGTAAATCAATATCAAGTATAAATATCATATTTGATTATATATCTTATATTTTTACAGTTTCTATTCAAACAAAACATTTCTGACACACCCATATTTTGTAATATCGCATTTATTGAGCTGATATGTAATTGTATAATATATGTACTAAGAAGATACAGTTATTCGTTGTCATTAATTACTGTGCAAGATTTCGTTGGTTCTATCATTAGTAAATTATGGGAGATCACTAAAGTTTGTCGTGGTAATATATACATTTCATTTGCAATTTTGTTCGGGTTTGGTTGAAACACGAGAACTAAGATAGAAATTATCCCTTGAAAATGTCTTATTAACAAATATACTGTAACAAGCATGAGTTTCCAATTTTGTTTTATTATGTGCAAATTATTATCTGAAAACATGGTGCATTTTGCCCAAGCGCCACAAAACTTTGAAAAAAATTACTTAAGATGAAGAAAATTCTTAATTGTTTGTAAAGTCATTAATTTGATTTGAGTTACCATGAAAGTAAAGAATTAAATATTTCATAATTTTTGCGGTGTGGGGCCAGGATTGCATCAAAAAGCTTTTAGCTAGGTTCAAAAAATACTATTGTTCATGTTTAAATATTAATTCATATAATTTAAAAATATGTTGTGACATGCGCAATTTGCAGTGACGTATTTTATCCCTTCACACGGAAACAAATGAAATATAGCGTCTTTTTTTTCAAATTGATGCAGTTATGGTTTTTAACCCAACTATATTTTTACAGGCATTTTACCGTATTTAATAATTTGAAGCAGTTTTTTTCTTATTCAGAGATATATATGCATTGTTTAATGAACTGTAATATTTGCGTGGAAAATAAAAAAAAAATGTTTTTTTTTCCAGTAACAATTGTTGTTTTTAAGATACTTGTTTTTTTTCTGCAAGCAAATACCTTTATATTTATGTAAAGTTTTACTTTGGCAGACGCCAGGATCATCTAATTAAGCTAACATTTTGCCAATATATCGTACAATCTATATATATATAGTTATATTCTATGAAATGTTATTTTTAACCACTTTTTTTTTATCTATTTCTAAAAACTGTAGGGCTATAACCTAGAAAATAAAAACCAACCATCCTATTGAACTCTGAAACCTTGTTATATAATTTGATAATGATCACCAAACGAAATTTAAATTATCACACGAAAGCCAAGTGTCTACCGGCGACTACGACTACACGGACGACAACGCTAAATTCTATAAAAAATATGGGATAACTTAACGACACAATAAAATGTGTAGCTATCAATACAGTGTTTGTATGTGGTAAACTTTAAATTCAAAGATGTCATGGAAAACAGATCCGAATAAACCCTTCGAACCTTTAAACCGACTAATACATAAATAACAAAAGAAAAAACATTAACTAAAAACCTCAAAACAAACCAAAAAATTCGTATTAACTTACTTTAAACTTATTGATCATCAAATTAATATAAAAGATCCAATCTGTATTAAATTGTGTCTGCACTACTTGATCTCATCACATTCTCCTCTTGTGTAGTTCATTTGAAATAATGTTAAACAGTTTATCCCAAGGAGCTTAAACACTATAATATGCCTTTTCGTAGCCAGACGGCTTTGACCACCATCAATACATTGTTTTTTTTTCAAAAGCCCATCAATTTAGGGAACACGTGGTTTTGTGACGGACTATGATTTTTTTGTGTAACTATTGCCAATCTTTCCTATTTTATTTCGAGATGAAAAGAGTTATCTTTCTTTGTCCACGTTTGTGTCTGTGTTTTGTTTCATGTCGTCAATTGAGACTAATGGTCACATGATAATTATGCATATGCATCAAAAACTATAAACAATTCTGTTGTATGTTGTCTCTCTTTAACCAATTATTTCGAGCAATTTAAGGCTCATAATGACTATGCAATACACACAATAGAGTCGTTTTGCAAAAAACGGAGCAATATTTATTTTTTTATGTAATATACAAAATAAATGAGTACTATTTATATTCATATGCATGAATTTAATATGAAATAATATACATTTGATAATAGCAAAGTATTTAGCACTATACGTATCACTAATTCCACCACCACACTGAGACTAAGCTAATTGCAACTAATCAACATCTCGAAGCTTTTCTGACACATAAGAGTTACTTCTTTATATAACCTGTTGATGAGTTGTCAACAAATTTATTTATCTTTCGTAACTCTTTTTGGAGAACAAGACAAAATGTGACATGTTTGATGGTTTAACACAACCACGCCTTCGTCGATCTGTATCGCTTTTAAATACAGTTTCTGCCTGCCTGCTATACGTAGAAGAATGATTGACAGGAGAATCCAAAACTTGCTTCTTATAATCTAAAATTCAGAAGAAATATCCAGTAGTCAGATCAATTTCAAAATAATAATCACCATGTACGTCTTTGTAAAGAGCAAACATCGGACAAACTGAATAATCTTAAATTCTCATAACTTAAAATTCATTCAATTTCCTATATCACTGACCCGAAGAAGCTTGATACCTCAGTAAAATAAATCTTTTTGTCCTGGTGTCAGCATGCACAATCTTAATATGAATATTAAGTGCAACTTTAAACTTCTTCAATTACACAGGTTTTGCTTACTTGACTACACGATGTGACATAGCCTGTTCATTTATAATAGTATTTAAATATTTTACAAACTTTAAACTACATGTACAAGCAGGGTTGCCAAATAAAAGTTTTTCATTCAATTCAACCCCTTTCCGTGGGTTATAGAAGTCGATTTCAACTGACTAACTGCTGTGTGTATTTCGTCAGAGGCTTAACGAAAAGGGAATTCAAAGTCACAACCATTACCCTTTTCCAAATCTTTGCAATTTATTCTATGAACATGCCCTTTCCCAAGCTATCCTTTAAAAAGATTTATCTTTTGGGCTTGCTGTGTAAATTGATTTTGAATAAAAGGCCAAACATTTTCCAAAATCTTTGTTACACCAGATTTCGTTTTAACATAAGAAGTTTCTTCTATTTACCAGTATTATTTATTCATAAAGAATACGATTATCAAATAATTGTCTATTCTTTGAACCTAGATTTCACAGATGCAGAGATTCCATCCCTAATAGCAATCCCACGAAGTTTTTAGTATTTCACTTCATCTAATCTTACTTAGTAAGTACTTGACGATACTACCCAAAATCCAGACCACAAGAATTGAAGTGACTGATTATTTCTTGGTGTGTGTTGAGGTATTCCATGAAGGAGAATTGGATATATAACTAGGTGACTTTAATGGTGTGTATAGATTTCTGCAATCCTAGCTGGAGCAGAAACGGTATATCTCCTCTTTATTATTTTTTTGTGAAGGATTCGCAAGTTGCGGATCTGTTTGTTGCAGTTCATGGGGTTATTTCTTAACCACACACCTTTATCAATCAGGATGTTACACTAAAGGTTAATTTATCGCCCAATCACTCATTACATTAACTTTCACGCAACATGTATGCTGATATGGTTCATATTTAAGACATTTCACTCATTGCTTAACTACATGTTACATATCTAAAAAACCGATATCTCATGTGGAAAGTAAGTGTTGCATTGACTTATATAATTAAATTAAAGATATTCGTCTATCTGTTGTCTACCTTAAACCCATCATTGGCGATTTTTATTAGATGAATATTTTTAATTAGAAGACTGTCAAAGATAAATATCATCTTTCATATTAATTAGATAAACGCGCCAAAATGTTTTTTTTTTATGACGGAAAGGTCTTTTTGTTCCAGATATTCAAATAATATTTCAATTTCAAACAAGGACAGTTGACTTTTGTACTTTGTTGATATCCTTGCCAAAGAAATCAACATCACTTTCTACTAGATATTGATATTGCTTCCAGATGCATAAAAGTGATCAGAAAGATGACTGATTGTTTCTTTTATTATGTCAGATTGAAAAATTAAACGTCTAAAGCCATTCCTTGATAAGTTTTTTTTTTGTAATTCCTGAAAACCTTTTATCATGTTTACAATTTATAGGATAAATTTGAAATATAAAGTGGTTAATACTTAACCGTGGTATTGAGATGCGAGTTAATTCCAAATTAGCGCTTGGAAATAAGATATTTTGATTTGTAGTTCTTTCTTCAATATTGAATGCAATTTTTGAGTAGGTTTGTGGATTTTAGGAAGGAAAAAAAAACATCCATTTATTAAAAACTAAGCAGACTCCATGTTGGTCATTGGGAAGTTTTGTTAATACGAATGTTCAGTACATACTCCAATGTACTATGTTTGCGCATAAGTATTTTATCTACAAAGTCATCATTTGAATCCATATTTTGTTTTATTTGATGGAGTACGAACTGATTCGTACATGTACCATCCTTCAAGATGGGGTAGTGTCTCGCAACAAGTTTAATATTATTACAGGATTTAACAACATTGAATAGACTATATTGACCAACGATATTTCAGTACCATCAGGAACATCAGGTCTCTGGTTTATAAAAAAAATATGGATAGAAATTAGTGTTTGAACGGTACTAAACTGGTGCATAAAGATGGATAACTGAATAAAGAAATTTAATCGGAATTAGGCGAGAAGTGAGCGATACAGTACAAGTATAATTTTCATTATTGAATGTATTCTTTAAGTGAAACGTTTTATTTATATTCTTTGTATGAAACTTAAAATGTAGCAATTGTGATGTCAAATGGCTAACCAATTACTTGTGAGTTGTAATATGCGTTCGTTTCTTTCCTACTGAATAGGCAAATGTTGAACAACATGATCTTAAACGTAGATGTCTAGCGTTATCTCCGTGAAATATTGAACTTTCTAAGGTGAAGTGTGTAATTCTAAATCATGCATTTGAGGAGTATATACAAACCGCTCTTCTACTTTTACTTATATTGAAAAATATCAGAAAAATATAAGAACAGCTGTGCTTTATGATTCAGTTAATCTTATTGTTATCGTAACATTAATGTTTATTACAAAAACAAACCGTATTTTATTAATGACAAAGATTTAGAATGTTTTGAATAAAACGTTTTCGTCATTCTTGCTAGATATGTTTCTATTTCTTATCCAGCTATAAATTTAATTCTTTGACAGTTCGAAAAGTCAGATTCTTAAGTGCGCCATAAATTATTTGTCGAACACCTACTTTATTTTTTTTCATTTTAAAAGATACCTCATGGCTTTCATATAACGTAAATTTAAGAAGTGTATTTGTCTGGTTCATAATAGGGTTAATATATTCATAGAGAACAAATGAGATCGTCCTTGACTATTTATATGAGCATCTTGATCTAGAGATTGCTTTCAAATAATAATTTTTAGAATTTAAACATTCAATTTAGATGTAAAAATATATATTTGCTACATGATTTGTGCGTACTTTATACAAAATACACACGAAAAGTTTTATACAAAAAGTTCCAAACGCCATTATTATTCAAATCCGTGTAGACACTATCATTTCTTAGTTTAAGGTTTAAAAACAGAAATAATAAAAAGTGATCTTTAGTTTGGAATATAATTCGAGTTATGTTCTCATATGCACATGCCAAGAGATTAATTGAAGTGCCGTTAAGAGGATCAGACAGCAGGAGATGTGGCTAGATACTTTTCAATAGTACACTTTCACTTTAAACATTATTATTTGTTACTGTTATAAAGTGTGTTCAGTATCAGGTAAATATAATCAAACCATGAGCAGCGCTTTTCAACAGATTGGGTTAACAGTTTGTCACCATCCTAGATTTGCATTAAAACGTAAAGGGAATGATTTGGAGATACATTTCAGAATGAAAAATGATTTTTGTTATTTTGATAGTATATATGTTTGTAGAAAAATACCTTCTCAACATTGTTTTTATGATAGATCATGTATTGTTACAAATGATTAAAACATCATTTACGAATTAGGAGAGTTTGATCGACAACATATTTGGCCAGTGTTGTAGACGCTTTTTAAAACAAAATGTTGACATTGATATTGGAAATCATTGTGCTTCTCTACTCACTGACATATTCCTTCAATCTTATGAGGCCGACTTTAGTTGATCTAACCCAAAGGAAGGAATTTCATGTATTCAGAACCTTTGATCTCAGTTTCCACTATACAGATGACGTTCTATCGGTAAAAAATCCAAGTTGCGGGGATTTTATACATCGAATCTAGCCCAAATAAACTTGAAATAAAATATACTACAGGCACTGTGAAGTCAGTCTAATTTCTTAGCCTACACTAAGAGATCGATGGTAAAGGAAAACTATACGACAAACTCGGTGACTTTTTATTCCGCATTGTCATCTTTCCTTATCTTAGGCAATATCCTTTCAGCACCTGTATATGGAGTTTTAATATCACAATTCGTTATGCCAGAGCTTACCGTAACTAAGCAAACGTTTTGTACCGCCCAAGACTTCTTCCAATTAGGTTTCTGAAACAAAGTTTTGTTGCTGTAAAATTAAAGGAATAACTATAGAAGTTTTATGGTCGTCACGTTACGATGTATCCATCTGCACCATGAAAAGCGATTTTTTCAACGTGTCATAGTTTTCCTATCATCTTTCGTTTACCCCCGACTTGAATTTTTATGAGCAACTCGGCGGGTGTTCTAGAAAAGCAGAGGACCTTACCCTACCGATGCACCTGGTCCATGCTCCAAGTTTTTAGTGAAGTCCGAGTTGCTCATTTGCTTTTATTACTTCGTATGTATGATTTTAGTTACTTTATGTTCTTTGTTTTGTATGTCTGTTTTCCATGTCTGGTCTTTGTCCCTGGATTAATTCTTTTGATTACCTCTATAACCTTAGTTCCATTGATTACTCTTTCACATATTCCGTATATCTTACTTTTGTTTCATTATGAGTTGATAAAGTGTAAAATGCTGTTAAGGATCATCTGTTTATTATTCTATGATTAGGTACTTGTTGCAGCATTTTTATACTGTAAACTAGTTTCTATCGGCACCATTCATATCAGGGGAAATGTCCTACAAGCTATAGCTATCAGGAACTATTCCGAATAATGTCTGAAGAAGATGCTCATAAAACACTCCATACAAAAAGTGACGTCTTTTTGATCCACATGTTGTAGCCTTGCATTTTTTCTTGACATTAGCAAGGATGTACACGAGGCCTTGTCTAAGTTATGAAAAAGTTGAAAGACATTTTAACATGCGAAAAAACGCTTTGAAATTACATTTTTTATTTGATTATCAAGACATTGTGCGATACGAAATTTATAAAATTACAATTATATAGTGATGTTTCCAAACGCCCACAAGTAGCATGTAATAGCGAATATGCTGACGCGTCTCATGTGATCTGTCGAGCACAGACTTGTTAGTTATTTTTTCGTCTCCTTATCTAGTAACATGGCAAACAAATGAACTAACTATAGTTCATGTACTTTCAAATTATATTTAATAGTTTAACATCGTGAAACAAAAAAGACACCGTATTTTGGATTCGAATAATTGAGGGCATTGCTGCCACTGAATTATAGAAAACAAGAAAATTTGCCATGTAATCAAGACCAAACTTTACTACAAAAGTGATGACTTTTCATTCAGAATTGTCAACTTTCCTTTCATCTGTGGCAACATCCTTTCAGCACCTGCGTATGGAGTGTTCATATCACAACTCATACGTTATGCCAGAGCTTGCCGAAACTACGCAGACATTTTGGATCGCGCTAGAACTCTAACAAATAGGCTTATGGAACTGGGTTATGCTGCTACAAAATTGAGGTCATCACTACAGAAATTGTATGGTCGTGATCATGAACTCCTGGATCGTTATGGTATATCCATCTGCTACATGAAAACTGATTTATTCAACGGGTCGTTTACGTTTGTCTACCCCGGAGTTGACTTTTTATTAACAACTCGTTGGGTGTTTATAGAAAAGCAGAGGACGCTTATTCTATCGGTGCACCTTGTCCATGCTCCCAGTTTTTAGTGAAGTCCGAGTTGCTCATTTGTTTTTATTACTTCGTATGTATGATTTTACTTACTTTATGTTCTTTGCTTTGTATGTCTGTTTTCCATGTCTGGTCTTTGTCCCTGGATTAAATTCTTTCGATTACCACTATATCATTGGTTGCCATGATTACTCTTAATCTAACAGTGTATTTTTACGTTAATCTAACGCTCATTGAATGGCCCAAGACGGTAGACAAGGTAATTGTAGCGATTAACGTTTGACTCTTTAATTTCATGATTACGGATTAAGGTTTTATTGACAGTTCTCAGCGAAGATAACGAAAATTAATACGTTCACAGTATTAGAACACAAAGAAGATACTTTTTGGAATGAGATTTAAGTATAGATATTTGGTAGAATCAGACAATACTTGAAAAATTGTATGAAAAAAACCCCAACCATTTTGAGTTATTAATTTGCATATTTGCACCATCAGATCAAAGAAAAAGACTTGAGTTATTTCCTTAAAATACACCGAAAATTAACAATTCAAGAAAAGGTAACTCTGTAAAAGACCCATTTTCTAATTTAACATTATATTGAAACATTTCAGAACGAATTCAGTGTTGCTGAGATTAAATATTTTTTTTAAATAGAGATTGCACCCCTGGGTGAAATTATTATGTCAGTTCGGTGGGTTTTGACATGCATGTTTGTGATTTTTCCCATTTTGCCTGATTCTTATTCAAACTTACACCTCATTATCAATCAAAGTAAATTTCAGCCTATGGAAAAGGAATTTCGTAGTGGAGATAAATCTGCCAAAAACAAAAACGACCCCTTTTCAATCTAAATACACCAGTTCTTTCTGCATTCATATATATAGTTTTGATATGGGGAACCTTGCACTCATCCCACAAATAATTATCAAGATCAGGAACGATAATTCTTTCAAAGTGCCTATTTCATGTACAATCTAAACATTGTTCATCTCATAAGTGCAACAACAGAATGAAAGACAAAAACTGGTCATGTGAACTGTAACTGTTTCTGAATAGGAAATAAAATGCATGAAGTGGAAATGGGTAAAACGTTTAACGATTACTACTTAAAGAAGGATTGATACGAGATGTATTTTAAATTTCAGACGACAGTGAGCTACGGCAACGAATTAAGACGCTGAAGGAAGAAATTATGCAGTTAGAAGATAGAATTAGGACATTCGAATCTGAAAAAAGGCAATATGAAGAAAATGAAAACAAGAGTGAAGATGTAATAAAAAAATTAAAAGAAGAATTACAAGGAAAAACACAGAAATTAGAAAAATATGAAAGAAAATTTCAACAAGTAAAGGAAGAAAGGAAACAAGTTTTAAAGGACGTAGCAATAAAAGTTGCTTATGCTGTTGCAGAGAAATATTGGGATATGGAAGATAATGGTTCTGATTTTGTTTTAGATTAGTACAATTCCATGTTGTCTAGCCAAAACCTTTTGTAATATATATGCACCTTTGTCTTACCTATATTACTTAGATGAAATTATCGTATGAAAAAATGAGGTTTAATTAGATTGTTTTAATCATTTTATCATTTGAAATAATAACCACGAAAACACATCACATGTATTTTATGTCCGTGTAGGTCGGAGCATGACAGTTAAGAGTATGTCTGTTATTCTAAATATAACATATCGGGAAAAAATATCGGTGAAGTTGCTACTAAGAGTTGTTTTAACTGACATACAGTGATTTGACATATACAATTTGCAAGCGGATATCAGGTTTTGCCCATTGTTGAAGCCACGTTATCGATATTCACCTGACGTCAATTGTAACGTAATTTGTAAAATAGTGACTATCTGATATAAATCACCTAATGTGTTTTATAATGGAAGAAATGAAAAGTTTGAAAGTAGAAGCTTCATAATTCCCAGTCTTCTCATTTTTACTTGTTATGAAAAGAAAACCTAAATGTTCAAATAGGTAGTATACCCCAGTCGAATTTTACAATATCATGTTAATCAATAATATGATAAAATATGATATTTATACTTGTATAAATATCAGATTTGATTATATTTCATATTTTATAGTTTTACAGTTTCTATTCAAGCAAAACATTTCTGACACACCCATATTTTGTAATATCGCATTTATTGAGCTGATATGTAATTGTTTCATATATGTACTAAGAAGATACAGTTATTCGTTGCCATTAATTATCGTTGATTTATTCATGTGCGTTATTTCGTTGGTTCTATCATTAGTAAATTATGGGAGATAACTAAAGTTTGTCGTGGTAATAAATACATTTCATTTGGAATGGTATTTGAAATTTTTTGAAACACGAACTTTAATATGGAAATTATCCCTTAAAAATGTATTTTTATCAAATATACTGTAATAGGCTTTGGTTTTCAAGTTTTTTTATTATGTGCAAATTATTATCTTATAACATAGCGCATTTTGTTATAAAGCAGATTAAGTTGGTAACCTTACCGTTAAACAACACTGACTATCCGATTAATTAATCAAAAGTATTTTGTATTGGAGAGTAATCAAGGGAACCAAGGTTATAGGGGTAATAAAAAGAATGTAACCCTGGGACAAATGGACATGGAAAACAGACATACACAACAAAGAACACAAAGTAACTAAAATCATACATATAAGAGCATACTAATGAGGGCAAGTAGTATGGTGCAGACTTCTTTGTTTACCAATGATGTACTTAACGTTTTTGTTCACTTCAGGCCCAAGCGACACAAAACTTGAAAAAAAAATAATTAAAATTCTTAATTGTTTGTGACGTCATTGATTTGATTGGAGTTACCATGAAAGGTCTTTTACGGCGTGGGGCCAGGATTACATCAAAAAGCTTTTAGCTAGGTTTAAAAATACTATAATTTATGTTTTAATATGATTTCCTATAATTAAAATAACTGAGACATGCACAATTGCAGTGACGTATTTTATCGCTTCACACGGAAACAAATAAAATATAGTGTATTTTTTTTCAAATTGATACAGTTATGGTTTTGTACCGACTATTTTTTTTTACAGGCAGTTTACCGTATTTAATGATTTTAAGCACTTTTTTTTCTTATTCAGAGATATATATTGTCGTAGTTTAATAAACTGTAATATTTGCGTGGAAAGTAAAACAGGTTTTTCCTGTAACAATTGTTGTATTTAAGATAATTGATTTTTTCTTCTACATGTAAATACCTTTATATTTATGTAAAGTGTACTATTGCAGACGCCAGGATCATCTAAGCAAAGATATATATATATAGTTATATTGGATGAAATGCTTGTTTTTATCCACTTTTCTGGATCTATTTCTAAAAAATGTAGGGCCATAAATTACAAAATAACAACCAACCATCCAATTGAACTCTTGCTATATAATATAATAATGATCACCCAACGAACATTTAAATTATCACATGAAAGCCAAGTGTCTACGGACGACGACGACTACACGGACGACAACATTAAATTCTATGGGGAAACTTAACGACACAATAAAATTTGAAGCTATCATTCCAGTGTTTGTATGTAAAATATGGGAAATTTAACGACACAATAAAATTTGAAGCTATCAATTCAGTGTTTGTATGTGGTAAACTTTAAATTCAATGGCATCACGGGAAACAAATACGAATAAACCCTTCGGACCTTTAAACAGACCAATACATAAATAAAAAAAAGAATAACATTAACTAAAAACCTCGAAACAAACCAAAAATTTCGTATTAACTTATTTGCATACAACCAAATGGACCAACAAAGTATCATCTGAAAAATCTAGTCTGTATTAAATTGTGTCTGCACTACTTGATCTCATTGCGTTCTCCTCTTGTGTAGTTCATTTGAAATAATTCTAAACAGTTTATCTCAATGAGACTAAACACCATAATATGCCTTTTCGTAGCCAGACGGCTTTGACCACATTAAATACATTGATTTTTTTTTAAAAGCCCATCAATTTAGGGAAAACGTAGTATTGTGACGGACTATGATTTTCATGTTTAACTATTGGCAATCTTTCCTTTTTTATTTCGAGATAAAAAGAGTTATCTTTCTTTGTCCGTGTTTGTGTCTGTATTTTGTTTCATGTAGTTAATGGAGACTATCTGATGCTCAAATGATAATTATGCATAAGCATCAAAACCATAAACAATTCTGTTGTATGTTGTCTCTTTCTCTTTAACCAATTATTTCGAGCAATCCAAAACTCATAATGCCTAGCAATACACACAATAGAGTCGTTATGCATAAAAACGAGCAATATTATTTTTTTTATGAAAAATACAAAATAAAATGAGTACTATTTATCTTCATATGCATGAATTTAATATGAAAGATTACAAATTTGATAGTAGCAAAGTATTTAGCACTATACGTATCACTAATTCCACCACCACACTGAGACTAAGCTAATAGCAACTAATCAACGTCTGGACGCTTTTCTTACACATAAGAGATACTTCCTTATATAACCTATTGATGAGTTGTCATCAAATTTATTGATCTTTCGTAACTCTTACTGGAGAACAAGACAAAATGTGACATGGCTAATGTTTTCACAAAACCACGCCTCCGTCGATTTGTAGCGCTTTTAGATACAGTGTATGTCTGCCTAATATACATAGAAGAATGATGACAGGAGAATCCAAAACGTGTTTCTTATAATCTAAAATTCAGAAGAAATACCCAAACGTAAGATCAATTTCAAAACAATAATCACCACATACATATTTGTAAAGAGAAAACATCTGACAAATTGAATGATCTTAAATTCTCATAACTCAAAATTCATTGATTTTTCCATATCACTGACCCGAGTCTGTCATTATGTATCCGCCGTAAAATTGCTACTTGAAAAAGCTTGATATCTAAGAAAAGTAAATCTTTCTGTCCTGGTGTCAGCATTTACAATCTTTATATGAATATTAAGTGCAACCTTAAACTTTTCCAATAACACAGGTTTTGCTTATTTGACTACACGATGTGACATAGTCTGTTCGTGTGTAATAGTATTTACATATTTTACAAACTTCAAACTACAAGCTTTTTTTTCATTCAATTCAACCCCTGTCCGTGGGTTATAGAAGTCGATTTCAACTGACTAACTGTTGTGTGTATTTCGCCAGAGGCTAAACAGTCACAACCCTTAACCTTTTCCAAATTTTTGCAATTTATTCCATAGACATGCCCTTTTCCCAAGCTATCCTTTAAAAGAGATTTATCTTTTGGGCTTGCTGTGTAAATCGATTTTGAATAAAAGGCGAAACATTTTTCAAAATCTTTGTGGACAGCAGATTCCTTTTTAACATAAGGAGTTTCTTCTATTTAACTCTCTTCTATATTCATAAAGAATACGATTTTCAAATAATTGGTCATTCTTTGAACCTTGTATCCACAAAAGGAGATATTCGACCACTAATAGCAATCCCACGAAAAAATAAGTAAGTTTTTAGTATTGCCCTGCATCTAATCATACCTAAAAAGTGTAAGTACTTGTGAATACTACCCATAATCCAGTCCACGAGAATTGAAGTGACTGATTATTTCTATTGCTGGGAATTTTGATGGTGTTGTTATCTTTAATATGGTCTGAGCTAACTTTCAGTAACTGCAAGCGTTCTTTAATTTTCATTTTGTCTTTATGTTGTATGTTGAGGTATTCCATGAAGGAGAATTGGATATATAACTGGGTGACTTTAATGGTGTGTTTAGATTTCTGCAATCCTAGCTGGAGCCAAAACGGTATATCTCTTCTTTATTATTTTTTTTGTGACGGATTTGCAAGCTGCAGATCTGTTTGTCGAGGTTCGTGGGATTATTTCTTAACCACACACATTTATCAATCAGGATGTTACACTAAAGGTTAATTCATCGCCCAATCACTCATAACATTAACTTTCACGCAATATGTAAACTTATATGGTTCATGTTTAAGATATTTCACTCATTGCTTAACTACATGTTACATATCTAAAAAACCGATATTTCATGTGGAAAGTAAGTGTTGCATTGACTTATATAATTAAATTAAAGATATTCGTCTATCAGATGTCTACCTTTAGCCCATCATTGCCGATTAGATAAATATTTTTAATTAGAAGACTGGCATAGATTAATATCCTCTTTCATATTAATTAGATAAACGCGCCGAAATGAAGTTTTTTATGACTGAATGGTTTTTGTTCCAGATATTCAAATAATATTTCAATTTCAAACAAGGACAGTTGACTTTTGTACTTTGTTGATATCCTTGCCAAAGAAATCAACATCACTTTCTACTAGATATTGATATTGCATCCAGATGCATAAAAGTGATCAGAAAGATGACTGATTGTTTCTTTTATTATGTCAGATTGAAAAATTAAACGTCAAAAGCCATTCCTTGATAAGTGTTTTTTTTGCAGTTCCTTAAAGCCTTTTATCATGTTTACAATGTATATGATAAATTTGACATATAAATATTGAGATGTTAGCTAATAACATTTTAATTTGAAATTCCAAATTAGCGCATAGAAATAAGATATTTTGATTTGTAGTTCTTTCTTCAATATTGAATGCAATTTTTGAGTAGGTTCGTGAATTTCAGGAAGGACAAAATATTTTGCATTGATTATAGTTTATAAAAAAAATATGGATAGAACTTACTGTTTGAACGGTATTAAACTGGTGAATATAGATAGATAAATGAATTAAGAAATTTAATCGGAATTAGGCGAGAAGTATGGGATACAGTACAAGTGTAATTTTCATTATTGAATGTATTCCTTAATTGAAACGTTTTATTTATATTCTTTGTATGAAACTTAAAATGTAGCAATTGTGATGTCAAATGGCTAACCAATTACATGAAAGTTGTAATCAAGTTATAATTAATGGAAAATGCGTTCGTTACTTTCCTACTGTTGAACATCATCTTAAACGTAAAAGTCTAGCGTTATCTCCGTGAAATATTGAACTTTCTAAGGTGAAGTGTGAATTTCTAAATCATGCATTTGAGGAGTGTATACAAACCGCCCTTCTACTTTTACTTATGTTAAAAAATATCAGAGAAATATTAGAACAGCTGTGCTTTATAAATCAGTTGATCTTATTGTTATCGTAACATGTATTTTATTAATGACAAAGATTTAGAATGTTTTAAATAAAACCTTTTCGTCATTCTTGCTAGATATGTTTCTATTTCTTATCCAGCTATGAATTTAATTTTTTGACAGTTCGAAAAGTCAGATTCTTAAGTGCGTCATAAATTATTTGTCGAACACCTACTTTATTTTTTTTTCATTTTAAAAGATGCTTCATGGCTTTCATATAACGTAAACTTAAGACGTTTATTTGTATGGTTCATAATAGGGTTAATATATTCATAGAGAACAAATGATATCGTCCTGGACTATTTATATGAGCATCTTGATCTAGAGATTGCTTTCAACTAATAAGTTTTAGACTTTAAACACTCAATGTAAATATATATATTTGCTACATGATTTGTGCGTACTTTATACAAAATACACACAAAAAGTTTTAATCAAAAAGTTTCAAACTCCATTATTATTTAAATTCGTGTAGACACTATCATTTCTTAGTTCAAAGTTTAAAAAACAGATAATAACAGGAAGTGATCTTTTAGTTTGGAATATAATTCGAGTTATGTTCTCATATGCACATGCCAAGAGAATAATTGAAGTGTCGTTGAGAGGATAAGACAGCAGGAGATGTGGCTAGATACTTTTCTTACACTTTTCAATAGTACACTTTAAACATTAATATTTGTTACTGTTATACTGTGTGTTCAGTGTCAGGGGAATATAATCAAACCATGAGCAGCGCTTTTCAACAGATTGGGTTAACAGTTTGTCACCATCCTAGATTTGCATTAAAACGTAGAGGGAATGATTAGGTGATATATTTCAGAATGAAAAATGATGTTTGTTATTTTGATAAATAAGTATATATGTTTGTAGAAAAATACCTTCTCAACTTTGTTTTATGATAGATCATGTATTGTTATAAATGATTAAAACATCATTTATAAATTAGGAGAGTTTGATCGACAACATATTTGCCCAGTGTTTTAGACGCGTTTTAAACGAAATGTTGACATTGAAATGGAAACATATTATGTTT
Organism: Perna viridis; assembly: GCA_037379345.1. Lineage (NCBI taxonomy): Eukaryota > Metazoa > Mollusca > Bivalvia > Mytilida > Mytilidae > Perna > Perna viridis. The sequence continues at coordinate 35,090,918 of CM074514.1, read as the reverse complement.
CTCTACTCACTGACCTATTCCTTCAATCTTATGAGGCCGACTGTAGCTGATCTAAGGCAAAGGAAGGAATTCATGTATTCTGATCCTTTGATCTCAGTTTCCACTATATAGATGACGTACTATCGTTAAACAATCCTAGTTTCGGGGATTTTATACTTCGAATCCAGCCCAAATAAACTTGAAATAAAGTATACTGCAGACACTGTGACGTCAGTCTCATTTCTTGGCCTACACCTAGAGATCGATGGTAAAGGAAAACTATACGACAGACACGGTGACTTTTTATTTCGTATTGTCATCTTTCCTTATCTTAGGCAATATCCCTTCAGCACCTGTATATGGAGTTTTTATATCACAACTCATACATTATGCCAGAGCTTACCGTAACTAAGCAGACGTTTTGTACCGTGCTAGACTTCTTCCAACTAGGTTTCTGGAACAGGGTTTTGTTGCTACAAAATTAAAGGAATAACTACAGAAGTTTTATGGTTGTCGTCATGAACTCGTGTATCGTTACGGTGTATCCATCTGCAACATGAGAACCGATTTGTTCAATGTGTCATAGTTTTCCTATCATCTTTCGTTTATCCCCGACTTGATTGGTTGTGAGCAACTAGGCTGGTGTTTTTAGAAAAGCAGAGGACGCTTACCCTACCGGTTCACCTGGTCAATGTTCCCAGTTTTTAGTGAAGTCCGAGTTGCTCATTTGTTTTTATTACTTCATATGTATGATTTTACTTACTTTATGTTCTTTGCTTTGTATGTCTGTTTTCCATGTCAGGTTCTTTGTCCCTTGATTGGTTCCCTTGATTACTCTTAATCTAACAGTGTATTTTTACGTTAATCTAACGCTCATTGAATGGCCCAAGACGGTAGACAAGGTAATTGTAGCGATTAACGTTTGACTCTTTAATTTCATGTTTACGGATTAAGGTTTTATTGACAGTTCTCAGCGAAGATAACGAAATTAATACGTTCACAGTATTAGAACACAAAGAAGATACTTTTTGGAATGAGATTTAAGTATAGATATTTGGAAGAATCAGACAATACTTGAAAAATTTATGAAAATACCCACCATTTTGAGTTTTTAATTTGAATATTCGCACCAACAGATCAAAGAAAAAGACAAGATTTTCCATTTCGATTTTGGCAAATTTAGTTTGATCAACGTGTCAAGGTTTTCCTATCATTTTTCGTTTATCCCCGACTTGATTTTTGTGAGCAACTAGGCTGGTGTTTCTAGAAAAGCAGAGGACGCTTACCCTACCGGTTCACCTGGTCAATGCTCCCAGTTTTTAGTGAAGTCCGAGTTGCTCATTTGCTTTTATTACTTCGTATGTATGATTTTATTTACTTTATGTTCTTTGCTTTGTATGTCTGTTTTCCATGTCTGGTCTTTGTCCCTGATTAATTCTTTTGGTTACCGCTATAATCTAGGTTCCCTTGATTACTCTTTCACATATTCCGTATATCTAACTTTGATTTCATTACGTGTTTATAAAGTGTAAACTGCTGTTAAGGATCATCTGTTTATTTTTCTCTAATTAGGTGCTTGTTGCAGCATTTTTATACTGTAAAATAATTTCTATCTGCACCATTCATATCAGGGGAAATATCCTACAAGTTATAGCTATCATGAACTATTTCGAATAATGTCTGAAGAAAATCCTCATAAAAACACTCCATACAACAAGTGACGTCTTTTTGATCCACATGTTGTAGCCTTGCATTTTTTTGACATTAGCAAGGATGCACACGAGGCCTTGTCTAAGTTATAAAAAATTGAAAGACATTTAAATGCGAAAAACGCTTTGAAATTGCCTTCTTTATTGATCAAGACATTGAGCGATACGAAATTTATAAAATTGCAATCATAAAGTGATGTTTTCAAACGCCTACTAGCAGCAAATATGCTGACGTGCCTCAAATGATCTGTCGAGCACAGATTTGTTAGTTTTTTTTCGTCTCTTTATCTAGTAACATGGCAAAGAGTAATCAAGGGAACCAAGGTTATAGCGGTAATCAAAAGAATGTAATCCAGGGACAAAGACCAGACATGGAAAACAGACATACACAACAAAGAACATAAAGTAACATACAGAGTAACAAAAGTAAATGAGATTCCACTAAAAACTGGGAACATGGATGCACCTGCCGGTAGGGTAAGCGTCCTCTGCTTTTTTTAGAAACACCCGCCGAGTTGCTCATAAAAAGTCAAGTCCGGGGTAGACAAACGAGGAAAGGAAAACTATGACCCGCTGAATATATCAGTTTTCATGGCAAAGAAACGAACTAACTTGTACTTTCAAATTATATTTAATAGTTTAACATCGTGAAACAGAAAAGACACCGTATTTTGGATTCGAATAATTGAGGGCATCTCTGCCACTGAATTATAGAAAACAAGAAAACTTGCCATGTAATGAAGATATTACTGTAAATTCAGAAATAATTACATACGCTATCATTCCTTGGTTTCTACGCCCCTGGCAATTCTATTATCTAAACAAAAAGTAATGGTGAGTAATGCATTGATACTTCATCTCACACAAACGCAAAAAGTATGGAAAACACATTGAAATCGAAATTAAAATATGCACTTTTTATAGCATTTTCAAATATTATAATTTGAATGTAAGAAGGAATTTCACCACGTTTAAATATGCTGTTCACGGTTCATTTTCATTTAAGAAAGATATTCCATATTTCAACTTGTCTTACCACTTATGAAGTAAATTTTCCTTCAATATCACGCTTATGTAAAACATTAAAACGTGTTACACATATTCCATAATTGGATAACTGAAACATTCATGTTGCACTAGTATAGAATCAAATAATAATTAAAGTATTGACTTCTGAAACAAATAAACACAGCATCAAATCTTCAATTTAGGGTTTGATTAAATTAAAAGTGCAGCCATTTTGTTTGAGAAGTTAAGATGCATTGGCCGTTTTTAAAATGATATACGATCACTGACTGCATATAGAATTCAACGCGGACGTCAATGTTACACTATTTTTAAGTTTCTAGAATATAGCTGTTTTCGGCTTAAAACATGCATTTTTATTGTAATGTGTCTTGAATTTTAGCAGTTTGTAAACAAGTTTGTTGAAATATTCGTTTAGATATACAAATCGGGCATTAATATTTTTGTACTTAATACAAAGCTAAGTTTAAATGTTCCATTAAGATAGACGAAGAATTGAAATATTTTACACCGCTGGAGCCTACCGGTTTCAGAACGCTATACTGTTCCATCGGATTAAGCTTAAAAAAAAAGCAAGAAAAATATGCATATCATCAGGGTTTAACAAATTCGAAGCGGTTTATACCTTCTAGAAAGTTTAATTTAGGGTTGTTCTGTTGTACAATACATGTCATCTGACTGGCATTGAATCAAATCAAAGATAATCAATATTTACATGGAAAAAAACATGTAAAAGGTAATAGGACAATTAAGCGATTAAGGCGGACCTACGCAAAGCAGTTATATACAATGTACATGTACAATATATTTCATAATTTGTTTTACACGTGTAGAAAATTGAATTCGTCTTTTAAATTATTTTTTATATCACACTTTTCGATGACCATGTCTTGTAATGTTATGATATTTTAACATTTTTTTAACGAAGATAATAATGAAACAAATCAAGGTAATCCCCGAATAAAACAGTTTAATCCATACATACATACGACAATATACATGAGCAAATAAAGATGAGATCGCAGATGTAACAAATCAACAATATATTGACTCGATTCATTAAGAATATGTTATAATTACGCAAAATAAGGCATTCTATGTTTAATGACATATTTAATTAAAATAAAACAAATTTTCACACGTTGCATTTCTTGGTTTGATTGATTGGTTCATGTATCGAATTGTGTCTAAGTTGTCAAACAATCAATCAGCCGTAATCACGTCAATCCATACATTTTGAATACTACTTTTCACTTTTAAATGTGCATTTGAAAGGGCTCATTATGCAGGAAGGAATTTCTTTTTAGTAAGTAAAAATTTATTTATGCAATTGTTTTACTATTTGTGTTTGATTAATTCGAATTTTATCATTTTCAACAGGTCAGTAGATTTTAACCTGATATTTTAAAGACTGAGATCTTCCAGTGTTCAATAAATATGCGAAAACTGGTAATTGTATCTTGCGATAAATTGGTATGTGGCGTCTTTGAAGGCCGCGTTTATTCCTTCCATTTAATTTGCTCGAAAGGAATGATTATATAACGATACTATTGAAACCGATCTACTCTATATATTGACTGAATTATTATGAATAAATATTGATAATCAAACGAAATGAGTTGATAATCATTTGCTACATTTTATTTTTTTATAAATCATGATAAGTTATTAATAATTCAAAACCTTGCTACGTCCAATTTTTAAATTTTGAATGAAGGGAGTATTAATTTTGCGTTTTAAGAACCATGCAAATTGTGATTCATGGGTGAAAAGTCTATATATTTTTTATTTTTGATATTTTGTCTAACTTGCCATAGTCAACAGAAATTAACATTCTGATTTTCATATAACCCGTGTTCTTATTAGATTAAAATTATATAGAAAGCATTGCAGATTTCAAAATTAGGGGAGATACCTTTGTAAATGACACACAAATACAATCTTTTGCATTTTTAATGATGGTTATCTCCTAAGAGCAAACAAATTGGAATGAATAATTTCGCATTTCATAATGTAGACCAATAAAACAACCTAATTACAAAATGAAAATATGTAGCCCTTTTTGTGTTCACATTTTTCAGATTTTTCATGATTCTTAAATAGACAGTTTCTTACTATCCTACACCAATAACGCCAAAAATACCTGTATACAAAATAAGATACAATGAATGATATTTTGGCATTCGCAAGAAAAAGGTTTTTGAATGTACTGTTATCAAATTGTATATGTGTTTTATTTATTCCGCATAACAAGCTCGACTTGCAGAAGTATTTTGAGTTGGCGAGATTCAGTAATTAAGGGAATAGACTACAATAGGAATACAATTCCTTATTTGGTCACAATTACTTAAATGTAAATTATATTATGCAAATCGGCACAGTTTGTCTCTTTTGACAATCTCCTTAATTAATAAAAATAAAGTTGCCACGGTATGTGATTATTATAACTGCCATTCTTTTACGCCGAAAAAAAAAACATTATCTCGAAATCTAAGTACGTAGACTGCGGTATTCTCATTAAAATACATAATTAGTCATTGTGTCACCCTAACTCCAAATGTTCACAATCAATTTGACGGCAATTCTGTAAATCAATTACGAGTCACTGACTTCTGTCACTTGATATATCTGTTTTTCGGGACATACACACTTTCGAAAAAAATATATTCTATAGTAAGACGTCTTTGTGTTTTGTTACAAACACTCAAAGCATGAAATGATTTAAACGAAGTGTTCCATTTATCCCCCCAAACAACACAAAACAAAAACAAAAACAAAGCGAAACAAGACAAATAGAATAAAAAGATTAAAATTAGTTTATGATTGCATTAACGGCCAATTTACAACTAATAACAATCAATCACGTCAGATTCTCCCCCTATTATTTTTGACCGGGGAGGTCACAATCAGCTGTAAGAGATTAGAATTCTGGAAATTCTGTACAAATACCATATATCTATCTTTTACTAGTAATCTATCATCCATACATTTTTGACTAGTATCAAGGAGGATTATTGTGTTGAATAAGCAAGGAATAGGTATACTATAAAAAAGTAAATAAATAGAAAAAAACCTACCTAAACATAAAACAACGAATGTCATTTAATGAATTGCCAAATATACTTTACTTTTTGGATTATTGTACAAAATTCTGTCGTTTAAAGGTGTAGAATCGTTTCATATTTTCAATAATGTATATAATATATCAATGCACTCACTCCACAGTAATGTAGCTGTAATTTATATTTAATTTTGCAAATTATTATGCATACCTATAAAAAATTGGCTTTTGTGACAGGTTGTATACGTTTTATTTTGGATAAAATAATAAACTAGTTAGGGAGATGCAACAGAAAAATTATTTTCATGATAGTTACGTTGGCATTATAAATATAAAATTAAAAACTCCAGCATGCAGGAAAATGATACAAACATCGTTTTAAACATGTTTGTATCATATTGCTGGTTCTTACTAATTAATCACATTTATAGAAGTAGTTTACCATTGAATCAAGTTAACTCTCTTGAATTGTTTGTAATTCATACAGTGCACAAAAGAATATATACAATAATATATACATGTAGAATAAGGAAACCTAATGTTCTTGAAATATATAATATTAATAATATGGACTAAAGGTGGAACAAAATAAAAGAAAATAAAGGTTGATATTGTATACACTACATTTGAAATAAAATTTTGCAGACTAGAATAAATAATTTTATAAAAAGTATCAAAGTATTATTTCTTCAGATGTAACATGCACGTCATCAGTAAGACTTTTTCTGTTTTCTCGGTCACTCCCTGCAATGGAAAGAAATCAAGGCTTTATTTCTCTTTTGAAATTCTAAACTAAAGATGATGAATGAAAGTGATAAGTAACAACATTATATGTGATACACATAGGTAATATAAACCTTCTATTCTTACTTTTACTCTGAAAATTTATCCTCATAATACAAAATGTTCAAAATTGCTGGAATTGATTAATGACGTGCGCCTAAAAAGATTATTAAAAAATTATTTTACAGATAGGAGTGATTTACCGATTGTTCCCAGTGTAGTTTTTTTTCCCGATAATTCACACTATGAAATAAATAAGGTAATTTCACTCTCGCGCTTTCTCCCGCCAAAACGTCGCACCACGAATATCAATATGCCGTTCACAAAAATTTAAATTTGTGTTAAAAATAACAAGGAATAATAGTGGAAATCTGTATAATAAATAGGATAATCAATTGGTTATCGTGCATAACTTAATATGATCACTCGTGCAAAGAACGCATTAATATTTAACTCGTGCGCGGAACAAATTCCGTACACTCATTAAATCCAGGCGTTCTTCGGCACTCTTGATCATATTTTGGTTATCCACTCTTTCCAATTAATTATCCTATTAATCATTCATTTCATTTTAGGATATTACGCTTTGTATTGTTGTCATCTCATCTTACCATGACAGATAAGAAACAAAAGGGTAATTCGTAGAGAGTTCTAAGAAATAGCAGTCGTACTCAATTTAAATTTCGCCTAAATCTATCACACAGATTACAGAATGCAATTCTATTTCCGATTTGTAAATCACTGTCTGTTTTTTTTTAATGTTAACAATCTTAATCAGTTTCACAACTCGGACATGTACATGTAGGCCCTTTGTATACATCATTTAACTTTACACAATAACAAGCTTACATACATGTATTTCGAGGAATATATATAAAAATTAAAACAGGTGAAATATATTGGAAAATAGTGAATTTTTTTTTGCTAAGTTCATGGTCCATAATATTTCTATATTTAGTTTCTTTTTAACCAATAACTAAGTTAAAGTGTTTTCTAAGTTACCTTCAAACGCAAAAATATACATATACATATGTAATTGGTATTCGGTGGATCGTTTTACTCGATGAGAATTGCTAACAATTCAGCAGCAATCATACATTTATCAACCAAGAAGAAACCTGCAAAATTAAAGGAACACTGAAGCTTTTCAAAACCAAATATTTAACATTGATAGTACTGAAGAAAAAAACATGTACATGTAGTTGTTGAACACATTAACATAGAGAGGTGACTAATTCTACCTTCGTAATATCCCTATTTTTGTTCGAAAACAGTCCTAGTATATGTTTAATTTTTGTACACCTGGGTTTTATTTAAAGTAGATGAAGTCCATTTGCAGATTGTCTCCGAACATATAATCTCTCGAATTAATCAAAGGTATTTTAAGCTGTATTAAATGACACAAGTTTATATGATAGGGATAATCTTGGTATGAAAGTACTTTCACCAGACAGCATTATTAGCATTAATCATCGGTTGGCATTACAAACATCAAATGGAAATGAGAATAATTAAAGCTAATACTGCAATTTGTAATACATCCTTAATTTTTGTTTATGTGAAATCATAGAATAGGTTCATTTGATTTTATTTCAAGTAGACTAAGTATGTTTCCTGCCTTTCATTGAAAATCGTATGGTTCTATGATAATCATAGATACTTGGTATTGTGTTGAATGACACAAACATCGATGATTGCATATATTACCGTGATACCTTAAACATAAAGGTCATTCCAAAAGACAGTATAACTGACACTAAATATCATTTCGTATTTCCCAGTCACATGACTGTGTGTCTCGGTGAGCTTGAAATAAAAAAAAAATACATGAAATAATGAATTTTCAATAAATCAAAAAGAAAAGATATTATATTGCGTTCCTGTATTATTATTGAATATCAGTTAAGCACAGTTTTGGGATATTTTCCAAACAACAGTAACTTAAAACAAGGGGATAACATAAAGGCGTAAGGGCAGTGAACTGTTCCCAGCATTTTATTCGTTGAAAGTCGAGTACGATGAATTTCAATGAAGTTCAATTTGTATTTCACATGACGCAGAATCTTATCAGGGAAACATATGTAATGCTATTGATTGGAAATTGTAAGGGCCGATGGGCAATATACCAACTGAAGCAAAGAAAATCTATTTAAGTTTTATTGAATATTGTCTGGGAATTGCCGAATAAATTGTGAATATTTGTCAAAATATTCAAAAAATGTTCAATTATAATCATTTTTTCCCATTACTAAATGGTCGCTTATACAGGTAAATGGTTTAATATCTTAAACAATAATACGTAGTGTTGCCTAAAATTTACTTCATAGAAAAAAAACAATGTTTATTATTTCCTTCTTTTTTCAGTTTCAAAATAAAATTCAAAATAAGACTGTATTTAGTCTCAATCGCAAGTTCCTCTAAGTATATTTAATGACGATTGTTTTCAAATAAAAGTACAGAAACATTTAAAATACGACGGGTGCCTTCCCAGTGTTTTGTGTGTGGGAGTTCATATTGCTAGTGTCACGTTTTATTTTTCGTATATTCAGGTTTTATATGTAATATATTCTATTCGATTAGCTACATGTAAATCCGACTTTAATTCGTGGATACCAATTTTCGTGGATCAGGGAGGAAACATAAGTTCGTGTATTCTTGAATTTATGGTATTAAATTTTCAGTACACACATCAATGGGAATCTAATAATCGTTGGAACCAAATTTCGTGGTTTTACCTACCCACGAAAACCATTAAAATTGGTATCCCATATGTATTTGCATTTGTCCCATTGTTCGTGCATCGGTATTTGTTGCCGCTATTATGGCAAGTATCCGCTATAAGATATATTTACCAAAGTCATAGAATGCAAAGTCTCGTTCATTGCATGAACAATATTTTACTTTAATACGTCTTATATCTTGTTTCATTCATTGAAAGATTTAATTATCTTTAGAAAAAAGATATTATAAAGTTATTTAGACCTACGTTTTGATGTTGATAACTAACAATATAAAGGCGACCTTTAAGTGCATTTTCATGAACGTGCATTATATACTACTATCATTATTTATTATCATTTGCAACGTTATGATAACTTTTGTTTCGATAGAAAGTGCTATTTCGTTGAATAAACCTGTTTGAATTCATGTTTAAAAATAGTAATACATTAGTACATGAAAACACGTTGATTTTAAGATATCTGACACAGGTAGAAGCTATCACAGTTATAATACATGACTTAACATGTCATGTCAAATTCATCATTTTCATACATACTTTTACCAGAAAACCATCAAATATACTTTTTGGCGCTTTATAGATGTATCCAGTGCAATGTTTATAACATTGTGTCATAAACAGTCTAATTTACCATTCTACTATTATTTAATTTGGTTGTCTAGTACTCTTTTGGTCAAAACATATTATTTTCTTTAAACTAACTTTCTTCTGTAACGTCAGTAACGTCGATCGGTACGCACTCCGCGATACAAATAAATAATAAAAATTAAACTTAAATGAAGAGAAAAATCATTAAAACTAAAGCATCACACAAAAATTATTATTTTTACATTATCTTAAATGTACAATTGTCTAACATGTGCTCAGGTTAGTGTTAACGTATTTCTTTTTGGATAATTGAATTTATCAACACAAGTTACTATCAATTTTAATTGTAAAAACAACATCATCACTTGTTTTTTTACTGATTTGGTCATAATAAATATAGCAAAAATGTCGTATATTTACACTCTTCTGGCGATCCTGGTTCTCTTTGAAATGTCTAAACTACTTCAATAACAAAGTAGCTCATTACATTTGCTACAGGAAAATCTTTTGTTTTTTCTTCTTATGTACCTTGATATGTAGGTTGGAAGAATTTGTTTCTATTATCAGGTTAAAAATTTTTAAATTGCTGGATCAGATCTAACTTTACATGTTCTGACTATTTATTTCATTTCCTGTTAGACTAGAGAGGAAACCATCTATTTTCTAAGTACAGAATCTCGTTTTTGATCTTGAACTTCATAAACTAAGCTTATCATTTAAAACAAATATCTCTCTTTACCTAAGGGAACGAGAAAAGGGCACTATTTAATTAATAAAATAACTTCTACTTACCATATTTGAATTTATAATTTAGATTTACAATACTGTTATCTGAATGAAAACTCATTTTTCACAAATGCCAGTCTAGTTCACATTTGAGCGAGCAGAGTGTTATACTTTCATCTTATGTTTGTAATGCTTCATTTGTATGAGTTCAATCAGGATGAAATTGGTAGACAAATTGCCTTAAGCTACGAACAATTGTCTTCACTTGTCTGGGATTACTTCTTTAAATGGTAAAAAATAAGCGCAACATATACTGATAGACATCAAGAACGAACATATTTCAGCTCAGAACACGTCACTTTAGGTAAGAAGAAAAGAGTAACAGTTCAAGAAAAGAAGTTGCAATACGCATCTGTCATGTTGTCCTAATAATAGATGTAGTGAAACGAAATATGTTGATAGACATATTCCAGAGAAATAAGAATTGCAAAAGCTGAAGGGTAAACATTGATAAACGGTGATGAATACGAACAATAGTCAGTATTACAGTAAACTTTTTGAAAGTATCTTGCTTAAAGAATTGTCTCCAATTTCTGACAAGATAATACAACTTAACCATATTTGTTTAACTACATGGGGCATCTTGTAAACAGTACACTTGTTTTAGATATATCTTGTCCTGAATTAAATGCTATAAATTTTTATTTCAATCCAACCAGTGGGCCTTTATAATAATAATTAAAAAAATATTAAAAAAACAAAAACAAACAAAAACAAAAAGAAAACAAAACGAAACTTAAATTGACCAATGAGAATCTAATTGCAATTCAAATTATACTATCTATTCTATATTGGCAGTAGTTTTATATAGACGTTAATAATTGGTAATAAGGATTTTCGATATGGCTATTTACTTAAATGTAATACTGCGGTTGTGACAACAGTAACATTTAGATCATTTAAAAGAAAATAAATCTTAAATAAGAACGCGTATATAAAAATAGAATAGTCATCTTAAAGCCTGCTTATATTAAAGCGTGTTGATTTAATACGTTTGACACAATTACTGAAAACAGCTGTGACGCGGAAGTAATAATGTATAACCAGGTTAATTGAATAAGATAAGAAGTTTGACCAATCGCATGGCTCGATTTGATATCCGAATTAGAATTTGTTCAGCGTTCATAAAGATACAAAGAGATTAGCAAAATAAAAATTAATTGAAGGACAAAATTAAAATTTACTTGCACTGTCCAGTAAAACCACACAGTTGTAACAATGTTAGTTTATTTTTTTACAATGTCATTCTAAATGATGGAATTTGGCACACATGAGAGATTTCAAAGACAACATAGTCGGATTAGTCACATGTCATACTGATTCAATGTCACAGGTGACATTTATAAATGGGCAATCAAAGATAATGGTGTAAGTGACACTGTTAATGGAATATCTCAGACAATGTCAAAGTAAACACTAAAAGTTGGACATCAGAAACAAAATAACTTTTTTCAAGTCAAAACAGTGATTGATATATGGAAAAAATATTTTTTAAACTTTAAAACTCTCTTTTTTAACTAAAAACAGAATCTTATCATCTTTTAAATATGGCTCCTTTAATAAGAAATAAAACTTTTTACATCAAGACTGTACATAGTAAAATATTCTAAACATGGAAGAATGCCTTTGTTACGTGTATTATGTGTTCTTTTAATTTGTTCGTCTTATTCGTCTTCTCCATTCTTTATAACCCGGTTGAAATGACATATTTTAAGTTCCTCTTTGACGGGTTAAGATGGGGCTAAATTTCATTTCTTGGGTATGGTTTTTGTGTTATATATGTACCTTAGATTGATTTATTTTTATCAGGGTGATTTGTCAACTCTAATTTTTCTCCTCACTCTAGTTTTTTTTTCTAATACTTTTTCAGACCCTTCTGACACTGTTGTCTTGTAAGTATGTGGTGTCCCAAGATGGGAATCTTAGCCACTCATATCTGGTACGGAAAGTGCCCCGACCAATTCAACTAAAAGTACCCAATCACACGTTCAGTCTGCAGACCATCTATTCCAGTACAAAAATTCTGACTATTTTTGAATTATCATGTTCCATCACTTTAACCGATATATTTGACTACAACGATGACAAACCACATTGTACCATATCAAAATGTGGTATTAAAAATATGCAACATTCTTATAACCGACCCTTTCTTCTCCAGTTTCCTTAAAAACAAAACCTTCCATACAAGAAGTCACGATGACTTAAGTTGCAAATCAACTTAATATATGGATTGGAATGCAACTTATGTGGTTTAATATATGTCGGAGAAACGCAAGAACGATTAGATAAAAGAATGTGCGGTCATCGTTCGGGAATTAATACCACCACATTCCCGACAATTTATCAACACTTTAATCAACAAGATCTTTCAATCCTCTCCATGAAAGTTCGTATTTTAGAAAAAATAGTAAAAACTATCGTAGGGAAAGAGAGGAGTACTGGATACGCAGACTAGGTACTGCAAAACCTTACGGATGCAATGACAACATCAAAAGTATAGGAAACCTTTCAAGCCAACATAACAATAACACAAATGTGATGAATTTATTTGACAAAAATCCAAGACGGGAAAGGAGTCATGGCCATAGCCACTATACGTCACCTAAGTTACATGATGTCTCCATAGATGGTCTCCTTCCTTTCATACAAAAACCTCTTGGACTTCATCACATTAGAACCAAACTTTATTCTATACCTCTCACTCTACTACACTCCCTTTACAAAACAAATCTTGACACTGCTGTTTCTGACCCCACCTCATCATGATACAGACTTGCTGCCATCATTTTGGATATTGGTTTCCACAGACTCTTTAAACCAGTTTGTGTGAAAAGTCAAGATGAAGAAAAACGATCATTTCTTCCACTACCGTTGTCAACAAAGGTAAAGATGCAATTAATTTGGCTAACATCCTCCATCACAAAAACTTCACCAACACAATTCCCCCATATTTCAAAGACAAATCCATACCAATTATTTCATATTCCTATACTTCACCCATCGCATCCAAAATTTCAAATTATAAAAGGTTATTGCAGATATCGAGATTGAGGACTTCAAGGCTAAACCACCTGACTGTTCTTGCAAAACCTCTACATTCAAATATGGTCCTTCTGGTCACGTCGTTGCGGGAGATTTAGCCATTATCGAAAACGAATCTCTGCGTAATATCCTTTCTAAAGGCCCAAGTACCGTGAACCACGCTCCATAAATTGGAATTATAACTTTAAAGTTCTTATGGATGCCGTCGAGGACTATGAAAGAAAATGGATAAAACGAGAACAAGAAGACATTGATTCTCTGTCAGAGTGGTTAAAGGCCGTGAGGTCTTTTATTTTGAAACGAATGAATGTTTTAAGTAGGTCAATGAGTGCCGAGTGTCGTACCAGCAGACAAAGCCAAAATAACATTGCTTTTTGTCTGCCAAACGTATTATATCCAATGTTTATTATCAGAGGTAGACGTAGAAAATAATAGCAGTGATCAGACCTACACTGCTACCACTCTCTCCAAAGAAGAGATTGTGGAAAACCATAAATATGTGCTATCCTCTTTTGGTCTCTCTACCAAGGACGATGATTGTGATTTATACTGGATTCCTTAACGTCACAAGAATCCATACAAACAACGATTCATAGCTGGATCTGCAAAATGCACCACCAAACCTCTTTCAAAACTTTTAACTTCTATACTCACAACTGTCAAAGAGGGTCTACAGTCCTACCACAACACTACTCTCGTAGTGGTATTAATTCAATGTGGATCCTGAAAAATTCAAAAGATCTTTTGGAGACAATCAGTTCAAGACTATTATCTGAATATAATAGCATTAAAACCTATGATTTTTCAACAGTGTATACTTCCATTCCCCATACTCAGTTAAAATCTTGATTTAAAAACATTATACATCGTTGTTTTTCCAAAAAAAAGAAGGTACACCTAGATACAAATATATAGTTCTTGGTAGAGATTCCTCATACTTTGTAAGAAATAATTCCAAATCATCTTCCAAATATACAGAGGACAATGTTTACAAAATGCTGGAATTTTTTATCGACAACATATTTGTCCACTGTGGTGGACGTGTTTTTTAACAAATGGTCGGTTGTGCTCCTTTACTTGCTGACCTATTCCTTCACTCTTATGAGACTGACCCTTATAGCTGATCTGATCAGAAAGAAAGAATATCGTTTGGCTAAATCCTTCAATCTCAGTTTCTGGTATATAGATGACGTATTATCTTTAAACAATCCTAATTTCGGGGATTTGATACATCACGTCTACCCGAAAGAACTTGAGATAACGTATACTATATCTGTGGCAACATTCCTTCGGCTCCTGGGTATGGAGTGTTCATATCACAACTCATACGTCATGCCAGATCTTGTCGAAACTACGCAGACGTTTTGTATCGCGCTCTAACTCTTACAAATAGGTTTCTGGAACAGGGTTATGTTGCTACAAGATTGAAGTCATCACTACAGAAGTTTTATGGTCGTCATCATGAACTCGTGAATCGTTATGGTGTATCCATCAGCACCATGAAAACTGATTTATTCAACGGGTCATAGATTTCCTTTTCTCGTTTGTCTACCCCGGAGTTGACTCTGATGAGCAACTCGGCGGGTGTTTCTAGAAAAGCAGAGGATGCTTACCCTACCGGTGCACCTGGTCCATGAGTCCGAGTTGCTCATTTACTTTTGTTACTTTGTGTGTATGATTTTAGTTACTTTATTTTCTTTGTTGTGTATGTCTGTTTTCCATGTCTGGTCTTTGTCCCTGGATTACATTCTTTTGATTACCGTTATAACCTTGGTTCCCTTGATTACTCTTTCTATAAGTTTACGTTATCTTCAATGTGTCAGTTTGATCCGATGGAGCAGTGTAGCGAATAGAGTCGTCACATTCTGAGACGTTATATATATGTATATGTACACATGTGTATATATTTGATATTTTCATATTTAATAACCACTGGGTACATGCCACTGTTGCTGGACCAATGGTCTATGAGGATATTTACAAACCCAGTCATCGGACTTGTCTCTACCCAATCCTAAAAGATTCTATTCATCATATTTATTAAAATTTGCGCTATTACAAGTTTCCAAATACCTAAAACAATCAATCAGGCTTTATATCTTGTGATGCACATTGTAGAACCTGACGGAGAGGGATTTGGCTTCTTATTTTGTTAGTTTTGGTTTTGAGCACTTCTTGCATACTTTACCTGTTGGATTAACATCTTCATATATATGTTTCTAATGCTGCTGATGAGAGGTTACTTCTTGAACGTGTACAACATATCGAAATTTGCAATAAATATGATTAATGTTTTTTTTTTAATTTTGTATTTGAAATTTTGCCATCTTCAACAAATCATATTGCAACGAATATACACAACGTAAATATCTGTCACAGTTTTAATTCGTTTGAATAACATATTGCATGACATTTACAAAAACTGCAAATGATAGAAATACTTTGCCGCAATGTTTCTTAGGCGGTACATTATTTTGGTCAACCTAGTGAGATACTTACCCTACCGGTGCACCTGGTCCATGATCCAGTTATTAGTGCAGTTCGAGTTACTCATTTACTTTTGTTACTTTGTATGTATTATTTTAGTTCCTTTATGTTCTTTGATGTGTTTGTTAGTTTTCCATGTCTGGTATTTGACCTGAATTATATTCGTTTTATTTCCGCTGGAATATTGGTTCCCTTGATTACTCTTTGCGGCACAGATTGCATGTTATTATTGTGTTTGATTACGTTTTACTTTGGAAACTTTTTCTGGTGGCACTGTTAGCAGAAATGCTATTCGAAACATTTTAAAAAAAATGATGAGTTGTGTCCCTTAAATCCGCTTGGTTTGGTCACATGATGGGGATGGGAGATGAAAGATGAGGAATAATATCAAGCCAAAATGCAATTTATAGATTTTATATATCTTGTTTATTCAGTGCTTGTTTCGTAATTAAAATTTCATATGGGTTTACAAGCTTGTACTTGTTTTTTTCTTTATAAAAAAGATATTTATTATTTTATTAAGGGACCGTCTTCATAAATCAGATAAGGATTAATTAGTACATGTCAAAACCAAATAAACTCTCTTTTTTCGGCTCAGTCACACATTAAACAACTAATCCTTACTTTGTCATCCGGTTGTTGCATTTTGAAGATAAGACTTTTATGAGTATTTCAAATTGGTGATTTGCAAGAGTTATTGTTCGTTATTCGATTGATGAATGAAAGATTTGAATATTCTTTTATCTCAAAATTTGTAGAAAATAAAACGTTAAACAACATTTTAATCTAGATATTGTATATAACCTAGAATTTTGGTTCTCTTGTTTAATCGTAAATGGTTTCAAGTCTAAATTACTGATTATTACTGACTATTTATCAGGTAAGTCTTTAAACACAACTGGAACATCCAAATTCTTAAAAATATTTTTTTTGTCTGATCGAGTTTATTTTTCCTCTCCATGTTGTTCAAATTGGTATTACTGCACGGGGCAATTAGCTGACAAACTTTTTTTGTTTGCATTTGTTTTTTTTTTATTATTGAATCCACTATTTGATCTATGCACTTTTACCACTAGATATATAAACCTATGACGTATCACGGCCACGTTACTTCGCGGCGTATCAAAAAATCGCACGACTTGAATCATCGGCAATTTCTAACATTATCTCTAATTACACGATATTTGAAACTCTAGTGAGACATTTTGTTCTGTATTTTATTCGGCACAACAAAGCACTTTTATGAAACGTTAGAACACGAAATTGCAGTGTCGCATTTGCCACAAACAAGCAACACATTTATTGAATCAGTGAATTAGTGAAATAACTGTTGGGAATGTTCCGGATGATTTCCTTACTTAAGATCTTGTTACCTCATATTAAAACAATCTCTTGTTCAATAACGTCAATTTTGTATAAATACATCCTGTTTTGCAGCTAAACACAATCAATACATGAAATTCGCGATTTTCAATACACAGGTCATCCACCTCAGATTTGACTTTTCAAAAGTTGGAAATATCAATTTTACAAATGCTTTAAATTTAAACTAAGCAAAATATAAGGATACATGTTTTTTGTGCGATTTTTGTTTCGATTTTTTAAGGCCCTCTAACACCAAACGCCCTGACGAATTAACAAAAATAAAAAAGATATCTGTCAAATCACTGTCGGATAAAGACATTATGGGTGAGCTGAAAATGAGCTGTTGCAGTTATGTTGTTTTTATTAATATTGGATCTTGGAATTAATTCAAATGAGAATAATGAATGAGTGAACAATAGGTAATTGTACCGTTCATTTTGAGAACATTCAGTGATTGAAAATATGATGCAGTAACTATCTTAAGGACCGGAAGTGATACAGATATATGACTAATAATGTTCAACTCGATATCATTTGACATTGAAAAGGTTACGTTATAAATCAAGGTCATATAGTCTTTTAAAGGCCACAGAGTAACCTTTTAAAAATTAAAATGATCATAACTTTTGAATACACGGTTTGACAGATGTAAATTAAGCTCAAATTGTAGAACTCAATGGAAACATGTTTTTCCTCTCGGTTTCTTCTGGCAAGGACCGATCTTTTGAGTGAGACAATTTGCTTAATTATCTACTCTTTGACTTTGGGTTCAAATGATAGTTCATACTTTCCAAAGGTAAATGGTGAAAAACTCTGTCTCTTCAATATTCAGTTCTTGAAATATGAATTTTCAAAAAGCACAATATTTCGATCGATATTACTCCCCTAAGATTTCATGACAGATCATAAGTTTATGATTATTAATAACGCTATTTTCCCTTATACATGTAACAGTTTACACAGTGTTTCCACATAGACTGCTTTTTGAAATATGTGCAACTAAAGGACAATAAATCTTAAAGTAAATTATGGAATCCTTTGTAAGGTCATTTTGTTATAGCACAGGACCCCTACATGTATGACAAGGTAAAGGAAAAATACAAAATGTATCTTAAAACGTAATAGGGGGAACATGTTGGGAAAAATATCAATAAAGGGGAGATAACTTCTATAAGGGATATAACAACGCTGACAATGCAAGATAGGGAAATCTCTGATACCCAAAGGTAAGATTTTGTTCTCTAACGAAGCTTTGCCGAGTAGGAGAACGTTGAATCCTTACCCGAAGATCTAGTTTTATATTTTCTGACGGTGTTCGAATCTTTTTCGCACTTTTTGATTTTGTGATAGTAAGCCAATTCAGAATGTTCTGCATGCACAGTCAAACATTTTGAGTATTGGACATTCAACAGCGTACAGGTTCGGCAATGAACTCCCTGCAAAGTTATAAAAACAAACTAAATGAAGATGTATTTGAAATGTAAGAGATTACCCAGTTGTTTTCCTTCGTTCAGTTGTATCATTTTTTTTTATTAAATATTAATAGTGATAAGGGTTTGCCTAATAACAATCTTGCTCAATGTTGATTACCTGACAGGGTTTCCATGTGAATATATTTTTGAATAATGGCAACTTGTGTCATTGCACAATAAATGTTCCATTAATATCGTGGCCTCTTAGAAATCGATTATTGTAGTTTTCCCTTGTACTTTATTATCGATTATATATCAGAATACCGTAGTTTCAACCCTAGCATATAAGTCGTTAAAATATACAATGCATTTATATAAGTTATTAAGAACGCATAATCCTTCGACTCGGCCTACAATGGCAACGATCCCTCCATTGCTCCTACCCAGACATTGAATAGATTTCTATATGACCAATTTCTTTGTTTTTTTAAAACCCTTAATATTTTGATTCTCAAAACTTTGAATAATCATTGGAAAAAAAAGATGTACTGTGTGCACACATTCATGTAGTTTAACTAACGATCAAATACTTTGGTAGATGGACGCAGATCGAAATTACCCAACCATATACCCTGTGAAATGAAAAAGCCCGTATAACGTGTTTTTTTGTATTAAAATATATACCAATTTTATCAAGGATAGTCTCTAATCAACGTGTTTGTTACAGGCTAGATGTATTAAACTAACGTCTTCAAACGCGTCTAGCGTTTTCGTGACTTAAAAACATAAACTGATATAGCGTCCGATCGTCACGATGCAATATGCATGATGTGCATGAGTTTGGTGTAGGATAAACAGACGTTGTGTTTAAGCGTTTGGCATATATCAAGTACTCTGATGGAATTATTTGAACACGCTGTTACATATTTAAAACCACTTCAACTCAAAATTGGACGAAATAAAAAAAAAATACATTTTGAACAATTCTAAATATGAAAGTTGAGCCTTTTAAACAAAATACAAGACAATGAAAAATATATAATATAATTTTTCTATTACCAATGAAGACGTACCGGGTATATACGGGTATATGTCGTTAACTGGAAGATTGTACTATATAAAAGCTGTATGTTAAATGGAAGGACAAAAAGGTCAGCAAACCGATATTTTTTATTTCTAAGGTTGAAAGAAACTTGTACAATATGTCGGTTTAAGTTGTCTGCAAAGAAACAATAGCATCTTAACATTTTTTGCCTACTGTTATGCAATGCTATAAAATGATGCCTATGTAACATTTCAACATCATTTAATGTCTAATATTCGCTTTGCTTAATAAACTTCTTATGTCAATGAACGAAATGCATACTGATTGAAAAATAATCCGAAATAAATTGGAAGAAAACCAACACGTTCTTCATCTCCACACAGTTGTTTCCACAATATTCTTCGTTACTTGCCACTATAACGATATATACATGTATTAGAAATTTGTTTGAAATAAAATAAATATAATCTATCTATTTTGGGGCTCCTTTCGTCTTTGCAATAATTAATTAAATGCGTGGATGGTCGATATGCACTTAATTTCCATCAGCATAATGAATTTTGGATTCTATTTGAAGTTTTTGGATCGTTTCAATTTTTAATTGGTAATGAGATAACACAATACGAAGACTCTTAAAGTTTATGCTCGCAATTTTTTTTAAATTTTGCATATGCATTTGGAACACTATATTGACCAATAAAACCACTTTTACATCTCAAATATTTAAAATAAGTCGAAAATTGGTATTGAAATATCAGAAACTTTACAACGGAGATCATGTGTTTGGCCACAGGTGGTGTTGTATTCGATATGGGCCTTGTCATCGGTATGTCTAATAACTGCAAGGCCAAAAATCGAAGTGACCCAATATACACCGATTAAGTAAATTACAATATACGGTGCAAGGTAGCCGGTTGTTTCACTGTCAATGGTAAAAGTCTTTTCATCATCCATGGCCCAAGGAAGACGTTTTGACTGTGAACAATGGTTGCTTAACATAAATTTCCCAGTCACAGCTTTAACATACGTATACAGTCAACATAGTCTGAGAAAATCACTTTAAATGCTTTGAAATAAGTCTGATGGTAATTTTATTTCTTTTTTTTGTAAGACAATCGTTATTAATTGTCATGTACTAACGCATCATTGTAAGTTTTGACGTTTGTAAGGTTAAAAAAAGAAATAAATCCACCAAATAGTGAGTATTTCTCTGGAGTATTTTTAATTTCCCATGAACTTTTTGATTAATTTAAATCCGTACAAAGGTACGGTTTTTTGTGTTTCGCGAAAAACGGGTAGGTTTCATTGTGAATAGAATTTATAACGCTATGTGCAAAATTTATAAGAAATATTTGTTATGCTTCTAACTATTATTCAATGTAATGATGAATTCAGACTGCCGGAATTTAAAGAATGTAATATAGTTGATATGAAAATCCTTTCGTTTTTACATTTGGACACACTGTGCAAAACATTATTTTTGACAATGAAATTATTTAGAATATTTATCTATATCTATACCAAATTGTTAATTCTTTCTCACACTTCGGTCGTATACCGGGTGTCATTCGTCAAAAGTAATTATAACCCCCTTTTCATGTGTTAATTGCCCTTATTTCCTGTGTATGTTTTTTACCTGTTACTCGTGTCATACGGCAACGTAAATTATTACCCCCTCCTCCCCCAATTGCCTCCTGTATTTATAGCCCCGATATCCTTTGTATAGTCTCATGTCCTACTTCATGGGTATACCGTCAGAATATTACCTATATTACGAGTGTAATCCGTTTTTCCTTTTCTGTTTTTTTTTTCATGTTATTATTTATTTTTATTATTGTAATTATTATTACTATCATAATTATAATTTTGTTTAATAATAGTTGTAAATCTAAATGTAACATTATATACATTATTATTTTCACATATCTTTTACGGTTCAAGGTAAATTTGTGATTGTAATGATTTTTAATTATTTAATATATTTTTCTATTTTTTTTTTATTTTACTAGTTTCTTCATTAAACATATATTATTTTATTCTTCTAACTATATTCATAAATCTAAACAATATTTTTTTCATAAGGCACTCTCATAAAACGAAAAGGTTCGTGAAAGTTGGTAAAGAACTTGATATAATTTTCTTGTGTTTTTTATTTATTTATTTATATATACATGTCATTCAGAATGTTGCTCTTAAGTACGTGTATAAGTACAACACATAAAAAACACGTCTTCGTACAATACATAGTAGTAGGGATCGAAATATCACATCTCACTACATTTCGTTTTACGGGCCTGTATAATATGAGGGCGGATCCGGAGAACGCTTTAAGGTCAGAAATTTTCTTTGCATAAAATATCAATTTTCACAAATTCTTCGCCCTTCCTCCAACACCCTCAAAATACCTGCTGCGTTTCTCCTAGCCTAAATAATGCTATGCATTTACGCCCCGGCATGAACCTGGGCCCGCTCCTGTTTTACTTATTTATTTGGATGAATCGAGCATGTGCATGCTCGATTTTATTTCAAATGTAATTCAAATAATTGAAATATGTCATTCTTCTAAATAGTTGGAGAACCAGTAATTTAGGGCTTTGTATTTGTTACATGTTGTAAATCCCGTGTTACGTCCGAAGACAATCTTACATGTACTTGTCAGGAACTTATATTTCACTCCCTGTACGGGGCTAGTATGAAAAAAAGCTTTCTATGACATTGTATCTGCAAGTTGTGAGAAAATATTCCTATTTGTATAATTACTGTCAGAAATTCCAATTGTAATCCTACATAAAAATGGGGGCGATGTACTTTGTTCTATCATCAGCAGAAATGGTCAGTACTGACGAGTATTTGAATAACGAATATCTATATTGAACAAGGTCGCATTGGTCCTATATATCGTATTGAGCTTGTTAGTCTTAGGATAATATTTGTCTAATCTTTTTAGGCTCTTCTCGTTAAGCATGGAATTTGCAATTGCATACATACGTATATAACTTACAATTATCTCTAATTTGGTCGCAAATTTGGTTGATACAGATAGTATACAATATGTTACCAAAAACATGTACATGTGTAAGAATTCGGTAATATAGAGATATCAAAAAGTCACTAATTTATATGTATATGTATTATATTTAACAGGTATCCGAACAAGCGAGTCATTAATAATTTCTAACATACAAGTACATTTTTTGTTAAAGCATACTTCAAAAAAAAAAAAACAAAATCACAAAACAAAAAACAAAACACAAAATAAATTCGTTACAAATGTTGATGCTTGTTCTACCAAAAATTAAGTACTAAAATTTAAATTTAGTTCACTAGATTTTTTTTTTTTTTTTTTTTTTTATAAAAACGATTTTAATTTATATTATTATGAAGATTATACAAATGTACATTTAAATCCACAGAAACAGTATATACAGGTAAATTTTCGGCAGATCAAAGCATTTGTCCCCAGGGAATTAACTGGTCGTTCGTCTCGGTGATATAAGCCGTAAGGCAAAAATCGAAATACACAAGCTAATTCCGATATGTAGGCAAACAAAAAAACACGGCTTGTTAGCGGTAACCCTTTCTAGAAGTACACTCAATTGGCTTGTTCGTCTATTAATTTATGTTTTATTTCACATTGAAAGATGTGTTTTTTATTCACAATTTCAGGAATACAAATATATCAATAAACATATATTATAGCAATGTAAAAATTGTTTTAAAACGAACAAAAATAGAAAAAGGTGCAAAAATATATTTCATGATAACAATGACTTATATGTTTCGGCAATATCGGTCTTTTGTTGTTCAACTAATTATTCGGTCTTTAGATGAATGTAATATTGGCGGGAGTTTAATCGGAGTTATTTCCCCTCTCGAATGCTTGTGATGTCATAAACATAACAAATGGCGGAGAAACAGTGTCGCTATACGATAGAAAAAAGCCAATATCTAGTTAAGCCTTATATTTGCGATTTAATACTTTGCACTGTTACTTTTTTTCGACTATATGAATCGATTAAACCTACTTAAAAATTTCGAACTTACACTTTAATGTCGACACGATTTCTGCGCAACGTCAAAGCATTAACATTTCTTTCATATTTAGTATTGAATGTTGCTATCAAAATCAAATATTACAGCACATAAAGAAAAAAAAAAGTTTATTAGCAGAGCATTGTGTGTGAATACGGTGTGTATTCATATTCGTAAATGAAATGATTTACATAAAAGACCAGTCCGTATAAAATTCAGTTACTGTGAATTGTACAAGTAGAGTGATCAATGATGTAGAAAACACCACCAAACAAATGGTGCTTGTTGACATACACCACATTTTAGGTAAATATATCCCCCTTTGCATACAAAGTTGCATTTAAGAGAAATCTAGATGTTCATCTCAAACTGAATCGATGAATTCATAATTCCTTCATTGTAGATTATATATAACTTTTATTTCAAAAGTGCAATAATAGAATGAAAAACTTAGACCTGATATGCAGTCTGTAACTATTTCTGAATAGATTTGAGGGCGTTTTGATATATAAACTGATACTTATCTCAAAAGGATTTGACTCATTGAGGAGTTCCTATTACAGCTATAACCTACATGTCATTAAGTATTAAACAATTATACATTTTCAATATACGAGGTTCTATAGTCGCGTATGATGTATGTCATTGTTAGGATTGTCGGTGTTCATAACTGATTGGAATCCATTGATTGGAAATTTAAATGCGAACAGTTTCATTGTACTGTTCAAAATATTTCACAATCAAATGTACTTTTAAGGATTTTTATTATTATCCTACAAAATAGCATTGGTATAACCGATATGTATATATAAGAATGACGACAATAAATGTGTCAGTTTATGAACCAGCATGGCTTCTGTATGACGTTATATTATTATATATCAGTTTCAAAATAAAGGTATACATGCCAGCTATACTTTGCTCTCAGAAATTTTGGAAGAGTAATCAAGGGAACCAATGTTATAGCGGTAACCTAAAGAATGTAATCCAGGGACAAAGACCAGACATGGAAAACAGACATACACAACAAACAACATAACAAATAAAATCATACATACAAATTAACAAAAGTAAATGAGCAACTCGGACTCCACTAAAAAACTGGGAACATGGACCAGGTGCACCGGTAGGGTAAGCGTCCTCTGCTTTTATAGAAACACCCACCGAGTTGCTCATAAAAAGTCAAGTCCGGGGTAGACAAACGAGGAAAGGTAAACTATGACCCGTTGAATTAGTTTTCATGGTGCTGATGGATACATCATAACGATCCACGAGTTCATGATGACGACCAAAAAACTTCTGTAGTGATGACTTCAATCTTGGAAGAACTGGTATTTTGATATATATTGCTTTAATGGTATCTTTAATCGTGCCCATGGTATTATCCTATATGCCTTTATCAAGAAAGATTTTTTAAGAAATGATTGTATGGAAATCAGATACTTCAAGTCATAAGGTAATATTGCATTCGCATGCAGTTTGTCGTTGAGGAAATTTTGAATATACTTTTTTGTTTCGACTTCATTTTCGCTGTTGTAAAACAACAAGAGGCTAAACCGACTTTTACCGACTCGAAGATGGGTGGCTCAAATAATCTGACGAAATTTTCGTTTTCGGATTTCTTGTCGCCTTTAATCGATGCTGCACACTTTTGGTTTGTTGAGCACACATTTCCAACTTTTGATAACGTCGATTGTTTCCCATGCTGAACAGTTATTACTGTTTGTCAGCTTTGTTCAAAACACGTATGAAATTTGCACTTATCACTTGACAAAGTGCCATTCACAGCTATATCATGTACTTATGCCCTTACTTATTCATTCGGATATGTGGAAGTCTCACAAAATTTGATTTTGAATCAACAGTCTTGGATTCCATAGCTCTGCCAATTCATGGAACTTTTAGTTCGTACATTCGGATTCCTTTTTCACGTTTTGTTTCTATATGTGTTTTTTTGCTTATTCAATGATCTTTGTTGTGTGCGTCTATTGTTTTTGTCCAGTTGGCATTTTAGTATTGTTGGTCTTTTAATTTTATCAGTTCGGTAATATTTTTACACAGTTGTTCCCTTTAAGTTCAATACAGCGGTTTTTAACGCTACAGACCTGATTTTTGAAATTCTGAAACATTAAAATGTAAACTCGTCTACTTTTTCATGACCTTCCATAATTCTCGCATTACATGTGACGTCTGTATGCAACGTTTGAAGTGAGTTTCTAAAATCAGACGCTGTGCGGAGGTTCCGGATCTCTCACTTCGTCGTATATAAATGACATCACAATAATGCCGAGATCGTCTATAATATGTTACTAGTGTAATATGAAGCAGATAGATTTCATATATTTTGTTCAGCTTGGAGTTAATGCATGTGTATAGGTCTTGACGACTTCTCAGGTAAATATATAAAATTGTATATAATTGATTACATATACAAAGCTGATGGTTATTATTTTTTCACCTTAAAGTAACCTTTTTATGCTCTCATAAGATACAAACTTTAAAGTTAACGATTTCTGAAATAGGTTTTCATATATTCTTATGCACCCAAGTTGGTTAAGAAAGCTCATCGTTTTATGGACTTTCGCCAATGTAAACACATTGAATTCAATTCATCAATCAGTTACGTTATGCTTCATGAATATCACAAGTTAATCCTACGTGTGAAATTTTGAGATTGCTGACGCTTCAATAGTATAAGAATACATCCTTGCTAACGCCTTTAACTACCCTACCATAACTTTGATGTTTTAACAATATGTAAATTTGAATGTGCAAAATGAGCTTTAACGTTTACTGCTTTATTTTTTAAGTATACGATTTAAGATATTTTATTCACCGGAGTTAACTTCCAAATCCGACGGGTATAAATCATTTATGATCGTAAAACAACCCTCAAAATACCCATTACATGTGGATACTGAGTGATCAAGTGTTGTTGATGCTGTCGTATCTTTCGTTAATTCTAATTGCTATTGTACATTTAATAAATACATAATATTTTGCGATAGCATATCTTCGTGATTTCTCTTCTAGCAAACATAACGGATTTTATTTTTTTAAATAATGACAAGCATTTCATATCGCTCAAATTTATTTCGAGAGTATCATATTTCTGGCTTTTTTGTCAACCCTGAAAATAACGAAATTAGAATATTTTAAAAACAATACGGTTACTTTTCATTCGAATAATTTTGCACAAAAGATGTGATCGCGAATGTGCACAGACTATGTCTTATCCGGTTTTTTGTATATAAATGGGTTTTGTACAGAAGTATTAATTAATGAGAGTATGATATGCCATCGGATGATGTAGCCCTTATGCAAAATATAAAGGTGTATTGGTCCTGCATATTTCTACAAATGTATCTATATTTATCGACTGATTCCAAAATTCAATAAGTAATACAATCATTGTTCATGGCAAACTTCCTGTTGTAATGTATATGGTGTTCGGGAAAGGTAGTTGAAATGGACAAATTTGTCAAACTTGTTTTTCAAAGTATAAATTTCTGATTCGTCAAAAAGAAATTTCAGGTGTTGACGAATAGAAGGTGAAAAAAAGTAAATCTTGAAATTATGTTAAATGCAGTAATCATTGAATAAAGATTTATTTCTGTGAGAATAGTCCGTTTGCAATAGGGAATAAGAAGTGGCATGTGGTCCGGATGGGAAAATTATACCATTTATTATTGTGAACCTATATGTGGCTCTTTTTTTTCAAGTTTGGATACCTGACCAAAGTATCTAATTGTCTCAATCATAATCTCTATATAAGGAACGTCAATATCATTGCCAAGGAAACAAGTAAACTACAGTTTGTTTATTATTTAACACAACAGACCATTACCGCCGGGAATCATGTTGAAGTTAAATTTGCCATAAACAAAAGAACAAAACAATGAACAAAAGAATATAAAAGTAGACCAGAAGCTGAAGTAAATCCTGTTGTAGTTAATTATTTATTTACATTTAAATATGGAATGAATGTAACATTCCTTGGTTCTTGATTATTATGATATAAATAAGATTAAACATCATTTTTGTATAGGCAGAATGTCCATTCTTATGTATATATGTTCCTTGATTCTGAAAATGCAGACTGTGTTACATGATTTATAGCTATTTATCTATGGTTTTGTACATAAAGTTTTATTTAATCAAATATGTTATTATTTGTAAATCATCGATCATGGAATTGCAGTCGAACCTGTCACCACAAACCTGCTGTCACTTTCGTTTTTTATTTCGTTCAATGGCCACCTCTCTAACACAGACGGTGGTCATCCATTTATATCCAAACGAACATCTTGTACGTTTATAACGGCTATTATTTATGTCCACCTTCGGAACTTGATTTAATCAGGTCGAAAAATATTGACTGTTGCCGAACGGAGGAATACCAATACAATAATGGTCCTTTGTTAAACAAAACACATGACTTTGAAATAGAAAAAAAACATGCATGCATACAAAGCGTTACAAGTCAACTTTTCACTTTCGAGCACTTTTAAGCATTTAACTTAATCTTTTTTTAAATGTCATCTCTTTTGAGAAGTAAATTTTACCATTTCACAAAAGTGGCCACATAAAAGTAGTAGCACTGTTTAATTAAATTAGGACAACCAACTTGAACAGTATCGGAGTCAATGACGTTTGAGAAGGTGATGTATAGGAAACACAAAAACATGCAGCAAAAATGAAATGGTAAGCAATACAGTTCGAGAACTGTAACTGTTAATTTCTGTCTCCGGATTCGATTTTTTCGTTTGTTTCTAATCATTAGAAAAAATACATACACCCTTAAATTTGACATTTAAAAAGACATTTTTTAAAATTTGCATATGAATATGAAAGTAAATGAGCAACTCGGACTCCACTAAAACAGGAATCATGGACCAGATGCACCGGTAGGGTAAGCGTCCTCTGCTTTTCTAGAAACACCCACCGAGTTGCTAATAAAAAAGTCCGGGGTAGACAATCGGGAAAGGAAAACAGACAAACACAAGAAAGAACATAAAACAACCAAAATTATACGTACAAATCAACGAAAGTAAATGAGCAATTTGTACTCACCTAAAACATTGGAATCAGGTGCCCCGATACGGTGAGTGTCCTTTGGTTTTCAAGAAACACATGCCGATCTTCTCATAAAAGGTCAAGTCCAGGGTAGACGAAAACTATGACACGTTGAATAAATCGGTTTTCATTTTTCAGATGGATGCACCATGACAATTAGCAAATTCATGGTGGCGATTGTTATTATTTTCAAATATGATTTTTCAAAAACAGTTATGACCAAAAAGTATACATTTAGTTCTCAAAATTAATATACCCTTACACTTTTAAAATGGAAAAGGAATGTCTCCATTTAAGGAAATATAGGTTAAAACTTCTATAAATGTAACACCAAAGGAAATATCTGAAATATATAACAATTTGATAATCCCATTATGTCAGTGTTTGACGTCAGGACGATTTCATGCCGTGGCATTGATATTCTAGGCAACATTTAATTAGAACGAGGAGATATAAAGATTCGCGATAACATGCTTTCAATCTAAATCCAGGAAGAAGATTTCAACATTAATTGTTTACTGTCTTTGGTGTCGTAACAAAATAGTTGACAATTAAGCTTGTAATATGAAAGAACATTGTTATATCAACTTTGTCATCCCATGAATGTTTTAGATTACAGTATTTGAAAATAATAACCTTAATATAGATAAATGTAGGAAAGACAACAGTTATCGGGTAGGTTTATTGTCGTCCAAGATTTTTCATTTGTGGTATCATTTTGTAAATTATATATATGTATGCATCAAACCAAACCAAATTAAAAGTCCAAAATGGGTTCGGTTTTGAAAATTTTATTGTAACAGTAGAAATCAATCACATCTGCAAATTTAATGACTATTTTCATTTGAAGAGCTGTATCTCAGTAAGGTTTTATTGGTATTTAATAATAAGCAGGTTATGAGTGTGACAAACTAGTTTATCATACTGTAAGATGAACTGTAACTGGAAATCCCATTTCAATAATTTATTAAGCATTAACGTCGATAACCTTTTCCAACTGAAGTTTGTCGGTCATTTAAATGTATACTCCACATAATCTTCTATATTTAGAATTTCTGGGTTTTGAAGTTTGTTTGTTGATTGTATTCCATTTAAATGTACTGTATCTCAAAGTTCAGGCATACGTTTAACTAACAACTATTTTTCCAAGAAAAAATTAAAAAAAAGTCTTTGTAAGATTCATGCAAATTCTGTAATATGTGATACACGCTAAATTAGACTACACATGTTTACGTTTGTTATTAAGTTGTTCAATAGATCTATATGATAAAATACATAGTTATTCATCCCAATCTC
Source organism: Perna viridis (assembly GCA_037379345.1). NCBI lineage: Eukaryota > Metazoa > Mollusca > Bivalvia > Mytilida > Mytilidae > Perna > Perna viridis. The sequence goes on along the minus strand of CM074514.1, from coordinate 35,060,488 downwards.
TCTGCTCCTAAATTAGTGTCATGTTTAATCCAATCCGTAATACACACAAATCACGAAAAAACAACGCTGGTGAATTTTAAGTCAGAATGTTACGATGTTAATGGGATGGGAATAGATAGACTGTGAAGTATGTCCCATATGAGATTTATAGGTTATACTTGGGAAACTGTCCACAACACTTTTGTCTCTAATACGACGTCAGATTTTCTGACATTTCAACAACATTTGTTCATGCCTTGGTTTTCTTTACAAGTATATTCCAAGCGTAAAACAGGCTTATTATTATGCTCTCATAATTTCAAGACGAATTTTTATTTCTCCAAAGTTTAGTCAAACTGCCATTAATGATCTGATATTGTGAATGTCCTAAAGGCCTTCTGTAACTCAAAGTTGGACTAATGAATTGCTTAATATTGACGATTTAAAGATATACAGATTTTATTTTCAACATAGCCCTGTACATTAATAAGATTTATTTTGTTAAGGAAAAAAAATTATAAATGATTAAATGAATACACCATAACTTGTGTAAATTATCAGAGTTAAGACTGAAATTTCATAAGAATTTTAGCTGATAATGTTCATAATTACATTGTTTTTAGTTATTCGTATTTGATATTTGACACATTTTCCTCGAACCGGAGAGCTCTAAATTTCAGACGACTTCGTAAATACCAAAGATGATAATTCAATAATATCTATGACCTTTCCTTGCATCTAGTTCTTTCTTCAGTTTTTTGCGGAGCCCAGGATACTCATTATATTTTGTTTCTTTTTGCGTGTTATTTTGTTTATTCCGTTTTCATTGCACTGTGTGTCTGTTCTCCATTTCTTGGAATACGTTCTTGTTATTTCTGCAGGAAAAGTGATTCCTGTGACTACTATCTCATACAAATATATAATGAGTTCACGTTTTCAAAACTTAATGAATCATTTGTTAGCTTTTTCAATAGGAAACTAATCAAATGAAAGTCATTGAAAAGACGAAAAACGACTGACGTATGGAATGGGTTCGATGCCTGAGATTGGTTTGTCACACTCCGAAAAAAAATGTCTTTGTAACAAATATACACAGATCTGACCTTGTTTTTTACCAAATAAAAGTATAATCAAATAAAAAGAGGAAAATGTTTAATTATTGGTCTACGCGATCGGCAGTAAAGTTACATTATAAAACAATTTGATTTGCGACACACGAACAGAAACTAAATTGAACCCCTTCATACCTATATGAACTCAAAACACTTAAGCAGATGATAAACCTTTCATTGAAATGACATAGTAAAATTTGAGGTATTATTTATAAATCAGTATTTCCAGCTTTCAAGAGGGTTATTTGTCTTGCCTAAAAGCTTGTAAGCTTGTAAGTTTTCACAGTTAGTGCAACGAAACAAAATTTGTAAGATAACTAGGCTTGGAATAAACAAATTTTCTACCTGTATAGGGAAATCCGATTTTTCATTAACAAATCGGAAATGATATCCGAAAATTAAAAATACAACATAATTTGGACAGATAGACTCTAAATTTTGAGCTTCCCCTTACGTACAATGGTAGCATTTTATGATTTAATTAAGTATTGTAACTCAGAATTTAAGCCAACATTTTCAGTTAGATTTCAAGCAGGTTATTGAGTACAAACTACAACACTATAATAACACATTACAAGTCTTTAAACTTCCTACTATTATTATTCATTATGATATTTTTCAGACGAGCTTGATTGGGTATCATTTGTTCGTCATTATTCTATGAGAAGTACTCTAACTGGTTAGAAAGGATTCCGTGAACAATTATTTATTGAATATTAATTAAAATGTTAATCCTTATCTTTCTTCGTAGACACACCTTGAAACATTGATTTATATTTAGAAAAAAGTAGATAGAAACTCATTCAGTTTGTCAATATATCTGAATACTTTAATGCATTTATTCATTCTTTAATATATTTTTGGATCAGAAACAACTAATCTAAAGGTAGGATATTTATATATGTCTAATCGTCGGGTATTTAAATGCAACTATTTGTTCATAATTTGGTTTAGATTACAAAATGTCTCTGTCAAATTAGTATTTCTTTTATATTTTCTCAATGTTCATATTTTTACAATATGAAAAGTCCCCAACATTTTCATTTGTTTTAACTTTAATATATCATGTTTTTGAATTGACAATTTATTTTAGAAGTAATACAGTAAAAATCCCTCAGCTTTTAAGGCTCTTTTTTTGGCGGAACATAATGTTCAAATTCATCATATCAAGAAGAACGCTTGTGATGTATGAAATGATAACTTACAGTGACTCTCAGATGAGGTTTTGCAAAAGAGAAATTTTAAGCTCATAGGTAATGACTAAAATTTTTACGATAGGTTGGAGAAATATTGAAATACTTTCCATTGAAATATTGTTCAATTATTTCTATTTTTTGCGGATGTATTGTAAAAAAAATAAATGATATTATATGTGTGGGAAAATGATGTTCTCGTAATTTGCTAATTAAACAACAGCAATTTGCATACAAATTCAGTAATTTACTTTAGTTTTCATACGTGTTGCAATTATACATGTATTAAATTGATTTAACCTTTGTATGGTGGCATTCACGTATGTCAGACATAAAACATGATAACTTTTTTGTTCATTGCTGTTTTTGTCGAAAAAAAAACATGTTTCAGCCAGTTTAGTCAATCAGAAAATCAAGGTATTATTACAATTATGTTATTTGTGTTTTTTTTTTAAAAAAAAATATATCTATCGTCTTAATTGCATTTGATGGGATATAAAATCTTCTCATTAATTACTTTACATCTCGTAACAGTTAAACATCTTTCAAGTTTAATTGTCTGTGTTTGTATGTATGTTTGTATATGTGTGTGGTGTTTAAATCGCATAGAAGTGTCAATATGTGTAAATCAGTAATCAATTCAATATTCCCTAGACGACTTTTTCAGAGAAAAACACATCTGTAATTCATGTGTTCCGTTTTTGTCAAAATAATTAAAAAGATTTTAACATCGACAGAAAAATTAGTATACCGGGCTACACTTCAAGAGTTTGAGTTTTATGTATCCACTGACTATATAGTTAGATTTCAACTTTTATATCACTAGAGAGACACATATATAAAATGTTTAATTAGATTTATCGTCAAATATTAAGCACATGGATATGGTGAATATTATCCCTAAGTTTAAGATTTTACACATTTTTGAACGTTTTGTGTGTGGATTGATCGACTTTGACTCAAAGTAATTTAATTAAAATGTCATTAAACGTGATTGCGACACCCATTTTTCATATAACCATACACATTTAACATCATTGTATCATTGTCATCAGAAATAAAGCCGATTCATTTCATTAAATCCAAACGAATTGTGATATACAAAATTATAGCTTGTGTTGTCATAATAAATTCGTGGGTTTCTGTAAAATAAATATTGCTCACATCTGGATATAGAAAACATTTTAACCATAAATATTCATTGCATTTTAACTGACGTCAGCGCCCACTAACATGCTATTTTACATATTTATTACAATTGACGACACATTTCGCCTGCTGATCACAATTGGCTTTGAGGGTCAAATTTGAATCCCTATTCATCATCGTCAGTTTGTTTCAGTTCCAATCTCAATTATCAACTGATTTACAGCAAATGATATTAGTGCATTCTTACACGGTCTATTCATGTAAACACCCACTTAGTAATAACCAGTTTGCAGTAACTCAATTCAGAAAAAGTCCTCAGGAATTAAAAATGATACATGTATAACAGTAACTATAAATCAATTCTTCAATTTGTCAAGGAAAAATTCCTTCATGTTGTGCATAATTGACATGCTTATATCTATGACGTGCTGCTGGTTGAAGGTCAAGTCCCATAAAAACCTGGACCCAGTCGCTTTTATATAAGCGCGTTTGGTCAGATATATAAATGTGATGAAATGGTAACAGTTTATCAAATCGTATGAGTTGAAAGAGCAGTGGAATATCATTTCATAGGAAGGGAATCATGCAAAGTCGTCGCATTTGCCAATAATTCCATAAGAAAAAAGGCTATTTTTTAATTATACAAATTATTTCCTAGGGTTTCATTTACTTTGAATCGTATAAAATAATCGATCAAATAATACCAAATTTTAGAGTTTGGCAATGTGCAATAATTTGAAGTAATATATTTTTTTGTGGATTGTAGGGAAAATCTAAAAATTCTCTTTTTCAGCATTTGGTAAATGCAATTAGACAAAATCTGCGGATTCTCACAAAATATAAGTAACAGATACGATAATGCTACACGACAATGATACGATAAATGAACAATTTAACTACTAAAGAAAGAAAACATGCTTAAAAGGTTTAAAAATTAAATAGTATATTTTTATATTTGTCAGGGCAGTAGGCATATTTCTGAAATACCTTTCTGCAAAATTCATACAGCAGTTCTCTTGGTAACATTATAAAGCACAGTCTACGGGCTACACAGTTATATGCCCATTAAGTCTTATAATCTGTTTTCCTAGTTGCATCTTCCCAGAAGGAAGTAGACATTTGGAAAAAACACAGATTTCGTTCACCCTTTTGTGATGTAAAATGGTATAAAGCAGGCCAAAACATACACATGCAACAATCTTTGGCAGCAAATTTATCGTAAATTGTAGGTATCAAATAAAATCACATTGAAGTCAAATCATTACCATATTACCCAATTGTTTATATAAATTGTTTTAATCGATAGACAATGAGTTTATCAACATGGGCGTGTGATTTTAATATCATACACACTATTATATGAACTGTTTGAAGGCCTTCTGTTTCAGATTTAGTTTATACTTTTTGTTAAGAAACAGGTTTCGCTTTGTATCAAATTTTGACATATTAAAGTATATTTGAGGATTGATTTATAACGAAAATAGAGTTTATACATTGCCTGTCGAAGCAACAGAAAGAAATAAATTTCCTTAAGATCTAAAAATACGATTGGTTTACGACATATCTTATTCATTAGTTCAATATATTCTCTACTATTTAGAACAATTTTTTTCATGTATAGTCGGTAGGTGAATTAAATTCGAAAACGAAAAGCCTATAATTGACTTTCGCCGTTTGTCTGAACGGTTTATTAGTGTGGTAACGGCGCATTTTTTTATGGTCATTTCTTATAAGTCAGGCAACACCACAATAATGGCATATGTACATGCTTACAGATATCTAATCATTTTAGACTTGTGAACTCTATAGCATGTATTACCTGGACCCATACAGTAAACTTTGGGCTATTATTGAATAAAACTGTCAATCTATCTATCTGAACTTTTAAAAGATTTACTTTATTTATCAGTTTATACAATTATTTCGATTTATTCATAAAAGAAATTACCGAATATAATTTACGTTTTATGATTTCTTATATGTTCATCTCATAAATTGTTTATCACCTTCTTTTATACGTGAAAAATCATTACATTCATATTCTTTTTTCTCTGATGATTCAGCTTCCAGCAATGCATGTGATGCAATTGTAAATTAATAGGTCGAGACCACTAGAATTCTGACCTACAAAAGGATGTCACGTATCTGTGTCAATAGGAAGCAAAACAATGTACGTTGTCAAATGCTTTATCGCTTCAATTACCACAGTTCTACATATGTACTGACAATTGACCTTTATAGAATGCAATAAAATTCTTTTCCGTTTTTTGGTTATGTTTTAATTTTAATTACAGTTTAAAGAAAATAATTTATATGGTTTATATCTTATCTTTCTGATTCCATGCGCAAGTAATAAAAATATGGACATTTGATTATCATGGTACTTGTATTTTACTTTCAAGTAATACTTTCTCTATGGAGATACACGCTTATTTCTAATACTTATTATTTGCTACAAAATATATGGAAAGCGATAAGTTCATGAAATTACAACATATCGCAATAAATTTAGTATGCCATGTCAGATAGAAGACAATAATGAAAGTTTTAAGGCGGAGAGATCAATCAAAATTTTATTCGAACACACAAGAACACCTTATTGTTAACATGTAATAAAAGCAAGGTCCCTCATTGACTTATCTTGAAGGTAATCCTGGATTATTACGGTTGCATGTACAATTATACAATATCCTTATATAGTATAACTCTCGGCTGTATTAAAAGTGACACAGATGGGTTTTAATATGGTGTTATGAAATGGGAATTTTCATATTAACCCTGTATGATGTTCAAGTACAGTCTTATTTGTTTGAGGTCAGTTGTATTGGCCAAGGCGTGCCCGAGGGCTAAACAAATGATCGAAACCCAATACATCTGTATGAACACTTTAAACACGATTAATATGAAAATATCTATTTTATGACATCCTTATTTACTAAAGGGTTCAAATACTGTATATAGAATCATCTTTCAACTGTTGTATTTGCAAGAGAAAACTACTTGTCTTTGCAGAGAAATTACTGGTCTTAATATTAATTTCAGCGGTCTTAATACAGGCTTTACTGGTCTAAAAATATGGATTTTACTTGGTCTACCGGAAGTTGAAACTATATATAAAACCAATTAAAACCCATACTAAGACCAGTAAATTCTGTATAAAGACCAATTTATATCGTTATTAAGACCAGAAAAAATTGTATAAAGATCACTGTAATTCATATTAAGACCAGTACACTCTGTATACAAACCAGACAGCAGTTGAAACATGATTCTCTATCAACTGGTAAATTTCTATTGCATTTAAGCACATTAGTTTATAAAACAGTGTACTAGTCCACATTATTATGTAAAAGTGTATTGTACTAAACGTATGTTGCTGCTAGTCAATTTAAGATGAACTAATACAGATTTGCACTTAAGTAACCTTTTACGGGGGTAATTAGCCATAAAATACCCATAATTCAGACGAACACTAATATATCTTACATATTGCGATTTTATGGTCTTAAATCGTCTTTAAATTGGGTATACATTTCTTGCTGTAATATCATAAATGAGATTGTCTACTATTTGAATGGATATTTTCAAATAACTTATGGGTAATCGGCATTGTTCTCATTAGCTGCTACTTCGCATCAAATATGAATATTTGGCATTTTTGTCTTTTTTTGTAATTGGTTATAGATCATGTTTGATTGAAGATAAAAAAAATATTTGGACTAAAGATTGTTTTGATGAAAAAATTGCATTTTTCGAAATAAATTAAATCTTGATATCTTGTTGGAAAGTACGAAGGAGTTACTTAGATGAGAGAAGTATATTGACGTGTCCTTTATATATTTTTACGAAAGTATAGTGTAATCCAAAACTATTGACCAAATTTTACGACAAACGTGATGACTTTTCATTCAGAATTGTCAACTTTCCTTTCATCTGTGGCAACATCCCTTCAGCATCTGCATATGGAGTGTTCATATCATAACTCATACGTTATACCAGAGCTTGCTGAAGCTACTTTTTGTATCGCGCTAGAACTCTAACAAATAGGCTTCTGGAACAGGGTTATGTTGCTACAAAATTGAAGTCATCACTACAGAAATTTTATGGTCGTCAATATGAACTCGTGGATCGTTATGGTGTATCCATCTGCACCATGAAAACTGATTTATTCAACGGGGCGTAGTTTTCCTTTCCTCGTTTGTCTACCCCGGACTTGACTTTTTAACAGCAACTCGGCGGGTGTTTTTAGAAAAGCAGAGGACGCTTACCCTATCGGTGAACCTGGTCCATGCTCCCAGTTTTTAGTGGACCGAGTTGCTCATTTGCTTTTGATACTTTGTATGTATGATTTCAGTTACTTTATGCTCTTTGTTGTGTATGTCTGTTTTCCATGTCTGGTCTTTAACCCTGGATTACATTCTTTTGATTACCGCTATAACCTTGGTTCCCTTGATTACTTTTAAACATCTTTCCAGCTTTTTCATATCAATAATCTTTAGTAAAACACGAAATTGACGAAAATCATTGTGATTAAATACTGTTTAAAGTGGCTATATAAGCAGTTATATGATACCTTAAAAGTAGAAGACATTGACTATAGTGCTACCTAAAAGCAATTAGAATATGGCCTTAAACTTATAACGCGTTGTTTTAAGCATCATTATTTCAATGTTATAATGTTTACCCTTTTGCATTTTTAGCTCCTGTCCCAAATAGGAATTCCTGACTTCCTTATGTCTTGTTACGTTTTTACCTTACTTTCTTTCTATGGTACTTGAGCGGCAACTCTTTCGCTATATCTGTGTGTTGGAGCCAGCTATAGTCTGTATTGTGGTATGAGTGTTTCATCGAAGACCCATAGGTTGCCTTTGGCTGACTATTTTCTCTAAGTTTAATGACAAATGCACCATACCTATTATCGTTATATTTAATTTAATCCAATCTTTTAAAATGATCCGCCCTTAGAAAAAATCTGCATATTTAGTCAGCTGTAAAGTTGTTGTCCTGACGACACCCCCATTGCACGCTTGGTAATCCGATGTCCCATTTTACCAGACAAAAAATCAATTTTGAATTTATGTTTATGTATATTTTATTTATTGGAATAATGTAACGAATTCAATTATGAAGAATAAATAGTCAAGGGAACCAAGATTCGAGCGATTATCAACCGAATATATTGCAAAGATAAAGATTAGACAGGGAAGATAAACACACAAAACAAAAATCATGACATTATCATTATAATGCGTACGAACAAATAGAAGAAGGAAAAGTAAATGAGCAAACCGGACTCCACTAGTGGTAGGAAACATTTACAACAAAATGTATGTTTATACTATGTCGATAGCGATATACAATATTGTTTCTACCCCAAGCTGTATATGTCTAAATGTCCCAGTGTGAAAAAAATATTGAAAAAAAACATATATTTTACCTAAAATTTCTAGTTGTTTACACAAAGGAGGGTAGTGTATCGATTGATACTTTTCCCTAAGATCGGATTAAAAAGATAGTTGTAGTTAATGATTGAATAAAATCAATATTCAAATTGCGTTTTATGTTCGACTTAAATGCCTCATTGTAAATACATGACTATAAAATTCAAACTGTTAAGACAAAAATAGTTATTAGCTGTTGTTAATGACTTTGGCATTAGGCTATTGACATTTGAAGGTTTCGTTTGTCATACTAATGAAGGGTTATATGAGTGAAATCTACAATGGTTGGAAGATAAGTAATAAGATACCAGGTATATACTTAGCAAAAAAAAAGAAAACAACAAAGATTTGATGATATATTAACTGTATTGTTATTTACTAATTTCAGGAACATGAATCTGTCTGAAGGCCAAGTAAATATAAATAGTTCAACAAGAGAAAACAATCTTACGACAAGTGGAACCTTAGATGACGTTGAACTTGTTGCACTGATTTGTAAAAATTACATCGGACCTATATTATGTACATTTGGAATAATTGGAAATATTCTGAATTTAGTGGTGCTAATCAAAGGAAAATTAAACGAGACGCCATATTTGTATCTTAAAGTATTGGCAATGACTGACATGTGCGCACTGGCTCTCTCATTGCTGCACTTAACAGTGTCGAGTAAATCAAGTTCATTTCATATGAAGTTTTTCGATGCCTTTATATTTTTTCCTTTGGTGAACTTTTTCACAGCGGCAAGTGTCTGGTTGACTGTTGGTGTCACCATAGACAGATTTGTTTCTGTTAAAGATCCACTATGGGCAAGGACAAAATTGTCCCTTAACAAAGCACGGATCAGGATTGGAACAATTATATTATTGACTTTAAGTGTTATTATACCACGCTTTTTGTGTTTTCACTTACGTGGTGATGGAGGGAGATATCGCATCTATCCAACTGCTTTTCGTGCTTCGATCAATTACAGAATTTATGATCTCATCTGCATTGCACTTTTCCATGTAGCACCTCTTGTTATATTTTTCTTATCTAATTCTTACTTAATTTATGCTGTTCACAGAGCGAGATCAATTAGACAAAAATATGACATCAGGAACAATAAAGAAAAAGACTGGCAAGCGGAACAGAGACGACTTACCATTACATTAATAAGCATTGTGTTTCTTTCCATCTCAGCCATAGTACCGTCAACAATCGGCGATTTCACCCGTCTTTTGCATATTCCATTTTCTTTCTATCACAAACTCCGTCATATAAGCAATATTTTGATATTGGCAAATTTATCTGTTAATTTCTTGTTGTACTGTGCTTTTAACAAAAGATTTGTTCGTGTAATAAAATCAATATTTGGCGCCGGATATACAAAAGTAAAATTGTCCATAAGACGAACTCGAACCAGTCGTTATTCAAAAACAGAAACGCACATTTTCCTTCCAGTAGAGCTTTACAGTCGATGAGTTACTTAAATTATGGTACACAAACATAAAGACTGCGTTAAGATAGTCATGTGAATTCACACCATGTCAAATGTAGAGATTTATTGCTATATGGAATATTCATTATCCACTACCAGTGATAACTTGAACGCTAACCACTTATGATTTGGACTTTTAGCATTTTGGAAAATGAGAAATGACAGATAAAAATCGTCTGTGATTTGAATTTTTAGGATAGAATTTGAAAAATTCATAAATACAGCCATTCATTTCATGGCGTATGCGTGTACGTTAGCCAGTCTATATTACATAATTGTGATGTTGTACTTAATAATTGTCGTTTGTTTTTCATCATACTATTACTTGTTATTTAATATAACACCATTCTAAGAATTGTATGTATATATACACTTTGTGTTTTATTTGTCTTTCTCAAATCATTCAATCCTTTTTTTCTCGATGTTTTATCAGCTTATTGACCATATGTTACTTGTAAAAAGCATACAAAAATACTATAAGGTCCATCAGTGACGAATTTATATTGCATACTGTGATGAAGTAAACGTCAAGTTATTGTTGGTTTAAAAAATTGCAATTGTTGTGTTTGACATTAATTTTAATTTTAAAAAGTCATTTTATAATCTCTTTGTTGACATGATCACACATTTATAAATACGTTAAGACCATTGTTGTGTTATACTCATTCATATCGTAAAGTGCAATGTTTTGGTGTTTCAGATACTTATAATTTGTGATTTCCTATGCCCTGATTTTTCACCGTTCACTTAATAATAGTAGCTATTTTGAAAACGTATAAACTGTGTGAAAGATACTCATATATGCATCAAGTTGAATAACATGCTAACAGAGAAAACGTGATACAACTTAGGCAATTTATTCAACCATCGAAGGACAAATTCCGCAATTAAAAGTCCGTCCTCGAAATGTTGCATCGTGGCTGAGTCGTCGCTGCATCATAGCTATGCCGTCGTAAAATACATTTTTAATGTGAAACGGCATGATCAATAGCAATTCATTAATGCATTACAGTTTCTTAATCGCTCCATATTTAAAATAACTAGTATTCAATTCCGTAATTTAGACAATTGTGATATTAGTAAAAGTTAGCATTCATTCATAATTAATCATGTTTTGTTGTTTTTCCATAGATTAAGGAACGTAAAACAATTTAAAAATAATGTTTATTGGTTTAAATAGCTTAAAGAAGTATACGGTCCCTATGAATTGAAGTTTTACGTCCAATATAATAAACGAACACTTACAAACAATACGTGGAAGCTTAATCTCTCATTCTGAAGGTATATACGGTTTATGTGACTGCATATCAGGGGATAAGGAGAATGATGTGACAACTACATTTTTTTTTTACTGTTTTCTTTCCCGAAATTGTCAATTTCTCACTGGACATTCAAACTTACTCGACATTGCCGATCGTTAATATAAGATAAGTAGTTATGGTCATCCATTGTAATAGTGTCCACTGATACCGTTAGACTGATGGCCATTAAAAATGGTTAATTATACAGGAAAAGCTAAATGTTTATTCTAAAAAACGACCGATAGGAAACAGTATACATTTCATCGAGGTTAAAAAGAATTATTTTAAATTGCATTTATTTTCAGAGTTTTTTTTGTGACTGGGATATAAGGGAAAACAATGATTTGAACAGTTAAAAAAGAACATGATCGAAGGATAACTAATAGATAATGATAACAAACACACAAAACAAAGAACATGAAATAACCAAAAAAGAGAAAAGGAGATGAGCAACCCGGGCTCAACTAAGAAAGCCACAAAGGACTAGGTGCAATGATATGATAAGCATCATCTTCTCTTTCAGAAGAATCAACGTGAAATGCCACGTCCGGGTTAGATGATAAAATAAATCAACACTAAGACAGGGAAAATAAATCGATCTTCCTAATGAATTACACAATCACGATCCTCGAGGAACGTTAAATGTTGTATTGATAATTTGCAGGAACATTACTCTGTTTCAGTAGAATGCATGTTAGAAGTCCAGAAGGGAACAATAACTCGGAATTGGAAACTAGCGGAACGTTTGTGATATGATAAATCTATACACAGGTGCTTGAAAGGATGTTCCCACTGATGGAAGGGATTAGACGATACAAAACGAGAATACATCGCTATTATCGTTAAGTTTAATCATGAATTTTACTTTCAACTCATCTTTCATAATAGTTAGTAGTATGCCGACATGAAACTAAAGTGTCTGTAATATTCTTTATGTCAATTTCAATTGGATGCGATGTATTAAATCAACGAATTAAGTATGGTCATCCGTATTGTGGAAACTGGTTTAGTTTCTCTTCGTGATCGCCAGTTATATATTTTAAACTAAAAGTCTATCAAGTCTTGCAAACTATAAGAGAAAGTCATTCCCGTTTTGTTGAATTCTGTTGAATTTATCTCTAGGGGTTCTTTCATAAATGAATTCTGGTCTAAACTAGAAAAGACAAAATGATAGTACCCACATGTTGATTTTTAATAATATCATCAAAGACAAAGTAGGATAGCATGATTTGAAGTGTCTTCCCATAAGTGAATTATCAAAAGCCTTGATCCAGTAAAGACATTATTAGCGCAGTCCATTTTTTCTATCACTAAAGTAAGGAAATGTGTGATCAAGGTCAGAAAGACAAACCATCGAACGAAAATTCAAGCTGTAATAAAAAATATATAAATGTACATGTACATGTACCCAGACTTGCCAGGCATTAAAAAGGGTACACGGAAATAAGATAAATAAACAACGCATACTCCATTTCAAACCATGACCACGAAACTAACATAAATAGCAAACTATCATATACCTACCCAGACCTTAATTTAAGGCACGACTATATCTGTTTGAATGAAAAAAAGCAGACATCCTAATTTCAAGGAATGAGATTGAAATTTTTAACAATGGAAAATAGAGGCATGATGTAGTGTGTAAAAGAGAAATGAAAATTGGAAGAGATGTTATTTTATATTTTCTTGTTACTTGACAATTGACCAAAATGATTTTATTAAATCATGTGTTTAAATTACATGGTTGAATAAAAAACAATAATTTGACCATATTTATATTTTAATTCAATGTGAAAGGCAAACTTAAAATCTGAAAACAAAATTAAGGTATTTTATTAGCAACGACCACAGCAACCAGCTTCACATTTTGTTTTGCATCATAATATTTGAATCATATTTAGATGTTGTTTTGATGCATAAATTTGCATAAAAGTCTTACAATTAAAATTAAACCAACGATTATATATTTCATAGGTTAAAACCCATATTATGTTTATACCTATCCAATAGTATTGTTGGAAAGCATTGGTGTTCTTAATTTGTGTGTTGAAGCATTACATTTTAAAAGAAAAGACGATATATTTTTTTTATCATTTTACAATTTAAAAACTTTCAGGTTTCGAATACCTGCATTTATTTGGAAATATTTACATTCTGGGCAGGAAAACGTATGAAAGTGTGTCACGCAAAAACAAGTTTTGAAAATAGAATATCGTTGAGTGGGTTTTTTTAAAGGTCTAGAGAATTTACGTTTTAATTCTGCGAATTTCATACTTTCAGATAAAGCTGTATTATGAAACACAAAGGAAATAATTAACAACTAAATATAAAGGTTAAAAGTAGCAAATGTTCCAGATAAAGTAAAAGTAATAACCTCCCCTACCTTGCATTCATCGTTTAAATGAAAACCCAGTATTATACGTTTTGGAAACATTATAAAGAAAATCGCTCATACATATACTGCATACATTCTGTCTTTGAATAAATACGTTATCAAACTTCGCAAAATAGCTCAAAATTTTAACTTGTTACAGAAAATGGTAACGGTTCTTTGACAATTCGAGAAGCAAGTATGCCAACATTTTTACATCTTTGGTCTACGTTTTATAGAGTTTTCTATCAAAGACACAAACAAAAACATAATAATATGTCCTGAACTTTTTACAAATCATGGTTACCTCAGGAAAATGTCAGGCATGCATTTTAAGTTCATGGTAACAGAAATTGATGAACGTATTGAATTTTTAAGCTTCCATGGATTTTCCGAGGATATTTGCGGTTGTCGCTCGGTACCTCTCGTTTATCTAGATGTTAGGAACCATTAGAAAACACTTTTGACATACCATTTTAGAAAAAGTGGGACGAAGTATAAGTCGTTTTTCCTCCATTTTCGAAACCTCGAAACACGATAATTAACCTAAATTTGGCACAATGTTCATTTATTCATTACAAAAAACCACGGCTTCGCCTGTATTTCACTTTCAATGTACACGGAATGACTTAAATAGATCAAAGTGTATCATATAGATTAAGTTTATTTTCATCTCATTATGAATATACGTTTAGATAATCATTATTTCAAGATAACAATCCGATGAATTGTTTTACAGCGAGTGATAAAGTTTTCGTAATTGAATGTAGTTAGTCTTACCTTGATTAAATAAAAAAAAATACAAACATACCTTTGAACTCTGAGTCCGAGTTGCTCATTTGCTTTTGTTACTTTGTATGTATGATTTTAGTTACTTTATTTTCTTTGTTGTGTATGTCTGTCTTCCATGTCGGGTCTTTGTCCCTGGATTACATTCTTTGGATTACCGCTATAACCTTGGTTTCGTTGATTACTCTTTTATAAGTATTTTACTGGGCTATTGACAAAAATCTAGATTTTATCAACATAAGTTATTTCGTTTGAGTTAGAACTTGCATGACTCTACCAATTTATATAGACCGCTTGCATTGTAGACTATATATAAACATGGAAGAAGAATTTTTAACAATATTCTTATAAAATATAATTCAAATGCATTGTCACAAAAATAGGAATCGAAATATATTTTGCAAAAATAGGAATTAAGATATATCTTACAAAGACGAATTCAAGTCATTTTCAAATGAAATTAATATCTTTATTTCAGTAATTCAAACTATAAATATGCCTGGAGTGTAAGTGTTTGTTAAAATGAGACAAAATGGGAAAAATCAGAAGAATGCATGTCAAAACCCTACCGATCTGATAACGTAATATCATTCAAGGATACTTTCCCTAATTGAAAAGGCCATTATTTGTTCTCTGTATCACTGGCTTCGTACTGAAATTTATCAGTAGAATCTAAGAAAAGAAATAGCCATTTGACAGAGTTATCTGCCCTTGAAATGTTCATTTTCAGTGCATTTCAATGAAATTGTAACTCAATGGTCTAGCATGATATGGAAAATCTTGTTTGATTTCCTTGATTCTGATAGTGCATATAGTCAAATTACACTGTCAAAATGATGGGTTTTTCATAATATGTTTAACCTACTGCCTAAGTCTTATATGGACTGATATTTAATAGTGTCTATTACACACATTTGCTCACGATATTCTTCTTCATATAAAGAATGATTATAAAATTAACGCATTTTCGATAATGGCGTGTTTTGTCTGCTTATACAACATATACATATTTTCGAGTATTATATAACAGTGCAGTTGTAGATATTTTGTAGATAAAATGAAATGCCACATGTGATCCAAACGTGTCATTGTTTTCCTTTAACGAATATACTCAAGTGTTCATTGAACATATTTTACTTTGTGTTTTGTCTTTATCTAATATGTAGTAGGCATGAGCATTGCCTATGGAAGCAAGCACCATGAAGTTCAAAATTATTGAATGCCCATTTAAACTCTACTAGCAGGACTTTTTAGTGGGTCTGATTCATAATATGTGAAAAATTCCATAAATATAACAGTTCTTCTTGAATAACAGGAATAATTTAACTTTTTGAGGTTAACAAAAGCACATCAAAATGTAATCTATGATCTCGATTCCTGGTCTACATCATGAGTGACTCCATCTAGGATAACTCATGATGTAGACCAGAAATCGAGATAATGTGTAGTTTAGCTTTCCTAGAAGCCCCAGTAATATTTTCGTTCAACAATCTTCTCTCATATATAGTACTCGGGCCTCCAGTTTTATCAAACTGACGCAAATGATCGCCAGGTTTCATTTGGGGCCATCTCACAAAATGTAATTTTCACATACACACACGTTGCTGTTGAGCTCACTTTGTGCTCACTGTGAACTTCACTGTTTGTACATGTATAAATCATGAAGATTTGAAGTAGCACATACTTATAACAATGGATTTTATTTTTGAAGATCTTTCTGTTTTGTAAAAAATACAACCAGATGTAGAGCAAGCAAGAACAGTATCTGAACCGATCCATGCAAAAATAATTGCAATCTGTCGTCGATTATCGAACAGTAATCGATCCGTTACATGGGCCCGTTCAACTAATGATCGCTTTTGTTTTACAGAACCTGACCTTTGATCGGATTAAAGGGGCATAACCTCTCTGTTTATTACGCTATACAATAACTAATATTTCTGCAAAGAATGTTTTAGTTATTTTGAATGCTATTTCAGAATCAAAATTACTGTATTTTAATGTTCTTGGGGGACTCATTTCCTGCCTGATACTGCAAGAAAAAACGTGTACATAGTTATATATCTGAGCACCTTATCAATTACCTATAACACTAAGAGCCATCCCCAAAGTGAAACAATGTTGAAATGGAGTTTCAATTCTAATTGGATAATAAAAAAAATGTAGCCCATGTGTTAGACGAGATTTTTTTTCGACTTCAGTAAAGTTTGGTTTAACTTATCTATGACGTCGATAAAATAGACCGCATACATCTTTAATGGGTAAAACGTTTATGACCGTCGTAACACAGCTTTATATTATGGACTTTGAACACATCATATCAAATGTTAGTTTTGAAATTTAGAATTAAAACAGACTTATAAAACAATGTTTATATAATGCATACATTACAATGTCTCACATCGATCAAACTTTGTACTCATAACTACAGGGCTTCCCACAGTTCTCAAGCTAAACAGAATCCCTATCAGATTTCCCCACTCCATTACAAGGTTTTAGATTAATAGTTTTTTATATTGTTGTGCATCTTAAATGAAAGAATCTTGTAGGCAGGGTACGTTCTGCCGAATTAGTCCAATTGGTCCACCCTTCATCAACGGCTTGGAAATGTAGTTTATTGTACATGTATATTGCAACTGTTAAATGTAGTATGTTTTAAAGAAGTAAGTCATGAAATTACTCTTTCCGTTAACACTTCACTGTAAAACAATTTCGAGTACAGAATTTTTACTAAGTATAGTCGGTTGTGCGTGTGAGCTTTTTATTCACAATGTGTGTAAGCATAATGTTCGATGTAAAAATCTACAGGGAGATTTTTGAAAAAAAATTTTTTTAAAGATAAAACAAATTAACGTCGTGGATGCAGTTAAATACAATAAAACACATCTAAACTAAACTATGAAAAGCCCGAAATCTTTCCATACCAGTAACTTGTCTCTTGATATGAGAATAAATATACCCTTCACCATAAGTAATCAACTAATACAACACTTTAATCCAATAATACATTAAAACTGACGAAAGAGTAATCAAGGGAACCAAGGTTATAGCGGTAATCAAAGAGTAATCAAGGGAACCAAGGTTATAGCGGTAATCAAAGAGTAATCAAGGAAACCAAGGTTATAGCGGTAATCAAAGAGTAATCAAGGGAACCAAGGTTATAGTGGTAATCAAAAGAATGTAATCCAGGGACAAAGACCAGACATGGAAAACAGACATACAGAACAAAGAACATAAAGTAACTAAAATCATACAAAAGTAACAAAAGTAAATGAACAACTCGGACTCCAGTAAAAACTGGGAGCATGGACCAGGTGCATCGGTAGGGTAAGCGTCTTCTGCTTTTCTAGAAACACCCGCCGAGTTGCTCATAAAAAGTCAAGTCCGGGGTAGACAAACGAGGAAAGGAAAACTATGACCCGTTGAATAAATCAGTTTTCGTGGTGACGAACACATGCTCCAAATCAATATTGTTTTTGTTTGGTTTGAAACTTTAACTTATTACTCTCTATCGGAATAAAGTTGTCAGTTTCGTTTTTGCATTCACTAAATGTAGACGTAGATGTATGAAAAAAAACCAAATAAAGTTATTCATTTTTTTCTTATGACATCAACAAGATTTTAAATTTTGTTGACGGAACACAATTTGGATAAATCAAAATAGCTCCATTTAATAAATAAATGTTCGATCAAAACATAGTTTAGATGATAAATGGACAAAAACAGAATTGCTGAACTAATGAACTCAAAAGACATTAGTAAAAAAGAGTGGTTAAAAAGGAAAGTCCGAATAACGAATTGCAATACTCAGGAAATACCGGAAAGGTGGAAATTGCCGTAATGATTCTGACTTTGTACGGGCATCTAAATTTGGTAATTGGTTATTTGGTTATAACAATATGAAATTAAACTACATTACTGTAATTTTTCACCGAACTCGCTTTTTCTGTTTTACTCACTTAGATCAAATAATTTTGAAGTCTTTGAAAGTAAAAGTCATGTAGTATTTATCTGCAGAATTTATATTAATCAATATTCTATTTGTTGATTTACAAATCAACATTTACATATATACTTAACGTTAAGGAGGCCATCATTGACGGGTTTTGTTGGACATCAAAATACTGCTCTGTCCATTAAATATTTTATCATATTTGTGATCGGGTATGTTTTCTTGTGTAGTGGGATACGAATAACACAAAATTACTGAACACGTGTCGATTATCAATTCAAGTGCAATATGAATCTGACAAAATAACTATTACATCAACGAAGTAGCTTGTACTGCAATTATCTTGACTTGGTACAAGCATTTCAAACGAAATGATGAGTTAAACTAGGTTTTACATCGCGCCAAACCTTCAATTTCCATTATGACGTGAATATATCGTTGGTGATTTAGTAGCATTTGCTTGCTATAGTGTCATAGTCGGTAAATCAGAAGAAGCCATATCATGTGTACAAACTGTAATTCAAAAAGTAACCGATACTTATTGTTTTAGACGAAACTGATAATTTTTCAACCAAGGACTGATATCTAAAACAAATGTGGTAAGAGATCTTTAGAGACGCATTTCTCCATATCCCTGATTCAGGAGTCTGTTCAGCAGATATTTATGGCGTTCAAAGAAATCAGCGTAGTTAGTACTTGCTCTGGCGTACCGAATCAATGGTGAAATGTAAACACCATATACAGGAGATAAAGGAATTTTGCTTTACATCTAAGGAAAATTTATTATTTTAGAACTTAAGTCGTCTCTTTTATCATTAATCTTAGTACCGAGATGACCTCTTTTGTCAAGTTTGACATGGAGGTCCAAGAAAGATACTGAACAAGCCATTTCTGTAGTCTCCTTTATCGCAAGCTCTCATGGATATAATAAAGGTGACCATCTGTCAAAAGAGTGGTTGTTAACGGACAACAATGTATATATTTGTGAAATGAAATGATTTAGCATCTTTTAGAATTTCATTCTTTACGAGATTCTTAGTCTCGCATGACGAAAGGTCGGGTATGATATCAGATTGTAAAGATTTATTTTCTTTTCTATTTGTTTTTTATGTTATAGTTTGCTGTAGTTTTTGTACAATATAACGGTTAACAAAATTAACACAACGCTGACGTTCAGGGAAACGACACCGAGACAACTGCTTATACATTCAACTGTTCACTGGAATCATCGCTTAGTCGTATCAATATAGTCATGATAGTCGCCGTTCGGGAAAAAAGGCTAATCGGTTTTTTTACAGCCCGAATGTTATAAATAAAAATAATAAAGGTATAGCATAGCAACATGTTTGCAATTGCAGTTGTGTGTGTATCATATTCCATTTAATCGAAATTGAGAAAAAAGTAATTAAACTCGGTCAATTGAAATGAGTTGATTTGTTTACGCTAACTTAATTTACAAATACATTACGATAAACGATTTACGATACATCATATACCATGTGCGAACCAATACTTTTAAAAAATTGGGTGTACTCATAATAGTATAAGTCCTATCTCTTGTACTAACATAGAAGAACATTGTGTTAGAGTTTCATTATCATATCTGACCAAATTAAGATAAGACGTGAACATAGTTTTACAAATGTGCATAAACAATGGCTATATGATTGCGAAATTATATTTGAAACTACTACGAAATATTAATATTCTTTAAATTGCCTTTAAACGCTATCTTGAAAATGTAGTACACCACCATTGATTTGTAGTTGAATAATTTTATTTTGTTCATGTACAAACAAAAGCAAAAATGTGTTTACTGCTTTTAGCGGAGTCTGAGTTGCTCGTTTATTGTTTGTTTCGTTGAACGTGTTGGTTTGATACTTTCATGTCCTATCTTGTATGTATCAAGTTTTAGTTGATATGTTTTTACTATTTTTGTATTAACGTTCGTATCCTGATTCCCTTGATTTTTTTTATTGTTGGACAATTTAGATGAAAGAATGAGACTTCTTATAGTGTTCCGGTATAACATAAGATCTGATCGATCTAGAAAATGGTTTATTGTGTTAACTCGAGTATTTCAATTCATGTAATTTAACATTGTAAGATTTTCTATCGATGACGATATTGTTATTTAATTTACGTATGAGATTGTTATCATTTAGCTTACTCGAAATAATTAAAGTTTTTTACGAAAAAAACTGAAACTGACTTGCATGGTCAACGTTTGTATAGTATTTTATGCGACGTATGACAAAAGGAATCCACAAACAAAGTTTTCATCAAGCTTTTTAATACCATGCTTTCACGTCGATTACATGATGTCATACGTTTCCATTTAAGAGTAATCAAGGGAGCCAATATTCAAAATCAAAAGAATGTAATCCAGTGACAACGACCTGATATGAAAAAAAGACAAACACGACAAAAACATATAGTAACTAAAATCATACAAACAAAGTAACAAAAGTAAATGAGCAACTCGGACTCCACTAAAAACTGGGAACATGGACAAGGTTCACTGGTATGGTAAGCGTCCTCTGCTTTTCTAGAAACACCCGCCGAGTTGCTCATAAAAATCGTGCGTGGTAGACGAAAGGGGAAAGGAAAACCATAATGACGACTATAAAACTTCTTTTGTGATGACTTCAAAATTTAACTAATATCAAATCGAGACAAAGGCACATTCAGTACAATGTCGATACTTTTTTGGAGGATTTCCTCAGACAAAATTACGGTCAATGATTAAGTAATGTGTGTTGCGGATGATATTATATTATCGAAAGGATTAAATGTGACTGGCATCTACATACAAGTAAGTATTTGAAATTATATAATAGTTATTTACATGAATAGTATTTTATAAAGATAAAACTTATACATAAATCAGCAAAATGTTTCGACCACTATTCTGTATTAGTCGCACGGATCTAATTTATTACGTTGTTTCGACAAAATGTGTTTGCTTAATAGACATAATCACTGGTTTATTTTATTACCACCTACATGTGCAACATAAACATAACTTCAAGGAGTTTCATTCGTTTTTGAACCTAAAATATCGCTACTTTTCCATGAAAGATGGAATACACTCAGTTGCAAATAATAAGATATTGACAGAAATCTTCCTTAGTTTTTTTTTAAAATTAGTTTGTATCAATTACTCATCTTGCGTTCCATTATATAAAAAGCACTTTTATCTACAAAATGGGTTTTAATGGTTTACATAATATTTAAGTTGATTTGTACTGACACTCCTTGTTGATTTACAATTCTACGTCTTAATCGAATAATTTCTTTTACAAGCAGGAAAATCGATAATGAATAAATCAGGTGCATTTTATCAAGTATCGATCAAGGTACGTGATATCTGTACTGTTACATTTACTTTTATTTCAGTTCCTTTTTAAAAATTTTCATTGGATGTAAATCAAGTGAATCATATATAAGTGTATGTAAAACACAATGAATATGTGATTCTACAATTATGTATTTTAGATAATACACTTACTATTGATGAGCAGATATGACATCTACGTGGCTAGGAATAAGTTCACCTTTTGCACTTGATCAATTGTTCTATCAATATCGTAAAGGTCTCTGCAAATGTAGATAGTTTTACCGTGCCAACTTTAAAAGAAATATATCTAAAAATTCTTTCTTCATTGTTTTATCGATTGCAATGTGACTGTAGAACGAACTAATGTAGTGATTTTTGACTTCATCTTCCTTTTTTTTAAATCTAGGACTACTCACAAAACCACTAACAAAAATGGAGTTCTAAGACAATAGCATGTTTTCAATTGTCTTAATACCGTTTTTTTTTGTGTTTTCATACGTATGCTGCAGTGAATATTGTAATAATAATAATGTCCTTTGTAAATATTCGGATAGTCGTCCGAATGTATGTGACAATGCGCTATGCTTTTGCGCAGGAGTAGGATCATCGCCACCAATATTTGTTCAAACTATTTCTTGTACAGAAGTTCTGGCTGAGATTCCATTCGATCAGTTTCAAGAGGAACTACATTATTTGTAACTTATTTTTATTTAAACGTTAATCGCATGTCATCAACATCTCTTAAATTTTACTACACGAACAAATGATTCATACAGAGCAAGTTCAATACAACATATGGGTCTTGTACACTTCTAACAAAGAAGTATTTGTTAAAGTAGATAATTGCATATAACATTTTTTTCCATAAGGCTATTTTTCTTTAAACAGCGCCTATGTTTATATCTTCTGAAAATATTGTCATATTCGAAACGATCGACTGCACCTCCGTCATATAAGCATATCAAATCAACAGCAAATATCAAGGTGTCCAGATGAAAAACCATTTTTTAATCATTTGCTTGTACACACAGTGTTACTATTACAATAATACGACTAAGATTGTGAATCTAAATTTCGCAAAACAAAGTAAGAAATTAAAACCATGATTGGATAATTTATACATTTTAAAAATATATAGAGATAAGATTATTGTCTGTTGCATTTTCTTTTAATTGATTGATCACACTACGTAACGCGTAGTATCTATTATAAAAAGAAATCATTTTGATAACCTTCGACCATCACCTCGTTAAGCCCTTGCTTGTTGTGTTGAAATTTTTTAAAAAATCATACACTATCTTTACAACATTTTTCATGATGTAGGTGATTCATAATGATACCAGGTGAAAAGTTATGTTTATAGAAAGACCATTTTGTTTCTCTGTTAGTGTGACGAATGGAATTATAACAGCTTGTCATGTCTTGGTTTGTAAACTGATGTTTCAAAATTAAATAAAATCAGGACTTTAACACGCATATCAAAATGCATTTTTTTATTTTTCATGCGAAAATTGACTAGAATTCGTCCAGTATGTCATTTTGGCGTTTAAGAATAAGCTGTGTTTAAACTTTTTTTAAGAAAACAAATACAATGCCAAAATATATTTGAGAATCCATGAAGACTACTAACATTTGTTTTTTCTATTTTTAAAATGTGCATTTATTCGATTCTTATAGTCGGTTTCTCTGAAAATTAATCATAAGCAAAGACGCATACTGAGTTATTAGTTTTGTATAAGTTACATTCGATATTAACCTTTAACTGTCTCTTCACTCGACTGAAATCAAACTGGGTAGTCTACGGTATATCTTATGTTATACTACAATCTTTAACATAGAATTAAAAGCCGATTTGAATAATTATTGATAATACATAAATAAATAGATAATTGTAAATAATGAATTTTGGTCTTGATCATTCTAACATTTTGTTATATGTCTTTGTTTTTGTTCTTCAGGACAATGTTTAAAAATAATATCACAACTATACGGACTGGAACGTTTAGAGGTTTGTCTACACTGGCTTTTGTGTATGTATATTTTTTTCTCCTTATATTTTTTTCTCTCTGTGTAAATCTTAATGTAATACCTCATGGGTTTTTTCAAAACATCAGAAATAAACACGAACCATTGTGTAATGAAATGATTTTTTTAGGAACGTTTTTTTCGACGCAGTCGTTATGGTTTCGGTTTTTACCCTTTGACCTAAAATACGCTCTTCCAGGAAAACACGAGTCAACTGATCGCAATTCTGTTTCCCGATTGGCCAATTACTGATTACTTAATGGTGTTCGAAAAAAAAACTGTATTGAAAATTAAATTGCGTGCCATGTGTTATTCCCCGATTTGAAATGTAGAAAATTATAAGTAATATGAACAAATTTTACTGCATCGGCTATCTTTATTTTTTCAAAATACTACATATTTTATATTACATTTAGAAATATATCCCCTTTTTACAATTTACTTTTTTAAACTTGCAATGAATACGATGCAGATAGCTTTTACGTTGAATTCACCGATTACTGATATTGAAATGGTGTATAGATATTGCTATTAGTTACGAAAGAGCACATGATACTGACAATATTGAACAATCTGCATTGTTATTTCGACAATGATTCCCTTTGGAGCGAGCTTTTGGCGTTCCTTGGAAGCGTTTATAACGTACAGTTAACATATACTGACGTGGTTTGGACAACAAAGTAATATTTATCCAGCGTATTCAAAAAGACTGAACGTGCCTTATATGTATACCAAATATGTGCCTGACGTCTAAATAGACGTACCGTTGGTACACAAACACGTCTTTTTTATATAATCATTGTCTTATTCCAGTTATTTAAACTATGATGAAATTGAAACGATAGACCCTGCTGCGTTTAGAGGTCTTTATGCATTACAGATTCTGTAAATTATTTGACATGTCAACTGAATTTGGTCAAATGGTACCAAAGGCGGTAAAGAACACTAATCATAAATAAAGACATTGCACAATTTTGGCATGTCGCACATACGTTTAAAAGAGCAACCTCTCATTAAAAATATTAACTACATTACATGTAAGTAATTACCTGTCCGCCTAAAATAGTTCCAAATTAAAACTAAGTGATTCATTTTTGTTTTTATTCATGAACGGTAGATGGAGGCATATTATCTTGAACAGATACTGACAAAACATTATGAAATCATACCTACACCGGTATGTTAAATTTCTTAAATTGTTGAGAAATGTCGCTCATATGGTGTCTTGGAATGAAACAGAAGTGTTCACTCTATGGCACATGATGTAAGAACGACATGTTCATTATGCAGACTGAAAACCTAGGAAAGAAAAGACATAATTATGCTCTAATAGCATCTGAATCCATTATAACCGACTCATGTTTATTTAAAGATTGAATGTTATTTACATAGTGAGATTAAAGAATAAATGATATTGAAAAGAAACATGAAAGAGTAATCAAGGGAACCAAGGTTATAGTGGTAATCAAAAGAATGTAATCCAGGAACAAAGACCAGACATGAAAAACAGACATACACAACAAAGAACATAATAGAACTAAAATCGTACATACAAAGTAACAATAGCGGATTTGCAACTCGGCCTCCACTAAAAACTAGGAGCATGGACCAGGTGCACCGGTAGGGGAAGCGTCCTCTGCTTTTATAGAAACACCCACCGAGTTGCTCATAAAAAGTCAAGTCCGGGGTAGACAAACAAGGAAAGGAAAACTATGACCCGTTGAATAAATCAGTTTTCATGGTGCTGAGGGATACACCATAACGATCCACGAGTTCATGATGACGACCATAAAACTTCTGTAGTGATGACTTCAATCTTGTAGCAACATAACCCTGTTCCAGAAACCTATTTGTTAGAGTTCTAGCGTAGTTTCTGCAAGCTCTGGCATAACGTATGAGTTGTGATATGAATACTCCATACGCAGGTGCTGAAGGAATGTTGCCACAGATGATGTTTTATTATCAATAAATGATACTCATTTGATTTCAGTGAGTTAAATGGGCACTATCTTCAATATATAAGAAGCTATACATTCTGGGATTTACCTAATCTACTACGGTTGTAGGTATATAGTATTGGAGTAATTAAATTAAATTAAATTATCCTTTATTTAAGTAAATCGGTGTAATGAGTTATTATATTTTTCAATGGAAACCAAGATGAAACCCTACAAATGATTCCTATTGGTGTAGGCATGGTTAAACAATAGATTGACCATTACTCAGTTTGTAAGGAATAATATCGATTAGAAACATACCCTTCTGTTTTTGCGTGTCAAAGCCAAAGTCCATAAGGAATTAGCTTAAACAATTCCACTTCTATGATACAAAATAGAACTTAATTCTTTTAATGTTAATTTTGTCAATCAAGACGATATACAGATGATAAAATCCTAAATTTACATTCATGAAAATCAAAATATCGTCATGCCAAGGCACAAATGCATTAGAAAGTCGTCATCCATTACTGTTAACTGTAAGTGTCTGATCATGATCGTCGTATGCATTCTATTGGATTACTTACGGTTGTAATCTCTTCTATAAAACAAGTTGACTGCATAATCCCTGGTATGCTATTTTAAAACCTGTTGCCAAATTGTACTCTACATGCATTTCATATAGAAGAACTGTCCGTAATATATTAGTTTAGTGCATATGACGCCATGCAATGCCCTTGGTTTGATGATTTTAACTAATAGTGCTTCATTTTGTTTATATACATCCCTTTATATACAGTATTGTCTTTTCTGTTATTCAACATTTGCATTTTTCAAGGTATTTTATGTGTCTTTCAGATTACTCTCGAAAAAACAGAATCAAAATAATCGAGACAAATACAATTAGTAATTTGCCATCTTTGTATCAAGTGTGAGTAAACCCACTGTTAGACAGTCATCAAATGTTTTATATTTGTCCAAAAAAAAAAGAAGTTCTTTTTCACAACTGATTCCTATAATACTTAACACTTACGTGACTGTTTTTTTTCTTTTCAATCGGTGGTTGTATACGTCAAATGATATGACAATTATTTTCCACTAATTCAGATCAATGTGGAGTATATTACTTCATGCAAATCGTCAAAAGTTGAATATAAAGAAAACATTCCAGTTATCACGTTACACTATTCACAATTGTTTTTTGCCGCATGCCACATTCTTCATAGCCAATATGTAGAATACACATTTCCCATATATTTTTTTTCATTTCCCATAAAATCCCGATTGCAATTTTAAATAATGTATTTCAGTTGTTATTCCTTTTTGTTGTATGATGCAACGCAATAGTTTATAAGCTAATTCATTTCTTCTCAATCATTCTAGATATCTTGACGACAACGAAATTATAACAGTTGAACATTTAACCCGACTGCAAAATTTACGTGTGATGTAAGTTTATTCAATATCATAATATTTAAAATGTAACTCAATTCAAATATTTTTTTTTCTAAATTCCGATAAGTTAATACCTGTTCTATCGAACAAATATATGATTTGTGTTCATTGAAGCCCCCATTCTGTCACACTACCACGGAACGCAATACAGATTTCATTATAGACGAATTATAGTCGGTCGTATTGGGATCGTTGTGTGACCTTGATGAGCGCAAACGTAGTGGGATCATGTTTGGTCATGCGTAGTACGATTGCAATACGAATGTCTTGAATATATTTGAAATATATATTGAAATTATCGGAGAAATATGGAATTAGTACAATGAGTTCGTCGTAATAAAGGTCGTAATGTAGTCGTTCTATAAATGACCAAGAGACAATGAGAAATGTTAAAATTGGTCGTTCAAAACATGTACTACAGACGTTGAGTGGTTATAAAATCTGTCACTTTGTGCACTTTTTTCCTAGTTTCCACGTTTTCATTAAGATTTTAGAGATCCTGTCAATCATACAGCATAGCGAGGTCGTGACTAAGTGAGAGCTATCATGGTTTGCATAAGTGAGTAAGTCATAGTTACTTTATTTACCAGTGCTTATTTTGAAAATTTTCCCACTCCTTCTTATATTTGGATAACTGGGAATGTTCTTTGGACGTGTCTGGAAAGAGTAGAATGGTGATTAGTAATTTACATAAAAGCAGCAGTTGTAGTATTTTAGACTTTACGAATATAAAATCGATGATAGTAATTAATAAAGTATTGCAGTAAATAACGATAAAATACATTCACAAATAAAATATGCGCTGGGTTATTGGGACAGGGCAGTTTGGAATGGGGAATGGTATATAGTACAAATGAGTATTGCATTCAATTAATTTTTTTTTACAAATTAAAGAAGTTAACATTCTTGAATTTGAAATTTCATGCAATGCAAGCAAAGAGAAAATTTAACTCTTTCATTATTTATTTTCTTTTTTTCTCATTTTCTGTTTTTGTTATAAACTTGCTATCAAAGTGTAATATTAATTACCTCTAATTGTTGTCCGATGACCTGCTGTGCTGTCACAAATTATGATGCTGAATTTTTAAAAACCGTTTTCAATTCTCAGTTTGTATTTTTTACACCTAATGTTGATTAAAAAAAACCCACAATTTTAAGTGTTCATATTTTTTATTACACAATTGTTTTAAATTATATTTTCTACTTCACACACATTTTGTTTCTTGTGTGACCACATGATAAGATTTACTTGATCAGATTAGTGCCACAGATACGTCATAATCATGATGCAAGATGGGGAAAATGGCTGCCTCCTGTTCAATGTTTATCAATTAATTAAGTCTAACGAGACTTTGCAATAAAAGAAACACATTTTTGTGCATGTTTACATAGATACTATTAAAGTAGAGAAAAACGTTTTTGGTGTTCCTATTCCCTTTAATAGAATGGGATCATAGACAATTAGGTATATAGCATGGCATTGGGGGAAACAAAGTTGGAAACCGGAATTTTTAAATATGAATGAGCAGCAAATGCTTCATGACTTATCTGGCATGCTCATTAATAATTGATTTTCCAAGAAAGTATAGTAATAGGTAAAGAAGAAAGAAAAGAGTAATCAAGGGAACCAAGGTTATAGAAAACTTTGGGTTTGTTTTTAAGGAAGGTGAATGTTTGAAAAAAAGTATTGCTATCAATATGTTTCAGGTCATTCAGGACGAACAACCTTACATGTGTGGACACTTCAACTTTCCACTATCGTCCGAAGTTGTCAGATATGCAAGTATATCCAACGGCATAGCAAATGCATTAAAATGTTAATTTGGTAGAGAAATGAATGACTTATAATTAATGATTTTAATAAAATCGAGATTTATAATGTTCAAATCGAAATTGGATTACATTTACTAGGGAAGAAAGTATAAACATTAATACACTCTGATCTTGTAAGTAACCAGGTGTTGCCAAAAAAGAGAGCACCGAATAGTTTTCTCCGAAACATCCACAATGATGTATCGAGTTGCTCAGTTTTTTATTCGATATTTGCCGCTTTGCCTGTCAACAAATTCATGATAGCAGTATTATTTTTTTTTTAATTGATGAACGTAATATAGATAAAAACAATAATCTTCGATAAGAGTATCTACAACATTAACGATAAGATACAGCCAAGTGTTATTCATTTTAATCTCGTTCCGGTTTAAGTTGGAGGAATTCTTTGTTGAAATGCACTGTAGAATTCAAAATTAAGGGAGATATATCTGTAACTAACACAAAAATACAATAGAAACTATTGGATTGTCAATGTGAATTTACCCCTAAGAGTAGACAGATGGGAATGAATAATTATACAATTCATAATATAGACCTAGAAAACAACTTAATTACAAAACAAAATGTGTAGCCTTTTTGGGTTTGGGGTGTATCACATTTTACAGAATTTACATGATTCTTACAAAGACTGTTACTTAATGTTTAATGAATAAATGAACTCTTTTAAACAAAACTTTTGTACAATACAAAATGATAAAGGAAATATTTGATAGATTGACCCTACAAACTATTCATTCATGTTTTACACCATGGTTAAGTTTAAGCAAAGTTTTATTAACAATATTGTTTAAAAAATATCAAAGATGCGTTAAAATTCTAATATATTTCATTACAGGGATTTGGCAAGAAATAAAATTAGGTATATTGACAGTTTTGCATTTAATATGTTTCCAGACCTTGTAAGTATAAATGTATATGATGTTTAAAATTCGACCTAAACCAAAACAAATGCCATTAATATTAACCACAAAATTTGGGTCTTGGGAATAGTCTACATAGCATTGTACTTATACATATGTTTAATGAAATCAATTTTGATGCAGAATTTATTTATGGTCGGGTCATATTTTGATATCAACAAGTTCTGGTATATTAGTTTGGTTGTACATATATTTAGAATCACAATAGAAAAACAAATAGACGAGTATGGCAGTGGAAACTAGTTTGTTCAAAAGACCTTTAATAGATATAATCGGATAACAAACTTGACGTACGGACATAATGTGAATAGTAACAAAAATACATTCCAGTTATCTTTCTTTTCATAGAAATGTCCAAAAATACACAAGTTCTAGATCTGGACACAAACCCTCTTCACGCTACAAATCTCAAATTTACATTCGATTTATTCCCTTTTCGTTACTTTCTTAAAACAAACAGGGGGCAGTGCATCCGATCAAGAAACGTATACAGAGAAATGGGTTCCAAGCTATCATTTGCCACACCTTTTTTGGCAAAACGTTGTACAGAAAGGTAGCATATAGCCCCGATACATCTCGATGTATCACTAACTGTATCGTATATTTTAGTACAGTTATCGCTTCGTAACATCGGAAACCCGGAAATGGATGACAACTGAAAATGAAACTATGTTGAGATGATAGCATAGGAACTTCGATAATGCATATCTCGGGAATGATGTTAATTTGTTGTCTGGATCTGTTATAAGGACATCGTTAACTCGACTATGCCAGAATTGTAAAGATTTCCAGCAAAAGGAGTCACGACGTTGCTCATGTATTTGTTTGTTTCATACACATGTTAATTTTTTTTAATGCTCTTCAAGTTTAAATATTACAGCACAACTATCACTCGTCAACACTATTTTCCATAACCACCACATTGGAAACAACGGATTTTACGGGGTGATTATTGCTTCGTTAGTCAAATAGAATGTTGTTAAATGGGCTTGTTGCCATTTTGTTGGGGGGAGAGGGTGTAAATTGTTTTTAAAATATCAAATGAATAGATGCATTATATCAGTATTCAATAATAATTGATTAAATTGCTCGTACTTTTGTGCTATTACGATACTGAAAAAAATATAACATATTCACTTGACGGAAGATTGGGTACTTTTTTAGAGGTCCGCGGCATTTAAAACTAGTTGTTATATATTGAATTTTACTGTATTTCAACAAGTAGAGATTTTTATAGATTTTCTATGAATGTCAGAACTTTTAAACATGAAAAATACAATTAACTCATCGATATTTACGAATGGCAAAATATGCTGCAGAGACAAAAACAAAACTTAAAAAAATAATTAGAATATAAAATATTATTTTTTGTACCCATTGTACTTGTACATGTACATGCAAACTTCTAGTTTTTATCAGTTTATGATTACTGAGACTGTACGTCATCATCAAAATAAACAAGAAATCTTCCTCTTTTTTAAATGGTAAATATATAAACTTCAGTCTTCTGTATTGCATATACATTATAAAGATCAGTGCAAACAACTGTTCTCTTCTATCCATTTTGGGCTTTTAACCAATGTGTGGCTAAATTATTTATATGTTAACCTACATACGGTATCAACATATGATTAAAGGGATAGGTGTAATAACAAGATGTGTAAATGTACGCATGTGTTTTCTATATTTAAAACTACATGTAACTATGGAAAGTTAATATCAGAAATATATCTTTTATTTGCCACATCTTTTTAATAAAAAAATCAACAAATTACAATTTCACGCACATGTACTGATGTTGCTTTACTTTTTTGTTAAGTATATTCATAATTTGTATGGTTTAAAGTTGTTATTTTTTCATCATGTTGTTTGATGATTTTGAACCAATGAAATCCAAGGTTTGCCCTTGTACCTATACTGTCTTGCAAAAGCCACTACGCGGTTATATTTCTTAACCATGGCTTCCAAACCTTGCATAGAGGTTTCTTTTATTTTGAAAAATTGCTTATTGCAAGAGCATACGAGAAGAATCGATGTAACTGGCCGCTTATACTAGAAGAGGTGAAAAAATAATGTGGATGATTTAGCAGTTCCTGCACAACAAATGTACAAGACAGGAGACTTTCCACGTCTGAAGCGCAGAATGGCGGACCAAATAAGAAAGCTTACAAAAAGGGGCAGTTATTATTAACGAGGAAATGAAAGCAATTGTAAGCAGAATCAGAAATTTAGAGGAGCGTTATTCCGGACGGAAAGGAGTACATCCTCGTTAGAGAAAAACCATTGCCAGTAAAGTATGAATTTTATTAAATACGGAATTGACCGTAGAAAAAAAAATTCAAATAAATACTTTTTTGTGTCAGTACAATTATTAATAAAAACCGAATCGAATATACTTTAGTTCCATTCGTGTACTCGACTGGTCCAAATCCATTACATGTGACAGCAAAGCATAATTTTTGAGGACTGCTCGAATAGTACGATATTTTATTGAAAACGACAGTTAGGCGTCCTTGAATTAACTCGCACTACTGTAGATATATATTTTTTCCACTTAACATTTATACACAAGTTTATTTATTTACTTCAGTTTAATCAAATTTTCATTATTATCAACTAAATAAAGCACCCCGTTTCTAACATGAGCAACGAAAATAAATGTTAAACATATATACTCAACATGCTCAAGGTTAAACTCTTTCACAGTGTGCATTAACTTTATCATGTTTTTGTGCAGATAACTGTTTTATGCATGAGCGAAATACTATTAAAAGTTTAAATCAATTGGTAGGCTATGAAGAGGTCATTCCACCACAGGAACAGAGAAGAGGAATTCTTTTATTTCGGTATTTTTTTAGGTCTGTCGTTCCGACGCAGTCGGTATAGTTTCGAATTTTACCCTTTGACCTTAAGGACGCTCTTCTATGGAAACGCAAGTCGCCTGATAGCAATTCTGTTTCCCAATTTGCCAAATACTGATAACTTAGTGGCGTTCATGAAAACTGTCTAGAAAATTTGAAATTTCGTTCGAAAAACTGTATCAAAAATTTGAAATTGCGTGCTATGTGTTATTTTGTTGAAGGAATTCAAGGGTTTATAAATATTTTCTATAACTCCTTGACGAAATGTAGCAATTTTTAAGTCAAATTTTAATGCGTCGGCTATCTTTTTTAAAGGTAGTACTTTTTTTTCTGTTTGTGTTTAACTAGTTGGTGAGGTATGTCTACAAAAATATTGGACATGCTAAAACCCGAATTTTAAAACATTCCAAAAAGCACATGTAGGTTATGATATGTTAACAATTTTGAAAAATTATAAACCAAATTATCTTCAAATGGGTATGTTATGCATATATGTTTACAATCATTACCGACATATTTAAAAAAAGCTTAAGCTACTCTGTCTACAAGACTTAAGAAAGAAAAATCAAAGGAACCAAGATTATAGCGGTAATCAAAAGAATGCAATCCAGGGACAAAGACCAGACATGGAAAACACACACACAATAAAAAGAGTGAAGTAACTAGAATCATAGTACATGCAAAGTAACAAAAGTAAATGAGTTATTAGAGCGAATGTATAGTAGGGATTAAAATTTGAGATCAAAATATCAGTTGATATACATGTACATGTTTACTTTTCTTCACTCACAACAGTGGTGCAGCTACATTTACATCACAACAACCGTGTATACACATCGGCTAAGCAACAATTAAGTCCCAGGTCGGGAAAACGAGAGAAAAGGAGACTCAAGTTAGATGTCATCTATGAATAACGTTATACACTTTCTATCCGTCTCTGACGGAAATAGTGTGTATTGACTATATGTATGTAATACAAACGTCCACGTGCATGTCGTATTAACTTCACTATGCAGTAATCACTTTTCTTCATACCTTGGGCCTAAGACGGATTCTTTTCACCATCTGCATCAGAATGATTTAAGAAAACATTTATAGACGACGACGGACGTAAACAGGATCTTAGGCAGGAGTTTGTATTATTAAAAAATTGAGATAAGGGAGATAACCATAATTCAAAATACTGACTTTTCTAAGATTATTTCGTTGAGTAGGAACGTTAGGTACGTATGTTAATTATCCGGTTATCTTTAATGGAACATTGACGTCCTCAAATTTCGTGGATTTATGGGACTATATAGGTACTATATTTTTCATAACTTAGGTATTCGACATTTTGCAATTGCTTGAAAGTACAAGTACACATGTAGTCAAAGATTGAAGTATAATCAAGTAAACACTATTGCATCAACTGACATGTATTCACGACATTTGTATGTTCCCTTACCTTCAACATAACTCTGTACACCAAATTTATATCAGAATTGTTGAAAGGTTAGTTATGTTGTATTTCTTCAGGAAGGTGAAGCTATACATTTAAATTCTTAAATTTAAGGACTGGTTACCATTTGTCATACCGTAAGTGTGTGGGTGCATTTCGTACATATAACTGTATACGGTATGGTCGTTCCAAAACAGAAAGAAGATGTATATCATAAATGCGTCATTTGTTGAAAGAGAGATTGTTTCTTTCTATAAAAAAAATAATATGTTGTAATGAATGTATTACACCGACTGCAGTTTTAGTATCGAAAAAAAAAGTTCTTCATAAATAGTTAAACATATTTATATAAATTACCATACCGGATTTTGAATATTAGTTACAAACATTTTCGGCGTCCACATTGTAAGGTCGTCCATCCATAATAGAGATACGCTTGCTTACAAAGTAACAGATAAATAAGTTCAAGAGTTACTAACGTGTAAAGACTTAACACCCAAATGCTGAAAATTGCCACAAATTGATACTCCAAAATAAAGAGCACTCACTCTTCGAAATTAAATACAAAATAGATGAATTTACAATTTATTGATAAAAAAATGAAAGAGTCGATTGAATATGCAAAGAGTTTTGAATGAAATTGTGAGCTGATTATGTTTTATTGTGCAAGTCAGAATGTAATACAACTCAAGAGTTGTATATTCATATTAAAAGTAATTCTGGTCGCATATATTCATAATTTTATTTTGCAGGGACTTGAAATATAATCTACGTTCTCAAATATAAAGTTGGTTGTTTACAAATTTTAAGCAACTAACAGATGTGTGAGTATAAGGTCTCTTTTCAGTAACACGTAGAAGTGGCTCCACTGTATGTCTCCACATATAACGGTGATATGAAAATGTTCCAGCATATAAGTTTTGTCGATGGTATTTAAAATTTGACTTTTTTATAGGGATTAGATATATAAATCCTTATTATATTTTTTTGTAAATGTAAGTTGGTTTTCCCTTCAAAATCCTAGTAGAAGGACAAAACGAATTAAGCTGTCTAGTATATGTCAGTGAAACACAAGTACGATTAAACGAACGAATGTGCTGTCATTGTTCGGGAATTAATACCACCAAATTATTGACAGTTTATCAACATTTTAATCAACAATATCACTCAATCCTCTCTATGAAAGTTCGTATTCTTGAAAAAATTACCATCCAACGAACAGCCCAGTCTTAAGTAAAAACTATCGTAGGGAAAGAAAGGAATACTGGACACATGTACACAGACTAGGTACGGCAATTCTTTACGGGTGTAATGACAACATCAAAAGTATAGGAAACCTTTCAACCTAATATAACAATAGCATAAATGTAATGAATTTACTTGACAAAAAATCCAATACGGAAAAGGAGTCATGGCCATCGCCAATATACATCACCGAAAATGCATGATGTCTCCATAGATGATCTTTTCCTTTCATACAAAAACCTCTTGGACTTCATCACATTTATACTAAACTCTTTTCTATACCGCTTGCTCTACTACACTCCTGTACACAGCAAGTCTTGACAATCCTGTTTCTGTGCCTACCTCATCTTTACACAGATTTGTTGCCATGATTTTGGATACCAATGTCCACAGACTCTTTAAACCAGTTTGTGTAAAAGGTCAAGATGATTAAAAACGATCATTTCTTCCACTACCCTACCGCTTGTAAACAAAGGTATAGATATAATTAATTTGACTAACATTCTCCATCACAAACACGTAACCAACAAAATTCTCCCATATTTCAAGGATAATCGATACTGATTATTTCATATATACTTAACCAATTGCATCCAAAATTTTCATTTATAAAAGGCTTTTGCAGAACCTCAAGATTAAGGACTAAACCACCTGACTGTTCTTGCAAAAACTCTCAATTCAAATATGATCCTTCCGGTCACTTCATTACGGTAGATTTAAGCATTATCGAAAACGAATCTTCTTTTCCTTTCTAAAGGTCTCAAGAACTATAAAACACGCTCTATAAATTGGAATTATAACTATAAACTACTTATTGATGCCATAGAGGACTACGAAAATGGATAAAACGAGAACAAGAAGATAATTATCTCTGTTAGAGTGAGTAAAGGCCGTGAGGTCTTTAAGTTTGAAATGAATGAAAAGTTTTAAGTAGATCAATGAGTGTCAATGCTACATCAGTTTGCAAAGACCCCGATGTAGCAAAAACATTGTCTACTAAACATAACAAATATGTTGTCGTACCAGCAGACATAGCTCAAAACAATCTTGTTTTTGTCTGCAAAAGATATTACATCAAATGTTTATTATCGACGTTAAACGTTGAAAATAATAGCAGTGATAAGACTTATACTGTCACTACACTTTCCAAAGAAGAAATAGTGGGTAACCATAAATCTGTCCTATACTCTTTTAATCTCTCTACCATAGCAAAGACGATTGTGATTTACCGTCTTTGTACTGAATTCCTCCTAAACACCACAAGAATTCATACAAACCAAGTTAAATAGCTGGACCTGCAAAATATACCACCAAACCTCTTCCAAACTTTTAACTTCTATACTCACAGCCTTCAAAGAGAGTCTCTAGTCTTACTGCAACACTTGTTACTCCCGTATTGGTATTAATTAAATGTGGATCTGGAAAAAAGTATCAAAACCTATAATTTTCCAACACTGTGTACTTCCATTTCCCATACTCAGTTAAAATCCTGATTTAAAACATTATACATCATTTTTCTCCAAAAAAAAAAAACAAAAAACATGGTACATCTAGATGCAAATATACAGTTCTTGGTAGAGATCCCTCATACTTTGTAAAAAAAGTAATCATCTTCCAAATCAACAGAAGATGTTTGCAAAATATTGGAACTTTTTGATCGACAACATATTTGTCCAGTGTTGTGGATGCGTTTGTCAACAAACGGTCGGCATTCCAATTGAAACAAATTGTGCTCCTCTACTTGCTGACGTTTTCCTTTCTCTTATGAGGCTGACTTTATAGCTGATCTGATCCGAAAGAAAGAATACCGTTTAGCTAGATCCTTTAATCTCAGTTTCCGCTATATATATTAAGTATTATCATTGTTTTAAAAATGTTAGTTTCGGGGATTTGATACATCGCATCCACCTCAAAAGAAGTTGAGATACATGAAACTACAGACACTGTAAAGTCAGCCTCATATCATGACCACAATTTACGACAAACGTGATGACTTTTCAATCAGAATTGTCAACTTTCATTTCATCTGTGTCAGCATTCCTTCAGCACCTGCGTATGGAGGTTTCATATTACAACTCATACGGTATGCCAGATATTGCAGTAACTATGCAGAACTTTTGTTTTTGTATCGCGCAATTAGTCATCTGAAACAGGGTTATGTTGCTACAAGATTGTAGTCATCACTACAGAAGTTTTATGGTCATCATCATAAATTGTGGATCATTACTATTTGTTCAACGTGTCATAGTTTTCCTTTCCTCTTTCCTCTACCCTGGACTTGAATTTTCATGAGCAACTCGGCGGGTTTTTCTGGAAAAGCAGAGGACGCTTATCTACCGAGGTGCCTGGTTCATGCTCCCAGTTTGTTTAGTGGAATGCATTGTTCTCAGTTACTTTTGTTACTTTGTATGTATTATTTTAAGTTACTTTATGTTCTTTGTCGTGTTTGTCTGTTCTTTGTCTCTGGACTACATTCTTTTGATTCTAGCTTGAATCTTGGTTCCCTTCATTACTCCTTGAAAATTGATTGGAAACAAATCTAAAATTTATTCACCACCTGTTAGCTGTTGTTGTCACGATTAAATCAAATATTTCGCTATGACAGTAAAAAGTATTTATTAGCACACTAAAACAAATTGAAACTATTGCCCATGATAACATACAAAGATAATTTAACAACTTACATACGGTACTTTAGGGTTTCTGCCTGTTTTCATTGATATGATTTTCTTATGTATTTACGAATAGCATTCATTTTGAGACATCAATTTGTTATACTTATGTTTTAATCTCTCTTTTAAGTTAGATATCATAATGCCATCAGTAATTTATTGTAGATCGGAAACGGTAAAGCTATGGTAATTCAAGATTTGCTTAGTCATGGATTTTTTTGCGATGATATTTAAATTGTATGACTAATGTCAAATATGTTGTGTTGTAGATTTTTGCAAGGAAACAACATTACGATTAAGACTAATGCCTTCTATAATTTGCCAAACCTAGAAGCTGTGTAAGATATGTGTACTATATATATATATATATATATATATATATATATATATATATATATATATATATATATATATATATATATATATATATAAAGTCTAAAGGAATCTGCCAACCAGCAAACTTAATGGGTATCGGATCGTCCAGTCATGATGATGCAGCACAAACAAAAATAATTATATAAGTCTAAAGGATTGTACAACGATACCGATAAAGATGTTAACACACTATAATAAAGTATATAATGGGCAAAAGTTTCAGTCAACAAATGACCTTCTTCAGTGCCTTAAATAAACTGAGTGTGTATGAAAGTAAATGGTCTGTGAACACAACTCACTACCTAATCAGGTGAATACCTGTGACGTATATTTTTTTTTACCGACAGTAACAAAGATCTTGAACACTGTGCTATAGCCACACGTTGTGTGTTGATCTTGAATAATAACTATAAAAATAAAAAAAATATTTATAAATACTGTTATAAGAAACTATACAAAATAGGAAGAACTTAATGGTTTTGTTAATTCCGTGTGGGTGTAAAACACGGAGTTCTTTTATCCAAACTCCCTCCCGCTTCACTCTCTGTAGATCGCTCCAGATCGTGTTTTGTTCCACGATGAACATTTTCATTTTGTTGAAATCATCGAGGCAGTGGTTAGGTAATCTAAAGTGTTGACTGACTGGGAGTAAAGGCTTTTTTGTTAGGTCGCTCCTGTGTCCGTTCAAGCGCTTGTGAAAAGGCCAACATATTGAAGGCCACAAATGGGACAGTGGTTGCAACATTTACACCTTTTGTCACCACAGGAGCGACTCTCGCCTGGAGTCAAGTTGGGCTTAGATATTTCAGCCCTCACAAGTAGACTACGCAAACTGTCTGGCTGTCTGAAAGCAATCATAGGTGGTTCGGGAAAGACTTTGGATAATGTTGAGTTTCTCTCAACAGAGGCCCAGTGCTCACGAATGGTGTTGTGGCTGTTTTTAAGGCCGGGGTGGTATGTTAGAACACAAGGGGTTCTTTTACATTTTTTCTTTGCCTTGTATTGTAGCAGACTACTTCTTGGGATATTGTGAATTTTTGGAACCCTTCTTTGATGGTCTTGTATCCATATCCCTTTCTTCTTAAATTGTTCTTCAGTTGACCTAGACGTTTCTTTAATGGTTCGTCATTTGAACAAATGCGTCTTAGCCTAAGAGCTTGACTGAATGGTATACTCTTAGTCAGGTGAGATGGATGACAGCTCTTAGGCATAAGATATTGATGTGTGTCAGTTGGTTTTGAGTATAGGTCGCCCCATGCAGTTCCGGGTGTCAAAAGAATAGGCCTGCAGCAGCGCTAAGCTTGTCGTAAAAGGCGACTAAATAGTGCTCAGAAACCTATCCGGGGGCTAGGCGCTCTGCCCACAGAGCAACTGGGATGTGTGCCCCAGGTAGTGGAATAGGGTACCCCTGGCGTGTTACATGCTGGGTTTGTCAGGCTATAATACGGAAAACCTGACCGCAAACCGAAGTGGTGCACCGTGTTGGGAAAGATGCCACGTTCCTCGCACGTTAAAGAACCCTGCTGTGGTATTCGATAGGAGTAGGAACCTTTGCGCTCCGCCACAGGAGGCTAAATTGCCCGACCTTACCCATCCCTCCCTTTTGCTAGTGGCAATCAAAATTTGTCGACCCTACTGTCCTTGTGTCCCATCCCGTTTTTCATTTCATCATCATTTCATGTTCATTTTATCATCCGTTTTATGTTCATCGTCTGAATATAGCTGAAATATTGCTGCTCGGACATTAAACCCCAACAATCAATCAATCAATCATTGAGTATAGGTCCGTGGAGAGCTCTCCCCCCGATAAGGTGCTGGAGGTATCGAGGAACGAGATGCTAGTAGCAGATGGTTCGTGAGTGAACTTAATTGAAAGATGTTGACTGTTGGCACGAGCGATAAAATTGTTTAGTTCTTCTTCGTCATGTGTAAACAGATACCATGTAATTGAAAAAGTTATCCTTCTGGATTTCGCTGATTGATGCTGGAGACATATATATAATTTTGACCTACATTTAGAAATCGATGGCAAAGGAAAACTATAGACCAAACTTTACGACAAACGTGATGAATTTTCATTCAGAATTGTCAACTTTCCTTTCATCTGTGGCAACATCCCTTCCCTGCGTATGGAGTGTTCGTATCACAACTCATACGTTATGCCAGAGCTTGCTAAAAGATAGGCTTCTGGAATAGGGTTATGTTGCTACAAGATTGAAGTCATCACTACAGATGTTTTATGATCGTCATCATGAACTCGTGGATCGTTATGGATGACACCAATTTATGTATTTTGAAGGCGTCTTTGCAAAGTTTTTCTCATATCTTGGTGTTGTATTGCAGGTTTTTGCAAGACAACCCTGTTTTAAGAATTGAATCTCAAGCCTTCACACATATCGGAGCAGGAAATCTTCAAATGTG
This sequence comes from Perna viridis, assembly GCA_037379345.1. NCBI lineage: Eukaryota > Metazoa > Mollusca > Bivalvia > Mytilida > Mytilidae > Perna > Perna viridis. The sequence goes on along the minus strand of CM074514.1, from coordinate 35,019,196 downwards.
AGAAGTTTTCAATTTGCAGCCATCAAACGCTGGACAAATACCTGATGCACATAAAAATTATTTGCTATCAATAACAAAATTCTAAATTCATGTTCTTGGCGATTATTAAAAATAAACATTATTTTATCGAAATATCATATGAAATATTGCATAATATGCACTCCATTACTCCGAGATCGAACTTTGTCTAAAAGGTCATTCGCGTGATTTAATGTCATCCTTCTCTCGAGTTTTGACTATGAAGGGTGTAAACGGTAGGAAATTCAAATTTGACTGATTTATATATATATCACATCAAACTTTCAAAACATCTTTTACATTCATTTTCATCACTGAGTGTCCTACATAGATATAATATATCAAATACAAGACTTTTTTTTTTCGGTCTATGAATAGATGACTTCAATCTCTTGCTGCACACTTGCTTACGTGCTTATGTCTTTGGTACCGATGGGGTACATAGGCTACCAACAACACTCCTCCATCTAGTTCTATTTTGTGCCAGTCTGACTATATCTTCCAACTTTTAACCTTTGCTTCCAGTTCAGCTAGTATATTTCTTCTCCATGTGTTTCTGGGCCTTCCAATTTTTCTTTTCCCTTGAGGGTTCCATTGCAACGCTTGTCTGATATTAGAGTTTGCTGGCTTTCGTAAGGTGCACACTAAACGCAGATTATTTTCAAGTGTGCAACACGGGCATTTAGATTATTCTAATAGACCGAAAAATATAATAGTCATTCCTTTTAATTTAATTTAAGTATCAAATTTAAACGGGTAAGCCATGCAATTGGTTGATGACGTCAAATCCAGTGTGTTACTTCTGAAATCAAATTTTATTTTATTTTTATCTTATTTATATTTTATATTATGTTTATTTTATATTATTTCTTTTAGATTTAAAATCATTGTTTTATTGGTTTCAGAGTGCTGAATGACTCGATGTTACTACTTATTGACAAGGATGCGTTTTTAATTATATCTGTCGACTCCTGTAAGAATTTATATATTCTTTCCTAGATGAAAGTCGATTCTTTAAACGTTTCATCAAGGTTGATAGGTATTGAGTGCTTATATCTAAATATCAAACTAACCGTATCTGCTATTGGAGTTCTTCTTTTCGTTCGATATAACATATAAATATTACAGCATGTAGATTGAAAGAAGAATGAATCCCTGTTGTTTTTCAATGACGAAAATATTTTACATGTCTGATCAATGTTAGTGTTGTAAATGAATAATATAAGTACATTGCATTTTTGGGGTTCTAAACGGCTGTTTAGTCCTGGAATCAACCATTGACTGTCAATAAGATAATCCTTCATCATACAATAGTAAATCTTGTTTCTGAACTTTTGAATGCATATTTACTAAAGATGACAACAAAATTGTGTCAGCAACAATAGCTACGTGCCAATGACTTATGTTAGTTAAGAAGTACTTGTCAATTAGCTGTTTTTTTTTGCACACACTGCAAATGATGTTAATGCCTTTTTCATGTAAACGTTATTCAAAGTCGCAGGACGGTTAAGGCCGTTTTAAGTGAAATTTATAAAAAAAAAATCTTTTAAATCGCATTTTACAGTAAAACTATTTTAAAATGACTAAAATTGCTATTAAACGTTTTCTACATGTATGAGGTTTGTTTGATAAAACAGGTTTGAAAATACACGATTATTCCACTTTCGATTTATTTGGGTTTTCCCTTGTGAATCACGTGATCATTTCCTGACATCTTTGGGAACATTAAGGGAAATTTAGAAAGTACACGTAATAACTGTAGAGCTCACATCACTTCGCAGCGCTCGCTAATATATATATATATATATATATATACATACATACAACGTCTCAGAATGCGACGACTCTATTCACTACACTGCTCCATCGGATCAAATTGATACATGGAAGATAACGTAAACTTTTAGAAGGGTCTGAAAAATTCCCAACGATGTTAGAACTATCAAATTTGCGAAGCAAATTTTTGTCGTTTTCTCCGCGGGACTCTAACTCGTACCGCTGTGACATCTTTGGCAACACCGCCTGCACTAAGTCCAACGCCCTAGACCACTCGGCCGGCTTGGCTATATAAAATATAGCTTTCGCTGGCCGGGTGATTCCTCCTCGTAGGATTAATCTAGGATTGTAACTTAGTACACGATGTATGGTAGTACGGGACAGTTCATAGATAGTGAATAGAGTCGTCACATTCTGAGACGTTGTATAATATTGATTTGTTGTGACATGCATCATTAATTTGATCCTCTATCCTACATAATAACACTTCACTAATAAAAACTGTTTCTAAAACATTCATGAAAAGAGAGTAATTATTCCGGTTAAGGTTAGCTCTTTGGAAAACATGTAATCTATCTGTAAAAAAAGGATTATTATGTATTGTGTAATTTGCCACAATTCATATAATCTACAGAAAACCCGAAACTTAGAGAATATCAATTTTCTGACAACCGTTACCGTTGAAAGGATGAGAGAAAAACGAGAATACCAAACGTCACTTTTACGATTTATTAATGATTAACACTGCCTTCACTTAAACACGGTGTAAGAACCACGTTGAATATACACTAAAAATAGAGAATTCAACTATGTCTTCGTTTTTATCTTTATGGTGTACCTTCACTTGTCATCATATAAATGTATACTTTTAAAATAAACTACGACATATTAAAATATAATAAACTTTGACAAAATAAAAGAGAAAATATTTTTCATAATTTAAATTCCAAAGTTATAATGTCTGTATTTCATGCTGTGATACCTACCAAGTTGCGAAAAGTCAAATCCTTGCAATATAGTTCCAGCCGTAAATTGGACAATTCACCATTAGTCTGAAAATAAAATACGTCATAAGTACATGAAGTATATCAGTTTGTTTTTTTAAATATTGTTTGTGTATTTTAATAAATAATAGGTATTCATATATGTGTCATTTATGTGCCAGATCTTTTCATGTGCAAATCCTATTTATGTCATTCGAATCATGTACAATTACTGTATTATTACTTGGTGATTTATAGGGTGGGTTCTGCATAATTCCAAGGCTGATTTTTTCGTCAATTTCTTTATATTTTTATATTTTCATATTTTTAAGGACAAATAAGCATTAAAATGATAAAACTACTTTTGATGAATTCGGTCTTGTAACAATATAATCCTGTTTCAGAAGCCTAATTGTAATAAATATTGCGCGATACAAAAAGTCGTGATTATGCCATAATATTAATGCACGAGTTTTGATATGAAAACTTCATATGCAGGTACTGAGGAGATGTTTATTACAGATGAAAGGAAAGTTGACAAGACGGAGTTTGTCGAAAAGTTAACATTCGGTCGGTAGTTTCTCTTTTCAATCGATCACTAACTGTAGGTCAATATATGAGGCTGATTTCACGGTGTTTGTAGTATATATGTAGCTTGTTTGTTTGTTTGTTGGGGTTTAACGTCCGAGCAGCAATATTTCAGCTATATTCAGACAATGAACGTGAAATGGATGATAAAATGAACATGAAATGAAAAAAATAAAGGATGAGTCACAAGGATAATAGGGTCCACAAATTTTGATTGCCACTGGAAAAAGGGGGGATGGGTAAGGTCGGGCAATTTAGCCTCCTGTGGCGGAGCGCAAAGATTCCTACTCCTATCGAATACCACAGCAGGGTTCTTTAACGTGCGGGGAACGTGGCATCTTTCCCAACACGGTGCACCACTTCGGTTTGCGGTCAGGTTTTCCGTAATATAGCCTGACAACCCCAGCATGTAACACGCCAGGGATACCCCATTCCACCACCTGGGGCACACATCCCAGTTGCTCTGTGGGCTAGGTTTCCGGGCACTTTTTAGTCGCCTTATACGACAAGCTTAGCGCTTCTGCAGGCCTATTCTTTTAACACCCGGACCTGCACGGGGGTATATATGTAGTATATATTATCTCAAGTTCATTAGGGTAGATGCGAAGTATATATATAATCCTCGAAACTAGGACTGCTTAAAAACCATGCGTCATCTATAAACTGAGATCGAAGGATCTGGCTAATTCCTTTTTTTGGATCAGATCAGCTATTAAGTCAGCCAAAAAAAAGTGAATGAATGGGTCAGCGAGTAGAAGAAAATGGTTTGTTCCGATTGGAATGCCTACTGCATGTTGAAAAGCGAATTGTAAAAAGTTCTTTAATATAACAACCTGTTTGATTTTCAAAACTATCATCGAATGAGTTGCATCAAGTAATGGTGCAAAGCAGTCATTGGAAATAACATCTAGCAAAATAATAATAATAATAAAAAAAATATACAAGCAAAAAACAGAAGTCAATACATTTATTTGCTCGCCACATATCGAAATTTCTTAAATGGCAATTCATATATATATCTAAAAAATAGTTTCATGAACAATTAAAATACTTAAATCTACAAGTATTATTGTCGAAAAATTATTAATTTGCTTGACAAGGAACGTGAGATTATGACATTGTGGTAGAACCGAAATATTGGAGCAGACCAAATGCAACATGTTTTTCTCAAAGGTGAAATTTAAAAAAATATCCGTAAAAATCATTAAGATTTGGACGACTTCATAGACAAATTAGCAAATAGTATCAGCCATTCTTGAAATTACGCACTTACATGTACTTTCGTAATTTGTTTATCTTTATTTTTATTAAGTTTCTTGACATATTAAGTTTTTCCTATAAAAAATGAAGTATGTGTCTTACATCTGCCGTAATCAAATATGGCACAAACATTTCATGTTGTTAGACACGATAGAGTAAATGTTAACAGGAATTCTAACTTTTCGAAAGACATTATCCATTAAACCATCCTCTTCTAAAAACAATTATTCAACCATAATTCACGGACACGCTCACCAAGTGTTTAATTTCATTTTAACGCATATGTAGTTACTATTTCGAGGATGAAGAACTGTACATGTAATTTGATTCGTTGAACCTTTCATGTTGCGATTAATTTTATTACAGAAAGAAACATTAGATATTTTCCTAAGTAGACCATGGGTTGGGAAGGCCCACCATACATTACCCAATTCTTCATTCATGATGATTTATAGGTACGCATGTACCTTTATACCTCCTATTACCAAATCAATTTGTTGCCAAGGAATATCCTCGGACTTTGTCTCAGTATGACCCTATATTTGGATGCCACTGACACAAAAAGCCAAGATTTTGTGACCCAATTGTATATATCGGTGAAACACAAGAACGATCTAATAAACGAAAGTGTGATCATCGTTCGGGAATAATTTCTGACAAATTCAGTTTATAAACATTTTAATCAAGGAAAATTCGTATGCGTATTGAAAACAATAAACCATCCAAAGAACAGTCCTGTCCTAAGTACAAACTATCATAGGGAAAGAGAAATACTGGACCGCAATACTTACGGGTCCAATTAGAACAAAAACAAATGTTAAGGAAACCCTTCATGCCAATATAACAATAACATAATATGATGAACTTATTTGACAAAATTCCAAGAACGAAAACTATACATCGCCGAAGATGCATGATGTCTACACAGATGGTATTCTTACTTACATATAAAAACCTCTTGGACTTCATCACATTCGAAATAAACTGTATTATATACCTTTCACTTTACTACATCCCCTTTACAAAACAAATCTTGACACTGCTGCTTCTGGATCTACCTCATCATTATGAAAAGAAAAAAAAACTTGAGGCCATCATTGTGGATATTGGCTTCAACAGACTCTTTAACACCAGCTTGCGTTAATAGTCAAACTGAAGAAAAACGATAATTGCTTCCACTATCATGTGTCAACAAAGGTATTGATGCAATAATTTGGCTTACATCCTCATGAAGAAAAACATCAAGAAATTTTTTTTCCGTATTTAAAAGACAAATCAATACCGATTATTTCATATTGCTATACTTCACCTATTGCATCATCCACAATTTTCAACTGTAAAACGCTATTGCATGGCCTCGAGATTGAGGACTTCAAGACTAAACCACTTGACTGTTCTTGCAAAAACTCTCTATTCAAATATGCTCCTTCTGGTCACGTCATTACGGGAGATTTAAATATCAAAGGATAAGAATATCTTCGTTAGACCCTTTCTAAAGGTTCCAAGTACCGTGAACCACGCTTCATCAGTTGGAATGAATAGCTACCAAATTTCACAGATCGTGGGCGGATATGTACAATAACTGGATAAAACGAGAAGAAAAAGATATTGATTCACAGTCAGAGTAGTATAAAATTTCAAAGACATTCGAAGAATTAGAAAAAAAAAACATATCTTAACATGAATTCGAAATATGAGCAATTTGGTGATTGTCATTTTTTCTGGATGCATATGCTCTTCCTTTTCCATCTAAGGAATCCTTGCCATATCTTTTCAACAAATGTATCGACTATCGCTGATTATAATCACTGTCACAAAATAATTGTTCAAGAAAGTACCTGTCTGTGAGTTTCATGAAAGGTTTCCTTTTAACGTTGAGGAATTGTACTTATTTTTTTAATGTTTCGTCTTTCATCACAATGCATATTTAATGAGTTTTTTTTTTAAAGATAGTTTTCCGCAAATGAACGAAAAGTTGTTATATGAGTCGCAAGCCTATTGATCTTTCTCATTATGCAGTCAGTTAACGAACAGTTTGCGTAATTTTCTTAAAATACGCACACATTTAGCAAGCATGGAGGAATCATGGATTGGCATGTTACTATCTTTTTATTTGTTTACAGGTAAGCTTAAACTTGTATCGATACACTAGTCACGTAATATAGTACACCGGCTTGATACAGGTAAATAGAATACTTTCGTAAAAACTAGTAGACCCTTGAACTACCCAAGTGCACTGTACCTCGTCCAAGTCTTTTTATTTGAATACAAATCAGGGATAATTATCAATGATTTCCCAAGATTTGTTTTTTTTTTTATTTTCATTTTTTATTTCTTTCGGATAATTTGAAATTTTATTAAGCAACAAAAATGTTAACTCTTGCAAAGATTTAAGCCGTTGCCAAATAACTACAGGTGCTTAATTGTACATACTTGTTCTAGCTACATGCAAATGTTAGTTGTAATGCATATGCATTCTGTAGATATTAAAACTAGATTAATAAATTGCATAAATTTAGATTACTTAGGGTTAGTCATTAACGAAAGAACTGAATAACATTACATGGATATATTAAGAAAAATAAAGATGCATTTTCTCTAACGTTTCCATACCACACTATTTGCAAAATTTGAATTATATGTATTTTAATCTATACAAAACATCGCTTAAAAACCACTTTAATATTGCCATATTCAAAGCGTCCTTAATTTAAAAAATTGAACATTTTTGTGTATATTTGTGTTTTTTTTACTTTTTGGTAAGATATTCATCATTTTATTTCTAACTGTAGGTTTATTACATTTTGTGTGTTACAATTTTGTTGTTATTTTGGTGAGTTAAGAGTTCTATTGAAAGCATATATTCTAATAAACGGCAATAGCCCAAGATAAATAAAAATGTAAAAAGTTACGTCACATAGGTCATGTCGAAAGGAAATTAAAAGAGATAATTTTGCGTCATGTTTTTTGTTTTTGTTTTTGTTTTTTATAATAATGTAACGAAATGTCAACGTTTCTGTTAAATACAAAAGACTTGATATTGCAAAAAAATTAGAACAGAGATATTTGTAACTTTTTAAAATATAATTGCAGGTAATATTTTAAAATACAGTGTACTTATATTTTGTTCAAAATTCCTACAAAAAATAAGTGTATTGTAAGAAAAGACATGATTAATAGGAATGTACGTTAAAAATTAAACTTTCTACTTGAAACCATACCATTTCATGACTTAAACATGATGCTATTTCACGAACATAGGCTCAACTTTAGTGGAGAGAAAATAAAATGAAAAAAATAAAATGAAAATGCCTACCTACCTACCCTAATTTTGGGAGGAATGTAACCCTAAACAGACAAAATATTTTGGCCTAATATAAATACGTAGAGCTTCATACCAAAATGCAGTATAGTCATTATTACATATATATCTGAAGATGCTTATTGAAATTAATTTCAAGCCTTTGTTAGAACCGAAATACAGCAACTGTTTTTTTTTTTAAAATCATTATATTTTTATTATTCCCGCTTTTGTTTTACATCTCTTCCTCGTCAATTTTATTGACGATATACACAAATACGCGGATGTCAAATTTCATTGTTTCAATGAAAGAGATTTAAAGTAAACTGAAAATAACATTGAAGTTGACGCAATCAAAATGCATATGGTACAATTTCAGTATATTTATAAGTCTATGCACAACTTAAGATATGATTAAATGATTTAGATAAACAATACGAAATATTAAACACATATATATATACATTAAAAAGGCAATTATCATGACTATTTGTATTCTATTGATCCCACATCAAACAACAGGTGATACGAATGAAGACGATATTTCTTGATCACTTGATGTCTTTCGTTTTGTTTTTTTTTATATGAAGTAAGTTCCTGTGAAATCACGTTTTGTTACGTTTATCCAAAATATGAACCTCCACGCTAATGATGAAATAACTGAATCGAACAAAGGCATGTACGTCGATTAACAAAGATTGATTTTTCTTAAAATCTCTTAAAAATTAAATACACACAATGGGTGTATAACATGTTTTGACAGTTATTATCATCAAGGTTTAAGCATATTTTTACTTTGACACGTGAGATTCTGTACAATAAATGTATTTGAAACCAATCGGGTATGCCACGCCCCCAGTTTCAAAGTGCAGTTTTCTCTTTGTACCATATTTCCACCCGACAAAATTAGAATGTTTATGTTCATATGAATAAAGTAACTACATGTAACTTAACAAACAAGTACACTGGTTTTACCCTGAGTTTTTTTCCGCAATAAATGTATAAAGGTACCTCTTTAAGAACAAAATTCAGAAATGAATAGTTAATTCATGATTTCAGTTCTTAGCCTGAAAATAAAAATACACATAACATTTTGACTATATGTAGGTAACAAAAGTTTGTGACAGGTTTTCTGCCATTTCCACTTTCAAAGTTTTCAACAGATATCATGGGAAAAGGACATTTCTAATCAGCCAATAAGTGATTTAAAATATTTCTTCACTCTATGTTGAACTGGGCATTTTACAATGGTTGCCAAAGCTTGCTTGTTGAAAATCTTAATTTTACTATCTCGAGTAGTTAATATTTGGTGAAGGATGATATATGTATTTGTATCTTGCAGGTCAAGTCATCAACCAAGAAATCGAATTTCAGATCGACACGTACAGAGATGGTCCGACCATACTGACATCTTTATATGACCTTGGGGTGTACCACCCTACAAACGTCGACGTCGGCTTAGAATTTGAGATATCATATACTAACTTAAATGAAACTGCAATTGAACTGGTATTTGTTGATGATGGTAAACATATATTTGCTATTAAGTTTTCAAACGAAAACGTTGACCTTTCATCGGCAAGTAGAAGGTCATTCTTTGTAAGAGCAGAAAAAGCACGGTTCAACATTTATTGGGATAACACAGTTCTACGTGTCTTTAGAGAATATGAAAACTATCTTGTATTAAATGAAAATATAGTTGAACTATGGGAAGGATCAGATCATTTTGATGATATTTTAATTGGGTCAGATGTGATGACTAATTGGTCATTCAAAATTAGGAATACCAACGGTAAGTTTACGCAAATCACGTGCTAGGTATAGAAACGTTTCTATCAATATCAGTAACTTGATGAGTATGACAAAGTTTGAACTCAAGTAGTACTCAGGATAAGAATCTTGCGAAATGTAAGTCATGTTTGAAAAGCCCACATATTTTTATTTTCGATAATTTATTTTAAATATTATAGTAAAAAGAAAATAATATGTGGCCTTTTATGTAATCCTTTCATCATATAGACCTATAAAGCAACTTAATAACAAAAATAAAAATGTGTAGCCTCTTTTGGAATGTATCACATTGCAGAATTTGCCTGAATCTTACAAAGAATGCCATTTGAAAGTTTAATTTATTTTATGCAATTTTAGACGAGCATAGGCGATCGAAATCATATCATATATTATTACTATATGATTATAATCCGACAGTTATAAGTTATCCTATACGATGTAGAAGATTTATTATGTATTTTACTAAAAATATATGCTTTTAATTATTTCAATACAAACATCGAATGATTTTAGTTTTGATCTGGAAAGGTAAATAGTGCGTGCAAAGTAGACAAAATAGTCTATAGATATACTTATAATAGCAAAATGTGAATAAACTATTGTTTTATCCATTTTTCACATGATAAATTTCTGCTTACACCAAAGCTGCCTTCAACCTAACTGACCATTGGACAAATCTATATGAGAGACAATTAGTTAGAACATGTAACCAGCTTTCGCTTTCTGATAACGGATTTCATGTGCAAGACCTTCCGGGAATTATTATTGTTACCAACCTTTGCACAAAAGCAGTTATTAAAATTGTTTTCGGTCATGTGGACGTATGCGTTGATCCTACAGACAACACAGTAAACATTGAATTAGATATTAAGGATTCAAGGGTAACAATGACTGGAAAATACATAAAACGTACAAAACAATCCAGATTGTCTTATCTAAATTGCTCTACAGATATGTCAATATTGATCAAATACAACGTGTCATATATAGAAGTGAGCGAGCTGAACATGTATGAAAATGAATCGTATGCCCTTCTTTCTTCTGAATTTAAAAATGATCTGAGAAAACCAGTAACAGATATCATAGTTATCCCTGGGGTAACGAATTATTCTGAATGGTATATAGAAGATGTAGGTACGTACGTTTTATAATGAAACCATCTCATAAAGTTTTACATTCATACAATTCTTCCAATTTACATTTAGATTACCTTTCGATACAAATGCACAATAAATAAGTAAATTTAAATGATTTCATCTTGGTTTTTACTTTATTTCATAAGCGGCATTTTACTCATATATTGTGCATATCCGTCGCTGGTCACCTAAGAGAAATTTGTAGCGATCCTAGGGTCGGTCATATTATCCCCACAGGCACTCATCAAACAATTTCTCTGTGACTAAGTTATTCACTATCGTCATTACATTTTTGTATACTATTTTACATGTATGATTGTAAAATCAGATCAAACATATTGATATATGAACGCAGTAATTTATATATTAACTTAAATGTATCAATTTAATATTTTTTGTAGTCATCTTTGTGTACATGAATGAACACGATACTTTAATTATAAAATTATATAACAATTCCTGATTAATATTAATCGTATCTACATAAAATCCATCTTGAGTTTTACAAAACAAAAACATAAATTTGCATTTTGAAATCACCATCTGGTGATTATACACAGTTACATCAGAATTGATCTTGAAACATACAGGTTCTTTCGGAAGAAAACATAGAGCTTTCACATCAATAAACCAAAATATTCAAAGATCGTTTTTAACAATTAAACTATTGCATGTCACGTTATCGAAAACAGTTTTTTTCTTTCGAGCAAGTAATTATTATTTAATCTAAATACAAAAAAAAAATACTTCTATTTTAAGTAAATGTATAATAATTGTACTTCAGATGTAAAAAAAGAAAAACAGATTAAAATCGAAATTGAATAGTCAAAGACGCAAAGGTGACAGACATTTATTGACCTGAAATGTAGCGAATATATAGTCAATCAATGTAGTAACTATCACAACACATTTTTGAAGAACTCATCAGATTTGGTTCAATTACTATTTTTTTGGAGTAATTCTTTTAAACATTTTGTTTTAAAATGCTTACTAAATATTTGGTTATAATATAGCAGATTTGTAAACTTTCCTCACCTTTACATGCCTAATATGTAAACGTTTTGTAACGATTATCTAGATGACCATTTTGCGAGTGAAGAAATTTCCAACACTGTCGAAACAGTCAACTATACATTAGAGGGATCTAAAAATAAGATTCTTCCAACCAAACCATCCGTAACATATCAACGAATTACAACTTTAACAGGTATTAACAACGTTGATACATGACACCTAACTATATCAATATCACCCTCAGACTAAAAATATAATCGACGTTTAAACATCAAAGGGAAATCAAAGAAACAAGAATTCGAACGGTTATATGAAATTAACAAAATCCAGGGATAAAAAATTGACAAAGAAATAGAAATGCATGCATCATAATTTATAACATTTATTTGATGTTGGCCGTCAGATGTAATTGAGCATATTAGTATATATTGTCGGTTCATAAAACATGTTTTATATTTTTAAGGTGGTCGTGAATGTTGCAAGTGTTCAACAAATACAACAATCATCCATAGTATTGATGAAATCATCAAAGAAATCACTGTCGACAAGAAAAATACATCTCGCTTTGTAAGAAAACTGCGTTGTTCTTCGGACAAAAGAGTATCGTCAAAAGCAATAGGACTAGTGGCTACCTTGGTTTTGGCTGGAGTTGTAATTGTTATTGTTGTAATGGATTATCATAATATAAGACTTGCTGTACGTAATGTTTTACGACTGATGTCATTGTAGCTGTGGGATATAGTGTGTTGATTTCCACAAGAATTAAGTAAATAAAAAGGACGGTTTAAAATGATTAAAACGTGCAATCGAAATGAATTTCTTTTCTATTGTAGACTAGATTAGTATTGCTGTAGCATTTTGTTAAGCTTTATTTTATTGTCGCAGCTTACGGCAGACTCTGTAGGAACTTTCTCAGTAAAATCAGCCCTTTTAATATTGGTTCTTACATGTATAGGTTATGTTTGTTATCATCATCCAATTAGGTGACGTTCAATCAACTCGATGTTTATCAGGAACATTTTTTCTTTAATATCTTAGCTTGTTTTCATTTCAACATACTGGGTTTTTTTCGTTTCTACTTTGACCCTACTCTTCCATTAATTCGACGATTCTAAAACTTAATATACATGTACAACTGTTGATTGTCAAAACAAATTGTTTTGTTTAATCATATTGATAAAACAGATATCCTTTAACTACGACTTGTATTGAAAATCTGATAAAATATTTCCTTCCAAAAGCAGTACATGTTTTCAATTTCTAGTGAAGTAATTTAATGTGACGGACATAAAACGCAATTAAAAAACGGCATATACAACGTTCCCAGAAATAACAGGAAACATTGACATTTTAATAAGGAAACCAGTTCTTAAACTTAAAAGTAATAACTAAAGGCAGAATAATGATTGAGACGTGGCTTCATACCTTTGATTAGAAAGCTTTAAGACAGAAATAATATACAGACTAATCGTTGAAAGGCATCTTTTATTTTATTTCTTCATATATGGAAGATAAACAATTTAAACCAATTGAACTTGTCATATCTAGTTATTTCTATATAAATGTTATTATTTTTTTATTCTATGATCTTTTTTCTATTCACTAGCTATTAAATGTTTCGCATAATATTGCAACATACGGAACAAAGCTACATTGTATATCATTAAATGTGTTTGCTCCAGAGGTTGTTGATCTTTGACTGGATAACAGTTTTGTTAAGATAGCCAATACACATGCATTTTGTCAACAGATTAGTATCACAATTATAAACAGCCGCAGTACAAACAAAATTAAGCATTATAGAAGAAGCACTAATTACCGACTGTTTCCTTTGGCACTTTTGAGCATGTGGGCTTAAGTTATATTAACTTCTTTTATTTCCAGTTTTACTATAGGTATTTTGTTTTTAAATGATTTGTTTAGTTCTTTCATTTTTTTTCCATTTAATTATTATATCACTCTTCAAAGTAGTTAACCTATATTTCTGAGGGAATAATATTTGAAATGATTGCATCATTAAAACTTTGTAAGATTTTTACTTTTTGTTACATATTCTGTTTTGAATATATACAGTTTTGCTAATGTTGAATTTTATTTTGAAAAAAGTCTGAACATTTTATTTCTATATAATTACATGGTATTAACGTTATCATAGGTTTCTATAGTATGTTTCATGATTCGAATCAAAAATTGATCTCTTGTGGACGAAAAAAATATATACAAAGAGCATAATTGCGATAAACCATGTAACATCTTGCCATAGAAACATCTAAACAATATTGAAACAGGGAAAAGATGTCAAGCAATAATTGAGAGATGGAAAATGGTACTATTGTCATATTTTAGTGTTATGTAATTACAGTTTCTATTGAAATATCCACTTCATACAGTGTGGACTTTGAAACTTGTGGTCATCGAATGCATTTACATTTCAAACGTATAAAGTCCCCGAGGTTAACAGTGCCAAATAAAAATTAAATAAAGTAGTTTCAATTGTTTAATGATTGAAGTAATTTAAGAACATTCCGTTTTTATTAATTGCAAAACGATAGGTTGTATCGAAGTATGCGACCAGTACATTGTCATTTTTGACTCACTAGTATACTTCTAGGTTCAAATGCTTTGTCATCAGTGGTAATGTCAGAATGTCCACTATAATAACCAACGTTATCACTGTAAGTTTTAATTTCTAAAAATGTACTTTTTTGTCTTTAGAATACTCATCTACCACAAAGATATTCCCTTTCAATGTCGTTGCAAACGTCTAGAATTACTGTTTGTCATTGACCTACTGTTTCTCACCATATTAAGAATAATACCCTGAACATTATTAATTCTGCGAACAGTAATGTCACCTCATCAAATGTCATGACATTGCTTCAGGCCAATGAATCTATCAAATACTGACATTTTATTGTCTCTACAGTATTATCATTTATAAAACTTAGGGTTAGTCTCACACCCTGATAGTGAGATTTCCAGACCGAACGGTCTGACTTTAAGATTGATATTGTAATGGTATTGTCATCACATAATTAAATATGTTGTATTTTGTCCCTTGTACCGGCCTCTTTTGACAGTGACTCATAAGGTGCAATAGCAATCGGATGTATTACACCTCAAATTTAAAACACGAATATGCACATTTATTTGTCTGGTAAAGCGATGCTAGTATTCGCGCAACATATTTGGAGCGTTGAAATCGTGGTTTTTTAAGTTAGAAATGACCAATTCATGTAGACCTGATTTTTTTCATTGGAACGAAACTATTTCAAAGTAACGATAATTTATCTTTGAATTCAAAATAAATAAAATTGAAGAAGAATTGATCTCTCGATAGATTGTTTTACGAGCAATTTTATATGGCGTTCACCATATTAATTTCGAATAGAGAACACAATCTCTATTAGTCAAATTGAACAAACCTATATTTGCGCTAGTCTGACATAACAAGAGGTTTTTTCTATCACGTTCATGATATAAAATATGAGTGTTTTAATCATTTCATCACTTCTTGGTTTAAGTTGTATATACTTCCGGTCTCCTTGTGCTCTATGGTGGGCCAAGAGCCCTGTTTCAATGAATGAAAGGGTAATGAAACAAAGCATGCAATTTTCAACCTTAGTCAAACCGTAAACAGGGGCATATATTGTCTTGCTAGTACATTTCTCCTATCGCACTATAGTCATATGAAATGATTTAATTTTTGAAGATTCAGATATTAAACATACAGATTTAGCAAAGTATAAAACTGTACAATATATTACATAATATAGACTTTTAATTTTCAGTTTACTATTGATTTTAAAATTGAGTTATTGAAATCTTGAGCTTTAAACGAAGAATATATGTTTTATATAATCGAACATATACAATGTACAATATAAATAAACATGTACAATATGAAGAATTTATTTTATCTGATCGAACATAGTCAAATTCTGAGATTAGAGTAGATGTCCATTCGATCCTTTTGTTCGGGAAAATCATTCTCGACCATATCTGAACCGGACTTTGATACACACTCAATGTAAAAATGTTCGACTGGTCGATCTGTACATAAAAAATCGTAATTCTCCTGTGTATGGAGAATCGGAGATATTTCTCTGCTGTTGGTATTATTATCGTCTATCGTTGTCAGAGTATGAGCTTCACTGGACGAAATATTCGATAATTCTGATAGTAACGGGTTACGTACTTGACAGTCTAGGTTGTCCTGACTTCGTTGAACTGATTCAATTACATGCATTTCGTTATCACAATCCTGTAATTGACAATCTTCCACAGTTCTCGACGTAAAACCTATTAGCCTATTGTTATCGATCCTGTAATCTGAATGGTTATCTTTATGGATTCTGTCAAGAGATTCAGCATCAATACAGTGAGTTGGAAATGAATTGATTGCGTCATCAGTTAATTCAAAATTTTCTGAGCGCAAGGTTAATTCACTTAAAGTGTACTTTGTGACTTTTTGTAAATCTCCTTCGCGATGGCCTGCATCGTGCTCAAAATTTCCATTGTCATGTTCGTTAGCTGCTACATAAAGACACATTAAGCCATTCCCTCCCTCATGATGATCGAAAGTTCTTTCCTT
This sequence comes from Perna viridis, assembly GCA_037379345.1. NCBI lineage: Eukaryota > Metazoa > Mollusca > Bivalvia > Mytilida > Mytilidae > Perna > Perna viridis. The sequence continues at coordinate 35,002,735 of CM074514.1, read as the reverse complement.
TATCGACTCACTGTTTTGTCTGTTACCAACATAGCCTATTTCATCATACTCATTTATATCGTTGTTTGATATGTGTGTGCTGATATTATTCTTATTTTTATCTTTCATCAGTTTCATACACACTGTTGACGTGGACACTATAAGTATGATATTAAACACCACACTTATAATTAGGAATTGAGTCGTTTGCAGAGTTGTCGATTTGTCTTGATCTTAACAAAGACAAATAGAAATATTAGTCAAGACAATTACAAAAAATATCTTCAATTTACATGCCCGATATATTTTATTGTTTAAATAACCTGTAACCAATGCTACATGTGGCATATTTGGAATTTTTAAACTACTATGTAGCGCGTGATCAAACGAATTGAAATTCATATTACTTAAGCTACGATTTACGTCATTTTCATTAAAATACATGTTCGAATTCTCCTTATGTTATTTAAGTACGTACTTAAAAATTTGTACTTGTACAATTTGTGTTTACAATTTAACACAATCGACAAACAGGACATGATTGGAAATAAATGTATTGAAATCTAGATGAAACCCCTCACAACACTACAGAAAGAAAGCGAAATGACGAGGCACACTTAGGGGTGTTTTTGACCCCTAATAGACTAAAATTACAAACAAGATAATTAATTGTTACCGATCAATAGTTTTGTAAGGGACATAATGTAGTTAGGCAATGATACGTTTTTTTTTTAATAATTTAAATTAGTTTTTGTTGAGTAATGTCAAGTCAAATATATCTTTTATGGGGTCAAAAATGTCTAAAATTTGGTACGAAATTGATCATGCTCACCAAGTTCAGGAATTCTTATTAAATGTACAAACATGACTCAGAATATCAAGATATTATATGATTATACATTAACGCAGACACTTGTTTATTACCTGGAACAGGTAAAAAACCGGCTATTTTGACAAGTGATTGTAACTAAATTTGCTGTGTCTCAACCAACAATTGTCATGACAAAAGGGTGTCAAATTCACTCATAAATGTGCCTTAACCTTTACTACCTGTAGAATAAATTTGAATTCGAATGCTACTTGTGCCTTGTCGATTCTGCACGAACAGTGTCACATTTGCGTTTCCATCAACTTGTAAGTACAAAACAATCTTGTATCCCTGTACCCCTACTGTAAACGTCACATCACTGTTTTCATTTGTCTCTGTTGCTTCATAAAATTTGAATGGTTTGATCATCGAGGTAGAAACATGTATATTGTGTATTTTAGTAGTTGGCATAATGCCGTTGGACATTTTGTCCTTTTCTATCCATACTCTTCTTATGTTGGGTTTACTGTACACAAATATTGAGATGGTATTGTTTGTCTTTGGTATTATGGAGGCGATGTATGGAATGTCGGAAACAAATACAGGAATACCTATATATACAAAATTTTATTTCATTATATAACCCTCGTATAGACAATATCAGTAAATTAACTTGACAATTGCCGTACAACATTTCTTTGTATTGTAATAATAAAACGGAAACATATCAGTGAACATTGAAAATAAACCGTTTCCTCTATTCCAAAAAAAGGTAGCGAACATTTTTTTCTTAAAATGGATCGATGGTAAACAAAATCCTTTATGATTAAGAAAGTACATTAAATCCGAAAAAGAAATGTAAATATTATTCCATATGCACTTTGAAAAGATAATTGTATTCAACTTAATGTGTCATGTGATCCACATTATATGATAGATGGGGGAAAAAGATTAATCGGTACTAACCGGAAAACACATATGTTGTCACAGTTTCGTTCAATGACACCATGCCCCTTGTGTCTTTAATGAGGCATCTATATTGTCCATTGTTATAATAGGGAACAGATAAAAAGGGTAAACTGACAGCGCACCGAGCAAGGGCTTTAATTTGTCGGATGATATTTCCTCCATAACTATGTTGTAATTGTAAGTAGAAATTTGTTCCTGATGTGTTTATCTTGCATGTAATTGATTTCTTATCAACTATCAGCATTGCGTCTGAAGACAAAAATTGACAAAAAGGTGTGTTTTTCATATAAAATATGAATGTTGAAAGTATATAGATACAACTGCAACAAATCACAAATAAAGAATAACAAGTCATATTCATGTTGAATTTTTTCTATATAGCCAAACATTCATAAGCAATTACATTTTAATAAAGAGTAAGGGTGTTTTGCTATAGCGAAATGGTAAACAGTGAAAGCATTTTTTTTGCATTCTCTGTGTTTATTTTTTTATAAAATGGCATTGAATTCCTTTTTGACTGTTATTACCACATTATCTGGCCAGGAAGAAACAATCTACTGTTCAACTTTTAATTACCCCTTATTGTGGTTTATTTATGTGCATTAACAAAACTTAGACCATAGGTAATTTGAAGGTATCAATCCCTACAAATTTTGGCAAACCCTGGCCATTTCTAAAGAAATTTCTTTTTCTGTTGTTAGAATTGCACTGATAAGGAGTTGCTATTTACTATTCATCTTTATTTATTTATTTTCTTAAACTTGTGTAAGGACGAAAACTTACCATAAAGTCTAAGAACAACTGCATCATTAAATGCTCCAAAATAGTCATCCCAGAAAACATAGCAGCCCTCGTGTTCTCTTGATACATCCTCAATAGTGAAACATGGCTGTTTAGTTATGCATACAGCTGGGTTTTTGATCTCCTTGTACTCAAAGCTGGAGTTTCTATGTTTAAAAAAATAATAATTTGTCCAGTCGTTGTAATGAATAACTGCCGTTGCAGAAGGTCTAGCAAATACTGTGTTGTACAATAGTTCGTTATCCGTCGATTTCCTTCCACCAAAGACTGAAATTAAACTTTTAATTGAAAAAAAGGGCAATTACACATTTATAAAACTGATTAACTATGGATAACGGTTCAATTGGAGGACGCTTACCCTACCGGTGCACCTGGTCCGAATTTCTCATTTGCTTATGTTACTTTTTATGTATGATTTTGGTTACTTTGTGTTCCTTGTTGTGTGTGTCTGTTTTCCATGTCTGGTCTTTGTCCCTGGATTACATTCTTTTGATTACCGCTATAACCTTGGTTTTTTGGATTACTCTTTCAAAAGAATAGTCCAAGAGGTAAGTACCTACAGTGAAAGGCAACACCAAATCACAAAACCGTTTAGTTGTAAAACGACTGATATGTTCCTTTTTGCGATAGAAATAATTGCTTAAACTAGAATTCAAAGCACGTTAATTATCTTGTTTAAGGTATTATTCTATTGTGAATGTTGGTTTGATTTGATATAACATCCTGAAAGTAACATAAGCGACTCACTTATTTCAAAGAAAACGATTATGATCAAATAAATTACTAAAAAACAAGATGGAAACAAAGGGCAATCGGACGAAAAATGTATGTCGGTTACATTAAGATTGATTGATTGATTGTTTGGGTTAACGCCCGGTCAGCAATAGTTTAGCTATATTCAGGCAATGAACATATAATGGACAATAAAATGAACATGAAATAATGATGATGAAATAAAAAGGGATGGGACACAAGGATAATAGGGTCGACAGATTTTGATTGCCACAAAATAAAAGGGAGGGATGGGTACATAGAGAAAAAAGTGACAGGGTGAAAGCCCATACCACAATAACTTTAATTTTGATCGGAAAACTAGCAACAAGAATTCGGCATAAACCCGACATTAAATCATGTGCCCATATGGTGAGCAAATAAATAAAAGACCTCCATTTTGCTTGGTGATGGTTAATTTATAAACACATTGCAAATAGACCGTACATAGACAAATATGCAAAATACGATAACCATATGATGCTTGATGCATAAAATAATCACATGTTCTTCATATGTGTCTCTGGTGCAGCAAGTTTGAGTAAAAAGAGAGTGAGTAAAAGATAGTAAGGATATCAAGAATTGAGAACTTTAATTGAGAACATGAGTAAATCAGTTGTTGAAGTAGTGTTATATTATAATAATTGCATTAATTTTGTACAGTTCATGAGGAATACTTTACTTACTCTTCACCAAAGCAGTGCTGAAAAATTTCTTGTCCTTACATTGAACTACATACATTCCTCCATCGTGGTGTGTAACATTTAGTATTTTCAGAATGACTTCTTTCCTTATTTGATCGACACTTATTTCATATTTGCCATTGTTTTGTGTTTTTCTGATAGTAAACGAAACAACACCAATATTGCCATGGTTTGAAATATCCCTTCCTCTTCCAAATGTTGCCAAAATAATATTAGCACAGGTCGGAATAGCAGAAAACGTCAAAATAGCATTTTCTCCATGATGAACAGACAAAGTTTGATCTGCACAAATATCACTTGTTGCTTAAAAGAAAAATGCACTTGAACAATTTATGTTCGTTGGAATAAACCCTCATTTAAATCTGTCTACGATATGTACATGTGTGTGTGTGTGTGTGTGTGTGTGTGTGTTTGTGTGTGTGAGCAATTTATTTTTTGCCTTGTTTTATGTTGTACTAATGAAGGTTTCATTTAAGGTCATTGCGTTAATACGGGAAGTGTATTTACGTAGTTTATAAGATCAGTCAAAAAATGGACTCGTTATTAACAATGTATTTGTTATGTTTTTGCAACATATTGTTAATTAGATGGTGAAAAATATCAATCGCCTTATTTTTGCCACAATTCATTTTGTTTGTGTAAGCTCAAGTAAATCCGTTTAAACTAAAATATTTAATGGCATGATATAAATACATACCCATTGAAAAACATGCCGGGAGAAATAATACCAGTAGACCCATATGCTTTAGTACCTGTTCATTAAAATGAAAAAAATATAATTTCAAAGTAGGTGTCAATACATTAAAAGTAAAAACAATCATCAAAAGAGTACCATACAGACATTTTAAAACATATTTCTTGCTTTTCACAAAGTTAAGTTAACACGTTAACATTAATGCTTATTCTATCTGTCCAAAAGACAACCAGAATTTATAATGTGTAAATAACTTACTTTCATAATCACTCCTGGTATTGAGTGATTGTTTCAGAATACACCGTAGTTCAAATCTCATACAAATACATAAACGACGGTTTCTTGCAGATATACTAAAATGTATTAATTTTCCACTTGCGAACACCAGGAAATTTTACAGTTCAAGTATTATAATTACTATTGTTGATAAAGAATTAATTCCGTTGTTCAGGGGAATGATATTAAGTGTGTTCAAAAACAGTTAGAAGAGCAAGAACAATACAAACAACAGGTAAATCACACACACACACACACACACACACACACACACACACACACACACACACACACAGCTTACGGCACTGAAGATCAAATGACCGCTTACATGGCGATGAAGATCAAATGACCGCTTACATGGCGATATTTAAGTAACAGTCAAACAGTGCCCATGGTAAAGTAATTCACAGTGTAGAAAAACCAATGCATCACATCATGTTAATTTTGTATACATATGCTATATTTATACGTAACAATAATTATTTCCTAATTAAGATCTGTACTTTTGAGAAAAATTCACTTTCACTTCCTGCTAAAATCAGCCATATCAAACCAAATCAAAAACGATATAACTTTTGCAAAGTGTTAATTTCAAGTACATTCTGTATGAATTTTATCTCAAAAGCGCAACCCCAAATACAATACTAAGACTGGTTATATTATCTATCATGGTTTCTGAACAAGAAATAAAACTGAGTTCGGTGGGTTTTTGACATGCACGTATCACCTCCTGTCGGCTGCATGCAAACCTCGTGGTCGTAAATTTCCTTCGTGAATAATTGAGTTTTATTAAATGTGTTAGTATGATTATATATGAAAACAAAATGATTGAAACTAAAAAAAAGTACAAAGTAGGAGTCTCATAGTGATGAATATCGCACAAAAAAACATGCAGCAATTTACCATTTATAAATGAGATTCCAGAAAACTTTATTGATAAAACATAATAATTGTTGATATAGTTTTGTCCATACATTGTTTCTATTGACGTCTCAATTTGAATAAGTTAAGAACAAAACTCCCAGTGGGTTTCAAATTGTTCTCAACTTTCATATATTGTCTTGTCGCAGGTGTAGTTACTTTTTCTACTTAAAGTCACAAAAGGTTCAAAACGCAATCAAGTGTAATCAAGGGAACCAAGGGTATAATGGTAAACAGAAGAATATAATCCATGGACAAAGACCAGACATAGAAAACAGACATACACAACACATAATATATAGTAACTAAAACCATACATACAAAGTAACAAAGCAAATGAGCAACTCGGACTCCACTAAAACTGTAAGCATAGTCCAGATGCACCGGTAGAGTAAGCGTTCTCTGCTTTTCTAGAAACAACCGCCGAGTTGCTTATAAAAGGTCCGTGGTAGACAAACGAGGGAAGAAAAACCATGACCCTTGAATTTAATCAGTTTTCATGGGGCACATGGATACACCATAACGATCCACGTGTTCACAATGACGACCATAATACTTCTGTAGTGATGTCGCCAATTTTGCAGCAACATTATCCTGTTACAAAAATCCATTTTTAGAGTTGTAGCGCGATACAAAAAGTCTGCGTAGTTTCGGCAAGCTCTGGCATAACGCATGAGTTGTGATATAAACACTCCATACGCAGGTGCTGAAAGGATGTTGCCACAGATGAAAGGAAAGGTGACAATTCTGAATGAAAAGTCATCACGTTTGTCGTAAAGTTTGGTCAATAGTTTTCCTTTACCATCGATTTCGAAGCGTAGGTCAAGATATGAGGCTGAAATGATTGGATACGAAATACACTATCCCTGACAATGCTTTTTTTATAATAACCAGGATAGAAAGCACAAGACTTAAAATTGCAGTAAATTTACTGGTCACATCTACTTGTAAGGATGTCGAACAAAAAACACAAACATGTGGTTCCGAGGACAACAACTCATTTATAAAATAGTTTAATAACAAGATGAATCGTGTTGGTAACCTTCACACTTTAAGATCATTTTGCAAGTTGAAATTTTTACCAACTTTATATAATACACTCTTCATTATCGACAATGGGAAATAGCTTAGTGGACCACCAAATGTCATGAATGCAATGTAAACTTTGATGAATTAAAAAACAAATAAACTCAAAACATAAGATAAAGATATCTTTATTTAACTGACATGATGTATAAGTTATTACTAAAAAATCCTGAAAAAAGTTTAAGTTTAAATTTAAAGTGAAATGACATCAGTACATATTTTGTATTTACATGCATATAGAGCTTTCACTCTTATATAACATGAGAGTACAATGTTTACCCTCGGGTACTTACCTCATTATTGTCATAAAGATTTTTTTATAAAGAGTTATCACAATAATCATGATTTGAGCAGAAACTAAAATAATGTTTTCTAAGAATTAAAACCAACGTTGAAAACACAATCACATAGCAACTTACATTCAATAATAAAGAAATAACACGTTCGAAGAGAACATGGCAAATGAGTAACTTGAAGTCCACCACAATTTGGGGAATAAACCAATTGTACCAGTAGAGTACGCGTCTTCTGGTGGTTTTAAACACCCATCGAATTGGTCACTAAAAGTCAAGTTTGGTTTCTGTGGTGGTTGTGATGATGACATTGTGTTTGGAAATATTTATTATTCTTCTTCAGGCAAAGAACAAAGAAGGGATGTACGATTAACCTGACAATACATACGTGAGGGTTTAACTATATCAAGATTTGAATCATTATTACAGACAATAATCGTCTTCATTTTTAATGAATACATGTACAAAATTTGAGTAAATCAGTTTAGTATCAATACCTTTAAGAAAAAAAAAAATTTCTTGTTTTGAATGTCATATGGTTCCGTAAATCAAATGCAGTATATGTGGGGAGATTTTTTATTGTCGCAATAAAACGTACGTTGAGGTTTTATAAAGAAAAGAACGGTGCAATAAATATAAATGTTTCAAAAATATTTCAGTTGTCACAAATTCATGCAATTTGAAATATAATGAAATGTGTTTATTGTAATTGGCTTGGCAATCCCACAATCAATGCTGGTAATAACATGCATGTCCTCATGGCATAAGAGACCATTAAGTTAACCATTTAATTAGACGAATGTTGATGACGTTACCTTACGTAGATCTATAACATAATTCAATACAAATTAAATCGGACTTGATGCCTCTCAGACAACTATAATGGGTAGAAATGAATTACAATATAAATCATTTGTCAATTATATGATTTTCTTGTCACTGTGTTACTAAGTAGTCTATAAATTAAGATTAAACCGTAGATACAAAATTAGAATGGAAATGTCGGTTAATATTACGCAAACATAAAGAGGTGTCGATACTACACTATACATTTTGTCATACTTAAGGGACAACAAATTCTTAAAAGTATTTCCCAGAATAGCATGAATAGTGAATATACTTAACAACGTAAATTCTTATGCAGCTTAATGTGTTAATGGAAGTTCTTTAAAAAAAAATTACTTGAAACTACCATTTCGAATATTGAAGTATTAACAAATAAGTTCAAAAGAGTAATTAAGGATACCAATGTTATAGCGGTAATCAAAAGAATGTAATCCAGGGACAAAGACCAGACATGGCAGACAGACACACACAACAACGAACATAAAAAAATCATACATACAAAGTAACAGAAGCAAATGAGCAACTCGGACCAGATGCACCGATAGGGTAAGCGCCCTCTGCTTTTGTAGAAACACCCGCAGAGTTGCTCATAAAAAGTCAACTCCGGGGTAGACAAACGAGGAAAGGAAAACTATGACACGTTGAATAAATCAGTTTTCATGGTGCAGATGGTTACACTTCTGTAGTGATGACTTCAATCTTGAAGCAGCATAACATGTTAGAGTTCTAGCGCGATACAAAAAGTCTGCGTAGTTTCGGCAAGCTCTGGCATAACGTTTTAGTTGTGATATGAACACTCCATACGCAGGTGCTGAAGAGACGTTGCCACAGATGAAAGGAAAGTTGACAATTCTGAATGAAAGTCATCACGATTGTCAGAAAGTTTGGTTAATAGTTTTCCTTTACCATCGATTTCTAAGTGTAGGTCAAGATATGAGGCTGACTTCACAGTGTCTGTTGTTTCCTTCATCACAAGTTATTCGGAGTAGATGAGTTGTATAAAGTCCCCGAAATTAGGATTGTTTAAAGCTAATACGTCATCTATACAGCGGAAACTGAGATTAATGGATCTAGCCAAACGATATTCTTTCTGTCGGATCAGATCAGCTATAAAGTCAGCCTCATAAGAGTGAAGGGATAGGTCATCAAGTATAGGAGCACAATTTGTTCCCATTGGAATGCCGACCGTTTTTTTGAAAAACACGTCAATCACACTGGAAACATATGTTGTCGATTAAAAATTCCAGCAAACATCTTCCTCTGTCCACGGCAGCTTGTTAAAGACGACTAAGAGCGCTCAGAACCCTGGCCGAAGTTTTGGACGATCTGCCCATAGAACAACTGTATATTTTTTTTTAAATTTTAGTCAACATCAAGAAACTTATTTATGCATTTAATAAAGTACTCTTCAAGCCGTTATGTTATCGTATTTTGTATGGATTCAAGTAACCAAATTTGAAATTTAATTAATACTCCATGATTATCTAGCAGGATTAGATTCAATTTTTTTTCAGATATAGATACTATTAAAGTGTTTAACTGTTATTGTTATATCTACTGCCCCCCCCCACCGGTTTCGCTATGTATGAACAATGGCTTTTACTTGTCAACGCCGTGTTGAACTCATGCTTAAACGACAGTTTCCCATTAAACATAATTAGTTGTTTTATTTCAATTAATTCATGTTTGAGGGCAAATAGTAATTGAATGTAATGTCATTCGATCCTGTGTTACTCTAAACAACAATGGAAGTAAATAAAAAAAAACATAATAATATTCTGCGGGTCGACATCATATATTACAATTCATACCCAGTCAAAGACTTCTTTTAAGCAATGGAAATCCGCAAGGACTACTAATATTTCTGCAGAATACCAGGAATACTTTAATTGCATATTCAGAAACTCTTTTGTAAAATTCATGAAACATTTGATATAAATTATCGCTTAATAGTTTGCACGCAACTATTTTACATGTAAAGAAAAAAGATGGCTTAATTGAAAACGAGGTTTTGATTTTTTAAAAGGAAATAACATATCTTTGTTAGAATCAGTCAGGATGGACTAAACAGGTTTAATTGACGCCATTTTGTCTCAATTTTTTTTTCAGTTAAAGTAATAGTATTTAATTGGGGATAATCACGAAACAAAGCAAAGAGGCATGTTCATTACTATTTTTATGCATTTTGTCAAGTATACATCATATCAATATTCTTAGACAGAGGAACATACTCCCAACTGGTATCCCCTCCTGTATTAAACTTGGATAGTTCAATTTCATGCGTATCTTCCAGTATCCAGAAACATGTTTGTTATACTGATTAAACGCCCCACATAATCGTGGAATATTTCAGGGACATTTACGATATTTTCTTCATTTGTCTTCTTGGAACAAGTGGCACACTTTGTTCTTATCTGTCAGTGGTTAATACATTTGTTCCAAACTGCACTCTTTCCCGTATGTATATATAGGTTTATTTATAAATCATGTTACAGTATATTGTTATTTTAGGGCCAACTGTTTTCACAAACAAACACATTTTTTTTCTAATTCTAAAGTGCTATCTATTATTTTATTACATTACTAAAATTCATACAAAAATGCCAAGTATAGTCCAATCCTGGAAATAACTGTGTACTTACAAAGTACTTTGGTGCCAATAAAGAACGGTTGTGCACTTGGGTATTTTTAACAGTTACAAATGTAGCTTAAATTTATTACCATGACTCGTTTGAAATGATCTGAGCCATTACTGTTTTTGGAAACGCCAATATCATATTTAAGCTGTTCATCACTCTCACCAAATAGGCTTAGGATTGATACAAGTTGCGAAGGATGATAATTAGTCAAGCTATACTATAAAATACTTTCTACTGTGCCCCAAGTATAAAAACATTCATATTATATTCATGACTCAACCTCTTGATGCATATATAAGTAAGTAACCGACATTTCTATTCTGATGTTGCACCTTCGGTGAAATCTAAAGTAACAGACTAATTAACTTCAAAACACAGTCACAAGAAAATAAGTTCATTGCCAAATGATTTATAGAGTAACTATTTTCTCCACATGGTAGTGGTCTGGGAATATTCAAGATAAAATAATGTTATAGATCTACAAAAGGTAACGCAATCAGCATTTGTCAATTTTAATCAATGATCATTTAAGCCATAATTACATTTCCTTTATAGCTAGCATTCCTTTTCGGGCCATGACAATTTTGAGCTTATATTAGGATAATTCCAACGTATATTAGGAAGAGGAAGTTTTAAAAAGAGTAATAAAAAGGGTTTACACAATGAAATTTGGCATGAATGTGTTTCTTCGGGAGCGTTTCAAATTTCACAAGTCTCATATATATAATCTGGAAATATGATTTGTAGAAAAAACGTGTTAATCTTTCCCAGAAGAAAGTGACTAGGATCATACTTTGAGGGCACAAACGGAGCTCCGTCCACCACAGCCATAAAATAATATTAGATTCAAAAGTGTATATTCCCGGATAAGCTTTATAATCAACCTCTCCAAAGTTTCGTAATTCACGAAGAAGGAAATTAAAGTCAACCAACCGCAGTATTAAAGTTATATATAAATTTAATTATTTGAAGGAGAACTGAATAAAAATATACTTCATTTTGTTGTTAAATTGAAATATGAAGATTGCATTCAAGTCTTTTTTAATTATCAAATAAAGCGCATGGGGGATAATCTATTTCGGAAAACATCTTATCTTACACGTAAGCAACAACAATTTTCGTTCATTCTGACACAACATGAACGTTACTTATGTTATTCTCCAATGTAAAATATAGGTGTCTAAATCTAAGATTTTCTATATGATAAATATTGTTAATTGATATCAATAACAAGACTGAATATACAGGTACATGTGAAATAACATAAACATTCATGTTAAAAGTATTTGAAAGATTTGTATCTGTAAACGAAATCTGTATGATATCAGGTTCTACGAGTATAGGAATATTTATTGTTCTCGTTCGTATAACATATTGTTTTACTTTATTCTGATATTATAGTCGTATAAATGTATAAATACATTTTGCCAGTATCTACAACTAGTTATATGAAAGATTCCACTCTTATGCAAACAAACATATATCAGTGCAATGTGTGCCATGAAATTGACCCAAATTACTAATTGGACGCATTGTATTTTAGACATAAAATACATCATTTTTAATACGAAAACTGTCCCATAAATGATTCTTGGAGGAACGAGTATAGACTTGTGTATTAATGGTAAAATCAATGGTTAATTATGTGCCTAATGATATATTGGTAATTTCAGCCAACAATGTTATAACTACATCTACTATTTCCAGAAAACAATTTATCCCTTGTTTTTCATTCGCAGTTCTATACCATTATTTGTCTCATATGCCATTAATTGGTACTATTTGTGTGTGAATAAGTAACTGGAAATAAATACCTTAAGCACCAAAAATAATTCAATTATGTTTTTTTTATAATGCAATACCACTAAATACATAAATTAATAACATCCATATATCATGACAATATCGGAATAACGCATTGAAAATAAAAGTAAGTAACAAATACTAACATAGATTACGACTCCAAAACAATAATAAAATTGATCAAAAAACTATGAACAGTTTCACCAGGTAATATCCTTTTTCTTAAAAAAAAAACATATATATGAAACATCAAAGTCACTGAAAGAGTAATCAAGGGAACCAAGGTGATACCGGTAATCAAAAGAATGTAATCCAGGGAAAAAAGACCAGACATGGAAAACAGACATACACAACAAAGAACATAAAGTAACTAAAGTCATACATACAAAGTAACAAAAGCAAATGAGCAAATGAAAACATTGAAAAATAAAACAAAGAAAGACGTCAGTCAAACATTAATATTGGGATAAGTGGTCATTCATTTTGTTTTATTTCCTTTGTTTTGAAATAAAGGTTTAAACATGTTCTAATCGCTCAATTTACTCAGATAATTTTTGTTGTATTGTTAAAAGGATTTTTTTTCACATATAAAACTAATGTAGTGTAGTTCAAAAAAATGTTAGCCACACTTTGATATTTGCCATGTTCGCAAAAACAAACACGAAAATGCAACTGTCATGAATGGTGTATTCTAAGGATGTACTACAAATATACATTTTGAGGAACGATCGCGAATGTAAGATTGCTTGATATTTCATTGATTGCTTAAAAAAAACAATGCAGCACGATTTAAAAATCAAATTTGTGAAATTCTAAAACAACAGTTGAATAATAAAATGAAATCACAAATAAATAGAGTAATTCGTAGGAATAAATTATGTCTATCAATCTGACAAAATGATATTTTGAAAAAAAAGAAGTGCTTGTTATAAATATATATTACCATTCATGCCCATTCACTTTATCGTGAGTATTGTTACCAGTATAAGTACAGTAAATTAAGCCTGCACTTTAAGATCAGCTTCTTCAACGAACCAAAATTAAGGAAAACAATAAATTTCTGAACATGTAAATGTAAATGTAAAAGTATTGAATGTAAAAAGATGCTTGAAAAATATGATAAAATGATATACGTTTCTTATCAGCAGACAGCATTTGAAATAGTCAATTTAATTAAGTATATTCGAACAAATGTTATGGGAAGTAAAATTGTCAAAATAATTTTGCTCATTCAGCGTCGTATGGAATGTCGTGTGGTGTACATTTAACCAGGATATATTCAGTATTCATTTGCAGTATAATTAGTGAAAAAGAAAATGCAAATATTCGTTGACTGGGAATGCATATGGCAATTAAATGAGGGCAAAGGACAAAAGAACTAGTCCTATATTTGTCTAATCGGAATATTGAAAATGAGTCTGTGAGAAACACATGTAGATACATAACTATTAAATAACGGAATGAAATAGGTTATGCCAAATTCGTACCAAGTTAAAATAAGCCATAAGTGAAATGAATCTTGATGCAGATTAAATCGAAAGTTTTATTTATCGTACTTCAGAAGTTGAGTAATAGGTTTAATGGCAAGTTTTTAATTGAACCAAACACGTAATTTTCTTTTACTTTCTATTTGTTGCTGAGGCTTATACTATGACATGCACCAAATAAATTACCATTTTTGCCTATCTGCTCAACTTCTAGACAATTTTAATAGACCAACGTGCAAACATTTCTGTGTCTTTTAAAATACTCTATATGGAATGCAGTGACCCCACAACTTTCGTGATTGAGATAATGTTTGGTGAGGGTCATAAAAGGAAAATTATTCATCTCTATATGTTAGATTGAATACCATTGATAACACTGTCGAATTAGTGAAAGTCGCTGAAGTTTTCTTTTATCTGAAAACAATGTTAACAAAGAGAATAAAACAAAGACATTCGAAACGAGTTTCATTACCTACGACAACACATATTCTATGTTACTTTAACGATCATAGTGTTTTATTAGATTGATAGAATTATTTTATAAGCAATTCTGTTACAATTATCTTTATCATACATGTAGTTTGGTACCTGCAAATTTACAGAGTTTCAAATTAGAATGTATGACCTAGTTTGTAAAGGCACAATGTGATAAACAAAATTACTGGGATAGAGTTTTCAGGCAAAAGATACCTATTATTCACGACTCGCATAAAATTTCTTTGAAAGCCTTTCTTACGCGAACAAAACTGACTCGTCTATGAATAAAACTTTTTTTTTGGTAGCCAAAAGCATTTTGATAGTACCGCAAGCATTATTGCTGCATTATTGTTAGCTGTCTATCGACATTTTTATCAATATGGTTCGGTAAATATGCACTTAAAGTGCATTAAAATAGTAGGGAAATAAAAGATATCAAAATAATAAATTAAACCAATGAGATTTAACTGTTGATTTCCTGGTATATTTATTGCTTGCATGTTATGTAATAACGGGTTTCTACAGTGTCATCATCGTAAGAATGATATCTTTCCACTTTCCCTTCCCTTTCATATTTCTTTTACATATGTCATGTTGATACAATTGACATCTATTTATCTTAACTATATACATGTATGCTCGTATTTTTGACATCATAAATGTGATACAAGATCAAACCAATATTGAATGTATTTTAAACGATGATTTAAAACATATGATTAAGGATGTTCATTTGACCCCTTGTTATTGTATCTTTCGAAATTTACACCATCTCTGTTTTAAATCACCCCATTATATAAAGGTCAATAACTTTTCATCTACGTGTTTCTTTAAATAGAAATACATATTTTTAAGATAATTATTTCCGACATAAATGAATTTTGGACATTACGTTTTAAAAGGAATATATCACCAAAAACTCCTACATCCCATTAAAAATCCTAAAATGATCTTCCAAAGTTTCCTTTCCTCAACATAAATCAAAGTACGGGGTTGTTTAATGTGTTGATAATATTCATATACCGCACACCAACCAATTTACAGCCAAACACGTGGTCGTAAAGAATTGACACCGGAACGACAACCAGAAGTCTATAAGTTCAGTAATTTAGTCATTTAATTATTATTCTCATAGTACGGAAAATTGACAGTTTGCAATATTATGCATGTGCATATTGTCTATTTTAGGATGTTGGCTTCGCAAAAATATAATTAACAACTGAAGGCGAATTAGGTTTAAGACCTATTTTATCAATGTGTTTATAATTTAATTAAATAATTTTATATGGCCATTGTTATTGTTAAAAATTCATTTTTTTTATCTTGGATAGAAAGTTTTCCTATCAACTGATCAATAAATATGTACTGTAAACCACGCCTCTTTTTATGTGCATTTTCCACTGAATAATTCTGTGTGAAGAAGGTGTGTTGTTGGAATAAATTGAGAAGAATTTATCATAGTTTTTTTCCTAAAATATTAAATAATAAGGAATGTAACTTATACCTGAATTTTTCATCTTGTATAAAAATGGTTCAATTTACGCAGGGTTATTAATTCAGATATAAGATATATTCCTTAAATCAACATACCATGTAATAACATAAATTAACACATAATGTGAACACAATCCCTGCAAAATTGTTACCATGCACGGAATACACTTATTGCAAGTGGTGGGAAATTTATCAAAAAAGTCAAAAGGTGGGCACCTATAGAGTAGATTCATGATCGGAACAGCAATGATTTAACGGGTATGAGAAACACATAATAAAAATACATTTCATCACTCAAATTCGCTGTATCGTTATAATGTATATCGAAACACTACTTCACGGCACTGAAAATATGATCGAACAGCGCACAGATATCAATATCATACAGAAACAGCCAATAAATACAATTAACAAATCCCATTTATATTGACATTTAAATATCTGAACTCCTTCTCAAGGCAGTAAACTCGCAGCACTCGGGTTAAAAGGCATATATAAATAGTAACATAAATCGTATTCAAGAAGTTCAAAAAGTAGTCCACCAAAGACCAAATAAAATATTTATACATATCAAAATAGGAAGTTAAATCAAGCATCAAAAGTTCTACCTGGTACAGAACAGTAAAAGAAGCCTCAGTTTTAGTACTTCCGTTTAGTAGTCCGTGAATTATCTTGTTTTATTTTAAATTGACATTTCTTATGCACCGCTTGAAATCTTAATCGTAAAAACAATCTGAAATGTCGTTTTACCATTTTCAACCGACACCTTCTTAACAACCAAGAGTTTTTGAGCTAATAGATAAAGTATTTTATCTCCATAAGGATAATATTATCCTGAATTTGCTAATTTGCGGGCATAGAGAGTAATCAAGGGAACCAAGGTTATATCGGTAATCAAAAAAATGTAAATCTCTTTCACGGAAAAACACCAAGCCATCAGAATTTATACCTTTGTTAAACTACGAGTTCGAGTCCCGCGGAGGGAACGACAAAAAATTTGCATCGCATATTTGACAGTTCTAACATCGTTGGGAATTTTCAGACCATTCTATAAGTTTACATTATATTCCCTGTATCAATTTGATCCGATGGAGCAGTGAAGCGAATAGAGTCGTCACATTCTGAGACGTTTGTATAATATATATTTTTGTGACATGCATCATTAATTTGATCCTCTATCCTACATAATAACACCTAAATGAACTGTCCCGTACTACTATACATCGTGTACTAAGATACAGCCTGAAAAATTCCCAACGATGTTAGAAATGTCGAATTTGTGAAACAGTTTTGGTCGTTCCCTCCGCGGGACTCGAACACGTATCGCTGTGACACATATAAGTCCAGCGCCGAAGACCACACGGCAAGCTAGGCTATATAGCATTCGCTGACCGAATCATTCCTCCTCGTAGGATTAATTTATGGTTGTAACTTAGTACACGATGTATGGTTGTACGGGATAGTTCATCTAGGTGTTAATTTGATCCTCTATCCTACATAACGACACCTAGATGAAATGTCCCGTACAGCCATAAATCGTGTATTAAGTTATATTTAACTTTTTATACAGTTGTTTTACTGTTCACATTAAACGGACAGCAACATTTATGAAGCTGCAACTCAAAATGTGGATCCTGATTATGTAAATGATCACAAACATTAAAAAATGCAGTACATTAAAGGTTCGATGAGACAAGAATAATTGGTTGGTCATGTCCTGCAATGTTTGTTATGAAATTTAAATAAGGGTCGAATACGTCTGTGTTTCTAATCTGAACTTACAAGGCAGATCAGTTTATCGCAATGGTTCCAGTTCGGCGATATAGCCCTCATTTTAAATAAATAAATAGAAAACCATTGATTTGTGGAGAACATTTGAAACATATTTATAATTTATTTTAATAACTGTTTCGTCTTTTGCATGTGAAATATGAGATGATGTCTTTGTCAAGCATCAGAACACGAGAAATCCACTGTATGTGCCGAATTTCGTTTTTTTCACCTCGCTAAATTCTGTCTGCACAAAACGCATCAACTGTTACCTTTATATCTACATATTCGCAATGTGGCTGTATTTGATAACTTATAATATTCAGTACACCAAAATGAATAAATTATACTCTCTTCTTTGTTGGTGTCACCAAGGGGAAAGGTATATAATATCTGCACCTGTATATAGTTATTCGATGATTTCGATAATTTAATTTTCTTCCAGTTGGAATCAGTTAAAAATAACAGTACTATTGAAAAAGGAACACAAAGTATAATCACCAGCTGTGTTGAACACGGACTACTTGACCAACAACGAACAAATATAAATCAACTAATTGAAAGAGGCATAATTAGCTGCATACATGTAGATGTAGAATTCGTGAAAAATCAAGATTTCATGCCAATAAAAGTATTCTTCCCAATTTTTGGGGAATGGGGCGGTACGACTGTCCCTTGATCCGCGCCTGAATGCATTACCTGACACGTTATATAGTTAGACTCCTTAAACTGCACGGATATGTATATTCAGATTTGATACTCATATTTTTATTTTACAGTTAAGTACTAGTATTCAAAAAGGAGATTAGCAAGCTAAAATGAAGCGCATTTCTGATTAAGTTCCTCGTATGCGGACGCTTAGCATTCAGAAAGATCGAGGTTTGAAAACAAGAATTTTGTTTTGAATAAATTTCGGACAAACATGTTATGTAGGCAGATGTACAATACGAAACCCATATGCATTATACAGAATATCCGTCAAAAATGTAAGAACAAACACAAATTTGTGGAAATCTTTAAATAGTGAGAATTTAAAGTATGTTATTGACAATTAACGCTTAAAACACAAGTAACTTGAAAGTTTACAATACAATTACCAAACTAATAAAATAAAAGCAGCAGTCAAGAGGAATATTTCAACGAAAAGTCCGTATAATAAAATGGCAATATATGGGTAAAAACCGGAAAGCTAGACATCGCTACAATGGTCCTGACTTGGTACATTGTACAGGAATGGCATGGTGAAAGGTGGGTTAACCAGCTTTATAAAACGCGCACAACCTCCCTTTCTATTACGGGTCATTATTGTTGGTCTATCTTGAAATTGGGCAGCAAAAAAATTTCCACAAGTCAGAACGGTAAATCTATTGGTGTAAAATCGGTACAGGAGAAATTAACAATATTTTTTTGAAAATTAAGGGAACTAAATAGAATAAAAATCATGTTAATCCTAGCAACAATTTAACGAGTTAAAAAGTTTTGAATTTTGTGTAGAAGTCAAGTTAAAAATGAAATAAAAGTAATGTACAAGTGAAAACTACAGAAAATTAAGTTGTAGACATTATGAAAATCCATCATATCTGAAGCATTGGATATTACCCTTATAACAATAATGCATGATTTTTAAGTATAAATGGTATATAGACCAATGTATTTTTTTTTTATAATTGACCGGTCGATGACCAAACATAAATTCTGTCGAATGCAACCGTCTTTTAACTTTTAAAACACGCACTGTAAGGCATCAAATAGTGATCTAAGTACATATCAACGCAACGATTGCCTCTCTACCTATATATAATCAGTATCATTCAATGAATTCAGACTTATTGAAATACAAAATATCGAAATAAAATCATTTAGTACTTTTAAGAGTCATGTAAATACGATTCAAGTGTGTTTATTTGCTTTAATTGACTTGCATTTCAATTGGTAATTGTAATAAATAAATAAAATAAAACCTTGTTTTTGGCAATGTCGGATGATACAAAACAATAACATCTAGATAAGTTGATTTTATTTGTTTGTTTATGTGGTTTTATTTGTTTTCAATCGTGTTTTTTTTTGCGTACATGTATAATTTGTTTTCTGTTTCTTTCTAAGGTTTTGTGAAGAACTTTTTATATCATATTTGTATTCAGGGGCAGACTTAAACGCTAAGGGATCTCTGATAAAAATCTTTTAAAACCCGTAAATGATTATAAAAATCTTCATTGGAAATTGACGAAATAGCAAAATGGAGATAAGTTAATTGCATTTTGCAAACATGGGTGTGTATGTGCACATTTCATCACCAGACATTTTTTAATTTAAAAGCCTAATATAGCATAAAAAGGGGTCGAAAAAGACATTCAACAAATTATAATAAAATATGATTTTTGCGGGTGTGGGTTTGTTTTATTTCGTACAAACATAGTTTATTTAACTGTGCATATGGCGACTTATAAAATATAAAATAAAGGAAATTAAAACACACTTTGTTCAAATCGTTAATTTTGTAGAATAAAGCACTTTTTGTTTTATCTTTTTTTTACGTATCATCTAAGAATTAAAATTTGAAAAGAAAGTATTTTCACAAGACTTAATCTCGCAAACAATGATGTTATATGTCAACGCATCATTCCAGATTTCTACTCTGACGACTTCTGTTTTAAATATACGGACATATGTACATATACTTAAGTTTATTTTGAAAGTTTAATTTTTGTTGTGTTTGCGCTAGATGACATTTTATCGTCCTCAGTGTTAATACATGTCATCTTGTGATAGTTAAAATCACTCAATGTATCCGATGAAATGAATCTGTACGCAATGGTTTACAGATTTCTGTCATCTTTCGAAATGATTTCTTTACGTATATTTGAATGGAAGCTGCAGGGCATCAAATGACACATTGTTGTTTCTTTTATCACATCCACTATATTATGGAGTCCTGGACAATTTCAAATCAGATCATCACGACATTTAACTATTGTGATCCATATCCATTAGAAAATGACTGTGAAGTTCTTGGCATTCTTCAGCTAGAGTCATGGCGCATTGATTTTCTTCATGAATTAATTCATCTTGGTTTTTTTTCTGATGAACTGTGTGTAAGATTTTTTTTAAGAATTGAAAAACCACATTAATCTGCATATGGTACGGTTTAAATCATTTTTTGTTTACAGATACACATTGAAATGAACTAAGACTATAATACTATAGTTATATTATACTAATTGCGTAGCGAAATAAATGTACCACAAATTTTTTCCACAATATTTAAAACATTATTTCCAACATTATCATACAGTTGAAATGTAAATAATAATAATTAATGAAATTGTAAATATTTTATTTCGACTCAAACAAATTACAAACGTAATGGTAAAGACGCATGTTCGTTTTTTTTCTAAACGTTAGAGGCACCGATTTACGGATATTTTTTCTCTGATTAATTGTATTACCCTTAAAATTTCAGAAATTACAGTTCATGTCATGCATACACTAGCTTAGAACTTTGATAAAAATGTTCGTAATTGCATCCTTGTGTAACACAGTCTTGATTCCTATTTGGGTATATAATAAACAGTTAATAATAAATAAAGTGTTGCGCAATTGTGACTGATACATCCCAGCACGCTAAATTCAATTCATTTCCTATGTCGCAGTATGTCGTTTCCAAAGATATTTCGACTAAAAAGAACACATCTTGTTTATAACATTCTCCAATGTTAGATTTTCCAATTTTACTTCTGAATCTACATAATTATTACACCGATCCACCCTGGATTTTGATGTTATGGCTTAATTTGACACAGGCTCATAATTTGTCGTGTTAACATTGATACAACCTTTCGTCTTTTTATATAAACCCCATTACTATGTAAATACACGAAAAAAAGACTTCTTACTTTTAGATGAAGATCACCTAAATCTGGCTGGATAAGTCATGTTCGTAATTTATAACAAAGTTTGACATACCAATGCATGTACATGTACCAAATTCGTGAGTCTCGTTGGCATGTAAAATACGAAAACTTGATCAGCCTGTTTCAAACTATCCATCAAACACAAATTGCAAAGTGGATCATATGAATAATTACGTAAAGAAGATGTAAAAAAAAAACTATACACTTTTCCTCAACATAACTCTAGCGGCGGTATTTTAAATTCGTTGTAGCCTTTGAATTCCACCGCTTGGGAGTCCATATAAAAGTACACTCCAGTAATCAAGTCTTGATGTTATCATCGAGCAAACAAGAGTTTTACATGTGTCTTCTGTGATGTAACGACGAATACGGCCAACATTGCGAATCTGATGAAAGCAAGATTTTGATATTGCACTGATCTGTTTTGTCATCGAGAGTGTTTTGTCAAAGTAGACTCCTAAGTTCTTAACACAATCAGTACTACTAACGATGTTTCCCCAAAAACGAAGACTACAGTTCGAAAGGTCTTTGGCTTTATGTTTTGGTACGAAAATAATCAGTTCGGTCTTATCTTCATTCAGCTTTAGCATATTACTACACATCCAGATGCTTATATCTGAAAGGCAAGATTCAAGTCGCTCAGATATGTTGTTCAAGTTATCTAGCGGTTGTACAACTAGATGTACTTGCGTATCATCGACATAGCACTGCTGACACATGTTGTGCCGTCTACATATTTCACCTATCGGCTTTGAGAATATACAATAAAGTTTTGGACCTAAAACAGATCCCTGGGGAACACCATACCTAAGTTCGACCTCATCAGACAGTGTAGCACCGATTGCCATTCGCCGAGTTTCGTCTCTAAGGTACGCATTAAACCAACTAAGAGCTGTTCCACATATTCCAAAAGAATGTTCCAGTCTACGATGGAGAATATTGTGATCGATCACATCGAACGCGGCCGATAGGTCAAGCATGATTAGCACAGCGCAACAATTTCTATCAAAAACCTCGGAAATGTGCATGTTGGTAGTTTTTAAAGACTTCTTACACAAATGACAGACACTTGAGTGTCATTCTCCAAAAGCAAAAACCGAGCTGAAAAATGTTTTAAAAACATACTTAGAATAATATTCATTTTGACGATAAAATTTGTAGGCTTAGTACATTCATTGACATTTTCAAATTACCTTAAAACTTTGCATGTCCTGTGATATTAAAAAAAACAGTCTTTGTAAGGATCACGCAAATTCTGTAAAATGCGATACATGTTATCCTAATAAAAGCCTTCATATTCTTTGATGTTATTAAGTTGCTTGACAGGTCTATATGATGAAATGTATAATCATTCATTCCAATTTGTCTGCTCTAAGAGAAGATAATCCGCATGGAAAATCGAATAGTTTCTATTGTATTTTAATGTTATTTACAGAGTTACATAGTTTGCATTCTACAGTTCATTCTATTTATCTCCTATGAACAAGGGTTATACGAAAAACCGCATGTTACTTTCTGTTTACTATGACATTTTCAACACAACATCAGAAATAAAAATATGTATTTTTCTAAACCATGAATCACAAACTAAACACTTTTTTTGCTCAACAGACCTAATATATTAGGTTTAAATTTAAAAAGTATTCTGACCCCTCACTAAACCCAAATGATATCGTGTTTTAATATCTTATCACAGTCTTATTCAACGAATTTGCTATAAAGACACTATATGATGTTGGATCATATTCAATATAAAATCTTACTAGTTTACATGTATATAACAAGTTAGTATTCATTCATGTTTCAAAATAGGTATACATGAAATAGCATGATGTTACACCATTACATATATTCAGTGCAAGCAGCTATAGTTGAAGATATGTATTGAAAAGACAATGTCGAATTCTATGAAAAATCCTCAGTGTCAAAACTGCAAAACGTCGATTTTGTCTATACTTTTAAATAAAAGCATATCATTGTCTCATATAGATTTTTTTATATTAATGATATAAATCTTTAAACTCTTGTTTATAATAAAACATGAACGTTTTTTTACAATTCAACCTTTAAGACCTGAAATACAGATTTCTAAACAAAAATATAATGTACTAGAACGCTTATACGTTTATTTTTAGTTAAATACAATAGCCTGAAACATAATATTAAAAAAAATAATAAACAACAGTTCAGAATAAAGAACATGCCAGACGAAAAGTTTTAATGATTTCCTGTACAGGTAGTACAAACATTTTATTAGTGATGATGACAGTATTACAGTAACATCTTGTTAACAGACTGAAACATATCAAACAGAGAAAACTTGTCAAATAGGATCTATGTATTATAAGCCATATTAACCTATTTTTACGGTTGAGAGACAGAAATTGCAGACGACCTCGGCGGAGTATTATCAACTTCTTCAATTCAGTAAGTCTGAGATCTTAACCTTGTTATGCAGAAAGAAATAAACAGAATAAAAGATGCAGTCGATCTAAATTCTGAATTTATCCTTCGAGCAGGCGACGCCGACTTTTAAAAATAGAAAAAAAAGTGTAACCTTATGGAAATACCAACTACTCTGATTTTCTGCAATACCATTAATATATGCGTTACAGAATCCATAATCAGGAATAGGAGGAAATATGTCTCCAAAGGTCTCTTACCAAGTTCTTTTTCAGATATCAGTCCTTGATTGAAAAAAACTCAGTTTCTTCTAAAACAATGTGTAATGATTGCTTTTTGTTAATCATTCCTTGTGCTAATCTGACCATATATTAACCGATTATGAACGCAAAGCATGCAAAATCTATTTGATCACCGTCGATATATTTACGCCGTTATGGAAAAGATAGATTTGGCGCGCTGTAAAATCAAGATTTTAACCCCATCATTTTGTTTGAAATACATGTTCCAAGTCAGGATCATTGTAGTATCAGGAACTTCGGTGGTGTAATATCCATTTTGTTAGAGTTAGTTTGGACTTGATGGAGGATCTGATTTGTGTTCGGTATTTTTGTTGTTACTTTTATTTATGTTGATTACACAACTGTGGAACCATTATCTTGGTCTGATATTCATTAACATCGGTTTATTATTCTAAAGTATTTGCGATAATTGAAAGTGCTTTCTATATCTTTTGATGCCACAGATATCCCCATGGGATCTAGACAAAACCTTCTTTCCGGTAAGGTGTCTCAAATAATGTATGAGGTAAACTAATAGAGTAGTAGGAAGGTAGTATAACTATTTGCATCATGATAGGTTTAGAAAATAAACATTTAAAAAGGGAATTGTTGACCAAATACCCCAGCCACTGTTAAAATGAACATAGAAGAATATACTGCTTGACATCTGATGTTTACAGTTATTTAATTATTAATTAATTAGAAAAAATGAATATTTGAATAACAAAGAAGGGTTTAATAAAGCCAGGTAGTAGCAAAATTTATACGATAGCTTATAACATTCGATAGACAATATACATATGGCATGGAACAAAACAAAACAAAACAAAACAAACAAACAAACAAACAAAAAAACAAACAAACAAACAAACAAACAAAAAAAAAAAACAAAAACAAAAAAACAAGCATTCATTTTTTTTCTAGGGGTTAAGTTCATTCGAGTAATGAAAGTAAACAGATAATTCGTTGAATGTAATGACCTACACCACACAATTTGTGTAATAATAATTCTCATACATGTGTTTAAGCTACATATTGAAAAAAAGAGTAATAATAAGAATAATAAAGTCATATGCCCATACATCATTATCAAATTCAATAAATTGCAATGTCATGTTCAGACCAAAACATTACAGTATTACAAAAACATAGCAAAAGCCTATTGATATACAATATTAAGCATCTTCTTCAAAGATGAAATTACAATCTGCTCTAGGGAATTACACAAGGTAAACCCTTGTACCATTTCATTAATGCTACATTAAAAAAAGGGATTTGAATTGTAGCTTGAATTCTATGAAAAATTGTATATTGGTAAAGTTAACCATACCATTCTTGGTTAAACCACATAAATATGTAATGCAGTTTGTCTTTTAAAGCACCTCTTCAATGTTTACGGTTATAATTACAAAGTTGGTTTATGTTCTCCTCTAAAAACATGTCTTAGAGTCAGCTAAGAACATACATTCTGCTTTTTGTTGGATATTGTTTTTTTTTCGTGAAATAAGATCCAAGCACAACAAGACGTGCCAATATTTGAAGGACAAAACACATCTTATGCATAAATTATGTTTAATGTGGTCATCGTTAAATATAAAAAAAGTGACTGTCGAGATTCATGCTGTTGTCCATGAATTATCCCTTAAAAACTCTACATTAATATACTTATATATATCCGGTTTGCGCTGTACTTTTGTATTTTATACCACCAAAAATTCTAGTTTTGAACATGATGCAAAAATTAAAGGATAACGGATTAGAATCGGCAAAAAAAATGTCAAGGCCTGTTGGATTATTGTAGCACAAAGGACTTACACATACATTGGCGAAAAGGATAAAACTCATTTGTACTTACGAAACTGCATGCGCGTGTAAAATGTAGTTAAAAAGTTTAACCTGACTTTGGAGAGATATAAATATTGGTAATAATAAATTATGACACTGTACTGTTAAAGCAACAAACGTTCTCCTCATAATAATTAATATTTCGCATGTGGACTATTGGTTAAACATGTATCGAGAACTGTTTTAGAAAATTTGTCTTCATTTCGTCATTTTGAAATTTATACATTTATGTTGCTTTTTGCTCGTCGCTTTCTTGGACTGCTGTTACAAACATCTATAACCGAGCTTAAGTTTCTTCAACGTTGTCCAAAAATACAGTGGCTTATCATTCACTAGTATACTAAATTATATATAATCAAGAATAATGTTGATTAATAGAATTAATACAGTATCATTCATGTATTTTGTTTTCTTTTGAATTACGTGTTTCATAATTAACGCGTCATTTTCTTTGTATTTTAAGATCATATTGAGAATATGTAGGCTATTTTGAGTAAGCTGTGTAAAAAATAACCTTTGACAGGTGTGCATGTCCTGATCGAATAATAAGGATAAAAAGTCATGCCAAGATAATTAACGCTGATCCCTGTGGACCAGTTACAACAATGTTCCAAGGTTATTGTTTGAAGAGTTTTGATATCAACTGTACAATTGTTTTTTAATGCTGTTTAATGTTTTATGTTCATCACGATTTAATGTTGTTGAAAGTATGTTGATGAAATAAATAATCACGATGATACTTTTATCAAATTAGAAAAAAAACTAGTTCAGCCGCAAATCTGTCGCATGTTCTATAAGTTCACGTTCACAGAGAGCATTTTTGACCAATTGACTTAGTCGTCAATAGACCTTGTAGCATAATAATGATTCAGAGACGTCAAACAATGATATGAGAACTGCTCAATTACGGCATTCATCAGTTTTTTTTCTAATTCAAAATTCACACTCCAACTACCTGTAAATAGAATAACACAACATATTTTCAGCTGAATACACGGGTCAATTACTCATTCATGTAAACATGTACTTCTAGGTACACATAAGTAACATATGTACAATTGATGTATTGCCCTTCTTTTGGTAAATGTTTACCGTCAATATATCCACCAGAGCTCGAGATATAGGAGACTACAGTCTGTTCTGCATCTTTTTTTTAACCATTATCTCGACTTTGACAAAAGTTGTCATCTCAGCACTAAGAAATTTGATAAAAGAGATGACTTTAATTTCAAAATCATAATTTTTTTCTTTTCTGTGCAGCAGTATTCTTTCATCTCCTGCATATGGTGTTTATATTTCACAATTGATTCGCTACGCTAGAGCAAGTACTAACTACTGTGATTTCCTTGAACGCCATCAATATCTGCGTAACAGACTCATAAATTAGGAGTATGAGTAAATGAGTCTTGAAAAGGTCTCTTACCTAATTCCCTTTTAAATATCAGTCATTTATTGAAAAATGCTCAGTTTCTTCTAAAATAATGATAAGTGATTGGGTTTTTTAATTGTTCTTTGTGCAGATTTGACCTCTGATTTGTCGATTAGAACAATAGCATGCAAATTCTTTTAAATACCCACTGGTATAGTCACGCCGTAATGAAAGAGAAGAGGGAGGTTTAGCGTGCTGTAAAGTGGTAAATTAACCTACCATTTCGTTTGAAGTACCTGTACCAAATCAGGACTATTGCGGTACCAGCTGCTCCGGGGGTGTAATATCTATTTTGCCAAATTTATTGTAACGTTTTCGGCGTGTTTGAATACTTATCAAATTAAAAATAAATTAAAATGCCGTTCGTATCTGTTTTCACAGAATCTGAGGTGCAACTTGCTTCCCAGACACTTAGTCTCGGAACATCTAGCTTCCGAGACACCTGGTCTTTGAAACACAATGTTTCAAGCAAGCCCATAGATAGTTAAAAACCACCTGTTCGAGGATAGAGGGTCAAATTAATGATGCATGTCACA
The DNA here is from genome assembly GCA_037379345.1 of Perna viridis. Lineage (NCBI taxonomy): Eukaryota > Metazoa > Mollusca > Bivalvia > Mytilida > Mytilidae > Perna > Perna viridis. The sequence continues at coordinate 34,974,512 of CM074514.1, read as the reverse complement.
ACAAATCAATATTATACAACGTCTCAGAATGTGACGACTCTATTCGCTACACTGCTCCATCGGATCAAATTGATAAGTTACAGCCGTAGATTAATCCTACGAGGAGGAATGACCCGGCCAGCGAAAGCTATATTTTATATAGCCTAGCTGGCCAAGTGGTCTAGGGCGCTGGATTAAGTGCAGGCGGTGTTGCCATAGATGTCACAGCGGTACGAGTTCGAGTTCTGCGGAAGGAATGACCAAAAATTTGCATCGCAAATTTGACAGTTCTAACATCGTTGGGAATTTTTCAGACCTTTCTATACGTTTACATATCTTCCCTGTATCAATTTGATCCGATGGAGCAGTGTAGCGAATAGAGTCGTCACATTCTGAGACGTTGTATAATATTGATTTGTTGTGACAGGCATCATTAATTTGATCCTCTATCCTACATAATAACATCTAAATCAACTGTTCCGTACTACCATGCATCGTGTACTTAGTTACAGCCGTAGATTAATCCTACGAGGAGGAATGACCCGGCCAGCGAAAGCTATATTTTATATAGCCTAGCTGGCCGAGTTGTCTAGGGCGCTGGATTAAGTGCAGGCAGTGTTGCCATAGATGTCACAGCGGTACGAGTTCGAGTCCCGCGGAGGGAACGACCAACAATTTGCATCGCAAATTTGACAGTTCTAACATCGTTGGGAATTTTTCAGACCTTTCTATACGTTTACATATCTTCCCTGTATCAATTTGATCCGATGGAGCAGTGTAGCGAATAGAGTCGTCACATTCTGAGACGTTGTATATATATATTGGTTTTCAGGTGTTGTTTGTCGGTTGTATATGTCTTGTTGTTAATTTGCCAGTGTTTGTGCGTATAATGGAAAATAAAACCATTAAAACAATCCCGTTGTATGGTTGAAACGTACTTTATTTTGTGTATAGGAAATTGGCATGGGAAAAAGAGGTTAGGGTTTTCTAATGGGACGTAGATATTTTAAATTGAATTTTATACCATATCGGTGCACCTGGTCCATATTCCCGGTTTTAGTGTAGTCCGTGTTGCCAATTTACATTTGTTACTTTGTATAATTTTATTTAGTTTCTTAATCCTAATGTTCATTGTTGTGTTTTTATCCGGATTACATTTTTTTAACTTGAATCCTTTGGAAAAAAAAACAGTTGCAAATGTTCGAGTAAACTGGTACTTTTATAATCATTTTTCTTTTCCTAGCGAATCAATTATAGTTAGTCCCATTTACAATCAATGCTTTCAAAAATGTAATTGCTTATTGAAAGCTTAGGTCTCAAGAAGATATATCCCTTGAATTACATAACGTGACTTTATTCCAAAGAACTCTTAAAACCAATACTCAATTAGTATTTTGTTATAAATTTGTGTAATGGTGAGTTATTCAATGACGATGATTTGGTATGTTTCTGGTACAATCCTAATTATTTCATCATTATGCTAAATCGTATTAACCTTATCAAATCATCAGAATAAATCTTCAAAAGTACGCGATACATGACACTGTATAGTAAACCGGATTTAAGATAAGTTTTTTTGTACTTTTCAGTTTGTTTTATTCGTAATTTTATTGATCATGTTTGTTTAAAAAATCAAACCCTACATTCCCTCAAACAACAATCTCAATAGAATATTATCTCACTAATTCATATTTGAGGGCAAATAGCTATTAAACACCTTGCTATTTAATTATTACCATGTGTTAGTCTAAACAATAATAAAAGTAAATGATCCTCGAATAATAATATTGTTTGGGTCAACATAATACATTACAATTTATAACCAGTCAGAGACATCTTTTTTAATTAATGGAAATCTGCAAGGACCACAAATAATCATACAGAAGACAAGGAATAAACTTATTGCATATTCAGTAATTTGTTTTGTAAAATTTATGAAAAATGGAAATGGAATTATTGCGTAATAGATATTATGCAATGACTTTTACTTGTAAAGGAAATATTGATTAAATTGAAAATTTCGTTTTGAATTTTAGAAAAAGAAAAGAACAACATATCTTTGTTTGAATTGATGTCGATGGTCTAGACAGGTTTAATTTACACCATTATTTCACTCTGTCGGTGACATTTTCTTGCAATGTTTACGATAGATTTTTTTCCCATTTTATCTTTATCAAACCCAAAAATGGTACTCTTTGCTTTAATCTGACTGTCAGTGGTCAGTCTATTTGTGCTGAATTGCACTCCTCCCTTGTGTATATATAGGTATATTTATTATAGGATTGAACAGCTATTTTCGGTCGTTCATACATGCATGAACGACCGAAAATAGTTTTAAATCCTTATAACTCTATCCGACAGTCAAAGTTACCCTCTGAGAGCCTCATGTGGTTATATTGATACACTGTGTTTATGTTTACGCTTCAATACACACGCATTCCTTTGCACACGTATGGGAGCGCGAACGAATCTTTACACATAATCGTCTGCACAACGACAGTGAAGGCGGCATGGACGAAGTGATAGTTGGCATTGAAAAATACGAGATGTAAACATTTCAACATGAATATAATTATTAAGGAAATACAACAAGAAAGAAGGAAAACTATAACAAGGTTTTTTTTCAAGGGTTCAGTCAGACTCAGTTATAAGTTTCTTTCTCCGACCTGAAAATTACTCTCTGTAAACAAACTTGACCGGCAAATCATTGTGTATGTAATGAACTATTTTTATGGCTATATTAAGCTTTTCAGTTCGTTGCCACCCTCTTTCGAACTACATGGCCGCCATATTGGTTTCAAGTTGACTAACGTTCATGGATATATGAACGATCTGGCGAAGTTCATGCTTGTATGAACTTTCTGGCAACGACGTTCTCGACCAGTCAAAAACGGCTATAAGCATGAAGAATCTCATGATTAGAATTATATGGATATATCACGATGTTCTACAGCATATATGTTATTTTCCTGATAAACACGTTTCCAACTACTAAAGTGCTATCTATTATGTTATTGTATTACTAAAATTCATAGACAAATGTTAAGTCATGTCCGATCCCAGAAATAATTATGTACATAACAAAAGTGCCTGAAAGGAAGTGTTGTGACCAGGGGTACTTTTTCCGTTACAAATGTAGGTTAAATTCACAGTGATGACTTATTTTGCTTAATCATAATCATGAAAATTTTTGAAATTAACTATTCTATTTTTAGTGCTAGTTACTCTCAGCAAATAAACTTAAGATTGATAAAAGTTGTGAAGGATCATTGTTTGTCAAGCTAGCTATACTGGGAAATATTTTTAAGGATTTGCTATCCTTAAAGTATAACAAAATATATAGTATAATCATGACCCCTTTATGTCTACGTTATTTACCGACATTTCCATTCTGATGTTGTATCTTACCTCAAAACACAATCACGAGAAAATTAATTAATTGAAAAATGCTTTACATTGTATTTATTTTCGCTGCATAGTAGTGGTTCGTGACGTTTCCAGCCAGATTTACATTCTATTAATCATAGATCTGCAAAAGAACATCAACATTTGTCAAATACATGTAACATGTGTAATTCATGCAGTGTTTATTTATGCCAAATGACATGTGCATTTTTGTTTGCAATCACTATCATTGCTTTTTTGATAAATTAAGCTAGTAATAATGAATAAAATTTATTATGTTTTAAATAACTCTCATTTGTGACTACGTGCATGTTTTTGAAGAATTTGTTGCTGTTAATATGTTTTCTATATAAAACCTAAATATATCATTAAACGACAGTAGGAATCTTACAAAATCAACGCTTTGATAAATCATACCGCATATACTGTATTATGTTTTGATATACCATTTGACATGTGGAAGAAAAAAAAAACATTGTTGAACATGAATCACAAATTTTTCTGTTCATTCAAGTTTAGTTCCATATAAACCATGTTTAAGCTCCTGTTAGAATTTGCTTGAGCTATAACACAACGTACCTTGCCATCGAAGTTATACTCATCATTAACTTACATACAATTCAATTTTATATACTGAATGATAATGTAATATTCAATCGTTTCTATATTTTAATGTTCAATATGGCAAACACATTTGGATAAACTCTGTAAAGCTTGTATAAAATTATATTTCCAAAAATATAATTCAGAATTCATCTATACACCATTTTTTTTCTTTACGTCTGATTAAAACATTCTAATCCAAACCACGCAGACACGTCTTATCATTATTTTGCCTTCAGTTACTCGTTTTATTATTTAAAAGACTGTTTTCCTTATCATAATATCAAAACTACGTTTCCCGATACGAATAGGGAAATTTCCACGTCGACTTCAATTGTCTGTTTATGTCCTTTACGTTATACTACTTAACTTTAATTGGTAACAGAGTACTTTTAAAGGTTGCATTTAATTTAGTTTTCTTTTATAAATGAAAAGGATATATCATATCAATTGTAAATTCTTCCTCAATTTTTTGATTCTTTGCAGAATTTTTAAATTATGGTTTTAGAGCATATGAATTTTCTTAAAACTTCCATTTTGATATCTGGATGTGACATAGAAACAACATACAGTGGTTTCCAATATACGTATATAAGTCACACTGATGTTATATACCAACTGGTTAGTTGTTAACATTCGAATTAAACTTGATTAAATAATTGACGTAAACTGTGTTGTCTGTCTCTCATGCAATTAATTATAATCAATGGATAATCAATTTGTTGAATAATTATCGTGACGCTGTGCATTAAGACATAAATCTCAGTAGAACAATGACCTACCTATTTGAAATAGTAGCATCCAATAAGCATTAAGAAGATTAGAGATAAATTAATGTTTTAATTAATTTACAATAAATCTGCAAGTTGTGGTATTCAGAATTTGATTACAAAATGTTTCTGCTATTGGTCAGTGCTGTAGGCTCCATAGTTCATATGCTTTTTAGGACAGTAATCTTTAGATAAGATAAATTAATTTGGCAATAAGTAGATGCCTACCGACTGATCAGTATGGAGTATATGTGTTCTTCCCATGTTATTGGAAAATGTGCTTCATCTTAAACAGTTTTGACTGTAGAACAAGTTCGAACTTTCATAAGATAATTATTGCATTCTGATAATAAAATATTAAAAATACTGAGTTATGCATTGTTATTTGCAGATACACCTTTTGCAACATGTAACACCTTAAAAAGATATAATGGCATGATTAACATGCGAGATCTGCAATAATGTTTTTGTTTTGTTTTTTTTTTTCAAAAGTAAAATATAACCAATTTGTATAGTTTAAGGCAATGTAGAGTAATGTTAATCTTCGAATGTTTTGTGAATTGACAAACGTGTTATGAAGATTGCTTTTTTTCAAAGAATATGTACCTGCAAAAAAATTATCGTTATATTGAACAAAAAAATCAACGCAATTACACGTATACCCGTTTTCCTTTGATGAAATTTCCTTAATGAAACTTTACACAAATGTCACTTCCTTTCTGTCCTAACTTTTTATCATATACTAAGTAGAAAGAACAGATTTTTAGTATATTTGACTAGACAAAAGTTATTTTAGACGCAATGCAAATTGATGTCTGTCTCATCGAAGCAACAATACACCCTCTTCGACACATGTACTTGTAATATCAGGGTTGTGATGATATGTGATAAGATTAAAGACAAATGACATTCGATATATGTAAAATGGTGATCTTGTTCGTTGAACCATATTTTTGGTGCTTACAGTATTATCACCATTGTTTTTGATTTTATTAAACAACTTGTGTTTATTGAACCCTTGCCTCTTTTTTCTAATTTTGTTACAATATTTCAATAACAGGAAACCTACTCTGCCATGCCTCAACTCATGCCGAAACTATTCCTAAGCATTGGAATATCTGTAGACTGTTATGACAGGTACATTTAAATCATGAAGCTTAAAATTTAATTTACATTCGAGTACAACCAATAATTAGATTTTATAGAGTTTTCTTTGAAAACCACATAGGAACTCGAACTAAATTCCCTTTGTCTTTTTTACGGTATATTTAATTGTTTGTAAATCATTTGACAGAGTGTATCTTGCACTATGTTATGCGGCATTTAAGTTTGGTATATTGGATTCAAAAATGTAAATTGACCAATAATAATTTTTGTAATGAACTTCAGTGTCAAAGTAATGTATAAAGTTGATGCAGCTCTAAAATGGTCTTCTCACTTACACAATATGCAATACCGCATTGATAATTTCCCATTCGCAATAGAAAATCTCCATCCTCCACCCCCCCCATAGAATCACCATTGCATGTTTCTCATCAGATATTTACATTATCAGATTTAATTTCAAAATTATAAATTTTACTTACCTTTAGTTACTTTTGATTAAGTTTAATACTTTTTTGTGTTTTTTGTGTTTTTTGTGTTTCTTGTTTTATTTTGTTTTGTTTTTGTTTTTTTTTGTTTTGTAAATATTCTTTAACTAACTTCCCTATCCTCCTCATTCAAAATCCTCATCCCTCCATACACCATCCCCATTCCCATTCCCCCATTTATCTTCGCAATGGAAGCTTTTCCATACAAGTTCTGTAATTTGAAAGAATAATTAATAGATAGTTCCTGTCGTTTCAAATATGAAATCTAAAGACAGTGTTCGAAGTTGTATTAAAAAATAATAATAATAATAATAATAAGATAAAATATGAACAGATCTAAGTTCATGTTTAAGTCATCCACAAACACGTTGATTTTATTTATGTAATTCGCCCATGTAAAATAAACATGCCTGTATCTATATTTTTCTATATAGTTAATTTCATGAATTTTTATCAATGGCATGACAACACTGAATATACAGGAAACTATGTTATAACATGGACGTTCGCATTTTAATCGATTTATCTCATTTAACCTAGTTTACAACACCAAAAACAAAAACAAACAAAAACAAACAAAACAAAACAAACAAAAACAAACACAAACACAAACAAAATGAAAACAAACACAAAACAAACAAACAAACAAAAAAGATCTTTGTGATACCCTTTTTTCTCAGGAACACCATACATGAAATCTCAGTCATTTAATTAGACAGAGGGGAACAGCGCAAAAGCAAAACCAATTAAGAAAGATGTAAGTCAACAACCCTTGAAGTCATCTAATTGGACAGAATAGAAATAGCACAATGCAAATAAAGATAATAAAGAAAGATATAAGTCAACATTACCATTACATTTGAGCGGGTAGTTACATGTATAAGGAGCATGGATATGGTAACGATGACGGAGAGGCCATACATGTAACTACGCTGGGATGAAAAATGCAATCATCAAGAACACCCATTCGGTTCAGTGAATGGCATGAAAACCCTCACGCTACTGGCCGGGCTGAAGCTGGACTCTAAACAACAATATAAAGAGACAGATACAGCGAAATAATTGCATATTTATACTCCAGCAACATAAAAGTAAACTGAAAGTGAAAATGAAACAATACATGCAGAGGCCGGAAATTCCGGATTTGGATGGGGGCAAAAATCGGGCAAGATTTGAGTACTTGGTGTGATCTAAATCCTTATCCCTTTTAAATTAGTGACTGTGGAAAAAACACAATAAAACATACTTAAAATCATTTCAAAACGTTCAGAGTCTCCTGTCAACAAATAAACAAATGTACAAAAGGACTCCTAGCAGTGAACTGAAATGCCAGCCCATTTCTTTTATGATTTAAGTTATCAACGCGTTCCAATAACTTATTTTAATTATGATTGGTCTTGTTTAATTTTTGGTCGTTCCCTCCGCGGGACTCGAACCGCTGTGACATCTATGGCAACATCGCTTGCACAAAGTCCAGCGTCCTAGACCACTCGGCCAGCGAAAGCTATATTTTTATATAGCCTAGCTGGCCGAGTGGTCTAGGGCGCTGGACTTTGTGCAGGCGGTGTTGCCATAGATGTCACAGCTGTACGAGTTCGAGTCCCGCGGAGGGAAGGACAATACATTTGCATATTTTATTTTGTTTCAAGACTTTGATGTTATCTTAGTTTATTTGATTTTTGTCATTGTGTATTGTTCTTTGATTTATGCAATGCATACATGATATCAGTTTGATATAGATAAGCAGAAGTTGTGGAATGCCATGATTGCAGTACGAAGATTTTTGTGTTAGTCAAAAACTTAATTGTTTTTGTCTGCAAAACTTATTACATGCCTATTATTGTGGATGCTATTATCAGAAGTAGACGTAGAAAATAATATCAGTAGTAAGTCTCAAACTGCTACCATAGTCCCCAAAAGAAAACATGGTGGAAAACCGTAAATCTGTGCTATTCTATCTTTTAACTTCTATACTCACAGCTGTAAGAGAGGGTATCCAATCCTACAACAACATTTGTTACTCCCGTAGTAGTATTGATTCAATCCTGAAACAGATCTTTTTGAAACTCTCAATTCAAGATTATTATCAGAATATGATAGCATGAAAACCTATTATTTTTCAACTTCTATTCCCTATACTCATTTGAAATCCCGACTAAAAAAAATTATATATCAATGTTAAACCTAAAAATGGCGATACATCTATATACAAATATGTGGCCCTTTGTAGAGATGTAACAATTCCAAATTATCTTCCAAATTGACCGACGAAGATGTTCAATATGCTGGAATTTTTCATATTTGTCCAGTGTGGTGTACGCATTTTTCAACAAACAGTCGGCATTCAATTGATAACCAATTATGCTCCTCTACTTGCTGACCTTTTCCCTTACTATTAAGAGGCTGACATTAAAGCTGATTTTTTTAAGAAGTAAAATGGTCTGGCTCGATTTTGAATCTCAGTTTCCGATTGAGATTTATAGACTTCGTATTATCGTTAAACAATCCCAGTTTCGGGGTTTTTATTCATCCCACCTACTCAAAAAACTTTAAATGTAGGATATTACAGACACTGTGAAGTCAGCCTACATTAAGAATCGATGGCAAAGGAAATCTATTGACCAAACTATACGGCAAATGCAATGACTTTTCATTCTGTGTTGTATTGTTTTCTTTTATCTGTGGTAATATACTTTCAGCACATACGGAGTATTTATATCACATCTTATACGTTATGCCAGAGCTTGCATTATTACGACTTTTCGAATCGCGCTAGACTTCTTCCTATAAAGGTTCCAGAACAGGATAATGTTGCTGCACAAGAGAATTCATCACAATAGAATTTGATGGTCGTCAACAGGATTTTTTGGATCGTTGCGGTTTATCCATCTGCACAATACCATGAGAACTGATTTTCAACGTATCACAGTTTTTTTTTCTTTTCTCTTTCGTCTTCCCTGGACTTTACTTTTTATGGGCAGGTGTTTCTAGAAAGTCAAAGGACGCTTACCCTATCGGTAAACCAGGCCTATGCTCCCAATTTTTAGTCGAGTCCAAGTTTTTCATGTAGGTTTGTTACTTTGTATGTTTTATTTTATTAATTTTATGTTCTTTGTTGTGTGTGTCGGTTTATCATGTCTGATCATTGTCCCTGGACTACATTATTTTTGAATTCCGTTAGAATCTTGGTTCCTTTGATTACTCTTGTATAGTAGAGAAATATGCAGATTGCTAAACATTTGAGGAAATTTAACTTCAACAATAAGAAAGTATATTCACGAACAACATGATGTATTTCAAATGGTATGCGATGTGCACTAGTAAGATTAAGAGTCTTCTGGTGTATGTGTTGCATTTCACCACAGGACATAGATATATCGTAGTCATTTTTTTTAGTAGGCGGTAAAAACCCCTGGAATTCACAGTTTCAGACCGTGGGAAAATCACTGTCACTGGGACAGTCTGTACTTGTTTTTGTTCATAGTCAAATAAGTTAGATTTTCGAAAACCTCCAGAAGGAATAGTAAGAAAGACATGTTAGGTAGGACAAATTAATAGATTGCTATAAAACTTTAACAATCATGCTCATTGTTTAAAACATTAAATGAACATCTGATTCCTCTAGAAATAATATTTCAAATGCCTCATTCTTCCCCGGACTTGACTTTTTATGGACAGCTTGGCGGGTGTTTATAGAAAAGCAGAGGACGCTTACTCTACCGGTGCTCCTGGTCCATGCTCTCAGTTTTTAGTGGAGTCCGAGTTGCTCATTTGCTTTTGTTACTTTGTATGTATGATTTGAGTTACTCTATTTTTTTTGTTGTTGTGACAATCGTGACCATAATAATTTTCTTAACTTCTACACTATAAAATCAAATTGGAACAATGAACACCCAAAAATAAATAAATAAATAAATAAAGATTTGTTCTGTTTTTTTTTTTTTTTTGTTCGAAACGATAAGAAAAATGAATTACATTTAGCGTGCACAGATATATCAGTTACAATTACATAACAATTTATTTATACTAGACTGTTTATTATATATGCATATAGAAATCAAGACGCTGTGTTACATTCAGATGCAATTTAGTAATTAAGCAAAATATTTCTGTCAAAGTGCTTGACTTTGCATGACATGAACTATAAATTTTGAAAATTTTAAGATAACAAAATTATTCAGGAGACACTACTATCGGTAAATCGGTGCAAATAAAGTTTGGAAAGACAAAGCAGGTACATTTACTATTATAAATTTTATTTTTTTGTTATTGAATGTAGTTGATCTGGATGATATTATTGGATGTATTGTTTTAATATTATGGAGATAATTCGTCACATTCTTGTTCTGTTTCACCGTTAGTGTTAATATAGTTCTCAGTGCATTCTACTACGTATCTGAACATAAAAATAATTAACAATGTACCAAATGCAAAGTTATCTTTTTTTAATTCTTCAAAAATGCATTTTAGAGAGAGAGAGAGAGAGAGAGAGAGAGAGAGAGAGAGAGAGAGAGATCACCAGAAACAAAACAAAAAACAAAAAAAAACAAGATAAATTACTTTTGCTTGACGAAATTGAACGAATCGTGAAGAGTGATAAGTACATGACAGTGATTCCCTTATGGATATAGATCGCAATTATTAAACGTCGTCAGGATCCGGTTTGTAATTTTCCAAAAGTAGTAGTAACGTGGATTTCATAAAAATAAACAAACAACATCAACGACCAAAATCCAATTGAGTTGTGGGTAGCTAGGCAACGAATATACCATCATACCTAATCAGTTCAAATGTTCTTTATTAACATCTCATGGAATTACATATAAAAGGATTGACTGAAAAAATACAAATGAACTGAAAATGATATATTGACTAACAAAACATCAGCAATATTCTGAATGATACCCACATGATCAAAACACAATCAAAATAATACGAAAATACCAATATGCAATATAAATTGTGTATAAGGTAAGTATATTCCAAGGTAAGTATATATGGTAAGTATTGTATGTGTGGATATGTGTGTGTAATATTGTCATGTGCTAAATTAAACAAATAAACAACTGTCCAAGTTCCAGAATATTATACATGACATGTATTCTATGTGTATGTTCTATGTGTTTTCTCAATGTAATATTATTCAAAATGCATTTCCAATTAAAAGCATACTCAAAACACTCAATATAATGTGTAAAAGAAGCAATATCATGGTTTCATAAAGGTTGCAGAAACTATACATAAAATCAACCCTTCACGGTCATGTGATCGATTCCTAAAATGCATGCAAGCAAAAAAGTACAATTTAATGCTTGCTCATATCTTTTATGCATTTACAGCAATTATATAACTCATAATAAAGAAAACATACCGTATTGTTTGACCATGGTATTCATAAATATCTTCATTTCATCAATTTAAACGTATGCCTTTCATTTTTGACCTTGTTTACATTCTCAATAATTATAGTATTGGATACGGAAAAAGTACTAAAATCCTGTCACGAAATTAAAGTGTTCATTTAATCATTTTGGTCACAGCATAAGTATCTGCGCATATATCCTTCCGTTAGAAAAAGAAGTTTACCAAGTAGAAATTTGGAACATTGATATATCATCATTGATAGTGTGAAAGATTAATCAAGGGTCCAAGGTTATAGCGGTAATTTAAAGAATGTAATTCAGGGACAAAGACCAGACATTGAAAACAGACCCACAAAACAAAGCATATAAAGTAAATAAAATCATTCATACAAAGTAACAAAAGCAAATGAGCAACTCTGAAACATTTTGTCTTTCAATTCATGATTCTTGTATGATAGTTCAAAATAGGATACAAAGCGAGCGAAAAAAATATGATATTTATGTTTCGAAATTAAAGATTGGAACAACAGAAACAAAGAGTGTATCTATATTTAATTTTTGGTTTTGTAAGTTTGCAAGATAAAATAAACTATAAATTGTACGAAATAAAACAATCTCGTTACCCCATGGAACCAAAAAGTGTACTCAGTCCCACCAAATAACATTCTATTATAATTTGTTGAGTGTTATATTCAATCGCTATTCGGCTATATATTTGAATAAAAGGTGAAAACATATTTGATTACAATATTTACACATATTTATACATAGTGGTCAAATACAAATAATTTAACTACAATTTATTATTTGCTTTACTTTCATTTGATTCTTTTCATAATCATTTAAAGATTTTAAGAAAAGACTTAGTGAATAGAGTCGTCACATTCTGAGACGTTGTATAATATTGATTTGTTGTGACATGCATCATTAATTTGATCCTCTATCCTACATAATAACACCTAGATGAACTGTCCCGTACTACCAGACATCGTGTACTAAGTTACAGCCCTAGATTAATCCTACGAGGAGGAATTACCCGGCCAGCAAAAGCCATATTTTTTAAATAGCCTAGCTGGCCGAGTGGTCTAGGGCGCTGGATTTAGTGCAAGCAGTGTTGCCATAGATGTCACAGCGGTGCGAGTTCGAATCTCGAGGAGGGAACGACAAAAATTTGCATCGCAAATTTGACAGTTCCAACATCGTTGTGAATTTTTCAGGCCCTTCTATAAGTTTACGTTATCTTCTCTGTATCAATTTGATCCGATGGAGCAGTGTAGTGAATAGAGTCGTCAAAATCAAATAATATCTACTTAAACATTCATTTTGCTTAACATAATAATATTTTGACGATATAAACACTTCAAATATTCATTAAAAATACCCCAAAAGAAAACATTAAAACAAACCAGGTGTTGAAAAGGGCACAAAATGTCTAATACAGCGTTATTGTGCCTCAAGATGGATATATTTTGTCTACCCCAACGCATAACATGTTGAGATAGACATTTTATGGCTAATTCAACCCAAATGTTTGCATCAGACTCTATGATTTGACTATGATGTTTTTTTTGATAAATTTCTAAACACAACAGTAATCGATTTCACAATTATGCATACACGTAAATATACACAACAATGACGACAAACTAGAGTTACCTTTTATGAAGTAGTATGTAATCAACCGTTTTTTTACAATTCATTTTCTGGGGATGAGCTTCATTATTACCAAAACTATTTAATATAGATCTATAAATAAGACATAGACAGCGATAGAACTTAAACCGAACTACCATATCTTGAAGAAAGAAAAAACATATTACATACACTACCGATAAGCGCAACCACGTTTATTTCATTTCTTCATCTTTGATTGGTTACAAATAAGTCTTTGCACATTTAAAAACAATTTAAAGGTACTATTTTGGATTTTCAAGTAAGGTAAAGGTTATTTCTATAACTGGCTTCTATCGCAAATCATTTGACATTCATGTGAATTATTCATCATCATTTTGAGTACAAATTGCTATCATATCAGGAAACAAGTCATTGGTTATCATACATCCATTTTTTGTTCATCGACCCGTTAATTCAATACTTGCTTTATTTTTTTTAAACGAACATGCATTGATGTTTATATGATTAATACCTTAAAAAACGGTATTTGTCAAAAATGTTATATTCCATATTTTAACATGGTTTATAAGTCTTAAGTGTCAAAACTGGTGTTCATTAGGACGTTTTTGACAGATATTCTATATAATACATTTAATTATCGAATCGTACATATAATGCACATATAATGCGACATTTCCTAATACAAATCATTAAAACTAGTAAGTTGGGATATGCTTATTATCACATGATCAACCAATATACATATATAAATATGAAACATCAAAATACAGAAAAATTATTGCCTAGCATATGTATATGGTATTTTTTATGGATTGTTACTAACTGAATCATTTTATGTTATTGAATAACCATGGAATTTGTGCAAACCTTTATATTTAATAGCAAACGTTCCGCTTCAACAGTACATATATACGTGCATCTTAAACGCAAGTTCAAATATTTTTTATTGTTTTATATATTATAAAAAAAGACGAAATGTCGCTTGAACAATTGATATTTTAATAGACTTAGCCAATTAAAGACTAAACCACATTTGCACCAATGCATTGTTGTCGAAATCGCCATAGTGTCATATACATCAACGCGTTTATCTCCTATCTGCAAAAGAAAAAAGGTTATGACAAACTTCAAAGAATTTGTTTTATTTTCAGTCGGATACTTTCCTGGTTAACCTATACATCGTCCATAGAAAAAAAAAGACAAACGCCTACATCGTTTCCTTAGGATATATTTCTGTTTTTCAATTTCAGACATTAAATTGGTTTTCATTTACTTTATTTATAAATCAATGTCCTAAAAATGTCTTCGGGAAAGACAAACCTAGCGCGTTTAATCATAACAAATTTGGTATCGTATGATGTATTGTAAATATAGTATTTAACATTTGTTTGTTGCTTTTTTTGACAGTATTACTACCAGCTACATCGCTGTAAATGGACTGGAATTTATCAAACAAATAAAACTTATTAAGAAACTGTCATCACCGATGCATTTACTTTCAGATATAAATATTTTTTTATGTATGAAAGACAGTTATTGCAAATGACTTCAGCAAAGTTAGTGAGTGAAAAGAACTGTCAAATTATTTAATTCAGTAAGTAAGAGGATTTTAAAATATTTCGCAAGGAAAAGAGATAATAGAGGTTCAGTCGGTCCAGATATTGAATTTAAACTACGATCAGATCTTTAAAACCAAAAAAAAAAAAAAAAAAAAGAAAAAAAGAACGCGTACGAAAAGTACGATTGCAATTTAGTATTCATCAAAACAGCAGTAGAACCATTATCGCATTATTGTGTCCTGGTTCATGCTCATTGGCTGACTATTCTAATGTAATTCTGATGATTGGAGATTCTTTCTAAGACAGGACCTAATGTGATGCTACTTATATTCACCATATGATAGATACAAACCCTTCTTTCTGATAAAGTCATCTAATTAAAGCATACGAAATAAGGGAAAATACTTTAGAAAATAAAGATAGAATAACCTTTGCATCATAGCAGGTGTAGAAATTAAATAACATAAAAGAAAGATCCGTTTCAATTACGGAGTTAATAACACACTAGGGAGTAGTTTTTCATGGCCTTTACTGTTATCTCAATGCTACAACAACTGAAATGATAAAATCAGTTACCATGATAGCTAAATTATGCGATTAGGATACATAATACCTTAACCATTGTATTAATACACACATACGAATATACTAAGAAACACAATTATTTTCCTTGACATTTTATTTCTACAATTATAAGAAAACATTTTAGATAATGAAGCAATACATGTCATATTGCATTCCTTATTTGAACAACAGTAAGGGCTGATTAATCAAGGTTGGAACAAAATCTAGAAGAAAGCTTTCAAACATTTGACGGTAAATATATAAATGGAATTTTAATAGATAATTCGTCGAATGTCATGACGTACAATTTACTAAATCATTAATCTGATGAATCTAATGCCACTAGTAGACCAAATACAGTCCCTGAACCGATTCGCGCAATGATTTGACGGATCGATGGCCGTTGACCGATATGATCGCAGTTTGTTATGTAAAATGACGTTATATCTGCTTTAAAAACAAGAAATGTAAAATAAAAGTATAAATTGCTGTTTAAATCAATTGCATTGTGTAAATATGTCAACAATTGACAATGAAAACAACAATAACCGTAAAATACATTGACCGCTCAGTGGTCACGTGATGCGATCACCAATTTAATGTGACCAGTATCATCGGTTTGATGGATCGATGACTGCCCGGAAACTGATCGGTGACCGATGACCGATCGCAATAGTTGTTGCACGGATCGGTTCAGGTACTGTACCTGGGCAATTGTTGAAATTTACATTATAAACATAGTTAAGACACAACATTATCCTGTTGACCCCTACATGTTTGCAATTATCTAATTTTAATCACGAGATTCTTCATGCATATAGTCGTTTTTGATTGGTCGAGAACGTGTTTGCCAGAAAGTTCATACTTGCATGAACTTCGCCAGATCGTTCATACAAACATGAACGCCAGACAACTTGAAACCAATATGGCGGCCATGTAGTCCAAAGAGAGTGGCTACGGACTAAACGGCAAAATATGACCGTAAAAATAGTTTGTTTACAGAGAGTAATTTTCAGCTCGGGGAAAGAAACCTTAAAATATAACTACCAGTAAATTCGCCTCAAAATAAAATTGTTTTAGAACTAGATTTTAATATGGGGTAGGCATTGCCTAAATCATCGAGTACCGTGAGCTTTACCATACATGTACCGTCTGTGCGAGACTCGTAAAAATGACAAAGGATATTATTTTTTTTCCCACAATTCCGACCCCATACCCCTTTACCTCGCTCTCAAAAAGGTCAATAACTTTATAGTACTTCGCAATATCTTACATTTTTTATCCCTTAAGGGCATCTCTAGCAACATCCATTTCAGTTTTGGCCTGTCAGATCAATCGGTACAGATACAGCAAATATTACAGTTCTCCTTGGATGGTGGGAACATTTTACACATATCATGTGACGTAAACACAATTCAGACGACAGCTGTAAATTCCAAACAAGAAAATGATTGCCTTTCCTATCTTAGAAAAGCTGTGCTTCGATTTTGATAATATCAAATAGCTATATTTTTTTCCAAGGCGGGTTAGGTTCTTGACAACAGCAATGGAACAGCGTAGATACACGTATATACATCCAGGTGTTTCCCGAAGTTTTTAAAAAAGATAACATTCACTTCTTTAAATAAGTCAAACAAATTAGAAAAAGACTTGAAAACTTTCAGATCAGATGAATCTATTTCTACACTGAAACGTAATCTTAACATAAATATATTTTTTTGGTTTTTTTGATGGACAGTCACTTTTTGTTACTTCCGGAAAATGATTTTTTTATCTTTGATATATTGGGGAACCTTAAGGGAAATTTAGACTACTGGTTTCAGAGTGAGTTGCTATAGCTTTTCGCAAATTTATAAGTTATGGAGAGTTAATATTGTCATAACAAGCTGATATCTGTTTTAAATGAAAATCAAAAATGTTAAATTGAAGTATCAAGATTTGAAAACGCAAAGTTGTCAAACAGACAGAAATTTTCTAATTACTCAATTTAAGCATTACTTCTTGAGTACTTTCATGAATGAAGATGACAAGTTGAAAACAAATTGTAAATTGTCGTTTCGAAACAGTTATTTTTATTATTCAAAACAGTTAAGTATTATTGATACACTGCAATGAAGAAGTTAATATCATCCAAAAATACATATATATAAGGTACATGGACAACAAACGCATATCTGTAGTTTTTGATAATTGATGATTTTAAGTATCTGCTTTCATATACCTATATTAAGTGTAACTAGAACATGGTATTTGGTAAAAGATGATCAAATACAAAATACAATTGTAGTTTCAAAGCTGCTGTACCTTAAAGAAGTAGTGGTAACAGTTTGACCTGTAAATGATATAGCACTATGGAGAGATGTAATGACCGTAAAAATAAGTGACTGTAATGCTCATGCAACAGAACAAATCCTGTTGTTTACTCTTTATGATAACTGACATAAGTTCATTGTCTGTGGACCATTGATTTTACTAAAATGTAATTCTTGGAAATTTGCCTTCTTGTCATTATTGCCATTAAAAAAATAAATTCTAAATAGCTCCAGCAATTTTGTGCTCGTTGCTTCCATAAGTATCTGTTGATAAGCTATGAAAAGAAAGTATATGACGAATTCAAGACAAAACAGATAATGTCATATTATCCAAATAATATGATGCTAATAATAGATGATAAAACCGAAAGTGCTTCACAATGAAACCCGTAACTATTTAATCAAACACAATGTCTGTATAATATAATAAAATAATTCAAAGTTTCTATTGTTGTTATTTCAAGTCTGATTATGGCCTCGTGGTTAAACATAAAAAGGTAAATTACATCAAACCAGTATAGTACATCAGGTCAGTTTTTTTTTCTGTAGGAACAGATGTCTACGTCCGCATGCATAAAATGATTATATTTTAGTAATTTGAAATAGTTAATTTATCTTAAGTAAATAATCATGCCCTAGTAAACAAGATTATCAGGGGCGGATCCAGGATTTTAGATGGGGGGAGCACAGTTAAAATTTCGCGGAGCGGAGCAAGGTGAACATTTTTAGGTTAAATTTTTGAAATATTTTTCTAGATAGGGTGTAATGTACATGTCTTTTGTGGTAAAATTAGCGAGAAATTATAGTTTCAACCTGAACATGCTAAAACCGCCTAAATTTACCCCTGACAACTCACGCTTTGCAAATGTTAGGGGTGGGCTCACGCCCGCTACGCCCCCGCCTGAATCCGCCCCTGATTATATATCATTGAAGTAATGCTGATTAACCTAATTAAAAAGCCCAGTTTCATTATTCACACGTAGGTTTTGTAAATGCAAAACTGTCATGAATTGATGACAGGTATATTATTTAGAGTAAGCTCGCCGCCAAATGACCCTTTAACAGATGTGCAGGTCCTTTTTAAATTACAAGTAACAAAGATTCATGCCAAGGTAATTAACGCTGATCCATATTTACCGGTTACAACAATGCTTCTAGGTAATGGTTCTAAGATTTTTAAAATAAGTTGTACAATTGTTATTTAATGCTCTGTTATGTATTTGTTCTCTTCATCACGATTTACTGTTGGAAAAATTATCTTGATTAATTTGATGATCGCCAATGTACTTTTACATGCATCAAATTAAAAAAAAATCACATGTTCAGACGCAAATCTGTCGAATGTTCTAAGGGTTCAAGTACACAAAAAAATGTCTATTGACTGATCGCGTTTGACGTCAATATATCTTGTAACATGATCAGATTCAATTACAAAACGAGTCTCGAAAATAATATTTCGTCAACTGTTCAAATACTGCTGTATTCTTGCTACATGTAAATAAAATACAACCAAATACTGGTACTTATTATCGAAGATACTTAATATAGCGGTTATTGGTCAATTAACATATTCGCAGGTTCATTTTTCGAGAAATTTGTAGTCCTTGCGTTTGGAATAATGGTAAAATTCCCTTTCACATGTACTTGTTTTCGCTAGTAGTGCATGACCGCAAAAATTTAAGATACAATGTATCTCACGATATTAGTACAATAATATATTTAGCTGAATAGACCTGTCAATTACTCACAAATTTAAACATATGCTTTTAGGTACATACAAATTTTATTGGTTCAAATAAGTCTAAGTAAGTTTTTTTGATGAGCAGAACTTTACATATTATGAAATGAAGCCAGACTTTATAAATGCATATATAAAGGTCACAATTAATATGTTTTGTTTTAGTGGAGTCAGATTTGCTTATTCACTTTTGTTACTTTGCATGCATTATATTGTTTATTTTATTTTTGTTGTGTTTGTCCAGTTTCCATGCCTGGTTTGTGTCCAAAGTTTACACATTTTGTAAGGGGAAAGACACATAATTCAGCACATACCATGGATTCTCCGTATTGTCATCTCATTTAAACACTAAGAAAGAAGAAACAGATATTTAGAATAAATACTTTTCAAATATTCCCCACAAATCTTGTATGCTATTTATTTATTAAGGAGGCAGGTCAGACCTCCGATATAAAACCAGTGCGTGAAACTGATTCACCTGGTACATTCAGATTGGAAACAAAGACGTATTCGACCCATATTTCGATTTTATAACAAACATTTGACATGAACCATCCCTTAATATTTCATCATTCCACCTTCATTGTATTATATATTATATGCTTGGTCTTTTACATCAACAGAAACAACTTACTGGATTGCAGCTTCATTGATACTACTGATTGTTGATGTGTAAAAATAACATACATACGCTCGTATTTTCATACAGATCATGAGAAATACGAATTATATATAAAAAATAACAGGGATCGGGATGATACTAAATAGGAATAAAAAAATGATTGATCTACCTTCGACTTCTTGTAATAAATAAGTGTAACAGCAAAAATTACCGAACACTAATCCGATCTAGATATAGATATCGCATCACCGGAGTAAATGGCATGAATAAAGTCAAGTCAAATGGTCCTGTCAAATGATATTGTTTAGCGCTAGGTTCTATCTCTTGGCCTTCACGTAATTTTGTCTTGGCTAACATAAAAATCTCCGTACTACGATTATGACATCACAAAATGTCTACATATCTAGAGCAAACTCTTTACATATTATAACGAGAATAAATCAAGTAGAAATGCACATTAAAAAATTACTGCCAAAAATACTAGGATAAGATATACAAGAGTTGAATCAAAATAAAAACAAACAATGATACAAATGTAATAAGGATAGGGTTTCAGTAGGGTAGATGTATACTCCGTAGAAATAAAATAAATTCAAATTCAATTACTTCGTACTTATTCTGTTCGAATATTTCAGACGGTGTGTGCTGCTAAGCTACGTATGACATTTTATCATATTTTGTTAGAGATTCAATAATTGTTTTCAATTAGTAACATTTTAGATGTGTTTGTCAATAATTAGTCTTATCTCCCTTTTTTGATAACCGCCCTTTTTTGATTACCGCTATAACCTTGGTTCCATTGATTACTCTTGCAATCATGAGCCAGAAAATAACAATTGGGTGACTCTTTGAAATGACACTAGTCGTTGATAAATTAAGCAATTAGAACTTGTTGATAACTTTATATCATAACTAGAGAAATAGGTTGGCATTCAATTAACTGCTAGTAATCTTTTTTTTTGTGCATTTGTGTAACGTATAATCTGATTCTGTGTTGATCTGTTGACAAAGGGCTCAGAACGTTTTGAACCGATTTTGGGTATGTTTAATTGTGTTATATCTTTTTTCAAAATGGCAAGGGTAAGGTTTGTAATCACGCTAATGTACTTTAATCTCACACAATTTTTGCGCCTGTCCAAAGTCAGAAATTTCTGGCTTCTGTATGTATTGTTTCATTTTCACTTTCAGTTTTTTTATGCTTGAGTATAAACAGACAACTATTTCGCTGAACCTGTATATACTGTTATCTTTTAGGCCAGTTGTAGCCAGTGATGTGAGGGTTTTCTTGTCATTCACTGAAAACCAATAGGTGCTCCACTTTTTTGTGTTTCTGCAGCTTTTAAATGATCCTTTGATCAGAATTCATGAAATCCAATTCTAATTCAAAATGGCGATGTCAAACGACCGGAAGTTATCATACCATACTAGCCCTAGTTTGATCCTTATTGGCCCTTTTTTGTCATATTGGCCACGTATAGATGCCCGGTTTGCATTCATATTAATTTGTCAGTTTTTGACATATTCTAAAGTATTTTGGGTAGTTGGATAATAATAAGTTGTATGGAAGTATGAGTATGAGTATCAGTACTTCTTCGGTGGCAAGGTTCGTTGAGTTATAGCTCAAGCACGTTATAACCGGAGATTAAATATGGTTACATAAAAGATAATAAAGATTATATGGAACTGAATTTCAACAGGAAATTTTAATGAATACATGTTCAACACAGCAGTAAACCAAAATAATGTCAAAATCGTAAATAGTAAATCATGTATTCTTCCACATGTCAAATGGTTCGTCAAAAAAAAAAAATACAGTATATGTGGAATGATTTATCAAAGCGTTGATTTTTGTAAGATTCTTGTTATATAATGTACATTAAGGTTTTATATAGAAAACGTATAAACATCAAAAAGCTACAAAAATATATAAGTAGTCACAGATATGTGCTATTTGAAATATAAATTTTATTCATTGTTACTCGCTTAATTTGCCAAAAAAGCAATGCTAGTGATTGCAAAACATGCTTATGTCATTATGGCACATACGACTACTGCGTGAATTACATGTATTTCATAAATGCTGATGCCATTACCTATCTCAGATATATGGTTAATAGAATGTAAATCAGACTTGAAACATCACAGACCACTATAATGCGGAGAAAATAATTACAATGTAAATCATGCGTCAATTAATTCATTTTCTTACAATTGTGATTTGAAGTAAGATCAGAGTGGAAATGTCGGTTAATTACGTATACATAAATAGGTTGAGTCATGATTATATTATACATTTTTTCAACTTAAAGGACAGCAAATCCTTGAAAATATTTTTCTGTATAGCTAGCTTGATAAATTATGATCCTTCAAAAGTTGCTTCAATCTTAAGCTTATTTGGAGAGAGAAATCAGCACTTAAAAGTATAAAATAGGTGTTTTCAAAAATTGTTATGATTGTGATTATGCAAATTGTAATCAAGGGAACCAAGGTTATAGCGGTAATCAAAAAAATATAATCCAAGGACAAAGACCAGACATGGAAAACAGACACACACAACAAAGAAAATAGAGTAACTAAAATCATACATACAAAGTAACAAAAACAAGTGAGCAACTCGGACTCCACTGAAAACTGGGAGCATGGACCGGGTGCACCTGTAGGGTAAGAGTCCTCTGCTTTTCTAGAAATATCCGCCGAGTTGTTCATTAAAAAGTCAAGTCCGGGGTAGAAAAAGAGGAATTATGACACGTTGAACAAATCAGTTTTCATGGCGCAGATGGATACACCGTAACGATCCACGAGTTCATGAAGACGGCTATAAAACTTTTGTAGTGATGACTTCAATCTTATAGCAACATAACCCTGCTCTAGAAGCCTATTTGTTAGAATCATAGCGCTATATAAAAAGACTGTGTCGGCAAGCTGTGGAATAATTTATAACTCTGAATTTAACCTGCATTTGTAACGAAAAAGTACCCTAGTTCACAATAGTTCCTTTTAGGCATTTTTGTTATGTACATAGTTATTTCTAGGATCGGACATTACTAAACATTTTTCTTTGAATTTGAGTAATGCAAAAACATAATAACTATAACTTAAAAAAAACATATCAATACAAACACTGTAAGACAATGTTAGAAACAGAGTGAAATTATGGTGGAAATTAATCCCGTCTAGACCAACCGTATTGATTCAAACAAAGATATGTTGTTCCTTTTCAAAAATTCAAAACATTATTTGCAATTACACTAATATTTTCTTTACATTTAAAAGGAGTCACATGCTTTCTATTACGCATTAATTACATTTCCAGTTTTTTGTGAACTTTATAAAACAAATAAATGAATATCTAATAAGTTTTTTCTTCTCTTCTGCATGATTATTAGTTTTCCTTGTAGATTTCAATTGATGAAAACATGTCTCTGAGTGGTTATAAATTGTAATGTATGATGTCGACCCGCACAATATTGATATTGGGGGATCATTTACTTGCAGTATTGTTTACAGTTACTCATAGAAATAATTAAATAGGTAGATATTCCGTACTTTTTTATCTCACTTGTGAATTAAAGAATTAATTTTAAAAAGTCATTATAACATGTTGACGTATAAAAGAGAACGCCAATGTTCGAACATGGGGTATAAATGCAAAATAAGGGTAACAACAAAATTACCGAACACTAACCCGGTACATAAACAAGTCAAGTCAAAAATAAATCCGACAAAATAGTAAATTTATGATATTAAAGGTGAAGTCGTCTTTAAATGAGAGGAAATATTAGAAAAAAATGAAAAAAAGTAATGCGCTTCTATGATATCTTAATCAGAAATCCTTGGTCGAAAATTAACACTTCATGGGCAGAATAACCTAAATAAATAATAGAAAGAGAATGAATACAATATTATTTTCAAAATCCTAATTATACGACACTATCATCACAGAGACATTTTGATCATCAATTAAGAGGAGCATTGAGTATGGTTACTCCCGTTTTATTGCATTAGCTGTTTACATTTTCAACTATGGTATATAGTATAATGTATCCTTTGACGACGTTTTACTTCTTGAAATTGCATGTTTGATAACGATTAGTGCTCATCACTTTTTGTTCTTTTAACTTATACCAGATAGTTCTAATATTGACCTAAAAACTCAGTTGAGAGGATCAAAATTGTCATGGTCAAAAGCTTGATAACTGTTGCCAATCCCCGAATGATATCGCGTGCAAACACACATTAATATAGTCTCGTCTGCTTCATCGTAGTTGTATATGTTTTTAATTCATTATGTTCAACACTTCAACCGGATGCTCCCTAATTTTTAAGTACAGAAAATATGTATCCTAATACAAAGGAAAACATTGAAAAAGTGATATACAGCGAAACTGTCTTAAATTAAACCTGAGTAATCTGAAAACCTATAAAAGACAGAAACATGAAAAGTCCCTTTAAAATAATTTGAATCCATTTTAGATCTTGGCAAAACGGACAGTTGTCCAAAAAAAAAAAAAAAAAACCCAAAAAAACCCCAAAAAAAACCAAAAACCCCCCCAAAAAACACACACACACACACACACACACAAAACAAACAACTTCATATTTACTTATTAAGTTCATATTTATATAGTTTATCACATCATATGAAAAGTATAAAGTTAGTTCTTGGTTTTCGGGATGAAAATATGCCTTAGAAACCAACAGAATTTTCAATTCTCGGCGGTTAATGTAAATTGACATACAATTGTGGCATCATTATTAGCTGCCATCATTTAACTTATACCGCAAAAAAAACTTTTTTCCTTCTAATATTCATTTACTTTACTATGTTTTAAACAAATCTAATGTTATCACTACATAGTTGAACCAAACGTTTTTGTAATATTAATAGCTAAACTTTTTACAGTTCTAATGTTCACGCTGTATGATTATGCTGTATGGCATGTAGTTAGGTTTGTCCAAGCCCATACGCTAGAATTCTAAAAAGGCATTACTACAGAAGTTTTATCGTCGTCATCATGAACTCGTGGATCGTTACGGTGTATCCATCTGCGCCACGAAAACTGATTTGTTCAACATGTCATCGTTTTTCTTTACTCTTTTGTCTACCACAGACTTGAATTTTTTATGAGCAACTCGGCGGGTGTTTCTAGAAAAGCAGAGGTCGCTTATCCTACTGGTGCACCTTGTCCTTGCTTTCAATTTTTAGTGAAGTCCGAGTTGCTCATTTGCTTATGTTACTTTGTATGTATGATTTGAGTTACTTCAAGTTCTTTGTTGTGTATGTCTGTTTTCCATGTCCGGTCTTTGTCCCTGGATTACATTCTTTTGATTACTGCTATAACCTTGGTTCACTGGATTACTCATTGATATGTATTGTTATGTTTTTTTGTATGGACTGAAAGATGTTTATAATAATTTTTGGTGCTTAACGCCAAAGCATCTATATCTCAGCTATACTCAGGTAATGAACACGAAACAGATGACAACATTAACATGAGATTAAGATGAAATTAAAAATGGAGGCAATAAAACCTCCAGTTGTGAATCCGAGGCTCCTACTCCTACCGAATACCACAACTGAGGTCTTAAGAAATGTGGCAATTTTCCGAATAAGGTGCACAACTATGGTTTTCGTCAGGTTTTCTGCATTATGGCCTAACGGTACTAGGACGTAGCATGCCAGGGGTACCCTATTCAACAATCTTGGTCACTCCAACAAGTTGTTCTTTTGGAAAAGCGCACACGCCACACAGTCAGTGTTCTGGGCGCTATCTAATCACCTTTTACAACAAGCTTAGCGCTTCCGCGGACTAATTTTGATACCCACGTATGGGACAAATATGAATTAAGCTACCGAGAGTGTTTCACATGTTTAAGATACAGTTTTGATAAGGGGAAACACGCATTTTTTGTTTTGTCCAATAGAAGACTCTTGAATATTTCAAGCTATATTTTCAGCAGACAAGACTTGTCAAAGGTCAGACTAAAATTGTTGTCACCGGTTCGATGTTACATTCTAGGTAAATGACTATTTAATTACATTGTCTTGCAAAAAAAGCAGTTTCGTTTGCTTGATTATTTCTTTTCCTGGAGGCGAGTGAACGGTTCTAGCCATGATTAATAGATGTGATGATCAATAGTTTCCATTTTAAATCTTAGCTTTATATATAGTCATAGAATTTGCCTTTATACAATGAATATTATTTTTCTGCTAAAACTAAAGAGTGCAGAAATAAAGGTCTCCTCTATAAACAATATTCACATAAGAAACGAATCTTTACGAGTTGTACATTATACGCTATCATGTTTGACATAATTCTTTACATCGTTTAACGGCATACATCCTTTTACGCATTTTACCTCTCCTACTTTTTTTTCGAATTCTTACGAATCTCCACAATTTACAAGATTTCTGAAACTAACCCAAATCCATTCAAATAAGCTACTTTACGAGTGATTTGCTAGTACTTAACAATTTTTTTGCGGTAAAATACAAGCAGTTTGAGAGCATTTTACGAATGATTACGACATTGCGAGTACAATGCGGATGTTTATGATTCCAAGCTTTACCGACAATTAACGAATTGTTTACGATAAACTTTTTACTGATTTTTGCTGTTAAGTTACGAATGTTCTTTTCAAACGAAAATTATATCTTAATCCAGTTGTATTTACTCATATCAATTTAAGGTATATAACTTCTTCAATTTATAAATTGAACATTTAAAGATATTTGGCATATTTTACGAGAGACACAGTTAATGCCATGCCAAAACTTCTTTTGATTTCTTCTCCTAATGTCAAGCAACATAACTTTCTTTGTACTACGCAAAAAATTCGTATACATTTGCAAAGTGATCGCGCAAAATCAGTTCAAAATGAACTTTATACTAACGAGACAACTGATAGTCCTTTGTCGGCCTTTTGTATCACCCTTAACATATGAAAGTATGAAATAAGGCGCTTTAAATTGAAAATCACGACAGAGGTAATGCTGTTTCTATTTGTTAAACTCCCATTTCTCAATTGACCATATATCACTACCTGCAGTCTTTGGAGTATATAATTCACAGTTTATCGTTTGATATGGCGGATATAACTTGTGCACAGACGCATTTGTTTCTAATTTCATATATACCCTTCATTCAAAAGTTATATGTTAGTTATCATAATTTGATTTTCCGATATGACGATATTTTTGAACAACAAAAGTCACGACTTTTACTTACATTTACTGGGCTTAAAATTCATGTACTCATTGAAAATTGTACTACCTTTCTGACTGATTGAATGACTGAATAAAACAAATTCTTCCATAAGTTGAACAAACCTTATTACGTATTAAGTTTGTTCGAATTCCCATCTGTTTGAGGTGATGTGTGATCCTACCATATGGCCTTGAATTTCAAAGCAGAAATGTGTAAATAAAAACAAAAATGGAGAAACACTAATGGCATCCAATGTATTTAATTCAAATAAATTATTCGTTTACAAATGATGCTTTCCTATCAATATGTCTGGATATTAAATAAAAAAAAAAAAAAACTTCTCCGATACATCTTACTGACTTCTAATTTAAATGTAACAAAACTATCTTTAAGGACGAAAAATGTCATGAGTATGTTATATTGTAGCGTTTTGTAGACATTTAGAATAATCATTATGATAAAGAAAGCTTCTAGACATTTTACAAGTTGAAGCCATGCTTTAAAATATCATTTGAAATAATTGTTCTTCTAAAAGATATTTGAGGAGAGAGTTGAAATATTTAAAAAAAAATACAATATTTTTCATTACATGTCTCCTTAACATTATATGTTTTCAATTTTCGGAATACTTCCTGTAGACACAATCTCATTGCACGCGGTTTGATTCCTGTCACTCTTGATACGGATTCAATTTCAGTAAAACTAGCAAACGCATATTTAGAAAGAATGGGTATAATTAAAGTGACACATAAAAGTTGTTTTATACAAGGACATATAGGATAATGTCTTTTTTTCAAATTCGTAGGACTGTGTTTTGTTGTGCACACACATTATTTGTATACATATAATTCGACATACTAATTTGTTTATCCTCTTAAAATGATGACAATATATATATGCAACTATAAAAATTTAAACGGGATCGTGCTCAAATCGAGGTATTAGTAGATACACACCTCTCTGATCTATTAAAAATTACATTCAAGCAAATATGTGGCAAACATCATTTGTAATTTTAAAACATATATCTATACTGTATGAATCTCGACTACATTTGTATTAAAAACTTTCGCATTAAAACAAACATAGTTTCATAAATTGCTTACCTTTCATTTATTTCTCGCCCAATGTGATATAAGATTTTTTTTTTAAATTGCTTAACATTCAGTTAATAGGCAATTTTTGAAGTCAGAAATAACCTCTTTATGTCGACAACTAAGGTAACGAGCAAAGCAGTTATGATTACATTGATTATAAGATAAGCGAACCACATTCCTTAATCAGGATGTTACACGATATAGTTGTCTTATTTATAATGTCCACTTATATCAAAACGCTTTTATTGAAGTGTATTTTTTATGTCATTTACTATATGTCGGTCTTATAGTCGTGCTTCAATCTTGTTTTGGCGTTATATGATGCCTTATTTGCTGATGATAGTTTACTCTAGTTTATAAAGTTTTGCGACATATGTTAATATCATAACTAATATGTGAGTGACTCGTGGAATACGGTAGTTTATACTCCACTAACTGTAAAACGTTTGCTGACCTGCGCACTGCGAGAATGGCCTCCTCGGGTCAGTAGTGAGATTGATCATTTCCTATATCTAGGGTAGAACTTTGTTAGTACTACAATAAAAAGTCGATTTTATGACTTGTTTGTATCATTGGATTTTATCGACTGTTGTAGTAATTTCAGGGTGTATATTGACCTTTTTTTAAACATTCACAAATTTGGCATTGCCTACTAATTGTATATATGCCTGTCGTAAAATCAAGATGTTGTCTGTTTTCAAATCTTAATACTTTTAATGAAAATTAATTTATGAAATCTGTAATCGATTTTCACAATCCGCAAATAAAGGAAGAATTTTTTCTTATGCAATTATTATTCATGTTGTCACTAGTTTGGTATATGACTCAAAAGAACCCAAATTCCATATAACGTCTTTATTTGTAAAAAAAAAATCATGACATCGCAATACCAGCGGTTGGTGGAACGGACGGTTTGATTTTTTTCTTCTTATACAAACAATCACAAACAATTCAAATGAAGCAAAACACCGATGAAAACTAATCTTAAATCCGGCTTACCAAACTGTGTAACGTAATTATTACTTTTAAAGGATGTTTTTTCTGATGTTCTGATCAGGTTTATACGACGTAGCATAATGGACAAATTAAGATTATACCAGAATTATACAAAAGACTTACTCATTGAGAAGAAATCATCATTACAGAAATCTTAACAAAATACAAATTTAGTATTGCTTTTAAGAGTTCTTTGGAATGAAGTCACGTTATGTAATTTTAGGGATATATTTGTTACCATACTTTTTCTCTTAAGTAAGAGACCTGAGCTTTCAATGACCAATTACCTCTTTTGAAAGCAATGATTGCGAATGTACTTATATACTTTATTTGTACGAAAAAGAAAATTCATTTTAAAAAAAAAAGTAACAAGTGACTTGAACATTTTTCAAAACTTTTTTTGAAGGGTTCAAATGGTGAAAACAAAATAATGGGGAAAATAAATGGTTAACAAACCGATAAGATACATACTTTATAACCTCGTGTTCGTGCATAAACCCCAACAGATGAATTCCATCTTAGGAGAATGATCCTTTCTATCTGTCTAAATGAGTCATATATTTAAGACAAAAATATGAAGCTGCAAAAGTGTATAAAGAGTGACATCTATCAGCATGTACATGTAATAACTTTACTGCTGCTTTTCTGAGTATAAAATTTTCAGAAGTTTGATACCTGTTAAAAATAGTTCTTTCTATTAAGATTGCTATTGTCATACTGGGGGGAGAATCTGATCAGCATTCTTGTTTTCCGAATTGAATTATTTTCTTAACTTTGATGAACAGTAACTACAGTGCACTTCAGGAATTACTTTTATAATGCATAAACCAAATAAATGGTGTTTTACTGCACGACATAATAATACGCTAATTGTTGTAAAACAGTTGATATATGTCATTGCCTGTAATAAGAACACGTTCAACAGCTAAACAGCTAAGCACAATCATCAATGACCGACGCAAACTTGCATATTATCGAAAGCATGACGATACTAATCAGTGTTCATTATGTAATAAGACGTCTTTGATCTAATATCAATCACTCCCTTTATAGTTCCTTTCTGAGCCTACATAAAATTTATATTTGAAATTAACATTGTTTTGAAGAACTGTTATACGCTACATGTCACTTTATTTTATTGAAGTTTGTGTCGAAATATACAAGGAATAATTAAGCACATGGAAGTGGGCGATTTTACGCGCTATAAAACCAAATTTAACCCAGCTTACTTATCGGAAAATGCCTGAACCAAGTCAAACCCATTACTTTCCAGTTTTAACCTGATAGGAACTGATAGTTCTGCTACATTTTGTAATTATCATTTATAGAAATAACTAGCAATATCATATAACACAACTATTTCATAGTTAAGTCATTGTTAAAATTAAATCATTATAAAAGATTAGTGCTATAGTGTTCATTTATCTCTTTGTATTCCATTTCTTCTCAAATATAGTGTTTTGTTTTTTTTTCTTTTATAACATTCATAAACATGTCTATGTCAGACCACAGTTGTTTACTATCATTTAAAATTAGTTTATCGCTAGTTTGTTCAAAATTCCTTTGATCTTGCTATATTATAATTTTCAATCTCACGTCAGTCAAATGAGAATGAGAATTATTGCCAGTTTCTATGTCTCGCGTGACACACAAGCAACAGCGTAGGAATATTTGAAGACCCAAATAACCGTCTGTTTGTTTACTGCTAATTTGTGGCACTATTTTCAAGTCTACAATGGAAAATGATTAAATACAGTAACTTATCGAATTAGAATTAATAAATCCCAAAATTATTCCACAAATTTTAAAGTCGCGTTTAAAATTTTTGGAATAATTTTCGGATTTATTAATTCTAATCTGATAAGTTACTGTAAACCGATTTTTTTTTCAAATGATGTGTATCACTACTTCACAACATACGTGACGTAACGTAGCACGTCGCCGAAAAATAACCGCTCGACAAGATAAGCATGAGAAACTCCTTCTCGTTGAAACAAATATTAAATAATCTAATAATACACATTTAATGATAAGATCAACAATAATTTATCGATGAGATGATAACAAATGTTTCCTCCAATTAAAAAGCCTGTCACTTCTGAAGTAACTATTTTTATATTTACTTAAGCATGTGTTTTTTTTTAAATAATGATGAAAGACGAAAAATAGTGACGAAAATATTCCTTTTTTTATTTTGGTATTGTACAGTTCATAGTTCGACGACTATGCATGAAAATGGATAAAACGAGAACAAGAAGACATTGATACTCTGTCAGAGTTGTTAAAGGCCGTGAGGTCTTTAATTTTGAAACGAATGAAAGTTGTAAGTAGCTCAATGAGTGCCAAGACTACATCAGTTTTCAAAGACCCCGATGTAGCAAAAACATTGTCTACTATACATGACAAATATGTCGTACCAGCAGACAAAGCCCAAAAACAAAATTGTTTTTGTCTGCAAAACGTTTTATATCCAATGTGTATTATCAGATTGGAGGCAATCAGTTCAAGACTATCATCTGAATATAATAGCATTAAAAACTATGATTTTATCAATACTGTATACTTCTATTCCCCATACTCAGTTAAAATCCCGACTTAAAAACATTATACATTGTTGTTTTTCCAAAAAAGATGGTACACCTAAATAAAAATATATAGTTCTTGGTAGAGATTCCTCATACTTTGTAAGAAATGATTCCAAATCATCTTCCAAATATACAGAGGAAGATATTTACAAAATGCTGGAATTTTTACTTGACAACATATTTGCCCAGTGTGGTGGCCGTGTTTTTCAACAAACGGTCGGCATTCCAATGGGAACAAATTGTGCTCCTTTACTTTCTGACCTATTCCTTCACTCAAATGAGGCTGACTTTATAGCTGATCTGATCAGAAAGAAAGAATATCGTTTGGCTAGATCCTTCAATCTCAGTTTCCGCTATATAGATGACGTATTATCTTTAAACAATCCTAATTCCGGGGATTTGATACATCGCATCTACCAAAAAGAACTTGAGATAAAGGATACTACAGACACTGTGAAGTAAGCCTCATATCTTGACCTACACTTAGAAATCGATGGTAAAGGAAAACTATTGACCAAACTTTACGACAAACGTGATGACTTTTCATTCAGAATTGTCAACTTTCCTTTCATCTGTGGCAATATCCCTTCGGCTCCTGCGTATGGAGTGTTCATATCACAACTCATACATTATGCCAGAGCTTGCCGAAACTACGCAGACTTTTTGTATCTCGCTAGAACTCTAACAAATAGACTTCTGGAACAGAGTTATGTCGCTACAAGATTGAAGTCATCACTATAGAAGTTTTACGGCCGTTATCATGAACTCGTGGATCGTTACTGTGTATCCATCAGCACCATGAAAACTGATTTATTCAACGGGTCATAGTTTTCCTTTCCTCGTTTGTCTACCCCGGACTTGACTTTTTATGAGCAACTCGGCGGGTGTTTCTAGGAAAGCAGAGGACGCTTATCCTACCGGTGCACCTGGTCCATGCTCCCAGTTTTTAGTGGAGTCCGAGTTGCTCATTTACTTTTGTTACTTTGTATGTATGAATTTAGTTACTCTATGTTCTTTGTTTTGTATGTCTGTTTCCCATGTCTGGTCTTTGTCCCTGGATTACATTCTTTTGGTTACCGCTATAACATTGCTTCCCTTGATTACTCTTCTACCTAGACACAAATATATAGTTCTTGGTAGAGATTCCTCATACTTTGTAAGAAATAATTCCAAATCATCTTCCAAATATACAGAGGAAGATGTTTACGAAATTCTGGAATTTTTAATCGACAACATGTCCAGTGTGGTGGACGTGTTTTTGAACAAACGGTCGGCATTCCAATGGGAGAATTTGTGCTCCTTTCTTGCTGACCTATTCCTTCACTCTAATGAGGCTGACGTTATAGCTGATCTGATCAGAAAGAAAGAATATCGTTTGGCTAGATCTTTCAATCTCAGTTTCCGCTATATAGATGACGTATTATCTTTAAACAATCCTAATTTCGGGGATTTGATACATCGCATCTACCCAAAAGAACTTTAGATAAAGGATACTACAGACACTGTGAAGTCAGCCTCATATCTTCACCTACACTTAGAAATCGATGGTAAAGGTAAACTATTGACCAAACTTTACGACAAACGTGATGACTTTTCATTCAGAATTGTCAACTTTCCTTTCATCCTTTCATCTGTGGCAACATCCCTTCGGCTCCAGCGTATGGAATGTTCATATCACAACTCCTACGTTATGCCAGAGCTTGCCAAATCTACGCAGACTTTTTGTATCGCTACAGACGTTTTATGGTCATCATCAGGAAATCGTGGATCGTTATGGTGTATCCATCTGCACCATGAAAACTGATTTATTTAACGGTTATAGTTTTCCTTTCCTGCTTTGTCTTCCCCGGACTTGATTTTTTTATGAGCAACTCGGTGGGTGTTTCTAGACAAGCAGAGGATGTTTACCCTACCGGTGCACCTGGTCCATGCTCCCATTTTTCTAGTGGATTTCGAGTTGCTCATTTGCTTTTGTTACTTTGTATGTATGATTTTACTTTATGTTCTTTGTTGTGTATGTCTGTTTTCCATGTCTGGTCTTTGTCCCTGGATTACATTCTTTGGACTACCCTATAACCTTGGTTCCCTTGATTACTCTTTCATGATTAAAACAGTTTATGTTCAAATTTCATAAAAACAAACAAGCGGATTGTTCTACATATACAATATTAATGCATACTTCTACACTGATATAGTAACATTCTGTTTATTTTTGTTACAAAATGCTTTATCAATTTTAGAGAGTAATAATCATTCTAAAGAAAGATTTTCAATTGATTGTTGGAGCTTCTGTAATAAATACTTCTGAGCAACGATTATATGCAATACTTTGTAATGAAAAGAATGAAGACTACTTTCGATTGTACATGTATATTTGAAGGGCAATAATCCACTTGTTTATCTATATAAAACCTATTATTAGTTCTTTGCCAAATGCGATGTGATAATACAAGAATTAATGATTTACATAGAGTTTTTAAAAAAAGAATTAAAAGTTTACTTATGATTGCAGTTTTAATTCTTTTATAATCATTGTACAACACAGCCTGCATTTCCAAGAGCGTGCTTTGTTTCCTCCTCGACATCAAATTGAGAAAAAGGAACTTTTTAAGGTTGCATAAATGTATCAATAAATCAGTATAATACGAAATATGTAACTACACCTGACATATATCCTTAATGGACTTTAATTATAAGAATTAGCCTAATGACACATCTACATTCTGATCCTCTTCTGTCATATTTGAGAGCTTAAATGTACTGTTAAAATTTAGATTCAACATCCTTAGATATGTAAAAATTTATAACCCGGTTCCGAACATGAACACATGTTTTAGGTAGTTATAAATGGCTTACAACGTAATATTCGATTGATTGATGACGTATTTCTTCATGTATTCATATGGTGGTTTTGCCATAACTGATTCTTCAAACATCCAGTTACCAAATTTAAATTCTTCCAAAAAAAAAAAAAAGGTTAAATGACAATTCTAAATAACACGTGTTTTATATTTCTGAGAAACACCAAGGATTTGTAGGATTGTACTTATAATATTTAATCCTGTTTTATATGCCTGTACTTACATTTCATTAAAAAAAAAACTTTATTCTGATTGATTAAATGTCAAGTTGAAACATGTAGTCGTAAAACAATACTGAAGACTTAGCATTATAAAATCCAGCTTCGAATGATAATAATACGTACATTTTTATGTTATTAAGTCTTCGTGAGTTTGGCAGACTTAAGTCTAAAATCAAAATGGCATATAAACACATTTTTCTCATGCGCATTCTGAATGTTGAAATTACGCAGTAATTGTATGTTAAATCGCTTTTAGTCAATACTTAACGTACATTATACAGAGCCTTATATATTTCAAAAGTTAAATCAAAGGAACTCGCAAATGCTGATGTTACAAACATTCTCGAGATTTAGATACCAATCTACAAGGAATACCCATGACAACAGCTGGCCTAGGAATGATAGTCAAAATACACGTTCTAACAATAACAGTTTTAGAGTTTCCGGCATACAATTTCTGTCAGAGATACAATTTTAGATTTAGCTAATACGTGTATATAAATGAATTTTGTTCCAGTGAATAAAAGACAATTTGGTTCTATGGTTACGGAAAAATTAAAGATAAAGTACTCGAAAATTGTTAGATAAATCACCTGGACAGATACTCGTCAGACTTGTTACTAGCCGGTTTTTAATTTGGTTTTCACATTAATTACGTAGGGTTATGTCTGAAAAAGAAGATGTTTAAAACAGGTCTTGTATCTTAATGCTAAATCAGCACTATTTCAGTTCTATCTGGGCAATGAACATGAAGAATTTGCAGTTATAACAGTCTCTTCCATTATATAATGTACATATAAAAATCACATCTTGTTAACCATTGTAAAGAGTCATGTTTGATATAGTTACTAATATCGTTTTACATGACCTACATCTTAGTACGCGCTACGCCCTTTCACCCTTTTTTTAGACCCTTACGAATCTTCACAATTTAGCTGCTAGTGTTTTACGACTGGTAACGATTATGAATAATCAATTTTCGATTTACTAAGAATAAAAGCGTTCATTACCCAAAACAATTCAATTCTTTGCGCTTAAATACGTACAATTTAAAAGCATTCTACGATTGATAACGACATTGGAAGTACGTTGCAAATGATCTTTTTAGGACAATTAACGAATTGTTAACGATAAAACAACAGTTTTTGCGATGAAAGTACGAGTGTTTTTCGGACGATAAAGATTTTTGTATCAGGTTACATTACTATATAAATTTAAGCAAGATAGCTTCATTTATTTCCCAATTAAACATTCAGAAAAATTGACATGTTTCAATACAGAAACAAATTAACACTATACAAAACTTCTTTTGATTTCACCTCCCAATGACAAGGCAACACTACCCTCCTCTACCTAAGAGTTCGTATACATTTGTTAACAAGACAACCGATAGTCCTTCTTCTGTCTCATTTATCACGCTTAAGTGTAAAAATGACATATTGCCAATTAAATCGAAAGTCACGAGAGACCATGTATCAACACCTCCAGTATATTGCGTTTACAATTCATAGTACATCTATTGATATGGCGGATGCAATTTGTACAATGACAAGTAGACTTCTGCCGAAGTAGGTATAATCCAAGCTTTTCTATTTCTTTTTTCGTGTTTACCATTCATTCAATGGTTCTATGGTAGTTATCATAATTCAAGATACTACAAGATACCGTCATTTTCGTTTAATCTAATCAACAAACCACGTAATTGGACGATATTGTGACGGAGTCACTGGCGAAAAAAGACATGCAAATCATCACTCCTTACGTTTTTGTGTGCTTTCCCGTTTTTGTTTGGTTCATTTTTGTTTTGTTTTTGTTTTTTTGTTTTTTTGTTTTTTATTTCTTATTGAAGAACTAAATTATAACAAATTGTCCTCAAGTTGAATAAACCTGTTTGCGTATTATGTTTGTTCGAATCCTATGTGTCTGATGGTATGCACAGTGTTAGCATTGAAATGATTTGTAAAGAGGAAATGCATAAACAAAAAAAAAAACAAAACAAAACAAAACAAAACAAAACAAAACAAAAAACAAAAAAGACAAACAAGGAAACAAATAAACAAAATAAACAAAAATGGAGAATCATTAATGATATTAAACGTATAGTTTAAATAGTGAACACTTAATCCTTAATTTAAAGAAATTATTGTATACAAATGAAGGTTTGCTTTCAATATGTCTGCATCTTTTCAAAAAAGTATTTCCATGCATCTTACTTGCTTCCAATTAAAATATAAAAAAAATGCATTTCAAGGAACAAGAATGGTATTTAGTGCATTATATTTATATAATATAAAAAAAATACTACATATTATAAATTAGAATTGTGATTATGATATAGAAAGCTTTTAGACATTCTACATTTTGAAGTCTTGCTTAAAACAATCTCATTGCACTCAGTTCGATTCCTGTCACTGTTGATACGGATTCAATTTGAGTACATCTAGCAAACGCATATGTTGAAAGAATTGGTATAATGAAAGGCACACCTCATCGTTCGTTTATATAAGGTTATATAAGATAAAGTGTCCTTTTAGTTAAATTCGTATGACGGTGTTTTGTTACGCACACACGATATTAATATACATGTAGTTCGACATTATAATTGTTTAACCCTTTTAAAATTATTTCAATATATACACAACTATAACAAAAGAAACAACATCTTGCTTAAATAGAGGGACATTGTGGATACACACGCCTCTGATATATTTAAAATTACATTCAAGCAAACGTTTGGTAAACATCATTTGAAATTTTAAAACATATGACTATATCATATAAATCTTTGCTCTTAAAAACTTTGACATTGAAACAAACATAGTTTCATAATGTGTATACATTTCATTTATTGGTATTGTGTCTTCTAACCCTAAGTGGTATCATGTTTTTAATGAGTTTTTTTTAATATACTGTTAATTGTATCTGCATAAATCATCTAAACAATTAAATGCTCTATTTTTAAAAAAAAATTGTTTGTTTATGTTAATTAAGATACAAAACTGGTGTTATTCTGGAATTTAAAAAGCCGCCAGAGTCGACTGGTAACCTAGTGTCAATGGATATCAAATATTCTGTAGAAAACGAAAATCTGGAAACCAAAACATTCAATTATAAGAC
This sequence comes from Perna viridis, assembly GCA_037379345.1. Taxonomy (NCBI): domain Eukaryota; kingdom Metazoa; phylum Mollusca; class Bivalvia; order Mytilida; family Mytilidae; genus Perna; species Perna viridis. Next base: position 34,936,285 of record CM074514.1, on the reverse strand, counting down.
AACTGTTGTTGAAATCTGAATTCACCTCTGCATTTTGACAACTAAGTCGACGAGCAAAGAGATTCTTTCTAATTACTTTGATTATTAGACTATAACCGGTTGTTGTTGCCGTAGAATGTCCACTAATAAAACGTTTTTATAATGCATTTTATATGTCATTGAATAAATTGCAGTCTTATAGTTTTGCTTCCATATCGCTTTGACGTTAAACGATAGCTTTAAATTAATGACTGGTGATAGTTCAGAAAGACATGTTGCATATGAAAAAAAAAAACAAAACAAAAAAAAAAAAAAACAAAAAAAACAAAAAACAAAAACCAAAAAAAAAAACAGTAGATTGCTAGAGAGCTACAATTAGCATGATTATGTCATTGATATTTGGAATACTTCTTTCAACATTCAATATATGAGTCAGGAACCCAACGGCCGGGACAATCACGACCAGAAGGATTTTCTAAACTGCCAACAATCAAAGTTGAACACCTAACATCGGAGAATGTTGATCAAAATATTCTCGTTTTTGCTCGAAAGATCTCTGGAAAGCACGAACCGTGGCAGGAAAAGTTAATTAAATTTACGAGCAGAGATGTATCGGTGACTATTGCGTAAGACTTTAATTACAATTGACTGTTTATCATATAGACATATAGAAATCAAGACGTTGTGTTACATAATGATACAATTTAAAAAATTTCTATTTAAGTGCTTATCTTTGCATGACACAAACTGTAAGTTTTGAACCGTTGATAGTAATAAAACGATTAAGGAGATGATATTATCGGTTAAAAAGTACATCTAATGTTTATGAAAGAACAAAACGGCGAATCGAAAACAAATATATACAATTTCTCTTATTGATATTTATTGTCTTTCAGCTCGATGATAGTACAGAATTGGCAGTACTGTTGTCAAATATTGTGAAAAATATTTACTGCATTCTTTGTTGTTGTTATAAATCAATTAGTTTAAATATAATTTATGTTCATTCTAGTCTATCTGTGAACTGAAAGTATGAACAATGTTCAAAATGCAAATAGGATTTGATAGAGACTTCATAACTAAACCAAGATAAACCAATGTCGCTTAACAAAAATCGATGCATCATGAAACTAGCGTAAACATGTCATAATCATCACCATCATTTCCTTATAGATATGGATCGCAATTATTTAATGTCGTGATGATTGGATTTGAAATCTGCGATGACTCCATAGTAAAGTGGATATGATAAAAATAACAACAATGTGCGACTCAATGCCCGGCAGCTTTCATTCATACATAATGACCTGTGAAAATATTTTTCTAGAGATGAAACAAAAATCTGAAAAAAATTGCGTAAATATTAGATTTACTGGGTAAAGGTATGTTTGCATATCTTAAGATGACATTTTTTACACTGGAGAAAGTAGGTAATCTAGGACAAACACAAGAAAGACAATACAATTTCCAAATGAAATTTTATACCTGTTCATTTGTCCTTACATTTGAACAAGAAGAGATCTTGAACATTATGTTAGTTAATTTCAAATAAATTAGCAAGAAAATAGATAAAAATGCGAACAGGACAAACAATGTGTTTCAATGCTTTATTTGTTTTGTAAGTCGTCGTATGCACAATAAAAAATATATCTTTACGCAATAAAACAAACTCATTATCTCTTTATTTTTTATATTTAGACTCCAAAACGTATAAGTGTGGCCTTAAACACATATAGAATATAAAGCCCAAGAACTTATTCCCAAACAAGTACATTGACAACATAACTATTTCCGAGATGATAGCTTTATTGTCTTTATAGGTCTTTTGATCATCTTCAAATGCTATTTAACATTTAGCCTGAACTACTCAAATTTAATTATATGTTCTTTAAGTCCTCAGTAAATGTCTTAGAGAAAGTGCAAATCCGAATGGAAAAGAGTTGAAACCTTACAACACTTAAAAGTTAATGGCAGTTCAGTGTTCCTAATACAAAATCTCAACAATGTCATTCATTAAATAGCCACTTGACTGCAAAATATACAGCTTGTTCGGTCCACTAGCAAAGCGTGTGCTCTCAGACTTAAAGCCAATAACAAAAATAATAAAAGGCTATTAATATTTGTAACAAAAACACCCATTACTCATTACTGACACCATCAAGAGACGTAAATGGTGATGGATAAGTCACATAATAAGACGCACAGATAGCAACATTACCACACACTCTCGACAGTGGAATCCGCCAGGCAAAAGAAAGGGAAGATTGGCCATGCATAATTCATTGTGACGTGGGCTGCTTCCCTGCACGCGTTTTTTTTTTTGTGCTATCGCAGGAGAAGCTTCCCGGTCTGCATAAATCCCAGACTTTCTGGTGCTCTGTTATGGTTTATAAAAAAGAAGCAACTCCTTGTCAAATTCCTGGCTGCAGAAAAGGCGTGGGCAGGATTTTATTTTTTTGTTTATTTTCTACTCCTTTCCAAATGTTTGCTAGCCTAATCTTAGATTTTTGATATATAAACATGATCTGAATCCATAGCCACATCAGATTCAGAGAAGAAACATTCTTTTGGTCAACAAAAAGTGAAAGATTTTTATGTTATTTCAAAGGCCAAAATACAAGAAACTGACGTGAAAAAAAAATCCTGATTTTGAAATTCCGGTCCCATTTTGTTTCTAAAGGATTGTCATTTTTACGGGCGGGAGGGGATGCAAATTTACTTATTTATTTCATTTAGTCTTAACAAGAATAAAATATCTGATTGAACTGAATATTTACATTTATATTTTTTAAAGTTAAGATCAGTAGGAGAAATGATTTAGCAACATTAAATATCTGAGGCCCTCCTCGGTCAGTGTAAAAATGGTCAGTGCCTAATCAATTAACGAGTGCCTTATAAAATGTTTTTTTTTTTGGCCCTGTTTCCTAGCAAACTAAAAGCAAACATGCATGTTTTAATAATTAAGTCTTTGTTTTTCATAAGCATATTACGACGTTATTGGTACAAACAAAAGAGACCTGACTTAAGGAAAAAAGAATAAGTCGTAAATATACAGTTCCTGGATGTGGTATAGGGTAATGTAAAATGGAATATTTAGTATTAAAAAGGGGATCGGATTTACTAGATACATTTATACAACTACAAATTTGTATATAAAATATGATAAGTGATTAAGATTGTAAATTGTATAACCTTTGTTTACTACCAATGAAACATGTGGAACGTAACGATTAATATTTCTATTTAGTTATACTTAGACAATGAATATGCAAGGTCTTTGTTCACAAGCTTGGGGTCAGACAATTAAACTACATATGTTTCGCTTGATTTTATGTATTTTGTTATTAAGTAACTAACTGTTAAAACCAAATAATGACTAAGAGGGTCGTTTAATTTTCAATTCGCACTTACTTTATGCAATTGAAACATCAAAAACTTAAATAAGATATGTGAACTACATCCTTCAATCTCAGATGATGTATTATCTTTAAACAATCCTAATTTCGGGGATTTGATACATCGCATCTACCCAAAAGAACTTTAGATAAAGGATACTACAGACACTGTGAAGACAGCATCATATCTTGACATACACTTAGAAATCGATGGTAAAGGAAAACTATTGACTAAACTTTACGACAAATGCGATGACTTTTCATTCAGAATTGTCAACTTTCCTTTCATCTGTGGCAACATCCCTTCAGCTCATGCGTATGGAGTGTTCATATCACAACTCATACGTTATGCCAGAGCTTGCCGAAACTACGCAGACTTTTTGTATCGCTCTAGAACTCTAACAAATAGGCTTCTTGAACATAGTTATGTTGCTACAAGATTGAAGTCATCACTACAGAAGTTTTATGGTCGTTATCATGAACTCGTGGATCGTAATGGTGTATCCATCAGCACCATGAAAACTGATTTATTCAACGGGTCATAGTTTTCCTTCCCTCGTTTGTCTACCCCGGACTTTTTATGAGCAACTCGGCGGGTGTTTCTAGAAAAGCAGCCTGGTCCATTCTCCCAGTTTTTAGTTGAGTCCAATTTGCTCATTTACTTTTGATACTTTGTATGTGTGCTTTTAGTTACTTCATGTTCTTTGTTTTGTATGTCTGTTTTCCATGTCTGGTATTTGTCCCTGGATTACATTCTTTTGATTACCGCTATAATCTTGGTTCCCTTGATTATTTTTTTACTCTATGCTTGATTACTCTATGCATATTTTTATATTTGTTCGAGAAACAACAATATTACATTCAATTGATGGACTAGAAAATTAGACAAAATGAGATACCCTAGTTTGCAGTTTTAAGAAAAAATAAACACAACAAATTCATATTAACAACTGAATTTGATATTTGTTAAAGAAATAAATAAAATGTATTAATTTATTAAAATCGTATCTTGATCAATATTTGTTTATAACTCATTAAGCGATCAGGAATAGAACAAAAAAATGAGGCTAAATGGGTTGGAAATCGGTTATTGTAAATAAGGCAATGTGGAAATTTACGTCATATATCAGCAGACGAACTGTATATAAAAAAAAATCATCTGTAACTTTATTAATGGCCTACTAACCCTAGTCAAGCTTAGGGGAGACATTAAGGTTACATATGTGTTGCTTGTATTAACAGTTTATTCTATTACTAATGTAAAAAATACATTTATTATAATTTGTGATAAGCAATTTTGTTGTGATTTCAACATGCACAAATCATTCTCCTTTATTTCCTGATTATTTGTTTGCGAGAAATAGGAAGCTACATCATAGTCACGAGATATTCATTATTGGTTATTATTAACTCATTACGAGTATAACGATCAAACATTTTCGTACCAAGTCAATAAGCTCTCCATGCTTAAATATTTTTAGGTGTAGTGGGTTAAATAGAACAAGTATTTTGAAGTTTGTTATATTAATGATATTAATAACCATGTGAGTGGAACAATTGGGGGTTTTAAGTCATAAATATGGAGACAATTATATGTGTCCTCTTCATACAACTCTTGAACGGTATAAATGTCCCATTTACACTGTATACCATCCCTCTTATCCCGTTCCCCATTTCCAATAGAAAAATCCCCTTACCCACATATAATCTCAATTGCATTAAAATTATCAAATTATTCATATTACAAAAACTGAATGTTATATGTTTCTATTCTTCAAACTGAATTTTTTTTCTGTCTTGAATATAATACAATTTTTCATTTCAATAAATACTTTAAAAATAATTTCCCTATCTTCCACGTTCAATATCCCATCCCCATATTCGTTATGACCATCCCCCATCATCATTTCCCATTCCCAATTTCCTCCATATACTTTAGAACGGGAAATTGTCTTCATACAAATACTTGCCTAAAACAAATATAGAAAAATAGTTTGAAAATGATAAATCAACACATTTTAGAAAAAAATAATGAAACTGTTTTGCTGTTCTCTTTGACTAATTTATAGACGGCCCTAGGACTATAACTTTATTATGATTATTATTCCGATTATGTACATATGTTTAAGGCGGTCTTAAGGGGCTTACCTTGCGATGTTGCGTCCAAAAAGTCAGACACATTTACCCTATTTAGCACGGAGAAAAAAAAATTACGATGGAAATCGATCCTGAAATACAAAACTTTAAATTTCAGATGCCGCCATTCTAAAAAACGAAAGAATTGCACGATACAAACAAATGCAACTTAATGTAAAGTAAACCTGAAAAAAATGACCTTTATCACATTTTGGTGTTCATCTACTTTGGCTAATTTTTCAATTATATTTTTTGTTGATTGAGATTTGTCTAAGATAAACCTAATGCAATTCTACTTAGATCCACCATAGGATAAATCAAATAAAAACTTCCAATCTCTATGGAACACTTAATAATTTACGGGAAGCAAGGTAAACTAATTCCGAAAATAAAAGTCAAACAGCTTACATGACTTATTGCATGGCAGCAGGTCTGGAATTTAAACACAAACAAGTGAGTTTCTATTTTATGTGTTGGAATGATGCCAAGGGAGTAGTCATTCATTGCTATGGCCGTAGTATTAATGATCCAACAGTTGACACCAACTACAATCGTAAATCTAGGAAGTATGATAGTACATTTCTGCAATTAGTAGACCATGCACCTCAGCAAATGTTGTTTTACATATTGAAATATACTTGGAAACACAATTTATTTTTAACATTTATCAATCTATTAATGACATTGAAAAATCTAGCATTTATTTTTCCAGGGTTGAAAGTGTAAAATAAATTACTCGTTGGATGTGACGACTTTCATAGTTGTCCTTTCCTCTTTTGTCTACTCTGGGCTCGACTTTTTATGAGCAACTGGGCGGGTGTTTCTAGAAAAGAGGAAAACTCTTACACTACCAGTGAACCTGGTACAAGGTTCGAGTTTTAAGTGGAGTCTAAATTGCCCATTTACTTTTGCATGTATTATTTTAGTTACTTCATGTTCTGTGTGTGTTTGCATGTTTGTCCCTTCATTATATTCTTTTCATTCCGTTAGAATCATTGTTACCTTGATTACTCTTTCAATTAATCTATTTCTAATACAAAGCATTCGAAACACATAACAAAAATAAAGACCCTAATTGATATGTTTGCATCAATGCAAATGTCTTTATAACAACATTTTGAAAAAAATATATTCTCATATAATGAATAAAATGATAATCCATTTTTTGGAAGTATTACTGAGTAAATCCGTCGTATGCTATTTTTAATTAGCGTTGATCACCAACTCAATCCTCTTCATTACATAATGAAATGCTATAAAAGTTAATATATATATCAAATATGCTTACTGTAGTGTTTAATTGTTATGATCAGCTGACCTTTTTGTAGGCAACAAAAACAAAAACCAAGAAAACAGAACATAAAAGGAACAAAACAAAAAAAACAAAACAAAACAAAACAATAAAACAAAACAAAACAAAACAAAACAAAACAGAACCGAAAAAAAAAATAGAAAAGAAAAAAAAGTTGAAATCCAAATTGCTGTAATTTGAAGATAAACTGTAAATTAATCGGAAAAAAGTTCGATTTAAAAAAAAATAGTTTTATTGTTACACTTTAAAGGCGATGTTTAAGTCGTGAGCCTTTTGTGTGTTTCTATGGTGTATGAACAGCAAATCTATGTCTGTATTATTAGATGTTTGGTATTAACAGTATGTGCTATATGTTACTAATGCATGATGATCCAACATGATAATTGGACGACAAAAATACCGTACAAAATTTAGAGATCTAAAGTACATCTTATTAAATAACTATATTTTCTAAATATATGTTCCCCTTCAATGATATGCTCAAAGCAAATGTCGATACTTTAGTTTCGGAAAAAACGGTCAGTTAATGTTATACGTAAAAAATAAAAAAATGGAAATGAAACTAAAACTTTATAAGAAAGTCTTTATTGGTAATGCTTCTACAAAATATTCTTGGTTATATAAAAAAAAATAGTAATCCAATTTATTTTTGTAAATACCACTCTAACATTTACGCGTATAATTACTAGGTTGGTTTATAGATCCCTCGACAAATATCGTTGGTCGTCATGTAAATTTATGTAAGGGCACGAATTTCTGCTATTCTTAAAATTGGTTGGTTCCGCGATATTACATCCAGACAATTTCTCTTACTTTGTGCTTATTGCTTACTAAAGTCATGTAAACAACCTAGGAAACAGAATATAATGAATTAGAAAAAATGAAAATAATCTGAGAGGAAACAATCGTTTAACTATGTAACATGTAATCAATGGAAGAAACCAAGATTTATGTAAACTGTAATCATATTTAGTTTTTTTTTTTAATTTCTATTTCAAGTCGTATGTAAAAGCCTTATGAAAATGCAATCATCTTCAAAACTTGAAAGGGTAGATTACATCAAAGCAAAACTGTAAATCAAGATTGCACGACAATGATTTACTGTAAAAAACACTTCTTAACGTAAGTTAAGTGTAGATTTATTTAATTTTGAATTTGGAACTTTTATGTTTAATTGCAACTGATCAGCTTTAATAATTTTTAATTTAAATACTTTCAGAAGAGTTTAAGTTTGTAAAAAGAGATATCATGCGCTAGTATACTAGAATATTTCTCATTATATAGAATTTATATATAGAAGAGAATGCTGATTTCCATGATTAAACCGCATCAGTTATTTTGTATTTAAGGAGTCAGTCATATGTTTGTGTCATATTCAACTTGACCAAAGCCATTCATGCTTTCATTTGAAACAGAATGGAATTTGTCCAAGTTACTTTGATGCTTAAATGAGATTGATATAAAATGCTAAATAAAACCGTTCCAATGATTTGTAAGATTTATGTCCCTAACCCTAGGTCTACATCCTGAAGTGTTTCATAAATCACATGTCGCCTTCTTTGTATGTGAAGATCATATTGTTGACACGCTGACTATTCAACGTAAGCTACCCGTTAAATTTGCAGATTTATATTAAATAACCAGTATCAACCAAATCATGCCAAGATAGTTAACGCTGATTTAATTAAGACAATGTTCCGAGGTTATGGTTTGAAACGTTTTAATATCATTGTTATGTTCATGACGACGTTCCGTTTTTTAAACTGGTTTGATGAAATTGATGATAACGAGTGTACTTTTAAATGTATCAAATAACAAAAATGACTTTTTATTCAAATATCAATCTGATTTAAGAAAGAAGAAATGTTCCTCAACTGTTCGAATACTAATTTATTCTTGCTTCTAATCTTGAGACGTTTGTCACACTTCAACTACATGCATGTACGATAAAACCAAATATGTACAACTGGATAAATACATAAGTCACTCATGTAGTTATGTTCCTCAAGGTAAAACCAAGCAATATGTGTACAAATAAGTATAATAACTAGTTTTTTTGGTGTAGAGGATTTTTATAAATTTTGCAATATGGTCAATATTTGTACATGTATAAATAATGGACTAAATTAATATATTTTGTGCACATAGGATTTATCAAGGTGAAAGAAGAAAATCTCAGGACATACAGTAGATTCCCTGTATTGAAAATACACAATAACTGGACGAAACAGACATTTTCCGTGAACTTAAAAATAAAACTATGAAAACTGTGAAATCCATTGGCTTAATGACACTGACAAATGACATTGAATATGTAATTTATCTCTATATACAATGAGTCAAGTTTTGCATATGTTCCGGTTGTTGTTTATAGTTAATTAAGTTAAGTAGCAAGTTCATTCATTTAAAACCATATTGATAGGGCGTGTACCGTACCTTCTTTATTTGATCTTAATCATATTATAGCAAAGAAAACATCTTCAAATGGTCAATGTGATAATGAATGATTTTAAAGAATTTTAGGTGTACAATTGTTCGACGATATGAACAATATGTGAAACTGTAGATTTGAAGATACCCAATTAAACATAGGATAACGATTATTCAAACATCAAGTTGCATATAAAATATAAATCTACTTATAAACAAAAACGGTATGGAAAGTAACAGGGAGTATGTTTTTGAATATCTGATGTTACGGTAATGAAACTAGTGATTGTTTCTATTTTATTCTCAAGAGTAAATTTACTTTCGCATAAAAGAAAACTTCAATGACTGTTATTATTCGACAGTTCTTTCAAAGGTTTTCAAAGAGTAATCAAGGGAATCAAGGTTAGAGCGGTAATGAAAAGTTTAACATATATAATACGAATAATTTTCCTTTTATGACCTTCGCCAGACATTATCTTAATCTCGAACGTTTGTGGGGGGGGGGGGGTTCCGTGCATTATATACAAAATAGGTTTAAAGACAAAGACATTATTTAGACATGCTTACACGTTGGATTGTATAATTAACTTGTCAAGAAGTTGAGCAAATAGACACAAATGGTCATTTGATTAATTATGGTTCATGCCATGTTGCTGTATGCTCCATTAGTTGCGAAAGCCTCAGCAACATTTGGAAAGTGAAAGTTAATTACATGTCAATGGTTGTTAGGTTTAAAAGACTTGCCAGTTAACCTATTATTTAATTCATGAAGTACAGTAGACAAAACTGACGATTTAATCTGCAAATGGTTCACTTCAACCATGGCTTGTTTACAAATGTAACTCGGTACAAATATTGGCACAGCTGTTATGACTCTGTTGTTTAATAACCATGTATCAACGCCTATTTCTCTTTCTCATTACTGTCTTTGATACGTCAATTAAAGGACTGATTCTTCTCCCTTTTGTCCATATTTATTTGTAATACATGTATACATTTCATGTCAACAATATTTTACATTTTCTTTTTTTCAGTAATTATGCCTCAAATGAGTATGGAATAAGTCCTGGTTAAATAATATAACACTGTGTTTGATGTTGTTCCAGAGAAAAAAAAGATACTATTCGATAATTATGTTTTGCACTAGGTTTTATTACATTGGCATAGCTATTTAATAACCATGTGTCAACGCGTGTTTCTTTTTTCATTACTGTCTTTGATATGATATGACAAATAAAGGACTGGTTCTTTTCCCTTTTGTCCATATTTAATTGTAATATACATTCCATGCCAACAATACTTCACAGTTTCTTGTCGCAGTAATTACGCTTTAAATGAGTACGAAAAAAAAATCTGTTTTAGATAATACAACACAGAGCCCACGACATTATATTTTATGTTGTTTGAAAAACGAGACTACTTCATAATTTTGTTTTGCACTAGGTTTATGTTTTGCATTTAGGAAATCAAGTGTTTGACTAATACAAAAATCTCTGTCCTGTAATGATGACATCACGCATATCTATGTCAAGCTTTTTTAGAATATACTGGGAATCAATCAAGGAGAAATACACATGGAAAAATTACCCCTTCCCCACAGAAACAACAACTAAATACAAAAAACGAAAACTAAAAAAAACAAACTAAGAAGATACACAAGAATTGACTCAAAGTATAAATAACACAAATGAAATAAAGAAAGTGTACTGTATGATTGTTGTTGTCCAAAAGAAAAGCATATTGTTTTTAATCATTTGATACTTAATTTGTTCGAATATTTTTTAATGTTTTCTGCTCTAAATTACGTGTGACATTTTATCATATTTTTTCAAGCATGTCTTTCAGACATTCAATAATTGTTTTTCAATCACTAACATTTAAGATGCGCTTGTCAATAATAAGTAGATAGCGTGTATCGAAGTCGTATCGCCTTTTGTGTGCAACCACGAGCAAGGAAAATAACGGTTAGGTGACGACTCTTTAAAATGATAACAGTTGTTGCGTAATTTGAGAAATAGAGATAGGAAAAATATTGCATCATTCTCATAGGAAGACATTTTTTTATTTACTTTTGGTTTGTCTCTGTTGAAGAATTTGATCTTAAAGTGCAAACTAGATTTATAGGGAAAATAAACTACTTCACTTTTCGAAATAATAACCCACTTGTGTTTGTAATGTATTATTAAGTTGTTATTTGTATACAGGTAACCACACAAAGAGGAATATGTATTTTGTTTATATCGAATTTGTGCAAGATGTTCAAATATTTCATGTAGTCTTTACATGAGAAGTTTACGAATTTACCTACAACAATTGTACTCAAACAATAAACCGAGCGACTTCGACTTCAACCGTTCTGATGTCCTGCACTTATAAATCGGTGATCGTTACTCATGGCGATTCATAACAGCTACATGTAAATGATCATGTTTTTGCAAATATTGCTAAAACAAATGTGTGGCAACAATTTCACAGTCTCCACTACAATAACTTTATGTGTTTAAAATGAAAAGTTCTATTGAAAAAATAACACAAAACAAAACACAACAAAACAAAAAACAAAAACAAAACAAAAAAAAACAAAAAAAAAAAACAATCAGAGTAAACTTAGAGTGTTTAGAACAAGTTGAAAACTCATATTATAACAAGGGAAATGAGCTGGTTTTTTTTCAATTAACTGTCCTTTTTAGTGTATTTGTCTAAAGTATAGTCTGTTTCTTTATTTGTGTTTTTACAAGGGATTCAGATTTTTTAAACCAAATTATGGGAATGTTTTATTGTGTTCTATGTGTTCCATAGTTGCTAGTGTTAAATTGAAGAGGGTAGTGATCATGCCATAGTACCTTAATCCCGCCACATTTTTGCGCCTATCCCAAGTGAAAAATTCCTGGCATATGTAAGCTATTAAAGGGTTCAGCATTTGAAATATGCGATCAACTGCCAGTCGAATTACAAAACCAGAGAAAAACACTAGTACCAAATTTAAAGGATCTGCGTGACCACGAAGTCAAAGCTTACTTTGTCAGAGACAAGCGATTCATTGATGGTCGAAACTTGTACTGTTGTGCTACAACACAGGTCGAACGATAGCTAATTCTCGTCTTAGAGACAATGTTTCTGATAACTTTACGTTTTGTACTGCCAACGGTCAGATTGAAGTCGACTGTTTGTTGATTTGGCCCCATCACTACGAAATCATTAGTGATTTTTTTTTTATTTTATTGACTTAACAGAAATCTCCGATCATAATCCCGTAGTATTTGATTTGAGAACTTCAGCGTATAGTTCTCAATATTTGCCATAAATGCACAAATATATCACATAGGATAATAATTAGAACAGGGACCTTGTACATTTACTTTTCCGAATAACTTGAATAAGCCCGAAGATATCAACAAAGCTGTCAGCAGTGTAATGAACATTTTGTATGACTGGGCTATTTCTTTTTTTAGTAAAACTGTGTTGATAAACAATGACCAGCATGACAAATATAAAAGTAACGAATTGTTTACCCAGCAATGTGCACGTTCACGTAACGAGTTCCATACTTCTCCAAATTTATACCAACGCCATCCAACGGATGCTAATCATGAACTTTACATTATAGCCGGAAATCGATATAACAAAGTAAAACGGAATGCTCGTTCTGCTTTTAAACACTCGAAATGAAAAAATAGAACTTTTGCAAATCCAAATAAATGTTGGTCCTTGATGAAACCGATAGGTAAAGATAAGCATCCGGTTAGCAGTGAACAACTTCTAACTCATTTGAAAATCTGCTTGGTGAAGATCCATCTGACATTTGCGAGAAGATGATTTATTGATAATGACATGAATTTAAATGACGTTTTAATAGACTCTCTTGACAATGAAATTTCTGAAGATGAAATTGTCCGAACAATAAAAAATCTAAAAACAAAAAAAAAAAATGTTCCGGTAATGACAATATTGTTAGTGAGATTTTCTTGCAAACTCTGAATAATTTTCTCCAATTCTAAAGGTATTATTTAATTTACACAAATGGAATCTTTCCAGATTCCTGATAAGAAGATACAGTAATTGCTGTCACAAAGAGTGGTAATCTAACTAATCCGAACAACTATCGTCCGATAGTACTAGTAAGTGATATGTCGATCATTACAAATAAACTTTTAAATTGGGCCGAAGAGAAACTCAATGATAATTAATACAGTTTCCGACCTGGCCTCTTAACTATCTATGCGATAGTTGTCTTGCATGGTATTATGACTCATGTGCTCCAAAAGAAACAAAAACTGTTTGTGTTTGTCGACTACTTTGTTGTATATTTCTGTTTTCCATGCATGGTCTTTGTCCCTGAATTGTGTTCCCTTAATTGCTCGTCCGCAAGGCTTTAGACAAAGTCTCGAGGAGAAAATTGTGGTATAAATTGTATAAATCTGGTGATAGTAGCAAATTTATGGCAATGATTAAAGCTGTTTATGCGAGTATCCGTTTACGAATTAAGACTGATGATTGAATTTCAGATGCATTTGAAAACTTTCTTGGTGTTAAGCATGGTGGACCACTATCACCCCCTTTATCTTATTTTTTCATTAACAATATTGTCAGTGATATACATGAAGAAGGAAATGATATAGTTAATCTTAATGGATACATTATTTACTTACTGCTGATGATACCGTTCTCTTTGCGAAGTCGCCAGAAAGATTGGTAATTTTATTAGATACGTTATCCATATATTGCAACAGATGAAGTAACGACGTAAACACTGATAACACAAAGTTGTTGTATGGCTCCAGACGTGCAATAAGTTCATGATAGATTTTGAAGGTATGTTTTAAAGTTAGGTAGAACAGCACCTACTTCCGTTTTGCTCGGTGAATTAGGTCAACTATCCTGATATAAAATACGAAACTGTTAGATTATATTAAATATTGGTTACATATTGTACAAGGTAAGCCTAATTTAGTTTATGATTTGTATAAGTTACTATGTATTGATGCTGGAAAACTAACTGGGCTTCAAATATACGCGACCTGTTGTTCAATATAGATCTTAACTTCTTATGGTTGAATCGAAATAACATCAATGTGTCATATAATTTTAAAATGTTGTATTAAAGACGAGTATTTTCAGAACTTGCATGAATTTGTATCTGATTGTAAAAAGCTTTTTATACAAACCCTATAAACTTTGTTTTGAACAAGAGATGTATTTAAGTGTAAGTATTTGTAAGAATCCTGCGAAAAGGGAAAAATCAGAAACATGCATGTCCAAAACCCACCAAACTGACAATGTAATATCACTTACCCTATTTGAAAAGTCCATTATTTGATCTCTGTATCAGTTGCTTTGCATTTTCAGTAAAATGTTAGAAAAATGAGGTTTTTGATAGAGTTCATTTTCAGTGCATTTCAATCAGACTATCACGCTATTCAATGGCCCAAAATGACATGGAACATCTTGTCTGTTTTCCTTGATTCTGAAGGTGAAAATAGTCAAATTAAACTATCAAAATGGTCAACACTGCCTTCTTTTCACTGATACTGACATTTAAAATCTTGATTTTGAGGTTGCTCTTTTAAATAAACTACGTAGTAGTACTCTAAAATTACATTTAGAGTCTGGTATTAATGAAAATTTACCAGGAAACATTCAATCCTGCAACTTTTGTAATATGAACTCAATAGAAGACGACTATCAGTTTGTTATGGTTTGTCCGGCATACATATTTTTGAGATGTCGTTTGTTGCCTCGTTATTATTGCTTTTGGCTTAGCATACAAAAACTTAAAACTTTATTGCGGACTCAGTCCCAACGGTTGACTAAAAATCTTTGTTTGTTCCTCAAAGCTGCCTGGAAACTTAGATGTGCATTGCTGGAGAAGTATTATATTATATGTTTAATTATGTTACTATCCGACTACATATTTTTTCTTACGTATTATATATTACCAATTATTTATTTGCTTGTTCCCTGTCATATTGTCAATCTGTACATTATGTTATGTGCTAAAGCACTTATGTTGCTTATGCGAATAAACGTATTTCAATAAGTTGATATATAACATTAGTGTAACTTATATATGTATATTTGAAAATCTGTCTACTGTTTCAATGGAAAATTCAGTAATCAAAATCGAACTGTTTTTACTGTGATAAGGAAACTGATATGGTCTCAAACCTTAATAGAATTCTGCAAAAAATAAAAGAAAAGTATTTACAACTGATATGGTATACTAAATATCCATTTCCTTTTTTTTAAAGAAATTTCGATTAAATGTATCCATTCAAAAGCAGTTTGTCTCCGATTGAAGTTATTTAATATAACGTAATGGACATAAACAGATAATTGAAGTCGACTTGGAAATATCCAAAGACATAAATGTAACAGGAAGCATAGTTTGACATTATGATAAGGAAACCAGTTTTGAAATAATAAAAGTAGTAACTGAAGGAAAATTAATAATGAAGACGAGGTTTGGATTGGAAGGATTTAATCAGACTTAAAGAAATAAATGGTGTTCAGAAAAATTCTGAATTGTGTTTTTGGAGTTATACCTTCATACAACCTATATCGAAAGAGTAAATCCAAATGTTCTGTTATATTGCAAATGAATCGATAGACAAATGTTGAATACTTCATTTTTAACCAGCAAATAACAGAAAATGTTATAAATACACGTTCATCACTGGAGTAAATCAGATCAATGCCAATATCGTAAAGAAAATCATTTCTTTTTTTCACATGTCAAATGGTTCGTCATGAAATAATACAGTATATGTGGTATGATTTATCAAAGCGTTGATTTTGTAAGATTTTTATTGTCGTTAAATAATCTACATTAGGGTTTTATATAGAAAACGTTTAAACATCAAAATGCTTCAAAAACATATAAGTAGTCATAAATATGTACTATTTGAAATATAATGAATTTTATTTATTGTTAGTCGCTTACGTTTGCACAAAAGAAATGCCAGAGATGAAACATATATCATCATGACATAAATGATCACTGCGTGAATGACATGTATTTGACAAATGCAGATTGTCTTATACTTTTAAGATCTATAACATGATTTAATAGAATGTAAATTTGATTTAAAACCGCACAGACCACTATAATTTGGTGAAAATAATAACAAATAAATCATTTGTCAATTAATTCATTTTATTGTGATTATGTTTTGAAGAAGAGTTATGATTATGCTATACATTTTGTCATTCTTTAGGGGCAGCATATCCTTATAAATATTTTCCAGTATATCTAGCTTCACAAATTATGATCCGTCACAACTTTTATCAATCTTAAGCTTATTTGGTGAGAATATTAAGCAGTTGCTAAAGTGTAACAGGCGTTTAAAAAAACTGTCATGACTATGATTATTCCAAATGATTCATAATGGTTATTTAAACTACATTTATAACGGTCACATATCGCAAGTTCACAACAGGTCTTTATTGGCACATTTGTTATGTACACAGTTGTTATCATGATCAGACCATACTATTCATTTTTGTGTAAAATTGAGTAATATAATAATATAATATATATCACTTCAGCATTTGAAAAAAAGTATTTCACAGGAAAATGAACAATATGCTGTAGGACAAAGTAATACATCAATATGGATACACCAGCATATACATACGAGAGGTAGTGTATTTTATAACATATAGGCTGACCACTGACAGACAGATAATAGCAAGAATAACCACTTTTGGTTTTACCAGAGAAAACATGGAAAATATATTGTTAATTTCCCAGAAACATTCTTATAATATGTGGGGCTTTTTATCATTATTAGCTGATACAAACTTGGCACATAGTTTTACGCTCTGGAAGGCAAATGTGAAATTATTCTGTCCAAGTTTGATATAGGAGGAAATGCACATTACAAACTGAAAGAATTTTACTCTCCCCAAAACTAAGATATGATTTATACTCGGAAAATTTTATACAAAGTAATGAACATGTCGTTTTACTATGTTTTGTGATAACGCCCGATTGGATACAATACCTATAACTTAAAAGAAAATATTAATAAGAACACTGCAAGATAATTTCAACGACAGAGTGAAATTATAGCGTAAATTGAACGTGTCCAGACTATCCACATCGATTCAAGCAAGGTTATGTTGTACCTTTTCTTAAACGCAAAACACAATTTTCAATTGAACCAATATTTTCTTTGTATGTCAAAATAGTTGCATATAGTATTTAACGCAAGAATTTCATTGCAAAAGAAGTTGAATATAAATTAAATTTAATCCTTGTATTTAACGTAAATATTAGTAGTCCTTATTGATTCCCATTGAGGAAAACAAGTCCTTGACTGGTTAGGAATTGTTATACATTATGTCTAGTCGCAGGGATATTTGTTCATTATTGTTAAGATTAGCATGTGGTAAAAATTGAATGGCAAGACATTCAATTACAAGTTGACCTTAAACGTGAATTAATTGAGAAATAAACAGCCACTAATGTTTCATTGGAAAATAGTCGTTAAAGCATGTGATCATAGCGGCCTCGATAATTAAAACAAAATGCCAATGATCATACATGACTAAACGGAAACAAAGCATAAACCGAACAAAGAAAATAAAAACGCTTCAATGATCTCTAAATCAGAATACCGTGAACGCAAATTAAAAATTCAGAGGCAGATTCACCTGATTCATTAATAACAAATGAATGAAAACAATAATATTTGAAATTGATCTAATCATGCATACATGTGTGTGCATATTAATATTCTTTATATAGCCTAAGGTTTGTATTCACAAAAGCCCATATCGTAGGACACTATCAACTCAAAGACTGTTCTAATTATTACGTTACATATGATTACTTTGGTGACTCCATTTTTTTTGCCTTAAATACTGTTCACATCATACACTATCGTATAAAGTATTATGCATCCTTTGTGAAAAGATGAAACAAAACTTGTATGCATCAGTTATTTAAACAATGATTTTTCGGATTTTCCGGAACCAAAATTTACTTTCTTGAACCCGCATGTTTTATAATGACTGATGCGTATTATTTCATTATTGTTGCTGTAGGTTCTTGTTTATTTACTTAGTTCCAAAATTGGCGTAATAACTCAATTGAAGGGATAAAAACGTGTTTTATAAGACTAAAGCTTGATTATTTTCGCCAGTTTCTTTCAGATATCGCGTGCAAACACCAAATAAGCATGTATCGTATGCTTAGATGTGTAATTGTGTTATAGTGCGAAATACTTAAACCACGTGTTCCACTATTATTAAGTACAGAAAACATATAACGTAGAACAAATGAAAACGACACTTTCTAAACCAAACCCTATGTAATCTAAAAACCTGAATAAGCCAGGCACAGGAATAGTCCCTTTGAATAAATTCGAATGCATTTTAACCCTTGGAAAACTAACAGTTTTCTAAACGAAATAATTTCTTATTTCAAATTAAAAACAAATGTAACGGCTTGGTAAGAATTTCATTAATTGGACGAATGAGCTGCTTAAGGTTGACTAGAACTCAGAACATTCAGTCAATTTTGTACGTTTTGTAATTTTCCAGTCATAGTTCCGACAAGAAAATGGTGTGCACTCCAAAGAAATAAATTACTTAACACAGTCATGTCTACATAAATGGTTTGTCATATGAAAAAATAAAGTTGTTTCTTGGATGTGGACACAACAATTTGGAATGCAAATATGCCTTAAAAATCAGAAGAGTTTCCAATTTTCCGCATTGTAAGCTCACGTTAATGAATTAATTCCACAAAACATTTTTCCCAATATTATTATACTTTACAACGTTTTGAACAATTATAATATTATCAATACAGAGTTGACATGTTTTGGATATAACAATGTTTATGCTGTATGACTGTGTATATGATATGTAGCCATCTTTTTGAGCCCGTAACATTGACATGCTTTTGTTGTTCAAAATATGTTTTATTTTGGAGTAAAACAAAAAGAAGAGTAAAATAGATTTTAGTACTAAACGCCAAGGCAGCAATGTTTCAACAAAATCAGGGAAATGAAAATAAAATAGATGATCAATTGATGAAATGATTATGACATGAAAAATGAAATGAACAATGAAACAAGACACGAGGGTAAAAAGGTCGATTGAAAATATGGAGATATGGGAAGGGTCAGGCAATGAAGCCTCCTGTGGTGAATCAAAAGCGTCTACTCCTGTCATGTACCACAACATAGTTCTCTAACGTACACGGAAAAGAACATTTTCACAATACTGTGCAGCACTATGGTATGCGTGACTATTTCAGCATTATGGCTTAACGATCCTAGCATGGAGCATGCCCCGGGTCCATATTTAACCTATTCTTCTTACCCGCGCAAGGCAACTATTGATTGAGATGTCAAGAGTGTTTACATATTTGAATGTAGTTTTGATTAGTGGAAAACCACAATTTTGTTCAGTATTTTGACGCGTTACTATTTCAAGCAATATTTCAATTAAACACGACTTGTTAAAGGTCAAACAAAGATCGTTGTCACCAATTCGATGACGCATTCAAAGTAGATGACCATTAAATTGCATTGTCTTTTGTGATTACTTCTTTTCCCGGAGGCCAGTGAACGATTCTCACCACGGTAAATAGTTTATATTTTAGATGTGCTGATATTTTCAATAGTTTTGAGTTTGAAACTTAGCATTTATATGATCACAGATATTGCCTCTATACAGCGAATTTACTTCAACTTAATAATAATCTCTTCTATTATACAATGGTTGCATAAAAGACGAATCTTAATGAGTTTTACATGAGTCATGTTTAACATAGTTCCCATCATCGTTTTTTAGTCATACATCCTTGTACGCGTTATATCCCTTCACTTTTATTCGATCTCCACAAACTAACACAAATCCATTCAAATAAGCCACTTTATGATTGGTAACGAATATGAACGATCACTTCACGATTTACTAAGAATGGAAGCGATGCATTGACCATAACAATTCCATTTGTTTGCGGTTAAATACAGGGGATTTAAGAGAACTTTTCGAATGATAATGACATAGCGAGTACAATGCGAATGGTTATGAGTCCAAGCTTTTACGTACAGTAAACGAATTGTTTGTGATAAAATATTTTTTTGCGGTTAAGCTACGAGTGTTTTTTCCGGTTGCATTTACTCATATAAATTTAAGCCCTAAAACCTCATACATTTTTCAATTGAACATTGAAGATAATTTACATGTTTTATGAGAGAAACAAGTTAATACTATACAAACTCCTAATCTTACCCTCTTTGTCCAACGCGAAATGTTCGTATACATATACGAAGTGCTCGCGCAAACTTAGTTCAAAAGGCAACTAAAAAGTGCTCAGAATCCTAGCCGGGGGTTAGGGCGCTTTGCCCACAGAGCAACTGGGTTGTGAGCCCCAGGTGGTGGAATGGGGTGCCTATGGCGTGTTACATGCCGGGGTTGTCAGGCCCTGAACGCAAGCCATAGTGGTGCACCGTGTTGGGAAAGATGCCACGTTCCTCGCACGTTAAGGAACCCTACTGTGGTACTCTCCCGGAGTAGGAACCATAGAGCTCCACCACAGGAAGCTAAATTGCCCGACCCTACCCATCTCTCCCTATTTCCAGGGGGAATCAAAATTTCTCGACTCCATTATCCTTGTGTCCAATGCCATTTTTTATTTCATCATCATTTCATGTTTATTTTGTCATCCACTTCATGTGCATTGCCTGAATATAGCTGAAATATTGCTGCTTGGGCGTTAAACATCAACAAACAAACAAACAAACAAACTTTTTAAACGAACACATATCAACATCTCCAGTCTATGGAATATATATTTCACCGACTATCTGTTAATTTGCGGATACTATTTATGGACTGACAAATAGACCTCTGATGAAACAGGAGTAAAACAAGCTTTTAGGTTTTAATTTTGCATTTACCTTTAATTCAATAGTGCCACGGTATTAATCACAGTTTAATTTACTGATATGAGAAATCAATATCAAAGATACTACAATATATCGTCATTTTTTCTAATCAATTCTACATTCTACACTCTGAAATCTTGCTCAAACATATCATTTAAACAAACTGTTCTCCTAAAAGATGTTTGAGGAGAAAGTTGAAATATTAAAACGAATATACTTCATTACACGTGTTCGGACATTTATATGTTTTCTATTTTCGAAATACTTCCTGTAGACACAATCTCATTGCAATCAGTTTGGTTCCTCTTACTGTTGATACGGATTCAATTTAAATACATCTAGCAAACGCATATTTTGCAAGAACGAGTACAATGAAAGGGACACCTTCAAGTTGTTGATGCAAGAACAAAAAGGAAAACGTGTCTTTTTACATATTCCAAGGGCTGTATTTTATTGTGCACGCACATTATTCGTGTACATGTAATTCGACATACTAATTGTTTACCCTTTTCAAATGATTTCATTATATAATCAACTAAACCAAATGAAACGACTGATTTATTGTACGTGTGCTCAAGGGAACCAAGATTCTAACGGAAATCAAGAGAATGTAATCCAGGGACGGAGACCAGGCATGGAAAACACACAAACACGACAAAGAGCATAAAGGAACTACAATGTGACAGAAGTAAAAGAGCAGCTCGGACTCCACTTAAAACATGGAAGCATGTACCAGGTGCACCGGTAGGGTAAGCGTCCTCTGCTTTTCTTGAAACAACCGCCGTGTTGCTCATGAAATATCAAGTCCGGGGTAGAGGAAAGAGGAACGGAATACTATGACACCTTGAACAAATCAATTTTCATGGCGCAGATGGATACACCGTAACGATCCAAAGTTCATGATGACGACCATAACACGTCTGTAGTCATAACTTCAATCTAGTAGCAACATTACCCTGTTCCAGAATCCTTACAGTAAGAATTGTAGCGTAATACAAGAAGTCTGCGTAGCTACGGCAAGCTCTAGCATGACGTATGAGTTGCTATATGAAACCTCCATACGTAGGTGCTGCGGGGACGTTGTCACAGATGAAAGGAAAATTGACAATTCTAGCTAAACGTTTTTTTTTTTTGGATCAGATCAGCTATAAGTCAGCCTCATAAGAGTGATGGAATAGGGCAGCAAGTAGAGGAGCACATTTTATCCCATTAGAATGCCGACCGTTTGTTGAAAAACGCTTCCACCACACTGGACTATATATTCTTATCCTGGTGTACCATCTTTTTTTTGGAGAAACAACACTGTATAATCTTTTTGAGTCGGGTTTTAACTGAGTATTGAGAATAAAAGTACACAGTGTTGAAACATCATAGGTTTTAACGCAATTATATTCTTATAATAGTCGTGAATTGAGGTCTCCAAATATCTTTCGAATTTTCCAGGACTCACCTTGAAATAATATCACTTCTGGAGTAACAAATGTTGTTGAAAGAATGGAGATCCTCTTTGACAGCTGTGAGTATAGAAGTTACAAGTTTTGAAAGAGGTTTGGTGGTACATTTTGAAGATCCAACTATGTAACGTTCGTTTATTTTGGTTGTGTTTATGAATCCATTACATAGACGGTACATTACAATAATCGTCTTTGGTAGAGAGACTAAAAGAGGATAGCACAGATTTGTGGTTATCCACTATCTCTTCTTTGGAAGGTGTAGTGGCATAGGTTTTATCACTGCTATTATTTTTTACGTCTACCTCCAATAATAAACATTTGATGTAATGAGTTTTACAGACAAAAACGATGTTGTTTTGGGCTTCATCTGCTGGTACGACAACATATTTGTCATGTATAGTAGACAATGTTTTTGCTACATCGGGATCGTTGAAAACTGTAATTTGCGGGAAAAAAATCTTGTAGTTCTTTACTGTTAAAAACTTTTACAATAAAACAAACATAGTTTCATAACTTGTTTACTTTTCATTCATTTTGTGTAGTGTTTTCCCATACAAAGTGGTATATTTTTTAAAATGTTGTCTTCATGTTGTTTTATGAAATATACTGTTAACTGTATTTTCATAAGGCATTTAATCAATTAAATGTTCTAATTTGTTTTGTTGTTTATGCTACAAAACTGGTGTCATTCTTGAATATAAAACGCCGCTAGAGTCGACCGGTAACCTACTGTCAATTGATACAGACATTTAGTGGTAAACAATCTTCTGGAAACCAACGCATTCAGCTATAAGACATCTGTTGGTGTCTGAATTAAACTCTTCATTTTGAGATTCTGGAAATGCGAATCAGACCCCTTAATTAGGCTCTTACTGGTTACTGTTGCCTCGCTTTGAATGTCACTTACTAAAACGCTTTTATTAAAGTGCATTGTGTATGTCATTTAATACATTTTGGTCTTATAGTTTAAATCATTGTCTGATGATAGTTTACTGCAGTTAAAAATATTTGCAACCTCTATTGATAATAGGATAATTAATTGGAAAGAATGATTGATCGAAATAATATGATGATTGTCAAAGAACGCCTAGATTTAACGAATGAGCGGAACTTGTTTCGCGCACGAGTTAAATGCTAAAGCGTTCTTGGCACGATTGTTGACACTATTCCAATTGATTATCCTGTTTATTTTATAGATGTTCTTCATAATTTAACGATATTTTCACCATGAATTTTAATTTCTGTGATTTGCGGATTGATATCAAAGTAGTGACTCTTTGGCGGGAGAAAGTGCAAAAGTGAAATTACCGAATTCATTCACAGTGTCTATTATCGAAATTTATTACACTGGGAATATTCCATAAAACTGACTCGTGGTATACAGTAGTTTATACTATTGATATTTTGCGCACTGTGAGAATGCTCTCGATCCATAACATTTTAACCTTTATTTTGTGAACAGGAATAAATTGATAAGTACCTTTTCTATGAGTAGACAATTCATTAAGTCCTAGGCATAATTACAATTAAAAATGGCCTCTTTTGGGTCGGTACTAAGATTGGCCATTCTCTATATCTACAGTAAAACTTAGTCAGTAATATAGTATAAAGTCGCTTTTATAACTTTTTTATTATTGAATGTTATCGAATGAAGTCGTATTTTTCTGGGTACATAGACCCTTTGTCTAACATAAACCCATCTTTAACTGCCTACTAATTTTATAATTGCCTGTTGTATAAGCAAGATGTTGACTTGAATTAAATGTTAATACTTATAATGAATATTAATTCATTAAATGTGTAATTGATGTTCACAATCTTCAAGTGAAGTAAGAATTTGTCCTCATGCAATTATTATTCATGTTTTCAATAGTTTGGTTTACAAAACAAAATGTAAAACTAAAGAGGAACAGAATTTGATTAGCAATTTTTTGTAAAACAATGACATCGTAATATCACCGGTTGATTTGAGATTGTTGTTTGAAGGGTTTTATTTTTCTTCTAATAAAAATATGAACAATATAAAAAATGTGAATAAAACGACACAAGGCATACAAACTTATCTTAAGGTCTCACTAACCACTTCTAACGTTTCCATTACTTTACATGTTAAAAAAGTAATTTTCAAAGTCTCACTGTGAATTCCCAGGACAAATGACATCTTAAAGCTGCATACCGTTGCAAAGCTTGGAAAATAAGGCTTCCAAAATCATTATGCTAATGGTACGATCATAGTAGAAATTCTTCACAAAATTTACTTGAATAAATAATACTGAAAATCCACATTTTTACCTGTTCTGCTAACTGACAGCATGGAGGCAAATTACTCACACATGTAAACAATATTCATACACTTTTGTAGTTAATTACATATATGATTTTAAAGTACACATTCTCAGCTTTATTTTGACTACTTTTAATCATAATACACACAAATAATGCACTTACAATGCATATGTCTAGGTTCAGTGTGTTTTTGGTACTACATAGGGGGATGGCCATTTGACCTGGAAGTGGTTAGTGAGACCTTAAAAACATTTTATGAGTTTTTATGTTTTTCTTTTTTTACATTTTATGAAAGCTTGTGGTATTGTGAGTCTAATAAGACCAAAACTATCAAAATCAGACATAGGACTACAAAGAAATGGTCATTTTTATATCATGCCCCTCAGTGATATTTTCCCTAAATTACTAAAAAATTACAATTTTAACTAACTTGTCACACCAAATTGATACCTATGATAATTCAAGAAGTTGTAATAGTAAATATCATTTATCATTATGAAAAAATAACAGATTTCAACAATTTATATCATACCTATTTCATTACTGTGTGATTCTTAGTCTGTGCTGTGTGACTATTTGAGTACTTTGAATATCCCAAGCAGTGACGTTGTGTATTTCATTGATGACGTCAAGTTATGAGTCACTGTTACTGATAAAAATCTTGTTGCTATGTTGTTTTTTAAAATACCTTGCACAATGCACCTCTTAAAATATAGCCAGATTACCAATATCACAATACTGATTTTATGGGGAAATGGAAATAATGACCAGGAAAGGCAATTTTCCTCAAATTATGCATTTCTCTGAAATATGCCATAATTTAATTTATGGTCTCACTAACCACTTCTAACGTTTCCATTACTTTACATGTTAAAAAAGTAATTTTCAAAGTCTCACTGTGAATTCCCAGGACAAATGACATCTTAAAGCTGCATACCGTTGCAAAGCTTGGAAAATAAGGCTTCCAAAATCATTATGCTAATGGTACGATCATAGTAGAAATTCTTCACAAAATTTACTTGAATAAATAATACTGAAAATCCACATTTTTACCTGTTCTGCTAACTGACAGCATGGAGGCAAATTACTCACACATGTAAACAATATTCATACACTTTTGTAGTTAATTACATATATGATTTTAAAGTACGCATTCTCAGCTTTATTTTGACTACTTTTAATCATAATACACACAAATAATGCACTTACAATGCATATGTCTAGGTTCAGTGTGTTTTTGGTACTACATAGGGGGATGGCCATTTGACCTGGAAGTGGTTAGTGAGACCTAAATCCGGTTTATTATACCGTATAGCGTAATTTGCACTTTTATAGGATTTTTTTCTATGTTATTATAAGGTTAATACGAAATAGCATAATGGACTAATTACGATTGTACCAGAATTATACAAAATATTTCCTCATTGAGTAAATCGTCATTTCAAAAATCTGTTACAAAATACTACTTGAGCATTGCTTTTAAAAGTTCTTCTTTGGAATGAAGTCACGTTATGTAATGCAGGGATTCATTTGTTACCATTCATCTTCTCTTAAATAAGAGACTCGAAGATTTCAATGTCCATTTTTTTCTTTTGAAAGCAATGATTGAAAAGGAAAATTGAGTATTAAAGTAACAACTGACTTGATAATTTTGCAAATGTATTGAAAGGATTCAAATTGTGAAAAAAGACAGCGGACTTATGAACGACCAACAAACCTATAAATACATTTTACAGCCTTGTGTTAATGTTCAAATCCCCTTTTACTTATGTAAAAATAATTTATATCTGTCATGTTTAAGACAAAAATATTAAGGTCCCCAAGTGTGTAAAAATTAACATCGTACAATTGTCACACTTCGAGAGAATCTAATCAACTGTTTGTTTCTCCAATTAAATAATTCACTCGGACATAATTGCAATACTCTTTTATATATCATAAACCGAAACATCATTAAAAGTTAATTGACATGAGACACAATTGCAAAAAAGGGATATATGACGTAGCTTATGATACGAACACGTCTCACCGCTACATGTAAGCCATGCAAGAAATATGTAAACAAGCGTAGCATGTGCCAAGGACTCGTTTCACAGCTAAACAGAATCTTCAATGACCGATGGAAACTTGCATTTTATCGACGATACTAATCACCGCACATTAAGTACATTTTTGTAGTAATTCGTCTTTGATATAGTGCCCATTACACCCTTCTTTGTTCCGAGTGTTGAATTTCATTCTCAGCCTATATAAAATGTATATTTCCAATTAACAATGGTGTAACATAATGTAATACAATCAATATCCCTTCAGATGTTTAAAGTTTGTATCGAAATACAACATAAATGATTAACCATATGGAAGTAGGAGATTTAATGTTGTATAAAAACCTAATTTAAAACAGCCTACTTATCGGAAAATGTTTTTGCCAATTCAGACCCATTGCGGTGGTTTCCAACTTTCAGGTTTAACCAAGATAATATCATTTGTTAAACGGACGTTTTTACTATTCGTTTTGACTATTGTATATGTTATTAGTTCGGTAATATGTTATCATCCTTCATTTACACAGTGAGGATACAGTTGCCTAGTTTATTATAAGCAGACTTCCAAAGGAGTTAAACATTTGTAAATTATAAAATGGTCAAGATGGCGAAAATAAAGAATTATTTCATTAGATATATCAAACGGTCAGCGATGTGCATAAGTAAAGTAATGTAAAGTTATATTTACCAAAACACTTTCAGAAGGAATAGTAAAAAAGACACGTTACATAGGAAAAATCAATAAACTGCTAGAGAGCTACAATAGGTATGCTAATTGTTTAAAGCATGGAAAGAACATGCTGATTCCATCAGCAGTAATATTTGAAATACTACTAACTGTTAATATTTTGCGCACTGCGGAGTCTGCGTTGCTCATTTGCTTTTGTTACTTTGCATGTATGATTTATGTTACGTAATGTTCTTTGTTGTGTATGTCTGTTTTCCATCTCTGGTCTTTGTCTCTGGATTACATTCTTTTGATTACCGCTAGAATCTTGGTCTCCTTGATTACTCTCTCATTACTGCATATTTAAGTTACGGACCCATAGGCTGAATAGTAAAAGCAATCTTGACTAGAAGAAACTCCTTAATTTCCATTATAACAAAATCAGTAAAAATCGAAGAATGTTAATAAAAAAAAAACCAAACGATTTATTCGTATTATTGTTCGAAAGATCTCTGAAAACGACAAACTGTGACAAGAAAAAAAAACAATTAAATTTAGCGTGCAAAGATGTATCAATCATAATTGCGTAACACTTTAAACAAAATTAATCGCTTATTATACATCCATATAGAAATCATGACGTTGTGTTACATATAGATGCAATTAAAAATATTTTTATCAACGTGCTTAACTTTGCAAGATATAAACTGTAAATTTTGAACCTTTGACGGTAACAAGGCTATAAGCAGATAATAGAGACAATCAGTGCATCTTATACACCCTTTAAAAAGAAACGTATATTCATTTCTTGGCTGATAATTAAACAAACATCATTGATAAAAATAATGTATTTTATATGAATAAGATGATTTAATGTCAAAACAAAGTTCAAATTTAAAGTTCTTCACATTTCATTGCACTATTGGAAGTTCAAGGTCACTTGAACTCAATATCGCGTTATCCTCCATTAGAATCAATAACTGCTTGACAGCGTCTCTTCATCGATGACGTCAGATTCTGGATGAACAGCTGTAAAATGTAAGCCCACTCTACCTGTAGCGCATACACAAGTTACTGCAGAGATTGCAGGGCAAGTTGTCATTGACAGATACATCTGTCTAATTCAAGTTTTCTATGGGGCTCAAAGTCTGGTGATTTGGATGACCATGGAAGAACATCAATATTGTTTCTCTGTAGGAACGCAGTTTATATCCGAGCTGTATGCCTTGTCCTGTTGAAAGGTTCTGCCGTTATTCTGCATAATTGAAAGGACATGTTGTTGCAGAATTTCGTCACAATATTGTTGAGCTGTCAAATTATCATTAATGTGTACCAAGTTGATCTTTCCAGTATGCGCTATAGCTGGCCACATCATTACGCTTCCGCCACCGAATCTGTCGACTTCTTGGATACAGTAAGCAGCAAAACGTTCACTTCAAAAGTTGTAAACGTTGTAACAGGAACCTAGATTTATCGCTGAACCAGACTGTTCTTCAGCGTCTGAGCCCATTTGAGTCTGTAATGACGATGCCATTGGTTAAAAATGACACCTTGAACATCAACCCTAACTCTAGATATATCCCAGCATATCGTAGACAGTTTTGGACTGTTTGACCTGAAGTTCTCTGTATTCCAGGAACTAATGAAGCAGTATGAGATTGCTGTGGTGAAGCAATCACACAAATATCGCACTCTGATGTAGCGATCCTGGGCATCAGTTTTCACCTTTGGTCTGCCTGACCTTGGAAGGTCATGGGTTGATCGATGTTGTCGATATCTATCCCAAAGACGTGCTACTCTGGGACACACTAAAGGTCGTGGCTACATCTGTCTGTGATTCCCCTGCTTCTAATCGACCGATGATGCTGTTCTGTTGGGGTTCAACTTATCCGTTTACTGTCATAAGGTGATATTGATTTCCAAACTGAGAACCTCTGCCTTTATAGGTTGTTGGCATAGGTCCTGAGAAAGCATGCAGTATCGATTGATTCGTGTGGATCGCACAAATCAAGCAAATTCAAGTTTGGCCAGAATCCAAGACAGTCCCAGTAAATGACTTTCACTTAAAACAACAGTTTGATTTGAAAAACAATTGACACTGTCCTAAGTTATACACATAAACTTTCTGTATAAATGTGATATATAATTAATAGAAAATGAAAGAAAAAATATTTTTTTCATTAGTTTAATTATAGTTCAGGTACATTCTAGTGCACCTATGAAATGACATAATGAACAATGTACCAAATCCAAATTAATACTGTTTGGTTTTTTTTAATTATTATAAATATAAATAGGATTTACTTGAAATATCGTAACAAAACAGAAATAATTTAATTCCGCTTGACAAAAAAAAAAAAAAAAAAAAAAAAAAGAAATGCAGCATGACACCAGCGAAATAATGTCAAGAACATCACAGTCATTTCCTTGCGGATATGGATCAAAATAATTAAATATCGTCAGGATATGATTTGACATTTTCCAGGACTCCATAATACAGTGGATATGATTAAAGAAACGAACAATGTGCCACTCTATGCCCTTCAGATTCAATTCAAAATTAATAGCCTGTAAACATATCTTCCTAAATATAACAGAATTTTATTCATTGGGTAAAACGAAAATTAAATAACATAAGATTTCATATCTTAATACCACAGATAAAACAGGTCATCTAGCACAAATACACATGGAAAGGTAAAATCAAAATAAAATCTTATATTTGTTCGTTAGTCCTTAAATTTAAAACATAAAACTTTCAAGCAGAGATCTGAAATAGCTTTGAATATTGATCGAAGCATTCAATTCGTTTTTTATTTCAAATTTATGTTTCTTCTATGACATCTCTACACAGGATACTTAAAAATGAAACAAATATGCGAATAAATGAAAAACAAAATGAACAAAGATGTGAGCAACAACAAGGTGATTTTGTTTTTGTTTGTTTATTTGTTTGTTTGTTTGTTTTTATTTATTTGTTTGTTTGTTTGTTTTTATTTGTTTTGTAAGTTGTCGTATGCATAATAAAATAAACTGTATCTGTACGAAAAAAAAAAACTCATTTTCTCATTGAAATAGGAATGCACTCTTCCTTACCAAATTACAAACATCAATTGTTTCCACTATAATCGCTGCAAAAATGTGGATAGCGAATTTCAAATTTCAATCAAAAAACGTGTTTTCATTTAGACGTTTACTTTCTATTTTAAATATTCATATTCCCTCAAAAAGAAATCACTACATAAAAAAAAAGCCTATCATCGTTTCTGGAGAATTTTTTTTCTGTTTTCAATTTTAGACAATCAATTGGTTTGTAATAACTTTATGTAAAAATCAATAACCTCAATATTTTTTTTTTATTTTTGGAAGGTGAACCTAACGCAATTGATCATAACAGACTTAATATTGTATGGTGTAGTTATACATGTCGCTCAACATATTGTTTCTTTTAATATCAAATGTGTTAGGATGTTCTTGGTTTAAGTATCAATTCCTGTAAGAATCAGGCAGTCGGTGAAACGTGGTATAAAAAAAACTTCATTTTGAAATTTTCAATTTGACGATATGTACTATCATAATCAAGAACAACAGACAAGAAATTTGTAAAAAAGAACACAAATAAAATATGTAAAATTTATCAATGTCATTAGTTGTATAATGTAATATTTTTTATGACTCATTTAGCGACCAGGAAGAATAGGACAAGACAATGAGGCGAAGTGGTTGGGAAATCGGGTATTGCAAAATGGGCATGTGGAAATGACGAATGAAAATTGTTTTGTAATAAACAAACAGTCAAGCTGTATAAAAGAATTCTTAGATAACCGGACATAATGAAATTCCTTGATCTGCAACTTAACTGAAAGGAACACGACGAAACAATATTTACAATTAAATTATAATTTTTAATCTTTATTTCATGATAAGTAACACATTCGAGCAAGATAAGAATGTCCTTATCAAACGGGAAGATTTTTTTTAAATGTAACGTAAACTATGTAGTAAGCGCATATATCATCAAATGATATATTTGATGTATAATATATATAGATGACGTATTATCTCTAAACAATCCTAATTTTAGGGATCTGATACATAGCAACTACCCTAAAGAACTTGAGATAAAGGATACTACAGACACTGTGAAGTCAGCCTCATATTTTGACCAACACTCAGAAATCGACGGTAAAGATGAACAATTGACCAAACTTTACGACGAACGTGATGGCTTTTCATTCAGAATTGTCAACTTTCCTTTCATCCGTAGCAACATCCCTTCAACACCTGCGTATGGAGTGTTCATATCACAACTCGTATGACAGACTTTTTGTATTTTGTATCGCTCTAGAATTCTATCAAGTAGGCTTCTGGAACGGGATTATGTTGCTTAAAATTGAAGTCATCACTAGCAAAAGTTTTATGGTCGTCATCATGAATTCGTGGATCGTTACGGTGCATCCATCTGCGCTATGAAAACTGATTTGTTCAACGTGTAATAGTTTTCCTTTCCTCTTTTGTCTACCCCGGACTTGACTTTTCATGAGCAACTCTGCGGATGTTTCCAGAAAAAAACAGAGAATGTTTACTCTACCGGTGCACCTGGTCTATGCTATCAGTTTTTGGTGGAGTGCGAACTGCTTCTTTGTGGCTTATATGTTTTATTTTGGTTACTTTATATTCTTTGTTATGTTTGTCTGTTTTCCATGTCTGGTCTTTGTCCCTGGATTACATTCTTTTGATTTCCGCTAGAATCTTGCTTCCATTGATTACTCTTACATCACTTATGAATGGTATTCATTATTAATTATATATCTAGTTGCTTTAACTGAAAAAAAGAGCATAACTAGTTTAGCATTTCATGCTTAAGATATTGTTTTCCAGCTATTGGTTTACAACACTGCGGATGAACAACAAGGGTTAATTTGATTGCTGGAAATAGTAATTGTAGTCCTAGTTTTGTTGGATGTTATTACTCGTATTCCATAAGGAACAAAGTTTATCATTGATTTTAAGACAAACACACACGGTTATACTTATTACTCCCTGAGTGATTAATAGGACATTTTCATACCCAATGAGACCTAAAGGGTCTGTCGTATACGTCCACTTAGTATACAGTACTGCTGGAAGTCTATGTTTTTGAATGTATAAGATCAATTCCCTGTCCCATATGCCATTAAGATATGCATGTTTGCATCAGAGTTGTATCTACATACGACTAGATTTGTTAAAGAATGTACTAACACGGCTATAATTTCAGAATGACTAAAAAGAATACACGTAATACGTAAAAATACAAAAAAAGAATTCTTTAGCACGTAGAACCTGGTACCACACATTTTTCCGATTAAGTATGCATTCAAATACTGTCAACGCGAATGTCTATGTTATATCATATTTTCCTGTATATTTAGTATAACCGTAGTAATATACTCTTGATGTTTATTGTATAGAAAAAATAAGATAAATACAGCTTTATTTTACATGGGAGAAAGTATAAGTAACGATCATGTTGTTTAGTATGACTTCTTTTCCTATCTGCTTTATTTGATAATAATAAAAAAGACTTTGAACTCTGCCTTCAAATTTCATCTTTTAAACGAAACAAAATATTTTGGTCGTTTATTATTATTTCCTTCAAATTGTTCATTAAATACTGCATTTCAGTTCAAAACCAGTAATAAAAATTTTAAAGCATTGGAAATGGCATCATGTAATGTACCGGAGAATTAACATTTTTGAACCTAATATACAGAGCTAAAGTTCTACATTTAGTTATACATATTCATTTGTGTATAATGATTTTAAAATTTTTCCGAAAAATAAAAATACCTCTTTTACTTCAAGTAACCATGTGGTTTTCCAACAAAACTGTCTATGAAATTTAATCATCGGGTATACTCAAATGCAAATTTAATTCTTAGTGGCATATTCTTGATTTAAATGTATCTGCCATAACAGTCTGTCAAAATTTCAATGCTTAGGGATAGTTTGGTCAGGAGATAAGTCAATACAGAGTAGTTTTTGTTCTAAATATTGAAATTCGTTTACGAAATGAATAGCTTATTTTATATGTCAAATGTTCAGTAAACATAAGTTGTTTAACCAAAATAAGCATTCATCTATAAGATGCTCCGTAAGCAACACAATTATGGCTGAGCGAGTGAGATCGATATTTTGTATATATCGAATGTAATTTGTTGTTAAACATATATCACATATCATAACAACCCTGAGACTACAAGTATATGATCCGAAGCGGGTGTCTTGTTGCTCCGATGAAACTCAAACCAATTTGCATTGCATTTAGCGTGAATTAAGTCAAGTAAAATATGCTGAAATCCATGTTTTTACCTAGCATTTAATTAAAACAATTAGGCTGACAAGAAAGGACACTAATGTAATGTAACAGAAAATTAAAAGTTTAATCGCACGTATAAAAACTTCGTGTTGCATGAACAACATAGATAGGGATATATTGGACCAGCAGTGACCAATAGTAGAAGAAATCTTTAAAAAAAAAAATAAATGCTATAACACGCAGATCAATTGTAAATAATAACATTGATTTATCCCCAACCTTCTAAAATATTGGTTTCTACTTATTCAAATAATTAGGTCAGTTGGTGTGCTAAGAGTTCGTTGGCAGTGCACATAGTCACGATATCTAAGAATGACAACTGTTCATTATCAAATTAATCATCTATTGATCACAACTGATTTAAAAATGCAATGAATGCAGTTGCCATCAATTATTTAATCAAGTTAAAATTGCACCTTTTTAACTGCTTACCAGGACTTTGAACTCAATCATTATGTACGTTTACATAAAAACCTATGTATTTTTTCTATGGCTAATCTTGACATTTAAATCAACCATTGTACGCCGAAAAAAAATATTTGTAAGAACTCATAAACGCTTAAGCTTAATTAGTTAAAGAAGACATCTTTTGGCAAATAAAACCAAAAATGAAACATAAGTGCATACTATGCTTATTTTATTTTATTTCTTTTAAAATCTACGTCAAGATTGTGTAATAGAAGGTCAATTACAACATTATCGAATAGAAAAAATCTAGGCACAAGACGAAATGGAAATTTCGTATAACAAATGGTAATAAGGTTAAAATCATCATGACCTGGTGCATGTGTTAATATTTCCGATTAAAATATATATATATGAAAGGAAATGGAGAAAAAAGACAACGGGTAAAGGGAAATTTTGAATTGAGGAAGTAAGGAAATCATTTTAAAGTTCATGAGTTTCGTCGACAGACAACTGGCCTCATTGTTTTTTTTTTTTAATCTATGAACAGATGACACAAGTTAATTATATACTATTACCCCATACCAATTAATCCAGGCGACAAAAAAAAAAAAATGATTTCGTTGAAATGTATATGATTTAAAGACATGCTGTTCAAATAACTGATGTGCAACTTTCAACTGTAACTGTTTTATTACGTAATGAAAAAATATGTTTTTGATATATTTTGTGACAAATAAAAATAATAATAGTAAACTATTTCGATTCGAAATTTTACAAACCTGCATCCTAATGACAAAAATAAATAACTAAGATTTCATTTTGTTATAGTGCTGAAAAAAAAACAAAAAAACAAAAAACGTTTACATTTTCACAAAAAAATATTGTGGTTTGCTATGCTAACTAATTTGTTTATTAAACTAAATTTAATCATTATTCAGCTTTAAATAGCCTAGACCTAAACCTATATACGAGCGTCGTATAACGCAATGAATGACTTTGTCTTGACATTCATAATGCAAATATACGGTATATTTCCGTATTCAGACAAATCTTTACTGAATATTTACTGTATATAAGGACATTTATTAGCGCTTACATACTTCTAGGACATTTGTAATTATGTTTAGAGGGAATTTTTCTTTTTCTGCAAAACATAACGCGACAGACTCAAACTGTCAGGTGGCATCTTTATCCGAAATTAAATGCATTTGTACAGATAGCATGACGTCAACATTATATGATAACAAATACAATTACAGTTACCTTTGTTGCCGTTTAGTAGCATGAACATGACTCACAAAATATACAAATGTGCATACATCGAATAGGTATATTTAACCATTTAAAGTAATTTTTTACACCTCTGTTATTGCAACTTTTAAGGCTACTCTCATGCTTGCTTTGCCGTTAAAACAAAATGTCAAATGTTAGAAGGTGTATCATTCACAAAGTAATATAGATACATGTTCATTGAACATTGGCAACTTACATTATAAACAGCCGTTTCTGTCATGTTCGTTCGGCGATTATTTGAATGAAGATCTTTATCTTTTTGAAAAGTTGATATTTTCTTGAATAAGTAATTTCCCATGTGTATTGATTTATAACTTAAACTATAAAGTTGTCTGAATGCGGTCTTAAAATTTCTTGTTTAGAGAATATAGGCAGTATCGTCATGTTCTGTTTTTCTCTTAAATACTTAACTCTTTACTATTATGAAATACTGCAGTTCATTTTGAAAGATTAATCAAATGTTCCTTCTATATAGATATGCATGTGAAAACACAAGCAAGCCCAATATATAATTCATTAAAAATACTTTTATTGAATCTTTTAAACCTTTAATTCTGCACAATACGCTTCATTATATAAATAAACTTCAAATTCTTTCAAATTTCAGAAGTATAAATCAGGGCAGTAGTAAGTAATCCCATGCAGCTTCCAAACAAATCTGTCTACATAATCAAATAATCGGAAATACCCAAAAGCAAATTTAATTCTATACTCATTGTTATCATTTAAATCTACCTGTCATAACGGTTGTTAAAAACAATGCATTTTGTTCATACCAAAGTTGGTTTTCTGTCATTGACAACAATCTGGCGACATAAATTACCAAGAGGATATTGAAAAAGTTCAGTAAACGGAATTCGTTACATCAAAATAAAATAGCTTCGAGAGCATCCGTTGTAAGCATTTAACTTTAGATGTTCTATCGTTCTTAAATTATAAATGTGTACCTGCATCTTTTATAAACTTGACACGTTCCTTATGTTCCTAATGTTCGACTTGCTTTCACAAAAATGTTTTAGGTGATCTGTATGAGGGAATATAGTTAACACTTGGGTGGTATCCTTTTTATAAGCATTCTAAAACTCTATTGAATGTTTGCCTATCCTTTTCTTGAATACAAGTAAAATTTCGAATGATTTCTAATCTCCGAATCTATCAAGTAAATGTTCTCAATAAGTGGTTGGTTCTCAATCACAGTTACAATAATCGCTTATACCTCTACATTGTAGAACTTAATGTAAGTTATTTTTTTATCAATTTTACTTCACGTGGGGGCAGATGTAATAGTCTTTCATTTTACAATGTTAAAAAAATGTCTGAAGATTAAGATATTTCTATTTCATTTAGTACAAGAATGTAAATGGACTATTTCTGTAGAACTTTGCGGTAGTTAATTGGAGTTATGACCGAATTTCGCATAATTTTGATTGACTAAAATGAAATGCGCGTGCTAGAACCCCGCTAAATAAAATACCGCCTTCTAAATGGCATGTTTAAGGGCTCATAGTAAATCCGTTCCGAAATATTTATTTGATCAATATGTATTTTGTTTTAAGTTAGATCCCTGCAGGAGCATATTTGTTTACGCCTTCAAGTATAGACAGGAGATAACTATTAAACAATAATAAACTGTCCAATAGCAACGACGTTTTGAGTAACATTTAAACTCCTAGAACGCCCATGTCTATCGACAAAATTAGGATATAATCACGATCATTTATTGTTGAACTTCTCCATTTGTAGTTGTTAAAACAACTGCAAAAAAGTAGGTCATTCTATTGGTGTTCTTAGAGATCCTTGTGTATGAAAAAGTCACATAATCTAGAGATAACAACTATTCATTATCAGATAAGTTATCTATTGACTATGATTAATTTGAAAGTACATAGAAACCACTTGGTATCAATTATTTAATCATGTCTGAATTGCACTTATCCATTTACGAACCAGGACTGCTAATTACGTTTCCCATATTACATTAGTAGAACTTACGTACATACTAATGAAAAGTTGTCTGTTGTTTCTAAATTTATCTAAATATCAAAATCGATCTTTTACGCTAACATGAAATCTTTGAGGTCATAAGGCTATAAGATTTTAGCTCCAGTAATCAAAATATAAACATTATTTTCGTGTACAGGAGATATTATAACAGTAATACGCCTATTCAATCTGTTTATATTGAATACCGTAAAGTCAATTACAGATTAGTGTTATGTTTTACGCTATTTGCTATGCATATATATAGACAAATATAAAAAAGATCGTTGGTAAAACATAGCCAGAGAAGCATAAATATGCCAAGTTTATCGTCGGCGCCCGACGTGAATGCGAGAAAAAAAAATTGTTGGGTAGTCTCGAATTGGCACAGTCGCGTATTTATCCTTGTTAAGAATGTTTGCATTTGGACATTTGATTCTATGCATTAAAAATCGTTAACAATTATTTTTGTCTCCTGATCGGTAACATATCATTTTTTCAACAAGTATTGACGTAATTAAATACACATTTCTATACAATTTAGCGATCATCAAGTGGATGTTCCACTGAAAACGGTATCAATATAAATGAAACAAAAATAAAAAACACGTTTTACCGTTGCCGCTTCAACTGCATGGAAGCACTGCACGAATGACTATATCTTCAATTAAATCAGTTAAAAGTCATTATTGTTTCTTGTGCTTAACTACAGACAGACAGACATATCCCTGTAATA
Organism: Perna viridis; assembly: GCA_037379345.1. Classification (NCBI taxonomy): domain Eukaryota; kingdom Metazoa; phylum Mollusca; class Bivalvia; order Mytilida; family Mytilidae; genus Perna; species Perna viridis. The sequence continues at coordinate 34,897,897 of CM074514.1, read as the reverse complement.
TTTACTGAGTATAATAAATAAGTCATCATAAGCAGGGGCATGTACTTATTAGTGTCAATAAACTTACGGGTGGCATTGGGCTAACATGTTTTAATCCCTTTAGGGTTGTTGGCTTTTTGACATATTCATTATATCCATTCTCCTTATATTACATGTATCAGAAATCAACAAATTCAATAATATGCAAGAAGGTTTGCAATATGTAAAAAGGAAATTAACATATGACACTTTTCCATGAAAACCTATGGTAAGACTAGTAATGAGTTCTTTTATTTTTATCATCTTTTTTTTTACTTTTTAAATAATGCATCTATATAGGTATTAGGTATCCCGCCTTTGATGAGAGCTTTCCGATATTTTATAATACATTCCGCCATTTCCAAACGTTTTGTCCATCTACCAGAGGGAACTTAACAAATAAATCTTATTGAATTTTGCTATTTATCAGTGACCATGATGGGGAGAAAAAAAGAAATAATAAGGGACGAAAGAGGCACAGTTTAATTTTAGATCAAGATAACTGTATTGTTTATAAAGTCCATTCTAATGTATGAAAATAATATTGTTTTAAAAGGAAAAATAGTAGATAGCTGAAATATGTCTTAAAAGTATCGGTACGTCAAATATCCATCTTCCTGAAAAAAAATAAAAGGGGGTCTTTTTCTCTTGTGTTGTCGGAGATTAACGCCATAGCAAACGGTATCTCTCCACAAACACTATTACAACTTGTCACATCTTAAAATCAGATTCACAAATCTGTGTTTTATTTAAATTTACTTGGATATGCAAATAACATATGATTCTGCTGACTGAAATAAAAGACAACTTCGTTAAACACTAAATGAAGACGTTAATATTGGTTAAATAAAATTTACAATAGAAATAACATTTTTGAGTTTACTTCCGTTTTAATATTTATTAAAATATGTTTTTTTTTCGATTATAAGAGATGGCAGAATCAGGCCTTATGTGACGTCATATCTTAATCAATTGATACAAAACAGTAAAGTAATGAATATAGTAAACGTATTGTTTTTTAGAAATTCAATTACATTTATCATACAAAAATGTAGTTGCGATTAAAGAGAATGCACATGACTCATTCATTATTAAAAAAAAAACAAAAACAAAAAAACAAAAAAAAACAAAAAAAAAAAAACAAGTAAGCTGACCATCATACTTTCCCTCTACATTGGTGTCAGTTGTTTTGATTGTTTTTGTTATTTATACATAGAGATTATATATGTATATATAACGCCAACATTTGAGGTAGCGAATTATTATTTAAGAAATATAATTGCAGTAAGTGTGGTAGATTGAGATATGCAGAGGACACATAATTACGTTGAATAGTTATGTATTAATACTTTAGGTGAACTGTTTGACCTCTTTATATATATATATATAGAAAGGTCTGAAAAATTCCCAACGATGTTAGAACTGTCAAATTTGCACTGCAAATTTTTGGTCGTTCCCTCCGCGGGATATATAGATATATATTGAACATAGTTCCTTTCTTTTTAATGACTGATACAATTTTATTACGGTTTAAATTCTTATATTATTGATAATAATATGCTGACGGTGAAACCGTTTAACGTTCTCGAAGAAACATTAATTAAAACACCTTTGATATTTTTTTCAGCTCAGATTTAATTATGAAACAGATTAGTGTTCGATATTTTGTCGTTGCAGTTATAACCTTCAAATATTGCAAATTTTGTAAGGATATCTGGATTGAATTGTCCTAATTATTACTCTTTTTGTCATATATTGGTTTGATATGTCTATTGGCCGAAATATCCGGGATTCTTGAGGAATTATCCGCTGTCATGGTCCGAAATGTCTTTGGATCGAATTGGCCGGCACTGGTAAACATTATCGTTCTTATCAATTGCGAAACATCTTAAAATATTTCTTTTATTCTAATTTAGTTCCGTTTCATTCTGTTTTAATTTGTATCGTTTAATTTTTTTTTATTTCGTTTTGATTCATTTTTTGTTTATTATTGCGTTTCGATTTTTTCTTTTATCGATTTTTTTCGTTTCGTATTCGTTGTACACTTTTTAAGTACCGAAGAAATATGGATAATATTGATTACTTAATTTTCGTAAATATCTGAGCCTCGCTCTGCACACTATTATGTCCAACCCTATGTTTGAAAAGCCATGAATCGATTTGTATATAATTATCGAAACTAGCGAATATTTTCAGAGACGAGTTTGGTTCTCAATCACATATAAACAAGTATACGCAATTGAAGCTGCCATAATGCTGTTTTTTAGCTCCTGAAAATGAAGGTACAAACCGGATATTGATGCCTTTTCTTGCCATTAGCAGTAAGAACCAAGTTGATAATACAACGGTTTACGCTACCTTCGGGGGCGTATCAAAGTGTTTAAGTGTATTAAGTCAAGTGAATATGTCAAATAATGACAGACATATTAGAAGTTACAACATTTATTAAAGAATCATTATACTTAGTCAGCACTGCCTTGTCATTGATTTACTACATTCTACCACTCGGTTTTTTATTGTTTGGAATGCATACAATTTCAATTGTATTAAAATGTATATTTATATTACAAAACAGTTCCTGAAATCGCTTATTAGCCATCAGTCATGCGGTTTAGAATACATTCGTCTCACTTCGAGAAAACCTCACCGATCTTGTTTTTCGGAATGAATCTTTCACTTTTATATAACTTCCTCCGAATGTAAATTTCAAAGACCGCACAAAACGCTTGTTAAACGCACAATACAACAGAAAATTCATGGACAAATTACACAATAGAAGCAAATTTGATATATGCCGTAATCGCCGATAACTCGAAAATGATATGCTTAAAATTTTTGTAAAATCACCAATTGTTGATGGGAATATTGCAATAATTGACAGCATAACAATACTGATAAGTGTGATAGTCAATCTTCGTTGTTCAACTTGCCAGTCACTTTCTTTATTGTTCCGAATGTTGAATTCTTTTCGAACTCCTCTAGCTCTTTCAACCGCCAAAATCAGATATACATTTGCAATGATGAATATAATCAATGGAGTCAAATGGAATAGTGCAATGCATACAATGTCATATATTCTGTATTGGCTTGATGCACGGAATGGCGTTGGCAGTATACCGTAACGGTCGGAAACACCCAATTGTTGTATACGAAAACAAAAGAATCTAGGTGTTGTTATGAATAATGTAAGAAGTATAATTATAATTATTCTTGTTTTTGCTTTTTTCAATGAAGATTGAGCACGTGCCCACAGTGGTGCTTTGACAAAAGCAAATCTGTCAATAGTGACACCAACTGTCAACCAGACACTTGACGCAATGAAGAAATTGACAAACGGAAAAAATACGTACGCATCAAATATCTTCCATCCAAACAAATCCGATTTGCTTGATAGAGTCATGTGAAACAGTGACAAAACCAGCGCTAACGTGTCAGCAAATGCAAGTGCCTTTAAGTATAAATATGGTGGTTCGTTTAGTAGTCCTCTAAAAAGAACAACAAGGTTCAATATATTTCCCATAATTCCAAATGCACAGAGAGCTGGACCAATATACTTTTCACATATTACCACCACTATATCATCATCGTCCGAAGAGTTGGTTTTATATTGCATAAGATCGTTGGTTTCGTTGTATGAAATGACCTCCGTTGTTAATGCCGTTATGTTCATCTTGGTATTACTGAAAAAAAAACGGGTATAACAGTTTGAAAAGACCAAAGGAATAAAATGTCTACTGTTTTATCAGTTCATGTTGATTTGACCAATATTGACAAATGGGAAGATTAAGAGAGACATACAACATAAATATACATTATAACGACAATTTAGCATTTGAAATTAACCAGACATCTTTGCACAATGTTGTTCTGATAATGAATTAGGAAATAATAATAACAGTACCGAGAAAGGAAATAAATAAGTTAAACAATGCAAGAAAAAAAAACAATCAAACAAAAACAAAAAAACAAAAAAAAGAAGCAAATATCCTGTTTCTTATTGACGCATACAGTTGCTTGTTATAGAAAAGAACAATTCGGTATAATAACATGATGTACTGAAATTACACTATAACAGAGCTGACCCTAAAGATGTACTAGTTTTTACTCTGAATTTCAAAACACGATTACAGGAAATGATTAACGATCTAGAATATATTGCATCGACCAAAACCGTGTTTATATTTAAACTGTGTGTTAAAATCAAATACAATACAGAAGTTATTATTCGAATTAGTAATTATTTTTTACACAAAATCACAGGTATTTTGTTTTGTTTAAGTAGAGCTTAAATGCTGTTCATACCATACTACTTTAAACAAAATTTTCCGTGCACAATATGTTGTCAATCATCGTATAAATGCTCCAACAAATTTTCATTCTTTTTGTGCAGACATTCTCTTATGGTTAAAGGAATTGCATATATATTTACTTCAATTATTTCCATTCATACCAGACGAAGTCAAATATGTTTGAATGGTACTTAAAGTAATAAACGAGGCAATGCGGTATTTCATGATAAGAATAGGACATTGACTATTATACATTGCCAATGCCATCACGTTTTTGGTTTTGATTTTGTTTCTTATTTTGACAAAGGGGTTTTAATTTGGTACACTTGTTCGTTATGTTCATTCTCAAAGCCTTTCCTGTTATTCTCAGGTTGTGACATTAAAACGTCTATTTTACCACAGTACACTTGATAGTTCATTCAAAAGGCATTAGCGTCTAGTACAGACCACAAATCATAGTCAAATTCAGGTAAGATTCCAAGTACCAGGTTCCCATTCCCCCCACTTCCAAAGAAAAACGCAAAACAAAACGCGGAAGAAAAACAAACGTCATTTCCCATATTGTTGTTGGTAGAGATTCCTTCATATTGTTCTTGGTAGAGATTCCTCCATATTGTTCTTGGTAGAGATTCCTCCATATTGTTCTTGGTAGAGATTCCTCATACTTTGTAAGAAATAATTCCAAATCATCTTCCAAACATACAGAGGAAGATGTTTACAAAATGCTGGAATTTTTAAATGACAACATGTTTGTCCAGTGTGATGGACGTGTGTTTCAACAAACGGTCGGCATTCCAATGGGAAAAAATTGTGCTCCTTTACTTGCTGAGCTATTCCTTCACTCTTATGAGGGTGAATTTATAGCTGATCTGATCAGAAAGAAACATATCGTTTGGCTAGATCCTTCAATCTCAGTTCCCGCTATATAAATGATGTATTATCTTTAAATAATCCTTATTTCGGGGATTTGATACATCGCATCTATCCAAAAGAACTTGAGATAAAGGATACTACAGACACTGTGAAGCCAGCCTCATATCTTGACCCACACTTTGAAATCGATGGTAAAGGAAAAGTATTGACCAAACTTTACGACAAACGTGATGACTTTTCATTCAGAATTGTCAACTTTCCTATCATCTGTGGCAACATCCCTTCGACTCTTGCGTATGGAGTGTTCATATCACAACTAATACGTTATGCCAGAGCTTGCCGAAACTACGCAGACTTAATGTATCGCGCTAGAACTCTAACAAATAGGCTTCTGGAACAGGGTTATGTTGCTACAAGATTGAAGTCATCACTACAGAAGTTTTATGGTCGTCATCATGAACTCGTGAATCGTTATGGTGTATCCATCAGCACCATGAAAACTGATTTATTCAGCGGGTCATAGTTTTCCTTCCCTTGTTTGTCTACCCCGGACTTGACTTTTTATGAGCAACTCGGCGGGTGTTTCTAGAAAAGCAGAGGACGCTTACCCTACCGGTGCACCTGGTCCATGCTCCCAGTTTTTAGTGGAGACCGAGTTGCTCATTTACTTTTGTTACTTTGTATGTATGATTTTAGTTACTTTATGTTCTTTGTTGTGTATGCCTGTTTTCGATTTCTGGTTTTTGTCCCTGGATTACATTCTTTTGATTACCGCTATAACCTTGGTTCCCTTGATTACTCTTTCTTAGAAGTTTTGTTCTAAATAACGGATACTCGATTAATGTGAATTTCGGATCATCCACGGACACATTTTGAATATTTTTGAAGGCAAAAAAGATGATTATGTAATAAATCGAATTTATCATTTTAAAAATGATAATTTTGTGTTTATTATAATTATTGTTGTTATTATTGTTATTCCTTTATTATTACTATTATATTATTGATGCTAATATTGTTGTAAAACAGTAAAAAAAAATTAGTAATGAAAGAATGTAGATGAAGGCTGTCACCAAATTAAAGGATCGTTGACCGATGGCGAATTGCAGTATTATTTGCATGTGGTGTTTTGGGCACTGTTTATGGAGTCGTAGTAACATTACATCCAACACCAACCTTATAATACAGAACAACAACAACAAAAAATACATTAATTTGACATGACAAAAATCAATGTATCAATTCAGCAACGGAAGAATCTGTAGAATACCATCGTCGTTTCCGCACGGATATGTTTCAAAATGATTAAATGTTGTAATCATATAAAGATCCGGTCTGAAATCTTACAGAACACCATGATGGAGTTGATAAGAAATTGGGAACTAATTACTAGTCTAAGATCGATCAGTACTTTAAACATTCATCAGAAAATAATGAGTGTTCAAAGATTGAAAAGGTTTAACTATTGAAATTATATGTCTGTAAATTCCAATAGTAAAAAATATAACACAAAATCAAACAAACAAACAAACAAAAACAGAAAAAAAAACAAAACAAACAAGCAAAACAAAACAAAACTGTTCAATGCTATCTACATTTATAACATTCTTAGGAGAATAATTCTATTACATAATTTTGTATATTTATTCAACATTTCACATCTACCTCAAACAAGCATCAAAGTAATTTGGATTGATTTCATGCTGTTTCAAATGAAAACTTGATAAGTTTTGATACAATTGAATATGATACAAACATATCACTGATTTCAAGAGTCATGTCCTTAACCCTAGGTATACCTCCTTAAGTCATAACACCATATATGCTAAACTAATTTGGTATGCTGACGAATGCGTCGGAGGTATGTGTTAAAATACCCCAACCGGAAGAAAAAATACACAAAAAAGCAGGTAAATATGCTTGATATAATTCGATATCTACAAAACTCTCGATACCGTATGCTTAAATTAGTTATGCAGGTTTGATGGCTCAATTTTAACAAAACAATATGAAATTTGTCAACAAAGTTAATTAATCAACATTTGGAATTTGATGACAAATAACGTGTAATCAGTAGGCAGTATAATTTAAACTTAGTGGTTTACATGATGAATTATTCGTGGTGTAAGAAAGAGGATGGTAAAACATTCAAACGAGTTGTATTTTGCATAACTTTGAAAGAAAAATGTTATTGTTAGCACATATTCATCCTATTGAAATTCAAATAACAAAGTGACTCTCTAAATATCATTTGATATCAAACTATGTACGTAAATTTCTTGACAATATAAAGCTATGTTACATCTTTGCTCTGAGTTAGAAAAAAGTACAAACACTGTATTTTCTTTCTTGCTCTTGCATTTTTACTCGACGCTTAGTCCTTTACAAACCGCGTTTGTGTTCAAACAATCTCTAAGGTATTTGATAATGCTAGTATAACTCGCATTTTGCATGTTCCAACAGTCATGACATGTTGCATGTGGATCATCAAGTTTTTTTATAAGAACATGATAAAAACATTTTTTACAACATTACTAAAAACATGACAGTATCTAAAATGCCACAAAAGCGTATAATTTAAAAGCCTAAGACAAATAACTAATATTATTAAACATGTTTTAAAAGGTACTTAGTTTCAAATTAAATTATAAAAAACATTTTAAATTTTATTTTTTTTTTTATTCAAAATGATTATTTTTATTTCAAAAACATCATAGTATGCAGGATTTCAGAAAATAATCAGATCCTGAAGAATCTTAATGAAAAAATATATATAATTTCTACAACAAATTTTATAAATTTCCGGTACGGTTGTTACCAATCTTCACTTATCTTATTTTTTCAGCGTTTCGTATTTCATGAACTGATTATTTTGATCTAACTAAGGATTCGAAATAACTATGCTACCGACATATCTTTGTTAATGGGAAAGTCATAGACAATCATGATATAACGTGTCATCAAACAAGGTAGTATGGATTCCTACTGCTTAACAACATCAATTTTATAATGAAGGTTGAGAAAATGAATGGCTTGTATTTATCAATACTTGTTTTTTTTCTCTCTCTCAGTTCAAAGATTACGTATTTTGCAAATATATTTGCGTGGAAGATTATTAATGGGAAGCACATTTTAATATTATTTTAAACAATTTTTCAACTCACGAAAATTTCATATCAGTGTTGTTCTAAAATTAGTTTTTTTCTTTCGTTCATTTGAAATGTAAAATCCAAATGTATGTTTCTTTATGTTTTACAGGTTTTATTTTCTTGAAAAAAAAAAAAACAAACAAACAAACAAACAAAAAAACCTGAAATCACACGTACGGTGCACTCTTATAAATGAATCTCCAAAACCAATTTCAATGTTCAATGTTTCTTTGGTCGACAATATTGTAAAAAAAAAATTGAATGAATAATTTGAAAAAAAAGCCTTACCTTACTTGTAGCTATTCTAGAAATGTTTTTTTCCTCTAATATGTTATCTAGAAAAAGGACATTCATTTTGAAATATAAAATAATAATTTGTTTTAACAAAACATCCTTGAGCGTACCATTTCCCAATAAATCTTAGAGAATCTCGCTTGTGTTTGTATTAATTATTTTGTTGACAAAACAATGTGTTCTTCATATGAAATTTATTGTTTTGTTGATTAGTTTAAAGAATGCTTAGTTAGTAATTTATTTGTTTCCTCACATATAATTAAGCAGAATATCAAATAACATTTGTTTTCAGTAATACGGTGACAAATAACAGTTAAAGTGTTTGCATAAATCATATTTTAGCTTTGAAAATTTGACAACTACATTTAGGAAATACAATGTTGCGAACCCATATAACATTCGCATTATCTAAACAAACATACGAATATTGCATGCAGTGAATAGATCAAATCAGTAGAAAATACATTTTAATCTTTGCGGCTTTAGACAAATTCAACATTAATGTTTGGAAGGCTATAATACTATACTCGGCGTCACATAAATAACATACTGTTAAAATTTGAATAAAAATATTTTCTACGACGTTTTTGACACCTACCGTCGTTTAAATTGTCTTAAATGACTTGCTCATTCGTGTAGCCAAAGGGCTTCTCCCTAAACATTGAATCGTTAAATTCCAGTCAGATTTTAATTCTCGGTGCCAATATTTACATTGTAAAAAGTCGGCCATAATTACAGTGATCGGGTTGCTAGGAGATGTTGTTTACGTTTAAATGGTTTCTCAAAAAACCGAAGAACCCAGAATGCATTTCGGCGTTATTTCGGATATCTCGGATTTATTTTACGCGAACAACGAACAACGTACAATACCGAGAAGTTGATCAAGCAGACGATTCTCACCGGAGTTCGACGGGAACTTACGAACTTCGTTTGTAAACAAATCGTCCCGTAGAAACCAACATGGCGGATATTAGTATGGGATTTTCCCGTAAGGATTTGTTACGCATGATTTAAGCTAATAAGCGACTTGTTTAGGGAGAAGCTGTTTGGCTAAACTAATGAGCAAGTCATTTAAGACAATTTAAACGACGGTTGGTGTCAATAAAGTCGTAGAAAATATTTTTATTCAAATTTTAACAGTATGTTATTTATGTGACGCCGAGTATAGTTTCATTATCGTGGGCTAGATTCGCGTAAATATGTAAGTTCAAGTTTTTGTTTTTTTTTTTGAATACTGGAAACAACACTTCATTGATAGCTGCAGTTCACGTTAGAAATTAACATTCAGTTTTTCATATAACCCGTGGTGTTAGGAGATAAATATTATATAGAATACACTGTAGATTTCAAAATTAAGGGAGATAACTCTGTAAATGACGCCCAAATACAATAGAATCTATTGGATTTTCAATGTTGATTATCTCCTAAGAGCAGGCAGATTTCAATGAATAATTACACATTTCATAGTATAGACCCATAAAACAACTTAATTACAATAATAAAAATATGTAGCCTTTTTTGGGGTGTATCACATTTTTTTTTCAGATTGTGCATGATTCTTACAAAGACAGTTACTTAACTGTTTTCCCAATTCGGTAATGTACAGTAAAAACAACATGTTTTCAATAATATTTATTGTTTCTGTAACGGTTTTGACGACCTTATTGGGTGCATGTCTATTGGAACACTTACTTTATCATGTATCGATAGTGTCTTTGATAGAAGGAACCCTAAGAACTGTACATAAGTATGAAGTGTTTGCCTATGCTTATTTTAACTACGAATATACCTTTTTAGTACAAAGAGTTATCATCAAGGCAAAGACGTTTTTTTGAAAGTTAAATTTTCATTTTCAAAATTATAATTCATCTTGTTTTATTTGCAACTAAACTAAAATAATGCACTACAAACATTTCTTTTAAACTTTAAATCCTTTGTACTATTTATACTGTATTTGAAATAACCTTGATTTGTGTCACATAGTACAACAAATTCTGCTAAACAACTCTATACAAGCATAAAGAAAAAAAAAATAAAAACTAAATCCCCGTTCTATATTGTATCATGATTATAAACAATTTTACTGTGACCAAACGTGATGTATGGAACACAATGTAATTACTAGTTGAGTCCACCCAAACGTACATATCTTTCAATGATCATATTAACAGTTCGGTGCTCAATTTGATTAGGGTTCTTTAGTGTTCTGTTGCTAATGGAACATAGTTGACACTGTGTTTGATTGATGCTTTAGGTATTATTGTTGTTGCTAGTGTATGTAACATTGTCAGAATAAGACATTTATGTTTAGACCAAGTCTATGTAACACTTGAAGCTATCTGTAAACGAATGCCATTTTTACTGGACTTAATAAATTTCAATAATGGAGGGAGAATTAGAAATATACCATGTAGTAGTATGGTTTAACTATCCCGATATTAGTTTGCCATTTTAGAAAGACTAATTGTTTCGGGTAAAGAGAGTAATCAAGGGAACCAAAGTTATAGCGGTAATCAAAAGAATGCAATCCAGGGACAAAGATCAGACATGGAAAACAGACATACACAACAAAGAACATAAAGTAACTAAAATCATACATACAAAGTAACAAAAGCAAATGAACAACTCAGACTCCACAAAAAAAATGGGAGCATGGATCAGGTGCACCTGTAGGGAAAGCGTCCTCTGCTTTTCTAGAATGGATTTAATCTGCGTCTTAAATTTAAAACACACTTAACAAACAGTATATTAACAATAATATTTATATTTGTTCTTAACCAAACACTATTAATCAAAGATATTAAAGAACATATCATGGTAGTAAACATTCAATAGATAAACGATTGTTTGCAAACAACATATTTAATAATAAGCAAAAATACCGACACATAAAAAAAAAGTTATTTCAGTAATTACCTGAATACAAAGATATATGCGATGTTCAAATTTTAAATAACGAAACTGACTAAGAGTAGTCAAGGCTGTCAAGATCCGAGCGGAAATCAAAATAATACATTTATAGAATAAAGACTCGACAGGAAAAATAGACACGCACCATAAAGAACGTGAAATAACACGACAAAAAATCAAAGGTAAACGAGCATACGGATTCCATTAATTTACTATTATCACAGCGATACGTCTTGTCTGTTTGATATTGTCGATATAATGGTGTTTGTTTTTTTTTTGTGTTGCTTTCATATTGTCTATAATAATATGAAATTATACAATTATCATTTGTGTGTTACCACTACAAAATGCGCGAGGAGGCAGATGGATGAACAGGCTTCATAGAGTTCAATTACGTTTCCTCCAAACAAAAAGTAAATGCAAAGAAAGAAGAACCAGAAAGAAGGAAGCATCAATGAAATAAAAATAAATCAGTGCACCCTTCCTTATATTACCACCTTTTGGGCAGGCTCAATTGTGGTGGTATAAGAGGTAGGAGATATATCGAGAGAATAAATCGTATAGAATCTATTGAACTTCAGGAAAAGTGGACTTACGAAACTTATGGCAATAAATGAGGGGCCGCTATTGAAGAAGGGTGTTATAGCTAGGCGAGGGAGCACTGTAGGTTCCGTCCACTCATGCATAAACATGGCTAAATGAACTATAAGAAACCTTAATGTTAAACTTTTAACATCAAATTTTCTAAGTCAAGAAACGAAGGCCGCGGGGATATATGAGTGAAATTGCCATGAATTTGTGATGCAATAATAATAATGCGTATGTATACCAAATATCATTACTTAGTATAAGGGATTCATGTTCAAATGAACTTGGCAAAAAAAAAAATAAATAAATAATAACGTCAAGTTGGAAGACGCGGTCATCGCCGTTGGAAAAGCAAAACCTTAGTCTCGCCTTCCGCGACATTCGTTGCAGGCGATAGAAAAACTAAGAGACCAAGAAGACATTAATAAATCATGTATCTTCTGGATGATAAAAAAATAGACAACGGCGGTAGAGTTAATAATAATCATATATGATCAATTTTAAGAAATTGATTTTAAATTTAGATTCCACTTTTAAACATATCCAAAGTCAAATAAAAGAATGCATCTTTAAAAAAAATGTTCTCATTGGTCTTCATATTCAATTAAAAAAGATTGCATAGAAAATGCTCTGGAACCAAAATTTGCAAAGCTTAATCATTGCCTCTATTTGGTAATTGTTTATCACATATTTTTGTCTTAGGTATTTTTTCTCTTATTTGGCATGGCGTAAACAGAAAATAAAATACAAACATACACCTTTGTCAAAGCAACTACTATTCTCATGTCTAATATAAACACAAACGAAAAAAAACATGTAATTTACTTACAATTAAAACCTGCAAGTCCTGGTTATTACTCCATTCGTACTATTAAGATGCTTCTAAGTTATAATGTAATTTTAATTACAAATATCAGATATGCTATTTTAATATCCCGGCTTATATCGATGTAATATAATTCAACCAATCCTTTTTACAGCAGTCTGTATTTTTCTCTAAATTATTTGTAAAGAAGAAGGATTAAAACAGATGTGGGTTTTAGTACAATAATCTAATTTCCTCTGAACTTGACAGCTTAAGTGTGAATCAAATTATAATTGGGCTGTTTTATAGCTACAAAAATAATTCATATTTTTCATTTGATATTTCCAGTTATCAAGATATGCAGAAATACATTTCTGAATAAACTGTACACATCAGCAATTTGTAAATTAAAGTGTTCTATGGACATTTCTAACAATAAGCGGTATAGGTATTGTCTTAATCACTACATGATTATTGAATATTTCTGACCACCTGATATTAAAGAGTAATCAAGGGAACCAAGGTTAAAGCGGTAATCAAAAGAATGCAATCCAGGGACAAAGATCAGACATGGAAAACAGACATACACAACAAAGAACATAAAGTAACTAAAATCATACATACAAAGTAACAAAAGTAAATGAGCAACTCGGATTCCACTAAAAACTGGGAGCATGGACCAGGTGCACCGGTAGAAGCACCCGCCGAGTTGCTCATAAAAAGTCAAGTCCGGGGTAGACAAACGAGGAAAGGAAAACTATGACCCGTTGAATAAATCAGTTTTCATGGTGCTGATGGATAAACCGTCACGATCCACGAGTTCATGGTGACGACCATAAAACTTCTGTAGTGATGACTTCAATCTTGTAGCAACATAACCCTGTTCCAGAAGCCTTTTTCTTAGAGTTCTAGCGCGATACAAAAAGTCTGCATAGTTTTGGCAATCTCTGGCAAAACGTATGAGTTGTGATATGAATACTCCATACGCAGGAGCCGAAGGGATATTGCCACAGATGAAAGGAAAGTTGATAATTCTGAATGAAAAGTCATCACGTTTGTCGTAAAGTTTGGTCAATAGTTTTCCTTTATCATCGATTTCTAAGTGTAGGTCAAGATATGAGGCTGACTTCACAGTGTCTGTAGTATCCTTTATCTCAAGTTCTTTTGGGTAGATGCGATGTATCAAATTCCCGAAATTAGGATTGTTTAAAGATAATACGTCATCTATATAGCGGAAACTGAGATTGAAGGATCTAGCCAAACGATGTTCTGTCTTTCTGATCAGATCAGCTATAAATTCAGCCTCATAAGAGTGAAAGAATAGGTCAGCAAGTAAAGGAGCACAATTTGTCCCCATTGGAATGCCGACTATTTGTTGAAAAACACGTCCACCACACTGGACAAATATGTTATCGATTAAAAAATCCAGCATTTTTCAGACTTTGACCTTTCATTAGACAGAATAAGAAGTGAAATATAATTTCTACATCAATAGTCTACTTCATGAAGAAATGTACATGGTATAATGGATTGTTAGTAATAATGTGTGTCATTGAAGTCATCCTCATACTATGTTTGCGATGTTCAAATGATTAACCATTTTGTTCAACCAAGTCATACGAATCGTTCCACAATCATGCCATTTAGCTAATATGAGAGATGTTGTTGTCCAAAGTAAATAATTGTTAAACTGTGATCGTTATTTATTGTCTGTCCACACAATGAATTGCCTACTAGATGTATAACACATATTTCTAATTTCTTCAATATTAATTAATGGTAAAATATGTCAAATACTGTTAAAAAGAATTGAAGGGAACCAAGATGCGAGCAGATAGCATAAAGACCAGACAGGGAAAACGGATACACACAACAAAAACATAAATTAATCAAAATAACACGTACAAAGAAAAAAACACAAATAGATAACTCGGAATCAATCAAAACTGGGAGCATAGACCAGGTTCACCGACAGGTTAAGCATCCTCTGCCTTTGTTAAAACACACACCATAAAATGGCAAGTCCGGGATAGGTGAAAGAGGAAAGGAAATCTATGACACGGCGAGCAAATCGGTTCTCGTTATGCAGATGGACAAACCGTAACGATCCAACAGTCCATTGTGACGACCACAAAACTTCTGTAATGATGCGTTCAATGTGGTCGCAACATAACCCTGGTCCAGAGGATTTTAAGAGGTGAAACAGTGTTTGTTTCATATTTAATAAAAATAATCAGTGCAACATTTTTATTTTGTTTTTGTTTTTTTGTTTGTTTTTATAGTGTCTTGAAAATTTACGACATGAATAAAAGCAAAATAGATCTAGTTGAAAAGATAAATAAACTATACAGTATATAATTATAATTACTTATTTTTAAACATATCTATCGGTGATCATTATCACATGGATTAGCTATGATAATATAAAGTCTTCTGACAGTTCATAACAACATAGCTAAAATTAGGATCTAAAAAAACTTTAAAAAGGTTTTTGAAATAAAATGGAAAACTTCAAAAAGAAAGATGCACTCCTAGGAGTATACGTTATGAATCACTTTTTTTAGAAATATGTAGGGTAGTTTAGATTGCTTATATGTTCCGATAAATCAGCAGGCCTCTTTACATAACCACCCTCTCAAATGTATCACTAATGGAATCCAATTATCTTTATTGCTTTTATAATTCTTTTAAATCTTATCGTTTCTTTCTGTCTTTTTATTCCATTTATCTTTTAACATTTTTTTTGCAAGACATTATTTTTATACATTAGATTCATATTAATTGAAAACACACTTTTACCTTGTATATTAACTAAACTGCGTATAAACAGCTTTTTCCAAATACACACCTTTTTATTTATTAGTATGTTTGTTAGTTTTTGTTTTGTTTTGTTGTTGTTTCCAATAAAGCTGTACTGCCGAGCTGTCTGTTTAAGAAAGACTAATATAGTACTTGCCATTGGAAATCAGTAAAAATCGAGTTAACAAGGTGGACACTTTTTTTCACAAATATAATTCAGTATGGAACCCATTCAAATACGTCAATTTTTATTTACATACATATATTTATAATCAGGACGGTAGTACTAAAATTATGTGATTTAAAGAGAACGAACTCCACAATACGAAGTTGAAATTAAGCTATATACTTTAAGAACGCGTTGTCAGATGACATCTGGATTTACAATTATTGATTTGATATCAGTAGGCCAGGAGTACCCTAGAAAAACAATTATTATATATTTTCCATTTGGTGTGTGTGTGTGTTGCCATTCCAGTATTTAAAAAAATAATTCATATGGTTTTATCTATATTCCATCGTTTCCATACATTAATATATAACGATATGGAAATCTGGCGACCTCAAATTAAACACAGTACAGTGATTATATTCTTTCGAAGTAAATATAAGCTGATTATTAACTTCCCTGTCTAGCTTTTATCTTGAAACTATTGTTGTAATTGCCATTCGAATCCTGGTTCCTTCGATCTCTCTTATTAACATAAATTGACATCAAATAGGCATATATCAAAAGTTTTATAAATATAATTGATATTCTTAATAACAAATAAAAAAAACAAAAAGATTTGTTATCTGCATTTACGAAAGAATAGATAGAGCAATGCTTTGTTTTCGTTTATAATTATCAAGAGCTTGAAGCTCTTATTTCATTTGTTAGTCAAAAGGGTTTATATATACCGAATTGATAAACAGTCAAAAAGACTAACCAAACAGGGTAGTCCGTATATATTGTAACAAATTGAAATGTGAAGATAAAAACTGATAACTTTAAAATCACCATATTGACCTCCATTTGTTCATGTTTTGTAAGATACTTACAGCTCTTTAATGATATTAAAACCTACCAATTTACACCATATACAATAAACATTGTATCCATTCCCATTCCCCATAGTGAATTCCACTACCCCAAAAATCACCATTTTCTAAAGAATCTCTTTTTGTATTTGTCTTTATATTCGTTTTACATTATCAACTTGAATTTTAAAATTCTATTATTCTTTAGCAATTTAAACTATTGTTTTACACTAAATTAAATATGATTTTCATACAAATAATAATAATTAATTTAAACTTATCTCCCCATTTTGCCATTTTATATTTCATCTCCAATACGACTGTCCGTTAACCACCCCACATCTAAAATAATTGAAAGTTCACCAAATGCAAATTATGTAGTATAAGTACAAAATCACATTTTGTTAAGCAACGACAAGAGGTTCATGATGTCATATATAATCTTAACAAACCAAATCTCAACACGTAATCATACATATATAATATATATATAATATACGATCAATTTTACACGTACGACTTTTTGTGAAACTGACACCAGTTTGGTACTAAACATTAATAGGGTAGTTAATGGGGATGGTTCACGATAATTTATCTACATTTGTTTCTTATTTCTTTGGTTTGAGTCTTCGATGTGGATATTAGTGAGCTGATCTTTTCCAGTTACTACTTTTTTAAATACAGATCATTAAAAAGATTCTGCGATATCTGATTAGAGTGTGCATTTAATAGGTTTACTTTGAAGTAAGTGGAACAAACACAGACACTATGCAAGAAATAAAATGTATCTTAACAAGTCTTTTGAAAAAATTTCAAAGTGATGATTACAATTTAGATATTTTTAACAAACGAGGATTAAACATCGTGGTTTACATGAAAGCCTTCAGCCATTTTTTTTTCAATAAATGATGTACGGGTCTGTATTTAATAAAAGGAAATAGATCATCACAATGAAGTAAGGAACGCCAAGACAGGAAAAAAAACATGAGTTATCTATCTACGATACAATACAATGTAAAATGCATTTGGTAGTTTACGATCATTGTGGGTACGTGGGTACGTAGTCCATGTATTTTTTTATAGGGCAGTTTACTGTAAGTTACGAAATTATTGCCTGCATTAACTATTGCGATTTTTTTTCCTTTTAATCAAAAGTGTGATTTGAATTTCAGGGATTTTGATAAAAAGGAACACATAAGTAATGTTAAAAATTCAACAAGGCGAGGTCGTGTCATTGTGATTTATTTGTAACATAAGTCGCATTTTTTTTGCAATTACAGAAAAAACTTAATGAATGTAAAATATCTTATTATTGAAATCAAAACCATTGAACAAGAGCAAATATGGCGTACATAAACTCAGTTGTTTTGGGTACAAAGACTTCAACTACAAATCCATAAACAATTCAAACACGGTCCTTGCTGAAAAAAACCCGACCGAAAATAAAACAACTTTTTTTGGTTTACATTTGCAATACTTTCACAAAATCATAGCCCATCCTATATTCAAATCTGTGTTTTAGGTAAAACTATACAGTCGTCTCTCACTAAAATTAAACAAATCAAGCCTAATCAAGAACGTTAAAATTAGCAAAATGCGACTTTCATGAACAATCTAGATAATATTTTATTTAATAAATAAAAGAACCAAACGACCAACTAAGACCGGTTTTGTCTAAAAATAAGGACAAATGCAATAACATTTTTATCCCCCATTTAGCTTCTATTTTATGAAAAGAATACTCATTATTTTCAAACATTCAGTGTTATTTTTTTAGACTGTACGGAATTTAGAAGCTTTTCTATGTATCCTTTTAACCAGTAACTACTGACTGTTCTTATCGAACTTGGATTATTATTGAAAAAAGTATATAAAACGCATTCATTTAGAGGTTAAACCGTAAAATAAATGGAAAAGACTCGTCATTATAACCAAAAACAATTCAAAGCTATTGTGATAACATATACAACCAAATAAGGCTAAAAGCTCAGACGAATGTCGCACATTATTTCCCAATTACAATGGTATTTTTATGGATGACTGCAGGTCTGGAATTTAGCATTACAACGGTCATGTCTTCTTTTATTTCCGAGAGATATCACACCCAAAGGAACACTAAATTGTGGTTCGCTAATTTCTATGTCATGCTTTACTAGTTTATGAAATAAAAAGATAAAATTAAATACCGAGATGGCCTAACAGTGCAAACGATAAGAACAAAATTCTACATAATATGAGAAATACAATACAACAAGCAATAAAAACTGGCTTGCAAATTAAATATTAACAATTAGCAAGCAAAATATTAAGGAACGTCTATCGTGCCGCTTTAGACAACAACATTTCATGGCTCTTGAAAAATAGTAGTTTTTAATTTCTCTAGACCTTTGCGGAACGACAGGTTAAACCTGTTTATTAGCCTATTTTGCAGTAAGCTTTTCTTATCCTGTATAAAGTTTGGAAGTGCAAATTAACTTTAGGGTAATGTATTATCTGATTATTTACTTACCAGAAAATGTAACATCAGTTTTAACATTATGGTTTTGCTTGATCATTTACACTGACATTTGTTATCATTTTCCTCACTATTTGTTGTTGTTATCAAATGCCTCAAAGTTTTATTCGTGATTAGAATCAAAACACAAATATTAATTTATGTTCTCTCTTTCTGAAAGGTTTAGCATCATGCTTAAGAATGTGTTGTGTATAACCCGAATTTGTTGGTACTCTTTATTTTTTGTGAACTCAATGCAAGTCGACAGGTCAATAAAAAAACATACAGTAAACACATCTCTTATTTCTTAAGTTATGATTAAATTTCAATGTCAGAAAGTGATGGCTTCAGACTGGGGTTTAAACTCTATGTGGAGAAACAGTAATGTAATACTTATAATGTTTTCAATTAATCCTAGTACGGAAGTTATATTTAGTTTAAATCATAATGATAAAAAATGTCAATAACTAAACATGTGTAATTAACTACACTAATATGAAAAAAAAATCGAAACACCCCCCTTCCGAAAAAAAGCAGTGACAGTGAAAACTGTCTCATTTAATTTTAATTAAAAATAGGTTCGGTTTACACAGGTGTTAAGGTTCAGAACTCATTTGAATGGCAATACATACACTTAAGATAGTGTCTGGTTTAAACAGGTTTTCAGAATTTTTAGGAATTGGATTCGACAGGTATTAACATTAGAATATATCAATTATGAAACCTTACTTTTAGCATGACCTATAAGGTAGTGCATACATGTATATCCTGTTGTCATAAATTAGTTAAAGAAAAATTACCGAGAGATGATCTCGTATAATTTGCTATGGCATGCACTAAACAGTATGCAGCTTAGATTTAAAGATATAGATTACATGCGCTATTACTCAAATTAAGAAAATGTGAATGTATCTTTTAATTTGACTTTTAATGAGAAGATAATGGGATCTTACTGTAAAGTGACATTTTAATATCTTGAGCTAAAGTATAAAAGACTGAGTTCGCAATAAAATTAAATGTCAGCCTCATAAAATAAATAATAAATGTAAATGCTTACGAAATGGTGCAGACGAATTTGCAAATATGCCTGACACCTTAAATGTGGTTAAAATACTAAAACGGATGAAGACAAATAAAGGACTATGAAATATCGACGAACAATACCTAAGCGTCAAAGTTGTAATAATCCAGATATATGACCTAATCATAAATACATGAAACTACATACACAATGTAGCGAACCGAACAACATATATATTATATATAAAAAAAAACATAAAATAATGTAAACACAAAAACTAAAGCACTTACAATATGAACTCTCACAAAAAACCGGTACGAACTCCAGATGCTCAAAAACGTTCTACCCCAACCATCGGCATCCGTCTTAGTGCAAGTTAGTATAATATAGTAATACATGTATTCTAGCAACAATAATGCACCTCCGCGACACTTGTATCGAAAAATTATTGGATAAAATAACTCAGCGAACACCATCCCGAACGTGACATTATGAAAAATTGACAATACTTCCCAGCAGCAAAAATAAATCTATAAATACCGTGAAAACGGACAGCAAAAATCTAAATAAAGGTACGTCAAATCAAATGGAGATAAACATTGTTTTATGTGTTCTTCAAAAGTGAACAGTTCCAGCTACAGTTCAACCAAAGGAAAATTAGGCTATGAAACAACGAAAAAACGTCATTAAAATTGACTTCAATCTAAAGACTATAATGTACCATTGGTGTATTAAATAAAGAGACAGAAAGTCACAAACATACTGCAGTATTATTAAACAGTTTATTAATGGTTCCCGATAGTAATGCTAAATCCGGATCAGACAAGTTTAAAATGACTTTTCTTAGAATCCTTTTCTTCCAGGAAGCACACTCCCACATGTTCACATTTTTTTACATTTGGTAAAACACTTGAATGTTATGAACTTCCCACGTATACCGTATACCATTCCCCATCGTCCCTTACCTATTCCTCATTTTCCTTGATTAATTTCACCATCCCCCCATTCAGAAGCCCCATCTCCATATAACCTACAATTGGAATTTTTCCACATTCAAGTATACAGTATACATGTACAAAAAGGTAAACTTTTTTCTTAACATGATTAAGCAAGATGTTACGATAAATTGATTTTCAAACGTAACAATTTGTCCTAAAATGCGGTATATGTTCAATTCAAATTGATAAGGATGTGGGTCTATAGGTTCGCTTTATGTAATTAAAACTATGTTAACAATTAACCGGTTGATAGGGCGATTATGGTTGAACGTCCCTTGGCAGATTACATTTTTAAACGTTTCATCCGCACTCGAGGTGCATACGCTACTAGTAGTATACACATGCCATTATTTTTGACCCCGTCATTGATATACCAATTTGGATACTCTATAAGAAAAAGTATATCAAATATGTGTTCTATAATTGCTGCAGTTACTAAATATATTTCAATTCGTATTACCTCGTACAAGATTTTGCATTGTATTCTACGTTTTTTGTAACTTGTTTTTATTCGGTGAGAAAAGCTAAATTAATGAACTTAAAATCAAGTTTAGGTACAGTTTAAACATTATCCTGACAAGACAGTTTTAAAATGATATATTGATAATGATATCGATGACCACATTTATACTTAACCTAATGTCACAAGTTCACGCGACGCAGTAATAATTGTATAATGATACAAACGTGTAAAAGCAAATAAATACACAACCGAACGTGCCACACATGATATTTACATTGTTTGCAACATATGATTATTAAATAAATCGAGTATGTTGAATGATATCTTAAGGTATACATATTATTATAACACGATTATCCTTTGATTATTATCATTAACCATATGACAATTATATGTAAATTATCAAACAATCATCATATGAATACCATATGATTAACATATCATTGAACACAATATGAATGTCACATGTGACGTATTTGTCTGTATATGTCAATTAAGTAGGAAATTTAGGCAGTCCACTGTTTTACAAACATTTATTTCTGTTCATTCTAATATCTTTTCAAATCAAATATCATATGTGTTTGAATTGAATATCAATTGCAAAAAAAAAAAAAAAAAAAAAAAAATTAAAACTGATTTCTCCATATTCTTCCATTCAATCTCCCCGTTCATAGTCCCATTTTTCCACCCTGCCCAAACTACGTCCCGTCCTATACATTTATCAAATGCAAGTTGTCAAGGAGAAATGACTTCTGTAATTCATGTGCCCTTCAAACATGCGCTCTTACGCATTACCGCTCTCTCATGTTACGTCGTTATTGAATTTTATGTATAAAACGTCATTCTTTAGTTTTCCATTAAATGTTTATAGATAGACGTCGTTCTCAATTCCCGCGCTACTATTCTTCTACATCATCAACACACAAGTACTGTAAAAAGGAGCAAAATCGAAACTTGAATTCACAACAAAGACCGTGTATTTCCGAAAGGTATGTCGCATCTACATAGCTATCAATACTATAACTAATGGTCTATAAATTGGGTTTTACGAAACAATCATTATGAAATACACATGTCACTTGTTATTTGGACGCACTGAAAACCATCAACTGTCTCATGGATCATTTTTCTAGTGGAGGAAAAAAGTAATAAAGTGCATTAACAGTTTTGTTCGAACCTTTTTTTTAGCACATTCTACAAAATTTTACCAGAAATATCTTAGGAGGAAAAATATATAAATTGCACTGTAACTTTCAAAATTAAGGGTGATAACTCTCTAAATGACAATCAAATACAATAGAATCTATTTTTTAAACATGTCAAAGGATTGAAATAAACATTATATCCTATGGCTTATAAACAGATAAGATATTGCACACGTGTTTCAAGAATTAATGTCATTGGCAGCATAAGAACCAGATAAACTGGAAGTCCCAACAGATATTAGAAATAAGATGTGATCAAACATTCAAGATGGGAAGCAAACTCCACCATAGATAATTGATAACTACCAAATGGAATACAAGAAATGGAAAGAAATGAAGCCTCTACATTATAGAGATTTCATGTGGAATTTCGTAATAATTAAGATTTTCTCACGACGGTGTTTCTGAAATAGATCAAAGGTGGTAAATATGGGTATTTACATTACCATTATTTGTTTAATGTTTTAACCGTCTGATGATGTTTTACATGCATAGTAATGTAATCTAATGATAAATTTATTTATAAATCATCATTGAATTTGCCTTTAAAAAGGAACACCAAGAGTAGCTAAAACATATGGTGAGAAAGAAATATGAAAAGCAACGAAGACAAATAGTAGTAGTTACATCTGTTACCTGTTCGGTACTTATACATAAATGTCAGAAAACATATTTTGTTTTATCATTTATACTGCGTCCTTTGTACTTCTGGAGATTAATCATGCATTTGTCGATCATTATTGCCATATTTTGTCCATGCTTTGTTTAGATTACTGTTTCTGTATTGATAAGCAAATGAATGAAATAAATGGCATGATACTAACAATTGCATTTATGATATATGATCATATGAAATATTTAAGTAGCTGTCATTGTAAGAATCATGAAAAATCTGAAAATGTGATACACCCCAAAAAAGGTTACATATTTTTTTTCTATTTTTGCAGTTAAGTTGTTTATGAGTCTATTCTATGAAATGTGTAATTATTCATTCAAGTCTGCCTGCTCTTAGGAGATAATCAACATTGAAAATCCAATAGATTCTATTGTATTTGAGTGTCATTTACAGAGTTATCTCCCTTTATCTTGAAATCTACAGTGCATTCCATATAATTTTTATCTTCTATGAGCATAGGTTATATGAAAAACCACATGTTACTTTCTGTTTACTATGAAATATACATTCTATATATTGGTTTCCTCCTCAGAACACAGGTAAAATTAAAAACTGAATGTTAATTTCTGTTTACGATGACAATTCAAACAAAATTAAAGAAAATATATATAGGTTTTTTTTATCCATGAATCACATTTTGCGTTATTCGTAGCTGGAGTAGTACTTAATAACCATCGATATCCAAATGTAATAAAGCAGCCATAATGATTTAGTGTGCAAATATTGTAAAAAATATTTTTATCACTCGATTTTACCATTTACATTTCAATGATTTATCAAAAATACTTACCTGATATTTTACCCCCCACTCTCCCTCAAAAATGTATCCGTGTTTAAATTTAATATTCCCTTGTAGTATTTTCGTGTGCCTTGTGTTGATGCAAAAAACAAGCAAAACATAGGAAATTTGCTAAAATAGTTGCTTATTCATTTTTCCTCGAAACAAACAAAACTAATAATAATAATAAAAAAAAGACAAGGAAAGTATATGCCATTATAAATAATGAAAGCATTTTCCAATACCTTAAAATGAAGTTCTAAATAAATAGAAAACAGATCAAATTAAAAAATATTTATCCTACCTTAAGGTCTAACAAGATTTCATCCTGCAATTAAAGACTAACACTTGTGGCAGCTAAGATATGACCGTGCACAAGTAGATCATAGATTTCTATAGCAAGGATGATCACTTCCACAGCGTATTTAATACAGCAGTGTTACAATCGAATCCATGTGAATCCACGTAAGCAAATATCAATAGACCAAACTAAATTAACTAATTAATATCTTCCCGAGAAACAGCGATTGTTATTTCGAGCAATGCAGAAAAGACTTTATATTTATAAAAAAGATACTACTCTATAGTTTCCGTATCTGTTTGTACGTTGGATCAATTAGTGTCAGCTGTTAAAAATGATTCTTTTTGCATTTTATCAGCAACACCAAAGAAAAAACAATGTAAAGGCTAATTCTCAATACAATTATCTACATTTTTATTTGTAAAAGGTAACCAAAATGTCCAATAGGAGGAGCCGGTACTACTAAAGACAATACTGAGTTGTTTTTTTGTAAAGCATTTTATCATCTATGCATATGTATAAAATATATTTAAATTCTTTAATGTGAGGTGTATGACTATTTCTTATTTAGAACTACTTGTTATGTTTTATATTAAAGAAAGCTCTGTTATTTATATTTCTTAATTATTACAGTCCCTGAGCCAATTTATAATCGTTCTATCTTAATTTTTGTTTTTGTTTTTGTTTTTTTTGTTTTTGTTTTTTTGTTTTTGTTTTTGTTTTTTTTTTTCGTTTTTTTTTTGTTTTGTTTTGTTTTTGTTTTTTTCTCGGTGGAACGAATCAAATGTAAGGTATTATAGCATTAATTTTCATTTTTATATGAAAATAAAAAAAAAGTTGTTAAGATTACATTTAAAAAAATAGAAACGATTTATTATCACACTTAAAAACGAAACAAATCATTCAAATCATCGGTTATCACGATCTTCCTGATCCGATCAGGTTCTTAGCACAAGCTTATCACGATTTTACCGACTCAACACGATCTATCCTTGCTTTCACCACCATCATCATATTTTCCTATCTCGTTATTACCATCCAGCGCACCCCAAGCATGTGGCACAGTCAATATCCTTTAACATCTATCAGCAACTTCTTGCCAATCATTCTTTTTGTTTACTCTGGATAATACTTCACCCTAATTTTCCTGAACAATTGCCTGATAAATCTCGAGTAAATAAGTGCTGATTACTTTGCGCGCAATTTTAAAGTCGTACTCTACACATCCGGAAACGTTTAACGTTCCCAATCACACGTACACGAAGCACCAGAAACACGAACAAGAAGCACACTTGCACGAAAGCCACATGAAAAACGTTGCGCCGAAGTACGATGCACTAATGATCGCGTATGCCGGAAGCATTCATCTCTGTTATAGGTATATTCCGGTATCCAACTTGCGAAACGAAAATTATTATAGATTATGGTATACAGTGAACGTTTGTTCGTCGTATTTTGTTGATCAGCCTACAGGTAGTTTAACATTAATGTGCATTATGCTCTAATAAACACATTCGATATATACACTTTTTAAATATACATATGTGGACATTATACAGAATCACGTTCATTTGCATTATACAAGGCACAATGCGAAAACATTTTATTGGTCTGGGAGTATGGACATGATGAAAGTTATTAAAATTTGGGTAACAGTTCCAACTTAAGTTAATTAAGTTTTTTTCCATACCATTATATTACTTTGAATATAAAATAAATATTATTTTATGTGAAGAATGTCCATATTTTTTTTTATTTGAAGTTGGATAATTGTGAACATATTTTCCTTGTTCTAGGAGAATTTAAAAAAAAATAAACATTTCATAAAGTATAGGTAAACATACTGTATTCTGAGGTAATTTAGATATTCAAAATAAAGTGATACCATTTTATTTGTCTAAAAGAACATATTGCGTTCTTGATATGGAAAATTTTCATTTTCATTATGCACGATCCATTGCGAAGACATTTTCATTGGTCTGGGAAATATTGAAATTTCATAAAATTTGGGTAATATATACACAACTTTTAGATAACAAAGTATTTTTTGGCATGTGCGAGACCATCTGATTACTCTGAATATATCAAGAAGGTAATGCTTATCCTGAAATAGTCCACACTGTTTGTATATTGATCATTGGGAACACATTTTCCTTGCTCCAACAGAATTAAAATATCAATCCTTTTTATAAAGAATTGGTAAAAAGTACTCTATTTTTAAATAAAATAGTTATTTTATTTTGTTACTACGTATGTATGATTTTAGTTACTTTATATTCTTTGTTGTGTATGTCTGATTTCCATGTCTGGTCTTTGTCCCTGGATTACATTCGTTTGATTACCGCTATAACCTTGGTTCCCTTGATTACTCTTTAACTAACTTGATACCATTTTATGTGTTAAGAAAAGAAATAAAATGCATTGTTGATATGACTAATGTCCATTTTTGTTATACATGGTACATTTCAAAAACATTTTCACATTTCAAAACTTGGGGTGACATATACTCATGATTTAGATAACAAAGGTATTTTTGGCTTGTGCGAGATCATCTTATTGCTCTGAATATGAAAATAAAGTAATTTTTATCTAAAAAAGTCCACAATACCATTGGTCTTGGAGAATGAAATCATTGAAATTTCTTAAAATTGGGGTAAAATATACAGAATGTTTTGATACATGTAACAGTATTTTTTACTTATGTGCGATACCATTTAATTGCTCAAACCATGAAAAGAAAGTACTGCTTTTATATGAAAAAAGTCCATAGTTTTTGTAAATGAATTACGGTGAAAGTACTATTGTTCGTATGGTACCAATTTTCGTGGTTTTTGTGCGGAGGCCAAAACAAAACATTTGTTTCTCAATTAAAGTACTTTAACAGTATGAGGAGAATAAAAAGATATCAAAATTTTATGTTCATCACTCTTCCATAGGTTGATCGATCATAAGGGCAATACTGTTATCTTGGTTCATCTTACAGTCAAGGGCGAACAGAACAAGAACAAGACGGAAGTAAAATAGGTTATAGTAGAACCGTAATCAGATTGTAATACGGACGTGGTAAAGACAGCTTCCCATATAGGAATCTTGCAATTGTTCAACGTGGTATAGACGTGGTCGTAGTAGAATATGGAAAAGTTGTAGTGAGAACGAAATGATCGTGGTATGAGTGTGCTGACATCGCATTATGTAAAGTGCAGTCCTTCCCAGCAACATTGTGTTTTCGATAAGCCCCAGCTACGATTCTACTATGATCATGTTGATCTTATTATGTACCACATATGACGAAATTTTCCAAAACCGCCATGCGGTTGTTTTGTACATGTTCATTTTCAAGCTCATCACGATTACATAAACCTGAATACGAACTAGCCACAACCTTTCTGTAATTATCACGATGGTAACACAATACTCAAAACGTTTCAGAAAGTGTTACGCGATCGTGGCCTTGTATGACCCGAGCATTAGTCGGCGAAGTACCATGTTTTTTATCAAATCCGTTTCAATTATTCGTACACGAGAATTAAAAAAAACAAAACAAAACACTAAATAATGCCTGCCTTGTTTTCTCGTTGAATTATGTTGAACATGTAATATACTGATTAAAGTGAAAATTTATACATATCTTTTTTTGTGATTTAATTGAGTTGTACTAACATACAATGTGAATTGTCTAGGTTATATATCATTAAATCATGTTTTCACCTCAAGTTAGACATGAAATGTACCAATAATAAGCACAGTTAATTAAGTTTTGATACATGAAACACAATCAGATGAGGTCATCTCATGTGAGATAACAATATAGAGAACTTCGCCTATGTATTTTTACCTGAGGCTTCATATATTTTGATACCAATGTGAAATTGTATTAAGTGTAAATAAATATAAACTGTTAAAATCTGAACATAAAGTCAATTGGCAGCCTAGATTTTAAGGGTATTTAACTGAAACACATTATTCACAAATAATGGTATAGTTTATAGTTTTGTTTTGTTTTTTGTTTTTTGTTTTTGTTTTTTGTTTTTGTTTTTGTTTTTTTTCAATTACGTCAATATTTAGATATTCATTTATTCTTCAATAAATTAATAATAAATGTTGAATATCGGGGACTGTGTATGCGTGTGTTCAACATACCTTACAGAGTTAACTGAAATAATTAAAACCATACCAACGGTAAACATATTCCTTTTTTATTGAGATGAAAGTTCACTGCAAGTTTCATCGTTTCATTTTTTATCATTACATTGAGGTGCAATTAAACTGTACATAATTATATTATTATATTAAATTAAACATTTTAGATTCAATCTTAACGTTATTCTCTGCAATGTTCACATACACGTTTTTACCAATCAATGAAAACAATCTACGAATTCGTTTCGATTTATTACTGGTAATTCTTAAATCATTGAATTGCATGTGTAGAATTAATAAAAAGAGAATACACATTTTCTCGAACAAGAGCACTAATCATTTAGGAGGTTATTTGATTTCTTAAAAGGACCAACGGTAAATAAAACCAACAAAAAGTTAAATTACAAAACAGTTCTCAACCAGAGGTCAAACAGAGGTCAAATATGCATTTTGTAAGCTATAAAACATATTCCGTGAAAATAAGATTTTTTAACGCTTAAGACGTGTAATATATCCTATTTGTGTATAGAGATGAGCTAATGTTACGTAAGAAATAAAACAGTGACGTAAAATAAAATGAACAATATGTTTAAGGTGTTCAAAACTTGCATGCTAAATTACATACATTTCTGGCCCATTTCCTTTGCCCTATTGTCAATCTTGTCGTCTGTATAATATCCAGTAATAAAGGAAGATCGCAAAAATTGCCTTTGTCCTACCACAACACTTGTTACTCTCGTAGTGGTATTAATTCAATGTGGATCCTGAAAACATTCGAAAGATCTTTTGGAAACAATTAATTCAAGACTATTATCTGAATATAATAGCATTAAAACCTATGATTTTTCAACACAGTATACTTCTATTCCCCATACTCAGTGAAAATCCTGACTTAAAAAAATTATACATCGTTGTTTTTCCAAAAAAAAATGTATACCTAGATACAAATATATAGTTCTTGGTAGACATTCCTCATACTTTGTAAGAAATAATTCCAAATCATCTTCCAAATATACAGATAAAGATGTTTACAAAATGCTGGAATTTTAATCGACAACATATTTGTCCAGTGTGGTGGACTTGTTTTTCAACAAACGTTCGGCATTCCAATGGGAACAAATTGTGCTGCATTATTTGCTGACTTATTCCTGCACTCTTATGAGGTTGACTTTATAACTGATCTGATCAGAAAGAAAGAATGTCGTTTGGGTAGATCCTTTAGACAATCCAAATTTCCGCATAGCAAACTGAACAACAGTAGCGTTAGAGCATGCAGAGGTATTTTGCTAGTTTTTATAAACCTCCAAATCGTTATTTAATTGAATCATTTGGACGTCATCTCTCTATGCAGAGCTTTGTTATTACTCATTTCTATACTTTTAGTGAGAAATAACAATTCAAATAATTAGGCAGGCATATACATATACAATATTTTTGTATTGATATATGTAATCTTTCAAGTTATAAATGTCGGTTAATTCACAAAGCAATTTGTGCATAATATGCAAATGTAAACAATATTTTAGTTAACAAGTCATGACATCACATTAAAATATCTAAATCACTTTTTAAGCAGTTATGAAATTTACTGTTTTTCTTTTAAATCGATTGAAAAGATAATATACTTTTAAAATTAGAATACAAGGTTGCCTAAAAAATTATGCAGAAAGCGATATTTTATATTTTTGTCAACTTCTATGGGAATGGGGAAACATTGTTATGAAATGAACAGAAATGGCAGAAAATATTGTCAATAAACATTGCAATTCAACTTACCTATTTTTTGTAACTCAAATTATTTTCCAAAATTAGATACGACTCATATTTGTATTTCATCATTCTGCCTTAAATTTAAATCTCTAAATGATCTTAGGTTTTGACTTTTCCATATAAGGATGTTTACGTGAGTTCAAGACATTATTAGTTTACTTTATAGCTGATCTGATCCAAAAGAAAGAATATTGTTTAGCTGGATCCTTTAATCTCAGTTTCCGTTATATAGATGACGTAGTATCGTTAAAAAATCCTAATTTCGGGGTAAGGGAAAACTGTTTATGATACACGGTATGACCTATCATTCAGAATTGTCAAATTTCCTTTCATCTGTGGTATCATCCCGTCAGCACCTGCGTATGGAATGTTCATATCAAAACTCATACTCTATGCCAAAACTATACAGACGTTTTGTATCGCGCTATATTTCTAAAGAGGAGGCTTCTGAAACACGGTTATGTATCCATCGGTGTCATGAAAACTTATTTGTTCAATGCATCATAGTTTTCCTTTCCTCTTCCGTCGACCCGGAACTTGACTTTGTATGAACAACACGGCGGTTGATTCTAGAAAAGCAGAGGACGCTTACCCTACCGTTGCACCTGGTCCATGTTCCCATTTTAGTGAAGTCCGAGGTGCTTATTTGCTATTGTTACGTTGGATGTATGTAGTATTTTTGTTACTTTATGTTCTTTGTTGAGTATGTCTGTTTTCCATGTCTGGTCTTTGTCCCTGGATTACATTCTTTTGAGTACCGCTAAAACCTTGATTCCCTTGATTACTCTTTCACATGTGCTTGGTTTTTAAGAGGACCTGTACTTGATTTATCTATTCCGATATTGTCATTTCATATTTTGTTATGGAATTTCAGACACGAATTATACGAATTTCATTGTTCTAAAATAAATTTGTGAGTAAGGTAAATGTCATTTGTTTCAAGTATTCAAATAATGTTGAAATATTTCTATCATTTTGTTTACGTTATTAAAGTTTACAATAGTAATTGGATTGTTGCATGCATGAAGCTCGTATCACATTGCATGTGTTACCACCCTACAACAGTACAACTATAATCTTCACCTAATAGTGCATGTATACTAATGAGGACAAACGCATTATATAGGATAAGAAATGGATTATTTATAAATCTAGAAATGAGTGACCTCATTGTCATAATAACACATTAGAGTGATAATCAATTTGACATGTCGTTCATCTATAACAATTCGTAAATATACTGGGTGGCATATCTAAACAAAAAAAAACTACTGTAACAGCAGATATTTTTGATGGGGATTTAATTTTGTTTATTTCTTGTTTTGAACAATAACGGAAAGAACTGCCAACGGAACATATACAATACAAATAAGTGATAATTCAGAATTAAAATGTACTTAAACTTATACACATAAAATCAATATTCCAAATTGTCTATAAAAAAAAAAACAAAACAAAACAACACAAAACATGCTGCCGTTATTTACTTTACCGGTTTGTGCAATAGAGCGTGTAATGCAAAATAAGGGAATGCCAAACTGTCCTTGAACCCTTTGTAATTGAATTATCAGATAATGAAATCCATTAACTAATTTGTGAAACAATTGTCAATAATCCTTTAATCCGTTAAGCCACTTGATTCCAGATGAGCAAACATCAAATATGAGCTCGGTATACTTCAAATATCTTTCTCTATAAACTGTGACAGAGTCGTTGTTAAGTGAACCTCGTCATTTGCATATCGTAACAAGCTTAAATTTCACAGCTTATTTGTTGAACAGAACCAAACTTTTATACCATGTTAATTAATAAATTGCTTTCAAAAACATAACAACATCTAAAAATGCTTTCTTCAAAAGATTCTCCTTCGATTAGAGTGGATGGGAATTGTTGGGTTTATATGAAAGATTTGAATTATGAATCCATGAAAATTTGTCTCCACGAAATAACTTTCAAAGACAAAACCAAGAAATTATATCTCCCCGAAGATAAAGGATTATAGAGTATACAAAGTGCATGGTGAACTAGTGCTGTGTCGTATAGATTTCCATTTGTCTTTCGTCTAACATGAACTTGACATTTTATGATCAATCGATGATGTTTCTAGGAAATCAGACACTGCTTACACAACCGGTGTCCATGGTCCATGCTCCATGTTTAGTTTGTTTTTTTTCAGTCCGGATTTGTCTTTTACTTTTACTTCTTTGAACGTGTCATTTTATTTATTTTATGTTCTTATATACAGAAGATGTTTACAAAATGCTGGAAATTTTAATCGACAACATATTTCTCCAGTGTGGTGGACGCCTTTTTCAACAAACAGTCGGCATTCCAATGAGAAGAAAATGTGTTCCTCTACTTGCTGACCTTTTCCTTCATTCTTATGATGCCGACTTTATAGCTGATCTGATCCGAAAGAAAGAATATCGTTTAGCAAGATCCTTTAATCTCAGTTTCCGTTATATAGATGATTTAATAAATCCTAATTAGGGGATTTGATACATCGCATCTACCCAAAAGAACTTGAGATAAAGGATACTACAGACACTGTGAAGTTAGCCTTATATCTTGACCTACACATAGAAATCGACGTTAAAGGGAAACTATTGACCAAATTTTACGACAAACGTGATGATGTTTTATTCAGAATTGTCATCTTCCCTTTTATCTGTGGCAACATTCCTTCAGCACCTGCGTATGGTGTCACTGATGGCTGAAATAATCAGTGGTGACCATGCACAGTAAAAATATAACTAAATGAAACAAAAAATGGCTACGTAAACTCGTTTTACTTAGTCATAATTTGACCATATCAACACTTAAAACGTTCATTTAAAACACAATTTGTCTAACTCAACACAAAAATACGTTGTCTGATAACATCAAAGTAAATTAAGTGTTGAGTAGGACACAAAACGTCTATAACTGCGTAGAGGTGGACACATTTTCTCTACCACAACTGAAAAAGCGTTGACATCGACATTGGTTTACTAACTCAACCTAAAAAGTGTTGACATAGCCAAACAATGTCTACATAAGGATTCTTTTGGTTTAGAATGACAAAAAATGACTGATGCAACATTTTTAACAGTTATAGTAGATAAAAAGTATCTCTTATATAGAGATGATGCGTTGATTCAGACTGTCTGTGTTTGTACCAGTCAAAGAAAAAAAAAGAATGTAAATAGTAATTTCAGTCATTATTTTGTCTAATAGTGAGTGTTTATATCACAACTCATACGTTATGCAAGAGCTTGCCGAAACTATGCAGACTTCTTGTATCGCGATAGAATTCTAACAATAAGCTTCTGGAACAGGGTTATGTTGCTACAAGATTGACGTCATCACTACAGAAGTTTTATGGTCGTCATCATGAAGTCGTAGATCGATACGGTGTATCCATCTGCAACATGAAAACTGATTAAACTGCTAAAACTGATTTGTTCAACGTGTCATGGTTTTCCGTTTCTCTTTCGTCTACCCTGGACTTGACTTTTAGGAGCAACTCGGCGGGTGTTTCTAGAAAGGCAGAGGACGCTTACCTACCGGTGAACCTGGTCCATGCTCCCAGTTTTTTAGTGGAATCCGAGTTGCTTATTTGTTTTTATTAATTTGTATGTATGATTTTAGTTACTTTATGTTCTTTGTTGTGTATGTCTGTTTTCCATGTCTGGTCTTTGTTCCTGGATTACATTCTTTTGATCACCGCTATAACCTTGGTTCCCTTGATTACTCCTTCATGTGTTTGTTTATTCCCCATATCATTTCCTTATCGTTGGAATGTAATTGCTTGTTTTTCGCGCGAATATTTTAGTTTACAAGAAACTCATATTATTTGTGTTGAATTCCCATCCTATTTACGTGAATTAAGTTCAAGTAAAGACTTGATTCGATTTATTATCATTATCATATTTAATAAATAGTTTGCTCTTAAACTAACAATCATATCATTTTTACTGATTACTCTGTAAATCTCGACATCGTTTCAGATGGACATTTTCATTTAGGGATGAACATAATTACCAAACTGATGAATTACAAATCTTCATCGTTCGGAGAAAATGAGTAAAACGTTTCAAAAATGCTTGTCTTCAATCAATGAATCATATTTCTGATCGTAGATAAGGCCAACCCTAGACCTTCGATAACATCTTAACATATAGCCGATATATTGTAAAAGGATAAGTACTTGTATGAGGTAAACTTCCAATCCCATAGTATATGAAGGCGGGGAAGGTGAATCGGGTGAAGGAAAATTTGATTAGGGAATGGGGATTTTGTTGGACGACAAAGAGAGATTGAGAGACGGTATATGGTGTACATGGGCAATAAAAAGAGATAACAATTGACCAGTAAAACTCTGCATTCTCATCGATTTGTTTTACTATTGAGGCTATTTTTATCATATACAGAACAAACAATAGTCAATGCAAAATCAGTTTTTACAACATTTATATACCATCAAAAAAGGTGATTGGAAAGCAAATGTTGAAAAGGAAGTGACATATCGAGACCGCAGTGATAATTTTCATGATATATTTTGTAATTTCTAAACATTTATTGTATAACTTACTTAGTTATTCTGCAAGTTGTCAGTTTTTAAAACACTTTAAACGATTGTTATCTCTCATCACCAATTTATTTACTTATGGTATATGTTTTTTTTTTTTTAAATATTCTCACTATTACGTAATAATGATCTTATTAAATAGCATTGTTCTTTAGCCATTTTTTTTTTAAATAAGAATGTTGGAAATCGAGTTAAAACCACTTCTTAACAAACACTCTCAGAAAAAAATGCATATTTGGAATATTCTAACTAAAGAAAAAACATGTAGTAGTTTTTTCTCGTTCATCTACGTTCATGCGTTTATACAACTACGTTCATTCGTTGATTAATGCTATATAGAGGCCATTCATAGGTACATTCTTCAACATTTCATTCATGCCCCAAAGGTGGTAAATTATTTTCTGTTTGGCCGGACTACTTTCGGAAAAAATAACAATGACGCACACAGAAATCTGAGAAAGTTATGTTGCTGAGGGGAATTGCTGTTCGTGTTATGAAAATTAGCATAGGAGGCATAGCCGCTGTCAAACACAAACATTGAAATCCAATTAATTATATTCAGTGAAAATATATTTTGTTAATTTTATCCCAAACAAACAATAGAAAGATAATTATGTAAGTAGAAATAATGAATAACTAAATATGGTCATGAGTTGAATATCCAAGTGCCCTAAGCACGAGTACTTCTATTTTATAATTTGTGATACCCAATTGAATAATGCGATTTATTCATAATTTATTATTATTTCTATTGCATTATGTTATATATTTTGTGATCGACGGATTGATATGTCTGTAGTGAAGTTGCGAAAGAAAGTCCAAGAGTGAAATTGAAGAATGTATTAAACATGTGAATTAACGAAGTTAACTACGTAGGAAACATTTCATAAATCACTGCTATAATAGTTAAACACATTTTAAAAAATGAACCAGTCAGAACTCATCCGTTTATAGCTTCCGAATAAATTGCAATGCATTCATAAACACAGCAAATAACTAATCATACCATGATAATACAAATCGAAGTACTACTATCGATGTTTTATAGTAAAAATATTTTGAATTATAATTTATTGGATAACAGTGCAGCGCTTTGAGTGCAAATTCTGTCAGAACTGCGGTATACATGTGTTGCCTGATGTCTTCACGGACAACCATATTACAAATGTATCGTAAGAGGTTATTTTGGACATGAACAGTATAAAAAAGACGTTAAAATATTATTATTATTATTCGCTACCAATAAATCAACTATTTAATGTTTTTTTTTCCTACTTTTTTTGTAAGTTTGATAACAACGGCATTGTAGAGTTTAAGTGTGTTTCTAATGAAGCAGTTTAGGAAAGTATGGGATGATAAAATAATTTTTTTTTTAATTAAATATAAGTGTTACTTACATATAAAAAGTATTCCCACAGCATTGCACTACTATCTATTTCATATATAATAACGAAGGACTGTACTATGTAGTGTGGTAACATATGGCGATTCTAAATCAATCCAAAAAATACCCACCCATCAATATAATGCATTGCTATCAATAGCTTGAATTATGAAACAAAAATGCATTAAGCATTATACTAAGATCAGTAACCAGTAGAAGTTTTTATTATTTTTTTTCAAGATACAAATCGTTTAAAATGCACTGATGATATATTAATGTTCTATTGTAATTGATTCGTGCTTGTTGTACTTGATTAATTTTGTTCAAGTATTTGATGTGAAGTAAAATGACGAACTGTATACAAAAGTATATTTAGTTTGAAAATTAATTTTATCATTTTTCGTTCATTTTTAAATATGTTGAATTCGAAATTTGAAATATCAGAGAAGTATCCTACACCCCATGAAACATTTAACATTCCCATTTTAGCGGGCTTCATATGCTTCGTGTGCGTGTTTTGTGGGATCGTGTATAGTGCAGCGTGGGTTTCGTGTGCGTGTTCCATTCGTGTGCGCACTTCTTGCTTCGTTCTTCATGTATCGTGAAACGTTTCTTCGTGCAACGGTTCTGTATTCTGATTGAATGATAAAAATAGCTCCTACGAGTATAGATCAATATTGCGAAGAATCGTTGTAATTTCGTTTTCTATGCCAACATTTTTACATTGAAAACACAATATTTTGTCTTTTGAGAATAAAAATTGAGAATATATTACCCCAATTTTATGAAATTTCAATATTTTCATACTCCCAGACCAGTGAAAACGTTTTTGCAATGTACCATATGTAATAAAATGGACATATTTCATATCAACAATGTATTGTTATTTTTTAGACGAATAAGATGGTACTGCAGTAGTAGAAACAGTTACATTATTTTAAAAAGAGTACTTTTTACCAATATATTCCGTATATGTGTTCACCACGAACAAGGAAAATGTGTTCCCAAAGGTCCATACAAAACAAATATGGTCATTTTTCACATAAAAATACTTTCTTTTCATATTTAGATAAATAAGATAGTATCGCATAATCCAACAATACTCTTTAATCTTAAAAATTGAGTATATTTTACCCCAATTTTATGAAATTTTATTTTTTTCGTTATCCCAGTCCAGACAAAATGTTTTCGCAATGTACAATGTATTATAAAAATGGACACTTCTCATATCAACAATGCCACATTTTCTTTTTTAAGCAAATAAAATGGTTTTGCATAAGGTAAAATAGCTAAGAAATTTAAAACAAAGATTACTTTTTACCAATACTTTAAGAAATTTTGGTATTTTTGTTCTCCTACAACAAATTTGGACATTTTTTCTCATAAATATTATAGTGCTTTCTTTTCATATTTAGAGCAATAAGTTGGTATCGCATCAGCATCAGCAAAAACTACTCTTTTATCTTAAGAATGAGTATATTTTACCAAAATTACTGTAATTTTAATATTTCTTATTCGAAGACAAGTCAAAATGTTTGCGCAATGTACCATGTGTAATAAAAATGGACACTTTTCATATCAACAATGAAACATTTTCTTTTTTAAACAAATAAAATTGTATCGCATAAGCTAAAATAGCTAAATTATTTTAAAAAATGTACTGTTTTGCCAATATTTTATAACATTTTGGTATTTTTATTCTCCTGGAACAAGGAAAAGCTGTTCCCAATGATCCATATATAAATAATATGGATATTTTTACAAATAAAAATTACTTTCTTTTCATATTTAGAGCAACTAGATGGTATTGCATCAGTCAAAAAACACTCTACTTTCTAAACAATTAGTATATCTTACTCTAATTTTATGAAATAAGTCTAATGAAAATGTTTTCGCAATATACCATGTATAATAAAATGGACATTTTTCATATCAAAAATGAAATTTTTTTTTATAGATAAAATGGTATCGAATCAGTTGAATTAGCTCAATTATTTCAAAAGGAGTACTTTTCACCAATATGAAATGTTGGTACTTTTATTCTCCTGGAACAAGGAAAATGTGTTCACAATAATCAATATACAATAAATATGGACATTTTTCAGCACCATGAAAACTGATTTATTCAACGGGTCATAGTTCACCTTTCCTCGTTTGTCTACCCCGGACTTGACTTTTTATGAGCAACTCGGCGGGTGTTTCTAGAAAGGCAGAGGACGCTTACCCTACCGGTGCACCTGGTCCATGCTCCCTGTTTTTAGTGGAGTCGGAGTTGCTCATTTACTTTTGTTACTTTGTATGTATGATTTTAGTTACTTTATGTTTTTTGTTGTGTATGTCTGTTTTCCATGTTTGGTCTTTGTCCCTGGATTACATTCTTTTGATTACCGCTATAACCTTAGTTCCCTGATTACTCTTTCAAATAAAATCATTTTCTTTTATTATACAGAGCAATTAGAAGATATGGCATAAGTCAAAAGGACCTTTTTTTCTAAAAAATGGGTTATTTTACCCCAATTTTATGAAATTTTAGTATTTCCTTATTCGAAGACCCATCAAAATGTTTTCGCAATGTACCATGCAAAATAAAAATGAACACTTTTCATATCAACACTGCAATATCTTCTTTTTTAGATAAATAAGATGGTATCACATTAGTTGAAATAGCTAGTTTATTTTAAAAAAAAGAGTACCTTTTACCAATAATTTTGGTATTTTTGTTCTCCTGGAAAAAGGTAAATGTGTTCCAAATTATCATATACAACAAATATGGACATTGTTTACACATAGAAATTATTCTATTATATTTCATATTCAAAGCAACATGATTGTATGGTAAAAACACCTTATTAACTAAATGTTTTTTTAGAACTTTTCGTCAATTTAAAAAAGAAAAAAGACTTTCAACACTTTCAGACTTCCAGACCAATGACTATGTTTTCGCACTATACGATGTACAACGAAAATTAACGTGATTTTATATCAAATCATTTACAGACATTTAGATATTGTGTATATCGAATGTGATTATTAAAGCATGATACACTTTAATGACAAATTACATGTAAGATGTTACCAATCAACAAAACACGACGAACACATAAACTGTATGTCATGAATTATTATTAGTTTCGTTTTGCAAGTAACATTTCGAAATATACAAATTATTGAGAAGAATACTTCCGGCAGACACGATCATTCGTTTATCGTGCATTGTGCAACGTGTTTCGTGTGGCTTTTGTGGATTGTGTGCTTCGTGTGCGTGTTTCGTGGGATCGTTTTTCGAGTGCTTCGTGTGCGTGGGATTGGGAACATTACTCGTTTCAGGAGGTGTAATAATGGAAATGCAAGATTCAATCTATTTTGGACAAATTTCCAAATGGTGGACCAAATATCTCCGAGGATATTAACCCATACAGTAGTACTACTAGTTTAACCCCGACAAATATCATATTTAATTGATCATATTAATCAAAATTTTCAGTATTATAAATTTCAAAAACAAAAACCACCCTGGCTTCATTCCTTGTATTGCCCGTTGTAGAACCTCGCAATGGTGGTTTCCGCATCATATTTTGATCGTCCTCGTTGCGAGTACTTGTTTGCATACTCTTACATGTAACATTTATGATTTAGATTTGCCTATGAATTTGACTTGCTGCTGATGAGGGGTCATTCCTTCAAATACGTATACAATATATAGAAATTTGTGATAGATATGATTGGTGTTTCTGTATTTAATGAATCTTTTAATAATAACTGTAACGATAATAAATATGGTTATTTTAGCGTTCAGTTCACAGTTATATTGATTACATGTTCCTTTTTTTTCAAACCGAACAACTATTCTAGATTCAACAAATTCATTGTAATTATAAGCCCCCCCCCTTTTCCATAATCACAAATAAATTTGCAATGTATAAATGATAAAGTCAGCTTTACTTAGACTTTTGAACAGTGTATTTAATATCATGAATTTACCGCAAATTTGCAGTAGTATTCTGAATCAGTATCCATGCATGTCTGTACGTTTAACAAGTTCCTTTAGCGTACAATGTATAACGGTTTGTGATAAAAATAATTTAAAACAAATGTACTTGTTAACCTTCCTGACCTAATGTTGTAGTTCTCAGACAATCTATTTTCCGGTAAATTATTTTTTATGTGCAACATAGTTTGTAAGTCATCCGTATGATTTAATTTTCAAAGGTTTACATCTAAAACATTTGATTATCGTAATATACTTAACGATGAACAGACTCAAACAGTAATTTACTATCAGCTGCGGATCATACTATAGATAGGTTTAAATAATACCTTAGAACTTATTTTATCGTAATAAAACATATGTTTCAAGACTGATATGATATACATCTTTACATTCATTTGACAAAAATCGACCTGATTTTGGATCGGGTAAATAAAATATTGAAGGGCTGGCGAAAATGTATGGTATTTCCAGATCTTTTACTCGACGAAATCGTTATGCTTATGTTGCTTCATTCTTGCATGATTTGATCTTTGTATGGAGTCTTAATGGCCTCAGATATGTGTTAATGTGCACTGTTTATCACCTACTTTCTTAAAGTTATCAAGTACATGTCAAATATAAATATATTTTAGTTTCGTTAACTTCCGTAGAAATCATGTAAAAAGGGGATTAGGAAAACATGTTAACATATTGAAAAACAAAGCTTTAAGACTAAAACATCTCTTGCATTATTAACTAATGTTTAACAGTAATTTTCTTATTATCTCCATTTCACATGTGTAATTCGGATGTTTTTTTTACCATGTCCATATTATTTATTTTATTTACATCATGATGATTTTTTTTCAATTCGAGTATTTTGATTGCACCATTTGTTACTCTGTCTCGACTTACCGAATAAGTACTCACTCACTTTCAATGTTATGGATAATAATGTCGGAGTGGGACATTCAAACCGGTGCTCCTGATGCCACTTCCAGTTTTGTTATCTATTTTTCTTTTTGTTTTTGTTTGTTTTTTTTTTGTTTTTTTGTTTTTGCTTTTTTTTGTTTTTTTGTTTTTTTTGTTTTTTTGTTTTTTTGTTTTGTTTTGTTTTTTTTTGTTTTTTTTGTTTTTGTTTTTTTGTTTTTGTTTTTTTGTGTTTGTTTTGTGGGCATTCATTGCGGGCAATTTTTTTGTGTGATCTGTTATTTTCTCCATTTTCAGTTCTGCCATGTTTTTCGTATTTGATTCTGTTTGCTACATTCGGTATGCCGATCGTACTCATTCCCTGTTTT
This sequence comes from Perna viridis, assembly GCA_037379345.1. Lineage (NCBI taxonomy): Eukaryota > Metazoa > Mollusca > Bivalvia > Mytilida > Mytilidae > Perna > Perna viridis. The sequence goes on along the minus strand of CM074514.1, from coordinate 34,856,084 downwards.
CACGTTCAAACTAAGACCTTTGATGTTAATATATCTGAATTCTGACATTATGGACATTCTGCGACAATTTGTTTTCCAATATTTATGTCATTATTTCCTCTAATTTAAGATAGCTGAGTATGCTTTCCAGAATCTGTTAATTGTTTTTCAATCATCCAACATCCTAGAGTTTTAATTCCTTTCTCTGGCATAATTTCTCATACCCCAAAGATCGTGCACTTTGAACAAAAAAAAATCAAAAAGCATTTCTCTCGGGAGTAATTGTCGAAATATGTATTGCGGAATGCAGCTTTTCAAATTATGTTGTTAAGAAGTGCAGTACGTTTCTGCCATTTTTCGCACACAATTGTAAGCCTTATTTTTGTTTTGGTAAAGTCGACTTGTTCATAGCATCCCTATCATCAACATGCTTCCGATAGGTGATAAGTTTTGAGTCAATATATTATCGGATATCGATCAAATCTACCTATACTCTCAACTTTCATTACTTCAGATCGTTAACATACAATTGGTTTTTTTTTAATTCGCGAAAGCAAATGTGGTTGTTTGTTTGATATATAACTCTGATTGCGATGTCAACTAAATGAAAATGTCGATAATTATGTTAACTTACTGTTGATAAGTGGAGTATACTAGTATACAGAAAGAAGACATATAGCTTGAATTATTGTCTTAACAGTTACTGTAAGAAAAAGTCAGTACTAAAAACGTTTCGACAAAAACCAAAATTTTCAAAATTGATTACATTTCCTTACAGAATATGTCTAAATGTGTAAGTCAGGTCAATACAGCATACAGTGCATCTTTAAGTTTTTTTTAAACATATATGCATTTTAATTTTGATTTGCTACAAGTACTTATTCTGATATGAAAGACCACATATACAAAAACAAATAGTTGCAACAGTCTGTGACATTTTTACATAATGCATAATGTCAAAACTAGAAACACAAAAGCATATACACAAGCATTTGTATTTAAATTTACTTTTGTGTATTCCATTTGTCTCTATTAGGTGTATTTTCTCGATATTTACTTCAGTTTTTTCAATTGATTTAGACTAACCAAAGATCACATCGACAATAATGTTTATGATGAAAACTATAAAATTCATAGTGCGTTAAGACCAATAGCAGAAGCAACGAAATAGCAATATCTTTATTTGTCATATGGATTAACAGTCAGCATATCGATACATGCATTTTACAGATTAATGTAGCAATATTTCTTTTATTACATTTGCTTTAGCATGTCGAGGCTTCTAGGATTCCGACGTATAAATGAATGCCACACCTCCGTGATCAAATAAGGAAAACAAAATAAACTTTGTGTAATTGTTGTCAAATGATCAATCGCGTTTTTAGTTACTGCCGTACATTTACTTCCGATTACATTGTATCCAAGAGTACATAAAGCTTATATCATTATCTATTTATTCCATGGACATATGACACCTATAAAGGTCACATAAACCAATTTATTTCCTGTTATATTTCTTAAAGTGATTCATACTTGATACCTGCATTCGACGAATATTTTGTTTAAAGATTTTTTGTTTTTGTTTTTTTTTTCGTTGAGAAATTAAATATGCCGCAGTAAAAAAAATAGTGCATAAAAATCGTTTAATTGTCTCCCTTGTGGAATTTTTTGTTTGTTTGTTTGGGTTTTTTTCCGTTTTTTTTTCTACATCTTTGTTTATGTTTTGTATTATCGATACCTTAAAATAATTGTGTTTAATTATAGTTTGTGCTTGTAAGTTTTTGAACACACAAAAACGTTAACTGATATCAAATATTGGGCGATGTTTTTTTTATAGTAAAACGAGAATAACAATCACATTCTATACAATTATCGATATTTACTCATTTTATATGTCTCCATCACGTGACCGGCACTGTTATCTGCTAGCTAATTTGATATTGTGGAAATATATCCGAGTTGTACACGATTGTTGCAATAAAGATAATGAAACATCAATATATATATATGGCTTTTATTTCAAATAAAATTTCATTTCTTTCGTTTTCTTTATTGTCAAAACTTGACTTATCAAAATCAAGCGTCATTAATTTGTATGTCAGGAATAAAAATGGAAACTAAAGTAATTTATCTTACTTAACAGAAAATATGGATTTTGTTTTATTTTATTCTTACTATATGCATGATATCAAAGTTGTTCGTAAATCAAAAAGGATACCTGTATGGGATGAACTTCCCATTATTTAATGTTTAGGTTCGGGGAATCGGATATAGCTGGATGGGAATGAAGATAGTGTATGGGGGTAAGGGAGTTTTAATGGGAGGATTGAGAAATCAGTTTAAAAAGTATTTATTGATATGAACAATATTTTATTTTTTTTATTATCAGAAAAGCCTATTAAGTATTAAATAATTTGAAAAATAAATCAAATTCAATTCGATTTCATGTAATATATTTCATATTGGAAATGGGGTATTGGGAATGGCACATGTATATGATGGAAATGGGAAGTTTACATTCAAGAACTATGTATGCTTTTCAATTTATTGATATTGTATCCAGCATATTTACAACGCGGTTTATACATTTTCACGTTTGAAGAAACGCTACGTCTAAAACATCAGAACTCTATGACTCCATTGTACGTATAAATTGCTTGTCGATCGTTTAACAATCAAACCTGGAGTATACAATTGGCATCAGACATTTGTAATCCTGACACTGATTCGTTCTAAGGTATCAATACCAAATTAGGAAATGCGTTGTCGCACCATCAAATTAATCATATTTGTAAGCTTCCACAAATACTGTTTAGTATTTGTCGTCGTCTATACTTTGCTACATTTCAAAAAGTTTTCATGCAATTATCGTAAGTATGACATGATTAAGAACAATGTAGAAAAGTTAGATACGACAAATATATTGTATCAAACTAAAATTTTGTTAAAGCTATATATATCAGGTTGAGGTCTGCAAAATAACACACGATGGCAAGAAAATGATTATGTCTTCCCTATCTTATCTTTCTTTTTTATATGAATTATTTCAAAGGATGTTACCATATTTTTGTATGACCATACATCTTTTATTCCATGCTAAATTTGATTGACACAACATTTGCCATTATAAATGTCATACTGAATTTCCACTTTTTCTGATGAACGCTAATTAAATTATTTATCAATCCCCAATAGCAAATCGCTATTCCTTACGAACCATGTTCTTAATACTTCCATCTGCTTATAATAGCGGTATGCTGTAATCAAACTTGCCGTCTCTCATTTAATATTTCATTTCATCTGGTGCAAATTGCAACGAAAACCCACACGCTATTTCTATAAAATATTCAGTTTTTGGTAATGCATAATAACACCGCATTCTTTTATTTTTCATAGTTGATGAATCATCACGTACATTCTGCTCTTAGAAATTTGGTAAACTGTTAAGGATACATAGTTTGTATCTGTTTATACTATTATAATTGTTGTTGCAGTATTCAACTCGGAAATATAGAATTACAAAATCATTTTTACATTTGACTACGGAAATTGCCCGGTAACATACAATAACACAATATCTTTTTTTTTCAAACATATCCATTAACATTGTTTAAAACCTAAAAAAAAAACATTATAACTGTCATACATTCTTTTTTTATTTATCTGTGTACCCATATTGATAAATTAAAAAAAAAATTGGGATTTAACATCTAAGTTATACGTAGTTAATGACCTTATAAATGAAACCTGATTATGTTGTAAAACCTACTTCTCCTGACTCATATAACATTTCCCTCATATTAATTCAAACTTATATTTTCCAAACATACTCCAACGATATTTAATAAAATAACTTGGCATACATGTATGATAAATGTCTGAAGTCAAATATGGCAGACACGGAGGATGACAATTTTCAGTTAGATCGTTTAATTCAGGATTGTGATGGACAAAACAGCCAAGTATACACAAATTTTGGATCCGTAGATTTGCACCAGTTTGGTACTTGGCATTCATCTAACCTGTCACCCCGATGAATAGCCAGAATTTGAATGATTTCTTTCAAACGAGAACCCCATATAGACAAAATATAAACAATTTAACAGTGTTCGGGTATAGTTAATGCTTTACGTATAGCTCTATACCAAATCAGGATTTTATAGATAATTGGATGATAACCTATTATGCCTTCCAAATGATGAATATATAGGACAATTAATTGTCCTGTGTAATGATTCTGAGGATACTATTACATGGTATCATAATGTATTGGCCGACAGAGCAAGAGAACGACAGGGGTGCCCCAGAGGGAAATAAGTTACACGTAGAACAACTTCGAGCTATACTAGTGTCGAAAAATACGCAGAAGACTGTCATAGTCTGTATCTTTTCTTACATGAAGACAAATTCGATATAAAAAGATGTGTTTTGTAAATCAGAGCAGTAAAAAGACATGTCCCTGAAAAGCCTACTCAGCCCTTCCATATAGATATCAACTGTACAATACATGAATTGGTTGAGCGTATTCACGTTTTAGAACAGTCTAGGATAGATACAAATGCAAAATTAGCCGTAATAGAACGTTTGAAGGCCGAAAATAAAATACTAAATGATAAAAAAGACATGTAAAGCAATAATAAATCTAACACTAAACAGTTTGAGACAGTCAATAAACGATTGATGAGAGTAGTAAATAAAACTGGATTTTCATTGAAACAGAATTCAAAACACATACAATTCAATCGGACAATGAACTCGAAAGACTTCGTAAATACACAAAGATTCTAGAAGGTATGATCCAAAACATTCAGACAAACAGACATACGTATGCTAATATAACTGCCGCTCCTTCTAACCGTGTCCATGATAATAGACTAAACACGAGCTCACAAAGTTCACCAGACCGTGTAACGACTACACCCGTGAAACCAGACGATCGTCCCGTTAATAATTTAATGGATAAGTCACCTGTAGACAGACCTAACATTGATCAAGAACCTGATACACATGAGTCCTCTCAATACGAAATGACTGAAAGTCAAAATAACATTGACATAATAACATAGATTCATCCCAAAAAACAAAAAGTGTAATTGAAAAAACATAATTTGTCTTTTAAAACACATGATACTATATATCACATACCTGTGTGTGTGGATAGTAACAGTACGGAACCGGAAAATGTTAACACGTCCGAAGACATATCTATAGATGTCACGCGCAGCAAAACCTCACGATTCTATGTCTGCAATATTAACTCTCGATCTACTTAGTCAGGCATTATTACTTCCTTGATAAATAAAGGCATTCACGCAACACATTTAGTATTCTTTAACTCTAAGAACAATACTTTATCTGCTGAACTTAATGTGCCAAGCGAACATGCGCAAAAAATCTTTTGGCCGCCAAATGTGACTTGCCGTAAATGGTACAGTGCGATTAATGGGCCCAAAGGTATACATTCGGACACTCGGACTATCAAAATAGATGGTAAAAAGTATTCTTGTTTCAAATTACATATGACGCTTACCCTTCATATAACCCTGATTTCGCTGATGTGTTGGAATATACCAGATATGGTATCCTTCTCGTATTCTGCCATTAATCTTCTGAAGAATTCATATTGTGATATAGCTATTTTCTCCGAGTTATATCTTAAACAATCAAACAAAGAGATATTAGACCAACTTCACACAGAATACATATGTTATCCTGGCAAAGGACAACGGGCCTTTACTGTTCTTTTCTTGTTATTCTTGTCAATAAACGGCTATTCTATAATGTATCAGAAATTGAAATTGAAATTAGCGATCGCATTGTTGGCATACGTTTATAATACGGGAACGATGAAAGGCCGTTATTTATATTTGGTGCGTATCTACCTAGAGATAGTGACATTACATCATCTAAAGACTGTGTCACTGTCTTAACTGACTTATATCAACACTTCGTGTTCATTGTGTTCAACTTGGACATGTGAATGCTAATTACACATATGGTTTGAAATTGTGAACAGTTAATCAGCGTAAATCAGATGAATTGCACAAACTTATACAGGGAAATGACCTTACAGTACTTAATAAATCTAACATTACCCATTGGATTGGAGCATACATGTAATCTAATGCATTCGACACTTATATATGCATACCAAAATATTTGTGGAACAGTGCTATTTGATAGTGTAATGTCTTCAAACTTTAAGATTTGCCAAGGCGTACGCCAAGGAGCAGTATTGTCCACCCTCCTTTACCAACTTTATGTAAATGAACTTTTACACATACTTGAAAAATTGTGAAGATGGTATATTCTGGCTTGCCGACATTAGCTGACGATATTGCTTTAATAGCTACAACTCTTCATAATCTGCAAGTCATGCTGAACTGTTGCTATGATTATTCGATGCGTTAAAAATTCAAGTTTAATCCAGCTAAATCTTCTATTTTAATTTTTGGACATACATCGGGTGTGGTTGGGCATGTTTGTACATTAGGAAAAGACGTTATCGAAGTAATGGATACATAGTGTCAATTAGGTATTCATATTACGGATAACTTAAATTGTGAACTTAAACCTAGTAAAGCTTGTCAAAAAGGTCGTAATGCTCTGCATTCCGTTGTTGGATATGGACACAAACAACCTGATATAAACCCAATGGCTACTGTAAAACTTTATCGAAAAGCCGTCATACCAACAGTGTTATATGGTTGTGAAACATGGACTAACTTACGTCAAATGGATATCACAATAGTCGACCGTTTTCAGCATTTTACAGTCAAAATTATACAGAACTTTACCCGCTTGGATACGTGTGAAGTTTACTTGGTATACAAAAACTGATAACTTAAATCGGGAGGAGGAGACTCTCTTTCTTTCAAAAACTTACAAAGTTACCATATTCGCCCACTATTAAGAACATCTTTCTAAAAATACTCTACTCATTTGTGTATAAGCCTGACAGCCAAATTGGTCTTTTACCGGATGTATTTAAACTATTTGTCAAGTACAACCTAACATATGCCTTAAACGACTATGTCTCAAACTATACATTCCCGAGTAAAACCGTATGGGAGAACATTCTCAGCCAAGCTATAAATACCTTTAAAACTAGCAAATTGCAACCACGAATGAACAATGATAATGAGTTTTTAAGATTCAAATAAATCCAAAACAAGTATGTTCCTGGATCTGTTTGGACTTTTCCAAAGACGGCTTCAGGACTACGAGATTCATTATATGCCTCAAAAATCATTACATGCCCTCCACAACAGCAACATAAACTTTGTGCGAAATGTGACACAATACATCACAGTGTTATTGAATGTTCGTACACTGAACCATTACGGGATACGTTCTGGAACAAAGTAATTGACAATGATGTTAATCTGTTTGTTTATCTGGGCAACCATGAAAGTGAAATCCTACTTGAAACGATGATGGGTAAAGTTCTCCCTGATGACCAATTTAGTGACTCCTAACAAGAGGAATTTTTTAGATTGTCATTTCATCTTCTAAGACCCATGAACATTTCATATCTTTCCGAGTGAATAAATTTAAAAGGTCAGTTAGAATACATTTTAACTGTACTGTATTGAATATAGATGTTGTGATTATAATGTATTTTTGTCTTTTTCTTTGTCTGCAAACCTATTATTATTAAATTATTCATTCAACTAGTCTATAAACTTTCAAGTCATCAATTTTCAAAAATGATAGAGGTCTCTATGAACTCTATGTGCGTGTACATGCGTGTTTGAGGTTGTGTGTACTCGTATTAACGGCCTGTGTATGCATGAGTTAGTGTGATTATGTGTTTACAATTGCGTGAGTGTCTATGTAGAATGTTTGTAAGTGTCTAGATAATGTATGTGCATACTTGTATGTGTGTGTGCAAATGTGCGTGCTTAACCTGTATATCTCCAATTGCAAATGTTTCCATGACGATAATTGGTCTTCATGAACAGTATTCATATCTTGCTATAAATGACTTGTAGTCTTCATCGGTATTTATGTATATAAATGTAATATTGATTTGTTGTGACATGCATCATTAATTTGATCCTCTATCCTACATAATAACATCTAAAATGAGCTGTCCCGTACTACCATACATCGTGTACTAAGTTACAGCCCTAGATTGAACCTACGAGGAGGAATGACCCGGCCAGTGAAAGCTATATTTTATATAGCCTAGCTGGCTGAGTGGTCTAGGGCGCTGGACTCTAAGTGCAGGCGGTGTTGCCATAGATGTCACAGCGGTACGAGTTCGAGTCCCGCAGAGGGAACAACCAAACATTTGCATCGCAAATTTGACATTTCTAACATCGTTGGGAATTTTTTCAGACCTTTATATATATTCGTCGGAATGATATACTTGTATGCAGTTCATATATGTATCCGTATAAAATAAAACATGACCAGTAATTTACACTAGCGTTTTCATGTTTTCAAACAATCTTCAGGTGTTTACAGATATCAGTATAGTTACTGTAGCTAAGTAAGGTTATCGTGACGCTACTTAAATGAAGGGGAGATAATTCGATTAAAGGGTTAGAATTTACAATAGATATAGTAAATAAATAAAGGGAAAATAAGCTATTTTCTGTTTAAAATAGGTTAAAACTTTTTTATGAAGTTCTTTTCTTTAATTTTCCTTAAAAAGTCTTCAGAACTGTGCATTTTGTAAAATGATTAAATGATTAAATGATTCACACATTTAAAAGGAAGCCTACCAAAAACAGAAACAAATAGTAAAAGTTTGGAAACGGTTGCTCAACTAAAGAAGAAACCACTTTTGGAATGCACTGAAATGTGAAAAATATTCCGAAACTTATTCACAGTGGATCTCAGTGGAGGCACCAATACTACCAAGTAAATGTCTAATTAAGGAAATAACCGGAAAACCGGAAGAAGAAACCAAACTACGATGGAACTTATCACTATCAAAGTTCCGCACGGATATCGCTATTATCCAGAACAAATTTTCTCGATTTAAAAGAAAATATGAAGAGGTAGATACGGAAATTTTTGAGGAAATTTCAAGAATCGCCACCGGCAATATAGCAGATAAACTACGAGTAATATGGATCCAAAACATATCGAAAGAAGAGGAGAAGTCTAGAAAAATCTGGGAAACCAAAGCCTAGTTCTTGGAAAATTACGCAAAAACGTACGACAAGGAAAGTATGGAAAGTACATCTAGACAAAAGACAAGAAAACGACCACAAAAAAAAAGTTATAAATAAACAAGATCGCAGTAATTTCTACTGAGCAAATGCAACGAAACCAAGAAGTCGTTCACGTTCAAAAACCAGACCAAATAAAGGGCCACAGAAAAAAAGAACAACGATCCCCATCGAACTCAAATAGGAGACCTAGAACAAAACTATGGTCAGAAGTGGTAAAAGACGGCCCTCAAAAACCACAACGTCAGCAATTCCACTCACGCAGAAAACGTGAGGAACTAACAAGGAGACAACCCGATCAACGACCAAAGCCACAACGGCAAAACAATAGAAATTCTAACCAAAGAAGGATCCATTTTTTAGTCTCAAGCCAACAAACCCCGGAGTCAGGACAAGAGAGCCAGGAAACTACACCAAAAACAATACACGGGTAGACCCGAAAATAAATAATCTATCAAAAAAGACTTTGGATAACGATGAATGGAAACTATTGAAAAAAAAGGTTTGAAATTTACACCGACACCGACCGCCAATATAGAGTAATTAGAAATGGATATTCACAAGTTCTGTAGAATTTTTCGCCGATAAAGAACCGGAAGACGATAGATCTTTGGCAAGAAATAAATCAAAGTTCACACCGAAAAAAGTGTAGGGTAGACGAACCTTAACAGCCCTTACATTCCTTAACTGTTCATCAATATATTTTGTTGATTTATCTTTACCGTAAAGGAATACAATGATTTGGTTTACATTGGGTTCAATGCGTGTGTACTGTGGAGAAATATTTCAATACCGATTGCAACTAAAACAAAGGAATTGGATTCCAGTAGAATATCCAAATGAGTGTTTACCTATAATTGGAACAATTAAATTATTTCTCTTGTGGTTTTCTTTTTATAGTTTAGTTTAACCAATAAGATAATTAGGTCAATAACATTCCATATAATGAAGACAATCACGGAAAAAAAATAATAAAAACTTTTGATAAATAATTCAAAGTTCGTTTATTTGGTATATCATGAAAGGTAAAATATAATTAGTATTAATCATTAATTTTCTTTTCACGTTCGTTTTTGTAACTAATAGATACATGATGTTTCTTTGTTAAGTCAGTTGCTAGTACCAAATTTCCCTTAAATAAATGTATTTCTTTCAACCAGAGAATTGGTGGTTAGCACGAAGAACTAACCTTCTGTTCACTCAGCATACGCATAGGCCCATTTAAAATAAATGATTAATCTATATTATTATGATAAATCAAGTATGTATTCAAATAATGACAAAAAAAGTAAAATAAAATAAACAATCTATAATTTATTAATTTGAAAGGAGGGTATAATATGTAGAATTAACGATTTACAACATTATGAGGTAATTTGGATGTGAGCGATTTGACAAAATTTGTTAAAGGTATATGAGAGATAATTCTATGATTAGATGAACGGCTTGTTTTACCATATTCTGTTCAACCGAAATCCCATGCATTAAAATTTCGTTATTTAAGGTGAACACAAATTAGTATGTTTGAAATATGAACAACGGAAGAGACTATCAAAGTACCAAGCAAATTTAATAAAACAAAGTATGAAACACCAAACCATTGTACAGAACTGTAAGTACAGTACATACACGTAAACCTGTATCAGAAACCATCGGAGTAAATATAAATCATTATACCGGTTATCAAGAGGGGTTAGTGGGTGTTGGTTCTCTCTATATATTTGTAATATTCATTTTTCCACCGTTGACGATGAAATCTCCTTCCATATTTCTAGGAATGAAAATTGATTATCCTGAAATCGTTTTAATAAACTTAAAGACGAAATAATATCAGACATGGTCGGAAATGTCATTGATGATAAGGATGACCTTGGTTGGATTTATATCCAACGCTTATGATTTAACCATTAATTGACACTGATTTTATTCGAAAAAAAAACCTCGTATTCAATTGTTTAATAACAGTAAAACTTTAACTCAGCGTTAACATGTCATATCCTTTTTTTACGAACATGAGTTCATCTAACGAGATTATCTTTTATTGTTACAATCAAATTTTGTTTTATCATAAAAAAATGAATAATCTTACTTAAAATCATCAAGTCTATGTTAACAAAAGCGAATAAAATAGACACATGAAGCCCAATTAACAACTTAGACATTCTCTCAGTTTTTTAGTGGAGTCCGAGTTGCTCATTTGCTTTTGTTACTTTCTATGTATGATTTTAGTTACTTTATATTCTTTGTTGTGTATGTCTGTTTTCCACGTCTTTGTCCCTGGATTGCATTCGTTTGATCACCGCTATAACCTTGGTTCCAGTGATTATTCCTTTGATTACGTCTATAACCTTGGTTCCCTGGATTACTCTTTGATTACCGCTATAACATTGGTTCCTTTGATTACTCTTTGATTACCGCTATAACCTTGGTTCCCTTGATTACTATTTTGCATGATTATTTATGGGGAAAATATTAGATATTTTTCAACCAAACAACCAGTTCTTTATTGGGTTAATCATAATTATAATATTCACACTATTTTTATCATTTTCTAGTTAAAACATTTAATTGAATTTAATTTAAGATACTCATAATATTTTTGTCATTTTTTAAAATTAAAACTTATGATTGAATTATACGTATTTACCTTATAATATTTCTGTAATTTTCAATTCAAAACATTCAAAAATAAATATTTAAAGCATAATTGTTGTTGGCGTTGTAAAGGTAAACAAACCATGACAAAAACTTTCAGCAGTGCTTTTTAGATAAAAATATGTTAATCAATGATACGTTTTTTGGTATTTTGTTTGTTTGTTTGTTTGCTTGTTTACTATACATGTTCTTTGTGTCAATAAGTTAGACTTATTTCAATGTACATAACCACCGTTTAACCCTTGTTTATTTTCATTTGTATTTTTTTTATTTTGATGTAGTTTTTATTTATTTCTTTTCTGTGTGTGTGTTTTTTTCTTTTTTTATGTGTTTTTAGGTGTGTTTTGTGTAAATGATAAAATACTATTATCTCTTTTTTAAATTATAAATTACACCTTTTTGTCCGGATTTATTTGTTGCAAATGTATATTTTATTGTCTTTATGTTGCTACGATTTATATAAACGAGAAAAAAAAAAAAAAAACGCTAAAACAGTATTTACTTCACAAATAAGTTTCAATACATTCGTGACATCAGCAAATACCGCTTGGAAATAATTAATTATTCAAGTTGGAACAGCTTTTGTATGAGTAAAGGAAATTATTTTATAAAGGAGACATTTTAATAGAAGGATTAAGTTATTAGCTATGTTTGTCTATACAGTAATAGGAGATTCTGCCCAATTATTCTGCTATTGGATAAAGCGTGCTAAAATGGTTATTAAATTGAAGTACTTTAAATCGAAATGATGTAATCTTTGACTACGGTTTTCTGAATATGTGCAGTATTAGTTTGGTGGGGTTGTATCATGCTGCATTCAGGGAAGCATTTTATTAGGATTGTGACCTGAACCAAGTAAGAATACCAGTAAAGGGTTTCAAAGGGGCCAGAAACACATGTTTTGTTTCTGATTTCTGGACAATAACTTGAGTGAAAGTACATGGACTACTTCGGAATTGTGCCACAAGGTACAAGAATGGATTGATTTTGCAGGTTTTGACTGGAACTATTTAGGGATAAATGACTGAAATGACCACTTTAGTTCTGGATATTTTTTTATTCTGTGTCAAATTTCTAATTGTAATCAAATTTAAAGCTATGTTAAGTTAGAATAGTGTGTCCATACTGTCCCCATATACTGATCAGGGTTCAACCTTTGCGGTAGTATAAAGCTGCGTCATGCAAAGCACTTTATTGTCTAATACTAGTATTCAGCAAATGGTTTACTGTCAATCTGTCCTAAACAATTAAGATGGGGTACATAGAGATAAATTCCATCAAATGATTTTGATATCTAGTCTTTCTTGGTTAGTTTGATATGCTGAATCGTGCTATTATGTACATGTATGTAGATTTTTGGCCAGGTTTTTTTTTAAATTATGTAAGATTGGGGATAACTAGATTTTATGTCATATGTATGTATATGCTTGATTTCATTAAGAAATAGAATTAAAAAATTAGGTAATAAGGATTTGAACCATTTTGCTAACTGAAATATTATGCCATAAAAGTTAATATTAAATATCAAATCTTTTACCTAATCTTTAAGTTCCCCACCACAAAAAGTGGCGGTTTCACGGTAGTGATCACACTGTCCGTCTTCGTGAAAAAAAACTTGTCTTGGCTGTAAATTTATTTGTCTTCCGAGGTAAGCATGTGCTACTTTACATTTTTGTCTTTGGATGGGGGGTATTTACTATTTGGTATGTGGGTAAATCACCTAAAGTACGCGTGTCCTGCACCACCATGGTTAGTGGCCTATGACTTTACACATTGACCTCAAGGTAAAAGTTTTGTTTTTTTGTTTTTTTTGTTTTTGTTTTTTGTTTTTGTTTTTATTTTTGTCTGTTTTTTTCAGCGACAAAGGAGAACGAACGTTTTTGACGAAAATCGGCCCTGATCTTAAATTTTCAAAAAATATGTTTTTAAGTAAAATGGGGTTCAGACGTCATTATTAAAAATAGAAATTTAGAAGTTGTATACCTGGGGGATCTTATATGGTGCCGTAAAGTAAGGAACCAATATTTTGATATTACCTAAAAAACAACGTTTTGAGGGACGTCATTTTAAAAAAGGGTGGTCGTACATGAAGTATTACGCCACTGTAAATTCTACATTACTATCTCCTTTAAAAAAATAATGATTAAGAACAGCGGTTTACTTAAAATCACAATAATTAACATTCGCTTTATTGAATTCAAATATACATTTACAATATGTTTTGTATGGGATATTTCTCAAAATCGTATTTTTGAGATAACTGAAAAAATCAAAATCACTAATACAGACAATTATTTCTAAATGTACAGTTCAATCAAATAGAATATGAAGTTAAACATTTTGTTAGTTATTCTTCCGTGAATTCGCACTCACAGTCATTGGCATCCACAGCATCTGGAATTTTTGAAGCATCGTCAATATATTCTAACCACTTTTTACTACCATCAAGTCTGAGACCAGAATGTCTGGCATAAGCAAGGTACCATATGACGCTTGTAATATGAGCGCAAGATCCTACGACTCTTGCTTCCATTTTGCATTGACAATACCAGGCCAAAACTGCACCCTCGGAGTATTTTATCCAGCAAAGATACTGTTTGCTTGTAACATGCCTACTGCCTACTCTGGATTTTTGCTGACAACAAATCCTGTTTTTGTTTACATACTTTTATTTCATAAGTTCCATCTTCTTTTAAATGTTCTCGGGTGAAACTTTTTGCCAACTTTACTTGATACAAGCCTAATATTAAAGCTCTTATTTCGTCTTCTGTATATACTGGGAAATCATTAAGTTCCTCTGTATTATCTATTGATTTCCATTGTGACGGCTTTTTAGCTAACTCAATAAGTTGGTCTTTCAATGTATTTCCTTGAGATGAAAGGTGAAGCATTTTTGTTGCCAGCAAAAATTCTTCATCGCTTCCTACGCTGAGCGCTGGTCTAAAATTGACAAAACAACACGATGGTCGTCACCTTATTCATGTAGATTGTATACGTGTAATCGAGGATCTTATTGAAATATAGCAAGTGAGAAAAGCTGCGAAAATGTCTTTATCCTATCCATTTCCTATTTATGTAAAACTTCCCATTTCAGTAAGATATACTTTACAGTTATATAAGGCAATCGTAAATCTATGGGTATGTAATTTATTCCTACAAAGACTGTCAATATACGCTTTCATAATTATTAGCACTGTTAAGAGATCATATAAAGATCAGCTTTGGTAGAGAAAATTGCTCTAAGACAGACAGAAAAAAAAACAAAAACAAAAACAAACAAACAAAAACATGACAACAAATGAAGCACAGCTAATTCCTGTACTTGTTGCAGATGGCACTAATTATTTTGACATATTCTCCAATATAAGGTAACTGTGTATTGGGTAGTGTTTTGTCTAAATATCGCAGGTTTTTATCCTTCCATTGACGGATGCAACCACCCATCTGATCTACAACCAAAAAGTGCTATAATGATTGAAGGCCATAGAATTCACTGCTCTAAGAATTGCTTTTTAAGGATTTACCTAGTTTGCGAAAGGACGTGTATTGCTAAGAATTGCTTTTTAAGGATTTACCTAGTTTATGAAAGGACGTGTATTGGCAGATGCATGTTTACAAACCAGTAGAAAAATTGCAAGTAGTTTGAGAAGAGATGTCTTCATACTTAAAATAAATATAGTACATGTACATGAAACCTTTTTTAAGTGATTTGATTTTGCCTTGTAGACATAATATAGTATACATTGTATACAGTAATATCATTAACTATTTTAAACAAAAATCGGCAGAGGAAAGAAGGGTACGATGACTTTCGGTAGATTTATTCGGATTAATGTTTATTTTCACCTTATTAATCGATAAAATATTTTTAGCATACATCGATCCAATGTTTATATTTCAAAATATACAAAAACATAATGTTCGGATCATCATCATGATAAAAATATTTATATAAAAAACAGGTTCGAGTTCAAAATACTTATTTTGAAATTGTTCCAAGCTACCCTGTCAAAATCAAATCAGTATAGTTGTCTCCTACAACAATTAATGCGCCAACAAAACTTCAAAGAAAGCATATAAAAACTACTCCTTGATTTTTAATACAATGTACAGATAACACTAATGGACTGGGTTAAATATTTTTTGAATAATTACCTTAGTTACTAATCTTGAATTGTTATCATCTTCTACCGAGTGCTGTTTTTGTCCCTTTTGTAGAAATGATGGCATTTCCATTTTGATCCCAATTTGTTCAAGTATCTCCTCCGAGTCTCTATACCCGCGGTCGACCACAAACACGTCGCCTTCATGCAACCAGGATTTCACTTCTTGCACATTTGTTGAAATAATATGTTTAAGAATATTTGCATCTGAGTTTTTTTTCCGTCAGCTAGATACGGCCCTAAAACGGCTATTATATAACCCGTTGTAGTCATGATCATTAAAGGCTTCACTAAAGGGTGATGCTTGTGCATGCTATATGATCTTCTTTGAAATTCAAAATCTGCGCTTTTCTGCACATATACATACGTCCCGTCAAGAACAAGTATTGCTTTGTCATCAAGCAAAGTCCCTGGTGTAAGTAACTCCTTTGCTAATGGCCGTGTGTGGTTGTTAATAACAGTTTCCCGTGTCATATGATTGAAACTGAGATATTTCAATACAAAGCTGGTGCTCAAAGAACGTCGAGCAGATGAAATAGCCCTCCGTATCTGCAAAGGATGAACAAAATCATGACTTAGAAAGTAAAATATCATTACGTAGACTGAAGATATGAACTAGTACATAAACTTGATCAGTTATAGTAAAATTCGCAAATATGTGCCACTAAGCTACAACTTTCTTAAGCATACAGAAGTACCAGCCGTTCTAATACGTACAAGTTGGTTGATAAAGACATATTGCATGACGGAAAACAAATACCCAATTACCACAGTGGGATGTGAAACAGTTCTTTGGAAAATTTGACGAAATCCTTTGTTACAGACGGACGAATGGTGAACCGACAAACGGACAGAGACCGAAAACATCAATTTTCAAACTGAGTGGGGTATGATAAGAAGCGGCTTAAATACATCTCATACATGTATGTGTTGCCTGAAAGAATTAAGAAAATATAATAGAATATTTTAAGTAATTGGAACATGCATAAAAATGACATAAAATAATTTGCATTTACTTGTTCTTTTATCATATTGAACATTGCACCCAATAAATTGTTGTCCATCCCAAATTTCAGTTTGGTGAACAATACTGCAACACAAGTTCGTGTACTTCTAGACCTAGAATTGTTGATGTCTGCAACGTAGGTCCTCAGATCATCAAATTCTTCTTTGACTAAACCAGTAAATGTCTTATACTTTTCTCTGGACAATCCATAGGGTGAATCAAAGTCTAAACGCTTTTCACCTTTAGCATTTGCCTCTTCTCTCAGTTGTTGTATCAGTTCCATTATTGTGGTTTTGTTGACACAAGACTAATCAAATAAAGACTGGACATTCTTTATATCTTCAATGATGCCATTCGTGACATGGCAAGGGCAACATCGAGAACCTTTAGGAAACAAAATAGTGTATATCAAGAACACTTTAAACCTGACATCAGCAGAAACAACTATCAGTTGTGGACCTGGTTTCCTGCATATAATATAGTAAGCATGAGATTTTGCTGTGCTTTGTATTGACTGACTGATGGTGGACTTGAAACAGCATTTGACATCACTTTATCCAACCTTGCTTTGTGATGTGACAGATTTGGGGTTACTTGGACTATTTTTTTAGCTGTGTGGTCTTTGATCTTATAGCACGTATGCTTACATCTATTACAAATTACTCCCTCTGGTTTGTCTAGTAGAAAATATTTTCTCAGTACTTTTGACAAATCTTTGTTTACTGGTCTTCTCTCACATGGTTTTGTACGTTTGTTGCATAATATGCAAGGATAGTGACGAGGACCAGAACCAGGCATCCTATGAAATAAGAATACCTTTGCAACCGTAAACTAAGACATATAAGAAACGATATTCTTATTCGAGTAAAAAACCGAATAATTATGGTAGTAACAAAAAAGAAAGAAAGAAAGAAAGAAAGAAAAAATAATAAAAAAATAACACAACGATATTTGAACTTTAAATAATATGTTCATGTTAACGCCGACAAAACCACTCGACCACGATGACCTTATCTGCATATAGTTACATACTAACACTTAGTCATAAATCGACGCGGTCGGGAATGATTACATACGATTACAGGGTGTTCGTCTGCTAAATGTATCTGTTTTTTTTCAACATATTCTTATGTTATGACTGAAAATTTTCAGGATCATTTCAGTTATACGAACACTCATATATAGTATACTACCCTTGATTATGAAAACGTTTTACTCTGTGATTTCCGTGGTGTCGTTCATTCTTTCCATTTTCAACCTCAAATTTATTTCCGACTTTGATATTTGTATTTACATAACATGTAAAAGTAAACAGTAAAAATTGAAAATTATTTCATTAATTGTTTTATTGTGGGTCTAGCATATCGTGGTCTACAGACAAAATTTGCGGACAACAATATGGATTCCGGGCCATGTAAAATGCACTTCATCACACTAAAATATGATTCGGATGATTAAAAATGGCTGATTAAGAAAGTTCTGACATATATGTATGTGTATCACCACTTTATCTTCAATCATCAAGTCTGTAAAATAAGTTGAACATCTTTTTTCCGGATTTCAGCAGCAGACGATGTAGATGTTTATTTTTAGAATTACGATAAGGCCGCAGCTTTCGACCACGGTTTAACAGCTTTATTTTCGAAGAAAAATACATTTAAAAATAAATTCACAAAATTAAATTATGGTCCTTGCATGCGACCACATTGAATTGTAATAAAATAAAACCTTTTTTAATCTAAAATGCGCACTTTTCCGTTACCGACGTTGATTCGGGCAATATAATAACCGTCTTTAACGGTCAGACAATATGACTTTTTGGAATATATTTGAAGACTATGATATATTGTGCTCATAATTATCGAGTTATCTTTTCTATTGGTAAGGGCGTAAAGTTCAGGATTTTGCAGGGCCGGTTTTCTTAAAAAGCGTTTTTACTCCTTTGTATCCAGACTGTAACTGTTTGCCTTTGAATGCTGGCTTCTGATATTTTTAACAATGTGTGTCACGAACCATGGATAGTGGCCTATGACATTGAACTTTGACCTGAAGGTAAAATCCCTCTTCTTCAGTGAAAAACTTGTTGTTGGAATATATTTAATTCCATACTTCTTTTTTTTCAACTAGTAAATATTCCTATTGAATATTAGTTAACGGAAACATTATAAACGGAAAAACTTGAGTTGGTAAGTTTTTCACAAATCCATTTCATACAATACAATAATTGCCCAGGGAGTGAGGGATGGGAGTTGGATAAAAATTTCTAGTTGATATTAAATTCAATTAACAGCTGTAAAGCTTGAATATTGTTTCCATATTTACCCCAACTGTTTAGTCCTTTGAGACATTACAATATGTATGCCACAGAACGAACATTTTATCTTTCTAAAACTTTCGGATCTTACGTTGATTTTTGTTTGATGTAATTGTATATAAAGACTGATTTAATATTATTAAATTATGCTATATTGATGTACCTATACTGACAGATAAAAGCAGATACAAATTGTGATATATGAATTACAAACATGGTTGGTTATAAATGAATAGTACTAATCACAAACAAACAAATTATATTGCCAAATTTTGCCTTTTACTACAGATAATTTTAGATACAACATTTATACATGACTTAGGGTGGATTGAGTGTCCTCAATAAAATTGGCCAAGCATTGGTTGAATTAGTATATTTAAAAAAGCAATGCACAAATATATAAGTAAAGCATCAAATACGGTGTTAAAAAATCTCCCATGCTTCCATTTAGAAGGGCAAATAACGAATGTTCTATGTATGATTAGCTCTCCTTGGCCACCTGAATCATGTATGTATAGAGCCAATAGCAACACTGAACATCTATTGAAAAATACCACTTTTGAATATAGTGATATGTATCCTATAACAGCTGACTATATACACTGTGACTTGCTTATAGATACTTAAGTAATGTGCTTGTACATGTATAAGGACTTTTATAATATGAAATTTTATTCACTAGATGTGTTTCAATGTGTCTTAAAAGACAAATGAATGTGATCTTGAGATGTCTTAAGACATGTCTCAAGATGTCTTAAAATATGACTTCAAGACATTTAATCATGTCTCAAGATGTCTCAAGGCATATCTTTAAGACATATCTTGAAGGCGTGTCTATAAGACACGTCTTTAGACGCGTCTGAAGATATTTGATTTTAACGTGTCTCAAGACATCTCAAGATGTCTCAAGACACTGAGGTCTATTTGCAATGAAATACAAAAAAAAATTACAGGCGACCAAAAGTGATCACTAAACACCAACCTAAAGGACACAGAAATATGATGTATAAGAGCAAACAGTCTCAACCAGATAATAAGTGATCTGCCAAGTGTCCCTAATTGGGTAAATGTGTTTCATTATTCATGTGTTTGGTATCATAAATTTTGACGCAAAATCAAGCCTGGTGCTCATGTCATTGTTTGTTAAATAGCATTGGTTCTAGTTGTAGAAAGACACATTGGCCGGTACGTTAATTAACTACTTCTTTCCTATTTACTATGTAACAATTTTTAAAGGTGTTATAATTGAAACAATGATTGATGGTATGGCATGCTCTCATAATATACCTTAGCAACCATAAGATGTGACACAATTCCAAGTACAATAACAAAAGAAAACACGTGATTATCATTTAAATATATTATGTTTCCTGATTTTGTTTTGATTAGTAAGTGTCATTACTAAGGACGTCAAGATCTTTTGATTTTTTTTTTTATAATGATGAAATGCAATTACATTTCCAATTAATATCAAAAATTAACTTCTACAAATAGTCATTTCATAGCCGCTATTATGCTGCCATTTGAATGAACCTACAAAACAAAAAAGACAGAGTATATTTCAAAAAGGGACAAACAATGACTACTTAATATAACCATCTTTGAAAAAAGTAGAAAAAAAAAAAACTTTTATAATGAAGACTTCTAAATAAATAGTTTGAATCACATTTGAAATATATAAGACGATGACACTTGAGAATCGATTGAATATATGCCTACGCAGTATTCAATTATCCATTGTCATCTATCAGATTTATCAATATATTTTTCATTTCAAAAACCCTTATGCTACAATTCAATTTCTCGCCATGTTTTTTTTTTCATTGTTAATATGTCACAGTATGGCAATGACTAGTAATTCAAAGATAAAAATTTGGAACCAAACTAAAGGATTTCTTCAATCGTAAACTTAATTAATCAAGCTACTGTTTTTGTTTTTGTTTTTTTTTTCAAAGGAATGTCGTTATATTCTTACAATTTGTGATTTTAATGCAAGACAATTAATTTGATACATGTTTGAAGGAAACACAGTCATTCTTCAGTATCACGTTTTACTAAATTATGAATGTTACGTTTTGAATAAGAATTATGCCGTTTTATTTGCCTTCCCTTACGTTTCACTAGATTTGTTTGTTTGTTTTTTTTTTTCATTTTTCTTCAAGCTGGTACCGTTTTTATGGTGATTATCAATTTTGTGATACCGTTAAGCTAGATTTTGTTTGGTTTTGTTACGTTCTCAGACGGTTCGTCTCGCAAACGTATAAGAGTAATAAATGGAACCAAGGTTATAACGGTAATCAAAAGAATGTAATCCAGGGACAAAGATCAGACATGGATAACAGACATATAAACAAAGAACATACAGTAAATAAAATCATACAAATTAACAAAATCAAATGAGTAACTCGGACGCCACTAAAATAAAAACTGGGAGCATGGACCAGGTGTACCGGTAGGGTAAGCGTCCTCTACACCTTTTCATGTAACGTTGTGGTATACATGGATTAATACGTTACGATGCGTTTATTTGACATGAACTTGCAAGTATCCTTCGACACGTTTGTTCCACTTACGTGAAAACGTGAAATGTATTGTTTTTCGTAATAGAGTGCAAATTAACTAAATTAATTAAGGTATATAACAATAGGTGTGTAAAGCCATAACAAAACCTATCAACATGTGGCTAATATGAATGCAAACGTAATGGCACATTTTCTTTAGGTTTTCTTACATTTTACTGTCAATTTGGCAAGTCTTGTACGCTTTCTATGGTAAATTCAAGTTGGAATACGTATTTGCTATGTTGGGCTGGGCTATGTTCATATTGTCAGTCTAAAACAAAGCAAGCCTGATCAATAACGTACTATTATCCATTTAGCTACTTATTAAACAGTTAACTACGTTCTGAAAACATACAAAACAGGATACCCGAAACGACCAATGTGAATTGTGCTTAAAGGATGTCAAAGCTTAATATTTATTTGTTCTAATTTCATTTTACTTTCTACTGGCAACTTTATTTTGCTGACTATCTCTGTAACCGTCTAAATGTAACATTTAACAACCTGAACACTTTCCTTCATTGGTCTTCTACAACAAAACGTACATTGTCTTCAATTCAATCATTTTAAACTCAACATTGAAAGGATGCAATTTAAAATCAGAATATATATTTATATTTCTAACATCGTTGGGAATTTTTCAGATCCTTCTATAAGTTTACGTATCAATTTGATCCGATGGACCAATGTAGCGAATTGAGTCGTCACATTCTGAGACGTATATATATAACAGAGTGATTAACGAGTATATGTAGCAACACATGTTAACGTTATAAAAGCTTCAATCGACTATTCATTATTCTGGTTGTAATACAATTAAGTATTTACTGATTTTATCGCTTTGTTGGTATGGGAACACCCAGCATGAACCTAAACCATGTTCAAGATTAGAATATTAGGTTAATGGATGGGTGCATGTGTGAACATTAATATTTTGATGTATGCCTTCAGATCAATGTTTAATAACGATACTGAAAATAGAAAAGTATCGACATCATAAAAGCAACGCTATTCTTTATCACTAAAAGCAACTGGCAGCATTTTTTTATTTATGAAAATAATTTGATAAGAGTCATTATAATCACGTGATAGCGCTGTCTATAGTCATTATAATGTGTATTTTGAGATATAATACTATGAAGATTATTTATTTGAAGCATAATATGTGACGAAAGGTATGCGGGAATTACCGAAAATTCCAATACGTGAAGCTTAAACATTGTCCAAAATTTCGTGCAGAAATATGTAAACCAAGCAATATGTAACATGCATTTCAGGGCGAGAACGTTCATATAATCAAATAAACAAATAGTAGTGGTCCGATACCCTTACCTGAATATTGCTAGCTCAGTCACAGTACTAAAAGTCATCAGGGGGACATCATTTGGACTCTGTGCAGACAGTCGTCACCCTATTTCTTCTGTTATGTGTTTGTTTGGAAAGTATTTGCTTTTAATTTTGAAGCTGTTGACTAAATCCACGTGCTCCTGAAATCAATACGAGCACGCTACATTAACCCATAAACCACAAATGTGGCTGTTAATCATGTAGTATTTGAACAAAAAATCGACTCAATGCTAAAGTAAAAAAAAAAACCCATAAAAATCTCAGTATAAATTCTCCCAATTAGGAACAATGAATCAATGTTGCCAAAATATGTACCGATTATCTTTGGTTTAGTTTTAGTTTTAAGATGTCACATTTGCTTATTTATTATTTAAGCCAGTGTGAACTATGCATGAATTCATTAGTCCGGTAGCGAATTCATAATATTACGAGAATGGAAATAATGGATATATAAAAAAAAACAAACAAAAATGTAACAATACATACAAAAGCAAAAAATTCCTGACTTAAGACAGGCACAAAAAATACGGCGGGATTAAGTACTTTTGCATGATCACAACTCTATTCCTTTTAAATCTGGCAATTTTGCAAAAAAAAATGTTTCGCATTTAAACACACCTAAAGTCAGTTCCAGAAGGTGTGAGTCCCTTGTGAAGACAGAAATAAAAAAACTGATTTTACGTTACATGAATGAACAAACAAAAGACTACTAGCAGTTAACTGAAATACCAGATCCAGACCAGTTTAAATCTACAGAAAGTTGTGTCCATATATATAAGTTCACTAAAGTTATGTGAAATGCGTACAAGTGTCAGTTCAATTTGAGTCCTTCAAGTTGTATGTGTTTACTTGTTTTGTTTACAGAAACATTTCTTACTTTCATTGACAGAATTGATACGTTACTATACTTATTCGCTCCCGGCATACCAATGACAACAATTTTGCATTTCTATCAGCTTACATATACTCTAACGTGTCTGCAGTCGTAAATAAAAAAACAGGTACCTAGTTTTTGTCCCACTGAACTTGTATAAAATTAATATATACGAAATATCCCTTTGGTTTATATGAACTTCTGTAAAATAACAAGATAAATTCTGCCCAGTAATTGTACTGGCAACTTAAACAGTTTTCTTTTATGTAATTCTATCTGTTCGATACAATGTGTATTCAGATTGTTTTTTCTTACTATCATGTTCAAGCCATGTACTGAGATTTTGAAGTGTATTAATTGTTCTATTGGTGACGCTCCGGTATTTTTGCTGATATTTATCTTTTTTACAGAAAAAAAGCCTCGTGTCCTCTTTAAATCATAACAAATGGTTTTATTCCTCAACTTAAAAAAGACAATTTAACTGTTGGTTTGTTTGTGTTGGGACTTAGATGTCAATTCAATTTCATCGTTTAAAAGCGATGGTAGTAAAATCAAATTAGAAATAATGATATAGTTAAAGTAATTTTCATTCATTTGAAAAATGTAATAACATTCTCGTAATAATATGTCTGTGGTCGTTGAATTATCAATATTTATTAATGTGTTTTACAGGATTAATTAGATGAAAGATGATTCAATTAACTTTGATTAACTTTGTTCAGATAAACTTGTGAATACGTTTCAATAATGTGAAGAACCATCACTCATTTCTTCTTGTTTCAAAGAAGTATTTTTAGATGACTTCTGTTTCAAAAAGGAAATTGCAATACACCGGTACTAAGCAGAACATTAATGTACTTCGATTATTTGTAATGATGATTTAATTGAATCGTTTATTGCTTTTCATTTAACAGATTCTACATAAAAGACAAAACAAAAATGATTACTGTAGCATCTGTGCAATGTTAAATCACTTGGTAAAGTTGACTTTCATATACTACCAACAACCTGACATGCTTTTGTTCTATTATTTCAAATTGAAGGCATACTTTTTTTTATTTTTTTATTTTTTTTTTTTTGTTCAATTTAAATCAATGCGAATAATAAAAACAAAAATATGCTAATATAATAACAGAACAGTGTGGTAGTACCACAAAATCATATGTACACAGGTTCATGTTGAATTTTGTCATATTTCGTAGGGCGAAGAAAACAAATAGAACTATACATAGGACATAACCAAAATAGCAGAGGGATCTTATTACCAATTACAATTTATTAAATACAAATGCTCAATTTAACTTACAAGTATTTGTGTCAGCTTGAGTTCTATACATAATTTTTCCCATATTTTTTTTCAATAGTTCGTATTTGTACGAAATAAGATCGATTTATGAAAAATAAAAAGGGAAAAGTAAATTTTACAACAATATCATTTCCCATTGTTCTTGTTATTTTGATAATACTGAATCAGTTACTTTGAGATAAATACTGTAATATGATTGGTTAAAATAATCTAGTTATACCTCAGTGGATAAAACAAATATTGACCCGCCACTATTCAGTTGAATTCAGAGCTATTTTTCTCGTATTTAAAGATAAACATATGTTTTAAAATTTATTTATAAGACTTTGCAATAATCAAATTTTTGTCTATTGAAAAATTACATAAATTTTCCATGTGCATATTTTGGTAAAATATGGAAAATGAAAAATTTATATTATTTTTCAATAGACAGAATATTTATTATTGCCAATTCTTAATTGGATCAAATCTAAAATTACAAGTGCCTGAATCAAATGCGTACATGTGCCACATGCCGCTAGATCACTTATAAAATTACATTAAGTACATATATAATAGGCGTATTCATGAATGAGTTTTTTTTAATTCATTTGATACTGTGTATTGATGTTATTAACGAATAATCAATACCACCATGTCAGTGGTTTACTTTCAGCGTTTAATGCACATTTTTATAACGCAATCAGTTCAAATTTACTCGTATATTTAAGCCGGGTTTAACCTTTTTGTACCTAACAAAAGCCTTTTGTAATAATGAAATTATTTGCAATCCTAAACTTACACTATTACTGTAACTGACAAACATATTTTATGTTCACAAATATAATATCTTTTTTTTTACAATGACTTTCTTAAATGATTGTGTTGACTATGATTATTTGTTTAGAACATATATAATCGTTTGTTAAATGTAGATTCAATATTGCAGACATACCCTATTAATCAAAGAGAGTATTGATACCACAGTTTTTATTCGTGTTTTATTTGTTGAAGTGTTAACCAAACGATCCTGAAAGCAAGATCGGACACTCCCATAGGTACAATTTCTCTTGTAAAACAAGAAACGAAAGGCTTAGTTTTTAACCTTTAACTGTTGATTTTGACCCACTCAATACAAACGCTGACTGATTTTCATGGGGAAAAATGAAGGACATTTGTCTTAAATCATTGCTTGTTTACATGTAAAATTGTTCACAATTGTTTCGAATGTTTTTTTTTTTATTTCCTTTTAAGAAAAGAAATATCGTTGATTTGTTTTCATACTCAACTGAATAAAGAAACGGTTTATCGATTTGTGTCATCTTCATGCTCAGAGTTTTAATGAAATATTTTATCTATCTGATTTGTAATTATGTAGCTGTCTTTATAAGAATCATGCAAAATCTGAAAAATGCATCCCAAAAAGGCTGCATATATTTATTTTTGTAATTAAGTTGTTTTATGGGTCTATACTATGAAATGTGTAATTATTCATTCAAATCTGCCTGTTCTTAGGAGATAATCAACATTGAAATTTCAATAGATTCTATTGTATTTTAGAGTCATTTACAGAGTTACCTCCCTTAATTATGAAATATACAGTGCATTCTATATAATTTTTATCTCCTATTCCTAAGAACACAGGTTATATGAAGAACTGAATGTAAATTTCTGTTTACTATGGCTATTCAAACAAAATATCAAAAATAAAAATGTGTAGACTTTTTACCCATTGATCACATTTTGCATGATTTGTGGCTGGAGTACTACTTATTATGCCAAGAAGCAGCAAAGACATTGTGAATTAAATCAACACAATCACAATAATGTACTTTTAGTTTAATGAAAATGTCAAAATAAATAGTTATGTCGACATATAACCAAAGTTGACCTTCATCAAGATTTAATCGAACAAAATAAGAAAGAAGATTTATTCGTGTAACGTTTCTTAGTCATATTTAAATATTACATTATTCCATAGATATGTTAAAATCGTATTGGCCCTTCAGTCCGTCAATAATAGTTAATAGCTAATAACTTTTGTTAGTTTCAGTTGAATTGGACGAACAATTTACATTGCTGCCTATTTTTGAAAAGTAACTATATTTCGAACAGTTGAGTGTTGGCTACTTTTTTGGCAGCAGATACTGCTTGCAAATATCTATATACGGTTTACTTGCTTTGCTGGAAGTAGCGTTATTTTTAAAGAAACAATTGAATCAGGGAATTGAAAATATTTAAAGTGTCCGTGCAGTGATATGTGATTCGGTAATTTTTTTCTGTTAATGGACAAGGCGTGTTTGAAATGTTAATTGATTTGTAGGATCTCCAACCAAATTTGTATCATCTTAGACTTCCACTGTTTTCTGATATTTACAATATTACTTCGTGACAAAATGCACGGAGTTTACCATACTACTTGTTTTACTTGTTTATCTCGTTGATTGAGTTAAAATGGGAAGCTTGATAACAAAAACAAAATAAAAAAAAACAAAAGAACAAAAAAACATAAAACAAAAAAAAACAAAAAACAAAACAAAAAACAAAAAACAAAAACAAGACGTATCGTTTCATTCAATATAAGGTTATCAATTGAAGAAATATTTGTATTTAAACTCATCCCATTGGATCTATGTATGTAAGGTTTAGCCAATATCTTATTCATGACAACTTTCATTTTTAACAAATTGGTAGACATTAAAATCGAATTATGGAATCGAGAAATAATCTTGGGAAAGAGAAAGGATTAGAATTAAATAGACCAAACAGACTAGGCTCGATGTTAACATTTTTGTTTTTAATTTATCTATTGAAATCGTTACTAATGAATCCCGAATAACATAAATTTAAAATATTTAAATGTTATAATATTAGTGCCAAGAAATGATGCTGGAGTCATCACGTTTGTCGTAAAGTTTGGCCAGTAGTTTTCCTTTACCATCGATTTCTAAGTGTAGGTCAAGATATGAGGCTGATTATTACCACAATACAATATCATTGCAACCTGTGATTTGTATACCTCCATTCCCCATACTCAGTTAAATTCCCTTAAAAGATTGTTCATCGTCGTTACTTCAAATAAAAAAGATTGTACACCTAGATGCAGTTATGTAGGACTTAGTACATATTCTTCATACTTTATGAAATACAATTTCACACCATCTTCCAAATATACCGTTGGTTTGTTTGTTTGTTGGGGTTTAACGTACGAGCAGCAATATTTCAGCTATATTCAGACGATTATATAGTGACCTATACTTAGAGATCGATTGCAAAGAAAAACTATTGATCAAACTGTACGGCAACCGCGATGACTTTTTATTCCGTACTGTCATCTTCTTTACAGCTGTGGCAACAGCCTTTCAGCACTTGCGTATGGAGTTTTCATTTCACAATTCATACATTATGCCAGGGCTTTTCGTTACTACGCAGACTTTTTGTACCGCGCTAGAGTTCTTAGAACAGTGAAGTCTCTGGAACAAGGTTATGTTGCTACAAAATTGAAGTCGTCACTACAGTGACGTATGGTCATCATCATGAACTTATGCATCGTAGAAATTCGTTAATCAAACAAGTTAAACATCATTTTATGTGCATTTCAGGGCGAAAACGTTTATATATCTAAATAGTCAATTCTCTGTACCAGTTCAATACGCTGATTCGAATTTTGCTGTCTCATAGCGATATCAGTGAACAGGTAGAATTTTCAAAACATGCGTCACCATATTCCTGGTTTGATGAAAAAGCAATTGCTGTTAATGTGAAGGTATTTGAGATGAATCTGGCGTTGAGTTAATCCGTGACCTCTTGAAATCAAGACGAGCAAGTAACTTAACCCCGCCATTACCAATATTGCTACTAATAAAGCAGTGTATGTACATGTATACAAATGTTGTCTTTACCTTTTTTTGTTTACAAACACAATTCATTCTAATTTTCATTGACAGAAATGATACCTTATTATACTTATTCTCTCCCAGCATTTAAAAGGAAAACAATGTTTCATCGGATCTATTAGCTTAAATATACCCTTACGTGTCTTAAGTGGTAAATAAAAAGAAGCAGATATCTATTTTTTGCCTCAATGAGCATTTATAGAAGTAAGATGTACGGAATATCTCCTTTTTTATTAAAACTTTTAAACTATAACAAAAGATATTCTTCTCACTGACCAGTATATGTTCGAGCAAATTAAACGGTTTTTATTAATATATATTTTTTTCATTTCCTCGCTACATTGTATACGCAGATCGTCTCTGTGTTTTTTTTTTTTTTTTTTTTTTTTTTTTTTTTTTTTTTTTTTGTTTTTTTTTTTTTGTTTTTTTTTTCTCGCTTTCACGTTCAAGCCATGTACTGAGATTTTGTAGTATCTTAATTGTTCTATTGATGACGCTCCGGTATTCATGCTGATACTTTTTTTTCAAAAAGCCTAATGTTCTCTTTAATCATAACTTACGGTTTTATTCCTGAACTAAAAAAAGACAATTTAAATGCTTGTTGCTTGTGATGGGGTATATATTTAATTCAATATCACCGTTTTAAAGCGATGGTATTAAAATGAAATAATGATGTAATTAAAGTAATTTTCATTCTTTTGAAAAATGAAATCAAATGTTCGTCATGATATTTCTTTGGTCGTTGAACAATCAATATTTATAACCGTGTATTACAAGATTAATTAGAAGAATGAAGATTCCATTATTTTTGTTTTGATAAATTTGAAAATTGGTTTTAATTTTATGAGAAACCATCGTTCATTCTCACTTGTCCCTAATATTGTTTTAAGACGACTTTCATTTTTTGTTTGTTTTTTTGTTTGTTTGTTATTTGTTTTTGTTTTTGTTTTGTTTTTTTTTTAAGTTCAGGAAGGGAAATTGCAATATATGCCAATTATAACAGAAAGTTGATATGTATCGTAATTCGTATTGTTGAATTAATTTCAAAGTTTTCTTTGTAGGAATTAAAGAGCCTAACATGTCATTATTATTCATCGTTGACTTTCTACTGGAACAAAACAAAATTTATAAAAAACATATTACTATAACTCTTCATTTGTAATTTCTTTTGGTTCAAGGTTTCAATATGATTTTAAAACATTGGGTAAAGTTGACACTTCTATACGACCAATAACCTGACATGCATTTTTTCTATTTATTCGAATTGAAGGCATTCCTTTTTTTCATTTTTCTTGTTCAAAGTAAATCAATGCAAACGAAAGAAAATTAACATAAGTAATACAATAACAAAAGGGTGAGCTAGTACCATAAAATCATATTTACACAGGTTAATATTAAATTTTATTATATTTCGTAGAGCGAATAGAAACAATTATAACTGTACATAGAATTTGACCAAAATAGCAGAATAATCTCATTACCGATTACAATGTATTAAGTAGAAATTGTCACTTCAACTTACAAGTATTTGTGTCAGCAAAAGTTCTATACAGTGATTATTATCCCCATATTTTTTCTTCCACGCTTCGTATTTGTACGATACAAGATCGACTTGTGAGAAACATTAAGAAACAAAATAGATTTTACTCCATCATTTCCAACTGTATTTTTGTTTTGATAATACCAATTAAATCAAATATCAAATTCCAAATACGTTTGTCTGAATCACTTTTGTACATGTGCCAAATGCTACTAGATTACTAATAAAGATACATTAAAGTTTTTTGCCAAATACAATAGGCGTGTTCATGAATGAGTTTTTTCATGCAATTCGATAATGTTGTTTTGATGGTAAAACTTAATGCTCAATAACAACATGTGAATGGTAGAATTTCAGCGTTTAATGTACATTTTTATAACGCTATCAGTTCAAAATTCAATCGTAAATTAGGGTCGAGTACAACCGACCTTTTTGTACCTAACAAATGCATTGTGTAATTATAAATTACTTTTAAATCCTAAACTTACAATATTACTGCTACTGACTAACATATTTTATGTTCAAAATTAAAAAAAAAAAATTCACATGGCTATTTTACAATGACTTTTTCAAATGGTTGTGTTGCCTGTGACCATTGGAGTAGAAAATATTTCATCGTTTGTTAAATTGTAAATTCAATATTGCAGACATTTGTTCTTTTAACCAAAGACAGTTATTCCATCGCAGTTTTTATTAATGTTTTATTTGTAAAAGTGTTAATCAAAAGATCACTGGAAGCATAATCAGACACTTCTATAGGTGCAATGAAATTTCTCTTAAAAATACGAAACGAAAGGCTATGTTTTGAATCTTCAACTTATGATCTGGACCCATTCATTTCAAACGCTGATTAAATGTAGGTTATTTGTCTGAAACTAAATTTTAACCAAGAGTTAATCAGGACAAATAAGAAAGTAGATTTATTTGTGTAACAATTCTTTGCCAGATTAAAATATTCCTTTATTCCATATTTAAGTTAAAATAATATTGGACCGTCAAAAATAGTTTATAACTTAATAGGTTTTATTTCAAATAAATAAGACGAACTTAAACAATTTACTGCCTATTTTTGACGGATTTACGAAGACAAATATCTGCATTTCTAACATATTTGTGTCAGCTAATACTACTTGAAAAATATGTATTTTGTCTGAACTTATTCACTTATAACACATCCCAGTTGCTCTTTGGGCAGAACGCCCTAGCCCCCTATTCAGTCGCCTTTTACGACAAGCTTAGCGCTGTTGCAAGCCTATTCTTTTAACACCCAGACCTGCACGTGGCTTTTTGAATTCAAGCAAACCCCATTTGAACCATGTCTGTAAGTTTGAACCAGCCTCAAATTGTGTGTCATCTTTCAATTTTGCGCCCCGTGCAGGTGAACACGTTCATAGCCTGAATGTAGCTGAAATATTGCTGCTCGGGCGATAAACCCCAACAATCTGTCAATCAATCAATCTTTCAATTTTGCAAAGCGGTAAACGTCAAAATCAAATTATGAAATCGAGCAATTTGTTTTTTCAAGAGATAAATTAGAATTCAATAGAACAGTCAGACTATGCTCGATGTACATATTTTTTCGATGTTTGAAACTGAAATTGTTTTAATTGTTCCCGAATTTCAAAGCATAAGGAAATTGTATATAAAAGTCATATATACTGATATTGAAAAATAACATGTTTTTTTTTAAATAGCCAGTACACTCTTTAAAGATATGATAATTGAAAAAGGAAATGAGAACTTTCATCATTTGTAATATTAAATGGATGTTCAATAGTTATTTTGAAACATAAATCAAACTGTCCCAATCTGATATGAGAACATCGAAGTCGTGCCATTCAAATTATTTTTTCCCAGAAATATAAAACTAGCTGTATATGCAGTTTGCGTTTTCGTTTTTTTTCTTTTTTTTTTTTTTTTTTGTCTGTTTTGCTTTATTTTTGGTTATGTTATTTTGTCCGTAGTGCATTACTCTTCTTTAAAATATTTTTGTTTTCTTTCCGTTATTGTCCTGTCTCTATTCTGTGCAATAACACATGCTGTCAACACTTAAGCCTTAATCGTTGATATCGAATCAAGTATTGATGACACTTGGGAATTGAATGAATATTTATTCCTACGCAGTATTCAAATATACAATGTCATATATCTGATTTACTAATATGATTTGCTGATTTATTTTTATGCTACAAAACCTATTTCTCGCCTTTGTCGGTTTTAATACAAGTACATATACATGTAGTACATATTTCAACGGTATTACCATGACCTGCAATGAAAATGTAACATCGGGATTTCTTCAAAAATATGACACTGAATAAATAAAACATATTTTTAAAGGAAGAACCTTTCATCCTACGATGAAGAATAGAGATTAAAATTAACTTGATGTTTATTAAAAGAAAAAAACAAAATCCATAGAATAACATAATATAAAGATGATTCACGATTCCCTCATAACGTTTGAGTTTCAATTGTCAAATCCTCTTCGCTTAACTGTTCTATTTCAATCTTCGAGTAAAAAAAAAATAACAAAAAAACCTTTGGTTGATCTGATATCATAAAAAGGTCTCTTAATATTAACATTTGAACTTAATAGTTGATTTTGCACTTGCCTATCCAGATTAACATTGATATGAAAGCAGTGTTCAAAGAACTTTACAACCATCGTTATTTAAAGTTTGATTGTAACAGCATCACCTTATGCTATAATGCAATATGTATTGCGATATGCTTGATATCCGAATCACAAACAAAATGCACTTCGTGGTGCAAAAATATTTAAGATATTTGACCTATGAATTAGTTTTGATATTTGAGACAAACAAACAAAATACAATTTATTAAGCGACAAAGGAATGAAAACCTAAACTGTCTATGTTGATGATGGATAATTACATGGTTCATCAAACATCATCTTAAAACTGAAAAAAAGTGAACCCAATGAAATCAATTAAATCACAAAGGATGTTGTTATATCACCAACACAAAGTGTTGGAGTCTTAATGATCTTACTCCAATTATTTTTCCGCGTTTTCCATCATCTTTCGCAATTTAGTCAATGAATATAATGATAATAATAAAAATAATAAAAATAATAATAAGTACACGTCTATATAACGCCTTATCTAAAGAGTAATCAAGGGAACCAAGATTATAGCGGTAATCAAAAGAATTTAAACCAGGGACAACGACCAGACATGAAATACAGCCATACACAACAAAGAACATTAAGTAACTACAATCATACATACGAAGTACCAAAAGCAAATGAGCAACTCGGACTCCATTAAAAATTGGGAGCATTGACCAGGTGCCTCCGGTAGGGTAAACATACACATTAAAACAAAATGAAACATTAAAGAAACTTATAACAAAATCATGATCAACAGCAATACATACAATGATTAAAATGTAATAACACAATACAAGATGGTATATCAGTATAAAAGCACCCCTTAAAAGCATAATGAGTAAAACCACCCAAAACGAAACTCTGAGTATTTGTGACTTTGTCTAGATGAGTTTTAAAAAAAAATAAATCGGATTCTTGGTATACTTTAGTCAAATAAGCGGTACCATCTAAATTTCTTTATCAGAATTTAAAAAAAAATATACAGCGATCATTTTGAAATGGCCGCAAACAAAGTGGGATGAATACAAACACTTTACACATTATTACAAATGTAGATTTGTACGACGTTTGATATTCGTGCACTTCTGTGAAGTGTTTGTTATAATATATGCACGGAGAGGGACCTGTCTAACGTTTCTCGGGACGTTAATTGTAATTGTTGTTACTCTTATTATTATAAAAGGGAAATATGTGTGTAGACTCTTTTACTGTTACTAAAAGATAAAACATATTAGGTTTTTAACGTTCCAATGAACATATTCGTATCAATTTGTTTACTTCTGATAACTATTGGGGTTAAACAGTATATGCAAAAGTAAAACATGTTCAATATGTTCAAGCCACATGACTTTAATCAGCTATTCATTATTTAAGTTTTAATACAATTTAGTAATATTCATGATGATAAATGCCTGGGAAAACCTAGGACGAACCTTAAACACGCTGAATAGAAGGTTAATGGACTTGTGCATGTGCAAACATAAGGACTTTGATATATATCTTAATGTAAATGTTTTATTATGGTTGAGTGAGATAAAAACGCACCTATTTTTATAACAAAACAACACAAATTGTATTATGGAAAACAAGTGGTAGCAAATGTTTGATTTCAAAGCGTTCATTGTTGCAATACTTCTATATCCATCTAGATTGTATCATACCATTTTGATAATTAGTAGAAGGTATTGTGTGTGACCTGGATAAACAGAATAAATTAACCGAGTTTCAAATGTGTGGCAGCTTGAATGTTTTCGAATATAAGGTTGATAAATATATCATTCATGCAGACTTATTAGCTGATTGGTTTTCAATAGCAGATATTGTGTTCTCTTCAGGAAACAAATGTTTGAATTATCGTTATCCGTACTAAACATGAATTACTTCTGATGTATAAAACTCACTTTAGACAAAATCATATTTTCATAGTATTTCCATAAGAAAATATGATACATAAGATTATAAGCAATTATTATATGATGCAAAACGCACATAAGGGAAATGAGATGTTGTCCTTTATTTCCCGTATTCTTTTATATGTTATACTCTAAATCAAAGATTTCATACATCAACCAACAAGACCAAACTGGTACATTCAGTCAACGAGGCTATTTGGGAATAAACAGAAATACCCTGCCCTAATTTATGTTTGATAACGTACAATGTAGTAGAGTATTCAAGTGAACCAAGATTATAGCGGTAATCAAAAGAATGTCATCCTGGGACAAAGACCAGACTTGGAAAACAGACACACACAACAAAGAAAATGAAGTAACTGAAATAACGCATACAAAGTAACAAAAGTAAATGAGCAACTCGGACCTCACTAAAACCAGGGAGCATGGACATGTTCCATCCCTTCATCGTACCTCATCCCGCCATATGAGTGAAAACAACTTACTTACTGCGAAACAAAAGGAACAAATGTTATTCCTGTTTCTAAGGCTGTGTACATTAATAGTGTTACAAATTTGAAATACAACAGGATCATCTGGTTTCAGAAACCGTTTAGATGTAGAATGTAAGTTATTAAGATAATTTCCATTACCCAAAGTGGTTTCAAACAAAACAATATTAAGATCTTCCTATTATGCAATGTCTTACTGTTCTACCTTTTATACTAATAACTATGTTCCTCACTCAATTGTTTATCTATTTTCCAGGGATTTTTTTTTCCTATCAAAACACCACATTTACCTCTGCAAGGTTCTAATACCTTCTCATAAGTATGTCAGAATATATTATAACCATATGTTGGTAGAAGGCATGGACGTTATGCGTTATATCATATATCTTTCATTTTTTCTAAGAGGATATAACATCTTTAGATTTTAATTCAAGATCTTTATTGTATCATTGTGTATAAGTAAGTTACATAGGAAGGGTGTGAAGCGTTCGATTTTTTCCATAACCCCTTCATTGGGCGTATTCGTACCATTTCTACCAAGTCAAGTAACCCTTTCCCTTCATTTTGAAGACCAAAGTTGGATAGATACCTCTAGTTTACGAAGGAGCTTCCTTTATAGCCCAATGTATGTTTGACAAACCAGCAAACAACACATTTATAGAACCTTTAAACAATTATTATGGACTACTAAAAGAAAACAAATTCTATGATTATAAGTGTGCAAAAGATATTTGAAAAACATGTATTTCAGAATTTCAATCAAAAGTATTTTGTGAAGACATTTAATGACCAGCAATCACAATTTTTCAACGTCTACGCAAAAACTGTTGGTCGTAGTCGCTCTCCGAACTATAAGTAAATTGACTTGATATGTTCCTGACATACTGTAAAAAGACAATGTAATTGGTAAGATAGATGAATATTGATAACAGGTTAAACTCTTTACATCATAATAAATAAACAGATATCTTTATCACATGAGAATTTTTTTTTGGTTAAGAACTTGTGTTTCAGAAGTACCGATTTTGTCTATCTTTAAGATTTTTGTAGAAAGTTCTTGAGCAGTTAATTTTTGACGTGAAAAACAAACATCTGAACAAAAATAAATGACAAGATTGCCAGCATCAAACTAAATCTCGGCTACCTGAAAGAAACCAAGAACAATACATAGACTGATTGCAGAAAAATACATTAACGTACTATACTCGGCTTCACATAAATAAGATACTGTTAAAATTTGAATAAAAATATTTTCTACAACTTTATTGACACCTACCGTCGTTTAAATTGTCTTAAATGACTTGCTCGTTGGTTTAGCCAAACGGCTTCTCCCTAAACATTGAATCGTTAAATTCCGGTGAGATTTTAATTCTCGGTGCCAATATTTACATTGTAAAAAGGTGGCCATGTTTACAGTGATCGGGTTGCTAGGAGATGTTGTTTACGTTTAAATGGTTTGTCCAAAAACTAAAGAACCCAAAATGCATTTCGGTGTTATTTCGGATATCTCGGATTTATTTTACGCGAACAACGTACAATACCAAGAAGTTGATCAAGCAGACGATTGTCACCGGTGTTCGACGAGAACTTACGAACTTCGTTTGTAAACAATTCGTCCCGTAGAAACCAACATGGCGGATATTAGTATGGGATTTTCCCGTAAGGATTTGTTACGCATGTTTTAACCTAATAAGCGACTTGTTGGTACTAACGCGTCATGCATATATGAGAACTATCTTCAGATTAAATAAAAGAGAGACAACTCTAACGGTAAGTCCCGACGGTTAAAAAAGTAGACCTTCAATTCGAAAATGTGTTGTATGTGATGTCGAGTATAGTAACTAGTTTTGCATACCATTATAAAGACCAAATTACTTTTTTTTAATGTCAGCTGATATGAGCATACGAATATCCGGTTAAGGAATGTGTCTTCATTTGAGTCATCAAACGATTTGTTACCTAGGAATGACTACACATAATCACGGAAACTTTTCAATATGTGGTTACTACTGGTCTCTGTAAGTATTAATGTGTTTGTATTGACCGAAGAAAAGGCATATCACTAACTGAAATAAATGTTATATATTGTAACAAATCAGATACTTAGGCGGGCCAAATTACAGGGAGCTTGACTATTACGAAATGAATATAAGGATTTGTCAACTCGGAAATTATGAACCATAATGGAAGCGAGAGACAGCGTGCTATGAAACCTGGTTTAACCCACATCTAATTTTGAGATGCCTGTTCCATGTCAGAACCATTGCAGTGATTTCCAACGTTCCGTTTTTTACCCTGATATTGGCATTTGTTATACGGAATTTTCCTTTTGACTTCTGCCAAATTTGTATCTAACTTTTTCAAAGATGATCTGAAATACTGGTTTCGCTGCTTCTGCTGTGGGTACAGTAGATAAAAAAGCTAATGACCACAACGTGATTATGGATCATCCAAATTATTATTTTTTTTATACATTATCATTGTATCCTGTTTTACTGTTGGTGTCATGTACTGGATATTTGATGTATCTGAGTAGTTACATTAATGATGCATGTTTCGTTTCGGTATTTTGCCAATATTTTATATTTACAAGAATACTTGTTTAAAATATATCGATCAGTTGTATAGTTCAACTAATAATTAATGATCTACCTTTTTTTGTTGTTTGTGATAAAGAAATTCAATTGTCGATTCAATAATATCGTTACAAAATGACGGTAATACCATTAACATAACGACGAAATGATAATATAATTAAAGTACAAGTAATTTATATCATTGAAAACGAAATCAAACGCCCGTGATAATTTAAATCATCAATATGTATTACTATGTCAGATAAATTGATGACAAAAAAGATGCATCACTTAATTTTGTTTTGATTAATTTGTACATTTGTTAGATACATTTTTAATTTCATGAGGATTGATCACTCTTTTCTCTGTGTGTATCAATGTCATTTTCTTTGTATCACTAATAATAACTAAATGTAGCAGAGTGTATGGCAACCATACGATTTTTTGGTATTGTTGCAAACTGTGAGACATACAAGACATTAGTTAATATCATGCTTCCATCTTCAGTGGAAATTAATATTAATGAAGTCCAATAAACTACCATATCGGCATTTGGATCACACAGTTAAATACAAGAATGTATATGTATAATTTCTAAAATATAGTTTAATATTGTCTTTTTTTTTATCAAATTTGACAGTTCGAACATCGTTGGGAATTTTTCAGACCCTTCTATACTTACTTTACCTGTATCAATTTGATCATATGGAGCAGTGTAGCAAATAGAGTCATTACATTCAGAGATGTTATATATTATACACAAAGACCACAGACTTTGGAGCTGACATTGAATATAACATTAAGTAATTATGTCCTGGATCACATGCGGCTGACTTTTCCCCGACAATATTACCCGAACAATTAACAGACCGGGATGTCATTGGTTCTTATAAACTTTCAACAATATTATTTCCGATCAATCGATTTTCGATTTCTAGTACGTTGATTACATGCGGACAATATGTGGTAAGATTCCTTAAAACATTACATAAATAAAGGTACTTTGCCAAATAAAGAAGGCGTTGTAATAAATGAGGTTTTGTATTCAATCGATTAAATAATATTGTTTTGAAGTACAACAAATGTTATGCTCAATACAAACAGGCCAATTGCAAGGTTATATTTGCAGCGTTTGATTAACATTATGCAGTCAAATACGATTTACCAGTATAAGAGAGCATGGTTCAACCGACCTTTTTGTACCCAACAAATTCATTTCTAATTCTAAAACACTATAAAATACTAAACTGGTATTATGTCTTATCTAAAGGATAATATTGTTCAAATAGCTTGTTTACAATGACTTTCCCCTATGATTGTGTTGCCTATAAATATTCCATTGGAAAATGTTGTGTTAAATGATTAATTCAATATTTCAGACATTCGTCCTATTAACCCAAGAGAGTTAAGCTATCGCGCTATTTACTTTACCTTTTTTATAAAAGATAAATTTACGATAAGATTCTGTTAACATGGTTAAGCACTCCCTTGAGTATAATTTGTCGAGAGATTAAACAAAAAACAAAACGCTCCGTTTTTAATGTTTAACTTTTGGTTTGGATCCATTCGATGGAAAGAGTTAAAGATGTTGATAATAAAAAGTTGGGCATTTTTGCCTTATTTTGTTTTTATTGACATATCATATTTGTTACAATTGTTTTACCTTGTACAGATAAAAACATGACGTTGATTTCATTTCAAAATGTCACACACTCTCAACTGTACATTGAAACTTGCATACTTACCCGTGATTAGACGATACTGTGATGAGGAACAGATGAACACATTTGATTAAATACGACATATAACGAAATTGAAAACACAACAGATGTAGATAATGATACTGAATATATTAAGTGTCGAAAAAACATTTTCATATTTAAAGAAGCAGAATGAAAATATGAAATCAATTTTGATTCGTGTCGGAATAGTAATTAAAGTTAAAACCGTCAATAAAATTGAATGATAAGCAAACATGTTTACATGTTAAACGGCATAATTTATATTTTCCTTCCTTATTAAATATCCTGCTAATCCTATTACGGTCATATCCTGGACACCAAAATAAGGATACTTGTCCTTGAACAATAACTTATAATGTGACACATATAAACTACCATCTGTCGTGATTCGGTGCTTGTTATAATTGTTTACATCTAACTCTCATCTTTGCTTATGTGTTTGTTTACAGAATTTGCGAAATAAAATTATAACGCAATTTCTGAAATTAAAATTTTAACGAAAGCAACACATTGTAATGTCTGTAAAATAAATTCAATAATAAAAATTTAGTACTTCCCAATTCCTGGGCATTAGTTTTGGTAAGAAGTTTGAAGTTGTAAACGTTTCAAAGACTCAGAATAAACAAGGTGTAAATTAGTAAATGCAAACAGCAAACAAACAGGTTAGGAAATGAATTTTGATGTGTTTGTCCTTTTATAGTAGATACGTTGCAGTATACATTACTAAGCTTATTACCACCTCTGGTTCCATCCCTCTTCATGTCAAAATCGGCCCCATACCGAATAAATCCAAAATAGACATGATACTGAATTCACTGATAATGTTCTTTTTTGTTATTTGACACAATAAACTTTCATTTATATGTAAAAAAAAAAACTATATTTATTATTTATGTTTAGGTAAGTAATTTATGGTTCCTATTCCAAAACTCGCATGCATCAGACTCCATTCATCTTCCCTCTAAAACTCTCACATCAGTTCCTAACGAACATGGCTCTATGTGTGATTTTCAGATTATATCTTATTGAAGTGTTCCAATAACTGAACGTGATTTTAGAATACAAATTTAGTTTCGTCTAAATGCCTAAATCAACAATTTAATATCAACATCAGCGAAATTCTTAACCGAAAAAGTAATAAAAAAAAACAAAAAAAAAAAACGCTTTATTTAAAAAAATCTAATTTGTCTCAACTGTCTCCAACAGTATCATTGGCGCATTTCGTTTTAACTATGAAGAAGCATTTCATCATCTTTAAGCGTAGCAAATAATACAAAGAGGAAAACAGCGTGAAATGTCTCTCCTAAATATGTTTAATGAAAAATAAATTTGAAAGACATTTTGTGAAAGTTAGAACAATGCCAGTTTCTTCGATCATTCGTTGACATGGATGACTGTTTACATACTCCTCGATGAATTCTCCCTTGATATTTAAATTGGAATGCTGGACGTCTATCCCGCTTAAATGGTCTCTTATATCTTAAACAAAAGTACTCGTGCCAGGTTCGTTCGACGGAATTACTTGTGGGCAGAACAAATCCGCATAATGGTTAGTTAAAGGGTTGTTTGGCATCCGTGATCGTATTTCAGTTATTCACCATTTCTAAATAATTATCTTATCAAGTTCTATGCTTTGTTTCTGGTCAGCTATGTGAGTACAAAACTCATTTGGGCTTTGAAATTTGGTTCGGTTTAGACATGTGTACAGTTTACCAAAATTTAAACAACCATTTTAACTGATATAAAGGAACATTTTCGCGTTTATTTTATTTGTGTTTTGTACTTTACTTTATTATTTCCCTTAAGATTGTGATACTTTTTAGGTGTCTGCTTTTTAGGTTCATGTAGAGTTATACTGGTTTTACTAAATTGTTGTCTGTATGTCTGTTCAAACACTGATATGTTTGATTTATTTTAGTTTTTTAAATTTTAAATTTCTAGTCGATACAAACGATACTTTAACTATATTAACTTTTGCGGTTTACTTTATCTATCTTTTCCACTGAAGAGATTTTAGAACATGAACATGATGAAATAAAAGTATTTCTATTTGGTTTCAAGCTTGATATCAATGAATGACAAATTATTTGCTTTCCGTTTCTTATCCAATATATGATGCAAGCCTTGCAGATTTCAAGGAGACTCATGTGATGTTTATTCAATACTAATAATATCTGTAAGGATATGACAATGATGTTCTTGACATTCTTTCACTACGGCTTAATACAATGACTTTGCCATGCATTGATTGCCATTTTTATTTTTTTCCTGCATTATACATGTTATATATCAAGTGTTGTAGACTTTATCAAGTAGATAATGTCATTATAAAGTATAGGAGAGAATGATGCATTGATAGTTGTTTTGTATGACTTCTACATGACAAATTTTATCAAATCCTGAACATTCATTCTGGTAGATGGACTGTATTAAACCGATGATGTTTATGCAACACGGTAAATGCGTTAATTTTTGTTCTAATCAAAACATCATTTGCTTACAGTCAAAAACTACAAAATCACGACAGAGGATAATTTAATGTATATACATGTCGTGGAAAAGTCATCATTTTAGGACATATGCTTAAAAAAAAAACAGAAATAAATGATTACTCTACTATAATAAATAATGGTTTTATTAAAATGAATAATCGGATATGGTAGGTTTGTTTGACAGGCCTTAAACTTATTTTTGCCTCATAACACAGAGCGCTAAAATACTCCAAAATTACCACCTTGCAATAATTGACCGCTAAACGGTATTGTATTAGCAAGAAATTATTATACCTTAAATAAAAAAAATGATATTAAATGAGCAAGACAGATATTTCATACGCTGTGTAAGTGACGTTATTTTGCAAACTCAAACTAATTAAAGGAACACAGTTTAGAAAACAAAATGCAGCAATGATTCCAGCGGAAATATAATGAATATATTACATGGATAAAAAAGTTAAATTCATAACCTGACAAGACAATTGAATTACATAATCGTATGGCCTTTCAAACTGTTTCTTATTGTTCAAACAATTATAAAAATAAATTGTAAGATTTTATGTTGTGTTGATACTCGTGATTGAAAAAAAAACATTCGTCCGAATAACCGAAGCAGAAATATGCAAATAACGATGATACATTACGTCAGCCATTGACTAAAATATTTGAATGAACAATATGAAAATGTCCATATAAAAAATACCCCACCCAATTATGATAACTCTAGTAGATTCTGGTGATAATTTGACATTGATGATGAGACTTATATAGCTCAATTAATGAAGACCAAGCACGGTAAGTGTGCACCTTCATTTCATGTCATTTGACGTGAATGCTTGCCGCTCAAATGTTGTTAAATATGCCACCGGCCAGTGAGAAATTTTAATAATCTGACCTGGATGCCAAGACAAAAATATATTTTCCTATTAACCATCGAATGACGTCCAAACAACTCCGAAGATGTATAGTCCAAAACAACCAGGAACCGTCCTTGAATATTTAGACAGTCAGTAGATATGTTTGAGAAATGCCACAAAATAAATAGGATAATGCATAAGTTTGTGTAAATAATCGAAACATAAATACTTGTGCCAAGTACGTTTGAAGGAATTCCTCCTACACATACAAAATTCCGCACACTGGTTTGTTGATGGTGGTCTTCGGCACTCGTGATCTCTTACACAATCTACTGATAAATAACCATGGACGGTCATCTGAGAGCTTACAATTTATGATTAAACTCTTCTGAAATCAGAAGGTTTTATCTAAAATTCATTAGCAAATTTATGTTTGCAACTATTTTAAAATTGTGTCATTGCATGGTTTTCGTCACATTTATGGCACATTTTGAACGATGTGTAGCATTTTTAACCAATACCACGTCTGTTTGCAATGTATAAAAAATGTGATATTGAATTGAATCTGGTTTGTCTTGTGCAAAATTGAAGAACCTGTAATATATGTCACGTTGACAAAAAGAAATTAATCCTTGTTCATGTCTTTTGTTCCTTAAAAGCTTCGTTACAGAAACAGAAAATATTTTTGTCTCCTTATAGAACATTTTGAGTACAGTAATTTTCATCGGAGTATATTGAAGGGAAAGTTAGTATGACCAATTAATGCGCGGTCTTAAAATATTTTCATTTTGTGAAAGCGAGACCGTTTATGTCGAGTATGATATTTATTTTATTTTTGTTATTTTCCCTGTTTTTGTTTGTGTAACACATATGACTTCCCGTAACATGTGAATAATAATTTGTGAAAGGTACACTTCCTTGATATTTTATGTTGTAACTATTGATCAATAGT
The DNA here is from genome assembly GCA_037379345.1 of Perna viridis. NCBI lineage: Eukaryota > Metazoa > Mollusca > Bivalvia > Mytilida > Mytilidae > Perna > Perna viridis. Next base: position 34,811,618 of record CM074514.1, on the reverse strand, counting down.
TACAAATGACTAATTTAAATACAATAGAAGAAAGGTAACTCAAAATGACTACCTACATCTACAATATTATACATATGAAAGTTGTAAGAACTGCGGTCAGACTGGTCAACGGTCATCGATCATTGATCCGTCAGCAATCATCAATTCGTCACATAGTTGCGTGGATCGGTTCAAGGACTGTAAATATAGACTCCCTCCATGTCAAATTACCCATTGTATGAACACTTTTGGATTGTATTCTCCTAGTCGAAGTACAATAAACCAGATTAAGCATCGGAGATCTCAGGAAAAGTACGAACAATACACGATGCTGCGAGGAGAGAACCATTATTGTTGCAACCACAATTTTATTACAGGGAAGACTTAAATACATGTACAAAAGTAAAGCGCAACAAAGCATGCAGCCATGACGAAATGTCTTACAAACATATACGTTTTGGTGGAAAGCTGCTAATTAAGCATCATTATCCTTTGTTTAATATCATTGTTAGTTATACAAATGCTCCCCAAGATTAGCGTAAAAGTGTAATTATTCTACTAAAGAAGGTAGACAACAAAAGTCGAAGCGACACAAACTCATATCATGGTTTTTCACTTGCGCCATGAAATATTTGAAAAGTTGAATAGCTTTAAGATTTTTTGCTTGCGTGAAGACTTTCCAAACTGGCAACAAATGGCGTATTATAAACAGCTTAGTGCTTAAATGCATCTTTTAGAAATAAAGAATACCATTTAGCTAGATCCTTTAATCTTAGTTTTCGGTATATAGATGACGTATTATTTTTAAACAATCCTAATTTTAGGGATTTGATACATCGTATCCACCTCAACGAACTTGAGATAAAGGATTATACAGACACTGTGAGGTCAGCGTCATGTTTTGACCCACACTTAGAAATCGATGGATGGTAAATGTAAACTATTGAACAAACTGTACGACAAACGTGATAACTTTTGTGGCAACATCCCTTCATCACCGGTGTGTGGAGTGTTCATAGCACAAATCGTTCATGGTGTAAGTTATGCCAGAGTTTGCCGACACTATCCTGATTTTTTTTGGTATCACGCTAGACTTCTAACAATTGGGCTACTGGAACGGGATTATGTTGCTACAAGATTGAAGTCATCCCTACAGAAGTTTTATGGTCGTCATTATGAAATCGTAGATCGCTATGGTGTATACATCTGCGCCATGAAAACTGTTTTGTTTAACGTGGCACAGTTTTCCTTTCCTCTTTTGTCTACACCTGACTTGACTATTTATGAACAACTCGGCGGGTATTTCTAGAAAAGCAGTGGACGCTTACCCTATGTCTCACTAACCACTTTCGGGTCAAATGGCCACCCCCCTATGTAGTACTAAAAAACACACTGAACCGAGACATATGCTTGTATTCTGGTTAAAAGTAGTCATATTAAAGGTGAGAATGTGTACTTTAAAACCATATATGTAAATTATTAGTGAGTAGTTTGCCTCCATGTTGTCAGTTAGCAGAAAAGGTAAAAATGTGGATTATCAGTATAATTTTTTCAAGTGTATTTTGTGAAGAATTTCTACAATCATTGTACCATTAGCATAATGATTGTGAAAGTCTTATTTTCCAAGCTTCTAAATGGTATACAACTTTAAGATGTTATTTGTCCTGGTAATGCACAGTGAAACTTTGCAAATTAATTTTTTAACATGTAAGGTAATATTAACGTTAGAAGTGGTTAGGTAAACCATTAGATAAATAATGGCATATTTTAGATAAATACAGAATTTGGGGAAAATTGCCTTTCCTTGTCATTATTTCCATTTTCCCATAAAATCAGTGTAATAATTGTGGTAATCTGGCTATATTTTAAGAGGTGTATTGTTGTGCAAGGTATTATAAAAACACAACAACATAGCAACAAGACTTTTTATCAGTAAAACTGACTCATAACTTGACGTCATCCCTGAACTATCTAACGTCACTGCTTGGGATATTCAAAATACTCAAATTGTCATACAGCACAGAATCACACAGTAATAAACTAGGTATGATATTAATTGCTGAAATCTGTCCTTTTTCATAAAGATCAATGATATTAACTACTATAACTTCTTGAATTTTCATACATATCAATATGGTATGACAAATTACCTCAACTTATAATTTTAAGGAATTTTGGGAAAATATTACTGAAGGGCATGATATGAAAAAATATCAATTTCTTTGTAGTCCCGTGTATGATTTTGATAGTTTTGGTCTATTAAGACTTGCAATACCACAATCTTTCATCAAATGTAAAAAAGGAGAAACATAAACAAATCATAAAATGTTCTTTAGGTCTCACTAACCACTTCCGGGTCAAATGGCCGACCATTTTAATCAACGCTCTAAAAATCAACGAATTAGAAAACTCAAATGATGGTGCTACGTTCCCCGATATCACTTTAAACTCATCTTTTCAAACGGGTGATATTTCATTAGTTTTCATTAACTGCTGTTGAACGCAAATATAAAGGTTGCACTATGTGAAAATTACAGTTATCCATGGGTATTTAATTTCTCGCATTTTGATTTTCTTACAGTTCGGCCGACAAAGGGTTACAAAACCAATTTACTTGTATATCGAACCGATTAAATGTGCCAATTCAGCTCGTCATGTTTTTTCTTGACATGTCATTAAAGACAATGAAAACAACTGTTACAGCTTGTCGCTTACTGCGTTCAACAACGGCGTCAATTATACGTCTTGGTGTTCTTCCCACGATCGTAAACATGATCGTGGGTGCCAAAATTATAAAACAACTTACTCGAAAGCACTCTATGGCTGTGAACTATGGGGAAAGATCACACCAGCAGAACAACTTTTACTTGCGAGATCCAAGAGTTACAAGAACCGATATGTGTCTGTCGCTACTCGGTTGGTTTTCCATAAATCTGCGAAAAGAAACTGTTGTTCTTTGGTTGGGTGTGTCGTCTTCTCGAGTCCACAATTTCATTTCGAATTCTTCTCCGCAGACTTCTTGAATTACGTTATGGTAGGAACAACAAATCAACCAAGGATTTGCCATCAATATTATTGAAATACTCGCATGCTACGGACTCACACAGTACTTAAAATCTTAGTGTTTGAATCAATTTTGCGTTTACTATGTTTGGCGGTTTTCTGTCAATCGCGAAAATAGCGAAAATTAGTACACCACAAACATTAATACGTTAACAGTATATATTATCAAATAACGTTAACCTAACAAATATTGACTCCCTCGTGGACTCGTATCCAATTAACCAATCCGCATTCCCAAATACCCCATACGGCACTGATAGGAAAATTATCAAAACGCAGATATTCAAACATCTTTATTCCTGCTATGCCCCTTCATTTTTAGCGAAGAATTTTCGGTAGGACGTCATGTTGTCCATCAGGGTATAGTTTTGTTTTCTTTTCTCTTTCGCCTACCCAAGATCTAGCTGAAATTTAATGAACAACTCGCTGCCAGTGCACTTAGTCCATGCTTTCAGTTTTAGTTTTTAGTAGAATCCGGGTTGTCTGTGTCCTAGTTTTCATTATTAGAATATACACCTTTGGTGGTTTTCGCTGAATCGTGGTTCCTTTGATTACTCTTTTAGCATCTTCAGGAGATATAGCTTTATGAAAATATATGTTCAATATTCGTGTAGAAAACATCAATTTATACATAACAATAAGATCAAATAGGTAATTGTAAAAAATGCAGGTTGTTCTTAAATATTAAGCACATGGTTTTGCTATAACTTTTTCAAAAGGAGGTGTATGCAATTAAATATCAAATGTTATTGGAATACCCAGTAATATCAATTAAAATATGAACGTGGCTTCAAAACCTGTGAGAACACATGTGTATACACATAAAACTATAATAGCGCTAGATGTATTCTGAAGATCGTACAATTGGAAAATGACATGAAATTGATGTGCAGATAAAACCAAATGTAAAATAACTTCAAACTAAATCGTAAGAGGGAAGCTGCAAATACAAATGTGTATGTCATTATTCAAAATGTAAAAAATGCAATAATTAATGCAACTGTTATGGGAAAGTTAAATAGAACTGTAAATCATTTGAAATGTAACCTTTTGTCTTTCTTTTTTTTTTTTTTGGCTTTAATCACCGGAAATAACGGCAAACTCATAAATGTTATCGTTTGCTTGAGGTTTTTTTGCAACATTCTTTTTATTCACTGGTTGAAGTCTCATCCATTCAGTTTTAGAATCCTCGGTTCCTTGTCGTAATAAGGATCTTGATTCAGATCGAGCGTGTGTATGATCCCAACTTTTAGGTGTACTTTCGGTCTTAAGAATGCTGTGATCAACTTTCAGTTGTACGTCAATACAATGTGTATCCTGGCCTTTCTTCGGAACGTCATAAACCATATCCTGGAATTTCAAAACTGTTGCAGAGTATGGGGAGGCACTGTCATCATTATATTTCTTCGTGAATGGTGTCTTTAGAAAATCGAAAGACGTTCTAAATTTCTTTTGAACGTTATATAGATGGTTCGCACGTATATCAGTTTGGGATATGATTTTGCGCATCGAAGAGTGCAATGTCTTAGAGTCGTTGCCTGATGTTTTATTTTCGATGTCTGAATTGTAAGACAGACCACACTCATAATCAAATTCAGACAATGTGGCAGTGGGTGTAAACAGGATATTTGAATCGCTGACCATGCCCTTTGTTTCTTTGGTTGTATTGGGTTTAAAATAACAATCTTTATTTGATGTGTTTAATGCTTCATTTGCATGTGTTCCACTACAAATAAATAATATAAATATATATATTTTATAAGGAAAGTCAATCTATATTTGACAATGCAGGAACTTTACACCTAATTTGATTGGTTGCTCAAGATGTGGTATAAAAGCAAAAGTTCCAGGGCATTTAAATTATGTAGGAAAAACTTAGTAGTTAAACATCACAATTTGGTGCTTTACTAAAGACTGCAGATTTTTTGTTGTTTCGTAATTTATTTCATATCATTGTTTATCATAAAAGAAAAGGTATTTACTTGTAAACAAAGATATGTTTGCTTAAGTAAGTTGATAACTAATCTTTCTTATAATGATATTTCCTTACCTTTTTTTGTAACACATAACTATAACAACTATAACCAGAATAACTACCACCGATATCAATGCAACTGAAAAATAAAGGCATAAAACATGCAAATCTTTACTATCATCCTCTCCTTACATTTCCAGCATGTATATATAGACGCTTGCTAAACCCTCACCAAACGCACGATAATCGAACATTCCTAGCATGCGTTTAACCGTTAAGAAACACAATGAACGAACACTCTTAGTGTATGATTTACAGAGTAATCAATGGCACCAAGATTCTAGCGGAGATCAATGGATGTAATACAGGGACAACAAACAGACATGGAAAACAGTAACACACACAACAAAGGACATAAAATAGCAAAGTGACAAAAGTAAAGGAACTCAGACACAACCAAAAATCTGGGAGCATGAACCAGGTGCACCGGAAGGGAAAGGTATTTTGCTTTTGAAAAACACCCTCCGAGTTGCTCATAAAAGTCCAGGGTAGACGAATGCGAAAAGGAAAACTAGGACACACTGAACAAATCAGCTTTTTTTATGGTGCAGTTACACCGTAACGATCCACGAGTTCATGATGACAACCATTAAAATTCTGTAGTGATGACTTCAATCTTGTAGAAACATAACCCTGCTCAGCGGCTTAATTGTAAGAAGTCTAGCGCGATACGAAAAATGGTAGTTACGGCAAGGTCTAGCATAAGGTATGAGTTGTGATATGTTAACTCCATACGCATGAAAAACGAACGTTCCAGAGGGAAAGAAAAAAGAGAAAATATAATTAATTAAATATACAAAACAAAAATACCTTCTATTTTTCCTCTCTATGGTAATAGTAACATTGTGTTTTATCCAAGTAAGTCTGAATATAATGTTCAATTAACACATCTAATATCTTTTTAATATACCACAAGGTTATGTTTTAGCATCTATGAAATCGATCAGTATACCCCATAAAGAGGAAAATTTTAATCAAAATTTCTAATATTAGAAGGATCATGTATATAACATACGACACCAATTAACGAGTAAATGTTCCTTTGATAGCGTGTATTACAGTCGGTTGAGTTCTACTAATGACCTTGTTGAACTGAAGTAACCCAAGATAAATGCGGGTTTTGCAATGCAAATTAAACTCTCGGTAATTTAAATAAGAAAACTTCACTCATGCAGATGAGCTGCTGTAGAAGAATATCCCTTCATATGGAAACAGTTAAGTTACCTGTTTAGAGCTCCAGTACTTGGGAGTGAAAGCGAACAAAAACCTCTTGTACTGGTGAATTCTGTGTTCAAATAACAATAATCTGTTTTCCCCTCGGTTATAGTTGTCTAGAAGTTTATGTTACATGCAATAGTTTAATGTAGAGGAAAATGAGTCATGACACTTTCTGGATAATATGACCATCTGTTGCAAATTTGGAATTTTTTTGTTGTATGTAATAGAAGATATGCTCAGTATTTTTCTCCAGGTTAGGCAGTACATATCACCAAGTCATTTCCCTGTATGTAAAAATGTTCTACCTTGAATGAAATAATCTCATACTCTCATATGTAATACTGTACATTTAAATGACCACAGTATGAGCTCTATTGTTACCTATTCAATATAACAGTTCACGTAACAAAACTGGTAGTTACCTTGGGCAAATCCAGTTCAACAAGGGCGTCATCACGTTCTTCAAGTTTCAATCTGTATCAGGCTATTTGTTCTTACCTTTAACAATAAAATCAATGGTTATGTTTGTGAAAATGTCGTTATCCATTGAATCTAAATGGGTTATTTCTTCTGTAAACGGAAAAGTTGTAACTGTCACGAAACTGCTTTTTTCAACTGAATATCTAAAAGTAGTCCTGTCAGCATACTCAATTTTAGTTGAAGTTCGATTGCCACCAGGATGTGTTGTTCCTTTGGGGTTCCTCGTTGTGTTTGTCAAGTTTAATATTATATTTGGGTGTTCATTAGGGGTATTTGCTAAAGTTGCTGTCGTGAGTTTTCTTGTGAAAACTTTTGTCTTTTCTGCTGTTCTTTTCCTATCAAATGTTGATAGTTTGGTTGGACCTTCTTCGGTCGTTTTATTTGTAACTGATGAAAACAAATCAATCGCACTTGTTTGCTTGGTATCATCTTGATCTGAAGTTGTGACATCTTCGTTTGTTAAAGTTGGAGATGTTGTAAATGCTGTTGTTTTCCATGTCAGTGATGTATCTGTATTTACATTTGAAGTGTGTGCCTGACTTTCGGTTGTGTTAGAGTATGGTTCTATTATAGATACAGCCATGGAAAAACAATATGGTATTAAGTGGGGAATAATATTCACCGATATAAATGTAATAAAATTTCTACTTTATAGTAACTAAGTGGCAGTCTTTCTTAAAACAAACAGGAGGTGATTCATGCATTTCAAAAACCCACCGAATCAGTTTTATTTCTTGTTCAAAAACAGTTATTGATCACATAACCAGTGTTATTTTTTCATTTGGTTATTGCGCTTTTAGATGAAAATTATATAGATTGTACATTGAATTGGCACTTTGCAAGAATTATCGTACTTGATCTGATTTCATTTGGTTGATTATCGTAGGATTTAAATGTATCATTTTCTTAAAAGTGCATATATGAATGCAGAAATGATTATTGTAATGTAAAAGTATTGCATATGTGTCTTGAAAATGCTTTGTTTGGTGGGTATTTATACACTATGAATCACTTTACCGTGGGCAGTGTCTCAGTTTAATGTGGACAGGCACTTAATATGTAAAACGTCGTTATCATATAATTGAGACAACGTATTCTTTAATTTCATCATTCTATATTAAACTTATTCTAGTATAATTCATAATTGCCTTAATAAACTAATGCAATATACTTCACACTTAAGAGTCCTTTTCCTTTGCAGTTATTTAATTGAAATATTAATGTATAACGATTACATTATCATCTACATAATATACTGTAGACGACTTCAACAGCAAATTAAGGCATTTTGAGAGAAAAAATCGGTACCTGTCATCTCATTTTTCTATTTGACAACAGGGCATTTTAAAGACTTTTCTATTCTATGAAAATAAAGAAAGAAAATATTAGTAATGATAAATACTTAATTTGCAAGGTGATTTGCACAAACAAATACAAATAAAACCCAAATAAACACAGAAATTGAGTCTCGCATTTTCGGCTTAACGTCCTATTACATCGGGACAAAAAGTAGTAGTTGAAAAGAAAGGACAACTGCCGACCCCAACTTGGGTTGGTCTTCAAAATCAAATTTGACCTTTGGAAAGCAGAAGCGTCAAGTTAAAGATTCAAATAATATGAGTGGAGATAATAATATACAAGTAAACATCGTGGTTAGATTTACATTGTCTTCACCTGAACAAGTCACTTTCATATCCTATAAACTTGGCTGGACTTCACCGAATGAACACTCCTTTCAAATGCTGACACTTTGTCTGTGGTTTACAAAGCCATCATCAGACCTCTGATGGGTCTCGCCTTCGAAAAATTTGTGCATGACCTTCTGTTTTTCATTACGCTTTTTCTGTGTTTTATTTATTTTTAGTTCTTATTAACTTTTTAAATGTCGCTTATGTTCATTTATGCATTTATGTATATATATTTTACAACATATCAATGTTACACATTATGATATTTTTATGTTCAATGTTATTCATCGTAGCGTATGAATAAAAAAAACATAGAGTTATATCTGAAAAAAAAATCACCCTCTTTTTTTCAAAGGCTTACCTTCGGCATGAATGAAGAAAATGTGGAATAGAATTAGCATGATCACACAACGTTCCATGTTTCTGCCCAAAATATATCTTACTGACTTAATTCCAGGACATGTGATAAGTTATATTGTATTGATTATCTACTTCAGTCACGTGATGTTTTTTTATGTAAGTAAATGTTAAACGCATACGAATACGGCCGGAAATAGAACTCAAAGGTTATTTTTGTAAAAAATGTGAATACTTCCTTTTTTATTTGAATTTTTGAATAATCTGTTAACGATTATGCAATATATGGAGCCTATGTTTACATTTTAAAAGGAGTTCAGCAAAGTGCTATTTGTTTGGTATTTTACCCTTAATAATGTACAAAATTAGCACCCTACATCAAGGCAGCATTACCCACCCTTAAATATCCCACCTTGCATTTTACACTATATTCCAGGCGGGATTGTTTGTCTCATGATTTCCGGTTCTAAAAATATGTATGCATATCCATTTTCAGTCTAAAAGCCAATCAGCATATAGTTCTCCAGAATTTCAACCAATCAGTTTTAAGGAAAAGCAACAGCTAGTCAAAAAAATAACATATAGTCCTCCACTCGAAACACCAGATGATCAACCAGCCAGTCCACCAGAAGTTCAACTAGTCATTTCAGTAGAAAACCAACCAGCAAACCAACAAAATGAGCAACCAGAAATTATCCAGAAATTAAATCTGCCAGTTACACCTAAAGTCAACCATCCTGTCCGTTAAAGCACTGATCTGTCCAACAACCATCCTGTCCGTTAAAAACTGCAAGTCAACCATTTGCTATTTTCTACACATTGCCTCTACCCACAGTACCCAGATGTTACTGTATGGCAACCAAGACAATCATTGACTATAATAAGCAGTATTTCAGAGCCAAAGACTCTTAATTAAACACAAGCTCAAAGCCAACACACACAAACCCAGCTCCTCCAAGATCATTCATATATAGACAGTGCTTCCAGATTTTTCTGTCAGAGAGCAAATGAAAATGTTCACCTTTCAGGATCAGCATCTGTGCGTAAACCTGGCACCTCAGTATCCATCCAAAAAACCGTCATGCAGTCTAATAAACAATGTAACAGCACTGGAGCCGGTAACTACAATCACTTAGCAAACAAAATCTGAAGTTACCTGGTTACTCTTCTTAGATCAACCGTTCAACATTGCCTGTCTGAGTGTCTGTCACTACAGCTTTGCAGACCAAAAACAATCCTGTAGCCCTGAGAAGTTTGCAAGAAAGTTAGCCGAAAGACTTTTGTTTACCGTTAACGAGATGAACAATCGTAATTGCATATGTCAAAAAGGAGATGATCAATCATCACCCCACGAAAACATGCTGTAGAAAATGCCATCATCGACGGATATGGCACTAGTCTAACCACCCAAGCAATTAATGCAGGTGTTTAGCCGATCGGCGACAAACAAAGGACAAATGATTAACTTATTATTAATTTGTAAAAAGGACTTCTCATTCTAGTATCTTAAAGCCTCGATTCATACTTATAGTGATACCACATAGAAAAAAACTAGTGATACACAATGCAAAAATTGAAACATATTACTGACAGTATGTTAGCAAAACATTTATTTCTCTAGATTGTGAAAATGTCATTTAAAGTGCCAATACTAATGAACCACTTTTGAGGTCAGTTGAGATAATGTTGTGTAAATGTAGTATAAAGTGTAAATGCACGTGTATCATAAAAAATGCATATTATGTAATACTATTGTGTAAATACAATGAACAGTGTGAATGCATATGTATCATATATGACTTATAATTAAGAGGTGATAAAAATGTAAGATATAAATATTACCCCGAAAACTAAATCATTAAATGTATTTACATTTTACTTCTGTATGGAAGAGTAATCAAGGGAACCAAGGTTATAGCTGTACACAAAAGAATATAATCCAGGGACAGAGACCAGACATGGAAAACAGACATACACAACAAACAACATAAAGTAACTAAAATCATATAATAAAGTTAAAAAAACTACAAACTGGGAGCATGGACCAGGTGCACCGGTAGGGTAAGCGTCCTCTGTTTTTTCTAGAAACACCCGCCGAGCTGCTCATAAAAAGTCAAGTCCGGGGCAGGCAAAAGAAGAAAGCAACGATGGCATATTTGCAGTAAAAACTTGAATAGTCATGCAAATACAGTACAGAACCAATTTCATCTTAACAAATCAATATTACATGTTTATAAAATATAATCTGACAACACCTAAAACTTACAAAAAGAATCTAAACTTAAGGCCATCAACATTAAAAGATTCATTCATGTAGTTCAATTCCTAATTAGAAATAATATAAACAAGGACATGTACATGTATATCAGGACAATTAAAACAGTTCAATATTCATGGATCATAGGGTTGCTTAGAAATACGATTTTTGAACAAATAAGTTATTTTGTATTTAGTTGATGACTTTAACATGTTTAATATGAATTCCACATACAACACTACTTTACAGTGTTTTACATCAGAGGAAAGGACAACAACAGCTGAATTTACTCCTACGTTTTCAAATTTTAATTTTTATCGAACCAATGCAAGAAAAAACATGATAATGTGGTGAGTTCAGCCATTGTTGTCTTTCTTCATCTGTAGAATGCATTGCATGGTAAAATAGTTATTAAGGGGACCATAACTGCAGCGGAAATAAAAAAAAAATATAATCCAGAGAGAAATGCCAGACAGGGAAAACAGGCACATAGGAACATTAAGTAACAAGAAAATAATGTATTGATAAAACTTGTTGAACTGGATCCTCATTCAATAAAACCCCTGTAAGACCAAGACATCTTAATTTAAATGTATTCAAATGCCCGTCATGGAGTTGCATTATGACTGCTAGATTATTACCAGAGTTGCAATGCTTACCCTCCCAAAACCTGCTGTTAACCTCGGTATTTTTGTGGGAGTTCATATTGCTAAAGCTTTATTTTGTTATGTGACGTCTTCTTTCTCTTATATTCAGTCTTTATGTGTAATGTTTGTATTCAGTTCGCTCTACATGGTTGTTGTAGATCGTCTCTTGTTCATTTGTCAACGATTAGGCCATATTTGGGGATTTTGACGTTAATAAATTATCCCACGCCTGACGCTAACAGATTGTCATTTACATAAATTTCTTCGATCAAAGACTGAGTTTATCGACATTTGTGTTTGATTTGCCTTCCTTAAAAAATCAACAACAAAATACAAAAATGTATTTATCAGTACAACTTTTATTGATTTTTACCATATCAACAGATCAATGTAGAAATGTACATGTTTTGATCAACAAATCTTTTAATATTCAGTTTTCTTTATTTATAAATCATCCATGCCTTGAAAAGCATGTAAGTCTGTCTAAATCACATGTGCATACATAAGCAGAAATATATCGCTTCTATCAAGGAAACATTTGAATGCATCAAAATATTAAAATAAGTATACTACCTGATCAAATTTATAAGGTAGAAAACTGGTAAAAACCCTCAAGGGAAAATGGTTCTATTCACAAGGTTGAGTATTAAAGTCCATGTAATAAATGTTGACAAAACAAGAAATATACATACACATACCGAAAGCCATTATAGATATAAAAATCGATCTTTACGATAAATGCTACGAAAGTCGCAAAAACTCGAAGTTGTAGAACGACCACATATTGCCCATTCGAAAGTCAACAAGGAGTCATATAAGCAATCCAGGTTTCTATGAACCTCTAGTTTACTATCATGCTAGTTCAAAAAAATAATCACGAATATTTTTTCGAGGAGGAGGTGGGTTCATGCATTTCAATTTTGCTGCACCTTTTTCGAATTCTTAATTCCTTATTCCCAACACACTAGCTTTGCCATATTCAAGGACTGAATAACATGTTTTTACGTCGTCAGAAATAAAAATTATTTTTTACGTCTTTTTATAGAAAACTGTTTCTAATATTTGCATTTATCTTCCAAGAGCGATTTAAATATGCCGATAATCTTTCGAAGCTATTGTTATTATTCGAAGACTATCTTAGGCAAACATACGAAAAGTGTTTCATACCACAGAATTGAATTAAAGTACATTAAGAAATATGTTCGGAAGAAAATTATGAATATGACATGAATATGTTTTTTCAAAGTAACTTTCACAAATCTTTTGAAGTAAGCTGCAATGTTAGAATTTCTTTTAGGTGTCTTTGCATTTAGAATAAATTCCAAAAAATTATTTGATTGCTAAAATACATTCAGGGCGCCTTGTCGTGTGGAGGTTATAATACAAACAAAAGAGTTTCAACAATTTGTAATTTGCAACATTGGCAAAACGTATATCAAAATAGTTTGCTACGCATGTTTATGCAATTGAAAAGATATCTAACCTGGACATGTCTTTTCTTTTCATCGGATATGTGTTGCATTTCCACACAGAAAAATATATATAATTAAACGTTTTTTCTCCATTTACGTGGAATAGCAACAGCTATGGAGTTGAAAGAGCCCTCGATATAAACTTCATTGAATTGCCTTTAACCTAACATTGTATAAAAAATGAAGGACCTGACCAACTCTGCCTTGATAACAGAAATTAGGCCTGTACAAAGTTAATTATGTTTGATATTTTGCAAAATTTGCAACCTCGTGATTTGCTTGATAAATTAGACATTTCCCAAGTGAAACAATTCTTTCCAGACAGTTTATTCTTTTGATATTTTTATTGCTTTGAAATACAACATTAACATGTGAAGTGCAAATCTGTCAGCTTTTTCATTGGCTCAAGATCAACACAATGAGATATCGTTCTACGAGGGGGGACTATACATTCGGTTTCCTCATTGGTCCGTCTATGTTTTTGTTTACGTCATTAAGTTGAAGAATATTGTTTTCGTATATGATATGATTTTTTTTGTTAACTATTTTATAATTGATTTTGATTAATGAAATGATTCTTTTGAAACATAACATTTTCCAGGGTCAATGCAATTTGGATCAAAAGATGTCGGGGTCATGGAGACACTTTGCTGTTCGCCTGTGAATGACTATACTCGGCGTCACATGAATAAAATACTGTTAAAATGTGAATAAAAATATTTCCTACGACTTTTTTGACACCTACTGTCGTTTAAATGTTTCTTAAATGACTTGCTCATTCGTTAAGCCAAACGGCTTCTCCCCTAACATTGAATCGTTAAATTCCGATGGGATTTTATTCTCTGTCCTAATATTTACATTGTCCAAAAACCGAAGAACCCAAAATGCATTTCTGCGTTAGTGCGGATATCTCGGATTTATTCTACGCAAACGAAATACAATAGCGAGAAGTTTATCAAGCAGACGATTGTCATCGGCGTTTGACGGGAACCTACGAACTTCGTTTGTTAATAAATCGTCCCGTAGAAACCAATATGGCGAATATTAGAATGGGATTTTCCCGTAAGGATTTGTTACGTACGATTTAAGCCAATAAGTGGCTTGTTGGTACTAATACGTATATATGTGAACTATCTTCACAATAAATAAAAGAGAGGCAACTCTAGTGGTATGTCCCGACAGTTTAAAACGTAGAGCTTCAATTCGAATATATGCGGTATGTGACGTCGAGTATAGTGATCCATAGATAGTTTTAAAACCTTAAAAAATAATATTGAATTAATTGACATAACATATGATACTTTTAACTAACCATAATATATTAGCAGTGTCATGTACTAGTTTTGGAATTTTAAAAGAAGACTTAAGTATAAAATGTACTTGCCCAATTGTAATAACTATGCAAGAGGTTTTCAGTGTGTTATATGATTTGTCACATAATTGCATTACAGTACTAAGTTCAAAAATAAACTTTTTATTAGATGTTTTTGATGTTCTAATACAATATAGATGTTAATTGCTCTGATGTTAAAGCTCCCCTCTCTTTCTGGCCTTATTCTCATTCTCAAAACAATTACCCTTCCCACATCATTCTTACAAATCCTATAACCAATAGTAATAACATTTCACATGGTGTTGGTTTCTTTTCTTTTTGCTAATAGATGATAAATAAACAAAAACTTCTGATGGTCAGTGCAATATATCTATGCACAAGTGTTTATAATTGCATGATACTGTTGGAAAGTTACTCTTGTTTGGGATATTGTTAAATATTACTGATAACAATACTTTCTAAAAATTGCAAAAGTTATGCATAACAGAAGTTTAATTGCCACATTCACACTTAGTAAATCAGGTCTTAAATTTTATATTCATAAAATAGTAGTTATTTACCTCTGTGAAAATTGCTACGTTTGATTTTTTGACAAAGCATACTCCGTCTTATGTAAAGGACATAATATGCGAAGGCCCGTTTTTTTGTCCACTTATTTCAGAAAGAAAACATTATGACAAATATACAAATTAAAAGAAAAGAAAATGGCCGAACAACTTTATTTTATCATATGCCTAGTATTTAAATATTAAAATCGTAGTTTCACCTAAGTTCATCGTTAAAGACGTCGAATCACCATAGAAACGGAAAATGAGGGAAAATGCTATTTTCGTCTCTAACTTCTTTTTTTAATGCCTCCGCCAGCGTGACTCACAGAAAACAAAATTGCTTTGGACACTGCTAATAACGCATATTCATATTCAAAAGACATTATCGGGGTTACGTTGGCGGAGACTCTTAAAAAATTGAATAAATCGTAGCTGAAAAATCCACTTCGTTTACATAAAATTTCAAATGATCATTTTATAAACATTTATATTTATATAACAATAGTATGTTTAGTTACGAGAATGATTTATATTGTTTTCATGGCGGCCTACTTATTATGTTTAAATAGAAACCAGAAGTAACGGTCAATTTCTTATATGAGAATGCTACGTAATTAGTTCTCAATCTCCATTTTGATACAATGTAAATGTGTATACAACATCCCGAAAAAATGTATACGTCTTCGAAAGTGGCTTGCATTGATGGTGTAGAGTCGTCCACTGACCCGTGTATAAATACAATGATCGTGTTTAGAAAGTTAGAAGACTGAAGTTCTTCTCGTTTTGTCAGCTTTTCATTTTCGCTAGGCATACACCTCCGTGATGAATACACAACTATTTTGCACACTATTTTTAGGGGGTTTGGGATGGGCATAACTAAAATACTGGCACTTTGTGTATCTTTCTTTCCTTGTCACTGGTTTATATTAATAAACAAGGCCAATAGACTTAATCATGATCAGGAAATAGCGAAATAGCTCGGGCAGCTTCTTTTATCTTTACAAAATTCGGCGACTGTGTATGACTTCGACAATAACTAAAATATAATTGAATTTCCTTGTTTTACGTAATTGGAAATAAAACATTAGAATTCAACACAGTTCACAGTATATAATAGATGATCCTAAGTTCAGTTAAAATATTTTTTTCTGGTACGGATAAAACTTTTATAGGCCAACTAAAGTGTATAATTTTCGAGAAAAAAAATATTTACAACACGAGGAAGCATCAGTACTTATTGGTTATCAAATCAAATCAATTCATATAAATGGGTCGTCGGTGATTTTGAATCAATTCATCTTAAATTAAAGGACATAAAAGACTTCAAGGGGCATTTTTATTATATTTGTTGGGTGTAATAAATCAAATAAACCAAAACAAAAAACAAAAAACAAAAAAAATGTTTTTTATGTCACGTCTCCTTTGATGATAATAACTTTTGAGTAGGTGTTCATGCATTATCCATGCAAGGGAAGAAAATACATTATTTTCCCAAAATCATCAGCCCAAAAGTGTATTGTTTGACCCTAAACAAAATATCATTTTCAATGGTATATATCTGCAAAGATTAGTTTCATTGTACCCATATCCGACAATGTAAAACAATAGATCTGCTAAAGGCGCAAATCAATAAAATATATGTGTAAAATTACGTCTGAATACCCTTTAAACGCTGGAAATCGGGGGAAACAACAAATACCTTTGGTGAGGCCTTTTTCACTCCTTAGGAATATTTTTGATTCAAATCATATTTCCATTCGGCCTGGTGTTTTTGAAAGTTTGTCCATATTCAAGCTGCCAAGATTTGCTCTTGTTGGTCCATCAAAGGAATGTATAGCCTCATCAGTTTTCGGTACATCGTAAACTATATCATGGAATTCAATGCTTGATGAGTAGTAAGCGGTGACATGTTCATCTTTTGGTTTAGGTTTGAAACCTGATCTTAGAAAATTAATCGATTTCCTCATTGTGTTTGACTTCTTTTGAATATTATTAAATAGATTTGCTGATGTACCAATCGTGCTGTTGGGCAAAGTAAAATTCAACGTATTATACTCGCCATACAATGCGTTTGTTGTTTTATTTGGATCGGAAGAGTGATCATATGAAAAGTCATATTCAGAATCGTTTACAGTAGAAGCATAGCAGTACATTGATTCAATATCTGATTTTCGTTGCTCTATTTCTGTTTCATCTTCACTTATGGCATTGGGTTTTGAAAAACAAAGTCCACCAGAGGCGTTCAGGGGCTTCTTGTGCTTAGTTTTACTAAAAATAAAAGCGTATTTTTTTTCAGAAAATATTCTTAAAACTATGTAATTTTCTATAACTGATTTTTGAATTGAAAAGCAATAAATAATTAAAAAGATATTTATTATGTTTATGTCTAGAACAATTTGCATTATTTTGGTACAGAGGAAAACAAGTAATTGATTCTGTTTTATTTATTCTAAACTTGTTTTGTTTGATTAATAAGCAGACAACCTGTTCCAAATACAACACAGACTGCTAAAACTGATTTGAACAATAAAATATATTCTTACCGTCTTTTGTACCAAATAACTGATACAATAACTGCTAAAAGTACTATTGCAGATACAGGTAACGCTAAAATGGTATAGTTAATGTATGGGCTGTCCTTATCATCAATGTTGGTTGTAGTTTTTGTTCCATATTTCTTGGTCGCGGTATTTGTGGATGCGTTTGATCTCAGACCATGTTCAGTCGACAAATTATGTTTCCAAGATTCTGCTGTTGAAGGTTCCCCTCTTTCCTTTGTTGTCTCCCGTAAAGTCGTATCTGTCTGTTTACTTTGTACAGGTGTTGAACCATCTAAAGTGGTTTTGATCTTTACCTCACTTACCCCGGTAGTTTTTTTCGCATTGGTTGTTGTAAAAACCTTGTTGGTGTAAGTAAAGGAAGTGTTGTTGTAATTGATTGTACGCTATTACTTTTTCCTAATGTCCAAGTATCCGCTCTTGCTTCTGATACATGTATGTATGACGGACTAGTCATTCCCGGCAAGGCTGTTTCAGAAGTAAACGTATACAACTTTAATTTGCATTTTAATATTAAGTGGGCTAGCCATTTTGTTCTTTTTAAAACCCTCGCTATCACTCGGGGTAAAACAATGCGATAAAAATTACCAGCCCATTGTATAACAATGATAAAATAGAGTCCTTTATTTATTTCTTAAATCATCAACAACAATAATATGTAAGTACTAAACTCGCATACCTGCGTATTACATTGAAAGATAAATCTGAAAAATTTGCACGCCTACCATACATACTATAGATAATCAAAATTGGATCTACCGTTATCGTGTTAGTTCAATTTAATTGTTGTTTTTTTTTTAATTTATGAATAGTCCTAGTTTTAAGGATTTTATACATCGCATCTACCCAAAAGAATTCGAGATAAAGAATACTACAGACATTGTGACGCCAGCCTCATATTTTGACTTAAACTAAGAGACCCATGGTAAAAGGAAAACTATTGACCGAACGATACGACAAACGCGACTTTTCATTCCGTATGGTCAATTTTCCTTTCATCTGTGGCACCATCCTTTCAGCAACTGCGTATGGACTCTTAAATCATAACTCATACTTCATAGCAGAGCTTGCCCTTACTCCGCAGACTTTTTTGTACCGCGCTAGAATTCTTACAATTGACTTCTGGAACAGGGTAACGGTACTTCACGGTCGAACTGATCACGGTAGATGTTTTTTAGTCGTCATCATGGACTCATAAATCGGTATTATGTATCCAATGGTATCAATAGGCACCATGAGGACCGCTCGCTTTGTTGAAAGTTTCTTTTTTTCCTTCCCTCTGTCGTTTACCCTAGACTTTACTGTTTATTAGAAACTCAGCGGTTGTTTCTAGAAAAGCTTACCATGCAGATACACCTGGCCCATGCTCCTAATTTCCAATGAGGTCTGAATTTGTCATCTACTTTCGTAGCTTTGTATGTATTATTTTGGTTGTTTAATGTATTTTGTTGTGTATGTCTGCATTCCCTGTCTGTTCTTTGTCCCTAGATTGCATTCATTTGATTTCCGTTATATTCTTTGTTGCCTTGATTACTCTTTGATAAATATAAAACCATAAATCGTCCTAATTTTCCAAGTTATTTATCAATGACCAGTAATAAATTTAGCTTATTTCCTCAGTAAATTGATATTGATTTATCTATTTTGTGGGTTAAACTCCCGAGCAACAATTTTTCAGCTTTGTTCAGGCAAAAAACATGAAATGATGATGAAATGAAAAATAGGATGGGTCACAGGGTTAATAAGGTCGATAAATTTTGATTGCCACTGGAAATAGAGAGAAATGGATAAGGTGGTGGAGCCCAATGGTTCGTACTCCGTTAGAATAGTTTAGAAGGGTTCTTTAGCGTGTAAGAAATGTGGTATCCTTCCCAACACGTTGCACTACTATGGTTTGCGGTCATGTTTTCCGTAGTATGTGACATGCAAGGGGTACCTCATTCCACCACCTGGGGCACACAACCAAGTTGATATTTGGGTAGAGCGCCCTAGTCCCCTGCAAGGCTTCTGGGCACTTTTTAATCACCTTTTAAGACAAGCTTGGATCTGCTGCGTGTCCATTCTTTTGACACCCGAACCCCCCATGGTGGAATCTTTACTGTTTTCAATTTTTTAAAGCCCAATTTTATAGAATTTAGTGTACTGAAGTCATTTTATCCATGGTAGCTGTATTCCAATAAACTAATATACTAACCTGCCTGTTTTTGCAGAATTTGAACAAATGATTATATATATATATATATATATATATATATATACATCTGTTGTCACACTCTGGTTTTATGTTTAAGTATTTCTAAAGATTCGTAAAGGGCAATGTGGTTTTTTATCATCCTTTATGCTCTTATATACTTGTTTGCCTCGACGGTTAGTTTTTGACCATTTTGTTCTGAGCTTTACCAATATTTTTCGATATATATAACGTCATTTCTATGCCGAAGAAGGACCGAGAAGGCCAAGAATACTGCTGAACATATTCATATGATGAATTGCAGATGTTGTGTGGACAAATAATCACGGGAACCAAGGTTATAGAGGTAATCAAAAAAAATGTAATCCAGGGACAAAGATCAGACATGGAAAACAAACTTACACAACAAATATAATGAAGGAGCTTAAATCATAAATACAAAGTAACAAAAGCAAATGAGCAACTCGGACTCCACTAAAAACTCGGTGCATGAACCAGGTGCACCGGTAGGGTGAGCGTCCTCTACTTTTCTAGAAACCCTCGTCGAGTTGCTCATAGAAAGTCAAGTCCTAGGTAGACAAACGAGGGAAGGAAAACTATCACACGTTGAATAAATCAGTTGTCATAACGCAGATGGATACACGATCACGATCCACGAGTTCATGATGACTTCCATAAAACTTCTGTTGCGATGACTTCAATCATGTAGCAACATATTTCTGTTCCAGGAGCCTATTTGTTATAATTTTAGCGCGATAGAAAAAAGTCTGCGTAGTTTCGGCAAGCTCTGGCATAGCGTATGAGTTTTGATATGAACTCTCCATATGTAGGTGGGGAAGGGATGTTGCCACAGATGTAAGGAAAATTCTGAATGAAAAGTCATCACGTTTATCGTAACGTTCGGTCAATAGTTTTCCTTTACCATCGAATTCTAAGGGATATGAGGCTGACTTCACAGTGTATCCATTATTTCAAGTTCTTTGGGGTAGATGCAATGTATTAAATCCTCGAAATTAGGATTGCTTAAAGACAATACGTCATCTATAGAGCGGAAACTGAGATTAAGGATCTAGCCAAACAATATTCGTTCTTTCTTTTGACCTCTTGTGATTTTGTGTAATATTTGTATGGTTAGTTAACCTTCGGTAGGTTTTCTAACACTTTTCCCTTAATATATGCATTACTATGTTTAATTTGATAGTCTGCGTGTTTATAACTTAAAACACTGCCTGATTATCTATGTGAAATAAAAGCTTTTTTACGGAAATCCCCAGTCGTCAAGGTCACTGGGAACAGCTCCAGAAATGTCACGTCCCTTACAACTCCCATTTGTTTCAAGACAAAGGGCAAATAATTTGGGCCTATTGGCCTTGAAAGGAAATTCCAGAACTACCTTCTGTATCTACCGAACTGTCGAAAAATAAATCGATCTTATAGTTGTTACCCAAATCGTCGCTGCCTGTAACACTATTATAAGATTGCACACATTCCAGCAATATTTTTGTTAATACGAATTTTTTGATTTTTGACACCTATTGTGGAGATAATTAACCTTCGATATAATGTTTTACCAGGGAAATGACCCTACAAGCAAATTCGTGTGGTCGAATATGCTCTGAACAGAAACCAAGCTCACCCTTTCAAGTCGATCATTTTTCTGGCATCTAGTAGTCTCATTATCATTTTTATATCGAATTCCACGCCTAGATAATTCAGTATGTTGGCTGAACAGTTTTTTTCCTCTCATAATGAAAAGCCCATATCTGAATATATTGTTCGATATATTTTTAATGCATAACCGGGATTTATGTGATCTCCAGGTTCAATAATAACATAGTGTAAAGCACAATTAATTCCGCTTTCCCTTGGACAACCCATTGAAAAACAAACTTTAAGAATTTCTATAAAAAAAGGGCAATCGAATGGAAGCATTTTATAAAAAATAGTACTTACAATTCATACATATGCTTAATGGGTAAAATTCACAATGGTGATATAGGTAGAAGTCCAGATCTTTATTTGTCATATTTCCGACTAGGAACGGCATACAAAAATTCCTGGTGTCCATGATGATTGTGTATCCCGTTCGTTTTGTAATCTTTAATTTTCATCAGAAGTGCCCTTTCCTATGCGGTTTGACTTTTGGAAGCGATTGTGATGACCCTCCTGAACTTTAGTAGATTATCAGTTCTTGTTCAAAATTGTTTCTTAAGTTCTGCATTTTTTCGAAAATTAATATTTTGAATGACGATATAAAAAAAAATAAACAAACTTGATAATTATTATTGAATCACTGGCATTTATGGATAGGAAAAAGGAAATTGTACAAACTAGGCCGACTTTTTCTATTGCGCTAGAACTCTAACAAATAGGCTTCTGGAATAGGGTTATGTTGCTAGTCATTGAAGATTGAAGTCATCACTAGAGAAGTTTTATTGGCGTCAGCATGAACTCGTGGATCGTTATGATGTATCCATCTGCACCATGAAAACTGATTAATTCAACGGGTCATGGTTTTCCTTTCTTCGTTTGTCTACCCGGGATTTGGCTTTTCATGAGCAACTCCGCTGGTGTTTCTATTGTATTTCTTATACTTAACTGCAATTTATTTATTTGTAACTCCAACTATGATGAACGAGAAGTTTTCAGAAAATTAAAATTACGAAAGAAAAATTGTCATATATTTTGATAAGTGGAATAACTCATTTTAATTTTAAACCACTTGGAATTTTGTATAGTAATTGTCAGTTAAAGAGGTCAATCGATCTTTGCAATTCACACACCATGATGTAATTTTTGTTTTGTTTTGTTTTGTTTTGTTTTTTTTTTTTTTTCATTTATTTTTTGATATTATCTTACCAGTAGCATCACAGCTGATATTTACAAATTCCTTTAATGAATTACGAAAATTTCATACACAAGTAATATATTGAATGCCAAATCCCATGTTTATCACATGTCGTGTATTTCTGTTTCAAACTGAAACCCTTATAGTAGCACAAAAGTCAACGGCTCGGTGTGTATCTTAAAGATAATTTCACATGTGATTCAAATTTTGACACGTCAGTCTCTTATTTCTTATATGGGTGTTCTTGGTAGGAGTGCGATATAAGGTATGAGCGTAGGCCGCCAACGGGTGCAATATGGGTAAACGACCTGGGTTTAACGATCCCTTATAATGAGTGAATAAACATATACATTTTCAACAAAATATATGGCATATAGAAATAAATACATATTTTGTAGATATTTGCCTGAAAACAACTTATAAACATCTTTTAATTAAAATGAAGATGCATTGATTTTATTTATGGTGTGGTCAATATATACTCTACTTTAAACATAAGTTGTTAGTATCCGGTTTGCATCATTTTTTTTTTTGTTAGTACATGTATTATGTTGACAAAAAACTTTACATTTCCATTGACGATCTTTAACTAGCTGCACATTAATAAAAAAAATGTCTTATCAGAAGGGGGGGGGGTCTTTTGTCTGGGGCTGTGTTTTTTTTTCCTGATCCGACCTACACATCATAAATCAATGAGGAAGTTTTATTATCAATGTCAGTTAGATTTTTAAGTCATAAATCGGTTTACAAACGCGCAAATGCAACATGTTGGTACAGTTTAAAAACACCAATGCTTAATATCGTTGTTGATACATCAGCTTACTTACTTGGATTAATAGACACATGTAACATTGAAAGATTTCGGGTTACTGCTAGTCTACTTCTAAACATAATTTATATTTAACAAACTTATAAGACAGTTTGTTGCAGATTACATCTATTTCAAAATGTGTATGTAAAAGGACGTTTACATGAAATCAAATGAACAACGCATGTATTATTTTTTTTCGATATGGTAAGCTTAAAAGTTATCAAAAAAGTCCTACAGAAAATATCTGGCAAGAAAGGAACGGGTATGATAAATTTTTGTTACCAGTAATTAAGTAGCACTCCAGCCAAGAATCATGCAAAATGTGATTCATGGTTTGAAACCCTACATATTTTTTTTTTGATATTTTGTTTAAAATGTCATAGTGAACAGCAAGTAGAAAGTGGCTTTTCATATAACCCTTGTTCATAGGAGATAGAAATTATATAGAATTATACTGTAGAATTCAAAATTAAGGGAGATAACTCTGTAAATGACACTAAAATACAATAAAAACAATTGCTCTTTCTCCTTTGTTGTTTGATTCTCCTTTATTCGTGAATTTTGCATTAAGTAAACTCCTCTATCAACTATACAAACAACCAAACTGTCAAACATATTGCTGATTAGTTATTGGTTTAATATTTCAACATATTTAATCGACGTGCAAATTATCTGATCAAAATTGTTAAGTACATTTACAGTTCTCTTTGATGACTAAGATATCAAAATTTCTGTAATTCTTCCATTAAACTCTTTAAAGTCGTTGTTCTGTCCAGCTGCTCTCATGACATTCCTTGTGGGATGTGACCTTGAACAAAAGCTATATTATACTTCATACAAAAATCTTAAATTCTGATTTGGTAATGGGTGATGTGATATTTTAGTCTAATCCCTGCACATCCGTACTTGCCCCGCCCCCACTGATTAGTGATTGGCTGATTGATATATCAACCTGACGTCAACGATATATCTTCCTCCTCTCGGATATATCACGCTTTCTCCTCTCGATAAATTACCCTTTTTTCGGATATATCACCCTCTCCCCTCTCAATATATCATCCTCTCCACCGAACCCGAAAGGGTTCAAGATTTTAAAATTATTATGCACTTCCGTAAACATCAGACGACAGTCAGTCCAATTCAGACTGTCGTATTTTCTTAATTATGGTGACGTTCGCCGATGTTGATATGCAGCAACTTCTAGCTGGCAAAGATTACAAAAAATCATGGGTGATGTGATATTTTAGTCTAATCCCTGCACATCCGTACTTGCCCCGCCCCCACTGATTAGTGATTGGCTGATTGATATATCACCCTGACGTCAACGATATATCTTCCTCCTCTCGGATATATCATGCTTTCTCCTCTCGATAAATTACCCTTTTTTCGGATATATCACCCTCTCCCCTCTCAATATATCATCCTCTCCACCGAACCCGAAAGGGTTCAAGATTTTAAAATTATTATGCACTTCCGTAAACACCAGACGACAGTCAGTCCAATTCAGACTGTCGTATTTTCTTAATTATGGTGACGTTCGCCGATGTTGATATGCAGCAACTTCTAGCTGGCAAAGATTACAAAAAATCTAAAAGAGCAGTTGAACCCTCTGTGAAAAGTTTTCGACAATATTAGGAACAGAAGGGTGTCGATTCCCCTTTTGAAACTTTCATCAAGCCAGACCTAAATGAGCATTTGAGAACCTTTTACGCTTAAGCGGGAAAAAATGGATGGTAAATCAATGAAAAAGAGAATTCTTTGAAATATGGACTTTCTAAGTATCTGAAAGATGAACTTGAAATAAGCCTAAAAATGACACTAGATTCACGACATTCAACAATGTGTATTCAGCAGTGGTTGCTGAACTCAGTAATCAAGGTCTAGGATTCCTTGTACATAAACCATCAATATGTCCGGATGATTTCACAAAAAAATGATCCTGACTAACCCAGATACACAAGTCGGATTATCAAAGTCTGGTTTGATATAATGATGCATCTGTGTAGAAGGGGACGAGAAAACTTGAGAGAAATGTCAAGGGACACATTTGCAGTACAGACAGACGGAGTTGTACGGCGTTATATTTTGCAGGTTCTCATTATTTTCTATATTTATATTCTAGATTTCAATGGACAAAATGCACATTTATTCATTTATTTAATCAACACACGATACCGTACAAGTACAAATTAAGAATCTTACATACATATTATAATTATTCCTGTGTTTGTCTTTCTATGCATTTGAGTAGCAAAAATGAATATGACAATGACTCCACAAACTGAATTTCCATGGAATTGTGTGAATGCGCTTGTAGACCTATAAATATATTTCAAAAAAGCATATCGACCGTTAATTTATTATTTTTAAAAAATACTTACCTGACCAAAACTGAACACTCTACCTAAAAATCAACTGGTTGTTCCTAATAGAAAACAATTCAATTTTAAATGTATAATTTTGATTTCTTAAATTTTGTTTCAGGTCAAAGATGAGACGGAAAAGAACCATGGTGCCAATGCAAATCCAAACGACAACATAGGAGAAGGAAGAATGTACGAGAAGTGGGAAATCCAATGTGTCCAGTCGCCTCAATTACGAAATACATTTCAAAGCTGAACCCTGATCACAATGCGCTATGGCAACAACCAAAAGACATATTTACTTAAGATAACAATGTATGGTATACAAAAATCACCAGACGGACAAAAAAACACTTTCTCGTCCAAGATTTGCAAAGTATCAAAACTTTCAAAATCATTGCTTATCCACACAAAACCACTCTATCCGCGCTACAGCTATTACTGAGTTGGACGAAGCTGGAATTGACACTCGCCATATTATGCGTGTCTCAGGTCACAAGAGTGAAACCTCAATTAAACATTATACCTCATGGCTCTGCGAAAAGAAAAAAAGGAAATATCAGATTGTTGAAGTGAAATCTTAATAAACAAAGAATGTACCAGTTCAAAAGTCAGTACATCGTCAATTTCTACCCCAACATATGCAATCGTGCCTGTAGTCCAGCCCAATATTGAAAATGCTTTACCAATTGACTTATCAGAATTAGATTTCCTATATGCAAATGAAAATTTACAAAACAGTCTCTTTGACAATTCTATGGATCAGAGCATTCCAAACAAAGCACCAAATCAGATTATGGCGACACTTTCAAATCAAATGTCCGGCAAATTTCTTCCTAATCAATTCAACCCGATGCAGTTTAACAATCCTTTGAAACCCACTAACAGGAATATGATGCCATATATCTCGAACAATAATTGTAATGTGAATTTTCTCTTTCATTTGAGATAAGATATCTAATTTTCAATTTTTTAAACTTTTTTTGGTTGTTACTTCTCTCTCGATATATCACACTCTCGTATTCAGTATAATATAGCCCATACTGACTGTAATAGAGGGTGTTACGCTTCCTATCACACTCTGTAAATATATCACCCTCGACTTTGTCTCCGGTTATATATTTATCTCGTGATATACTATAGCGATGATTATGATCTACAGTCGATGTACTGGATTCCTAATTTCGATAGAACTCTAACAAATAAAAACTTCTGGAACAGGGTTATGTTGTTACAAGATTAAAGTCATCACTATAGAAGTTTTATGGTCGTCATGAACTCGTTGATCGTTATGGTGTATCCATCGCACATTGAAAACTGATTTATTTAACGTGTCATAGTTTTCTTTTCCTCTTTCGACTATTCCGGACATGACTTTTTTGAGCAACTCGGTGGGTGTTTCCATAAAAAAACAGAGGATGCTTACCCAGCCGGTGCACATGTTCCATGCTCCAATTTTTAATTGAGTCCAAGTTGCTCATTTGCTTTTGTTACTTTGTATGAGTGATTCTAATTACTTTATGTTCTTTGTTATGTATGTCTGTTTTCCATGTCTGGTCTTTGTCCATGGATTACATTCTTTTTTGCTTACTGCGATAACTTTGGTTCCCTTGATTACTCTTCCACAAAAGTCAATACAGACGGTGTTACAAAGCTTGATCTGGAAAATGTTTCACAAATTTTAACTTCTATATACACAGCTGTCAAAGAGAGTCGTCAGTCCTACCACGACAGTTGTTACTCGCATAGTATTAATTCGATGTGGATCCTGAAAATGTCGAAAGATCTTCTGGAAACCCTCAATAAAAGATTATTTTCAGAATACAATAGTATTATAACCTCTGATTTTTCAACTCTTTATACTTCTATTCCCAGTACTCAGTTAAAGTCCCGACTCAAAAACAGATTTCATCGTTGTTACAAGAAAAGACGGTACACCAAGATACAAACATATAGTTTTTGGTGGAGATTTCTCATACTTTGTAAAAAAGCGATTCAAAATCATCTCTTAAATATACCGAAGAAGATGTTTTCAAAATGTTAGAATTCTTATTGACAACATATGTTTGCTCCTCTATTTACTGACTATTTCTTTAATGAGAATGACTTTACTGCTGATCTGATATAAAGAAGAGATGTCGTTTAGCTAGACCCTAATATATACTTTCGCTATATAGATAACGTATTATCGTTAAACAATTTTAGTTTCGGGGATTTTATTCATTGCAACCGAAAGAACCGGAAGTGAAGGATATCACAGGCAATTCCGCCTCATATCTTGACCTACACTAAAATCGATGGTAAAGAAAAGCTATAGACCAAACTATATGTCAAACGCTGACTTTTTATTACGTATTATCAACTTTCCTTGTATCTGTGACAACATCCCTTCAGCATCTGCGTATGGAGTTTTCATATCACAACTGAAATGTTATACCACGGCCTGTCGGAACTCCGCAGGCTTTGTTTTAAACTGTGCTAGATATCTAACAATTAGGCATCTGGAACATAGTTATGTTGCAACAAGATTAAATTCATCACTTCGGAAGTTTTTTGAACCCGTGGATCGTTACGTTGTATCTATCTAAAAGAGTAATCAAGGGAACCAAGGTTATAGCGGTAATCAAATGAATGTAATCCAGGGACAAAGACCAGACATGGAAAACAGACATACACAACAAAAAACACAAGTCAACCAAATTCACACACATAAAACAACAAAAGTAAACGAGCAACTCGAACTCCACTAAAAACCGGGACATGGACCAGCTACACCGGTAGGGTAAGAGTCCCCTGCTTTTCTAGAAACACCCGCCGAGTTGTTCATAAAAAGGCAAGTCCGGGGTAGACAAACGACGAAAGAAAAACTTTGACCCGTTGAATAAATCAGTTTTCGTGGTGCAGATGGATACACCATAACGATCCACGAATTCATGATGAAGACCATAAAACTTCGGTAGTGATGACTTTAATCTTGTAGCGCAACATAACCCTGTTCCAGAAGCCTATTTGTTATAATTATAGCGCGATACAAAAAGTCTTCATAGTTTCGGCAAGCTATGGCATAACGTTTAAGTTGTATGATGTCACATTTTTTTCGAATTAACGGTAGAGTGTTCTGTTATTTTGTATTACATAGCGGAGCGGTCAATACACTTAGGTAATCTAGGAAATCTTACATTGTTGGTATCGGAAAAAACTACCACGTAAATTTCTTTGTGTTTTAAAAAATGTTATCATATTTGAAAAGTTATTCTTATGTTAAGGCTCTCTCTCTCTCTTCTCTCTTTCTCTCTCTCTCTCTCTCTCTCTCTCTCTCTCTCTCTCTTCAAGTATAACTAAATCAACTATTTAACGTATTTTTGACAGAATCCATACAATTTGATATTTTATTTCGTTCCATTTTCCTAAATAGAAATAAATTATTGATAATAAATTGAGAAAATGTACATGTATTATTCATGCAACTGACGCGTATGCCTGTTTTTCCTTGAAATCATAAAACCAAGCTGTACTCTATGGCCCAAAATAAAATAAAATAACTTGTTCAATTGTGAATGGTATATAAATGCAAAGATCAATCACATTGTACCCACATCCGAAAAGGTAAAACATGGGATCTGGTGAAGCTTAAATCATCTAAATAATTATGAAATTCAACATGATTTTCCTTTAAACGTTAGTAACTGGAAGAAACAACATATTTTGCAGTCATTTCAGCGAATTCGACCGCGATAGTATTGCCTTTATTTTTTTTTCTCAACCGACAGACGCCTGCTTTAATTATCTTTACGAAGGCCTTTATCACTCCTGAGTGATTATTTTGATTTAAATCGCATTTCTGTTCGATCTGGCGTTTTTGAAATGTTGTCCTTGTTCGCAATGTCAAGATTTGACTGTATTGGTCCGCCAAAAGAATTTATATTCTCATTAAATTTCGGTACATTGTAAACTATATCATGGAATTTAATACTCGATGAGTAGTAAGCAGCGACATATTCATCTTTTGGTTTAGGTTTGAAAGGTGATCTTAGAAAATTGATCGATTTCCTCATTGTGTTTGACTTCTTTTGAACATTATTAGCTACATTTACTGGTGTACCAATCGTGTATATGCTGTCGCGCAAAGTAAAATTCAAAGTATCATACTGGCCATCCAATTCGTTTTGTGTTTTGGTTGGATCGGAAGAATGATCACGTGAAAAGTCATATTCGAAATCGATTACAGGAGAGGCGTAGCAGTACATCGATTTAATATCTTATTTCCGTTGCTCTAT
This sequence comes from Perna viridis, assembly GCA_037379345.1. Taxonomy (NCBI): domain Eukaryota; kingdom Metazoa; phylum Mollusca; class Bivalvia; order Mytilida; family Mytilidae; genus Perna; species Perna viridis. The sequence goes on along the minus strand of CM074514.1, from coordinate 34,781,493 downwards.
TTCTGTTTCGTCTTCACTTATATCATTGGGCTTAAAATAACCAAGTCCACCAAAGGGGTTCAGGGGTTTCTTGTACTTTGTCTTACTAAAATTTAAGCGTTATTTTTATTCACAGAAAATGTTCTAAAAATTATGTTATTTTCTATAACTGAAATTTCTAATTTTACTTTGCTTTAATCGTTAAGAAAACAAGCTGAAAAAATATAAATAGATAAAAAGACATTTAGAATGTTTTTGTAGATCAGTTTGAATGGGTACAGAGGTAAAAATCTTTATTTTGTTTTATTTGTTTTAAACCTCTTTTCTTTCACAGAACCTTTTCAAATTACTACACAAACCCATGCAACACAGAATTGAGGACGGTTTAATCAATACAATTCATTCTCTACCAAATAACTCTTTGGGAATTAGTATGACACACTACTAAAATGGAGACAGTTGAATGAATAAAATATATTCTTACCGTCTTTTGTACCAAATAACTAGTGCAATGACAGCTAAAAGTAGTACTGCAGATACGAGTAAGGCTAAAATTGTGTATTCAGTATATAGACTGTCGTTATAATAAATGTTGGTTGAATTTGTTGTTCCATATCTCGTAGTCACGGTATTTGTGTTTGCGGAACTCAAATTTATATAGCCACGTTCAGTTGACACATTATATTTCCAGGGTTCTGTTGTTGAAGGTTTCCCTGTTCTCTTTGTTCCCGTGTAAATTCTTATCTGCCAGTTTACCTTGTACAGAAGTTGAACCATTTACAATGGTTTTGATGATTGCTACACTTACATGTTTTCAGTAGTATTTTTGCTGGTCGGTTGTTGAAAACTTTTTGTCTGTGTAAGTTAATGGAATTATTTTCGTTCTTGATTGTAGCCCAAGAGTGTGTTCGATTGTCAAAGTATCAGCTTTAGCTTCTGATATGTACGACATGTACATTTACAATTTGAACTCAACTACACCAACAATTGCAATTTTTAACAAATTTGCATAATTTGTTTGATATCAAATAATAAAACCTACAAATATGTGCGTTTACCATTAAGACTATGGATACTCAAAATTCGTGCCACCTCATTTTTTAGGTGTTTACTGGAAGAGAATAGTAAAACAATAGCACGTCAGAGAATGGAACATTCGCAAGGTGAACTATAGTTTACCTGTTCCAGGTTATTGTTATGATGTTGATATCTTACTTTACTGTAATAAACATTTAAATACTAAGTAGGTTCAGAATACTAATCAAACATTTATACTTTTTAAATAAAATGAGGATAATATATGTGATATGAACTTCAATGTCAATGAGAAACGATGGCATTTGAAGAAAGGAGATGATAAACTACATCCAGTTGTTATCTTTTAGAACTGAATATATAACCTAAATTTCAAGATAGTTTTATGTATTCCTTCAACTGAGTTCGGAACTTCCGTCTAGCGTGTACAATGTCAATTCCGTGCATTGTTTGTATTCTGTGGTACTGTGAGACTTATTCAACTCGTTTTGCTCATATAGAAAATCGTGTTTTTTTAACAAATATTCCTTATTCTGGATTTTGACTTTTTCAACTGTTAGGTAATTTATCTGATTCATATTTATTTCACAAAAACATTAAACGTCGGAATATGAATATTTGGCAACCTGCTGTTATGATTTTCGATCTATTGTTGTGTATAAGAAGTATTTCTGCTCCGTTTAACGATAACAATTTTGACCCATCGTTGTAAAGCTTCCTGTACAGTTATGCAAATTATCCGATTCAGTGTTTATTTACTTCACAAAGAATATCATAAATTTCTTACGTTCATTCGAAACATCTTCACATGTTGCATTATGACGACCACTGCATTTTGCTCCAGTTTTTTTTAGTCTACCATGATTTGCTTTCATCAGTAGGCACAGTATATTTTCCTTATCACAAGAGGCATCTATAATCGGAATTGTAAAAGTCTTTTAAAGTTGTACTATGTAAAATTATATAGTTAAGGGCTGTAGGAAAATATTTTGGATCTTCGTTTTTAAGTTGGAATTTCCATTGAGCAATAGGCAATGATCTATGGTTTAAAAGAAATAAACTACCCTCAGGGGCTTTAAACGGCCAAACACGTTATTTTAAGATCACCCAACATATAGCGAATGCAATCCGGTGTATGCGCAACAGATCCATACTCCTATGTTTAGTGCCTGGGTTCCTCGTTTACTTTTGTTTCTATTCACGTGTAATTTGGTTATTTCATTTGCTTTGTTGTGTGAGTAATGTTATGTTGTGTACTTAATTATTTTTGATCCATTACATGTTTCTACAGACAAGTATACTATAATGGACAGATTCAGAAACTGTATGACATTCTAGGATTGTTCACGCCTTATTGGTCAAGACGAGTATTAATGAGTGTCCTGAGACTGTGGTGTGATGTTGTTTTACATGGACGGAAGTTAAGTTTCTGAATTTGTTCATTATTTCAACATCTTCAGAAAAAAAAGAAATATTTGAATGGTACAAGTTACTCGGGAAATCAAATAATCTTATAGGTACAATATAATGATAGTAATAATAGTGTGCAAAAATACTTTTCAAAAGCCAAATTTCCGTCCTTTTAATCTAATACCTTTATTTACAGAGGAAAATGATAAAGTTACATGCATAATCTTAACAAAGAACTTTACAATACTATGGACCAATTTAGAACATGTGTGGCATTATGGGGTTGCTATTGTTCATGACTACATGACTTGGTCAAGATGAGTTTTATGAATGCGCTGTGATAATACGATGTTTTTAAAAGAAGTTTTATTTCTGAATCGGTTCAATAGTGAAACATCTACATAATAAGGTTTTCTTTTCATCAAATGGTGCAAGTAAGTATGAAAAGCAAATGACAATAATAGTCACGTATTAAAAATACTTTCAAATCTCTACTTCACCTTAAATTTAATTCTACAGATTTACATATTCGTTTAACAATATATATGTAAATAAAATAGTTAAAAAGTGTTGTTTACTTACAATTGTTGTTACGGCTATTGTAATTCACTGCCAGATAAGGCCGATGAGTACTAGTATTTGTGTGATTGTTTTGGCGAACGTCTATGATACACCTCAATCTTTGATTTTGAGACTGAGTTGGTTCTTCATTGTTTAATACATTTAGGTAGCACTCCAGCTAAGGATTATGTGATCCATGGGTACAAAGCCTACATATTTTTATTTTTGATATTTTGTTTGAAATGTCAGTTAGCAGAAATTAACATGTGGTTTTTCATATAACCCTTGTTCATAGGAGATAAAAAAACATATAGAATGCACTGTAGATTTAAGAATTCAGAATTCAGGGAGATAGGTCTGTAAATCACGCTGACAAACAATAGAATCAACTTGATTTTCAATGTTGATTATCTCCTAAGAGCAGGCAGATTTAAATGAATAATTACACATTTCATAAAATAGACCCATAAAACAACTTAATTACAAACATCACTATGTTTGTATTCAAAGTATAAATGTTTGATCTATGTTTCATATACAAAATTACTGCTGGTCATTTTTTTATAATTATTTTAAAAACTACTTAAGGGTAATAATAGTGTTCATGTCAAAAACCATTATAATTTTTTGTATCCATAATTCACATTTCAATAGTGCTTTCATCGGGATACGTATGAATTGTAATAATAAGATTTCGATCACAATGTTGCTATGCAGTATTAAAAAAAATATGTATTTTAAAAATCGTTCAGTCATGGAGCTTAAATCGATAATGATAAACAAAAATGATTTTGATTATGTTGGAAGGCCACTTGGACACGGATATGTTTCTGGGAACCACCTTTCATTCGGGTCCGTGTGGTTTCATTTCCGTTTTACGTTTCATTCCTTTGTTGTGCGTGCTTTGTTTAGACTATTTCGGTGCTCCTGATATTTCTATGTTGAAGTATTTGTTTTGATATATCTATGTCAATAATTTTGTTTTTTTACAAATGAGAAAATATTAAATATGTTTATGTATCTTGTAAATGTTTTTACAACTTATAAAAATGGATATGTTCTCCTTCGCCACAGATGTATTCAGCAGAACAGTTACCTAGAGGAGGTGTTACTGGTATATTAGTATAACATGCGCAGCTGTAACCATTAATACACAATAATATATGTAGAAAAAAAAGTAATCAAGGGAACCAAGGCTATAGCGGCAACCAAAAGAATGCAACCTAGGAACAAAGACCAGACACGGAAATAAGACATACACAACAAAGAAAAAGCAATTAAAATCATACATACAAAGTAACAAAAGCAAATGAGCAACTTGGACTTCACTAAATTATGGTAGCATGGACCAGGTGCACCGGTAGTATAAGCGTCCTCTGCTTCTCTAGAAACACACGCCGAGTTGCTCATAAAAAGGAAAGTCCGGGGTAGACTAACCAGGAAACGAAAACCATGACCCGTTGAGTAAATCAGTTTTCATGGTGCAGATGGATACACCATAACGATCCACGAGTTCATCATGACGACCATAAAACTTCGGTAGTGATGACTTCAATCTTGTAGCAACATAATTCTGTTCCAGAAGCCTATTTGTTAGAGTTCTGGCGAATTACAAAAAGTCTGCGTAGTTTCGGCATAAGCTCTGGCATAACGTATGAGTTGTGATATGAACACTCCAAACGCAGGTGCTGAAGGGATGTTGCCACAGATGAAAGGAAAGTTAACAATTCTGAATGAAAAGTCACCACGTTTGTCGTAAAGTTTGGTCAATAGTTTTCTTTACCATCGATTTCTAAAGGTAGGTCAAAATATGAGGCTGACCTCACAGTGTTTGTAGTACCCCATTTTCTTTTGGGTAGATGCGATGTATCAAATCCCCGAAATTAGGATTGTTTAAAGATAATACGTCATCAATATAGCGGAAACTGAGATTAAAGTGTATAGCCAAACGATATTTGTTCTTACGGATCAGATCAGTTATAAAGTCAGCCTCATAAGAGTGGAGGAATGGGTCAGCAAGTAAAGGAGCCCAATTTCATGCCACTGGAATGTCGACCGTTTGTTAAAAACCACATCCAACACACTGTATAAAAAATCTCTACCAAGAACTATATATTGTATCTAGGTGTAACATTTTTGGGACAATTAAACGATGTATAATGTTTGTAAGTCGGGATTTTAACTGAGTATGGGGAAAAGAAGTAAACAGTGCTGAAAAATCATAGGTTTGAATGCTATTATATTCAGATAATAGTCTTGAACTGATTGTCTCCAGAAGATCTTTCGATTTTTTTCAGGATCCAAATTGAATAAATACCACTACGGAAGTAATAAGTGTTGTGGTATGACTGCAGACTCTCTTTTATAGAAGTCAAAAGTTTTGGAAGAGGTTTGGTGGTACATTTGGCAGATCCAGCTATGAAACGTTGTTTGTATGCATTCTTGTGGAGTTTAGGAATCCAGCTCATAGACGGTAAATCACAATCATCGACCTCGGTAGAGAGACCAAAAGAGAATAGCGCAGATTTATGGTTTTCCACAATGTCTTCTTTCGAGAGTGTGGTAGAAGTATAGGTTTTATCATTGCTATCATTCTCTACGTCTACTGATATTAAACGTTTTATGTAAAACGTTTTGCAGACAAAAACAATGTTGTTTTGGGGTTTGTCTGCTGGTACGACAACATATTTTTCATGTATGATAAACAATGTTTTTGCTACATCGATGTCTTTGAAAACTAATGGAGCCTTGGCACTCATTGACCTACTGAAAACTTTCATTCGTTTCAAAATTAAAGACCTAACGGCCTTTAACCATTCTGACAGAGAATCAATGCCTTCTTGTTCTCGTTTGATCCATTTTTCTTGCATAGTCCTACGCTATATGTTGAAATGATGTGAAGCTTCGCATGTAATTGTATATAAAATCGAATGAATTTGACAATTTGACACTGACCCTTAGACTTTCTGACTATATTTGTGTTTCTAATGCAATGTTAATTCTTGATAAATCGACGTTTTTATTATGGGCATGTTTTTTTTTTGTCTTTATGTAAAACTCTGCGTGGAATTATGTTTGTTGTCGTTTGAGATTCAAAATCATATTACATATTTATTTCATCAATTTTCTCTATGGATACACTGAACATCTATGAATATCTCGATTTAAAGGCACACAAAAGCCCACTGTTTAGTTTTTTTTTAAACTTGAAGTATCTTTATTTAGCAATTTTGTAATGTAACTTTTTTTGTAAAATACATTACCACATAGTACTTTTAATAAACATATATTGTAGTGAAATTGTTATTTCTTACTTTGTACGCAAAATATGTAAAGTCCTTACAAAAGATTGAACATTTAATTTGGGTTTTCCTTTTATTCACTTAATGGCTTTTCAAAATCTTTGAGGCATTCTAAATCTAAAAAAACAATAATAAGTTGAGGAAATACACTGCAATTTTATTAATTGGTTCTAACACATTCCCATGTTCTTAATCTTTAGAAACTTTCTTCTCCTGTTCAGTCCTTAGAAAGTAACATTTCCCTGTTTTCGATATTGAGCTTAAAATGTATTTACTTAAAATATTTTTTCTTTGACATTCATACTCTAGAAAAAGTAGTATGTTGACATGAAACTTCAATCAAAGCTGGATCAGGTCGGAGTTTTGATAGATCATATTACAAATGAGCATCCCATAAAATACCAGTATCGTTTAAATGTTAATTTAAATATGCTGTTCGATTGTACAACAACAGTTTTATAACACAATAGATGGGAAGATCTTTATTTCGAATATGCAATTAATTTTGACAGAAAACAAATAAAATAACAATGTGCAAGTAAACCATGTCTGAAGATAAGCATGTTGTAGTATATAAGGTTGAAACGGACAAAAAGCTCATTGTTTAGTCAAAACGATTAAATTTCACTAGGTGATTCAATAGACAATAGTTGACAAGGGCTTATACATATTGTGAATAAGCTGATGAGTGATCTTAAACCGATAGAAAACTAACTTTTGCACGCAACAAATAGTCGCAGGGTTCGGTTCAGGTAATATTTACCGTAATGACTCATCCACTCAGTATTCATGTAAATTGATCCAGCCCAGCCTATTAACCTGTTATTTTGCAATTAATTTTGTCCAGCACTTCACAAAAAACTGTTAAACCAAAACATTTGTGTACCTGATAGCCACAATTCCTTTTCTGAAACCTAAAAATTAACTGATTTTGATTGCCTATTTATTAATGTAGTCTAAACGTTATGGTTATTTTCGTATTTACAACCACTCACTTTTACTAATCCTGTATTCATTTTTCTTTCGTCCATGACAAGCTACATGTTTTAACCATAGTCAATGTTCATCGATTATATGTGTTAAAATACATAAGGGTTACTAACAGTATATATCTACAAATACCTTTTTTTTCTAATTGATATTTTCTGCAATCTATAGTACTGATTGTATCGAAAAATATATAAAAAAAATTAACGTAAGAACACAAAAAACTACTGATTGGTTTGTTCAATAAAATAAGGGTGTACTTCGAGACTTGGTTAATTTGCCGAATTACAATGATGTCTGCAACTAGCAAAAGCAAAAAGAATATCATTTATAGTTACATTATTTAAGAATATTAAAAAGAAAATATTTATTTTAAAGCATGTCAAAACGAAATTGAAAAAAAAATGAATAAATCTGGGAAATTAAATGACATCCAATTAATCAGTGATTTGAAGACTTTGCACTACCATCCACTTTCAATATTCTATGGGGAATTACACAACACGGCACTAAACCATATTACAAATGACTTTCTGATAACAAACAAAAAGTGCGTATTAAATTTCTGAAGAAATTAATTTTTCGTCAAAATATGAACTTCTGATCAGAAGAATTTTTCGTTTTGGAACTCAGGCTCGTCAAGGATAATAACATTATATAGTCAGTACCCAAGTTGAAAGTAAATATTATTCATACATATATATCGTATAATAATTGTTTTCCAAAGACGAAAATAGTTTCCCTTAACATTTTGACCATGCTTATTGCGTAAGACTGGAATATAAGTCATATTGCTTACCTATTGGCTGTTCATTTGCACCAAAACGATAAGGGTAACTAAATCCATCATTTGTGTATTCGTAAAAAGTAACAAAAACATTTTCGATATAGAAAAAAAATATAAGTCTTCTGGAACACCAAGCTGTCAACCATAGGGAACGGAAAAGGCAAATAGAAATGAATTCATATTCTTGTAAAATGCGGAAAAAATCAAAATGAATTATTGATTATGCCTACTATAAGTTGAATGTTTGTTTACAAATATGATATAACAATAGAATAAAATTTCAGAATACGGATTATTCTCAAGCATTGGTTGACATAACGTTTTTAAAACAACTATGTTTTACAGCTGGTTTTCCTTACAGACCGATTGGCATGGAATTTGGCAGCAAAGGAATGTTAGTGAGCCATTCGATATTGTAGGTTCCTTAATCTGACACTGACACTAAAACTGACACTCGATGATTCTTCTGCCACCACAATTTACACCACTGCTAGATTTTGTGGATGAAAATTGTCTCCACTGTCTCTACCACCTCTTAGGATGTTCAAAATACTTTATTACCTAGTTTTTACAAATGGGCATTGTCTGTTCAATAAAGTTTGATGTCATGGGCGCTTATGCCACTGTATTTCCTTCATTTAAAATTAGTTTTCTAATAGTTCTATTTAATAGCCTTCGCCAAGTGGTGTATAATGTCATTATCGTCTTTGAAGCATATCTGACCAACAATTACAGTAGGTTTAAATAATGCATTGTATCGTAACAATAAACATTTCATGTTTTCAACCATCTGAATGCTAGTTGTTGAGTCAGTTAGGTCGTTGTCCTAATGGATTACTATAAAATCTGGTATGGGATTTTTTTCTTTGGAATTTCATGAAAGTATTCTAAAAAAGTTCCTTAAAAGTTAACCCCTTTTACCCATCCAACGAATGCTTATCCCTTCTGTTTGTCCCGATGAAGTTCCGCCCTGTTGATTTAAGCATCTATTTCTGCCCAATGTACTACTGATGGCGCGATGATCCAAACATTTCTTTGACCTGAAAATACTTATATTGTAGTGTTGGTATACTTTACTTGCATTTATAACATAAATAACTGCTTGATTATCTATGTGAAACAAAGGCTCTATATTACGGAATCGTGATTCCCAGGTCGCCAAGGCCGCGACCATTGGACACATCTCTAGCAATGTCATGTCCATAACAACTCCAACTTTTTTATGACAACTGTCCTGTACTTTTTCATCCGGCCATTAATAGTCTCATTATCATTTTCTTATATCGAATCCAACACCTTGATAGATCAGAGTGTCTGTTGAATGAACATTATTTTTTTCTAGTTGTGGGACGCCAATGTCTGAATATATTGTTCGAAAGATTTTTAATGCGTTTCCGGGATTTGTGAGATCATTGGGTTTAATAAAAAGGTAGAATACAATTATTTCCGCTATCCTGTTGGATAACCCATCGTAAAAAGTCAAAAATTTCTTGAAAAGATGCACCGAATGGACACATTTTATCAAAATGATTGCAATTAACAAACGTGCCTAATAGAGATAATCGGATAGCTAACGTAACGTACTGATGTAATGTGAAAAGCAATAAAAATACATTCCAGTTATTTTTCTTTTCACAGAAATGTCCTGAAATAAGTTCTAGATCCGGATACGAGCCTTCTTGACGCAACAAGCTTCAAATTTACTTTCGATTTATTCCCCTTTGGTTAGTTTTTTTTCTTTCAAATAGTTTGTTTGGAGATGCGTAAATTCTTAGTACAATGCAAAACATACGAATGATATGAGATTTGCAAGCAATGGTAGGGTTTAAACTTTGGAGATGGATTAAAAAGGATGCAATCTTGAATGGGTTTGATTTTTTCTAAGAAATCAGTTTACTAGGAACAGCTTTTACAGAAAGGGGAGTGGTAATTAAAAAGAAACGCCAACTATTAAGGCTTGGATTAATTACTGCCTCCATTTTTAATTACTGTCATACAAACCCTACGAATGATTTGCAGTGGTAAGGGTTGGACTATATTTTAAAAAAATATTGGTAAATGTATCTTAATTGGGGAAGGGTGGGAAGGGGAGGTTAGTTAAAACAAAAACAAAAACAAAACAAAAACAAAACAAACCAAAAAAAAAAACGAGTTAGGCTTGTCACCTGGTTGGTGCCTTAATTGATTCCATTCAAATCATGTTGAATATGTAATAGTAATAAAAAATTGTATTTATTCATAATGTTAATAACAAAGTTACAGCATACATTTGGTTTGAGGTTTGGCATTTTGTATCTGGTAGTTAATACTGAAGCGTTAAAGGGACTTGAGCTACAAATATACCAAAAGTAAAACAATATATATAATTATGTAAAACAAATTAAAACTAACAAAATTAATTTTATTGGTGCACTGAGCCATTCTCTACCTGGTAAAAAGCAGTTGCATTGACACTGCAATTAAGCTTAATTCCGATGACAAAACAAAACAAATTATAATAAAAAAAACGTTTAAAACCAATATAACTGTAAAAACTGGGGGTATATCCGTTACAGCATCATCCAGTCTAGAGATGTTGTTAGGTGGTAGACCTCCATCAACAATGTATCAAGTTAATTACGTAGATAATTTATATTGCTCAATCTTTTTTTCCCGTCATAATCGTTTCTTCCAAATTTGGATTAATTGAAGGTCAACATGAGAATTAAACAAAAAACAACCTCCGGTGCACTTCTAACAATGGCATCAAAATATACAAGTTGAAATGAAAAATGCATTTATTTAAGTTCATAGATGTCTGCAAATGATAACGTGACTGGTAAGGGGGTGCTTTTATTTCGGTAATTTTATTTTATTTTATTTTATTTTTTAAATTTGTGTATGTCGGTTCGTGTTTAACTAGTTCGCGAGGTATTCTTTCAAAAATATTAGCATTTTAAATTTTAAAGGTATAACCCCAATTTTAAAATATTTCAAAAAGCACACGTAAGTTATGATATAATAACATTTTTGGAAATTATAAACCAATTCATCATCATCGCTAGACAAATGCTTTATTTCAAATCTGTGATATATTCGAGTTGAGTTGAAGTGAGACGCCCAATATCTGGGATCCCTCTTGTATAGGTTATATACTAGTGTGGCTGCCTATTTTATAGTAGGAGCAAGCCACTTTGCTTCAACCATAAGAATTATGCACGTAAATATAGCGTTGAAGAAAACTATTCGTATTGCTAATTATACTATGTAGATCCAGACCGACATTCGTATTCAGCATATTGACCAGAGAGGCAAAACAGTCAAATACTACCAAGAACATAAAGTCACTAAAATAATACATACAAAATAACAAAAGTAAATGAGCAACTCGGAATCCACTAAAAAATTGGAGCATGGACCAGATGCACCGGTAGGGTAAGCGTCCTTTGCCTTTCTAGAAACACCCACCGACTTGGTTATAAAAAGACAAGTCCGGATTAGACAAAACAGGGGAGTAAAACTATGACACGTTGAAGAAATCAGTTTTCATGATGCAGATGGATACACTGTAACCATCCACACGTTCATGATGACGACCATGAAACTTAGTAGTGTTGGCTTCAATCTTGTACGTATGAGATAAAGATATTTACTACATGAAAGAGATGTATGTAGGATCTTTGAATTTACTTTTGTACGCCTGTCGGTCCCAGATCCCCTGTCGCAATGCCACCTCTCCGATGTGGGCGTGATCTAGTGATCATTGAAGCCTAGCTACGTCCCTGTGATACATTGTTGTCGTCTAACTTGTAACTAAATTTATTCAAATGTTTTTCAGCTGTTCATTTCGTCAAATAAGCTAAGATTTAAACATTTGCAAATAAACTGAAAATCTATTTTAAACTATAAATCCACTATTTTCTTGGCCAACAGAAGATAATGTTTATAATAAAGAATTAGCAAAACAAGTGGCGGATCCAGAGGTTTACACAAAAGAAGATATTTTCCCTTGGCTGAAAATACGCAAAGAATTCACGTTTGCTATACAATACTAAACAATAAATTGTTAAATTTCATTTTCGGAACTTTAAGTATTCCTTATTTGAATCTTAACTGTTACAGTGTATCACGAAACTTGAGATTAAGGAGATAATCATTATTTAAAATACTGACTCTTTTGAGATTCTTTCGTTGAGTAAGAACGTTAGGTACTTATGTTAATTATCCGATTATTAATTCACAAGGTAAAATAAGAAGAAGTCTGAATGCAGACTTCATATCACTGGAGCTGTTTGGCTGATGTCCCAAGTTTATAAATGAAAAAAGCCACATCGTCAATTTAACTATTTTGTACTGATCAAGACGTATAATCAGTAAAACAGTCTATAGTATGGTAGATGATGTATCGGTCTGTACTTGTTATTTTTCTTTGACAATAGCCTTGTTACTAGATATCTGTAATGTTGGTTATCGGGGATGTGTACGGCCCTGCAATACTACTTCCTTGTCGGTCGTTTCGGAGGATTATTCCGTCCGTGTGAAAATGAGGAAAAAACGTGGTTGTTGTCTAGGGCCAGTCTTCTCTAAGAATGAACCAAATTAAAAATCGTTTCTTTAACGGGGTAAAAGGATAGGAATTATGTCATAACCGAGACTTTCATTCGAGAATAACCTTAAGAATACCGGTGGCTATCAGACTTTATTTCTGCCTTGTACTTATTTGATGACTTACACTCTCGTACAATGTTTACCTCCACATGATTCACATTGGAGTAAGTACCTGCGACGAGGGTAAAGATTGGCAGTCAATACTCTTCAATACCTTGACTGTAAATCCTTCGATACATGCTTGAGGGTTTGTGTTTTGTGATTGTTTTGGGAAATGATGAATCATGTCTAGGGTTACTATGGTAATTTGAATTATATGCATATGGCTCGTTTAAGGTCGTGTTAAAGTTATATGAGAAAGTATGATTTCTTTGGAAAGGTGGTCAAGATCTGTAAGTTTTATATAGTTTTCTTGAAACGACATACACGAGTACATATTCGTGGCGTATAACTCCCCATAATGATTGTGGATCCCTGTCCTTTCTTAATCTCCTTACTAGTTCCTCAGCTCTTGTTCTAAATTTTTCAAACATTACACTCATGCATACCATAAAAACATATATCCATTGATCAATATCAAGAAAAACGTTTTTATATAATGCTAGCGTCCATGCCTAGTACATCGGCAGCCTCTTTCTCTCATTTCAAGAGTGTTTAAAGGTCAATGATATTTCCGGCCCATGTTTTCTCTTAAATTTAATGGAACGTTACCGCTCATGCTGTCGACAAAAAAAAGTAAACCATCACCAATCAAATCACTGATTCTTAAAATCTGCAGTTACCGAAATTTAATATTTCGAATGATATTTCAGATATCAAACTTGAACTGATAATTATAGCTGAATTACTAGGAATTCTGGATCGGAAAGAGGAAACTGAAAATGGTTAATACAATATTTGCCCTAAATATGTGTTTCAATTTTCAATATCCCATTTGATGGAAAGTTTTTTCAGTGCTTTCATATTTTTCCTTCATGTGGTCTATGGTCATCCTAGTTTTCTTTTCTTTCAGGTATCCAGAACTTGGATTTTTTAATCCAATTTTGAAAATACCCTATCTATTCCCATCCTTTATTGACCAGTAAGGTAACTATTGAAATCAATTTAAATGCTTTCTTTTTTATACTCAACTACACTTTGTTTATTTGTAACTTTTCATGAACGAGAAGTTTTCAGAAAATTAACATTACGGAAGAAATCATACATTTGAATAAATTTACCTACGAATTATAATTTTAGAATCGGAAAGATGAACTAATATCACGATAGTAAATTTCAGTAAATTCAGTTTTTGCAACGCCAACACACTATGCTTTATCTTTGCTTTTTATTGATTTGTTAATATTATCTTACTAGTAGCATCACAGCTGATATTTGTTAATGAATTACGAAACTGTTCATACACTTCAGTAATATACACTGAATATTGAATGCTAAATCTTTTTATTACAGCCGTACATCTCTGTTCTGTATTAAACTATAGTAGCACAAAAGTCAACGGATTCATGAGTAGTTTAGGGTTGATTTTACATGTGATTCAAATTTTGACACGTCAGATACATTATTTCTTATATGTGTGTTTTGGATAGGGGTGCCAAAATAAGGTATGAGCGATAGGCCTACGGATGCAATATAGGTAAATGACCTGGGTTTAAACGATCGCTTATAATGATTGAATTAAAATATATATATTTACATCAAAATGTATGACATATAGAAATAAATATATATTCTGTGAATATGCGGTTGAAAAAAAAACTAATAAACATCTTTTGATAAAAATGAAGGTACATTGATTTTATTTATAGTGTTGTTAATATATATTCTACTTTTAATATAACGTGTTCGTATCCGGTTTGCATCATCTAGTTTTGTTAGTATTAAGTTAAAAAAGGTTGGCATTTCCATTGACATATGTCGTTCTGATTTTTATATATCTGTACATTGATAAAATAATGTCTTAGGGGAGGGGGGTTTTTATTTGGGGGTGCTTTTCTCCTGATCCCACCTACACATCATAATACAATTACAAAACAATTAGGGTCAGATTGAGGAAGTTTTATTATCAAGGTTATTTAGATTTGAATGTCATCAATCAGGTCTAAAACGGGCAAATATAACATGTTGATAAAGAGTTTGAAAATATCATTGTTGATACTCCAGCTTAATTTGGATTATTAGACACATTTAACACTGAAACAACTCGGTCTACTTCTAAACATGATCTATAATAAATGAACTTATGAGACAGTTTGTTGCATATTACATATATTGTATGTACAGGGAAATGCCCATGAAATCTAATAAACAACGCATTTATTGTTTTTTTTTTTAAATGACAAGTTAAAAAGTTATCGAAATATACCCTAGGGGAAACATCTGGTAAGAAAGGAAAGGTTATGATGATTGTCTATTGTTCTTTGTCGTTTGTTCTTTGATTCCCCTTAATTCGTGAATGTTTCAAAAAAGGAAAATCCTCTATCAACTTACAAACAACCAACTGACAAACATATTAACTATTAGTTATTGTTTTATCATATCTAATCGACGCCCAAATTATCTGAACTAAGTTGATAAAGTCCTTTAAATATTATCTTTATTCTATATGAAATGAGTCACATTTATAAATATAAGCTCTTATGATATTTTAACTTGAAAATACTGCCTCCAATATTTCATAAGCACTCTTTTTTTATACTCTATACATGGTGTTTTAATTATGCTGTCCTTCAAGTCTTATTCGTACTGTTTTCTAAAATTTATATCCTAATTTGTCTTTGATGCATCATAACCAAAATCCATAACATACATACATACACTTGTTAAGTAGAATGGTTACTCTTTCTACTTCCGGTTACAATTTGAAAGGTGATACCAACTAAGTTCCTATACTTTTTTATAACTTCTTTCTTTAGGAATGAATTTAGCGGAAAGTCTGATTAGTGATGTTTTTTTCACGTAAACTTCAAAGTATCATACTGGTTATTACATGCGTCTTATAGTATGATGAATCGGTATAATGATCACCATGAATATTCGAATTGATAAGAAGCATGGCAGTTCATTGATTCAATATTTAATCTTCATTGATTTATTGTTGTTACATTTTTAAGAGGATTTAAATGTAGAAAGCCCAATGGGAGGCTTTAGTGGTAAGCTTTACTGAAAATGAAAGACGATGTTAACCGGAAAAAACGTTCAATAATAAAACTATGTAATCTTTTTTTTTATATATAAAATTGAATTCACTTCCAAATATCAAATTATTAAAAATGTTCAAAAATACATTTGACAATAGTAATGTCAAGATCACATTTCATTCAATAGTGCAAAGAAAAATAAATTATCTAACACCTTTTTTATAAGTGAATTTTTTTAAACTGAAATGATTCATGAAAATACTCGTTTTGTTTTATTCGAAAATTACACTGCCTGTTCGGAAAACCAGAACGACACAGACTTCTAAAATTGTGGACGGTTTAACCAATAAAATATATTCTTACCGTCTTTTGTACCAAATAACTGGTAAATTATTAGCTAAAAGTAGTACTGCAGATACGAGTAAGGCTAAAATTGCATATTCAGTATATGCACTGTCATTATAATTATAATGTAAGTTGTAGTTGTAACATATTACATGGTCTCGGTATTTGTGATTGCGTTTAGTCCAATGATAACAATAATAAAAAAAAAAAACTTTACTGGTACCACACACTCCAAAGAAGAGAAAATTGAAAACCACTATCCTCTTTTGGTCTCTCTGCCAAAGACAATGAAAGTGATCTATACCGTCTATGTACTGGATTCCTAAATTTCACTGGAATCCATATAAACAACGCCACATAAATGGATCTGCAACATGTACCACCAAACCTCTTTCAAAATAATAAATTTCTTTACTCACAGCCGTCAAATAGGGTATCCAGTCCTACAAAGACACTTGTTACACTTGCAATGCTATTAATTCAATGTTCAATCTGATCGACAGATCATCCGGAAACTCTCAATTAGATATGATTATCAGAATACAAGACCATCAAAACTTATAATTTTTTAAATCTTTATACTTCTATTCCACATACTAAGTAAAAATACCGATTCAAAAATATCAGACACCGTTGGTATTCTAAAAACAAAGACGGCATACCTAGATAAAAAAATATTGGTATAGATTCCTCATACTTTGTTAAACATGGTTTCAAATTATCTTCCAAATATACAGAACAAGATGTTTTATATATATGTAAATTAATATATTTACCATATATCAAACTCTTTGGAGTTGAAATTCTATTTATTTTATTCCAAAAATGTATTATACAAATACGCAAATATGAACACTTAAATAAATATGTGAAGCATGTCCACCCATTTTCGATTTTAAAATATGTTTAGTGAAGACAGATGTTCGCTCTTCTCTGGTAAAACACACACTAAAGTTGAATCAAGAGGTATTGGTTTAGACAGGTTTTCGGTTTTTGAATGTCTTGTTTACTACATGCATTAAATAATGAGTACTTAAGAAAAGGAAGATTCCAGAAGAAATTTTAAAGAATTTTAACCAGGTACAAAGACCAAATAAGGAAACTTTAAAAACACAAAAAAATAATAACATTCAAATGTAACTGAGGAAGAAGTCGAATCGAGCGGTCGACATTATGTCACCGCATAATAGTTTACTGTTGTTTCCTGAAAATTCGTGTTAACAGCGCACCCCCTTCTTTGACAGGAATGTTTTTCGAAAAAATGTCAGTAACCGCGTTATATGGCCATTGTTAAACGAGGAAATATCACAAGCAAAGGATCACATGCTGGATTCTGGTAAATGCCCTGAAAGACATATCCTTACATTAATATTCATTTCAAAAAAGTATTTTTTTTTTTATGTTTCCCTGTGTTTGCAGGCCATATATGAATTAAACTACTGAATTGGATCCATTCATCGATTCAGCTTTGTTCGTATGCAAATCGTGAGTTTCACAAAAACATTGATACAGAATGTGTATATGTGTATTCCATCATTTACAATTTTTAAATTTAATTACTACTTGTAGTAATAAAATTTATAATTTGTAAATGATGGAATACACATACTCACGAAATCATTATACTGCATGATTTTTTTTTTCATTTTAAACGTTAATCAAAACAGTTTTGCCTGATTGATACATTTAATTGTTTGAGCATGCAGACAGATGTTTAACAAGTTGCTTTGTCTATTTTCGTGTTTGAAAAAAGTTATTAAGAAACACGGCATAAATAAACACAATTAAAGCATATTCAAGCAAAATTATTGATCGAATTAATAAAATTTGATGTTTTCTCTCGTTCCATTTTCCATTAACAGAAATAAATTATTGATAATAAATTTAGTAAGTGTACACATATTATGTATGCATGCGACAGACGCAAACACATATCTTTTTCTTGAAATTATAAAACCAAGCGTGTACTATTTGGCCCTAAATTAATAAAAAAAAAGGTGTTGAATAGTCAATCGTATATAACTGCACATATTATTTACATTGTACCCACATCCGAAAAGGTAATCTGGTCAAAGCGAAAATCATCTAAATAATTTTGCAATTTCACCTGAATTCCATTTAAAGTTAGTAAGTGGAAGAAACTTCCAAATACCAGCATCGTTTGCTTTCATTTCAGCTACCTCGTGAAAGTCGCTTATTTGGTCGTCTGCTTTACAATTATATTTCATTGGATGCGACCACGATAGTAGTGCCTTTATTTTTCTTCTCAACCGACAGACGTTTGCTTCAATTATCTTCACTAAGGCCATTATCACTCCCAAGTAATTATTTTGGTTTAAATCGTTTTTCTGTTCGATCTGGCGCTTTTGAAATGTTGTCTTTGTTCAAACTGCCAAGATTTGCCCGTATTGGTCCGTCAAAGGAATGTATATCCTCATTAAATTTCGGTACATTGTAAATTATATCATGGAAATTAATACTTGATGAGTAGTAAGCGGCGACATCTCCATCTTTTGGTTTAGGTTTGAAAGGTGATCTTAGAAAATTGATCGATTTCCTCAATGTGTTTGACTTCTTTTGAACATTATTAGCTACATTTGCTGGTGTACCAATCGTGTATATGCTGTTGCGCAAAGTAAAATTTAGAGTATTATACTCGCCATCCAATGCGTTTGGTGTTTCGGTTGGATCGGAAGAATTAACACGTGAAAAGCCATATTCAAAATCGATTACAGGTGAGGTGTAGCAGTATATCGATTCAGTATTTGATTTTCGTTGCTCTATTTCTGTGTCAGCTTCACTAATATCATTGGATTTAAAATAACCAAGTCCACCAAAGGGGTTCAGGGATTTTTTGTACTGTGCCTTACTAAAATAAAAGCGTTGCATTTATTAACAGAAAATGTTTTTAGGACTATGCAATTTTCTAAACCTGAAATTTCTAACTTTAACTCTGATCTACTCATTAGAAAGACAAGCTGAAACAATATAAATAGCTAAAAAGATATTTAGAATTTTTTTTTTTTTTTTTTTTTTTTTTTTTTTCAGATCAGTTTGAATTAATTGATAAGAGGAAAATATTTTATTTATTTTGTTTTATTTTTTTAAACCTCTTTTTCTTCGGTTAATAAACACACAAACTTTTCAAATTACTACACAAACCCACACAACACAGACTGTTAAAATTGGGGACAGTTTTACCAATACAATACATTCTTACCGTCTTCTGCACGAAACAACTCTTTGGGAATACGTACGACACACTACTATCAAATGGAGACAGTTGAATACATAAAATATATTCTTACCGTCTTTTATACCATATACTTAGTACAATGACAGCTATAAGTAGTACTGCAGACACAATTAACGCTAAAATGGTATATTCAGTGTATGGACTGTCCTCATAATCAATGTTGCTTGTAGTTGTTCTTCCATTCTTCTTGGTCACGTTATTTGCGATTGCGGATTTCAAATTTGTATAACCATCTCCAGTAGAAGACATATATTTCCAGGGTTCTGTTGTTGAAGGTTTCCATGTTCCTTTTGATGTCTCGTGTAACGTTGCATGTTTATCTGGTATAATTGTTGAATCATATACTGTTGTTTTGATCATTACTTCATTTACGTCAGTAGTATTTTTCTGGTCCGTTGTTGCAAACATTGTATTGGTGTAAGTTAATGGAATTGGTTTCGTTCTTGATTGTACCCCAAGAGTTTGTTCTAATGTCAAAGTATCTGCTCTGTCTTCTGATATGTACGACTGACTTGTCATTCCCGGTAATGGTGTTTCTGAAGTAAACGTAATACATATATTATTTCAATTTACACTTAATAACACCAACGATGTTTCAATAACAAATTTACATGTTTAGGTTAAATATCGATCAATTAAATTTTCAAATGTTTGCGTTTACCATACAGACTATAAACGTTCAATATACGTACAACATCCTACCCTGTGGTGTTAACTGGAGAAGAATAGCAAAACGACAGAGAAAATAACTTTTAAAAAGTGAAATTTAGTTTAATTGTCTTTGTTTATTGTAATGACATTGGTATCTTACTATACAGATATTAAGTATGTTCAGAATATTGATCAATTCATACATTTCCAATTTAATGGAGATCCAGTATGTAATATGAACTTCAATGTCAATTAGAAACAATGGATGTTGGAGAAAGCAAATGCTAAACGACATCCAGTTGCTATCTTTTAGATCTGAATATATAACCTTAACTTCAGGATTGTATTTTGTTCCCGGACAGTAATGTAAATTACATGCAATGATCTAAGTTTTTAATTTGTTTCGTTAAAGTCTTTTTCATTGACATTTTTAATTCAGAAACTCTAAAGAAGATATCTACGAATGCATCAGCTAGTTAAACTCTTAGCAGGGAGATAAAAAAACAAGCTGTTTCTGCGTTCTCCCTTATTTCGAGCTCTGGTGAATATACGGACGTCAACCAAAAAGGGGTTGGTGATGGGCACTACATCATCAATATATCTGTATGTAAAGTTAAAGGTTTTGGCATCTTTTAAATTTATATTCTTTACGAGATTCTGCACAAATACAGTTTCGTATGAATATACAAAGAAATCGGTTTGGGAAGATCACAGTTAGTGCTCATTTGTTTTATATTACTTTTAAAAATCATTTTAATTACAAAAATACATGTATTGTACAGCAACAAAATAAATTTTGTATAACTCTACCACAATATTTAGTCGAGGTTGGTTTTTCATTATATATATCTAGAAATTGTTCTTACTACGTTCAACTAAACGTTACTATTTTTTATAAGCACGATACACAGATTGCGTCCGAAAAAAAGGTTTTTTATTTCGAAATAATTTTCTAGTATAGCATAGTTTGAATTCTTGAACGTATTTTGAATTGAAACAAGCTCTCTGCATCTTGCTTGTATACTTAATATATACTCTGTTATTATTGATAAGGTGCCCATGGTAGACATGGACAGTGGTAACACACACAAGGTTTCGTTAGTAAATGATGAGAATAAAAAGAGAGAGCACTTTGAACTATGAAAATATCTTTGATTTGTTTATTATTTAATTAGAAAACGTGAATCATCAATTTTCGGTGAAGGCAAATTCTAGAGTTTTTGTTTTTTCTCTTGAATCCAAATGATTTCAACATTTCATTGGGAAAAAAGATGGGGAAAGATTTGCTTTGTCCCACCCATTTAAAGAAATCTACTTGAAAAGTCTAGTAAATATACATAAACCTATAAATTACTCTGCGAAACCGAAACCATCGACCAATAAAAGATTTAGAGTTTTTCCCGCGTTATCAAAAGTTTCATATCAAATAATAAAAATGCTTTAGATTCAACTAAAATAGTAGTTGAATTAGGAATAAATCAGGGACACCCGATTTCATCACTTTTTTAACACGGACTGGCCATTTATGTCGCATTGTTTAACCCAGTTTAGTATACTGATATTATAAATGCAATATATTACGCATATTCAAATTAAGTACATGTAACACATGCCGTTTATGTGATTCTTAAAAAAGGTGAGTCTCGAGAGCTAGGTTGGACCGTGTGAAAATTTGTCATAAATTTGAAAAACATAGTATCAATATAATAGTTGGTAACTTTTAAAAAAAGCGTTTAAACTTGTCCCCTGGATATGAGTAACTGGGCAATCCTCCCAAATTACAATCGTACTTATGATTATAACTATCACTATATGCCGTTAAGAATCGTTAACAAGAGAACACGTACATTACATGTACTTATAGTTTTTGAAAATTAGAACATAAAAGACGTGGCAACATCACATATATTGATGCTGTGGACATCGCAAAATCTTTACATGATATCCACATCCATCTTAACCTGCATGCATTTACTTGAATGGGCACAAATGATTATACCAAACAAATTATTTAAATCAATGGTAATTTTATTTTGACAGCTTAACTTTAAACAATCGAATTCCACGTGTTTCAATAATAAGATAATTAATTGGAAAGACTGAATAACCAAAATATGATCACTGATGCCACGAACGCATTACGATTTAACTCGTGCGCGTTCACATTTTTTAAATCTTTGCGTTTTTCGGCACTCGTTATTATATAGATTTCATCCATTATTCATTGTTATTTACAACACAAATTTAAAATTTTGAGAACGGAGGATTGATATTCGTGTTGTGGCGTTTTGGCGGGAGAAAGCGCGAGAGTAAAATTATCGAACTTATTTCGGAAAAATATACACTGGGAACAATCCGTAAATCACTGCTATCTATATGATAAAAGTATATATTTCTTACGTTCATTCGTAACATTTTCACATATAGCGTGATGACGACGTCCGCATTTTTCCTCGGTTTTTCTGATTGTACCATTCTTTTCGTTCATGAGTAGACATAGTATATTTTCCCAATCCAAAGAGGCATCTATAATCGAAATCGTACGAGTCACTATTAAGTTATACATCAGTAAAAAAAAATGATCTAGGAATGTAGGAAATAATTTCGGATCTCCACCCTTAAGTTGGAATTTCCTTTGAGCAATAGGCAATTATATGTTGTTAAAATGAAATAATCTACTCTCGGGAACTGTATGAAATGCTTTAATTTATGTTATTCTAATAATATCCAACATAAAGCGAATGCATTCCGGTGTATGAATGAACACTATGTAGATCTTTACCTACCCTACCTGTGCGCATGGACCAAGCTCTCGTGTTTAGTCGTGCTCATTTACCTTTATTACTATGTACGTGTTATTTTGTTTATTGCATTTTCTTTCCTGCGTGATTAATGTTTTTTTTTTTTTTGTTTATAGATGTTTTTTACAGGATTTTGTCATTCTTTATTACAAATAGGTTCCTAGTTTAATTTGTTTCTGAATAATTGTTTATCATTAATTTTTGTTTCAAATATTTACTCATTTTTTTTTCATTTCTCACCGTGATATTTCTCATTATGGGACTCGTCGATCCATTTTATGTACTTCATTCTTATTAATTCAATACATGTATCTACAAACAAAAATATAATAATTCAATGTCACATAAGCTGGTTAAATAATGTAAAGAAAACAATGGACTGATTCAGAAAATATATGACATTCTAGGATTGTTCACTCATTATAGGTCAAGAAGAGTTTTAATGAGTGTGCTGAGACAGTGCTTCGATGTTAGTTTAAAGGTTTAAATTTATGAATTAATTCATTCTTTCACCATCCACAGATACAAATATTTAAAAGAGTAATCAAGGGAACGAAGGTTATAGCGGTAATCAAAAGAATGTAATCCAGGGACAAAGACCAGACATGGAAAACAGACATACACAACAAAGAACATAAAGTAACTAAAATCATATATACAAAGTAACAAAAGTAAATGAGCAACTCGGACTCCACTAAAAACTGGGAGCATGGACCAGGTGCACCGGTAGGGTAAGCGTCCTCTGCTTTTCTAGAAACACCCGCCGAGTTGCTCATAAAAAGTCAAGTGCGGGGTAGACAAACGAGGAGAGGAAAACTATGACCCGTTGAATAAATCAGTTTTCATGGTGCAGATGCATACACCATAACGATCCACGAGTTCATGATGACGACCATACAACTTCTGTAGTGATACTTCAATCTTGTAGCAACATAACCCTGTTCCAGAAACCTATTTGTTAGAGTTATAGCGCGATACAAGAAGTCTGCGTAGTTTCGGCAAGCTCTGGCATATGTTGTCGATTAAAAATTCCAGCATTTTGTAAACGTCTTCCTCTGTATATTTGGAAGATGATTTGGAATTATTCCTTACAAAGTATGAGGAATCTCTACCAAGAACTATATATTTATATCTAGGTGTACCATCTTTTTTTGGAAAAACAACGATGTATAATGTTTTTAAGTAGGGATTTTAACTGAGTATGGGGAATAGAAGTATACAGTGTTGAAATATCATAGGTTTTAATGTTATTATATTCAGATAGTAGTCTTGAACTGATTGTCTCCAAAAGATCTTTTGAATTTTTCAGGATCCACTTTGAATTAATACCACTACGGGAGTACCAAGTGTTGTGGTAGGACTGTAGACCCTCTTTGACAGTTGTGAGTATAGAAGTTAAAAGTTTTAAAAGAGGTTTGGTGGTACATTTTGCAGATCCAGCTATGAAACGTTGTTTGTATGGATTCTTGTGAAGTTTAGGAATCCAGTACATAGACGATAAATCACAATCATCGTCTTTGGTAGAAAGACCAAAAGAGGATAGCACAGATTTATGGTTTTCCACAATCTCTTCTTTGGAAAGAGTGGTAGCAGTGTAGGTCTTATCACTGCTATTATTTTCTACGTCTACCTCTGATAATAAACATTGGAAATAAAACGTTTTGCGGACAAAAACAATGTTGTTTTGGGCTTTGTCTGCTGGTACGACAATATATCTGTCATGTATAGTAGACAATGGTTTTGCTACATCGGGGTCTTTGAAAACTGATGTAGCCTTGGCACTCATTGACCTACTTAAAACTTTCATTCGTTTCAAAATTAAAGACCTTACGGCCTTCAACCACTCTGACAGAGAATCAATGTCTTCTTGTTTTCGTTTTATCCATTTTCTTGCATAGTCCTCGACGGCATCCATAAGAACTTTAAAATTATAATTCCAATTTATGAAGCGTGGTTCACGGTACTTGGGACCTTTAGAAAGGATATTACTCAGAGATTCGTTTTCGATAATGGTTAAATCTCCGGTAACGACGTGACCAGAAGGACCATATCTGAATGGAGAGGTTTTTCAAGAACAGTCAGGTGGTTTAGCCTTGAAGTCCTCAATCTCGAGATTCTGCAATAGTCTTTTATAATTGAAAATTTTTTATGCGATGGGTGAAGTACAGGAATATGAAACAATTGGTATGGATTTGTTATATTTGTTATATTGGTTTGAAAGGTTTCCTATACTTTTGATGTTGTCATTGCATCCGTAAGGTATTGCAGTACCTACTCTGCGTATCCAGTACTCCTCTCTTTCCCTACGATAGTTTTTACTTAGAACGGGACTGTTCGTAGGATGGTAAATGTTTTTCTAAAATACGAACCTTCATAGAGAGGATTGAATGATCTTGTTGATTAAAGTGTTTATAAATTGTTGGGAATTTGGTGGTGTTAATTCCCGAACGATGACCGCACATTCTTTTATTTAATCATTCTTGCGTTTCTCCGACATAGATTAAACTACATAAGTTGCATTCTAATCCATATATTAAGTTTGTTGATTTGCAACTTAAGTCATCGAGACTTCTTGTATGGAAGGTTTTGTTTGTAAGGGAACTGGAGAAGTGAGGGTCGGTTTTAAGAATGTTGCGTGTTTTGCAATTTTTTATACCACATTTTGATATGGTGCAATGTGGTTCGTCATCGTTGTAGTCAAATATATCGTTTAAAGTGATGGAACATGGTTTGATAATTTTAAAATAGCCAGAATTTTTGTACTGGAATAGATGGTCTGCAGACTGAACGTGTGATTGGATACTTTTAGTTGAATTGGTCGGGGCACTTTCTATACCAGATGTGAGTGTACTAAGATTCCCATCTGGGGACACCACATACTTACAAGACAACAGTGTCCGATCTGCTGTCAGGTTCGGACCTTTTCATACTGGGTGACGTTCGAACCAGTTTATCTTTCATTCCTCTTGTTAAAACCATTAATTTTAAAATTTGTACTACTGGGTTGATGATACCCTCGGGGACAAAATCCACCAGCAGGGATATCGACCCAGTGGTGTGAAAGAGTAATCAAGGGAACCAAGGTTATAGTGGTAATCAAAAGAATGTAATCCAGGGACAAAGACCGGACATGGAAGACAGACATACACAACAAAGAACATAAAGTAACTAAAATCATACATACAAAGTAACAAAAGTAAATGAGCAACTCAGACTCCACTAAAAACTGGGAGCATGGACCAGGTGCACCGGTAGGGTAAGCGTCCTCTGCTTTTCTAGAAACACCCGCCGAGTTGCTCATAAAAAGTCAAGTGCAGGGTAGACAAACGAGGAAAGGAAAACTATGACCCGTTGAATAAATCAGTTTTCATGGTGCAGATGGATACACCATAACGATCCACGAGTTCATGATGACGACCATAAAACTTCTGTAGTGATGACTTCAATCTTGTAGCAACATAACCCTGTGCCAGAAACCTATTTGTTACAGTTCTAGCGCGATACAAAAAGTAGTTTCGGCAAGCTCTGGCATAACGTATGAGTTGTGATATGAACACTCCATACGCAGGAGTCGAAGGGATGTTGCCACAGATGAAAGGAAAGTTGACAATTCTGAATGAAAAGTCATCATGTTTGTCGTAAAATTTGGTCAATAGTTTTCCTTTTCCATCGATTTCTAAGTGTAGGTCAAGATATTAGGCTGACTTCACATTGTCTGTAGTATCTTTTATCTCAAGTTCTTTTGGGTAGATGCGATGTATCCAATCCCCAAAATTAAGATTAATTAAAGATAATACGTCATCTATATAGCGGAAACTGAGATTGAAGGATCTAGCCAAACAATATTCTTTCTTTCTGATCAGGTCAGCCTCATAAGAGTGAAGGAATAGGTCAGCTAGTAAAGGAGCACAATTTGTTCCCATTGGAATGCCGACCGTTTGTTGAAAAACACGTCAACCACACTGGACAAATATGTTGTCGATTAAAAATTCCAGCATTTTGTAAACATCTTCCTCTGTATATTTGGAAGATTATTTGGAATTATTCCTTACAAAGTATGAGGAATCTCTACCAAGAACTATATATTTGTATCTAGGTGTACCATCTTTTTTTGGAAGAACAACGATGTATAATGTTTTCAAGTCGGGATTTTAACTGAGTATGGGGAATAGAAGTATACAGTGTTGAAAAATCATAGGTTTTAATGCTATTATATCCAGATAGTAGTCTTGAACTGATTGTCTCCAAAAGATCTTTTGAATTTTCCAAATGGTACAAGTAACTAAAATAAGGAAATCAAATAATCTTAAAATTGCAATATAACTATAATAATAATAGTGTGTAAAAACACCTTTCAAATACCAAAGAACTGGAAAAAAAAGTGGATTCAATTTATTCATATAAATCCATTGTATTTTTACAGAATACACCGAAAATCGATGTTTACTTACAATTGATTTTACAGTGATCGCAGTTAACTGCCATATAAGTCCCTTGAGTACTAGTGGTCGTGTGATTATTTTGGCGAACATCTATGGCACATCTTAATCTTTGATTATGAGACTTAGATGGATCTGCATTTTCAAAGAAATATACAAGCTGTCACTAAAGTGTTGGCTTTCATAATGTGTAGAATGATAAGTTCTTACATGAGTGGGTTATATATTGATCTTTTGCGAGTGTGAGAAATCCATTTTTTTTTCAGAAATGGAGCGTAGTGAAAAGATCATGAAATTCTCTAACGAGTTAAGAAAACCCAATCTTTGATCTGCAGCGGGCAGAAGTACATGTGTCATCCGTGAAAACATAAATATGTTTTTTGTAGTGACGTCTTATTTCCTCTAACCTTTGTTTTAAATATGTCTATGATGCTGCAAATTGTAAGGCGTTCCATCGGTTTAGAAAACGAGTTAAGATGAGTGCGTGTGAACTCGTCTAACATGCGTCGTCTCAACTCGCAAACGGCCAATGCCGGAATAAAATAGATGTTTGAAGTCTAGGTGTTCTTTTATTTGCAGTGTGTACATAGAATGTTTTAATTGTTATATTCACATGACAGTGTGGAAACGTATGTTCCATTATTTTGTCTGTTCCAATTACTTTTTACGTCATGTATGTTTGAGTAATTTCTATGAGCAGCTGATATGAATAAAGATAAAAATGCATGCGGTACCAATTAACGTTTCCAGACAAAACTAAAATAACAACCTATGTTTTGAAAGATGACTGCCACTCAATTTGTAACGTTATTGTTTTAAATTACGAATATAATCATAAAAAATAAATTGGAGACAAACTTTACCATGGATCCTGCATTAATTTCGATATCCGGAATCAAACAGGAATTTATCATTTTTTTTTAACAAATCGGGAAAAATTACAAAAGTTTATGTACCTGGAACATGTTTGTACGACATGTAAAATTTGTTTTCACCACAGTTACATTTCGCATCGCATCCATGTCGGGGAACTGTTGCTGGTTCATTCTGATAACATGCACATTCGCTACCCTTTCATGCACAATAATATATGAATAAAATAAAATGAATTTTCTATTCAGGTCTCGCCAATATCGTTTTTAAAATTTGATACATTTACAATTTGACAATGACCCTTACACTTGCTGACTGTTAATTTTTCTTGTTTATTTGTTTGTCTGTTTGTTGGTTTGTTTGTTGTTTTGTTTCTTTTGTTTGTTTGTTTGTTTGTTTGTTTTTTTTTTTTGTTCTTTGTTTTTTTTTGTTTTTGTTTTTGTTTTTCTCTTTTTTTTTGCCGCAAACTTGGTTCTAAACAATTCTACGTATTATAATATGACCATGTATACTAAAGCCAATCTTTTTGTAAAAATTTAGTATATCACTTTTATTTTCTCAGTTTTTTTTTTTTTTTTTTGTTTCAATTATAAAAGTTATAAAGTATTTTTCAATTGATTAAAAATGCTGTTGGTTGTTTATATCTTACTTTGTACGCAACATATGTATAGTTTCCACAAAAGATTGAGCATTTAATCCTTGGTGACTCAGTTATGTTCGTCTTTATTATGTCAGCTTTTTTTAAATCTTTGAGGCATCCTAAATGTAAATAAAGAAAAGGAACACATTTCAAGTGAATAACATATATTCCGCATTCCACATCTTCATTTTCTCATCTTGTAGGCACTCTTAAATTTCACAGCCTTTGGAAGGTACCCTATCCTAGTAATCAACGTTGATTTTTCAATGTAATATTGTAAATATGTTTATTAAAAATAGTGTTTGTAAATTCTTAAAAATTATAATCAGAAAAAAAATTATCTTTTGAAAAAAAATCAAAACCCTATTTCTCATATGCTTCCAACGACAAAATTTCATTTCCTGTTACAATAAAGCAATTAGTAAAAATCCAAAAAAATGAATGAAGTAAAACCGTTCATTAACGACGAAAACCGACATCATCCCTATCAAATTAAACAATTAGAACCAGAGACAACTAGTTATTTTCCAGTTTGATGGAGTGCTCGCTTTTTCTGTTGGTTTGATTTCACTATTTTTTTTTATATTTTTTTATATATAATAGATTGGAAATTGTTATTTGTATCCTGCTTTTTAATAAATTATGTGTGTTTTTGTTTATCAACATTTATATCTTTTTATTCTCTTTAGACAATATCGGAGATGTTTACAAAATGCTGGAATTTTTAATCGACAACATATTTGTCCAGTACGGTGGACGTGTTTTTCAACAAACGGTCGGCATTCCAATAGGAACAAATTGTGCTCCTTTACTAGCTGACCTATTCCTTCACTCTTATGAGGCTGACTTTATAGCTGATCTGATCAGAAAGAAAGAATATTGTTTGGCTAGATCCTTCAATCTCAGTTTCCGCTATACAGATGACGTATTTTCTTTAATTAATCCTAATTTCAGGGATTGGATACATCGCATCTACCCCAAAGAACTTAAGATAAAGGATACTACAGACAAGGTGAGGTCAGCCTCATATCTTGACGTACACTTAAAAAGCGGAAAGGAAAGCAAAACTATTGACCAAACTTTACGACAAACGTGATGATTTTTCATTCAGAATTGTCAACTTTCCTTTCATCTGTGGCAAAGCCCTTCAACACCTTCGTACGGATTGTTCATATCACAGCTCATACGTTATGCCAGAGCTTGCCGAAACTACGCAGACTTTTTGTATCGCGATAGAACTCTAACAAATAGGCTTTTGGAACAGGGTTATATTGCTACAAGATTGAAGTCATAACTACAGAAGTTTCATGGTCGTCATCATAAACTCGTGGGTATCCATCTGCACCATGAAAACTGATTTATTCAACGGGTCATAGTTTTCCTTTCCTCCTTTGTCTACCCCGGACTTGACCTTGGAACTCAGGGAAAAGCAGAGGACGCTTACCCTACCGGTGCACCCGGTCCATGCTCCCAGTTTTTAGTGGAGTCCGAGTTGCTCGTTTGCTTTTGTTACTTTGTATGTATGATTTTAGTTACTTTATGTTCTTTGTTGTGTATGTCTGTTTTCCATGGCTGGTTTTTGTCCTTTGATTGCATTCTTTTGATTACCGCTAAAGCCTTGGTTTCCTTCATTACTCTTTAAATATCTGCATAACATTCCAGGCGGTCAATTTGTATTGCATTTCTGACGGAATCCTAATATGAAATAAGTGAACTCGTCCGTGTTAGATCCGAAAGAGCATTCAAGGAAAAAAGCCTCGTGTCAGTTTAGCACTTTGTAAGTATTTTACATAGAGTTTTTACAGTCTTCTATCTTGTCGTTAAATACACTAAAACCAAGATATTAGATGTTGTCCATATGCTAGAGCTCTGGTATGACAATTACAGATGAAGATATTTTTTTTCGCAATAGATTGAATGGTACCATAGATGGTTTGAAGAATAATAGAACTGACAAACATCATTACGTTTGCTATAAAGTAATCCAACAAACTCATTATGCGCCCTTCTCCTTTAGATACCCTAGACCAGTTCCATTTAATCAGTTGACTCATTGATGGCGATACACGAGTTATATATGACGGATCGAAGAAGAATAAGTGACTGACAAGGGGCTGGTGAATGAGTTGTTGGATCGGAGATTTGACATGTAAAATCATGGATAGCCCAACCCCCTAAACAAATTATAGCAAAATGATTATATGGCAATTTGTTTTTTGCTTTTACATGTGAGTGACCAACACATTGAAATAACTTAATTTTAAATATGTTTAAAATTTTCCGATTGCAATTGATTTATCCCCCCCACAAAGAAAACCAAACAAAATAAAGTATTTTATGTTTTGCCGACCCACGAAAGCCAAGAAAATTGGTTCCCCACGAACAATAGTACTTTCAGTAAAATATTCTGTCAAAACCATCAAATGTCACCTGGAGCATGTAAACGCAATAGGTGACTAAGGCTAATGAATATTTTGAATGGGTTGATGAATGAAATGTTAACGATAGAAAAGTAATCACGGATCGCGAAAAAAAAATAGACGCACGGTTTGGTTCAGGTAATACTTGCCTAAACTAGTCATCCACTTTGTATTCATGTAGATTGCTCCAGCCCAGCCTACAAAGCTGCTTCTTTCCAAGGAATTTTGTCCAGCTAATTTGCACTTCAAAGTACTGTTATGCCAAGACATTTGAGTATCTGATTGCCACAATTGCATTCCTGAAACTACGACATCATGTTCTGCACATCATAAAATAAAGAATTAGTTTGCCAAATTATTGGTGAAGTATAAACATTTAATTCTTTTCCCATTGCCATTTGATATTTTTTCTCCAAAGTATTTGTTTCATTCCAATAAGTTAAATTCGTATGTTTATACTGCTGATGTGTTGACATTTTGATATTTAAACCCACTTACTTTTATTTATCATTTTTGGTATTTATTATTACAATTTTTTTCACTTTTCTTTTCTCCATTTCAAGTAACATTTTTACCATAGAAATTTTTAAACGGTTATATATGTTAAATAACATAAGGGCCACTAGAAGTTTGTATCTACAGATTTATAATCGTCTATCTGTAATTCGTCGATGTTTCGACTCGATATTATGTATATCTTCAATACTTGAAGTACCAATATAGACAATTTAAAATAAACACAGAATAACCCATTAATTCGATTGTTAAAGGAAAATCGATTTTCAAAATTAGTGTGTTCTTCGCAGCGAATTATATGATTTCGTTTGCAACGTTAACAAACTATGAAAACGATAAAAAAAACATGTTTTTATCACTACATTCTAAAAAACATTATTTTAAATAAGATACTAATAATACTTTCCTTTTTAAAAAAATGTTATAACAAATCAGAAATTAAAAATAATATATCTGGGGAAATTCAATGACATTCAATTAATCAATCAGTGGTTTGGAAACACTCTATGATACGACACGGTACTTAACCATACCACGAATGACTTTAAAAAAACGTTGCGTATCA
Source organism: Perna viridis (assembly GCA_037379345.1). Taxonomy (NCBI): domain Eukaryota; kingdom Metazoa; phylum Mollusca; class Bivalvia; order Mytilida; family Mytilidae; genus Perna; species Perna viridis. Next base: position 34,749,199 of record CM074514.1, on the reverse strand, counting down.
AATTGCGGAAGAAAGTAAACATTTTTCGTCAAAATATGAACTTTTGATGAACAGAATAATATTTACTTTCATTTTGGCTCGTCAAAGAAAATATCATGATATAGTCAGTATCCTAGTGGAAGTAATTACTATTCTATACATACAGTAAAAATATAATTTGTTTCCATATACTAAAATAGTTCTCCTTAACGTTTCGAACATGTGTGTGGTGTTAGATTGAAATTGAAGTCGTATTGCCTACCTATTGAGCGAATGGTGTTAATATGCACCAAAACGATAACAATAAATAAATCCATCATTTGTGTATTCCTTAATAGTTACGAAAAAAAATCATTGTTTAAAAAAATACATTTTTTTCTGAAAAAAAAACACGTTGTAATCCATAGGGGATGGAAATGGCAAATAGAAATGAATTCATATATGTGTTAAATGCGGGAGAAAATCAAATTGAATTTTTTGGATATTCCTATTATTAGTTCAATGATTGTTTAAAAATGAATAATTGAATAAAATTTCAGAATACTGATTGTTCGCCAGCATTGGTTGACACTAGTAAGCCAAACATTCACTGAAACGACAAAAATGATCTGAACATACACTGAATTTACTGAACAACAATATGTTCAGTGTAAATCAGTAATTCAGTGCAAATTCAATACGATTTATTTAAGTCGTGTTCATTTTTTTTTCAGTAAAGCGGTCAGTTTGTTCAGTAGACCTTTTTCAAAGTCAATGTTGTGTGTTCGGTAGCCGTTTAGTAATTTTCAGTAAATAAAAACGTGTGTTAAGTAGCAAACATGAGATCTTCCATTATATTTCAATATATAGAAATATATTTATCTCATTTTGACATCCACATTGTTTAAACATGCATTACTATAAGGAGTTGTACACATTGTAGAAATCGTTCATGATAAATATGATAAAATAAACAATGCAGTTTTAAACATTCTTCATGATCGTGTAATTTTAATTTGACGCGTTTTCTCGGGACCGTGTTTGAAATACAGGTACATACATACATTCTCAAATGAAAGGAAAATAAGAAATTCAGGTTGCCGTTTCCTGTATCCTGAACCAAAAAAAGAATGTTATGGTCTTACAATGAAAGTTTTCTGATAGATTTATTTAGCTGAACCATTTCAGAGTCGGTTAAGGACACTTCGAAAAGAGGGTTGCCAGCCGAGAATTCTCAGAAAAAGGGGTGCAAGGACATATTATTTGCCATTTTCGCCAATTTTACACTCGAAAATGACAAAATAAAAACGGGGTACTAACCCCGTGAATACTTTTGAAATAATAGTCGTACAATCAACATCTCCACAAAAATAAATTCAAGTGTTGGATAAACCGACACCTGAAGTTTCTTCTGCCACAAGAGTGTACAAAAAAGGGAAGGGAGGAAAAGGCCAGGTAGATAACTGCTGAAAATGTTGCTGTGTAAACCTCTTGTGATTTTATGTAATGTTAGTATATCTATTCGTGTTCTAACATTTCTATTGGACCCTCTTGTCCTCCTCAATTCTTCTAGCGCTTTTCTTTCAATAAAGTATTTCGTTGTATCTACCAGGCTTTTTATTAATTTGTGATAGTATGAAATACCCGGCATGTTAGAAGTTGTTAGAAGCAGACAGGTTTTGTGTTGTTGAGAAAGCTATTAAGTAATACAGTTCATTTACGTCGGCCACCAACCTACGTGTTTGGCTTCTTTTCTCAATTTTCCTCACTTTGAATGAGACAGAGATTCTTATTTGGTTTGGATGGTATACATACTGCCTTAACTAGTGTGTAGTTGTGTAAGTTTGTCAAGGTCATTCTTCTTACTAAATGCATTACTTTGTTGGATTTAAAGGTTTTAGTGTTATAATTTCAATAACAAATTATGTATGTAAAATAAAAGTTTTATATTCTAAATCGTGATTGCCAAGAATTGTATGATGCATTTTTTTGTAATTTTACACCCATTGTGGACTAAATTAGCCTTCTTTAGAATGGTCTACCTGAGGCAATGACCCTTCATGCTAATTCATGAGGCTGAGTAGGCTTTTGCATTGTAACCAAGCTCACATTTCCTTAATTCTAAACTTATGTAACTTTTCAACTCAACCATTTTGTTTTAATTTTGTAGTCTCATTATGCATATTTTGTATCAAATTCAAACAGATCAGAGTTGTCTATTGGCTGTATGTACTTATGGTAGTGGGACGCCCATATCTGAATATATTGTTCGAACTATTGTTAATGCATTCCGGGATTTGTGTGACCTACAAGTTTGATAAAAAAAAGTAGTCATCATGGTAATGTAAAATATAATTAATTCCGATTTCCTGTTGGACTACAAATCATAAAAAAAAGTAAATACTTTTTTTTTAAAGATGCACCGAATGGAAATATTTTATCAGAATAATCGCACAATTCACAGACGTGCTTTAAAGGTCAAACTCACAAGGTAATAAAGGTCGAAGTCTGAATGCAGACTTTATGTCGCTTAAGCTAAGTTTGGCTGATGTTCCTAGTTTGTAAATGGTGTCTGCCACATCGTCAATTTTAATATATTGCACCGATGAAGCTGTCTTATCAGTAAAACGATTTATAGAAGCATTTACTATGTACGGCAGATGAAGTATAGGTCTGTACTCGTTATGTGTCTTTGATACTAGCTCCAAAGGTGATAATGTAAGGTTGGGAATAGCCCGGCAATACAACTTCCTTGTATTTCGTTCTGGAGGTTACGCGGATAACTCAGAATGTTAATGAGGTTCCTAAATTCGCTGTTGTCTTTGGCCAGTCTTCTGTCAATATCAATAAAAACCTTTGCTTTGCTTGACTCGGTCACCATTCTCTGATTTCTTTTTATTATTGTAATGTTAGCGTCCAGATCTAGCACATTGGCCGCTTCTTTCCCTGATTTCAAGAGTGTTTATAGGTCATTGAATTTTCCGGCCTATTTTTTTTTAATTTAACATAATGATAGCACCCACTTTGTCGACAAGAAAATAAACCAACACCAATTAAATCCCTTATTCTTAAGTTTTCCAGTTTTCCGAAAATTAAAATTTCGAATTAGTTTATTTCAGGCATCTAAACAAACTTTATATATAGCTGAATGACAGGAAATTATAGATCGGAAAGAGGAAATTGTACAAGTATCACCTAAATGAATTGCCCTTTAGTGTTGTTGTTTTTTTTATTATTACTATTATACTATATGTGTCAATCGTGTGCTTGAGATAACCTTTAATTTAATTTCATATCGTGTGTGATCAAAGTGATTATCCCGTGTTTGATATAAAGTGAAATCCGTCTAAATAGAACCCGGGATACTTTCTGTCTGATCAAAATTTTAATTAAAATTACGAGAAGTAAAATTGTCATATATTTAAATAAATATAATTCATTTACTAATTCTAATTTGAAATCACTTGATGTTTGGGAATCGGAAAGAGTAAAATATATAATAATAGTAAATTTGAATTAAGGGTCCTCATGCGATCTTTGCAATGCCAACACACCATGCTGTATATTTTGCTATTTATGGCTTATTTGATATTGTCATCACAATTTATATTAATTCATTAAATGATTTATGAACAATTCATACACTTATGTGATATACACTGAATATTAAACAATGTTTATCATGCCGTAGATTTCTGTATCAAACTGAGATGTCTATGGTAGCATAAAAGTCAACGGTTCGATATGTAATTAAGGCTTGATATGACATGTGATTCAGATTTTGACACGTCAGACACATTATTTCTTACATGTGTGTTTTGGGTAGGTTTGTGATATGAGATATTAGCGATAGGCCTACGGATACAATATTGGTAAAAACGACCTGGGTTTAAAAGATCACTTATGATGAATATATATATATTATGTGGATATTTCGTTGAAAACATCTTATAAACATCTTTTGATAAAAATAAGATATATAGATTCTATTAGTAGTGTTGTCAATATCTACTCTACTTACAACATAAGCTGTATGTATCCTGTTTGCATCATTTTTTTGTTAGTGTTATGTCGAAAATAAGGGTGCCATTTCCATTGACATATTCAATGCCGATATTTATACATCTGTACATTAATAAAATAAGGTTCTTGTTGAAGGGGGGTTTTTGTCTAGGGTAGCTTCTCCCAAGATCCCGTTTGCACATCATAATGAAATTAAAAATCAATGAGCGTCAGAATGGGGAAGTTTTATTATCAATGTCATTTAGATTTGAATGTCATCAATCGGTTCTTAAACGGGCAAATATAACATGTTGAAACAGTTGTTAAAATATCAAGTGCTTGTCATCGTTTTTAGCTTTATCATTTGGATAAATAGACACATGTAACATTGAAAAATTGTGGATAACTGCTCGTCTACTTCTATACATTATTCATAATAAATGAACGTATGAGAAAGTTTGTTGCAGATACATATATTTCATGTGTATGTACAAAGATGTGTACATGAAATCTAATGAACAACGCATGTATTGTTTTTCGAAAGTTTAAAAATTATCGAAAAATATCCTACGGAAAATATCTTGCAGAAAAGGAAAGGGTATGATATGTGTTGATTGTTTAAATGTATTAATATATCTAATCGACTCGCAAATCATCTTAACAAAAAATTGTTAAAGTACATTCAAAATTATCTTTGTCGTTTTGGAAATGAGTTACATTCATGAATATCACCATTTTGTAATGTTTCGAACAAATTCGATAAGGTTGTTGTTCTGTCCGGCAGATCTCATGACATTCTTCGTAGGTTTGACCTTGCCTTCAGTTTTTCAAAAGCATTTCTTTTTTATACATTATACATGTAGGATTTTGTTCACTCATAAGTGATGATTGTATTTTTTTTCGTACATCCGTTCGATCTTGTTTTTGTAAGTCGAAAGGTTATTCTTTGTCTTTTAGGTTACCTTTTGAAGGGTGGTAACAACAAAGTTCCTTATATTTTTGTGACTTCTTTTGAAAATTATGGATACATTTAGTGGTTGCACTGGGAAGTGGTGTTTCCGCTGGTAAAATTCAAAGTATCATACTGGTTATTCCACGCATCTTGTAGTATGACGAATCGATAGAATTATCACCATGAATAGTCGTATTCAAAAAAAGCATGGCAGTTCATTGATTCAATATTTAATCTGTTTAATTTGTTTCATTGTTGTTTCATTTGTAGATTTTTCAGAAGATTTAAATATAGACAGTCCAATAGAAGGCTTTAGAGGTTTCTGGTGATTAGCCCCGCTGACAATGAAAGATGTTCTTAACCGAAAATAAAGTTCAAGCATATGCGGTATAATTTTTTTTATAAGATTGAATTCACGTTTAAAACTCCTTTCAAATTTTAAATCGTTTAAATATTACAAATACATTTAATAAAAGTAATATCAAGAAAAATTTTCATATATTAATGCAAATGAAATTAATTTATCTACTACTTTTTTATAAGTAAAGTTTTAAAACTGTAATAAACATACGCTTGTTTTGTTTTAATTAAACTGCTTTTTCGGAAAACTAGCACAACACAATTTTTATTCAATAACAATATTTCAATATCAAACTTGTATACCTGCTTGTGATATTGACAGATAAAACTCCTAGATATGCACGTTTACCATACCGATAATAGATAATTAAAATTGGATCTGCCCCCTACGTTATTGTGATTGATAATTCGATACATGTTCATGTATATACAGCTGCCCGGACAGTAATGCAAACAGTATGCAATGATGTCGATTTTCTTTTAATGGAATGCGTTTAGGTCTCGTACATTGCCATTTTTATTGAAATAGTGATCCACGGACGAAACCGTACACAAATCAGTGATACATCTTTGAGACTTTTTGTGTTATTGATTGTTCAGGTATAATTTGGCAGTCATAAAGAATACATTATCAAAACGTTTTACACCCTGAGCTTTAGTAAAAAAATGATAAAAATACAGTGAGTTACCTGCAGCGAAAAATGTTTGCATCTTCAAATTAATATGACAGCTTAAGTTTAAATGTTGGTGTAATGATTCGATTTAAATAAAAAAAATGTCATCAAAAAGGAAGAAAACTAAATATTTTGAAAAAAGACGGTACACCGAGATTCAAATATATAGTCTGGTCTTGACTTGGTAAATAAACAACTTGGTGAGTGTTTCTAGAAAAAAAAAACAAAGGACGCTTACTCTGCTTGATACAATTGAATATATTGAATACATTCTTACCATCTTTTATACCAAATAACTGGTACAACGATAGGTAAAAGTAGAACTGCTGATACAACTAACGCTAAAATGATATATTCAGTGTATTGACTGTCCATATAATCAGTGTTAGTTGTTGTTGTATCATATTTCTTTGTCACGGTATTTGTATAAGCATCTTCAGTTAACAAATTATATTTCCAATTATAGTTCTGTTGTTGAAGGTTTCCATGTTCCCTTTGATGTTGCGTGTAAAGTCGCATGTTTATCTTGTATAGATAATGATAATGAATCTTGTAGCCAAAGAGAGTATCTGCACTGGCTTCTGATATGTACGACTGACTTGTCATTCTCGGTAATGGTGTTTCTGAATTAAACGTAATACATATACAATTTAAATTTGCACTTAACAACACCAACAATATTTAAAAATCAAATTTGCATGCTTATGTTTGATATTTACCAATAAAAGTTTCAAATGTTTGCGTTTACCATAGATACTATAAATGTTGAAAATGCTTGCAACCTCATCATGCTCCTATTCTTTGGTGTTAACTGGTGTAGAATAGCAAAATAAAAAAAACGACAGATAAAAGAACTTTTGAAAGGTGAAATTTAGTTTACTTGTCTTTGTTTATTGTAATGATATTGGTATCTTACTATACAAAAACAAATACTACTAAGTCAATTAAGAATACTGATCAATTGATACATTCCAAATTTAATGGGCATAATATATGTAATATGAACTTCAATATCAATGAGAAACAATGGATTTTGGAGAAAGGAAATGCTAAACGACATCCAGTTGCTATCTTTTAGATCTGAATATATAACCTTAACTTTAGGATCGTATTATGTTTTCCTTAAACTAGGTTCGGAACTCCCATCTAGCGTGTAATGTGTCTGTTCCGTTTGTACTCCGTGGTACTGCGAGCCTTATTCCATACAGGCGGTTTCCCTCATAGGGAAAATTGTTTTCAAACAGATGTGATTTTTTAAGAAATATAACCTATTCTATAGTTTGATATTACAAATGTAAGTAAATTCAATAGATACATATTTACTTCATAGAAGCTGAAAGAAACATTAAACGTCATTACAACAATACCGGAAACTGATCGATTCATTATCAAGTCTAAATTCAATCTGGCAAAATAGATATTACACCACTGGAGCAGCTGGTCCCGCATTGGTCATGAATTGGTACAGACATTTCAAAGAAAATTGTGGGGTTGCGCGCTAAACCTTACTGTTCCATTGTGGCGTGAATATACCGTTGGTGTTTAAACTGCATTTGAATGATATTGTCATAATCGGTAAATCAGCGGTCAAATCAGAACAAAGTACAACTTACATAAAGACAATCATTACTGATTATTTAAGAAGAAACTGAGTATTTTCAACCAAGGACTGATATCTCAGAAAGAATTTAGTAAGATATATATATATCGAAACAAGCTCTCTTCATCTTGCTTGTATACTTATTAATAAATACTCTGTTATTATTGATAAGGTCGCCATGGAAGACATGGACAGTGGTGACCTTATTCTGATTGCAAAACATTGTAACCCGTAAGATAACACACACAAAATTTCGTTTAAAATAAATGAGTGTTAATAAATGATGAGAATGAAAAGAGAGAGCACTTTGAACTATGGAAATATCTTTGATTTGTTCATTATTTAGTTAGAAAACGTGAATCATCAATTTTCGGTTCAGACAAATTCCAGAGTTTTTTTTTTTCTCTGAAATCCAAATGAGTTTAACATTACATTGGGAAAATGACGGGAAAAGATTTGCTTTGTCCCATCCATTTAAAGAAATCTACTTGGAAAGTCTCGTAAATAAACATAAAACAATAAATATATCTTACTCTGCGAAACCGATACCATCGACCAATGAAAGATTTAGCATTTTCCCGTGTGTCAAAAAAAAACGTCAAAAGTGTCATATCAAATGATAAAAAGGTTTCAGATTTAAATAAAACGGTGGTTGAATTAGGAAATATACCCGATTTCATCGCTGTTTTACCACAAACTGGTCATTTTTGTCGCCTTGTGTAATCCAGTTTGGTATACTGATATCATCAATGCAATATATTATGCATATTCAGATTTAGTACATGTAGCCCATGCCGGTTATGTTTGTGATACTTCAAAAGGATGACTTTTGATAGCTAGGTTGAACCATGTACGAAAATTGTCATAGATTTCAATTACTTAATACAAATATAATAGTTGGTAAGTAAACAAAAACGTTTAAAATTGTCCCCAGGATATGAGTAACTGAGCAATCCTCCAAAATTACAATCGTACTTATGAATATACGTATCACTATATGCCGTTAAAAATCGTTAACAAGAGAACAAGTACATTACATGTACTTATAGTTTTTTGAAAATTAAGAACATAAAAGACGTGGCAACATTATAAATATTGATGCTGTGGCCATCGATAAATCTTTATATGATATCCACATCCATCCTAACCTGCATGCATTTGCATTAATGGTCACAAATAATTATACCAAAGAAATTATTTAAATCAATGGTAATTTTGTTTTGACAGTTTAACTGTAATCAAGAATAATGAGATAATTAATTGGAAAGACTGAATAACCAAAATATGATCACGAGTGCCGAAGAACGCCTAGATTTAAAGGATGTGAACTTCTTCCGCGCACGAGTTAAACCTTAATGCGTTCTTGGCATCAGTGAACATATTTTGGTTATTCACGATAACCAATTGATTATCCTATTTTTATATAGATTTCCTCCATTATTCATTGTTATTTACAACACAAATTTTGAAATTTTGTGAACGAAGGATTAATATCCGTGGTTAGGCGTTTTGGCAGGAAAAAGCGCGAGAGTGAAATTAACGAATTTATTTCGGAAAAAATAGACTGGGAACAATCCGTAAATCACTGCTATCTATATGAAAAAAAGTATATATTTCTCACAATCATTCGTAACATTTTCACATATAGCGTGATGACGACGTCCGCATTTTTCTTCGGTTTTTCTGATTGTACCATTCTTTTTGTTCATGAGTAGACATAGTATATTTTCCCTATCCAAAGATGCATCTATAATCATTTTTAAGTTGTACATAAGTAAAATAAAACAATGATCCAGGAATGTAGGACAAAATTTCGGATCTCCACTCGCAAGTTGGAATTTCCTTGGAGCAATAGGCAATTATTTGTGCTTAAAATGAAATAATCTTCTCTCGGGAACTGTATGAAATGATTGAATTTACGAAAAAGGTTATTCTAATATTATCCAACATAAAGCGAATGCATTCCGGTGTATGAAAAAAACACTATTTAGATCCCTACCAGCGCACCTGGACCAAGCTCTCGTGTTTAGTCGTGCATGGGTTCCTCATTTACCTTTATCATTATACGTATTATATTGGTTATTGCATTTTCTTTGTTGTGTGATTAATGTTTCTTTTGTTTATATATGGTTTTCCAGGATTTTGTCATTTTTATTACAAATAAATTCCTGGTTCTCTTTGTTTCTGAATTTTTGTTTCAAATATTTACTTATTTTTTTCATTTCTCACCGTGATATTCCTCAGTAAGGGAATCGTCGATCCATTGTATGTACTTCATTCGTATTAATTCAACACATGCATCAACAAACAAAAATACTATAATTCAATGTCACATAAGCTGGTTAAAGAATTTAACGAAAACAATGAACTGATTCAGAAAATATATGACATTCTAGTATTGTTCACGCATAATTAGTCAAGAAGAGTTTTAATGAGTGTGCTGAGACGGTGCTGCGATGTTGTTGTATAGGTACGGACGTTAAATTTATGAATTGGTTCATTATTTCATCATCTACAGAAAAAACTTAAATGGCACAAGTAACTAAAATAAGGAAATAAAATAATCTTAAAATTGCAATATAACTATAATAATAATAATAGTGTGTAAAAACATCTTTCAAATACCAAAGAACTGAAAAAAATGTGGATTTAATTTGTTCATATAAATCCATTGTATTTTACAAGAATACACCGAAAGTCGATGTTTACTTACAATTGACTTTGTTTTATTTTGCGGACATGTTGTACAGTCCTTGAACCGATCCGATCCGCGCAACGATTTGACGGATCGGTGATCGTTGACTGATTGATCGCTGACGGATCGATGACTGATGACCGGTGACCGATCTGATCGCAGTTTTTTTTTATGTAAAATAACGTAAGATCTGTTTTAAAAAAAAGAAATGTAAAATAAAAAATATAAATTGGTGTTTAAATTTATTACATTATGTAAATATTTGTGTAAAATTGAAAAAGAAATTGTAACAAAAGTAAATGAGCAACTCGGACTCCACTAAAAACTTGGAGCATGGACCAGGTGCACCGATACGGTAAGCGTATTCTGCTTTTCTAGAAACACCCGACGAGTTTGTCATAAAATGCAAAGTCCGGGGTAGAATAAGGAGGGAAGGAAAATTATGACATGATGAATACGTTTCTTATTTAAAAGCGTATTGCATTTATTCTTCAAACCAATAATGTCAAAAGTTTGGTTCAAATCATCAAGGATGAGAAATCGTAGTTATTAATCACAAATACTTCATGAATAATGAATGGTTTTTTTTTTATTCTATATATATAAGTCTAAAGGAATCTGCCAACCAGCAAACTTAATGGGTATCGGATCGTCCAGTCATGACGATGCAGCACAAACAAAAATAATTATATAAGTCTAAAGGATTGTACAACGATACCGATAAAGATGTTTTTTGAAAGTGAAGAAGAATGAAAGGCTAAAACTCGGTAATACATATGTTATATCATTCACCATAATTGCGTTTTTTTTTAATTTTCTTTAAAGAAATATATTTTAGTTGTTTCCTACATTTCACCGATGGAAAATGATGAAAATAATACAATGCAACCAATCAAGTATTCTATTAGAATATACATATTGTTACCCTAACTAACTTAACAAAAATCTATGTACCGTACTAACAATACAAAAATATTTAATATAAATGTCATCCTGAAAATAATTTTAGCAATCATTTAGTCTCTAAGTATAGTAACACATAATCAAGAAAAGAAACTAACAAGTTAAACAAAAGGAGCTTATTAAATAGGTTATTATTGAAAACTGAATCAGCAATGATAGATGTTAGAAGAATGTGAATTAATGTTTTCTAGGGTTTATCTTTTTTTTCTATTTTGTAGAGAATATTGGCACTAACTTTTGTTATTTCTATTCCTGTTAAGATTTCAAGACCGTGCGATTTCCTTAAACGAACACCATTCAGGCATTGAAATGTTTTGTTTCATTTGTTTTATTTGCTTTGCGTTTTTTTTTTTTTTTTATTATTATTTTTGTGTGCGTGTTTTACAATGACTCGTCCAAAAGATGATCTGAACTTAGTATGTTTGAATAATTCCAATTATTTAGGTAACGTTTAATTTGATTAATCAAGTTTATGACAATCAAGCGAGTATTTTTGTAGAGGTGCATATGGCGTATTAATGCCGTCAGAGACACCATCAGGGTAATTATGATTGGTTGCGTTCACATCAATAAACTACTTTTAGAACTTAAATAAACCTCCTTTTTCTCAGCAAAATCATTTATTGATTAAGTGTCATAAACCAATGTAACAAATAAAGACTAGAAGATAATAAAATATTTACAAAAAGCAACAAAAATATTTTAAACAAAACACTGTAACTAATAAAAGCAAATGTTGGGAAAACACCATTTACATATTGATATTTCATCAAAACAAAACTAGATTATATATATTAAAATTACTAACACACAAGCTATAAAGTTTTAGGTGGGTGATTAGGGAGGACATAGACAAAATGAGAGGCATTCTGTAACATATATGTAACATGAGTAAGGCATACTGTAAGTGATACTTTAGTCATCGCTAACAATTTTGTGGTACATACATGCATTTTTGTTTTGTCTTTGTTTGAGTGTTTGTTTAATATGTAAGTTTCATTAATAAATAAGTTTTAAACAAAAACGAAAAATTATTGGAAAAAAAAACAACACTCAGATCGACACTATACGTTAAAAAAACTCAAATCGAAGTCAAAGTATTTAAGAAGTATTTTCTCAACAATTGCCATCTTCACAGGGAACAGAGGCAAATTCGTAGTTTTCATCATTTGTTTCATTAAATTTAGCGACTTGTTTTCGTTCATTTGCTTTCGAAAATATTTTAACTAGGGCGTCTTTAATTGACTGTCGTTTGTTCTTAGCAGCTGCTGATGAGTTACTGTTCACCACCCCAACAGAAGGTAGAGAACATATTGAGTTTTTATTACCCGTATTTTTAGATGTCTCGTTTTCTTCACTTTTGCCTCTGCGATCTGTAACATCTTGATTACTTTGTGTTGCGATGGCATTGGGGTCACATAAATGTTTTGGAACATCATAAACCAATTCATGAAAGTTGATACGAATTGAAGAGTATGCTAGTGTCTCATCATTCTTCGGTTTCTTAATGAACGGTGACCTTAGCAGGTCGATTGATTTCCTAAATATGTTTTTCTTTTGATAATGACAAGTCGGGTTTTTAGATATTCCAGTTTGGTATTCATCGTTCCGCATTGTAAAATTCAAAGTATTGTACTCGCCGTCTAATGTATTATGAATTTTGTTTTGATAAGGAGAACCACATGAACCATTATATTCGTTTTCCGGGGCTGCATACGTGTAAAGTGAGTCGACTCTCCTATCTCTTTGAACCATTTCTTCAGTATTTTCACTTCCAAGATTTGGATTGAAGTAGCACTTTGAAATTTGTTTATCATTTACAAATGATTTCCTGAAAATAATCACAGACATATATATGTGACATTTATTTTCGATCACATAACATGCATGTATTATGAAAACAAGAACGTATGACTCAATGTTAATAAGCATTACACAAAAACACAATTTGAAAAGTACAAACGAGGGGAAATCTTCGCAGGTTATAACGCCAGGAACACATTAAAAACAGCATGTGAAGAACATATCGTTCTTAAAAACGACATCAATTGGCAAAGAGAAAAAGTCAAATACGCAATACACAAGTTGTGTATTGTCATTGAATTAACCTAACGCAAGTAAAGCAGCTGTATCATTTTGTATATTATATACGACATCAGTCATATCAGCGCCTTTTGTACATAGCTAAAAAATACATCAATCGTAAGAACGTCTACCCATATATACAAATTATATCAATATATATATATATATATATATCAACACTATAGTAGGACAACCGGAAGCCCTTGCGTAGGAAATATCTAATCACAGGTGGTTGCTAATGAAGCCAATATGGCGGCGTTTTTTTTGGAAAATTTTGGGACCCACCTTTTTCCAAATTCACAGACAGTTACTGCTTAGATAGAAAATCGGATCTGCCTGTTAGATATCATAACATGGGACATCAGAGAGCACAACTAGATCAGTATAACCTCAGTAGCATAAGAAAAATATTTTAATATCTGACTAAAATTGCGTTCTAAAAATCAGTATTTTTTTATTTGGCAAAATACGAAGCAACGAAGTTTCGTGACTTTCGTAAGTTTTCAATACAGTAGCGAATTCAGAGTTATAGGTAAGGGGGCCCAAAAAAATTATAGACAGGATCACCGTTGAGGATCATTAAGTGTATTTCATGATTAAAGTTACGCACACAATTTTTCAACATTTTTTCCTAAGGGGAGGAGGTGCTGGATCCGCGCAACTGGTTTTGGGGCGTAAGTATTCAGCTAATAGTAAATATTTTTCATATATTTGTATTGCAACTACACACGTTTGATACGGGTAGTGTATACATGTACATGTATTTGTAGGCACTAACATATTCCTGACTATAGGTACCAAGATGACATTTGTAATGATCAGCAACTAAACGTAATCTGCATAATTAGGTACTTAGGTACAGCAGGTATGAGTTTGTTTTTACAGGTCAGTAAATATTTTTTTTCATTTAAAATAATTTTAACAAAAATGAATACAAAATTATGGCAAAACATGAAATTATTTATAACTGTAAACACTACTAGGTACTGAATGACACATGCAACGATATTGTTAACGTTTCGGTCGCGTGTAATTTAGATGGAAATAGGACAGCGATCGAGCCACTTAACGGCCTTAAAAATACAACTGCAATGCTTTTTTTAATATATGTTCTAATGCAGTTATTATAGATTAGTAGTAGAGAAGCATCAAACCGAAATATAAAATTTCATATGAAAATCTACAAAAAAAATACAATCCTCATTTAAAATTAGGTACGCTTTTAGTTCAACACTGACTCTCAATCGGACACATACGAAAATGTAGACAGGAATTTCAATTGCCAACTTTCAAGAAAATCCAAGAGGTAACATTTTTTTTGTACCTAATTCGCGTAAATTGTTGTCTGATCATGTGGGGAAGTGTCTGTAATTTTTTATCTATTTTTTTTTTCAAACCTAGACAAGAAATGTAGAAAGACTACTTTCAAAAGATCTTAATTTTCCATGGCGAAAAAATCATAGCTTTCCGTCATGTGGATGCAACACAGCAATCGATAAAACATAACATTGTCATTTTCAACGCCCTTTTTCGAACGGCCAATACACACGAAATAGTCCAAACGTCGCGGAAGGTCACTGATTAGGGATCACATTTTTGTGTCTAAAATGCACTTCCGGTTTTCCTACTGCTGACATTCGTTTGATAATAATCCTTTTATAATATATTCTACCATGACACTCGCAATGCATGTACTTGACAAAACATAATTGTATAAAGGATTTTGGGAATATTTTTTTGTGATTTTTTTAAATCGATTCCTTTATATATATGGTTGATATGTCCAGTACTTTATTACCTTCGCCTTTTATACATCACTATAACGGCTAAGAAGACTATTAAAATTGCGCATGCCGCAACACCTGAAAAAATGAGGACAATATCAAATAAGAGTTTAAACTGCAATGGAAGCTGCTGAATGAATATAACGTCAATTAATTAAAAGGTGATATTATTGAATTTGTATGGCATATCAATATGCATTGTTGTAAAATAAATGTATTTTTTTTTCAGGCTCTAAACATTGCCTCAGTATGATTGATCATACCTCCAGGCTTTTTTTTTACTTACTAATAACAATCGTAATTAAGTTGTAAGGTAAGTCTTGATCCACCCAACCAGTCGAAGATAAATCTATCGTAAACGTAGAAATCGTCTCTCCTGCGGTTGTAGATTGATTTTGTAAGCTAGTCGTGCCCTCGAAACCCACTGATAATGTACTAATGGCTTGTTTTCCGTCATATATTGTAGTTGGCTCCGCTTGTATAACAGTTGAATCTTTCTCTGGCACAAAAGTGGTCACATATGCTGCAATACAACCGAGAGTCTGTCGAATCGAAACTTTAGTTTGAATAAGATTAGACAAAAAATGTGTTTAAATGATGTTAGTGATATACTTGAGGAAAATTTATTCGTCCCTCGTATATTCTTATTTTAATTATCAATTTTGTGCGTATTTTAATTGTTACTGTTTCTATTAATTACTGATTATTATTTGCAATGATGAACAAATAAATTGCAGAAACAGAACTGTAAGTAAGCCAAAATAGAATAAACATATAAAAGATATACTAAACCGGGACTACCTGTACTTTCGGTATTGATACTGTTATTCAAATCCCGTGTATCTGAGTCGTCAGTTGTTCCAGTAGAATTTAACTGCAATTTAGTAGCTGTAGTTTCAACTTCTGTATCTGTTGTTTCTTTCGTTGTTGTAAGTGAGTTCGTGGCTGTGCAATTATGTGCAAATATTACAATCAATATTGTAACCCAATAATATAACGAAAACTGGTACGGTAAATATGTCTAACAGTCCCAGAGGGATAACAATGTCAGCTAAATGCTACCATTGGTCTACAATGAACAAAGACCGCGCGGACACCCTCATACAACAAGGCAAACAACCGCTTGCCTCAAAACACCATAATACACAAGAACAGCGAAAAAGTTACAAAAAGTAACAAGTTACTTAAAATGAAACTAAAGATGAATACGAAAAAAGACAGACAGGGGCCAAACATTCTGGACAGAGCGGAAAATACCCATTAACATCATTATCAGCCGAAACAACGCAATAAAACTAACCATGCATTTGTTGAAAGGGACACTGCCGGTAAGTGAAGAAAACAACAAAGACAGCTTTTCATGGTTTCACTAACTCATTGTTTAAAGAAAATAGATGAGACGTCCTCATTCAGTTGCATTAGTGATATTGCTCATGTTATAACACTTTGATATATTTTTTATAAATAAATCGAAAACTAAACAGAGTAATTAGTTGATATTTAACAAAAACCGCAAGAGTACTGAACAGTTACGCAGGTAGGGCAAAGATCTCCACCCAACGCGATTCTGAAGTGATGTGTAGTACCAAGATGATGAACAAACTTGAATATATCGTTCTATGAAGAACAGTGTCTCAATGACACCTTTTTTTTAATCTAGCAGTTAATTGTAGTTTTTGAGTGATTGGTTAATATTTGGTTTGAATAACGCTGTTTGAAAATATGATCCGTAGAAATATGTCATGTTTTGATTTAATTTATTATTACTGGGAGATATAAAAAATGATACAAAATGACAATCGGTCAATGAAAGAATGATGTTGTATCCCTCACAATGTAATTACTAATAAAATAAAAAAAATTCTTACAAGGAAGATTGAAGATGGTGTAATTAATATTCATTTCCGGGTCCCAAAAATATAAAGTCTTCGTAAATTAATATGCACTGTCTACAAAGTTGTACGCTTTGTAATATAAGCAAATGTTTTTGATTACGTATAGTATATTGAATGCCTGAGATGAAATATTTGACATTTTATTGTGCAAACTTACTTTCTGTTGAGCGTATATCACAAATACCATAGTGTTGTTCATTGCAGTTCCGTTCTACTATTATGTATTGATCTTCCTCTTTTCGAACTAAGAGACAATGAAAATTATGCAATCTGGATATATGACCTACAAATGCATATTCATAGTTATAATTGATACAAACTGACAAAAATCGTAAATAAAAAAAATGTTACTATAAGGATGCAGCATAGTGCTTTAACGTAATATATGATTAAATACTATTTGATATCATGTATAAAAGCTCAATATTGTTTTTAAGCACTTACTAATGTTTTACTACTTTTTTTGTCATTTCATTAGTTATTGTTAACTTATAAAAACAATTATTTTTGTTTTGTTTTGTATTTGATTCATTAATTTTGTTGTTGTTGTTGTTCTTGTTGTTCTTGTGTGTGCGCGCGCGCACGCGTGTGTGTGTGTGTGTGTGTGTATGTGTGTGTGATTTCGTGTCATTATACAAAACTGTTTAAGATGTTGGACTACAAACTTGCTAAATTCCATGGCACTTACTTTCTAAGTCTTCAGGCGTAGAGTTATGAGTTTCTGATAAGTATCTTTTCCTTAAAACACGAGTGCATTTACCTATTTAATAACAAACAAACAGTACACGAATTTTATAGACGAAACTCATGTTAATTTAATTGGGTATTTGTAATTCATTATAAGGATAGACAGGATTTCAGAAACTGTTGCTTAAATTGTATCATTGCTCAAAATGCATGTGTTGTAAAATTGCAATTATTCAAACTGACATTGTGTTAATTTTAATATCATTGATTTAGGTATTTTGCTTGAAATTACGAATTATTGATCACTTTATCTACTACGTTGACATAATATTCGTTTGAAGAACAGTGATTTGTTTGTAAATATGTAACTAAGACCGCATTTAGCAAATTTTAATTCATTTTACGTACCAGTTAAGTTTTTACATGAAGTGCACTCTACAGCTTTGAGGAAAGAACTGTTTTTATGTTTTAACCTTGTTGAACACCTCAATTGTTGATCTGTGTCATTCACTGGTTTCCCTATATTGACATATGATATTTAGCATTTAGATTCGGATTTTTCATCGTTCAACAGACAAAAACTTCTGTTTATTTTTTTAAAATACAATATTTGATGAAAACATGAATCTAAAAATATGAAGTTATTACTTCATTTGTCAGAGATTGTCATCAAATGTTTACTGTCTCCAATATAATTTGGATCAAACTATTGTTTACATGAGTTTATTCATGATATGATTTGTAGTTCTTGACTGTTTTTTATGTAATTATTTAATTGTATTGTATGTCTCAAAACTACAACTAAAAGTAATCGTTACCTTTAGTAAATACACGTACCTTGAGTATGCCGATAAACTTTATGGTAAAATTTTCCTCCACAGAAACAGTTGCCCTGACATGTGTTTTCCTTTGTTACTTTTTCATTACTACCAGAATTGTTATAACAAACACATCTTTTCTCCTTTAATGGTTTAAGAATTGCAAAATACTTGTTTCAGTTATAAAACTTTTCAGTTTGACAAGGACAAAATTTTTGTTTAGGTAGATACAATAAAATAAAAACAAAATCAACACATAAAGTCAAAAATTTGATGGCAACTTAATGCATAACATTAGCAGAAAACAAGGAAAAAATAAATATAATAAACTTCGAAACACCTTGAAAAATTATTCGCACTTCATTCATTTGATTTCATAGAGACTTTTATCTGAATAATATACCACATATGACAAAAAAGTGTGTTGTTTAAGTTTGTGTTCCTCTCATTTACCACTTAAACAGAGGTTCATGACAATACATCTGATCTTCTGCTGTGATATGTCTACTAGACCAGGCCCGATTCAATAGTTGCTAGGAATCACAGATGTGTTATATGTGAGGCTTGCAATTACTGGTGGCACATTTAATGTGCACACATTACACCTAGCGAATGCATGAGGATAAGCAAGGTCGATGAACTATACTTAATACATTGGAAAAAGCGAGTCTGATGAAGTATACTTAATACATGAGGATAAGCGAGTCTAATGAATTATGGATGTTTTATATATGTAATAGTAACACTTCCCTGATTAATATTTTGAAATCTTTCTTCTTTCTTCAACACTCAAACATGTTTATCAATGAGTTTACTAACATCCATCTATTTCTGATTTATTTTTAAAGAACATTTTCTTAAAATATATACACAATTGTGTTAATTATGATAGGAAAATAGATATAATTTGGATATGCAATTTAAATCGAAATGTCAGAGCATAAATAATGCATGTGCTATGTTTCTATTAATTGCAATTAATTATAAGTTTATATGCGTCATTGTAGATAGATATATATGATATATAATACTAATAAGAAAATAATTTTACTGATATACTGATCTAAGGAAACATTTGAAAAATATGAAAAGATAACAACAACTGGGAATTTTCAAACTTTCATCTCTTTCTGACTAATCTTTGTTTTAAGAACATTTGAATAAAAATATAGACAAATATTATGAAAAGTATGACATCATACTTGTTATTGGAAATATCAAAGTGTCAGAGTATGAATGATTTTTGTGATTCTTTTTCTTATCACAATTAATTACAAATCCTACATGCTACAAAACGCACGTACTGTATATACCATTCAAACAAACCGGAAAGTCTATGCCTTAACATTTCAAACATCCCTACAGGTACAGTATAAGCGACTATCACAATATTATTGTATTTTTATTTAAAAGCAAAGTACACGTTCAAAAGCTACCAATCACTTATAGAAGTTATAGACCAACAATAAGGTTCATCAAGAGAGAAAGATGCAATTAAGACATACCAACAATATGCAAACAATTTTACTGAAACACTGAAAAAGCATGCTCAAAAACAAATGAAAACAACAAACATTATGTACGAATAAAGAACTATACAAAGCCATTTACACAAAATAAATTTTAAACAGCCAATACACACAAAATGAAAACATGAGTAAAGTACCGAAAACAGCATGTAAATTTACGCATTTGAGCATAACTCGGCCAGACACAATGTTTTAGAAAGCTTTTACAGGTGGCGCGAGTAAAGTTCTACTGTCCTTCCATTTTTCTCAAATCAAAGTGTTTCCCGGGTGGTAATAAAATTGTATAACAAGAAATGATATAGTTGTAAATAACACAACAGTGTTGATAAAATTTAAATTAACTTTTAGTCAACCGTTGCAACAGATTGCTGAAGGTGCAAAACCCTTAGTATTATCTATATATACTAAGTGTACCAAATCTGAATAAAGTTTTCGTATTTGCATTAGACATACAACGTACTTTTATTTCATGAATATAATAATGTTATTTTATACACTTTTAACATTAAAATTCTAAAATTTCGAACCATGAAATAACAGGACAGTTTGCACCACACGCAAGAGAGTAAAGAATCAATAAAATGATTATACGTGATGTATGATGTTACACCAACATACCAACGATCTGTACATACAATGTAAAAGCTATACAAGAAACACCTGAAATAGGTATACTTCAATAACAACATATATAGGTTTATTAAGACAAATTTATTTATCAGGTCATAAGTTTACCGACTTGTCACCCAAACAAATTCTTGACCAAAGAACAGATAAGGTGTATTTGCTTACAATTTTAGGATGATTGAAACAACTAGTTCATATATTGTAGTTTCACCTGGAGTATCGCACTTTACCAGAAACACGGATACAACTTAAACTGAAATATGTATCTTTGCATTATGGGTTTATTCGACCAAATGTATGTATCAGGTAATATTAATATTAAGCCTTTATAGGTATAGTAACTTGTTCATCAAATGCCCAATGGACAGACTGGTCGCCCAAATATCTCGACCAAAGGTCGATCAGGTTCATTTATTCATTAATTCTTCTTTTGTGAAGAAGGAATGACCAAGCGATTCAAATATTAAGGTGTGACCTGATGTATCATGAACAATTTTCTAAATGGCACTTTACAAATAATATTTACATTGAAAAAGGGAATAAACGTGGAAGAAAAGAGAAACTCATTAATCACTTATGAATAAAATATATTTTCATAATTTGAAAGTGAGTTTGTCCTTTTAAATCTCTTAACAGTTTATATATCATTAGATGGTATGATTTGTTACATTCAAATAGTTACTACAAGATCGAATATAACGCCCACTTCAGATATTGCTTATTTGTGTTAGACTAGTTTTTGATCTTCAAGTTGTGTAAAAAGAAATTTTCAACAAAATGTTATATATACTAAATGAGTAATATGGTTACCTTATATGCAAAGAATACATAACTTCTGCAAATATAGGAGCAAATTATATCTGCATCCGAAGACTTGTTAAAGTTGTGAACTTTTGTTCCTGCAAAGAACAGTACTTGGAAGCAACCTGGAATTAAAAGCTAGATAATTGTATCTTCCTTTTATATAATTATTCAGTGGTGTACGTTCTTTTTCAGGTAGATCACACCATTTTAACGGAGCATCTTGTTTTATCGTTGCATCATCATACAGAGGTATGTACTTACAATGGGGGAAAATGTGTTTGAAACGATTTTTAAGCAAAATTATAAATAATTTCAAAAGCATTTTGACATAAAACTATGTATGGCTAAATTGTAATCATTTATAATAAAAAAAAATTTCTGTCAAGGATGAGATAAGCACGTGAGAAAATCTTCCACAGAAATATAATTTAGCACAAATTTCAGTGTTCTTTGAAAAAATTCCCTACATCATTTGTATACGATATTGTAGAAATCCCCTACATTAAGACTCCACAAAATCAATTTCAGTGACCTGTGTCAGTGACCAGGCATCAACAATGTTTCCTTTTTTTTTTCATACGCTGCTGTTATATTTTATACATCATAGAAAACTGTCCATTACTATTTTGAATGTTGCTTATCTTAAATTTAAATAAATGTTTTTTTTACAGATTAACACTAATGAAGATATTTCATATTTTAAGAACTGTTTTATCAGTCATAGGGAAGCTAGTTTTGTAGTTAACCTAAACTTAATCTAGATTTTCTTGTGCTAGCTCACAGGAAAAAAATCCTGTAATTAGAGTGCCACCTTTTTAATTGATTCAGCGCAAACCATTCGATAGGCTATTTCTATATGCCATTTACGCAGCTACAAAAATCGATGCTAAGAACCTACCGTAAAATCATCAACCACTACAAAATTATTGTTATGCACTATCGAGTTAGAGTAATCAAGGAAAGAACCAAGGTTATAGCGGTAGACATGAAAAACAGACATACACAACGAAGAACATAAAGTAACTAAAATCATACATACAAAGTGACAAAAGTAAATGAGCATCTCGGACTCCACTAAAAACTGGAAGCATGGAACAGGTGCGCCGGTAGGGTAAGCGTCCTCTGCTTTTCTAGAAACACCCGCCGAGTTGCTCATATAGCAATATAAAGATAAAGGGAGGATATTCATCATCTGATCGTCCGACTGGTAGTATATTTTGTAAGAGTAATCAAGGGAACCAAGGTTATAAATGACACCATGTTTTTTGCGACATACCTTCAAAGTGCATCCAATTGGTATTCAGATAAATTCCACCTGCCCAACCTTCCAACATGCTTTGCTGTGCGAATTCCGTTCCAATTAAGTTGCAACTTGTTCTACTTTGAAACCAAGTCGATTTGTTTCTCGTCAAACTAAATTGCTTTCCTTAAAATACAGGTAGAATAATTGAAATATTAACCATCTGCGACGATATTCAGCAACATACATTCGATTAAAAAGCAATTTAATTAACGAAATGTCTCCTGAACAAATATTCTGAGCTAGCATTTTTTTTATTATCAAATTAGTGGTGTTGAACTGCTTAAAAGACTATTCATTATCAACATTATTAATACCATAACATTAATGTTCAATTATAGTAAATGTATAATGCCTATTCCAAATTTCTTCCTCCCACATAAACCATCGCCCCTTACCCCTATGCCGTATTTCTCATGTATCATTTTCTATCATTATTCATCCTCTCACAATACGAAATGTTCATTAGTCATTCTTATTTCTGTATTAATTCATTATACATATTTATGAAATATAATATTTGGAATTGAGAATAGAAAAAAAATTGTGTTCATCAGGGATATATGCCTAATTAATACCTATTCCCGTTCGTTCTTACTTCTCCATATGCCATTCCCCATTGCCCCATACATATATTCCATTAAATTGAAAGTTTACCCCGTACAGGTGCTGAATATTGAAACAAAAGTGTAAGAGATTGAGATATGAATATTAACCGAACATTTCAACTTTGTTGTTACAATACTAAACTGTCCATAACATAGTAAAATATATAAATATATAAATGTGTTATGGCATTAGTTCATTGAAATGTCGTCATAATAGTGTCACATGTCATTTAACAAAAACTGCTTTTAATTTTAAATTGTGTTGTTTTTATTCTGATATAATTTCATCCAGAAAACTATGTCTCACCCAAGAAACAACTATACATGTTCACATATGATAAACTATTTTATATTCAATGTACAATGTATTTGAAGTCGTTTCGTGGGTGTATACATGACTTCCATGCCAAAATATCAATAGCAAGTGACCAAAAAGTACCAAATTTGATTGAATATGTGAATTTTGATAACCTGCAAGCATGTCTTCGGTCCTTTTAATGCAAGAATTATCATACGTCTTTGTGCTTTCTTTTTCATTTGTGTTAGACTGAAATCTCCATATTCATAATTAAATCTTCACCACTTATTGATTAACTTTAACTTGCATTTTAGGTCAATGAGAGCCTTAGTGACTCTTCACCATTATGATGCTACGTCAGTATTTTATTTTATGATATGAGGTACTTAAGGAATACTAAATTAAATTGCCCCACAAGTATGGGCTTGTTTAATTAGCCGATACATGAATTCATAATCTGGTTCTGTGTGTGCGATAGTTTGTTTGTCTTTATGTTTTCTTCTTGTTTTCATTTTGTCTATTTTTATTTTTAAACTATGTGTAAAAACTTCTTGCGGATATTAGCGAAAAAAATGTTAAAATATGATTTTTAATGGTTTTCATTATAACATGTTAAAAATATCAATACGTAAAATTGCAATAATAGAAATGCTTTATATGAAAACGATTATCCATTCATTTCTATGGGGTACTTCACAGCTTGCTTTATGGCATGTGTTTTGTCCATCATTAAAGATGTGTGGTGACCTGTAGAAGTGTAATTGTTCGGGCATTCATCCCACATATTCTTATTTCTAATCAACTCAATTAGTATCCAGTAAAATCAATGTTTTTACTTTTGAGGTTTTTCGTAAAGAAAAATAAATCTTTATGATTAAATTTACAATTATTTTCTTTCAAAACGCAAAGTAATAAGCATGACAAATGCATGTTTCGTATTGTGAGATGATGTATAATGATAGAGGAATGACACATGAGAATTGCGGCATAGGGGTGCTATTTTTAGGTAATGAGGAAATGGGGAATAGGCAGTATACGTAGGGAAAGAGAGGAGTACTGAATACGCAGACTAGGTACGGCAATACCTTACAGATACAATGACCTCAAAAGTATAGGAAACCTTTCAAGCCAATATAACAATAGCATAAATGTGATGAATTTATTTGACAAAAATCCAAGACAGGGAAGGAGTCATGGTCATCGCCACTACACGTCAACTAAGTGACATGATGTCTCCATAGATGGTCTCTTTCCCTTCATACAAAAACCTTTTGAACTTTATCACATTAAAACCAAATTCTATTCTATACCTTTCACTCTACAGCACTCCCTTTAGAAAACAAGTCTTGACACTCCTGCGTCTGACCCTACCATATCATTATACAGACTTGTTGCCATTATTTTGGATATTGGTTTCCACAGACTCTTTAAACCAGTTTGTGTGAAAAGTCAAGATGAAGAAAAACGATCATATCTTCCACTACCGTTTGTCAACAAAGGTATGGATGCAATATAAAAGACTATTGCAGAACCACGAGATTGAGGATTTCGAGGCTAAACCACCTGACTGTTCTTGCAAGAACTCTCCATTCAAGTATGGTCCTTCTAGTCACGTCGTTACGGGAAATTTAACCATCATCGAAAATGAATCTCTACGTTATAACGTAATATCTTTTCTAAAGGTCCCAAGTACCGTGAACTATGGTCCATAAAGTGGAATTATAACTTTTAAGTTCTTATGGATGCCGTCGAGGACTATGCAAGAAAAATGGATAAAACGATAACATGAAGACATTGTTTCTCCGTCAGAGTGGTTAAAGGCCGTGAGGTCTTAAATTTTGAAACGAATGAAAGTTTTAAGTAGGTCAATGAGTGCCAAGGCTAAATCTGTTTTCATAGACGCAGATGTAGCAATAACATTGTCTTCTATATGTGACAAATAATTTGACGTACCAGCAGACAAAGCCCAAAATATATTTATATTTGTTTTCTTTTTTTGCCTGGAAAACGTTTTACATCCATGTTTATTATCAGATGTAGCCGTAGAAAATAATAGGAGCAATATACTGCTACCACATTCTCCAAAGAAGAGATTGTGGAAGACCATAAATCTCTTCAATCCACTATGGGTTTCTCTACCAAGGACGATGACTGTGATTTACCATCCATGTACTGGATCGCTTAACTCCACAAGAATCCATACAAAAAACGTTTCATAGCTGTATCTACAAAATGTAGCACCAAACCACTTTCAAAACATGAAACTTCTATACTCACAACTGTCAGAGAGGGTCTGCAGTCCTACCAGAACACTTGTTCCTTCCGTAGTGGTATTATTTCAATTTGGATACTAAAAATTCGAAATATCTATTGGACACAATCAGTTCAACACTATCATTAGACTATAATATATTTAAACCTATGATTTTTCAACACTGTATACGTCTATTCCCCATTTTCAGTTAAAATCCTGAGTTAAAAATCATATATCGTTGTTTTTCACAAAAAGATGGTACACCTAGATACAAGATATATTTCTTGGTAGAAATCCTTACTTCGTAAGAACTAATTCAAATTTATCTTCAAAATATACAGAGGAAGATATTAACAAAATGCTGGAATTTTTAATCGTCAACATATTTGTCCAGTGTGGTGGACGCGTTTTTTTCAACAAACAATTGGCATTCCAATGGGAACAAATTGTACTCATCTACTTGCTGACCTATTCCTTCACTCTTATGAGGCTGACTTTATAGCTGATCTGATCCGAAAGAAAAAATGTTGTTTGGCTAGATCCTTTAATTTCAGTTTACGCTATATATATGACGTATTAACTTTAAACAATCCTAATTTAGGAGATTTGATATATCGCATCTGCCCCCAAGGTATACTACAGACACTGTGAAGTTAGCCTCATATCTTGATATACACGTAGAGAATCGATGGTAAAGGAAAACCATCGATCAAACTTTAAGACAAACATGATGACTTTTCATTCAGAATTGTCAACTTTCCTTTCATCTGTGGCAACATTATTTCAGCACCTGCAGAGTGTTCATATCACGACTCATAAGATATGCCAGAGCTTGCCGAAACTACGCAGACTTTCTGTATCACGCTAGATTTCATTCTAACATATAGGCTTCTGGAACAGGATTATGTTGCTACAAGATTGAAGTCATTACTACAGAAATTCTATGGTCGTCATCATGAACTCGTGGATCGTTATGGTGTATCCATCTGCACCATAAAAACTGATTTATTCAACGTGTTATAGTTTTCTTTTCCTCGTTTGCCTACCCGGGACTTGACTTTATGAGCAATTCGGTGGGTGTTTTTCAGAAAAAGCAGAGGACACTTACTCTATCGGTGCACCTGGTCCATGCTCCCAGTTTTTAGTGGAGTCCATGTTTCTCATTTGCTTTTGTTGCTTTGTGTGCATTAGTTTAGTTTAGTCATGTTCTTTGGTGTATGTGTCTGTTTTCCATGTCTGGTTTTAGTATCTGGTTTACATTCTTTTGTTTACCGCTATAACCTTGGTTCCCTTGACTATTCTTTAAAATACCCTTATCCCATTGGATAATCGGCTTTACAAGTGATGTTTAATGAGTCGATGAAACACATCTTTGAACTATTTATATAGGCCATGGCACACAACGAAGTTGACTGCTGCCATTGACCATTGATTACTATCTTTTGCATATTTTCTATGTAGTTCTCAAATATTAAAGACACGACATAAGTGGAACATATGAAATGAAATTATACGAATGAAATGTTTCATTTTCGATGTCTCAAAGGCATGCAAAAGCGTTGACCGGTCACATATTTTGGACAAGAAACGCATTATGCTTGTTCATGTCGATGAAACGTCAAAAATAAACATCCAATCCTTAAATAAACATCTTCTCATAAATTTGGTAGAGGGAAAAAGGCACTACATGATAGAATTGTGGAAGTCTTATATTCCTACCAACTAAACTATGCCATGGATTGTATGCTTAAGGCATTTGACAGTTATTTATATATAACTGTCTTCATTTTACTCATAACTGTATTTATTTTAATCAAACGGTAATTATACTCGTAAATTTATCGTAAATGCATAAAAGTGAGCAGAAAAGGTCTTACCTTTTGTTTTCGGAACTTGTTGACATATCTCAAAAAATAGAATGATTTGGAGTATTAACGATATTTTGATTGATCTTGATTTAGACATAGTATCTTTGCTTACAATTCTGCTTACAATGCTGAAAGTGTATTGTTTGGATAGATGTTCACTTTAATCTGCCTGTATTAAAAACATGAAACGAAAAATCGCATCCACTAAAGGCAATTTAAATTAATAAAGCGGAAACAACCATACACTAAATTTGTTGAAATAAAACCACTTGATATCTTTCAATAAATGAGGAAATTATCAGATTTAACCTTCCAATTGACATGTCAATATTGAGGGTTATTTTTAGAAAGTAAAATGGGAAATACATGTAGCGTAGTTTTCTATCTACAACATCAGCTCTGTGATATTGAAATACAGATCCAGATGAAATCCCGTGAAGGGTAAATGCGAATGATAATGTATATCTTTCAATGAGCGTATTTTGCCTTTGATGTTAACTCAAGACAGATCATTGACAGTATTCAAAACAAAAAATTCAGTCTAATAATATCTGTTTTATTGGGGTCACACTACTAACAATACCATGATATTCGTCATTATTATAGCATTGAGTTTAGTATTAAAAACAAAACATTTTTTATATGATAAATTACCGAACAAAATGACAATCATCTAGATCTACATGATAAAAATGTCAAAAGGCATAGCATAGATGATTTCGTATTGCGTTTCTACATCCCGGAAGTAAACAATTGATTTATTGATATGTGCTTTTCAGAAACATATTGTAAAGAAAAAAAATGTCTTGATAATAATTTATCGTGTGAAAATAATATGAAAAGGAAGATTTTTTTTCCTCTATATACATCGGAAATTATTGGTATGATGAATCTATAGAAATTGAACTTCAAACACTGTTTGAACTAACAATTACCAAACACACTTTTAATACAAATGTTTTCGATGAATATTTATCCGTTAGTTTGTCAACCCATTCAGCCCGATGTGCAAGATGAGTTTCACATTCACATATATATACTCGTATTTACATCCATCTTACCATAGAGAAGTACCTTTTCAATAAAAAAAGTTTTGTTAGATTAATTTGTTTTCTTTTCAGCTTAAAACAAATTGCTGAGGTATATGACTTATTACATACGGTATAATCTTTTCTCAAATAGCGTTTGAAGACAAAGAAATGTATATTTAAGATAAAAGAATATTCAATAGATTTTTTCACGTATTTAAGGCTTCAGATTTGATAATTTGTTTAGATAATCACTTAGCATGACAAAAACATAAACTTAACAACATTGGAAACCACATTGAGCATGTTTGTCATATCAATGTGTCACCTGGTGCGCACAGCACTCACTTTTAGTTTTAACATTAGCAACATTTCCGATACTGCCGCTATGATGCATAGGTAGTTTATGAAATGGTTGGAAATTAGGTGGATCTTAAATGTAATATACTCTCAGTGACCGTAAATCATCTTTAAATATATGGTCAGTGTATTTTGATTGCTCCAATATAACGAATGTAGTACAAAGAAAATTCAATTGACACGTAACTCTTTTTAAATATTAATATACCTAATTAAACTGTGAAGGTTCTGTCATTCAATATTTTTATAATGAGTTTTTGGGCATAACTTTTTGAAGGTTTTAACTGGTCTGGAGCTGGCATGTCATTCTTCGTTTGCGTTTTGTGTGACGTATAATCTTTTTTCTTTATCTTTGTCTACACAAGGGACAATCTCCAGCTGATTTTATGTGTGTTTGATTGTATAATATGTTTTCCTTAATAGCCGGATTAAAAATGGGAGGGTTGTGATTTATCCATATTACTTAAACCCAACCGCATTCTTTGCGCCTGTCAGGGAGCAGGGACTTTTAGTCTATAAATGTTTAAATTGGTTTTTACCCTCAGTTTACTTCTATGCTGCTAGAGTATATAGGGAATTTATAGGACTACTACTTCGCTGTTCTTATGGAACAAATATATTTTTTCGGTAGTCTGCACCCTGCCCAGTGGTTTGAGGGCTTCCTCGTCATTCCTCTTCATTTAAAACCTAAGGGTGACATTGAGCTGACATTGTTCTCCCGGGGGGAGGGGCAAGGGTTGTCTCTTTGACATATTTCGTTGTATTTCGGCAGCAATCCATTTGATTTAAAAATTTAAAAATATACAATGATCTAATATCATTCATCTTCTGTATCTTAAGGAAGCAAATTTAGTTTAACCAGAACCAAAATGACTTAGTTTTGAAGTTAATAAACTTGAAACTTAGTTGGACGGGAATACGCAATGCAAAACAGATTGAAAGATTTGAGAGGTGGAATATATCAAAATAGCAATTGGATGAACCTCCAAGGTGTGTTGCGATCCCTTCATTCTCAGAGCGTATAGATTAAATCCGGATTAATGTTTATGTCTACTACAAAAACAGGTTTCGATCTGTAAAGCAGCTCTTAAAAATATAAGATATTTGCATATGTGTTAAGCTGGTAAACAATCAATCGAACTTAAAATATGCAATGTTGATGCTATGCAGCCACCTTCAACTAAACAAAGGCGTACAAAGACTAACACAAAAATTAAAAAAAGAAACATAAAATATGAATAAACTTCAAAACATACAATATTTATATTCCAAAATACATCTAACAACATAACATAAGCTTTGCGAAAAAGGGATTAAAAATCCCCATTACAAACAAGCGAAAATTCATGCAAAGAACAGTAGTATGTAAAACAACTACAGATTGTATGTGTCTAATTACACCTTTTTACAACACGGTTATCAAGTATCAAGATTTTTTTGTCAAAATTCTTTCGTTCATTTAGTGTCGTTTTTTATTAGTCTGTAAATAAGTGTGTATTTAGAAAGCAAATGTGACCTAAAAGATAAAATAAATTATTTTAGAATAATGAATAGTTTTACTATTTTGTAAATACCAATTCCATAATATATAGTTATAATGTCTTCATTATCAGGTACTGGTACAAAGGTTTATATATTTCCTTTATCTCATATATCACAATACAACGCATGTGAACTTGATATCAATTTGATTTTAGACAAATTGGATAAAGCTTGTTTTTAGCAATACAATTGTTAAAACTAGTACGTATATAGTTGTCAACTTTTTTATGTATTTTTAGTAGCAGTATTGTGCCATGTACGTTTCTCAGTAACATGCATCATACCTAAGTGAATAATAATGTTATCAACTAGGTGTCATATGTCAAATAGTTAACATTTTAAAACTTGATAAATCATGTCTCTACAAAACAGGCGAGGTTCGCTGAACTTCCCCATCTATTACATGCTCTAAACACTGACTTGAAATCGTTCATTGTATATCGATTTTCGTGTATTACTTGTTGTTTACTAGTAATTTACTTGGCATGAAAAGCCACAATTTTCCATTCATTTTTATATTGAAACATAAAATTGCACAGGTTATTTCTTTGCTCGTTGCCAAGTATATATGAAATATGCTTTCAAAACTAGTTTTCAATTTGTGCTTCATCTTGTTGTAAAGTTGATTCTAACTTTGCTTAAAACTTCAATGTTGGTTGTTCTGTTAAAACCGCTTAAACAAATGATAACAACAAATGGAAATAATGGAGATATTTCTTGGCAAAACAAAGCCGAATCCCCCCGCAAAAAAGCCGGTAAATAAAAAAAAAACAGAACTACTTATACATCTAGTAACAAGTAGCAAGAACACTACTGAAAACAAAGATAGAATTTTACATGTAATACATTGCATTGACTTACATGGCATACAAAAACATGAAAAAAACTGTGCCCTTACAGTCATTGTTGTCGTGACCGAAATACACCTTTACAAGAATTGTTAGAATATTATGGAATATTGCTAATATATTTTACAGCTATTGTTAGCTAAAAGATTTTTGTTTTTTTTACACTTCAATCAATGTATGAAAATGTTGATACGATAAGAATGTGTGTAAATGATTGCTCTACTCTTATGATGAAGAGTATAGTTAGATCAATTCAGGTTATTACAACCATATCAATTTAAGATATCGGAAAACTCGATTGGAATCTAACTATAATGGCTTCCCGACGTACAAGCAGTGAAGTTATAGTACACTTTGTTACATATAGCCAGGATTCCTCTCTGTACATATATTTAACACAAAACCCATCTGAATCAGTTGTATAAATCACTATTTTGTTAAACATATTTTTATTGAAGTCAAAGAAAACTTACCTTCCTAAGTATATTTTTGTATGTCCAATCTCATCCCAGTTCCATAAACAAAATCTGAAATCCTCAAAACTTCCTCAACTAAAATGTTAATCAATCAAATCGATTGAAATAGAAAATTTTAGAACAAACTGAAGGATTTACAATTTTTTTTTTATAAAACCTAAGCCTGGTTCTTCTGATTTATGTTATGTTACCGACCATGTTAACATACACATGAACTATTTTGTCATCATCACGTTCAAATGCTTCAAACTATTGTTTGTATATACAAGTTTTACTTGATAATATTCTTAAAATACTGGATAAATCAAGAATCTAAAAAAAATACCAACAGAAAGGAATAAAGGGCCACTTGATTAACTACCGACAGAGGAGACCTAAGCTGTTGCGAAAATATGAGAGGCATAATTCTCCTTGCATTAGATAGTAAGATTATGTGTAGGGTAATACTGAACATGACAAAAATTCTTCGTAAATAGTTCTGCGTGAAGAATACGCAGGCTTCTAATGCAACAGAAGTTCCACTGACCAAATTGCAGCACTCCGAATAATTGTGGAGCAATCTGTTAAATGACAATTATCATTGTATATAAAAACCTGACTTTGACAAGCCTTACACAATGTCAAAAGAGATGTGGTAACTGCTATTCAATGTAATCGATAATTAAGCATTTTTAAGATCATGTACAAAAATTCTCAGTGCAACTGATACACAAAACGATTCTCATTTGCTCTTTTCAAGTTAATCTGGAGTACAGCGATGCCGCTGACTCTTACAAATAAACAGGGATCAATTGGTTTCCGAACAGATATATTTTGGTATTAACATTTTTTTCGTGTGTTGTGACCTTATTGTATGACTTAGGATGTACCGTGGTTTTCATCCCCGCTTGGAAAGAATTGGATTTGATTTTCAAATGCAATTTGGACTTTTTGTAGGTTTTAACTGGTATGGAGCTGGCATGTCAGCTAAATGCTAGTAATCTTATGTTCTTAAATAATTGTAATTCATATTCAGTTTCTTTATTTCCGTTGTTACATGGGACTTAGACCTTTTTGCAATGATTGGAGGGAAAGAAGTTGAAGAAGTGGAACAATTCACATACGTAGGGAGTTTTATAAAAAGGACCGGACCGATGGCATGGTCGATAACATCATGGCCAGAATAAGCAAAGACCATCAAACTTTCCAAATGCTTAAGCAGGTATGGAAAGCAAATGCACTAAATTAGAACACTAAGTTCAGGGTATTTATAACGTATATGCAATAAAATCATTACTCTTCTATGGGTTTGAAACCTGGAGATTAACAGCAGGACTACAACAAAATATCCAGTGAATGCCTAAGACACATATGTATAGTCTAGTGGAAAATCAAACGACTGTAAACTGGACTATAAACGTACTAGCTATGGAACAACATAACTTCAGTTTAAAAGAATCACATGACAGTGAATAGATCACACCTGGGAAAAACCTCAAAAAAGCATAACCAGGAAGACATTGTATTGCATTCAACAATGAAACATAAATCAAGGGCGACCATTGCACAGCTAAAGAAGAAGAAGAATCGGTAGCCAGAGTCCTTGGGTGGGGATCCTCACTTACCATGAATCATTCATTTGATATGTTGTATTTTTGTTGTAATTTGATATTACTTAATTGATATTTTATATTCAGAATTAACTCTGCATTATCTGATTTTTTTAATAAATGACCTTTTTCCATCAATTCGATTTCTTATTTATAGCAAAACAAGCTCGGGCTCTGAGCTTTGTGTGTGAAATGATGTCTGACAGTCTGTCTGTCTGTCTTAAAATCAGATAATGAAAAGAACAGCTGAAAGAGAACGAAATGGAAAACTACGACAGCAGCCCTATATTCTCCACAAGTACAAAGACGATTATATATTTCTAATCTAAAATAAATATTGAGAAGAAAAGTTAGAGTTATTTTTAGACGGTATCTTCATTAGATTGAACAGAGCAAAACAATAGTTACTTTTGATATAGTCTTTATCAAAATCGAATGTAACTATTATTGTGTTTATCAGTAATCCAATGAATGCATTTTTCAGATCAAGATAATTCTAGGTTTTGAAGTTCTTTTGTCGCGCAAAAGATCTAGTCCCACGTCCACACACTGGTATTGTGTGACGTCATTATCGATCAAAACTAAAAAGAAGACCGTATTATGTCACAATAAGTTTTGCGAATATTTTCGAATATCTTATACGACAGATTGAAATATTTCCGACAAGAGATATAAATGTAGTGATACTAAAACTTTTATTTATTGATCCTGAAAATTAAAAGAAAAAAGGGGGATTAAAAATTCTGTCAACTTTTCAAAAAATTTAAACGCTTTCAAAAAGTGGCACTTACAAGAAGAACACAAATAGGAGTATCTTAAAGTTTAAGAGAGTAAGAAAGTTGTTCAAAATGGTTGAAACTAAAAAGATAATCTCATCTATGTTTCTCACTACAAGTCTTTGTTACTGCAATTTTACAATTTTAGTCAATACCTTTGAGAATCTTAAACAAACAGAGTGGATGCAGCGAAACGAAAATTGTAAGTCAATGTAGATCTAGACCTATTGCTTGATATTTCATATTCTTTTCTGAAGTACATTTGATATTTTATCCATGATTTGCATGATTTTATCCATGATTCAACGGGTCATAGTTTTCCTTTCCTCGTTTGTCTACCCGGACTTGACTTTTATGAGCAACTCGGTGGGTGTTGCTAGAAAGGCAGAGGACGCTAACCCGACCGGTGCACCTGGTTCATGCTCCCAGTTTTTAGTGGAGTCCGAGTTGCTCATTTCTTTTGTTACTTTGTATGTATGATTTTAGTTACTTTATGTTTTTTGTTGTGTATGTCTGTTTTCCATGTCTGGTGTTTGTCCCTGGATTGCATTCTTTTGATTACCGCTTTAACCTTGGTTCCCTTACTTACTCTTGCAAACAGGTTTTGAACTGTTCATATCTTAACAAAAGAAATATGGACTTTATATGTTTTCGTTAAATGTATTTCCTTCTGCAAGCAACAGTTTCTATTTCAGACATTCGATTTCAATCGTAAAAAACAATGGAGATACATGATCAATGAACACTCAAGATGTTATATAAGTGTAATTAAGTAGTTCAATAGATATAAGTCTCTACTTTCTTCCGGTTAATGTACTTATATTAGTGTTTGCACTTCTCAACTAATTTCCGATCTATAAGTACATTGTATTTGTACTTTAAAATGATATAAGTTACTATAATTCCGTCTGTCTGATTTTTTTTTACTTGGTATGCAGGTAAGACTTATGTTTGTTTTTAATTATTATTGTTATTAGCTATATACAGCTTTTGGTTGTCACCAATTTCCTATTTACACCGTATATTATCCTCCTATTCCTGTATGAATGTTTTTTGTTAACAATAAATGTTCTTAAACTTCACTCAAAATCCAAAACCACCTCATTTCCTTGTAACATGTCGGCATATTTTATGAAATTTGTCCACTATTCAACATCCGTATACGAATAGAAGAATTAAGGATGTAGACTTAGTGTAAGGGGTACAGCTTTTACAAATCATTGGAACGTGTGTATGCACCATTTCACATCAGTCTTGTGTAAGAATCAAAGTAAATTGGACTGATTTCATTCTGTTTCAAGGGAAAACTTGATATATTTTGGCGACATTGAATAAGATACAAGCATATCACTGATTTCAAGAGTTTTTTTTCCGTTACCCTCTGTCTACCTTCTTAAATGAAGAATTGAATATATACTGAAGGTTCAAAGTAAAATGTATCCTGGTCAAAACAAATTACCAAAAATACACCAGACGAAAGACAAGTCACATAACACTATTAAAATACCACACAGTAACGAGTAACAAAACACAATTAGTTGTCATGTGCTTCAGAAGCGTGAAAAATTCATCTACACAGTGACACCATGCATTCTCCAGAAGCACAGGTTTTGGTCATTAAAGGTATGTAAACTGCAAATGTATTTATAATACGATAACCAGTTATGACGCCTTACTATTTTTCAACTTTTGAAAATTGGGTAATAATGCAAAACAAAACAAAATGCAACAATGCACTATTATTATGTACCTGGAAGTCGGAAGCTTAATACATGTACAAATTGGTCTTATGTTTTGCTTTTAATTGTAAAAATAGTATTTAAATGATAAAATAAAAAAAGACTAGTAAAACATGTCTTATATTTCGATACATGACCTATATTTATATGAAAATGACATTCATTACCTGTATTGAAGGAAAAACTATTCACATTATCAACGTCATCTTCAACAAGTAAAATCCAGATGTCCTCGAAGTGGTAGCTCTGAAGGAGGTGTACAAAAGCTGAAAGACTGTAGAAAAGAGAGTTGTTAATTGCTACAATGGATTATAATTCGTGTCCGATTACACCCAGAGAAAGAGTAATCAAGGGAACCAAGGTTAAAGCGGTCATCAAAACAATATAATTTAGTGACAAAGACCAGACATGGAATATAGACACACACAACAAAGAACATAGAGTAATTAAAATCATACATACAAAGTAACAAAACAAATGAGCAAATCGGACTCCACTAAAAACTAGGAGCATGGACCAGGTGCACCGGTAGGATAAGCGTTTCTCTGCTTTTTCTAGAAACACCCGCAGAGTTGCTCATAAAACATCAAGTCCGGGGTAGACAAACGAGGAAAGGAAAACTATGACCCGTTGAATAAATCAGTTTTCATGGTGCAGATGGATACCCAATAACAATCCACGAGTTCATGATGACGACCATAAAACTTCTGTAGTGATGACTTCAATCTTATAGCAACATAACCCTGTTCCAGAAGCCTATTTGTTAGAGTTCTAGCGCGATACAAAAAGTCTGCGTAGTTTCGGCAAGCTCTGGCATAATGTATGAGTTGTGATATGAACATTCCATACACAGGAGCCGAAGGGATGTTGCCACATATGAAAGGAAAGTTGACAATTCTGAATGAAAATTCATCACGTTTGTCGTAAAGTTTTGTCAATAGTTTTCCTTTACCATTTATTTCTACGTGTAGGTCAAGATATGAGGCTGACTTTACAGTGTCTGTAGTGTCCTTTATCTCAAGTTCTTTTGGGTAGATGCGATATATCAAATCCCCAAAATTAGGATTGTTTAAAGATAATACGTCATCTATATAGCGGAAAATGAGATTGAAGGATCGAGCCAAACGATATTATTTCTGTCTGACCAGATCAGCTGTAAAGTCAAATAAGCAAATAAACAACTCAGACTCAACTAGAAACTGGGAGTATGGATCATGTACACCAGTAGGGTAAACGTCCTCTGCTTTTCTAGAAATATCCGCCGAGTTGCTAATAAAAAGTACCCGAAAGAGGAAAGGCAAACTATGACACTTTGAACATGGCGCAGGTGGATACACAGTAGTAATCTACGAGTTCATGATGACGATCATAAAACTTCTGTAGTGATGACTTCAATCTTGTAGCAACATAGAGAAGTTGTACTATCATATAACTATAAATATTATTTTATTAAAGTTTACTTGAAATGATGTAATCACAAGGTGAGAAATAATATATAGTTATTAAATGGGTTGGATGCAATAGACCAGAATATTTGTCCTGAGGTACTGAGAATGATCAAGTGTTCTATTGCACGAGGCTAACGGCAATAGAACAATTGATCATTCTCAGTACCATAGGACAAATGTTCTGGTCTACTGCATCCAACCCATTTAATAACTGTTTTATTACCTAATTTGTCTATGAGATATAATAAAGAATAGAAATGGGGAATATGTCAAAGAGACAACCATTTGATCAGGAATAGGAAATTGACCGCTCCATGTTTACGAATTGGCAGACGAGAGTCACATCTACGTTTTTACACACGAGTTTTTTGTGTGTAAATTCCAATTCAATGAAGCGCTTAAAAAAGTTCAACCAATCAAAAGGCTTAAATAAAGGTCATTATGGGTTCAGTGCAATAGTCTCATCAAGGAGACTATTGCACCGTTGAATAGTACATCGACAGTGCAATAAATAAATATGTGTATATTTAATAAACAAGATAAAACCTTATAATTGGGTAATAATGCAATTTGTAAATGTTAACAGCATATTCCAATTCAGATCTTACGAATTTAACAGATTCATTTATAAATCAAAATAAACTGCAAATGAAATGAAATCAATCAAATGAGTTCCGATACTCATACAGTTATTTCATTCACAAACATTACATGAACGGCCTTAGGCCGTTCATTGAGTTTGGGAGTTCCGAGATCCGTTCACACGTGCATGAACGACCGGAAATAGCTGTTTAATCCTATAATACGTTATTAAGAATCATTTTAAAACTGAATTATTTCACAATTCATACAGAGTCGAATTTATGTTACTTTTGACCGAAAAATCAAAAATACTATTTTTCGCATTTGTTGATAAATCCTGACTACGAAACTTGCCAATATTCATCAAAAGAACCTCCGAAGTATAAATTGTGATAATACTAAAGAGAAAATACCAAATAAACAGTTTTTTTTTAATGAAGCATAAATAGTGTAGGTGTTTTGACTTTGAAAACTATGTCAATTAACGCGATTTTTCGGCGGGGTAGGGATGCATTTTGTTCATTTTACCGCAAAACCCTAAGTGTTACTATAATTTTCGTGGTACCATTATAAAGCTGAGACATTGGGATATTCGATGACTTCTACATTTGTTTTGTCTGTTTATACATGCTATCCCAGGAAGGCTAAGACCCTCCAACAATTAAGTCACGAAAAATCTTGGCTTTTTGACCCGGTTGGGTACAAATATAGGCTTATACTGAAAAAGAATCCGAGAATATTCTTTGGCGACAAATTGATTCAGTAATGGGAAAATAAAGGTACCTAAAAATCACCATGAAGCTGATGAGTGGAGGGGTGCACGGTGAACCCTCCCAGCCCACGGAATTTATGTTTTTGTTCCATGAAATAATTTTATCTATTTGTTTCTAATTTTGTATTTAAAAACAGGTCTAAAAAATACAACATACTCAGTGTTCAAACGAACAAAGAATTAAAGTCGTCAATTAACTTGTTTTAACTCGTGGGATCAAAGTCCAACTACAGTATTGTGTTTTCGATTGGCCTTTTCTCTTAATGTCACGTATAAATGCGGAAAAGGTGGTAGGTTTGTATTAAAAATATAAGTATTTGCAATAATGCATGCAGTCATGGGTGGACATATCTGTTTGATAAAAAAAACACAGGTTGTAATCATAATTTTTCATTGGAATGACCTATATATATGGCGTTACTATTTTCAAGCACAAACTTTTTATGGTAACTACTATTATATAAATAGTTAAAGTATATATTATAAATATTATTATTCTGTATTTTTATCTATTTATTTCATTTGTTAGTGGAAGAATTTATTTACATTGCAACGATTAACCAGCACAGCTATTCTTTTTGAGTTTACATCTGTTTTTGTTAATTTTAGATAACAATGGGACTGACAATTCAAGAATAAAGAAATAGTGTCTTCTAAGAAATATCACATCCCATCAATGAACTAAAATGGTTGTTTATATCAAAGGTTCAAATGAGACAATTTTTGTTTCTTGAAATTGAGGAAAAGAATAAAAAGACATTTTTTTTATATTTAGACAATGATTATC
Source organism: Perna viridis (assembly GCA_037379345.1). Taxonomy (NCBI): domain Eukaryota; kingdom Metazoa; phylum Mollusca; class Bivalvia; order Mytilida; family Mytilidae; genus Perna; species Perna viridis. The sequence continues at coordinate 34,709,491 of CM074514.1, read as the reverse complement.
AATACATGTAACTGATCGTCTTGTCTAAAAAAGGCTTCAAACTAAAAATATAAAAATCATTGTCTATGAAAATCTAAAGGAAGTTACAGAAAATTAGTGTAATTCTTTTGCAGGTGTGAACATTTATAAGAACTACGAGAACAAAATATGATGTTTGTCAACAGTTTATGCAACAAATGTTGATGCAATGTGGGCGTATATTTAGGAGCAAATGTGGATAAAATAAAAAGTAAATTCAAATATACACAGCATCACTGAATCATTTGGGGCGATATCGTTGTATTGATATACATTTACATAAGCAAGTGTATTTGTTTAAATCATTTCACATTTCTGCCAAAGCTTCATGCTCTTATTTCTTATTTCAGAACAAAACTCATTTAAACTAAATTGTGAATAGATACAATGTTTTCAAGGTTTTACTTCATAGGATTTTGAATAGGTCATGTACAGTTTTTATATCATTGGTGATTGGTTTCATCGTGAACATAAGGTAATATCGTGAACTTAAGGTAATGTAAGAAATTTTAACATTTCATTTATATTTTTGGCATTTTAATAATTTCAGTGAGAAATACCACATACCATGTAAGTTTGTTTCATCGAAATAGTATCTGTCTGGAAACCTTTTTGATACGTTTATAACTGTATGAAATATTTAATTTGTACTATACTTAAATATTGGTCAACAAATATTCTTACATCAATATTCTTTATGTAGTTGTAAACTTAAACATGGTTTTCTCTTTCTTGGTTCCTTTGACATAAAAGAAAAGAAGAACATTGACAAAGAAGAAACATAATGCTATCGCTGCTATCACAAATAGTAGTGAAAGCACAAGACAAAGCAATGATGAAATGCTAGGAACAACTCAACCTATAGATAACTGCATATTAGATTAGAAAAGAAGACGAAACCCAGTACATGTCTGCAACAGACTGCATTTATGAAGTTTCAAACGGTATACGTCATAAAGAAAAGAATGACGTTGATATTTACGATCGAACAACTAATGACGTTTATGACGTACCAAATTCTATGTTGATACACATGATCACTCACAAACATCAGAGTCGATGCTTGTGACAAACCAGAAGGAATGCCTTAACAAGGAAATTAATTTATGAAACATACAATAAACTCAATGTTAGTTCCTGTGACAGTACTTCAAACCTTTTAAAGTGAAACATCGGACAATTGTTTACAAGTAGTGTTTCGAATTCCATTTATATCTGATTAAGATATCATGACATCTTATTTATTAAATTGAATGTTTTGTCAATTTGATATTAATTTGTGAAAGTTTTAATTGCATGTATAAAATTCTGTTTAATTTTCTAAAGTAATGTTGAAAAGTGTTGCATTTTATTAATTTGGATTTGGGACTTGAATGTTTTGTACATTTTCTTATTACGCAAATTATTTGAGTCTTTACAAGTTGTTATTTCTTGATACGTCATTATTTGTCATCATCAATGGATTTTCTACGCAAATTGTTTATATATAGCATGTACACGTCTTGTCACTTTTGGGTTAAAATTACATATATCTAGTTTGATAAATGTTTATGTACAGTGTATATTTAAAGAACATGCAAACTGGGTGGCCACTGAATTGTATATTGTATATCTACACTTTAATTAGAATTGTCTTCAAATTAAACTCAACTTTATACAGAAATTCTTCCTAAGGATCAAAAGGCGTTGTCGACAAAAAAAAAACAAAAATATACTTGGCAATTATTTAAAAAAAAAACCTTAAAAAATACTTTTAAGGAAACAACCACACATTTTAGAGATTAACTCAATCAATTATTCCTTTTGAACAACAACAATCAGCTTGGTTTCAAAGAAATTAACAAATAAAGAAAAAAAAACTGAAACCATGGTCTTAAAATCAACTTCACAACAAATCTAAAAATAAAAGAATCTTTGTTTTTCTTTTATTATAATAAAACGAAAGAAGGTTTGATCAAAATGTAATATAAATGTAAAAAGCATCAATTTAAAGCAAACATTCCATCCTGCCTTAATTTATAAATCTTCAACTATCGATTTCTGTTTTCTTTCAACTTCAACACCTACAACAAATCAAACCACTATAGTACTTTGTGCTTTCAGGAATCCTACCGCTGCCACCAAATGTAGAGTTGAAAACTAAGCATGTCGTTAAAGTCATCAAGTTAAACAAAGTCAGGGCCTTTACAAAGTCATACAAACCACGGACTCCATGTCCGTTAAAAACTACAAAGTCAACGATGTTATAAGAATGGGTTAGTTCGTTGTTGGAATTCATATGAAAGGAAACACGATATCTCTGGATTCAACACAAAGTACAAAGGTGATATGAAACTATGACAATTTATTGTGCGACACAAATAAATACGATATATTACAGAAAAAAACGATGAAAAAAATAATGTATAATTATATGTTTTTTGTCGGAATTTCAACTGAGTTTTTTGAAAAGTTTATAAAGGGTTATAAAAATAGGTGACGATGCTATTATGTTCCTGTAAATTTGTTTGAATGTTTTCTGCTATTTTTTGCAGTATTCCTTGATAATATTCCTTCCATTGGGAGATCTGCTTTGCAACACAAAATTACCGACGTATTGATATAAGCATTTTCTTCCAGTGAATGTTCAGACAGCATATCATCTTGTACCAATTAAAATTTATTGAAAGTTAATGAACAGTTTCTTCGCAGTAAAAAGACTTACTACAGGTACATTGATTTCCTACTCTAAATGTGGTGCAGTTTGTTTTCCAAGAACTATTATTTGAAAGGCTAGCAATAGCCGTCATGGAAACATGAAAGTTGTACTAGTATATCTTTTTCGATGGTTCATTTTCCTAATATTCAATTAATTTATTCTTAAGTTTAAACATTGCAAAAAAAGTTCGTTATTTTAAACCATGGGTCAAACACTGTTTAATTGTTATCGTGTCATGGAGTATATATTTGTTATACGTGGGCAATAGCGAATGTAAGGCGATAATTCGGGATTATTATTAGCTAGAATAGTAAAATCCTTAGTTCTAACAGAACACTTTGTTCGACTATAAGTGGGTTTAGATTTCAATTTTACAAATTGCTTGGAATTTTAAAAGCCAAAGATAAGCCATTGCAAATATAATCAACATGTTTCCTTCCGCAAGTTTCATTAGTTGTAATTAGTTTTCTTTTGGTTATGTGGTTATGTCTTCGTCCTCTTGTAAGATTCTACGTACTGTCCCATATAATTTATCAACCTGCGAAAGCTGCAAACCCGAGATACTGTTTTTATAGAAACCTGAAATGATTTTATTACGGTAAAATTCATGTTCACGACATAATCTTTTCCATTGTCTCCGCCTAACTAAACCTGATGTCCCGAAACGCAGACGCCGTAACAATTTATTGGTGTTTTGAATTTTCAGCATTATTCGAACCTCCCAATATCTACAAATTGCATTGACCCAGTCAGTGGTTGGGTTGAAATGGCCTCCCCTTTGCCATAAACCCTGGCGATACCCCATGGTCGGCTCTTGATGCTTGTCCTGTATCTGTCCACGAAGACATGGTTTTCTCCGTTTGGTGGGTGTTACATAAGTTCATCAACTTCAAATATCATTGAACAAATTTATCCAGGTGATAACAAGAATTGTTGATAAAACGTACTTGGCGGCCTCCATTTGTTAGCTTTTACTTGTAAGAATAATCAAGTGAACCAAGGTTATAGCAGTAATCAAAACAATGTAATCCAGGGACAAAGACCAGACATGGAAAACAGAAATATACAACAAAGAACATAAGGTAACTAAAATCATACATACAAAGTAACAAAATCAAATGAGCAACTCGGACTCCACTAAAAACTGGGACCATTGACCAGGTGCACCGGTAGGGTAAGCGTCCTCTGCTTTTATAAACACCCGCCGAGTTGTTCATACAAAGGTCAAGTCCGGGGTAGACAAACAAGGAAAGGAAAACTATGACCCGTTGAATAAATCAGTTTTCATGGCACAGATGGATACCCCATAACGATTCACAAATTCATGATGACGACCATAACACTTCTGTAGTGATGACTTCAATCTTGTAGCAGCATAACCCTGTTCCAGAAGCCTATTTGTTAGAGTTCTAGCGATACAAAAAGTTTGCGTACATTCGGCAAGCTCTGGCATAACGTATGGGTTGTGATATGAACACTCCATACGCAGGTGCTGAAGGGATGTTGCCACATATGAAAGGAAAGTTGACAATTCTGAATGAAAAGTCATCACGTTTGTCGTAAGGTTTGATCAATAGTTTTTCTTTACCATCGATTTCTAAGTGTAGGTCAAGATATGAGGCTGACTTTACAGTGTCTGTAGTATCTCAAGTTCTTTTGGGTAGATGCGATGTATCAAATCCCCGAAATTAGGATTATTTAAAGATAATACGTCATCTTTATAGCGGAAACTGAGATTGAAGGATCTAGCCAAACGATATACTTTCTTTCTGATCAGATCAGCTATAAAGTCAGCCTCATAAGAGTGAAGGAATAGGTCAGCAAGTAAAGGAACACAATTTGTTCCCATTGGAATGCTGACCGTTTTTTGAAAAAAAAACACCTCCACCACACTGGACAAATATGTTGTCGATTAAAAATTCCAGCATTTTGTGAACATCTTTCTCTGTATATTTGGAAGATGATTTGGAATTATTTCTTACAAAGTATGAGGAATCTCTACCAAGAACTATATATTTGTATCTAGGTGTACCATCTTGTTTGGAAAAGCAACAATGGAGAATGTTTTTGAATCGAGATTTTAACTGAATATGGGGAATAGAAGTATACAGTGTTGAAAAACCATAGGTTTTAATGCTATTATATTTAGATAATAGTCTTTAACTGATTGTGTCCAAAAGATCTTTCGAATCTTTCAGGATCCACATTGAATTAATACCACTACAGGAGTAACAAGTGTTGCAGACCCTCTTTGATTGTTGTGAGTATAGAAGTTAAAAGTTTTGAGAGAGTTTTGGTGGTACATTTTGCAGATCCAGCTATGAAACGTTGTGTGTATGGATTCTTGTGGAGTTTAAGAATCCAGTTCATAGACGGTAAATCACGATCATCGTAGAGAAACCAAAAGAGGATAGCACAGGGTTATGGTTTTCCACAATCTCTTCTTCACGGCCTTTAACCACTCTGACCGAGAAACAATGTCTTCATGTTATCGTTTTATCAAGTTTTCTTGCATAGTCCTCTACGGCATCAATAAGAACTTTATAATTCTACTTTATGGAGCGTGGTTCACGGTTCTTGGGACCTTTAGAAAGAATATTCGGAAATAGCCTTTTATAATTGTGCCTTTTATTTTAATAAACAAATAAAATTTAACGGCGATAAAGGTTCCTTATATGAAAAATAAGTTGAAAAGTTAAATTCATCACTTAAAAATTTCATCATTATCTTTGAATGGATAGCCAAGGTGATGAATATCCCTCAAATTTCGGACAAATATGATCTTTTAGGGCATTTTAAAGTAACATGAACTGTTTATTTTGAACGGAAGATGAAACATTTTGTAGTTTTGTTTGTTTGTTGGGGTTTAACGACCGAGCAGCAATATTTCAGCTATATTCAGACGATGAACATGAAATTGGTGATAAAATGAACATGAAATGATGATGAAATGAAAGAGGGATGGGACACAAGGACAATGGGGTTGACAAATTTTGATTGCCACTGGAAATATGGAGTGGTGGCTACGGTCGGGCAATTTAGCCTCCTGTGGCGGAGCCCTATGGTTCCTACTCCGGGAGAATACCACAGTAGGGTTCTTTAACGTGCCAGGATTGTGGCATCTTTTCAGAAAGCTAGCCGGGGGATAGGCGCTCTGCCCACAGAGCAACTGAGATGTGTGCCCCAGGTGGTGGAATGGGGTACCCTGGCGTGTTGCATGCTGGGGTTGTCAGGCTATAATACGGAAAAGCTGACCGCAAACCATAGTGGTGCACCGTGTTGGGAAATATGCCACGTTCCTCGCACGTTAAAGAACCCTGCTGTGGTATTCGATAGGAGTAGGAACCTTTACGCTCCGCCACAGGAGGCTAAATTGCCCGACCTTACCCATCCCCCCTTTTTCCAGTGGCAATCAAAATTTTGTCCACCCTATTATCCTTGTGACCCATCCTTTTTTTCATTTCATGTTCATTGTCTGAATATAGCTGAAATATTGCTGCTCGGACGTTAAACCCCAACAAACAAACAAACAATCCTTTCTCCCTTTAAAAGAAAGCTTTAGGGATAATCATAAAAAGTTTACCATACAATTGAATAAATTAGTATAAATTTGTGTATTCAATGCACATGTTCAAGTACATGCAATATTAATTATACTCATTTTATCATTAGCCATATCAGTCGCAGAACGGGATTCCAGTGGGGCGAAAAAAAAGGTGTGTACATGAAGGATAAGTGCAGTTAGGGGAGGCACTGGAGAGTATATCAGGATATCAATATATCTATTTTTGGCAATAATTCAACGCGAAACTTACAAAATTGTTGGGGCCCGACACCCGGAACATTTTGATATGCCAATACATATGTAATTAAAATGTTGACATCAAGAGACTACCCACGTATTATTATAAATCTGTATATTGCTAAGAATGAAGTATTACCAAACTTTACCACGACAATAGAATTAACCTTCCGATACACATATGTGAGTTATGTTTGTCGAAAAATCAAATGAGTATACTGATAGATAATATCTAATATTAAACAAGTACTATCTTTAAAAAAAAAAGATACCCGACGCATTTTCTCGCATTGTTAATTCTATATCCGATTTAGATTTTATTCTAATGAACTTTGTGATCACTTTGCTACAAATGTTTCGTAATTATTTAATTGGTCCGAAAAGTAAGTTATTTTCAATTATTCAACATCCTTTTTTTTAAATTCAAATATACCGGACATAAATATCCCCTTATTGAGCCTTGAATATCACGGTTGCTATCACATTTGTCTAATGAAATGTAAGGTTGTAAGCTCCATCGGTTACGTTACCATGGGTAAGCATCATGGGTGTCACGTGATGTCAAAGCAAACTCAATACCGACTGCGTCCAGCAAAAAAAATGCAGGAAAGTAATGAACAACTTACAAGAGCTAGTTTTAATCAGATTGAATGATATCCAACTGATAATAATTATCATGTCATTTTTATTGTTTTCTTCCCATCACTTGGTTGTAAATGAAAATGAAAGAACTTTTCACATTATGCAGTTCGTTTGAGTGGAAGAAAAATAAATATAGCATTATCATTAGGTTTAATTAGGCGGAAGGTTTGGTCAAAATCCCCTGACGTTTATCAACTTGAACTAATTTTCACGAATTCTTCATTCATGTTTATATATTGTAGTATGAACATGGACACATGTTTCTTAGTTTATTTTTTTTTCTTCTAATTATACTCTAGGATCAACTGAATTAATAGCAAACTGCCAAAAAGTCTTTTTTTTCTAACATAGTTTTTATTTCAACTTACATTAATTCTAGTACTTTCTTTACTTTATTTCAATTAGTCACATATTTATGAAACCTTTAAAGAGGTAAATAATGTAATAAACAAAATAAGAGAGAGAGAGAGAGAGAGAGCAATAGCTTTGCAACAGAACAGCATTACCTAGAGTGATGATTTATAACAAAAACTAAATTTGTTTTCAAAATTAATGCTATCGTCAGTTGAAATATCGTTGTCGTCGTAAGTAAAATATGTTTGTTTATTTTTATGTCTTCTCGATTTTATCTATTCAAGCACAAACTTGCCTCAAGGAAACACTGTAACCCAGAGCCATACTTGGAAAACAGACACACACAACAAAAGAACATAAAACAACCAAAACATGCAAAGGAACAAAAGTTCATAAGATAAGTAACTCGGACTCCACTTAAAAAACTGGAAGCATGAACCAGATGCACCGGTTGGGAAGGCGTCCACAGCTTTTTTAGAAACACCCACCGAGTTGGTCAAGAAAAGTCAAGTTAGTTCAGGTTAGACGAAAAAAAAAGGAAAATTATGCCTCGTTGACAAAATCAAGTTCCACGTTGCAGATGGATACACCGTAACGTTCTCCGCAATCATGATGACGATCATAAAACTTTTATACCAGGTATAAAAAAATCCTTCCACCTGCAAAAGATAGTGTAATCGAAAGTCCATACATCTAACAAAACAAATTAAAACAAAAAAACAAAAAAACAAAAAAAAACAAAACAAAACAAAACCTTTTTGCATTATACTTTGACGTTGATTAAGATTTCTAGTAGTAGAATCAATCATATGTATTCCAAACATTTGTTTCAAGTCATATAGGAATTAAGTTTATACTTTTTTATAAAAAAAAAAACTTAACACATATCATTATTCTTAAAACTCTGATATTCTGATAATTAAACAACAAATGATCAAATTGAAATTAATATTTTCTTAAAAAAGACGACAATTTGCATACAAGTGAACATACAGACAATGTTGCTTATGCGAACAAAGAATTACAACTTAATCATACATTGTTCAAATAAAGCACTTTACAAAACATGATAAACTCTTTGACGATGAAGTTTATTCGTGTTCATTATTCGTTTTAAAGAATTGACATTCAGTCAATACTGATACAAGTAAGCTGTTACATGATTATAATCATGTTACTGTTTCATATTGATTCTCTGTTACATCTGAATAAAGATGGCATCAATGATTTATGTATTGTATTTGTACTCTATCGGAAGTTCTGTGTGTCGGGAAGTAGTCGGAATCGTTTACAGTACTTCTTTGTCTGGAATAAATGGAGACGAGACTATTATAAAAAAAATGATTATCATTCTCGGAAAGATTCTTTTCAAATAAATATCATAGTTAATATAATATAGTTTTTTTATGAAAAAAATAAAATGTTTCTCGGATCGTAGGGATACACAGGGATAAATAAATATGTTGTACAGTATAAACTTATTCTGGTTTTAATGCTTTACGTTTCAAAATGCTTGGAGCAATAATAGAAGCAAACATTTTTTTTTTCGAATCTATTGATTTAGTTGTCCAATCAATGAAGAATAGTTCTACTCTCTACATTTCAAGTCATATATTGATAAATATACGGACGGGCCAAAATGCATAACCCGTCCACTTACCCGTACCATGAATATATTGGCAAAACATTATTTGAATACGGGGGAAAGTTGGTAAGGGCACGGGTTATTCATTTTCGTCCGAACGTTAAATTTTATAAAAAAAATTCTACACTCAAAATATTAAAATAATAATGAGTATCCTACCTCCCTTTGCAACAGACACATACAGATATTACGACTGATATCAATCCTACCGATGCTAATACAGCACCAACGATAACATGTATCATAGAATTTTCTAAAAAAAAATTGGAATTTATCAATTGTTTCTTCCACATTCCAACAGTATACAAGCGCACCTGGCAGGCAGATATAGTAGGCATGTCAACTGCTGTATACTTGGTGCTGCTTTAACATTGTGGTTGTAAAGTTTTGCCTACAAACGAACAGAAAATCTCAAAAATTATCATATGAATATTCAAGACAACAAAGAATAGCTGAAACCTTTGCCGATCTTCAAGTAATTTTTTTCTCGAATTAAAACAATAATACAATACGTTGATAAAATCGTGTACCATATTTTGAATCGAGGCAATTGAAAAGACAAAATGTAGCATTAAATCTTACCATTTGAAGTAAGATGAATAGTATCCAATGTAACACCACTCTTGTATATCGAAAATGAACTGCTAACTGCCGTTGCGTCGTATTTTACTTCGTAAGTACCCTCTGGTGATACATCTCTAGTAACGTTGATTGTTGATATCAGTTCTATCGTCGTTCCTGTAAGAACAATTTTGAATCGACAATATACAGCTTTTAACAACATTATACTACATGATATAGGATTTGATATACTAAAATCACACAGAAACTTGAGAAAGACCTTGCTCGTGTTCATTTTCATTGAATGAAAACAAATATAGAAAATATGGATTAATGCAGGTTTGTCAATCATTACAGAGGGGATGATATGAAAAAATAATACAGATTCCCGCCTTAAGACACAAATTGTTGTGTACTAAGTCAACATTTAACTTGAAATACCAATTCAAAATACAACACCACATACCAATTCAAACTGAACCGTTTATTATACTGATTTAACACTAAATAGCTAGGTAGCAGATGAGTTTTAATAAACTAATAACAGTCCATGTTGAGCAGAGTTAGTCGTAAAATACAACCCCACCAAAAAAAAAAACAAACAAACAAACAAACAAACAAAAACAAAACAAAACAAGAACGAAAACAAAACTTTATATTGGTAGTACTGATAGTATTAGTTCAAATTAAAGACTACATATTTACTTGGTGTGGTTATTGCTTCTGTTTCTTCAGTTGTACTTTCCATAGATGTTTGTATATGCTCTCTGGTTGTCGGGATAACGTTAACGCTAGTGTCAGTCGACCAAATTGTCTCTGATAAATTATTAAAATATATTTTTTTTCTCTTTGTTATTCAAATTTAGACGAGACTTTAAGACCAGAATTGAATTTATGTGAATTCGTATGTATTTGCAAATTCTTCCAATTCCATAACAATACGGCTTTATTTCAAATGTTTATTTTGCCCACATACATAATATTGATACATACTAAATAGAATGATTTTCCATTACGCAAAATATAATCTACAAAAGTTTCCTTCAGGTGCATATTCTCTGGTTTTGGTCCGGGTTTCTCATATATCCTTAAGTGGGTATATTAGTAATCGTACTTATTTTTATAATAAATAATATTTGTTATTTTCATTTGTTTTTGCTTTGATCTATGAGTAAAGGAATGCCGTTCTTTGTCTCCTTGTTTTTCTTTCAACAAAATTTACAACAAGATCAAGATTTAATTTTTATTCATGCAAAAACAAAATCATTGTACTTATATATAAGTTACGCGCTTTTGAAATGGTTTTACGAAACAAACAAAATGATACAAGTATACAGATATCAGGGATACATTTAGATTGAATCAAACTATTTAAGATTTATAATTCATTGTGCTTCATATTGCAATTCATAAAGCCAGAGCATACAATGCGACTTTGGACAAATTTTGAAAGTAAGAAAACATATAATGCAGAACATTCGGTCTGAAAAATTATTTTGCCAGAAATACAAATAAAAACTCTTCCACGCGTGGATATACAAAATATGCATTCACATTTTGGTTTATCATTGGTGTTATAAAGTGTTATTTAGAGTTAAAATCACTACGAAACGTATCTATAAATAAACACACTTGTTTGTGCTTTTTGTATTGGGCGTTTGGGCACTTTTTTACGTCATGGTATACAAAAGCGCTTTCACAAATGATGTTACGAAATATATGAGATTGTTAAAGCGTTTTGGTTTTGTGAGTGTGTGTGTATTTGCCTATATGTTTCGTTGCATTGAAGGACTTGTGATCTTCAAGTCATAACCTTTGGAAAATATTACTTGATGTACACATGAAATATGGTCTACAATGTTCTAGAAAACGCATGATACAGGTAATTTATTGGTGTGTCTTCGATATCATTGTGTAGTCAAACGAAAACATACGAAACAATAACAATAATCGAACCATAAAGATCCAGAGACAAACAAACGAAAAAAAAACTTTCAATAATACAACGACTCTTCAAGTTATTTTCAAATTTTCTCCCTTTGATAATAATTTGAAATACATGTTGAAATTACCGATCGTAGTTGCGCGGGTATGTTAAGGAGTTTTCTTGTACATCTGGTTGATGTCTAATCACGCACATACTACGTGACGTTTTAAGTTGGGAGAATTTTTTCCGGAAGTAACCATAATCTTTGTAAATAACACATAAGAATATTTTTTGTGTTAAATGAAGTCATCAGTTTTTTTAATCGATGAAATCAACCATTGAATAAACCCTCATTTTAATAAAGAAACACAGCATAACAAAACTGGCAGCATTTTTTGTATCAGATTTTGACGTCAGAGAGAAGCTTGAAACGTCAAAGCACTTGCAGAAGAAATTGCACGTCATGTTTGCATTTACCGAGACATTACACTTCATTGATGAATTCATGTTACCAGTATAACAATTCTCGAGGTTTGGGTAAGTTGTACTTTAAATTCTCTTTCTTTTGGTAAAAGACGCTTGTAACTATGTGCAGATCGGCTGGGCCGGGGTTCATTCATCACTGACATACTAACATACATCGAACAACTGTCATGATCGAGTTTCAAAAACCTTCATCTGCCAAAAATGTGTATGAAATTATAAATATAAACACAATCGCAAATTTGTAAATTGATACTAGCAAATGTTTGTTTATATAATCTTATTTAAATAGTTTTAATCAACTTGTAAATTACTTCTTTTAAATAGAATATCTAACCAGTATTCCAAATATTGTTTATCTTTGAGGTGTTAATGGAATCATATTATATAGGACAGGTACAGTGATCAATGTGATTAACACAACTTTCTATAATTGTCCTTACACTTCATATTGTTATGTATACATAATTATTTTGAAACATAAAATGTTAAAAAGAACATAATTCATATCATAAATATTTTGCGGGGAATTTTGTTTACAGTACATGTTCAAAAGAGTCATCAAGGAAACCAAGGTTATAGCGGTAATCAAAAGAATGTAATCCAGGGACAAAGACCAGACATGGAAAACAGACACACACAACAAAGAACATGAAGTAATTAAAATCATAAACTAAAATCATACATACAAAGTAACAAAAGTAAATGAGCAACTCGGACTCCACTAAAAACTGGAAGCATGGACCAGGTGCACCGGTACGGTAAGCGTCCTCTGCTTTTCTAGAAACACCCGTTATGTTTACGTAATTGTTTTCTCGCGTATCCGATTGGATGATCTTTTCCTTTTTCATCCGCTGCATGTGACAAAACTACTCCAATACCATAATCAGATGCGTCACAGAATAATATAAAAAAGCTTGTGTAAAATCAGGATATATCAACACAGGTGAGGTAACTAAAGCGTGTTTAAGAAACATAAAAGCATGATCACAATCATTGGACCAATTAAAGTCAGATCCCCTCTTTAGAAGTCTGGTCAAAACAGATGACCTCTTTGCAAAGTTTGGAATGAATTTCCGATAATAAGAAGTTATAACGAGGAAGGATCTTAACATTTTTACATTTCTTGGATTCGGGAATTAGCTTCAACTTTACTTGGGTTTGGTTTGATTCCATCTGCTGAAACTACATGTCCAAGAAAGGAAACTTCTGTTTGAACAAACGCACATTTCTTTGGTTTCAACTTTAAGTTGGCATTCTTCAATCTACTGAATACCTCTCTGAGCCTAGTCAAATGCTTCTCGAAGGTTTCAGTAAACACAATTAAATCATCAATGTAAACCAAAGCCATTTTCCATTGAATACCTGCCAATAGCAGATCCATCAACCTTTAGAATGTACTTGGGCCTTTGCACAATCCATATGTCATGAAATTAAATTCAAATAAACCCTCTGATGTTTTAAAAACAGTTTTCTCCTTGTCCTCCCCAGCTACAGGTACTTGGAAATATCCTTGTGCAACATCCATAACAGAAAAGTACTTAGCACTTTTAAATGACTCTACCATTTTCATCAATTCTAGGCAATGGGTACACATCTTTCTATGTTATCGCATTCAATTTCCTACAATCGACACAAAATCTTTGTGTACCGTCCTTTTTGCCAACAAATATGACTGGAGATGCCTACCAACTATGCCAGGGTCGAATTGCATTACTATTTAACATATTTTGAATTTGAGTCTGAATTCCCTGCCTTTGAGAAAAGGGAACCCTGTATGGTCTTTCTTTAATTGGGGATTGTATTTGAGTATCTATCCGATGAGTGACTAAATCAGTTTTTCCTAAATAATCATCATTCACAGTAAAGTTACTATCATATTCCAACAATAACTCCCTTATCCTATCCTGTTCAGATTTCTGCAGTTTCTCCCAATCAATTTGTAACTTATTAACCATATCATAATCTTTGACATCATCTTCAGTGATACTAACAAAATTAATACCAGCTGGAGTTTCATCAACTTCAAAAATGTTTTCACATTCACTTATCTCCTCAAACTTTCCAATGATAGTGTTTTCATAAAGATTTATGGTTTTCTGTGTAGGATTAAAAATTTTTATTGTCACCTCATCATGGCAAACTGTAGTAATGACACGTGCCGGTAACCTATTATATTAGTTGAACAGTTGCATTTTAGGTTCAACCATTCCAGTCTTCTCATTTACATTTCCCTTTATTTTAGCACTACAAATCACTTCAGACCTTGCTGGAATTTGTAGTTGCTGAATCAATTGAACTGAATAAACATCTGAAACACTTTTGTCACTACCAATGAATTCAACAAAAATATTGTTCTACCGTACTTCAATTTTTCTGAATATCAATCACTAGTCCCACACTTTTCATAATATGAGTTCCTATTATAGCATCATATAACAAATTATCAGCAATATATACAGTATTTTTTGAAGCATCCGTTTTCACTTTTATGTCACAGTTAATGGTTCCTAATTTTTTTAAAGGTTTTCCAGTAGCAGACAAAATGTACTTATAACTCGGTAACATTGTATGAAATTTATCCGAAGGCACCATTCATTTGTTCACCAATGAAACAACCGCACCAGTATCTAGAAGTAGAGAACTACTTTTGCCAAACAAATCTCCATTTATTTAAATGCCTTGAAAGTTATTATGATTCAAACTTTTAATTTCTATTGTCGGGTTAAAGATACTAAGGCCTGAATACATTTCAAAATTTTCGGCGTAACTAGAGGGATTTGAAAACATCTGAAAACTACATCATTATGCTTCCAACATGTCCAAAGAAGGGCGACCTGAGCAACTGCCAAAAACTGGAGAGGAAGTCAGCTACTCTCAAGAATTCGATGCGGTCGATCATGTATTGACCAAATGGCCACATTACGGGTCATTATTGAGGAGTAAATAGAATGGCAATCCGCCCTCTACATAAACTTTGTTGACTTCAAGAAGGCCTTTTTGCATAGTTCACAGAAATGCACTTTAGAAGGTACTAAGACACTTTGGAATCTTTGTCAAATTGTAAAGATTGTCCAAAGGACTCTACAAAAGTACCAAACGCCAATTCATCTACAATTCAACACTCTCACCATCCTTCAATAAACATACAAGAAATACTCCATGGTTGTCTCCTCTCCCCCTTTTAGTGTGCAAGAATTTTAGATAGATATAATGTACAATCATGAATTTACTCATATATTGCTTCTTGCCTAATTGATATATTTTGGGATAAAAAAAGGAGTAATCAAGGGAACCAAGGTTATAGCGGTAATCAAAAGAATGTAATCCAGGGACAAAGACCAGACATGGAAGACAGACATACACACAAAGTAAAAAAAGCAAATGAGCAACTCGAACTCCACTGAAAACTGGGAGCATGAGCCAGGTGCACCAGTAGGGTAAGCGTCCTCTGCTTTTCTAGAAACACCCGCCGAGTTGTTCATAATAAGTCAAGTCCGGGGCAGACAAACAAGGAAAGGAAAACTATGACCCGCTGAATAAATCAGTTTTTTCATGGTGCAGATGGATACACCATAACAATCCACGAGTTCATGATGACGACCATAGAACTTCTGTAGTGATGACTTCAATCTTGTAGCAACATATCCCTGTTCCAGAAGCCTATTTGTTAGAGTTCTAGTGCGATACAAAAAGTCTGCGTAGTTTCGGCAAGCTCTGGCATAACGTATGAGTTGTGATATGAACACTCCATACGCAAGTGCTGAAGGTTGCCACAGATGAAAGGAAAAGGGCTATAGACTCTAGATTGGCCATGCATAATTGATTGTGACTGCTTCCCTGCACAAGTCCTATATTTTCTCGTGCTCTGTATGGTTTTGAAAAAAAGAAGCAGCTCTTCATCAGTTCCTGGCTACAGAAAAAACATGTCTTATTTAGGCCAAGTAAAGTTCATCGAACCCTCATCAAAAATTGGAGGATTTTATTTTTTACTCCTTACCAGATTTTTGCTGGCCTAATTTTATCCTTTTTTTCGTGTATAGACATGTCTTAATCCATAGCCACATCAGTTTCAGAGAGGAAACATTATTTGGTTATCTATAATTGAAAGATTTGAAAATCATAATGCCTCAATACAAGAAACTGAAGTGAAAAAAATTCCTGATTTTCAAATTCTGTCACATTTTTTTAATGTCATTTTTTAGGAGCGGGAGATGAATACGAAACGAGACAAACGGTGGCGAAAAATTCTTGACTTTGAACAGGTGCATCATTTGAATTAATTGATATTCGGTCATTATGCTAAATTTTCTGGACAGAGCGAAATATACCCATTAGCATCATTATCAGCCGAAACAAAACAAGAAATTTAACTATGCATATCTTGAAAGGGACACTGCCCGTAAGTAAAGAAAACGACAAAGACAGCTTTTGATGGTTTCTCTAACTAATTGTTTAAAGAAAATAGATGAGACGCCCTAATGCAGTTGCATTGATGATATTGCTCATGTTGTAACACGTTGATATAATTTGTTAAAAATAAATAGAAAACTAAACAGAGTAATTAGTTGATATTAAACAAAAACCGCAAGAGTACTGAACAGGTACACAGGTAGGGTAAAGATCTCATCCCAACGGGATTCTGAAGTGATGTGTAGTACCAAGATGACGAACAAATTTGAATATATCGTTCTATGAAGAACAGTGTCTCGATGACACCTTTTTTTTCTAGCAGTTACTTGTAGTTTATGAGTAATTTGTTAATATTTGGTTTAAATAACGCTGTTTCAAAAAATGATCTGTAGAAATATGTCATATTCTTATATAATTTATGATTACTGGGAAATATAAAAATTCATACAAAATGACAATAGGTCAATGAAAGAATGATTTTATATCCAGTACAGTGTAATTACTTATAAAATAAAAATATCTCATAACGAAGATTGAAGATGATGTAATTAACATTCATTTCCGGGTTCCTCAAATATAAAGTCTTCGTAAATTAATTTGCACCGTCTATAAAGTTATACGCTTTGTAATATAAGCAAATGTTTTTGATTACGTATAGTATCATGAATGCTTGAGATGAAATATTTGACATTGTATTGTGCAAACTTACTTTCTGTTGAGTGTAGATCTCAAATACAATAGTGTAGTTCATTGCAGTTCAGTCCTACTGTTATGTATTGACCTTCCTTTTTCCGAACTAATAGACAATGAAAATTATGCAATCTGGATATATGACCTACAAATGCATATCCATACTAATGATTGATACAAACGGACAAAAGTCGTAAACAATAACAATATTTCAATAAGGATGCAGCATATTGCTTTTACGTAATATATGATTAAATACTAATTGATATCATGTAGAAAAGCTCATCATTGTTTTGTAAGCACTTACTAATGTGTGTGTGTGTGTGTGTGTGTGTGTGTGTGTGTGTGATTTCGTCTCATTATACAAAACTGTTTAAGATGTTGAACTACAAACTTGCTAATTTCCATGGCACTTACTTTCTAAGTCTTCAGGTGTAGAGTTATGAGTTTCTAATAAGTAAGTTTTCCTTAAAATACCAGTGCATTTACCTATTTAATAACAAACAAAATGTACACGAATTTTTATAGACAACACTCATTTAATTGGATATTTGTAGTTCATTATGAGGATAGACGATTTCAGAAACTGTTGCTTAAATTTTATCATTGCTCAAAATGCATGTGTCGCAAAATTGCAATTATTCCAACTGACATTGTGTTTATCTTAATATCATTGATATAGGTATTTTGCTTGAAATTACGAATTATTGATCACTTTATTAACTATGTTGACAAAATATTCGTTTGACGAACAGTGATTTGTTTGTAAATATGTAACCATGTGCAATTTTCAAAGTGTATTACTTTATCAATATGTTAATCTCGAAGTTACATGACTTTGAAAATCTTCATGTCATAAAACATTCGCTTAAAAGTAAACGATGAATGGAAGGGAGATCATCATCAATATTTCAATTTCGTTGAACAAGCAAAATCAGTATTCAACTTGTAAATCCGCATATTCACTTAGACCGCATTCAGCAAATTTTAATTCATTTTACGCACCAGTTAAGTTTGTACATGAAGTGCACTCTACAGCTTTGAGGAAAGAACTGTTATTATGTTTTAACCTTGTTGAACACCTCAATTGTTGATCTGTGTCATTCACTAGTTTCCCTATATTAATATATGAAATTTGGCATTTAGATTTGGACTTTTCATCTTTCAACAAAGAGAAGCTTCTATTTTTTTTAAAATACAATATTTGATGAAAACATAAAACTAAAAATATGAAGTTATTACTTCATTTGTCAGAGATTGTCATCAAATGTTTACTGTCTCCAATATAATTTGGATCAAACTATTGTTTACATGAGTTAATTCATGAAATGATTTGTAGTCCTTGACTGTTTTTTTATGTAGTTATGTAATTATATTATATTGTATGTCTCAAAACTACAACTGAAAGTTACCCTTCACTAAATAAACGTACCTGAAGTATGTTGATAAACTCTATAGTAAAACTTTCCTCCACAGAAGCAGCTGCCCTGACATGTGTTGTCCTTTGTTACTTTTTCATTACTACCAGAATTGTTATAACAAATACATCTTTTCTCCTTTAATGGTTTAAAAATTGCAAATTGCTTGTTTCAGTTATTAAACTTTTCAGTTTGACAAGGACAAAATCTTTGTTCAGGTAGATATAATAAAATAGATACGAAATCAACAGATAAAGTTAAAAATTTGATGGCAACTAAATGCATTACAGAGGTGTTATATGTGAGGCTTGCAATTATTGGTGGCACATTTAATGTGCACACATTTCAGCTAGCGAATGCATAAGGATAAGCAAGTCCGAAGAACTATACTTAATACACGGGAAAAAGCAAGTCTGATGCAATATACTTAGTACATGGGAAAAAGCGAGTCTGATGAAAAAACATGAAGATAAGCGAGTCTGATGAAGTATACTTAATACATGAAGATAAGCGAGTCTGATGAACTATACTTAAGACATGAAGAAAAGCAAGTCTGATGAACTATACTTAATACATGAAGATAAACGAGTCTGATGAAATATGGATGTGTTATATATGTAATAGTGTTTACTTCCCTGATTTATATTTTGAAATCTTTTTTTTCTTTCTTCAACACTCAAACATGTTTATCAATGAGTTTACAAACATCCATCTATTTCTGATTTATTTCTAAAGAACATGTTCTTAAAATATAGACACAATTGTGCTACTCATGATAGGAAAATATAATTTGGATATGCTATTTATATCAAAATGTTATAGCATAAATGATGAATGTGCTATTTTTCTATTAATTGCAATTAATTATGGGTTTATATGCGTCAATGTAGATAAATGTATATAATATACAATGCTAAAAAGAAAAACATTTTACTGATATACTGAACGATATGAAAAATGGACAAAGAGAAAACACCCCCACCTGGATGAAAACTGTCAGCTGAAGGCGATCAATGGGAGTCCAATGTATGGACAGACGACAAGATATTGAGTGTAAGATCTAAGGAAACATTTGAAAAATATAAAAAGTTAACAACAATTGGGAATATTCAAACTTTCATCTCTTTCTGACTAATCTTTGTTTTAAGAACATTTGAATAAAAATAAAGACAAATATTATGAAAATTATGACATTATACTTGTTATAGGAAATATCAATTTTGATATGCTGAATAAGTCGGAGTGTCAGAGTATGAATGATTTATGTGATTCTTTTTCTTATCACAATTAATTATAAATCCTCCATGCTACAAAAAGCACGTACATCATCTACTGTACACACCATTCAAACAAACCGAAAAATCTATGCTTTAACACTTTAAACATCCCTACAGGTACAGTATAAGAGACTGTCACAATACTATTGTATTTTCATTTAAAAGCAAAGTGTGCGTTCAAAAGCTACCAATCACTTATAGAAGTTATAAACCAACAATAAGGTACATCAAGAGAGAAAGATGCAATTAAGACATACCAACAATATATAAATAATTTCACTGAAACACTGAAAAAGCATACTCAAAAACAAATGAAAACAAGACACATTATGTACGAATATAGAATTATACAAAGCCATTTACACAAAATAAAGTTTAAACAGCCAATACACAAAAAATGAAAATCAAGAACATTAGTAAAGTACCAAACACAGCGCGTAAATTGACGCATGTGAGCATAACTCGGCCAGACACAATTTTTTATAAAGATTTTACAGGTGGTGTGAGTAATGTTCTACTATCCTTCCATTTTTCTCAAAACAAAGCGTTTCCTGGGTGGTAATAAAATTGTATAACAAGAAATGATATAGTTGTAAATAACACAACAGTGTTGCTACAATTTAAATTATTTTTTAGTCAACTGTGGCAACACATTACTAAAGGTTCAAAAACCTTAGTATTATTTATATATTCTAAGTGTACCAAATCTGAATAAAGTTTTCATATTTGCATTAGACATACATCGTACTTTTATTTCATGAATATAATAATATTAATTTATACCCCTTTAACATTAAAATTCTACCATTTCGAACCATGAAATAACAGGACAATTTGTACCACACACAAGGGAGTAAAGAATCAACAAAATGATTATACGTGATGTATGATGCTTACAGCAACATACCAACGATCTGTATAAACAATGTAAAAGCTATACAAGAAACACCTGAAATAGGTATACTTGAATAACAACATATATGGGTTTATTCAGCCAAATTTATTTATCAGGTCATAAGTTTACCGACTTTTCGCCCAAACAAATTCTTGACCAAAGAACAGATAAGGTGTATTTGCTTACAATTTTAGGAGGATTGAAACAACTAGTTCATATATTGCAGTTTCACCTGGAGTATCGCACTTTACCAGAAACACGGATACAATTTACACTGAAATGTGTATCTTTGCATTATGGGTTTATTCGACCAAATGTATGTATCAGGTAATATTAATATTCAGCCTTTATAGGTATAGTTACTTGTTCATCAAATGCCAAATGGACCGACTGGTCGCCCAAATATCTCGACCAAAGGTAGATCAGGTTCATTTATTCATTAATTCTTCTTTTGTAAAGAAAGGATGGCCAAGCGATTCAAATATTGAGGTGTGACCTGATGTATAACGAACAACTTGCTAAATGTCACTTTTCAAATAATATTTGCATTGAAAAGGGGAATAAACGTGGAAGAAAAACGAAAATCATTAATTACTTGTGAACAAAAAATATTTTCTTAATTTGAAAGTCAGTTTGTTCTTTTAAATTTCTTAACAGTTTATATATCATTAGATGGTATGATTTGTTAAATTCAAACAGTTACTACAAGATCGAATATAACGCCCACTTTAGATACTGCTTATGTGTGTAAGACTAGTTTTTGATGTTCAAGTTGTGTTAAAAGAAATTTTCAAAAAAGTGTTATATATACTAAATGAGTAGTATGGTTACCTTATATGCAAAGAATACATAACTTTTGCAAAAATTTGAGCAAATTATATCTGCATCCGAAGACCTGCTAAGGTTGTGAACTTTTGTTCCTGCAAAGAATAGTACTTGGAAGCAACCTGGAATTAATTAAAAGCTAGATAATTGTATCTTCTTTTTATATAATTATTCAGTGGTGTACGTTCTTGTTCAGGTAGATCACACCATTTAAACGGAGCATCTTGTCATATCGTCGCACCATCATACAGAGGTATGTATTTACAATGGGCGAAACTGTGTTTGAAATTATTTTTAAGCAAAATTATAAATAATTTCAAAAGCATTTTGACATAAAAATATGTATGTATAAATTGTAATCATTTATAAGAATAAAAGCCTCTTTCTAGGATGAGATAAGTACTTGAAAAAAATCTTAAATATTTGTAATATAATGTAGCACAAATTTCAATTTTCTTTTAAAAAAAATCCCTACATAATTTGTATACGATATTGTAGAAACCCCATACATTAAGAATCCACAAAATCAATTTCAGTGACCTATGTAAATTATTACATTATACTCGGCGTCACATAAATAACATTCTGTAAAAATTTGAATAAAAATATTTTCTACGACTTTATTGACACCTACCGTCGTTTAAATTGTCTTAAATGACTTGCTCATTCGTTTAGCCAAACGGCTTCTCCCTAAACATTGAATCGTTAAATTCCGGTCAGATTTTAATTCTTGGTGGCAATATTTACATTGTAAAAAATCGGCCATGTTTACAGTGATCGGGTTGCTAGGAGATGTTGTTTATGTTTAAATGGTGTGTCCAAAAACCGAAGGACCCAGAATGCATTTCGGCGTTATTTCGGAAATCTCGGATTTATTTTACGCGAACAACGTACAATACCGAGTTGTTGATCAAGCAGACGATTGTCACCGGAGTTCGACGGGAACTTACGAACTTCGTTTATGAACAAATCGTCCCGTAGAAACCAACATGGCGGATATTAGTATGGGATTTTCCCGTAAGAATTTGTTACGCATGATTAAAGCTAATAAGCGACTGGTTGGTACTAACACGTCATGCATATATGCGAACTATCTTCATATTAAATAAAAGAGAGACAACTCTAGCGGTAAGTCCCAACAGTTTAAAAAATAGAACTTCAATTCGAAAATGTGTTGTATGTGACGTCGAGTATACATAGAAATTAACAAAACCCAAACAAAACTTTTATATATATGCCAGCAAATCTTATAATACAATTTATTAAAGTCCAATACAATGAGGCATCAGCAATGTTTCGTTTCTTTTCATACGCTACTGTTATATTTTATACATCATAGAAAACTGTCCATATTTTGGATGTTGCTTATCTTAAATAAATGGTTTTTTTTACAGATTAACACTAATGTAGATATTTCACATTTTAAAAACTGTTTTTATCAGTCACAGGGAAGCTAGTTTTGCTGTTAACCTTAACTTAATCTAGATTTCATTGTGCTTGCTCACAGCAAAAAAAATCCTGTCATCAGACTGCCACCTTTTTAATTGATTTAGCGCAGACCATTCGATAGGCTTTTTCTATATGCCATTTTACGTGGCTACAAAACTTGATGCTAAGAACCTACCGTATAATCATCAACAACTACAAAATTATTGTTATGCAATATCGAGTTAGCAATATAAAATGGCGGAAAGATGAAAGGAGGATATTCATTATCTGATCGTCTGACTGGTAGTATATTTTGTAAATGACACCATGTTTTTTTTTGCGACATACCTTCAAAGTGCATCCAATTGGTATTCAAATAAATTCCACCTGTCCAACCTTTCAACCTGCTTAGCTGTGCAAATTCTCTTCCCATTAAGTTGCAAGTTGTTTTACTTTGAAACCAAGTCGATTTCCTTCTCGTCAAACTAAATTGCCTTCCTTAAAGTACAGGTAGAATAATTGAAATGCTAACCATCTGCGACGATATACAGCAAAATACATTTGATTAAAAAGCAATTCAATTAACGAAACGTCTCCTGAATAAATATTGTAAGCTAGCATTTGTTTATATTCAAATTAGAGGTGTTGAACTGCTTGAAAGACTATTCATTATCAACGTTATTAATACCATAATATTTATCTTCAATTATAGTAAATGTATAGTGCTATTCCCCATTTCTTCATGTCACAAAAACCATCGCCCCTTACCCCTATGCCGTATTTCTCATGTATCATTCTCTATCATTATTCATCATCTCACAATACGAAATGTTCATTAGTCATGCTTATTACATTGTGGTTTGAAAGATTTATTTTTCTTTACGAAAAAAACCAAAAAGCAAAAACATTGATTTTACTGGATAATAATTGAGTTGATTAGAAATTAGAATATGTGGTATGAATGGCCAGACAGATATGCGGCATAGGAGTGAGGGCCAATGGTTTATTTGGGGTGATGAGGAAATGAGGAATAGGCAGTATACGTAGGAAAAGAGAGGAGTACCGAATACGCAAACTAGGTACTGCAATACCTTATGACAACACCAAAAGTATAGGAAACCTGTCAAGCCAATATAACAATAGCATAAATGTGATGAATTTATTTGACAAAAATCAAAGACGGGTAAGGAGTCATAGGCATAGGAGTGAGGGCCAATGGTTTATTTGGGGTGATGAGGAAATGGGGAATAGGCAGTATACGTAGGAAATGAGAGGAGTACCGAATACGCAAACTAGGTACTGCAATACCTTATGACAACACCAAAAGTATAGGAAACCTGTCAAGCCAATATAACAATAGCATAAATGTGATGAATTTATTTGACAAAAATCAAAGACGGGTAAGGAGTCATGGCCATCGCCACTATACGTCACCTAAGATGCATGATGTCTCCATAGATGGTCTCTTTCCCTTCATACAAAAACCTCTTGGACTTCATCACATTAGAACCCAACTCTATTCTGTACCTCTCACTCTACTAAACTCCATTTTCAAAACAAGTCTTGACACTTCTGTGTCTGACCCTACCTCATCATTATACAGACTTGCTGCCATAATTTTGGATATTGGTTTCCACAGACTCTTTAAATCAGTTTGTGTGAAAGGTCAAAATGAAGGAAAACGATCATGTCTACCACTACCGTTTGACAACAAAGGTATAGATGCAATCAATTTGGCTAGCATCCTCTAACACAAAAAACGTTACCAACAAATTTCCCCCATATTTCAAAGACAAATCCATCCCAATTATTTCATATTTCTATACTTCGCCCATTGCATCCAAAATTTTTAATTATAAAAGGCTATTGCAGAACCCCGAGATTGAGGACTTAAATGCTAAACCACCTGACTGTTCTTGCAAAAACTTTCCATACAAATATGGTCCTTCTAGTCACGTCGTTACGGGATATTTAACCATGATCGAAAATGAATCTCTACGTTATAATGTAATATCCTTTCTCAAGGTCCCAAGTACCGTGAACTACTCTCCATAAATTGGAATTATAACTTTAAAGTTCTTGGATGCCGTCGAGGACTATGCAAGAAAAAATGATAAAACTATAACATGAAGAAATTGTTTCTCCGTCAAAGTGGTTAAACGACGTGATGTCTTTAATTTTGAAACGGATGAAAGTTTAAAGTAGATCAAGGAGTGCCAAGGCTACATCAGTTTTCATAGACCCTGATGTAGCAAAAAACATTGTCTTCTACACATGACGAATATGTTGTCATAACAGCAGACAAAGCCCCAAATAAAATTTGTTTTGTCTGGAAAACGTTTTACATCCAATGTTTATTATCAGAGGCAGACCTAGAAAATAACAGGAGCAATAGACTGCTACCACATCTCCAAAGAAGAGAGTGTGGAAAACCATAAATCTCTGCTATCCTCTATGGATTTCTCTACCAAGAACGATGACTGCGATTTACTGTCTATGTACTGGATTCATTAACTCCACAAGAATCAATACAAAAAACGTTCCATAGCTGGATCTGCAAAATGTACCACCAAACCTCTTTCAAAACTTTTAACTGCTATACTCACAAATGTCAGAGAGGGTCGGCAGTCCTACCACGACACTTGTTCCTTCCGTAGTTGTATTATTTCAATGTGGATACTAAAAAACGTAAGATCGTTTGCACACAATCAGTTCAAGACTATTATTAGAATATAAAATCATTTAAACCTATGATTTTTCAACACTGTATACTTCTATTCCCCATACTCAGTTAAAATTCCGACTTAAAGACATCATACATCGTTGTTTTTTCCAAAAAAGATGGTCCACCTAGATACAAATATATAGTTCTTGCTAGAGATTCAAAATCATCTTTGAAATATACAGAGGAAGATATTAACAAAATGCTGGAATTTTCAATTGTCAGCATATTTGGGCAGTGTGGTGGATATGTTTTTTCCACAAGCGGTCGGCATTCCAATGGAAACAAATTGTGCTCCTCTACTTGCTGACCTATTCCTTCACTCTTATCAGGCTGACGTTATAGCTGATATGTTCCGAAAGAAAGAATGTCGTTTGCTTAGATCCTTTTATCCCAGTTTCCGCTATATAGACGACGTATTATCTTTAAACAATCCTTATTTCGGAGATTTGATATATCGCATCTACCCCAAAGAACTTGATATAAAAGATACTACAGACACTGTGAAGTTAGCCTCATATCTTGACCTACACTTAGAAAATCGATGGTAAAGGAAAACTATCCACCAAACTTTACGACAAACATGATGACTTTTCGTTCAGAATTGTCAACTTCCCTTTCACCTGTGGCAACATTCTTTCAGCACCTGCGTATGGAGTGCTCATATCACGACTCATACGTTATGCCAGAGCTTGCCGAAACTAAGCAGACTTTTGTATCGCACTAGAATTCTAACATATAGGGTTCTGGAACAGGGTTACGTTGCTACAAGATTTATTTCATCACTACAGAAATTCTATGGTAGTCATCGTGAACTCGTAGATCGCAATGGTTTGAAAACTGATTTATTCAACGTGTTATAGTTTTCCCTTCCTCGTCCTACCCCGGACTTGACTTTTTATGACCAGTTCGGTGGGTGTTTTTTTTTAGAAAAAGCAGAGGACGCTTACCCTACCAAAGTACCTGGTGTGCCTGTTTTCCATTTCTGTTTTAGTCCCTGGTTAACATTCTTTTGATTACCGCTATAACCTTGGTTCACTTGATTATTCTTTAAAATACGCTAATCCCATTGGATAATCTGCTTTATAAGTGATGTTTAATGAGTCGATGAAACACATCTTTGAACTATTTATATAGGCTATGGCACACAATTAAGTTGACTGCTGTCATTGATTATTGTCTATTGCATATTTTCTATGTACCTCTCAATATATTAAAAACACGACATAAGTGGAACATATGAAATGAAATTATACGAATTAAATTTTTAATTTTCGATGTGTCATAAATATGTAAAAGCTTTGACCGGTCGCATATTTTGGACATGATGCACTCTATGCTTTTCCATGCCGATGAAACATTAAAAGTGAAACATCCAATCCTTAAATGAACACATTTTAATTGGGTAGAGGGAAAAAAGCATTACATGATAGAATTGTGGAAGTCTTATATTCCTACCAACTAAACTATGATATGTGTTTCTATGCATAAGACATGTAACAGTCATTCAGGTAAAACTGTCTTTATTGTATTAATAACTGTATTTATTTAAATCAAATCGTCATTATACTCTTGAACTTTTCGGTAATGCATAATAGTGAGGCGTAAGGCCTTACCTCTTGTCTTCGGAACTTGTTGACAAATCTCAAAAAATAGAATAATTTTGAGTATTAAGATAGTTTGGTTGGTCTTGAATTAGACATATTATCTATGCTAACAATTATGAAAGTGTACTGTTTGTGATAGATAGTCAGTTTAATATGAATCTTCCGGTATCAAAAACCAGGAAATGAAAAATCGCATCCACTAATGTCAATTCAAGTTAATGAAGCGCAAACATCCATGCACTATATTTGTTAAAATAAAATTATTTGATGATTTACAGAAAATGAAAAGATCACTTAAACTGTTAATATTGAGGGTTATTTTTTATACAGTATAATGGGTAATACATGTAGCATAGTTTTCTATATACACCATGAGCTCTGTAATATTGCAATACAGATCTAGATGAAATTAATTTGAGGGCAAATGAATGTGATAGTGTTTATTGTTTAAAAAAAGTATTTTACTTTTGATTTTAACACAAAACAAATCAATGACAACGTTCACAACAATAGTGTCAGTGTAAATATACATATATATTATTCAGGTCCCACTTTAAAGAATATACAAATTTAAGCATTGCACGTTTCTCTAAAATTAATTTAACTGGAACACTAATCAAGGGAACCAAGATTATAGTGGAAATCAAAAGAATGTAATCCATTGCAGGCGACAAAGACCAGACATGAAAAACAGATAAACACAACAAAGAATATAAAATAACTAAAAAAAATACATACAAAGTAACAAAAGTAAATGAGCAACTCGGACTCCACTAAAAACTGGGAGCATGGACTAGGTGCACCGGTAGGGTAAACGTCTCTGCATTTCTAGAAACACCCACCGAGTTGCTCATAAAAAGTCAAGTCCGGGGTAAACAAACGAGGGAAGGAAAACTATGACCCGTTGAATAAATCAATTTTCATGGTGCTAATGGATACACCCTAACGATCCACGAGTTCATGATAACGACCATTAAACTTCTGTAGTGATGACTTCAATCTTGTAGTAACATAACCCTGCTCCAGAAGCCTATTTGTTAGAGTTCTAGCGATACAAAAAGTCTGCGTAGTTTCGGCAAGCTCTGGCATAAAGTATGAGTTGTGATATGAACACTCCATACGCAAATCGCCACTTTGCAAATTTCCTTAAACCGATCTTCAAAATTGTAGATTGGCTGGATGTTGAAGAGAGAGATAATCGGATTCTAATTGTGTCATTCGAAGTCTAAACGACAAGAAATGTAATAGTTATAGATTAATACTTTTCGTATTAATTTAATTTTGATGTACAGGAATTATGATGTACATGTATAGACACTTGTATCCGATCATTATTTGGAGGATATTGTACTTTTAAAACTTCTTACTTTACTAAAGTCATTTAAATTTTATTTTGCAATTCATTGTGTGTCTTTCCCGGACTTGATTTCTGAATTTGAACGAAAGAAAACGGATTCTGTTTTATTTAGTTTTTTTTTTTCTTAAACCATTAGGGATGAGGTAAATGATCGTGCTAGATTCTTTGGAGGATTTTATCTCTAGATTTGATCGTAATGAGAGTCAGTTTTATGCAACAGCAATCCCATATTTCAATTTAGTAGTTACAATTACGCCGTTTCCTACATATTCATTAGGAATCACATGTTCTGTTCATCAAGTCCAAGTTCTATTTGACACATAATGATATATGATTTATTATCAATGCATGTTAATATGTGCATCAAAATAGATACTTCTAAGTAAAAACAATGTGTTGACAACTTTATTTAATACAAAATTGATCAGCAGTAACAGTCATAATGTAATCGAAAAATGAAATTAGATAAAAAAAAATGAAATATGGAATTAACAATACAAAAACTTTATATAAAAAGGGGGACAAATAAACCTTTATTCTACAGCAATGTCATTGTATTTATCTAATTTCATTTTTCGATTACATTACGACTGTTACTGCTGATCAATTTTGTATTAAATAAAGTTGTCAACACGTTGTTTTTAATTATTAAGATCAAATCTAGAAATAAAATCCTACAAAGAATCTAGCACGATCGTTTATCTCATCCGTACTGTTTTAAGAAAAAAAAACTAAATGAAACAGAAACCGTTTTCTTTCGTTCAAATGCAGAAATCAAGTCCGGGAAATATACACAATGAATTGCAAAAAAATATAATATAATCGACTTTAGAAAAGTAAGTACTTTTAAAAGTACTTATCCTCCAAATACTGAACGGATTCAAGTGTCTCAACATGTACATTATATTTCTTGTCCATCAAAATTAAATGGATCTGCACTTAATACTTATTTGAATTCAGACTAAATGGATGTTACTTGTTATTTATCTATCTATTTGATTATTGCGTTTATAGCTCAAAATTCATTTGCAGGTAAGGTTGTTCTGTAGGTAGGTCTTTTATTATCAACATACAATTGTTTAAACATACAACTGGATATTAATACAAATCTTGTATGAATATTTTAATGGCAGTATTGAGCCATGTACATATTTGTAATATATCCACGAGTTCATGATGACTACCAAACAACTTCTGTAGTGATGAAAAATACAATATATCAAAATATCAAAACAGGGAAATACTATACATGAAATTATAAATAAGAAAGCATACATGTATTGTCAAAGTTAAAGGTCAAATGTCAAAGTTTTACCGTTTTGCTTACCATCCCAAATAAATATTTGTAATAGTTGTTACATTTTGATCCTTTTGAACTTATCTGTATTTAACTGCCAAGAGCATTTGTAAGGTTTACGCTTGTTCTTAAATACAGAGGAAATCGGAGAAGAACTGTCTGATCTCACAATAGGTTTACAAAAGTTACCAAAGTGTAAATTGCGCATGGCGCCTTTCACTTGTCCGTGGTCAATGTAATTTGAAATCTGCACTTAGTCTAAAAACCAAATGTTTGTACAAAGTCAGGACCGTTTTTGAAGATCTATTAATTACACTTATTCAGGTAAAAAGCAAAGTTTAAATCTTTTGGTTTTCTGATTTCTTTCTTTCATGTTGTGCTACATGCAGAATAACTTGTGATTCAATGTCTCAGTTGCATGTAAGTACGTGCAAGTTAATAACGGAAACACTTACATGAATTTAAATAATGCATATCTAAACAGGGAAATAATGCACATGAAGTTATCAGTTAACATGCATGTATGTAAGGGAGTGTATCACACTTTAATGAATAAATCTTGGCAACATAAACATTTCTATACATAAGGGTAAAAACAAAATTACCGAACACTAATCCGTTTCATTATCAAGTGAAGTCGAACATAAATCGGGCAAAATAGATATTACACCACCTGAACAGCTAGTACCGCAATGATTCTGACATTTTACAGGCATTTCAAACGAAATGATGGGTTAAATCTAGGTTTTACAGCGCGCTAAATTTCCCTCTTCCAATGAGGCGTGAATATACCAGTGGTTATTAAAAAAGCATTTTCGTGCTATTATCATACTTAGTAAATCAGCGGTCACATCTGCGCAAAGATCAATTTACAAAAAACAATCATTACACATTATTTTAGAAGAAACTGGCTATTTTTCAACTAAGGACTAATATCCAAAAAAGAATTTGGTAAGATACCTTTTAAGACGCATTTCCTCATACCCCTGATTCAAGAGTCTATTGCTCTGATATTTATGGCTTTCAAGTAAATCAGAGTAGCTAGTACTTGCTCTAGCATAAGAAATTAATAGAGAAATGTAAACACCATATGCACGCGATGAAGGTATATCGCACAGGTAAGGAACATTTATCATATAAATATTAAAGTCGTTTCTTTTATCATAAATCTAAATGCTGAGATGATCACTGTTGTCAAATTTGAGATGTAGGTATTAAAAAGATGCAGGGCAAGCTGTTTCTGTAGTCTCCTTTTTCTCGGACTGTGATGGATAAATTGACTGTAAGCATTTTCCAAAAGAAGGGTTGTTGATTTACAATACATTGAAAATATACCTGTATGTAAGGTTAAAGGATTTAGCATCTTTTGAATGTTTATTCTTTATGAGATTCTGAAGAAATTCAGTCTCGTATGAATATAAAAACAAATTGGCTATGAGAGGAGCACAGTAGTGCCAATTTGAAAGCCAACTTGTTGTTGAAAGATAGATCCTCCAAATGTAACAAATGTTATCAATGTGGAAATCAAGCATATCGCAAACCTGTTTTTCTGGTTAGCATACTTTGCCCTTCTGCAATGTTTCAGAAAAATATGTGGATTTATGACAAAGAACAACACAATGTATTTTGAAACAGCAAAAGATTTACGAATTAGTCCTTTCAAACGAGATTTCAATTTATTATGTGGTAACGCAGTGAAATCAAAGATTTGGAGAGAAATAATTTCCGCGAAACTGCGGGATTTTAGGTTTTGAAGTAAATCCTTAGAACCTTTAAATGTCCAGATATGATTAATTCCACTACGAGAGTAGATGTTATAGCAACAAGCTTGCTGTCCATCTGTCACTGCGGACAGTACCTTAATAGATTAACTGACATCACCTTCGTGGAGGAAGATTAATATCCTGCTATATACCTTTCTTTGTATGGATTCCTATGAAGTTTTGGGAATCCAATACAAGTAAGGTAAGTTCACACATTTTGTTTCGATGTTGAAAGATGACAAGAAGGATATGTGGTTGTTTAAGATTTTATCATTGTCAAAAGAAGTACCTTTGTATGTGTTACTATCAATGCCCAATTCCTTAATATAGTAATTGGGGTAACGGCTTTACAAACAAATACAATGTTGTTTGAAGCTTTGTCCACAGAACGATAATATATTTCTCATGTAGTGAGGAAAGGCATCCAATGCCCCAGGTGACACATTTCTGGAGATTCTCGATACGATTCCACACCAACGATCGGTACACATGATACAATAAACTCTCTATTCGATATTAATTATATCAGTCAAAAGTATGGATTTTTTTCACATTTCTGTTATTTATTTTGTTTACTCTTCATATCGTTGCCATACGTTAAGTGTTTAAGTTTACAATTCATCAGTGAGTGATATCTTGTTTTTTTTATAACAATAGTTTAACAGGGTCTTGCAAAATCAAACAATTCATTTTATCATAAAAATACTTGTTAAAATAATATAGTCAAAGTAAAAGGTTTTAGTTTTTTTTACATTTTGCATTCCATTCCAATTAATTTTTTTGCAACAGTTGTTACATTTTGACCCATTTGAACTTATCTTTTTTTACTGCTAGGGGCATTCATAAGGCTTTCGCTTATTGCTAAGTACAGATGTAATCGGAAAAGAACTCTCAGATTTCTAAATAGGTTCAGAGAAAGACAACAAAAATGTTTGTCCAGCTAGCCAATTATATTACATAAATTCATACCATCGAAATGTCGAATAAATTATAAAAGATCTTAAAAAAACAACTGTTGCATATAAGCGTAAGCTTATGGCTCTTCAACTGTGAACCAAAGAATATCATTATCAATTTTGCCAACATATACTGAAAAAACTCCCCATGCGAAGAACATTTTACAAATTTCAAGGTATATGACTGTCCGATTGTTAACGTGTGTGTCATATTGTTCATACACATTAAAATATGAAAGGCATTTACATTAAATGCAAAGCGATTTGCATCTTAACTCGTATCTGGAAAACGCCCCGAAATGTTTTACTTTTGTATCCATTTGGTATCATTCAAGACATGGCTAAACGATTTTACAATCTCTACTAAAAATGTAGATTGCGATGTGCCTTATGCGATATGTACTAAATCATAGCCCTAGATTAATCCTACGACGAGGAATGACCCGGCCAGCGAAAGCTATATTTTTATATAGCCTAGCTGGCCGAGTGGTCTAGTGCGCTGGACTTAGTGTAGACGGTGTTGCCATAGATGTCACAGCAGTACGAGTTCGAGTCCCGCGGAGGGAACGACCAAAAATTTGCTTCGAAATTTGACAGTTCTAACATCGTTGGGAATTTTTCGGACCCTTATAAAAGTTTACGTTATCTTCCCAGGATCAATTTGATCCGATATAGCAGTGTAACGAATAGAGTCGTCACATTCTGAGACGTTGTATATATACATATATTAATGTTTCACTATTATCTTTCATGGAGAGTGCAGTTTATTATAAAGTAGTAAGAAAGTCTCTTACAGTCACATCTTTGGCTACGTTTGTAAATTATGTCCGATAAGAACATCTCAATTTCACAGCATCGGAATGATTAATTGTTTCTGACTATATAAGTTTATAGTGCATGACTTAACAAATTCATTATACGAAATTAAAGTTTTTTGCTTAAAAATTGAATGTACATTCGTGCAAATGTGTATTTATTTTATTTTACCTTGCATTTTCTTTGGCAAGTAAAGACATCATTATGGTACATGCATTTGATTTAAAAAAATAAGAAATAAGTTACGTCTAGAAATTGATGTAGATTTTTTTTAAGTGACCCTCTTTTAAGTGCAACTTAATCGTAAAACGTAAGCAGCTACATTCTTTAATTCCTTAAGTGCTTCCGTTGTACGATTTAGGAGAAAAATATGTCGAAACAGGGAAACAATGTACATGAAACTATTACTAAGAACGCATATATGTATGAGAAAGTTTAACATTTTCCAAAATAAACTGTGGCAATATAGTCATTTATATGCATATGATAATGTGAAAATTCTATTCGATGTTATTTTTAGCAGTTTAAGTTGTACAACAATTGTTACATTTTGACCACTTTGAACCTATCTGTATTTGACTGCTAGGGGCGTTTGTGAGGTTTGAGCTTGTTGCTACATACAAGGGTTATTGAAAAAAGAAGTCACTGATCTCTCAATACACACAAAGACAATAATAACGTGTAAGTCCAGATAGCCATTTACAATAATATTAAATACATTTATACCATCGAAATGTCGAATAAATTCTAAGAGATCATTTGAAAAAAACAACTGTTAGCATAAACATATCGCTCTTCAACGGTGAACCAAAAACATTATTACTACATTTTGCCAATATATAATGAACAAAATTTCCCATGCGTAGGAAGTTGTGCAAATGTCAAGATTGATGACTTTTTAAAATGTATGTCATATTGTTCGTACATATTAAAATATGAAAGGCATTTATATTAAATGCTTAGCAATTTCCATCGTAACTCGTATCTGGAAAACGCCCCGAAATACTTTACTTTTGTATCCATTTGGTATCATTCAAGACATGGCTAGACGATTTTACAATCGATACTAAAATGATGATTGCGATATGCCTTTCATAATATGTTATTATTTTTTAAAGGAAAGATAATAGATGAATATCAATTCATCGAAGATTTTGGCAGGTATTTGAAGTTTCATGGGGCCAAAAACAGTTGGAAAAATGCATCAAAAACATGAGAGAAAGAAGAAGGAAAGCTTGTAGTAATAGACAGCGATAAGAAGCAACTTGCCATCGAGAAGGGCTTCAAAAACATTGGAAATGGTAAGTGATATAACTATATAGGTATTAAAGTAATGCATGAACTTTTATCATCATCTTACCATTTATAAAACCATACATGTCATTGTGAATCGCTATGGTTTAAACCATCAATAAATGAATAAAAGTTAAATATATAAACATAATTAAAATAATTTTACAGACAAATACTATTTCAATCTTTTTTTTAACAGTTTCTAATATGTAATGTATCAAGAGAAACTGTGCTCATAAAGCATGATAAAAAAGCATTTTTCCCAATGAAATCAGCAATATCCGAAATTAGGAAGGTTCGTGCCTTATTCATTGAGGAGTGTAGCAAACATCATATGTTGAAGCTTGTTATAAAGGTAAAAGTACATTTCATGTGTACATTATTTTGTAATATTTATGGTCATGTTTTGCTTAGACCTCGAATGGTGGATAGGACGAAGTGATTTAGAGACTGAAGGGACGTTTAAATGAATAAATGGAGACAAGCTTGGTTACACAAACTGGAGTACATATCAACTCGTCTTTTTTGGAGAAGCTGATTGTACTTTACTTATCACCTACAGATCCTACAAATTATTAAACCATAATTGCAGTTATCCATTGAATTTCATTTGTGAGAAAGAGGCGGAAAGTACGCATCAATATATAAGTTTCTCTTGTACATTACATACCCCAAACTGTATATATGTTTCACTATTATCTTTCATGGGGAATGCAGTTTAGTATTAAGTAGTACTGAAAATACGATTATAAAGTATACGAAGTAGAATCTTAAATTTAAATGATCATATTACTAGATTAATGATTGCCTATTTATATATGGAATAAACATATACTTAAACAACCTAATGGATAAATAAAGAAAAAAAAGAAATATACAGAAAGTCTCCAACTGTCAAATTAATGTCCGACAATAACATGTTAATTTCACAGTGTCGGAGTCATTATTTCTGCCTATATAGGTTTTGCACTAAATCGATATGGCAATATGAAAAATATTGATTATGTTCCATTACTAAAGAAGAGCACTGTAATATAAGTTGAAACCCCCAAAAAATGTCATAGAACAAAAAAAACTTGCAATTGTGACCAAATAAATTTGCTGATTATTCAGGTCAATTGCAGAACACGAATATAGTATGTATTTGCTTAAATGCGGGAAATGCGGGTGGCTATGGAAAATTGCCCATCCTTTAAGAGGTCGAAGGCTAGAATTTAATTCCTTAAAATTCGATAATGTACATTTGTATTGTCGTTGTTGAATCTTATACTCAAGCAGCAAATATCATTACTTTGGGTGTTAAGCGTTTTTTTAAGTAAATGATTCAGTTTTGCTTTTTGGCGTAAAAAGGAAAATTTTAGGTTGCTCTTTCCATCTAAAGTCAACAAATCTTTTTTCGGAAATATTTGAATACATAGAATTATTGATTTGTCATAGTATCATTCAATATTGTTCTTTAAAGCAGGAAATTATAGGCAAGACTTAATTTCATATTGATTGGTGTGTCCAAGGCTTTTCCGACATGTTCCTTGATATTAAACTGAGC
Source organism: Perna viridis (assembly GCA_037379345.1). Taxonomy (NCBI): domain Eukaryota; kingdom Metazoa; phylum Mollusca; class Bivalvia; order Mytilida; family Mytilidae; genus Perna; species Perna viridis. The sequence goes on along the minus strand of CM074514.1, from coordinate 34,673,058 downwards.
CATAGCGTTTGCACTTATTTCCTGATTTACAGATCATCCTACAATTTTTAATTGTAGATAAAAGGTATCAATCTAGTGAAATGGACTTTCATTTGGTCATCGGTGCTGTGGCAGGTGCAGCTGTAATTTTACTTATGATTAGTTCCTTAGTGTATATCAGGTAATAAGAAAGAATGTAAATAGTGAAAAAAAGTTAAACGATAATAATACAATTTAAAAACCAAAGCTTTCCTATTAAAATCCACATATTTCTTTTACGTACGACCTTTGTCTCAAAAACAGAAAAGCATCTCTGAAAGCATTTGGATTTTTATTACGTCACTTTTTGTTGACTAATTCTAAATTCACATAGAGCCAACCTCGTCTTGAACGATATCTAGCCAAACATAAAGTGTTTGAAATATCAAATAATAGTCAATTGCATTTACTTACGATGTTTCACTTCTATTGTACTTACATCTGTCCACTTGTTTTCAATGTTTGAAACAGTTAATACAATGATATATAATACACATGCATGTTTATACTCATTTGGTAATGAGTATTTTAGATCAATTAGTGTAATTATCATCTTCACTGTTTCAGATGTCGAAGAACTCGATTGGAATCTGACTATGTGGTTTCTCAGTGTCGAAAACTTGAAGTTGAAATGCAATATGTGAATCATGATTCTACTCTGTATACGGAGCTTACACAAAATCCATATGAATCAACGGAATGAATATGAACTTATTCAAACATTATGTATTTTACTGAAGTCAATTTACGATTTTGTGACCAACTGAGTACGTCCATTTAATGTACATAGGGCTTTATTTCGACACTATCTTTGTTTGATTTCATCGACCAATGGTAACACAAGTATTCCCCAGCATATGAAAATGCCTCGGAGTTCTATTGGCATCTACCACTGCTATATCAGACTAACTATGTGTCTAAAGTTTCCTCAAATAGATGTCTTTCTGGGTAAACGACACGTGTTTGTGTTATTTTGTTTTCATTTTGTTTGTTCATACATTCAAAACAGACACACACAACAAAGAACATAAAGTAACTAAAATCACAAATGCAAAGTAACAAAAGCGAAAAAGCAACTCGGACTCCACAAAAAACTGGGAGCATGGACCAGGTTAGCGTCCTCTGCTTTTATTTAAAAACACCCGCGGAGTTGCTCATAAAAAGTCATGTCCGGGGTAGACAAACGAAGAAAGGAAACCTATGACCCGTTGAATAACCCAGTATAACCCAGTTTTCATGTGGTGCAGATAGAAACACCTTAACGATCCACTAGTTCATTATGACGACCATAAAACTTCTGTAGTCATGACTTCAATCTTGTAGCTACATAACCCTATTCCAGAAGCCTACTTGTTAGAGTTCTAGCGCGATACAAAAAGACTGCGTAGTTTCTGCAAGCTCGGACATAACGTATGATATGAACACTCCATGCGCAGGTGTAGAAGGGATGTTGCCACAGATGAAAGGAAAGTTGCCAATTCTAAATGAAAAGTTGTCACGTTTGTCGTAAAGTTTGGTCGATATTTTTCCTTTACCATCGATTTCTAAGTGTAGGTCAAGATATGAAGCTGAATTCACAGTAGATGCAAATCAACAATACCAAGGCACTCAAGCTGCAGTATAAGAAAAGTCTACGTATGAATTTAAAAATTAACCTAGCAAGCATTGTTTTTGTCTTTGTTTTTGTTTTCTTTTGTTTTTAAGTGTGTGTCTCAGAGGAAATCATGCAAAATGGTCCAGAAGCAAGGTTAAGATATTGTTCCAATTGAGCATGTATCTTCAAATCGTGTATTTTGGGGTTCAGTGCTAAAATGAAGGGAAAAAAGTCACATTTTTTGTTTCAATGTTTTAAGCCTACATTGATGCAAATGACACAAGATTGTATGTTTTTATTATTTGGCTGATCTAAATGAGGTTTATCACAAAAAAAATATGTGTTTTTATCGAAAATTCGCAATATGCAAAGTTTCTGAAAAAATGTGGTAAATTTTGCATTTTTTGAATGGGTGCCTACAAAAACCTACGTCTTCTAAGGCAGGATATTTTTTGCAAAATATTTTGCAGTTTTATACCATTTAAAGCTTATATTTGTATTCTTCAAATTTTCAATCGCGGATTTTGTGAAAAAACCATGGTACATTTTTGTATTGATTTTGTGTGTAGTCAGTAAATAAATTGAACTTCTATTGAATGCTGACAATAAAGTGTATCTTTCTCAAATACAATTAGGATTTTGTATGTAAATGTTTCTTATTTGGAAAATTCTAATGACCTTGGGGTCTTATTTCAATGTCAAAATGCATAGTTAGTGATATCTGGTTGTACCTTTTTCTGTGCAGATTGGCTATTTGGTTGCACCTTATTATATGACGTGTTCTGGAGTGTTTGAAATTCTTCAACTTGTAGATAGAAAGAAGGCATAAATGGAACATTAAGTGATACCCCGCCACATATCGATAAAAAAAGTGGGATGACTAAAGTGGTCAAAACTAAAAAAAAAATACAAGTTTGATTAATTTTGCTAAATATTGAATTCGTGCTTTATAGTATCATTTTACAAACTTAAAAGGCTTTTCGACTTTCAAAAGTCATTGATCATTTTCAAAAAATCAACTGGAAACAACTGAGCAGACAAGGTCACTACATTGTACCTGTGTCAGTGTATACAAAAATTAAAAAACCATCATTGTGACTTTGCTCATGAGCTTGATTTTCCATAGTAATTCCATGGCAATTTTCTTCTATTTATACTTATAATTAGAGCTGACTATAAAATGTAAAAGGATACAATAACTAACGTAAAAATATATTAACACAAGTAACATTTATTAAAACAATTGCTTGCAAGACACATATTATTATTTATACATAATGCACATCATTTCAATTATATTGTTTGTTTGTTTGTTGGGTTTTAACGTCCTATTTCAATTATAGTGTATCTTCAACAATTAAAAGGATTTTTTTTTTTAAAGCAGCAAGCTAAGGCATATTAATGTATAAAGAAGATAGTGCAGTATGCATAGTATTACATCAGATAACAGTACGAAACATGGGGTTGCACATGTACATGCTAACTACATTTTATATCAAAAATCTTTCCTGTACCTGCTAAAGAGGAAGTTGATAATGGATAGCATCCAAATTCACTAACAACATATTTGTTTCACCAATATTAAGCTGCATACCAATTATGAAATCAATCTATTTAGTGGCAGCTGAGATGTGAAAGTTAAAAATAACGGAAAGTTGATAAAGTAGAGTAACAAAAGTAACAAAAATCACTATTTAAAGGAAATTTTGAAATAAATCAATTCAGTATAACCCAAGAAAATTTTGTCCAAAATCAGTCAAATGGGGGACTTGACTTGATGGAAGGACATGGTGATTCCAATATACATGTACCGCCAACTGGTTAAGTGTAGTAATATCAAAGCAATTCATGAAGTGGCTTCTGGGAAGCACAATGGTATCTACTGTTTATCAACAAAAAAAAAACAAGTATGCAGGTTTTCACAATGCAGCATAAATGCACCAAATATCAAAGACTGAAAATCAATCTTGAAATAAAAACCTATAAAATGTCCTCAAACACTTTGTAGCAAGGATTAATAAAACAACTTCCAGCATTTTAGGTTATAGCCTAACAAACTGCTCATACTTTGTCAGACAATATGTTATGAAGTGAGTTATCAAACAAGAATTAAACACTTTATACACACTATCCATGTAGTTTACAGAAGACTAATATCATGAATATAAAAGTGTCAAAAATGAAGAAAATACTATCAACTTCTTGCATAATTATTATTGTACACAGTCTATTTTTATGAGTGTTTTATGAGTTTCACTAATACGTTTAAGCATGATACATGTAAATGTAAATCTACAATGTGAATTACCTCCCTTTTTAATAAATCATTCTTACATGTTGATGTGAAAACCATTGCAAAATCCATCAAAGGATGAGTTGAAATTTTAATAAATATGTAAGATAGTCATGGTTATTTTATACATCCCAAATTTTGCAAAGGTACATTGTACTTACAAATTACAAATTGACCTCTGACAAAACATTGTTAACGACTACAGATACGTTAGCATTAAAACTGTTTGTCTCTAACAACCTCCGATAACTTCTTGTCATCCTGAGGTATAACCTCTTGAAGTTCTAAACAAGTCTTCTGTTTCTTTTGTTTAGGTTGTATTTCAAGGTGTTTATCCTTTGATAAAAAAAATTCCAAAACATCTTCTAATTTGTGATGGAGTAAGCCATTCACTCTTTTCTAATAGCATTTCACCACTTTCGTTGGTGACTTTACGAAGCTCTTCTGACAACCCAATATAATCTGGTCGACTACTTATCTGTTCACATGACAAACATAAATACTTTTTTTTCACTTTTTCCGAGAAACAATTTAATAACACGTCTTGTCTTTAAAGCCTATCCTTTTTTCATCACACAAGAACTATCACTATTTGTTTAAACCTTGAAAATACAGTTTCTCTTGGTAGGTCTTTAACGATTCTGATTGCTCAAAATAAATTCTGGTAGCCATGTCATGACCTGATTGTTTTTCATCATCATAAACATGATTACCAACAGCCAAATGCCTGTCAAGATTATAAGACCTCACAAATGTTCTTTTACATGATGGCTCAGGACAACAGTAATTAGTCTTATCAGAGGAATCATCATGTTGATCATGTTGATCTATATCATCTTGTTGGTCGCTCTCTGTCACCATGACGCGTTGACCAAAAGATAATTTTCCACTGATGGGTTGATCCTTTGGATATGGCTCTAATATCTGAAAAAAAAATAGAAGATAAATAAAATTGCATAATGTAGCAACTTTTCCTTCTTACAAGATTGCTACAAAATTAGACAAAACATAATGCTGGTGCAATATAATAAGTTCCTTAGAAAATAATCTGCTATTTATCCCAATGGTATATTTTCAATGATGGCATTATGTTTATGACATCCCCATACATGTTCTTTAGAGGATACTCTAAACAGATTCTGTAGATAATACCCAAATGACAATTCTACTTAAGTTTTTTTTTTCTTTTTTTTCAAATTTCTAGTAGTTTTATAAAACTAGAAGAATGTAATAAAAAGCACATGGTCCCCTCTAATCTCAATCACTGACAATAATCATTTTAAATGCCAGTTTGTTTCACATTGTTTTGTAGGATTTAGGCACTTAGGCTATTTTTGTATATGAATCTTTCACACAATAGAATTTTGTTCTAGATATAAGTCATCTCAAACCACGGAATGGATTTAGTTCAAATTTACATATAGTAAGATTGTTCTTTTTGACATATTACACAACCATAATTTTTCAATAAATTTAATGGGAGATGTGCAATTTAGTATCATACAATGTACATGTACATGTAGTTAGTAATGTCAAAAAATTATGTCTGAGTATGCAAACATGTTTTTTTTTAAATTTATACAATAGAGAATTTATACATGTAGTTACATGTAGTTCACATTATATAAAAATTATACATGTACGTATAATTATTATATGTACAAGTATATTATATGGCACCAGCATTTTTAATTAATAATTAAGAGTAAATAATGTCACAATATTGAAAATTGTGAGCAATGTGTACACGTATGGGCAGGTTGCAAGACTTTGCAGAATATTTGTATATGGATAACGATGCCAAAATCAGGTTAGAGGTTACAGATTGTAAATGTACAAAATGTATATGCATTATAAACCCAATAACAACTGTTAAAATTTTGTCATACCTGTACTAACAGAGAGAGTTTCCCTTGTTGCTATCCAGTATTCTTTGCAGCTCTGTACTGATGCACCTCTGTCAGCCTTGCATTTACTGGATGCTGGATTATCTGGAAATCGTTTTTGTTCTTTTCCAATAAATTCCAAAATAATCACGATGTGTTTGGCAAATGTTAAGGCTCGAAGTAGATGGTGAAATGTCAAACAGACCACTCCGATAAAGGATTAGCATTGCCTCGGGAACATTGTTATTACTAGTGCAATTGTGTCCTTGAAGATGGAAGTTTGTGTCCTAGTCACAAAGATAAAGAGGGAAAATTAATGTTTCATATTGCTTTTTGAAGGTATCTTGTGAAAAAATACTCATATTCACACCCTTTTTGCCATAACTTCGCATGTTGCCAATCCTTATAAAAATTACTTTTAAAGCTTGAATTTCTCATATTAAGTCATCAAACTTCTTAAATAATCAACTTTGAATCAACAAGATTCATTCTGAGTGTGAATATGGAGTGGGAGAAGAGTAACTTTTTTTCAAATGCTGCAAAAACAAATATTTCCCATGTTTTATGCATCTATAAATATAAATCTTTGTTTCTAAAAATAGAACATTGCCAGGGTCAACATTTTTGTGACTTAAGTTTCTAGGCATGGTAGTCAACCAAATGCACCATGACAAATATCAATTTGAAAACCTTGTTTCCGGACGATTTTTGTCGATTTTGCATGGTTTTCTCCGAAACATGCACTTAACTATTGATTGTGTTTATATGTAATTACCACATTCCACATCCACATCGGTATCATGTTGCGTATGCTTACTTAAAAAAAATTACAATAAAAAGCGGTTATCAACCCCCGACTGATAACTTATTTTTATACCCGGTATTATCAATTACGCAAAACTGGTCGTTACAAGAACAACAGTGTGATCATAGATCTTAACAAACAAAAACAAACATGTTTTCAGTAGTGTAACCTTAATACCTTACAAAATCATCTAGAGTGATCGTTCGTTTGCCTTATAATGATTTTTTTCTTTTTCAACTGCCGATACTAACCGAAAAAATGTCTAAAGCTTAATCACTAACGAAGAACAAATCATTGACAAATGTTATAAGGAGGCTAAAAATTAATAACAATAATATAATAGATAGATATTTGATATCAAAATCATAAAATGCATGCGGTTTAAATACTGCGCGACATAATTGAAATTACTTTGAAGTTTCTGTTTCCAATATAAATAACGTAATTTCGAAAACTTGGCAGAATTTCAACAAGCTCGAATGTCGACAACGGAGATTTTTTTCGGGAAGAAAGGGATAGACCATATGATTAATTGCTATCAAATTCAAGTTTGTGGACTGTGCTTATATTGATTTTTTCGGAAGCAAAACAGTTGGACAAAAACGCGAATATTTCAGCAATTTGATTAACAATAAAATCATTAAAGTACTGTTTCTGAGGAAACTAAATTCGAAATAAATATGTAAGTCAATAATTCAATAATTATAACTCATTTGTTTGAGGTTATGTTTAAATAAACATAAATAAAAAGATTAAAAAAGTGTTTGGACTTGCCATATGTCGTTTTAGAAATATTGGAAAAACTTTGGTTTTCTTTTTTTAAGCGGATTATGTTTCAGCGTAAACGGACCCAAATTAGGTTATAGCGTATAAACTAATCAGAAATTGAATACATTCATTATATATTAATTAAAAATAATAATAATAAAAGATATATCCATCACTTTTATTAACACTGAGTAGACAGCAACTTTAATTTTCCGGCCGTGTAGTATTTCTAGTGTACAAATTGGCCGCCATTTTAAAATCAGCGGCAAGACGCTGTCATTTCATCACTGGGAAATGTTCAGTTATTTTCTAAAATTGAAGAAACAGTTATTAAAGCAGGAATTTGACATAAACCCGGCGGACATAAAGTTAGCAGAAGTGAGTTCAAAATTACCATATCCAATCGGATCCCCAGTTACGCGTGTCTGATCATCATGGTTTACGTTTTGTGTAACACGTGTGTCATTGTGGAGAAGAGGTACCAAACTTTTTTCAGATATATTTGATGATGATGTGGTTGGTGTAAAAAGGTCGGCAATGGTATCGCTCATTGTTTTTTCTGCATTGTTGAACAATGGCGATTGTAACCATGGGACGGATGCCCCGTTTTTGTGACCACTCATGTGCATTATATGGCGAATCTCAAAGCCAACATCATGTATGCTCTGATTTGTTGTGGCACGTAAGCAGTGTGCAGTGTATGTGTTTGTGAATTTTGCAATCTTTGAAATGTCAGCCATATACCTTGAGAACTGATACCTTTTTGTTGGAATGTTAGTATACCATATATCTTGTGACGGCGGATTTGCAAGTGCAATTTTCGATCAGATTTGTTTTTGAAATAAACAACAATAACGATTTCACAGGACACGAATCACTTGCACCTGGAATGGCGTACATCCTTTTTTCCTTAGGATCATCTGAAACATCAATTCCAGCTTGCCAGTTTTTTTTTGTTTTGTTTCATGTGTGAGGCACATATATGCATTGCCATTTTCATCATTTTTGCTTATAAATGAATTTAATTTAAGTTGTTCGTGGAATTCTAATCCCCTGGAACAAAAATGAACAGCAATTAAAAACCAGACACGGAATCTTAAAACTATTGGATTCATTTCTCCATACAGGTAAGTGGAAATTTGTTTTAAGTCATTTGGAGATATGATATCTTTGTGTTTTGTTGGACGAGCCAAACCTTCTTGCAAGTTTTTTTTTTTTAGTTTACCGTTTAAGATGTTATTGCTTGTTCTGAATCCCTCCCTCCTACAATATCGAAATCTATCCTCTCTAAATCCTGGAGATGTCGGTTTATTGCTGAACAAATTGATTTGTATGTGTTTTGGGTATATTCTGCGGCCTGCTCTGTTGTCGTTTGTTTCGCTCTAATTTCTGTGTTTTAGGTTGGGCTTCAGCATGAAATTTCCCTAATTTATCGTCGAGTTGTGTAGCTGTTATATTTGAAAAGTCTGTAAATTCTCCCAAAGACTCCAAATTCCATTCTGAAGAAAAAGAAGGATATATTTGTGTCAAAAAAATTATTTCATTTGTAAACATTGATAGTTTTGACTTTGAATTGTTTTTTTCATGTACTTATCAGCTTATCAATTTATTTTAAGAAGCCCTAGATAGCTCAATGAAGAGCAATCATTTCATGATAGATCCAGGTTCAAATCCTGGTCTAGGTAAATATTGATTGATAGTTTTTGCAAACCTCAAACTATGAATTGATAGTTTGAAGTTTGAAAAAATATACAAATTTATAAAAACCTAAATAAAAGTAGAAACACACACATTGGAAAAGTCTGACACCCCGTTTAGTGCTCTTTTTTGTTGATTTTGCTTGTTTTTGTTCTCTTTAATTTCTTGAAGGTCGGTCTCCGACACACTTTTGAATCTTTTTTTCTGTTGATTTACTAGAAGCTCAGGATTTGGAAGATTGAAATTTTGAAATCTGTCAACAGAAAAATCTTTTTCTAAATCAGCATTAGCCTCACAAGAGGATGTGGAAGCAAAATTTTCTGTTGTTATTTCCTCAAATTAGTTTTTAGGGTTAAAAAGGAAACTCAAGACGTCTAAATTCCCCTTTTCATCATCAAAGGGAACATCAAAGGATGTCATTTTGTTAAAGGTAAACAAGCAGACAACGCACGAAAAAAATATTACAAGAAAAACAAAACATATGTTTTTTTTTTATTTATTTAATATCACATCATAAATTTATTAATTTCAGGTTTAATGTGCATTTTATACATAATCAATAATTTATGGTCACAAAAACGTTTCAACGTTACAATGTGACTGAAAACGTTGTTTCGGATGTTGACAAACATAAACAATAGTTCCGTAAAAGGTAGGCGTGGACTAAATAGCAAGTTAGTTTATACAATTGAAACAATGTTGTTTTTTGTCAACAAACCAATCAAATGGCAGAATTCTCATCAAATTAAACTATAACAATATAAACACAGTAAAGACACATTATGAAATGAAACACAATATAAATTATTTTAGAATAATGAATAGTTCTAAAACCAATTCCATATTATATTGTTATACTCTTCATAATCAGGTACTGATAGAAATGTTTATATATTTCCAATATCTCATATATCACCCATAACGCATGTGAAATTGATATCAATTTGATTTTAGACAAATTGGATATAACTTGTTTTTAGCAATCTTTTGTACATCATGAAAATTAGTTTTCACATATATTATCTTATACAAATGCAAGGATGAAAGCAACAATCATTCTTTCTAAACTCACATACTGCAAACGTATTTATTTTTTGTGATTTACTAATTATCGCTATGTTCGCGGGAAACAAAAAAAAACGTGAAAAACAGTACCTCCAAAATTGACATTCAACACTATATAAAACCCTTATCATTTTTTAAATCACGTAAAATGAACCGAACAAATATGCTGGAACACCCGAAAATTCATACGTTTACAGTAGCGTATGATATTAGCGTTTACGAAGTCAGTATTGTTCCACACGTTATAGTCTGCGATATCAAATGAATGTTCTAGGACAACTATTTATGCATAAGTCAATTTTGTTAAGCGTTTCAATTAAAGATGTGATCTGTGATGAATGTTTGTGTATAATGTATATTGTGCATATCATGCAATACCGGGCCCTTATTCATATTTTATTCAATAGTTGAATACATGTCTACACTTGAACATGAATTGTTCTCTATGGTCAAACTCAATACCTTAAACCGAAATTCATAATTATACTATTAATTATACTTGACAAATATTAATAAGTAATTTAAAAACAATAACATGAAGGAGGAAACAACAACTTATTATCAGACATAAGCGTAAACACTTATTCATGTCGCACGATATCAATTAGTTATGTTTTAAAAAAAAACAATTTTGGTTTACAAACATAGAACATACAGGAAGCCTAAAATGATTGTATAAAAATCAACTTACGTTGTATCACCACTCAAGATTTAAACTTACACCTACGTATATACAATAACTAAAAATATGGAAAAATGAGAAAAGGGAAATTCAAACAAGAAACAATGAAATACAAAGAACATATTAACAGGCTAATCATACTGGCATATAAGACAAGTGATATAGAATAGGGAAAAAAATGTGTTTACATGATACATGTACTTTGTGAAAACACAAGAAAAAGTATAAAATATTGCCCATGCGGTTTATTGTTAAGTTATTGGAAATTCCATATGAACTAATTGTGCACCGCTTATTACAGACCACTTTATGTATTATTACGATTCATAACTTATGCCTAGAATGAATATAGACCCTTTCAAACAACATTTGGTAGAAAAACTCATAACACCTTTAGATATTTGGAAGATATTTTGGAGCTAAATTACGACTACTTCAATAATTAATCTAAAGATATATGTCCTGTAGAACTTTCACTTATAAATAATTTCGCATTAAGTGACAAACCCAAATTTAACCACCACTATCCAACCCAATACCCCACACACATACAAACACAAATTGGACTTGAACCTGCATTCGATGCTCAATTATTTTATTGAAAACTTGTTCTAAAATGAATGACGTGATATACTACACTTTTAATACAAACATCTATATATTTTGCATATTATATAGAAACAAAATATTCCTTATAATTTACATATATAAGTATCTGTACTTCTTAAATTTCCTAACTGTTACAAATATATGCGTATTTTATATCTATTCAATGGCGGACAAAATGGAAATAATATATTTTTTAGCCATCTCTTTGATTATTCACTTGAAAGAATATAACGCATATGTAGGTAAGGCTTTTGCTTAGATTCAGTTGAAAAACAACTTTTTTTTTGCTTAAACAGGCACGTATATGGTACAGTAAAAACCTGTCTGAACCGAAAACTGACAAAATCGAAACATTATTTAAACCAGGCACTATGTTAATCTCTTTATATATCTTTAATTGTTATTTGAACCAAAGTCCTCTGCTTGTTCCGTTTAGATAGGTTACATTGTTTATACTTCTTTAGTAGCAGTATTGTGCCGTGTACGTTTTTGTTACATGAACCATTGTCAAAATATCTGATCATATTTTCCAATAGATGTCACTGATCAGGTTGCTTAACCAATCTCTCTCACATGACGTCTTGTATTTTCTAGCTGTCAAATTTGCGCTTAAAACTTAATTTTATTTGTCGTTCTTTTTTTTTCTGTTTTTATAAAATTGACAGTTTCTTCAGTTTTGGTTTCCATTTGACAATTAAAACTGCTTTTACGAGTAATAACAATAAGTGAAAAAAATGAAAGTTCAAGCGCAGAGATATTTCTATGCAAGGTGATATATTTAGTTTACAAACACATTCCAGCATCACGAGATTCTACCATCTGCAATGCAAAGTATGAGCTTTGGTGCTTAAGAAATAGGTTTCAAAATACAATATACTTGAAACATTGCCCCATGCAGGTCCGGGTGTTATAAGAATAGGCCTGCAGCAGCGCCACGCTTGTCGTAAAAGGCGACTAAATAGTGCTCAGAAACATAGCCAGGGGCTAGGCGCCCTGCCCACATAGCAACTGGGATGTGTGCCCCAGGTGGTGGAATGGGGTACCCCTGGCATGTTACATACAGGCTATAATACGGAAAACCTGACCGCAAACCATAGTGGTGCACCGTGTTGGGAAGGATGTCACGTTCCTCGTACGCTAAAGAACCCTGCTGTCGTATTTGATAGGAGTAGGAACCTTTGCGCTCCGCCACACCAGGCTAAATTGCCCCACCCTGCCCATCACTCTCTTTTCCTAGTGGCAATCAAGGTTTGTCGACCCTATTGTCCTTGTGTCCCATCCTTTTTTTCATTTTATCATCATTTCATGTTCATTTTACCGTCCTTTTCATGTTCATCGTCTGAATACAGCAGAAATATTGCTGCTCGGACGTTAAACAAACAAACAAACTTGAAACATATTTTGTTTTTTGTACATTAACAAAATATTTAAATCATTTTGAAACAGCCATGTTTTGAGGTTAAAAAAAAGTTGTTTTAAAATTCACTCATTTAGTTACTGGTATAAATAAAATTGCTATATATGTGAAAACACCTTATCGTTCTATTGAAAACGATTAATGGTTACATTTAAATATAACATCATCGATTTCAGACATTTATTTCAGTTACATGGCAAAAATCAAGACCGAAAAAAGCGAATTTCTAAGATCTGAAATTTGCCTTTTTTTAATTTGTTTAAACCTGATGGCTTTTTTGTCGTAAAACTATACCTCCATATTCAATATTTTGTTTCAACTTAATTTCATCTAGTTTCCAACTAATTCTTCCAGTTATACAATTTAACAGTAAGAATTGTAATATTGTTCATAAATTCATAGTTTTGTTTTGGGTATGAGTAGGTTTTTCACTTCAACTCCTTTTAAAGACATCAATAAATGATTTAATGTTTGGACCCATTGTAAACCAGGAACGCTTGAGGATACTTTATGATAAGGGAAAATAAAAAAAATATCTAAAATTAACAACAATGGTATATTTTAAATTGATTTTTTCATACTTTGCAGTAATTGCCTTTGACAAATTCAAGTTCGATAGATTATTAAAAAAAAATAAAATGTGGTATCTGATGTTCTGTAAGGAGGGAAGGTTGTATGTGGCCCAAGAACTAAAATGTCAGATCAAAATTAGATGAAATGAGGACTAACAAACCCAATAAAGTCAAAACTTTCTTGTGTTTTGATAGATTATCTATACTTATATGGAAATGACGTTGAAAACATGAACTGTAGTAAAGGAAGAACTATTCACATTATCAATGCCGTCTTCAATAAGTATGAGTCCAGTTGCCCCGGAGGACGTAGCTGCAAAGAAGAGATTCATAGACTAAGCGACACATGTTATGGAAAAGACAGTTGTGAAGTTGCTACCAGGGACTACTATTCGTGCCAATGGACACCACGCAAAGTTACGATAGAATATCGATGTAATTAGATATAATAGAGATTTTCCTTATGTGTGTGTCTTTCAAGTAATCCCTTCTGCAGATTCAGTTTGAAATTATAAAATGTTTAAGATGAGATTAAACAGATAAAAACTAATTTCATTGTAATTGTATTCAGTCCCTTTCGTAAGTCTTCTTTTAAGTATAGTGTATACGGTAATTTCTTTCATTCAAAATAATATAGACTTTTTGTGTCATTTTTTTACTGTCTGTTTTCCATCTTTTATGTCTACAGGTCTGAATAAGAACACAGTAGAAAAAAATCAGCGTGTTATCTGTGGTTCTTTAGAACCTCTTCATTGTCCAAAGGAACAGATTATTGATGTTGTAAACTTTGATTACGAGTACAATGCTCATTTTCCTGAAATTGGAAGGAACTTTACACGCAATTGCATCAACAGTACAATTGTCAAGTCATGTGAAGATAACCGTAGTCGATGTTCGATTCTTCAAATTCCAACTACGGAGATATGTTTTCATCTGGCTTTTAATCTTAATATTACGTTTAGATGCATAAAAAACGGTAAGATTAATGAGTTTAGGACTTGATACATTTAACTGAAATAAAATAATGGAAAAGAGCGTTTTTGTAGGTATTTTGAACGTGCACATTGTCCGAACGAAAAAAGAATCGAAGATTTCAACTTTGATTATGAATAAAATGTATCATTTTACATTGCGGAAAATGAGATGAACATGATATGCAGTTGTATACAAGGAATGATTGTTATGTCATGTGTTAATAAACGTCGTCAGTGTTAAATTGGTGAAATTTTAATTGTTAAAATGTGTTTTTAATTTGCCTTTTCTTTATTTCACATACAAATCCATTAAAGTCGATATATATTGTTGTTTGAGTATTAGTGCATTTATTGATGAAACGATTTCATTTGCATTAATGCATTCAATTTATATGACGCAATATAGTATATAACGATATAGTATACAACAGGCAAAAGAAAATTTGCAAACATGATCGACCTTGTTCTGCCAATGGACACGAAAAATGAATAATTATTATCTTATTTCTGGCGTGGTAAAAAATCTGATATTGTATAATTACTTTAGTTTTGGTTGAGATTAAATAATAGTCTAATAATAGTGGTATTTATTTTTCATATTTAAATTTCTTTCATTTGTTTATGAATATTTTTGTTACATAACAGTAATTTATGTTAGTTGACACATCAAGTATATCTTTGTTTTTTTTCATTGTAGACAGTACTAGTAAAGACAAAAGTTCAGGTATAACAAAATGATTTGAAAATTTCACATCCCTAATTCGTCTAAAATGTATGACTCATCTATACAACTTCCATACGAACTATTTTTTGTACATATTTCAAATGAACCATGCATTTGGATTTGATGAAGTGTTAACATATCATGTATTTCTTCACATATACGCATGACATGTCTTGCTTAACTTGAAGACAATATTTTTATCATTGGAATTTATTTCTTAAGCTAGATACTGGAGAATCTACTCTTCAAACTATGACTTATATGATCGATCACATCAAATGGAGTTCATTATAACAAAAAATCCTTTTAAATATCAAACAGAACTTTAACCGTCTGTAAGGCACATGTACATGTTTTGTCTCAAAGGCGTCGTACGGCGATATTTAAAGTGTTATAACAATATGGACAAGTCGGACAAAAGCCGAAATGAACAATATTTCTTCGGATTAATATCAAAACTTGACGTTTTAGATTAATCCAGTACATATCCTTTTCTACCTATCTCATATATATTTGATAATTGGTTAAATTTTCTGAAATAAATTTGTTTGTAGATAAATGGTACCACGTAAACAAAAAATATATCCCTATCATCGTAGCTGTGACAGGTTCTGTTGTTATTTTACTCATAATCAGTTCTAAAGTGTATATCAGGTAACATCAAATATTGTCGCTTTAATGAATAAATGCTGTTTTTTTTTAAACATTTCAACGTAAAATAGTCAATGGTAGAATTAAAGAAGAAACCGAACAAAACAAATTATTCATCAAATACACAACAAAAACTACTAATACACATAGTATTTGTATTCAGAATATTCATCTAAAGGAATCTGTTTTTAAATATTGTTGACTAAAATGTTAAATTCACCTTTCTTGTTGAATGTAATACACTTCACATAAATGTTTGGAAGGCTATACATGTAATACATGTTAACTGAGAATATATTTGTTTTACTTTTATCGTGCAATGAAGATCAAGTTCATCTTTGCTTCCTTTAAACAATTGATAAATGATAAATGGCGAACATGTTCACATGGTTACTATATTCATATGTTAGTTGGCATGATTTCGAAAAATCATTCTAATTATCGTCCATTTTGTTTTAGACGTCGAATGCCACTGTTGGAATCCTACTATATGGATGTTCAACAACAAAACAATGAGGTTGAGATGCAGTATCTTAATCAAGATTCTTCTCTGTATACGGAATTGTCGCACAATCCATATGAATCCGTTGAATAAACAAGTCTACAGTGAGCAATTAAACTTCTTTGTTTTATAATATACCGGAAACAATTAACTGTAATAGAATTGGGAGTTTAAGCGTTAAAAATTAGTTTCACCTAGTATTTAATTCGGTAATTCTTGTACAAAAAATGACCATTCTGTTCGTTTTTAACTTCTAGATCTTTGTCTTACTAATCTCATTTGTATATGGTATTTTCTTTTTTCGTTGTTACAGTTGACATGCAAAAATGGCATCTTATGTGCAAGTATTTCTCCGTTGCTTTTTCGTGGAGGGCATAGGGTGTTTGACCCTCAAACTGATAATATATACGTGTAACGATTGTTGTCAAATCATTGGTAGAAATTATGTCGTAACTTTACTTTAAACTAGGTATCCTACACCCAACTCTTCAAATTAAAACTGGCACTTGGTTTGCATATTAATTTTTTTGTCAAGCATACCAAAGATTTTAAAGTCTCTGATCCACTTCATTCTGTGTATTGAACTGATATTCTTGCACGACATTAGTTGGAATTTAGTGTCTGTCCAGTACATCTTTTTCGTCTGACTAAGATCAAAGTTTGAGGTATAAGGTCATTCATTAGATGCTTCAGAAACGAGAAAGACGTATTTTGTTGTATTCAGAAAATGAGTAAAAAAGTGCATTTGTAATTGTTCGAACTTTGACGAACAGAGAATGTCAGTCTCTGATGCTCCCGTTGGTCAAGACATCAGTGATATAACAACATAGCGGTGCATTATTAACCAGGTCAATATCATTTAAGTACAAATGACTCTGTCCCTCATAAGCAAAGGCTACATTTATATTAGTACAAAGAAGATACCTTGTAAGCGGTAAGCGGAGACATAGTTATAAGAACGGCAGCAAAAAATAATAAATCGCAAAATCTTGAGACCATGCAGAGTCAACTATTTAAAATCAACTAGATGCTGCGGTAGGTAAAAAAATTGCTGCATTTCTTGACGAGAACTTAAGACAACACATTTCAGGTGGTCCTATGCATTAATTCTAAATAGGTGTTTTGTAACATGCGTCTTATTGTTAATTTCAAAGATCAACATGTTTATTCAACTGACCAGTTATGTAAACCTTGACCAGTGTTGTTCATTCTGACGTGAGGGACCACTCTAAACAAACTCATTAAAATCTATTATCGGAATATTGATCTATTTTTAATTTTGTCATCAGTAAATGCTGTCGAATTTTATTATCGGGAAGATGAAGGGAAATATTGTCAATATTTTAATGTATTCATTTAAGTGTAAGTGTGCTATTTTCAATTTTGACCTAATTTTTTTTGTTTTTCTGTTAATTTCATTTATTTTGCAGTGTTGTCGAAATGTTGTTATTCCTTAGTACAAGTAAATAGCCCGACAAACTTAAATACTTGCTGAAGAAATCTTGTCTAAAATTTAAAACAATACAACGAAGTACAAAATACTTGAAGTAATACACTCTAGGTGATAATAAAAATAGATTTGTAAAGACGGAAAGACCATATAAACAATGTACTTAAACGTTATATTAGGTGTATTATATATATGTTATCCCTTCTAAATGTTTGCTTGCATACTTGCGTGAATTAAAAAAAATAGTTTCTCATTCAGTTATCGATTTAATCGTTCTTTATCCTTTTCTTTCATTAGAATTATGTATTTGCACGAAAAGTAACCTTATAGAACAAATGTAAAGTTATTTAAACAACTAATGAACAAATGAGTCACGTTTAATATATAGAACATGAAATAACTCCAAATTGATAGATTTTTTTAACTTGAAATATGGGATATTGTTTGCGTACATATGATTTCTAAAATATTTTTAAAACCTTGCAATGCAATGTGTCATATAATGTTTTAGTTCTCGTTTTTGTTCCAATTGCATCAAAAATAGGTCGGCCATATAATGATTCAAAGTAAAAAGTATACAAGAACAAGTTTCATCGAAGATAGTTAAAAAATACACATTATTTTCTTTATTATTATCATCAGTAGTTTCAACGCACATAGCGATAAACATATAAAACACTTATATTTCTTCCTCATAACGATCATGTTCAAGCGTCAATGCTTCATAAAAATCTTCGATATTATACTCGTCTTAATACAACGCACGTATACTTTGTGTCTGTTTAAGACAAAATGGATATAATGTGTTATCTACCCATCTATTTGATTATTCACTTGAAAGCATATAATTCATATGCAGGTAAGGCTTTTTTCTGACTTATTTTTATAAAGGAAACTGTTAAACAAGTAATATTATACTGCTCATGAATGGCATAAACATTGCATTTGCTTTTGATGCCTTCTTTCCATACCCAATTGTCCCCATCCTCGTTCCAAACAGAAAATACCACATTACCATTTAAAAAATCCCCTTTCCACATTTTATGTTTGTTTATTGGATTATAACATCATCTTATTTTCCATTTTCCGATTCGCCAGCATTTAAAATGATATATTATTTTAATCAAATATTCCTTCATACAAATAGATATTCATAATACACATGTATTTATCAAAATTCCTCCTAATAGAGTTAGACATGTAAATTTGTAATTTGCCTTTTTTTAATTTGTTAAAACCTGATGGCTTTTTTTACCGTAAAACTATACCTCCTTATTCAATATTTTGTTTCAACTTAATTTCATCTAGTTTCCAACTAATTCTTCGAGTTATACTATTTAACAGTAAGAATTGTAATATTGTTCATAAAATCATAGTTTTGTTTTTTGGGTATGAGTAGGTTTTTCACTTCAACTCCTTTTAAAGTCATCAATAAATGATTTAATGTTCGGACCCATTGTAAACCAGGAACGCTTGAGGATACTTTATGATAGGGGGAAATGAAAAAAATCTAAAATTAACAACAGTGGTATATTTTAAATTGATTCTTTTCATACTTTGCAGGAATTGCCTTTCGCAAATTCTAGTTCGATAGATAATTAAAAAAAATAAAAATGTGGTATCTGATGTTTTGTAAGGAAGGAGGGTCACCTAGGTTGTATGTGGCCCAAAAATGTCAGGTCGAAATTAGATGAAATGAGGACTAATAAACCCAATAAAGTTAAAACTTTCTTGTGTTTTGATAGATTATCTATACTTATATGGAAATACCGTTGAAAACATTAACTGTAGTAAAGGAAAAACCATTCACATTATCAATGCCGTCTTCAATAAGTATGAGTCCAGTTGCCCCGGAGGACGTACCTGCAAAGAAGAGATTCATAGACTAAGCGACACATGTTATGGAAAAGAGAGTTGTGAAGTTGCTACCAGGGACTACTATTCGTGCCATTGGACACCACGCAAAATTACGATAGAATATCGATGTAATTAGATATAATAGAGATTTTCCTTATGAGTGTCTTTCAAGTAATCCCTTTTGCAGATTCAATTTGAAATAATAAAATGTTTAAGATGAGATTAAACAGATAAAAATTAATGTCATTGTAATTGTATTCAGTCCCTTTCGTAAGTCTTCTTTTAAGTATTGTGTCCTATAGAGCGTATACGGTAATTTCTTTCAATCAAAATAATATATACTTTTTCTGTCATTTTCTTACTGTCTGTTTTCCATCTTTTATGTCCACAGGTCTGAATAAGAACACAGTAGAAACAAATCAGCGTGTTATCTGTGGTTCTTTAGAACCTCTTCATTGTCAAAATGAACAGATTATTGATGTTGTAAACTTTGATTACGAATACAATAATCATTTTCCTATAATTGGAAGGAACTTTACACGCAATTGCATCAACAGTACAATTGCCAAGTCATGTGAAGATAACCGTAGTCGATGTTCGATTCTTCAAATTCCAACTACGGAAATATGTTTTTATCTGGCTTTTAATCTTAATATCACCTTTGAATGCATAAAAAATGGTAAGATCAGTGATTTTAGGAATTGATACATTAATTCATAAAAAATGTTTTATAAGAACTTAATCCAAATAAGTGAAAGGATTTATATGTAAGCAAAAAACAAAACACGTTATTGTGAAAAATCTTACGCACTGATATTTGCATACAAGCCGACACAAGCCATTTATTACAAATTTGATGTTCTATAGATCATTTATTATACTGCAAAAATATAGCAATCTGTAATTAATTATTTGTTTATAATTTATTTCATGGTTCACCGTAAAATGTATTTGTTTGCAATGAATTACCTTTTAGTTTAGCTATGCCTTCGGAAGTAATATATTCTATTGCAAATTGTAGATGGCGTTATTAAAGACAATACAGGTATAAAATAAAAATAAAACCTTTTAAGATGACTTGTTTGAATATTAACATATAATGTATTGCATTTACTTTTTTATATTTATTTTTTTATTACATTTTATTAAATCACATTTTGTTCTTTTTAAGAGAATGTATGTTTTTTATTATTATCGTAGCATAAAAAATAAGATTCAATATAGGAAGGAAAGTAACATTCATACTACATTTAAAATATTTGACCGGCTACATAAAAATAGCTTACAGAATGAAAGTTAATGATCGTGTTATTTCATTTAAGAGCAAACCAAATAAAAAAAACTTCTATGACTTAATATTGTGATGAGAACTTCGATACATATATGCTTCTTACAAAGATATTGTCAACACATTTTGTATAATAAGACACCTCTTGTGATGTATTAATGTTCAACAGTGGTAGATACGCAACACTTGCAAATGTTGTTAGTCACGTTCGATCCGGTAACGTCCTACAAATGAAGACTATAATTTAAAAACGGTCTAGACGGCCCTGAACAAAGGATTTCAATTTCATTCAAACAGTGTTTGCATTACAGAGCAAACCAAGTATAACATAATCCAATCCAACGTAGAGTTCGATAAATGATGCCGCACAAGTTAGCAGTATCACATAAAGGTTAAATTTTGCTTAATATGTTAAAATTTAAAAATAACAATTTCTACAAGCGTATTAGTATAAAGGATGAAGGGTAATAACACAATTACCGAATTGATAAACTACTATGCAGGTGTCAAAAGGAATAGTCAAAAAGGAAAGTCCTTATATCAAATGACAAGATCAGGGAAGAAACCGGAGATTTTGATTACCACCGCAATCGTCCTGACATGCTACAGTCATTTCAAAAAGAAATGTGAGTTAATCCGGTTTTTTTATAACGCACTAAACCTATAATCGATTATAACGATAAATCAGTGAAAAAAGGTGATAGATAAACTGATTTGATGAAAATCCTAGCCACGACTTTTAAATAATCTTTAACTTTGTGTGGAAAGTGCATCAAGTTCAAGATGGAAACGCATATATAACTAACTTGAATTTAAATACTGATATTAAACTTGTAACGTTTACTTTGTAGGATTGGTTACAGGTTTTGTATCTGTTGCAGTTTTGACATTTGTCATTGGTACCATAGTGTACTTAAGGTAAGATCAAATGCAAATGTATAATTTAAGATAATTCATTTGCGTAAGGTTCTGTAAATGATTTCAATGTGAAATACATGTTCAATACAAAGATAAAATGTTCACTAACTCCCTACGTTTTTATCTAAAAAGAACCACTCTCCATGCTCGGCTCCCGATGAAGCATAACCTAGTAACTGTCTTCGGTGACAATGTCTAGGTTTCAGAACAAAATTTGCGTTTGGATTTTTTTCAATCCTAAGTTTTTCTTAAATCTTCAATTTCAAGTGATATGATTGGTCATATTTTGAAATCAGATTTGAAGGAAGTTTAATTTGAGATTTTTTGTAAAACAGGTTACATCGAAGAAGGGAAAGCACCTAGACCTGTCAATTTATTTTTTTGTTTTATCACATTTTTTCTTCTTATCTTTGTTCTTTCATAGATATAAAAGACAGAAAAAACTCTCGAAGACGGTAAAGAAACAATATCCTTCCAGTGCTGAAAATATTTTGAAATGCAAAAATAGAATCAGTGAATCAGTGGATTCTTATAGAGATGTTGAAACCCAATACATGTCTACAACAGAAGGTATTTATGACGTTTCAAACGATAGACGTCATAAAGAAATCATTGGCATCAATATTTACGATCGAACTATTAATAATGTTTATGACGTGTCAAACCCTGATCGACAATACCGAGATAATTATACAAATGATTTCTCACAGTGAAATCAATCTAGCGCTTATGACAAACCGAGAGGAAAGTGAAAACACGGAAACAAAGTACACGAAACTTACAATAAACCCAGTGTTTGTGGTTATGAGTGTGTTTAACGACCTACGCAGTAAACACTCGGCGATGAAGTCAATATTTTACATGAAATATGATTCATATGTACCACTTAATTTGAGGAATTGTTGACATTAACTTAATTTGATATCCACATATATTTTGCTTTTGGTAGTTATAATTGCAAGTATAATTATATAATTACTCATGTTTTACTGTCTTGTTATATTGTGGGTCTTTTTTTTATTTACGATTCATATTTATCATTTATTTAATACAAATGTAATTGAATGTTAACTTAAAGTTAATTTCACACATGTATCAGTATTATGGTGGTTGGAAGTACACACACACACACACACACACAATAGTAAATGAATGTCAAACACGTTTAAGCATGACTTCAAATCAAAAAGATACGCCACTCGAAATAAGAAGAAAGAAAATAAACTCTGGTAAAACTTCCCTGTTTCAATTTGATCCGATGGAGCAGTGTAGCAAATAGAGTCGTCACATTCTGAGACGTTGTATAATATTGATTTGTTGTGACATGCATCATTAATTTGATCCTCTATCCTACATATTAACATCTAAATGAACTGTCCCGTACCACCATACATCGTGTACTAAGTTACAGCCCTAGGTTAATCCTACGAGGAGGAATGACCCGGCCAGCGAAAGCTATATTTTTATATAGCCTAGCTGGCCGAGTGGTCTAGGGCGCTGGACTTTGTGCAGGCGGTGTTGCCATAGATGTCACAGCAGTACGAGTTCGAGTCCCACGGAGGGAACGACCAAAAATTTGCATCGCAAATTTGACATTTTGGGAATTTTTCAGACCTTTCTATATATATATATATATATATATATATATATATATATATATAATACCAGAGTTTATATTCTTTCTTCTTATTTCTAGTGGCGTATCTTTTTCATAAATCAAAATATATGATTTGAAGTCATGCATAAACGTGTTTGACATTCATTTACTATTGGGTCTTTAAATAGCTATACTAAAAAACAGTAATTACATTCTACTTTACAGTCACAAATGTGACAACCAAAAATATCCACTATTTAGTTGATGTTGATGTTGGTTAAGAAGCAGTCTTTTTTAATAATCATACAAATTCTGTAAAATATAATACACCTGAAAAAGGTTTTAACGGAAGATATGATGATATGTATAATTATTAATCTTACTTCTCTTAGGAGTTAATTAACAAAATCCAATAGTTTCTATTCTGTTTTAGTGTCATTTACAGAGTTATCTCCCTTAATTTACATTTCTACACTGCATTTGATAGTTGTTATTTCTTATAAACATGGGTTCAATGAAACTTCACATGAAAATTCAGTTTAATATAAAATTTTTAACAAAATGTCAAAAATAAAAATATATGTAGACTTTCCAACCATGTATCACATTTTGCATGATTCTTATCTGAAGAGCTACTGAACATGTCACACATGTAGTTTGCAATTTTCTTGGCAAATTGTTCATGAAAGATATAACTTGTTGTCTCTTGAATATCATGTTATAACGTAGCTAACATAGCTCAATAATATGAACCCTTTAAAAAAATTAAAAATTATTTGATATCTTTTAGTTTGTTAGACTAAATGAATGTTCCAAGCAAATTGTTAATGCATAACATATACACGTCTTGTCAAAATTGTGAAGCTCTTCAAACTGGATTTGTACGTTGTATACTATACAAATCATTCAAACTCAATTCTATCCAATAGTTATATACACCATTTTTTTCATTTACAAATTTAAACTCAACCTTGAACCACAATTCATAAGGAACAAGAGATGGTGTCAGCAAATGAACAAGAAATATACTTGACAAATTGTTAATAAATACTATAACATTCAGGAAAAAAACACTTGTTATCGCATGATTTCAATCAGTTTTGTTTTGAAGAAATCCATTTTGGATTGACAAATTTAGAATAGCCGCCAGGAAGTCTGAAACCATTAAAATCAACTTGGCACCACTCTTCTATGTATGACTGGTCTTTAAATGAAGTTTTACCACGACCCAAGAACAATGTAATACAAACTGTTGCGGATACCAAGAGAGGTTTTTTTTTTTGTTATGTCGAATCATCCTAAAATTTAGGCTACTTTTTAGTAAAGTATATGTCATTATTTTAAATAAGATAAGTAAAAATATTAAAACTGTGAGAAAGGGAAATTCAGGAGAACCAGGATTCAAAAGGGATAAAAATACATAACCCAGGAGTAACGACTAGACAATGAATTATTAGAAATTCACAACATTTACATGCCGCGCGATAGGTTGGTGCATTTTAGTACTCCAGGCGCTATTAACAACAAAAAAGAACAGATCAGTACAAATATTGGAAAGTATCATATCAAACATAATATAACACATATACAGTTCTTAAAAGGCTACACTAATGAATAAGATTGCCAAAGCAAAATATTAGTTTTCCGACGCAGTCGGTATAGTTTCGCTTTTTCCATTGGACCTTAGAGACGCTATTCAATAGAAACGCAAGTCCCCTGATCGCAATTCTGTTTCCCGATTGGCCAAATACTGATAACTAAGTGGCGTTTGATAAAACTGTATCAAAAATTTAAACTGTGTGCCATGTTGTTTTCTTAAATGAAATGTAGAAAATTTTAAGTAAAAAGAACAAAATTTTGCTGCGTCGGCTATCTTTTTTCTAAGAGTAGTTCTTGTTAGTTTTTACCACCATAATTAGACATATTATGGTTCTTTTCTTGACCGTCAGTGTTTGTTATTTAAATAGGCTTCATTTTCATACAACATTTCTTGATTAAACCTTCAAACATTAAAAGAACAAACTCAAAATATCGTGTTGATGTGGTTACCCGTTAATTGAAAACACGTATTATTATTTTTAGGGCTACTAGGAATTTAAAGTTTTGTCAATAAATAAATTTTAAAATCGATATTTATTTTAGAACTGAAATCTAAATTCTTCTTTGAAACCTTTAATTTTGAAGTTTTTTAAGCGTTACGTATTGATAAGAGATATATTCATTATCATCTTATAACATATTTTGTGCTTGGTCAAATTAGCTGTGTGTGTTTCTAAAAGAGCTTTCATTTAAACAGTGTTATAGTTTCAGTGTACAAACGTAACAAAAAAGCAGGTTATTACGTTTGAATTTTTTAGTCAGATTATAGGTAATTATTACTATTATTGACAATTAAAATTAAAAAAAAAACAAATATATCACTATACCACGGAAGTGATGTTTAATTTAGGGAGAGATGGTACATGTAAACCAGAATAATTCATTTTTGTAAACCAATGAAACGTAGAGCTTTCTTTATTAAGGATGGTATAATTTTATATTTTATCTTTCACTCTTTACTTACTTATTTAAAAGAAGGCTATCCCCTATTTTTCATTATTAGTTTAATGTTATAGATATTTTAAAAAAGAGATGAACTGAAAGATGACTGAGTTCATACACAGAAGATAATAAAATGCTTGCCTTTTGTATCATCTACAAGAGATAATTGGTTTCACTTTTAAAGAAAACGAATGTCTCTTTGGTCATGTCTTTGAATTTTAATTTCTCTTAATTGACATTTTGTTTTGTTGCTTTAGTGGTTTGCTTGATACATATATTCAATACAATAAGGGATGTCAAAAGGATAAAGATAAACTATTAACGTATTAATTTTCGCGGTTGCAAATTTTCGCGGATTATCTCAAATGAACATATTCGCGGTTATCAATTTTCGCGGTATCAGAAAAAATGAATAGCGTTATGTAGTGTTAAAAATTAATTTCGCGGATACTATTTTTCGCGCTTTTCTGTCCACCGCGAAAATAGCAAAAATTGGTACAACGACAAAATTAACACTTTTACAGTATTGAAAATTGGTTCATCCTGATTTTCCAAACTTTTCGATGATAGTGATGCGTTGCATTTGATCACAAAATATATAGATATTTTTCTAATTATCTCCGTAATCTTTCAAAGACAACTTTTTTCATTTTTTTTTCTACTGTTTTTGGGAGAATGTAAAAAATCGTCTCATTCTCGAAATTTGTCACAGCAGTTTACGCAAATCAGTAAATATTGGTATATGTCTTTCTTTGTTTCCTTTTTCATTACAGGAAAAGACCACCTTTGCATTAAATTAGGTTCTTATGATTAATCTTAGCCACGTAAACAAAAATTAATAACCTTTAATGCAAAATGCGCTTTTACAAAATGCTCAAGGCTATGCAAAGTTCGAAATCCTTGAAATATAAGTAGATAGCCATCTCGCAGAACACTCCTATCTGAAGGAAGACCATAGTCAGACTTAATTGATTTTTACCGATAGCTTTCAATTGGCTCGTGACGTCAGTAAGTCGGTTTGGTACAGATACAAGTACTGAAAATAATATGTAAACAAACAATTAATCACATATTTTCTTTTTGTCACAATTATTGAAACCTTCTATTTTCATTTTTAAATCTAAAAACTTTGAAGAACTCAATTGAATGTTGCATACTATATAACCTGCCACACCGAATAGGTTAATCACTAGCATTACTGCTATTTCAAATAGACACAAAAATATTACAGCCATTTCTTTTAAATGACTCGCGTATGAAAATTTAACGAGTAGATCACGAGAAAAAGACAAATACAGTTGCAATCACTTCTAACCTATCTTTAATTCAGTCAGACTCTGTCAGGAAAACAGTTCTACGACAGCAGATAGAACAGAAATCCTGACAGGGTCTGCCAGAGGCTGTCCTGACTCAGGACACAATTTACCCTATTCTCTGACAGATCCTAACAGAAACTATCCTGGGTCGTGACAAAGAAAATACAAAAAGCTGTTCTAAATTGTCATACCCCTGGGCAGTTCCGGACACTAAATCTTTCTATTCCGTGTGACGTAATTTAGAACAATAAATGAAACCATGTGACTGATGTAAATTATCAAATCCGATTAGGAAAAAAATCTTGATTTAAAAATTTACATTGTATTTTCAATTATTTAGAAAATAATATTGATAGAGAGCTCGTCGTTATCATCATCCCACAATCACTGGATTGTTGGTCATGTTCCAATTTTTGTCGATCACGGTCCAGTCACTCATCGTTCAAAAATTATTATTATTTACATGTATATTTTTTTTTACATTCTGTCATAGACCTGCGATATTAATTTAATTAGATTATTAATAAAATTAATGGTCTATGTTTCTTTTCTAAATGTAAAAGTGGTAACCGATTACTTTCAGATGTTTGGAAATTCTTACGAAGTTCAATATTGACAAAGTACTTTTTGAGTGAGAGCATCTATACTATGTCTTTTAATAACATAAGGGTCACAAATCATTCTAAAAAAATGTTAACATTGACAATTTTAGCATTAAATGGGTGACTGATACCTAAACATTTCGGTCAAAGTTCATCAAAATGTCACTTTTGGCAACTAAAATGAGTGTGAACACTTCCAATCTACATGGTCTTATATGTTGAAAATGTAGAAAATAAAAATGTTAGTTTCATATTAGTGATTGTGACACATGTATTTAAATAAAAATTCAAAACAAATCTGCAAAATGTATGAATGCTTTATATTTATCAATGGTCTAAAACTATTGACTAAAATGCTAATTTTTTTCGATATAACTATCATGTTGGTAACTGTGACATATATTTCTGTCAAAATTCTTCATTTGTCATATTCCAGCATATGGATGAGTGAACATTTTTTTAATTTGTATGGGGGTCTAAAATTAATGACTAAAATGCTATCTTTTCAATATAACTATCATATAGTGACTGTGATAAATAAATTTGAGTCAAAATTTATTTATAATTGTCATATTCTTGCAAAATGTATGATTCCGCACACTTTTAATTTTAATGAGGGTCTAAAATTAGTGATTGAAATGCATATTTGTTTACTATAACTATCATATAGTGGCGGTGGCACTCCAAAATGTCATATTCCAGCATATGTATGATTGCCCACACTTTTAATTTCAATGAAGGTCTAAAATCAATGACTAAATTGCTAAATATTTCCATATAATTATCATATAGGGGCTGCAAACTATCAATTTGAGTCAAAATTCTTCGAAAATGTCATATTCTTTCAAAATGTATGATTGCGAGCATTTTTAATTTCCATGAGGGCCTAAAATTAATGACTAAAATGCTAAATGTTTTAATATAACTATCATTTGGTTGCTGAGACACATCAGTTTGAGTTTAAATTCTTCAAAAAATGTCATATTTCTGCAGAATGTATCAGTGCGCACACTTTTAATTTCCATGAGGATCGTAAATTAATGACTAAAATACTTTTTTTTTTCAATATAGCTACAATATAGGGGCTGCGACGTATTAATTTGAGTCAAAATTCTTTAAAACGTCGTATTCTTGCAAAATGTATGAGTGCACACACTTTTAATTTGTTTGATGGTACAAAATTATTGACTAAAATTCTTCAAAAATGTCATATCCTTTCAATGTATGAGTTTGAACTAGTTGAAGTTTCGTAAAGGTCTAATTATTCTGTATAAACTATTTAAAATTGTATATATATAACTCTCAGAATGTGACGACTCTATTCGCTACACTGCTCCATAGGAACAAATTGATACAAGGAAGATACGTAAACGTATAGAAAGGTCTGAAAAATTCCCAACGATGTTAGAACTGTCAAATTTGCGATGAAATTCTAATACAAGTGTGATAACTCAGGTAGAATAATATTTTACTTTTACGTATTGAAAGTAAACCAGTAATATTTGCAGTATTTCATCATTTTGGATAGTATTGCTCCAAAAAACAAAAGTAATAAAATTAATTTGCAAAATGTGTGCACTTATATGGCAAAATTCTTTAAAACTGTCCAAAACTATAATAGGATATTTCTGATGATTTTATTCTTATAATTTACTGTCACCACTATGCCTAACTCAAGAATCGAACAAGGATAGCAGTTAACAACAATCCAACAGCAATCACTCTGTCAGTAATACACATAATAAATGATAAGTGCCTACTCAATAAGTCGACCTAGGGAAAAAGAAAACATAACTCTTGAAATCAGAAATATATTTGTATCGTATTCAATTTCACTAAAGCCTCTGAAGCTTTCCTTTAAAACAGAATGAAATAAGTTTGAGTTCCTGTGATGCTTACATGAGTTGATGAATTGTATGAGGTAAGGTATAGTCAATTTGATTGTATACTTTCGTGTGCTTGAAATTCATTTTAAATAAAAATATTGTCCATCAAATTGATTCTTAAATAAAGAATGATTTTTGCATAAATTTAGAAAAATGTAATAAATTTCAGTCATATTATTTAACTGACTACTAAAAATGGTTTATTTAATCGTGAATATTCAAAAGTTGATAGGTAATTTATACTTCGGTCCTCTGATTTTTTGGACGGATATCAAGTTATCTCTCATATATTATAAAATATTCGAAAATATCAGCAAAACTTTCCAGTAATTTTTAGGAATTTTAAATTTCCTTTAAAAACCTGCTTGAGAAATAATCTAGAAAAGCAAGGTTATAGCGGTAATCAAAAGAATGTAATCCAGGCACAAAGACCAGACATGGAACACGGACATACACAACAAAGAATATGAAGTAACTTAAATCATACATACAAAGTAACAAAAGCAAATGAACAACTCGGACTCCACTACAAACTAGGAACATGGACCAGGTGCACCGGTAGAGTAAACGCCATATGCTTTTCTAGGAATATCCGCCAAGTTGCTCATTTAAGTCAAGTCCAGGGTAGACAAAAGTGGAAAGGAAAAACATGACACGTTGAACAAATCAGTTTTCATGGCGGATGGATACATCATAACGATCAACGAGTTCGTGATGACGACCATAAACGTTTGTAGGAGGTAGACCTAAGGTAAAAGGGACACAACCCTAAGCAATCATCGAAACGTTTGTATTTACACCAATCTAATATAAGAATCAAAGTAACTTGGATTTATTTCATTCTTTTTCAAATGAGAGCTTGATAAGATTTAGTGAAATTGAATTTGATACAAACTTACCACTGATGTCAAAAGTTATGTCCCTTACCCTAGGTCTACCTCCTTAACCTTGGGGTTTGATTTACATATGACAACTTTATAGTGCACATGCAAAATATTTCTAAATGAAGATAAAACGTGAGGGTAATGAAACTCCGATCGCTTGAACACAATAAAATTATTTGATCATTTTAAAAATTTGCATTTTATAGTATTTTCGACTCTAAAGGAAAGGAACGAGCACTCACTGATATTGCATTGCTATGCGACATTGTAATATCACGGTTTTTTTTACATAAACAGGTTAGACGAAATTTGAATAAACAGTTTTAGATTAACCAAGTTAAGTTTTGGTTTTTAAGGTTTACTTCCTGGATCATATACGATCTCTAATTGACAAAACATTTTATAAGGTGTGTCAACAAATAAATCACGAAGCGTCAACGAGGAGATGAAACAAATACGTCAAAATCCAAAAGCGTGGTCTTAACATGATCACACGAAAAGCGAGATTGGGAAACTGATTTTTTAAAGTACTGAGTCCAAAATTATAATTTCAGTATTTTAAATATAATCCTATACTTTTAGAAAATATTTTTTTTAATTTTATTTTCTTTTCTTTTTGTTGTTTCTTTTTGTTTTTGTTGTTTTGTTTGTGTGTGTGTGTGTGTGTGTGTGTGTGTGTGTGTGTGTGTGTGTGTGTGTGTGTGTGTGTGTGTGTGTGTGTGTGTGTTTAAATTCTAAAAAAAAAAGTAAAAACAGCGATTAGTTGTCAGTATGAACTCATTGTTCTCTCCTTGCCATAAACCGGACAAGGGTTCATGAAGTACACAAGTATCATTCTTTTTATTTCAATTATCTGATATCAACACTTAATAGATGCATAGTATGATGAATCAAGAAAAAAATGCATATCATTTTGAAAAATTGAGTTTAAATTTCTTAAAATGCACTAACAATGAATATCCCAAGGGCAGACAACTCTGTCAAAACCTCATTTCAATAACATTCTATTATGTCGGGGCAAAGCCAGTGATGCAGAGATCAAATAGTGGTCTTTTCATATAGAGAAATCATTCTTGAGTAAAATTATATTGACAGATCGGTGCATGCATGTGTCTGATTTGACTTATGCCTGATTATTACTAAAACTTGCATTTAATAGTCGGACGTACGTGTATTAGTTCTAAAACTTGTCCTTAGATAACATATCATTGTCCAAGTTAAAAGGAAGTTAACACAGTAAGGAAATTGTACTTTACATCAGACAGTGTTTGCAACATGATTTAAACATGTTAAAACCATTAAAGTGTAATTTCATTGCTTTTTCTGTACGAACTAAGGTCAAAATTATTTTTATTATATTCTGTATTGTTTTGCAAATGAACTACCCTCGGGGAAATATTTCTTTCATATTACGTGAAGCAAGAGTTTCAAAAACTTTATATTTAATCAAATATGTTCTCATTTTGTGCATTAATAAAGATATTATTTTATGATCCTTTATACATGAAGGATACTGAAAGTAATAATTGCTGTCCATGTATATATATGCTGAGATAGTACATTACAACCTCATATTATGAACTAAGGATATCAATATAATCTTAAAAATCTAAATGTCGTCAAGAACCAAATCGATGCATTTTCAATGTTTTTGCAACCTTTCAATGACCAAATTGTGTTTAAAATTATCTTCTTAAATGTTTTTTTTGAATTATTGAAAATCATAAAAATCGAACACATTGATATAAGCACTGTGTCTATTGTTTTCAAATCGGAAATAAACGTTGAACACTTAAACGAATTCTTTTGATTTATTAGCATACATCATTATGAAAGGTGTAAAGCACGGTTTTAAACATAGTGTGGGATAATTACTGTATCGGGAAACAGTTAAGTATAATTAATGCAATAAGTAAAGAAAGACAAAACAAGAAGTGGATTCTAATCTCAAATGATTTTGAAATATTGCTGTTTATAGCTACAAAATAAAACAAAACACGGATAAGATTGAGGTCCAATCTAAAGTAACAATAAAGAACTATTCATCGACAGCGTTCAGAAAGTGGAAGTGTGGAGATGTTCCTCTTAATAAAATTAATTAACGTGTATCGTGTTATGATGTAAGGTAACTGATTCTACCAGATTATTTTCAGTAGACAAAAAATACTTTCAAAATGTGAGGTATCAATATCAAATCATTCTAATATTTGTGAATAGTTTCAGTGTTGACGAGTACAAAAATTACTTGAAAGAGTAATCAAGCGGAAATCAAAAGCATGTAATCCAAGAGAAACGACCAGACATGGGAAAGAGACGCACACAACAAAGGACATAAAATAACCATAATGACATACAAAGTAGCAAAAATCAAATGAACAACTCGAACTTAACTAGAAACTGTGTGCATGGCCCGGGTGCACCGATAGCTTAAGCGCCCTCTAGAAACACCCGCCGAGTTGCTCATTAAAAGTCAAGTCCAGGGTAGACGAAAGAGGGAAGGAAAACTATGACACGTTGAACAAATGGATAGACTGTTTACGATCTAAGAGTTCATGATGACAACGATAAAACTTCTGTAGTCATGACGTCAATCTTGTAGCAGCATAACCCTGTTTCAGAGGCCTAGTTGTTAAAAGTCTAGCGCGATACAAAAAGTCTGCGTATTAACGGCAAGCCCCTGTTCCAGACGCCTAATTGTTAAAAGTCTAGCGCGATACAAAAAGTCTGCGTAGTTTCTCTGGCATAACGTATAAGATGTGATATGTAAACTCCATAGGCAGGTGATGAAGAGATGTTGCCACAGATGAAAGGAAAATTGACAAAACGGAATGAAAAGTCATCGCGTTTATCGTATAGTTTGGTCAATAGTTTTCCTTTACTATCAATCTCTAAGTGTATGTCAAGATATGAGGCTGGCGTTACAATGTCTGTAGTAGTATCTTTTATCTCAAGTTCTTTGGTAGATGCGATGTATCAAATCCCAGAAACTAGGATTGTTTAACGATAATACGTCATTTATATAAATTAAGATTAAAGGATCTAGCTATACGATTTTTTTTTTCTTTTTGATCAGATCAGTTATAAAGTCATCATGATAAGAGTGAAGGAGTATGTCAGGAAGTAAAGAGCACACTTTGTTCCCATTGGAATACCAATCGATTGTTGAAAAACTCGTTCACCACAAAGGACAAACCTGTCGATCAAAAATTCGAAAATTTTGAAAACATCTTCTTCGGTATATAGTAACAACGATGTTTACTGTTATTGAGTCGGGATTTTAATTAAGTATGAAGAATAAAAATATAAACAATAAAAAATCATAGGTTTTAATGCCATTGTATTCTGATAATAATCTTGCATTGAAGGTTTCCGGAAGATTTTTTGGAGACCCTCTTCATAGTCTAGAATGTAAAGGTTTTGAAAGAGGTTTGATGATACAGTTTGAAGACCCAGCTATGTAGTGTGGTTTGTATGAATTTTAGGAATACAGTACATAGACGGTAGATCACAATCATCGTCTTTTGTAGAGACCAAAAGAGGATAGCACAGATTATGGCTTTCGACTATCTCTTCTTGCATAGTTGAATGTTCGCATTTGAAACGAACGAAAGCATATTTTATAAACGTCATGAAAACATTGATGCGTGTGATAAGTTTTTTAAACGATCCTCAGTAAAAGAAAATGTATATAAATGAATTAATGAATTTACCCTAGTGTATGTATTTTATTTCAATTATTTTTGTCAAATATTATAATGGTTCAAATTCTTTGTAGAAATGAGTGTCATGTATACAATTGATAATTTATCACAACTAGTTCTGGTCAATACGGTAGACCTTAAATGTTTTTACACGAATATCGATGAATTTGTTCAAATGATAATACCTCATTATTTTTTTTATAAATTCACAGCCATTCATCTTTACTGTAATAAAGGTGAAGCAATACTGCTTTAATAGTTAAAG
Source organism: Perna viridis (assembly GCA_037379345.1). Taxonomy (NCBI): domain Eukaryota; kingdom Metazoa; phylum Mollusca; class Bivalvia; order Mytilida; family Mytilidae; genus Perna; species Perna viridis. The sequence continues at coordinate 34,638,495 of CM074514.1, read as the reverse complement.
GTAAGTAATGGAATCAAAATTGGAAGGATTTCCTTCAAATTGTAGGGTCTGACCAGTCTTTCAATATTACACGGAACCAGTATGTTTCAGGGTGCATTAAATTCATATATTCGAGTTATTAACCGACCTACAGAAATAAATTTAATTGTAGATGAATGCTTCAAAACCTATGATGGTCCTGTGGTAGGTGCAGCTGTAATTTTACTTATGATAAGTTTAATAGTGTACATTAGATACATTGTAATATCAAATGATTTCGCGTTGATAACTGCCTTCCTGCTTTAATCAATTTGATTGAAAAATAAAATGCAATGTTTGTACCTTCAAGAATGTTCTTTACTTTTCAATTGTAACTTAAAATTTCTATCTTGTACGTGATATAGCTATACATGAAGTGTTGGGAGGTTGTAATGAATTATAAGAGCAATGTGATATCGTTCGCAGTATTATATTTTTATAACTGCAAAGTCTTGCAAATTCTCATATTTTAGTGATTGAGTTAGATCTAGACATTTTTTATAGCAAGTGAAGTGAAATCTCACTTGAAACGTTTCAACAATGTTTATGTTTAAATCACGTACTGTGTATAAATATTAACTTTATATATATTCCAGAGTGGTGTTTCTCTCGCAGCAGAAAAAAACAATGCATTTTCCGGGAATCGTTTCTTTTTCTGGTCATTGATCTTTTGTTTTGTTTTCTTATCAGTCAAGAAGTGTTGCTAATGAATTTAGATGGGCTGAGAGTTTTTTTTTTCTCGTATATTTGAAGTAGGAATCACCCAATCATAATAGTACTTGAGTTAAAGACTTTGTCATAGTTGCCATCAATTTTGTGGAGCAATCACAGAGTGTACCGTGATACACATTTGTATCATTGCATATTGTGCAAACTCTTTACCCCGTCAAATATTCTATGCAACATTTCTATGTATATTAAAGTTGTACGAAGCCTGTTTTCAATCTACAAATTGTGACTCAAAACATAAGTAAGGTTTACACTGTATTACCAGGATCCAAGACGTTTCAACTAAACGAAGGCAAAAATCTTCTTGACAAACATTTCTAAAATTACAGTTCAAGAAAAAATTCAAATTTCAGTTCCGGTGTAAGGGTAAAAACTGATCGCATCTACGAGATGTTAATCAGTTTGATTTAGGAGAAATCTGATTTCAGTCGTCATTTATAGAATGGTTAGAAAGCCTTAAAACATCGTTGAAAACTTACACAAACCACTATTGATGGAAGTATTTTCTGCGAGTTTAAGGTTTCCCGACATCTTGACAAAATCTGAATTTCTTATACACAATCGACGTTTTACACCCAACCTCCGTTTTAGCAATACCCGGTCAATGCTGGAGATCGTTCTTACCGGTATATACTCATAACAAATATGAGGACAAAGCGTTTTGCTAAAATATATTTTTGTGACTTCGTGTGTGTGGAAAATAATATGTACATAGACATTTATTGACCGGTTACTAAATGACCATGTCACAATATTACATGTACAATTGTTGAATCTAAAAATCATACCAAATGTAGTTTGTTTTCAAAGTGAAACTTAATTCAGAGCAAAAAATTGAGCTGATTAAGAATTATGGCAAAAAAAAGTTAAACCATATAAACTTTCGTATTTCTTATACCTGGATAGTTTCTTCAAATAACATTTTTGGATTTCTCATTGTACAATGATTAATACTTCAAATGTAGGCTACGGTTGCATTTTGAGATTAGGACCCTAACCGTTAAGTTTATAGGAACCCAAATCAAAACATTTTGCTGGCTTCTGGGCAACAATTTTAATAAATGCGAATGAACCTCAATCAAAGTTTATATGTTGTGTACCCTGCGAAAGAAAACTGGGATTGCTTTTCCTGGTTGAGTCTCTTAAGATAAGAATTAGTAGTCATTCATAAAATGAGACAATATCGGGACTGAAACGCTGAACATTGAACCCATTGCATCACCTGATATGGATATTTTATGTTGTTTATCAAAATAAAGTCCAGTAAATAAAACCTTTACCTTGTCTGCTACGTTTCTAAAGATAACATATATAAAGGTTCTTTTTTTAATCTTACAAGGGCTTAAATTCATAATAGTTTTCTGATTATAAATATAAGTATTTATGGCATATCATCAGTATAGTTTTATCACTGTAATGTTTTTGCATCTACTATAGTATTCCAGATATTGGCAATGTGTCGCTTTTCAAGGGCAATAACTGTAGCAAAGAATTGACTCACAGCTTAGGCTCAATAATTCCAAATTTCTTTTCGTCTCTTATTATGGATATCTGCAAAACATCATTGTTAACTTCTTAAGGGCAATTACTCTTATAAGTACTCCTGCACCTTTGAGTATATGGAGACTTCTTAGAGATCTTCACGACGACGAAAGAAAGCGTTCTTCATTTTGTTCTGTCTCCCATAGTTTATTTCTAAATATCACAGTTAACAATGTTGTTCTTCGATTAAATGATTCAAAACGAATTTTTATGTATATTTAAAAAGCTTGTCCTGATTTCAAAAAGACTTATAAATAATACAAGTCTGAAATTTCCGAGAACATTATACCAAAAACATACCTATACATGATTGTACTGTTTAACTTTGAATATTGTTTTTGCACATTTATTGGATAATTAACATTTATTTAAAAAGTCCTTGCGTGTGAACGACTCCGCCTAAATATCTTCATATCTTAAACGCTGTGTCCTTGATTTTATCCCAAAAGTTTGTAAATTTCCATTAGAATTAAAGTAGACGTTTTGGCTATTTCAATATTACAAATCTTTTGTGGATGTGTGATTATATGAAGGCAATGTATTGTATGTAAATTTTGTGTTGTATTGCACTATTTTGTACATGTGGTTTTGATACAGCGTCACGATGACCTTGTTTCACCTTGAAGTGATCCAAGTCAAATGGCTTTGTAGAAAGTGCTGGCAGTGACTATTGAATTATTGTGTATTGCTAACCACTCAGTGGAGTTGTGTCGTAATTTTATTTCATTTACTAGACTGTTGTCAGCATAAATGTCCGGTCCGAAAGGCAGAGATAATTGGCCTGCTTAAAATAAATTTCCTTTCTGGTTGAGAAATACACTATATAAACAAAGTTTGTCAATTCTTCCAATGATTCCATTAATACATTTCTTAGCATTGTAAACGTTTGCTTTAATGGCCCTTGTTGCATATGCCAATTTAGAATTCCTCAATTATCCCTTTCTACCTTTGTCTGCTTGCTGCATACATTTATCTTCCCGTCCGACAAGATGTAGACGAAGTTCATTAATCTTATTTGACAATATATATATATTAATTAATATACTTATTATCTAAATATGTTTTTAGAATTGTTTAAAAAAACCCTTAATTTATACTTTGAGAGATGATGAATCATATTGGGAAAATTCAATGTGTTCCTCCCTAAGAAAGTAACCTGAACCGCTTACAGTTTTAAATCCAGGACACCCCATTTCATATTTTGTGAGTCCTTTTTCCTTTCATGTTTAATAGAAGTAAATGATAGTATTGAGAAATTACCACCAGTTTACTTAACTATAGACGGAAGAATTTTTATATAATTGTAGCACAAGATTTCATACAACAAACAGGAAGATGTAATTATTTCATGATCCATTTGAATGTTACTTAATTATTCGTATTATGAATCGAATTCCCACTTACTTAAACTTTTTGGCCCGTTTTGTTTAAATTATCTGACATCCTTCATTTTGTGTCGTGAAAAGTCGCAAATAAACTGAATCAAGTTATTATTATACTGACACAAGGACACCTTTGTGTACCAGCATTCGTTAATATGCCCATTTTCTTATACATAGGGAAATATAACGTTGCGACACGCAAAACTAACATTGTTACAATTAATTGTATCTTCTAATTCTTCAATGGAAATAGCTTTTGTGTCACAAGAGAATTATATAATTGAAATTATACTTCGAGGAAAAAGAGTGATGTTTGGACTTTTAAACTCTCTTGAAGGCGGGAAGCCATTCGTTTTTATCATGAATATATTTAATAATACATGTACACAAGGAAGAAGAACTAAATGCTACGATAGTGGAAGTTAGGACATATTATAAATTCAGAATAGGCATGGTACTAGCTCTGTAAAGACATCTATTACACAAACTGGTTCATTCTACCAGTTAAAATCGCTGTCAATGGCAGAACCTCCATGAAAATCTGTAGATACAAAACACCTGATTTCGGAGACGGATATCTCATTCGCCATATTTGTATTAACAATAGAAGGAAATGAGTCACTATCATTTATATAATTTCCTTGTTCTCATATTTTCAGTAAGTACCGTAAGAATATTTGTTTTCCTTATATACAAAAATATTATTCCTTATAATATAAATCATTGACGATTATCATTTAACATGGCGGAGATACTCAGCTGTTTACTTTTGGTTGTGGTTTGTTGGATATCATGTTTTGAATTGATTTTTGCGTATGCAGGTATGGCTTAGAAAAAAAAAGAAAAAAATGATTTTATCAATTAAAGGTTTCTTCTAAATACCAATATTATTTTTTAATAGTAATAGTACATTTTATAATGTGTTTTCAATATGATTGTGTACCTATTATCCATGACAAAAGAACAGGCCATATATCGATATTTGCACGTAATTGAAACAAAAACTTAAACTAATAGTCTTCGACGATTGAACGTGATCTTTAAAATTATTTTTGCGATGTTCAAATGTGTAGATAGTAAAGCATTTAAGTATCTTCATAAGTTAAAATATGCTGAAATTAAGAAAACAGATAAAGTTCCTCAAGATTACGTTTAACATTTACATCAGGAAAATGATCTCCAAAAACGCTTCAGACATATTGCTCTATTTATCTGTTTTGCGGAGCTGCATTATTGTTAAAAGATAATTTGCGAGTTGTATTCACTTGCAATAGAACGGGTACCGCTGGCAGAACAGTATATACTTACCCTTCCGGAGCACCCGATTTTTACTCAAGGATTTTTTGGGGAGTTCATGTTGCCAATGCTTCATTTTTTTGTATGACGGGTACCACTGGCAGACCAGTACATACTTAACCTTCCGGGGCATCTGATTTCTACTAACGTTTTTTTTTTGTTGGAGGTCATATTGTTAGTTCTTCATTTTTTTTATTTGACGTCTTGTTTCCCACATCTTCAGTATTTATGTGTAATATATTTTGTATTTTATTTGGTTCGCTACATTTGTGCGTGTGAGGATCGTCAGTGTTTCATGTGTTCACGCCATGTTTTTGGAATATGACCTTTTTGAATCATCCCATTACTGATACTTCGGTATTTTAGGGGAATATTTAGTAACCTGCAAACGTATGATGGTATCATTTCGGATAGACAAACGTCGCAATCAAAATATTTTCAAGTCAGACAAAGCCATGATCGATGCCTCAATTAGTTACTTTTTTCACATTTCCCTAACTAATAATCATTTGTCTATAATCGAAGGTTATCCCTGCTGTTTTCCAACCCAGTGCCGTTGTATCAATACGTATTATAAGGCAGTAAGAAAATCAGGACTCGCTCGAGCGATAACGAAAAAGTATACGCATGAATTATATGGGTAAATCCTTGAAACACATGCGCAGCATACCAAAATGTGCAAAAATATGATTGGTATTTTTATGTTTTATAAGTTAACGTTTTGTCCTATACATTTTTCAAAGTATCTACAATTTGTATTAATTACTCTCAATACAATTAAGATCTTGTTAAATGACATTTTATTTTGGACGATTATGCGTGTAAATAGGAGGAAATATATATATTATCAACACAAAGACACAGATATATGTGTCGATTTATTTCAGAAATGTTGTTTCATGTCGTAAATTTCTCAACAGAAGACGTTGTTTTACAAGAAAAGGAGACCAGGCGAATCAACTGTAGTAGAGCAGAATCCATTTACATTCATAATATCACTTTTAACCAGTATGATTCTTTGTGTCCGCAACCTGACAGTTGTGAAGACGAGATCCAAAGGCTTAAAGACACTTGCGATGGAAAACAAAGTTGTGAAATAGCAACTGAAAATTACTTTTCTTGTCCGTTGAAGCCATTGAAAGTTGACGTAAGATATCAATGTAAGAAACACGTTTATCCATATTTTCTGGTTAAGAGTTTAGTCGAATTTTGAATAATTTTATATATTTGTACTTCACATGCTAAATAAGATATTTGGTTATTAACGAAGATATAAAATTGAAAAAATAGCGCGATATATAAACACAGTACATAATAATAATAATAATAATAATAATAATGACAGTTCAAAGAGTGAAAACAAACATTTTTATTTTTATTCTTGATGGCTTTAAAGGAAATCTTACTGATCAAAATTATGATGAAACAAAAGACTTCCAACGTTGATTCTTTCAAATGTCAAGTGATGACAATAATTTGCATTTTTTAGATTAAGTGATTTTGAAGATTGAATTGCAGGTTTAACAGACAAAATATATACAAAGGATGTATGTGGTTCTTTAACAAATATTCATTGTTCGGAAGGAAGGAAAATTTCACAGATTAGTATTAAACATGCTTACGTGCCCGGGCCTAGCCGAAAAAAATGCATTGAAGGTTTCCTCGATAAACACTGTTCATCTCATCAAAACAAATGCTCGAATGAACTCAGCCAGTCTCGTGATACGTGTTTCTTTTTGAATTTTACCATAAAATTCGCTTACAGATGCATTAAGCAAGGTAATTATAATGTTATGATATCGTATAAACGGTTAACCATTATAATTAGTGAGTATTATCTCTTGAACTCTAAATATAATATTTTAATGTTTGAAAAAGTAAAAAAGAAAATATTTAATGAACTACTAATACTGATGTGCGCCCAATTTTTTTATATAAAATTAAGTTAAAAAATAGGATACAGTTTAAAGCAGTATATAGCAATACAATAACCACTGTGCGAGTACTCTTATTCATAGATAAAAAAGATTTGCGGATTGCAGAACCATATTTGGGTAAAGAATATTTAAATGCGGGGTATGACATTCCCCACAGTACAAATAAACAGTAAATTTGTATATCGTCGGTAATGTTATTTCGTGGTTTGAGTCAACCACGACATCCACGAAAATTGTAACCAAACAAATATAAGTACTTTTACAGTAGTACAATGATTTATGATGATAGAACTAAAAATAATATACATTTATATGACAATAATTCATCAAAACCTGTCTAGTGACATAACGTTCATATAACATTTGAAATGTGATAATAATTTTAATATTTGAATTCATGTATTCTACGTCTGCCTTCTTTTTAAGTAGTATTGTATTCATACAAAACGGACGTCTCATATAACTTTAAAAAAAAGGAAAAATTCGAGTAAAAAATATACATTTTTTTTCTGAGGTGCTAGAGGTGAGAGTATTTTGGAAAAATCGTTCTTGGATATCATGACATCATATTAAAAAAAATCTGCAATATCCTCATAATAGACTTTGAAATAAATTCATCATCTGGCCGGTTGATCCTAATCCTCAAGTTTATAAACCGTGTTAAACCAATAAATAAACAAGAATTCCTGTGCACATATACGTGCAATCACTAATAGTAAAAGCATACTTAAATATTTACCAATGAGTAAATAACCTTTTATAATTGATCTAAATATGTTTTGTGTGTGTGTGTGTGTGTGTGTGTGTGTGTGTGTGTTGTTACCAAACGGATCGATGGATTTATGATCTTTACTATTGTGGATTAATATGAGACAGATGTAACCTGTATGAGGATGTTTTAGACCGGTTTTATACACACAATTCAAATATCGGTTGTTTATTATTATTATTATTGTTATTATTATTATTATTATTATTGTTATTATTATTATTATTATTATTATTATTTAAATTGCTACTAATGTCGTTTAGGCCGTTAAACATCTGGTTTTGCCCCTTTTCATTTCCCGATGAATAAAATTAATATATTTGCTTTGGCTATTGGAACCAGACAAAACTCTCACGGCTGATTTATGAGTTGTATTCTCAGTGTTCGATCTCTGGTCATAGTTCACTTAGCAATTGGTCGACCAAGAATCACTATTCAACGTACAAATTGTTCATGATAAATGTAAATCGTAAATGTATAATTAAGTAATGCAATTGAATGAAATGTTAATTTGTTACAATAATTAAATAACTGTGGTTATTTCACAAATAATTTATCAATAGATAAATGTCTTCTTTTGAAATATTTGTTTTGATAAATTATCCTAATGAAAAAGATAATCATGTAAACGTCTATTTAAATACATTTTTTTACATATGGGCCGTCAAGCATATGCATTTACCATATAGTTCACCAAACATGCGTCTATCCCAAATAACATTTGACATATTTGCCTTCAATTATGTGTTATCTTAATACACATTTCGGGTCGAAAAGGTGGTCTTAAGGTAGCTTGCGTGCCTAATTTTGGTAGATCGATTCCCGTACAATTCTTAAAACATTCTTGTCCTAAAATGTATGCAATAATAGCCAAGGATGTTCAATTACTGTATTTTTACATTGATTAAGAAAATGACCAATATATTGCTTCTTTTTACGAGACTCATTTTACGACAACCAGTTTCAATAAATGACCTCATTAATGGTATCTTTTAATAAGTAATTTATGTACACAACAAAAACTCACTAAAATGACATGAAATGTAAGAGAAAAACTCCTTTCGTGGAATATATATATTGTTTTGAATATTCATTTAACTAATTAGCTGGATTGCTTATTCAGTATAGGAATAGTTGATTTACTCATTATTTTTAAATTATCAAACTTGATTAACTATCGTTCTATCAGGCAAAACAATACGAGTTTAGAGAATTTTTTTATCATGATGTTTTATTTACTTGTCATCTATCTAGTATCTAAATGAACTATTTTTTTACATTGCAGAAATGACTGATTTAGAAAACACCTTGAATTTTGATGCTACAACTGAACTACTTCTACAGGCAACAACTACTCCTGATTCGGGAAATGGACCCCATTTTGGTAGCTTTATAATACATTAATAAAGGTTTTAACGAAGGACAGAATAAATATACTTGGCACTTTGACATTCTATTTTAAAACGTCGTGCAATATATGCATGTGTATGTTTACTTTTTTGTAAGAATCAGGCACAATCGGAGCAAGTAGAAACATGCATGTCAAAAATCTACCGATCTGACGATACAATTTCACTCAACGATGTCTTTTTTTCTATTGTGAAAGGCCATTATATGATCTCTGTATCACTGGATTAGCCCCGATTTTTTTCAATAGAATGTAAGTATAGGTTTTTGACAGAGTTATCTACCTTGTTCATTTTTCAATGCATGGCAATCAAATTTTAACTCAATTTACAAATAAAAAAAATAACAAGAATAGTCTATTGTTTGTTTTCCTTGATTTTAATGGGTCAAAAAGTCAAATTGATTTTCAAAATGAAGGTTTTTTTTTTCATAACATGTTTCACCCACTGCCAGATTATCACAGAAACTGGCACTTTAATATTCAAATAATTATTGAAACTTACATTTGAGTTATCATAGCTGTCTTTGGTGCGCTCTGGTAGAATTTTATATGACAAATATTTTTTAGCCACTATTTTACTCTAAATAAAGCAAAATGAATTTAAAGAACACGTCCATAGATATTTTTATACGTTGTTTTCTAATTTAAAAAAAAAACTGTTCTTTGGACTGATTTGATCATAGAACACATATTACAATACATAAAAATATCATATGACTTAATACCCACAAGAACTTCTCCTTGTAACGCGGAGTTAATGCACGCCCATTTATATAGTTCTGCAAGAAATATATTTTCTATACGTGGAGCATGTTCGTCGAATAGCCTATAATTAAGACCAAAAGGTTTTTAATTTACACAAAGATAAAGCAGATAAGCACGATTCGGACATGAGTATAAATGTAAATAGAGAATTTGGTAAATAGAACTATATGAGTACACACTGTAAAATTTAAGCAGATAATAAAAGGGTTTAGAATCCCAAAGAAAATATAGGCGAAAGTAAAAAAGAAGTAAATATTACAAATTTTAAAGTTTCTTTTTTCACTGAACGATTTCTTCTGTTTATTTAATGCGTTGAAGCCTTATTCATATTTATTGTTCTTTGACACTATCTTTGAGTGACTCACCAACTAAGTAAGGTTGTCTTAGTGAAAATTAAAAAAAACAAACATTATAATTAATAATGCATACATTGAATGTGTAAACGATGTATGATATTGTTTTTGTTGTAGGAATTATTCTTGGAGCTGTGATTGGAACAGTTCTACTTTCACTTTTCAGTATTGCAATATTTTGTGTCAGGTATGATCAAGACGATTTTGTTTATGAACTAATTAACTGTTTGCTTGAATTCTTACTACGCCAAGATATTTTATTTTGACAATTTTCAGCTTATTTCAATGTGCATTTTGCTAGATAACTTTATATATTCATTTATCAGTTACATGACCATTACTAAAATTTCCGAGCATTCAAATATTTTGTTTTCTTTTTTTTCTAAAATAGAATACATGAAGTATATAAAGACAATCTGTGCGAAATTCCAATTTCGTATATCAAAATTTTAGTCATTGCTCTGTTATTATATTTATATTGCGACAAAAGCAAGATGACGTTTTCTATGTTGCTATAAGATTGAAGTCATCACTACAGAAGTTTTATGGTCGTCATCATGAACTCAACAAACAAATAACGGTGCATAATAAACAAAATAAAATGGTAATTGAGTCCATATAGCTCCGTCCCGCAAAGGCAAAGCCTAAAATAATATGATCATCTGCACCATGAAAACTGATTTATTCAACGGGTCATAGTTTTCCTTTCCTCGTTTGTCTACCCCGAACTTGACTTTTTATGAGCAACTCGGCGGGTGTTTCTAGAAAAGCAGAGGACGCTTACCCTACCGGTGCACCTGGGCCATGCTCCCAGTTTTTAGTGGAGTCCGAGTTGCTCAATTACTTTTGTTACTTTGTATGTATGATTTTAATTACTTTAAGTTCTTTGTTGTGTATGTCTGTTTTCCACGTCTGGTCTTTGTCCCTGGATTACATTCTTTTGATTACCCTATAACCTTGGTTCCCTTGATTACTCTTTCATTAAGAAAAATAAAGTTGCATTTTGACTGCTCAAATAGAACGGTTACATTATAAAAAAAAATAACACAATATGAACCGAAGAATAAGAACAGTGTATTATGATATTTACTGTTTACAAAATGTTGTCTCAAAAACGATATTAAGTAATGAGATTTAAGTAATTTAATATACAACTATATAAAAGCGAAATACTTATCCTCCCATTCATTATGTCGGATGGATTTAACAGAGAAATTATTGATATTGTTGACTCTAAAGAAAAATATGAACAAACAGTTATATGTAACTGTTATATAACGCCTGTTTTCACAAAATGGTATATGGACATGAATTGAACAATATAATAAATAAATTGGGACCTCAAATATTACCACATTTGATACATTATCATGCCTTCATTATTTATATATCTTTCTTTCAGAAATAGAAGGAACCATAGCAGGCCAAATGTATACCTAAATACCGTAGCTACGGAAACCCGTTCAGTCTATGATACGAGTTGGTTGCATACAACGGTTGATTCTGTGGAAAACCGAAACAATCCGCAAAATCAAAATTACTTCGTTTTAGAAAGAGAGAATGAACTCCAATACATGTCTATAACAGAGGATATATATGACGTTTCAAACAACAGACGTCATAACGCTGTAAATATTTACGATCGAACGACTAGCGGTGTTTATGACGTGTCAGATCTTGGCCGACAACACCGAGTTGATGACAAAAATGTTTACGCTGAATCACATTTCTGAAAGAAAGTCTATTTTTTGGCAAATTTTAGAAAATATCTTGAAACTTATTACAGATAGAAAAAAAACTTTCAATTTATTATATGATCCTATGATTAGGCTTATTAAAGGATTCTTGAGTAAAAAGTGAGCGATTCATACTCTTTGCAGCATTTTGTTTTCTTTTCTCTTTGTCACTTTGCTCTGAGATCATTACTATCCATATTCATGTTCAGTTGCCATATTCATAGTTTAACCCATTGATGTAAAAACATCATTGTAAATCGGTTCTCATGATGCGGATGGAACGATCCACGAGTTCATGATGTCGACCATAAAACTTCTGTAGTGATGACTTCAATCTTCCAGCGCGATACAAAAGTCTGCGTAGTTTCGGCAAGCTGTGATATAACTTATAAGTTGTGATATGAAAACTCCACACACAAGTGCTGACGGGATGTTGCCACAGATGAAAGGAAAGCTGACAATACTGAATGAAAAGTTATCGCGTTTGCCGTATAGTTTGGTCAAAATTTTTCCTTTTCCAAATATTTCTAAATGTAGATCACAGTGTTTGTAGTACCCTATATCTCAATTTCTTTAAGGTAGAAGCAATATATAAAAACCTCGATACTAGGATATTTTAATTATAATACGTTATCTGTATAGCCGAAATTTAGATCAAAGGATCTCACTAAACGATTTTTCTCTAGATCAGATCAGTTATACTAGTAAGTCAGCATCATACATGTAAGAGTGAGGGAATAGGTCAGCGAGTAGAGGATCACAATTTGTTACCACTCGAATTCAGATCGTTTGATAAAAATGCGTCCATCACACTGGACAATTATGTTGGCGGTCAAATATCCAGCATATTGAAACCTTCTTCGGTATATTTGGAAGATTATAAAAAAAAACTCCAGCAAACCGATCACCAAATACTCTGTGAAGCAGCTTTATTCTCTTTGATCTGCAAAAGTAGGACATGTAGAGTTGTAACCGAAAAAAAACATGTTGTACAAATTGCAAACCTTGCAGTTAAGTGCTTTATGGGTTATTTCTTTTGGACAAGTTAATGATCAAACTGTGAACCTTTCTTTGTATGTTTTTTTTAGTATTAAGGGATGACTTGTGTGGTATAATTTAGTAATCGATAAGTCCAATTTATAGTAATGTTAACTTTAAACGTTAGGGAAATGGAGTTATGTCAATATGATTGTACATATAAAAAATGAGGAATTTTATATGCGCAGATATGATTTCAAAATATATCAACTTTATACATTTTAAAGTCATACGTCTCATCCTTTTCAGTACAATCAAGGTACGATCTTATTTTATGGTTTATAAGTTTTCTTAGATTTATTTACGCGCTCAGAAGACACAAGTATCATACCAACATGAATAACTTGCGTCGTGCCTGATTTTGTTAGTGATCTTTATACTGAAAATATATAATACTTCAATTAATGAAGTTTTGCCAAGAAATACAAATCTGTTGTACGTTAATGACAATCTAAAAAGAGAAAGGTGCGAGACCGCAAAATTCCTCACATCTTGGAATTGTTAATTCAGATGGTGTGACTTTCAAAATAAAATATGTTTAAATCTAAAAAAATAGACAGTTTATCTTGAATCTTGGGTCCCTTGATCCCTCATTGAAACACGCAATATTTTGCCTTAAGCATATATATACTGAAAACAGTCAAAACCGACCTCTGAACAATTTTAAAACCTGTCTAAACCAGACACTTTTTTGAAGTCCCACTATATCACTTCAAATATATTTTGAACCTTGATAAACCGAACACCTGTCCGAATTGAACAACTCTTGATATCCGAAAGGGGTTCAGTTGAGAGAGATTTCACTGTATAAGGTATAAATGGTAGAAAATTGAAATACTCCATACGCTTCATCATTCATCAAGAAGAGGTTGTTTGTTTTCTTGAAATTAAATCAATGTAGTTTTAACGCAGACCCAAAGTTTTATTTTGATCTTGGTAGGTATATTACCCCAACCTCAACCAATACCAAGCATATTCAAGTAATGTCTTTCCAATTTAAATCTCATTAAAAACATTATTTAATTATTTCACCAAAATACTAAACAATTCCATCATATTAAAATATCTTCCGCATATACAGAGTGTTAACACTTCTCATTTCCGATTTCTTACTCATTTTAGTTCAAGGACAATGTACTTGACTTTTGTGACTTTATGGATATCAAGTGTTATTTAACTCCATGTTTGGTAATTCATTCCAAAGTTGAATATTCAGAACAACATTTAGGAAAAGTATGTATGAAGCAATGAAAAAAAGTGCTGACAAAACAAAGCCTAAACATTAGAAAGATAGCATGCCTAGATTAAATAACAAAATACAAAGAAACAAAAGGTATGCAAAGTTACAAACAGAACGAAGCGCACTGAAACCTTGGATACCACTTTTTTATCGTGTAATATACAGTTTCTTTATTAATAGTTATATTGTATTAGTGTTTAGAAATCTCTACAAAAGTAAAGTAACAAACTAAATCATCGGGAAGGATTTCGTCTTCTTTACTATTAGTTTGACTCAGGTTTGTTCTCCTATTCTCATAATACGTAATTTTGAAGGAAATTCAAATTCCTTCGATAAGAAAAAGCCACGACGTGTTTCCTATACTTCATTCTGAGAAGTAATTTGCCCAAGTTTAGATCGATCAATTGTTAAGTACATATTTCGACTGGATGTAGGAGTAATATGAAACATTTAATTAAATTTAATTTAATTTAATCTCGATCCGTCCTTCCTCGCATTCCACTTTTAAGCTTTAAGGTATACTTTATGGTACAAACGCCTTTTTTATGAATAACACTGCATTTTAAGTATCCTCATTTGTTTGATAAGATTACCAGCAGTTACATGAAAAAAAATCTGAAGTTATATGGAACTGAAATAAAATAAAACTCATTAACTGTGGTAAAGGAAAAACTATTCACCTTATCAACGCTCCCTTCAACTAATAAAAATCCAAATGTTATCGAAGTGGTTTCTGTGAAGTACCGATTAAAAAGCTGAACGACACATGCTTTGGAAAACCAAGTATAAAAAAGCTTCAAAGGACTAATTCTTTCGTGCCTGTTTACACCAAGAGAAATTATAATACCATATAGATGTAATAATTGTTATTTTAATATTAAAGTATATCAAGCTTTTTTCAAGCATTTTCATCTTTCTGTTAAGGTCTTCTTTATTATAAACTAAACTGCAATTTAAATCAAATCAAATAATTACAATTAATATTTCAATTACTGTCATAATGGAATGTCAATTTGTTTTAGTAAGTAGCTGTCTTTGTAAGAATCATGCAAAATCTGAAAAATGTGATACATCCCAAAAAAGGCTACATATTTTTATTTTTGTAACTAAGTTGTTTTATGGGGGTATCTTATAAAATGTGCAATTATTCATTCCGATCGGTCTGCTCTTAGGAGATAATCAACATTGAAAATCCAGTAGATTCTATTGTATTTGATGTCATTTACTGGGTTATCTCCCTTAATTTTGAAATCTACAGTGCATTCTATGTAATTTTTGTCTCCTATGAGCACGGGTTATATGAAAAACCAAAGATTGATTTCTGTTTACTAAAGCAACTGGAGTGCTACTTAATCATTTCATGTACCAGTCTATATGAAATTATGAAACAAATCCCACCGGACAATTTTTTTTTTTGGGATCTACGTATGGAAAGAATTACAATACATGTCTACAACAGGGAGTATATATTTGATATTTCAAAGAACAGACGTCATAAAACGAAAGACAAAGTATATATTTATGTACCAACGACTGACATTGTTTATGACATGTCAAATGCTTGTCGGAAACACCGAGATGTTTGCTTTCATTAAAATAATGAAGGTTTCTATGACATTTCTAAAAATAGATCTAAAGTAGGAAACAATGCTTATGACAATTTCAGTAAATTCTGTAAGTATGTCAGGGTTTCTCGTGTGCCGGAAAAGACTATGGCTAGGATACATCTGACAGTTTATTCAAATGTGATTGATATTGTCCATATATCTTTAGTTCAAATGTACATTGCTGTTATGTTACAGTCATATTTAGTTAGTCATTTTATTATAAACGTGGTAATCAATAGTTACATCGGTTTCAATGCACATATGTTGTTTTTTTTCTTCTTATGACGTCATTGAGCTAGTTTGATTTAAATCAATTCATATAATTTAAGCTATGTTTTCTTTCTTTTTTATTTTCATGTACCACACGTGTCTTTAATTGTGTGTTTCTCTCTTTGCTTTCATGTGTTTAGTGTTTTACTAAGTTACCATTTATCTACTTTTATTCATACTTTAACTGATTTAAATTTAAAATAATTTAATATAATCCAAACATTTTGTCATAATCAAAATCAATGGATTTTGCAGTAGTCTTAAATTTATAATAATTTCATTGATATAAGTATCAGAACACCTAACATATAGATGTAAGGGCTGAAGGCTATGGTTATTTCCAAAAGAATAATAACTCTGTTATAATAACATAAAAATTGTTCAAAAATAATAAACAATAATAAATTACCAAAACAAATGTTAGTGACAACAGTTCGTTAAAATAATATCGTAACGATGCCACAGTTGTACATCATTTAACAAAATTCAAGATGTTTTCATCCAAGAAACAATTTAAAAAGTTTATATTTTACATGTACGAACACAGTGTCATAATGATTTTTTTCTCTAAAGATGAAGTTGTTTTTTTAGTGTTGACACCATTCCATTGCCATAAATATTATCAAGAAGTACATAATCGACAGAATATCCCAATTGCAGTCAACTGCCATGTAATTATTGTCCTTATCGGAACATGTTTTATATATTGTTATAGATTCGAACTTCCAAGTTCACAATTAACAGTAATGTTTGTGTGTTTTTTTTTTTTTGTTTTTTTTGTTTTTTTTTTTTTTTACTTTTCTAATGTTTTTTCCCTCTTTTCATGCATGGTAATGTCTGCATTTTTACAAAACAATTAATTGTGATTGTTACGTTGATTAACCGAAACATTAGGTAATTTCAAAAAGGACTAAAAGTACACTTAAACAATTTCTTAATATAGTAACATTAATGATACAACCACTCCTCGTCTGTAAACTTCTTTGTTCAACACAAAGTGGGATGTAAACAACGAAAAGGTAATTATAAAAAAGACGCATGATCAGAGACAAATTCCTATCAAAGTGTCAGCGAAAACTGCACCAAAGCGTAAAAAACGAATAACAAATCAAGGACATGACCAAAACGTATTGACAAGAAAACAGAGACGTCCGACATACAATGCAAAGGGTAATCAAGGGAATCAAGGTTATAGCGGTACTCAAAAGAACGTAATCCAGGAACAAAGACCAGACATACACAACAAAGAACATAAAGTAACTGAAATCATACATACAAAGTAACAAAAGCAAAAGAAAAGCAGAGGACGCTTACCATACCGGTGCACCTGATCCATTCTCCCAGGTTTTAGTGGAGTCCGAGTTGCTCATTTGCTTTTGTTACTTTGTATGTATGATTTTAGTTACTTTATGTTCTTTGTTGTGTATGTCTGTTTCCATGTCTGGTCTTTGTCCCTGGATTGCATTCTTTTGATTACCGCTATAACCTTGGTTCCCTTGATTACTCTTAGAGTTAAAGAAGACGGAGCATTATTAATAAATAATAACTTTGTAATGGTATTATCGAAAAAAGTGGAATATATGACGACCAAACTTTTTACCTTCATCCGTAATTGTTTCTTAAGGGACGTTTCCACATGCATTGTTTTTGACAACTTTGTATTACACTTTTATCAGTTAATAAATATTAAGAATATACATCTTGATTATACAACCGCATTCAACGGTCATCAATACTGTGTATTTCATTCAATTTTTCGATGAACTTTTATACTTTTAAAATTTTGAACATCTATTCAAATGTGTCGATTGTGAGGAAAGTGAAATTCGTGAATTTCAGTGTACACAAGAAACAAATTCAACATATGTTGTCGTATCCTGAGGACCAACATGAAGAAAGTGGATTAAAACCATAAGGTAATTATATGTATAGGATTTCATATTTAAAAAAAAGGTATGGTTTTGCATGATTATATGATGTTGTTAGATGCTCAGAAACATATATTAATCATGCTGGTCATTAACATATGATTCCAGGGTGTTAAAAGAATAGGCCTGCAGCAGCGCTAAGCTTGTCGTAAAAGGCGACTAAATAGTGCTCAGAACCCTAGCCGGGGGCTAGGGCGCTCTGCCCACAGAGCAACTGGGATGTGTGCCCCAGGTGGTGGAATGGGGTACCCCTGGCGTGTTACTTGCTGGGGTTATCAGGCTATAATACGGAAAACCTGACCGCAAACCATAGTGGTGCACCGTGTTGGGAAAGATGCCACGCTTCGCCACAGGACGATAAATTGCCCGACCCTACCCACCTCTCCCTATTTCCAGTGGCAATCAAAATTTGTCGACCCCATTGTCCTTTGTCCCATCCCTTTTTCATTTCATCATCATTTCATGTTCATTTTATCACCAATTTCATGTTCATCGTCTGAATATAGCTGAAATATTGCTGCTCGGACGTTAAACCCCAACAAACAACAAACAAAAAAGCCCTTTATATATATATATAAATAAACGTGTTGTAATAGGACAGTGGTTAGACATTAATAAAGGTTAGTCTTTGAGAAAGGGAGGAAAATGTTCGCACACTTTCCTCCTTTTCTCAAAGACTAATATTATTTAATGTCTAACCACTGTCCAATTACAATATGTTGCAATTTTGCTTGTGTTCATCAGCGGCAAAATTAACAAAAACCGATGCACATTTGTTACTTGTTTGCGTTTATCATCACTATTATTTTATGAATAAATTTATTTTATTGAATTGGTGTTGCTGTATCAGATGAGGTTAAAATAATCAAAGGTGCAACCTCAGGGCACATCAGCCAGTTGGAATCCCAAATTAAATGTTCCACCCAATGAAGACAATAGAATGACCTGACCATAAATCCATGATTTTTAAGGATTCATTAAATATGAAGTATTTGGAATTACTAGGATCTTGATATCAACACTCTGAATAGATTCAAGATTAAATAAAAAAATCAAACTTGATTAATTGAAACCTTTTATCACGTGCGTTTATGGGTTCATTTTTATCTAGAAAGGAAAAAATTACCTCATCCGTTCCACAGTGGTGAAAAAATGTAATTTTGGAAAACGTTTTTCAAAAAGGAATACTGTGATTTTAAAAGATTGAGCTACTTTATTATTATTTTTTTTTATTATTATTTTCTTGGGGTGACAGGTATATCTTGATCAACGAGTCGTCGATATAAGAGTTAACTAAAATGCGAGTGCATAGAGCTATGTTTGTCTGTACGTGTCAAATCAATGGATATTGCACACCAACCCAGTGAAAAGAAGCTCTGAAAAGCAATTGTTCTCCATGTTGCAGTAGGGGGAAAACCTCATAAGAATATATGATTGGAAAGTCGTTAAATGGTTTCATTCATTCAATCGTCATTTGAATAAAGAAGAGACGATTACAAAAATGTGGTTCCGAAGAAAATACATTGTCTTCCTCTAGCAAAATAAGTTCAAAAAGTTGAAAACTGGATCTAAATTATTGGCGACTGGGATTAGAATTGAACTGAACAGAACAATCTGATGTTATATCGATCACGTTTAACCTATCAACTCCACCACTACAATTTTGAAATAAAGGACTGTAGATTCAGCTCTGGCAGCAACGTACGAGGGAAACTCCATATGAAGAATCTGTTTAATCTTGCCGCCTCAATAATTTCCTGGTACAGTTGTAGGGGATGAATATTTTCTTAGACCACCTACGTATTACCATCATGTAGGGATCTTCCTTCTCTTGTGCTGAAATAAACTACACCTACAGGATGAAAAATGTTACATTGAATTACTTCTAGAGAGCAGGTGCGAGATGGTTTTATATCGTGTCAAGAGAGAAACTGAAATTTTAGACGCAATAAGAGTACTAGTATCTTTATTTTTATCCAAGTTTCTTAGATCATTTGTACAAGTCGCACTAAACTTGCAAACCTATGATCTAGAGCAGAGGGGCAGGCATCTAAACATTTAAAACCTTGAAGAGATAAGGTTATTCAAATATACCTCAGGAGAAATTTGCAAATCTCTCAGTAAAGGGTCAACTGCAGACGGACAGTGTTTCGCAAAAACTACCAACTTGAGAACTAAGTATTCATAAGAATGTTAAGACATACTCAGAAAATCGTAATTCTTCAACAGGTTTGAAGTGAAAAGAGGAAGTGAAAGACTTCAGTTCACAAAAACGCAAATCTATCCAAGAGGTATTAAATTATTTACACTCTACAGATTGTGAATGCTCATAAAAAAACAAGAAGAAGACCACTGACTTCGAAATAAAGAGCTATGTTTACTGATGTTAGTCTTTAACAAAGAATGGTGGTTAAAGAACACAGCCACAACAGACGAAATAGACTGCCCAAAGTCATCTAGATTGCTCTTGAACTCACCCGAAGAGATTAAGAAGCCTGATTGATCTGGGGCCTAACAGAGTTAGTAGGCACATGATCATGACTATACTCGCTTAAACTAGATGATACTACTACAGGTGGAGCTTGGATCCACAACTACTAGAAGTAACAGTCTGATGAACAACAGTCGGAGTGGCTTAGGGAAGAAGTTCGTGGATTCTTGAATTCATCATTTTCAGTATCCACGTCAATGACAATCTCCTTTTCGTTGGGAACAAAATTTTGTGATTTGGCATACCCACAAAAAAACCACAAAAAATTGGTACCCGACGAACAATAGTACTTTCACAATATTTTATCTAAAGGCGGTGAATAAAGATTAGCTCTTTATTTTTGCATTAGATAATATACGTAGTTTGAGGATTCTGCCAGTCAGAATAACGTAGATGGACCTACTATGAATTTAAGATCGTATTTATTGTAAACAATATCCACTGAACTGTTCAACTACTATTGATTTTTAGAACATGTAAACTGAATGTTGGATAGCAGACTTTTATCATTTATTACATAAATAGCAGTGATTTACCCAATTTTCCCTGTATAAAAATTTTCGATAAATAAATTCTTTAATTCCATTCTCGGATCTTCTCCCGCCAAAACGTCCCAACACGAATATCAATCTGATGTACACAAAGACTTTAAATTGATGTTGAAAATAGCAACGAATGAAGGGAGGAAACTAAATAAAAATAGCATAATCAATTGATTATCGGGAATAACCAAAATATGAACACTTGTGCCAAGAACGCATTAACATTCCTGCACAAGTTCCGCACACACGTTAAATCTAGGCGTTATTCGGCATTCGTGAATTTATTTTTGTTATTCACTCTTAATTCCAATTAATTATCCTATTATTGTCATGAATAACATTCATTTTTCAGAATTTGATACATTGCGCGTATGTAAAAAAAAGTATTAGAAAGATTGCCGACGCATATTTTCGCGTTGTTAATTAAAATCCGATTAAGATTTTATTTGTGTAATCACTGTATTAGGTTTAAATATGTTATCTCCATTTTTTCAATATATAAAAAAATCATTATTATTCAATATATAAAAGTGATTGAAAATATTCCGGACACAAATGCCCCCAATGGAGCCTTAAATTTCCCTGTTGCTATTACATTTGACCAATGAAATGCGAGGTTGTACGCTGCATCGATTAGTTTGCCATGGTTTAGTGTCGTGCATGTCACGTGATGTCAAAGCGAACTCAATACAGACCGTCGGGAATAAAACTTTAAATTTCAGACGTTACCATAGTGGAAAACTTTGTCTATATTTCATATGCGTCTGAAAACAATAGTGTGTTAACTATTTACCGAAACTCGAACAGTTCTCCTCGGAAGACTAGTTAGAGCATGCGAAATTCTAAATATAAACTGCAGGGCATTGAAGCATGGACAACGGAATAAACCAACATGATTTTAATGTAATTTGATGAAGATTGTAGTTGCAGACCGGTTCAAATATGCGTTAGAATTATCGACGTCAGAGGTCACACAAGTTAAAGCTCTCACTTCCTGTCAGAATAGAAGACTTTTGGTAGAGGGTTTGCCAATTTCTGTTCTGGAATTGGCGCCACATGCATGAACTCCGATGATGTGCGATGTGCGGTAATAGTAACAAAAATGACTTAACCATCTACTTTATTTCTGTAGTATGCTCTGTGGATGAATGGTCCGAAACAGAAATTTAGAATGCTTGTGAATGATAACGTGAATATTTGATACATTTTCTTTCAGTCAGGTAATTTGGTGACTTATGTTTGCAAGGAAAATATTGTACGAAAGATTGCCGCGCGATAATAGGTCATAATAAAACAGTCAAATTTACCAATCTTTTGGATCGGTGGTCCTATAACACAAAACTAAGTCGACGATATAAAAAATGCGCGCGACTTTTTTAACTGGGCTTTGATTAAATTTCTGCGAAAGTTTTCACATCATTTTACACTTTCAAAGTTTTCTTTTTATTTCAATGGAGAAATCGATACCTTTTCAGCCTTTTCTCGTTTCAAATTATATCTTTGTCCTCTATAGTAAAATCGAAATTTTGACAGGCTCGCTAGAAATCTATATATATATATATATTACGGTAATTTTCCATATGATTTCTAAGCTACGGATTTACAGTTTCTTTTCAACTCTCATCTCTTTTTACTCCAGACGGAGATTCAACATGTCTACCTTAAAGAAAAACCATATTCAATATCTACTATCCTCTAAATATCCTCAAAGTATTTGAAGTATAACATATAAACTTACAAATACAGTATTGACCCAGATAATTCATTTCACAAAGCATTTTAACGATTAAAGGTCACATAAAGTTTAACCATTTGTTTGTTTACCTAGTTGTCGCCCTTTGACGATGTAAACAAACAAAATCATATCAACAAAACGTCCGGATTACAAGTACGTACAAGGTATGGTACATTACTGGATCAATATATATATATATATATAT
Organism: Perna viridis; assembly: GCA_037379345.1. Lineage (NCBI taxonomy): Eukaryota > Metazoa > Mollusca > Bivalvia > Mytilida > Mytilidae > Perna > Perna viridis. Next base: position 34,615,504 of record CM074514.1, on the reverse strand, counting down.
ATATATGTGCATGTGTCACGGAACTGAAGTTTCTCTATAACGCAAATTTCAAACGAATAAAAATTACTAAATATTTTTTATGTAATATTTGTTCCTAACGACGTAAACCTAACATAACTAATGTTCCTAAAGGAAATTTCATTATAAAATTATCTATAAGAAATGTTCCATTTAAACTTGTATTATAGGAACAAATATACGTAGACAAAATGTACGGGATGTACAGATCTATTGGTTTGTTTTTATTATTCTACGTCAATGTATTAGCTCCGTGTAAGATTCGTGCATATCTGTTGATTTAACTAAGCGTAAGTACTTTTTTTTCTTTTCACATTTAGAGTCCATTGGGCAAGTAGTAGGGTGATTTGTAAAGCAATCTGTTACTATGTAATCGTGAAATATTTTAAAATTATTTTATACACCAAACTCATGTACAACTAAATAAGAGTCAAATTGTCATAAAAGACATAAATACAGTTGAATTAAAGTTTGTTTTATCAAAGAACAATATTATATAGCCACAGTCCAATGAAATAATTACAAAATGCGTATAATATTATAATATGATGTAAATATGTCATTTAGATTAAGTTATTGGCATCCGTCAATTTACTTTTTTCAGGTTAGAATGGCTCATGTATGCAGTATCTGCGTTCAACGACAAGAAACAAAGGATCCAGTAATCTGGTGCTCTGTTTGCGAAGAGGCTTTGTGTTCTGCCTGCAACGATCACCATCGACTTTCAAAACTCTCACGAGATCACACAACCATACCATATGAGAACTACAAAAAGTTACCTCCCTTTATTTTGAATGTTCAGCTTTATTGTTCAGCACATAAAGAGTGATATCAATATATTTGTAGAAATCATGATGTTCCAATATGCAGGGACTGTCTCGTAGAGTCTCATAAGAAGTGTCAAGACACACCGAATTTGGATGGTATCCTTGGCAACGTAAAATCATCAACAGCCTTTGAAAATGTCGATTCAGATTTAGTCGAATTGAGAAAGAAGTTACTTGATATTATTGAAAACAGGGAGGAGAACGTTGACAAATTACAAGAAAAGAAAAATGAGATGAAAAGGGCGGTTGAAAAAAGATGTGAAAAGCTAATAAATCATATCAATGAACTCAAGAAAGACATGGTGTCCAGAATAGATACGGTCATTTCCGAAAGGGAACAAGACATACGAAATCTGGTTGGAATACTTAAAACAAAAGAAAAGAGCATCAAAGATATCACAGATCAAAAAGATTTGATTAAACAATATGCATCTGATTACCAGACCTTTATTGGTGTAAAAGATATGGAGAAATTCGCTATTGAAACTACAAAATATATCCAAGAACTAACGGACAAGAAAAGGCTACACCAATTGACTGCAGAGCTCCAGAATAATGGTGATGTTGAAGGCACAATTCTCAGTATCACATCACTAGGTCATGTTAACACATTGAGCTGTCCGTCAGGTCTATTGATAAAAGATCAAAACCGATATCAGGCTCAATTTAATGTGCAGAAAACAACTCCAATAAACCTAAAGTTTAAAGAAAAGGTAAAACCTAAGTTCGGTCATTACTATGGTGTTAGCACTCTGTCAAACGGGTTGATTGTTTTCCCAAATGATGAAAAGGATATTGTTTATATACACAATGCTGATGGGTCCTTCCGGTCTGAAATTAGCTTCAAGGAACAAAACAGATCAGTTTACGATGTGACTACCATTGACGAAAACAGAATGGCTATTTCTAGCCCTGGTAATAAGACAATAACTATAATTGACGTTCCAAAAGGAGAGATCGAGTATTCATTTTCTACTAACCATGTAATTACCGGGATGGTTTACGAAGACGGCGATATCATATACTGTGCAGAAAATGCAGGGCTTATGAAAATAAACATCGAAACAAACAAAGTAGAGGAAGTTGTTTTAGATACCAATGTTGAATTCCATTCTCAGTTTGCAGCTAACAGCCAAAGGCTTTGTTATACATGCCCAAGCAAACATACTCTGACTATTTTAGACTCGAACTATAAAGTTTTGTTCAATTTCAAGAACGAGTCCTTACTTAAAACTCCACAAGGAGTCGCAATAGATGACAAAATGAATGTTTTTGTTGGTGGTTGGTCATCCGGAAATGTAGTCGTGGTTTATTATGACGGGAAGACCTGTCTTCAGCTACTAAATAAGAATGACGGCTTTTTCATGCCGAGTGACGTTTACTTCGACCGCGCTACGAATGAGTTGTTGGTTGTTGATTACTTTGGAGGACTTTTCAGATATTTAATCGAAAAATAAAACCTTTAATATTAAATACTGTAACAAAATCTGATTACTGTACAATACTTTGAAAGAGCGAAGAGGAATATTTGTGTAACTGCAATGTGATTCATATTTCCTAGAATGTTTCCTTGTTCCATATTAAAGTATGCAAATGGGAATGAAATGCCTTCAATGTTACTGTGACCATTTGACACAATCGCATATTAAATACCAATTAGCAATTGTGAATGTTATTAACCAAATAACTGATTTTATACACGAATTTCAGATATTTCTTATGGTTTTCGAGTTTAAGGGGTCGAGAACAAAAGTAGTTTATGAGCACTTTTAAAGCAGAACGTATTCCATTTTCAAATATTGTACAATACTGTGTCCAAGTCATTTGTGTCCAGAATGAAATGTAAGCCCTGTGTTTAAGCATGTATTAACTAATATCGTGTCCTTACTCTAAGTGAACAAAGTTCAACATGTTGCAGTCGTATTGTGCTGCGCTCGGTCAAGCTCTGTATTTTTTTTATCAATAATTGATACTTTTATTTTAACATCGACTATCTTCCTAAGACAATCATGAATTTCAAAAAGGAAATTGAGGTTCTAATAAAAAGATATTGACAAAAAGCATGACAAAATGCAATGTAGATTATCAGCCGTCAGTTCGAAGTTGGTTTCATTACCAACAGTCAAACTACGTACACATTTCAAAGCTGATATTATCAGAATTCTTTGTTTAACACTTTCAGGACGGAAAGCTGTCCATGCAAGTGAAAATAAATGTCGATATGAATTTTTCAAATTCCTAGTACCTTTCTTTCGCCCATTGCGCGAAAATCTCCGAATATGACCATGTATAATGTATATTCCTGATGAAGTGGACTGCATTCGTTACAAAACTGTTGTTTTAGTTATAAGTTACTGGCAAGTCTAACTCTCGTGACTGAATTTGCCTTAATACCCTAATGTCTGCCTTGACCTTTGGGATAGAGGTATGTCTAATCATTAAGTTCTTTGATGAAAAACATTCAAAAAAAAAATACTTAATTGTATTGTTTAGGTCGATCTGCGTTCCAATTAGAACATATATATATATATATATAAGGGTCTGAAAAATTCCCAACGATGTTAGAACTGTGCAAATTTTTGTCGTTCACTCCGCGAGACTCGAACTCGTACCGCTGTGACATCCATGGCATTCATAAAAGAACTCTAGACATCATAGAAAATCTCGGTACATTATTTTTAATTTGGTTATATTTGGAGCAATTCAAATGAACAACCAGCAAAGTGATATTAGTATCACGTAACGTTTATTTAATTTATGTTGGCATCCACCCGATAGTGCATTGAATGTACCTTTAATAAAAGATGGAAAACCATTTTAATCCTATGTAAGCATCTACGAAATATTGATTCTTTGAGAGTTACCGACATACTTATGTAAAACTGAGAAAAAAGTTACCCACACATCGTTTTGAAGTTACGGACATCCTATATGCTTGCGGCAATCGGACTGTGCTCGTTTATTTTGTAGTTTTAAGTAACTTTTTTTTTTACATCAAGGAGATTCCCTCAATTACTTTTTTGTCACTTAACACTTGAAATGTAAGCGATGCCTTCATTGTAAAAAAGCAATATTTCATGCAAAATATAAAAACAAAACAAAACGAAAAAGTCTCCCAATTTATTATTTTTGGAGGGAAGCATACGCCTGACACGCCTTTCCTTGGATCCCCCAGACCTATACAGGTATATGCTAACAACATTAACTATTAACTTGAAATTACTTCATCATGCATGGACATCATCTGCACTTCAGAACAAGTTTACTTAGATTTTGAAATCATTTTTTTTCCTAATCGGATTTGCTAATTTACATTAGTCACACAGATTCCATTATTAATCGCTGACTTCCTGGTCTAAATTACGTCACACAGAATAGAAAGATTTAGTGTCAGGAACTGTCCAGGATATGACAGTTTAGAACACCTTTTCGTATTTTTCTTTGTCAGGATCCATGACAGTTTCTATCAGGTACTGTCAGGGAATAGGGCAAAAAGTGTCCTGGCCCGAGACAGCCTCTATCAGACAGTGTCAGGATCTGTTAGGATTTCTGTTTTAACTACTATCGTAGAACAGTTTTCTTGACAGATTTAAGAGAGGTTTGAACTGATTGTAACAGCACTTCTCCGTTTATGAATCGGGCAAAATATGACTAAGTTGTGGCACATGAAGGAAAAATCGAGAGATTTTATTGCATTAATCAAGTTTATACCTGATAATCTCCAGAAATAACCATCAAAGTGTTTGTACAATTTGCCTTCTTAAGATTTTGATGGGTCAAATTTAGTTGAAATGCACAATGACAAAATGGCATGAAAATGGAATGGTACTTAAGAGCCTCCATCTTCTGAAGTAGCCATAATTCCTCTTATTCTGGTAAAAGTTTGTGTTTTGCACACAAGAGTCAAAATGGGCAAATAGAAGTCAACACGGCGTTATTTGCTCCACTGTCTTATCTGTGGCCTTCAATATGCTGGTGAATCTAAACAGCCTTTTCGCAAGCGCTTGAACGGACACAGGAGCAACCTACCAAAAAGCCTTTACTTCCAGTGAGTCAACACCTCAGATTGCCAAACCACTGCCTCGATGATTTCAACAAAATGAAAATCTTTATCGTGGAACAAAACACGATCTGGAGCGATCTACAGAGAGTGAAGCGGGAGGGATTTCGGATAAAAGAAGTGTTTGTAAATATTTTTAGTTTTATAGTTCAGTGTTTAATATCAGCCCACAACGTGTGTCTATAATACAATGTTCAAGATCTTTGTTAACTGTTTTACACCCACACGTAATTAACCAATAAAACATCAAGTTCTTCTTCTATTGTATAGTTTCTTATTACAGTGTTTGTAAATATATTTTTAGAACTGTCAAATTTGCGAAGCAAACGTTTGGTCGTTCCCTCCGCGAGACTCGAACTCGTACCGCTGTGACATCTATGGCAACACTGAATTAAGTCCAGCGCCCTAGACCACTTGGCCAGCTAGGCTATATAAAAGTTTAGCTTTCGCTGGCCGGGTCATTCCTCCTCGTAGGATCAATCTAGGGCTGTAACTTAGTACACGATGTATGGTAGTACGGGACAGTTCATCTAGGTGTTATTATGTAGGATAGAGGATCAAATTAATGATGCATGTCACAACAAATCAATATTATACAACGTCTCAGAATGTGGCGACTCTATTCGCTACACTGCTCCATCGGATCAAATTGATACAGGGAAGATAATGTAAAATGATACGGCCAGCGAAAGCTTTATATTCATACAGCCTAGCTGGCCGAGTGGTCTACGGCGCTGGCTTTATTGCATGCGGTGTTGCCATAGATGTCACAGCGGTACGAGTTCGAGTCTCGCGGAGGGAACGACAAAAATTTGCTTCGCAAAATTGACAGTTCTAATATCGTTGGGAATTTTTCAGACCATTCTATAAGTTTACGTTATCTTCCCTGTACCACTCTGATCCGATGCAGCAGTGTAGCGAATAGAGTAGTCACATTCTGAGACGTTATATATATATATATATATATACACACACACTCTTTTCCGTGAAATGTCGATAATTCGAAATTTTCTTTATGATTTGTGCTATATGCTTGCGGAAATCTGAATTTCGCTTTAGTGTTCAAATATCTTTCGTTGTCTCATTTGCAGTTACTGGAGCGAAAACAATAATATATTCGAACCCGTTTTTAAATACTAATGTAGTCTTTACCTCTTGACATACACGATCCCCGGGATATGATCCTTTCATTGACAAGTACATAGTGTATTTTTAAACATTTATACATCATGACATTTATATTACACACATGGCTGAAAAGTATGTAGACTACTGACTGAACGGCATACGAATCATCTAAAATACAGCCGGAGTTTACACATGACTTGTACTATTTCATGATTTTCTGAAAAGGAGGTAATCTTTTTTATATACATTCAAAAATTGCTCTTATTTTAAACTGGTTGAAAAACGATTTTTGTAACATGATAATGATACGACTAAGTGCCATAAAGTACATGTAGCTGGAAGGTCATTACCACGATATTAACATAATACGTCGAAGGTAAAAAATGAAAAGATTACAGAGTCGTGTGAGATTATACAAATCAATTCAGTTTTATTCTGTACCTCAGTCAAAGAAAAAAACGGAGAGGCGAGCAATAGCTTTTTTCTGCAAACGACTATAAATTTTTGAAAATTCCGTAAAGAGTATACTCGAATACTTCCATATGCCATGGCGGCCGTGTGCTAGTATGTGCAAAGCTCTTGACTGGTATATTTTGACCGCAGGCAGGTTGCTGGTTCACGAAATAAAGAGAAATGTCATCAATCTACAGATTATTACTATTATACAGAAAATACATGTTACAGGATGAAAAGTTAATTTGACAATTACGCAAATTTATATATACGGTGCACTCCTATTATTCTCCATAAGTTCTAAAATTTACAGGCCCTTGGGACCAGGATTTTTTTTTTTTTTTGATTTAAGTAATATTTAATCATTTTGTTACCAGATTTGAGTTATTATTTGTGTTCTCTGACATGTCCAATTGTTTTTTAATGTTGTTTATACTATGCCCCAGTTTTCATCTATATACTTCTCTATAGATGAAAACTGGGTATAGTATAAGCAACATCAGGGGCGGATTCAGGCGGATGCGTGTCGGTCGTGTGCCCCCCCCCTAAAATTTGCAAAGCATAGGTTGTCGGGGGGGGTGATTTAGGCGGTTTTAGGTTGAAACTAATTTCTCGCTAATTTTACCACAAAAGATATCTACATTGCACTCACTCTAGTAGGAATATTTCAAATATTTTACCTAAAAAATTTTTCGCTGTGCGCCCCCATAATCTAAAATCCTGGATCTACCCCCGTATGATATATTTAATAATCGTGACAAAAAATGATATGTAAATTTACTTTGGGTGACTAATTTGTTATTTGATTAATTAAATGAAAATAAAATAAATGCACGTTGCATACAAAAAAAGTAATGCTTTAATAGTGTTAAATTCGACAGTCAAATCATGATCACGATTTAAAGGTCAAAGTTCGCGAATTGTACATATACATGTAAAGGTCAATAGTGGGATTGTTCTCATATAACATGTATATATATATACATTTTAATTTTGTACCATTATACACGTTCAATTGTTAATATTTAATGTTTTGTGGATTCTTATACATTTATCGGTTGATTGGAAGTTACTTGTTTGATTTTCTATATTGACATTTGGTTTCTTTTTTGACCCGTTGAATTTGATCCTTTAATTAAATTATGAGACTGTTATAATAACTGTTATAATTTGTTTCTGTCTATTTGAAATAACCCCAATGCCCGTGTTATTTACCAGGTTGTTTAGTGTGCATCACGTGATTGATGCTATTTCTTCATAGACCGAAAAAATATAACATTTATTCCTTAAATTGCGTTTAGGAACTTGATTGCTGATCGTTGAATAAAAAGCTGAACAGCTAATTTTTTTAATTCTTCCAGATGCCGTTTTGACAACAGTTGAGAAAAGAGCATGATACCAAGACGGGCGCTATTGCTTTCAAAATATGTGGATGTGTCTGGATTTCGAGCATTGGCGAGACTGTCATCTATAGCATCAAGTGTAAAGGAAAACAACGTTCATCCAGATATCAAACCTTTCAATCAGGTTCCTGGTCCCGGTGGTGTATATAATATACCTTACATAGGAACAGCTTTCCACTTCCAACCTTTCAGTTAGTAGATTCACCAGTCACATTCTTTAATTATAGATCAAGAATATGTACTTGTTCAAAACGAGTTAGCAGCCGTTTGTTAAAAAAAACAAATATGATTTAGGTATGTTAGTTGCTCAGTCATGGAATCGCAAGCCGACTGGCCGATTTTTCATCTTTTTTTTCAAAATGCCAACATAACATTGTCTGAGTTTATGTCATTTTAAAAAGAAAAAAAAACAACAGATTTTCATATCAGAATTATCCTATATTACCGATGACATACGGAGTCTACAGAGAAACAGAATCTACGGACTCTACCTAGTTATAGTTTCAAATATAAAACGCTCGACGAGCCTCGCGTTTTCAATTTTAATATATCTCGTGTATGGAAACGCAATTTAACTTAAGTTAAAGTATGAAATTCGGTATTTTTTCTTTTGAATTAGTACATTAATTTTCTGATAAATACTTTTTAGCAAAATACGGTCCCAATGACCTTGGAAGACTCCTGATTGAATTGAAAGATAAATATGGAGACATTTTAAAAATTAAGCTTGGAAAAGATAATTTTGTTATTGTTTCACATCCTAATACTGCTCGGGAAGTTTTGCAAATGTCCTTTGAGGAAAACATCAGACCAACCTTGGACTTATTTGAAGCACTGTACAAACGCAATCCTGAAATACCAAGGAACATTGGTACATTGTAAGTACATGTACACGTTAGCGATTATAATTTTGAAATTCGTTGGATGAGTGATGACACTCTCATCTTGGTTAAAAGTTGCTGAGTAAAATTTTCTTGGATTCAAAGTTCAGTCGACTCAATTTTACGACTTAAAATGTAGTTGAGAATGCTGTAATTTTTAATGTGGTCGTCCGATGTTCAAGTAATGCCACATGCTGATTAAAATATTTGCATGAAGTATGTGGTATGATATACAAGAATGGCTTAATCTCCCTAGTTTCATGAATACTCAGGGCGGATCGAGGATTTTCTATTAGGGGGCACACAGTTAATAAAAAAATTTTCAGGTTAGATTTTTGAAATATTACTAGAGTGGGTGCAATGTAGATATCTTTTGGTGTAAATTAAGTTTCAACCTAAAACCGCCTAAATCTAACCCTGACAACCCATGCTTTGCAAATTTTAGGGAGGGGGTGCGCACGCCCGCTACGGCCCGCCAGAATCCGCCCTTGGTACATTGTACATATAATATATATTAGAGTAGATAGATAGACGTTATATAATTAGAGAGAAAAAAAGCAAATCTTAAATTCAAATATGTAATTGCTATGATGTTTTCAGTAGAATTGATTCTGATACATTTATGGTTTATATGATATTTAATGTATTTGCAGAAGGGGTGAGAAATGGGCAGCCCTTCGGAAGCCTACGCAGGAGAAAATGATGCGACCTGCTGTCACTATGAGTTATATCCCTTTGATTGGGGACGTTACTAATGATTTTATCGATACCTTTAGGAAAAAAGAGTCAGTCGATGATTTGTTGAATGAACTAATGCGATACACCAGCGAAAGTAGGTGTACGATAGAAACTAAATGAACGCTTACGAAACAAAACACAAGTGTTTTACAATTTGTTGAACTACATGTACTCAGCTTTCTCCTTACAGATTTGTGTAAATGCCGGAAATGACCGAGTAGATCCGATTGAGTCGAAATTTGTTTTTATTTTTGTTTGTTGTTTGTTGTTTGTTGGTGTCTGGTAGAAAAAGCTGCGTAATGATTTCTCTCATATTATTGGCATGCTTTGACGGATATTGACTAGTGTACTGATGCCGTCCATCTGTATGATAAGTAATACGATAACTTACAAAAAATAGCGAAGTGTGAATTTCACTTAAAAACTAAATATTGACAGCACAAAATCCAACACACATGTGTTACTTATCACAGTTGTCCAGTTCTATTTTTTTTAACCTGAATATTATCAAGAACCAATCATAACTGTCGTAATTGTTTTTATCTGAAGGTAAGTCAATAAATTTAGTACTATTTGATATATTTAGCGATATATATATATTTTTTAAAGGTGTTGGCATGCTTTGCTTCAACAGACGGCTTGGATTCCTTGATGGTGAAAACGTCAACGACCTGAATGAAAACGTAAAGAAGTTCTTCGCCGCTTTAGGATTGTCTTTTACAATGCCTTTCAAAACTTACTGTTACTTCCGAACTAAGCTGTATAAGGATTTCGAAGACACAGCTCTATTTCTACACCGGTATGATTGTTTTTATTTATTCTTAAACATGGCTGTCAATGTATCAATGTTTACCCGCCTCCGGTTTCCCGCTTTCATATAAAGGCTGGTTCGTAGACCGAATGCCCTTAGTTATCCTAATAGGATTTAAGGCTACGAAGCACATTCTGTGTTTACGGTGCAGCGCCATGTTGCTGTGGGCGAAATTTCATTCGGTGAGGACAATGTGTGAGACTTTCTTTTGGGAAAGTTTAATACATTTCTACACAGCCAATATTTTCTAAATTATTATTAGAATAGATATAAAATCGTATCCATCGGTGTATTAAAAGTAAGAAAAAATTATAATTTTCAAAAATGTTTTTCATTTTTTTTTCTTTATTTATTTTCCCGTATGCGTTGATATTTTGTAGCATTAACTTTTTTTTATATAATATAAATATTGTAACAGAATAATAATAAAAGAGACAGAAGCTCAGATGCAATTATTAAAGAAGCTAGAAGCAGAAGGTAGACTTGAAGAGGAACTTCAAAAAGAACCAAACTTCATCTATTCCCTATTGTCAGATCCCCGGATGTCGTTCGACAAAATTATAGGAACTATCACGGGACTTTTTTCTGGAGGTATCGACTCGGTAAGTAGATTTAAACCACCCTGGTTCACTAGTACTGATGTACGAAAATTCAAAAGTTGCTAATATCAGTAGAGGTATTGGTTCCAGTTTTGCTAGCATTGTGATTTCTTTAAGTTGATATTGTTAACATAAGCATTTTTTTTTCAGGGATATAAAGTGATATGGGGTCTGTCCTTCCGTATGTACTTCCTCACGTTCTTCTTTCTTTCCATCTGTACCGCAGAAGGGTACACATTTGTTACACCTATGAATGAAATTTAATGAAACTTTCACAGAATCTTAATTACACATTTCCATTGCGCATCTCCTATTTTAGATTTTGATCCAAATCAGTTGGTGAATGATGTAGAAATGGGGAAGTAGCAATATCAATGAGTATTGCATACAGATTTTCTAGTTTTGTATTAAAAAGAGAATATTATTTTGGTATATTTTTCATTTCACACTTTTGTTTTGTTTTGTTTTGATTTGTTTTTTTGTTTGTTTGTTTGGTTTTTTTTTTTTTACATGCCTGAAAACATTTGGTTAAAGATATTGTTATCGCTTTGAGAAAACCAATGTATACCTTTGTAATTTAGACTGCAAATTCGCTCACATTCCTCCTCGCCAATCTCGCAATGAACCAAGATAAACAAGAGAAATTGTTCAACGAAATAAATGACGTCATTGGCGGAAGTGCTCATCTGACAAAGGAACACCTTTCAAAAATGTCTTACCTGAAGGCATGCGTCAAGGAATCATTGAGGTTTGTATATACTACTCTATTAAATTTCAGTTTTGACCTGGCTAGATAATGTGAAGTTATATTCAACACTTGACAAAGAACTACTGGTGAGAAAAAAATCATGAAATGCAAATATAAGTTGCAAATATAATTTGATGAGTTTTGCCAGTCAATCTGCACGTATGATATATTCGGTCTAAAATATAGGACATTACAAAGAAACCTCGATCGATACGTCTTTTATGTATGTAAAACAAAAAAAATTATCTTAGTGCTATTTTTTGGGGGGGATGGGGGTTGTTGTTGTGGGTTGGTGTTTTTGTTTTGTATTTTGTTGTATTTTGTTGTTGGTTAGTTATCAATTTGATTACCTTAAGTTAATTATAACCATCACTTTGAAGCAACTGGTATAAAAGATTACTTTATCTTGTAAACTAGCGTCCTCCTTAACTTATGCAATAGTTTTAAGCACCAATCCATAAAAAATTCTGACACTGCATTTGGCGAAGGAAAACCCACCAAACAAACGATGCTCTTTTTTTTTTTTTTGGTCAATATATGCTATACTTTTATGTGACAAAAATCGTTTCAGTATTTAGGTCTGTACTTTTTTTTTTTTTTAAAACATTTTTTTTTTTGTAAATCATATTGGTCAACCTAGATGTCCTAAATTATCATTAAATCGTTATGAATTGTTGGACTTTAATAATCTTTGAATGAAATCAATTAAATCCAACCAAATCAGGAACGATAACTTTTGCAAAGGGTCAATTTCATACATAATCTATATCATTTTTATCTCAAAAGCGCAACACTCAAATGAAAAACTAAGACGGAGCTCAAGTTGTCTCCTTTTTCCTTTTTAAACATTCGAATTCAAAATTGAAAAATATCATAGGGAACATCTCAAAGGTGTTTTTTTTCACAAATGAAATATTTTTAAGTTCTAACAAATCATTAAGCACCCAGGAAGGACTGTGAGAGGGGTTCGGGGTGTTGGGCTAGGGCTCATTCCAACATGCATATTCCCTTTCAAGATTCATTTCCTTATTAGGCATTTAATGTCGCACAGAGATGAAAATGGTCGCAATCGACTCGGGGGAGGTCAGAGATCTCATTTCTACATTCATTTTCTTATTCGCCATTTTAGGTCGCACAGAATTGGGAAAGTATCAAGTGTGAAACTGTCAAAAAGAAAAATACAAATAAGCCATACTTTTAGTCAAGCATAAGTTTCAAGAGGTGATGGCATTGGACAAACATGTCAACTACCGCGATATTTCCTTTAAGTAGTTGTATAAATTGTGCATTTAGCTAAATAACCGCATGACTGCAACCTCTTGATAACAATAAAAAGAATGTAAACATCAAACTTTCTGATAATTATCAAAACGTCATTTGAATAATTTCATTTGTGATATCAAATGATGACCAAATTATTTACCTAACCAGATAATGTATGAATGTAGACTTTAACTAAAACAGTGACAAATTCATTCGTAAAGGGGACATTCAAATGTACCTGAAAACCATCGTGTGTTGATGAGTAGGGTGGTGCAAGGTTGACTCGCTCAGCCCAATGACCACATACACGAAAAAGAAAATGACATAAAATGTTGAAAAAGGCAATGAATGTTAAAATGAGATATTTGACCCCTCCCGAGTCGATTCCGATCATTCTTAACTCTGCGCGAACTAAAATGGAGAATAAGGAGATGAATGTTGTAAAAGGAAATTAAGCTTGAAAAAGGAAATGAATATTGAAGTGAGATCTCTGACCCTCCCGAGTCGATTGCTATAATTCAAAACTCTGTGCGAACTAAAATGGCGAATAAAGAAATAAATGCTGAAAAAGCTGGAAGTGAATGTTGAAATGAGATCTCTGACTCTTCCCGAGTTGGTTGCGACCATTCAAAATTTTGTACGGTCTGAAATGACGAATAAGGAAATGAATGTTGAAATGAGATCTCTGATCCCTCTTGAGTCGATTCCAACCATTTCCAACTCTGTGGGGGCTAAAATAGCGAATAAGAAAATGAATGTTGAAAAAAGCCCTTGGTCCCTCCGGAACCCCTTCTCACAATCCTTCCTCAAAAGAGGCTTAATAATTTCTTAGAACTTTAAAATATTTAATTTGTGAAAAATACCTTTCAGATGTTCCCTATGATGATTTCCAATGTTGTATTCGAATGTTGAAAAAGGAAAAAGGAGACGACTTGAGCTCCGTAAAACGAAGACTGTCTATATGGTCTGTAACTGATTCTGAATAAGAAATAAAAGTATATCCCGAGGTTTTCTGACATGCATGAATCACTTCCTATCTGATTTTTATAAAGACTGTTACCTAATACATCTCAGTTGATGTTTTGAAAGAAGTGAAAACACGCAGGAAACCACATACATATAAAAATTTGTATGCATATTTTAATCTAAGTTTTTCTTTGTGTTTTATTTTAGTTGCTACATATACGGTATTATGTTAGTCGTTTTCCATCAATACTGTTTGGTAAATGTATACATTCTTGGCATACACTAGGAAAAATAATTTTTTATCGTAACGTGTAATTTTCTAGGAAAACATTCCCTGTAAATGTAGGCGTTCCTAGGGTAATGGAAAGAGACATAGTGGTCGAAGGTTACCAGATTCCTAAAGGAGTAATTATCATAATTATTTAAGATATTTTTTGTCAAAAATTAATGGCGAACCATATACTGAACGTCAATCACAGTTTTATTAAGCAAGTCAATTGTCGTACATATACCGCATGTATTGCTCCAATCAAAAGAGAATTCTTGATAATGAATTCTAATCACTTCGGACAACTTCAAAGTACCATAAACGAATCCACAGAAAAAGTAGAGGAACATAAATGTTATGTCACTCAAAAGGAATAGCGTGTACTGTGATATACATGGGTTTTACATGTAATCCACTTGTTATTTATTTTGAGTTTAAATGGTCTGTCCCACCAGTCAGATAAGTGTGTGCAGTAAGCACTTTGAGTAAACTAATCATATATACTATGTATATTGTTAGCCAAGTGGATTTAAGTCTTAAGGTATGTAGCTTGTTTTAAAAACTGTAAAATGTCCAATTCATTTCACACGATTTCCACTCATTGACAAACTGAACAAATAAAATGTGGGGGAAGTTTCACGTAAAATTATATTAATTAAGTGTAAAGTTTGTGTGAATTTTACACGAAACTCGATTCACAGGAACTTAACTTGAGCAGTATTTCCATGTGTAGTGGTATGTTCACATCTTTATGTTGTAGACTCAAGTTATTGCAAATATGCTGTCGATGTCGACAGATGAACGATTTTTTCCGAAACCAAACGAGTTTGTCCCAGAGCGTTGGCTGAGAAGTGATCGAACTGTTGACATTGCTAAAGGACAGGAGTTTCCATTTGCACATAAACCTTTTGGATTTGGCCCTAGAATGTGTGTAGGACAGAGATTTGCTGAACTCGAAGTATTCATCGCTACCACAAAGGTATTCTTTATATGTGAAATTTCAAAACATTTTTCATTAAAATTACTTGTATGCCAAAATGGTTAAATTTCCAATTGGTGATGGGATAGTCATGGGAATTTTGTTTAAATCAGACACATGCAGTATATCAATAAGATTTTCGGAATTTACATTAAATGTAAAATAATGTATTGAATTAAGAAAATTCTATTCGGTACATGTATATCCTGTGATTTATAACCATGAAGCGAGGACGGTTCACATGAATAGGTAATGGAGTATGGGAAATGAAAAATGTGAATGGAGAGAGTGGAAAGCCCCCACTCCACCCCAAAAAATGAAGATTTAAATAATAAAGAAATAATTCATTATATGAGCATTTGAATATAACATTTTAAGATGACTAGAACCAATCTTCGCTATATGAAAAAGAAATCACATAATATAATGTTGGCGTTTATGTATTGTTAGTTATAAACAATAAGGTATACTACCGAAAAAACTCCCTGTTACAGTTCCTGGCAAATATCTATAACGATAAAGCTAAACACTTATTCGTTTCACGACTTTTACTGCATGACATTGTTTTTTTTTTTTTTTTCTTTAAGGTGTCTCAGAATTTTCTGTCTAGGCGATTACAAAGTTGTTAGTGTTTCATTGTTGGGTTGTTTTTTTATTTTGTTTTATACACTTGTGTTTGTTTGTTTGTTTCGTAAATGTATGTTTGTTTGTTTGTTTGTCATAGTAGAAATTTCATCCCTAATGGTTTCTTCCTCTCATTTCTGACAGTACTTTATTTCAAATGGATCCGTGCTGTTGTTTGCCCTGTTTTTTTCTCAATACATTGACTTCTTTCCTCTGTCTCAACATACATGATGTGAAAGCCTAAAACTCTGTTTTGCATTTTAGATAATTCAGAATTTTAAGATATCGGTGCCACCAAGAATGAAAGAACTGACCCCCGTTTATTCAACCTTTACAATGCCGAAAGAGAAAGTCACCTTGTATCTACAGAAAAGAAATTGATGCATGATATACATTTTGTGTATGTAAGCATAGACCTTCTATCCGATCTGACATGATTCGGTGACTACTTTTGAAAGACTTTTCTCGGGAAAAAAAATAGTTTATGCGTGAAACATTTTAAAAAATACGTTTTCAGACTCGAAGCTTTACCTGCACATGTGTGGCTTTGTCATTTTTAGAATGGAAAAACTACATTAAAAAGACGATAAGAATAGAATAGGGGACTAACGATGTTTTAAAACATATAACTTAGTCATGTGCCAGCATAATATGACTGTCCACCTCATTTTATAATGTATTGATCATATTGGGTCTTTCAGGTTGTAATATTATTTGCCCAAAGAAAGCTTTTAAATACTCATTTTCAGATGCACTCAATCTGATTTTTAGTCGCACAGTATTTTAATGTGTAATTGTATAGTTGAAGTGATTATACGCATAATAGTGTATAAAACCTTTAACAGATAAATTTTAATAAATGGTATAAAGATTAAAAAAAACAATCTTCAATGTTTTTTTTATTTTTAAATTTTGCACCACAGCTGATATGCGAAAGAGTAATCAACGGAACCAAGATTGTAGCTGAAATCAAAAGAATGTTATCCAGATATAAAGACCATACATTGAAAACAGACACGCATCAAAGAACATAAATAACGATAATAATACATACAAAGTGACAAAACGTAAATGAGCAACTCGGACTCCACTAAAAACTGGGAGCTGAAATCATGAATCCAGTAAAACCTAATGTTTACCAATGAAAAGTTTGGTTTTTTTTAAATCGGATGTCTTATTTAAAATGAAGCAATAATGTATGGGAGAATCCACAAGTAGTTATTTAAACCTCTCAAATAATTCCATCAGGATGGGATGACAAAAACTGACATTAAACTTTCATCAATCACAAAATTGTACTAATAGCATACATAAGAAATACGAAAAAAACTAAAATACATATTGTGCACCAGGTCATCGTCGATTGACAATTCCTCCGTGACTGCGGACGTATTAGATGTAAATAAATTGTTTTGCCGATCCTTTATGGGATACAAACACTTTAAAACTCTATGTATTCAACGAAAGCCAATATGCAACATACAATATTTATGTTTTACAGAAGTAAAGCAAGCAAACACCATAATTGTTGTCAACAATGACCTTCAGTCTTACTACGACAAACAGTTCACTGCGAAATTGTAAATTTTATGCGAGTTTTGAAACATACAAAAGATCCTTTTGAAATTGCTATTCAAAATTACTGTCAAAGTACAATAGCAATAATTAACAAAATGTTCGATTTTTTTAACGCATTTTACTTCAATGTTGAAATCTAAAAACAGAAACATCATGCATTGCTTCTATACTAAGAAAAATAGACTTCCAAGATCTGCAAGATATTGCACGCAACGTCGTACAAAGAATATACACCTAGTCAACTTTTTCAGTCAACCCATGAAGGTAATATTGTACAAGGTATCTTGCAAATGCTTCCATTATACAACTTCTAAAAACTACTTTGTCGATCGGTAAACAGGAAGTAGATGAGCTATGAACCTGAAAAGGTGAGACACCGTACCAATTATTATGCAAAAGCAACGTACCAAATATCTAAGAATTCCCTCCTACAGAAGCTGAGAAACCTGTTAGGTAATTTTCCATTTATGCATCACATAAAAGCTACAAAGTCGATCGGTAAACAGGACGTAAATGAGCAATTAACTTGAAAAGGGCAGACACGGTAAAAGTCATCATGCGAAAGCAATATACCAAACATCTATGAATTCCCTCCAAAAGAAGTTGAGAAATCTATTACGAAAATTTTATTTTTGACATCACCTTAAAATTACTAAGTCGATCCGTAAACAGGAAGTAAATGAGCAATTAACCTGAAGAGGAGATAGTGGTACAAGTCTTCATGCAAAAGAATAATACAAAATTTTAGCATTCCTTCCAATACTAGTAGATACAAATGTATCATGAAAAAACCATGTCACTTCACTTCTATCCCATCAATGCTAGAAATGAGTCATTCACGATAGTTCGTATTTTATTGACAATACTTGAAAATTTAAAGAGCAGAATTGAATGAACTCGGTGCTTAATGAATTCATTCAATAAAAATATTAAACATCAATACATGTACTGAAAATATATTATTTTTATCCTTTTTTATACATGTATGTCTTTTCTTAAACTGTACAATATAAATTAATAGATTAAAGTTCATAAAATATTAGACCTAATTGAGTACAGTTTAGAGTGATTACATATAATTATTACATTACAAAATAAAAGTAATCAGTCAATTGAATTTGTATTTCTTAACATTAATGGGTTATAATTTTTTTGCAAGTACAATGCAGCATCCAAACCAATCCCAGCTAGATGTAACGAAATAATGGACTTTAAACAGGGACCCAGTTAGAAAAATTAGTACAATTTATGAGGTGGTTGATTCTTAAATTTTAATTTAATTTGCGTTCAACAAAGTTCATCTCCACTTTTTCTGCAGGTGAAGCAAAAGTTCTGTATATACTTTTCACTTTCGTGACTCCTGCTGGTAGTTTAACTTCAAAATTCTGGAGAATCTGAAACAGGATGAGTAGTAAAATAACTAAGTGAAATGTGGCAATATCTCATTGCCTTCTTGTACTGCTTTCATACAGTAAGGGAGCACATGCATTTGATGGAAGTTTATCCAAACAAAATTGCAAGATTTGCACGACTGCGTCATTTAGTCATTAGTGTACCCTGGACTTGATTTTTTATGAGCAACTCGGAGGGGGGTGTTTCTAGAAAAGCAGAAGACACTTACTCTAAGGGTGCACTTGGTCCATGCTCCTAGTTTTTAGTAGAGTCCGAATTGCTCATTTACTTTTTTTATGTTGTATGTATTATTATTATGTATTATATGGTAAATTAATGTTCTTCGTTGTGCGTGTCTGTTTTCCATGTTTGGTCTTTGTCCCTGGATTACATTCTTTTGATTTCGCAAGCATCAAGGTTCCCTTAATTATTCTTAATACGCTGGAAATTTTTCTTTTTTTGTGATTCGAAATGATTGTATCAGTCAATTATTTAAAAAAGAAACATAACTATTATGATGTATCCATCAGCACCATAAAAACTGGTTTATTCAACGGGTCATGATTTTCCTTTCCTCGTTTGTCTACCCCGGACTTGACTTTTTATGAGCAACTCGTTGGGTGTTTCTAGAAAAGCAGAGGACGCTTACCCTACCGGTGCACCTGGTCCATGCTCCCCGTTTTTAGTTGAGTCCGAGTTGCTCATTTACTTTTGTTACTTTGTATGTATGATTTTAGTTACTTTATGTTCTTTGTTGTGTATGTCTGTTTTCCATGTCTGGTCTTTATCACTGGATTACATTCTTTTGATTACCGCTATAACCTTGGTTCCCTTGATTATCCTATTACTCTATTAACAATTAACGACCTAAGAAAGTTTTTTTTCCTCAGACGCACAAATTCTCATTCAAGCCAATTAAATTATGACGTGGAAAGTTGAATAAATGTTAAATTGAAAAATATAATTGTCAGTCTCATCAAGAATCATAATTAGTGCAACTTAAAGGAGAAGACCATGTTATTGTGCAAGTCATAAATATCGAAACTAATCTGTTAAATATTCATGAAAATGAAATTGAAAAAAATAAATTCCTTTTCTTAATTAATTAATCGAGATTTATAGTTAGGAAATTTGAATTTCCCGCGCCTATGGGCGCCACCATGATCAGTTGAACTGTGACGTCACCAAGCAGTCGGTTCGTAAAGTGAAAGTAAATAGATTATTGATTACGATGTCCGAAGAAATCTCAGATTTGGGACTTTTCCGCTATAATTTCAACCCAAAATAAATAGAAGAAGAACTTGAAGAAAAACGTGTAAGCAAATGTAAGACAACATTGACGAACAACGGGATTTGCAGCCAGATGACTAATATTTGTAAGGAAAATCTTATGTCTGCTTCCAAAGAATGTTCGTGTTGCTAGTAAAAGAGTAAAATTAGATTATTTCACTTTTATCATTCGTACAATCGTAAGCTTGACAAGGCATCATGTTTTGGTGATTAGATAAACAGGATCGTAGAAATATTTACGGAATATTCTTCATTTTACATATTATTTGCAGTACTTGTATCAGTACCAAAGCGACTTAGTGACGTCACGAGCCAATCGGAAGCTACCTGTAAAAATCAATAAAGTCTGACTATGATCTTCCGTCAGAGAGGAGAGTTCTGCAAGATGGCTATCCACTTATATCAAGGTTTTCGAACTTTGTACAGCTTGGAGCATTATATAAAAGCGTATTTTGCATTGAAGGCTATTTATATTTGTTTACGTGGGTATGATTTATCATAAGAGCCTAATTTAATGCAAAGGTGATATTTCCCTTTAAAATGAATAAGAAAAATATTTCAAGGTCAGCAAATTTCCTTAAATACTAATGTAGCGGATCGAAAAGTACGAATGTGTCATTCAGGTGAAATTCACAAAGTCAATGGCCCGAATACCAGTAACAGAACTAAGAATGCGAAGCTAGAGCCTTCTTCGGCGACGATAGCAAAGAACTTTAAACTTGAAATATACAAACGGTACAAACAAAACCATGCTTTAATCAATTACTGGAATGCAACTGAGTCTCACCTTCGCTAGAGCAATGTACATTTCAATTTCTGCAAACCGTTGCCCCAGACATCCTCTAGGACCATGACCAAATGGCTGCGACGCAAATGGAAAATCTTGTCCCTTGGCAATTTCTTTGTCAGTATCCCTTAACCATCGTTCTGGTATGAATTCATTGGGGCGTGGAAAAAATCGTTCATCCATGCACATGGCTGACATATTGGTTATAACCACCTTCTGTTGAGGAATATACATTCATTATACATTATGACCTGTGATGCTTGCTAATTTGAATATTGTTTTTATCTTAAACTCATTTCCATGCAATCTTATTTCTTTCCTTCTGAGAGAAAGCATCACTGAGTGAAAATATTTTATCAAAACTGTGGGTTGTTGACTTGCATCTTTCTTATTCTACCCGTTTTGTTTGATTCTTACAAAAACTAACACTTAACACCTTTCTGTCACAATTATAAGCGATAAAAGATAACGTGAACACAATTGATTTGTTCATGAAACTAGTAGTTTTGCTAAAATAATTGAAAAGGTAACATTTTTTCCACGGTACTTATATAACATCCTCCATCGTAAAATTCATAACAACTGACATCCTTATCGATAGGTCAAAGATCACAATTATCGACTGACAGTGTTAATATGTCTCAATAGAGTTTATGACTAACAATTACCATTAAATGGGGAAAGGACATTAAGGGCTCTTATTAGCATTCATTACAATTAAAATGTATCATCAGGTCTTTAAAGCATTAAGAGCTCTTATAAGCCTAAATTACAGTTGAAAATGTTATCTGGTCTTTAAAGTTTTAATCGTGAATTTGAAGACTTGAATCATTAACAACTTGGGAACATATGGATTCATAGACATTTTTGCAATAAAAAAAAATTATATTTGAATTTAACCAAAAAGCAAGCAGAAATTCTACAAACTGCGTGCTTTTAGCTACTTACATGTCTCATTTCAGGCATTGAATAAGCCTCCACACCCAAGAAACGATTTTATATGAAGTAAACTATTGCATAGTTTAATGTGTGAAAATATCTAATTGTTTCTTTGATCTTGGACTTTTCATGATGTACATGTTTCCAAAAAAAAAAAAGAAAAGTATAACTATTTTCAATATAGCTGTGACACCACTTTCATGTCACGACAATGAATAAAAGTCACTAAGCACTCACTTTCCAAATACATATATTTATTAGTATATTTTGAACAAATTGTATGTTATTACAACAGAGTTGATAGTATTAAGCCATTATTAAGGCAACATGCTTCTATACCTTTGGCTTCTACAACGAAACACGAACAATTGAGCCAACTTACTCCAGGGGGTATGCGGTATCCTCCAATAACTACGTCAAACTCTGTCACCCTTACCGGTCCTAACATGACTGGAAAGGTTTTTCTGCAATACGATAATTGCGATCAGGTGAGTGAATCGGTGTGGACAATTAACAATTTCAAATTATAAGTAAAACAGTAAAATGTAAGATGGTGATCAGATGTGTTTATCATGATATATTTAACTTAAAAATAATTAGAGGAAAAGGTTGTGTTTATGTAATCATGACAGGTCTACCAGTACTCTTTTGTACTATCAAGAATTTGTAAACACAAAAATAACCCCTCCTCCCACCCCTTTTTTTCTAAAGACCACTACCAAAGTTAGATACACTTAAAAATATACCTCTGAGATTCCTTCACACAAGCTTTTATATAATGCATCTTGGCCAAATGCTCTTTCGTCAATTCAGGACTGTCACTTAGAACACTTTGCACCTCCCTAAAAGCTGTCTCTTGTTTATCAGGATGTAAAGCTAGATCAGCAAGAGCAAAGACTAGGCTGTTTGCCGTCTTAAAGTTAAAGTAATGCAATCGGATTTAAAGTATTGGTAAAATTTTGCTATCATTTATAAAAGCAACATCCCCAAAACACAGAAAAATAGCAAATATCACTGTCAGTAGACAAAAAGCAATATATATATACAATCGAAAACTTAACTAAAATGAGCAACTCGGAAGACCTGAATTATGGTATCAGTTCTTAACGCTTGTATCAATTGATTCTATAATTTATACTACACAAGTTTTTTCTTTAATGACTACGTATCAAATGTAGGTTTGATTCTGCTTCGACGACTTGTGGCGAATGATAGAGGTTAAACAAATTTATTTTATACCTAGGCCATTAACTGATAATAGGGTCAGAAAGTCTCAATCTAGTTTCATTTTCCTTACCAGAATTTCCGAAGTAGAATGTATTGAAATCCGAAGAGTGATCTGAATTTTATTGTTTACATCTGGGATGGGTTTTTTTACTTTTAATACTGAACTTTACGCTTTGTAAACGACAAATCTCCATGCATTTGAATCGTAGACTAGAACTTTTCGTAAAAAAAAACAACGGAGTCATATGACGAGTCTTACATACCCTATGCACATATGATGAGTTATGATGGGTGACAGAGAATGTTCATGTCCATGTTATGTTAATCTCAATTAATGAATGAAGAAACTTTCTGAGCTTGGTCTTTGAGTGTTAAAAAAACAATATATCTAATCATTCATTTTTGTCTTATTGGATTTATTTTATCATTAAGGTGAATTAACATCTCTATTTCTAATTGTGCTTGCTTTGTAAAATATGTACAAAGTTATGGCCTATTCATTTTGATTCTGCAGCCCTTAGAATTGTTTGTATTGTTAAAATACATTTTTTTTCAAAAGCTTGTCCAATAAGATCCTCCCTGCATTGTCTTTTAAATGAAATTTTAAAAATCTTTACGGACTTACAGAATCAATTCCCGCTGAAATCAATGAGATTACAATTCCATTTACAGACTCATCTGCCATTCTTGGGTCGGACATTAATGAATACATAAAATTTGGCTCTTTTTCTAAGTACTCTTCTAGTTTGCCGTCTTTTTCTAGCTCCTTCAGATATTCTACTTGTCTGTTTATTTCCCTACTCACAATTCTAAAATTGAAAAAAACAGTGAAATTTACCATTTGGTTTACTTACTTGTTCACTTGGAATTGGAAAAGTTTCGTCCAATACATCTTAGATGATAGAGAAATCAGGGGACCAGGACTCAAATGGTAGTCAAACGAAATTAACCCAAGGATAACAACTAGACTAGGGAAATACACACCTATAACAAAGAGCATGTAACAACAAAAATTACATATATGAAAAAAAAGTATATGAGCTACCCGAACTCCAATCAAACTGGTAGCATGGATCAAATGCTACAGTAGGGTAAGCGTCTTTTGTTTTCTTGATTTAATGGAGTTTCTTGCTAATTAACTATAGTTATACTCCCTTTCCCCTTTAGAACACTTTAAGTTTTACTTCTCATGGTATCATATACAATTTACCTGTCAATATTCAGTCTCGCAGTTTCGAATTCCTTATACATTTTCGTTCGGAAGTAAAGAAAAGTTTTAACTGGCGCATAAAATGATTCCTGAAGGCATTCGAAGAGAGATTGAATATGTTGAATTATTTCAGCCGGTGGACCATCTTCTAGACAACCGAATCTTCTGTTGAAACATAACATGCATACGCCTGTAAAAACAAAATTATAAATTTCATGGGATGTCGAACTGTTGAAACCCATTCTTGTAACACGTTACGTCATGACGTCCCAATCATATTGCAATCAATACCAGTTTATACAATATGAAAGGATTCCTCCAAGTAAAGAAAATATGTGCTAAAGAATTCACATTCAAATGTCACAAAAAGTTGAAATTCGGAAGAACTTATATTAAGAGAAAATTTAATACTTATTATATCTAAGCTGTGTAAAAAATATGAAATTATTCTACGAAAAATTAAACTTTGAAAATCTTACCAAAATTGTTTTCATTGAAATGAACAGAGGCACTAATAAGTTCAATGCAATTTCGATTTGTGATATGATAAATGAAACATATATTGTATATGATTGTTTAAGGATGGTCTGGTATATTTTTACTTTCTTTGAAGAAATAACCTTAACTCCGTGGTGTACAGCAGCTTATTTTCAAGTGTGCACCACGGGCATTTAGGTTAATTCAAATAGACATAATGATAAAACAGAAATTCTTCATATTTAAATTTTAAAATTAAAATTTAACGAGGAGACCATTTAAAAAGATTGATGACGTCACAATCATGATACAATATTTTGTCTATTAGACAATGGACTTTTTTATTACTTATTAATAATAAAGCGTGTAACTTCTGAAATTATATCGAACGGGAAATCAAGAGAACCAGGATTCGAATGGTAGTAATGGACATGAGCTAGGGATAATGAGTAAACAAGGAAAATAAACACAACAAGGATTACGAATGAAAAACATAG
This sequence comes from Perna viridis, assembly GCA_037379345.1. Lineage (NCBI taxonomy): Eukaryota > Metazoa > Mollusca > Bivalvia > Mytilida > Mytilidae > Perna > Perna viridis. The sequence goes on along the minus strand of CM074514.1, from coordinate 34,590,341 downwards.
AAACAACAGTAAAAATGTATACTCAACCAACTTAGAGAAATTTACATGAACAACAAAATGTACTGTAAAGGAAATATGTCATTTAATGGAATGATGAAAGCTCTATCTCTTTATATTAATATGAATTGGAATTTCGTTCTCCTTAGCTGTACTGAACTTACTTGTTTAAATAGAGCAGTTAACTTATAGATTTATCATGCACGTATTTTCGATTAGTTCTTTTTTTTTTTTCATTTTGAATCCATTTTGATATGAGATGACTTTTGTGATGCTATACTACAATTATGGGTAAATTTCAAGCTTACTTTCTGTAGTGTATTTCATCAGTTCTTGTAGTAAATCGTCGATGTTTCCTCTATGACGAAGTCGTCTAACAAAATCGTTTGTAACACCCCCTATTAGAGGTGCGTAGCTAGCCACTACAGCTGGCCGAAGCATTTTTTCCTGTGCAGGCTTTCTCAAACTCTCCCATTCTTTACCTTTCCTTTTTATTAAAGACATTTAACGATATCAAAATATTGAAAACTTACTTACATTCCTATCCGCAGATTTGGAAGCGTAATCAAGGGAACCAAGGTTATAGCGGTAATCAAAGAATGTAATCCAGGGACAAAGACCAGATATGGAAAACAGACATACACAACAAAGAAAACAAAGTAACTAAAATCATACACACAAAGCAACAAAAGCAAATAATTTATTCCGAAAGTATCTATCTAGCATGGGGATTTGCCCTATTGTGTGAAGGATACTAAATATGTTTAAATTTCCACACCTGCGAATATGAACGTTTGTAATGAATTTAGCTTCTGTAATCGTTAAAATAAGTCAGTATTCAAAATCTGAAGACAAAAACGAGGCAAAATAAAACAATTCCTCCGCCATTTCAAGATAAATTGATTAGGAAATTCGAATATTCGCGGACAAAAGAAAATCAATCACAACCAACATTATATTTTGATTTGATTTTGTTTTGTTTATGTATTTGTTTCATTTTCGTTTTTCTCGTTTTGTTCTCTTTTTTTCTTTTTTTTTATTTTATTTTCTTTTTTTTTTTTTTATTTTTTTTATTTTTTTTTTATTGCTTACAATATACTGGAACCGACCTAAGTCTTTCAACTTACAATATTGTTAATGTCCTTGTTGCAACGTTCCTTCGATGGAAAACCTCAATGAGATCTAAAGTTGGTCGCATGAATAGTTTGTACGGTTGTTTGAAAAGGGTTTTCACGTAATCTGGATGATGTATGAGTACAACCTTTGATTTTCCAAGAGTTAACGTATGAATATCTCCATATTTATTTCTCAAATTGTTCACTAGGTTTGGAAGGCTACGGTTTGTAAATTTTGCTGAAAAGAAGATGATACTTTAAGTATTCTATGTGACGTAATTTGGACAGGTATTTGATTTTAGCTCATGACATGATATAAATCATAACATCAAAGAAGCCACGACAAAAATAATTATAGAGTAAGCGTTAAAAAGTCTGTTAGTAATTTTTTTTTTTTTTTTTTTTTTTTTTTTCTGTTTGCTTTTTTTCGGACCGAACTGGATTGTTGCATAAGATTTAGATATACGCCACCAGGATGAATATTGGAATTATTTCTTTCTCCAAAAACTATTGGGTAAGGCTTGACTAGTGAAATTAAGCGGTTACACTTGAAGATATTAATCACTCACTGTAAGATTTGAAAGTTAGATACGTTCCCAGATATGGAATGGTGAACAGACCAGTTGGTCCTGGAATTTCCCAGAACGGTTTTGCGTTCTCATTTCGTAATTGTTCATTTTGAGATACAGTTACTTGGCAACGTGATGATAAGTTTGTGTAAGGTAAAACATTCCGTAAAACCTGCTGACATCGGCCTTGCAACATCATTAGTGATGGTTTCAAATTACATGTAGCTTGAAGTAATAATTAATCTAAAATATAATTCAATTCACAATTAGTTTACATGCACAGTGTAAAAATTCAGTTGTTTGAAGAATTAAATTCTGCATTGCAGAATAAAAATCAATAGAAATGTCTTTTTGGAATTAGAAAATTTCACATTTCAGCTGTACGATTCAGTAGGTATGATCGATAGTAAAACTGCATTATAGCCAACAATCGAACAGAACGTCACTTTCACGTTCCTAAAAGAATACTGAAATATGTTTCAAGTTCGTCATGAGATGTGTCTATATTGATCAAACATACCACTGATACAGCGACTGACATATATATAGCATATTTGCCATACAAGCTCTCCTTTCCATATACTATCTAACATTAAAACGATTACAAACATGTAATTTGATTGCAAAAGTATGCAGTAGTCTGAAATGATATTAATTCACAGTTCAAATAAAATGCTTTAAATGTATTAAAATGAATGATAAAAGCACAAAATATATGAATGAAACATGAATATTACAAGTCCTATGTTTATACATGCGGTTGTATTATAAATGTTACAATCGCATATTTTGTACTTTATTCAATAATTTGAATAGGGTGTTCCTTTTTTTTCAGTCGATACCGCTGGTTTGAATGAAAATTGTTTTCATCTTACAACATTAAACATATTTTTCAACAATAATCATATTATTTATTTTTAAAGGCCAAGGTTGCGTGAATAGTGCATAATTGAAATATTATATGCATTTGTGAGTGCCTTTCAGGCAGATCATATCGGCAATCTTAAACGTAAGAGTATATGTCAGTTAAATAGAGCATGAGTGATTTGATTAAAATTTCACACCGGTTGTTATTTAATCTATATGTTTTGTATCTTAACAAATGGCGATACTTTAATTCCTCAAGTAAAACAAATTATTATCTTAATCATTTTAGTTACAAATTTTGTACTGTCAATAACTCAAACTGAAGATGAAATAATAATAATATTTGTTGTCATTGACGGATGCAAGGCAAGGCACATCTAGAAATTTCGAAAAGAAGATTTCAGCCTTTTGTTTGCTATTTTTTGCCCAAATTTTGCTCGAATGCAACAAACTTTTACCAACAGAGATTTTCTACCCCAAACCCCCTTGAATCCGCCACTGCAAAAGGGGGCACGGTTTATGAAATTTGATAACAACTTTTATGTTTAAACAAAAGAAATACATCTAAATAAATGTGTGGGTCAATCAATAACATTTTCCAATTTCTAAGATGCTTCGTTTATGTATGCAGTTTCATTAAACATTAATATCCATACATTTTCTTCTATCAATGTTCATTACAAAATTATGAAAAATAGGGCGGCGTGCAAGGATAATAATGTATAGCTAACCTTGTTTTAAATAGTCTCCTATCATAATGGATAATAGTCGAAATATTTCATATAAAATCATTCAAAACTCGCAATGCAATAGTTCTACAACTTACCTGTAATTCATGTAAGTGGACATCCACCTACAACCAGCAGTGAATATTTACAAATGTATAAATAGTACTACACACACATCCATGAGTGATCATGAATTATAAAAAAAACAATCAATGCGACAGGCCGAACTAATCAAATATGTGTAAAAAATATAATAATAATTTTCCGTCGTTATCACTAAGCTTATCCTAACGTATCATACAAAAAGAAAACACATACATTTTATGCTATTTTTTAGTGTAGCATTTAAATATATAGATCTTACGTATATATACTTGTGTATAATCAGATAAAGGCAGTCCTTAATGTTGATGCATTGCTTCGCCATCTAATTATAAGTTTTTTTTATTGATAAAACTTAAAGCTGATACATGGTATTCATGGATCTAGGTCGATCAAGCTTGTATGTATAAATATCATCTGTAAATATTTTTTTTATTGACAGGTCGAAATACCCTCAAAGCTAAAGAATCTTACCATTTTAATTTTTAAAATTTTACAATTTCGAGTCGCAAAAGGGGTCAAACCTTTCACAATGAGTTCTATTTCGAAATTTCGAGTACATTAAAGACGAAAATTCAGGTATCAGAAAAGTCCAAAGTCCAACTTTACACATGTTGATTTAATTACAATGTACATTAAAATAAACATAGGATAAATCTAATCTAGGTAGTATACAAATATTGCATCACCTCATAGCTATTGAAAAATTACGGTATCGAATGTAAATTGCACGTGTTTAGCAGCTGTTATGTAACAATATTATATTTGTCCTTGAAAAAGAATCTGTCTATTTTCTTATATTATTTTAAACTCCGACGTTTATAGATATCACGTATCATTTACTGAATTTAAATGAACATAATAACTAATGCTCTATATGTCCTTCCGTCAACTTTGTTTTGGCGGTTAGTGTTACCTTTAACATCACATTTTAAACACAAATCACAAATACTTTTATTGTGGAAACTAATATTTTTTTTTTTTTTTTTAATATTTTTAACTAATTTACATGTTTTAGTTATTATTTTATATTTTTATTACGTAAGAATATCAGCTAAATATACTTCTTTTTAAAATCGTTTATCTCTCTGTGCAAGATTATTCTGTAAAATTATATTCAGTAAAACTATAAATTTTCACAGTTTGATGAACAAATGTCTCCAACTATTCATAGTTAACAGACTAGTAAACATATTTTGTCTGTAAATGTGCAGACTTGTGGGTGGAAATCAGTGCAAATGTATTGATGGCTTGACATATTTTTTTACTTATGTTACTGGTTCTTGTTGACCATGGGACTTGTTGTACATAAAAATTGTTGCATTCTTCATTCAAATGTGTAAATTTCCAAAAGCATAATTATGAATGTATTGCATATAATTTTCTGTAGAGAATTGACTTTTTGATAATATTCTGTGTAGCATCTATTACCTGATGTTCACACAAAAGCATAAGCAGTAACCCAATCTGCAAGTCGCGTCGATTCGACGTTGATTTGTGGTCGGCATTGGTCTATCGAAGTTGGACGAACATCGAACCGACGCAAGTGATATGCCGACCTTTGATCGACATCGTTTCCACTTCTTCTTGCAGACTGGGAAGGAACCACTAAATAAGGATGATAATAAAAGAGTAATCAAGGGAACCAAGGTTCTAACGGTAATCAAAAGAATGTAATCCAGGGACAAAGACCAGACATGAAAAACAGATATACACAACAAAGAACATGAAGTTACTAAAATAATACATACATAGTAACAAAAGCAAATGAGCACCTCGGACTCCACTAAAAACTGGGAGCATGGACCAGATGCACCGGTAGGTTGTTCAACGTGTCATAGTTTTCCTTTCCTCTTTCGGCTACCCCGGACTTGACTTTTTATGAGCAACTCGGCGGGTGTTTCTAGAAAACAGAAGGCGCAATACTACCGGTGCACCTGGTTCATGCTCCAAGTTTTTAGTGGAGTCTGAGTCATTCATTTACTTTTGTTGTTTTGTACGTAATATTTAAATTATTTCATGTTCCATGTTGTGTGTGTTGGTTTTTCCTGTCTGGTCTGCCGCTGGATTTCATTCTTTTGATTTCCGCTAGAAGTTGGGTTGATTTCTCTTTTACATAGAGAGTAATGAAAACTTTACAAATGACCGAATGCGTTTGGCACGTCTCTGTATGTATTTATTACAAGGCTACAGTGTGGAATTAGAACCAAATAACTAGGAAGATCAAGATTAAAAAATGAATTATATAAAAGAACTCAAAACCAAAATATTGAAATAGATGCAACATCCAACACCAATAAGTTTTCCCTGCCAGATTTTGTCAAAGGAGCTACAACACAGTATTCCCAGTATTACGGCAAGTTTTGGAAGGTAATATATGATACATACTTTTGGTCAGTGAATACCCCCCGGGTACCCGTGGTCAGTTGCAGCAGTAGCCTCGGCACTGTGGTTTCTTTATACAAAAATACAATTATACCAACCATGTAAAAACTTCAACGACACATGATATTCGCAGATATAGGACATGGTTTTTACCGTTTGCACATACTTCTTCCCTTGAATAGTAAGAACATATTCAAAAGCTTATTGGGAACAAACGAATATTTCGAAATCGAGACCAATGTTTAAATTTCGAGTTTCGCAAAAGAAGTCAAAACTTTAATAATAAACTAAACTTTTTAGAAATACCTTGGTAAACCAATCAACCAACACTGAGTCATCTCCGAGTAAAAAATGATAGATATTATGTGAACAGTTTTACGTTAGTCCTTGAAAATGCCTCTCCATTACATATTTTCCCTCTATTTGTTTAAAACCCGACGTTCAAAGAGTTTTCATGTAATTCATACAGTAAAATTATCGCGATAACTAATATACTAAGTAAAATTCGTGCATTTCCAGACGGGTCCATTATGACTTTTTAAAACTAGGCAATGTTACTTAAAACTGGTGCATGTGTAGGTATGTCGATTTCAGCTTATAATTTCTTGTTAAAATGATACAGAAATAAACTGAGCATTTAGAGTATATATTCATAAAACTTTATGTACATACAACCAATACATTTTAAAGCTGGTTAATACATGTATTTAAAACATGTTTTTTATTCATAATCGACCAGTTATACGCCCTCGATCAGACATAATGTCTTCAGTTGGGCCATGAATACAGACCTTGAATATTTAACTGGTAAAGTAAAGTTGTGAAGTACAACTATAGTTGGAAGCATACAAATGATAAATACGTAAGTTTGTCACATTCCAGGTGATCTCAAATTTTTCACAAGTGTTTGGGATGTTTCGGAGGGGTTGTAAATTGTTATATTAAGCTGTAGATATTACTGTTCTATTTTATTCTATATGATAGACGATTGTATTTTTTGTACAACACCGTTTGATGAGGCTGTTGACCGTGGATCAGTTGTATGAAGAAATTGACCAAATGGATGAATAAGTAGGTTTTCGTAAAGATCATTTTATTTTCTGGAAGTTTCAAATGAAGGAAATGATTTTAAGACATTTTAATACCCTGCCAATGCACATGGTCTGTGCTACCAGTTTTTTTAGTTAAATGTGAGTTATTCATTTCCTTTTGTTTTGTTTTCTTTGTTTTGTTTTGTTTTTTGTTTGTTTTTTGTTTGTCTTTTTTGTTTGTTTTGTTTTGTTTTGTTTGTTTTTTATTTTTTTGTTTGTTTTTGTTTTTCTTATCATATTTTTGTTTGTTTTTGTTTTTCTTATTATATTTTTGTTTTTGACTTATTTTTATTAATTATTTTGCTTGCCATATTTTTCTTACCCCGTGTTCTTTGTGGATGGTGTCTGTTTTCCCTGACTTTATCGTGGTATCATTATTATGATTACTGCTTGAATATTGATTCCTGCATTAATCTTAAATATATTCCATTATCGTAGAAACGTAATTTGAAAAAAAAACTACAGACGCATTAATTTATATATATATATATATATATATCAAAAACTGAATTCAACAAAAAACACCAATCATAATAATATAAATTTTGATTTGCTCTCCAAAATGACTTTTTATATAATTATGTAATACATTCTGGAAAACCTGTTCAAAGGTATAGAGGTAAACTTATTATTTCATACATAAATATATTTGCGTAATTGTTGAGAAAGAGACATTAAAAGGTTACAGTTGTGAACAAATAGCAAGAATATAATGAAGTGTAACAGAGAATCCAGTATATCATTTACAACTTTGACACAGTTTTCGGAGTTTTGATTGTTTGTTGGATTAATTTCAGCTTTGAATTTTATGATATTGCAATGTGTAATCAATTTGTTATCAAAATATTTATTTCTGTCCGCACGTAAGGCACTACATTCAATTTTGTAATAGCATTCATCCCGAATTGCATTCCTACATAAAAGTCTTTACCACTTTGGTTCATGGGTTAATTTATCGTTACCAGTAGTGTCGTGATCGCACAACAGTCCGCTAAAATTATGAATAGCAGCAGTTTCGTATAAATATCATGGTACATGTATGATCTACTTTGCGTACCATATATATAAGACTGGGTCACATCCTTGAGGATCTTTGGTAAATGCTTGCTTGGAATTCAAAAGACCCCTAACTTCATGTTTGCAGTAGTGTTAAAAAATATAATTCCATTCAAGATAATTCATCACAATTGTTCTAAACTCACATGGCCTAGATGGCAATGTGACCTTATGCCATTACTTTGCGTCCGTCGTCGTCGCATTTAAACAATTCTTTTCTAAAACTGCTTGACAGAATGTTGGCCTGAATGTTTTAAGGATGGCAAGCACAAATCTTACGTCAAAATGCTTGTTTCCTAGCTGTCATGTCGATTTATATGATATAAGGGGATTTTTTTTAGGTAAACCTCAAAACTATCATAGAAGAAAAAATGAACCTCCTACTGAGTCGTGGTATGGAAAGGAGTTGCTGTCTTTGAAAGGTCAAAAACTGCTATTTTTGGTTCATTATCTTTCGACAAATATTGACTCAATTTCACCACAACTTTCCCTTTGATTACAAACATAGCATTGATTCTTTTTCAAAATATTGAATCAAAAACTGACTGAACCTTATAGAAATCTAACATAAAAATATTGAAATTGTTAAAATGTTTTTTTTTTTATTCCTGTCATCAATCATCCATAAAGGAAACAATGAGTTACATTTGGATGAGTCATGCAAATCGGGCATCTTGATTTTCAAACAAATAGATTCAATTATATTTTTTTTTAGTTCTTGATAGAAAATCTGCACAAAATACTCTTCAAACGATATTCATACATCACTTATAATCGGTCTGTGCATCATCCTTTTGTGAATTTACACTCCGTAAAACTAATATTTTTCATAATTATGTCTTGATCAAAGAAGCGTAAAATTTAGCATTAACAATCAAATAGATTCAATTATATTAAACAGACGCCACATCTCGTTGGTAAAATTAATGGCCTATAAATTATCATAAAATTGTGAGAAAAAAGTTTCAAGGTACTGAAAACTTCTTTATTTTGAATACTGGTTCCTACCGCAATATTTTTATATAAATTGCTGCCTTTTCGTTTAGAATTGTTCGATCTTTCCAATACCATATCTGTATAATTTTTATATAAAATGCACAAAGGAAACAAGAACCAACGATTTATTAACTCAGTAACAATGGAAACTTATATCAATGTTTGAATAATTAGTTTTCTTGTGATGATTATTAAGAATTTACGGGATGTTAGTTGTCATCGCTATGCACAACCTCACATCCCCCCCCCTTGAAACAAAGTATATCATAACTGGTTTTAAACCAACAATCATAAAAAAAGAAAATTACCATATAATTGCAATTTATCAAAAAGACACATTAAACATATTTAAAACATAAAAAAAATAAAAACAATATATTTGGTTAAAAGTCTTTATTTGGGGCGACAACAAAATAAATGTCCCCATCGGGCTTCAGTTACACGTTTAAATCTCTCAATTTCAATTATGTGTTCTTTCTCCTCTACATATTCGTATTTGAGGGGAGGCTGTACATTTCCAGGCGTCCGGAAACATGGATTTGTCTTCCTTACACTACAGGTGGTAGCAGCATATCTGCTTGCATTATGACTGTCAAATAGGTGGCACGTCATCAAATGTCTACGGAGACCAGACCTATGATTAAAGGTATTGACACATACTAGGCGCGGAAAGAAATTGATAAGAGGTAAATGGTACTTCCTCTAGTGACGCACATACTGATTCTAGGCAGAAAAAGTCCTGACGTCACAGGAGGGCACTTGGCAAGTAAAACCAGAATGAAAAACGGGTCGGGTGGCTATCCTGGAAATAAATATAGGTATGAGTCATCCATATAAATTTTGCTAATGCATCACAAAACTAATGTATGTCTGATAAAGCAAATACTTATGTGTGTATTTTAATGACATGTTATAAAGTAAAAATAGCACGATTGTTTTAAAGCTACAAAGTTGTATGTCAACTTCATTAGCATAATCCGCTATTAACAGATCAAGTTATAACATTAATATTATAGCACAATTTAAGTTGGATCAAAGAAATATGCTGTTACACAATCCTTCCATCTTTTATAAATGACGGTCTTTTTTATGGACTCAAGGAAGACTATGCGTAGACAGATGAAACTCGTGTAAACATAACAATATAACAGAGATCTTTAATACGTAAGTATTGCAGTTAAATATGTTTTACACACAAATACATGTATATAGATGACTCAGTAAGACTTATATCTGTTGACCTTTTTTCTTTTTATTTTATAAAAGTTATTCTATTTATTTTTAAAATGAAATTTTCTGTCACAGAAATATAGTGGCTTACATACCATATGTACAACATCATTCTCCCTACCATTTTCAGCAAAATAAACCGAAAATATTGAATTAAAATTTCCCTTTTTATTCATACATCAATCTACAATAATAATAATACATATTTACAAAATATATACAATTTTCATGTTAAGGGGAATATTTATTCGATTTATGAATGGCTTTACCTGGTGTTTATAGGGGAGGGTCTTCTTAACACCGATTTAATTTGAAGTTTCTTCTGAACCCTCTGTAAATTCTTGCTTATTTGTAGTAGTTTTATCTAATCTTTACTCTGAATCTGAGTCTGAATGGTAACTTTTATTAGGATTTGTTAACGCAGTCCGGATTAGAGGAATCTCTCCCAGAAAAGGTTTTAAATGGTCTATATGAACATTGATAATTATTTGGAGTTTTCTGGACAGATAAGTAACATCAGTCAATTTATTAAGAACTTTATATGGTCATACCCATCCTAAATCTAATTTAACAGTTGCTGTAGGAGGGTACCATCCCATCTCCAAACAAAATAACCCATATAATAGGTTCTAGGTTTTATGACCCTATCATAATTATTTTTATCTGGCTTTAAGCGGCTTTGGTCAAATTTTGCTTAGCAAAATTAAATGTTAACTCAAACTTGAAGTATAATTAAGCCACTGAACATGTTCTATTGGACATAATTTCACCCAAGAAGAATGAAGGATTCCCTACTATAACATCCATAGGACAAGAAATTTCCCTTCCGAACATCATTTTATGTGGGGACACACCTGTACTGTCATTTTCACTAGCCCTTTATGCCATTAGGAGGTAAAATAAATGATCACCCAATCATTCCTATTCTTACTAACAAAACTAGACAGCATCACATGTAAAGTTTTATTAAATCTTTCAATTAGCCCATCACTTTGAGGCCTGTAAAGAGCAGTTCTAGTTTTATCTACACTTTACCTTGTACAGACTTTTACAGCAAAACGTTTTGACTCAACTTCTCTCCCTTGATCCGAATTAATTTGCTTAGGAATTCCAAACCTACAGTTTAACTCTGTAACAATTTTATCTGCTACGGTTAAAGCATTATGGTTGGGACAATATAAGCTTCTACCCACTTTATAAAGTAATCAAACAAAACTAATAGGTATTCTTTGCCACTTTCTGTTATAGGGCAAGGATCAACAATATTTATGCCTATCCTGCTAATAGGAAATTTCTTTACCTGAGATAAAATGTCTGAAGTCATTTTTGGCTAGTGAAGTCTTTTTAACAGATTTGATAGTTTTATCACGTCCTAGATGACATGCAAGCCTGTGATCATGAAGTTCCGTTAAAATTTTACCTCTTATCCGCTTTGGTGCAACTAAAATAAGTTCACCTTCTCTTATGAGATAACAAATTCCCTCTTGAATCTTAAGTAATTCCCAAAGACTCCATAGATTTTTGAGTTCATGATCACAGTCTACGATAACTTCCCTATTTGGTTTATTTTCTTATTGGTTCAATAATTGAACTATTTTGAAAATACTTTAATCTTTTCCTTCCAAGATTTATTTTCGTCATTGGACCAAACTCTTATCCAGTTTGAACAATTTGGTTCTATATTTATACGTGAACATCCATTGATATTTTGTACGATTTGTTCCAGTTCTGTATAATCATTTTCACAATAAAGTATAGTATTATCTAATGGAGTTTCATTTTCAACAAATAACGGGCGCAAGTCTTTTCACTGCTAGTGGCTTTACAAGAACAATCATCATGTTTACAAATCATGTAAGGCTTTCTAGACAATCTATCTGCATTAGAATGCTGACTTCCTTACAATGTTCTATTTCAAAATTATAAATATTTAAAACTTTGATCCACCTAGCTATCATGCTTTAGGGTTTTTTTACGTTTTTAAGCCATATTAAAGAAGCATGATGTGTTCTAATTTCAAATTTTGTCCTATGAGATATTGCCTAAATTGTTTAACCAAAGTTACAAAGCAGAGGACGCTTACCCTACCGGTGCACCTGGTCCATGCTCCCAGGTTTTAGTGGAGTCCGAGTTGCTCATTTACTTTTGTTACTTTGTATGTATGATTTTAGTTACTTTATGTTCTTTGTTGTGTATGTCTCTTTTCCATGTCTGGTCTTTATCCCTGGATTACATTCTTTTGATTACCGCTATAACCTTGGTTCCCCTGATTACTCTTAGTATATATTGTGACGTAACGTCATTCATTGTTGGTGCTTCGTTGCAACAACAATTAATAATTCTCTATCATGCTCACTTGCATGGCAATCTAGTATGAACAAGTCATTTTCAGTCGGGTAACTGATTACAGGAGCAGAAATCAAATGTTCCTTTAATGTGTCAAAAATTTGTTAAACTTGATGCTAACTCTGAAAAATCTGTTTAAGCATGATCCCAAGTTATGCCCTCCAGATATTAAATGATCAAAAAAGAGAACTTCATGATGGAATACTGAACATTGCCCATATCCTGAAGTTAAATCAATTGTTGAAAACCATTTTTCCCCACCTGGTGAATCCAAAGAAGTGTCTATACTGGGTAAGTGGTACGCACCCTTATGGGTTACTGAATGTAATTTTCTGTTATCTATACAGAATGCCTTTCTTTAAACAAACGAATGTGCGGTCATCGTTTGGGAATTAATACCAACAAATTCCCGACAGTTAATCAACAATTTAATCAACAAGACCATTCAATCCTCTCTACGAAAGTTTGTATCCTTTGAGAAATTTACCATCAAACGAACAGTCCCGTCTTAAGTAAAAACTATCGTAGGAAAAGAGAGGAATACTGGATACGCAGACTAGGTACAGCAATACATTACGACATTACAACATTAAAAGTATAGGAACCTTTCAAGCTAATATAATGATAGTATAAATGTGATGAAATTATTTGACAAAAAGGAGTCATAGCCATCGCCCTATACATCACCTTAGATACATGATGTTTCCATAGATGGTCTTCCTCTTTTCATAAAAAACCTCTTGAACTTCATCACCTTCGAACTAAACACCATTCTATTCCCCTCACTCTACTACACTCCCATTACAAAACAAGTCTTGATACTCTTGTTTCTGAACCTTCCTCATCATTTAACAGACTTGTTGCCATCATTTTGGATATTGGCTTCCACACTTTAAACAAGTTTGTGCAAAAGATCAAGATTTCATAACCGTTTGTCAACAAAGGTATAGATGCAATTGATTTGGCTAACATCTTCCATCACAAAAATGTACCCGACAAAATTCCCCCATATTTCAAGGACAAATTAATACCGATTATTTCATATTCAAATACTTCACCGATTGCATCAAAAAAGTTTTCAAATATAAAAGGCTATTGCAGAACCTCGAGATTGAGGACTCTAAGACCACCTGACTGTTCTTGCAAAAACTCTCCATTCAAATATGGTCCTTTCGATCAAGTCATAACAGGAATTTAAGCCTCATCAAAAACGAATCTCTGCGTAAGGTCTTTTCTAAAGGTCCCAAGAACCGTGAACCACGCTCCATAAATTAGAGTTATAACTTTGAAGTTCTTATGAATGTCATGGAGTACTACGCAAGAAAATGAATAAAACGATAACAAAAAACATTGATTCTCTGTCAGAGTGGGTAAAGATTGTGAGGTCTTTAATTTTTAAACGAAGGAAAGTTTGAAGTGGGATAATGAGTGTCAATGCTACATAAATTTATAAAGACCCCGAAGAAGTTGAAACATTGTCTACTATACATGACAAATATGTTGTCGTACCAGCAGACAAAGCCCAAAACAAGATTGTTTTTGTCTGCAAAACGTATTACATCCAATGTTTATTATCAGAGGAAGACGTAGAAAATAATAGCAGTCCTATACTGCCCCTACACTCTCCAATGAAGAGATAGTGGAAAACCATAAATCTGTGGTATCCTCTTTTGGTCTCTCCAACAAAGACGATGATTGTGATTTAATGTCTATGTACTGGATTCCTTAACTCCCCAAGAATCCATACAAACAATGTTACATAGCTAGATCTGCAAAATGTACCACCAAACCTCTTTCAAAACTTTTAACTTCTATTCTCACAGTTGTCAAAGAGGGTCTCCAGTCCTACAACAACTCCCGTAGGGGTATTAATTCACTGTAGATCCTGAAAAATTCGTAAGATCTTCTTGAGACCTTCAATTCAAGATTGTTATCAGAATATAATAGCATTAAAACCTATGATTTTTAAACACTATATACTTCTATACTGTGTTTAAATTCCGATTTAAACATTATACATCTTCGTTTCTCCGAAAAAGATGGTACACCTAGATACAAATATATAATTCTTAGTAGAGATTCCTCATACTTTGTAGAAAATAATTCCAAATCATCTTCCAAATATACAGAAGAAGATGTTTTCAAAATGCTGGAATTTTTTATCGATAACATATTTGTCCAGTGTTGTGGACGCGTTTTTCAACAAACGGTCGGCATTCCAATGGGAACAAATTGTGCTCCTCTACTGGCTGACCAATTCCTTCACTCTTTTGGGGCTGACATTATAGCTTATCTGATCGGAAAGAAAGAATATCGTTTAGCTAGATCCTTTAATCCCAATTTCTGCTATATAGATGACGTATTATCTTTAAAAAACCCTAGTTCCTGGGATTTGATACATCTCATCTATCCCAAATAACTTGAGATAAAGGATTCTGTGAGGTCAGCATCATCTCTTGACCTACACTTGGAACTCGATGGTAAAGAAAAACTATTGTCCAAACTTTACGACAAACGTGATGACTTATCATTCAGAATTGTCAACTTTCCTTTCATCTGTGGCAACATCCCTTCAGCACCTGCGTATTGTGTTTTCATATCACACCCAAACGCTATGTTAGAACTTGTCGTAACTACGTAGACTTTTTTTTATCGCACTAGAACTCTAACAAATAGGCTTCTGGAACAGGGTTATGTTGCTACAAGATTGAAGTCATCACTACAGAAGTTTTATGTTCGTCATCATGAACTCGTGGATCGTCCTGGTGTATTCATCTGCAAAACTGATTTGTTCAACGTGTCACAATTTTCTTTTCCTCTTTCGTCTACTCCGGACTTTATTTTTATGAGCAACTCGGCGGGTGTATTTAGAAAAGCAGAGCATGCTTACCCTACCGGTGCATCTGGTCCATACTCCCAGTTTTAGTGGAGTCCTAGTTGCTATTTTACTTTTTTACCTTGTATGTATTATTGTAGTTACTTTACGTTCTTTGTTGTATTTGTCTGTTTTCCATGTCTTGTCTTGTCCCTGAATTACATTCTTTTGATTTCCGCTAGAATCTTGGTCCGCTTGATTACTTTTTAAATAATGTAAGATAGGCTAAACCATGGATAATCACTTGGTTCTATTATGTCATAAAGTTTTATCAATTTCCTAATTTTTTTTCTTGTCATCCCACGAGGTGGAATTTTTAAAGGGTTTAGCTGTTCCAGTATCTATAGTGTGTTTTACCAAGTTGGTTCTTTGGAACCGGATTAATAAATCCTTGAATTTATTTTTCTCTCCAGGACTGACTTCAGGTAAAACTTTGTGTTGTTAAGGTTGTATATGTTCAGGAAATTCTTTTATTTCAGAAGTATCTTATTCTATTGGCTCAGATACTTCTTTAGCATTATGGATATCATCAACTACTTTATTTCTTTTAAGCACCATTTCAGAATTTAAACAGTTAATAGTTGAAGAGTAATCAAGGGAACCAAGGTTATAGTGGTAATCAAGAGAATGCAATCCAGGGACAAAGACCAGACATGGAAAACAAACATACACAACAAAGAACATAAAGTAACTAAAATCATGACTTAATTTTCTTAACCATTTTCAGCTGTATTTGATATTAGTATGCTGTATTTGGCAAACTTTAGGTTTGGTTCAACTAAAATTTCATCATTTATCATACATGTATTCCTAGAAACTTTAACTTGAAAGACAGTCTTGGAGATAGCTGGCAAAGCCAGTTTTTGTTTTAATCTAGTGTCGTCTGGTAACACCAATAATGATTTGGAGACGTCAAGATGTGCCTGACTAGATTCTAGAAATTCAATGCCTAAACTTCAAGGAATTGCATCAAGATCTACTATGATCAAATTCAAATTCTATGTCTTGTACTGAAATGGATGTTGAACCTGGCCATGCACGTTTAAGCTATCTCCACCTACTAATATAGCAGTTAGAGTTTTTATTTCAAATTTTCAATCTTATCAAGTACTGATTTAGAAAGACAACTTACCATACTACTAGTATCAACCAAAATAAAATCAAACTTAAATCTTTCCAAAACAACAGGGTCATATTACTGGGACAGATTTGCTAAATTTTTCAATTTTCTTGCTTAGCTCTTCAAAACAATTTACAATGGTTTTTGAAAGATTTGCCATTTCTCCACTAACTTTATCATTGTTACTCGACTTGGCGGCAGTCTTACGGACTGCATCGAATGGTAAATCATATGACTCTTTTGGCTTGTGAACGTCTTGCGCCGAGGAAACAAAAGCCTCATATTTTATAGCAACGGCAATGTCATCATCTGGTGACGTTGGATGTGTAAATTGAACTCTTTTCTTTAGCTCAAGGTTGCCGAGACCTTTAATAAATTGGTCAATGGCACGATATTTCGTTTTATCATGATCAGGTTATGCCAAACGTACTAAACGTCGCAATGCGTGACCGTAATCTGATAAACTTCCTTTTTTCCACGTGTCCGAGAGTTGAATTCGTCGAGTCATTATTTCTGTAAGATACAAATAATCGGCTCGATCATCAGGATGTGCGTCACCGAACAATTTCTAAGCCGGACCCCATAAACTCATAGCGAGCTGTTGCACTTTTTCATATGTATCCCAGTATATATAGTAATCTCTCCAATCTCCTTTTTTGCGATCAAATTTGTTGGGATTCTTTCTCGCAACGTAATGGAGCTCAAATTAGATTAGAGCCTACATTTCAATGGGCTTGTAATTCTGTTTTTTTATGAGAATTGGCTTCACTACTGTTATATTTAGCAGTTCCACCGGCTTCCAAAGGGGTACTTGCTTGTTCGTATTTGGATTAGCTATAGCCTTTGTTTCCAAAGGTATTATTCCTAAAGTTTCGCTATGGTCATGATTCACCTTTGCGGGACAATGCTCCATTTTCCTTGGATGTGGTGTTTCCAGTTGAGCGAACTTTAACGAGCGTATTGTGCCTGAAACAGGTGTTTCATGGTGTCTACTGTTTAAGTCAGCAGATTCCTCGTCGCACTTTTGGAAGAATAATTTAAACATTTTTTTCCTTCAAGAGCATGGTCTCCCTGTACATGAACAGTGCAAGTATATTTTCACTTTTATCATCATGATGGGAAAGTTGCCGATGACATTATACTCATTTCTAGTAATCCGTTTGAATTTCAAATTATGCTTGACGTACAAATTGCATACGCCAACAAACAACAATATCTTAGCAGTTAACAAAAGTCGATAATAAATGACAAAGAGGAAAGAGAACGTGGCTATAACATGACAAAGATGTTGGAGTCTTTAATTTTGCAGCTTATCTCATCATTTCAATGGATATGCAGTTAAAATCCGAAACTAATGATGTGTCATCAAAGCTAGGCGAACTTTATATGCTCTGATGGGGTTGGCCTACACGCCCTCATCGGATTAAACCCTACTGTATTGGCACATCTCAATAAAATTTATGTTATAAATCGGCCTCCATACGGACTCAATGTCATCAAATCTTCAGATCAAAACAACATTGAAACTTTTGTATCAAATGATTAAAGCAAATACATCATATTCTATTCAGAAGAGCAAATTGTGCTACTCTTTCTCTCTTATGGGAAACTCCTATATCGGAGAAATAGATGAAAGGATTTTAAATTGTTTTATGAATATCATATGAAATGACAATTCCAGTGAAAAAAATATTGCCCACGAACAAAAAAGCGATGAAGAGAGACGCTTCATTTAGTTGATTCCGGTAAGTGACCGAAATAGCAAACAAATACGAATTTCCTAGTCCGCAAGACCAATTAAAATCCGCCTACAAGGAGCTCCTGAAAAGTATAGATTATCACCTTTCAAAATACAGAGTGAGAAAACAAATCCACGTTGAAATTACTTTAGTTCAGCAATACTGTGCCTGATAAACCACACAACGTTTTGACAAGCAGCAGAACTCAACCGCTTGCTGTTACGATGGCCAGCATGGAAGTAAAAAAACACATTTATTCTCCAAGGTCAAACATTTTTAAAAGTTTCCCAAATTATCCATCTCGCCAATGTTATAGTCTGTTTGAGTTCATCGAATCATAGAAAAAAATTCCTTTATAAAATCATTTTTCGAAAGAATTAAATTTTTCAACTGCAATTGGTTTTCTATAGTGCATACGAACTCTAATAAATATTTTCAGAATTTTTACCTCAACAGATCTAAGAAATTCCCATTAGGCTTAATCCAATTTTAATTTTAAATATTTAAATATATTTTTTTCAGTTTGAACTTTAGAACAGCTATTTGAATATTTGAAGTAAATATAAACAAAAAGCGGTGTGCTAAGGCTACATAATAAAACTAGGCTACTTCAAGCAATTTGAATATCTATAGGAGTCAACACAGGATTAGAAATGATGTTTTGTGATGTTCAACAGACATCTTTAGATATACAAATGAGTAGATGTCACATGACTTAGTTATTCATCTGAATATTCAAATAGCACTTACAATACTAAGGCATACAAAAATAATATAAACTTACAAATTGGAAATTACATTAAACCTAATAGGAAAAGTTGTTTATTCCGATAAAATTCTGAAAATACTTCTCAGCGTTCGTATGTACTATAAAAATGGATTTGCAGTAGAAAAGTTAAAATATTTTGAAAAATAAATTTATAAGAATTTTTTTTCGAAGATTTATAAAACTCATATGGACATATCTACAAAACTAATAATATACTGTACCTGTTTTGATTTTCTTGAAAAAGATCAACTTGTCAGATATCGGCAAAAAATTACCGAAGCGTCAGGTGTGAGATGAGTCAAATACGTCAAAATGCCATAACGACCTTTATGTGAGAAAATATATCTCGTGGTCTTTGCTATAACCACGTACAGAGGAAAGCAAAACTACTATCATTAACTTTAATTTCAAACTATGGAATGTCCCTATATAAATCAGTCAAAACAGTGATTTACATAGGAAGGATCTATGGCATATGTATTCAGGTATTTTTTTTGCGTCATTTTTTCGATACTCAGAGAATTGCAAAGACCAAATTAGATTACAACCAATATAGTGTGCGAGAAAACAACAAAGGACGTAAAGTGATGAAATGACTCATATGGGACTTTGGTCAAAGGCAGAGAATTGATAAATATTATCACCACAAAGTGTTTGTATTTCAAAGGCACATACGTGAACCATTTAAGGAGGTAGATATAGGGTAAGGCACATAACTCTTGAAATCCGTGATATGTTAGTATCGTATTCAATTTCACCAAAGCCTATCTAGCCTTCATTTGAAAGAGAATGAAATCAATCCAAGTTACTCAGATGCTTACATGAGATTGACGTAAAATGCTGAATACAAACATTCGAATTATATGTAAAAGTTGTGTCCCTTATCTTAGGTATACCTTCTTAAAAGAGACTCATCGAAAACAAAACATAACAAGCAATGTTTTTTTTTTATTCAAAAATTATCATTAAATCAAATATTCTAAAACTACTAATTAAAAGGTAACCATTTTATCTCTACACGGGGAGGACTAGGACCAAATTTTATTATGAATGTTCTGTGATGTAATTTCTGATCTAATCTTTTGTTTTTAGTTTTTTATCATTTGTCTAAACATCTTTATCAATTGTCTATCCATTTTTTTTACAAACAACTGAGTATTACGACTGATCCTAGACCCCTTAGAACATATAGTTACACCCTAACATTCAACAACAAACATTGACTAGTACATTAATAGGCACAAATCAGTACATTACCGAAAGGAGTATAATGATCTGATCTAATCAAATTTTCTTTCCTTCATATTGTGGATTTACGATACTTGACCACATAAAAATAACTAAAGTATATAGAAAACCATTATTTGTGTTGTTATATCCCTCATGCCCCAGCCCACCCCCTTTCGGTCATAAAATGACTTGTGACGCAACAAACTAGATTTCAAGAACGCAGAGACTGTCATCCTTAAAACTAGTAACAAAGAGCTATACAACCATTTTACATTATCCAAGACAATTTATAACAAAGGGCCATGCAATATTAACGAATTGGTAATCAGGTAAAATACTGGATAAACAGATTTCAATCGAAAATGAGTACATATCAACTCGGACAAATTTAACCTATATAAATATATCGGGAGGCATTATCTTACTGGAATTCTCATACAGAGTGGGTTAACATCTCTGCATAAGGTAACAAATTAAACAATAACCTGTGCATTTTTAAATTTTGAAATGAACGGCAATAACTCCTAAGCAGTGTGTGTGAAATACAAGCTAATGTAGCCTATCCTGTGTTTCATGGTCCACATTATAGTTGTTTGAAAATGAAAATCAAGGCGTAGACAAAGTCATTTCCATGCACAAAAATTATTGAGCAGGGTTAATGATGAACAGAATAACAGACGTAATGATAACCACGTTTCTTTTATTTTCCAAGACCTTAAAGCAACTTCTGTATTAATCAATTAAGTAGCAGTCTTTGTAAGAATCATGCAAAATCTGAAAAATGTGATACACCCCAAAAAAGGCTACATATTTTTATTTTTGTTATTAAGTTGTTTTATGGGTCTATACAATGAAATGTGTAATTATTCGTTCAAATCTGCCTGATCTTGGGAGATAATCAACATTGAAAATCCAGTAGATTCTATTGTATTTGAGTGTCATTTACAGAGTTATCTCCCTTAATTTTGAAATCTACAGTGCATTCTATATAATTTTTATCTCCTAAGAACACGGGTTATATGAAGAACTGAATGTAAATTTGTTTACTATGGCATGTCAAACAAAATATTAAAAATAAAAATATGTAGGCTTTTCACCCATGAATCACAATTTGTATGATTCTTAGCTGGAGTACTACGTAAGTATTCATGGCCTGAGAGCAACCTGATTAACGATCAACTAATAATCCATAGCCTTAAAGCAAGAAGACGAAATAGTTTGTGTCAACACTCAAGAAAATAAAACTTGCTGTTTGTAAAACAAAAGGTACAAATTAACAATTAATTAAAATCTAGAACTAATTCTAAATAAAGCTCCACATAAAAATCACACAGAATGGAGATAAGTCCATATTTCTATGGTTAACTTTCATAATACTGTGAAAATATCATTATTGATTAGAGATGCAATAAAATTAATGACAGCAGTTTTGAAAAAAATCATCATTGGCTACATTGTGAAATTTACAGAACATAATTTTTTATAAAATTCAACAAAACTGATTTGATTGATTAATTTATTTTTCAAGCCTTACATTTAAGTACCATTCTGTGTAAGAATCAGGCAATTAGTGGCACATCATTTTTCTCAATTTATTCTATTTTAACTCAAACATATTCAAATACATCTATAAAAAACTGTAAAGCTATTTAAATTTATCCTGAAGCATTGGTGACATCGATATTTTTGACTGCTTATACAACATTTAAGGAAAAATTTGGGAACATTTCCTAACATATTTCCATAGTGCATTTTAACTAAATTTGACCTATCAATATCTTGAAAAGGCAAACTTTACACTTTGACAGTAATTTCTAAAGGTTATGAGGTATAAATACTTGGATAATGCAATAAAATCTATTTTTTCTTCATGTGCCACAACTAATACACATGTGCATGATTCTTAGACATAGAAGTACCTAACTCATAATGGCATTTTTAATAAAAATGTGACTTTGAAAAAGATTTAAGGTTATTATAGAAATTGACAAATTTCTTTTCTTTTCTTTGGTGAACCTGTAATTGCAAGCTAAAAATATACAATTCAATTCATGCATTAGGTACATGTAATTAAAAACTAACTAAAATGGATTTGTTAAAACTTCCGAGATCAGTTGACATGCAATGAAATAATGAACTTCACAATAATTTTAAGTTATGCTTGAATGATTTTCTAAAATATTGTAACTGTTTTATTATACCATTATAAGCATTAAAATTATGTACAAAGCAAATAAAAATTATGATACATGTACATCATGATAAAGATTCAAACTTCAGTCTGAAACACCAGTTCATCCTGATTCTATAAAAGATTTATAACATATAAGTATAAAAGAGATATGGCAGAAATTTAAAAACCTTCATTTAACTTGAAATGTCCATATTCCTGCTGATGGTGAGCATTCAAAACAAATGTTTGATAGAATGAGGTTTTTACTTTAAAATTTTTAGAGGACTAAAGAAAAACCTTAATTATTTGTCTCTATAATTCAATAAAAGTTGACTTCCTCAGCAGCTTTTCAACTTCATGTAAAATGGTGGGCTATTGATAAAATTACTTATATCTTTTTTTTTTAAAAGAGGGCTGTCTTTAAACTTTAATTTTCATATAACCATTCCATTTGAGTTTGTGTATGTCCAGGATTGGAAGCTGTAGTGTTTGATGAAATGTACAATCAATACTGACGATTTAAATACGAAGATGCACTAATAATTAGATTGAAGACAACAAAATACAATCAACCTGCAAAGTCTGAACTAGATAATAAGAACATGTTGTGGAGTGGCTACTGGGTAAATGAATACGTAAAATGTACCCACAATTAAAAGGTAAAACCAGCACTGAATGAAACTTTCAATAGGTTTTTTTTTTCATAGCATGTTTCACATTTTGCCTGATTCTTGCAGACAATGATACTTAATCACTACACATGCTCCCTGAATCTGGATGTTGAATACAGCAGTCCTTTTCACAAAAAAATTGTAAGTGTAAAATTAGTCATAAGTTATGATGTCATAATAGAGTTAAGTATTGTGACATCACAACTTAGGACTAATTTTACTCTTACGATTTTTTGTGGAAAGGGCTGTAGAATCTTTTATGAGTAGCTAATTTAAGTAGCAGTCAGACAGGAAGTGATCCATGCATGTCAAAATCCCACCAATCTCATTTTTATTTCATGTTCAGAAACTGTTAGTGACCACATAATCAGTCTAAGATTTTTATTTGGTTATTGCGGTTTTGAAAAAGAGAATACAGATTGTGTATGAAAGTGGCACTTTGCAAGACTTATCTTTCTACATGATTATAGTGTAAGATAAATTATAATTTTCTGAAAAATACAGATCTGAATGCACAAAAGGCAAAAAAATATAGTTTTTTTGTAGACTGAAAAAAGTATTGTTTGCTTGGTGGGTATATCTACATCATGAATCACTTTACCATTGGCAGTGTCTGAATTTTACATGGACTTGTACTTACAGATGAAACTCTTCAACACATTTTAGTTCTTAGCACAGTTTCTGATTGTATAGATAAAATACAAAAAATACCAATCATATATGTTGAGAAAACAGAAAATGAAGAAATATTAATATTTAACTGTTCAACTTTGTAACTTCAAAAAAAAAAAATATATATATATATATAAACAACAACCTGCACCACTCATACAAAATAAAACATATTATTCAGTCACTCCTCTTTCCAACAACTAAACATTATAAAAGACAATTCATAGTTAATGTTGTCTTAATATTATAAACAAAAAATTACATAATTACAGTTTCACTCTAAACAATGAAAACAAGGCTTTAATAAAATGGAAGGGAGGGGGAGGGGGGTTAAAAGAAATCCACTTGTACTTTAAATGGGCAGACACATAATCTTTTAAAAAATATATAAATATAATGATTAAACAATTTATGTAATATTGTTAAAATTTGAAAACCACATATACATAGTTTGATTTTGGTGCAAATATTTACAGTTGCAATTTTGTTATTTTTTACCAAAATGCATTTTCTTTTTTGCAATATCAAGAATAATCTTCTTTTCATTTAAAAAAAAAAAACAGAATATGAGTTAAAAATTTGGTAAGTTCTGCCTCGATTCTTTTTTTTTTTTGTAATTTCATTTTCATACCATGAATTGTCTCATCTCATCTGAAAGCACGAAAAAATTTATATAGAGGCGGGAAAGCAAATTTGAAAGAATGCACAAAACCAGAAAAGTTTATACATTCTAAACAGCATTAACCTTCTATTTTGGAAACACTAAGACCAACTTAAATGTAGTTTCAAATTATTCTATTTCAACAACAAAAAATTAAGAGCAAAAAAAATTAAGGCAAAATTTTAATTATTGTGTATTGCATGTTGCTACATGTACCCATGAATATTGTATTATTGGTTCATTAAATCTCTCATTTTGGAGCAGAAAAATAACTGAAGGGACTTAAAGACAGAAAGCAAAATAAAAAACTGTCAACTTTCTGTGAAAGTATTATTTTTTGCAGTGTTTAAATTTTTGCTATTTTCATGGTGGACAGAACAGTGCAAAAAATTGTACCCGCAAACTGACTTTTAACACTATAGTATGCTTATCACTAAACTTGATATCTGTGAATGTGTTCATTTGACACAATTGGCAAAAAATTACTATGTTTACAGTAATTCTAAAAAACGGAAATTGCTGCTTCTTTCAAGAATATGTACAATGTAAAGGCCGCTAACTTTCAATATTATAATAAGGCTGCTCACTAATACTAATATCAACATAGCAATAACTTCAAACTTATAAAATTAAGTCTGTCTGAAGGTATGGGAACATTTCAATGTCAAAAAACTGTACACAGTATAAGTTTTGCTTAGTTTTTAAAATGTTTTCTCCTTCATTGGGACACTTAAGGTCAAGGTTTCCACAAAAGAAACTAATTTTTGGATTTTTTTTTTTTTTTTTTGTCACCTCAAAATAGTACCTTTTAGTACCAAATCAAACCCCCAAATAAAAGTAAGTGAACAATTTTTTGCAGACAGATTCACTTTGATAATTTTTGGCAGATATATAACTTATGGTGAAAAAAAAACAAAACTTGAGATACCCGTGTACAGACAACACTTATAAGGCAAGCATTTTTACTATTATATAGATAATAGTTGTTGATTGACTAAGATACAAGACCAGCATCCTTAGCCATTCCATAGAAAGTACTGTTAGTGTCTTCGATCAGGTTCTTAGGAGTATCAAACTCCTTAATTATTCCAGCATCTAACACCATTACCCTAAAAAAATAGAAAAATAACAAAATCAAAACATTATTTCCCTAAGAGTCAGGCAAATAAAGAAAAACCGATAAGAACTTGATCTCTGAAGTTTCAATAATCCATTTTAATTGGTTAATAAGTTCAAGTATCCGATGCATAAATTAAGTTCTGTGATTTACATTCAATGCAGCTTCTAAGAACAGGTTCACCAAAGAAGAGATGCAGATGTCAGAAATATCTGCTAACTTTTAAAATAACCTAAAATCTTTCAGCAAGTTACTTTTGTGATAACAAGGAGCTCCAAGGAGACTGAATTGCTCACCTGGTTCTCATTTTGCCTTTCAGAGCAATAACTCTAACAAGGAGTTGTACGACAATTCTGACACCAAGATGACTTTGGTAGAACTTATCATCATGATCATATCATCAATTGGAAATTTATTTTTATCTATTAATCATTTAATTTCTGATGTAACAAGCTTCCTGATTGGATAACAAATTATATTCAGTCTATTGGCTATAGTTATCTGGTATAATCCATGATTGTATTCAGTCTATCGGCTATAGTTACCTGGTATAATCCATGATTGTATTCAGTCTATGGGCTATTTAGTTACCTGGCGTAATCCATGATTGTATTCAGTCTATCGGCTATAGTTACCTGGTATAATCCATGATTGTATTCAGTCTATGGGCTATAGTTAGAATGGTACAATCAGAAAACTCTGCTCTTATTGTTTTTTGTATTAAATCATCTGTTTCTAAATCTACAGCTGCTGTAGCTTCATCAAGGACTAGAATTTTTGTTTTCCTCAGCAAAGCTCTGGCAAGACATACTAACTGTCTTTGACCAACACTGGAATAAAAAAAAACTATGATTTAGACAACATAAAGTATTACTGTTAAATAGAGGGTTCTAACTTTTTTTCCCTCAGCAAAACTCTAGCTTAACACATTAACCATGAAATATCATTTTTTTACAATTTTTATATTGTTTTCAATGGTAATTCATTAACATAATTTTAAAACATAAAATAAAAATCTGACCAAATAAAAGTAAAGAAAAATCCATAAGAACATTCTGAGTTAATTTCCTGGTTCTCAGGCCATTTCCATGAAAATTAATGAGGGAGGAAGGAGTTTCTTTTTACCTTTCTATTGCCTAAATACTTACAACATATCAAAGAGAAAAATATCTATACCCTTGATAAATTGGCAACCTGACTCAACAAGACATCTTCTGAAGTCAGTATCTTGATAAATTGGCAACCTGACTCAACAAGACATCTTCTGAAGTCAGTATCTTGATAAATTGGCTACCTGACTCAACAAGACATCTTCTGAAGTCAGTATCTTTATAAATTGGCAACCTGATTCAACAAGACATCTTCTGAAGTCTCTACATGTCAGTATCAATGTATTTTAACCTCTGTATAGCAAACACCTGTCTAAACTGAACAAAACATTCAATCTGGAAGCCACTCAGTCTTTATAGATTTCACTGTACTTTACAAAATGTCTTCTTTTTTCTCTAACCAAGAAAAATTATAGTCATAAAAATATATAAAACTACAGTATACCTGAGGTTTTCCCCACCCTCGCTACACTCATGTTGTAAGCCCTTTTCCAGACTCTTAACATATGTTTTCAAGTGGGCATGCTCTAATGCTCTCCAAAGATCGTCATCTGTGTAAGATTCAAATGGATCAATGTTCATCCTAAGACTACCAGAAAATAACACTGGATCCTGAAAATACAAATACACCACCATGCATGAAGTAAAAATGATACTGGGTCCTCAAATTCAATAAATTTTGTACAAGATCAACTGTGAGTCAATGCTTATGTTATAAAAGTTATTTGTTGTACAAAAATTAAATTAACCTAAGAGAGTTCACATAACTGAATGTGAACCTCCACTGGAAATCTCACCAAAGGCAAGCAAAAATTGTATTTGGCTAGAGCTAATTATTGACCCATTGGCTTGGGGCAAGTGATAATTTATTGACCCTGCACAAAATAGTTTTACTTACTTCCTGAATAGCCTTTTATTGACCCTGCACATAACAGTTTAACTTACCTTAAACATCATCCCAAAACATTTTTGCCAAGATAACACTTCATTTTATGTAACTTGGCATACCTATAAAAAGCTTTTGTCAAAATATCAAACATCTGTTGCAAGTAGTTGGAGATAAGACCAAATTAAAAAAAGATTTGTGTTTCCTATTACCCTACCCAAATTAGTTTATCAACTAAAAAAGTATGTCCTAAAATTTTTATTTGTCACTTTTCGAAAAAAAAAATGTTTCAGTCAGAATGGTTATCCCACAGAATCAATGGGGAAAAAAATAAAATAAAACCAACTTTTTATAAAGTGTAATAAGATTTTTTTTCATTGCTTAAAACAATAGATGCACATCCAGAATCCTCTAGATATAACAATTCAGTCTTCCCCTTTTTGGTTATACACAATACTTTAAGCTAACCTAATGCTAATCAGGAACCAATTGTTATATAAATGTTACAGCTACAAACTTTTTGCAGAATTCAAACACTCAGGGGGTGTTTCAGGTGAAGCAAGGGACACTTACCCTACCAGTGCACCTGGTACATGCTCCAAGTATCAAATTGAGTCTGGGTTGCTCTTTTACTTTTGTTTCTATGTACATGTTTTTTTTTAGTTATTTCATGTACTTCATGTGTGGGTGTATTCTCTTGTCTGGTCACCATCCCTGAATTATGTTCTTTTTTATTACCATTCCAATCCTGGTTCATTTGATTATCCTTAATATTACAATGTTCATTCCCATAAATTGCAAAAAAAAGGGGTGGCAATGGTCTCCTTTACAGTAAAATGAGGGGGGCATTTTTAGAAAATAGGGGGTCAATATGGTTCTTTTTGCAATAAAATATGGATCATTTTCAGGTAACAGGAGGGAATAAAGCCAAAAAATAAGTTAACCTCTCATTTGTATATAATTAACTGTTTTGTTTTCAATGTAACATGAATAATGAGAGGAGTACACTTCATGAATGTCATTTTGACCCAAAAAAGTTGAACAGTGACTGCTGCTGTTATTCTTCCTGACATGTTTTCTGATGTTTTTCCATGAAACAGTCAAGGTCACTGGCACTATTGGACATGGAAGTATGAAGACTATACTAAAAGTAGGGAACAACTGATAGAAATATCATTTAGTTCCTCCATTAGATAATGGATCTCTCAAAATGATAGTTATGACACAGGAATAATCAGACCAAAAGTAAGGTCATAAACTATTGTCCTAAGTTGAGATCACCTTCCCGGGAAACTGCCTATTTTTACTCTATTTAGTTAATGTCACTTACCTGTGGAATAATTGTCAACTTTGACCTCAGGTCATGAAGACCAATTGTAGATATATCAATACCATCTATTTCTATACACCCCTGGGCTTTTTCCAGGATTCTAAACAGGGCTAAAGTCAGGGATGATTTTCCTGCACCAGTCCTTCCAACAATACCAATCTACAAAAACAAAAATGTTTTAAAGTAAATATACAAAGTGTTTTACATGTCAGAGTATTAGTGTAGACTACCTAATTGATTAACATCAGAATCTCATCTATTCATGATAAAGACATAACAATGCACTTGCAATATAAGTACATGTATTGTAACATGATGGATGATTAGTGTTACCGTTCTTGAATATATTTCAATGATCTAAGACATCTCTCTTTTTTTCCTATAACAAACTAAGGTATTTCAAACTAATCCAAAAGTTGCTGACCTACATGTATGTCCAATTGTCAAAAAAGACTGGGTGACATTTCCCACCAATACAACTAGTCCATCCCTAGAAATTCAGAACTGACTTCACCATTCACCATTTCCCATTACCCAGTAGTTCAAAAATGACAGAGCTTCAAAACTGACTGAACACAAATTGAGGGTTAAGCGCAAGCAAGTTAAATCCTGCCACACACATTATGTGCCTGTCCCAAGCCTGGATTGTCAAGTCCAGTGGTTGTCATTGTTTATTATGTCCACTGTTATCCGTTTTACATTTTTTCTATAGATTAGGTCGATTTTCATCTTTTATTAATAGTTTCACATCATTTATTTTGGGTCCTTTTACAGTCTGATTTATGGTATGGATTTTGCCAATCATTGTGTGGTGTCCTGTAGAAGTTTAATTTTCATTGCTTGGCAATTGGTGGATGACTATATCATTGGCAATCATACAACATCCTGTATTTTTATATTACCCAAAACAGTGAGCCATTTCAAGTTATAGGAGACTGACATTATTAAATTATATATTCAGTGGATAATTTGGTAAAATATGTTTTACCTTCTCAGTTGGTTCAATTTTACAAGTGATGCCCTTCAATACAAGGTCTAGACCCTCTCTGTATCGTACACCATAATCTTTAAACTCTACACAGCCCTTGTCTGGCCAGTTGGCAGCAGGTTTCTTATCTTCTATTGTCCAGGCAGCCTGAAAATCAAACAACAGTTTCATCATATCTGGTTTAACTATATAAGATAATAGCAGTTTTAAAGGTTGAAATAGAAATTAAACTTATGCAGCAAGTCTTGATAGGGCAATGTCTATGAAAGCCTTTACATCTGTACCAAAGCAACTGTCAATAACAAGATCTGATTTTAAAAGTATCATTACAACTGCAAAAAAAAGTACGGAAAACTTAAATTCACTGAAATTTTCTGAGTCCAAGGGCCATAACTTCTGTAAAAATCATTCAAACACTGACGGACAAACAGACAACCGACATCCAGCATTTCCATGTTCCCTCTCAATGCATCATAAAGGACCAAAAAATATAGGCTTTCACACATAAATCACATTTTCCATGATTCTTATCTGGAGTGCTACTTAAAAATTCCCATATCTGTCAATAACATACATCAATTTAAATATATTATGAACCTCAGTAAACTGAAAACCTGTCTACACTAAACCAATTTAAAGTACAAAAAGGGTTCAGTTTAAACAGGTTTCACAATATTTTGTAATGATCACATGACACAACATTTTGCTTAGGTTGTATCAAAAAAATTTGAAAAAAAAATCAATATTTCACACAATTCTGAAACAAAGATAAATGAAGTGATCATTCATAGTTATGAAATATATAAAGGAATAGGATTAACCAGGATAATCTGTGACCCCAAAATAGTACCAATCCATATAGAATTAAGACACTGATAATGGTAGTGGTGATTTATGATGTAGAAAAACCAACTGAACAAACAATGTTTTTTTTTTTTTTTAATCTACCATATTTTCAAAACTACTGTCCTTTCTGCATACAGATTTGTACTTTGGAGAATTCCATACATTTATCTTTAACTTTAATCAATTAGATCAAGATGGATAACTCTAACAAAGTGCAAATTTAACAGTCATGAATTACCCCAGCTTCATAAATAAATATAAAGACTGCTCCTTAAACAACTGAGAAAGTATATATTTACTATTCTTCAAGCAAATCAAAAACAAAAAAAAATAGGACACTGTACCTCAGTTGGTGTCTCTGTATATTCCTTTACTCGCTCCACAGCTACAATGTTTGTCTCTAACTCAGTGGTCATTCTAACCAACCAATTCAACGTTTGTGTTACCTGAAACAAATAAACACATGGGTAATGTCAAGATCTTCGTTAACAATATTTTTGGGGTTTTTTATGTGGTATCTATAGTGGTAATCAAAGAAAATTTGAACTTTAGGAAATGTTCAATCAAATTCTACAAGTAAAAGAATCAAGCAGAACTTAAAGTTGATTTCTTTTTTATTCAGTGGCAGCTGTCTAAACCAAATACCTATTGAACTCTAAAATTAGTGGGGTTTTGAATAAGTTTGAATAAAATCTGTTAGGCGGTCTCCGAGGAGTTGAGTCCGCAAAATGTTCCTATAGTGAACCATGTAAAAAACCAACAAAGTCCAATTACTTGTGACTAACAACCCTACAAAAGTTTGAACAAAATCCATTCAGCAGTCTCTGAGGTATTGCATCCACAAGGTCCTGATGGATGCACAGATACTGGAATTTTGAAGTCCCCTTCCTACATAATTAATGTAAATTTAGACAGGTTTTTTATTATTCAGTGTTTGGGAAAGAATAATCAAGGGAACCAAGGTTATAGCGGTAATCAAAAGAATGCAATCCAGGGAAAAAGACCAGACAAGGAAAACAGACATACACAACAAAGAACATAAAGTAACTAAAATCAAACATACAAAGTAACAAAAGCAAATAAGCAACTCGGACTCCACTAAAAACTGGGAGCATGTTCCCAGGTATAGACAAGTTTTGTATCTGAGGTTTGGTTTAACAGGTTTTTTTTAATTATTCAGTGTTTGGTTTAAGCAGGTTTCACTATATGTCCCTTCATAAATTCACTCTTATCTCGCAAAATCAAACCACTTTGAAAAGGATGAGCACAATCTCAAAAATTGTAAAAGATAAAAATTCCATTCAACTTACATTGAGAGCATATGAAATGGACAAACCCACAATACCGGCTGTCAGGGAATCTCTGGCAATAACAGCAAACAGGCAGGCAAAAAATATGATACAGTTACCAACAAACTCAAGTCGAATGGCTAACCATCTATAATGCAAATTGAAACAATAATACACACCTGGAAAAAGTATAAAACATATACTCCCCTCCCCGTTATCCCCCATGTAGTACAAAATAAACAAATCAATCATGATTATTGCCCCTGTTGTGACAAAACTGTATCCATTCCAGTATAATTTATGATTTACAGAGTTTCATTGCAAACTTAATCAATTCCTAATGTTGTTCTAAATTATTTCATCAATAAAGTTGTTTGAAAGGAAATATTATAATTTCAAAATATTAAACTTTACAAAGCACAATTTTATAAAAGGAGGTGTCAAGCTTTTTGCCCCAGATTTGGCACAAAATTACAAAATTGTAGGACACAAAGGGTGATAATACTCCCTGATCCACCCATCCAACCTGTCAGTGAATTAATTCATGAACAATAAATACCTATCTATAACTTACCTATTGGCTATAATACTAGGAAAATAACAAATATTGTTTTCATCAACTCTCTCTTCCGACTCAGCAATGAATCGTTGTTGTTGCTGATAAGCTCTTATTGTTGTTACTCCCATTATGGTCTCGCCAAAATGTGAGTAAATTGGTGACCTACTCACTGACTCAAGTCGTTTGAGCTGACGAGATGTAGCTACATAAAATCGCTGAAAAATATGAAAGTACAATTGAATATTTATGTCAGAATTTCCACAATCTTAAATGTGAAAGAAAAAATTTACTGATTTATCATATCATTCTTGAACAAGAATATTTCAATATCTAATATTCAACTTTAAAACTATAAAATGTCATTTAAAAATAAGCATTTA
Source organism: Perna viridis (assembly GCA_037379345.1). NCBI lineage: Eukaryota > Metazoa > Mollusca > Bivalvia > Mytilida > Mytilidae > Perna > Perna viridis. The sequence goes on along the minus strand of CM074514.1, from coordinate 34,557,445 downwards.
ATCAAGTAATAATATTGTTTTACTTAAACATTAATGAGTTCAAGATCAATGCTTTCCAATTAATTTTTCTTTTCTTTCATTTTATAAAAGTTTTCTGTCATAATGCAATCTTCAACAAAATCTAGTTATCTGTTTATCAATGTATAAATTGACTAGTCTGTGAAAACAAGCAGTTAGTAGAAGCATGCAAGCTAATTATGAAAGTGACAGCCTGACAGTAACAATAAGAATATACACTACAGCCATGATGAATCATATCATTTACACTTGTCTTGGTGTGAATATGCCAATATCATTTACTAAAAATGAAAATATTGGAGGGGAACTAATTTTTGTCATTTTCATGAACAGGTCAACAACAAGATTAACTTCCAAACAAAACGCCAATTCTGTATTGAAAATACATGACTAAAATGTTATATAATAAATTAAAAACATAAAAATTTGAAATTTCAACAAATACTGGAAAACTAATACCTGAAAATGATGGTACCTTCAAAGAAAATGGTAACACTGACTTGTTCCCTACATTTTTTTACACATAAGAACTTTCAAATTCATCACACAATGAGGCAAGCAACAAAACAGCATCTGAAAAGGGAAATCTACTATAGGTGCTGCAGCCAGCCCTCTCAGAAAATGCCATTATCTTGCTAAGTAGGAAAAAGTGAATGATTTAACATGATATTATCTGATTGTCAAACATGATTCAAAAGATGTTTAATAATTTCAAAAGGCCACCCCAGCTGTCTATAGCATTTTGTAAGAAAAGAAACAAACAACTGCCCCTGCTTAGAGATTGGCAATGAGGTAGTGGAAATGATGGTTTCCACTTTGGCTGTAGTGTACAACAATATGCATTAGACAAGACAGCAAACATGCATTACACAGAAATATATGAAAATTTCAATTTCAAAGTCATGATTTCATTTGTATCTAAAAATAGTTTCATGTTGTAAAAAGGTAGACATTAAAAAGCTTTCACTTACAAAATGATATATTTTCATCAAACCTTTCCAGAATATATGCATATATAGCTTTCAAAGTAAAGAATAGGCAAAATTTTCAAGTTTATATGATAACTCAAATCACAGAAAACTTTATTTCACATTTGCAGTATTGGCTGTTTGTTGTAAGAAATATGGAAAGCAAAGCAAGCCTCAGGAAATATCCTTAAAATTGAAAATTTTGAGTCCTTATCTAGACAAACTGCTTCTGATGCTGCATTGCAAAGTATTGCATTACATCAGAGCCTAGAGCCAAAAGCTTTATCATATTTACCCCTGGATCTTCAAATATTAATCTTTCTGCGGTCATTGATCAACTATTTGTCACAACTAGAGGACTTGCAACATCCTATTTACAAATTCTTGGAATCTTTAAATAAGTATTTCTATCCCTGCCTTTTTACTACAAATAAGTTCCTAACAAACTGCCAAAATGTTGATGAAATTGTGACATCATTTCTTCTAATAATCCACTTAAATCAAAAACTAAATATCTGCTCACCTAATAATACACTTATCAGCAAAACAATATGCAATAGCATCAAAAAATGAAATGGTATAAGAACACCATTTAAGCAAAAATAAGACTTTAAATTAGTGGTTGATAAATTTCATCTACTTGCTTAAATACATAATAGTAAAAACTTATAAGAATGACCTCAACACCTCTTTAGGTCATTTACTCTTTATTTCTTGGTTTCCGCACAATTTTTTTTAAAAGAAAACATCCTTCATTTTAATATCTCACACCTTATTTTATTACGTTTTCCAATAAATATAAATATATTATACTCATACTTTTTACAATACAAAGCTGAATCTTTGTCAAAATGGCGAGGAGAGAAGGAAGATCCTAAAATGAAAATCTTGAGTCTACCCATATGAATGATGTTACTTGGTGAAAGTAACATTGATTGTTACAAAATACAATGGCTTACATAATTAGGTGAGGACTCATGACCTAACTTCTGGTGATCAATAATACCAACATATTCTTTAAGTTACAGTAGTAAGAAATGAACAGTTTGCTGTGTTCCGTTCCCTGAAATTTCCTTTTCTAAGGGGGACAACTCTCAAAATATTAGCTTTTTACCATCTATTGTTGAAATGTATATTTTTTAACAATTTATTAAAAAATTTAATTTCAGTTTGGAAAGGTTTTGGTTGAATATTATCACCTCAAACCCAGTACAATGAGAAACTGATGGACATACAAATATGAATGAGGATTATTTCTGTTTAAGCTGAGGTATAAAAAAAAAATTTCAATTCCATTTCATTCAAAAGCAGTTAAACTGAATCAAAAGAATAAAATCTCATTCAAACTGAGTTGCTTGGTCACTGTCACTACAAAATTATATCACTCAAAAAAAGTCTAAATTTTCATAGAAACTTGCAAATCCCTTTTCTAATCAACAAGTAACCAGCAGTCATTTCACAAAATGTAGTCCAAGTAAAATAAGTTGAAAGTAATGATGTCATGATAGAAAAGAGCTTTTTGATGTCCTTACTGATGGCAAATTTTACAATTTACAGCTTTTTTGTGAGTATAACGACAGTAATCAGATTATATATTAATCAAACAGATTATAATTTACAACAGAGATGTAGCCAAGAAATGTCAAGGGTGAGAAAATTGGAAGTTTGGATCGGGGGGTGGGGGGGGGGGGGGGATTCATGTCTTTAAAAAAAATAAACATTGATGCTATCCATGTCCAGAAAAGACACACATAACTGTGATTACCATAAATTGCAAAAAGAAGTTGGGGGGGTGGGGTTGTGATTTACATTTTCATATCCCCTCTGGCTTCAACTCTGCAGTGTATATAGCATTGTCAACTGGCTAAGAAAAATCATGTATTCTGAATATAAATAGACAATAATATGACTGCGAGAGTACTATAGTCTGGGTATCAATAGTAAATAATTTCAATCAGTCTAATTAACAAGAAACTAAAGATTCACAAATAGATACCCTACATCCCCCTTCAACTTCACTACATTCAGTGATTGGAAAAGCAGCAGCCATGTGCCATTTATCCCACCCCAGCTGATAATGTCCAATAAAAAATGAGAATTTTTCACAATTAATGTCAAAGAATAAAAAGTTTTGAGTGTCCTTAAAAATAGTCTATTATTGCAATTCTGATCCTAATCACTTTTATACCTTTCAGTTGGATTATCTGAGTTCAAAGCATCTCAGAACAATAATCTCTCTTCATACACCACGACATGATACCAAACTAGAAAAACACAGGGTCCTTACCCTACCACTGCACCTGATCCACGTTCCTCTCTTCAACATGATACAAAACTTCCTTAACATTCATCCAAAATTTTGACAGAAATGGAAATGTATTACCTAATTTGATATATGGATGAATGTGCAAACAACTTACATGCTAATTACTAACAATTAACAAGGGGTATAATTAAATTAATTTGTAATTTTTTATTTTTTTTAAACAATAGATCATTAACTCTTGCTGAAACATAACATATTGATACCCTAAGATTTTAGTACTTCCACTTTGGCAGGTTCAATAACCTTCATGTCATTTGAGTCTCAAATGAAATCTGAAATGTCAATAAAACATAATAAGTCAGAGCACAGCAAAAATGCTAAAGCTTTTTGAAAAAAAAAAAGAAATCTTGGTAGATAAGCAATGAAGCCATAAGGAGAAAGGAGAACTACAGATAACTTATTTTTGGCTTGGTACCTATTTCGTTCAGTTTTTGTGGTTCAGTCTATCAATAAATTGAATAACAAAAAATGTAAAATTTCTACTCAAAACTTCTATGCCCTACTGCAACTCTGCAACTCAAGGTTCAAAAAATGGGCCATAGACAGAAACTGCCAAGTTATAGTACTGGTTTCTATAATTTATCTTGGTGATAAACCTGCAATCACATCCCAGGCTGCAGTTGCATACCAAATATCTAATGACTGTGATTTATAGTTGCTGAGAAAAATGTTACAAAAAATTATGCATTTGACCAGAAATGTTAAAAAGAAAAAAAAATACACCAAGTTGATAAACAAGCAGTTAAAGTATGACAGACCTGAAATGACATCCCATGATTTGGGAACCTATACTGAAATTACTATCATAAATATATTTGTTGAGGAAAATATTACTAAACTATTGGAATGTTTGCCTTCAACAAGATAAACAAACACAAAAATAACTGGTCATGAACAGGTCATTAATGCTCTTTTAAACAGAAACACCACAACTTAGACTAATAGTCGTGAAATAAATTGGGTCTTTTTTTAAATCAGGAAATTTTTTAGGGCAGTTTCATTACAGAATGAGATGGGTCCTTTTTTAGATATTATTCTGAACAAGCCCATTCAATACTTCAGTAAAGTAAATGCAATAAAAAAACTCTAACATTGATTAGGTTTATATGGAGAAATGTTGTATTGTATTAGCCTCACTCAAGTAATAACTGATCCCCCGGATATTGAAGTGGAAGGGCCTATTGGGATACTTCTGTCAGGGGAAACAATTCTTATTTTGAAGCTTATCTAAGACAAAAAATACAACTGCATCCCAACCTTGAAAACTGAATATTATTTTATATATAATAATTTCTTTTTATACTAATGACTTTTGTTAACCAATTTATTCTTGCAGTTACTTTATTTTCTGTGTATTTAAGTACAGATCATTGTATATTAAAAATCAGGTGGACTTAATAGTAATCTGCCTGTATTTTACACAGACTTATACTTATATTCAATACAACTGGAAGTAGTTTCAGCAATATAATTCATATTCTGTGTTTCATTATTGAAACATAAATAATATTTGTAACAACTTAATTTAAACTAATTACAATCAATGCAAAAAAATGATTAAAAATGAAAACACCAATAACCACAACAATTGATTTTCACTTTTGTTTTGTTTTTGTTTTTTTTTTGTTTTTTTTGTTTTTTTTTGTTTTTTGCTCATTGCAAAAATAACATGGTTAACAGAAATGAAAACTCTACCATGCACCCTCATCCAGTGAATGCCAGTTTTTGTATCTATCAGGCTGATTCCAACTTGTTAAAAAAACATGCAAAATATAAAGTAGACACAGTTCAGCAGCAGATTAAATTCTTAATCTAAAAGCTTGAGCCATATATTCACAGAAATAATGAAAGAGAAATGCATTACTTTTAGTGTGTAAAAAGCAACAGAATGAGGAAGTTAAAAGCTTCAAACAGCAAAGTTCAGCTTCAAACAGCAAAGTTCAAAGTTCATTTTTTTTAAAGTACAGTAAAACCTATCTAAACCAAAACCTTGTAAATCTGAACACCTGTCTAAACCAGACACTTTAAGTAGTCGAGAAGAATGGTCAGTTTAGACAGGTTTTACTATGTTTATTTTTACCCTGTCCTAATTAGTAGACTTGTATAATAAAATTGTATTTATTGTTTCATTTTAGTTCTTAAGAGATTCAAACTTATTTTTGACCTTCCTAATTTTCATAAGCTCTTCAATTGCTATAATACATTAATTTTTAAGTCAATATATTAAAACCTGAGCATATACTTTTCTACTTTTCTACTTTATATAAATCATTAGTGTACAAAAATTGATATGAAAAATTACCATAAAAAAGTAATATAAAACAGACAGTGGCACCAAGACTGCAATAACCATCGGTGTTCCCATGGAAACAACAAGTATGGCAGCAAATACGTTGAGAAGACACAAAAACCAGTTTTTAAACATTTCTGGGACCTTGATATCTACAGAGTCTACATCCTTAGAAAATCTATTCATAATCCTCCCAAGGGGTGTAGTATCGAAAAAATCAACAGATGAATGTAGAATATTTCTCAAAAGTTTTTCATGTAATTTTCCTGTAGCCATGACCGAACCTTTGGCTAAGCACATTCCTGCAAGCACTGTAAATACTCCTAAAGAGACAAAATTTAATTTGTATAAACATAGGCATATCTAGCTAACTGCTGTGACACTGAAAGAGAACTTTCCAAATCTCTCAATGCTGTAATATCTTCAAATATCAAAGTATAAAACAAGTCATTTTCATTGTCTAATTTACACCCACCATTTTAAAATGTCAGCCATTTTTAATCTTGAACAAGACACTGGTACACTTGATAACCTACTTTGGATGCAGTTTGTCAATTCCTGTCTGAATTAATCCATCAATAAAAACCAACAATTATATAGGAAGATAATGGTCCAGAGAAGTACCTGTTTCTTTGAAAAATAGGAAATGGGAGCATATAGACAGATTCAAGACAATAAAAGATAATCCATATACAGCAAAGCAACTTATTTTCATAAGCAACATATTTATGTTCAAGTTGCGGCGAAAGAAAAATCACAAAAATAAATTGTCATTAATAAATTCCTTTATTTTTATGTAATAAGTTGCAAAGTAACACAGAAGTGAAACTGAATAGATATTGTGAAAAACGAAGATAATCATCTGAGAATATAAGTTGGTTTAAAGTATCCTCTTAACCAAGACCAGTAGAACTGGTATCCACTTAAGCAAGACCAGTAGAAGTGGTATCCACTTAACCAAGACCAGTAGAACTTTAGAAGAAGAAACTTCCAATTTCATATGAACACTATTTACATTGTCAAGTGAGTTCCACACTACTGTCTCAAATCCAGATAGTAACAACAACTAGGCAAACCAAAGTTTAAAAGCACTGAATACATAACTCAACATATACTGTGGAAGCACTTTAATTCATGGATACCCATTGTTGTGGATCAGGGAAGAAACATAACTTAGTTGATTCTTGAATTTGTGATTTTGAAGTTTTCAGTATACACATCAATGGGAATCTACTATTAGTTGAGAACCAATTTTCGTGGTTTGTTCTACCCACAAAAACCACAAAAACTGGTACCCCACAAACAATAGTACTTTCACAGTAGAATACAGATTTGGACTCTACTCATCAAATGTCTACACACAAATACATAGATACTGCACAATTCCAAACAAACAAAGCTGTTCAACACACAAACATAAAAACATGTACAGAGTAGTTGAAAAGGTAGGTGCTACCAAGCTCAACTAGCTAAGATTGTGATAACTGAAAGGACCAGAAACCAGGAAAAAATTTCTGTTTATTTATATATTTATGGATGAATTTATTATTGTGATTTAGTCATTACCATTGTATTTGCAAATTTAAGTATTAATTTGGCCAAAAATATAAATATTTCACTATGATAACAATGAAATTTTTTTTTTAATTTCAAAAGCAAAGAAATTGTTAAAGAACAGTATTATTATTTAGTTAATGCAAAATATCTGGAACTTTCAAGAAATTAATAAAAAGCTGCTGCACATTTAAATTAGGTACATAAATGTAATATACAGCACCATACTGCACACGTATTTACTGAACATGTTATACAGTACTGTCGAAGAACACAGCAAATAAAGCCCCAGTAGCCTTCCAGCTTTTGTATAAGTGGACACTGTTATTATGAATACCATGATTAAACTTTCAAACGTCCATTACATTTGTACATGTACCGTATACAGCCCATTGAGTTTTGATTTTATAGAATGTCCTAAAAGACCCTATCGTACTATTTTTCTGGGCCCTCTCAGTTTGTACTTCAGCCAGGAAAATTCAACACTTTCTGGAAAAATTTGGTTGAACAGTATTAGCTATCTATCTTGCTGATGTACTAACTGGACATGCTCAGAAAAAGAGCATAAAATGGTCCATAAGAAGTTTCAATGATGCCTCTTAATCTTAATTATAATTAATAAATAATATCTAAAGTTACTGATTAGATCCTTTCTCCATATTCAGGAAATTAAATGAATCTAGGGGGAACGTCCCATCAATATCCGCTACTAGTATTGACCAATAAAATGGCTGGTGCTTTAATGTATCATTTCTTATTTTTTCAAGGCAAGCAAAATTTTTTTTAATTAACTTTTATGTTTTTCTAACATTTTTCTTTGCTGTGTGGTACTCTATGGCACAATTTTGAAACAACTATATCAACGGAGACATGAACAGCAATTTAAATCACAAATTGAATAAAATATGCTCACTGTTATTAAGCATTGAAATTCATTTAAGGTTAAGAGCATACTTATTTAAATTAGGGAAGGAGACTTTAATAACAAATAAATCATCATGTGTCAGCATTCTAGATAGTTTTGTAATCATTCAACATGCAAGTTCAAAAAATCAAAATCTAAAACTTAGCAAAATATAATAACCAACAGCCATCCATAATTACAGTCGTTATAAACAAACCATGCCAAAACAAAAATTAATAAAGCCACAAACTTGGAAACATTGGCAATTTTACAGAGGAAATAACCATATCCTGACTTTGCAACTTAATTTAATTTTTTTTTTAAATTGACGTCAATGAGTTAACAAGTGTTACAGTAGGTTCGTATATCACTATAATTTTTAATCCCTCTATTTTTGGTTGTTATTGTTCTCGTAACATACAGTACAGCTGTAGACACTGTTCTCTTAAAAAAAAAGAAGTTCCCTGAATCTTGGTATAAAATTTATACATCCAAATTCAAACTTTTTTTCTAACATAAATGAACCTACTCCTAAAGTGAACTTATTAGAAACAAAAAAAAATCTAGACATGAAATTGAGAATTACCATGATGCCAAAATACAGGAAGGTCAAAGGAGCTAATGCCAACAGAACCAAGGGTGTTGCCATGGATACGACAACAATTACTCCCAGAACATCAAAAAAGCAGATCAACATGTCTTCTGCTATTTGAGGGATCTTCATATCCACAGCATCAATATCTTTTGAAAACCTGTTCATTATCCGTCCAACAGGAGTAGTGTCAAAAAAATTCAAAGCTGAGCTAAGGACATTTGTTAAAAGCAGCTGATGCAGCCTTCCTGCAGCTTTTAAGGACCCCATGGCTAAGAATATAGCTGCCAACACTGCAAATATTCCTGCAGAAAGAAAGTATAAATAGTATAATATAGAGGTAGGAGAAGTATCCATGAGACAACCAAGCAAGTAGTCATATCAAGGGTTCAAAATAGTGATGATACCAGATTTCTGACTTTTGACCTTGAACCCTTTTAAATGACACTTTATTGAAGACTTCTGATTTTCCTCAAGTGGACCATTGATTTCAAATTTGCATGAGTCCAGGACCTTCCACTCAAAAAAGGTAAATTTGAATTCCATGCATATGCAAAGCAAAAATCAACATGAGGCACTGTATAGCCTTCAAAATTGAGCATGACACACACTAAAGGGTGGAAAAAACATAAATAAAACTTCCAAAAGTCAATGCTAAAATGGTCAGACAACAAAAGAAGTTCCATCATAAACAAATGCAATGTAGATAGTAAGTTTAAAAGGAAAATACTAAAACACTTAGTATTTGGAAATGTAGGAAAAATCAACCATTGAGAGCAAAAATACTGTACAAAATCTGAGAAGGATTATACAACATTACAGCCACAGTAAACCTTCAAATCTGAACAAAGCTAAAATTGCTTGACAAGTTGTTGTTGTCCAAAAAGAGTTAACGATACTACCCTAGTCATCTAAAAACAACAATAATAATTAAGTATAGGTCTGTTTAAAAACCAGGCAGGGGTGATTCATCAATGAAATTGTTCTAATACATTGCTATGTACTTAAAACATCTCTTGCCAAGTTCATTTTCTTGACCTGCTATATACTATGAAATAAATTCAGTCAACAAATTTCCCTGTACTTTTCTTTAGTCCAACACAACCAAATTTTAAGTGTTAATCTCCAGTTCCATTTTAATTTAATTATTGAATACAGTTTCTATGTAGGCTATAAAAGGATTTCCAATCTCTCCAAATTTCCTAAAATGACCAAAGAAGATCTTTTGATTCATCATGGTCAACCAAATTTAAGTATAATTAAACAAGTTTCTTTAGTCTCTAAGGGAAAAAAAAGACAACCTTTAAAGACAATATTTCAGGAATACTGGTACACAATGTAAATTACCCTGAAGTTACCATATTACCCAATACTGAATCTTTCCTAACAAAATACAAGTAGGACTTATGTAAATCCCTAATTTCAGCTAACACAAAACACCCCTACATTTGACCCTTCTGGTCCCATATTGGATTACTTAGGCAATTACTTTAAAAGGCTATTTTTCAATTATTTCATGTTAGTTGTTCTTCCACCTTAGCTAACAAAACTGCTGTAATAAGCTCCACAACAATTCATATATAACATTAAGGTATTAGGATTAATGCAACTAAATACATGTATTGCCTATCAAATTTTCAATGTCAAAGTGTGAAGTTGTCGTTCATGAAATTTCCCCTTTTTTATTATACAACTAATGTTATGAGCTTCAATAGTCATCATGAGATGCAATATTGTCTAAATATTACTGTACTAGAATAATGAATAAGAAAGTAGCAAATGACACTGTATTGCTAAGATCCAATCAGAACCACTCAGCCTTCCTCCGTACACTGAAGAAAAACATTGTACCCACAGGACAGAAGAATCTATCTTCACTTTGTCTGATCTGAGTCTAAAATTAAAGTTCAACTTGTAAAAACTTAAGTTTAACTTGTAGAATTTTTATCACAACTTTTTTGCTTAGCTTCTCTTTTCATGGCAAACTTCTTCAATGAGTGAGTTTCTTTAATTGTAGTAATTATCTGACTAAAACTATTAGAACCACAAGGTTGGTAGAACTACTTAGGACCAAGATCACTACATTTCCAGCAAATTATCAAAAGGGATTTCTTCATTCTACAGTGTAGCAGAAATGGCTAAGTAGTTCTGATTGAACTAAGATCTACAACAGCAAGAAAGGAAGTAAGTACACTACACTTCACATAGCTTTTGCCATTTCTGCATGTCAAAGTGAAAGAGGGCAGATAACCAAACATATAAATGGTTCTTGGTTTTAGCCATTTTGAGTGAAATTACTGGAAACATAATTTTATTTCTAAGATCCATTATGCAATGTGCCTTATGCAACACTAAAAGATTTTTTAAAATACCTTTTCGGCAATAAATTTCATCCATAGAAAAGCAGAAAAAGCAAATTTCAATGAGCTTTCCAATAAAGTGTAACCTACTCATATCATTTCAGCATATAACCATCTACATCACTTATCTTTTCAAACTGATAAATAATAGAAGTTAGTTTACACTATTTTGTTTTTATTCCAATATGCATGAGGAACAGGTTTGTGAATTTTGTTTTTATTCCAATATGCATGAGGAACAGGTTTGTGAATTTTGTTTTGATTCCATTTCAAAGTTACCTAAACAACTAATTCTTCCATATCAAAAGTAATAAATGAATTTGAAAGTATTTTGTTAATAAGGGAATTAATCTCATTCCACTCAATAAAAGGGAAACAACTCTAGCTGATAAAAAGTATTAAAGTACCTGGATGAAAAAGTACATAATTCCAAACAATGGGATGATGGCAGAAAACAATGGTGTAGTATAAACAATGACCCCAAGATTCGACAAGGTTTGTAAAATAACGTTCAACATGGATCTCAACGTAAAGGGAACTATAAGGTCTAACTCCAAGATATCGGCAGTGTATCTGTTCATGATGCGACCCATGGGTGTCTGATCATAGAATGACATTGGTGAGCGAATCAAGGCAAAGAGCAGATGATTGTAGAACTTCCTAGAAGCAACCACTCCACCAATGGCCATTACAAATGCCGACACCATTACCAAAAGACCTGTGAAGAAAAGAACAGGTCTTTTAGTATGGTGCAGGGAAAATTGGAGTGCTGGATTTAAGTAATGATGAGACCTCTTTGCTGCAAAGCAAAACTAAATGTAATGATAACAAGTAAAAAATTGATTAAAACAAAATCAAAATAAAGAGGTAGTCCAACTGAGAAGATGATGCATGTTGGGCCAAGAAACAGACATCTGCATATTACAGAATATTCAAGAAGCAATAATTTTCATGTAGGTTATAAAGTTCACAGAATTTTATGCTTATGCATACCATGTTGAAGAGGCATAATCCTCTGAAAAAAACCTTTAAAATAATATTTGATGGTACAAATGACAAAAGAGGAACAGATCAATATCTCAATATGCCACATAAAATTAATGCATCAGTAAGCATAATACTTCCATCCTGGTTTTACTAATATAAAGGATAGATTATCCTAATGGATAGACAGACTAAAGGTAAGAAAATATGGAGAAGAAAAAAGTCAAAGTGAAAAAAAAAATTAATACAAGTAAAGTGAGAAGCGAGATACTAGAACGATATTGACAGGAGTTGCTTCCCTTAATTCCGCTAGATTATCTCCCTTTTCTTTACAGAAAACAAAAGCCAGCATCATGAACACTACAAATCTAAAGGGCCTTCATGACCAAAAATTGGAAGAATGATAACAAACGGTATCAGAGAGAGTCAACTAAAGTAGTTATTACAACTGAGGATCAGCAGTACAGTCATACATTTTTGTCAGTTTCTAAGCAGACAAACCTACATGTATGTTTATCAACATACTTTTTCTGATATGATAACCTCAACTTTAGTAATACCTTTTTTCCTTGAAAGACAGAAAAAACAGAAAAACAAAAACAAAAAAAACTTCACAAAATTGGTACCCACCAATACCAGTGAGTCTATAGAAAATTTACAAGCCACCAATCTTTGGTCATCTTACAGTTACAATTTTCTTGCAATTCTATTAACTCAGTAAAATCCTTTTATTTCTGTGCAGAAATTTAGTTGACAATTTTATAAAGAATTTTAAGTGTATATTATTAGTAGTAAGTAATGACATCATAATAGAAATAGCACTGTGACATCATAATTAACAACAAAGCTTTCACTTTTAATTTTTATAAAGACATACAGTGTAAAGCATAGCACACAATGTAAAGCATGCCACTGTGTATTTTAAAGCAAAGAAAACCCAGTACTTGTGGTCTACACCAGGTTTTTTTGGTTTTAAACCAAAACCAAATCTTTGGGCTTATCAGAATTTTATTCATTAAGATTTTACTAATTTTAAATTTAATTCAGCTTGGTTATCAAGAAGAGGTTGTAGAACTCTCATACACAAAGTCAGACACAAAATGTTTGAACTTTTTTGCCTTGTAGAGGCTATAGTACCCTAAATTATAATGGAATGAATGGCGACTCAAACTCATAGGCAGTACGCTATCTTTAAGGAACATCTATGTAACTTTTAGATACTTGTGTTCTCAATCATTCACTCAATGATTGGTATTACACAGGTCTAATTTTTCTTTAACTTTCTGCTAAACACAGTGAAATCTTTCCAACTGAATCCTTCATAATTAAAACATCTTGAATAAATCAAAACAGAACTTTGGACCTGTGTAATCTGAACATAGGTTACGATGTACAAAGTATGAAAGTGAAATACAATAAGAAACCAGTTTTAGCTGAAAATTTCAGAAGACATCAAGTTTCTCTAGAATGTTTGTTGCCAGATTTCAACAGAAAATGCTTGCATAAGAACAAAAGCATGGAATGGGTATATGTAGTAACCAATACCATAATAAATAATAAACAAATAAACTATTCCTCAGCTCCATATTTTGTGGTATTTCATCCAATCATTTTTTTGTTATACCAAGTGCTTCAAATGTCTACAAAGTAGAAGAGTTTCAGAAATTTGTGCTTCAGGCATTATGCAAGTGAAGAGGTGTATAAATGGTTGAGGAAAAACTACTGAATAGAAACATGGTTAGAAAGTAGCATTAATTAAATTATATTAGGGATGAAACCAGTTACTTAAAGCAGAAACAAGTACATGCATCCAATTTCAACACCATACAAATTACACCCAGGCTAGCAAATGCTAAATATTTGATAATAAAAACTACTGTTTACATATGCCATAGAGTGAAAAAGCTCAACCTAAGTTACATAAAAGATTTCAAACTAATCTTTTTTTATCTGAAATTCCTGAAAATTTCCATAAATTTATAGTTTCAGCTGGTCGATTTTCAGCTGAAGAGAGATTGATGGAAAACCTCAATTAGAAGTTATTCATGTTTAAGAACAATAAATTTGGAGGAAATAAGTATATTTAAAATAAAAATTGCATTTTTTTTATATTTCAGAATGTAATTTTTTTCTGGTAACAAAACATAAGAAACAACTAAGTAATGTAACTGCAATCATCAATCCACATTTACTAAAAGAAAAAAAAGCAAACTACAGATGTACACACTAAATATACTCATATAGCACAAAAAGCAGTAACAAAAAAATAGAAGTGACATACAATAGAGTGGCAGCCTACTTAGTCTCATGCCAAAGATTACTAAAATTAAATTAGACAAGGAAAAATATTTCCTAACTAACTATGCATCAATAATGTGTGGAAAATTTCTAACTAATATCCTTTTTTTTTTCAAAATTTAATGTTCCATAAATTCAAAGACCAAACGATTCAAAAAGGAAGCTTTCTTCCATGAAGGCAAACATTCTGAAGAGATTAAAAGAAAAAAACTATCAAATCATTTTGAATATTGAATCACACTTCAACTTACTGATATTTGAAAAGTTTATGGACAGCCAGACAACTGTACACCATAAAATGTCGGCTTAAATACTGGTCTTTCATTAGTATATTAAAATGTTTTGGTACAGACTGCAGACAGTGGTTTGTAAGTAATTTCTGCCCAAAGCACAAACTAAATAGAAAAGCGGCTATTTAACTGAAATATTTCAAACCTGTACGAGAACATAGAAGATCATTAGAGGAACCAATGGAAGAAAGAACCATGGTGTAATTAAGCCAATAACTGCTGGTACAGTTATAACTTTCAGCAAGCATCCAAACCATGATCTCAGCTTATCGGGCAGGACAACATCTATCACATCAATATCACGGCTGAAGCGATTGACAATTCTGCCTAGCGGGGTTGTGTCAAAGAACATCAAGGGAGCTTTAATAATTTGGTGTAATATACCAAAGTGAAGCTTTCTTGAAGCATCAACACATGCAATGTATAGAATTAAGCTCTGGAACAAAATGGCAAGACCTGGAATGATAATAAGCATAGTGAGTTTAACTAGGACACCCTTACCATTGTCATATTTTGTGTATTAAGTGTAAATCAAGGTGCTGACATTTAATCATATTTTTTTCTGTAAAACCAAGAACACTTTTCAAACACTGAGTTAATATTCACTGAGAATTTTTCCATTCAGTAATGGTTCTTATATTTCAAATATGTCTAGTGTCTTAAATTTCGAGAAAAACAAACTATAAAAACTTCAAAGAATCAATGAGTCAAAACAAAGTAAAGCTCACAGACAGACAGGCATACACAAGACTAGGCCTAAAGAGAATATCTAGCTTGGCATGAGTTGAGTCCAAAAAAAGTGTGAACAAGCAAAAAAAAATGTATATGAAAGCAAACACAATTTCTTTGGATTACATTTCAAAATACTTTTCCAACACTGCTACGCACGGCTGCTGGAAAACTTCAACATATCGTAAACATCTAACAGAGGCTGTCAACCAACAAATAATTCCTCAAAAAATTTGGTGGATAATAAAACCAATTTTGAACCATTATGAGCAAGCCTTCGCAAAAGATATTAACACCTCTGCTCCTTGCTTCAGATATAGGAAAACATTCATTTGACTGGCAATAGGACTCTGGAACAATTTTGAATAGGAAAGCAGTTGAAGTACTAGCCAGTGGATAAGTTGGAGCAGGTAGGATAGTTTGCACATTAGCTTTCATCTTTTTCTTGCTACTTATAACATAAGTATGACATACCTTTTCTAGTGTAACAATAATTGCATTTTCATTGTTTAAACTTTGCATCAGCCTGCCTACCCTATATCAGATTATTTTAGTTACACTATAGTTGCTAATAAAAACCTTGCAGCGAACACCATTATTCAGCACTCCTTTTGAATAACACGTTAGTTTCCCCAGACTCAAAATCCAGCTTCAAATTCATCAAATCATTCAAATGTGGTGTCTAAATTTCACTCAATATCAAAATATAACACAACATTTTATATGTTTTTATAAGGTGACATGTATAACAGTGCATAATAATTAATATCAATCTATTTTTTTAAATTAACCTCAGGCCTTCTTCTGAATTCGTTAACAAATTTAACATGGAGAGCAGGTTTGCTTTAAACCAGGTTTAACCCACCATTACTACCAGACATGACTGAACCAAGTCAGCATGTTATTTCCAAGTTTTTGCCATAATATTGCCTATCACTATAAATGAAAATGTCCTGGTTTTATACAGGCACTGTCCATGTTGT
Source organism: Perna viridis (assembly GCA_037379345.1). Lineage (NCBI taxonomy): Eukaryota > Metazoa > Mollusca > Bivalvia > Mytilida > Mytilidae > Perna > Perna viridis. The sequence continues at coordinate 34,541,149 of CM074514.1, read as the reverse complement.
CAATGAAAATGTCCTGGTTTTCTACAGGCACTGTCCATGTTGTCAATGAAAATGTCCTGGTTTTCTACAGGCAATGTTCATGTTGTCAATGAAAACGTCCTGGTTTTCTACAGGCACTGTTCATGTTGTCAATGAAAATGTCTTGGTTTTCTACAATGTCCATGTTGTCAATGAAAATGTTCTGGTTTTCTACAGGCACTGTCCATGTTGTCAATGAAAATGTCCTGGTTTTCTACAGACAATGTCCATGTTGTCAATGAAAATGTCCTGGTTTTCTACAGGCACTGTCCATGTTGTCAATGAAAATGTCCTGGTTTTCTAGAGACAATGTCAAATGTAAAATAATAACATCAACTGCCAGCTTTTTATACCCATCAAATTCAATGATGTGGTATTATGTGAAAACCTCAACTAAATTGATAGGTATGTGTCTGTCTTCTGACTGTCCATCCCCAATTGCTTTCTACTGTAAATGAAAATGAGTAAGGATCACCAGAATGTTTCCAAATTTTTTACCATTGTTTAGTACTATAAAATACAGAACAATATTAACTATCCGATTCATAATTTTGAGTTACAGTTTTAAACATATGACAACCTCCTTTCTGCAATTTCCATATTGTAACATGCATGAAAACAAATCAAAGGAGTTTATCAAAACATTGCCTTAACTGTTGAGTACTTTGATAGTATTATTGTTTATCAGGTACCAATTTTCCTTGGATTTCGTGGGTAGGCCAAACCACAAATTTTGGTTCCTACAAAAAAGGAGATTTTAACTGATGTATACACTAAAAACCTCCAAACCACGAATTCAAGAATCCACAAACTTGTGTTTCTTCCACAATCCACAAAAACTGGTATCCACAAATAAAAGTAATTTTACTGATAAAATACAGATGGAGCTTATTAGAACAGTTTCATTTCAGGTTCTCAAATTCTGTGGTTTAAACTTTAACCATCCTCCATTTTCTGAGGGTTCATTTTCGATAAGCTGATATTATTGCCCCAAAAAGTGACCAGAAACCATTAGATCCCCTTTTTTTGTAAATGTTACAGCTAAATTCTGCACAATTGATTTATCTAGATGCGAAAAATTCGACCAATCATATATGAAATGCAAAAAAAAAGATCATATGATGATAATAAGATATAGCACATAAATAGTGTTTATTTTAATATGTCAGTCCCTGTAAGAATCAGGCTGTAGGTGAAACATGGTATGAAAAAAACCATCATTTTGATAGTGTAACTTGACTATTTGCATCATCAGAATCAAGGAACACAAACAGTTTTTCCACATCATGCTGGACTATTGAGTTCCAATTTCAATGAAAAGCACTGAAAATGAATATTTCCAGGGCAGATAACTCTGTCAAAAAACTAAATTTTTCTAGGATTCTATTGAAAAATTTCTAAGCAAAGCCACTGATGCCAAGATCAAATAATGGTCTTTTCAAATACAGAAAGTACCTATAAGTGATATTAAATGTACATTGTCAGCATGTTTCTGATTTTTCCCATTTTGCCCAATTCTTACAAATACTTACACTTAAGGTCTTGTGCAGTGCTGTGATGTGAGGACAAATTTAAGAGGTGGTCATTGGCCATAGGTAAATTGGCAATGATAATATTTAAACAGTAGCTATGAACTGGAGAAGTAGTGTCAAAACCAAATTTTGTAAATTAGTAATGTACTATCTGCTTCAAGTCAAAGTTTAAGAAAATTTTAATATAACATATAAATTCTACAAAAGCAACATGAACCAACATGTAACATTAAAAGGGCAGCCAACTAGAGGAAAGGGTTACCATTGCAAAAATAAACAATTCTTTAAAAAATACCTGATGAAAAAGGTAGATTACTATTACTGGTGGAATTGTTACTAAGAAGAGTGGCGTACTATAGCCAATCACAATGGGCACAGTTAAAGCTCGAAACAGCTGGAAACACCAGCCTCGAATGTTACGTGGCAAGTTAAAGTCAATAACATTGGTGTCGTGACCAAATCGGTTAAGAATTCGTCCAGTAGGTGTTTTGTCAAAAAAGTGTCCTGGTGCTGAGATGATAGTTCTGAGTAATTTTCGATGAATTGCTTTTCCAGAGTATACACCTGCTAAGTTCAATGAAAAGCTAATTGCAAACACCATGATACCTGAAAATTAAAGAAACCTTACAAAAAATGTGGTACTTAAAAAACTATTAAAATCTCAGTTGATTATTTTCAATCACAAGTTTTCCCAGCCTTCTAGATAATTTACATATGGCTTTCAAACATTCCAAAATAACATAGAATAACAAAACTGTTTGAAAAAAATGGAAACAGAAAATAGATAATTTATTTATAAATGGACTTGTATTCATATCTTCAGCACAACTATTCATAGATGTGCATTAAGAAAATTTTAGAAAAAAAGACCATATTCAAGTACATGTATTTATGGATCAACATGCATAAATCATGTAAATGTTAAGCATTCATTGCTAGATCTAAATTTAAGATCTTTTGTATACAATAAAAGATCGTTTTCAAAAGGTTCTACATTTCATGAATCAGGCTTTCAGATCAAATCTTAATCATAAATCAGCACAATTTTTCCAAGGTCTTAGTTCCTCTGATCCATGAATAATGCAAGTAACATGAAACTCCAGTACTCCTCAAAATACTACTCAAATTTCTACACAAAATATCAAAACTGAAAAGAATTCAACTAGTTTTTTCTGTTGTGAACTTAAGATGTAAGAAAAATCAAATTTGATATAAAAATTACATACTATTATAAAAGAACAGTGCATGTGTAATGTGTAAAAAAAACATGTGTTAATCAATCAAGTCTATCTGAATTTTCAGGCCAACCCAAATAATTGTTAATTGTTTAAATTTTCCATTATCTAAACCAAACAATAAGGCTTAAAACAGGGAAAGGTTGTTTGTTTTTATTATTATTATTTCTTAGATGGGGCATAATATATCAAAACATTGATTTGGGCTGTGAAAAAAAAAATCACAAAAACTTCAGTTGAAACAAAACAGAAAAAAATCAAGGCACAAAAGGAAAACAAACAAATATTGGTTTTGGCCTTGTTTAGAATTTGGTTTGATCTGGTCCCAAAGAACTGCCAGACTAGATAAAACTTATTTCCAATGGGTTTAAAGACAAAACAAATCCTTGCCTCTTGTTTAATTATATAGTTAAACGCAATGAGGAGAAAACATTTAAGTAGCACTCCAGCTAAGGATCAAGCAAAATGTGATTCATAGGTAAAAAGCCTACATGTTTTTATTTTTGATATTTTGTTTGAAATGTCATAGTAAACTGAAATTAACATAAGGTTTTTCATATAAATGGTGCTCTTAGGAGATAAAAATTATAAAGAATGCACTGTAATTTTCAAAATTAAGGGAGATAACTCTAAATGACGCTCAAATACAATAGAATCTACTGGATTTTCAATGTTGAATGTCTCCTAAGAGCAGGCAGATTTGAATGAATATTACACATTTCATAGTATAGACTCATAAAATAACTTAATTACAAAAATAAAAATATGTAGCCTTTTTTGGGGTGTATCACATTTTCAGATTTTGCATAATTCTTACAAAGACAGCTACTTAAGTACTTTTCTGTCTAAGAAAAAGGCAAAATGTGTATATGTGTTTGTTGGCATTATCGATGTATTTATACCTCATCACCTCCGGGAATATCCATCAAAGTGTTTGTGAAGTTTGTGGTACTAAGATATTGATAGGTCAAATTTAGTTGAAATACACTAAGAAAAAAATGCCGGGAAAATTTTACCACACTTTTTCCTATATGAGCAGTCAAAAAATATCTACACCACAGATGATTCTGGATATATTTCAATAGCTTTCAGATGTTTCCTAGATCTATTTATTACATATGAGGCAAAAAAGAATAAATTGATAAAAATGATGTGCCATCCATTGCCAGATTCTTACACAGTATGGCACTTTAATGTTAATTTTGAGTCTTTATTTTTAACTTGTTCAACCCAAACACCTGCCAAACTGAACAAAACTCAACTGGGGTAAGGTTAAATAGTTGCTTCTGTTCCTATGTCAAAAAAATGCACAATAGTTGGGAGGAAAAGGGCTTACATTTTAAACTTTTCTAAATTAACTTAAAAATTAGTTGTGCACAAATAAATTATTTAACAAGTGTATTTGAAAACATGCAGGACTGCATATCATTCAAATTTTATTGCTTTCTAGTCTCAGTAAAGAGCATACAGCTACCAAAGTATAAAAGCCTAAATTAGCTCAAATAGCAGTAGAACTACTTAAAAGAATGCACACTATATCAAGCAAAACTACAACAGCACAGTAACTGAGTTAGTATACAAACCAGACAAACTTAGTGAAAGATATGCTTATATACTACATGAACTCTACATCAGGCAGTAACACTGTGAGTAGTATGAATCCAAAAAATAACACTGTCTTCAATGTGCAAATAGGAGAAAACATTTTGCTGAATGTGAAAACAAGTATTATGAATATCAACCCACTCTGGGAATGACATAACAGAGAAATGAAAGGAAACCTATGTTAAGTTAATTTCCTCCTTATACCAGTTTAGCTGCAAAGTTTTTGTCAATTTAACACAGAAATAACCAAATTTTTCCTATCTGTTTTTCTTTCACTTTGTATTCAAAGGCCTAAGATCTGTCAATCATTGAAAATAAGCACATATGTCCAGTCTGGTAGTGATCTTGTCTGGCACCTCATTAATTTCACGTAATCACTAAAAAGAACTAAGAAATTTAAGAGAAAATTTAGTAGGAACTTTGGCTTGATGGTATCACAGACAAATCTTAACAATGGGTATTTGATTTTTTATGTTTCAATTAAGTTGAACTTACATTGAAAATCAAAATGGCCACAATATAAAGCGGTGTTCTTCTGTTTTCATAGAGAAATGTAAATCTACTAATAGCACACTGGAGACAGTGATAAAAAACAAAACCATCCAATAATATTCGAAATAAAAATTCACACCTGTACTGCTATGTAGAACACAGTAAGTGGAATCAAAAGGGTCAAAAACAAGGGTGTGCTGTAACCAATGACAACAGGTACAGATAAAACCCGGAAGAGACAGGCAATCCAAGACTCTACAACTCTGGGGATGACAGTGTCAAGAACATCAATATCTTTGCTGAATCTATTCATGATTCTTCCTAGCGGTGTAACGTCAAAAAAGGACATTGGGGAAGCCAATGAATTTTTCAACATGTCAGCGTGCAATATCCTGCCTGCTACAACATTACCCACGTACAATAATAGTGCAGCAACAATTATTACTGCCCCTGAAAATAAAGTGATCATTAATACATAATCCTGAAATAAAAGGCATGATATATTAAATAAAAATTAATAACAAATTGGTTTTTTAACTTTTTGTGGGTTCAAAATGATTCATCTATCCAATGTTAGTTTCCGGATTCTCAGTCCATTTTGCATGGAAACCAATGAGAAAGGAAGGCATTTCTTTTTTATTTCTCCAAAATGTAATGAGGGAGCTTAATACATTGTTTTAAGTCAAAAAAATATTATATTGTTTTGTTTTTTAAGCAGCACTCCACTTAAGAATCATGCAAAATGTGTGGTTGGAAAGTCTACTTATTTTTATTTTTGACATTAAAATGTTACGGTATACAGAAATTCACATGTGGCTTTTCGTATAACCCTTGTTCTCAGGAGATAAAACTTACATAGAATGTACTATAGAATTCAAAATTAAGGGTAATAACTCTGTAAATGACACTAAAATACAATAAAAATTTTGAATTTTCAATGTGGATTATCTCCTAAAAGCAGACAATTTGTAATGAATAATTATACATTTCATCAAATAGACCTACAAAGCAACTTAATAACAGAAATAAAAATACATAGCCTTTTTTTTTAAGTATATCAAATTTTACAGAATTTGCATGATTCTTACAAAGACTGCTACTACAAAATCTATTGATATGTGATCAAAATTGGCTTTTGAGGCACCCACCTAGGACCTGAGAATTAAGTATTATTTATAGTTGGCCTTAATTACTCATATCTGCTCATTCATTACCACAAATGTAACTCAAAATAAAACACATATCAACAACCATGAACGTTCCACTGCAGAACAGGTAAGATTTCTAAATGCAATCAACATAACCTAGAAAATAGACTGATGGACCATAAAAACAAAATAGCTCTTCCATAATGGCTTTTAATCAAATATAATACACTTAACTTACCCTGTACAAAGCCTATTGCACCATAAACACCTAGTCTCATGTCTCTCTGTTCTGTGTCAATAGTTCCGTTGACAACTGTGACATTGTCATTGCTCCAGTCACTGAGCCAGATGTTGGAGTAAATACTCGCAGCGTTGTAAAGTACATAGAAGAATATGATCAAGAAACTTAATAAAATTCCTATAGATCTGATATATGCCATGAAGATTCTGAACTTCACCTGAAAAAATAATGCTTACAAATTGAATGTAAGACCAATCAAAAGAAATACATAACAGCACATTCTATTATTACTGACTGTAGAAATTTTATTTCAAGATTAAAAAGTTAGGGGATTTTAATATATGTAATTAATATATGTACATTGACTGTAATTTCGTGTTTTGTTTTTATTTCAATATTAAACAGTTTCAAACTCAATGGGTAACACTTGTAATGAGAACAACTGCAGATCTAAATTTTTGGAGGTCAAAATTTACACTCAAAAATGCATACAGTTGGATTTCACATATACTTTCTTTACCCGGCCCATGTTCTCTTAAATATTAGTAGAAAATTCTTATTCTATGAGAGAAATAAATGCATTCATGATTTAAAAAAAGATAACCATTCACTGTTCAATAATCCATTTGCTCATCTTACCTTGCCTGTTTCCACTTGCCAAACACCTTACCAGTTTCCATTGGCTTGACAAACCTTGCCATTTTCTACAGGCTCAACAAACCTTACCAGAATCCACTGGCTCAACAAATCTGCAAGTTTCCACTTGTTCAACTTGCCTTGCCAGTTTCCAGTTGCTAAACTTACCTTGCCAGTTTCCAGTTGCTAAACTTACCTTGCCTGTTTCCACTTGCCAAACTTACCTTGCCAGTTTCAACTGGCTTAACAAACCTTGCCAGTTTCAACTTGTTTAACTTACCTTGCCAATTTCCACTGGCTCAACAAACCTTGCCAGTTTCCACTGGCCAACAAACATTGTCAGATTCCACTTATTTAACTTACCTTGCCAGTTTTCACTGACTCAACAAACATTATCAGATTCCACTTGTTGAACTTACCTTGCCAGTTTCAACACCTTCAGCTTGTATTAATTTTTCCTTTTTCTTTTCTTTCACTTGTTTTTTCAGTTCCTCTGATTCTGCAGACATGGTAGATTTTTGCCTTTTAGGGGCAAATGTTGGACTTGCTAAGGCCCCAGATCCTTTCCAGGAAGTTGCCAGTTTATCAGAAAGCCCTTCTGACATTTCTGATTCTGTCCTGGTACGATTTGATAAAACTGAAACTTGCCTAAAGAAAAAACAGAAAAAAATTAACAGGGCTTTTATTTAAACAATCTTACATGTGCAGGATCATAGATTGTCAGTTACTTTGTTAATATTGATTCAGAGCTGGACATTATTAATTAAAAAAAAAACACTCAAATGATAATGTATGATATAAATCTGTCAACAACCAAAGTTTTACAATACATACTATTATTTGTAGACTTTAATTTTACATAAAAAGAAAAATTGTCTGAGTGAAAAAAAAAATTTTCAAAACAATAGAAGTGGATAGCCAAATTGGTAAGAAAATTCATGGCACTTTTGAAGTGTATCATAACTAAAGGGCCAAAACCAATCAGTGGCTGGAATCAAGCTGAAGGCTGTAAACTGTAATATAAACAATACACCTGTACCCAAATCTAACATGCATGCAAAAAACTGTACAGCATTTGATTTACTATTTGGGGCACAAGTTCTAAACAGACAAAACGAAATCACAAGATATTCACATGAATTTTTAATGGTTTTCACCAAAATGGAGCAAATAAAATCTGTGACAGCTCATGTGAATTTCATGTGAATCAAGCCTTCAATAAAATTTTATGTGAACTTTTCACATGAAATTAATGAAAAGTGGATTTCATATGAAAATCAATTAACTTTATATAAATTCACATGAAATTTACTTGAAGCTCGTTTCACAAGAATTCCACATGACAAATATTTGCCTGTATAGAATAGTGTGCAAAAAGGGCAAAAGATTTGGCCAAAATAAAAAACAACATAGATTCTCATCTTCTCCCAACTCAATTTTTTCACCCTACCTAAAAAAAATTAATTTGATTTTTTTCCTAATTAAGGTCAATTTCTTTCTAATTTTCAGTGTTTTTACTTAAATCGATAAAAAATAAATATACAATTTGCCCGCCCACCACCAATTTTGAAAACTTTTGGATGAGAATCTTGGAATTTTTTATTCATTATTAACATCACTCTGAACAAAAACCACATCTGCTGTATTTGTATAATGATTATTAAATACATGTATAATATTGAGTAACTAAAGATACAAAACATTTTGTGAGGAATTCTCATGATATTCCAACTTAGCTTCAATATAAATTAATTGATTAAAGTATTGAGTAATTTGCAGTACTCTTCATTTTTATGAGAAGGTCATAATATGCAAAAGTTTGAAAAAATAAATACTGGAACATAAAGTATATGAAATATGAATTACAATGTGCAAAGGTTGAGGTACATTATAGGGAGAAACTGTCTCCTTAGTTTTGGTAAAAATTGAAGTAAGGGTCAAAGGAAACTGAACAAATGTGCTGTACTTTGAGTTAAATTTCATATATTTATACTAACTGCACTGCAGAACTTTTGTAATTTTACATTACCAGGAACTTAATTACTTTGTACATGGCATTGATTCATTGCAGGAATTTTTATGTGATGATAGATAAGTTTGGTATTTTGTGAAATTTAATATAGTAGTGAAAATATAAAATGCTGTATAGCAACTTGCTTCACCTACAACAATGTAAATCATGCATAAATAAGTTTTAACTATAAATTACTATGTGTATTTCATTGATAAGCTCAATATCCAAAATGTATTCTATAACACTACTTGTTTTTGTTGAAAGGTACTAATTAATTTTTATAATTTGAGCAAAAAAAATTGTGTAAGAAACTGAAAAGTAAAAATTTAATATATAAATATGCTGCAAAATGATCTCTTGTTCCATAGCTTAAATAATAGAGAAAATACATGATTAAGAATTTAAAATGCAAACTGATCCTCTTTTAAGAATAAGGCAATGGGTGGCACATCATAATTTTTCAATTTGTTCTTTTTTGCCTAAAATATATTAAATACATCTAACTCATGAAGTCATTGATATGTTTGTATCATATTCAATTTCACCAAAGGCTATCAAGCTTTCATTTGACATAGAATGAAATTAATTTAAGTTACTTTGATGCTTACATGACATTGATGTAAAAAGCTAAATACAAACGTTCTAATGATTTTTATGGCTTGTGTCCCTTACCCTAGGTCTACCTCCTTAAATTTATCCTGAAGCATCTGTGATATGGATATTTTTTTACTGTTTATTTAAGGAAAAATTGCAGGAAAATTTTCTTAAACAGAGAAGTACTTCAAAATTAAATGAACATAAAGAACAAAGCTGTTCATTAAAGTGAAAAAACTTGTGCATACATAAACTTAGTTGTACCCCCTCCCCCAAATAATTTATTTTTGTATGGCTATCAAGAATTTTCCCATTGTTATTAGTAAATAAATGTTTAGCTAAAATAAGCACGTATCAATGAATATAATTGTATAGCATGTCCTCCTTTTAAACAAAAAATAAAATAAATGTGTCAAAACTTAACACGTAGTTAATTCACTCAAATCTCAAAAAACAGCAATGGCAACAAGAAAATGAACTTTAAATGAAATAAAATAGCAATGCAACAAAAAAAATTATAAACTCAAGTCAATACCTTTCCAACTCTGTAACTTTGCTGTAAATACAAGACATATGTAAGATTTTTCCTGTTTTTCAAACCTTGGAAAGACATCCAAAAACATTTTTGTACAAGGGAGCCAAAGAAAAATAAACAAGCAGACTTACCAAGTACTGTAAACGTATAAATTTGGCAATGTACTATGTATTTTTAGCTATTTCCCCAGCTGACAGATATACTGTGGAAGTACATTAATTTATGGATCACAATTTTTGTGGATTAGGGAAGAAACACAAATTCATGGATTCTATGAAACACTAATTGTTTTATAGACCATGAAAATTGATACCTGCACTATATTCATTTGACAGAACCTGTGAAAAATTTTCAACCACAAAAATAAACCTGTTTACAGAAAATATACGACATTCAGCTGTTGTTTAACAATTAAAGTGTCAATGTTAGACTACACTGCCAGCAGTATTTGCAAATACAGGTAAAAGACAGGAATAGCCAGGTTGCCGTATACAGGAAGTAGAAGTGCGTAAGGCCCGAAATCACACATCACAATATGGGACCCCATACTGAATTTGTGTACAAAATATCTAGTGGCTGTGATTTATAGTTGCTGAGAAAAACATTCCAACAATCCGCCAGCTGCCCATCCACTTGATATTTGCCATTCTATAAGCAGGATTTGCTCAAGTCAGATGAATGATATAGCATCTTATCATCTAAATAAAGTATTTCTCAACTTCCACAGTGTTATACCATAGGTATGGAACAACAACCATTTCTTGACCCAAAAAAAATACCGGTAGTATATCTGATTCCTGTTACCCTACCTACCTGATTTTCTTCTCTTTTTTTTTGCACCTACTTTTAAAGTCCAGATTGTTCCCCCATTAACTCAATACAAAATGTTTTTGAAAAATAAAATAACTTCCCTAACTACCTATCCTATTTTCTTTTTACTGGTAGCAGGAAACAAGACTGCTATTACTTTTGGCTTAGGAGACAATGAAAGTTATTTGCTCCTAATTAAAAAACATGAGAAATTAAAAAAAATTCAACACCCCTCAATCCACCCCCACATTCTCACACATATAGCTATTGCTGACACAGTTTATAATTTAAGAAGGTAGACCTAGGGTAAGGGACATAACTCATGAAGTCAGTGACATGTTTGTATCACATTCAATTTCACTGAAATCTTTCAAGCTTTCATTTGAAAAAGAACGAAATCAGACCAATTTAATTTGATGCTTACATGAGATTGATGTTGAATGCTGAATGTTCCAATGATTTGTATAAGTTATGTCCCTTACCCTAGGTCTACCTCCTTAAAAGCAGTTACCTTTCCAATTTTTTTTTTCAACCAGTATACAAAAGATCTACATGTATACTTACTTCTTTAGGAGTTTGGTTTTGCTGTCGTCCATTACATTTTCCAACTGATGAACCATATCTTCAGCAATTTGTAAATCTTCAAAATATTTGGATGTCATTAAGTCTATTTTTTTATAATATAAAATATACCCATCCCATATTTATGTTAAATCTATGAAAAAAATTGGCATATCTTAACTGAGTGTAAATTCCTTATAAACAGGGCATATAATCAAGCTGCCAGTTTTTAGTGGAGTCTGGGTTACTCATTTACTTTTGTTTCTATGTGCCTGTAAATTTGGGTTATTTCATGTTCATTGATAACCATCTCCTTTTTTTGTCTAGTCATTATCCCAGAAATATGTTTTTGTTGACCAGTCTTTTTTCTTTGTCTAGTCATTATACCAGGAAAATTCTCTTTGTTGACCAGTCTTTTTTCTTTGCCTAGTCATTATACCAGGAATATGTTCTTTGTTGACCGGTCTTTTTCCTTTGCCTAGTCATTATACCAGGAATATGCTATTTGTTGACCGGTCTTTTTTCTTTGCCTAGTCATTATCCCAGAAATATGTTATTTGTTGACCAGTCTTTTTTCTTTGCCTAGTCATTATAACAGGAATATGTTCTTTGTTGACCAGTCTTTTTCCTTTGCCTAGTCATTGTAACAGGAATATGTTCTTTGTTGACCGGTCTTTTTTCTTTGCCTGGTCATTATCCCAAGAATATGTTCTTTTTGAATACCATTCTTATGCTGGTTCCCTTGATTTCCTTCCTAAGGACAGACAGACAGACGAAAAAAATCTATATTTTGTATAATGGACATAAAAGTAATACTAGCATACCTTCTTCCATATCTTCATTCATTTCTTCATTCTCCAGTTCTTCTTTGAGATAATTCTTCAAGAACTCAGCAAAAGCTCCAGCATGACTTATCAAATCTTTATATGATCCCATCTCACTGACCTTACCATCAACAAGGGTAATAATCAAATCAACTTGGGGTAGGTAACTTATACCATGGGTGACAAGGACTCTTGTCTGAAAAGTTACACAGAACAAGAAATGTTAAGAATTAAATATTGGTCTTATACCACAAACCTACATGTACCTGGGACATGGGAAGAGATTCTATGATTTTCAGTTTCAATTAAATACTTTTGACTTATATTATTGTATATTGGAGAGCAAAGTTACAAAGAACAATTCAAGTCAGGAGTCAAACTGGTTCAATTTTCATTCTATTTTAACTAATAAGGGGTAGGTGAATGTTCAAATTGTCTATTCACTGTAACACTGAAAAATCTTGCCACAACACCGCATTTAGTAAGCAGTAATATTTTATTGCCTTTTTGAAGTTCAAAGACCATGACAATCTTCTTTTACTTCGTCACTAGAAAAAGGAGAGGAAGCATCCTCACAAATTTGTAAATTTACTTTATTATTCCCTTGCTAGAGTGATCATGGAGCCCTCCCATCCATCCCCTAGCCCACTGGTCTGTCAACAATTTTTTTTCTCTGTATTTTAATAAGATCAATTCTACCTTGTTCCTTAGTAAACCATTTGGTCCAAGTACTTCATCAAATATATGTTTGCCAACATGAGAGTCTACGGCACTGAGTGGGTCATCTAGAAGGTAGACATCAGCGTCCTGATAAACAGCCCTGGCAAGACTTACTCTCTGTTTCTGTCCACCACTTAAATTTATACCCTGAAAACAAAATGTTCTTGTAATATTTACTAAACTCAATTTCTTACTATTTTAAGCATACAAAGAAAGAACTTTTCTTCATTGGTACAAGATTTCCTGGTTTAGGTAAAAAACCATGGTTTGTAGATTATTATATTCACAGATTTAACAACTCAAATTTACAAATGCATTAGAAATTTCCTTTTCGTTGGGAACCAAACTTTGTGGTTTACCAAATTTACAAAACCACATAAAATGATACCCAATAACATTTACACAGTATTTATAGTATACTTTTTGAAAGGCATAAATAATAAACTATCCATAAATCACAGAGAAAAATTAGAAATCTGTTGGCATTTATAATAGGAAGAACAAAATAAATTTAGCTTTGAAAACCAAAATGTTCCACAGTGTCAAGGCATTTTTTTGTTTCTATAATGTACAAGTCATCAGCTGTTTTTTGTTTTTTTTTTGGATAAATTTCCAACACACCTTTTCTCCAATTTCAGTTTGATCACCACCAGGTAAAATTTCTAGGTCAGGCCTGAGAGCACATGCATCTAATACCCTGTCATATTCACCCTGGTTCAATGTACGACCAAATAGGACATTGTTCTGTAAAGTGGAGTTCTGTATCCACGCCTGCTGGGCTACATAGGCCATTGATCCCTGTTAAAAATAAAACCAGTGATTTTGATATATTTTAAAATAGAGAAAGTTCCCATGACATTTTTTGTTTGAAGAAATAGTGCCATTGGAAGTATTTTAATCACACTTTTTCATTCCTAATTATTTCAGTTTAAGGAGGTAGATATAGGGTAAGGGACACAACTCTTACAAATCATTGGAACATTTGTATTCAATATTTTGAAGCAATGTCATGTAAGCATCAATGTAACTTGGACTGATTTCATTCTGTTTCAAAGGAAAGCTTGAAGGCTTTAGTGAAATTGAATATAATACAAACATATCACCAATTTCAAGAACTATGTCCCTTACCCTAGGTCAACCTCCTTAATTGTATTTTAAACCTAAGTAAACTGAACACCTGTCTAAACAGAACAAATTCTACACTCTGTACAGGGTTCAGTATTGACAGGTTCCACTGTATCAATTATGAATTATTAATACTACTAAACTTACGACTTTGCTGCAAATATCATCAACCAAATTAAAGAATTTAAGAAGTGATCTCCACGTGAAATTAACAAAAAAGAAAAAGCAATGCTACCTTAACATTCACTTTTCCTGAGACAGTTTCCATTTCTCCAAGTACAGCTGAGAGCAGAGATGATTTACCACACCCTACTTGTCCCACCACTGCCACCAAAGAACCATCAGGTATCTCTAGTGTGATACTGTTAACAGAAAGAAAAAACTGAAATACATCTAAAGTGATATGCTTACCTGAAACTGTTAACAGACAGAAATATAAAATAAAAATCTCTAGTCAAACAGACAAAAAATATTAAAATATCTCTACAGTGATACTGTTAACAGAAGAAAATATTAAATTATCTAAAATGTGATACTGTTAACAAACAGAAAGTATTGAAATATCACTAATGTGGTACAGTTAAATGTAAGTATTTGTAAGAATCAGGCAAAATGGGATAAATCAGACACATACATGTCAAAACCTCACCAATCTGACAACATAAAATAACTCGATACTTCCTTTATATGAAAAGATCATTATTTGATCTCTGCATCACTGGCTTTGCTCAGAAATTGTTCAATAGAATGTTAAAAAAATGAGGTTTCAGACAGAGTTATCTGCCCTTGAAATGTTCATTTTCAGTGCATTTCAATGACATTATAAGTCAATCCACCAAAATGGTATAGAAAATATTGTCTTTTTTCCTTGATTCTGATGGTGTAGATAGTCAAATTATGCTCCAACTGAGTTAGAGAACATTTAAATTTTACCAAAGAGTGTCTGGGATTTCCTAGTCTTGCATTTCCTGAATGTGTTTGATCCTTTTTCTTCCCCTTTTTAAATGATTTTGTGATAAATATGATAATTTAGAATGCCCTGTTTGGGACTATTCCTTGATACTATGTATAAGCCGTACTAAAATACTTGATTATGATGTAACAAATTGTCTTGTGTATTACCCTTGTCTCAAAAATGAGAAATTTTCTACACTTAACCTTGGATGATATTACTTAAATACAATGTTACATCATACCATAGATTTTGAAGGGTTTTAACAAAAGCAATCACCAATATCACATTTGTCACATTCATGCTCAACAGGATACTGGTGATTGTTTCTATCTCAACCATTAATGCTTCCATCTTCAAAAAAATACCAAATAGCAATAAATAAAAAAAATTCAACAAATGTTACACAGGGGAACTATTTTACATATATTGCACAAGCCTTTCTCTTAAATTTGTGACTGAGCTTTGGTTCACTCTTCACATGGAGTTTAGTGTTAAGGATGTTTGCTGGTCTATTTAAGAATAAGATTTTAAAGGGCCGTGAAATATTTCAAGATCTTTTGTGCTAGAACAAAGTAAGAAGAAAAAATGGATGAGTCAGTGTGCTTGTCTTTGAGATATAAGGAATTAAAATTTTGGCAAGAAAGGGATTTCTCTACATTTTCCAAAGGTTTTATCTTAACTGATTATATCTATTAAAGCTACTGAAGAAATAACAAGAATTTCATAAAAATTTTCCCAAATAACATTTAAGGTGTGTTTGATAAAATTATGAAAAGAAATGTGGGGTCAATGAGCAAATAGTATTACTACTATGATATGGAAAAAGCCAGAGGAGTCCAAAAATCAGACCGGTATGTCTGAAGATGACCACTGAACATCTTTAGTGAATTTTTGCCTGTATACAATACAAATCTGACAAATGTGCATTATGTAAATTAAATCATTCTTGACTTACTCTCTAAGATTAGCTGTAGATTCTTTTTCCCATGTGAAGATACCTTTCTCTATTGTAATAGCATGCTCTGTAAGATAAAAAAGAAAATGTGTCAAAGTAACATTATTGTACCAATAATTCTACATTTAAGTGTACACTACCTAAACATTTTTATTTGTTTTCAAGTACAATATTTTTGTATTGTACCCTTAATTGTATCATAATCTATTTATCATACAGATACTACAAAACACTAGATAAACTGCAAACAATGCTCAGTAACTTGATACCCCACTCCCCCACTTGATATCAAGCACCTTTTAACCCCAAAACTGATTTGAATCAAAAGTTAAAATAGTAGGTGCACAATGGGAATATGTAATAAAGGTTCTGTGGAAGTTTTATTAAAATATACTCCATAATGTAAGAGGAGTATTGCATAGTAAGAGATAGGTACCTATCTGCGTAACAGAAGAAAGGAAGAAAAGAAGGATGGACACCACTATCACTAAATACAAACCCCCACTCAAAGTGAAGGGTATATAAAGTTATTATTAGTTTCCCTGATATACAATTTCTGAACACTTACTAGCGATGACATTTTTGTATGACTTTTTATACATGATCCAATATGAAAATCATGTTGTTAACAATGACATCATTCAATATGAAATCTAAAGTGTTGTACTGTATGTGACATTAATCAGATATTTTCATTGGTTAAAAAATATAATAGTGAAGTCAATAAGATGTCCATGAGATAATGATACAAGCAGTCATATTCAAATAAAACAAGATATTGCACTATATGTCATGCTAAGAATATCCCCACACCACCATTTCTGTCGAATTAAGTCATTCTCAGTAAATAGGAAGTAGAAAAACAAGGAACCTAAAAATGGGAGGCACAAAACAAGTCAGCAAAAGCAATATACCAAATATCTAAGAATTCTATCCAATACAATTTGTTACAGAAAGGTGTAATGAATGGACAGACTGATGGACAGATACCGTTATTGCAATATAGCCCGTACTGCAATAAATTGATGTTTACTAAAACTAACCACAAAATGGCATGGGCTAGCTTTCAACATAGAGTAAGACTTGCATCAAGGCAATTCTAAGTTTATTTTTCTTATACATATGTAGAGGGGCATTAAGAATCTAACACCTGTATGAGTGCAAGGGAAATCTCGCATGAGAAAAGCTGATGTTTGATATTTTTTTTTAATTCGAGTTTGTTTTCCAATTAAACTTTGAATTAAAATGACCTACATTTAACAGCTGATCAATCATATATCATGAACAGGTGTAAAATACAGGTCACTTAAAAACAGTTACTGGATATAGACACTGCAAGAAATAACCAATCACAAGTTATTTTCAGTAAAGCTATTATTCTAAATGATTTTCCAAACACATATTGGTAAGATATGATCGTTCACCAACTCTTTACTTAACTGTGCCGATTTTTCAAGGGAAAGTGCATGCATTCCGTCTCAACCCATTGATGAGATATGGAAATCTCACATAGATAAAAATAGAAATTTTCTTGTCTGTTTATTTCTCTCAAACTTACTGGCATTAATATCTCTAGTGTAGGAACTGTAATCAAGTTCTTCATTGTTCAAAAATGCTTGAATTCTCTTTGTAGACACACTGGCCTAAAACAAATGCAAAACAATTCATTATTGCATGTACAG
This sequence comes from Perna viridis, assembly GCA_037379345.1. Classification (NCBI taxonomy): domain Eukaryota; kingdom Metazoa; phylum Mollusca; class Bivalvia; order Mytilida; family Mytilidae; genus Perna; species Perna viridis. The sequence continues at coordinate 34,523,467 of CM074514.1, read as the reverse complement.
AAGGAATATAGATTTTTCTTGAGGCAGGAATGGTTTAAAGTATTCTCTACTTGAGACGGCAAAATTTTTCATTTTCAATCTAACATTTAGAAACTGTGGAGACTACTTTGAACTTCACTGAAGGACATTGATTTCCCCATGAAACTTGTGAAATTCCTAAAAAAGGAAGAAGACTCTCTGTGAAATTTACCTGAACAACCACTGAGATGACCTAAAGTAAACTTACCTGTACTACCACTGAGATGACCTGAAGTAAACTTACCCGTATTACCATGGAGATGACCTGAAGTAAACTTACCTGTACTACCACTGAGATGACCTAAAGTAAACTTACCTGTACTACCATTGAGATGACCTAAAGTAAACTTACCTGTACTACCAATGAGATGACCTGAAGTAAACTTACCTGTACTACCATGGAGATGACCTGTGGTAACATGGACAGAGGAAATCTCAGGATATTGAAGAGTGACAATGAAACGAATGCTTTGTCAGCATCCAGGATATTGGCTGGGTCTATCATCACATACACTGCAAATGTCACCAGAGATACCTGTCACAGGTAATAAGATAAAAACAGTTACAAAAATATGTGAAAATAATTTGTTCTCAAATCTATATTTGGAGACAAAATTATGCATGTAAACAGAGGATTGGAATCTTGACATTAACATTTTTACTGATAACATTCACCATCAATTTGAATTCACTTAATGCTTTCGGAAGGGCATATATTTTTAAATACATGTTTCATAGCTTTGTGGCTAGTTCCTATGACAGGAATTTTACCCTGAAAAAGAAAAATAGATATTTCAGGAATATGACTAGGCACAGTTTTATGACAATATGTGATCTAATTTGTGAATAGCTTTTGTGCATCATAAGTTCTCAAAGAAACCTTCAATCAATTATGCTAATTTTCTGTAATAAAAAAAGGGGGAAGCAATTGAACTCACTGAGTGTATTTAGGATTGCCCTCAATTCACCTACATATTTTTCATTATATAACTTACAATAAATGGAGCAGTAGTCCATGTAAATGATACACAGGCATTTAGATAAGCCATTCTCTTCAATATCACTAATTCTTTGTTCCTAATGTTTAAAACTTGCTTCTCAAAGGACGGCTCCCAAGCGTACAATTTCAAAACCTGCAAAAGAAGTTAAAAATATGAAGAATATCTACTAATATATTAAAAACTCTGTACCCAAACCCTGAAAATTAGGCAGGTTTATTTCAATCAAAATATTTTCCATGCTTTCAGTTTACTTTTGAGAGCCAGTGTGGGGCCAACAAGTCTGTGAAAGTTACTTCCCTTCATTAAAGTAATTACTGAGGTTTTGGTATGTTATTATAAAAAAGTTTAATTTTTATTTCTTTTCTACAAGATGTGGACATCTAGCCTGTCTGGTGTGTGAGTTATTTCCCTTTGCATGAAATTCCTTAAAATATGGCATCTATTTATTAAGGAGAATAAATGACACCCTGAAGCACTGCAAAATACTTTTTAGGGTAAAAACAACTTAAATGGCAATAACTTTTGTGTAAATAATCCAATCAAACTGACATTCAAACTTGAACTGTATTTTATGAACAATGTACTTCAATGTCCAATGGACAGACGGACAGACACGCAACTTTTCATAAGGTATCATATAATACCTTGACATTTTGTGTGGGTACAAAAACTGGAGTGCAAACCGTAGCTGCAAAAGGGCTATTGCAAACAGGAACTGCAAAAAGACTTGCAAAAAGTAACAGCAAAAGGACTTTAGCAAACAGTAACTGCAAAAGGAATATTGCAAACAGTAACTGCAAAAGGACTTTAGCAAACAGTAACTGCAAAAGGAATTTTGAATGTAAGAGATACTGTGACTTTCTCTTCTTAGCACTTACTTTGATTCCATTGAGTACTTCATTCATCAACTTAATCCTGGAATCTTTTAATCTCATTTGTTTCATCTACAAAATAAGTAAAACACAGTTAAGCTACAGTACATGATATGCTTTTTCAGTATTCAAAGGTCTTAATTATGATATCAAAAAACCAAAAATTAAAAGGAAGATTTCTTTGGTAAAGACAAGCAATGTGCAAATAATCATACAAATGTCTTCAGTTGTTTTTGAATTTATTTGACAATAATTTGAATATAGATGTAGCAAGCTTTTTGATTGGATAAAAAAAATTGTCCATCATCTCATAGACCAAAGTTTTGTAATATGACTGACATCAGCAACCTTTTTTTTGCTGATTTACTCCTTAAATTTTGATACTTAAATTAAATTATAAGGAATGGCTGTTATATTTTTCGGCCTATTTGAAATAACCTCAATGCCTGTGGTGCACATTTTAAAATAATCTGCTTCACAGGTTGTTTAGAGTACACCACATGATTGAGGTTATTTTTTTCATAGACCAAAATAATATAAGTCATTCCTTAAATACTCATAAAAACTTATACCAATAAATAACTGTCCCTTCAAAGAACTACTGTTGGTGTGCTAAAGTTAAAAAAATTAATACCATATGGTGGTTCTTTCTTTTCCTATTTTCAAGATATCCTCTAAAATTGTTGATACATATTGCTTTAATTTGTTATAATCAGGCTCTCACATCATTGAACAATAGTGAAATTTGAGTCAAGTGCAGAAACAGATTAAACTGAATGTTCTTAATTTTTGAACATGTTATATAAAATAATATGGTTTGGTCCAGTGTACAGTTTTTATAAACCACTTCCAGGTTTATAAGTGTAAACTGATGCAAACCATTGCACCTGTCCCTGGTCAGGAATTTGTGGCCTCTGTATGTATTGTTTCATTTCAGCTGTAGTTTTTTTATGTAACTTGAGTAAATAGGGGCAACTCTTTCCCTGTTCCTGTGTATAATGATGTTTTGGGGCCAGCTACAGCCTACCCTGTGGTGTGAGTGTTTCTTCCTCGTTCACTGAAGTCCAATGGGTGGCCTTTGACTGACATTTTCATCCTGGTAGGGTCATTGTCTCTTTGACATATATACCACACCTATTCTCATTATATTTTGTATAACCTGATCAAAAATTTAAAACATTCCTTAAGGGGTAGACCTAGGATAAGGAATATAACTCTTGAAATCAGTGATATGTTTGTACAGTAGATTCCACTTAATTGCATAGCCTATTTGCCAGTAAAAATTATGCAAATAACTGGGCTATTCTTATAACCGAAATTACGATTTTACCGGAAGTGTGAGTTCAGGTAAGACGACGTTACTGTGGATCAACCAGGGATATCAGTTATCACTGTTCAACATTTCTGATCTGGTATTTAATTGTTATAGACCTTCACATTGTATTGTTCTTTTATCAATAAATAATAATATATATTGTGTTTATCTTGTTTATTGACCTTCTTTACGTCGTGTGTATTTATAAGTAAAACCACGTGTTTCTCATCTATAAATAGTCAAGTAATTTCCTGACCTTTCTATGAAAGAAAATCCCATATTTCATATTTCAGCCAGGATTCAGTGTAATATTCATCAATGTTTGCAGTTTCTGGGCTTTTGAAATGGTCTGTGCGTTTTTATTCCTCTGTTCAATCACCATTGTACACTGATAGTTGTGTATTATATGTGTCATTGACCTCAATATATTCCTATGAAGTGTGGATAGTATGGGGCACCTTAGGGTAGTTGAATTTCATTAGACATTGTACTGAATGAATGATTAATTTTCTGTTGATATTTATGCCTAGTAACCCAAGCTCATTAAAAACTGTTCAGCTCATTAAAGAAAATTAAATTTACATTGATAATCATTTGTAGTCGGAAGAATTTAAATAGGGACAAAAAATACCCCAAGCCGAACCCCAGGCCGCATCATAAGGTGATGTTTGGCATGTCGTCAGAAGTCATTGTTGACCTAGGTGCTTGTTTATTTTAATGTAATTAGAAATCATTTAAATTGTCTTTTATGTCCATTATGTTTTTAATCCATTATTACACCTCCTGATTGATGATAACCTAGTTTTTACAACAATAAATATGATTGACATATTTATGACCCGAAGGCTTAAAATAGAATTTGGGAAAACTTGTCTTGACCTGGATGAGGCAAAATTCTCTATGCAATAAACCAAAATGCACCTGCAAATAAGCGATTTTTTCCCTAATAGAATAATAGGAAATGGTTTTGTGCAGGAGAAAATTATGCTAATAACCGAAATATGCAATAAAGCGATATGCGATTAAGTGGAGTCTACTGTATTATATTCAATTTCACCAAGCTTCTCAAGCTTTCGTTTGAAGCAGAATAAAATGAATTGAAGTTAATAATATGCTTACATACGATTGATGTAAAAAGCTGAATACAAATGTTCCAATGATTTTTAAGAGTTGTGTCCCTTACCCTAGGTCTACCTCCTTAAATAAAATTTTTCACTAACAAAGGTACAAGACTGTTTAAAATTTCTTGGTGTTTAACCTGTAAATCTCTTTGTTTCTTTGCAATAACAGCATTTATAGGAATGAGTAGAACCATAACACCGAAACCAGCCATGATGGAAGGTCCGAGAGTCAGCCATAGAAAATACAAGGATAAGGCAATCTGGAAAGGTCCAGACCACATGGTATGTATGTAGGTCATTAAATCCATGAATCTCTGGGCATCCACGGCCATCAAGTTGACTATTTCTCCAACAGTGGAGGTCCTTCTGGCAGAACTTGACAACCTTAACATCTACAATGAGATATATTACTTAACTTGTTTTCCTTTATAATGTGTACTTCAAAAATTAAGAAATAATGTTGTAACATACATGTAAAATTGGGTGTAACAACTTTTTTCATTTGAATTCAGTGTTTAAAATTTTTGTTTTTGTATTGTATACAATGCATCATTTCTGTCTCATGACTTTTAGTACTCTGAAAATTAAATCAAAATTTTACTACTGTCAACTTTTTTCATATTCAAGGGTTCCCTTTCTACTAAATATACATTATTTGCTACAAAAATTACATTTATTATTGAAGTTTCAATAATTTTCCACTAGAGACCCTGTTTTGTTGACATGTTCAAAATGTCAACAAAACAGGGTCTCTCGTGGAAATTTATCGAAACTTCAATAATAAAAGTCATTACAAGCGGTTGAAAGGCGATGCTCTGCTGTACAGCTAAATCTCCAACTTTTTGTATGGCACATCATTCTGACCCAAACCCGACATATCAATATCCAAATAAAAAAGAGGAGGGTTGCAGGGTCAGAGGAAATTCGGACTACTTCATACCTTGTTATAAACAGCTGCTATGATTGTAGTCCTTAACCTCATACCAACAAGTTGTGTTCCATGGAAATATTGATGTAAAATAAGTGACTGTACAATAGCTACCAGGAACATGAGGACCGAGTACAGATACCCTCGCCATAAATACTCTGTCTTATCTTTTGTAAATCTAATTAACAATCTGAAAACAAATCAAATCAGCAAATACATGTTTTTGTAGTTAATATGAGGAGTTGCACCAGGGCTCACGCTACTGAGCGATTCGGGCGAATCAGTCGCCCTGGAGTCACTCACTTCCCCCTCAGGCGACACCAAAAGCTAAGTGGAGTTGCCCTCTCATTTTTAGACATCGCCCATGATCGGGACTGTATTCCGTCTTTTAGCAGAATTTTGACCAGAGTTATCTCTCTTCCGATAACTGGCGCCCGTTCGGGAAAGTAAATTGTAAAAATTTTCGAAATCTATCAAATTATCAGTTACAAACAAGAATTTTAATCAGCTTTTTGTTTCAAACTTTTAAGTAAGGATACGAAATGAACATTCTTCACTTCTGCTTTGGTCTCACTAACCACTTCCGGGTCAAATGGCCACCTCCCTATGTAGTACCAAAAACACACTGAACCTAGACATATGCATTATAAGTGCATTATTTGTGTGTATTATGATTAAAAGTAGTCAAAATAAAGCTGAGAATGTGTACTTTAAAATCATATATGTAATTAACTACAAAAGTGTATGAATATTGTTTACATGTGTGAGTAATTTGCCTCCATGCTGTCAGTTAGCAGAACAGGTAAAAATGTGGATTTTCAGTATTATTTATTCAAGTAAATTTTGTGAAGAATTTCTACTATCATCGTGTCATTAGCATAATGATTTTGGAAGCCTTATTTTCCAAGCTTCGCAAGGTTATGCAGCTTTAAGATGTCCTGGGAATTTACAGTGAGACTTTGAAAATTACTTTTTTAACATGTAAAGTAATGGAAACGTTAGAAGTGGTTAGTGAGACCTTTAATACAATAATTCATGTTTTATCGTTCACAATTTGTTACAAAACTTGCAAATTCATTGTGCGGGTTCTTGGAGTTAAGTTAAATTTATCTCAATTGTTTTCGGTAGAAAACCTGAAGCTTTTCTTTTGATCTTCATGTTTCATAACAGAACAATTAATTCTCCATTTCAACAGAACATTTCTTTAGCTAGAGATAAGTTCATGCCGACCGCTACAATACGTGTCAATAATTGAATAAAGTTTCAGTATTGATTTGTCAGTAATAAAATGTTTACATGTTTGTTGATACTCTTGATCAACTTATATCAATGGACTGGTTATTTTGAACAAGAAATCAATATGGATTAAGTGGGATCAGGAAAAAAAAACAAATGAAAATTCCTACAGAGTGTCACTGCTTGAAAGTTTCTATTCCTGTGCTGCTAAAAAAGACAAAATCAAAAGAATGATGCAATGCAAGAAGCTTTGCTTTGCTCAATCATATATTAATTTTGCTGTAATAAATTTGGTAAACTGTAGAGGTATAGATTAGAAATTCAATTTCATGAATATATGATACAGTCAATCATTCAGTCAGCAGGTTGATTTCATTTTGTCCAAAATATTTAGTTACTTACATATGTAGCTTAAAGAAAAAGTAATATTTATCTCAATAAAAGAAAATGCTTGCTTATATTGTGTGCATGTAAGTAACATAAACACATAATTTTAAAAAGCATTAGTAAATGATGCACGACTGCATTCACTTCTCCCTATTCATCTCCACTTATCCTTAGTGTCTCTCTGAAAGAAAAGTCACTTCTCCCTGTTTTTCTCAAGTAGCTTGTGCCCTGAGTTGCACATTAAGGCATTTAATAATAATCTTATGACTGTAAAAGGGAGGCATTCTTTTTTACTTCTTTTATTGTCCTAAAATGGAAACAATTTTATTTGAAATGGCATTAAAAATGAAACTTGAGGCTTCCTTTAGTACTTCTCTGTATAAGAATCAGGCAAAGTGTGTATAAGATGTCTCACATGAAGAAAAAAACACAGAGATTTATTATTCCACGTATTTATACCTCATTCCTACATAAATAACCATCACAATATTTGTAAAATTTCCCTTTTTAAAATATAGATAGGCCATATTAAGTTGATAAGCACCAAGGAAAAATGGTGAGAAAATTTTCCACTCTTTCCCTATATATAAAAAACTAAAATGATAACAAATCCTTCAAACTTTTTTCTTGAAAATCTTTCGGGCTAAGATTTAAAATTGATACATCCTATATAAAAACACAATTTTTTCTTAACAATCACCAAACTTACTTCAAAATAAGAGGGCTGAGAAACTGGAGTATATCAAATAACAACTTGTAGAATGCATGTAAGAGACAGACAGGTCCAAACACTTTGATGAAGCAGATGAGAAGTTTTTTTTGTGGAGGTTTCTTTCCTCCATCTTTGACCTCAACTTCTGTATAGAGTTGTCCATCTTGATTTCTGGTTTTCATTTCCAAACCATTCATATCCTGAGTTTCTGTGGACATTTTCTGCTTCTTCCTGAAAATGTATATAAGAATACAAAAAAATGGAAAACCAAAATACTTCTTTTCACAGACTAGCTTTTAAACCAGTAAGTGGAATAGTACTCAAGAAACAAATCTCTTCGGTTTGATTATCTCCCTTTAAAACTATCAATTCTGCAAATCCAATAATGATCTAGCTTCATGAAAAACACAATGGTTGCTTAGCCTAACATTTTTATAATGTTAAATCAAATTCCAAATTAGGAGTTGTGCCCACAAGTTTCATAGAGGGACATGAAGAGAAAATGATTCCTTTACACTCACAAACTTTGTTAATCATGAAAATATTTACTCTTGAAAATACATGTATAAATACCTTTCCACTCTTTGTTCTTCCTTCTTCCAGAATTTTTCAAACCTTGGGAAGACATTTGCAGAGTTATCTTCCTGATTCAGTGACCACAAATTTTTCCTCTCTATAGCACGCTTGTAACCTTGGATCACCATTCTGAAACATGACATAATACTGACATTTGTTTTTGTAACTTACACCAACTATAAGAATGGGTAGATTGAAAAATATTTTTTTAATAAACAAGCAATAACTTCTGCTTGGTACTGAGCATGATTTTATTAACTTCTGTTTGGTACTGAGCCATGATTTTAATAATTTCTGTTTGGTACTGAGCCATGATTTTAATAACTTCTGGTTGTTACTGAGCCATGATTTTAATAACTTCTGTTTGGTACTGAGCCATGATTTTAATAATTTCTGTTTGGTACTGAGTCATGATTTTAATAACTTCTGTTTAGTACTGAGCCATGATTTTAATAACTTCTGGTTGTTACTGAGCCATGATTTTAATAACTTCTGTTTGGTACTGAGCCATGATTTTAATAACTTCTGAGCCATGATTTAATAACTTCTGGTTGTTACTGAGCCATGATTTTAATAACTTCTGCTTGGTACTGAGCCATGATTTTAATAACTTCTGTTTGGTACTGAGCCATGATTTTAATAACTTCTGAGCCATGATTTTAATAACTTTTGTTTAGTACTGAGCCATGGTTTTAACTTCTGCTTGGTACTGAGCCATGATTTATTAACTTCTGTTTGGTACTGAGCCATGATTTTTGGTTTTTTGCTGTTCATTTTCTTGTGTGTACTATTTTGTAGGGGAGCAACGATACATTTATTCAAAAAATGATACACAACACAATATTGGATATGTTTGTTGATATATGTCATGATACATATTAAGAGACGTAGGTCCTTCATGGGCACTGCCATGTTTACTTATGCACAAGAGGAAATAAAAGGATAGAATGATCCATCATTCCATTTGAAATAAAACATTAAAGCAATATTACGTTTTTCTCTGCATCTTGAAAATAATTTTAGCCATAACACTAACAATTTTTTTTTAAAAAAGCATCACATTGTTTGAATCATATTAAAGTGGCCATGACATACCGTGAACCTAATTGTCCCAAAAAAAAAAACCTCAATTTTGGTACATACAGTGAATTGTTTCCTTTTAATTTTGTTCTTTTGTGCTGTACAGTTTTTTTTTTGTTTGTGTTGTCCTTTTGGCAAGCTTGCTGTTGTTTCCATGAAGAAATTTGTCATTAACAAATACAGATTTTAAATGTGGAAACGTATTTTGCAATTTTTCCGTAGTAGTAGAACCTCTATAAATCTGGGTTGAACCATCATTTCCATCGGAAGTACCTGTACCAAGTCAGGACTATTACAGTTTTCAACTTTCCAGTTTTTACTCTGATATTCTTATACAGATTTTTCTTTTTGACTCTTTCACTATGGCTTACAACTTCTTAGTATGGTTATTTTACCATTACTCTTCATTTCATTTCAAAGAAACTTAAATTTCAATCTGACCAAACTACAAAAACCATGATCCACATTTTAATTTCATTACAGGCCTCCTATGTTAAGAATATTCTCAGACTATCAAAATAGATACAGCTTTTTATCTTTTGTCCTATTTGTTTAAGTGCTTGTATTCAGTATCGATCTTCAGAGTTAAATCTAAATTCAACAGATTTTTATAATTTGTTTTATTTTTTTGTATTATCCCACCACTGTCCCAGGGGGAGGTTTGAGCGCTCGTAAGCATGTTTAACTCCAGGAAACTGTAGTGATTGTTGATGTTCATGTTAATCCTTTTTACATTTTTTTCTACAGAATAGGTCAATTTTCATCTTCTATGAATTGTTTCACTTGATTGATTTTCAGGCCTACTTGCTTTATTGTATGGGTTTTACCCATCATTGATGACTGTGAGATGAACTGTAGAAGTTGAATTGTTCATTGCTTGACTGTTTCATTGGCAATCATACCATATCTTATATTTTTATAAATCAAATTAATGTAATGTGAGGTCATGATCTGGAGTGGCTCTCGTAAGGACATTTTTCTTTGCTTTACTATTTCTTTTGAACTGTATGTATAGATCTTTGGAAACTGAACACTTCAACATTTTAATCTTTCATTTTATAATACTTACGGATTGAACCACCAAAATGTAATTTTGGACAAAAATGATGACTTCCCTTCTGGACAAGGCGTCTGAAATACAAAACGAAATTTATCAGTAGCCATCATTTATTTTTATTAACATTTACATAATACACAAGCATGAGAAAATTATACGGTATAGTAAGCTTAAATGTCCTCTTAAAATACTACAATATATCTATGACTAAAGAAACTGTTGAGAGTGTTGGGGAATATATAATTCTACACTGTCTCTACAGAGCCATGTTCAGATTGATTTATTTGGTTTAGAAAGGTGTTTGGTTTGTTCAGGTTCACAATCATACCTGTTATCCTGTAAGCAAATTTTCTATGTAAAAATTCTATTTTTTAGTATTTTCACAGAGAAAAAAATAGTTATACATACCTCATCTTGAGTTACTTGATAAATAGTAGCACCACTGTCAATTAAAGCTGAGAAAACTAACTGTACAATAACTAATGGAAAATACAGGAAAAATATCACAAAACGGAATATATCAGAAATACCATCCTGAAAAACAAATAAGAACAATTACATATAAAATACAGAGGCAAAGCAGCCCAAAAATGGTTGGTACTGCAGAATGAGTAAAATACAATGTTTAGTATTTTTTTATAGAAATTTCAGGTATTGCATGCTGTACCAATGTACCTGCCATACTAAGCACTACACCCTTGAAATGTATATATTTTATTTTGATTTGTTTTTTTCTATACAGACATTTAAGTCATGCTGACCAGCAACATCTGTGCAATTTATTCCTATCTTACAATGCAGAGCTGTACTATAATGTGGAAGGTGAAACTTACAAGAGGATGATATTGAATACATGTATATTGATGTTTTAAAAAATAATCATGCCTTAAAAGTCACAGTTTCACATCAACTAGGATTTATTTATCTCCATGAGGTAAAAAATCTTTATGATGTGAGCTGTAAACAGATAAACAGATTTATTTTTGTTGACAAAATGAACCTAAAAAAGTTCCAGACTTGGAATTACCCTTGGTATTACAAGTTAACTTCCTGTCAGACCACGCTCTCTGTGTTTCTAAGGTCAAAGGTTAAATTCCTATTGATTACCAATAAGAGGACTTTGTACTCTTATTATTTTGACATGCAGACACATGCCGTGACATTAAAGCAGTATGAAACTTTAAAATGTCATTTTCTGTCAACCCAAGTCATTTTTTTTTCAATTCACTTACAAAAAAAACATGTGTACCAGTAACTAATAACACTGATTATTTCCAGAAAAATGTGATGGAATCAAGAAAAATGTGATGGAATGAGATTCATATGAGTTATATTTCTTAACTGTAACATGTGTAATGTAAATTATATCTAATGACCTGTTTTTGATGTCATTCAGCTACATTTTGCTCAAGAACATTATAATTTTCAAATAAGAAAATGTAACTCAGCAATCCTCTTTTGAATATATCAGTCACAAGTTGAGAATCCTTACATCAATGATAGTGTGAGTCACAATCATTATAAGAACATTCCCATAATTAAATTAGCCCTACTTTCACTCGAACATGACCAAACTGCAGTGTTTGTCCTGCACTGAAACATTTCTACTCGGAGGAAGATCCAGACACTATGGAAAGGAGGGGTGCAAGCCATGGATTTTCAGAAAAAGGGGGTACTAAGAAATTATTTACCAATTTTTTGTCAATTTTACATATGAAAATGACAAATTTTCCAATAAAAAGGGAGTGCAAACCCTTGCATCCCCCATTCTTGGATCCACCACTGCTACTTCTTTAAATGTATACTATGAGAGCAATCTAATGTATACTGTAAACATATTAATTTTCATGGTTACTAATTTTTAGCAGATTCCGTCAGGGAACACATTCACAGGCATTAATTTTCATGGTTACTAATTTTTAGCAGATTCTGTCAAGGAACACATTCACAGGCATTAATTTTCATGGTTACTAATTTTTAGCAGATTCTTTCAGGGAACACATTCACAGGCATTAATTTTCATGGTTACTAATTTTTAGCAGATTCTTTCAGGGAACACATTTACAGGTATTAATTTTCGTGGTTTCAAAAAATGGTTGACCATATAAAGTGTTTAAAATCAATTTCGCGAATATTATTTTTCAGATTTGCAGCCAAACGTAAAAAAAGCGAGAATTAGTATTTTTACAGTATGTAAATAGTACATTTAAAAAACATGACACATTTTGTTACCTAGAACTCATATTTATGCTTATTTCTTGTCCTTAACATGTTGACATAATAAATGTTTCCTTGTAAATATATGTATTAACTATTGCTTCAAGACTTTACATGCCTTCTTTCTTAATTTTTCCTTATTGATTCAACATGGAGTAGCGTCTAAAATACATCAGCCTAACCCAATAATATAATAAAATACAAATATGACAATCTAAATATTATAAATTTAACCATTGAATATTTCTAAAGGGGTAAAACTTTATTTCACATAAAACTGTTCTCAAAAATACAAATTGGCTCCATGTTGTCTTTTGTTGATGACTTTGGTTCTGATTCCCTGAAAATTATGTCTCCAGAAAAAAATCTAGAAACTCATTATTTTTGTGTAAACCATGTACCCGCCTCCTCAAAGAAAGAAAAAGTCGAAAAAAGTGTTTGGTATACATGGAAGAACACGGTACCTTTATGGCTGTCCTAACATTTAATTATTCAAGGTAGGCCAAACTAATACCATTCAACTTCTGTTTAACTGTATGGTTGTCCTAACAGATAATTATTTAAGTTTGGCCTAACTTTAACTTATATTTTCTTGTTTACCTTTATCACTGTCCTAACATATAATTGTTAAAGGTTGGCCTTACTTATACTGATAACTTTTGTTTACATTTCTATGGCTGTCCTAACAGATAATTATTTTAGGTCGACTTAACTTTGTTTCACTTAATGGCTGTCCTAACGGATAATTACATTAGGTTGGCCTAACTTTGTTTACCTTTATGGCTGTCCTAACAGACAATTACATTAGGTTGGCCTAACTTTGTTTACCTTTATGGCTGTCCTAACTAAGGACTGGAATGTAAATATTCCAGCTATTGATAATAATAACCAGAATATCAACATAAACCCTGATGAGAATATCCCTCGTCTTCTTTCATGATGGATCATCAGGACAGTGACTATCTGTAAAAATAAACAGATTCTTCCACTGCATAATGTGAGATACATCGTTTTTCCATGTGAGACAGTTAAGATTTCATATAACAGTGTTATATGCCTATTAAGAATTCCATGTTCGACTGAAAATTTGGTTCAGTTTATACAGATGTTCAATATGATGAGGTTCAAAGTGCATCAGAAATTACATAAAGGCACCATAATAGGACTGGTTCAGACAGATTTAATTTTTTTTTCAGAGTATTAAGTTAAAACAGAAATGTAAAGGAAGTAACAACCAAGAAAAATTAACCCTACGAGAAAATATTGAACTTTTACAAAGAGCTATTATGAAATACTGGTACAGATTTCAAGGGTGAATTTAAGCCATTTCTCATGAGTTACTGTTTTCGATAATGTATTCTCATTAAGAAAGTATAATTTCTATTTTATTTCTCAGCTCTACCTGAAATGAGCTACTTAATACCATAAAAAACAGAAATGTTTGTGGCAATCTTGTTTTCAATTAATTTTTTTTTAACCAAGAAATTGCAAACATTTAAATCATGACACAGAATTTCATTTTATCTTCAAGTAGCTCCAAAATAATTACAGAGTACCACTATGGGCTTCAAAAACTAAATTTAGAAAAAATGATACAAGCATTTTTGGCAGCAAACTGTAAAAATTTTGTTGCAAAACATTACCAGTCATACAGTAACAGCTTCTGTATTTTCATAGCCAATTAAGATAACTGTTACATGTACTAGAAACCCAGCAAAATTTCTAAGCAAGGAGTTTAATTTTTTTAATCATGATGATCAGATCATTGTCCTTTAAGTACCAGTCCACAAAAAACTTAAACACTGCCAATGGTTAAGTGATTCATAGTGAAGAAAAACCCACCAAAAAAACAATGCTTTTTCAGTCTACATATGCTTTATTTTCACATAACATATCTTTTCTGCATTCAGATTTAGAAAATCATACATTTATCTCCCACTAAAATCTACCAAATGAAGCAAAATCAAGAACAATAACTCTTGCAAAGTGCTAATTTCATGTGCAATCTATATAATTTTTATCTCAAAAGATTAACTAAGACTGGTTATGTGATCAGTAACTGTTCCTGAACAAGAAATAAAACTGAATTTGGTTGGTTTTAGACATGCATGAATCACTTTCTGTCTGATTTTTAGAAAGACTGCTACTTAAACACATTATAACTAATAAAAAATGTTACAAACATTTCTGGGAGCAAACCATAAAAATTTTGTTCCAAAAGAATTACCAGTCATACAGTAATAGCTTCTGTATTTTCATAGTCAATTATGTTACTAGAAACCCAGCAAAATTTCAAGCAACATTTCATTTTTTTTAATCATGATGATCAGACCATTGTTCTTGTGACTTTATGGAGGTAGACCTGAGATAAGGGACACTACTCATGAAATCAGTGATATGTTTGTATCATATTCAATTTCACCAAAGCCTTTCAAGCTTTCCTTTGAAACAGAATGAAATTAGTTTGAAGCTTACATTAGATTAATGTAAAATGGTGAATACAAACATTCCAATGATTTATAAGAGTTGTGTCCCTTACCCTAGGTCTACTTCCTTAAATACCTTACAACTAATAAAACATACCATTGACAAACATAATATGAGAGGTGAGACAAAATTTACAGTTGGAACTAAATCTCCTGTGGCTAACTCTTGTATACTCTTTCCTATATTGACTACTGCTAATAAGGCTATAACTATGGACAGAATCTAGAGGGAAAAAAAATAAGATAATTAACTGGATGGTTACTTTAAATAGTAAGCAAATACATTTGTAGTTCATGACACAGTGTGATATATTTGGCAATATACATGTATGGGCTGCCTGATGTTTATCTCCACCATTTTAATTTTTTAGGCCATCAACCTGTCCAAACATGTTTTTCCATTTAACCCATAAATATCATACTATTTGTAATACTATACTTTTTTTCAAATGTAGTTTTTTTCCAACTTGAAGTATTCATTATTCATATGCAAGAAAAGAGAAAATCATACATCCCTTGTTAAATCATGACATCAATTTACATTCATTACTTGAAAGCAGGACAGTCCATACAAGTTCCTAAAGGTCAATATTACATCATACATACATGTATAAAAATATTTCTGGACAATAAAAAAGATAATCATTGATAAATCATGTTAAAACGTGTTTATTATCTGGGTTGGTACTTTGATCAGAAACAAAAAAATAATTGATAAAAAAGGTTATGTCATATCACCTTTCAATCTTATTAAAATTTTAATAAGTGTATTGCTTTCTTCTAATTTAGTCTGCTTGTTGAAGATCCAACAACAAGGCAGAGGTAAAATAATTTTTTACATTAAAATCATGAAAAATCAATTTCATGTGAAAATCACATGAAATTCATGTGAGACCAAATAGACACTCAGGAATTTCATTAGTGGAGACCAGATATATCATTTTTGTATATATTCTTAGCTTTACATAAACAGCTTCAGCATGTTAGTGGTTAAAATAAAATAACATCAAGCCTAAGTTTTATACATTGCTGTAGATAACTATCCAATTAAGGAGGTAGACCTAGGGTAAGGGACATAACTCCTGAATGATACATTTGATCACAGTCAATTTCACCAAAGCCTATTAAGCTTTCATTTGAAACTGAGTGAAATCAATCAAAGTTATTCTGATGCTTTCATGAAATTGATGTAAAATGCTGAATAAAAACGTTCCAATGATATTTTAAGAGTTGTGTCCTTTACCTTAGGTCTACCTCCTTAAGGGTGTAATTAATTTTTATAGTAGGCACTTATCGGTAGTATCAAAACTTATTAAACTTGGCAAGCTATTATATGATACATGCACATCCTTCCTATGACAAATGTGTTCAGTCAAAGTATGATTAAGCAAGAAACAAAAAACAAGAATTTCCTCACATATAAAACCCTTTGACTATTAACCACTTTATGAGTTGATAATATCCCATTATTTGGTCACTCACAAATTATATACAGTACTGATCATGTGGATCCTACTATTTCCACTAAACCACGGTGGACACATTAAAAAAATGCACTAGTTATTATTGTTTTCCGTGGTGATGAGAATCAATCAGATTTTTGGATTGATCCTTAGAGGTTCAACAATTATTAATGATCACTGAGTTATTTCAATAACAAGGGAAAGTTCAAGAAAAATCAGTGTATCTGGGCTAAGTGTTTAATGAGCAGAAGCTGAAAGTCATCATTTGCCAGCAAAAAAGTGCTTAATTATGAAGATCTTGTCTTTTTCTTCAATGCAAGACAATACCAATGTCAAATATTGAAGATTAATGATCTGCAGTAAAAATGAACCAAGAAGCAACAAAGCATCTGTGATGCTAATGATCAGTGCACTACAAGATACATGCATACTTATTTGTATTTTGAAGTGCATGTACTATAATTACAAACAGACAACTTTTGGGCTAACACACACACTGTAAATTGTATATACTGTGATGATAATGATACATACTGTTTTGGCTATATTGAGCCATGAGAAAGGTAGAGCCTGAGCTTGGCTCTTTGATAGCTGGAAGATGCGTATTGGAGTTCCTAACACAAGATATGCACAGGGTACCCATAAAATTATGGTTTTCTGGAAACATGGTGAAAAATCTGGATCCTCTGTTTCCCATGTATCATTTATACTCTGTAAAGAAAAAAAAACATGTTTTATTGTTAAAAATTGCATAATGTAAATATATTTGTAAAAATAGATACATCTACATTGTACTTAACACCTTTTCTTGTTCTGAACTATCTGAGCATTTATCTTCATTTCAGTGTTCTCTTCAGGCCATTATAGCGCAGTACTTTGCAGTGCTATGATTTCTTAGCACTGTGCTATCAGTAATTAAAGGGGAAGACCATCTTCCTTCGTATTAAATTTGGCTCTTATGATAAATCATACCCACGTAAACAAAAATAAATAACCTTTAATGTAAAATGCGCTTTATAAAATGCTCAAGGCCATGCAAAGTTCGAAATCTTTGAAATATATGTAAACAGTCATCTTGCAGAGCTCTCCTTTCTGAAGGAAGATCATAAGCAGACTTCACTGATTTTAACCGAGAGCTTCCGATTGGCTCGTGGCGTCACTAAGCCCACTTTGGTACTGATACAAGTACTACAGATAATATGTAAAATGAAGAATATTCCGTAAATATTTCTATGATCCTGTTTATCTAATCACCAAAACGTGTTGTCTTGTCAAGCTTACGATTGCAGGAATGATAGAAGAGAATATTCTAAAAGTTTTTGATCGGCAACACGAATATTATTTGGAAGTAGATTTTCCTATGACATATATACTAGATACTAGTCTTCTGGCAGCAAATCCTGTTGTTCGTCAACGTTGTCTGATATTTGCTTACATGTCATGCCTCAATCTCTTCTTCTGTTTATTTTGGGTTGAAATTATTGGTGAAAAGTCCAAATTAGAGATTTCTTCGGACACCGTAATCAATTACCTATTTACTTTCACTTTACAAACCGACTTTGTGACGTCACAACTCAACCGATCATGGTGGCACCCATAGACGCGGGAAATTCATATTGCATAATTTTAAATCGCAATTAATTACATGTAGTTAATAAAAGGAAATAGTTTTGTTTCAATTTAATTTTCATGAACATTTAAAAGACTTGTTTCGATATTTATGACTTGCACCATAACATGGTCTTCTCCTTTTAATTTTAGTTAGAATGCACTGTGCTTTATTTTTGGAAGAAGACCAAAAGAGATGTTCTATGCCAGTAAGCACTGTGCTATTTAAAATTATGGAGAGAACACTGCATTTTATGAAGAAGAAAAAACTACACATGTACAAAACTAACATTTCGGAATGTCAATACATATACATACATCTGTATTTGTACAATTACAATTACATGTACTACTTAAGTGACTTTTTTGCCACTTTTGCAAGAATAAAATACATATCTTAGTCTTAAAATTACATTATAGTTCAGATCCAAGAGAATGAAAAAACATAATAAAAAATAAGAAAATTTGATGAAATGCACTGTCAGATTTTCCACCATTTTTATTTCCAAATAAGTTATGCCATAACTCTCTTTTCGCCATGCTTTCTCAGCAGTCAGTACTACATTTGTATTAAATAAACGGAACCCTGAATAATCAGACAAACTGTCTTAAGCAAGCACTTATCAAAGTCCCTTTATATCAATTTAAAGTACATGTACTTTAAACCTTGGTTTGTTTGTTTGTTTGTTGGGGTTTAACGTCCGAGCAGCAATATTTCAGCTATATTCAGACGATTGAACCTTGGTACATGTAATCCAAACACCTGTCTAAACCAATTTTAAAAGTCATAAAGGGGTTTGGATTTGACAGGTTTCACTGTACAATTTTGTGTAAAGAGTTTTTTTAGGTAGGTTGAATAATTTCAACAATATTTTATTTGAATCACCATCTGCCAAACTTTTACACAGACATATATGGACAAGGCATCCCTTACAGGGGGTTAAGCTCAGTCTACTGTCTTAACCTTCTTAATGATGGCCTCAGGGCTGCAGTCTTTTGGGCCATTACAATGTAGCTTCATCCAGCAACTAACAGCCAAATTAGATAGTGCATTTCAATGTAGCAGTTTATTATTCTTGGATTTTCCAATCCTCACTACAGTAAAAAATAGATCCAAAGGAGTGCAGGGGTTTGCACCCCTCCTTTTTATTAGAAAGTTTGTCATTTTCATCTGTAAAAGTGACAAAAAAATGGTTAATAATGTCCTAGCATCCCCCTTTTTCTGAGGAACCCGGGCTTGATGGCATCCCTCCTTCCCAAAGTGTCTAGATCTGCCTTGAGTTAAATGCATCCTTTCCTCTCCCTTTTTGTAAATCTTTACATCTACCATACTTTAATGTTACAAAAATTCTGATAATTCAACACAGTGCAAGTACATGAAAAAGTAGTAAAACCTTTTAAAATATATATAAGGTATTCCTTCTGCACCTATCTAGGCAGTGTAAAACTTTATTCATCTATACCCATCTAACATTTTAAAAGTCACAAATGGAAAAATAATTCAAATTCTGAAATAACCTAATAACAGAGAATATTATCTGAAGGTAATGTCATACTGCACATTATCAGATAAACTATATTTGGGTATAACACATTCCATTAGAATTGCACCATCAGAGAAGGATTGGTTATCAGAGTGATAAAAGAAAGGTAGTAACAAAAATAACTAACTGATCAACTCTAGGCAATATTCACAAAGGATTGTCTGTATAGCAAATGGCAATATCAAGGAAAAAATCATAAAGTTGGAAACCACTGCACCGGTCCTTACTTGGTAGGCATTTCCTCAAAGTTAATTTCCTGGTTTTCAGATAGTACTCATTGAATGCAGACCTGTTTATGCTACACTATAAAAGTCTGTATTTTTGGCCGTGTTTTATCAAAATAGCTGGTAATACCATTTTATCTGGCTTGGACAAGTGATAATTACAGGTCATTATAATAAAGTATGAAATATACATGTCATAATTTTAACCAACATAGATCTCTATAAACTATCAAATTACATAAATCGAAGATGGACAACACAGCACATCTCAGCTGCAGCTTTTTATCAAGATCATTTCACCTACCAATAAAACCATTATCAAAACATATTATATCAATAAGATGCCGACATCCAGCCATACCTAGGACATAATACAAATGTGATTCTCCAATTAATAACCATAACTGACCAGTGAAAATTAGATCAAATGTGGCGTGGGTTCTGATGTATTAAGACAAGAGTCGAAATGTTCAAAAATGACTTGAAATACACATTCAAAACACTTCGGAAATGTAGCCAAAAACTTGAAAAAGGATACAAATGTATCCACACCTTCTTTTCAAAAGCAATTAATCCTGAAAATGGACCAGTCAAAATTTGTGTGTATTCTCTGTTTAATTACGAAAACAGTATCAATCAGTCTTTTAATAATTGTAGAAGTGAAATGTTTATAAAAATTGGGTATCAAAAGCTTTTACTTTTCACACATTTAGAATATAGCAAAAAAAATAAAAACGATAAATAATTACTTTTATTTTAATATTTTTCATCTTGACTTTTACTTCCATGTTTATGTGCTCTCCTCGACCCAATTTAAAAAAAAAAAAATCATGTAAAACAGATTATAAAAAATTTGTTGACCTAAATTCCTTATCTTTGTGAGTTTTGACATTGACTGATGTACAAGTGCTACTCACATCAAATTCAAAATCAAACTTAAAATCAGTTTCTTCTTATCAAAACCACTGTGCCTTCATGATATGTATCCTAACTTCCCAATGTAGGGTATCCCACATTAACTAAAAAACAAGTACTATCTTTAAAAAAAAGATAGTCGACGCAGAAAAATTTTGTTCTTTTTTACTTCTAAGTTTCTACATTTCTTTCAAGAAAATAACATGTGGCACACAATTTTTAAGGTTCCAATAAAGTTTTTTCGAACGCAATTCCAAGTTTTCGACACAGATTTTTCGAACACCACTAAGTTATCAGTATTTGGCCAATCGGGTAAAAGAACTGCGATTAGATGACTTGCGTTTCCATAGAAGAGCATCCTTAAGGTCAAAGGGTAAAAAGCGAAGCTATACCGACTGCGTCGGAAAAACACTTATACAATTGTACACTTTTGTAAATTGAATGACTAGGTACCCTGACATATGACACATTTCAACTTGATATATGTATTTGACAAGGTCAATGTGGCACAGTGTCCAAATTAAATTTCATTTAGAACAGCAATACAGATATACATTTCTGAGTTAACAACATGTACATATTCTAATGAAGAAATTGAATAGATCCAATTTTCCTTGAAATTACATGTAGTAATAAACAGTGTGTAAAAGACTGATCATGTTGATCCCCTAGTAATAATTTGATGACATGGTCTATCCAACTTTTCAAGTCCATCTCTTAGAACTATGAATTGAAAAATGCTGTACAAATAAAAGTTACATTACTTTAGAAATCAAGAATTCAGTAATTCCTTCCAATCAGCATACATGCCTTTAACCAAACATGTAAATTATCCTGTATGTACATGTATACAATTCTATATGATATGAAAGTGTTTCATTTTGCCTTTATCAAATAACAAATAATTGTCTCATACAAAGTATAAATTAGCCAGGCTTTACTGTAGTATTTAAAAATCTTCTGAAATCTGATAATTCCATTGAGTTTAACCTTCTAACAGTCATAATATAGGACATAGAAGTTTTGTAGAAATTAATAACCAAGTGCAGAAATTTCTGCTAATCATCAAACAAACAGATTAAAACTATCCTATATTTTTCTTGGACAATAGAAAAACATACAGTACATGTATAAATGAATTACAGTGTACTGAATATCTTATAATAAATGTATGTGGGATTTATGGAGTTATTTAGATAGATTGAATTGCCTCATCCTGTTTAATTCAAGTGTATCATTTACACTTAACAAAATTTGACATAAATTACACGTTTGCCTCTTACATAATTTCAAAACGGTACATATATATATACATTTACTTAAGCAGTTTTATTTATATTGAAAATCATATACATAAACATGAATGGTAGAGTTGAAATTAGTCTTTCATTTTGGGAAACTTATCAAGGATTTTTTATTTAGCTCTTGTGTTTCTTACTCATTCCTGAGAGTCAGTTGTCTTTGCAAAATCAATCAAAAGATACAAAAAAAAACATGTTTTACAAGACACCTTAAGCTTTTAAATAAAAATCACCATGAGTGTCCATTCCAGACCGTGCCCTTGTGCCACTGGCATGGATATGTTATGCATACCACACAAAAAGTGTGGCATGTGGACCCAGCAGGTGCACAGTATTCCATAGGTTGATCTCTGAATTTCCGGATTTTTTTTTTTGCTCTATGTCCCCAACTTTTCACAGATCAAAAACGATTTAATGAAACTGCAGGCAGTGTGCAGAGTCTGGAATTTCGAGTGAAGATGAAACTGTTCATTGTCCATTGGCTAAAAAAATACATTGTCACCCTCAGCTATGCCTTGGGCTGACACTAAGCTGTAAGTTATTTATATATTGTCCACAACTAATCAAGGTTCGCAAAATGCCAGCATTTCAGGGGTGAAGATAGGAAATACAAGCTGGTACCCAGACCATATTTTTGTTTAACATTTTCTACATGTTCAAATAAATTTTACCCAAATAGGCTACTGCTACGGTAATTTTTGATCCCTGCATTTATCCATATTTTCCATGCAACTGGTAAATACCAGTTGGGTTGGAATTTACCACCCATCCTAGTATGTTAGATGGGTATTGTAAATTAATATACACCATGTTAGTCATGTACTAACTTTCAAGAGTTAAAATTCATAGTAAATTGTTTCATGTACATGTTAAAGATGAAGAAAGATTGATTGTAACTGTCCAAGCTACAAACTGGAAATATTTGGTTTGATTAATTAGAATGGTAATGTTAACCACTACATTTTTACTTCATTTGATTTGAGCAATGCAAGTTTGTTAAAATTTCAAGTGTCGGTGCACATACAGGAATCAGGGCTCCAGATAAGGGAAATATTTGAGTAATTACTCAATTAAAATTAGCAAAATACTTTCTTGTGTTGTCATCCCAGGTTAGAAAAGGTTGATGGGTGAAAAATATTTTGTTCATAGAAGCAATTTCTGATAACAGATGAAAAAAATAACAATATATTTAGCAAGAACTCTACTCTGTCTGTTTTTCTCCCTTAAAACTCATCAATTTATAGCATTGCAATGTGTACAAGTGTAACCATGTAACTGGTTGTAACCATACCTTTTATAGGGGTTACAAATATTGATATATTGGATTTTGCACACATTTCTTGCCATAGATGATATCTTTTCACCCTATTTACATGTATGTAAGTGAAAAATGAAGGGTTATTTCACTCATTTGACCAATTTCTATGTGGAGCCCTGAGGGATCACTCAACAAAGGCACTTGAGATTTCACACCAGTCTATGAAACATAACAGAACGGAGCATACACGATTTTTAAAACTGGAATCTAACAGAATATTCCAAAATTCTGCTGAAAACTTACATTCCAAAAGTAACAAGCTCCGCCTACACTCTATTACGATTCAAAATATCAACAAGAAAGGGTATCTCATAAAATATGATCAAAACTTCAAAAAAAAAAATGTACTTTTTGTAGCAAATATGGTATCAGCATACAGGAATATGATTCTGGAATCAAACTAGGTAGAGGTGACGTGCACAATTTCAACTTGAAAGTTGTTACACGCGGTTGAAGGGCGGTACTCTGTGGTACCATAGAATCTCTAATTTTTTGTATGGCACATCATTCTAACCCCAGCCCGACATATCAATATCCAAATAAAAAAGAAGAGCGCTGCAGGTTTTGAGGAAATTCAGACAAGCCTATGCCTTTTTATGGGCTATCAAAATTACATAGCTGCAAAGCAGCATTACTTTGTGTCACTATATTTCTGAGATACAAGTTAAGATTATTAAGTGAGTTTCCCATTGAAAATGAATGTTATTACAAAAAAATCAAAAGCAATTTAATCATGTCATGTGAAACATGTGAACGTTAAACTGTGAAACGTCAGAACACTTCTTCGACTTCAAGCTTTGGTCTTAACATATATACTCCATCTCAATAAATAAACAAGGACCAAACAGAATAAGTTGTTTTCAAATAGAGCTATAAATCGTGTTATACTGACCAATAAAGGAGATTCACAAAAGCCTATATCCACGTCCATTTCATAAAGAAAACTTGCTTCACCTCCAGAGTTTCGGCATTTTCCCAGATAACCGGAAGTTAACACTTTATTCTAAATCAGTCACAGTTCCGGTTGAGCGCTTAATGTATACCCGGAATTTCAGGGGGTGCTAACATTGACACAGAGGACATATTCATCGTTTATTTGGCATTTAATCTTCACGATATAATCCCTGTGTTTTTTATTCTTTCTGGAAATGTTGCAAAACGATTTGTCTGGTTTAATATAAATAATGTCCATTTCCTCGTATTTTTTCATAGTACAATTTAACTGATATCTACTAAAGCCAACTTCCACTCACCCACTCTTTTTTGTAAACAGTCTTTTATGCATTCTGAAAGGTTCTTTAAAATATTTGTGCTTCTTGAAGAAATATGCATGAAGCACTCGGCTACTGTCTACTTTCTTTACGATTCTTAAAAATAAAGGTGGAACCAAATTTATTTTTTTTATGTTCTGGGTTTATTTTCATCAACATTTTTTCCAAAGGGTACAGGAAAGGGAAAATAAAATAATCAACAAGTTATTATAATTACAGCATTCATTTGTTTCTATGGGATACTATATTTACATCAGACACCTATAATTACATGTCTATGTTTACATGAACATGCAGGCGTACTATGATTCCAAAGATCACAGAATGCAATTTATTTATCTTTTTCCATTTTCCATTTTTCGTTTTCTTCTTTTCCCGAAAAAAACTCCTTCGTTTCAAAGAGCCAGCTAATTACATATAGAAGAAAACACACCTACATGTATAGACAGGCAGCTGATTCATCATTCCACTGATTTGTAAAATATCTCAATCATTTGTTGTTTTGACATATTAGATCTACAACAGGTATTTGAAAAAATGTGATATACTATTCATCAACAATTGTAACAATTATATTACATAATTTTGATGAGGTGCGAATTAAAGATCATAAAGATATTTATCAAACATCAAATTTATTATGTTTTTATTGTCGCTTCGTTCCGGCAATTTTATTGCGTATCAAATACCAAGAAATTGAATTTCGCCATAAGGGTTTTGACATTTTATCATGGTAATGACATTTCCTTTTAATTTGAATGTACATGTATGTCCTATTAAATACATCGCCCATCTAAAAACATATATAGTCTTTTTATAACCTAGATACTTCAACTAAGTGAAACAGAGCCTTTGCGAGGCGCCTTCTATAACCACAAGGGTTTTGTGCTCCAAGCTGAGCATATTTCTTACACTTACTGTTGTGCTATCCAGTATAGCTTGCAGTAGCACGTTATTTTTTTATTAACAGTTCTGCACCATCCCCCTTTATTCCATCCACAGTCTCCTTGAATGACCTCAGATGTATCTCTCTGGATTCATCTAATGCCTTGCATTGCAATATAAAATGTTCTGTGTCCTCTACTTGTTCCTTATACATTTTGCACCGTCCTACGTTGGTATATTTCTTGAATTATCAGAGTGGTATTGTAACATATGTATGTATCTGTGACAAGCCTGGCTTTGACCTCTGCCTTCTGTATATCATGTTATCTATTTTTTTTTTTGTTATAGATTTCCAGATGTTATGTGGAGTTCCAGTTGGTTCTTGTTGTATCTCAAGGTGATGCATAATTGTCTTTGTAGCCTTTTCAGCTCAGTATTTCTCATACCAATGTTTATTGACGGCTTTCTTCACTATTGACCTCCATATATTCTTCCTGGGTGGATTTTGCATAAACTTGGTTGGACATGACAGTTGATATTTCTCCAAAATACGCGCTACGTTGTTGACAAATAAATTTTCCTGGTCTCCATTCTGCATTTCCCACAATACGATTGTTTTATTATAGCTGTGTCTAGCCTGGCTATCCGTAAGATTAAGTTCATACATATCTTGTCATAAGTGGCTTCTACTGGTTCAGTCACTATCAGTGTGTATACTGCGGCAGATGCTGTACGGCCTGGTAGGCATTGGAATTGTCTGAGCATGGATCGTTGCATATATGTTCTAATTTATTCGGGTTAAATTTTGTTGGCTTTTGTATTTCTATTCCATATATACATGAACCTAGAAACTACATATACATTCCATATTTTCAGTTGGACGACTGGCGACATTCGTGATCGAGCATGGAGACCTGGTCCTAAAAGTGCATAAATCATATTCCGTCCAATTTGTGCTCTTTCGTCAACATTTACTTTATTTTTTTCTTGATGGGTTATTCTAATGTGTTTAAGGCTTTGGACTCTTCTTATTTCCTTCTTTCTAGCGTGTAGCTGCTTTCTTTGTGATTTTTTTTTTTTTGGCTTTTGACGTTTTTATAAATTCTATTTTTCCTGGATTAAGTTTTACTAGATCTCGTCTGGTGTTATATTGAACTAGGTTGATCGTGGCTTGCATTTCAGTATTTGGTCCTAACAAGACTATGTCATCTATACAGACCGGAGAGTCTACATTCATTTGTCCGATATTCGCTCCTAGGCTACTGGCCGTAGGTATCGAGTATAGAGTTGTTGTATCGTTTGTATAATAGATTAGATAGTTTTAGTTGTGGTATACCTTGAATGATATCTATGTCATTTGTTACTTTGCCATCATATTTTATTTTGAATGTCATGTTCGTGTACATGTAAGAAAGTAGAGTCCACATGTCTCCTAAAACTCCATCGTGGTACAGCTTATTAAGCAGGATATCACGATTTACTGTACCAAATGCTTTTTCAGCATCTAACTCTAGGGCCCCCAGATCGCAGCCTGTGTTACGGAATATGGCTATGACTTCACTCATTATAAATGCTGTGAATTTACTGGATGATTTCTCTGTAAAGCCACTTTGGAGTTGTTCTTCAAGCCAGTCCTTCAGTATTGATTCTAAGATTTAGATAATGTGTTGGTGACTACTATTCCTCTGTAGTTCCAGGGATGCTTTTCTCTTCGCCTTTTTTGAGTATAGGAGTTAGAATGCCACTTTTCAGTGATTGTTGAGCAGTAAACAGTGATATATTTGATTTTATTTGTAAAAAAATGAGTTGAAGCGAGGCACCCCCAAGTGAAGGATCACCGTTTGTAAAGGTTATATACTAGTGGGGCTGCATATTTGATATTGGGAGTAAGCCCCCGTCCATGGGTCATACAGCCACTGTCAATGACTGCGCATACAGCCAACCGTGTCAATTTGACCAAAATATTTAAAAATATTTCCTATGTAGTACGCAAAGATCTTAATAGAAAAGAGGCGTTTCTTAAGAAATAATTGTTATTGACTTTGTTGCTTTAAGTATCAGTCTTTGCAAAAATCAGACGGGAGGTGATTCATGCATGTCAAAAACCCACCAAATTTACTTTTATTTCTTGTTCAGAAACCGTCATAGACCATATCCAGTCTTTGATTTTCATTTTGGTGTTGTACTCTTGAGATAAAATTTATATAGATTGTACATGAAATAAGCACTTTGCAAGAGTTATCGTTCTAGATTTTGTTTGATTTGGTTGATTTTAGTGAGAGATAAATATATGATTTCTCAAAAGTGCAGATCTGAATATGGAAAGTACAACTGTTTCTTAAAAATATAGCATATGTAGATTGAAAAAGCAGTCTTAGATTGGTGGGTTTTTCTTCATCATGAATCACTTTAATAGGGACTGTGTCTGAATTTTACATGGACTGGTACTTAATACAGGCGCGTAGCTGAGGCCAAATTGAAGTGTAGGCAAAATTACGGCAGGGGTCTGGGGGCCGCTTAAGTCCCCCCGCAGGTCCAGGGCAGAGCCCTGGTAGGGGGTCCAGGGGTGCTCCGCGGAGATAACGTTGGCAAAATTAAGTGCAGGCAAAAGCTTTTTTGCCTAACGGCAGCTACGCGCCTGTAATATATAGTAAACGATTACAATCAACGAATACAATGAAAAGCGACCTGTTCGTTACAATGATTGCGTAAGTGCGAGCAGGGTTTTACCCTAAGATTTAGAGGCCTTTGTTTACAAAGCAAACGTGTCAACGCCATGTTAGAATGAGAATATATAGAGCTACACAATGCGAGGACATTGACGCTATTTACATGTATTGTTATGTCAGTATTATGTGACGTTTATTGCGCTTTTCCATTCGCGATACAACATATACACGTAAACTTCGTTCTTTCCTATATGCGACATTTTGGTGCAGTTACCAAACTTTCAGTGCCACTGAACATTTTTTCATGTTTTTCTCTTCAGTGCCACGGTTTGTTTTTTCACTTTCAAATATCTGTTCAGTGACGTTAACGATGAACTAACGTCACAAAGCGATATCTGGGAAATGGCGTTTTCACCACAGGTGCTTACTTGCTCCCTTTCACATATTTAGCCTAAATATACGTGATGCATACTAAATATTTGAGAGTAGGAGCAAATATCTGCATTTTCAGACAGAACGCACTTATCGATTATACAAGGCACTTGGAAACATAATTGCAAGGTACGGTAGCGAAAAGATATTTTCATTGTTACTGGTTTCCGGTAATCACATTTAATTGGTTGAAGTCCAAGAAAAAGAGCCATACACACGACTAGAATGATTAACATAAAACCAACGGACAAGGAAAAGAAACCTAAGAAGGTACACAGAAAAAAAACTTAAAATACACTTTAAAAAAAGCAGTAAACTTAGTAACACGTTTACCGCTAAAGTGAACGTGGAGCCAGTGTAAATAAAATCCTCGGTTAGGAATTCCGTTTCTCCATACAGGCACGGCGTCTTAAAATATCTTTCGAGACAGTTTGCAACCTTGAGCACTGCTGGAGTAAGGTAGCCTATAATACATGACTTTTTATTTATTTTCAAAATTATACACATATTAATAAAGAAACACAATAGACAATACAAGAAGATAATATTGTGTATCTTGATGTATAGGAGAACTCTTGACAGACATGGACTTTATTTCCGAAATCATATAGCTTACTTTACCAAGTCGCTTATTTCAGACAAAAGTTTGGGTTTAAACGTGTTTTTAGTTTATTGAATGGTTGGTTAGTACTAAATGAAATAACAATGTCACTTATCTTAGAAAAAAGGCAACATTTTGATTGCTTCTAATAACAATCAAAGACTGAAGTCTTCAAAGTCGCTGCCACTGATTTTGGCTTACATCCAATATCCGAAATGGCACAAATGCGATATGCTCTAAAATCGGATCTTCCGCTAGAATCTTGGTTCCCTTGATATAATTGCGTACTCTTTCGTAACCCTGATGACCCGAATGTTTTCAATCAAAACTTTTAACTGGTTACCCGGAACCAGATTAAACAACTGGCAGTCGCTATATACATGTATATTTATTGGGGTCCTGATAATATACAATGTAATGACCTATATAGTCAATTTTAACGAGCCCCTGTGTTTGAATCGGAAAATGGGTAATATTACATAAATTCAATGATAACCGATGATTTTAACTTTTCATGTAAATCTTCCGTCCTCATACAAGCAAAAAAAAAACACATTGACATATGTATTGTATTAATTAAAAGAGGTACATTAATTTTAGGAAACTTCAGGTCGCTTATTGACCACGGAACCAGATGAGGAACCAGATAAAACAACTGGCAATGAATATTCATAGATATCGGGTCGTGCCAATGTATGCGACCTATATATAGTCTTGTAACGAGACCCTGTGCCTGTTACACTGACGAGCAAGAGAAATGAACGTGAGCAGTCGATTACTTGATCGTGAATGGAGGATGTTAAGGATCGTGAATAACAATAATCGATGAATCACGCGCAAGATCACTCATGTTTTACTAATAATGTATCTTAATTTACGTTATTGGCAAAAGAACGTCTGTCAAAATGATGCTATATACACTTGTACATTATATTTCAAAGTAATAGCCAACGTCCAAAACCAAATAGTTTTCACGTATTCGCTTTAGGCATGGGAAACCCCTGCGTGTTCAAACTCAAAAACACTGTAAACAAATCACGTATTTTTATGTAATGAAAACGAAACAAAGATTTATTTACTTTGGTAATCAGCATGAATATATACATATTCACTCTAACTCGACCCTCTCATTTCAGATTACAAGTTCTAAATGCCATTTATCAAAATCAATTTTTCATTAATAAGACAAAAGCGCACTTTTGTGATCGTGAAGAAGGAGGCAAATAAAAGTCAAGTTCGTGAATATGATCGTGAACAAATTTCAAAACATTTTGTCAGTACTAAAAGCATGTTTTACTTATCTACAACAACTGATTTCATTTTATAAATGAATATAAAAATGTCAGAATTCTTACAAACTACAATCAAATGTATATATATAAAAGCTAATTTGAAAAAAAACCCTACATTCTGAATACAATTTTGCCTGAGCTTATACAAGGAAAATACCGATCGAAAGTAAAGAAAATCAAATGAAAATTGCGATTGAATGTTGTCAAGGAAATGTTCTTGTGCAATGGCCTCAGCAAGCGGACACCATTGCGTAAATGACCAGTTGATTATGAGTGATTCTGAAGGGGACGAATTGTCCGACATAAACAGCAATGGAGGGAACAGTGATTTGGAGACCGAAGTTAACAGCAGCGACGAATTAAGACGAAGTATGATATTCCCGTTGCGGAACCTCTACAACCATGGTTCCGAGTTCTCCCACCAGAAGATGTTGACTATGTTGGACATGAGAACTGAAGAAATAGGACCAAAAATAAATAAAAGTTCAATGTGTTGCGGTCATATCATACTGCGCCCGGTGAAGCTCGTTTTGTTCTTTTTTCTATTACGAATAATATCCATTGAAGAACTGCATGACCGTGTTTTAAGCAGCTTTCTTATAGGATTTACATATTTGAAAATTTCAAATTATTTGGTATAAGTAATTTACGCAAAAAATCAACTACAGATTTTTTTCTACTTAAAATTTATTCCGAGCAATTAATATATTAAAATGCGTTGCATCTATTCGAACGCCGCATCTACTATCTACAGAAACTATTTCTAACCCAAAATAAAACCCAGGCTCCTCTCGAGATGAAAATGGTTTGTGTCTTTAATCTCCTCTCATTAAATAATTTTGACTGCTCTTTAATTTATTTATCGAGAGTTACATGTACAATTTTATGGTTGAAATAGTTGATGCGCAATAATTGTTTAATTGCCTGTAATTTATTTGTTGTGGTGTTCAAACAATTATAGGAGGTGTAATGATTTAAATAGTGGTGCAGTTATTTGGATAAATGTTCTGTACAATAATGGACACCGTGAAAAGTTGTAAATACGATTCAGGGGTGGGTCCAGGTAAGGGAGTAATGAGCGCATGCCACCTCCCCCTTTTCAAGGAAAAAAAACAAACGAAACAACTATTTGTAACCTACTGCATATTTTTTTTAATATGGATATTTATCATATTCATTCATTAAACATGTCATAATCTGCTTTTCTTTTATACTGATTCTCATAATTACGCTTCCTCTACACAAACTAAGTTAGCTGCTGATAAGTAAGAACATGTGAATATATTCCAGGTATGCTAGAGAATTTTTTAATAATTTTTGGGATTGAGAAAAATATTTTATGGGGCTTGCAGCTATTCTTTATCAACTTGACATACCTATCGATTCCAAGAATTCAAGCAATAATTATTCATTATAAATAAACTATATAAAATAATCCATATACATAGTCTATTTCTTATTTGGCGCGATTTTCGTTCTACAACGAAGCACCAACAATGAATGACGTTACGTCACAATATATACTAAGAGTAATCAAGAGAACCAAGGTATAGCGGCAATCAAAAGAATGTAATCCAGGGACAAAGACCAGAGATGGAAAACAGACATACACAACAAAGAACATAAAGTAACTAAAATCATACATACAAAGTAACAAAAGTAAATGAGCAACTCGGACTCCACTAAAAACTGGGAGCATGGACCAGGTGTACCGGTTGGTAAAACATCAAATGAAAAACACAAGCGGCCGAAAAGTGGCCCCTTGGCACTGAACGTAGTATAAAAAAAAGTGGCCCCAAAGTGGCCCGCGGCACAGAGATGGTTAAGGCTTAATGGCCGCAAAGTTGCTTGCTATTCGAGAGGAACCCAGAGGAACTATTTCAAAACTATGGAGAAGTTCAACGTCGCAAAGGCTTCGAAGTCAGACACGCACAGCGAAGCTATTTTGTAGTCGCTTCAACAAAAGAGAAATATTCTACTGTACATCAACGAGAAAATTGTAGATGCAGTTTCTGAAGATGAAGTAGTTGAGGTAATTCAAATTTGATTTGAGTACATGCTTGATTTAGATCCTATGATACAAAAAATACAAAAAGTTTTTTTTTCCTCAGCATCGTCAGAGTCAAGTTCTAATACACATCATCGTCCGTCATCTAAGTGAACTACGTGTAGCTACAAGTTGCAAAAACTTACTCTTCCTACATTCGACGAACAGATATTGACGTGGCAGTCATTTTGGATCAGCCGTTCACATAAACCCTTCACTCACCGATGTCCAAAAATTTTGTTATTTGAGAGCACAGTTGTCAGACCCAGCACAACAAACTATTATAGACGATTTGCTCTATCCAATGGAGGATACCAGGAGGTTATTCGTTTAATAACTGAGCGTTACGGACAAGCGCATACGATTACAAATACCCTAATACAAGCTCTAGTAGATATGCCAGCATCAAAAACCATGTTAACAGCATACGGTATTTTTTTACGATAAATTAGGAACTTAAATCAGAATTTAAAAGCACACGGTATACCAACTGATGCTTTCGGGGCATTACTCATTCAAATAATGCTCGGGAAGTTACCAGTAGAGGTTAAAATGAACTTAACACTGCTGAATGTTAGTGATTTGTGAAATTAAGTAACATTAAGAAAATGCATTATAAAAGAAGTACTGAAACAGTCCTGAAACCGGGGAGCCCATACAACCACAGAATAAGTTGGTCTCGTACTCGACTCAAGGTACAAAGGAAATGATGCCACCGTTATGAAGTACATCATCATGTAAAGACGCCAAACATCGTTTGAAAGACAGATCTTGTGTGTTTTGTGGAGAAGTACATGACCCGTCGCACAGCACAACCATAGTACAAAACGACCAATGACTATCTATAGTAGATAACAGGAGACTTTGTCAAAATTGTTTTAATACTCATCAAATAGAAACTTGCAGATCCAAATTCAATTGCTGCCACTGCAACCAGAGACATCATAGCAGTTTATGTATAAACAGTTTAACCCTTTGAGTGCCAAGGCTTTCCCTTTATTTTGCCAAGGAAGAATTTGAAGATTCAAATTCAACTGTCCTACTTATGACGTCGATAATAACCTAACGTCACAAGAAAGAGCACAACGGCAGGGTGATCGAACGCAGAAAGAAATAGACATAAAACAGACGTTCGTTCGCAGTGGAATAGTTCAATGAATAAGATAACGCAATATCTTATGTTTAGTAATGTCTGTGTAATGTATAGCTAATGCGTTCATTCTTTTGTTGTGATAAGTCAGTATTTTCATTTTATATTAACTTTTTGCACCCAGAGTATGTTGAGAATATATATAGCTACACAACGTGAGGACATGTACATCTACGTTATTTTCACGTATTGTTGCGTTTATGTATGTGACGTTTATTACGCTTTTCCATTCGCAATTCAAACATTGACACGTTAACTTCGTTCTTTCCTTTTCGCTTCTACAACTATGAACAAAAAGTTAGTAAATAGGAAAAACAATCCGAACTATATTTGTATTTGCGAAAGGGACAAACGCAGCCCGGTTTAAATTATCCTGCGAAGCTTCCATCGTGAAACAATACAGATACAATCCATTATTCGGATAGACGTGGGGTAAAGTGGTATTAAAAATAAAAATCCATGGTTTTTTCATGTTTTCCTTTCCTCTGCTCGGGACGCGACATTTCACGAGTAACTCTGCAGGGTTTCTAGAAATGGAGAGGACGCTTACCGTACCGGTGCACCTGGTCCATATTTTTTAGCCCGGGTTGTTCATTTTCTTTTCCTTAATTACTGTGTGAGTTTTATGTTGATTATTTAGTGATCTTTGTTGTTTGTGTCTATTTCCCTTGTCTAATCGTTGCCTTTGAATTGTTACCTTTCAAGTCCTGGCTCCTTTGATTTCCCAAATATACTCTTATTAATTTTGTAAGAGCGAGATGATTTTTTTTTTGGTTTGATTATCTTTGATGATAATTTCTCTCGAACTGTTTACATAATTGAACAACATACTTAGTTTAAATATAATATTTAATCATAACAAAACATAACATTAATATGCTAAATATGATATATAGGAAACAGTCTAAAAATACTCTTTAAAAATGTCCTTTTGTAACTGTTCTTTTATTCTTTCTTCTTACTAAAAAATAAGGACATCATTCTTGAGAGAAGCCCTCGTGGAGACGGACATGTGCATTCGGATTTCTTTTCAATCGCGTCATCCGTGCCAATCAGTTCTGTCGCAAATTGTTCTAGTGAGGTCCTAGTTCGAAAAGCCTTTCGGAACGTCGTCACATCTCTTCACTTTTTCGGCATGCTCCGGTTGCTCTGGTTTAGAACAGGATCTTCCGCTAGTAACTTTCTCTTCTGTTGTTCTTACCGATTTTCCGACGCTGAAACTCATTGTACACAGGTATGCTTTTTCAAAGGAAAATTAAAATAAGATGATTTCTTGAATAACCAAGTATTTTGTTCAGGAGCATTTATCCCCCAGTCTCCCCACTCCATGTTATTATAGTACCATTTGCCGTGTATATCTTTTGCCACCTTTGCGCCTAAAGGTGTTTTTAATGCCCCCCTTTTCAACTGAAAGTATGGGGCATGCCGTTTTACTCTCGTCGGACCGTACACCCTGCAAGTTTTCGCACGATAATTCATAAACGCTCGCATCAATTAAATTGAAACTTTGATAAAGTGTATATATCTATATCCGTAATGTTAAGATTACTTTGTTTTTTTTTTAAATTCTATTTAAATGAAACTTTTTAAAGTGTAGATCCTTTTCCCAAATTCTTCATATGAAAAGTAAAATTAAAATATTTTCATCTATATCATAATATGGAACGCCTAAACTGTCTGATGAGATACACGTTTATTTATGTGTTGTCAGTTTTATATTACTTGTTGTAGTTTTATAATTACATGTGGTCATTTTGTGTTTACATTATGTAGGAACATCATTACATTATGTCGTTTTGTTATAACATTCTGCCATTTTGTCTTTACATTCAGTCATGTTATTGAAAACGTATATTTACGTTATGTGGATTTATCTTTACGCGCAGTGGTTTTTTTAAAACGTGAGGTCGTTTCGTCTTTACGTTATGTCTATCTCTAAATACTTTATGTTCATCTTTCCTTTCTTTACGTGCAGTGATTTCTTCTTTAAGTGATGTGGTTTCTTCTTCACGTGATGTGGACAAAAATGTAATGATGACGTGTCACCCGGAACTTCTCGATCGTGTAAACTTCAAATCAGACGGTAAAAGGCTAAATAGACGTCACAAAGTGCTGGACGAAATAAACTTGGGAAGTCTATCCATTAACTTGTACAAAATGAAAGAGTAATTCATCGGTGTAAAATGTCAAGAAAATGCAATTGGCCATTAACTACTTCCAATGAACAAGCCACAGTAATTTGTTTTTGTGGTGAAAAGTGAAAAAATGAAGAAAAATCTAATATATACTTACGATTTCACTTTATTTTTTTCACTCCCCCCCCCCCCAGTTAAACGTCAAATTACTGTGTACAAGCGCTCCTGTTTTACACGGGTTTTGAAAGGGAGTACATAGAATTACAAAGCATCGACATGCATCAAGATTCCAACAACAGCTAGCGAAAACTACAAGCGAAAACTACAAAGGAAAGTGAGTCAAGATCAACACACTCAAACATCATAGCCACCCATACCCGGTTCAAACTCAAGCATTTTTGTATTTTGTTGCTACTTTTTATACCTTGTTGAGACCAAAATTATTTTTTATGTTTTTTTTTATCCTTCGAATTTCACCTTTTTTTCTACATAACGAAGTAAATTTACATATGTTTAAATTAACACGTATCCCAATGTCTCAGCTTTACAATGGTACCCAAGAATGTTGCGGTAACGCTTAAAGTATTGGAGTAAAATGAATGAAAAAAATGTACCCCTGCTCCACAGAAAAATCGCTTAAATTGACATATTTTTCAATGTCAAAACACCTAGAGTATTTATTCTTTAGTAAAAAAAAATGGCTTATTTGGTATTTCCTGTTCAGTATTATCACAAATAATACTTCTGAGTTCTTTTGATGAATTTTGGCGATTTTCATAGTTAGAATTTATCAAAAATGCAAAAAAAAAAATGGATTTTCGATTTTTCCGTAAAAAGACATATAAAATCAACTCTACAAGTTATTGCTCGACTAAAATATCTCAAATTTGAGTTCATTCGATAGATAATTTAATTTTTACACCAACCAACCACAAAAAACTAATTTTCAAGCAAAATTTCATAAAATGTTAAAAATATTACCCAACCCCTAGAAAACTGGTCTCAGCATCAAACAGAATTCTCATTCACAGCATAATGACAATGTAGAACTCATAATTTAGGCATTCACAATTAGGATAATGATGTACTCAACATATCTGACCAATTCAGGCGCTTAGATTTTCCTTTTCGTGTGGCAGTTGCTATAAAATCGAAAAAAGGGAATTTTCAGAATTTCAGAATTTCTTCTATATCACCGGCTATTGTCATTTTTTTTTTCATAATACCGTAGTTGAAACAAGTTTAAACAAGATTTCGTGTTATACGGTATCTTAATACAGTGTCTTAGCATACAAATGGGACTAAGTTATAAATATTTGAACTTTTCCAAGTGAATTTATGTGGAAAATGACTACCCCTACCCATGACAATAATACCTAAATATGAACTGAAATGTTAATTTTTGACATATAAACAGTGTACAATAAACGTATTGGGTACTATTGTTTTAATTATCGGTTTATCCAACAAAATATATCTTCTCATTTTAGGCGCATATTTTTCAGTTTCAATGTGACAATAATCAGTTTTTCATAAAAAGGGAATTTTCGGAATTACATTTTTTCTTCCATTACACCTATAATTTGCAACATTTTTCAGAATACCGTACTCCAAACAAGCTTTTGTATATTCAAATATAATTACAATGTGGTTTGTATATTGTGTCTTAGCTATCTAATGAGCCCGAGTAATAAATATTTGAATTTTTCCAAGTCCAATTAGGTGAAAAATTGCAACTCCTACCCATGAAAAAAGTACCTCAACATGAACTATAATGTTACTTTTTTGCATATAATCGATGTAAAAAAACAATTTGGGTACCAGTGTTTTAATTATCGATGTATTCAACATACCCGCTCATTTTGGGCGCGTATTTTTCATTTTCAATATGACAATGAGTTTTTCATAAACATGGGAATTATCGGAATTTCATACTATCTTCCATTTCACCTGCAATTGGCATTTTTTTTCAAGTACCCTATTTCAAATAAGCTTTTGCATATCTAAACACATCTATTAAGCATCTAGGCTTCCTATTGAGCCAAAGCATGCACACGTAAACGTATTCTAGGCCATTTAGATGAAAGAATGTGTACCCCATACTCACTAAATTCTCCGTGAATACCCACAATTCGTATGCGATAGATTAGCATTTTTAAATGGTATTGGATACTGTAGTTGCTTCTTTGAAACCTTATATGTATAAAAATAATGATAGTAAACAAAATCAAATCATATTAAAACTGTGATATTTTAAACAAAAATATACAGTTTACGTGCGAAAAAACGTGATAATCTGTTTTCTTTAATTTACCTTTATATCAATTTAGATCGAAGATCGGAATTGATATAGCAGTCGCCAGAGCCTTTAGACTTGTAAAGCCTGATAGCATCCGCAATTATCGTACTCTACCGCAGAAAATAGTCCCTTAGGCATATCCCACTAAGGTTCAAATGCAGATAGTTAGGTCCACTTTATAGGTACTTCTAATATATAAAATTTGATTATATATTTTACGCCAATAAACAAACCCAACTAACTGCGAACTAAATATGCTGATTAATTTGGTTTGTATTAACCACGATCCAATTGAAAAATAGTTCACCCCTATACTCTTTTCACTACCTGTTCATTTCTATGCATTTACCCGAATAAACCAGTCGTTCAATGTCGATACATTCAGGTTGCCTATTCATTTATAGAAGCATCAAAAAACATCAGATGCTTAGCTAGAAATGAAAACCCTGCGATTTTATAAATAGTCATCAATCATATATTTTGAAATATAAAGATAAATGCTGAGCTGAGTACCAACTGGAAGAGCTGTCTTCAGATATTTCATGCAGGCCCTGGTGGATAAAAGGGGCAGTGCTTACGATCAAGAAATGTGTATAAATAAAGGGGTTTCAGGCTATAATTTGCCACTTATCTTTTGTCCATTTTTTTTACAAAAAGGTGGCATGAATTCTAGTCATAATGGCACTTGGTCAAAATGGCACCTGGTTAAAATCGCGCTTGGTCAAAACGGTACCTGTATATAGTTAAATCGGCACCCATCATAAATGTATGGTTAATCATATAATGATATAAACACAAATCCTCTAATATAATTAATAGTCTTCATGGTATTTTTTTTTTTAGGTTTTTATTATTTTGGATAGATACAAAATTAAAGTCTATTTGCAAGACATATCATGCATTAATTGGGATGAAAAATGTTTTATAATTTCACCTGAATATTTTTTTCTTTTACAATATAAATATGTTCACACACTTTATTTATCATTTTCACTGAATTATTTATAAAAATGGGAAAATATATAACGCAATAAAAATACTCTGTGAATTTAAATGAAATACCCCCCAAAAATAAGGTGTGAATTATATCACAAATAAAAACTAGATAAAAATACAGAAGTGAATATCACATTTATTACTTTGTAAATAATCTTATAAAACTTATAAATTTTACAAAAGTAATGTGGATATCAGGACATATCAAGATGGTAATTGAAGTAGTGAAACCATCTAATTAAATAATCAGAATAATACCTGTATCACCTATTAGACATGCATAGCCATAAATTAAAGGTAATTAGAAAAGCCATAAACCATAATCCAATTCCCAAACTAATTTGCTTAATGAATTTGCAATCAAAACTTGAATGATATTTCATTTTCTTAATTAAATTAGCTCTTTAAAATAAATAATTAATAAATAAATAATAAAAAATATTTTATTGGTAATATTTATGACTAAATATGTGTGTGTATGTGAATCCATATAAAATAAACATTTATTCTATCATTGGTCATTTTTTTCAGCTACACTTCAGTTGATTGTGTTCATTGCTTGTTCTGTTTATTCTATACAGCATTTAACAAGATAAGAAATGTCATGATCAGTCATTTTTTTTCATTAAAAAAAAATTAACCAAATAAGTGCCATTTTAACTATTTACACACGTGCCATTTTGACCAAGTGCCATTTTAACTAGCACTCGGTAGCATGACCCCCAAAACCATCCTGACGTATTTTTATTACGATTACCGCCTCGTGACATCAGAAGCCCTGATCTGACAAATAAAAATGAAACTTTGCATAGACGATGCCATAGAAATTTCGATTGTGCATTTCTCTTGAATTGTGTCATTTTTTTTTGTCTGTTGTTATTGGTTTTTGCAAATTTATAATCATTCTATGTGGCTATTTTGGCCATGTGTATCTTATTGTAATAGAGATGTAGGTGCTCCATGGCCCTAAAAGTGCATGGCAAATGTTTCCTGCACTAACCACGATTGGTTAAAACATATTAAAAGACTTTATCGTTAATGTTAATGTATGAGTCTCTGAAACTAGGTGCCCAGAAACTAAGTGCATTTACAAATAGGCGTCTATGGACTAACTTTTAGAACTTGAATATAAAGGTTATCAACCGAGAAATGTAGCTAGTTTAGAAGAACATGTATCTAAGGATAATATGATTTATTTCGATGTTTGTGGCTTAATTTTGAATGACTTAACAGACAGTTTCGACCTGGAGGTCAATAAATTGAATATATTTCGACCTGAAAATTTAAAGACTGTGAATGGCCAACTAGTAGTGTGTAGTTCAAAAATGTACTATGTCGGAGAACTTTGAGTACATTCATCTAGGTGCTCCATGGAAACCGCTATAGAACTTGAATGTTACGCAAAGTGGCGCACTGCTACGATGCATCATGAATTTTGGCGTGTGTGTGCGTGTGATTTTTAAATGTCATTTGTAAAGAATGGTGAAATTAAAAATAAAAGCAAAGAGTTCAATATTAACCATTTATAACAATAAGCTTGTGTTATGATACACTTGAATTCGATCCTCGTACTTTCCAGTTATCCCATATTTTGCAATTTGACGATTATTTGAGGTGTAAAAATTCAAACGATCGATATAAAATGATTCAGTACATGAGTACTTCGATTTAACATTTTGTTGTCTTCGGGACAATTAAAGCATATTTGCTTGACAATATGATTGATACAATAAGATCTTCATAATAAATGCCAGACATTGTGCACAGTTCGTGTATGCTATAGACACATTGGGGCAGATTTTAGTGGGAAGGTGTTACCATTCTTTCGTCCAAATGGTCTGGAATACGTTTATTCGTGCATTGCATTTGGCTCCCCATTTTATGAACAACTCATTACTGTCACTTTGAAACTGAAAAATACATGAAATGAGAAGATATGTTGAATACATCGACATAAAAACATAAGTACCCAACATGTCTTTCTTACATCAATTATATGCCAAAATGAACATATTGGTTCATGTTGAGGTATTCTTTTCATGGTTGTGGTGGCAATTTTTTTCTTTTTTTCTTTTTCTTCTTCTT
The DNA here is from genome assembly GCA_037379345.1 of Perna viridis. Classification (NCBI taxonomy): domain Eukaryota; kingdom Metazoa; phylum Mollusca; class Bivalvia; order Mytilida; family Mytilidae; genus Perna; species Perna viridis. Next base: position 34,482,226 of record CM074514.1, on the reverse strand, counting down.
CTCTTTTTTTTTTTTTTTTTTTTTTTGGACTTGGAAACGTTTAAATATTTGTTACTCGGGCTCATTAGAAAGCTACGATACTATATAATCGTATTTGAATATCCAAAATCTTGTTTGAAGTACGGTATTTTGGGAAACAGATGTCAATTATAGGTGAAATGGAAGAAAATATGAAATTCCGAAAATTCCTTTTTTTATGTAAAACTCATAATTGACATATTGAAACTAAAAAATACGCACCTAAAATGAGAGGATATGTTGGCTATATCGATAATTAAAACAATAGTACCAAACATGTCTATTGTATACCGTTTATATGTCAAAAATTAACATTTTAGTTCAAGTTGAGGTATTTTTTTCATGAGATGAGGTGGCAATTTTTCACCTAACTTGACTTGGAAAATTTAAGTATTCATTGCTTGGGCTCATTTGGAATCTAAGACACTATATTAATGTACTCTATCACACAAAAACTTGTTTAATCAACAATATTCTGAAGAAAAAAGAAAGAAATAACGGGTGATATAGAAGAAATTCTGAAAATTCCCATTTTTTTTTCGATTTTATAGTAATTGTCACACCAAAAGGAATATATAAGCGCCTGAATTGATCAGTTATGTTTAGTACATCATTATCTTAATTATGAATGCCTGAAATATGAGTTTTACTGTGGTGGTATGCTGTGAATGAGAATTCTGTCTGATACTTAGACCAATTATCTAGGGGTAGGGGTAATATTTTTAACATGTTATGAAAATTCTTTCATGAATTTTTTTTTTGTGGTTTATTAATGTAAAAAATTAAATCACCAATCGAATGAACCCAAATTTGAGACATTTTAGTTGAGCAGTAACTTGTAGAGTTGAATTTTTGTCTTTTACCGAAAAATCGAAAATCCCATATTTCGCATTTTTGGATAAATTCTGGCTACGAAAATCGCTAAAATTTATCAAAAGAACTCAGATGTATTAATTTTGATAATATTAAACAGAAAATACCAAATAAGCTAGTTTTTTAACTAAAGAATAATAATATAGGGGTTTTGACATTGAAAAATATGTCAATTTATCAATTTAAGCGATTTTTCTGTGGATCAGGGGTACATTGTTTTCATTTCACTCCAAAACCCTAAGTTTTACCGCCACTTTCTTGGTACCATTGTAAAGCTGAAAACATTAGGCTATATACTGATTTGTACGTATGTAAATTTACTTTGTTGTGTAGAAAAAAAATGAAAGTTCGAAGAATAAAAAAACCTAACAAAATTAATTTCTGTCTCAATAAGGTATAAAAAGTAGCCGAAAATACAAAAATGCTTGAGTTTTTTGTTGTTTTTTTTTTTTTTGCGACAAAATGATTCGTAAATAGGAGGTATAAGGAAAGCTGAAAATCATATTTTGGTTGAGAGGGGGTGCACGAGTGTTCTCTCAGCCAACGTACTATTTGTATACCATTCAGGAACATCTGGCACCACTTCTGTTTTTGTGGGAGTTGATTATTGTTTGAACCAAGTATTGGGTGGGTATGATGTTTGAGTGTGTTTATCTTGACTCACTTTCCTTTGTAGTTTTGGCTGTTGGAATATTGATGCATGTCGATGCTTTGTAATTCTATGTACTCCCTTTCAAAACCCGTGTAAAACAGGAGCGCTTGTACACAGTAATTTGACGTTTAACTGGGGGGGAGTGAAAAAAATAAAGTGAAATCGTAAGTATATATTAGATTTTTCTTCATTTTTTCACTTTTCACCACTAAAACTTCAAATTACTGTGGCTTGTTCATTGGAAGTAGTTAATGGCCAATTGCATTTTCTTTACATTTTCCGCCGATAAATTACCCTTTCATTTTGTACAATGAAGTTAATGGATAGACTACCCAAGTTTATTTCGTCCAGCACTTTTTTAATCGGCGTTGTGACGTCTATTTAGCCTTTTACGGTCTGATTTGAAGTTTACACGATCGAAAAAGTCCGGGGTGACACGTCATCATGACATTTTTGTCCACATCACGTAAGAAGAAATCACTGTACGTAAAGAAAAGAAAGATGAACATAAAGTATTTAGAGATCGACATAACGTAAAGACGAAACGACCTCACGTTATAAAAAAAACCACTGCGCGTAAAGATAAATCCACATTACGTAAATATATGTTGACATAACGTAATCAAAAAACGACAGAACGTAAAGACGAAATGGCAGAATGTTAAGACAAAACGACGTAATTTTTTGGTGTTCCTATTTAATGTAAACACAAAATGACCACATGTAATTATAAAACCACAGCAAGTAATATAAAACTGACAACACATAAATAAACGTGTTTCTCATCAGACAGTTTAGGCGTTCCATATATGTGTATGAGTCTTTTTTTTCTCTGAGCTAGTGCATATGTTTATGGACGATTGATAGAAAATATACTCATCTACTCAGCAGTTTAGCAGCTCTGTGAAAAGTGTGTTATTTATTGTATTGCCTAAAGTCAATGGACATATCTTTTATGTGTAGATGGTTGGGGCATCATCTACATGATCTATGTCTCTAAACACTCGAAGATGGTTTAACTTTCTACGGCAGTCCTACTTTTAGTGTTTTAGTTTTAAAGTAGCTGTCTTTGTAAGAATCATGCAAAATCTGAAAAATGTGATACACCCCAAAACAGGCTACAAATTTTTATTATTGTAATAAAGTTGTTTTTGGATCTATGCTATGAAACGTGTAATTATTCATTCAAATCTGCCTGCTCTTAGGAGATAAGCAATATTGAAAATCCAATAAATTCTATTGTATTTGAGGGTCATTTACAGAGTTATTTCCCTTAATTTTGAAATCTACAGTGCATTCAATATAATTTTTATCTGCTATGAATACGGGTTGTATGAAAAACTGAATGTTAATTTCTGTTTACTATGGCAATTCAAACAAGATATGAAAAATAAAAATATTTAGGCTTTTTACCCATGAATCACATTTTGTATAATTGTTTGTGTGTGTGTGTGTGTGTGTTTTTTTTTTTTTTTTTTTTTTTTTTCGCCGAATTCTATTTGCTTATATTTTCATTCAGAAAAATACATGTTCACGTACACTACTGTGCTCGCTTGCTTTTTTGATAGTATACTTGTTTGGTTTGCAGTTGCGTATCCAGGGGTTGTAAGGGGTTAACAACCCTCTATTGAAAAATTTGTCATTTTCACTTGTAAAATTGACAAAAGAAGAGGTTTTCATAGAACCTAAATCGCTCACCTGGCAAACAATGCCCTGTTAACTAAGTAAATAGAGGTACCATGCTTTGTTGCCATATGTGTGACAAAAATTGATGAATGTTGTAAGTTCAACTGAGTACCAAAGGCACTGTAAAATGTTGGAAATGCCTTTAAAGTGTTTTAGAACCTCACGCCCTGTTATTCCACCGGGTCTGAGGAGGCAATAGCACTATATACATTTGCTGAAAAAGAACATAAAATGAAGTTTAACCATGGCTACGGCCAGGTGAGCTAAAAATGGTAAATAATGTTCTAGCACCACCTTTTTTCTCAGCATCCCTGGCTGGCACCCTCCATTTACATTTTCTGAATCCGCGTCTGGTTAGTTTTGGGTTGGGTCGCCTTTTTTTAAGTTATCATTATTTTTTTCTGTTTCTGTTTTAGTATTTGAACTTACTGACCTTTTTGTTCATAAGTAGTTGGATTTATTTTTCCTGGAAAACGACTCCGATCGATTTGCATTGGAAAATGTCTTCCTTTACCATGAACTCATCGATAGTTATAGTTTATCCAACATCACGAGAACAGAGATTTGTTCATATTGTGTCATCGAATTATTTTTTTTTTTTTTTTTTTTGGGGGGGGGGGAGGTTTAAGTCGTTAGTATTGTTAACGACTTCTTGCACTCTTAATTTCAAAACATTATATTCGCATATAATTTGCCTATATATTTATACGCCACGTTATGCTGCAGATCTGTGCCGTGTTTACCGTTCTAGATTCATACGATATATAATATACCTCTTAAATATCATACACGTATGTTCTACGTGTGTTTCTTGCTTGTGTGAGAACGAGAAGTTTAGATGAAATGATCGGTTAGCATTGAACATTACCCAGTTTCCGATTCAGGCACAGGGGCTCGTTACAAGACTATATAGGTCGAAATAGTATGCAGGGCCCGATATCTATGAATATTCTCTACTAGTTGTTTAATCTGGTTCCTAATATGGTTCCCTGGTCAATATCATAAGCGACCCAAAGATCACCACAACGTACCTCTATTAAAAATATTATACAAATGTCTATATGCATTTATTTTTCCTTGTATGATTGATTGATTGTTGGGGTCTAACACCCGAGCACCAACTTTTGCTTGTGTGAGGACGGGAAGTTTACATTAAAGGATGAAATGATCGGTTAGCATTGAACTTTACCCAGCTTCCGACTCAAACACAGGGGCTCGTTGTAATTGACAAAATATAGGTCATTTATATTACCAGTACCCCGATATCTATGTATAGCCATTGCCAATTGTTTAATCTGGTTCCTGGTAATTGAAAACATTCCGGTCTGCACGGTTACGAAAGAGTACGCTATCATATCAAGGGAACCAAGATTTTAGCGGAAGTCACCTGAATTTAGAGTACATCGCATTCGTCTCATTTAGTATGTTGAAAGTAGGCCAAAATCCGTGAAAGAGAATATTTGACGGGTGTCTTCCTCGAATGCCAACATTTGATATGTGACCTATTCCTCGAATGCCATCAAAAATATTTCAATAGATGTTTTTACAAGAATAATAGCTGTTTTTATAACTATTTACCTACAAAAATTAATTAGTAAATCATATTTTTCACCTTTTTTTTTATTAAAAAAACTTATTATTTTTTATATTTTTTTTATGTTTTTGTGCAATAAAAGTTTGAAAAAAAATTAATTAATATGCATTTCATTTTCATAGCTATATTCATCTGCAAAAACTATTCAGTATTTTTATATATATTTTTATTAAATAAGTTTATTTTTGTATTTCTATGCTATAAAATATTTAAAAATTAAAATAAATAAAAATACATGAAATTTAATGATAAATGTCTTTTTCAAGTCCAGACAAAATCAAAGATATTGATTGAAACAATTAACTGAATCTAATCAGTAAATAATAAATTTTTGAACACAAGGAAAAAATACAGAAAATACTTTTCTTCTTTGATCATAAGGGAAAAAATACATAGTATATACATACAAAATATTTTCAACTTGGACCATAAGGGAAAAAAATACAAGGTATATACATACAAAATATTTCAACTTGGACCATAAGGAAAAAAATACAAGGTATATACATACAAAATATTTCAACATGGACCATAAGGATCAATACTAGGAGAAGGAAAAATTCAACTTGGACTACACATAAAATAATCTCTTCAATTCAATTTCGAACACAAGAAAAATGCACAAAATCAGACATGAAATATCACGAAATTACAGTCTTTTCCAGAAAAATATTTATCTACCTGTCATTTATCTGTCTGTCTAAATAGTGTGATTGTTTTTATAAACATTCACTCTTGTTTTTATAACAATTTGTACCTATTCCTCGACACAGTTCACAGACTATATTACCGAAAAGTGGGTCGAAGGACAGCCGCTCGCATCATGGAACCACTACGACAATAATGGTCCAAGAACTACCAACAATGTTGAGGGCTGGCACAGTAAAGTCAACAAACTTTGTCATCATGCACACCCCAATATTTTCCTAGCCATCAAATTGTTTCACAGCATACAGGCATCAAATGAGGCGAAGATTATTCAGATCAGATCAGGTGGTAAGCAGCGTGCCTCTAAAAGAAAATACAGACAAATGGAACACCGACTTCAAATTCTCAAAGAAAGATTTCAACGTGGAGAAATAACATTAATGGAATTTGCAGATAGTGCTTCTCACTTGGTTCACTTAGACTGAATAAACAATTTCACATTGTACTTGTAGTGCTCCTGTATGAACATATTTTTTTAAATGTAATAAATTAAATGTAATAACATGCAGACAATTTTTTTAAATGAATATAGTGCTGATTATAAAAAAATACCAAAAAAATATAAATATATATATATTTATTACTTTTTTCTATCAAACCCCTGCATATTGTAAAAAACCACAACAAATTGACACATTTACCTTGAATAATTATTATAGTCCCCATGGAAGAGGCCCCAATCAATTAAATAATTGCAGTAAAAACAATTGCAAAGTCTCACCTAGCCAACATGAATTTAATTACCTGTAGGTACCTGAAATACAAAATGTTGGCTAAGTGAGAAGACACCCCTCGAATGCCAACAAAATTTTACAGTTAAATTGTCGGAAGATCAAAGGATGTTGGCATTCGAGGAATAAACCATTTGACAATTAGCGATTTGAAGACTTCAGTCTTTTATTTTTTTAGTATGTACATTTCAATTTGCCGCGTTTATATCTATGGGGTTCACTTTAACTCCCTAAACACAGCCTCATTTTGAAATACAAAGTTCAAAAGTTCAAAGTCTTTTATTTTACCAATCATTGGCCCACAAGAGCATTGACAAAACAATATTAATGCACAGATACATTAATGTTGACAATAAGCAGATTTGTTTGTACTATCATGTGCAATTTTAAATCTTATCATCGAAACTTGTATGATAATGTACTTTTTGAGGCAGTAGAGAAATTAAACGGTTTTTAGCAGAAGAAGAGCTTATAAAATTATCAATTTAGTCGTTTATCTGCAAGATGCATCAAGGGACGATGCTTAGTGAAGTAAAATTGTTAATCATGCATTCCTTCTCGTACCTGATGTAGTCACTATCTAAAGTGTAACAGAATAAATCTGCTCAAATCTCTTAATATCAAATTTTCCTCGCATGTCATCAGCCATATAATATAACGAGAATGGAAATGGTGAAAATGTCAAAGCAGTGGCGGATACACAGGGGATTGCATGGGGGTTGTCACTCTTCCCTTTTATTGGAAAATTTGTCATTTTCATGTGTAAAAATTTACAAAAAAAATGACAAATAACGTCCTAGTATCCTCTCCTTTTCGGCTTTTCGGAGGAACCTCGGCTGGCACCCCTTTTCAAAGTGTCTGGATCCAGCCCTGCAAAGAGATTACTTCCCCACCGACTGGAAAATGTCAGGTCTAAAATGAACGACAAGGTAACTCTTTGAGATTGACAAGTCAGATGTTCAGAACATGTCAGTCACAATCTGAGGCCAAGCAAAGAGCAAAGGAATCAAGGCTAGGCTAGTAATGTTGTCCTTGGGTTGTGTTTTTTTCATTACCCTTCGAGTCCTGGTTATCTCGATTTCCATAACATATTTTTGTAAGAGAGGACCTAGTTTTGTTTGTTTGCTTTTTTTTAATTGTAGGTTAAGGATATCTTTTATGCTAATTTCTCCAGAGCTGTTTTCATAATGAAACAACACAATTAGTTTAAATATACAAATGTAATATTTAATCATAACAAAATACTCTAAACAGTAATACGCAGAACATAATTACATGAAACAGTCTCAAATTATTACTCATTTTAACCTAAATCGAACTAAAAAGGTCCTTGTTATTTTATAATTTCTTCTTCCCAAAAAAGAATGCTCTCAATCTTGAAAGAAGCCTTCGTGGAGACGAACATTTACATCCGGATGTCCTTTCAATGTCGTCATCCGTACTAATCAGGTATGTTGTAAAATGTTCCCCGATTGTGTTCCTAGTTTGGAAAGCCGTGGAAAGTAAACTTTTCGGAAAGTCGTCACATCTATTGACCTTTTCGGCATACTTATTGACTATGCTACATTCATTTTTCTCGTTTTTCTCTTCTACTGTCAATTCAGGTACGTCAGCTTGGTGTATACAAGTATTTACACCATTGTTTGTTATCTTTTCCTTGATATCAAACTGCTGCATTAGCATATCTTTCTCTCGTGTGGCATAGGTAGTTCTGCTAGTAACTATCTCTTCTGGTGTTCTCTCATATTTTCCCATGCCATTAACAGTAGTACGGTTTTTCATTGGAAAATTAAAATAAGGGGATTTCGGGTATAACCAAATACTTTGTTCGGGTGAATGCATCTCATGGTCTCCCCACTCCACGTTGTTGTAATACCATTTGTCGTATGTATCTTTTGCCACCATTGCTGATGTGTTCAAATCTTTCATGTTTTCGCTCTGCATATAAGTGCCTAGCCCCGACGTTCTGTTACCTACAGAATGCTTGTAGCCATTGACAACGACGAAACTGACGATGAATACTCCTATTGTGACGTCGCGCGACACACACTGGCTTTTGAGCCGATTGAATCTTTCATTTGCGCCGAATATTGATTTTTTAAACGGCCCTTAACTAAAAATTTGGAAGAATATTGTTTTACCATCATCCACCCGTTCGACCTCCTATCAAGTTTTCGCAAAAAAACCAAAACACTTGCAAAAATTAAATTGGAACTAATACAAAAGGTATACAGGTTACATACAGTTGATAGACGAAGCAAACGGAAGAGGTTTGGCACCGAGGGTAAGGGTCCATAACACGGGAGTGAAGAGGGCTGGATTTGTTTTAATTAGATGTTAAATGAACCTATATTGGACGAAAGACATGAATGATAATTTAAATTAATTCTCTTCGAATATTTTTTTTTAAATTAATCCAAGTGTGTTTTGTATCCCAAATATTGGAAGGAAATGCAATAAATGAACTTTTTGAAATGACCCTCCCCAAATATCGTCACAAGTATCCATAAGTGACTGTTCAAAGGTTTGAAGGTCAATGCAAGGCCGCCATCATTTGCATTTTACCCAAACAAATATGAGAATCATGAAATAAAGGAATAAAAATATTTTTGATCAGAATTCAGTCCATGGTTGCATTATGAATGTGATTCAACAACCAAACATTAAAATAGTCAATTGAATGGCAATTAAGCCGTTATTTGATATATAAGATATCTTATATAATTACATCTTTATTTAAGACTTTTCATATTCTAAATAAGATATATAATATATCGTATTAAATATCTTAATATAAGTTTGTATATAAGATATCTTAATTTTTATATCAGACGTCGTATTTTTGACAAACACTTTAGAAACTGTTATAATGCATATCATTTTGTACCATAGATCAAAATAGGTACAAGCATAGGTGTAGAAACGGTATATACCACCTCTAGTTCCCGCATTCTGATACAAGGGAGGGTGGATAGGGGATGGAGATTCGAGTGTTAATGGGACGGGAATCGTTGGTTGAAGGATGAGGAACGGTGGTGAAGGGAAAGGGGAATGGTTGTGGAGGGGCAAGGAAAGGTGGTTGAAGGTGCGTGGAACGGGGAGTGAAAAACTTCAAGGGCGAGAATTGGAAGTGTATGGGGTGGGAAGTGGGAGTAAAGGGGTAGTAAGCAGGAGTAAAGGGGTGGTAAGTGGGAGCAAAGGAGAGGGAAGTTGGAGTCAAGAGGCGAGAAGTGGGAGTTAGGGTGGCGGGAAGTATAGGAATAACAACCAAACCTGCCCATCCCCGCCATATGTATGTGTGTATATATATATGTGCGTGTGTGTGTGTGTGTGACTTTTGAAAGAGAGGGACTTGTAATTAAGTTTGATAATATATGCATATTCTGATAAATTTGTTTAATCTGAAGAACAGTAACATATCTTGGAAGAGAATTGCCTGTGGTGTAGTCTCTCGATCTGCATGCTTAAGAACTAGAAGTTACTGGTGATTATGCATGGACATTGGTAGCCCATCACGCACAACTGGAAAACTATCTATTAGATTCTGTGGGAGATTAAACTGAAGTACTAAACAACTGTTCAAAGATTCAAGCAAGTCTTCGAATCGTTTATAAATTTATCATCTGGTAGCAACAGAAGTTATTATATTTCAAGGACAATACCGATAATTTCATATGCCTAAATATATGCGTATACTTCACCTATTGCATCCAAAATTTTCTATTCTAAAAGACTATTTCAAAACCTCGAGATTGAGGACTTCAAGGCTAAACCACCTGCCTGTTCTTGCAAAAACCTTTCATTCAAATATGGTCCTTCCGGTCACTTCATTACTGAAGATTTAAGCATCATCGAAAATGAATCTCTGCGTAAGGTCCTTTCTTAAGGTCCAAAGTACCGTGAATTGGAATTATAACTTTAAAGTTCTTTTGGATGCTGTGGAGGACTAAGCAAGAAAATGGATAAAACGAGAACAATAAGACACTGATGCTCTTTCAGAGTGGGCAAAGGTTGTGAGGTCTTTAATTTTGAAACGAATGAAAGTTTTAAGTAGATCAGTGAGTGTCAATGCTACATCACTTTTCAAAAACCCCAATGTAGCAAAAGCATTGTCAACCATGACAAATATGTTGTCGTACCAGCAGACAAAGCCAAAAACAACATTTTTTTTTTGTCTGTAAAACGTATTACATACAATGTTTATTATCAGAGGTAGACGTAGAAAATAATAGCAGTGATAAGACCAATACTGCCACTACACTCTCCAAAGAAGAGATATTTGATAACCATTATTCTGTGCTATCCTCTTTTGGTCTCTCTACCAAAGACGATGATTGTGATTTACCGTCTATGTTTTGGATTCCCGAACTTCATAAGAATCCACATAAAAACGTAACATATCTGGATCTGCAAAATGTACCACCAAAATGCTTTCAAAAACTTATAACTTCTATACTCACAGCTGTCAAAGAAGGTCTCCAGTCATACCACAACATTTGTTACTCCCGTAGGGGTATTAATTCAATGTGGATCCTGAAAAATTCGAAAGATCTTTTGGAAACCCTCAATTCAAAATCAATATCAGAATATAATAGCATTAAAACCTATGATTTTTATAAAACTGTATACTTCTATTCCCCATACTCAGTTAAAATCCCGACCCAAAAAAACATTATACATCGTTGTTTCTCAAGAAAAGATGGTACACCTAAATACAAATACATAATTCTTGGTAATGATTCCTCATACTTTGTAAAAAATAATTCCAAATCATCTTCCAAATATAAAGAAGAAGATGTTTTTAAAATGCTGGAATTTTTGATCGACAAAATATTTGTCCAGTGTGGTAGCTGATCCAGAGGGCCCGTGGGGCCCGCCCCACTTAGAAAATTTCAATATTAAAAATTGTTGAAAAATTGTTCAAGATTTTAGGTTAAATATTTCAAAATTTTCTTTGGGGATATGCCCCACCCCCTAGCAAATTCGGATCATTTCGTGATTCTCACCGGTAATCCTGTCAAGAGTTCCCCCCCTTACCTAAAATTCTGGACAACAAACGGTCAGCATTCCAATGGGAACAAATTGTGCTCCTCTTCTTGCTGACCTATTCCTTCACTCTTTTGAGGCTGATCTTAAAGCTGATCTTATCCGAAGAAAAGAACATCGTTTAACCAGATCCTTTGATCTCAATTTTCGCTACACATATGACGTATTATCGTTAAACAATCTTAGTTTCTGGGATTTGATACATCGCATCTACCCCCAAAGAACTTGAGATAAAGGATAGTACACGCACTGTGAAATCAGCCTCATATTTTGACCTACACCTGGTCGATGGTAAAGGAACTTTACGACAAACGTGATGACTTTCCATTCAGTATTGTCAAGTTTCATTTCATCTATGGCAATATTCAGCACCTGCGTATGGAGTTTTCATATCATAACTCATACGTTTTGCAGGAGCTTGTCGTACCTACGCAAACTTTTTGTATCGCGCAAAACTAATTAAGCTTCTTGAACAGGGTTATGTTGATACAAGACTGTTCAGTCATCACTACAGATGTTTTATGGTCGTCATCATGAACTCGTGGATCGTTACGGTGAATCTATCTACACCATAAAAACTGACTTGTTTAACGTGTCAGTTTTCCTTTCCTGGTCAGAAAAATTTTGACTGGAGTAGAAAGATAGGGTTATACTGAAAAGGGATCCGAGAATATTCTTTGGCGACAAATTGATTCGTAAACGGGAAGTGTAAAGGTACCTAAAAATCACCATAAAGGTTTATTTGTTTGTTTGTTGGGGTTTAACGTGCGAGCAGCAATATTTCAGCTATATTCAGACGATCATCATGGACTAATCTGTTGTACCATGATAAAAATATATATTTAACCACATAGTTGTATATGTTATTTCACAGCATAAACATGGGGTGAATCAACTGGGTGAATTTTTCCCAAATCCATCCAGAAACATTAATGTGTGATATAAATTAGGGGCGCATCCAGGATTTGGGTTTGGGGGGAGGGGGCGTTAATTGAATTAAATGCCGTGCAAAGCAAGGCAAAACATATATTTGGGGTGAAACTTGTGGTGAATTTTTTTTTACCGATTTAAGGGGGGCGTACGCCCGGTACGCCAGTCATTGGATCCGCGCCTGTAAATGTCTCTTACATTTGTCTTGCATTAATATTTTAATACAATTACATTACTCATGATTCTACCTCATTGGTCATCATTTGATGTAGATATTTTTCTTATTATTATATTTTATTTTGCACATTTGCTTAGTTTCTGGTTGGCTGGGTGCCCTCTCTTCCGTGGTCGTAATTTTAAATAGTTGACTCTACAAAGGAGCCAATTTCAGGGGCGTAGCTAGGCCTGTTTTAGTTGTACGCAAAATTACGGCGAGGGGTCTAGGGGGGGGGGTCGCTCAAGGCCCCCAGTGAGTCCGGCAAGGCAAAGCCCTGAGGGAAACTCCTGAATTTTAACGATTTTGGAGTTAGTTTTTCAGAGCCTATACTACGTTCATGGTGTGCATATGTGATGAATAACCTTTATTTCATCTTTAAAATGTGTGTTTTTATTTTTGTTACTTTTTTTCCGAAAGTAGGCAACTGCGTATTATCGTTTTGGCTTCTTGATACTGCTATACAGGGACCATATAATACATTTTTATACGCTCATTTGCATAATTTGTTTAACGCGGCGATATAATGGTACCAGTATCGTATTGCATATCCCTGAGCAGGTGTACGTCAAAACATGGATGCTATAAAAATATAGTGCATTTTCTTTTTTGCCTCTCTACAAACTAATATTTTGTCAAAAGATATGAACAATGACTTATAAAATAGAGCAAACATCACACTGTAAGATGAAGAACTTTTTTAAAAGAAAATCTAACATAATATCATAAAAATGTTCCACTGAAAAGGTTGGTTTGGTGAGTGCAAAACGAAAGTGAAAGTAGGGAAAATGGCTATTTATAGTTTGAGACTACTTTTCTGTCCGATCTTCGTGGACTCACCCTATTTTCTTTGCGGGAAATTATTTTTTCACATGTCCTTAGAAATGCTACATAAGTGAAAGTTTTATTGAATCAATTTACATATTTTTTTAAAAATCCTAAAAATATGCACTTCACTATAGAAGTCTATGGGAAAATTAATACGATACTGAGACCTAATCTTTCTTCTTTAAAGGGAGGTAACTATGCTTTTAAGCTGATCAAAGTCCAATCTCATTACAAACGATATTTACTCGAGACTAGCAGATGATATGCACATAACTAAGTAAAAAGACACTTTTGATCACAATTTTGTGGTTACAGGGACCCGTAGAAACCTCAAAAGATGTCTGAAATAAGGCAAAGGGTTAAAGAAAATGAGAATAATGACTTGAACCAGGTGAGAGAATTACGCACACTCGATTTAAACATAACGTCCCAAAACATGACACCTAGCATTTTAAAATCAAAACATTGGCCGTTTGCGTGTATTTATTGTTTGTATTCGATGTTTATGAGGAAAAGTAGGAGCTTCTGGTGTAAGAAGTGATTGGAATCCATTGAGATTATGGGATCTTGCTTTACATTTACAATTTGTAGGCACATTATCTGAGGTTCAATTGGTATTACATGTACATGTACAATGTACACACTGGTGCCAGTTGTTGGCTGTAACGGAAACATAGCTATGTTTCATCATGTACATGATGTCATTTTGTTGCTTAAGGATATAGCATTTGGTTTTTTGCTTGTAAACATGGTATGAATTTGATACAACTTTTTAAGTAATAGGTGCTTGTTTTCAGCCTTTGGTCGGACAACTGATGCACAATTTACGTGTAATTTTCAAGTAAACTTTGCCTTAATTAGTTCATGCAATAAATGAGTGGCATTACATTAGTTGTTCCTGTCTAAGTTGCTACATACATTAGAATGTACACATCCTCAAACATGTACATTGTACACTTTCTTTTAAGCCCCTGCACAAATTATAACCTGTATTAAAATTTACATGTGCATGTTCATATTCTAAAGACATTATACATGTACATGTACATCATAACTTTTATTTTCACTAATGAAGTTACCAGTGTCAAAGAAAATACTGATTAATGTTTTATATTTCTAATAAAACATCAGTTAGTATTGATAATAACTGTATACATGTACATCTTAACTACATTTTTATTCTGGTTATACTGGTATATGTATGGAAGTTGTTTGACTAGTCCAAAATAGATTTTAAAAATAAAAATCATTAAATATTATTTAAAAAAAAAAAATTTTAGATTTAACAAACATGCTTAAAGTTTTGTTATAATATTTTTCAAAATGAAATATATTTCATTTGCTTGTCTACATTAGAAAAGTTTGCCAAAATTTGTACATACATGTACATTCTGCATCTCCTTTTAAAATATTAGAGTGTGCTATATAAATCTCTAACAACAAGCCCAAGCTAAAAAAAAATTAATAAACTTACATAGCAGTCATTGACATGTTAACCAAATTCTACAACCACACCAGCATTTTTACCAGCCATGGCTGTTGTGCTGGTATCTATTTCCAAGACTGTAATAAACCATAACTTTAATTTACAGAACAATCCTAAATGCTATTTATATGCATTGGTTTTTATTTTGTTGAGAATAAATGGATATAATGAAACAGTCACTATCACATTTTGGATGAGTGTTTGGTCTTAGATTTTATCTATTGAAATATCAATGTTCTACTGTTTACATACATGTATCAAGGAAATTAGTGTTGATTTGTCTAAACAATGTACATGCATGTACATTTCAATGTGACAAGGCATACCCAGTAGATAAACCAGTTTTCAATCAGTGTCATTTCCATCTGTCTCGTGAATTATCTTCAAGTAGAGATCCATTTACATGCAAATAAAAGTCAGGTCCTGCAGTACATGTTACTGTGTTAAGTTAATACTTAATAAAATGTCAACTTTGTCCTGCTGAAATTACATATTGTGTTTTCATGGCCAGTTAGAAACAAAAACAATGCACTTCATAATACAGATCCTGATTTGTGATGAAAGATAAAATTATATGAAAAAATGTGTTTTAAATGGTCTTAAAACTTTCTCTCCAAAGTCTGTATCACACCCTGCCTGGTTCTTACATGGATACATACTTAAAGTATAACAAGAACAGCTGTCTTCAGTGTCATAAGTATGTTTTGATTGTGTATAAAATGATCAGATCTATGATATAATTCTTGATGTTAATTATTCAGATCTTCAAATCAATATTCATAAAATTCTTACGGTTAATCACATTTTTACATGTTTCTATTGTTAGTATTTTCAAAATGCTATGCTCCAAGTATGGACAGTTAATTCTTAATTGGCAGTATATGTTTGTACATTTTTTTTTGTATACATGTAGCTACATGTATAACACCTTCATATACCTAATTTTTGACATGCAGTGTCTGATTTAATTAGCTATTACACAAATTAGATTCCTTAAATAGCTTGATTATTACAAATACATGTATTGTATAATTTACAGGTACATGTATACAACTTAATTATCTTGGTAAACTAAAATTCATCTGCAAGATTTTACTTGTAATTCAAATAGATTAAGTATTAAATATCTCATGTATATAAATAGCCTATAAACAAATAACTATAAATAGCTTATTACAGGGTGCCAGCTAAACATTTTCCACATATACATGATACAGATCATGCTACTAATGTATTTTTAGAAGTGATAGCCAACATTCAACTTATGGGGTATTTTTTTAAATTAAATTCATATACCTGTGTAACACAACTTTGTGTAGACAAAATACATGCAGTTTATTTATGCATGTACTACTATGAAAACAATGGTGTTTAAAAATAAAATGAAATAATTCCTTTTTATCTAATATTGACCTTGACAAGCTAAAGCAATAATTCTTTTAACTTAGTGGTTTTTATATTTTATATCAAATCTAATGCCTTGTACCCAATGAGATGTTGAATCTTACAGCAAGTGTGTTAAGATTTTGGACTTTTGAACCTGTTTTAAATTTGGTATAAAATAAGGTGCAAAGGCAACAAAATAACCAACAAAATGGTTATAGTTCAACAATAATGTTCTATGATATGCTGAATCTCAGTGATCAAACTTGCTAAATGCAAGTTCTAGTAGAAATAAGCGCATTTCCCCTTGCTGAAATTTTACTTGTGGAATAGTCCTTTTTCATCTTTCCAACTTCAGCTTCATGTTTTAAGATTTTTAGCAAAGGGGAGTAACTTTGTACAAATTTGTCATCTGACAGACTGGTTTACTGTCAAATTGGAGCAATGGACAGCAGTAGACTTCAAATTCAAATATTCAATTTATTAGAGCCATGGTAAGTACTTGGATACTTTTAAATAACTTATTTCAAACCATTCAGGTACTGACCAAAGTGAAATAGTTTAAGTTTCCAAGAAAAATGTTTTCTGTTTTCCCTTTCCATCAATGAGACCGGCAACCAGGTTGTCTGGTGTTGGTGGGTTATGTCCCTTTTGAAAAACTTGCTAAAATGGCTTACATTCCGTAAACATGAAAAACAAATTTTCTACTTGTATTGTAAATTCAGTTCAGATAAAACCCAAGAAACTTAGATTTAGTGAATACAAATTTTCAGTACATGCAAAGTTATAATTAGTTAGGGAAAAGATTTATTAAATTCATTCCCTGTGAATAAAATCTTAGATGTTTCAGTTTAAGACCATTACAAGTATATGTGTACAATGTACATGTCCAGTTTAATATATTTTTTTAAAGTTTAACTACAAGCAGTGTACCACATTAATACAAAAAATAAGCATCCTAGTAAATAAAGGGGTAGGACACTTCTTAGCCTTTTAAGCATTGTACATGTAATGAATAACCAGTTTAAGTACATGTACATGTAAATGTCAATCAATGTGGCAGTATTTTAATGAGAAATTTAGATCTAGGAAAAACTCTAAAACGACAAAGATTTGATTCTGATGAACCTGAACTAACAAGACAAATTACTGATTCTATGGTTTATGTCATAATTGTCTAGCTTCTTTCTTGACCAAATCATCTTCAATTCGAAATCCGTTACGTAACATATTTAAACTACATTTCAAATCTAACTTGAAACCAGAACTGTCCGGAACTTTTTTACATAAATTACAGAGAGTTGCAACTTGAATTTCTAAGAATGTTTAATTATATTATATTTGTATCATGATACTGCTCTTGTTTCACAAACAAGTGCCTGAGCTTTTTCTAATAAATTTGTCTTGTCTTTTATTGGCAATAAATTAATCAGTAATTATCAGTATTATACATGTACATGTTGTCAATATCCTTTTATCTCCTGTTATAAATTTATTATACAATCTAACATACATGTATAGTTAAATATTTAGGATGTTTTCTGTTAGATTTTTAGCTCACCTGGCTATAGGCCATGTGAGCTATTGCCATCACTTGGCATCCTACATGTACATCATCGTCATCATTGTTAACAACTTTTCAAAACTCTTCTTCTCTGAAACTACTTGACCAATCAGAACCAAACTTGGTATGAATGTCACATAGGGTGTTCTGCAGAGAACTGATATGGTGATTTTTTGATCTGTTGAAAAACATGGCTGCTGTTACTAAAAATAGAACATAGGTGTCATACAGAAGTTTTTCGCATATACCTCCAAAATTGTAAGGTTTAGCCAAATTTTGACAGATTTTAAGTGTTCAGGATGATGAGATCTATCTATGGTCAAATTTTCATTTTAATCTTTGAAGCCATAATAGAATTATTGCTCTTTTTTAACATTTTTTCCTTATTTTTAATGTTATTTCCTTCAAAAATCTTATCCTCTGTAACTACTTAACCAGACTTGGTATGAATGTTCTTTGGGGTATCCTGCATAGCACTGATAATGAGATTTTTGATCCGTTGAAAAACATGGCCACCATTACTAAAAATAGAACATAGGGGTCAGACAAGTTTTTCGCTTATACCTTACAAAATTCCTACAGGATGATAGTGTTCAGTATAATGAGATCTATCTAAAGTTTAGTTTTCATTTTAATCTTTGAAGCCATGGAGGTATTACCCTTTTTTAACATTTTCCTTATTTTTAATGTTATTTCTTTCAAAAAACTTATGCTCTGAAACTACTTAACCAATCAGAACCAAACTTGGTATGAATGTCCCTTCGGGTGTTCTTCATAGAACTGATTTGGTGATTTTTTTTTTATCTGTCGAAAAGGATGGCTACTTTTATTAAAAATAGAACATAGGGGTCAGATAGAAGTTTTTCGCAGATACCTTCAAAACCTTTAAATTTAGCCAAAGTCTAACAATTACTGAAATGATCCTCATTATAAGGCTGACAAAAATCTGCATTGAGTCTAAGTTATCAGATGAGTCCTTGTTAGAGTTATTGTCCTTGAAAGGTGAAAAAAGATGGGTTTTTTTTTTTTTTTACAGTTTTCAGCCAATATCTTGAAAACTATGATACTCTAACTCCTTATTAGAGTTATTGCCCTTGAAAATTTAACCAGGTGAACTATTCAGGCTCCTGGGAGCCTCTTGTTTGTACTCCAGCAACTAAAAGTTGGAGTTGTTTTACCCTCATCCATCCATCAGTCCCACATGTTTTAGTACAATAACTCAAAAGGGCTTTCACAAATTAAATTGAAACATTGAGAAAGTGTATATACCTACAGTGAGAAGTCCTACTTTTTTAAATCATTGTGAATTTTTTTGTCTGTCTAATGGTCTTCACCAAAACTAGACAGTCCAATCAATGGCTCAGTAAATTTACTTTCTCATGACATGAAATTTATTGCATAGATTATTTATTTATTCTATCACACAATCTGCTTTGACATGTAAATTGTATTATCATTATTATATATTTTAAAGCCTCCTCCCCAAACAAGTCAAGATCCCAGACACAGCAGTCCTGACTCAGAAGAGGATGAGCTACCACCAGGAGCTGACTTGAGCACCACCAGACAGATCTCTCAGGGAACAGACAAAACTACTGAGGCTTTGGATTCAGCATTGAAAGATCTCACTCCAAGGTATTCCAGGTTTAAAACTAATGTTAATCCTCTAGCCCGAGACTAGTATGGGATCATGGAAGCTTCTTTGGCTGTGGTGTGACTGGGTATTGGATTATCGCATGCTTCTTTCATCGTCAAACTCAAGGATCACTGGGGTAGAGCGGATGATTGTAAATATACCGTATATTTTTTGCCTATCCTAGCACATTTATTATTATATTTTTTGATAAAATGCTGCCATACTATCATTTCTTAATTGAGCACTATTAAAGTTTAAAAAAAAAAAAAAAAACTCCTATAAGTGTCAATAATTTAATGATTTTATCTACCTACCATATTTTTTATATGAAACCTTAAACAAACATGTTTTTTTTTCTTGGCCTTAAAACAGAATAATACCTATGTACAATGAAAAGGGGCAGTTGAGGCTTCCATGAATCGCGAACCATTCACTTGAATAAGCTACCAACTAAGTTATATATATTTGCTTCTGTTTGATTCATTTTTCATGTACTATTGTTATATACCTTCTCTATTACATGACGTAAATTATTACAAAATTATAATATGCACCTTTAATATTCCACTTCATTTGATACTGAGATTAACATGTAGTGAACAAAAGAGAGAAAAGGAAGAATTTTTTTAATGATAAATTAAAAAGCACAAAAACTCTCAAACATTAACTTCAACAAGAATAAGTATGATATAGTTTCATCTGTTTTCCCAGTCTATTTTTAGCTATCGATACCACCTAAACTTTTAGATCAAATCAGTAACTATTTTACCCATAACAATATCTTTTACAATATTTTGGTCAATATTTCGTATATCATATCAAATAAACCAGTTACAGTCATCCTGTTAGTAAATCTCCTGTTCTGTTACGTTCACCCCGTTATTAAATCTCTTGTTCTGTTATGGTCATCCTGTTAGTAAATCTCTTGTTCTGTTACGGTCATCCCGTTAGTAAATCTCTTGTTCTGTTTCAGTCATTCTGCCAATATTTTTACTTTGCAATTTCTCAGAAATCATTCATTTCACCCATATGCTTCTGCTTCAAATATCAAGAATTAATGAACGACTGACTATTCAGTGCCTGAAATGGCTGGTCACCCTCTCGCCAAATGTGACCAGTTTTGTATTAGGGCGACTAAAAGTTCCCAAAAGACATGAAGTTGTTAGCCCCCCAAAAAAAGTTCGGGCAACGGCTCCCTCATGCTAGAAAAAAATTTTTTAATTATCATCATTTTCTGTTTTTATTTTTTACTACTTCTGTTGAGAAAGGTAGATAACTTAGGTAAGTGATTAATTCATCTTAGCGTGACTCAAACCATATACAATGTGATTTCACCAACATTATTGTCTGACAAGGTGTGGATATATAATGACCTTCATGATTGGTTAATAGAAATACATTTGAGCAATAGCAACAAGTTAACAAATCAAATCCAAGGTTTATATTAAGGATGGGTGGAGACGGGCCTGAAAGAAGGCTGGAACTTTTTAAGAAGGCAAGGAGGCGGAGCTAAAAACAAACCATCAAAACTCTGAAATTGGGGTGTATAGGGCTATGTACAGAGAAGGACTTGTAGAAGAATGAACAAAATCTTAAAATGAAAATCTTTCTGGTGTTCTTACTTCTAGGATGTGTTAAGTGAGAATACTAAATTGGTTCAAGTACTTATTTGTTCCCTGTATTAATGCAATTTACCTTTGCTTGAATTGTCTTTGTAATTTGAATGATTATTCCTTATTTCATTTTCCCAACTTTCAACTCCTATAAATTATATCCTTTGAATATAGGCACTGCTATTTTTCATATTCATTTTGTAACTCAATAGACAACTTTATTAAAGAAAAACATTCTGACCCAAATGTCCATCCTCCATTCTGGGAATGACCGTACCGACTGTTACGGTCATCCACTTTACCTCAGTGAGGATAGGAAATTCTTCTTTATAGCAGTGGTCTGACTGGGTATTAACTTATCCCAGTGTGCTTGTTTCATGGTCAAACTCCAGGATAGGAATTGATTCTTTGGCATTTGTCTGACTGGGTAGTAAATTATCCCAATGTGCTAGTGCCATTGCCAAAATACAGTATAGGAAATAGCTCTTAGGCAGTGGCCTGACTGGGTATTAGATTATCCTAATGTGCTAGTTTCATCGTCAAGCTTAGGATGGAAATTTTAATGCAGGAATTAATTGTATTTTTTTTTCTTTCTTAAAGGCAGATAAAAAAAATATTATGAGCTACCTTAAACATTTTGTTGGGAATGCAAATGTTCAAAATTTTTGGGCTGCACACCACCAAACCAATTAATGAGAGATGTACTTTTACCGTTACAATGTAGATGTTTGTAAATCGTTTGATGGGATTTCCTGTCAGGATGTGGTAAAATGTTTTAACATGTTACCATTAAATATATTAGTACATGTACTTTGCTGGGAGTAAAATGTTTATTTAGTACCAGTAACATGAAAAAAAGGCAAATTTTCCTTAAATAAATGTATTGCATTGCTTTTTTGGATAAAGGGCATTATTTATTTTTATTCCATATCAGAGAAGAATGATTTATTCTAATTGGTCAATACATGGTCATGTGGTATTCATTAACATATATTAAAATGTCAAGAGGGCATTACCACCAGATAATGCCCAGGGCAATACCACATAATTATGGCCGCTTCAGATTCTACAATAAAATGAACATAATAGTGGCTTATGTATTTGGCATTATGGATAATTTGACTGCCCTTGATATTGCCTACAACTTTGATAATATTCTCACCTGTGGCTCAGGGCATTATCAACATTTCAGGCAATATCACTGTCCTGAAGGCAATCAATTTATCATGATAATGCCCTTCATGTGCAGAATGATAGCCCCACTCAAGGAGTGGGCTGTGTAATGGTATCACATTAGCTCCCACTGTATGAATTGATTTCAAATTTGGTGTGTGGGTTAAATACAAGGGGGTATATATGTTATGCTACCTCATGTTAACACCTGTGACCAGTCATTTTGGAACCTTTTATGGTTCAGTTGCCACATCATCAATGGTTCCAGGGAAAAAAATATCTTAAAAATACACTCCAGTATTCTGCATTGTACACCACAGACTTTAATCAGTCAATTTCTAATCATTTTGGCCATATTGTCTGGTTTGATTCAGTTTCATTAATAATGGAGGATTTGTCACATTGCCTTGTCCAAATTGGTTTCTAAGTAACTACTAACAATACTAGATTCACAAAAATTCATAAGGTTAAAATTTATTGTTAGCTGTGACATCAATTATAGAAAATAGTATTGAAAAGTCATAACTTTCCACTTAATTTGTACTTACAATTTATTCTCCTATTAGTGTTGTCCATTTGTATGTGCCCATATCTTGTACTGGTAAGTTCAACTCCTTAACTGCCTAATGGATTTTAATAAAATTTCATCAAAAGATTAGGCAACATATGTAGATGTACATGTAGATGAATGAATATGATTAATGCCAGGTCACTGCAAGTGGAGATTATCTAACTGTAGGGTTAAACATTATGTAAGTCTATTGTAAGCAGCTGGGTATTGTTTTTATATGTTTGCTTATTGCGCTTTAGTTTGAAATTTCATCTAAAATTGTTACAATGTTTTTTTTTTCAGATGGAGGAATTGGATCATCAGAGGTATATTTTCCTGGGCAATGATCTTTTTCTTTATGCTCATTATTTACCTTGGACCATTGGCTCTAGTCATTGTTGTAAGTACAAAGTTGTTACATAGCATGAGTTCAGTGAAGCTCTGGGTGGTTTTACAAAAATTAGTAAGCACAAAATATAAGTAGTATATAGTGTTATGTCATAATTTTAAAATTAATTTTTCACTGAAATTTCAGTTTATTTTTTTTTAAAAGTTAATCTTCTAGGGCACACATTTAAAAGTAAGCTTAAAGAATCTACAACTGTTATAATGTTTACATTGTATTACAAACTATTTTAAGGGTTTTAAGTGCCGTATGGTGGTTTATTTTGGCGAGTGTAAAATTTGGCGATTATGAAGGAAAAAGGTATACAAAAAATTTTTGACGTTTCAATTTTTTGGCAGACGATAAGTGGTGTACTTTGTACCTAAGCCCAGAGTAAATATTTTGTGAAATTTATTTTGGCCTTTTTTAAACAGAATGCTAAAATATGCTAAAATTAGCACCCCGCAAAAATTACCCGTTATACGATATTTACATCTATGAAAAATTTCAAAATTTTGTGAAAATAATGGCATGAATAAACTCTTTATAACCAATAACAGGACGATCAATGCATGCAATAACTTTCTGAATTTTCAATATTAAAACAGAGGTCGAAATTTAAAGTGAATTTTGAAAACTATCATTAAAATCTGATGGTGGTAAATGTTTGAAATGACCTTTGTTCTATTTTTTTTTTAATTCAAATAAATTGTTTCCTTAGGATTATTACTGTTGGTATGACACTAAACTTTGTTATATTTTCAGACTTTGATGATCCAGATCAAATGCTTCCATGAGATTATTACAATCGGCTATGTTGTTTACAAGTCCTTTAACCTACCGTGGTTCCGTATGCTGAGTTGGTACTTCCTGTTTACATCAAACTATTTCTTCTATGGGGAAAGTTTGATACAATATTTTGGCGTTCTTTTACAGAGGACTGTAAGTTGTATTGCTACACAGGAAAACAAGTTCTATCTTTAAAAAATATAGCCGACACAGTATTTTTTTTCTTTCTTTTGCATATAATTTTCTACATTTCATACAGGAAATATAACAGGTTGCACACAATTTTCGATACATTTTTTTTCGAACGTCACTAAATCATCAGTTTTTGGCCAATCAGGAAACAGAATCGTGATCAAGTGACTTGAGTTGTCATAGAAGAGCATCTTCAGGGTCCAAGACTAAAAAGCGAAACTATACCAACTGCAAAGAAAAAATGCTACTTGAATATTTTGATATGTTCAGTAAGACACCTGACAACATATTTGTCATATGTTTTTTCATATTTTTTGGACCAAAATGAAAAATGTAGTAGTAACATATGTTTAGGACTAACCAATTTAATTATATTATGTATTTCTGTGGGTTTCATTTATAGTGTATTTTGTATGATCAAGAAAAACATGTAATTTGTAATTATAAGCACAAGAACATCTTTTTTTGTATGTTTTATCATTTATGTTGCAATTTTTCAAGTATACAGTGAAACCTGTTGAAACAAGACCCTGAATAAATTGTAATTTATTTAAACCAAAAATATTTGGAAGTCCCAATTTTATCAATTTTAATTCATTTGAACTTGTGTAAAGTGATCATCTGTCTCAACTGAACATTTTTTTCAATTGGTTTATAGCAGAGTTATTTAGATTTTTTGCAAATTAACTGCAGCTTATCAAATCACAATCTAAGAAATGGCATTAGCAAGGAAAATTCTTATTTTAGTTATAGTGTAGGTAAAAGATCTGGCGTCAATTTCACAAAAAGTCGTAAGTGTAAATTTGATCATAAGTTCTGACGTAACAATGCTATTTTCTGTTATGACATCATTAATTACGATGAATTTTACACTTATGACTTTGTATGAAATTGATGCCTGAGGACTGTATCTATCCTTTAACATGTGAGTTGTTTTGATGGATGCTTGTATGAACTGATGATATTATAATTTATTTCAGGAATTTCTTCGTCCATTAGTTTCCTATCATAGATTTATATCCTTTTCATTATACATTGCTGGTTTTGTTGGATTCGTGGTCAGCCTTAAGAAGAAGCATTACTTAAAACAGTTTACCCTGGTATGTTCTATACTACAAGTAGGTTTAAATCAATTTATTGATTGTCAAAGTTAGTGCTTGAAAAATGCAGGTGTCTAGTTTGCAAGGGATCAAATTTTATGTCTATTGCAGATTACTTTGGATTACACTGTTGTAATGGATTACAATCGATTATGATTGCCCCAACCTTGGTGTCTACATAAAAAGCTTCATTTGATTAAATTTTATAAGTTAGTTAAGTAAAGGTTCATCTAAGAATCATGCAAGTAAAGAAAAATGTGAAGATTAAAATTTTATTGCTTTCTTTCTTTACAATCTTAAATCGTTCAGGAGAGTTACATTTATGACAAAGATGACAATAAGAGTTGCATCTAAGTTTGAAAAAAAAGTGAAATTGGGGGAAACATTTTTTTTGTAAATTTTCAAATTCAAACTTCCTGGTTCAACCAGACATTCAAAAATTTGGCAGATATCGACTGTACAGTAACTAAGTATTTTTATCTATTTCCAGTTTGGATGGACACATGTCACATTACTGATAGTTGTCACACAGTCACACTTAATTATACAGAATGTTTTCGAGGGACTTATCTGGTATGTATTTACCCTGTTAGAAAAATAAACAAAATGCAGTTGACCTTTCTTAATTGATCCATGAGTAATACAGAAACCTGTATTAACCAGAAATTCCTTCATATGATGTAATTCATTCTGAACCTGTATTAACTAAACACCAGTCTAAAGTAAGTAATGGGTTCAGTTTAGTATCTTAGATGATTTGTGAAAAGCATTCATGTGCAAAATCAAAAAAAAAATTGATATGTCGGTAATCAATTCAATGTTTGTACATGTATCATATACATGTTTTCACTAGATCTTAAGTAGCACTCTGCATAAGAATCATGCAAAATGTGATTCATGGTTGGAAAGCCTACATATTTTTATTTTTGATATTTTGTTTAAAATGTCATAGTAAACCGAAAGTAACATGTGGCTGTTCATATAACCCTTGTTCATAGAAGATAAAAATCTTATAGAATGTACTGTAGAATTCAAAATTAAGGGGGATAAGTCTGTAAATGACACTATAATACAATAGAAACCATTGGCTTTTTGATGTGGATTATCTCCGACGAACAAACCGGTTGGAATGAATAATTATACATTTAAACATATAAACCTATGAAGCAACTTAATACCAAAAATAAAAAATATGTAGCCTTTTTTTTTTTTGAGGTGTATTAAATTTTACAAAATTTGCATGATTGTTACAAAGACTGCTACTCAATGGATATTTGTTTGGCTATGTCAGTCATATTGTACACAACACAGGCTTAAATTTAAAATCTTTTTAGAATTGATTAAATATGTTTTATATTTGTAGGCTATTGGTCCCTGTCTCTATGATCATCTGTAATGATATCATGGCCTATATGTTTGGTTTCTTCTTTGGTAAGACACCTCTAATCAAGTTGTCACCGAAGAAGACGTGGGAAGGCTTTATTGGTGGTGCTCTTTCTACTATAGTCTTTGGACTGTTGGTAAGTTATAGTATCACTAAACCCCCTGCTTTGAAGTGGGAGGTATAAAGTGATCATGCAATGGTTTTCCAACCCAAGTATTTTGGATCCAAATTTTAGCCTCATTCCATAGAGGAATATGCTCAAAATTTCCCAATTTTCTGCATTGATGTTCTCAGTTTTGAATTTGTACTTTATAAAAATTGAGGTTTGTAAGATGTACAAAAATCCTGTTTGGTCAGTAATGAATCAAATTTGTCATCCAAAGGTCATCTCATGGACTACAAAACAGTGGAAACTGTAGTGGTATGCATCAAGGATTTGATTAGAAATTAATTTTAAAATTACTGATTAAATATCCTTGGTCTAATATACAATAGATAATTTCCAAAAGTCATAATTTTCATGTTATTTTTCCAATTGCCAGGGTCCTGGACTCCTTTCCCAAAACAGTAGGAGAGTCACTGGCTTTCCATTCTTCTGTTTTCACAGTTTTTTTCTGCTACTACTTATCACAGCCTTTTGATGTTTTGACCCAAGCATTATATATATGTACAGCATATCTTTGGATTTGATTTTGGAAGTCAAAAATATTCACTTTATGTTTGACAACTCTGTTTATATTTTTGACCAATCTGGAGTAAGGAGCAAAGGAGCTGGGGTTTTCCTTTTAAGGACATCAGGACCTGGATGTAAAATATTAAATGCCAAATGCTAGGGACTACTGATGACACTGACCAATCATTCAGTTCTAACTAATACATTACCAACATTTTACATTCTTTCTTTCTTCGGATTTTGAGAGATTTTGTAAGTTTCTTGTTTGGTATGAATAGGAACAGACACAGGTTATGAGTATTTGTATTGGTGCAGTTTGATTATTTTTTTGTAGATGTCCTAAGTATTGGTGCAGTTTGATTGTTTTTTTTGTAGATGTCCTACATATTGGTGCAGTTTGATTGTTTTTTTGTAGATGTCCTACGTATTGGTGCAGTTTGATTGTTTTTTGTAGATGTCCTACGTATTGGTGCAGTTTGATTGTTTTTTTTTGTAGATGTCCTACGTATTGGTGCAGTTTGATTGTTTTTTTGTAGATGTCCTACGTATTGGTGCAGTTTGATTGTTTTTTTGTAGATGTCCTACGTATTGGTGCAGTTTGATTGTTTTTTGTAGATGTCCTACGTATTGGTGCAGTTTGATTGTTTTTTTGTAGATGTCCTATGTATTGGTGCAGTTTGATTGTTTTTTGTAGATGTCCTACATATTGGTGCAGTTTGATTGTTTTTTGTAGATGTCCTATGTATTGGTGCAGTTTGATTGTTTTTTGTAGATGTCCTACATATTGGTGCAGTTTGATTGTTTTTTGTAGATGTCCTATGTATTGGTGCAGTTTGATTATTTTGTATGTCCCATCTCTTATGATGATGTCAACAATAAAATTTCTTACGAGTGTGAGCGACACCCTGTGTTCATACTTACAGAGGTCAATCTACCTACAGTTGCACAGAAAATATTTAGTGTAGTGAGTATTTATTAATGAAAATTTATGAAATTAACTAGGTCTATTCAAGATAAATTCCTAGTGGAATTACTCTGCTTGAAATGTTTTTAGCTACTTAGATCTTTTTCAAGGGAACATGCTATAGTCAATTCTTTCTGTTTGCTATTTATTATAGGATATACTATATAGCGGGAAATTTACATGAAGTTTAGGAATTGTGAAAAACAAAGTTTCCCCAAATTTTAGTCAAAAATATTTTTCCTGTAATTTCTATTACATCTGAAGGAACAAATAATAAAGACCAGAACATTTAATAACCCTAGTCATGGAGTAAATTGACACCTTTGAAAACTTCCCACTATATGGTAGAATATCTTTTTCTTATAATATCTCAATACAACATAGAGAAAGCCAAGCTCGCTCTAGGATTTGAATTAGTCAAAGGGTAGTAATGTGAAAGTATTTATATTTGTGGATATCAGTTTTTGTGGTATAGGGGAAAAGCACAAGTTTGTGGATTTTTGAATTCATCGCATAGATGATCCTGTCGTACAATTTGAAGTAAATAATTCTTTTTGTTGGGAATAATTTTTTGTGGTTAACCTTACCCACAAAATCCACGAAAATTGGTACACTATTAACAATTATAGAACTTTTATGGTATCAAATTCTGTTGTTATAAAAGCACTTTGTGTATGCATTAAGTTGTGTTAAAAGGAAATTATGATGGAATCAATAATGCCTTCCCTCCATAATGCATTCGTTGAAAAAAAAACTATACTCAACATTCATCAACTGAATTTGACTTTAAATTGGTGCAAACTTTGTATTTGTAAAGAAGTAAAACCTTATTGATTGTCAAGTTCATTGGTCAAAAGTCAAGGTTACAGAACTGAAATTTTTATGTGGCATGGGGATGTCACACTTTATGCTTCCAATTTTCCAATTTTACCTCCACAAGCCATCTAAACTTGATTCACAATTTACTTGTTTGTAAACAAATCATTTATAAATAGAAACCACAATAGCAACAACAATGCTCCCTATGTTTATGTATGTAAGAAATAAAAAAAATTGCAAACAAACTTTTCATTTTTCATTGTCATTTCATATTTTCACTATACTCATACTGTTAAACATATTCATTTACAGAGTAACTAGTGAGTATGGTACAGCAACACAGTATATTTAACCTGAGGGTCATATAATCTTCCAACTCTATGACTTCAGGGGGTTCAAAAGTATCCTAGGCTATGCCTTAGTGTAGCTTAATTGTTTCAGATCAGAAAGCTTTGTATGGTAACTTGCAGGAAAATTTTAAAATATTTTCCTTAAAAATTGTGATTTTATTATATATTATCAAATTTGTACGAATGTAATTGCTTTGTTGTCAAATGTTAGCTTAAAATTCGAAGTTCATTTTGGGAAAGTTTAAAAAAAAATTGAAGAGGTAGACAAACTTGCATATTAAATGGACAAGAAATCTTGACCCATTGTAAGAATTGAGTACTGATGAAACTGTATCAAACAAGAAATACACTCAATATTCCTGTTGTTGCTCTAACAACTAAGTAAAAGGAGTACTCCATTGGTGTAGCAGATGGAGCATAGTACTTTTACCTATTAGTGGAAGCCACTGCTACACTTTTCTCACCTCAAGAGTCAATTTACCACATTGACAATCTGTAGCTCAAGTCATTTTACCTTAAGGAGGTAAAAAATACAACAGTACTAGGAAAGAATCTTGCCTAAGCAATGGAGCTGGTTTTCTTACAGGGAGAGGAAGCCCCTGCTAAACAACAAAGCAAGCTTTAACATGAGAAAGGAATATGAGTATCTTTAGATTTGTCAAAATTAACCTTTCTAGATCATAAATAAGAAAAAATATGTCTTCTGCAAGTTACCATTTAAGACACCTTTAAAAAAGATTCTGCTTTTCATCTTTAGCACCTGAAATGTATTGCATTTTTGCACTTTGTCAGATTTCATTTATAATTATGATTTGTAAAGGTGACACTACTTTTTACCAAGGAAATTTGAGCTTCCATAGAATGGGTTAGATAAGTCCTCTCTGACCATTAGAATAAAAGTAGGGAATAACTTTAAGGTCAACTGGCTATGTTCAAACAGACCCTTACCTGGGACTGAAGAATTTGTAAAGGTCTAATTGTATAGGTAATTATTTAGTTGATGGGATGACAGAGGCCATTGCACCATATATCATATTCCAGTTGAAAATTTTTAATCGATATCATTCATTTTTACTCAAATATTTAAGAATGGCCCATTAAAATTATAAAGTTCAATTAAAAATAGCCTATCTTTAAAATTGAAAATCCCAACCTCTGATGTAGATAAGAAAGAACTGTGTATATCTTTTGATAGAGTTTTCTATTTCTGGTAATAATAATGTAAGTAAAATGAAATTTGAAGATAAAAGTCCATATTAACAAAAAAATCAAAACATTAAAATATCATAATGAATTTCAACTTAAATCAGTCATTTTTAAAATTTTGACAATGTCTTATTCTTTGTCTTGTTATAGTTCATACTTTATGTTAGAAGTACATATTTGGTAACATTTTACCTAAGTTGATGCACAAAAAATTTCATTTAATACAATGCACAATTTGACTACTTTTATAAAATGCATGTTTCTTAACAGAAAAATTGGATTTATTCTCATGCCATTCCAATACACTATTTCTTATAAACAGAACAAGCTTGTAGCTCAGATTTTTGTGTAAGTCTAACCCTGACTTCACAGATCTAGGCAGTTAGTTTGTGTAAAGTTCTATACAGGAAAAATTGCAACATATATTTTTATATGTTTCATAACATATGGAAATATATCTATTTTTGCCCATGAACTCATGAACTGCTTATTTTGCCCCAATTCAAACGAAAACATATGCCTTCATTGAGATAAATCAATGGAGAAACATTTGTTTACCTATTAATATTTTGATGAGAGAGTGTTATTTATTTATATTTTTATTGAAAATGTGTTGTCATGTGTTTTGTTTTGTTTTTTTTTTTTTTGGTGGTTCTAAACATATGAAAAACACATGTAATACAATTTTTTTCATGTTTTATAAACATATGGTGCAATTTTTCTTGTGTATGTAACAAAATTAAGGAAAAAAATAAAAGCATTACTGTTAATGTATCAACTTTCACAGTTCAAAAAATGATTAGTGTTTTAAATTGTTCAAAATCAATTTTGCTGGTACATGTACTTTTTGCCAGTACATGTACTTTTTTCGCTTTAACCCATCCTCAGCAAAAATAGCAAAAATTATTAGATTTATATAGTATATGGATTTCATAAAAAATTTTGAACTTGAGATATATTTGTCAGTTCTTCAATTTCAAGCAAGCTATCACTTTTAGATTGTTTTTAAAACTTTGTCTTGATCACTTTATTTCTGCCAGTCTACAATTAAAATGTTTTATTTATTTCTGAATTCTCTGAACTATCTAGAAATCTAACATATACAAACCCTCTTTCTAACATAACAAAAGAAAAAATAAATTAATATTTAAAACAATCTAGGTGAATTTACACTGAGGTTGAAATGATATTAGTTTGAATAATTGCAGTGGAAATTATAAACTTATTTGAAATTCATATGAAACATATTTGTAACAAGTTGTATTGATATTGAGGTTATGGAGAATAAGAAAGGTAAGTTACCTCTGCTTTCTTGGCAATTTTCAATTTAAGCCCGTTTGGGTAAGAGGAAATTGTAAGTTAATTCTGACATCTTTATATTTTTCAGTTTGGGATACCGTGGAAAACAATAATGCTGTACCCATTTATGTTACATTCAATATCTATGTCCGTATTTGCCTCAGTCATCGGACCATTTGGTGGGTTCTTTGCCAGCGGGTTCAAAAGAGCATTCAAAATCAAGGTGAGTTCAGATTTCTGGGAGACGATGACTGTCATTTCTTTCTCGTGTTCTAAATATTTGATTTTGAAACCAAAAGATTGACATGTTTAAAGAACAGTTATTATTTTTATGATCAAGGAAAACACCACTCTAATATTTATGATATTTATGTGTAAAATTTTGGATAAAAACAAGAGAAAGTTAATTTTTTGTATTCACAGACATCTGAAGCATTAAAACAATATAAAGTTTCTATTTTCTAAGATAAAAAATATCATAACTTGTAACGTACACCTCAATCAAACTTGACCTGTATTTTGTATTTATCATTCTTAAGATTTAGTTGAGCAGTTCTAAATATTTGATTTTGAAACCAAAAGATTGACATGTTTAAAGAACAGTTATTATTTTTATGATCAAGGAAAACACCACTCTAATATTTATGATATCTATTGAGTAAAAGCAATATATCTATTGTGAAAGTACTATTGTTTGTGGTTTTCATGGGTAGGTCAAAATTTGGTTCCCAACCAACAGGAGATTATCATTAATGTGTATACTGAAAACCTCAAAACCATGAACTCAAGAATCTACCAACTTGTGTTTGTTCCCTAATCCACAAAAATACTTTCACAGTATAATGAATTTTTCAATGAGATTTTGTTAATGTTTGATTTCTAAGTACTTATTCTTGAAGAGTCCATTGTTTTGGACTAATAGTGATTCACACATCTCCACATGTCCATTACGCTTTGGTTTTTGGCTGAATTCACATAGTGAAAATCAGGTAGATATAATGTGGTGAATTTTGGATGGGCAGAAAAATTACTTTTGTAACAGTTTTCTCAG
This sequence comes from Perna viridis, assembly GCA_037379345.1. Taxonomy (NCBI): domain Eukaryota; kingdom Metazoa; phylum Mollusca; class Bivalvia; order Mytilida; family Mytilidae; genus Perna; species Perna viridis. The sequence goes on along the minus strand of CM074514.1, from coordinate 34,449,329 downwards.
CATCTGCTAATCGCACCCTTTTGATATTTGGTATCCAGCATCAGGTACAGGTCCAATAATGTGGGATCTGCTTTCAGACCTGTCAAACATGTACTTCTTGTCCAAAGAAATTTGGCTTTCTCTGTCTGACCTATTTTATGAAAGATACCCTGTAATCCTAGTACCACTCTAGTTGAATATACCAGTTTTTATATTTTATTTGTAATATAAAAAAAAATTATTTGGACTGAAGTACCACTCTACCAAATGTTTTCAGAGTTTTGGGAAAAAAGACAGTTTAGATGAGGTTTACATGTATATTACATTAATTAAGTTCTTTTCCATGTTCAAAATTCTTTTGTTAATCTACTTGCTGTTGATTGACATCTTAAACACACATTTTATGGAGTTTTTCTTTAAAGAACTATAATCTGTTTTGATTACTGTGTAAGTACAATTGTTCATGGGGTACCAATTTTCATGGTTTTTGTAGGTAGGTCAAATTATGTAATTAGGTTCCCAATGAATAGGCAATTTCCATTCATGTGTATTCTGAATTCCTCAAAACCACAAATTTAAGAATCCACGAACTTTTGTTTCTTCCCTGATCCACAAAAATTTGTATCCACAAATTAAAGTACTTTCACAGTATAGTCTATGTGTTCAGTGGCTGAATCTTGGTCAGTGATATGCTGTGACCATTATAGTACCGTGCTGTGTTCTGCTCTGTGGTGCTATCTTTTCATATGGTTAATACTGTTTTTCTTCATCTTATTTTGGTAGGAAAGATTTGGAGCACTTATCTTTTTGTGGTAGGAAAACCATGGAGTTCTGACATATCATATGTAATCAAATTTTAAAGAAAACTGTGAAATAACAAAATTTCCAAGTATGTAATTAAAATGTGATGTTTGTAGGACTTTGGAGACACAATACCAGGTCATGGAGGTATCATGGACAGATTTGATTGTCAGTTCCTCATGGCTACATTTGTACATGTCTATTACACAAGTTTTATCAGGTTAGTATGTTTATATGTTAGTATGCTTGAAACTTCTCTTGGCTATATTTTAACATCATATTAAATGTTATCAATTTACTTTCCATTTCGACCATTTTAAAAAGTTAGGTGATTTAGAAAGGAAATGTCCCATTTGTCTGTTTGTCTGTCTGTCTGTATGCTTGTTCCTCTGTCCTGATATCTTTATGATCAGTTTGAAATGAAATTTTACAACAGAATGGCAAGCTGTACAAGATCCATACCTTAAATGTCTTAAAGAGACAAAAATGGCCGTGGTGGTTGTGAGTTCAATCCCCAGCCATGTCATACCAAAAACTTTCAAATTGGTAGTTGTGGCTTCTTTAAGTATATAGTATTTAAGGGGATAGAGCGACAACTGGTTGTCTTGGAGTCAGAATAATGTGTCTGAGTGGAGTGGCATGCAGGCTGTTGCTTCAGTGGACTAGCATGATAAAGATCTGGCTTAGCATGTTGGACTTGTATAAAGCAGGGTCAGTTCTACCTGGTCAATTGTTCATGTCCTGAAATGCATGAAATATCTGTCATAGGACATATAACCATATTCAATCAATCAATCAATCATTAAAGGGTCAATTTTTTTATCTATCAGTCTAAGTGTTGTAACATATGGTTTGGAGATACAAAGATTGTTGTCTATTTTCATGTGAAACAAAAGATAATTGAGAAACATATGTTTTTGATAACAACAAGTTTAATTGACTATTATGAATCATTAAATTTTGATTTTTTTAAAAATTTTAACAGATATCTGTCATGAATAAAAATGATATTGATATCCTGAGAAAAATAGTGTTTAAAAAGCATTATTGAGTACTTTTTTCATGTTCCTATTGAGTAATACATTTAGGTGTGACAATAACATGTACTGTTACTGCTGTAAACATAGAAATCTTTGTATTTGGGGGGATGGTTATGTTTTCACCAACTCAAGGCCATGAAATAGACATAAAAATGACTCACATGAAAGTCTCCTTGTTTAATGTTTTTGAGACATTAAAACCTCTGACCAATTAATTTACACCCACTTAAAAAGTTTTACCTGGTAAATTGTTCAAATAACACCTCCACAAGATGTTAACACATTTACAAAGGTCTCACTAACCACTTCTAAAGTTTCCATTACTTTACATGTTAAAAAAGTAATTTTCAAAGTCTCACTGTGAATTCCCAGGACAAATGACATCTTAAAGTTGCATACCGTTGCGAAGCTTGGAAAATAAGGCTTCCAAAATCATTATGCTAATGGTACGATGATAGTAGAAATTCTTCACAAAATTGACTTGAATAAATAATACTGAAAATCCACATTTTTACCTGTTCTGCTAACTGACAGCATGGAGGCAAATTACTCACACATGTAAACAATATTCATACACTTTAGTAGTCATTTTGACTACTTTTAATCATGATACACACAAATAATGCACTTACAATGCATATGTCTAGGTTCAGTGTGTTTTTAGTACTACATAGGGGGGTGGCCATTTGACGTGGAAGTGGTTAGTGAGACCAAACTTATTTCAAGAGTTATGTCCCTTACCATAGGTCTACCTTCTTTATTGATCATTTACACTATCTGGTAAAGTTAATGTGAAAAACAGTGAAATGAAGTAAATCTTTCATTGCACAACTGTCAACTATCTTCACTTCTTGTTTGTGTGTCTTCTAAATAGTTAAATGAGTTTTGTTGAAACTTTATAGAAAATTGAAGCATCATATATATTAATTGATTGATTGATTGTTGGGGTTTCAGCTATATTCAGGCAATGAACATGAACTGATGATGATGAAATGAGAAAGGGGATGGGACACAAGGTTAATAGGGTCGACTAATTTTGATTGCCACTAGAAAAAGGGGGATGGGTAGTGTCGGACAATTAAGCCTCCTGTGGCAGAGCGCAAAGATTCCTACTCCTATCAAATACCACAGCAGGGTTCTTTAACATGCGAGGAACGTGGCATCTTTCCCAACACGGTGCACCACTATAGGTTTTCTGTATTATAGCCTGACAACCCCAGCATGTAACACGCAAGGGATACCCCAATCCACCACCTGGGGCATACAACCCAGTTGCTCTGTGGGCAGAGCGCCCTAGCCCCCAGCTAGGGTTCTGAGCACTATTTAGTCACCTTTTACGACTAGCTTAGCACTTTTGCCACCTGGACCTGCACTGGGCATCATATATAAATATAAATGAAGAAAGGTTATTATTGTTGGATGCTTGGGAGGGGAGATAATCAGATTTAATGGTTTTACAGTTTTAAGTGTTAAAGTAGAGGGGTTTTAATTTGTGAACCTTCTCATAGCATTTTTATCTACCTATTAAATCTTAATAATTAAAATACTATTTATTTTTAGAGCACCAAATCCTCAGAAAATATTACAGAGCATTTGGCTGCTGACAACTGAAGAACAGTTAGAGATATATAATACTTTGCGAGAGAAATTGACTCTTCGTGGACTTGTCTTAGATAAAGCTGTACAATCGTAACTGGGATTTATATGTGTAATGTATGTGTTAGAGTAGCATGTGATAGATATGTAGACTGACAGAAATGGGAGAGCTATTTGTATGTGTATATGTACTCATTACTCTTGAGAGACTGTCCATGTAAAAATCAGGCAGATCCTGTGATATGGTTGGCACAGGGTAAATTTTATCCCACTGAATTTTTTTTTCAATGTAATGTTTATATCATTTATGTATCAGATAGTAAAAAGATATTTTTAAATTAACAGTGAATGGCTCAGAAAACGATTTTTAAGTTCTTGAACAAAGCAACCTAATTTTCCACCAAATTAATGAGTTATCTTCCTTTTTTTCAATGAATTTCAATGTTCTCTGTGATTTTTATCTCTTTAACAGTTGCAGTTAATCAAAAACCAACATCCACCTTTGAGAAGTGATATAAAATGGATGGACATTTTTTTAAAACAAAATTGTTCATGTGCAACCCACTGCCTGGTTTTTGCATGGACACCCTCTTTATGTAGAAGTTGTGGTGATTTACTTATTTTTGCTATTTTCCATGTGGACAAAAAAGCACAAAAAAAAATGTCATTGCAAATGGCATTTCTTACACAATTTATTACCTCATACTTTAAATACTGCTTCAATGAAATTCTAATGTACTTAGTTTCTTTTTCCAGTTCAACTATTTTGTTATGGTTAAGCAAAACTTTTCTTTGATGGGAACTACATGTATACAATTCATTGGTAACATGATTTTTTTATGATTTTACATTATTCATAAAACCCATGTGTGAATTAATAGTTCTACAGTTATGGCCTTGTATATGTTTTTGGTCTTGTAAAGATGTTGAAAGATTATCATCAAATTTACAGAAGATATAGTCCTATAATGAAGAAATGAAAAGTTTCATGACAACAAACTTTGAAAATTATTATATTAGTTGTAAGTTTCTGAGTTTTTCTGTTATCTACTTGTTCATGAATGTATGTATGTATATAATTGTTAATGTTAAAATACTATTGCTGAATGGGTATTGAATTATATGTTTATAAGACAGTTTTATAGGTCAGGGGATATTTCTTTATGCACAGTATATTTTAATGCATGTTTATCTGACGCAATGAAAAAATTGATAAAGTGCATCAGTTTTCAACTTGAGTGTTGGTGTTTTACCTGTAAATAAGACTGGAAAGGACTGTTTTAAATACATTTTATTTAGTTGTAAAAGCGGCCTGATATTGTATATCATAGTCGTTAAAGTTTTTAAGGTATCACTAACCACTTCTGACGTTTCCAATCCTTTACATGTTAAAAAAGTAATTTTCAAAATTTCACACTGAATTCCTGGGACTAATGACATCTTTAAGTTACATACCATTGCAAAGCTTGGAAAATATGGCTTTCAAAATCATTATGCTAATGGTACAATGATTGTAGAAATTTTTCACAAAATTTACTTGCATAAATAATACGTAAATTCCACATTTTTACCTTTTCTGCTAAATGACAGCATGGAGGCAAATTACTCACACAATATTCATACACTTTGTAGTAAATTACAAATATGATTTTAAAGTATACATTCTCACCTTTATTTTGTCTACTTTTAATCAGAATACACACAGATTATGCACTTGCAATGCATAGGTCTAGGTTCAGTGTGTTTTTAGTACTACATACGTGATGGCCATTTGACCGGAAAATGGTTAGTGAGACCTAAACCTGGGATGTTGGTTCTCTCCCCTTTAAAAATTTTTGAAAATTTTCCTGATTCAAAATATTGTTTGTTTTTGATATGATTTAATTTAATTGCTGAACACTGAATTAGTGTTAAAAAAAAAAAGACCACAAATGAATCGATGGAATTTAAACTTACAAAAGAAGATTTCACCATTATGAAAAACTGTGTTAAGTACTGTAGCATTATAGCTTGTGTGATAGAATATATATGTGATGAACATTCAATAGTACGTGTAAGCAATCCTAGTGATCAAACAGTAAATACAAATTTATGTAAGAAACAGGCAGGTACACTGGTAACAGTAAAACATTTTAATAAAATTGTAAAAAATAATATTTATGATGAAATATGCTCAAATTTACAACGTAAACTTTAGCTAGCTCCTAAACATATTCATTTTATCATAGAGAGTGGAGAAATAGTTTAAATTCAAAAATGGACAAAGGAAGATACTGTTTCTTTTTTTAAAAAATCAGTATAAAGATTGGAAAATTAAAATGGCTCTAAAATTCGTGCAGAAATTAAAATAATTGGTTAAGAATTGAGAAAAGATTTAATCATTTAAACAATTGGCTGAAGTGCACTGCAAAATTTTTCTGCCATTTTTTATTCTTTATATAGGTTGATAAAATTGTCATCTTTCACCACATTTTTTATTGGCAATATTTTTTGCTTTTTGAGTGTTTTTCAGGGGTTTTGAATGTATTTTACCACCTGCTTGGTTCTTACACGGAAATATAATTTAGAATTATTACTTGCAAATGGTGTATTTATGCTTGTTAATTTAAAGATGAATGTATATTTGTATAAATTTGGTGATTGTGTTGTTGTGTTTTTATTTAATTTTATTTTAGGATATCTTTTTTACTACAATCTTTTATGGCCTTAATGTAGCCACCATATTTTGCATTTTAATAATAATGACATTTTATACAAGCTTCAGTCTAACTCTTTCTTAATTGAATTTGATTTAATCACATAATTTCTACTTTTGCATGATTCTTACAAAGAGTGTTACTCAAAAGTCATACACAAAAGATAGACCTCATTTAATTAAGATATTTGTTCATGTAGCTACATGTAATAAGAAAAAAAATAAAGAATAGAATAATTTATTTTCTTCATTTTATTTCATTTTACATTATATCTTATGTTCAAAAAATATATTGATTCTTGTGCATAGTTAATAGTAAAGCAAAGCTTTATGATGTGAGGCAGAATTGTCAGGGATTTCATAATATTTCATTTGTTCTACATTATGAAATCCCTGACAATTCTGCCTCACATAACTGTAGAGATTATTGTCAGACTGAAGGAGGTAGACCTAGGGTAAGGGACATAACTCTTACAAATCATCGGAGCGTTTGTGTAAAGCATTTTATATCAATCAGATCAAAGCATAACTCGGATTGATTTCATTCTATTTCAAATGAATGGTTGATAGGCTATGGTGAAATTGAATATAATACAAACATCAATGATTTCAGGAGTTATGTCCCTTTCCTCAGGTCTACCTCCTTAAATCATTTTGAATGCATGAGATGATATACTTGATGATTTTTTTTCCAAAAGGAAACAAATAAATCAGACAAATTCTCATTGGTAGGCTCTTGAGCAGGGTTTTAGGGGGGTTCAACCTCATCTACCCCCTTTTGGTTGAAAAAAATGTTTAATATATCCTAAACTTTGCCAAAAATGAGTGATAGATAGCCTTGCCCTGCCCTTTATAAATTTTCAAATGGATATGAAGGCTTTCATTGAATGCCATGGTGGATACATGTAATGGTTCTCCTTAATTTGCATGGGTTTAGAATGCAAATGAAAGTAATATGTATTGAAAATGATTTGTTAGAAGTAGGAAAAATATCACTGGTTTAAACAATGTTGGAAAGGGCTTGTTATGGAAGAGTTGTAATAATCTCTGGAGTAACAGTAATTTATTCGGTATATCATGTGTAAGTGTTGTGAGTGTTGTTTGCTGTCAAGAAATACTATAACAAATTATTGCTTGTTTTAAATACAAAAAATTTCCTTTATTGTTAATCCAATTTTTTTGAAAGTTGAATGTGATCCCAGTGGAAGTCTTTAATTGTTACACCCCCAATTTAAAAGTGGGAGGTGTACATTGAACAATGTGTCTGTTCATCAGTTAACTACCTTTTTGTTACTGTTTTTGTCCCTTGCCGCTACTTGGAAGGGTACATAGAAATACCAGTATCCATCTCTCTGTCTGTCACACTTGACTTTGTGAATGCAACTCCTCAGAAGCCACTCAACTTATTTTGTTCAAATTTTGTAGGATCATTAGTTGTCATATGTAGTTGGTGATATTGTGCTACCATTATGATTCGATAATTTTACATCAGTTAAGGGACTTTTGCACTTCAAATTTTTTGCAAGTGGCAATTTTGTCTTTACAATCATTTATCACAGCTACTTGATTTTTTGACACAAGCTATATATGTACGTATGCCATATAATGGGATTACATTTTAGTCTCAAGTGATGTAAACTTCCTTTTTGACAACTTTTTAAATATTTTTACCATACGGCCATAGTGGTGTCCTTACGTAGGCTTAGCTCACAGTTTTTTTTCTAGTTTCTTTTTTTAGATGGTGTTATTGTTATATTTATTCATTGGTCTATAAATCTTTGGCATATGTCATTTTTAACACTAGGCTGATGTGCTGTGAAAATGTGAAAGTTCATTTACATACAATATGAATAAATTGATTTCAATTGAAATTCCCATAAAACAATTGCAATCTATAAAATTAGGACAGATTCACAATGAATGGGAAAAAGATGATATACATGCATTATGAAATAAATAGTACCTTAATTTAATTGTTAGTCTTTGAATGTTCATGTGTTATTCTTTAAATCGTTATTCATTCTAAATTCATTTGGCAACTATTAGATATACTATGGAAGAATTTTTTATGGGTTGAGTACCAATGCACTGTTTTGAATGGGTAATAGTATTTTATATGAATGATTGATTTTATGTTGAATGTGGACAGATCTATTATTTTTAGTCTACAAGAACAGTTTTACTCTTTAACATAATGGCTATATGGTATTAACATGTTTTTATTAGTTTGCTGCTATCTTCAGTCTGGCATGCAAAAATGAATATTAATAAACAGTTGTTTTTGCTCTGTTCCTTCTGGGTAAAAGAAAACCAGTGGAAAGGAAAGACAACTCCTACAAATGAGATGTAATTGTAATTTGCTTAGAATGGCATATTTATTAATTATTTGTGTATCCATTGAGTTTTTTGAATTAAATTAATTGTTTATGTAGCATGTTTATTTAGAATGATATATATTTTTTTGCTTCAGATCATTGTACCAGTAGTTGATTTCTCATAAGTAATGACATCATAACTAAAAATAGTATTGTGATGCCATATCTTATAATCAATTTTATGTAAAATTGACCTCTGTTATTGACTGTACGTTTTTCATAACTGTTTTGAGCTCACCTGGCAAAACGCCATGTGAGCTATTGCCATCACTTGGTGTCCGTTGTCGTTGTTAACAATTTTTCAAAACTCTTCTTCTCTGACACTACTTTACCAATTGGAACCGAATTTTGTATGAATGTTCCTTGGGATATCCTGCATAGGACTGATGTGAGCATTTTTGATCCTTGGAAAAACATGGCTGCTGTCACTAAAAATAGAATATAGGGATCAGACAGTAGTGTTTCGCATATTCGCATATATCTTCAAGACTGTTTAGTTTAGCCAAATTCTTTCAGTTGCTGAAATAATCCTCATAAGGCATACAAAAGTCTCCAGGGATCAAAGTTGTCAGACGACTCCTTGTTAGAGTTATTGCCCATAAAGGTGAAAAATGACAAGTTTATATTTTAAAGTTTTCAGCCAATATCTTGAAAACTTAAAGAGATTTTCAATTGGTGAAATGATCCTTTTGATAGTCCTACCAAAGTCTTCTTGAGTCAAAATTTTTGGTCAACTCCTGGTTGAAGTGATTGCCCTTGAAAGGTAAAATTAACCAAGTGAGCGATTCAGGCTTCTGGGAGCCTGTTCTTTCATATATATATATATATATATATATATATCTTTATTTCATCAAAATTGTTGCCATTTCACAAAAATAATTATATTTCTTTCATGATTTAATAAACCGGTAACAATTCACCTGTCTCATTGTATAAAGTTCTTCTAGTTAAAGGTGAGGGTTTGAAATGTCAAGTTGAAAAATCTAGGTCAGAAGTCATAATGGTTGATTTTGGTGTTTGTAAAACCCCAATATATACATTTAAGTGAGGGAGGGTATAAATTAAATGCTGTAAAGGAGTTTTGGGTATGGTTTGTGCGAGCCCCAAAAGGGTAGTCAAGGACATTAAAAATCTTTTCGGCTGTGAGTTTGTAATGGTTCCACTGAAGGAATAACATTATCTGAGATTACTTCATATATGTCATGAACATGTAAAACATTCAGTTGATGAATTCCAAGGTTAAAGGTCAGATTCCCACTTATTTCATGAACTCTTGTGTTGAAGTAATGCCTAGTCACTCTTATGTATATAAGTGAAATTAAAATGTGGGGCATGTTTTGTTATGTGTAAAAGGTTTGTGTAGCATGTAAATCCTGAATACAATCTGTTCAGATTAAACACTGACTTTCAGCAAATGCTACTGTAGAACTATTTTCCATGGCAACAAGGATTAAGACTCAATAGTACACAATATTTGAAGGAAAATGCACAAGCCTTAATGGTTTCTTTTTGCTATTATATGTATTTAACGAACTTGATCTATAAGTAGTGGATTAATATTTTGCTCAGAGAGTGGATGCTTGATATGGACTGATTGTTACTGTTGGTAAATATTTCACATTTGTAAAAAGTTATATGGGTATACTATCATACTATTTATTTTTTATGTATACTGTACTTTATGATCGGGAAATATTCTTTCATTTTATTAGTTGTTCACACTATGTAAATTCTGAATTACATTTTGTATCAGTATTTGCTTATCAGATACAGTAATAATTATAGTATTGTAAAATGGCAAGACATTTTTTCCTTCTTTCCTGAGGTCATGACAAAACAATTTCTAGATAATCATCTCTTTTTTCTTCTTTCATCAATCTTTTTTATGAGACTTTTGTATGCTCAGCATAATGTTTTTAAATGCAATCTTCGAAATTCTATTTTTTTATTATTATTTCTGGTCATTAATTAGCTCAAGAAAAGCTGATTGATTTAAAACATGAAGTGAGATAAAATATTTTTAGCACTTTCAACTCATTCTCTTAGAGGTCTATCCTCATGTATTTGGTTTTAGTCAGCTAGCCATATGTTCACTCACATGGCTTTTTTTTTCCTATAATAATATTTTTCAAAGCCAGAATAGATGTAATCTAGAATGTTTGTTTTGTATATGGCCTCATATGACAATCATAGCTCCTGTCATAATATAAGCATTGATGTCATTTATTGTAAATTTTCAAACAATTATATTCAGATTTGTTAACTCTTGCTGCTTGAAATCAGAGTCTAAATGCTAGGCTCTGTCAATACAGCATTTTTGCAGTGTACCAATCTTCTGCATTTATATATACAAAGTACTCATTTGACAGAATCTGCACAGATTGATATATTTACAATATAATCCTTGAGAGATTAGATGGATTGATGAAAAGTTATTTTTTCTGCAAATTCTGCTGAGCAAAATTGAAATACTCTTGATCATCAAGTAATGAATGAAAGATAACTCTGCTACAGAAACACAGAAATATTGTAGTGATAGAAAATTCAATAAAGTATTGTTTTTAAGTAAAAGCAGTAGTTTGGGTTTCATAAAATCATTTGAAATTGTCATAAGATACTGGTATTTAACAAAAGCCAAATTAATCTTAATATTCAATTACTGTTTAACTAGGCAAGGCACTTACTAGCACTATTTATTAATTTCCGCTAAGTTCACATATTATTAATTCATGATCCTTCATTTGCACTTTTAATTGCAGGGAAAATTTATGTAATACTCTTTTTTTACATCATTTGTATCAGCTTCCTTTCCTGTGTTCAGAAAAAAAGTCAATGTCATTTCTGTGTTTTAGCACCAGATCAATGTCATTTCTGTATTTTAGCACCAGATTCTAGTTTAGAATTACTTTACTTTTAGATGTTTTACAATCTGTCTTAAATAAAACATAAATGATTTGAACTATGTGTTTGATTTCTTCTTCATGATTTAGCACTAGTACTTCAAAACATGAAGAATGGTCCTTCATTTTAAGTAGATGGACCTTAGTTCTACATGATTTTGGTCTATACTGTTTTGACTTTGCTTTGTTTTGATGAAAGATGCTGACATCTCCATTCAAATATTTTTACTTTGATTGAGGATTGGTCATGGTTTGTGTCCTATGACAAATATTTCATGCATTTCATTTTGAAAATATTTGAGGGATCCAACAAACCCTGACATGAAATTTTACAGTGTATTCAGATCAGGATTTATTGCGTTCTAGTGATAGTTATGTCATGCATTTTGGGATTTAATATTGGCAAAATATAAGGACAAATCAGACAGTCAAATTACAAATACATGTTGAAAACAGAAAACTGAAACAATCTACATACATAATGTAGATGACATTAAAATAGAATAACATATAATACTAATATAAGAAGCAAAACAGGGACAGATCCAGAACACTTTGAAGAGGGAGGTGACAGCTGACATTCCTCTAAAAATACAGGGGATGCTAGGACATTATATTTGCCATTTTTTTCAAGTTTGCACATAAAAATGCAGCTAGTGCAGGTTCTGAAATGGAGAATTTGTCAAATATATACTAACAAACACTAGGAGTACAACATATATATATATAAAAAACACGTCATAGGTCACTAAAAGCCAAGGTAAGGCACCGACCAATTTTATACTGAGGGAGGGGGCTAGAATATTTATGTATTAATTTGGCCAACATCCATGAACAAAATTCCCCCGTATTTCAAAGACAAATCAATACCAATAATTCAATATTCCTAAAGGAAAACTATTGACCAAACTATACGACAGACGCGATGACTTTTCATTCCGTATTGTCAACATTCCTTTCATTTGTGCCAACATCACTTCAGCACCTGCGTATGGTTTTCTTATCACAACTCATATGTTACGCCAGAGCTTGCCGTAACTACGCAGATTTTTTGTATCGCGCTAGACTACTTATACTTTGGCTTCTGGAACATTTAGGGTTATGTTGTAACAAGATTGAAGTCATCACTACAGAAGTTTTATAATCGTCATCATGAACTCGTGGATCGTTACGGGGTATCCGCCTGCATCATGAAAACTGATTTGTTCAGTGTGTAATATTTTCCTTTCCTCTTTCGTCTACCCTGGACTTGACTTTTTATGAGCAATTCTGTGGGTTTTCTAGAAAAGCAGAGGACGCTTACCCTACCGGTACACCTGGTCCATGCTCCCAGTTTTTAGTGGAGTCCGAGTTGCTCATTTGCTTTTGTTACTTTGTATGTATTACTCTATGTTTTTTCTTGTGCATGACTGTTTTCTATGTCTGGTCTTTGTCCCTGAATTACATTCTTTTGATTTCTGTTCTCAGCCATGGACAGAAAAACATCTTTCTTCCACTACTGTCCCGTGTAGGTCCGGGTGTCAAAAGAATGGGCCTGTAGCAGCGCTAAGCTTGTCGTAAAAGGCGACTAAATAGTGCTCAGAACCCTAGCCGGAGGCTAGGGCGCTCTGCCCACATAGCATCTGGGATGTGTGCCTCAGGTGGTGGAATGGGGTACCCCTGGCGTGTTACATGCTGGGGTTGTCAGGCTGTAATACGGAAAACCTGACCGCAAACCATAGTGGTTCACCGTGTTGGGAAAGATGCCACATTCCTCGCACGTTAAAGAACCCTACTGTGGTATTCTCCCGGAGTAGGAACCATAGGGCTCCGCTACAGGAGGCTAAATTGCCCGACCCTATCCACCTCTCCCTATTTCCAGTGCAAATCAAAATGTGTTGACCCCACTGTCCTTGTGTCCCATCCCTTTTTCATTTCATCATCATTTTCATGTTCATTTTATCATCAATTTCATGTTCATCGTCTGAATATAGCTGAAATATTGCTGCTCGGACGTTAAACCCCAACAAACAAACAAACAAAACCAATCCTAAAGCGTCCTCGTTATAATGATGCCATGAACTTTATTGGAAAAGCGATAAAAATGGTGACTGTTTAAAGAGATTTTTGTTTTTGATATAGACATGGTCATTCCGACAATTTCAAGATTTTTACACAGTGAATAGAATAACTCCGAAACTATCGAACCACGACTTGCACAAAAAAGCAACTAAGGCACATGCTATCTTGAAATATACCATGAGGGCATATCCTTTACAAAAAACTCATAATACACCTTCCTTTGACTAGGATATATATTGATAAACACTCTTCACGTTGACGTACTCCCAAACAGTTTGAGTGGGAAAACGCTCTCGGACCCACGTGGGGTCTGGGAGTAGACTAACGCGTCAACACAGCAGCCCAGCCGCTAGTAGGACATACTCTGACCGAGTTCTTCGGTCAAGTATCCCGAAGGCCGGGCTCCGCCACCCAACACCAGTTGGTTCTACTAACCCACTAACATCGACCGTGAGAGGCCTGTATTGGTATTCAAGGTCGTTAAAAACCCCCAATCATCATATTGATATTTCAGAAAAATATTATTCCCTGCCAAACACAAGCTCACTTGTGCAGGTTTGATGTGCACTTTTCCACAACAACATATAACACAAGTGCACTAAAACTTATGTTGGACTTTTTCACTCATTGGTTGAATTAGTGTTTTGTAACCTAAGTACCATAAAGGAAAGTAAGAACTTTCCAAAAAGGTCGAAAAGTATTATTTTCCCTAAAAAATATGTCAAATTGTGAACATATTCCAGCGAATTTATCTTCTTAAAAAATGCACAACAAATTTTATAAATTTGTTTTAGCTGTACGAAGAACTACAAGCAATATTGCTTCAAAATCTGAACTAGGTAGTTTACATTTGGACTCATTCATAAAAATATTAGAAAAAACTCTCTTGACGTTGTTTCCTCTACTCAGGCAAGGACGCGCATTTTTTTCTGAATGAAAAATTCAACGAAGAGGGTGAACACGTATATACTTAGTATAGCTTTGCATCATCTATTAGAAATGCATTTCAACTAGACAAAACTGATTTTGAACACCCTGAAAAGTGTTATAATGAAATCAAGTCTAATAAAAGTTAAAGATAAAAGAAAGGGGTTATTAAAGAAAAAATATGAAGAACTCTTGATACACCACTAAATTATATCTTGATAACAAACTAAAACAGATATTCAACCATCAGAATACTTAAAAATTCAGAAAAAAGCAATGACAAAGTTTCGCAGTAGTGATCATTATCTAGAAATAGAACTTGGTAGGTATAAAAACATGCCCCGTGAGCAGGGACGTTGCAAAAACAATGTCTTAGACGACGAGAAACATTTCTTTTCTTTCCATTTCAATTACCAAATGAACTGACTTTTTGAATCTGATGTCTGATAGATGCTAATAATTGAACCAGCTTGACTCTTCCAATATATTATTTCATATCTTATATTCTGATATATGGATAGATTGTCCGTTATTGTTGATTTTCTAAAGCAACCTCTGAAGTTGCGAAAATAAGCTTGAATTCCGGAGATTTCATAATGTCCGTGATTATATCCGATTTTAGTCACGGAATGCACAAACTTTGCGATGGCTTCCCGAGGACTTTCACTGGTTGTCAGGCGAGTTTTTCTTCACCACAAGAAACAGACAAAGTTTTCTTCTTCACAAAGATTCCAGCAGGTATATATCACTGATTTGCAACCCTTAATGCTACCATTTTCTCCCCGGAATTCATATATAACCGGTCATTGTCATAACGCACAGTGTGACACTTTTGAAAACTATTGTCTTAAAAGTTAAATGTAAAGTATACAAGAGTTATATATTAACTTTGTAACGCGTGAATTTCGTTCTAATAAGTTGACACTCGAAATAAATTACAGTCCTCAATCGCGATTTCATTTGACAATAGGTAGATATTCAATCTATGACTAATACAACACTGCCAACCAAGCCTGTGACGGGTTGTGTAAAAATTGTAAAAATTTACAGAATTTTTAATACAGATATCTAATTGCAAAAGGAACTTTTTTTCTTTCTTTTTGATTAACTTAAATGAGTTGTGACATACTTTGCAGGTCAAATTGTAAATATATACATGTTATATGCATAAATGTAAAACATACAAGTTGAAGGTCTCATTATGCATTGTACACGGACAAGTCATGTATATGTACCACATTTTCATTGGTTTCATATATTAAAACTGTTAGCATTCTTAAACAATGATGCAAAAATAAAAAAAAGCCTTTGTTTGATCAAATTTCTTTTAAACTAATTTATTATTTTATTAGTAAGTGGTTAAAATCTTAATTATATTCTTGATAATGTATTTGATATTATAATTGTGATTAAATGGTATTCATAATTGAATACTTAAAAAAAAACCCATGGCTTTCAGTTTATTGTCAATGCATTTAAGAAATATCAGAATGGTTTTGCAATTTTATGGGAAAAAATAATTGTAATAAGATTTGGTATGGTGAATATGTCATAGAGACAACAACCCCATGGGGATGAAAATTATCAACTTAAGGCAACCCATGGGTCTTCAATGAATGACAAGGTAAGCCTGATACCCCAGGGCAAACAGCAGCTGGCCCCAAAACAGCATTATGCATGGGTATAGCAAAATAGTTGCCCCTATATACTCCAGCAACATAAAAGTAAACTGAAAGTGAAAACGAAACAAGACATATAGAGGTAAGAAATTCCTGATTTGGAACAGGTGCAAAAAGTGTTGCAGGGTTAAAATATTATTGTACTTGTATAAGGAAGCAAATGTGAAAAAAAAAAAAAAATAAACAGCAACGGTTGATTCCATCTCATTCTTGTTCAGTTCAGTCACTGCATGTAGTGAACAGATAGAAGTATTTGCTTATGCACATGTATTAACACTTGTATCAGCCACTGCAGAAAATACTCTTTCTTGATTTTTTGTACTGAATTCTTCCTTAACTAAAAGATTATTGACGTCAATTAAAACTAGCATCAAAAGGCCAATTTGAGTAAAGTGTCAATTGCGAAGTCAAGTACTGGTACTGATTTTATTTTTATCTGGAACTAGAAATTTTCAGACAAAAAGTATGGAATATATGTACAAATCTATCTGCTAAACATACATAGTATTTTGTCTTTCATTTTATACTAATTTGTACCGTGGACCATATATATGTATCAACATAGATTCCAGGCTAAATATAATTAAGCATCTACATGTACCATTTGTAATTGCTATCTGTTAGGAAATAAGTTTGTTATATATACAGATCTGGTTAAAATCAGCAATCAATTGTAAAACTAATTGAGTTCTGTGATTAATATAATTGATAAAGTAATATTATTGTATTTATCAGCAAAACTATAATAATACAATGTATATATTAAACTTTTTTTTAAGATTTAGATTTTGTGGTCAAATTGTTTCATACTTGCCAAAACATTTTGAAACTGAAATTCTCCAAGTCTCCAGTGTTTCTAAGGGGAGGCTAAATTTTTCTCAGTTTAATGGATCTTACAGAAAAAAATATACTAATAAAGTTTTTGGTCTTGCTACATGTGCACTGAGCTGTTCACTAAATTACTTATACCATGAAAAGATCAAGTTGTAAAACATGTATGATAGTCACTATTTTACCATATATGTACATGTACAAAAGTGTACGAAATGTATACAGTAATACATGTACCAAAGCATTTTGGTTTTGCACACTACATTTCACTCTACCAAGATCTTGCCCCTCAGTCAGTGGCTCCAATACATAAAAACTACCTGTCATATCTTGAGTATTGACATTTACATGTACACATGCTGTTTATAAAAGCCCATCAAACAAGGAAGAAAACAAGGTTTTAAGGACAAATATAGACTTTAATCTCAAAGAAAAATACACATACATGTATCTAGATAGTCTCTGCTGATACAGAATGCAGTGATTACAGAACATGTATATGTATACAGGAAGATTTAGAAACTTAATAATTGTAAATCTCCTTGATGTACATGTGCATGTATACATGTATGAGAGTTAAAAAAAATTGCTGAGTTAGTCTGAGTGACTTACAATACAGAAAGAGACTTACAATGTACCGTGACTGATCACTGACATGGTGGTACACCACTCTGTTAGTGGTAACCCACAATTTGTTTATACAAATAGATAGTTCCTATTTTTTAATGGTAGGCAATGACCAACATCTTTCAAAAAGAATTTGCAAGAAACCTTAAGTAATAATAATGTTATTGACTACCACACTAAGAGTGGTGTACCACTGTGTCAGTGATCAGTCACAGTATGTCTCTTTCTGTACTGTATATAACAAGACTGATGTACCAAATGCATGTGTTTTAAGTGCCATTTAGAAATCAACCAATTCCAAGCATGTTCATTGTAATGTCATTAGGAATAAAAAAAAAAAAACTAATCTGCAATTAATTTTGATAGGTACATGTATTCAAATTCAATTCAGTTGTTTATCATACAGCTGTATATCCTTATACTGATCATGATATAATTGATGAACTGGTCAAGTATATAAGTACAGTGTAGATTAAACTATATTAAGATCAAAGTAAAGGATCTAAGCCATCCAATAGAGTGCTTAAAGTTTTTCCTTTCAATTGAGCAATTTAAAAGAAAATTATATTTTTTTGTGTGTGTACTTGTTACATGCACATACATTGTACATGTATATTTGATGCAATGTGCAATTTGTATTTTGAAATTAGTGTTTCAGCTTATAATTTTTTATTCAGATTTTTTTTTATCAATTATGCCTTAAAAAGATATTTCATAGGAACCAGAATATATCAATATACAAATCTGGTCATGGTATAAACTAAGCCTTCCATAATGAAAGTTTTGGGAGTAGTTAGATTGAAAGCAAAAGTTCTGAAACTGTTCTCTAGTGAAATTAACACTAATCAGTTTTACAGATGAAGTACATGTACATGTATCTTTTGTTTGATGGAAGGTCCAGATCCTTCTGTATATGTTACATGTACATGAACATCAAACATACATGTAAATGCCATAGGTTTCTTTCATGATAGAGTACATGTAACTCATAGACCATGGACCCCCTCTGCAGTTAAGTAAATTGCACTACTTCTGAAAATAGGTGCAAACTGAATTCTTGCAAAAGTAGAAATTGTCAGCATATATGCCTATTTTACTTAGAGAGTTTAGTTGTAAAATACACAGCTTCATTATACTTAAAATTTGAGGCCATGATTCTGTTGCCATAAAACCCAAAAGTTTTGATGTAAAAAAATATTTTTTAAAACTTTGTACCACATTTTTAAGACCCTCACCACTTGTTTCAGGCCAACCTAATATTTATTTTTACATGTTTCTAAACCTGCTTCAAGGTACATTATTGTACATGCAATCAGAAAACAGACAGTTTACAACTTCATAACTGTATATTTACACTGTAAAGGTCTTTTAAGTATAAGAGGCCACTTCAAAATAACTCTGTAAGTACTGCATGAATGTGCTGATTGATGTTTTTTTTTCAAGTTCATGGTTGAAAAATAACTCTGTAAGTACTGCATGAATGTGCTGATTGATGTTTTTTCAAGTTCATGGTTGAACAATACTGAACTAGCCATTTAAATACTTAGGCCAATCAAAAAAAATTTCTTTGTTCTCAAGATTTCTCATATGTCACCATTTAATTGTGTGTCATTACTATATTTTTTGCTGTACCACTGCAAAAAAAAAATAAAAAAAGCATCTTTCTTGTTACTTTTATTGCTATGAGCATTGTTCAATATAATAGTACTATGGCCAATACTTAAGTTTAGCAAAATGTCTCCTTTTCAAATTGATTTCCATGAAAAATTACAGAAAACCAAAAAAAATACTTGAAATGGCCTCATATATGGTATTTATTTTTCCATTTTATCATTGAACTCAGGTGGGGGAGTAATCACATATCTTGTGTGTTTATGATATACTAGGCTGCATTTAAAACTGGCTGGTTTTAAATCGATATTTCAGGGTGAAGAATAAGACGCGTCACAACAAAATACACACTGTGATGTAATTTGAGTTTTAAAATGACATTTTAAACCTTACTGACGTTTTTCTTTTCACTGAGAGCGATTTAAATTATTGATTTGTAAATTAACATGCATGTACTTGTACCTTTTAGAAACTTTTGCATTATTTATTCCTATTAATTTGAGATAAAGAATGAAAAATGTATTGTATGCATTATACTTGCCTAGAATACCTTATTGATTTTACTATTTTGTAATTAATCAAATAACATTAACTTAAAAGATCCTTAACTTTTGTTAAAAGGGATAATTACATTGTATTTAATGGAAAACAAGTTTTCTCTGCCTTGTTTTTATGATTGATATATTCTCATGGACTGTAAGTTGTTCAATATAAGGTCTCACTAAATAAAAATCTTGTCACTGAAAGTATGTGGGGGATGAAGGGGACGGGGGCTTCATATTTGGACTCCTCCTTTGATCTTTTTATGATAGCATTAATATCTAAAGTATGAAGTAATGGTTCACATACCTGTAATATTACATGTAATACATGTTACAATTTGAACTTTCAACTCACTGCAGGGTCTGACACTAACTGTGGTGCAATATTCCTGTGCCTACCTTATTTTAGGGAGGACAACCATGAAATTTAAATTGGTAGTCCTTTGTGCTTCCTAAATTAATTCTTAAAATTATAGTAGTCTTAAGGAGAGGACTGGAAACAATTTTGATGACCACTTAAATTATCTACCAAATAGTCCTGTGGGCTACCTAGCTAGAAAAGTTGGTGTCTAACCCTATGTAGCACTAACTGATATCCAATTTCATGGAGCTGACTGTTTATAGGTGATCAAAGTCGTATCTGCTGACCATTGTGTTAAAACCATTAGGATTGCATTTCTCAATCGGTTTTTGATCAGATTATCACATCTTTGTTTTACACTGATGCATTATTGTAGTTCAGTTTTCTGAGGTTTATAAAATAAACATTAGTGGTTAGAATTATAAATTGAAATAGGGAGGACTCTCTTTTTGTGTACATATACGTGTATGCAGCTAAATTGTAGGCATATATCTAAAATCTTCAAAATGATGTCTGTATGTGCTAAATATTTTTACGGGATGGATCAGTTGTGAAATAAATTCCCTGAAATTTAGGACCTTGTAATCTAAAGCATTTTGATGTTTCTCATTTCCGAGTTGCTCATTTACTTTTGTTACTTTGTATGTATGATTTTAGTTACTTTATGTTCTTTGTTGTGTATGTCTGTTTTCCATGTCTAGTTTTTGTCCCTGGATTACATTCTTTTGATTACCGCTATGGCCTTGGTTCCCTTGATTACTCTTTCAATGATCAGTGCATTTGATATAGGATTTTACCAGGCAATTTGATGGGGATAGAGTGTCAGCAACATCCAATATATGTAGATGCTCTGAATAGCTCAAAATTATTCAGTCAGAAGTGTCATCTTTCTGAAATGATGTAAGCAGTTAAGAAATGATTGTTTGAACATATTTCAGTGGGTTGAGACATCTGCAATGTAACAACATAGTACTGAATTATGAACAAAGTCAAAGTTATTTAAGTACAAATGGCCATATCCCTCATAGGCTAAGCCTAAAATCATGTTATATGCTGAATATTACATAAGGTATAAAATACAGGGTAAACAATATATGGTATAAATAATCATTTATAATGCATATACAAAAATGTAAACAAACTGTAATTTTATCTAAACATATTATGTAAGGTATGTAATGTGTTCCTTTCAGTTACCATGAAAGTTCTCTTTGTGGGTACCAATTTTTCATGGTTTAAGGAAAAGATGTCAGTTCATATATTCCTGAATTTGTGGATTTGATTTCTCTTACAAATAAATGGGAAATTTCCTTTTTCATTGGGAGCTTATTTTCATGGTATACAAAACTCATGAAACCATGAAAATTGATACCCCACAAACGAAAATACTTTCACAGTATTTGGCATGTTTCTGTTTCCCTATTCAGATTATTTCCAGAATTTCTACTGTCTGTCACTAAACTCTTTATCCTCCAGAATTCCAGGAATGTAACACAAAAGAAATGTTTTATTCCTTATAATACAGTTTTTACAGTGTCCTTCATCCTTGTTTTAAGTTATTTTAAATTATACATGATGTCATTAGTCTAAATTGAACTTTGTTGCAATATTCTGAATATTGAAATTGCTTTCACATAAATTTATATGCCAGTACATATTGAAAGTAAAATCAACGTAGAGTCCAGCCAAGTGACTTTATTTTTTCATAAAATCATTTTAATACTCTATTTTTGTTGTTGTGAACCTTTATTGGCATTTGCTTTTATAACGATCATTGGTACGAGACTCATAGGAATTGTCAAAGATGATGAAACAGCATCATTGTCGACCTAACAATTCTATAACTTTATGTCCCTACATACATATACTACAGATATTGACTTGTATAGGTGAACAACTGTGATGTATATAATTATGTGCTTAATGATGATTTTAACAATAACACAAACTGGTTTATTCAATCTATTTCTGTGAATATAATTTGATATAAAAGTTATGGTTTATTTACTAGCAATCAATAAACTGTCTGTTATTTTCATTATTCATAGAAATGCCTGCATTACTTTATCAATTATTAAGGTATTTTTTTGCTTTTTTTCCTCACAGTCAAGTGTTTTGCTTATCAAAAATATCATTGGCAACATGGAATAAAGTTTTTTTTTTCTTTCATCAGTTATTACTTTCTGTGACCTTAGTTAGTATCAAGGTGTTAAAATATCCCATAAAGAAAGCCATATACATGTACATGTAGTAGACAATTTATTTTTACACAGATTTTTGTGCAGCATTTTGATTGTACAGTGAAACAAACCCCTTTTGGATTATAAAACTTACATTTGGTTAAGGCAGGTGTTCAAATATACAGGTTCTAAATACACTTAAACTGACATAATAGGACTTCAAAAGTTGTTTGTTTTAGACAGGTTTTGATATATTTTTTAAACTTTTAAAAACTGTACACTGGAGATATGGGGAAATGGACCAGTGTGTGTTCCTGGTATACTAAGGCAAATGATAAAATTTCTTTCTCATTGTTCAAAGTTTTTTTTTCCTTTTACATATGTGTAGTTTTCTGGAAATGCAAATGAGTGTGTATCTCTCTGGCCCAGGTTAGAAAGCTAGTCTTCTTGGATATTGGTTGCGAACTTCTAGTAATGCTGATGTATTGTACAATATACAGGCATATTTTATCAGTTATGTCTTCACTGTATCAGCATCTCTGATAGATTATATTTTGCACCAATCCATTCTGTAAATCTTGGCACCATTACTGATACTAATTACTTGTTTTCTGATGCATACATGTACATGTAAATGTTTTAAGTCCGTGTGATGAAGCTTATGCCATTGATTGATTGATTGAAGGTTAGCATCCATTGACATATATGTCATACATTTCATGATGGGGGGATTAATAAGTTTTTATTCCCCACCACACGAAGTGGTAAGGTATTATGTGATACCCTTCAAAAAGTTGCGTGTCTGTCTGTTTCCCCCCATGGTTTCCAGATGGTAACTTGAAAACTAATTAATGAATATTTTTAAAACTTTGTACAGTTGTTAAGTAGCATAAAATACAAGTTAAGTTCAATTTTCAGCAAAATCAAAAGGGAAGTTTTCGAGTCATGCCATTTTGAAAATTTTGCCGTCTCCCTTTTATCACAATTATATGTCATAGTACTTCTATATATCAAAATGAGATATATCATGGACCATTAGGGTGGATTACCCACGTTTCCTTACCCCATTAAACCATATATCATGAACCGTTACGGTGGATTACCCACCTTTCCTTACCCCACTAAACCATCATTTAAATTTCAGTGCACTTCTTCTACCCTTTCATATTGTGAATAGATACTTGTTTAAATCCTATTTATATGTGTATGTACGTGGTTTTTGAACAACTTCCTTAATTAACAGTTAAAATGTAAGATGTGTCTAATACAAGCATTAGGATCTTATTGAAACTTCATAGAAAATAAAAGTAATCTAATAAGTTCAAATTTGAGCAAAAAGGAAATAAAAAAAAATATTAGTGTGCTTCAGGTGTTTGCTCAGCATTGATATATACTTACTGTCTACTTATAAGGTAAATTTAATTGAAATTTGTAAAGGATAAATGTTTGTCCTCAGGTGATTGTACTTGTCTTCTACAATACAGGCAAGGTGGTATATGCTGTTTTCACTCATCAACCATGACACTGAGGCCTGGGCCTCATAAAGAATCTCAAATTGAGATTTTCCTTAAATGCTTTAGTTCTACATATTTTCAATTTCAGGTGATTTGATTGGTTGAAATTTAAGTTTCACAGTTCGTAGTAAAAATGGACAATTTTATTTTCACAGAATATAATTTTAGCAATCTCGAAATAAACATTATATTTCATGAGGAGGAATAAATCTAAATTTTGAGGGTAACTATTCATTTGTTTTTATTTCACATCTTGACATGTACCATGATTATAGCAAAAATTAAATCACCATGAAAATATTAAACCAGTTCTACAGTAACTTGTAAGAATGTCTCCTCAATATTATGGTACAATGTAGGCTTGAGGAACTCGAATTTTTCTTGTCTTTTACCTACTATGATAATGGTATATAGGAAAGATATATACTGTTATTGTGTCAAGTATTTTTCTGAATTTAATATCCTGGTGATAAGCATACATCTTACATATATCAGAACTGTCATAAAATATCACATTTCTAAACCCACTGTGACAAGTGGAAAAACAAACCCAAATGAGCTATATTGTATTTGAACATATTTTGTCAAGTTCATTTGGTACAGTGGAAACAAATAGATGGAGATGACTGCATCCAATAACTTGTGATAATATGGTTAACTTCAAACATTATTTTTGATGACATCATTTCTGTGATATCTCTATTAACTCACTATATGGTGTTTATCAACCATTAACATTTCCTGCATTTAAGTACCATTCTGTGTAAGAATCAGGCAGTGTACATCATTTTTCTCAATTTGGTCTTTTTTTTGCCCCAGATATATTCAATACATCTAGTTAACAACTGAAAAGCTGTTTAAATTTATCCTGAAGCATCTGTGACATTGATATTTTTAACTGGTAATTTAGGGGAAAAGTGTGGGAAAATTTTCCCGCCACTTTCCATAATGCATGTCAACTAAATTTGACCTATCGGTATCATATAAAGGCAAACTTTACAAACACTTTGATGGTTAGTTAGTACATGTCTGGTTTGCTTGTCTTCAAAATTTCTTTGGTATTGTAGAAGAATGTGACATTTGAAGCATAGTTTATGATACTGAAAAATTCATATCATGAAAAATATGAATGCAGTACCATTAAATTGAGTATCTTTAGTTTAGTATTAGATGGTTTCTCAAATTCTTAATTTTTATTGTACAAACTTCAACTCAGTGCTAAAAAATGGGTGTCAGTCAGGTGTCAGTCTATGTGCTCTTTATTCCAACTTGCATTGAAATCTTTGTTGACATTTTTTTATATGACAGCAAAAAATATCTAGGCCAGCTTATATATTTTTGATGTGTTTCAATAGATGGCTTCGTTACTTAGTTTGAATTTAAATTTTGTACCAACATTTTGCCCGTTGATCCATAAAAATTTGTAAAAAATTCATTGAAAATTCATTATGTAACAGATTTTGATCAATCTGATATTAAGGATGTGTTTTGATGCGCTTTAGACGAAGTTCAGAAGTGGTTAAGAGTTGTTTCCCTTATCAATTTTGAATTATTCAGGTTTTTTGTCCGTGGCAAATAGATCCATTTCCAAAGTATCACTTATTGAAATGAATATCATAGTAGGACAAGGAAACACTGTTTCTTCAATTTGTATAAAGTATAGCTATAATGATTTCTAGGCATCAATTCTACTCATGACTTATGTCATCATTATAGGCCCATTGAAGCTGAAAATTGCCCTTAAAAGTTACAGGAATTTATTAAGAATACTAAAAAATCAATATCTTTAACATTAAAAATGACCCTTTTGAAAAAAAAAATCTTTGTGACTACTTCCTAGAAAAGATATGAATAAATCATAAAAACTTTTATTCAAGACTTTGAACCATGGCAGAACAAGTCTATAACAGCTGAATGTTCCTCTTTGAAGATGTTATTAATGTTATAATAGCCTATGTCTGGCTTGTGTCCTTGTGCACTTTGTATCCACTATAAATACAGAATTGTATAATTTCAATACAAGGATTTGTATCATGGTAGCAATTCTGTTCACAATTTAAAAGAGATTGATGATTCATTATCTAAGTGTTATGTTCAGAGATACATTAGTTACTAAAAGCTTGACTGTGATTCTTTCAATAAAGTTATGTAACTTGACTTAATAATGAGATCTAACTGCCAAAACATTAGCATTTTTTTGTTGTGCTATGGGTGCATAATTGGATAAGATAAACACTGATAATTAGAGACGTGGGAAGATGCCCACAAGACAATTTTTGACCTTGACCATCGCTATAAAACTGATGAAAAAAATGCAGGTGAGAAATTATACAGTCAAAAATACAGAGTGCATTCAAAATTTACAAGTTGAAAATGGCCATAAATCCTGAACAGAACAAGTTGAAATGGGCCATAATTCTTGAATGGTAAATTAGGTACACAATATTATAGAACTTGGACTGTATTTTTGATCCAATTCATTATGTTACAGTTCAAAAAAATGAATCTTGTACGTACGTTTATTTATCATCAGGAGACCCTTAGTGTGACCAATAAGCTGATAGACGAACATATGGATCACTTTATTCCCATCTACCTTTCAAACAGATGGACAGACATTAGAATCACTATTTTCTCCCCAACTTTTAAGCAGGAGTATAGAAAAGTGCAGTGTCCAGTTTTGAAAAAAATACTTGAAGGTATAACAAAGAAAATAATGTACATATATGAGATATAAGCTAATAATTTCTGTTTTTTTTCTATTTCAGTTTGAGCCTTTATGTCCATGTAGTCTATACTGCACCACAGCTCTTTATCAAAGTGGTATGTAATCTACCAATTTTAAACCATGAGTTTATTTGGTTCTTGTACGAAATGGATAACTGTACTCTGCAATTAAATTAGCTTGAGCTTTTTGTATGATGAAAATTTAGTATAAAAAAGACTTGCACAGAAAAAACAAATACATTTAAAATTTTTTTTCTTAAGTGTTACACCCTCAATTTTGGTAAAATAAAAAGACTTCATGTATTTCCCAATGGAAAAAAGTTAGATTTTCTTCCTCAGCCTTGAAACAAAAGTCACTATACATTAGTGCTTCAAATTTTGACTCAAGTCTAGGCAGTTTAACCATTTGATAAGAGAGGATTACTGCTTGATGTTTTAAACTTTTGCCTTCATTTTATTTCTGAAAGATCTCTTCAGATACAAAAGTTGAACTTTTCAGTTGACACCTCAGAGCAACTGGGATGTGTGCCCCAGGTGGTGGAATGGGGTACCCCTGGCATGTTACATGCTGGGGTTGTCAGGCTATAATATGGAAAACCTGACAACAAACCATAGTGGTGCACCATGTTGGGAAAGATACCACATTCCTCTCACGTTAAAGAACCCTGCTGTGGTATTTGATAGGAGTTGGAACCTTTGCACTCTGTCACAGGAGGCTAAATTGCCTGACCTTACCCATCCCTCCCTTTTATCTTGTGGCAATCAAAATTTGTCGACCCTATTATCCTTGTGTCCCATCCCTTTTTTCATTTCATCTTCATTTTATCATCCCTTTCATGTTCATCGCCTGAATATAGCTGAAATATTGCTGCTCGGGTGTTAAACCCCAACAATCAATCAATCAGTTGACACCTTTTGACACCAAATTTCTAAGCAGTTATAGTACATGTATTTGATGTATGCAAAGTTTGGCATATAGGTATAAACATTCAGTGCAACCATTTGGTTGTGTATTTTATATTTCTCAAGTGTGGATCCAAGGACAAAATTGCTGGGCAACTCCCCCCCAACCCCACAACAATTTTTGAAAAAATGTTTGCCTGAAATCTTGATTTTATCCCTTAATTTTCTTTGGCTTGCTCTGCTCAGCATTTAATACTGTTCACACACCCAAGCCATGAATCTTGGTTCTGCCCCTGTTTATTTTTATTACTTATGTCTGTCGAAGATTTAAAATTTTGATTTTAAGAACAATTGCACAATCAGTTGACAGGTGTAAAATTTGTGAATGATTTGAAAAATAGTTACCTCTTGCTACACTTAAAAATTAGATCATGGTCATGTTTTAAGTTGCTTCTTTTGTTATTATTAAAAGTTCAAACTATTTTCTACAGGTCAAGAGGAGGGTATGTATTAAGACAGTATGTTTTAAACATGAAAATGTTTGCATTTTAAGCAGTTGTGATCATGTTAACAAGCTTTTTTCAGTAAACAAAATAATTAAGCACAGCACTTGAGTTCTGACTACAAGATCAATTTTTGTATAAGATATACAAAGTGTATGTTTTTTTTTCAATGAAAATGAAAAAAAAATTAAAAGGTTGAATAATTTAATTGCAACATACTAAAATTATTGACCTTTGAATTGTTACCCTCCCCCTGCACCTTAAGCCAATCCACACAGTTTAATTTGTTGTACATGTATATGATTTGTCTAATTTGACATTGTACTGTGTATACATGCTAACTACACAACTTATATTTTTTCGTCATTGTGATTTGTCGTACTACTAATTCATTTAGGACTTCATGTGGGTAACCTTTCGGAGTAAATAATCAAATATGAATGCATTGGTTCACTTCAAGTTCAATTTAACATGTAGCAAACAAATTGTAGTGTGTGTACCGCATATACCTCAAAAATCAAATAATGTTTTATTAAAGTATTAAAATCACTTACAACAACAAATCACGCAGTATGTACCAGGCTTAAGATCTAAAAATAATTCTGTATTTCCTTTGGTTTTTTGTAGGTACAGTGTTTTTCGCCTTTTTTTTCAGTCTTCAGTAAGTAGACCCACTTTACTAGAAATGGAGAGACTGAAAAATTATTAAGAGTTAAAAATTGTTTATACTGTCAAACATTATGAGCAATTCTTCCAAAAAAATTAGAAGAGGAAATAAAGTCATATTGCATAAATTCTTTACTCAGTAAAATGGTTCCAACCAACAAAAAATATACCATATAGGAGTAATATTTGCTGGGTGGTAATTTTTGTGTATTTTCGCAGTCTGTCTAAAAACACCAAAATAAATTCTCCAAAATATTTACTCTGGGCTTAAAGTACTTAGTTTACCTCTTATCATCTGCCAAAATTAGAAACACCAAATTTTGTATTTTTGTATACCTTTTTGATTTGAGAAGAGCCAAATTTTATATCCGTGAAAATAATCCACCCTATGGTATCATATCTAAGCACTAGTAAATCTCTACAATTTATAATCTAAAGTATTTATATTATTTGTTTCACAATCTGTTAATAAGACATTTATGTCTCTCATTATCTCCTTAAATATTATATCATTATCTGTGTAAGAGGAAATTATTCCTTATTCCACTTTTCTTTGGAGTTAAAACTATAAAGACTTGATTTTTCTACCAACTCTAAACTTAAGTCTATCACATTTTTCTTAATGGGAGAAGTTATGAGATATATGGATTGTAAGTGTTTTTTTACACCAGAAATTTTATTGGTTGTCCTTTAATTCCTTGGAGTAAATGTTGTCTGTGAAAAAGATTATTAGTTAACCTCTAGAAATTCATCATTTTGTCTGGCAGAAGCACTTATATGGATGGTTACAGCGCATACAACGATGATGTTCAGGGGAAAGATTTGGTTTTTTTCCTTTAATAAATGGCAATCTCTTGATTTAAGAAAAATTTGTGGTCGTACAAGCACAAATTTCTTTTGTCTTCTAGAAATGACTTCTGTAATATATTAAATAATCATGAAAAAAAGTGATAGTGAGATGACTTAGTTTACTTTCGTAAGTGAAAGATAATACATGTATAAGTATCATTGTTCTGTTTAGTGTGTAAATACTTTTTCATTGGCTATTAATATTCCCCCCCCCCTTTTCCACATTTCTTGAAAGCACAACTCCTCTTAATCCGCTCGGCCAGCACTCCACAGTTCAGTTTCGCACTTTTGGCTAGGGATGAAAAATGACATAAATGGAAACCGGTGGTTGCTATAGTGATTAAAAATGAAGAATCTATTGTTGATAAAACATTTTTTGAAAAAAGGGGACTTTTAAAAGTATTTTGCAATGTTTTATATATTTTCAATGTTGGAGGAGCTTTTTTTCAATGACAATTTGACTTCATTGTGGAAAATGAAAGTAAGTCAATTTCTTACCATGCTAAATTTAATAAGTAGATTACAAAGTGAAATAGCTCAAAATCTAACCGGCGATGCCCTTATGAGGAAGGGGTTTTCGAAGGAAAAAGTTTGAACAGTTTCAGGGGATGAAATAAAAATTTCAGATATTTTGCGGGAAATTTGATATTTCTAAACCTGATTTTATGAACTTTTTTTGCAAATTTTCGCATATTTTTGCATGGTTTCTATGGTAACCCTATATGCTGTTGGTAATTTATTTCCTGAAGGCCTTGGCTTGAGCTATTTCTGGGTACATAGATTTACAGATGCTTGACAATTTTTTGAAGTGATAAAGGTTACAAAGCACCAGATTACAAGACCAAAATTAGGTAGTTCTACTGTGGAGTGCTGGCTTAAAGGGAGCTGCCTGTACCCCTACACATTTAAAAAATTGCTTTACATCTTAGAAACTAGTGTTTTTATGCTATGCTTTGATACAAGGGTTAAAAAAATGTAACTTATGGTATGGACCTATGTTGTTGTTAGCTAAGAAGTCCCTAGCAACCAATTCTGCAGATTTTTTGCAAAGTTAACAGAACAATCATTGAACTGATTCATGTTTGAATATGGCTCTTGCCATCACAAAGAATGAAATATATTTTTAAAAGCTAAATATTTGCACAGGTTACATGTAAAATAGTTAACCGGGCAACTTTTAAGTGAACAATAAGCAAAGGTTTAATAACCTTAGACCTGGAGTGGACTTTTTAGTATTTGGTTTTCAGTTCATTCAGATTTCTGTGATTTTTCATGCGATGAGCTTCAAATGCACTATTTTGGCATAAAACCTGTGTTAAAAGCTTACGAAACCCCAAATTTAGGGTTTATAAGTACATATGGGTTGTGATTTCGTATGTTTTAAGTGGAAATTTTTATTTAAAAGATGAATTATAGCAAAACAGTGAAATGCATATCTGCATTTAGGTATAAGGAAAATTCTCCACTAATGAAGAGGAGATAGCGTAGTATGAGGATGCCTCTAAAATTGTTATCAGTTGTCCAATTATGATAAATTTGGTATCATTTTACTCGTAAGAAGGTAAGCTTTCAAGAAATAACTAGAAAATTACAATATTTAATATTGCATTCTGCTTAAAGGGAGCTGCCTATACCCCTACACATTTAAAAAATTGCTTTACTTCTTAGAAACTAGTGTTTTTATGCTATGCTTTGATACAAGGGTTAAAAAAATGTAACTTATGGTATGGACCTATGTTGTTGTTAGCTAAGAAGTCCCTAGCAACCAATTATGCAGATTTTTTGCAAAGTTAACAGAACAATCATTGAACTGATTCATGTTTGAATATGGCTCTTGCCATCACAAAGAATGAAATATATTTTTAAAAGCTAAATATTTGCACAGGTTACATGTAAAATAGTTAACCAGGCAACTTTTAAGTGCACAATAAGCAAAGGTTTAACAACCTTAGACCTGGAGTAGGCTTTTTAGTATTTGGTTTTCAGTTCATTCAGATTTCTGTGATTTTTCATGCCATGAGCTTTATATGCACTATTTTGGCATAAAACCTGTGTTAAAAGCTTACAAAACCCCAAATTTAGGGTTTATAAGTACATATGGGTTGTGATTTTGTATGTTTTAAGTGGAAATTTTCATTTAAAAGATGAATTATAGCAAAACAGTGAAATGCATATCTGCATTTAGGTATAAGGAAAATTCTCCACTAATGAAGAGGAGATAGCGTAGTATGAGGATGCCTCTAAAATTGTTATCAATTGTCCAATAATGATAAATTTGGTATCATTTTACTTGTAAAAAGGTAAGCTTTCAAGAAATAACTAGAAAATTACAATATTTAATATTGCATTCTGTTTAAGCCAGCACTCCACAGTTTAGTTTCGCACATTTGGCTAGGGATGAAAAATGACATAAATGGAAACTGGTGGTTGCTATAGTGATTAAAAATGAAGAATCTATTGTTGATAAAACATTTTCTGAAAAAGGGGACTTTTAAAAGTATTTTGCAATGTTTTATATATTTTCAATGTTGAAGGGGCTTTTTTTCAATGACAATTTGACTTCATTGTGAAAGTGAAAGTAAGTCAATTTTTAACATGCTAAATTTAATAAGTGGATTACAAAGTGAAATAGCTCAAAATCTAACCGGCGATGCCCATATGAGGAAGAGGTTTTCGAAGGAAAAAGTTTGAACAGTTTCAAGGGATGAAATAAAAATTTCAGATATTTTGCGGGAAATTTGATATTTCTAAACCTGATTTTATGAACTTTTTTTGCAAATTTTCGCATATTTTTGCATGGTTTCTATGGTAACCCTATTTGCTGTGGGTAATTTTTTTCCAGAAAATTTTTACTGCATCCTGAAGGCCTTGGCTTGAGCTATTTCTAGGTATATAGATTTACAGATGCTTGACAATTTTTTAAAGTGATAAAGGTTACAAAGAATCAGATTACAAGACCAAAATTAGACAGTTCTACAATACTGTGGAGTGCTGGCTCAAGGAATTTGGATAAAATTTTATAGGAAGGTTGGGTATCATATAAAGGAATATAATTACTGTTGGACAACTGGAAAGGGAGATAACTGAAAATAAGGTTTTAAAAGTGCAACTTCTTCTAAACCACTCAAAGGATTTTGATGAAATTTTATAGGAAGATTGGGCATCAAATACGGATTTGCATGCAGGAATATGATTACTGTTAGATGACTCCAAAGGGAGATAATCCAAAAAGTGTTTTACATTCTGGTACACCATTTGGAGCCTGGGGTACTCTCTTTGTGAGCTTGCTCACAGTTTTTCTAGTTTGTTTATTTTCATGGGAGTTTATGGTAATTCTTGATTCGCAGATTTATACACATTACTAACATATGTGTCACTGGTTTAAGAGAAATGTTCAATTAACTACTTCATTCATGTTTGTTTTATCATCCTTTTCATGTTCATCGCCTGAATATAGCTGAAATATTGCTGCTCAGGCATTAAACCCCAATAATCAATCAATTAATCAATCAATTAACTATTAATATTAAAATGACTGATTTGGACCCTAAGCCACAAAAAATTGTCACCCTCAGAAAACCAGACACCCCCTTTTCCATGGATTTGAGATATTATGATACACAATTTGAATTTTCAGTCACCAGCACCTATCAAAATACACCATATCAATTTAGTATTACAATATGGCAGAGTGCATAGCGAAGCATTAAAATGACTTTATATTTGTCATTATCTTCTGTCACAGTGCTGTAGGAGCTTGCTAAAACCATAAACAAGAATCTTTATTAATGATTTATTGATTTTATGAATAATTAACAAGTTTTCTTGATGTTTTGAATTGTTTTAATTGAAAGAATAGTTTTGAACATCAGATAATTGTGTGTAATAGTAGAGCACATTGCATTTGACTAAATTGCTATAAATACCAGCAGAGAATCATTCCCAAGGCTTCTGACAAGTGACTTAAAAATGAACTGTCTTCATATGTTCATATATCCTTTTGTATCTGTATATACTTTGTGGGAGGGTTAGAACAACTCCTGTATGACTGGTTACTAGGTTTTACTGAAACTTTGTAGGATGGTGTAGTTCTACATGTGTACATGTACTTTAATCATCTCGCACAGCCATCTTGATATTGACAAAGTTTCCAGGTGTTAGTTAACTTCAGGGAGTAGAGTTGGTCTTCTCTTGATAAAGTTACCAGAACCCAATGAACTGCCTTTGAAAGTGAAAGGAAATTTTAACTTTTTATTAGATAAAATATTTAAATTTCCTCATCAGCTGTCCAGTTAACTTCTTAAGGTAAATTAAACCTAATACACAAAGCATTATTTTCTGTCATCATGCAAAAACCTTATACAGAAGTATGTATGTTCAATGAGTAAATAGTTTTTGAAAAGATGCCAAAAAAAATATTAAAAAAAAGAATTTTTGTGATAAACCAATATATGATAAAATTACATTAATTTTATATGATAAATTGCATTAATTTTATAAATCCTCTTTCAAGGGGGAGATACAGTGTATGTTCCATATGAATGTATGAGTTCAGTGACCCCAATTTTCTTTTTGAAATATGAAATATGTCAGGTGGGTGTTCTTTATACAAATTTTAAAGAGGTTTTACCCACCAGTTTTTTTTTGCTCACCTGGACTGAAAGGCCATGTGAGCTATACTCATCACTTAGAGTCTGTTATCATTGTCGTTGTTGTCATTTGTTGTCCTAATTTAACTTTTCTTAAAAATCTTCTCCTCTGAAACCACAGAACTTCTTGTAGTCATGGTTCTTGAAAGTGATAAAATGTTCAGTATTTGAATATTTATTTTTTGTACAAATTTCAGAAAAAATTGTTGACTCTCCATTAAGTTAGTGCTCTTGAAAGTGTCATTTTTAGCTCACCTGGCTGAAGGCCCTGTGATCTATTGCCATTACTTGGCTTCCATTGATGTCGTCGATGTCGTTGTTAGTTGTCATGAACAATTTTTCAAACTCTTCTCCACTGACACTACATGACCAACTGGAACCATGGAAAGGTACATGAGATAACCATCCAGGAAGTCTTAGTCAAATAAAACAGACAAGAGAGTACAATTTGTCTGCTATAGTCATTGGCAGTTGTAACGTGTACCTGCTGTAGTCATTGGCAGTTGTAACCTGTACCTGCTGTAGTCATTGGCAATAGTAGCCTGAACCTGCTGTGTTCACCGGCAATAGTAGCCTGTACCTGCTGTGTTCACTGGCAGTAGTAGCCTGTACCTGCTGTGTTCACTGGCAGTAGTAACCGGTACCTGCTGTGTTCACTGGCAGTAGTAAACCTGCACTTGCTGTATTCACTGGCAGTAGTAGCCTGTACCTGCTGTGTTCACTGGCAATAGTAGCCTGTACCTGCTGTGTTCACTGGCAGTAGTAACCTGTACCTGCTGTGTTCACTGGCAGTAGTAGCCTGTACCTGCTGTGTTCACTGGCAGTAGTAGTATGTACCTGCTGTGTTCACTGGCAGTAGTAACCTGTACCTGCTGTATTCACTGGCAGTAGTAACCTGTACCTGCTGTTTTCAATTAGTGTTTGTTTTCCCTTGGTGATACTTGATCCCATGGTTGTTGCTCTCGATTTCACTCTTATTTGTTTATTGTTCTCAGAAAACAATGAACTCTTCTAAACTACTTTTGAAAGCATTGTGATGTAAAATTGGCAGTATCTATTCCTTATCCTCTAGACTCTATTTACCCTGGTTGTTTACTCAATAGATTGAATTACCACCAGTACAAATAATTAATAAGCTCAAAAGATATTTTTACTGTGATTCAAAATCTCTTTTGATGCAGTTGTTATTGTTGATTCAGTGCTGAAACAAATTAAATAATATGTGCTAAGCCGATTCCAACCATAGAGTTCATGTAAAACAGATATTTGTTTGCCAAAGTACAACTGAGGCATATTAAATGTTGACATTCATTTTGAACAGTCAATAACAAATGTGCATTTTTATTTTTTAACTATTACCAGAATTGTCTTGTGGAAATTAAGTAACTGTCTTTGTAAGAATCATGCAAAATCTGAAAAATGTGATACACTACAAAAAAGGCTACATATTTTTATTTTTGTCATTAAGTTGTTTTATGGGTCTATACTATGAAATGTGTAATTATTCATTCAAATCTGCCTGCTCTTAATAGATAATCTACATTGAAAATCCAGTAGATTCTATTGTATTTGAGCCCCTTTACAGAGTTATCTCCCTTAATTTTGA
The DNA here is from genome assembly GCA_037379345.1 of Perna viridis. Classification (NCBI taxonomy): domain Eukaryota; kingdom Metazoa; phylum Mollusca; class Bivalvia; order Mytilida; family Mytilidae; genus Perna; species Perna viridis. Next base: position 34,413,707 of record CM074514.1, on the reverse strand, counting down.
AATCTACAGTGCATTCTATATAATTTTTATCTCCTAAGAGCATGGGTTACATGAAAAGCCACATGTTAATTTCTGTTTAATATGACATTTCAAACAAAATATCAAAAATAAAAATATGTAGGCTTTTTACCCATGAATCGCATTTTGCATGATTCTTAGCTGGAGTGCTACTTAAATTCCTTCCCAAGCTTTAATAGTAGGTGATTGTGGTTTCGATGCTTCATAAACATTTTAAAAGACCATCCAAGTAGAAACCAGGCAGATTATATAGAGAAAATTTTATCCCACCTATGTAATGATGTCAGATAAAACAAATCTATCAAAGGTGGATGACTCAGAATTAATTTTCAAAGTTCTTTAACATGTTAACTGAATTATGAACAGATAAAAGAGTGATTTCTCTTTATTTTAAAGTTTCTAGTGCATTCTATGTTATTAATTTCATTTTTTTCCCATTTTGGTTAATTGCAAACCAACGTTCATTTTTGAAGAAAACATAAGTTTATGGATGAAATTGTTTTAGATATAGAATTTGGTATGCACTAACTGCTGCCACAATGTTCCTCTCTGTAAATTGAGAATCTGTGCTTTGACTGCTATAGTTGTATACTATAATTTGGCCTTTTTGCACTTTCCTGTGTGGTTATTAAGTTACCTATTGTGTCTGCTTTTGATCAGTTGAATTGGTGTCTATTATGAATATTAATCATGTTTATGAAACAAAACACCTAGCTTTAAGACTTTTTTCTAAGTAAATTCAACCAAAACTGAATACATGTAGTTGCAATTAAGTGTCAGTCCCTGTAAGAATCAGGTAGTGGGTGAAACATGGTATGAAAAACCCTTTATTTTGATAGTGTAATTTGACTATTTGCGCTGTCAGAATCAAGGAAAACAGACAAGATTTTCCATATCATTCAGGACCACTGAGTTATAATTTCATAGAAATGCACTGAAATTGAACATTTCAAGGGCAGATAACTCTGTCAAATCCTAATTTTTCTAAGATTCTGTTGAAAAATTTCTGCGCAAAGCCAGTGTCATTCAGGGACAAGTTATGATCTTTTCAAACAGAGAAAGTATCTTTAAGTGATATTACATTGTCAGATCGGTGAGGTTTTGACATGCATGTTTCTGATTTTCCTATTTTGCCCAATTCTTACACTTACACTTAATCGATTTACTAATTTATAATTTGATATTTCATGCATTTCAGGAAGAGAACATTTTTCAATCAAAGTGATGCCGATTTGTGGTAGTACAGCACGCTGAGCTTGATTTTTAGCTCACCTTGCCAAAGGCCATGGGAGCCATTGCCATCACTTTGCGTCCGTTGTCGTCATCGTCTGTCGTCGTCATTAACAATTGTACAAAACTCTTCTCCTCTGAAACTACTTGACAAATTAGAATCAAACTTGGTATAAATGTTCCTTGGTTTGTCCTGCATAGAACTGATGTGGGGATTTTTGTTTTGTCGAAAAACATGGCCACCGTTATTAAAAATAGAACATAGGGGTCAGACTGTAGTTTTTCACAAATATCTCCTAAACCGTTAGGTTTAGCCAAATTCTTTCAGTTGCTGAAATGATCCTTATTGTAAGGCCTGAAAAAGTCTCCAGGGATAAAAGTTGTCCGACAACTCCTTGTAAGAGTTATTGCCCTTGAATGGTGAAAAATTACTAGGTGAGCGATTCAGGCTCCTTCACAGAAGCAATAGCTTGCAGATGGACTTGTCACTTTACAATTTAAAGTCTTTGGTATGACTTGGTTGGGAATCAAACCCATGACCTCCTGCTCAAGGTGAGCATGGTACCTTGAGTCCACAGCTTTGGATAAAACTTGGAATTCAACCTACCTGTGTGAATGCAAAATAGGGAAATCTCAGCCACCCAAAAAGTAAATTTTATAGTTCTCAGCTGAGTTAGTGAACTATTATATCTTATCCAAGGTTGGCAGTGGTTAGACAATCTTGCATGAACAAATCTTGCGTTTGATTCTTTTTCTCACTTCAAGTCTGTCTTCCAATTGAAAGTTTTGATTTGGAAGACCTAAATTTGATAGGTGGCCAATCAATGTGGCCAGTGATACTTCACAACCAGGCATCAATTTCACAAAAAATTGTAAGTGCAGAGTTGGTCGTAAGTAATGACGTCATAACAGAAAATAGCATTGTTACGTCATAACTTACGATCAATTTTACACTTACGCCTTTTTGTGAAATCGACGCCTGGTGTATTACATAAAAACTTCAATACAGTTGCAGGATAAACAAACTACATGGAATAATCAGTCACTGGTTACTTTGGTTAAAATTAATATTTAAAAAAAAATGTTTAAGCCCATATTGGCTGGAAGTGATTGTTCACTAATTCTTTATATGATTTTTTACAGGAAAGTGCACGTTCTTCATCAACCTGTGGTTGAGATAAGGACATTTTACACAGCTAACATTTCCTTGTCTCTTTAGTGAGAAATGTTGTTCTTTATCATAAATGTAATGTCTTCTCCATGAATTTTTTTGTATTTTTAGAACTGCAATTTTTTTTTAAAATGATGTATTACTTGCCTGTAAACAAAGCCAGTTGCATGTATACATGACTTTTCCACTGTCTGCAGCAAATACCAGTGGAATAAATCAGATGGGCTGAAAACACAATCCATTGTATGAGATAACTTTATCAGTATCAGCACAATGTAAAATACATCAATCATAGTTTTCCATTGATATTTACTTAAAATTGTGGTTAATTTCATGGGAGGATGTAGGTGTACAATTGATTGAAAACCATGCACTATCATAGAATATACCAGTATTGTAGTTCAGTGGTTTTGTTGCTCCATTGCAGTCTACTTATCCTAAGAATCATGCAAAATTCTCCCTCTAAATATATTCTCAAAGCTGGAGATTTCCCTCTCAAAATGTGCCCTAAGTCAGAGATCTCCCTCTTAAAATGTACTTGCTGAGGTATTGCGTTCTGATGTTTTTTGTTCATTGCCACTTTAATCCTAAATTTGAGTTCTATTAAATATTGAATTAGGCCTTAAATGTTTACTACAGTAATGATAGTGATTGTCTTCATCACATGTTCCTGATCAATTTGTTTTAACAAGAATTGTAGTAATATATACTGTGTAATAATGATTTTAAGATGAAAAGTTTGGGAGAAAATTCCAGTAGTGGAAGATATAAGATTCCAGCCTTTGTATGGACGCATAGGTGGGAGGTTATTGAATTAGTGATAAAATATTGTAACTTTTTTGCTAAAAGCGGAAGAATTAACACCTATGATCATTAAAATTTCCCCAAGGTATCAATTCATTCCAGACAATTTTTTTCAGTTACAATCCCCCCCCCCCAAAAAAAAAGAAAAATTACAGGTCACTTTTAAAAAGTAGTTACAAACCACTGAGGTTGCAACAAGTCATAGTGTATAGTAATTCTCATGTCTGTCAGTCTGTATTCAGCACTTTTGGATTCCTATTTGATAACTGAAGATTACTGTTACTTGATCACAATGTTGTTAATCATTAAATGCAGGTCCTGAATAATTATATAGAATACTATGAGAATACTTTAGTTCATGGGTACCATTTTCTGTGTTTTAGGGAAAATTTGTTAGTTTGTTGATTGGCAACTGTACCGTACAAATGTATTGTAAATTAACTTTTTGGAGGGAACCAAAGTTTCTGGGTTTACCAAATGCATGAAAACCACTAAAATTAATACCCCTTGAACAATAATACATTGACAGTATTGCATTTACTAGTAAAGGAGTTATAGCCCTTTTGAAGCAGAGTCTGTTTGAATGGTCAATCACCCTGAAAAGCATGAAATATCTCTCATAGGATCAATCAATCTATTTATTATCAGTTGTGAATTAATGAATTTGTTTCACAATTTGGATCTATTTTTTTATTCCAGTCATATTATCAACATTCTATTTGCTTAAAATAGGTAAAAATGAAATGCCAACAAAGCTGAGAATCATGTCAGGTTGATAGACTACCTGTCTGAATGCTAATTTAGCTGTCATTGTCCTTGAATGCATTTCATGATCAGTTGAAGATTACCATTATTATGAATCAGAGAGCTGAAAAACTAATACATTGTACATCAAAAAGCCCTATCAATATCAGTACAATCCGATAAAATATCAATCATGTATTCCCTTTGTTAATCTATCTTACAATGTACGTTACTGCTCAGAATGGTATAATATATGGTGCTAATGGCAATTCTTCTTTTCACTTTAATCAAAACTGCATTGTACTATTGTAGTGGTATAGAATGAGTTGTATGGTAAAATTCTGGGGAGGAATGTTATAATTGGAAGATGTCTGTCTTTTACCCTCTCCATTACTGCTCAGAATGGTACAATAGATGGTGCTAATGGTATTTCATTCTTTTCACTTTAATCAAAACTTCAATACAGTGTACTATTGTAATAGTATATAAGTTGTTGTGTGGTTAAAATGTTGGGCATGTTGTGAGATGTCTTTTTCATTGTAAAGCTTCATTGGGAGAAGGTTATTCTCCTTGGTATGATATATAGAATATGTTGTGGCAGAAAGTATTACCAGTAATTATTTGTTCGGATACTGTATGTAGTATCCAACAACACTCCATACCACATTCTTTTTCGATGACCTTTTTGACCAGCTAATCAGGTTTCAGCTTTCATGATTGTGAAAGCATTGTTAAAGGGAGCATCAAAGGTTCTGAAAAGAGAGATAGAGTGTTGTTAGTTCCTGCATGCAGTGATGGTAGGTTGAGATTGACTTTTGGTTCTTTTATGACAAAACAACCTCAAATATCCAACATTGTTGTATAATTAACAAAAATGTAAGAAAAGACCCAACTATTTAGTAAATTAACTTGTCCCATTTTGCAGTATATCAAGCAAAGTTCAACTTTGACAGTTTGTAGCAAAGAAAGAGTTCAACTCTACCAGTTTGAAGTGAAGATGGAAGAAAGAGCTCAACTCTGCCAGTTCGAAGTGAAGATAGAAGAAAGAGCTTAACTCTGCCAGTTTGAAGTGAAGATAGGAGAAAGAGGTCAACTCTGCCAGTTTAAAATGAAGATAGAAGAAAGAGCTCAACTCTGCCAGTTTGAAGTAAAGAAAGAGCTCAACTCTGCCAGTTTGAAGTGAAGAAAGAGCTCAACGCTGCCAGTTTGAAGTGAAGATAGAAGAAAGAGGTCAACTCTGCCAGTAAATGGCAAATCACAATAGTAACTGCATATTCAAGTTTGGAATTGTTTTCCACTTCTATGGTTCATTCTTATGGAGAAGTTTATTAGAGAATTCCAGACATTCCTTTCAGCAAGGGAAATAGTTATAGAATTTCTTTATGATGGAAAAAACACTTTGGGCAATACATTTACAAAAGCCATGCTACTTAGTTGACTGAAGAATCTATTGATGTATGGAATGGTATTATTAGTGTGAAAAGGGAAATGAACTGTTTGTTGTGAGTAACTAATGAAGCTAGAAGTTTCTATCATTTTAATGAATGGGGCTTATTTCAAGCTGTAGTAGGAGTTTGGGGAGTGGAGATTTGCTTGATGAAGAAAAGTCTAAATTAGATTCAACTGAACATTAGAGACTAATACAAAATGTACTTCATAACCTGTCTAAACTGAACCCCTATTTTAATGAAGATATGTGGGAATTAAACAGGTGGTTGCTTTATAGATGGTTTTTTCATATGTTGAAAGAAATTGCATTTTGATCTCTTTTAAGACTGAGTAAGACTGGTTTATTTGTATACGCCTGCCTGTCCATTCATTTATTGTATACACATTGTGCAATAAATCAAATATAGGCAAAAAATACTGTGAGCATCAATGAAAATGCTGCCACCAATTTTTATGAAGCCTTGGTAAGTTCTTTCTATGAAGTGAGCTCCCTTTTGACCTTTTCCATAAATTTCCTAATATTAAGGAGGTAGACCTAGGGTAAGGGACATACCTCATGAAATCAATGATATGTTTGTATTGGATTCAATTTCACCAATGTCTAACAATACAAACATTCCAATTATTTGTAAGAGTTGTGTCCCTTACCGTAGGTCTACCTCCTTAAGTGCTCTGTTAGGGCATGGATTTGCAAATTTTTAATTTGATATTTATTTTTTTTAATTCCTTCATAGCTTTAGGTAGAGAAAAAATATAGAAAAATTGCAAAAAAATTGATTTGTTATTTACTTAATGTTAGTTTAATAACAAATAGCTGGATTTACATTGAATTGACATGATGTTCATGTGATGAATCTGAAAATTATTTCTCACTGAGCTTTTCAAAGGAAATTTCATGTAAAATTCGCATGATTTCCTCTGAAATCTGCTGGAAAATTGATCCAAAACATCATAATGATAGAACCACATCTTTCCTGCATGTTTGTAGAACATGCATTGAATAGGGTATGGATTGTAGAATGGGGTATGAATTGAATAATTTTCTCCATCATGATTTCTAATGTGAATCTTAAAAAGAGATTTCTCATAGAGATTTTGATGTGTTTCTGTAATAAATTGGTCTCCAAAGCAATCAAGTTATGTCATGATCTTTTAATGGGAGTTGACTCCATTGTATTGTCTGCTTTTCTATGTACTAGAAAGGGACCTCAGACTAATAAAATTTGATTGAAGCTGTTGAATAGGGAAAATGTCTGTGGTAGACTCTCAATTGGAAAACAATTTTCACTGATCTGATTTTTTATATGCTCTCTGAGCACTTAAAGTTTTGAAATAAGAGCATTCGGAAAGTCAACAAGAACTTTTATTTTGATTGTTGGGGAAAATTCTAAAGGACCTGGTACATTAAGGGCCATATTTTCTATATCTATTTTACGAATACATAAGTTGTATTTTTTTTTCATATGATTTTATATATTCACCTTGTATACAGTTATTTTGGGTCATGTTGGTAGAGACAATAAAAAATATGACCAAATGTTCCATAAAATGTCAAATTTTGTCATGTATGATAAAAAATTTGCATGTTTACCAAATTTGGGACATCATATTTTCAGTCATTGCTAGATGATATGCTTATAGAGTGATATTGTTGGCCATAAATTACCTCAAAAATAAGGCTGTTTCCCTCTAGTAAAAGTTTTCCAATTTGTCCAATGAATAGCTCAAAAATAATCCCTAGCTTGATAAATTATTTCCAAATTTTGAATGAAAGGCGAAGTGCAGAATATGGTATTTCTGTTTAAAGTTATGCTTATATTTTGTTTATGAGTTGTCTTTTCTTGTCCTTTATAACATTAATTTTTCTAACTACATATTTAAGGTTTTGTACCATTATTCCATATTTGGCTAAACCACCTGACTGTTCTTGCCAAAGCTCTCCATTCAAATATGGTCCTTCTGGTCACGTTGTTACGGGAGATTTAACCATTATCGAAAACCAATCTCTACGTAATATCCTTTCTAAAGGTCCCAAGTACTGTGAACCATGCTCCATAAGTTGAAATTATAACTTTAAAGTTCTTATGGATGCCGTCGAGGACTATGCAAGAAAATGGATAAAACGAGAACAAGAAGACATTGATTTTCTGTCAGAGTGGTTAAAGGACGTGAGGTCTTTAATTTTGAAACGAATGAAAGTTTTAAGTAGGTCAATGAGTGCCAAGGCTACATCTGTTTTCAAAGACCCCGATGTAGCAAAAACATTGTCTACTGTACATGACAAATATGTTGTTGTATTAGCAGACAAAGCCCAAAACAACATTGTTTTTGTCTGCAAAATGTTTTATATCCAATGTTTATTATCAGAGGTAGATGTAGAAAATAATAGCAGTGATAAGACCTATACTGCTACCACTCTCTCCAAAGAAGAGATTGTGGAAAACCATAAATCTGTGCTATCCTCTTTTGGACTCTTTACCAAGGACGATGATTATGATTTACCATCTATGTACTGGATTCCTAAACTTCACAAGAATCCATACAAATAACATTTCAAAGCTGGATCTGCAAAACGTACCACCAAATCTCTTTCAAAACTTTTAACTTCTATACTCACAACTGTCAAAGAGGGTGTGCAGTCCTGCCACAACACTTGTTACTCCCATAGTGGTATTAATTCAATGTGGATCCTGAAAAATTCGAAAGATCTTTTGGAGACAATCAGTTCAAGACTATTATCTGAATATAATAGCATTAAAACCTATGATTTTTCAACACTGTATACTTCTATTCCCCATACTCAGTTAAAATCTTGACTTAAAAACATTTTACACCGTTGTTTTTCCAAAAAAGATGGTACACCTAGATACAAATATATAGTTCTTGGTAGAGATTCGTCATACTTTGTAAGAAATAATTCCAAATCATCTGCCATATATACAGAGGAAGATGTTTACAAAATGCTGGAATTTTTAATCGGCAACATATTTGTCCAGTGTGGTGGACGGGTTTTTCAACAAACGGTCGGCATTCCAATGGGAACAAATTGTGCTCCTTTACTTGCTGACCTATTTCTTCACTCTTATGAGGCTGACTTTATAGTTGATTTGATCAGAAAGAAAGAATATCGTTTGGCTAGATCCTTCAATCTCAGTTTCCGCTATATAGATGACGTATTATCTTTAAACAATCCTAATTTCGGGGATTTGATACATCGCATCTACCCAAAAGAACTTGAGATAAAGGATACTACAGACACTGTGAAGTCAGCCTCATATCTTGACCTACACTTAGAAATCGATGGTAAAGGAAAACTATTGACCAAACTTTACGACAAACGTGATGACTTTTCATTCAGAATTGTCAACTTTCCTTTCATCTGTGGCAACATCCCTTCGGCTCCTGCATATGGAGTGTTCATATCACATCTCATACGTTATGCCAGAGCTTGCCTACCGGTGCACCTGGTCCATGCTCCCACTTTTTAGTGGAGTCTGAGTTGCTCATTTACTTTTGTTACTTTGTATGTATGATTTTAGTTACTTTATGTTCTTTGTTGTGTGTGTCTGTTTTTCATATCTGGTCTTTGTCCCTGAATTACATTCTTTTGATTACCGCTATAACCTTGGTTCCCTTGATTACTCTTTCAAATTTAAAAAGATTAAAAGAGGAAAAAAGCCATCAGTATTACTATTATAAATGTAGTTGAATATGATAAATCATCATTTCACTTTCTTAACAACAGAAAAAAAACTCCATATCATATTTCAAATTTCCAGTCATGCAGGGGGCCAAATATGGTCTTTATTGTATCTAATCCTTTCATAGCTGGAACATACATGGCTCAGGGGAAAAAAATCAAGAGTGAGACTTTGGTAAATTAAAAAATGTTTCCTGGAAAAGTAATCAAGGGAACCAAGATTCTAGTGGAAATCAAAAGAATGTAATCCATCCAGGAACAAAGACCAGACATAGAAAACAGACAAACACAACAAAGAACATTAAATAACTAAAATATAAAGTAACAAAAGCAAATGAGCAACTCGGACTCCACAAAAAAACTGGGAGCATGGAGGAGGTGCTCTGGTAGGCTAAGTGTCCTCAGCTCTCCTAGAAACACTCGCCGAGTTGCTCATAAAAAAGTCAAGTTCAGGGTAGACAAAAGAGGAAAGGAAAACTATGACATGTTGAACAAATCAGTTTACATGGTGCAGATGGATACACAGTAACAATCCAAGCTTTTAGGGATATGTTTGGTTTTTCCCCTGGAAATAATATTCAAGTTAATATAATTATAGTGTAATACCTAAAAAATGAATTTTATAAATATTTGGATTTCTGACACTTCAGTAAAACTTTATGGCACTTCTATAAAGGAAGTATTTGCCACTTGTTGACAAGCTTTTCAATAGTTTTGAATAGAAAAAACTACTTTCGAACTTCTCAATGTAAGAAAAAAAAGAAATGAAAATGGAAAAGAAACAATCATTTATTATGACATTTTAAATTTGACATGTTAATGGTGTAATAGGTAGTATCTCTTTCATGTCTGGGTATAGTTATCTTTTTAACATTGAAATACTTTATTTTAATGGGCAAGCTGGAATTTGTGCTAAAATATGATGGAAACTGAAGCTTCTCAGATGTAATATTTCATTTTGTAGTCATTTCTCATTAATTATGATGTCATATTATAACAGTATTGTGACATTATTACTTAAGTCCATTTTTATTCTTACAAATTTTTGTGAAATCAGTTGATATTATAAAGAAACAACAATAAAACAATGGCAGGCAATTATGTTTGATTGGTCATGAACAAAAATAAAGAACTGTATAAAGATTTCTTGTTGGTCATATTGTGTGACCTTGCTCATCTCATTATTGAAAAGACCATTTACAGAAATACGTTCATTTCTTCCAGTCTCCAGGGCTTTTTCTGCATCTTTAATTGGCTGTGACAGATAACCCTTTCAAAATAACTTATATTAAATTCATCATTTTACTTGCAGGAATTTACCTGTGTATAAGAGGGTACCAGTACATGCAGTACTTGCAATTTTCATTTGTAATTACTTAAGTGAACAATTTTAAAAGCAAATGTTGTGATACTTTTCTTGACATTGGAAATATATTGAGAAGAAATATGTGCTCACTCTGTACCTGTCTTAACAGAGAGTAATCATTAAAGGATCTATTAAAAATGAACATAGTATTGCAAGAAATCATTTTTTTAAAAACCCAAACAATGAAACTAGAATTTAATTAGAACAATTTAAATTTTATTGTATAATTCTTTTTGCAGAAGCTACAGTAGTTTACAGAGATGGTTTGCCAGTGTTTTCAGTGCCTTTACCTTCAAGACGCCATAATTGTGAGTTCACCCTCAAGCCCGTCACCCACACAGTCGGAAAATTCCTTTCCTTTTTGAAAGAAGAAGATGGAGGCATCGACAGAGCAGCTATATTCACAGATGGTATTTATTGAAATTTTAAAAGACATTATTGTTATATTGCTTTGATGGTGAAATGTCCTCAAAATTATTTGCACCCTCAGGCAGCATGTTAAATTTATGGTAGATTGACCTGTCCTTTGGCCATTTATGGTAGACTGACCTGTCCATTGGCCAGTCCTGATAGAACTTTGGCTTTGCTGATATTTTAGAGAAGCTCATACAAATTTCTTTTAGAGATGTCCCACATGGCATAACATTCAAGGTCTGGTTCTGAGAATGACTATCAATTTATTGGCAAGTTTTCGGGAAGTCTAGACTAATGCCCACTGTCTATTAGTACATGAAATACACCAGAACTCTAATGACTTCCATGAAAATTACATGTTATCTTGTTTTTGTTGTCTATGAAAGCTTACAGATGGTTAATGCTGACTCATTGTTAGAATAGTGATTTATTTCATGTCTGTAGTCATTTCTTAATATGAAAATTATCCAGAGCAAAGTTGAACAGTCAGACATATTAGCATAGAAACCGAGATAGTTGTATTTTCTACCTTGTTATTATGGCCTGTGAACAGGTGTATTGTGACGGCACTTTGATTCATGTGTACTGTTAACCGTGAATTTTTTTAGGTACTTTTATTTTAGCTTGTTTGCTGTAAGAGTGTTATGTGAAAACTAATGGTCATGAATTTTATCTTTGAAGAACAATGTATTACTTTTTGAGTGATAGAGAATTTTAGACTTGGCAAAAGTAGGCTGATCACAGTTGCATGAAAAAAGACTGAGAAAATGTCCAAGTGTTTTGTTTTCTCAAAATTTTCCAGTTTGTGGAGTTTGTTTTTAAATTTGGGAATGGTAGATCAACCTCTTAGTTTTCAATGAGAATTTAACATCATGTTTAGAATTTGAATTTGTGGTTTGACTGAACCACTAATAACCATGATAATCAGTACCACAAAAAATGTTTCAATTATTTTTTTTTTTTCTATACCAGACTTTTTTAAAAATAAAAACAAAACAAAAATTATATTTGCCAGTCTGATCAAGTTTTTGCCCATAGATACAGAAAAGCAGTAATTTTTTGAGAGGTGCTAATTTAAGCGTACTTTAGGGGTCTGCGTTACAAGGCCAAAATAAATTCTGTGAAAAGTTTTCACTGGAACTGAGCTTAAGTATTAAGTATACTACTTAGCATTTGCCGAAATTAGAATCTGCAAAATTTTTCATATACTTTTTGCATTTGCCATACAGTTTTGCATTGTCTATCATATAGAGCATATATACTCTCATGTTCTCATGGTACATATATGTATGTAATTTTACACTTTTGAAGAGTGGAAATGTTCAAGGAATGTTCCATACGAGTAAATTAAGATAGCTGTTAGTTTATACCTATATTATAAGTTATAAGCTCCCAGGTGACCATCTATGATTATTTAGACAGTTGATTTGTTGGAGGGTGAGGCATTAGCTGAACCTCTCCAACAAATCTACTGACTGTCTGAATAATAACAGACAGTTTGATTGATAGAGCTATATCAGTCTCAGCGTCATTCTGCAATTTTTGTTATCATTGGTGGATGAATTTTCCTTTAATGATCATTTGCCTATTTCATTTTCATCTCTGGCGGGTGGATTTTCCTTAATTTGCATATGGCTGCTTCGGATATTTGGACAAACGGTTTTATCCAATAACAAGTGGTCAACTCGAAGCAAAATCATACAATACATGTGTTAATGGATACCATTTTCTCAAGAATGAACATCTCAGCATGCCTGCATGGGTTGGGAAGGCAAGGGACCATGAGCCATTTGCCCGTTTTACCAGAATATTGTCCATTCAAATAGAAGAAATTACAAATAGCCCCTTCAAATTTAGAATATCTTTCCAAAAACCTGATAAAGGCCCCCTCTCAAAATTTTCTTCCAACCACTGTTCATGATTCCTATAAATGGTAAATCTCAGCCATTGAATACTTGATTTTTTGTCAGTTTTGATTTTTACATCAAAGTGGTACTTGCATGAAATCAGATTTTATGAAAAAGAATCAGAATTAATAGGTCAATTGTTCCAGAACAATTGAAAGGTCTTTCCCACCAATTCCCTCCCGACAACTGTCATCTTCATGGGAAATGACCTTTGCGTCACGGTTAATGGCTTATTGTGGTTTAGCTTGTAGAAACGGTTCGATCAACATTATTTATTTCTTGTATATATTTAAAAGGCGAGGTTTTTGACAATTGTTAAAATTTCAAAATAGTTCTGATTCTTATAAGAAAGATGAATTCAGTAGTAACTGTGTTGTAATAAACTATTTTTTCCTGTCAATTTCATAAATACAATTAGTTGAGAACAAAATGAACTTGTGATTTTCATGAAAATAGATAAATTCAAAGGGAGATAATTATAAAGTATTTCAAAGCAAAAGGTCTCAATTGTCACTTCCAGGTCAAATGGCCACCCCTTTATGAAGTACTAAAACACACTTAACCTAGAATTATCCATTGAAAAGGTATTATTTGAGTATGTATTGAACAAATGTGGTCAAAATAAAACTCAGTTTGTAAACTCTAAATTCGTACTTTTAAGTCTCTACAAAAGTATGAGTATTGTGTATAAGTGTGAATAATGTGCCTCCATTGTGTTAATTGGAACAACAATGTCGGAACAAAGTGACTTTACAAAATTACTGTACAATAACTGTTTAAATATTTTGATAACCAAAAAGTCGGTCTCTGTTCTTGCTATTTTAAGGCAACTAAAAGAGTCAATGTAAATTGATTCAGTACATGAGTACTTTGATTTTCTTATTTTAATGACAATTGAAAATAATTAATACATGTTTATTTATCGTGATATTCTCGCTATGCTGTTGTTTAAATGTTAGGCCATACATGGGGTTGTTTTGCATTTAAAGATCGTAAATAGTGGTTTTTTACTGATAAAAAGCTGGACATCCCTGATTTAGGTCCAAGCCACTTTTTGAAAAATGTATTGGAAGTATACTTTTAAAGACAGTTTTAAGAAACGAACATTACGCATGTATTAACATTATTTACTTATTGTCTTTATTCATATGCATTTTTTAGATTATTTTATAAAAAAATTGCATTAATTACGGTAAGTACTGTTGTTTTCAATGTGTGCACCAATTTTCAAAGAGAGAAATGATTTTCAATAACCAAAACTGACAAAGACACCACTATAGGAATTGGTTGTATATGAATATAGTTCTAAATTTCGGTGGAGAGTTTTCCTATATAGATACATATTTAGACCGTAAATACCACGTTAACAGTAGTTATAACTCGTACAATAAAGACTTAAAGAAAAAAACTACAGCAAAAAAGTGCCTAATAGAGATTCGGAAATGACCATACAAATGAGGTAAAATATCTTGTCAAAGTTTGACTATGAACCAAGAAATACAAAAACATACTGCAAATCATTTAAGATCAACAGTGAAGGTCCCAAGTCTATACGACTTATGGTTTAAAAGTTTAGTGACCAACCGAACAATTTCATTTTAGGTCGTGAAATTGCGTAACCAGGGAAACCTCAAATCTTTTGGAAACTTTGTCAAATAGTACTGCCCCGGGTTTTATAACTCTGGATCGAGAAATGATCACGTCTTGTCAGATTGCAAAAGATTGTCAAAATCTTGTCGTGAGATGTTCAGCCAAAACTTTGGCAAAATGCCTGGCGGAAAAAAAAGAATAATAATGATAATCCGAAGAAATACAAGAAGGTCTTCCCATTGAAATGGGAAAGACCTTAAATGTCATTGGGGGTGGGGAGAATAGGCATTTAAGTGTACTTAACCAGAAGCAAAACTGTTCAACTAATTACAACTTTGCATCACAGATGTGGTGCCCTGTAGGTTTCACTATCTCAGACTCTCTGTGTAGGACTAGTTCAAAGGAGGGTCTGTTTGAGTCCAGAAATACATGGAATATCCGCATGAAGAATACAGCCAATCGTTTAATCTTACTTAGACTTTCAGATACACAATAGTGCTTCTATTAACCATTAACAATATACAATAATTCACAGGAGCCTACAAAGTCACATCCTTATTTTTAAGATAAAACCTAGTTTCTTTAGGTAGGTTGGCCATAAAGACTGATTATTTCTCCCACTTCCTCGTAATTCCTTCATTACAACATAATCTCCTGTCTGTCTTCTTGTAATGTTGTAAAATACTGCTTTTCTTAATGGCTGTTCATATTGTGTTGACACATTTTTATGTATCTACTTGTTGTATCCTTAACAGCTTTGTAGTTCTCATTGCCAGACATTGACTTTAGTGCCTTGCTGTTTTATATCGCGCATTTCAGGACTCTAGTCATTACAGGCTTCTTTTGGCCTTGCTGTGAAGTTGAGAAATAAAATAATTAGACTCATTAAGGGCTACATAATTTCTTACTATGAAAATGACAAATAAATCGACTGCTGGTTTAAATTACAATAGACCCTTTTGTGCTAATTATCTGAGCAGGCTCAGTTAGTACTTGCGCGAGGTAAATTTGACAGTTTCTTTAATAAAAAAGGGTCTATTTGCAAATTACAATGAACTCATTCCTTGATCATGTTTTCCTTTCTCAACAGCTAAGATATAAGACATTTTACCATAAATAGTGATTATATCTCCCACAACATTGCAGTTCCTATCATATTGCTGTTGTAAATTCCACTTAAGCCTAATTGTAGTTCATTGGATTTTCATGTAATTTACGTAACATTGTATCTACTCTATATCACAACTTGTTATTCATTATCTTTAGAATGTTATATTTTTTTTTACTATTTAGGTTTTCTGTTTAATCCTCATGAAAGAAGTTCTTTTGAAACTTGTAGAAGCATTGTCAATAGATCAAGTATACCAACACAAATATAGTAATTATGGTACTATTGATACTCCTCACTTACAAAGTGGGGGTATATAGTGATAGGGGTGTCTGTCCTTACAAAGTGGGGGTATATAGTGATAGGGGTGTCTGTCCTTACAAAGTGGGTGCATATAGTGATAGGGGTGTCTGTCCTTTCAAAGTGGGGGTATATAGTGACTGGGGTGTCTGTCCTTTCAAAGTGGGGTATATAGTGATAGGGGTGTCTGTCCTTTCAAAGTGGGTGCATATAGTGATAGGGGTGTCTGTCCTTACAAAGTGGGGGTATATAGTGATAGGGGTGTCTGTCCTTTCACAGTGGGGGTATATAGTGACTAGGGTGTCTGTCCTTTCAAAGTGGGGGTATATAGTGACTGGGGTGTCTGTCCTTTCAAAGTGGGGGTATATAGTGATAGGGGTGTCTGTCCATTCAAAGTGGGCGCATATAGTGACTGGGGTGTCTGTCCTTTCAAAGTGGGGGTATATAGTGACTGGGTTGTCTGTCCTTTCAAAGTGGGCGCATATAGTGATAGGGGTGTCTGTCCTTTCAGTGGGGGTATATAGTGATAGGGGTATCTGTCCTTTCAAAGTGGGGGTATATAGTGATAGGGGTGTCTGTCCTTTCAAAGTTGGGGTATATAGTGACTGGGGTGTCTGTCCTTTCAAAGTGGGGGTATATAGTGATAGGGGTATCCGTCCTTTCAAAGTGGGGATATATAGTGACTGGGGTGTCTGTCCTTTCAAAGTGGGGTATATAGTGATAGGGGTATCTGTCCTTTCAAAGTGGGAGTATATAGTGACTGGGGTATCTGTCCTTTCAAATTGGGGGTATATAGTGATAGAATGTCTGCCCTTTCTTCTGTCCATACTTTCTTTCTCCCTTCCTTCCCTTTTCTTTCCATTACACAGAGGGGAACTCATCTCTCAGATCCTCCTACATCACAGAATGGAATTTAATGAAACTTTCATAGAGTTAGATATTCCTATTAGGCACCTCATATTTTATCTTCATTAATGTGGGGTTTGACTTTCACTTACCGGAAGCAAAATATGGGTTTTTTGTTCATTAGTGAATATGGGGACATGGGGGTGCGTCTCTTATCTTTTACTCTTCATACACAGCTGAATGGATTTTAATAAAACTTCCACAGAATCTTTATTACATATTCTCATTGTGCACCTTCTATTTTAGATTTTAATGAGAATCAATTAAAGGATTTCATATAGCAAAACATTGACTTTGTCATTAATGATAATCGGGAACTGGAAGCAACCCACTCTTATCCATTACATCATTCTACACCTCTGAATGAAATTTAATGAAACTAGCAAAAGAATCTTTATTACATATTCCTATTTAGCACCTTTTATTAAATGAAATGGGGGGTTTCACATAGCGAAATATGGACTTTGTCATTTGTTGATATGGGGACATCCAGGGGGCCCTGGCATCTCTGAACCATTACTCCTCCTGCATTTCTTAATAATTTTCATGAAACTTTCACAGTATCTATTACATATCCGTTGTGCACCTCCAAGTTAAGGTTTTGATCCAAATCTATATTGAAGTCAAAAGCTGCATGTTATAAAATGGGGGAGTAGGGTATCATTTTAGTGATCATTGCTCAGTTCTTAATGTAAATTATTTGGATAAATTTAGCAAGTTCTTAAAATCTGCACTTGCTAAATCTAAGTTTCTTGGGTTAATTCTAAACTGAACTTGAAATATATAAGGGAGAAATAATTTCTACTAGCAAAATTGAATTTTAACTTTGCATTTAGCAAGTATTTAACTTGAATTTGATCACTGATTGGGTGTACTAAATCTCAAGCGTAGCTGCCAATGGATCCTTGCAGTGATAACAATTTTTATGTTGATCCTGAAATGTTTGCATTGTTTTACATGAATTACCGGTATTAGAGTAGGTGTCCTGATAAAATTGTAATCAAAACATTAGAAAAATTATAGCATTTTAATAGACAGTGTGCCAAAGTGAGTTAAAAAAAAAATGTTTGAACATCTATGTTCCGTGGTAAAACTTTATTGAATTCTAAATACTATTTTATTATCAGAACTGGTCTTTGGAATTGCAGGATTTGATTGGTGCATCACTCCAAGTATTAAAATCCTAAAAATTATCTATGTATCCAATGATTGTACTAATTAGTGAATCTTACGAATTTTGTTAATTTTACCCAGTACTTTTCTGTGAAAAAAGGCTACGTATGTCCACAATAAATCATACCAGAAATTTACAAGTAAAACAGGAAATGATTGACAGGATTTGGAAATAAAAACCTGTGAGGACATCAATTTCCTTTCTGGTGATTGACAGGAAATTGAGGATTACTTCTGAAATGAAACACATCATCTTTTCAGCATAACTATTAATTTGGTTGATTTCCTGCTAAAAGTCCTGTAATTTTTCCCTCCACAACCAAAGTTCAGAGAATATATCGCTAAAAATATCCCCTTGTTTCTCAGTCAAGGCCATCTATTAGTTCCCAAGAATGAGGATTTTCAACCCTCACACCAATGAGCTGGCTACAGCTTGCCCAAAACAACATTATGATATGTATGTAGCTAGGGTTTTTGTAATTACGTGTATAACCAGATGCTTACAAGGGAATATAGTCCAATCTCAAAGGTTTTGCTATTGTAAGCAAGATGTATCCCTCTATGGAATACCTCACAGTTGACAGCTCTAACAAGATGATTTGAGAACATTTTCAAGTTTTGTGCCCAGTTTCGTAAAAAATCTCAGATTGAGATTTTCCTCAAATCCTTCCTCAATTCAAATTTTGACCAATCTGAAGATTTGAGGGAAAACTCAAGATTTGAGGAAGTTCTTAATGAAGACTTGATGTAGAATAAAAAAAAAATCCTTTTAAGATTGCAAATGAAAAGAGAGTGCTTTAATATCATAATACTTTAAAAGTGCTATTGTTATTTTTTTTAAAAGAACCAGTCAAATAGTATGCTTTATTTTGAATTTAATTCATATGTAAATTTTTTTGCTTATTTTATCTTTTGATTCTATAATGCCCGTCAAAAAATCCTTTTTTGTTCAGGTTTAAAGGCTCCTAATTTGTACATCACAAAATATTCTGCTTTAGTTTAAATATGATACTCTTAGACTCCTAAAAGAAAATATTGTAACCTATATATGGTCTGTGAGGGTGTCTATTTCCTGCCAAGTGATTGATAGGAAATTGACGATCACTTTGAAATTGATCACATTAATTTGACTCATTTATCAGGCTTACCATGATGTTGGCTAGTCTTTTGTTTCCAAACTTATTAGCTTTGCTGGAAAAAAGTCATAGATATTTTCTTTGATGATAAGAAATCTTAAGCCTGACTTAGTGGAATAAAAGATAATTTAATTAAAAAAAGAGCTTACTAGATTGGTAAAACAGATATATACCTCTGATCTGATGACAAGAGCTTTGATTCATGTGTTAATGTCATGAAATAGTTTTTAGACAGCCTTCTCACTTTCTACAATGCAGAATGACTTCATTTTCTTTATTTTTGTTGTGTCTTCTCTTATATTCAGTTTATTAAGATACAACTTTCTGTTTTACAGGAGTATTACTTTATTAAAATATCATGTTTGACTGGAATGCTTTATACATCTACTTTAAAATCAGGAATTATTGTGTGCATTCATTATTCATTTTAGGGCTTTTGTGTTACAATTATTGTGACATCAATACAATTCATGCTGAATTTGGCTAACTTGTGTTTAACATTTTGAAATGTGAGGTCTGAACGATTGAAATGGAAATCAAGGGAACCAGGACAAAATGTTCATAAAAAAAAAAGAATAGAATCAAAGGATATTGACTAGACAAAGACATTAGACACAAACAACAAAGAACATGATAAAAAAAAAACCTAAATAACAGGCACATATAAAAAAAATAGTGTACAAGAAACCTGGAATCCACTAAAAACTGTGAGCTTGGACCAGCTGGAATTGTAGGGCAAATGCCATCTGCTTTTCTAGAATACCTGTTGCATTACACAATAAGACTTTCTTATTTGCCACACAGCTTTTAGATGATGTGTTGTAGTTTTTTTCCTGAATTCCTGTTTTAAATTAAGATTTAAAAAAAATTACTTTTTGAGCGATCTCTTGTACTTTCACTTTAGGGAATGTTCACAACTTTTTCATGTAGAATTTTAGCAATTACTACAGTAGTTGTAATTTTGCTTATATCTGAAGGAAAGTCACATGATTTCTGTTGTCAGTAAATTCCTATGTAAAGTTGTGCACTGTAAATGATCTATTTTTGCCAGATACTTCTGTGAAGTTGTATTTTAAATGATTCTACTGATTGCAGTATTTAAACATTATGTCTGTAATTCTCTGTTGTATTTCAATATAATACATGTACATGCATCTATTACCAAGCATTTCTCTAGAGTATCATAAGGTTAGAAATGTCTCCCACTCAGAAACCAAAGTATTTTTATTCTTGTAAAATTGATCTTATTCTAAATCTCCATATGCAGAAATTACTCACAGAATTAAAAATTGAGAAATTTCATATCTATGCATGAAGCTGCATTGAAATATTGTATTGAAGTCTTTTCTGTATAAAGTTGTTGAATTATTCAGATATTTAGTGGAATGATTATTTATCTCTGTTGTTGTACAAATTCTATTAGAATTCTGGTCACATTTATATAAGTTAGCTACGATTGGAATCGCTGAAGTAGATGTGAAATCGGAAATTTCATGTCACTTCTCTGCAATTATCACATAGTCCTGTAGTGACATATGTAATATTGGATTCAATCTAAAACTGATTTGGTATTCTATGAAAAACTCACGTCAGTTTGTAAATTTTGTTAAAGCTAGAATGAGTTCTGTTTAAATTGTTCTATGTTTTATTTGAGCTGATCGTGATGTTAAATAGAAATAACCCATAAATGAAAAGGGTAAATTTTCTGGATGATGGCATGTTATTATTTTGACATTTCTCAGTTTAGATGTTAGCTAAAGTTTAGATAGGTTTGACTTTTAATTGGATTGAGAACCTGTTAAACATCTTTCCAACTGAATTTTATTTTCCGTTTCACTATTACATTCACACTGGTTTGAAATGCAATAATCCTTTTTCATATTCTCTTCTTTCCATTAGTTTTTTTTATTTAAATCTAGAGCAAAGGGAGGGAACTTTCCAATCTGACAAACTGGTTTACTGTCCTGTTGGAACAATTAATGAACAGTAGTAGACTTCAAATTCAAAGTTTCAATTTATTGGAACTGCAGTAAAAAGTTGAATACTTTTATATAAATTATTTCAAACCAGTAAG
Organism: Perna viridis; assembly: GCA_037379345.1. Taxonomy (NCBI): domain Eukaryota; kingdom Metazoa; phylum Mollusca; class Bivalvia; order Mytilida; family Mytilidae; genus Perna; species Perna viridis. Next base: position 34,392,617 of record CM074514.1, on the reverse strand, counting down.
GTACTAACTGAAGTGAAAATAATTAAAGTTTCTAACAAAATGTTTGGTTGGTTAGGCCAGGTTTCCTGTTTATTCAGTGTTTGGTTTAGACAGGTTTCATTATATAAAATATTTAAACACAGCTGATTCTTATGTAGAAAATTACTGACCAGGTCTGCAAAATTTATTTGGCCTAGAAGGACTTGTTTCGAAGAAAACAGACGTAAACCCCTCAAAAAAAGAATACAGATATGTAGTCAGATCATCAATAGGAGGATCTAAGGGATACCTGGGTCCCCCATAAGCTCTAAGGGTGGTTAATTATATTAAAAAACTTGAAAATACTTGAGCAGGCCCCCTTTAAGAATATCTGGATCTTCCACTATCCCCTAATTGATCCCCAGGTGAAAATGAACTAATTTTACAAAGTATCAACATTTAACAAATCAAAATCAGTATCTTAAAAATATTGATGAACCCAAGAAGGATACTTAATAAGGATTCAGCTTTGGACTTCCAATTTATTCTCGATGGGACTAATTCTTGTTAATTTGTTTTAAGCGTGATTTCCATCATACTTATTTTTCCTTTTATTAGTGTCTGGTAAATACGATAAGGAATAGAAGAAATATCATCATTACCTTACATTCTGTTTCAGGCCATAGAAAGTAAATTTTTAGGTTGTCATTATTTCCTTATTAAAATGTTGGGGAGATGTTTTTAATTTACATTTTAAATTTGATTTTCACTGTTCGAGAAAGATGTACGATTTCATCACTGTGAATTTATATTGGATTCTTAAGTATTACTCAAGCTAAGAATCATGTAAAATGTGATACATGGTTGGAAAGCCTACATATTTTTATTTTTGATACTTTGTTTAAAATGCTTTAGTAAACAAAAATTAACATTTAGTTTTTCATATAACCTGTGCTCATAGGAGATAAAAATTGTATAGAATGCACTGTAGAATTCAAAATTAAGGGAGATAACTCTGTGAATGACACTCAAATATAACAGAATCTATTGGATTTTCAATGTTGATTATCTCCTAAGAGCAGACAGATTTGAATGAATAATTACACATTTCATTACAAAGACCCATAAAACAACTTGATTACAAAAATAAAAATATGTAGCCTTTTTTGAGGTGTATCATATTTTCCAGATTTTGCATGATTCTTACAAAGACAGCAACTTAAACAAATACAACGAAATATATATTAAACTGGGTTTAAGGTTTAATTTCATTGGATTTTTTTTCTCACAACTGGTAATACATGTAGTAACCTTGTAACTCTGTTTGTCCAAACACTCATTTCAATACTTCTGAATTAACATTCTTTAACCAATTACATTAAAAGCAATACATACAAGTATGTAGCTCTGAGAAATTGATCAACTCCTCTTTAACTGCAAAGTGACATGGTTGACATCCTTTTCCAGTCAATCTTGTTCTCAGAAGTTTTATCTCTGTTGCACTCACACAGCATCAGCTTTTTTTGTTTGTTTAGGGCAAACTATACTACATACAGTTTAGAATTTATGTGATCATTGCCTCATTGGCATTTTTCCTTACAAATTCTTTATTACTACTGACACCCAGTTTATTAAGGATTCCCTTTAATTTAATCATCAGTGATAAGTAGCAGCAACTCTACTTCATCTTCATTTGAATCGATGACAAAAAACGTACAATGAGATACGTTGAGCGTCTTTATTAGCTCACAAACATCTGAATGGAGCTTGTAAGGCTTTGACAATTGCTGATATCTTAAGACAACAAAAGGATGACATTAGGATTTTGTATCCGGAAGTGTTCTGTCTTTGAATGCCAATATATTTTGCTTTGTTCTAGCAAATGACAATAAAGGCTCAACTTGGTAAGGTTTATTGAGGTGGCTGGGATTATGGTTCATGAATATTCATTAGAAGTCTGATTGGTAGTAGAATTTTATCTCTTCCTTACTTATTACATTCGTTATTTTATCTGTATCTGAACTTTGTCCTCCCCATCTTGTAACTGTCCTTTTCATGTATGGTGAAAATTTGATGCATTCTGATGTAAGATGATTTTAGGTACATGTCCAGTCATTAGTTCCTTCTTCAATACTAACTTCTTTCAACATTTGCCATTAATGTCGAACCTGATGGAAACTTCTCTTTGGTTTTATACTAGAAAAAGAAATAATTTTGAATTTAAAGAAAACAAGACCAGATAATTGTTATGTGGAAATAGGTCTGAACATAAAAATATCTGAAATGGTATAGACATTTACGATAGAAATGGTGGATTAAATCAGGATTTATAGTTCCTTTCTGTTTCCTCTGTAATACTGTATCATTTAAAATTTGTTTGTAGTAATCTATTCAGATTCATGTCTCCAATTTAAACCCTGTTGACACCAGTTGACTTAGATAATAAGGAAGAATTTTTTCAGAATGGAAGTGAATGTGAAAATTGTCTGTTTGATTTTTCATAGATAAATATATCTCAGTCAGTGTTGACTTACTCCTACTTAGCCTTGCTTTGATCTTAATGGAACAGTTTACAGCAGTTAGACATGGAATGATGTAGAAGAACTATTCTTGATGGGTTACAAATTTTCATCATTTTCCTAGCTCATTTGCAGCATGAATTTGAATTCTTAATGCAATGTAAAACTTTGATAGAAACTCACATGCCCATAGTTATTCACTTAGATAATTCAGGGACTTTTGACTAGCAGTGAAAATTAATACCCCCAATAAAAAGACTTGTACAAGTATGTCCTTTTGAATAAAATTGGCAGAAAACAAAACTTTGAACCACAAAACAAAGGCTTAAAGAAAATTTATGAAAGACATTTTTAGAAGATTTCAATCACTTTCATTCTAATACATCATATGTCATCTTGTACTAGTTACAGTCTTAGAGGATTCCACTTTCCCCCCATCCTGGACATGTGCACTTTGTTTATTATGCCCCACTTTCCATTAGGCAAGTAGAAAACTCAATTTTTGTCCCCCGCCGCAACGCAGAGCGGGAACATAGAAATGCTGGTATCCGTCCGTGCATCCGTAGCTTGTGGACGCAACTCCTCAGAAACCACTGAATGGAATTTGATCAAATTTTGTGGGATTGTTTGTCACCATATGTAGTTGATCATACTTAACCACTATTTTGATTCGACAATTTTTATGGGAGTTATGGGACTTTATTTTTCACGTTCTTTTTTTGTGGTTTTTTTGTTGTTGAAAGCACATAAGTTTTGAATCTGCTATTTATACAAGTGTCAAACATTTGTAATTCAACTCTTTCTACAGCGGCGGGGGACATATGGCTACACGTAGCATTCTTGTTTAAAATGATTTCATAAGTTTGGAAGGCAAACTTCTAGTGTGGGGAAGTTAATCTTCATTTATGATAATTACCATGTACACTTAAATTTTTTTTTAAATACTAGAACACTGAGTAATGTTGTACAGTGAGATTAGATCAATATTAACCAAGGCCAGGGTGCCAGACATGATGTAGGTAGACCTAACATGTTGTTTATGCAGTATTTATGAGCTAGGTGTTACTGAAGTTAATTATTACTACATTAATGAGCAGATAATGTCACTCTAATGACATTAATGCTTAATGTGATTGTATATTATGATCAACTGTAAGTCAATATTAAGGTGCTAATATATCTTGATTATAGCAGTATATAGTTATAAAGCAATACTGCTACAGCTATAGGTATAGTGAGTGAACACATCGTTTTGTTCGTCTGTCAGTCTGTTTTGTTTCTTTCCTTGCAAAACAAAACTGTACATGGTACAAAATATTTAAGCTCACTAGGGGAAAAGATTCCATACATGTTAGCTTATGCAATCTTTATGTCTGACAACTGTAATTGTCTGTGCTTATACTTTAAACATTTCCTCAACTACCTTGACTGATCTTAACCAAACATGACAGAAATAATAAATTTGTCAACCCCTATCAATGAGCCACTATGTATATTTGGCTTATGAAGATAGGCACAAGAGCTTAGTTTACATGCTTTTGATTAGTTGATTTTCAAAGTTCATCTCTTTTGAAACTACTAAAGCAAATACAGGTACAATGCATTTTGAAACTTTTTAGACAGCAACAAAGTTCTTTATTAAGTGTGGCTCAGATGGTTTCTGATGCGCTGTGGCCACTCAAATAGCTATTGTATGAGTTATGCTCACTGTAATGTTAAATGGGTGTACAGATCTGCAATATTATACACATACTGCCTGTAGTAGAGGGTGTTACGCTGTAGTATCACACTAGGTAAATATATCACATGAGACGAAGTTGAAGGTGATATATTTACAGAGTATGATACGAAGTGTAGCACCCTCTACTACAGGCAGTATGTGTTATATTATACTGAATACGAGTGTGTGATATATCATGTCATTGGTGTGATATATCGTGATGTCAGGGGTGATATATCGTGTGATATATTGTTGGCATTGGGGTGATATATCGATCAACCAATCAATGTTCAGTGGGGGCGGGGCAAGTAAGGATGTTAAGGGATTAGACTAAAATAACTCATTACTCATTACCCGATTAGAATTCAAGTTTTTTGTATGAAGTATAATATATGTAGGTAAGGGAGCATGGGTATAATTTATGATATCATATATTTAGATTAAAATATAACTTTTTTGTGTATGCATTATAAGTGTTTGTTTAAACTCTGTATAGTCTACCCTATATCGCATACCCTATATCACATACCCTATATCACACCCCTTGACCTATATCGCATACCCTATATCACATACCCTATATCACACCCCTAGACCTATATCGCATACCCTATATCACATCTCTAGACATATATCACACCCCTTTACAGACCATACCTGAAGTTTTGTTAAAATATATGATATAATGGACATAACATGTCTAAATCTGTATCACATGCTGTATCAACCCTCGACCTATATCACCTCACGAGCCGGTGGCCCTTGGGATGATATAGGAGTCTCTGGTTGATACAGCATGTGATACAGATTTTGACATGTAATATTCTGTATTTATATTCTCTCTGTAATTCTAGTTTTAATTGAAATCTTAGAAAATGTATTTGTATCTGTGACATTATTTTCAGACAATACCCAAAAACATGTTATATTGACATTCCATTATTCTAAATCCTATTCTGTCACTGTCACTTACAGAGGATTGTTTCATTAACTTCAAGGCTACAGATACATGTGGATGAAGATGTATTGTCTGTCGGTAAACATTTCATTCTTTGTAAAAGTCATTGGTTTTTATCAAATCCATTCAGTAACATGTATATGATGAAATAAAATATATGTATATCTATGTGCAGTCAGGGTATGCCACTTGCAGATTTAAATGTAAGTGACCATTCTTTGATCAAATTAGTGGTCTAATTGAGATGTAATGCAGTCTTAGGCATGTCAATAACAGAATTAAATATAAATGACCCCTTTGAATAAACTGGATGTATAAGTATAATCTCCTTGGGACTGGAGGTCATGATTTCAATCTGAGGTCAGGTCAAACCAAGCATACAGGAACAGGAGGCAAATTCTTGCCTCAAAATCCAAATAATTTTTAAACTGGGAAACTGTATTTCCTGTGGTTTGTTGTATCTATGTTATTGAATATTAAAAGTAAGACTCAGTGTTTCCAAAGCACTGTGAAAGTACTATTGTTTGTGGGTCGGGTACCAATTTTCGTGGTTTTCAAGGGAAGGCCAAAACAGGAAATTTGGTTCTCGACAAAAAAGTGATTTCCATTGAAGTGTTTACTGAGAACCTCAAAACCATGAATTCAAGAATCCACAAACTTGTGTTTCTTCCCTTATCCACAAATTGAAGTACTTTCAGAGTAGTTTCCTTCAGGGTAAGTTATCTACAATTTTAGGTAAGAGGCCTTTAGAGGGGCTCAGATTGCCACACTTAGCATGTCAAAAAAATTTGGTGGGCATTTCTTAATTTTTTGCCCTGCACTAGTAGATTTTATAACTTATGGTATTTCTATACTTAAGTTGCACGTGGTTTTCTGATTTTTTACTGTTTCAACTCATGTTGCTTTCACTGTTAAGGTGGGGCACATCTGCTATACTCCTGTCTTAATTCATCCCTGCTTGTGATTCAGCAGACACTGGCCATGCCCCACCTGAGTCACTCCCTGCATTTACTGTGAAAGTATCATTGTTCGTTGGGTACCTATTTTCGAGGTTTTTGTTGGCTGGGTAATCCATGAAATTTTGGTCCTAACGAAAAAGAAATTTCCTATTTGATTGTGTAGTAGAGTTGTCAAATACATGCATTCAAGAATCTACGAACTAATAATTTTTCCCTAAACCACGAAATTTGGTACCCACAAATAAAAGTACTTTCACAGTATTTCACAGTGTTTGGCTCAAATACTGTCTGTTAGGGATTGCACTGGTAGCTATACGTCAGTAATATTTCAACCCCGACTTCTCATAAATTGAGACTGGTAAAACAGTAGTGTAGCCAGTTTTCATTTTAAGAGAGATTGATACTAACCAAACCTGTCAACTGTAGAAATGCCATGAAACTAATGTCACCTTTTCCATCAATGTTCCTCTAGCGGCAGTCATTTCATTAACTCATCATGGTGTATTGTGGGTGTAAATATTTTAATATCCTGGTAGGCAAGCATGCCAATCAAAATGATAATGTAAAGTCAGCTTTAATTGACCTCTGAGAAAACCTTCATTACCCAAAGGCAATGCTCACTGAGGAGAAAATTTGCTTAATTCTGCAAATACAGCATTTGATCTTGTTTTATCGATCATGTTTTATTTCAGGTGCTATTTGAGCCTGTTGTATTGAATTCCAATTAAGTTCATTAGGTACTGGCTTCATTAATTTGCTTCTATTTATTGGTGTATGCATGTTCAACTTCATTACTTTAAAAAGGAATGAACACAGTAAATTTACAAGTATTTAATATGCATCACTTGATTGCTATAAATGAAATGCTATTTATTATATGTGTAAACCCATTCCTTTCAAGGCGGTGCTTATTGCATATACGGTTGATAAACATGTTAAAAATAGATCTGAGTTGAATAAACAGTATTTTTCTTTCTATTATCTATGAATTATTGGGCTGCATCATCTGATAGTTAAAAGGCAAATGTCAAACTTCCAATAGTTTGATATATGCTGTCAGTTGAAAAGATGCGTGTGTACCATATTTTGGTGTGTATTGTGCGCAGTGCAAATTTGAAGGTCTAAACGTGTGAAAAAAAGTTTTTTAGACTTAGGTTGCAGTAAAATTTTGTAAGACAAAAAAATTGATATTTTGCACTTGATCGTTCAACTTATTTACCTTGATGTGGTATTTCCTATGAAAATATGAAGGAAAGAAACTTCTATTGTGACTAAAACATCATGTAACCATCAGTAGCTACCTAAATTGGATAATTTTAATTTCGAAGCATGATAAAATTGACACAGGATATATGAAATAGCTTATAAAACAAAATTGAAAGTCAGGAAAATCGAACATTTCCGGTTTTGGTTGTAACTCAAATTTCACAATTTTTCATTTAAAAACATACTTTTAAGAAAGAAAATTGTAAGAAACAATCAAAATAAGTACCAGAATAATCATTTTCAGCTGTAAAGGCATTTGATATGGAGGGTTGATAGAAAAGGAATTCGTTACTTTTTGGTTTTTAGTTATTTCATATTAATTTCTAACCAGGCCTTATAAGAAGGAAATATTGTACAACCTTTATTTGAAACATGTTATTAAGTCATTTGAACATGATTTGAAGAAAATACCACTAAAAATTTAATACTTAAAGATGTATTTGATGATTAGATAAAACTACTTTCAGTAACATTTCACTTTTGGATTGTTTGTTTACATTACGCAATGTTTTTTCATGTACCAAAATCTTTAATTTCGTGGCCAATTCTTATGTATTGATGTATAATACGCACCTCTATGTTCTGGAAATAATTTCTATGCAAAAATGTGCACATAATTCACACCAAAATACAGTTAATTCATTTTTGTCCAGACATTACACTCAGCTTGGTCATTTTAGACTATTTTTTAATATCATTTGAGATAAAAGTATTCTAATGCTATTTATTCATGGGGTCAGCATACCTAGTATGGTATTTGACACTTGTGTATCAGTTACTTATGGAAAAGAACTGTTTTTATGAGGAAATTAGACCTCTAAACAACTAGTTACCGGGAACCAGATTTAGCAAGAGGCAATGGCTATATATAGATATCGGGGCCCTGATAACTTATATGACCTATGTAGTCAATCATAACGAGCCCCTGTATTTGAATCGGAAACTGGTTAATATTACATATATTCAATGCTAACCAATCAAATTATTTTTTAACGTAAATTTCCCGTTCTCATACAAGCAAAAAACACACATGAACATGTGTATAATATTTTTGAAAAGAGGTACATATTAGCGATCTTTGGGTCACTTATGATATTGACCAGGGAACCAGATTAGGAACCAGATTAAACAACTGGAGTATGACCTATAAGTCTTGTAACAAGCGCATGTGCCTGAATTGGAAACTGGGTAATGTTCAATGCTAACCCATCATTTCATGTAAACTTTCCGTTCTCATACAAGCAAGAAACGCACGTAAAACACACATACATGATATTTAAGAGTTTGATGCTATGGTAGTAAATGACACAGATCTGCAGCATAACATGGAGTAGTAATGTATAATTATGCAAATCATATGCTAATATAAAGTACTGAAATTACGAGTGCAAGAAGTTGCTAACATTATTAAAAACTTAAAAAGAGTTAGGTTATGTGTCTTGCTAGTTTTTAAGCATGACTTTTCATTTAGATTATCATATCAACTGTATTAAAAGGTACACATTCTTGGTAAAGTTTCTTTGATAAATTGTTGTGTATCTCTAAATAATTTCAAACTTGGAATTGATAATGTTTCTATGGGTTGTTTTTACAAAGTAGATACTAATGAAAGACATTTTTGTGTATAGACTTGCCCGTTTGCAATAAAAAAACAAAATTAGTGTAAAGTTCAGATGAAAAAAGGAAAATTATAACTTTGAATTAGAAATTCTCTCAATTTACAAGAATTATTTCAATACTTAAATCATTCGCTAGTGAGAAAACCTTCAAACGAAGGAATGGTATAAGGCTTACTTCAAAAACAGTCAAAACTTTTCCTTAGGATTCATTTTTTTACTCCAGTTGTCAATATTTGTGGACTTGTTAATTAGCTGCATTTGCAATAAGTACTGCTTTGGAAGGAACAGGTTTACCTAGGTGATACTAGTAATATGAATATTTTAAATGTCTGTAATTTGGTGTATTTATGTCTGTCTGACGGTCTACATGTTGTGGGATAGCTCAGAAATTCTTTCTTGGTTTCTCATGTTTTTCCTACTGGTTTTATTAAATTAAGTTTATCTTTATTTTTCATTTTTTACATGAATTATTTTAAAAAGAAAGAACAGGAACATGCATACCCTGCACATTAGTGCAGATGTTTAGTATTCCTGTATTTTTAAGGTAGATGCCATTGGACAGTGTATAAAGTAATATGATATTTTTCTGTGGTTATAAATTTACCACCATATGTCTGTCTTTTGTGAACCTTCTCATTTTAAATGAACTGTGTACCTGATATGTGTAACTAGAATAAAGAAAGTTCAGTACTTTCAAGTCTATATCTGTCTTTATTGGTATTTTAAACTAAATCTGTCTTTATTGGTATTTTAAACGTTTCCATATCAACCGATTTTTAAAGTTTAAGCATTGCCAATTAAATTGCTGGAGGAATTGCACTGTTCTAAGAAAACTTGTAATTTCTGTCTGTTTCTTTTCATCAAACCTTTTTTTTTTTGTTTTTTCCCCTGAAGTTTAAGATTGGTTTTGACATAAGTAGGATTTTATTGGCTCATATTTCTAACAGTGCGGATTTTAGAATGTTACATCACACAATAAATTTTATCTGAGATAGCTTAACACGGATTAGCTTGTTTTTTTTCTTTCTTCTCTGTGTCATATTTTTTTTAGAAATTCGGTCACTAGTCTTTTGGTCATGTGTTCAACTTTTGGATGCAGCAAGAATGATTTTTTTTTAAAACATCAAATTTATAGCACATTTAATTATGATGTTAAAGAGAAAGAGTTGGTTTGATTAAATAATAATTACCTAAAGAATCATTCCTGTCATAGTAAACAGATTAATAATAAATGTCAAATATTGCTGCTTGATTGTGAACAGAAGTTATTTAGAGTGGTATGAACAAAAAAAAATTAATATTTTTTGATAAATTCAGCAAATTTGCAACTTAAGTCTGTATTCAAGCTCTCACAATAGCCTGGTGAACTATTAGTCTGATTACCAATTGTTTGTTTGTTTGTTGGGGTTTAGCGTCCGAGCAGTGATATTTCAGCTATATTCAAACGAAAATTACCAATTGAACACATGACCTTACTACTCTTTGCAGTCTATATAGAAATGCATGCTTGACTGTCAATTGTTTGTCAGAAATCTAGCCATCTCCACTTGAAATAAATATTGAAAAAAGCTAAAATAATTTTCTGGAAATACGAAGGTTTTCAGCTATTCTTATTTGACTTTGCAGAGGAGAGTAGTTTGGTTTTCGATCAAGCCATTGTGTCCACTGAGAATGACAGCTGTCTACCATCAATTGCAGGACGTCGACTGGCATTCTAAGACATAATAGGATATAAATCCAGACTAACTCCCTTGCAAATCAACTTGTCATGTTTCGTGTTAAAACTCAGTGTTAAATTGTAATGGTATTATTAAATGTCTAGTATATTACAAGGATGTTACTCAGAGCTTTAGTTAGCCTTAATGATTGCTTTGTTGTTGAAAAAATTTCCAGACACAAATTCATTTATGATTTTGCATCACCTGACATAAGTTTTCTAAGATCCTTCTTTAGGTGCAATTTCCTGTCTCCATCATGCAATGGTAAATGATTTGTATTCCACTAGTGTTAGATAAGAGGTATGGGAAGAATTGTGAACTTGTTTGCCAATTTTAGCCTTACATTGTGTGGGAGGGTTTTTCAAAGAATATTTAAAAAACTAAAGTTGACCATTTAGAATTTAAAAAAAAAATGGAAACAAAAAAATTGGATTAAGTTCATTTCTAGTCCTTCAGAATAGCTATTTCTGAAAATCTGGCATCCTGATCAATATATAACGTTTTTTTTTTTTCATGATTCATTTATTAAAAAAAACTATATTTTAATGATCAACATGGTTATGATATCCTTTAACTTCTGCATCAGGACCAAGATGTTTTTAAAAAGATGGTACAGTAATTGAATTAGAGCTAAAAGAAGAACAAATGACCACCTTTACTCTTATAAAGCTTTAGAATTATCCTTGATTTAATTTGATTTAGAATTTAAAATGGTTTCTTTTCATTTAGCTTGCACTACCGGTAATATGAAGAGTTTCTATGTCAACTATGTTAGGGTAAACATGGGGAAATACGGACAAAATATTTTGCGAAAGTTTTTTCAAAAAACAAATATAAAATAAATAATAATTTCAGAACGAAATGATTTTTATAGCATCTTTTAAAAATATTTCTTCTGTTGTCTAACGCATAAACAAGAAAATATCACGTGACATTTCCGGCTCAAGGCTGAATACTTCCATTGACATTGAGAATTAAAAATTGCCAAGGCAGGAATTATAAACAATGACAATTTGCACACTAGGTATGATTACTGTTATATATATGAAACCTGATAGGTAAATTTGATAATGTACTTGAAAAAAGCAACATATTCTTAAATCTTTTAAAATCATAGATCGTTTTGATGTATTTTTATTTGTCTGGATTTCCCCATTGAAAAAAAAAAAGATTGGAGAAATCCGGACACATCATACTTATGCTAAAATCTTTCTTAGAATAAAAAATCTGTATATAAACTTAGTGGATTTGCAAAAAAATACCCACGTAATTGTAAGCATTCTTCTGTTCCAATTGGATATTATACAAGACCTGTGGTAGAAGAGGCGCTCTGAATGAAATACGCTGGTTTGTGAAACAGGCAAATTTCTGGTCGTTTCCACATTTATAAATATGTTTGATTTCACGGAATCTCACCACTATGTCTGCAAATAGGCCTTTCATCAAATGAAGAAATCTAAGCCCAATGCATGACTATTGACGGTTTTTTCATCTTTCAATTTTCACATCCGTTCTCAAAGGTATAAATATTGATCGACCATATAAAAGAGTAAACATGAGCACCAAGATTCTAGCGGAAGTCAAAAGTAATCCAGGGACAAAGACCAGTTATGGAAAACAGACATACACATAAAAGAAAATTAACAAACCAGTACAATCCATACAAAGTAACAAAAGTAAATGAGCAACTTGACGGACTCCACTAAAACCTGGAAGCAAAATTCAGCATCTCTTGATTTAGAATCCGTTAAAAGATTCAGAGACTGAGCCTTACGTTTTTTCTCAAAATTTAAGAATGTGTTATTAGAAAGGGTTAAATTATATGGTTTGTAGTTTCTCTCATTCGTTTTAACCAGAATTTGACATCTTATGAGCAACTAGGCGGGTGTTTTTAGAAAAACAATTTTAAGACTCTTATTCTATCACGTCACCTGACACATCCTCATTTTACCTTTATCTTACTGCCGTTTTTCTTTCGACTTTTTGTGAGCCTCTTTTAGTTAATTGATGTATTTTTTGGGGGAATCAAGCTCGTCTTCTCAATTGTTTTTATGACAATGGACACAAGAAAAGTGACAAAGATAAAACAGAAAGCACAGAAAGAATATGTAGCTTAAATATGAAAGACTCGGAACCGCGATGGGACGCAGAGGTACAATGGTTGCGCGGAGGTGCGATGGTAGTACGCCTAAGTGCGTTTATGATCACACTGAACTGTGATGGTTAGACATGATTGTTGACTGCCGATAGCTATGCAGAAATGCGTTGGCCGCTATGAGGAGGTGCAGTTTTTTTTTGTACTTAGCTGAAATGTTTTAACTATCACGAAGATTTTTTCCATTGATACTGTAAATATAAGATTATCTCGAAATTTTACAGATATGATATTAGTTTACATGCAAACAGATTAGAAATTAGAATTTGCAAATACAAATATAATGTAGTATAAGACGGCGCTTTTTTTATTCTGCATGTGTGTCATCCTGTACACTGCTACTAAGGTTATCAAAGAATGATTGATACTACAGATGTCTAGATTTGGTGGATTAACGGATTATACGTAATATGAAGAGAAACGTACCAGTTAAGTTTTGATACTGCATTAAGTACATGTACTGTTAACACTCAAAATTAGTAATGATTCATGCTATGTTTATTTCTACAATATACTCGCTACTTTCATGACTTTCGTTTCAGTTTGTTAGTTTTCTCTGTAATATTGTAGGTGCTTGTACACGTCAAATTTCGTTGAATTGGGTGCAAACGCACTTCCGAGCATTTGCATTAAACATCAAACACGTACTTCAGTGTTGACCATCGCAGATCAGCACAACCATCGCACTTCCAAGTCTTTCAAATATACAGAAAAAAATATTAGTGCACTTTAAAACTGTAAAGGAAATTTTGTTTTGTTGTCCTGTAGAAAAGCTAGATAATTGTTATTTAAAAAAAACAAGATATACTAATGTTTGCTGAAATGATTATGTTTTTGTGAACTGAGTGGCATGTTAAAAATCTCTGAATATTGTTACCATATAAGTTTAAAGGTCATTTAAGATGAAGTTACTCATAGTTCATAATCTCTGGTGTGTTGGAATGCACCACTGGGGGTCATGGAAATTAGTTGTGGGTGCAGGTTACAAACTTATCAGAGAAATAAAAAATTCCAAGGATCCAAATGTCTGTATTTTGGATGGAATCAATATTAGAGCATACTTAAGAAGGGATGATGCCTATGTTTTATCGAAAATTATAGATATAGGTCTGTCGCGTCAGTGGTTGTTAAAACCGAAGGATGAACCCATCGTAAAGAATAGAAGAACATGATCACAACAAAGATGCTCTATTGTTTGCAAGACATCAAGCCCTGAACTTGAAAAAGCTATAAATGTTTTATCCCAATACGGATATTCATTTGAAACTAAAGATTGGTAAATCTTGAATAAAACTATGACTTGGTTCGTTAAAGTTCGTTATATTCAAATCAAACATATAATAAAAATAAATTTCCATCAACGATTTCTTGTGAATTTGATATCCTTAGAGTTTTATTACATAATGCCTCTCATTTTAGACTCAAGTGGGATCAAAGCATAATTGGGTCAACATTACAAAGATTGGATTCACCGTAATACCTACAACATGTATACTTCAAACTAAGAATCATGTGGAACAATAAATAAACTCTTCATTTGGGCTATATAGGTATAGAAACTGTTTATATCTCAAGGAGGACCATAAGGTGCTTTAAAATTCGAATATCTAGTGTAGATCTATTTTGTTTTGTATATGTTTTTTTTTTGTGTCCAGTATTTCGTTATTAAACTTTAAACTGATAAACCATATACAAAAGCAATATGGAGTTACATTCATGTTATGGGTCTTCCTTCTCTTGGCGAGTAAGAATGAGGTGACCAACGCTGACCAAAAGATAAAATTAAAAAAAAAACGTTAGTGAGAATGGTCACATTACCTCACGTGCCCACATTTGCTTTTTTAAGAAATCAAATCTCTATACCTTCCAAAAAAAACAAACAAGCAATCTCCATAAACCAATTAATGTAGAAAACAATCACATCTAATCCTTTATTGCTACTATTCATTCACCACAGTTTTACTGAAATCGGTAAACAAAAATGGAGGTGCAATGAGATGACAACAGAACGGATGAACAGAAATAGAATTTTAATAAATTCAGTATACACCCAAGGGAACCCCTTTTTATTGGAAGATTTGTTATTTCTGTGTGTAAAATTGACATAAAAATAGCGAATAATGTCCTAGCATCCCCTGAGGAACCACGGCTGGCACCCATCCTTTTCAAAGTGTCTGGATCTGCCCCTTCGCCCCGATCTATGATATTTATAGATCTAGACTATGATTATTTCAAAATTTCTATACATATATATTATATATCTAGAATAATTAGTTTTGTGTGTATTTTTCAATCAATACAGTACCAAAACCAAGGATCAAAAGACGTGAAACAGTAAAAAAATGCACTCATTAAACAAGGTATTGTATGCTTCGTTTATTCATGCAGGGTGTCCGTTTTGCCCCATATGTGTGTCCGGCTTTCCCCATCTATGTCAGAATTTGCCAATAGCTGATATATTTTACAAATGGTTCTTGATTCGCTAGCCAATCATAAGCAGGTATATGAAAATAGATATTTTATGTGCGGAAGATCTTCATCTTTCGCATGGAATGATTCATCATCACCCAACGCCTTCCGAATAATAAAATTTGCATGCAGAAGTGACGAATCTGTAAAACGTCTGAATTTCCCCATGTTTACCCTAAATACTTTACTGAACACATTTGTCTTTACAGTAAAACCTGTCTAAAATAAACCCTGTTTGGCATTCATATTTGTTTGGTTTAGACAGGTTTTCTGTTTTTTAAGGGTCAAAATACATTGAAGTGATTTGAATGAACTTGTCTGGTTTAGACAGGTTATCTGTTTACCAAGAGTTAAAATACATTGAGCTGATATGAATGGACTTGTTTGGTTTAGACAGGTTTTTTGTTTATCGAGGGTAAAAAAAAACATTGAACTGATATGAATGGACTTGTCTGGTTTAGACAGGGTTTTGGATTATTCTTGGTTTGGTTTAGACAGTTTTCACTGTATTGATATTTTGTTTTCTTTATCTTATTGGCAATATGCTTTGATAATAGCATGCAAATGCTTTCTAATCACCACTGGTATAATCACGCCCGATGGAAGAGGGAGGTTTAGCCCTCTCTTCGGTTGAAGTGTCTGTACCAAGTCGGGACCATTGCAATACCAGCTGCTCTGGTGGTGTAATATCTATTTTGTGCTGATTTATTTTGGGCTTGACTTTATTATGAATAGGATTAGTGCTTGATAATTTCATTGTTACCCTTATTAGAGGGGTATTAGTCTCCCAGTCTAGGATTAGTGTTTGATAATAAATTTCGTTGTTACCCTTATTAGGGGGGTATAAGTCCCCCAATCTACTTCTGTTGATATACTGCTAAGAAACAAGTCATGCAAAACAGTTGGATTTCTCTGATTATTTTAGCTCCGCTATTGCCATATTTTGGTGTCCTTTGTTGTCGTCATCGTAACAATTTTTCAAAACTCTTCTCCTCTGAAACTAATGGACCAATTGAAACCAAACTTAATATGAATGTTTGTCAGGATATTCTGCATAGAACTGATGTGGAGATTTTTTATCGGTAGAAAAACATGGTCACCATTTCTTAAACTAGAACTTAGGTTTTAGTTGTTCGCACATATATCTTAAATCCTTAGGTATATAAAAATTCTGACCTAGTTTAAGTCATTAGCATGGTGAGATTTATCTGTGATCAATAAGTTGCATAAATCTATTGTACCATGTTGGAGTTATTGCAATTTTTAATGTTATTGCTGTCGAATATTTTCTGCTCAAAAGCTACCTGACAGAATTCAATGAAAATTGATTTGATCGTTCCTTAGGTATTTTTGTTTTTATCCAAGAAAAAAGAAGGCTTTTTTTTGCCAAAAATAGAAGTATGCTTATCAAGCCAGGGGAGTGATTCAGGCTCTTTGGAGCCTCTAGTGTAAGATTTTTGTTGATATAAATATTTTCCTTTTTAGGGCCTGAGTCACCAAGTTAACTACTAGCGGTACAATGCTGATAAAGAACTATATACTGTGAAAGTACTTTAATTCGGGGATACCACTTTTCATGGATCAGGGAAGAAACACAAATTCATGGATTCTTGAATTGGTGGTTTTAATGTTTTCAGTATACACATCAATGGTAATCTCTTATTTATTGGGAACTAAATTTCTTGGTTTGGTCTACCCATGAAAACCATGAAAATTGGTACCTAAATAATAGTACTTTCACAGTAAGTTATGGATTTCTTCAAGTTTAATTTATTTTTCTTTACTTGACAGATGGGGCAAGAGTCACTACACTGCTGAGAAATAAAGCATAATAAATCATGGATTTCTCCTATTTTCTCAGATTTTTGTCCATGTATAAATGTTCTTCTCTTTTCATTACAGAAGGGGCAAGAGTTGCCCAGTCAACTACCATAGATACACTGCTGAGGTACAAAAACTTCCAATTGGTTCTCAATGATCAAAAGTTTGACATTAAACCACCTGCTGTCGGTAAGTTTGTGCCTAAATACATTAAATAACTATAGATACCGTATGGCAGGTTATTTTCGTGGGTGCAAAATTTTGAGATTTTTGGCCAAAAATGTATACAGAAATTTTTTGCATTTCTTATTTTTTGGATGCTTAAGCCTAGAGTTAATGTCTCATGGAATTTATTTTAACAGACCTCTAAAATATCAGAGGTGTTTACTAATACGGATTTTCCATATTTTCTGCAAATTATGTTCTACGGATTGTGAATATCTCCATAGCACTTTGTTAAATATTTAACAAGTTCAGGATTTTACGGATCATTTCCATAGAATACTATGAAATATGCCAAAATTTGCCACACACAAAAATTACATGCTATAAAGTACATGTGTATCAACATTTTCAACTGCTCTAAAACTACAGAACAAAATCTCCTAAAACAAAGTATGTAGTAAGGACACAATATATAGTTGTGCATAATATTTGGAAATTTAAGATCCCTCGAATTTTGTTGCAGTTGTTCCCCTTAGTTTCCAGAAGTACATGACTGAAGCATTTTGTCATTGCAACTCCTCTCAAACTGCTGTTCAGAACTTAATGAAAATTAGTATATAGTACTGACACAATATGCAATACATATACATGTATTATCAGGAAAGTTTGAGCTCTCAAACTTTGTTGGAGTTATGTTCTTTGACAGAGTCAAAGTAGAAAAATTGCTTTGTTTATACATGTATCATCACATTCTTTAAACCTACAGAACTGGTGGAACCATTTCAGTTTGTAATCTGAATTTTGCATATAATGCACTTTAGCCAAATCAGTCTCATTAAAAACCAATCTCTCATTGCATATACATTTTGTATTTTTATCTGTCACATGAGATAGTCTAGATGAGAGCAGGATTGAAGGAGATTGGTTTTTAATTAGATGGATGGAAAATAATTCATTTGATACAATGGCTATTGTTTCATATTAGCAAATGGACTGTTTTCAATTTCTTTTTTGTAAATAGATTTGAAAACATGGGTTTTTTTTTAGCTCACCTGGACCATAGGTCCCAGTTAGCTTACGCCATCAATTTGTGTCTGTCAGCTGTCTCCTGTATACTCTTCACATTTTGCTCAACTTCATGAAAATTCCTGGACCAATTTTCACCAAACTTGGTAGAAAGGATGTATGCAAGAGCTTATACGAAAGATCCACTTTGAGTTCTTTTTGATAAAAAAAGATGGCTTCTAATCGGCCAATTTTCCAAAATCAACTTCCCTGAAACCACATTTGCCAATGTTTTGAAGCTTGCTAGGGTTACCTCAATTCCCTCTACAAATGATCCACTTTTTGTGTAGCTTAGGTGGCTCCGGGGTGGTTTTTGCCATTCAAAGTTACCATTGAATCCTTATGGTGAAACTGAGATTGCCTATATCTGCCTTAACATGGCTCCGGTGTTTTAGTGCCTATATCTCTGCCTTAACATGGCTCAGGTGTTTTAGTGCCTTTATCTCTGCCTCAACATGGCTCAGGTGTTTTAGTGGATGGCAGTAATGATGTAAGTTAAGGGAACTCTCAAATGATCAAATGATACGAACACATGATTTCAAATTTTCAGGTGAGCTATTCAGGCTCTTTAGAGCCTTTAGTTTTTTATTTTCCAGTACACATTTATGTTATATTGGGATAACTATAAATATTTCCAATGAAATTAAACCTTTTATTGTGCTTTCACAGATAGATCTCATCATGCTGAACACTTTTACCCCCATGTCAGAATTTGGCTAAACCTAACAGTTTTGGAGATATGCGAAAAACTACAGTCTGACCCCTATGTTTTATTTTTAGTAACAACGGCCATGTGAGCTATTGCCGTAACTTGGCGTTGTCGTCGTCATCGTCGTTAACAATTTTTCAAAACTCTTCTCCTCTGAAACTACAGGACCAATTGGAACCAAACTTGGTATGAATGTTTCTTGGGGTATCCTGCGTAGAACTTGTTTGGGAATTTTTGATCCGTCGAAAAACATGGCCGTTGTTACTAAAAATAAAACATAGGGGTCAGACTGTAGTTTTTCGCACATCTCCAAAACTGTTAGGTTTAGCCAAACTCTGACATGGGGGTAAAAGTGTTCAGCATGATGAGATCTATCTGTGGTCAAAATTTGGTGAAAATTTGATGACCCATGTTGGAGTTATTGCCCTTTTTGGACATTTTTTGCTGTTTTTAATGTTATTATTTAAAAAAATCTCCTCAGAAACTACTTTACAGAATGTAATGAAAGTACGTTTTGTGTATTTTTGTTTTAAAGGGTATCCTTAACAAAATGATTGTTTGGATTTTTGATCTGTTATAAAGCATGGCTGCTGTTACTAAAAATAGAACATAAGGGTCACACAGTAGAGTTTTGCATATGTCTCCAAAACGGTTAGGTTTAACCAAAATCTGACATGGGGATAAAATTATTCAGCATGAAAAATTCTATCTGTGGTCAAATTTTGGTGAAAATCTGTTGACCCATGTAGGAGTTATTGCCCTTTTTGGAAGTTTTTTTGCTGTTTTTGATGTTATTACTTTAAAAAAGTCTCCTCCTCAGAAACTATTGTGCAAAATTCAATGAAAGTTGGCATTTTTGTTTTATAGGGTATCCTTAATGAAATGACCAATATTTGATCGCTGAAAAAACATGGCTGCCATTTCTAAAAATAGAATAATTGGGTCAGACAGCAGATTTTTGCATACATTTCCAAATCTGTTAGGTTTAGCCAATAGCTTTCAATTACTGATCCTTATTATAAGGCTTACAAATGTGTTCACTGAATCAAATGGAGTCAAAATTGTCTAACAACTCCTTGTTAGAGTTATTGCCCTTGAAAGGCAAAAACTTAACGAGGTAAGCTATTCAGGCTCCTGGGAGCCTCTTGTTTTGCTATTTTTCCATTGGACTAAAAGTGTGAAAGTTAGAATTATCGGAAAATATTTCTTACATATTTATTTTTTTATGATTTTCACATTAATGTGATTTTTACCCAAATGAGGCTAATAATTTTTATACGCGTCCACATGAAATTCTTTAAGTGCTCCTTATAGTTCATATGGATTATATTGGAAGTTCTGTAGAATTTCTATTCGCATGAATTACATGATAAGTTCTTTTCACATGAATTACATGATAAGTTCTTTTCACATGAATTACATGATAAGTTCTTTTCACATAAATTACACGAGAATTTCTGTTCGCATTAATTACATGAGAATTTCTGTTCACATTAATTACATGAGAAATTCTGTTCACATGAACTTCATGTGTACATGGAACATTTTATCGTATTGATGGGGCAAGGAGTAAAATTGTTGAAATAGCAAATTTATCTCTCTGTAGGATATTAAGTAGGATTTTGACATAGTCAGTACAATATGACTTATTTGACTTTTTTTTCAAAATACAATGACGGTACTAATTACAAATATCTTCTTTTTTTGTAGAAACCATGACAAGTGAGAACTTAGCTACAATGGGAGATGTTAAGTCAATGATAGCTCACTTGTACTCCCAACTCAATGTCGACCAGCATCAGTTTGAGCAGGAGAAAATCTTGGTGCAACAGCTTGAAGAACTGAAACTGAAAGTGCAGCCTTATGAAAAAGTAATGAGTAAACATTTAATAAGGGTTGGTAAAATAAGAGTGGGAAATTTCTTCTTTGGGATAGTTTTCGCTACATTTGCGGTCACCAAATAGCCATGAAAATAACCTTTCTGGGAAAATTTATTTGTTTAATTTGTTTATGACTTCAAGGCATCTGACCACAAAATTTACACCCCAACAAATGTTTGAACTCATGTAAATATCATTTGCAGAAGTTTTTAAATATACAGGAATTACTGAAATCCCTGAACGTAAAAAGCTGTATTTCAGAGTTTGTTCATTCCTTTTCAAACTAGAAGTGAGTGATTACTGTCAATTTCTAGTACCAGTTGTAATAAATTGAATCAGGCCAAAGGCCATGGTCAGAAAGAATTACGCTACTTTACTCTGTCATTCCATAACTGTAAATTGTTAAATTATTGCAATAATTGATTGCATTGTAATTGCAATAATTAAAATATGCATTTTGAAATTATTTTCAACAGTACTTATAAGATTTTAATTATTGCAAGCATATAAATTGCATTTTAGATTTAAAAAAGTGCTATGAAAGATGCATACTATAATTTTTGAATCAACCATATCAGAGAAATATATGTTAAAATTATAGTGCTGTTGTTTATATTCTGAATTAACTTTTGCTTTGTTTAGCTTGCCTTTTGCCTCCAAGTTTCTATATTATTAGGAATGTTTTCATTCAGTACATTTCATTTTTTAAATGTTTAAGAAATTATTGAATTGTTTTTATTAAGTAATGAATATAAGGAGTTTTATTATTGCTATCCTAAGGGAAATAATTTAGTCTTACATTTTACAGCAAATAAGATAATTATCTTCAAGGGTTAGATTTGATCTTTTGGTTGGGTTACCATTATCAGATAAACTGCCAAAGGTAGTTAACAAATCAAATGACATGAAGATTTAAACTTTTTACTATTTCATAGATGTTAAAATCTAGGATTGATAGAAAGTATAAATCTTCATAACAGACCAGTTAGCTACCTAAGGCCGTTCATTAGGTAATGATCATTCTATCAAGGGAAGACCAACTATTTCTTCTGAAGTTGTCTGTTTTACTTGCTATAAATGATAAACTTGAATAGATGTATAAGAATTTACTGTAATGAATCTGGTTTGATTTATCTTCCAGATTAAAGCAGATTTAGAAATAAAAGCTGCAAGAAGAACCACTGCTTTGTCATGGGTAGGACTAGGTTTAATGAGTTTACAGTTTGGAGTCCTTGCTCGACTGACATGGTGGGAATACTCTTGGGATATCATGGAACCTGTCACATATTTCATCACATATGGCACATCTACTGCTATGTTTGCTTACTTTGTACTCACAAGACAGGTAGAAATAATATTACAAAGGGGGATGGGATCAACTTTATTTTATTTAAGGAATAATTTTTATGTTATTTGGTCTATGAAGAAATAACCTCGATCACAGTGTACACACTAAATAACCTGCTACACCTTATTTTTAAGTGTGCACCACTGGCATTGAGGTTATTTCAAATAGACCAAAAAAAAGGTATAACAGTCATTTCTTATAATTTAGTATAAGTATCAAAATTGAAGGAATAAATCATTGAAAAAGGTTGATGATGTCACAGTCATATTATGAAGTTTGGTCTATAAGATGAAAATAATTAGGCTTCAAAATGCAATACATGGCTGATCCAATTGTGTAGTGAAAAAAAAAACATATCAAAAAGCTTATTTAGAATTATACCATTTGTTTATCAGTAACCAAAGCAAACCATTAGGAAGATCTGTTTATCTGCTTTGTTGTATGGTAAAAGTTAAAAAAAAAAAATTCTCGTAGAATTTATCATTTTTTCTTATTAATAGTTACTATCAATTATAACTGATAATATGCACATTTCTTTCATAGACATTCTAGACGTTCTTCCAAATTGGGATGTCCAGATATGTTTTGTAATTATATAGCCCTACTTGAAAAAACTGGTACTAAAATAAACATATTCATATAGCAAAACTTTTGTCTGAAACGTTGTTGGTCTTCCAAGAAGATCATAATTTGCACCAATTTTCCTTTTGTAGATAGTAATAGTATCGTTAGGCTTTAGGAATCCATTTTTACATTAAATCTATAAAAATTGCATTCTGGTGAGAAAATCTCGCTTGCTTTTCAATGTGTGACATGCCATTTTACTCTGAATAATCTTTACCAGAAATGGGGGAAAAGTCTAAAATTGGAATATTGTGTATTTACTTGTGTTACATATGTATAAAACAGGAATGTTTTATGGTGTAAGGTGAAGAAATAAGAACATATAACTCAGAAAACAGAATAATATAGCCATTATAGGACATCTTCCTGAAAAATTGAGTTTTCTAGAATAAAATGTTTCTGGAGAAATCTGTGGTGTAAGCATAACTTCTCGGCAGATGATTAGTTGAAATTTCATTGGAATGTGATAAAAAAATTTGCTGAAAATATCACCATTTACTG
This sequence comes from Perna viridis, assembly GCA_037379345.1. Taxonomy (NCBI): domain Eukaryota; kingdom Metazoa; phylum Mollusca; class Bivalvia; order Mytilida; family Mytilidae; genus Perna; species Perna viridis. The sequence continues at coordinate 34,369,163 of CM074514.1, read as the reverse complement.
ATTCAAGTTAGAGAAAGCTGATAATCCATTTGTTACTTAAAAGAAGGAGAGTCTACAACTTTAGCTCATTGATTATGAAATTTCTCTGATGAGAAATATCTATAATCGACTCCCAGTCGTAATTTCTATATAAATCATATATTCACACTAAATAACCTTCATAGCAGACAAATAAGTGTGCACCATGGGCATTAAGGTTATTTCAAACAGACAGAACATTCCTTCTTTAATTTTAGTATCAAAATTAAATAAGTAGATCATAAAAAAGAAATTTGATGACATCACAGTCACATACCAAAATTTTTTCCATGAGAAGAAATTTCTTATCGAATTGCTATTGTAATTAAATTGAATTAAAATATGAATCTATACATATTGGAATTTTGTAGGAATACAACTTTGATACAGTTAAAGACAGGCAAACATTGATATCACTTCATAAAAACGCACGCAAGTCCAAGATGGACGTTGAGAAGTACAACCAGCTGAAAGACGAAATAGCCAAGGTTGAATATGACATCAGAAGATTACGAGATCCTCTCCAGTTGAGGGTCCCAATGAGAGAGATTGAATACAAGCCTGAACAATGAAGATGAAATATTATAGGCTAAAGAAGCATTTCATAGATTAATATTATGTTTTATATTAATTCTGTTCATGTTATTGGTAAAATGTCCTTTTTTACTTTATTTTATTTTATCTGTTTAATTTATGGACTTTAGTTCAATTTGCATGTTGGTTATATTTTAGTATTTTGGCATACGACTATCTAAAGCATTATGATGTGGAGCTAGAGATTTTATATAGTGGGTCCCAAATAATCATTTACTGATTTTTGCCAAAATTTTGCACACACAAAAAAGAACAAATTTTCCTGCCAAAGAGGGGGGTTTGAACCCCCTGGCACCCAAACCTCAGGATCTACCATTTTGTATTCAAACACAGATGATAATATTTTCTACTTGTGTACAAGAGAAATTAGATTTCAGGACCCCTCCAGAGTTTGATAATTTTAGACATCCTTCTATTCCACTAAATTAGGCAATTTCTATTCAATGATTCATAAAGTATTTGTTATCATTTTAGAAATTTCAACTGAGGTTCGATACAAGTAGAAAAGGACATTTTACAAAAAAAAAAACAAACAAAAAAAACAATTGATAAACACAATTATGTAGAAACAATAAACCAAATTTTAAAATGTTATATTATGTTGAATTTTAATAACTCATTTTCTTCTTATTTAATTTTTGATTTGAATTGTAGTCTACCAAATTATCTGTTACCTAGGATACCAAATGTTTTTTCCATGAGAATATATCTGGCTAAAGTCATAAGGTGCCTACAGAAATGGCTGCTAATACTCATTTGTTTAAGGGGTACATGTATGTTATTATTTCAATAATGGTAATATGGACAGGTTTAAAAATGTGGAAAGTTAATATTGTTTAACAAGTAAAGGAAGTCTGAAAGAGAAATAGTAATTTGAATATAAGCATGATTTTTTTTTTTTTAGAAAAGAGAGATAATTAGAAACAGGTCATTTCTAAAAACTGTTTTGATTAAGATATCTTCATTGATTGGCCTGTAGACAGCATTTTTGTTAGGAGTCTTTGAATGAGGGTTATTTGGACAAAATTATCTTGACCTTATAGTATTTAACCAGTTTTAAGCTTATATTAACAGCTTTTATCACTTTTTTTTTCAAATCGGGGGTTAAGACCCCAAACCTCCCTCAATATGGGCTTAAAAACAATGTTAAAACAAATCTCTTTTCTCTAAAATTCCAAAAATATTATGTACAATATGCATATATTCCTAAGTATCACTTTTAGAGTTTTATCTAAGTGTGTAACCTTGTATTTTTTTAATTAAGGGTTTTATTTCAGCATGAAAGTTGTCAATTGAAGTTTTATATTCCATGAATTCATTGTGTGAACATACAGGTCAAGTCGGTAAAATTTATACCCATAGAAAATTTTTGTCTCAGTCACCTTTGAATTGAGAGCTCTGAACAAAGTAGTTGACATATTCACAAAAATGTCATGAATAAAGTACATATGTATGAAGCAAGTCATGATGTAACAGTACAATATAAATAAGGACATTACTGTGGTTCATATTAATGGAGCATTAGGTCTGGGACCCTTAATTTTTAACCTAGGACCTTTAAAATTTCATGTTCATAAGTCTGGAATCTTTAATCCATTTCATTGACACTTAATTGAGAACTTTTGGTTTTCCTCAAGTGGCCAACATATGTGAAACTTTAAAGAGTCTGGGACTGTCCAATATTGAACATAAATTTGAACCTCTATATAATGACTAATATTCAAAAGTTCGTTTACAAATTTAGTGGATATAACAACAGCGTGTTTTCTTGTCTCCATCCTTTTTCCCGGTGTAGAAATGACAAATCCATTTACTTTTCAAAACATGTCTACCTCTTGAAAATGCCTTCCATGATTTTTTTGGTTCATTTTCTTGTAGACATTTATTTTCTAAAATGCATGGTTACCCTAATATAATTATTGTAATGTGTTGTGTGGAAATTTAATATAAGGGCAGGTATTTGGAAATATCAGACAATTTCCTTTTTTTTTGTTTTTTTGGAAAAATTTTAAAAATCAATTTGAAAAAAAAACTATTAACTTGTTATATTTTCTTTCACAATGGGCAACTTTTCTTATATTTACTGCTATTTGGACTTTCCTGTCTTGAATAAATTAAAAAGTTTTCAAGAAATTTTCTCAATTTTGACTTAGTTATTTGCCCCTTAATTGTTTACTTTTAAACTATAAAATGTATTGTGATATCTTAGTATATTGTATTGTGAAAAATGCAACTGTTGAGTAATTGTGTAAATTAAGACTCGCACTATTATTTTTAACTGGACAAAAACAATGTATTCCACAATACTGCAAGATTGTAATTACTATTTAATGTGAAACAGTAAAATTGCAATGTTGTATCCTTGCTAACATTTCTGAATTTACTGTACATGTTATTGCTTTGCATTTCAAAGAAATAGCTATAACTCATTTAATTATAAAGCTATTGCAAATCTAGCCTTGAAATCTATGTTTTAATGATACTAAAGATCAAGTTACTTTATCAGAGATATAGGTTTTTTACCCACTGCCTGATTTTTACAGATACTTGAACTGTAAAAGTTCATCTCCTTATATAACTATTTTTTTTCTTGTTTTATTTATACATGTACCTGCATTTTTCCTACAATAATAGTTTTTTTTTGTTTTTGGGGTAGGGTATAGTTAGAAACAATCTTATAGAAGTCATTGATTTCCTGAATACCTTTTCCTATGTTTGTACCCCACTTTGCTTCCATAACTGTATATACCACTTACAAATGATTTTTATTTCCTGTGGTCCGTAGACAACTAATGTATTGCACGATATGATGAAAAAGAACAAATAATGTCATCTGGATATTTAAAATACACAAATAATGATATTCATCAGAAAATTTATAATTCATATCAATAGCCCAAAATCAGTTATACCGTGTACGCAATTCTACAGCATTTGGTTGAAGGTACAAGGTGATCCCTTTAATGATTATTGTCCTTGAACCAACCATACCAATCCATTGCGGATTGCATTTGTGCCATCATATGCATTTAAGACATCAGTTGTTTAGTAATATTCATGAAATGTGTATAACAGAAGGTTTTTTGTGTTATAAGAATTAAGCTCCTTAAATTTGTTTTCGTCTTCTTAAGGAGCTGTTAAGTTAAATGAAGATTTGTTTTAAAGAAACTCAATGTATCTGTAAAAGTATGCAGTGTAAAAGTGAAGTTCACTCAAATTGTTTTTTGTTTTTTTTATTTATTTACTTTTTTTTTTTTTTTTTTTCAAAAAGAGAAAATACAGTTGTATAAGTTCAACATAAATCAAAGTACTGCATACTTAGTAGAACAAGGTTTTCATAGTACAAACGTCTCATTGAATACAACTGGATTACATGTTATGATGAACCTTTTCAACTCATGAAAAAATTGAACAAGTGGTTCTCATTGAATTTCAGTGGAAGTAAAAAGAAGAAATACTTTTATTATGAATAACAAAAAAATCTCATTTTTTTTCTTTAGGAAAATTTTTCCTCTGTTGAAATTCTGTCTATCATTTATTATGAGAAACATACTGTTACAAAAACTTGAGTTACTGTTTTGACATCAACCATTGTTTTTCAGAACAGTTCGATTTTTCATAGTTTGGGTATTTAATAAGTTTATTCCTTAAAATGTTGGTGGTGGTTTATGATATACATGTAGAGTAAAACTTATATTCACAATAAAAAATTGTCACAACATCTGAATATCAGTATTTTTATAGAAATTGTGTGTACTATGTTTTCTACTTTTTATATTTCTTTCTTTTTCTGTGTAGATGGCAATAATTGTTGTTTACTGTGAGTTTTTTTGTTATAGTTATTTATCAAGTATCATTTCTGTGTTATTATTATTATTATTATTCAAGCCTTCAGTGATAATTCAATAGTGCTATGTTGCTTTCCTTCTAACTTGAATTTGCAATTATATATACAGCCAAATGTGCTACACATGAGAATCATATTGTTTGCAACATATGTTAATCATGTGTTGTTACCATATGATTATCATATGAATCGAGCAACATATGATTATCAGATGTGGCACACTGAAAATAATTTCTTGGTACTCAAGCCCACCCTTGTCATTTTTTAGGGTGGCATCGTCACTGATTTTTATTGCCATATCAATCAAAAAAGAAAAAAACACCACCATCATTATATTTTAGATAAGAACAAAGTAAAAAAAAACCATCATCAATGTTTGGGTGATTGAAAAGTTAAAAAATTACCCCTTAATTCCATCCTTGATTTTTTATGAAAAAAAAAATAGAATGAAAACCAAGAAATTTACTTCAAAAAGCCTAGTAGAACACATATTTTCATGTGTTATGATTTTCTTTTTTTTCATGAGATATTAGTGTTTGTTTGAAATGAATGAAGATGATTGGAATCAATTTTAGCAAATATGAAATGATGTTAAAAATTTACTAGATTTCAGTAAAATTAAGTAAAAATCTGTAAAATATTGTGTAGTTGAAATTGAATGTCAAACTCTTTTTTAATGTATCATATTGAATACTGTTTATTTAGAAATTTTTGCACATCTTATTGATTTTCTGTACACTGAAACTTGTTGAATCTGAACCCCTTTTGGACTAAATATTTTCCTCAGTTAAGGCAGGTTGTTCATTTATATATGTTTCAAATGCATTGAAATTTACATAAGAGAACCTAGGGTAAGGGACACAATACTTACAAAGCATTGAAGTGTTCGTATTTAGCATTTGACATCAATTTCATGTAAGCATCAAAGTAATTTGGATTGATTTCATTCTGTTTCAAAGGTAAGCTTGGTAGGCTATGGTGAAATGGAATTTGATACAAACATATCACTGATTTCAAGGGTTATGTGCCTTACCCTAGATATACCTCCTTAAAGACCTATCTAGTTTATTTAGAGTTTGGTTGAGATAAGGTCCCAGTTTATTCAGGGTTAGTTTTAGACAGATTTTACTGTAGTTATTTTTCAAAATACTATTTTAATTGTGCAGCATTATGTCGTGCTGTAGTTGTAATTTGTAATTAAGTTATTACAATTTAAACTTCTAAATCCATTTACGTTTTTTCCTCAGTTATAAAGCAATGTCAATAATTTCTTAATTAATAGTATGAAGTTATTATCACAGTATGTTATTTAATGTTAAATGCAGGTTTACCTTTGAATCATGCAGAAGGTGTTTTGTCCATATAATCAGTCAACTTCTTTGCATGTGTAAATGTATCAAGTATGTCGCCATGAATTGAAAATTATTAAAATGAATGAAGGAGGTTTAAAAAGTCAGGAATATACTGACCAATATCAGTGGCTGGGAGAAACCTGACTGGGATTATAATTTAAAGATTGGGTCATTTCTAATTATCTTCTGAATTTCAGTGGGTCATTTTTTTAACATTCTTTGTATAAATTTCTGCTTTTAATGGGGCATTTTTAGCTGGAATGTGACAAATGGCACATGCCCCCCCCCCTTTACTCCCAATCACACTGCTTGAATTGTATAGGGATCTGTAGGTAGGACATGTTTTTCAATAGAATTCAACTCTAATTGGTATTTGTTGGTATTTTTAATCACAAATGTAACTTAATGAAAGGTTTTTAGTATTTAGTATAGTTGACATACATAAATGTTTATTACCGATAAGTTCTTGTCTTTAATTGCATGATTCTTAGTGGAACCTGTACTTAACAAATCTTAAAAGAGAATCTGAATATTTTTGTAATTACTCAACTGCTCAATGTACAAATGTCCATTTGTTGTCTTTCAAGTGAGTAAGATCTTATCTATTATTTGTTTTTTGTTTTTTTTTATTTCTGAGAGTGGTGTTGTCTTTCTATTTGTTTTTGAAAAACTGAAAAAGCTTTTTTTTACAAAACCAGAATTAATTTTTCATTGATGTAATTTTCAAGACACTTCATGTATCTCTCATTCATCTGCATGGGAAAAAAGTTTTAGAATGCTTAAAGTTAATATATTAATATTTTTACAATTTGTTTAACTATAACTTCGAAAACATGTTTCAAACATTTAACCCATGCTTTTGAGTCAAAGGTTATATATACATATATAAAAAGGAACATAACTGCAGTAAAAAAAATGGTAAAGAAAATTATTGTAAATTTTTTCTCTAAAAAACTTGTATTCTACGTATGTTTTTGTTTTTAAGTCTTGAAATTCTTTGGAATAATGTAGAAGAATGGTTCACCAATTTATTGTTGTTGTGAAAGGGAGATAATTCAAATACATATCAATGTGGCACTGAAGACATTTACAGTTTTTTTGTGTTTTTTTTTTTAGAAAATTGATGCACCACCGCATTAAATGTAAAGGATAGATTATTAAAAGTCCTTTCATTAACACACTGCACTTTATGTTGATTTTACCATTACCACCTGCCCTTGGTGTACATTCCTTAAATGAAGATACACCTCTTGATGTTGCTTAAGGCTACATTAGCAATGTGAATGATAATAAACAGCTGTGATAAAGCTTGTGATATGCATATCTCCCCCTTTTTAGGTGTTTTTGGATACTAAAACAATATGACTGCATAGAGATTAAAAAGTATGCTTCTGCTTTCTATTAAGCATGAAATTAAGACCATTAAATTCTTTGCTAATCATGAACCCCCTGCACCACAGGAAGTTGAAATATCAAAATTTCTCAAAGCTGTAGTGTTATTATTTACCTCTGATACACTCAATCAAACTGACTTTAGTGTGTCATTTTTAATTTTTTTCCACAAAAGTAACGATTTAAGGCTCTGTTGAGTTTTGTCCATTTTTACAACATTTATAGTGAAAGAAATCAAATCTTACATAGACATGTATTATTCTTTGTTTTGTTCATACCTTGCTCTATTGTACCAAATCCAAACTTTCAAGTGAACAGAATTTCTTTTCTGTCTCTTTTCTTATAAAATATACTGTATCTTACTTAACTTCTTTGGTCAAATATTATTGATTAGTTATTTGCCTATTTGTATATGGGAAAATGCTTATATAGTACCAACTGATTTTTCAGTAAGCGTGTCTTTTTATTACTATGAACTTTGATGGTCACATAATATTATTACCTGACACATATGGATATATATTATTGTAATATTTAGTGAAATTATAAGTTTCATTCAATGTTAATATTTTGATTAATGTACATGTATGATTTTAGAACTTATAGGACTTGTAGTTTAGGAGTAAATCAACACTTTGAATTATTAAGGTATAACTGCACATATCTAAGAAGTATAACAAATAATTATTATAAACTGAAATTTTTGAAATATGACATAAAGGGAGATAATACAAGGAGTTTTATTTTTGAAGCTTAGATTCCTTTCATACTTTAATGTTAAACGATTTTATGGGTAATGATGATCATGTTTATAGCTTTTTAAGAAGTTATAGTTAAAGGATCAGTATATTACACAAACGAAATGATTTTCTGTATTAGACGATGAATTTCGTGAACTAATATGGCCACTGTTGATTGAAGATATTTTGTATTTGAATGTTAAACATTTTCTGTTGAAATGAAGTGAAATAATTTTGATTTATTGCAATCAGTTAGTTATTTATGATACCTTATATAGTTGATTCTGGAATAAATCTAATCTATACCTCTAAGTTTTTAGTATTTTCTTGCCTTCTTTATTTTGTAAGGAAAACATAGTTATAAAATGGTAAATAATGTGGATGGACATTTAAAACTAGGGTTATTTTATAGTATAGTTGGAAAGGCTTAGGCTACAAGGTTAAAACTTCAAGTAGTTTGTTGAGCTAGATGATATGTTTTCTTTTACTTGCATCCTATACATATTTATTGTTCTGCCTCATTTGAAAGACTTGGTGCATTTTTTCATAACAGTTTTCTAAACTAAATTTTAAAACCATTATTACAGCTACTAGATGTTTTGACATGAGCAGTTTATAAGTGTGCTATATTGTGGGATTCAATTTCAGACTTGGTTTATATTTTGACCATATACTGCAGTTGGGATGATGGGGTGTCACTAGAGGTCATAATAATGAATGTTTCTTATTTAAATTTTTTTATGCAGCTTTAAATGATGGGTTGTACCATGTGTAGAATAGTGTCTCCATGGCATGTTGTAAGAAAAATATACAATATTATGGGGAACATAAGATTCAACTCTTTTAAGGCTCCCAATTCTTTTTTCTTGTTTGAAAATCATTTACTTTCTGTTGATTATTTCCTGATTTCCAGACAAATTATGTTAAACTTGACAGGTCAGCTACATGGTGTTGCTAACAGATGGAAAGACAGACAGATGAATTGACAGATATTATCCAATGTCCCGCTGTCACTCTGCAGGGGGCATGGAGAAACTAAAGAAAGAGGAGAAAAGTTGAAGTTTCTTAAACATCTGTTTATTTTGGGTTATATATTATTACAAAAAGTATATTTTAACCCCTGAGATTTAAAGCATTACTAATTCTCTCTCAATTGCATAATAGGCTAAGTATTTCTGATCGGCAAAAAATTGTTCTATTATGGTGCAAAGGGAAACTTTTATTACAATCTCCAGACTTAAAAAATTATCTCCCTTTTACGTCAAGTTTTGTACAAATATTGATAACTAGATAAAAAACTGAAAGCATGTTTTTTCCCTAAAATAAAAGAAAATTAAAAATGTTCGAATGTATCGCAACTAAGATCTGTGTTCATGCCACTGGCAGTGATTTAGAGATTACCCTCTTGTAATGTTGTCAAAGCACCTGTTACAGTAAAGCAGGTCACATTTGGCTGGATTTGACAAACTTCACCAAAATTCTTTGTCCAAATTAGTAGGTTGTCTCAGTAGACTCATTTTTTTATGCAATTGGGTCACTTTCTCGAAACACATCAGATAAAAAACTCAGCATAGTTTATTAATATTTGGATGCCCTGAATTTTAATCTTTCTGTGTTGAGACATTTTAAACCACATATTAATATTAATGTGAAATTCTTTGTTTGTCCATGAACTTGAAATAAATACTAACTACTTTGTCAATAGTTCCAAGGAAACCAAGTAATTGTCAAGAGAGGTTTTGTATCGAAGATTTAACAATTTTTTTTTTTACCATATGTAGTTTCCTATTTGATATGTGACGTTTCAGGTTGTGTTAGACATAACTTAGCTAATCCATGAATAATTTTGAGTTACTTCCCCTTTGTTGTCAAAAATTTCCCACAAGTCAATGCAGGCCACGTCCGCAGCCGCCATAGATTTCAGTTTTGAACGTGGAAGACGAAGTTAGCGGACAAACATGAATATTTTCAGGCTTATTGGGGACATGTCCCATTTAGGGGCTATCTTGATATTGCTTTTGAAGATGTGGAAGACTCGTTCAGTCGCTGGTAAGTTCGTAATCTCATAAATACACGCCTGTCACTTGTTGCCGGGCACCGGTTAAAGCAACGTCATGCTTAAACAATAACAACTGCTCAGTTGGACTGCAAAAATTTTGAACAGTCAAACTTTCATTTGTACTTTACAATCACTGTAGTCTTTTCCGTGCATTTCTCAATTCCAAGTAGCAACGACTGTGTAATGTAATTTGATACTTCACGTGCAACGTGTCAGCTGTTCCTGCAAATATTAAGAAGATAAAGCAAAACAACACTATCTGCTTGTTTTGTATTGCTTTTGTTTCACATTTGAGTTTCAAGACACTGCAATACAGGCTTATAAATTTGTCCTTTGTTGCTTCAGTGAATTGTATATACACATTATGTACAAGTTGTCTGCATAGTGCAGACAAAACCTACCATTTTTATAGAATGCCACTTGGCAAACACACAAGTTAGGCCTGTCGTAACAGGTCATTACTAAATATTGGTTAATTATGAGACCTGGTGAAACCTGAAATACTCCTGAAGAAACAAAAGTTTATACCCTAATTATGTTGTCTTCGGAGTTCATGATGATTATTGACTTACATTTTACTTGAACTTTGTGACACTGGACTAGTAGTGTAAATACATGTGCCAGAAACCCCTTTTCTCCCATCTTACTGAAATGCTTTTGGACCCAAAATTCGTTTCTTTCATTTTTTATTTACTTTTCTTCTGTTTTGCTCCCTTCTGGAGCATATTAGCATAAAACATTTGAGTACAGCCTACATGTGTACATGTACATGTAGCTTTAAAACATCAAGATGCAACAATGTCAATAACTTTTAGAAAATTAAATGGCTAGTTTAAAAACATGAGTCTCATATGCTGCAAGTATTTCTTCTACCATCACTAACTTTTACTCTTTAAGTAAAGTTTATGGAATATAGCAGTTCATGTACTGTGAGATTGTATACAGATTCTGTTCTCCTGCCATTCTCTTTTACATTTTTGTCACTACTGTACACAGAAAATTATTGATTTCCCCTTTTGAAAAATGTTCAACTTGAAATGTAGGAAAAGACCATTCGAATAGCAACCCAGGAACATCGTACACTTGGTAATCTGATTATTTGCAATTTGGAGTCACTGCTACTGTGAGAGGACAGATTTTCAGTTATTATTCTTTATACTTTCATTATATTGAATTCACAGTTTTGAGCAATTTTTGTATTTTCCACTTTTCGAAAGTATGTCAGTGATGTGTCAAACCAAATGTAATTGGAAATTTGTATTTCTTTGTCACACAGCTGATTCAAGTAAATCGAATAAAATGTACTGATAACAGAGATATGACAAGTACAAGTTGAGTTTGTCCTGCAAGCTTTTAACATGTTAAATATATATATGTACTAACTGTAAGTAAATATTCAATTGATGTCTGCTCATTTAACAACAGTCAATGAATTTGTTTGGTCTTTTGCAATTGATTTAAATCTGGCATTATACATGTGAGCCATTTATAAAATGTATGTGTACATGTAACAATTACATGTATAAGTGCTTACTGCAGTCTTTTATTGTTGTTAAGTTCTTGTTAACATGCTTACATGCATGGGGAGTACACCAATGTGTACAAATTTATGGTAGGTACATGTACAATGTATTTGTAGAGAGAGATTGGTTAACAAGGCAGATCTCTTCATGATTGACCACTTTTTTCACCTTGTTATTTTTGCTTGTTTAAACACAACTTTTCATGTTATGGATATAAACTCTTTATTTCATAGACTACTTTACAATATCATTTGTGGCTTTTCTCATTTTTTCCCCAATAAACTAGGTTACACACCAATACACTTTCTTGTAATAAAAATTAGTATTCATGCCATGCATTGTAAATTGCCTTAAGGCTTATGTTTGTAATTTTCATTTAAGGAAGCTAAGATATTTGAAGCAAATCTTATACAACACCTGTTAAGTTCTATCATAAAAATCCTTTGAGGGACAGCTAATCAAAGTACACAAATGTACATTCATACAATGTATATATGTATATGTACAATTTGTGTACCCAAAAAAGAAATGGTCAAAGCCCTTTGGCATATCACTTAAAGTAGCAGTCTGTATTAAAATTGGACAGGATGTTATTCATGCATGCCAAAATTAATAAACCCATGGAATTCTCTTTTATGTCTAATTCATTAAGTTAAAGACCACATAACTAGTCTTAGTTTGTTATATGGTTCTTGCAATTTCAGGATACAAATTATATAGATTCTTTATAAAATTGGCACTTTACAAGAGTTATCCTTCTTGATGTGGTTTGATTTGTTTGATCTTAGTGGGAGATAAATGTTTGGTTTTCTAAATCAATACAGATCTGAATATGGAAATCACCAACATTACATAAAAATATAGAATATGTGTATGAAAACAATGAATAACCTCTACCATGAGTAGTGTCTGAATTTTATATGGGCTGACACTTAAATAAATGTTAGATAAAAATATGAGGTAAAAAGTGAAATTACAGGAAAAAGAGATCTGTTGATACATTGACATATTTACATATGTATTATACAGTATAATGTAAACCATGGCCAGATTTTTGTACACCTTTACCTTAGTCTTATAGTAAGAACTTCTGAAGTTAGATAATCATTGTGTATAAATAATATACATATCGTGTACATGTTTTTTTTTCTTTTTTCCATTTCAGGTATTTCAGGGAAAAGTCAGATTTTGTTTGCCATAGTCTTCACTACTCGCTACCTAGATCTTTTCACATCATTCATTTCTGTGTACAACACCTGTATGAAGGTCTTTTTCATCGCTTCAATGTATTTCACCATTTATTTGATATACTTTAAGTTCAAGGCTACCTATGATAGCAATCATGATACATTTCGTGTTGAGTTCCTAGTTGTTCCAGTTGGAGGTCTTGCTTTCCTTGTCAACCATGAGTTCTCTCCCCTTGAGGTAATAACTACAATGCATGTTTGATAGTGTAAAAAATTCTTTGAACAGACATATTCAGTATCATTGTATTGATATGAAAGAAAATGTGTCCATTATTAGAAGAAAAATTAAACTATTTATTTGTAATTTTTCACTTACATGTAAGTAACGTGAGATTTGAAAAGGCAGTAAAGTTTTTTCCAGTAGGTACAGAATAAATATTAAAAGTAATATACATTTGAAATTCAGTCTTACTCAAGGACACTACCTTTTTCTATGCCCAAAATGAGTAAAAAATGGATTCTGGCTAAACTCTGAAAATTTGATTAAATATGATGGGAACAAAAGAATTTCACTTCGTCTGAAAGTATCTGAACTCAAATACAACCAGCCAAAACAGAAGACACGTAGACTTCTTACAAAATCAATAAAAACCTGTTGTGGAATAAAAAATGAATTTAAGACAAGAGGAAGAAACTTATTTTATTAACACCTGTTGCCTCTTTTTCTTTCAAAGACTTGATGTAAATTCTGTAATCTATAAATTAAGTTGAAAAAATGTTGATATTGAGCACCTTGCTTATTAAATGCATTTTTTATATATATTGAAAACGGATATTGATTTAGAGAATTATAAAAATGTAAGTTTGTCAGTGTAAGGGTATTCAGTCAGTAACTTTAATGTAAATGACCAAGTACTTCATTGAGGTTTTTACTTGAATATTTCTTTCTTGCAGATTTTATGCATTGATCATTTACTCCACCGTCTTTAGAGCTTATTAACAAGGTTTATTTTGCAGATTTTATGGACATTTTCTATCTACTTGGAGTCAGTTGCCATTCTTCCTCAGTTGTTTATGGTCAGTAAGACTGGAGAAGCCGAAACCATCACAAGCCACTACCTGTTTGCCTTAGGGTCTTACCGAGCCCTGTATCTCTTGAATTGGATCTACCGATACTATGCTGAAGGATTCTTTGATCTTATCGCTGTTGTAGCTGGTGTAGTACAGACAATTTTGTATTGCGATTTCTTCTATTTATATATTACAAAGGGTTGGTATTTTTGTTGGTTTATTTTAATGCTTTTTGATAGTATACTAGACCAAGTCACTCAAATATAGCCACTTCTACAAAACAGTTGCAGAACAGCTTATTTGTTTTTTTGCTAATTGGTTTGAATTAGATTAAATTAGACTTAGTTTAAGATGAGACTTATTGAACTGTGGTGCTGAGTGAAAGCAATATTTTCAAATTTAGGGTAGTTCTGTGCTTTCAAAATTTTAAGGTTATCATTTTTCTCACCAGTATTAGGTTAAGAGGGGGAATTGAACCACAACTTACCCTTTGTTCTGTAACATGTATTCAGGAATCAAGCAGCTTCAAATGCCATTGGGTTTTTAAGGAGAAAAAAATCCTGTAAAGAGACGGCTCTATGGAACTTTGTTCTTGTATAGCATATCTTTCTATAAGCTATAGTTATAATCTTCTGCACGTTTTAAATTGTTATCCCATGATATTTCTCATAAAGGGTTTTATAGAATACCTGATACTCATGTTTATTTGAAAAAAGTTTTTGCTTGTGAAAAAAAAAATCGGTTGAGGTATCCAGTTCTACTAATAAGAATACCTAACTTTCAGATAGAACTCCAAGCAAAGGGGAGCTTTTAAAATTATCAGTAACTTTTAAAACAAACAGATTTTCATTTCAAACCAAAAACTTTAACGAAAATTGTGATATTTTCAGGAAAGGGCTCTTTGCTGTTTACTAGCGATAAGATTGTTATCAAGGACTCTGCCCCTTTGCTGGAGGTCTAAACAGTCCGAAAATTGTACGTACTTTCACGAAACCTTTCTGTCAATGTTTCTTGTTAAGTTGTATAACCTTTTAGCTTGCATGATGGTTGCTGGTTTGTGTTTAGTTTTGACCTGTTCCAAAGATGCTGAAATCCCTCCTTATGGACTTTTTTTCCTGGTTCTTAGATATTTTGACATTTATTGCTACTATCACATCACTTTTGTGTATTTTTTTTCCTGAGCTCACCTTATATGTAATTCTTACACTTGTGATAAGAGCCAAAGAACATTTAATGACATATTTGAACTGTTTTTTGTTTGATTAGACAGAACATTTTTCATAAAGAGAACACTGTATTGTATTCCCCATAAATTTGTGAAGGCATGGTCAATTAAGTATTTTGAGGCCACTCAACCCTCACAGAAGGTAATATTGGTGACAACCCACCTTGACATGAGGGCAACCTGCTATAAAACATCCTTTACCCTAGTATGGTATTGTAAAAGTATCATAAATGGGTTTCCAACACAACTGGAGTATATGTTGACATGCAGATATATTAAAAATAATCAAGATAATCCTATAACTTAAAAGTTCAGTTTGGCCATCTGGGGGCGTATTGTAAAATTTATGATGAGGACAGCATGGCGCTAGAAGGTGAAGGCATGGTGCAGCGCCATGCTAAATTGAAGGAAAACCTATAACCTCATAGAAGCCAGAAAGTACTCATTTTTGACCATGGTTAAAGAAAAAATAATAATTATGTCCATTTTAATGTGACTGATGCATATATACATGTAAATGTTAATGAAATTTTAACAAATATTGCTTTTTTTAAATGTGTGAAAATTAAAAAGCACCAATCTTGGCTTATTCACCCTGAAGTTTATGTTGTCCAATAAAAATCATTCATAAAATATTGCATTATAGTGAACATTTTATCTTAATATGATAGTTCATTTAACTTAAATTGCAAAGTAATTTAGTAAAGTAAATAGTATATGTATTTGTTAAAAAAAAAAGTACATGTATGCTACCAATTATAGATAACACAGAAACTAACAAATTTATATCATAAGTAGCATTTGAAAGATAAATTTTATAATTAAAGAAAACACTTGCATGACATTGTAATCAATTAATTCATATAAATTTGAGGCATCATGATTTAGCTTTTATTGATCTTCTACATGGCACAGTCTCTCAAATCAACTACACGTCTAGTCTGGTGTACTGAGAACTTCTTGTACCTGTCCCTTTTCTATTGAATCTGTGCCTGATAAATTTAATTTTACTGACAGTTATTTGACCAGCTGTGTGTTGCAACAGTTACATACATTAAACTGTTGGAGAAAGAATTTACTGTTATTGTTTCTGCAGATCTGGACTTTGTCCTCGGACTTGAAAATTTTGCTGTTACTAGATTTCAATAACCTTATATCCCCCTAAAAAGAAGATTTTTAATTAAGAGTATTTACTTAGTAGTAATCAACATGTCTCCCATCTTTTATGAGCCTTGTGGGCTCAGTTCCTAAATAAATGAATTGATTTGGATGAAATTTGATGTGTGCATGAAAGAAGATGGTTGTGAGTCTGCTCAGTGTACTAGTTACAAAAGGAGATTTTCTCTCTCATTTCATAGATGTTTTAATCCAAGTTTGATAGGTAGTTGAAATCTTTTTGACAACTGTCCAGTTAATGAATTAATTACTTCCTCAGTGGTTTCCATTTGATCAAAGAAAGGCCCACCTCTTTTTCCCTGTTAACTACCAGGTATATTACTAAACTTTTCAGATCTCTGATCAAAGAAAGACCCACCTCTTTTTCCCTGTTAACTACCAGGTATATTACTCATTAAACTTTTCAGATCTCTGATCAAAGATAGACCCACCTCTTTTTCCCTGTGAACTACCAGGTATATTACTCAAAAAACTTTTCAGATCTCTGATCAAAGAAAGACCCACCTCTTTTTCCCTGTGAACCACCAGGTATATTACTCAAAAAACTTTTCAGATCTCTGATCGAGGAAAGACCCACCTCTTTTTCCCTGTTAACTACCAGGTATATTACTAAACTTTAAAGATCTCTGGTCAAAGAAAGACCCACCTCTTTTTCCCTGTTAATCACCAGGTATATTACTAAACTTTTCAGATCTCTGGTTAGTTGAATTTATGTACATTTTATCTCCTTTTGAAATGTCATATGAAGATTGAATATTTTGTCTTTGTTAAATTGTTTTCTGTTTTTCTTTTTTCAGTACTCAAAGGGAAGAAGATATCTTTACCAGCGTAGAGCTTTAGATACAGTCAAACAATATGGACCATTATTCAAATTATTATTTTTTAAATTTTTTGGGAAGTTAGGAACTGTTACAAATAATTTGCATGCTTGTTACATTGAATAATTTTGGTGCTTTGTGTCTCAAATTTAGGTTTGGCACCAGATCCATGTATATTTGTCATTGCTTAGTTGTGTCAATGTTTAAGAAAGAAAATATTAAGGTTTGAAGAATTGAAAAAGTATATATAAATGGTCTGATCATCAGATTTTCTCTGTCCTAAAAAGATTTTTTTTATGTTGGTATGTTTTTATTGAATTATGACTTAGGATCCCTTTTCATAGAAAATCACAAATTGAGTAAACCTGAAATCATTCTTCAACTTATCTGTTTGATTGAATTCAATGATTTGAGGAAAAGCTCAGGAACTTGATGAAAGTCTCAATTTTAATTTTCTTGAAACCATCTGTAGTGTCATAAAATACTCTATAGAATGAAGTATACATAACTTTGTGTATAAGAAGTAAATGGTCACTTTAACTAGCAATGTTTTTATGAAATAAAAGTCATTGATTCTTTTGGGTTTCATATAATTCATGAAGCTTAGACTTACAAAGTAAGAGTTGATTTCTATGTAGGATCAAGATGGGAAACCAGAAATGCAAATTAAAATCCTTTCTAGGTAAAGCAAACTGAAGGAATAGTATATCAGTCATAACTAAGGTCTTCTGGCCATTGTTAGATATTTGGTTCAGTTAATGCCATGACTGCACCAGTCATAAGATAATTTTCACAGGACATTTGGCTATAAATGTTACATGTAATCATTTTCTAATGCTTACTGGACTCTTTGTCCTGCAGATCTACATCATTAACTGGACCAAACTAAATTGTATTTGACTTTTCAAGTGCTCCAAATGTCTGATATGTCTTTGGAATGACTGATATGTTTTTTTATTGCCAAACTGCAATATAGCTATTTGGGTTTTGTAGAAACCATTAGAATGTAATTGTTAAATAGTGTTTATATTGATGAAAGTTTTTTAATAGTTGAAACGGTTAGAGATCAATGTTGGCATTCAAATTTTATTTATTTTTAATCACTTTTCTATTGTACATATTTTGATGAGTGATATTTGTGTGAAACTGGATACCAGGAGAAAAAACATTTAAACTTTTTGTGGTGTATTCAGGTTTAAATAATGAGGGGGCAAAGATGTCGTGTAACATTATTATTAAAATTGTCATGTTGAGTTCACTGTGTTCTGTAGTTCTTACGATTCCATTTTATCATGCCTTCCTGGAAAAATAGATTATCAAAAACAATTTTTTTTTTAAATATATCTTACAAATTTGAATACTTGTTTTGATCTAGCTTTGTAAGAAAAAATGCAATATTTTCTATTTTAAAATGTGATGGTTTTTTGACTGTAAAACAAGATGCACTTTGATGGTTAGTAGTGGATTTAACCTGTTGAAATATCGACATTAAGTTTTTATGTGATAATTGTTTCATATGTATTTGTTAAGAGTGTTTTTTTTTTCAATGAAAAATATTTTGTGCTTGCATGTATTGCTATACTATAAATTGTCTTTTTTTCTATTGGCACCCATTTTGGGTTTCATTTTAATTTTTGTTTAATTGTCAACTTTTTTTCTGACTTGCAGAAAAATAATCTTCATTAAGAAATTGTTATGGAGATCCAACAGACCATGAAAATGTAAAAAATTGATACATAATTTTTCATATTGTACAAGCCATCAGTTCTCCAGAACCACTGAGGTAGATTATTTTGAATATTTTAAAAAAGGATTATTATGCATTACCAGTCGTGATGCGATTTGTTAAGAAATATCTAGCTTTCCACCTTAACAAAATTTAAATACAACTTGCACATGAGACAGAGTTATCTCTCTTTTGCCTCTAATTCTACATTGGAAAAAAATCTAGTCATTCTGAACTTTTTAATTGCATACATAAAGTTAACCAGTAATCAATGATACTTCATTTTTGTCATTTTCACCATGTTTCTTTTTGGTCACTAAAAATTGAAAGTGGTGATAAAAAATTGACAAAGCTAATAAAAGTTTATCTTTTCTTACTGTTTATTGTCATCTGAAGTGCTATAACATTGAAATTAAAACCTTATATCATGTTAATGTGCAATTGTATGAAAGAGAATAACAAGTCATGATGTGAGTGTACATAGAAATGTAATGTATTATGTGAATAAAACACGACAGAAGTTTTATCTGGTCTTTTTATTAATTTAGATTGAAGATAGGAATTGATATAACAGTCACCTGAGCCTATAGATTTGTAAAACCTATTAGCATTAGCATTTTTTCTAACACTGCCACAGGAAAATATTTCCTTTGGCATATCCTGTTCAGGTTCAAATTCGAATGCCAAGGTCACTTTTACAGGTATTTCTGAAATATCAAGTTTAAATTCTGGTTATTTAAGCCAGTATTCAAACACAGTTAACAACATGTACTCTCAACTAAATATGCTGATTAATTAGGGTTTAAATCCCAAAAAAAAAAACCATCTAATTTAAAATAGATGACCTCATATCAGTAGCTACTGTTTATTTTTATATGACTGCAATAAAAATTTCGGTCATGTAATAATAGTATCACCCTGTTGTCCTTGTCATCTGTTAACTTTAGTTTATTAAGGATAACTTGTGTACAACTTTTCCGATCTTTTTGAAATTTCTACACATTATTCTTTGGGACATGGCTGAGTGCTTTTTAGTTTTTGGAGGTCTTTGCCTGCCCCTTTTGAAATCATGGGTTAGAGGGGGGGGGAAATGGGTATTATCATTAGATAGGAAAAGTTTATTCAATGTTGAATTTGATTTTTACGATTCAGATGTCAATCAGTTCCTTTTGAAGTTCTGTTATAACTTTTTTACTATTTTTTTATAGGTAGGCTTATCTTTTACTGTTTTTGAGATAGAGAGATATGAAATTTGGCCATACAAAAAAAATGAAACTTTTATACAACTGCAAAAAAAATTAAGTGCAACTGTTCTAGATGGCCCAAAACAAGATTTTCATGGAAAGAAATAACTAAATGAATAAATAGATAAATAACTCAAATAAAACATAAGAATATCTATGATATTGTTCCACAATGGTCAGACATGGATTGATTTTTGGGGTAAAGGCTTGAAAGGAACTTTTCAGAAATTAGGGGACAAAAAGGGCGTTACCCTGATGTTCAGACGATTACTTGACTATTTGTAAATGAATCTTTTCGAAACTGTATTACAAGGTACCACACCACAAAAGGAAAACTGGGTTGTAACTTGAGACAAGAAGAAGAAGAGGCCAGAAACATTTTTTTTTCTGATTTCTTGATAGATTGTTTATTTCTGGTCTGATATAATTTATTATTGGATTCTTCATTGAAATTCTTGCCTGCGTTTTTCAACCAGATTTCAGATATCTTTTACAGATTTCGAATTATAAGGCGCCTACAAATTGTCTTTTTATCAATTTAGATCGAAGATCACAATTTATATAGTAGTCGCCAAAGCCTGTAGATTTGTAAAGCCAGTTGTCATCTGAAACTACCCCCTTACACCGCCGAATGAAAATAGTTTATTGACATACTCCGTTTAGGTTTAAATGCAAACAATCATGTCCTTTTTACAATTATAAAAAAAAATATATCAAGTTTAATTCCGTGTTATTTACGCCAATAAACAACTTTTATTTTAAACTAAATATGCTGATTAATTTGGTTCCAATTGACAGCGATGCAACTAAAAATAGCAGACCTCCAACCTCTTATTAGTACCTGTTGTTAGTCGTTCGCGTGTTTACAAATGTAAGACACATGATAAGCCACTTAATATGTTTAGCTAGGAAATCCTATGAGATTATACAATATCACCAATACGAGAAAGAAAAATCATCATTAGAAGAGATGCTGAGTACCTATCGAAAGAGCTGTCTTCACATTTCATTCAGAGTTGTATCCAAATATTTTCAAAAAGGAGTCAATGATTCCGATAAAGTAAAAGGTTCCAGGCTATAATTTGCTCTTTTTGTTTTGTTTTGTTTTTGGTCAGTTTCTACACAAGGATGACCCAAACCGTCACTATTTCATATATATCAGAACAACAGCATTAAAAAAAAAAAATGGAGCCTTTTTGCAATAAACCGTTATGCCGAAAGGGTACGTTCTATTTTTAATAACCTTGGAAACATTCTGATCCCGTATCCCTCTGAACGAAAACAAAACAAAAAGACCAATAAAATAAACAAATCAAAACAAAATAAAAACCGCCGATTCATATGAATTGAAAACTGACATATATGTTGAACACATTTTAGTACGACATCGAAGATGAGAACTTCATCTAGACGGTGGTATACTAATTTTCCTAGGAATGGTGTAAGTCTGTGGTCTGGTGATATTGTTATTTGTAATTGTCATTCTATTTGACAATTTGGCTATTTGGCCATATTTTCAGAAACTCGGCGTTGTTTCAATTTTAAAACTAGATGTTTCTAGATTATATGTGATAAAAGAGCTGTCGATGTTTAAGGGACTTAAAAGTGCATGGTTAGTGTTTGCTTCTTCAGACTTTATTGTTGAAATCATATTCCGACTTCGGTGTTAATGTGACAATTTGTTGAATTTGCGAAATATTTTAATAGATGAGAGATAAAAGTATCTAAGAACAGGATTGATTTCAACTATTGTGGCTCAAAATAGAATGATTTGACAGATAATTTCGACCTTGAGTCAGCTAAATTGAATTCCGACTTAAAAATTCAAAACTCAGAACTGGAAAATGCCAACTAGTGGTTAGTAGTTCATTTATGTACGATGTTGGAGAGTTTTGTATTCATTCATCTTTAAACCTGTATAATCTTACGCAAACTAGTCATTTTTTATGTTATCCCTATTATTGCAATTTGACGATTTTTTTAGGTTTTAAAATCAAACAATAGATGTAAATTGATTCAGTACACGAATACTTTGATTATTTTGTTGTGATTTTGAAAAGATTCCCCACGAAAATCCCTGCGCTTGTATTTTTCACTCAGATTTCAGATATGGTTTTCGAGTGTAAAGGGGACCTCTCCCCAATGGTCTTTTGTGTTCACATACCCAGAGGCCGTGCACGTGAGCTATTGCATCCGTCGTCATTGTCTGTCGTCGTCTTCTGCTCTGAAACCACTGATGCAATTGCAATCAAACTTGGCATGAATGTCCCTTACAGTGCGTTTTGACAAAATGGATTTTGATTTTACTACTGCTAATTTTCCATTCCTAGATGGTGATATTCCTGAAAGACCCTCCTACGGTATATACATTTCAAAATCGGTCCGTTTTGCTCGTATTTGTAATAAAGTGTCAGGTTTTTATGAACGCGACAGATGTGAAGAAAAGAATTTGCACCAGGGGTATCGATATCACAAACGCTGTTTTTGTTACCGTAACAAAACTTCAGATTCTAAGATTAATCAAAGTACTCGTGTACTGAATCAATTTATATCGATCGTTTGAATTCTTAGGCCTCAAATCATCAAAATTGCAAAAATAGGGTATAAAAAGAAAGTGCGGGAATCGAATTAAATCTTATCGTAACAAAAACTTATTGTTGTAAATGGTTAATTTTATATTGAAGTCTGATTAATTTTTAAATTAACATTTCTGACTACGAAGGACATTAAAAAAAAAAGAATACACCGAAATTCATGATGCATCGTAGCAGTGCGCCAGTTGGTGTTATATTCAGGTTCGATGTCGGTTAACACGGAATACATTGATAGATAAACATAAAACTCCGACATACTGCATAATAGAACAACGAGATGTAATAGCACCCATTTATGTCCCCATTACTTTCTATGTTAAATCCAGCTATTTACAAGGGTCATAGCAAATTTTTCATGAGGACAAATGGTGCTGGAGGGGTTTCACCATGATGGACACTACTTACCTAAGAAAGAACCGCAAAATCATGAAAGTAGCCAGGTGCAGAAATCACTACTTCCGTTTTGAAATTGAGCCATATCAAGGGCCTATATTTTTGTTTAGAATTATCTTACCCTACACTTCGAAAAGAAACTGAAGTTTTTACGACTTCTGTTCATTAACTCAGCTTTCAGATGATACTAAGTTTGTATACCGCTACTTAACTATGAGAATGATATGGTGCAATATTGGGACTACTTCGTGTCATTCTGAACTACTTTCATAAATGGGTAGGCGACTGGTTCCCGAAATAGTGGTATTACACCACTAACTACTAGTTGACCTTTCGCAGTTTGTAAATTTTCTGTCAACCTCCAGGTCGAAACTGTCTGTCAAATCATTCATCATTGAAATAAACATGTCCTAAGATACATATCCACCCCCAAATAGCTACGTTTCTCAGTTGCCACAAGCGCTACAAGTTTTTGCATAGACACCTACATGTACGTGTCTTTCTGTGTGAATAGTTCCAGCGACCCGTACATTGATATTAAAATAAAGCCAAGTCTTAGAATATAATTTCAACAATTATGCCTCGTGCAAGAATCACTAGCCATGCACTTGTAAGTCCCTGGAGCACTAACAGCTCTGTTATAATAACACATGGCCAAAATAGCCAAATAGAATGATTATTACAAAAAGCAATATCAGCAGACCACAGACAGACACCATTTCCGAAATTCGTCTCAACAAAGTTTCATTTGTATTTGTCATCTCCGGGCTACCGATATGACGAGGCAGTAATCATAATAAATATATACGATACAGTGAGTGATACATCAGTATCGTTTCGAGGGTTATACACCCTTTTATTGAAAGTTTGGTAATTTGAGCAGCAGATAAAAGCCTGAAACAGGGCGTGAATCCCTGCCTGGGACCTTTCTTCTTTTTATTACTTCTTGATTGGAACCACTGTCCCATTTTTGTAAATAAATGGATCCGCCAGGGTCTGCATGAAATATCGTAAGACACTCAAAGATAGCGCTTCCTATTGGTACTAAGCACTCCTCTTTATTTCTATGATTGATGACTATTTACAATCTCGCAGAGTTTTCATTTCTAGTTAAACATCAAATGGTTAGTTATGCGTCTATAGCGCAGAATAAAGCATTTGTAGGCAATTTTGATACATCGATAGTGAACGATTGGTTTATTTGGGTATACGCATATAAATAAAACTGATAAAAAGTTAGATGACAACTATTTTTTATTGGATCGTTGTGAATACAAACCGGGGCAGATTATTCAGCATATTTAGTGACAGTAAACGTTGTTTATTGGATTATTTGTTTATTGACGTAAATGACATCGAATTAAATATGATATATATTGTATTAGGAATACATATAGAATGGACCAAACTATCTACATTTGAACCTTAATGGGTTATGCAAGTGGAACTATTTTCTTGCGTTAGTGTACGATAGTTGCAGATACTAACAGGCTTTACAAATCTAAAGGCTCTGGCGATTGCTACATCAATTCTGATCTTCGATCTAAATTGATAAAAATGGTGCTGTCCGCCCAGTTTTTCTTAGGAAATATAGCGTATAAAGCACATTATTTTCAAACACAGTTATTGATTTATCAACTGTACTCAATAGACTTATTCGTAAAGGATTTTTCAATTATTGTCTATTCTTTGAACATTGTGTTCACAAAGATATTCAACCACCAATTGCATCCCTATACGACAAAACGAAGTCATTTTTAAGTCGCTAATAGGGTTAGCGACTTCTTGCACTCGTAGTTTCTGCATTTAATATTCTCATATTATTTGCATAAATTTGTAGTTATACGCCACACAATCCTGCAGATCTTCGCCGTGTTCACCGCCACAGCGTCATAGTTCTCGCTTCATGCGAGATAAAAATGTACCTCTTAAATACCATACACACGTGTTCTACGTGTTTTTCTTGCTTGTATGAGAACGGAAAGTTCACATGAAATGATCGGTTTGCTTTGAACATTACCCAGTTTCCGATTCAGGCACTGAGGCTAGTTACAAGACTATATAGGTCATATACATTACCACGCCCCCACATATATGAATATTCATTGCCAGCTGCTTCATCTTGTTCATAGACTGGTTTCCTGTCACTATCATAATCGACGCAATTATCGCTAAAAGGTACATTTCAAAACATATCATACACATGTCTATGCGTGTTTTTTGCTTGTATTAGAATGGGAAGTTTACATTAAAAAGATAAAATGATCGGTTAGCATTGAATTTATGTAATATTACCCAGTTTCCGGATCAAACACAGGCGTTCGTCACAATTTATTATGTAAAGGTCATATATATTATCAGAACACCGATATTGATATATAGTCATTCGGTTATAACGGTTACGAAAGAGTACGCAATAATATCAAGGGAACCATCTTATTAGAGCATATTGCATTTATACCATTTCGGATGTTTAAAGATGCCAAAATCAGTGACAGTGAATATTTGAAGATTAGCGACTTTCAAGACTTCAGTCTTTGATTTAGTATTGCCTTACAACAAATCTTGCCTATTGCAACAATCCATTGTAATTGTAGTGACAATGCTGGTAGTTGTGATGTTATCTCTCAGTAACCAAGAACGTTCTTATTGTGTATATATACGTTCCATAGAGAGAATTGAATGTGTTATACTAAGTGAATTATATGATGAGATTAATGTTTGTTTTGTTTGTTCTTGACCATACATCAAAAGGGGGTGGTTAAGGCCCTATAAAACTACTTCAACTCCCAGATTTTATGTGCTAGTCCACAGCCAGGAGTTGGTTTTTGTGTTGTCGATTTATTACGTACTTTCGTTGTCAGACCTTTCAGAGCTTACTTAAAGTTGTGTTTACACTTGTTAAAGACCTTTTAGCGACATCTGAAAGTATTTATTATTTTCCTTTAAGGGTGAACCTTTCGCACTTGTCGCGTTTCATCACATCCGTTCTTTTTCCTATTTTAAAAAGCGTGAATTTCGAGAATCTTTTCAATTATGATTATCATATTCATATTTTTTCTTCTAAGATTAAAATGGGCAGAGTAACCCATTGCTGCTAAGTCATATGGATATTTTTTCAATGTCGGAAGATATTTTCTCACGATATACTGACATTGTTTAACAGAAAAGTAATTATTGTCTTGAGTACCTATAACATGCGAAATGTAATAAAACGAAATGGTATCCTTCGAAACTAAACGAAACGAAATCTTTAAATTGCGAAACGAAACGAAAAGAAAAGAATAAAAAATCATCATAATTTTGTCACGTACGAGTTGAAATGTGCTAGTTGTACTATGCTTGTTGAACTTGTTTGAAAAGGAGGTATCAAGGCTGGATTATTGTTGCATTGTCCTTCGATTTGACTCGATATTGCTATTTATTTTTTTTCAATAATTTTAGTCACTGCATGTGACATAATACACAACTGAGGTTGTTTAGTGGCCATGAACGAAGTCACGAACGGGCATACGGACGACTAATAAATAAAATACTGTGATAGCCCCATAAATACATTTTCATTCATTCATTCAAAAAAAAAAAAAAAAAAACTTCAAAGGATATCTAATGACGACCCCAGAGAAATGACCTTTGAAGTGTGCATCATGTTATATTTGCTAGGTGTGAACTGTGAGGGGGTTCCTGGTGTAAAGAAACAATTTCAAATGAAATTAACTCCATTTAATTTGGGAAAATCTAAAGGCCTTCGAAATGATATAACACCATATAATATCTGAAAATGTCAACAGCTGGAAATTACAAATTCGGTATTTACACAGGTCGTTCTTTTGAAGCTTTAATGGTATGCGGTTCATCGTGATTTTAATTTTTAATGAATGAAATTGCTTCGATTGGTCAGTTATTGACCAATGAAAACAGAACCCCTAGTTGTGTTACATCAATGCTAAATGAGCTACAATGGGAAACCTAGAAGAACGCTGACATGATGTATAATATCAACCATGACATGATAAATATACCACCTGTATCTACCTAACAACACAGGTAATGCCAGAACGCGGGGAAACAGCACCTATAGACAATTGCACACCAATCGAGACACCTACAGATTCTCGTTCTTCCCAGAACTATCATGGACTGGAACAGCCTTCAAGACAGTGCCAAACATGCCAGTACCATCGAGGCATTCAAGGGGCAGCTAATCAACACCATAGCTGCCTCTCACTAGCCATAGACAGCAAAATGTCATGTTTTAACCTAGTATACATAATTTGGTTTTAAAGTCGTAAATGCGGGGCTTTTAGCTGTGTCCTGGGTGCTACACTGTATTTACACTCTAATGAAGAAGAAGACATTTACTCTGCTATGGACATGAATAAGAGTAGTACATACTTACATACATACATATACATACGTTAATCTTGGTTAATCCTTTTTGAATATTTATCGCTGTATACATATAAAGATTTATTTTAAGTACATATTATATGTAAATATAGTTACAATTCACGTACATTTATTTTCTCCGTTCAGTTTCGTTTCGCAATTTATAGATTTCGATTTATTTCGTTTCGTTTCGCAGTTATAGGTACCTTGTTTTCCTTGCTATATAAAAGCATGGAGTGTAATGGTTTGAATTTCTCACGCATCTTCATGTCCAAACGTTTGAGCACAGCTGAAGTGGCTATATTCTCAACATTTTTGTCCATGTTAATATATATAAATTTGAAATAAATACTTTAATCTGATGGGTTTAAATAATTTTGTTATATCTCAATGGATAAAAAAGTATTGACATGCTCCTATTAAGTTAAATTCATAGCTATTTTTCTCATGTTTAAAGATAAAAATATGTTTGAAATGAATTTATAAGAATTGGCTTTGATAAAAATTTTGTCTATTGAAAAATAACATAAATTTCTCATATGCATATTGTTTATAGCGCGAACTGCGAAGTGCGAAGCCAATTCTTAAATAAATCTCAAATCAATCATCTTTTTTTTTAATTTGTTGTTGTTGAAAATTTGACCTACTTTGTCGCATAAGTTCAAGTAATGAATTAAGTGGATTTCATAGTTTCAGTTCTTCGCATAGTATACGTGTATATTTTTGCCTTTTTTCACTTATGCATCTTAAAGGTTGGAGATGGTATGCAGGTGCCTTCACCGCTTCAACTTTGAACTAACGGACCTGTAGTAAACTGGTTTGCCTGTCATCGAAACTAAGAAAAATGATACCGAAAAAATTAAACTTGAAGAGCAACACATGCAGTATGGAAACACAAACAAAAAGAACAGATACAGGAAACGAAAGAAAACACACGGGTCAGAAAGAGGAGATATAACAAAAAATGATAATGCAAAAAAAAAAAAAACACAAAAAAAAAAAACTAAAGGAACATTGACCATATACATCGTAATTAAGGTACGCATACCCCAGTGAAGTACTTTTCCTGATTCACCCGCCAGGTGTCGATTCCAGAAAAAAAAACCCAACAAATGTGTGCTTTTGGACAGTTTTACCCACCACATCAATGGAAAAAAATCACTGTTGAGGCCACAGAATTTCAAGTTAGATGCTGTGACTTAAAAATATCCTGTTTCCCAAAGTTCCTTTGGTTATAGATGATACCGCTAATTATAATGATCATGCACCGAAATTAAGTAACAACACATCGTCTGTATAGCCATGAAAGTACAATATCTAGTTTAACCTAAAGATAAATTTGGGCGTCTTGTCGAAATGTTTGAATATTCGGCCTCGCAAGTTTAATTCTAAGAGTGAAGAAACATATGACCAAGCTAGTATAGGACCACAATTTGTTCATGTTGGAATGCGGATAAAAAATTGTCGATTTTAAAATCAAGGAGAAAAAAATGATATTATTTTAAACTTGCTATAGTGCATGTTTATGTTTTAAATAAATGCATTGGAAATGCAACAGTTTGTTGGGTGTCAACGTAGGGTCAATGTAGGTCCTTTAGTTATGAGATTTAAAATCAATCCATTGTCATATTTGGGTCTTTTATCTACATACAAACGGTTTTGGAAACATTAATTTGGAGGGAAATATTTTCCATTATATACATGCGTTGCAAAGTGGCCCTACAGAAGTAATGATGTCTGAAAGAAGCTAGTTTAAAAAATGTCATGGCTAACTATGGGATATCGCACGACGGCGATGTACCTCCAGTACAACGGTGTTCTGTGTGGAATGTGACAGAAGTGGCAGTTAAATTCCAAATTTGACAAACCCAACATGATTTACACCTCATACCACGTTCGAGGTAGGAATTCCGCTTCGAAATAAAATCTGGAAACAAAATTGTTCATGAAATCTCATTTTTTTCACAAATTCTTTTCCCCCATTTCTTTCTTTTTTTTGCCTCGGCATTTAAGTCTGGTCACGCTTCTCCCAACCTGAGATCCTGGATCTTCTGCATTTGTGCATAATTCAAACTCCCACTAAACTGAAATAAGAAAAGCCAAAAATAATATAATACATGATGTAAAATGCCACTCAGCTTTCTGTTTCCGATCGAAACTCGGCGGAGGTCGACCATTTGCTTTTGAGGGACGCTGGGAGTTTTGGTCGAGGCAGATTATCTTTGCAAATCGGAAAATTTATTTATTTTAAATTGGTAAACTGTTAGATTTTTTTCTGGGTGGTAGAGACCACTATTTTCTTTTTTCCATGCCAAGATAACATACATGAATTTACAAAAAATGCTCCATTCCCCCACCCCCGTACTTCAGAAAAACTTCCCATCATATGTTCGGCCCGGAACAAGTACTTTTCCAAGCAGTCTGAATAAAATATACAATCTGAGCAAAAACGTTAACACATCGAGGTTTAATCTTGATTCAAGTTATTGATATCACGGAGTGCATATTATCTAGCTACTTGCATAGGTCAATGTTACAGAAATTTCATTATGTGCAACAGAACTGAGCTGCATAATGGTACTACATATGCAATTCACAATTTTGCATGAAGTACCGTTGTCCAAATAATTATAGCCGTTATTGTTTTGCTTGGTCGCCTCCGTGAGGCACAAAACCCCCTTTTATTTTGAACACAAAAGGCAGCGATGAAAATTTTAATTATTCCCCTGTGTGAACTCAGCGAACTGAATATATATTTATTGATATTATTATATATCTTGTATTCAATAGAAACCTCCCGGGTGCAGGGAATGTTTATCCTTACTGTGGATTGGTAATTAGGTCAATAGATATTACATGTAGGTCACTGGGTTTCACGCCATGATGTTGACCTGTGAACTTTTGATTCTAGGTTACGATGTTTTCGTATTTCTGTTGAAAGTAATATATTAATAAGAAAATGTATGAAAAATAATTCATGCATTATTATTTCATTTCTGTTTTCTTATAAAATTAAGTTTAAAGGTACATATCGACGATTTCTCGACTTCGCTTCTCAGCGGAAGGATATCTTTCAATCAGGAAGCCGCCATAGTATACATAGAAAATAGCGACAGAAGATGTAAACCAAAATTTTGTGTGTTTCTTCGTATTTTTTGTTTGTTTGTGTATGACGATGTAAAAAGTCAAACTGATAGAGTTTATGGACTTAACTTTTGCAATGTTACTGCTATTCTTATTCGACTGAATTCGAGTTTTCTAACGGTAAAGCACCTGTTGACAAATCTGTTGAACTTGTTAAATTCCTTGATTGTGGAAAAAACTTAAAGAATCATCATGGTGGATTTCATTAAAGGTCTTGTCAGCAAGAATAAACGACGACTCAAAGTAGATGGATTCGATCTGGACCTCACATGTATCCTTACTAGCTAATTCACACGCATAAGGCAATGTGTTGTTTTACTCTACGACCTATTCTTCCCCATTTATAAAATGTATTTTGTGTCTATTTCATACTGTTGTTCCAATACTAGTTTTGTCTATGCTACGAATTTTGATAGTGAAATAATCATGCAAGTAATGTCTGGTGGTGCGACTTACAGAGTCCTTCCAGAGAATGTCTAATGAATTAGACCATTAGGCATAACAAAATTGGACTATAATATACAGAATCAGACTGTTGAAATTTGTTCTTATGCTTTTTAAATTTTTTTATTCATTTTAGACGGCCAATTTTTCAGTGGAAAGAGAAATAGACTTTATTTTTTAAGTCTGTCAACAAGACTAAATACCATAAAATACCGACCAATTATGTGTATTCCTCAATGAAAATTGCTGTATGATAGCTCTTTTTTTTAAAGAAATGCTCATTTTGTGGAAAAAAATTATCAGCAATCTATTACACTATTGAGGGTTCTCCATGACCTCTTTTTGCATGGCACTGTGCCCTGTGTTACTTTCCTTGCACCATGTGTTCATTTGGTGTGCATTGTGTATTTAAATTTGCATCATGCATTGCAAATCGCCACTGTATTTCCCAAGTACTCTTGTTTATTAATGACCTATACCTGTTGTAAATCTATATGATTGGTGCGTGTGTTTGTTGTAACAATAATTTCAATGTTTTGATTGGTAATTTCCAGGGGTTTAATGTGTCAGGGAGTGAAACGCAATGTGTAAAGGTATCTTGGATCTGTCTACACTCAGCGTCACATAAATAATATACTGTTAAAATTTGAATAAAGATATTTTCTATGACTTTATTGACACCTACTGTTGTTTAAATTGTCTTAAATGACTTGCTCATTCGTTTAGCCGAACGGCTTCTCCCTAAACAAGTCGCTTATTAGCTTAAATCATGCGTAATCAAACCTTACGGGAAAATCCCATACTAATATCTGCCATGTTGGTTTCTACGTGACGATTTGTTTACAAACGAAGTTTGTAAGTTCCTGTCGAACTCCGGTGACAATCGTCTGCTTGATCAACTTCTCGGTATTGTACATTGTTTGCATAAAATAAATCCGAGATATCTGAAATAACGCCGAAATGCATTCTGGGTTCTTCGGTTTTTGGACAAACCATTTAAAAGTAAACAACATCTCCTAGCAACCCGATCACTGTAAACATGGCCGACTTTTTACAATGTAAATATTGGCACCGAGAATTAAAATCTGACCGGAATTTAACGATTCAATGTTTAGGGAGAAGCCGTTTGGCTAAACGAATGAGCAAGTTATTTAAGACAATTTAAACGACGGTAGGTGTCAATAAAGTCGTAGAAAATATTTTTATTCAAATTTTAACAGTATGTTATTTATGTGACGCCGAGTATAATTTGTGATTATCATCATTGGCAAAATCAATGAGATTCAAATAAGCTGAATGATTTCTGCTATGTTTTTAAATGAACAAAAATTTGAAAACTTTTCATTAAATCAAATATGGAAAGTACTAAGCGTTTAATTCAATTTGATTACAATTGATATGATCAGAAATGGAGGAAGACAATCTTAATTTATACAACAATGTCTTAACGATGTCGGCAATTATCTGACACAGAAAAGCAGTTCAATTTGCCTAACTTTTATGAAAATGTGATGGAATGACTCCTAAAAGTTCTAAAGGCTTATGTAATGACACAATTTGGATGAAAACGACGTTTTATTGTCTAAGTTCTCGAGGTTAACTTATAAAGACCTTGTTTAATGGTATCAACAAAATGGCCACACCTTCTAGTGGTTTTAATTTCTCCGGAGCTGAAAAATTGGTTGGCGAGAATTACTTGCCAGTAAAATCTGCTGCTTGACCAGTAGATTTCTAATAATGCATCACAAAAACAGATTTTGTCTAGGTTTACCTTTATATTTTACCTTTCTTAAAAATTGTAAATTTTTTCTTGATGTATGAATGGGTGAGTGTTTGAAGTACAAAATTTGTATGTTAGTCCAGATGTACTTGTAGTGTTAACCTGGAAGCCTGGGTAATATTTTCATTCCACAAGTTTCTCTCAAATATAACCCTGGTCACTGGCCATTATATGTTCTTATATGTTGCAGTATTTTTTTTCAAATTACTTGTATCATCTGTAGATACATTGTACAAATGCACAATGATTAGATTAATTTAGACAAATTCATCTTTGTTTTTTTGTTATTTCATAAGAGACAATTTACACATACATTGTGCATATCCATTGCTGGTGACCTAAGTCTATTTTATTAGCTAACCTAGGGTCACTTAGGATATTGACCAGGGAATCAGATTAGGTGTAGTGTTTGTGTCTCATTTTTTAATGCAGTAAAATGGGTCTGTCACTCAAAATTGGTTATTTTTGTTCATTTCTGATCATTTTTTTGCTACATGTGGAGT
Source organism: Perna viridis (assembly GCA_037379345.1). Lineage (NCBI taxonomy): Eukaryota > Metazoa > Mollusca > Bivalvia > Mytilida > Mytilidae > Perna > Perna viridis. The sequence goes on along the minus strand of CM074514.1, from coordinate 34,335,944 downwards.
TCAACAGGAGCAAAACAGGAACCAAAGCACATTCATCCCACAGTCTTACCCTGTGAAGGCCACTGAAGCCACTTAAGGTTCGTTACAGTCACAGTTGGGGGTCAGGAGTCTTCCGAAGGGTCATTCGTGTGAAAAAATTAGGATTTTTTCAAATTTTTGGCCTCTGTTTGGTCTAAAACCGGAAGTAGTCAATACAAGGGGTCGAAGTTCCACAGCAAGAAAATAAAAAATTCGACACTTGTTGGTATCAAAAAATAGAAATCAATATTTTACCTTTAATTTTTAACACCGAAAATGTACATTTGTTTTCGTTGACAATTTCAGAAAAAGTTACATGGTACGTTGTACTTACACATACATGTATTTCTCTGCTGTTCCACTTTTTTTTTCAAGAACTTAAAAATTATTGAAAGGATCATATTTTTTTTAATCAAAGCATAGTTATCCTAATATACAATGTAGGAAAGGCCAAATTTCTACAAAGCTGTCTGTTGCGTCAGATGTACATTTGTTTACGTCACAGGTTATGTGTAAAATATTTTGCCATCCATAGAGAACTGTTACATTTTCGACTTTGTACAAGTACATATCTGAATCAGACTCCCTAAATGAAAATTCAAGAATGTTGAACCTCACAGTGCTCTAATCTGTAGGCAATGCACATACAACATATATGTACATGTACCTGCAACATATTAATTATTTGTGTGTATTCATGTGTGTTTGGTGACCATACATTTACCTCTACATGTTATATGCATTTTACAATGTACATGTACATGTATTATACTTATTTTCTTTGAATAATTACTCCTGCATGTTGTTTAAATAAAACATTCACATTTTTTTTATATTTGATTTTTATTAAATTGTCTATTTTAGTGAATTTGAAAGGTTTGAACACTACTTTGTTATTTTAATTGTGATATACTTTTTATCGTTGAATTTACATTGTGATTGTTGGAGTTATATACAACCTGTATGTCAGAAGAACATTTAGAAATACATTTCTTAATATTTCTAGTCTGAATTTGTCATGGTCTGTTCTTGTAGTGATTCATTTTTGTTTTTTGGTCCTATTCATCCAAAGGCTCAGTGTCAAGCTGAACTTACTTTCAATTTCAATGTAAATATGAAGACAAGACAAGAACACCCATTATGGCATAAATGCCACAAGATATATGTACATGTATATATTCAATCTGATTGACATGTATTGATTAGATTGGCATCATTGGGACCTTTTTTTTTTAAACTGTCATCCTTGTACATGTACTTGTAACTTACAGCATAAATGTACATACACCATAGTTTATTTTATGTTACTAGAGTATATAGGGGCAACTCTTTTCTTAAATCTGTGTATAATGATGATTTGGGGCCAGCTACAGCCTGCTCTGTGGTGTGAGAATTTCCTGCTCGTTCATTGACAATCAAAAGGTGGCCTTGGACTGACATTTTCATCCTGGTAGGATTGTCGTTTCTTTGACATATATACCATACCTATTTTCATTATATGTACATGTACATTGTATTGTCTTGTTTTCATATTATTTATCATCTATTTAAGACAGCTGTTTCATACATGTACTTAAGTACAATGTATCCACAACGATTGCACCACCACTCTCTTCCCACCACAGATTACACAAACTTCTGTTTCAAATTTGTTTTACTTTCTTGTTCAGTCTTTTATCAAAATCTAAATTGTATTTTGGTATTCAGATGATCACCATTTGCATAACCTTGATATGTTTTACTTACTTTACATGTATCAAATTTTTTAAAGGATTGAAATTGCATGAGTGTTGTATCCTATACTGGCCATAAGAGTAGGTCCTGTCATTTACAAACATATGTATGTCTATGAAATTGTCACCAATGTGCTCACTTACATTTCTCAATGAAATTGTTAATAGCTCATTTTTTGAGAGCACAATTTCAGTAATTTTTTTAATTTTTGGAAGGCATATTTGACAGGAGATGATGAGAGCCACGTGGTGAGAATTACTGACTTGCAACAAGTACTCGTATAAAACTTGGAAATATTTCTAAAATTTTACATACTTTTGCTACATGTTGCATTGTACATGCAGTGGTTCTATCAAGAACTTGCCGTTGTGCCATCCCAATGATTTTTGTCACGAGCAGATTATGGTCATCTTGGCTGAATCAGACCTGTGCATTGTATTGCCATATGCCTGCAGGAGAAGGTGGTATCACTCTGTCATTGTTGTTGTCATTGGCATCCATTAATTTTTGTTTATTTCAATAAATAGTCTTTCTTTGAAATTGTCCCTGTTATAAGTAAAATTCACTGATGTTGTCTTTTTTTTTTTGAATTTAATTTAATTTAATTTTTTTTAAAATTTGGCCAGTCATCAGACCCTATAGTGCAAGTCTCAGACTGCCAGTTACCCCTGAAATTACAAGTCTCTAACTGTTAGTATTTTTAACATTTGTTTGTAAATATAATAAGGCATATGCCTCTTTGACCTAAAAATGATTTAGAATTGCTCTGATTTCAGTCAGTTCTTTGGAAGTTGATCAGGCCAATTTTGTTTCCTAATTTACTTACAAAGGTAAAGATTACTTTCTTATACATGTACTTATATAGCTACTATACATGTACATGTAATGTAAATCATGAAATGCTAGTGAAAATTTTTCAGCACTGTGCTTTCTGGGAATTTTTTTTTACATTTACTTGGGGACTCTTAAGAGCTCTCTGAAAATGATAAATCTATATCTTAATAATGTAGTTTCCAGTTTCTGCTATTCTACAATATGCAGGTGGTTTCTAATCGGAAATTTCTTAGAATTTTGGCTGTTAGTCATACATGTACTTGTTACTAGAATACAGTAATTTTTAACATTGTTTAATCTTTTAAGTGTAAGTTTTCGTAAGAATCTGGCAAAATGGGAAAAATTTAAAATGTGCATGTCAAAATCCCATCGATCCAACAATATAATTTTACTCAAGGATGCTTTCTGTATTTGAGAAGACCATTATTTGATCTCTGTGTTACTGCTTAGAAGTTTTACAATAGAATGTCAGAAAAATGAGATTTTAGACAGAGTTATTTCAGTGCATTTCAAATTAAATTACTCAATTTACCAAAGTGATATGGAAGCCTTTTTTTTCTTGATTTGATGGTGCTGAAATTCAAATTAAACATTAAAAAATGTTTTTTTGTCATACCATGTTTCACCCACTGCCTGATTCTTACTGAGCCTGACACTTAAACACATTATCAACGCTATTGTGATCTAGAAAATTTATTCATATCAATATATTTGTACAATAACATAGTAGACTTTATAAAAGGTTAGCTTTTTTAATACAATAATACAAATCTGGTGTTAATATTGTAAATTTCAGTGTGTTGTACATGTTTCATGGGGTAACCTCTCATCAATAGCATTTGAACCAAATACATAGGTACATGTATATCACGATAAAAAAAAAATAAGTTGGTGTACATTAAGTCTTAAAAAATATCATAGGACTACATCTGTTACATGTACATGTATATGCCAATGCTTTTAAACTTGATAGGGTAGTTGACAAACTGTTCCATTCTGATGCCTTAGTGACTGCATAGGTGTCTTTTAATGCTCGTGCTCTAGTTAGTCTTGCAGTGATCTCCACATGAATTTAAAGTAGCATAGTGCTTTCTAGCAGAGCTTTCCTCCAAAATAATATCACACTGTTCATTGTGCATCCAAACTAAAATTTCCAATAGCACTGTGCTAAAAATAATAGCACTGAAAAAAATTGAGCTTTAATGGCCTGAAAGAACACTACTTGATTTTACTTTCAAATGAATGCTTTATTTTCTTTCTCGAAAAGCATGACTGTTGAGAACAAAAGGCTCAAATAAGATGAGAAGATTAAAGAGAAATATCATAAAGAGTGTGAATCTTTGATCTCTGTATGTTCATTGATGATTTTTATTGAATGGATGCATTAGCTTGTTTCATTCATGAGAATCTACATAAATCTGAAGCATCTGTTGCCCAATCATATTTTGTAGTCATGATAGTAATGTCATTATAGATAGTAAATGGCTAAGAGAAGGCACTTCTGTAAATAATGTGCTTTCTGAAAAATTCATGGCCGAGTTGTTCAAATATTTTACCCACCAGTGTAAATCCACAATTTATCAATTGGATAACTCTTGTACTGAATATACAATGTATATATTCAAGGAATACATTTTAGAACAACTTGGCCATGGTGTTGAGTTTTATCATTAATGATGATTATACCCCTTTTGGATAAGCCTAGGGTACATAATAATTTCTCATGTTTTAATGGAGTTGAACTTGTGGTTTGATATAATATTAATTTTGTATACCTCCTGCTTGCAAAGTGGGGGGAGTACAAAATAGTATAAATAGTGATAGGGATTTCTGTCCTCAGATTCCAATCTAAACATCGATGACAAGAAGTTTGGGTAATTTTTGTTTAAATAACAATATTGATATTTTTGTCTATGTAATTGATTACAAAAACTTCTCCCTGTCAAAGACAAATGGGAAAAATTTCAGAAACAAGGAAACGTTTTTGCTCATTTCTCCCTCTAAATAAAGCCCTGTCCCTCCATCTGTTCATACTTCTGTTAAGCAGAGGGGGTCCTTTACTTATCTGTTACTCCTCTTACACCACTTAATGGTTTTCTTTTTTTTGGAAACTCTTTGAATGTTATTTAGTGGGGGGTCCATAGCAAAACATGGACTTAGCCTTTTATGAGTACTGGGCACACACCTCTTATAAACAACTCTGTCTACACCACTCCACTGAATGTAATTTATTTTATCTTTCACAGAATCCCTGTATTACATTCCCATTCGATCTCCTATTTAAGATTTTGAGGCAACATGTAGTCTTATATTGTACTTAAATCTAAAACAGAAATGTGTAAGATCCACATCTGAATAATTTAAAGAAGACTCAAGTACACAGTATGTATAGGTTTGAACCATCCAACAGAATTTCAGTTAAATCATATAGCTTTATCTTCACAATAAAGGCTAGTAGCCTGAAGCTCTGACAGAATTTCAGTTAAATCATTTAGCTTCATCTTCACAATAAAGGCTGGTATCCTGTAGCCCCAAGGTTAGTAAAATGATGTAGTGCCTGTAAAAATTCCATTTAGAGGTCGATAACATCTCCCAAAATTTCTCTAAAATATGGTTAGCCTGTGGTTCAAAAGAATTGCTGTGAAGAATAAATGTACGTGTACTTTCAGTCTTCACAACTAACTTTCCAGTTCACAGGCCCAAAATACATATTTCAGAAATTTTTATATAGTGACTGTTGGCTTGTAGCAGTTAATTTTACAGGCTCACTTCCATTTTGACAAGCCTTGGGCCTCGGACTACTGCTTGACCGTTAAGATACTTTTGGATAGATGTACACCTGTGCTAAGTCTGTTGTGGCAGGGAACTTTAGTAGTACTAGTAATTAAAACTAGTATTTAAAGTATATATCCATTGGGTGGACAGTTGTTACCTTAACAGTGATGGATCCAGGGAGATGGTTCTGTGGATTGGATCCACCCACCTCCTCCTCTTGTTGGAAAGATTTGTTGATTTTATGCTTAATCAGGCAAATGATCATATGAAGCCCTTTCTTTTATTAGTTTTTTGGAACTCCCTTCTACACTTGGAAGAAATTTTTGGATCCGCCCCTAATCTCATTTTAAGTGCCCCACTTAAATTCACTTGAAGTTGTCATTTTTGAAAATTCATCAAGAGTTAGCAGTAGCACCATGAAGATGGTAAGAGATGTGACTCAGAATCAAGTGCCAAAAAATTCATGATAAATTTGATGCTTCAAAATTTTAATAAGGGAGATGACTATCAGATTTTAAAAAGTATTTTTTGCAAGAAAATTGTGATTCATATAATAAAAACGAGAAAAAAAATCTTATCTTTGTACAAAAAATCTTTATCATACAATTAAAAACAAAAAATTAAATGCATGCCAGGCTGTTCTATCTTAGTGCAGAAACATTTATCAAGTACTGAGCTTAAAAAGTTAATCCTTAACTGTATGTTCAGATATCTATCCAAATATAATTGCTATGGGTTTTCCTGCTGAGAACTTGGAAGGAGTATACAGAAATCACATAGATGATGTTCTTGAGTGAGTATTTATTTAATTGTTTTAATTATCATGTACATGTATACAGGAAAAATATTTCCACATCATATTATACCCCTGCTCTGTCTGTTTTACCTGTGTCTGTCTTTCTGTAACCTTTTTTTTTTGCTAACAAAATTCTCAGCTTCTGTAAGTCACAAGCTGTTGACATTTTATGCAAAGCTTCATATGGGTAAACTTAATAGTAGAATGTGTCTTTGTACTTGTTTAACATCTACTTCCTGTTTGCATAAAAGACTTGAATTTTCTTTACACAGTGGCAATGTGCAAAATTTTGGTCACACTTTTTCTCTGCCACTATTAATTACAAGTTGCTGATACATTGTCCTGAGCTTTCTACAGGGATGTTGTATCGTGGGATGCCCTTTTTGTACTCGTATAACTTTTACTTTCTGTTTGCCAAAAAAAAACGTGAATTTTCCTCTTATAGTGATGGAATGCTGGGTATCATTAGTGAGCCATCACTCACAGATATTTTGTTTTCAAATGAATAACACATTGCTTACCGGTGCACCTGGTCCATGCTCCCAGTTTTTAGTGGAGTCCAAGTTGCTCATTTGCTTTTGTTACTTTGTATGTATGATTGTAGTTTCTTTATGTTCTTTGCTGTGTATGTCAGTTTTCCATGTCTGGTCTTTGTCCCTGGATTACATTCTTTTGATTACTGCTATAACCTTGGTTCCCTTGATTACTCTTTCATGTAAATTTGGCATATGACTAAATATCACGTAAAATATTGATTGGAACTTACTCCTAACTGTGATTTCCTATTTCATTGATAAGGAAGGTAATTTCAAGTGAATCTCTGGTGAATTTGATGTTATTTTTTTGTTTTTGTTTTTGGAACTTCATGTGAATTTTGTTTAATACTTCAAGTTTTGCTTATGTTCTTGTATCCTGAAACTGATTTTTTTATATCTTAGAGTAGGTACATGTACACGTTTATTATATTGTTTGCTTAATGTACATGTTATTAAGCTACAAACAATATAAGCCATTAAAACAGTTAAAATATTCCAAGTTATAAGCTCACAGGTGACCATCTATATGTATGATTAATTAGTCAGTAGATTCTTTTAGTGGGTGAGATGTTAGCCAAATCCCTTCTACAGGTCTATTGGCTGTCTAAATAATCAAGGATGGTTATTAGAGCTTGTATCTATTTTGTTTGAATTAATGGAAATAAGTTGATATTTGTTCCGAATTTTTTGGAAGTTATTCTGTGTTTACTGAAATTTTTTTTGTATTGTTGTCCAGGTCAAATAAATGAAATTTACACACTTCCAGTGGCCTTATTAACTATCTTTATCACAACATTCAGGTCATATTGCTTGAAACTGCACAGTGCACACTCAGCTCACATCTTCTTCATTTATTGGGCTATATTAGTCCATATGCAATGTCATGTTATTGAATGATAATTTAATTTCAGAAGTAACACACTTTCTGACCGGATAAAAAATTTTGTCCACCATCTCGTAGACCAAAATTTTGTTATGTGACTATGTCATCAACCTTTTTAATGATTTACTTGTCAAATTTTGATACCAAAATAAAATTATAAGGAATGACTATTATATTTTTTCAGTCTGTTTAAAATAACCTCAATGACCGTAGTGCACATTTGAAAATGAACTGCTACTCAGGTTATTTAGTGTGCACCATGGCGGATGGCTTTTTATTGTATCATCTTCAGTTGCATACCATATTGTTACTTTATTTATTTGGACGAATGGTTTTATCCAATCATAAGTTGTCAACACAATGCAAAATGGTACAATTTTATTAAAATGATTCCTTTTTTTGCAGTAATTTGCATTAAATTTTCAGTTACTTACCATTTACAGAAATTGAAGTCTGGAGAATAAAATGTTCATTAAGTTCTGGATAAGTTACATAACCATTCTTAAATATTTGCTCTAAACTCAAACTATGTTTGGTTTTGTGCCAAATTTAACCATTAAAGACTGAAATGACAAAAGTCACCTGAGCTGTACTGTACCAATGAATATAATTCTTAGTTGAGCATGTTTATTTTACAAGACTGAAAAAAGTCACATACATGTTTTTTGCTAGTATTGGTATCATATTTTGCATGGTGCTGCACCATGCCTTCATCTTCAAAGTGCCATGCTTTCCTTTCTATAAATTCTACAATATACTGTGGGTTACCAAACCTGACCTTCAGTATTTAGCTAAATCATAAATAAATGTACTGATTTTAATTTAATTTGTTAGAAAACTTGTTTGATACTTTTCCCACCACTAAGGTTTAAAACTGTTACTATGGTTACAGCATGGATTCTTATTTACTTGCAAGAGGGGAAGGTCTTGCACTTTTCCAAATTTGAAACCAATAGCCCATTTGAGGAAAACCATAAGTCCTCCATAAAGTGTCAATGTAAAAGGTTGAAGATATAGGACCTAGGTAAAGGAAATGGTAGATATAGGTCAGATGTTGCAGGTACCTGACCTCACACCACCACTAATTTTAACTCCTGTACATTGTACATGTTATGATGAATATATTACCCTTATTTTGACGTGGGGTGTCTGGGTAGTGAGGTTTAAGATGTTGAATTTGCTCACAAAATATTGTTTTTTTTTAATCACTGAGTGTTCTCAACACAAGTAAATTTCTTGGGTGAGCACTATACATGTACACCCATCATCTACGTACATCTCTAGGGGTAGTATTACAACCCATAAACAATTTCAAATACCTATCTAATTGAAATAAATTGATAAGTTGTTTAATAGAATTCAGTGTCAACTTCTATCCCTAAGGCAGTTGTTAATTATTAAATTGGTTCATTGAAAGACCAACCTTATCTCCTTAACATCATAATTACATGTGCTGTAATACGTATACTGATATTGAACTTGGTTAAATTCTATCTAAGTCTTAACAAGTTATAATTAGTGGATAAATATTAGGGGAATAGCAAGTTTATTGTCCTTGAGGAATCAATGTACTCTGAGGCAGAGCTGAGGGGTATAGTTGGTTTTCAAGGAGAGATGACCTCTATCCAGTTAGTATTGTTTTATTATACCAAAAAAAACAGAACTTAAATCCTTTTCATTTAGTGCTATAAAAATAGATGTTTTTTATCAATTTAAATAAAGTTTTGAGAGTTACACCAGAGCATTAAAAAAAGAACTGCAAGAAAAATGTATGACACATGCAAGGGTGGTACTGTGCAGGCGCTCGTTTCAAAGATTCTTTTGTATATGGTAAAAAAAATGTTGAAATGCCTGTCAGTCATTATGAAATACTGTCAGACCGACAGACATGTCACACAAAAACTCAGTTGGTCAAACAGAAATTTTGAAGTTTTTGACTGCTTATATAGAAGAAAAAGGTCAAATTATGGTTTTGGTCAGACAGGTAAGAAATCTGTTTTGTAAACAACCAATCACGGAATTCTTTTAAAAATGTCACTTTATTATGTGATGTTTTCAATTATTGAGCCATCTTTACATTTATTTCAAACATGGAACTTTCCAGTTGAATTTTAAAAGAAAAGCAAATATCTCAAGCTGTAACAATAAAGTATCTTACTTCACTTTTATATATGCATAATATATAATACATGTATACAATTTGATTATAAAACTAGCTCATATTTTAAGTTTGAATACCTTCTTTGCACATATTTAAAGTCTAGTATTTTTCCTAAATGTACCCTGATGCTGCATTTCTTTAGTGAGTAGATCATACTCTTGCTCTTAACATTTACCTTTTACTTATATCGAACTATAACTTCTCAGGAAGTAACTGATAATACATTTAATGTGTAGGTGTATCTGTATAATGCATTTTTAATCCTAAAAAAAGATGTGTGGTCACAAAGACTAATTTTTACTGGGAATAAATACATTGTTTAAATAAAAATAGTTCCTTAGGTTAAAGAAATGTCAAGTTTCTTAGAAAAATAAATCAGTTTAAATAAATCAAAGTACTGAAGTACTGAGTCAATGAAGCCTTCATAGTTTGCTCTGTTTCTAACTGCACAACCACAATTTTAATCATAAAAAAGGATTGTAATATTTTAAACTAGGGAAAGTAATATTTTTAAATTCTTTTTTTTGGAAGAATTTTTTTTTAAAGACCTTTTATTAGCTGAGTAGCCATGGCTTCTTGAGTTGATTTGAAGATACACATTTAAAAATATACATGTTAAATCACTCTTCCATGTTTTGTTTTATATCACTTCACAACATAGCTTTTGGTTTTACTTATCATAGAATTGAAGCAAATATTTATACAGCACCAAGTTCTCCCTTAGTCATACATGGACAAATTCTCTTTAGTTAAACCACTGTTGAATCCTGTGTTCCTGTGTCAAATCATGTAAATTTGCCATTTTTCTGTCTAAGTACTTTCAAAATGAATTATGACCATACAATCAGACCAAAGCATCAACATAGTAGTTCACCCAAAACCAATGTCCTTTCACCTCTACCAAATAGAGTTACTTACAGAGTCATAAAATGGAGCAATCCTGAGAGACACAAAAAGGGTGATCAAGACTGATAGAAACAATCTGTATTTTCATGTCATTCAAACAACTTGTATCTTTCAGTACTAATGGACCCCATATATTTGTTTAATGGCTAAATCAGATAACTAGCAAGTCCCATCCCTATTAAATGCAATGCTGTCAAAATATTCTAAATAAACAGAAACTGAAAACTTTTGGTAAATAACATTTTTACTATCTATTCTAAACTTAGACAAAAACAAGTACGTTACACAGTTTTCAACATGTGTTGTTAATTGTAAATATATGTGTATGTATTAAGATGATAAACAATGATATGAATACATCAATTGAAACTAGGTTTTTGTACTGTTTACAAGTAACACCTTGTAAACAAAACTTACCTTTCAAAATTTCAAAAAAAAAGATGGCAAATGCAGTAAAACATGTTCTTTTTACTTATAATTTTCTACATTTCATTCTGGAAATAACTGCGATGGAAAAAGAATACATGTTACAAGTATTTGTTGGTACATACAGTGTATGTATAGCATGCAATACCTATATTTTACCTGTTGTTGCATAATTATAAACTGATTAAAAAAGTTCAAACCTTGTTCGCAAATAGTATCTGTAATGAAAGAATTGTGTCTACATTAGGGAGTGCTTTCGTGCAGTAACCCACCTTATTTAATCAAACTATTTCCCGTTTGGCGTCCCCTTCAGCTTCAGAAACTTTTCTTCTAAGGTCATGTGAGATATTCATACTCATGAGATGGCCGGTGACTGTAACAATTTTTCACCAGGTGATCAACAGTCCGAAGAAACAAGTCATTTAATAGTGCGTAAATACTACACGGATTCCTAAATGAAATGGAAGATGCGAAATTTCACTTGCATGCTGTTTGATTAACTATCAATTTCTTAGTTATTTTTACTCCTTTCCATTTCACGTTTCGCTCTTTTTCATTCACAATGGTATTGATCGCGGATGCATGTGAGTGCTACCGTAAATTATGATATTTAGCAAGATTTTCATGTGATGCCTAGGTCAATTTCAGCCACTGTTGTGGCTTCATTGACAAAAATGTTTCTTAGGTTAAAAAAAATGTCAGGTTTCTAAGAAAGATAATCATTATCACTGATAAATCATTACAATAGTGAAACCTGTACATAGGAATCCAAACCTGTCTAAAATAGCCATCAGACATTGTATATGTTTAAATGTATTTTAAACCTTGGTAAACTGAACACCTGTCTTTAAAGTTCAAAAGGGGTTTGGTTTACACAGGTGTCATTGTATTTCTTATATTCTATATTTCTTTAAAAAAAATACAATACTATGTTATGAGGGATTACTTCTTAACTTATGTTTTGGATGAAGGAGTGTGAATTAAAAATAAAATTGAGATTTTTTTTAAAATGCTGTTGCGATAAGTACTTCTTGTATCTTAAAGAATAAAAAAAAACATGTCTGAAAATCTAATACCTGAGGGCACTACTGTAAGACTTTACCTTCAAGGATTTGAGATTTTTGTATTTTTACACCTTCAGGCATGGAGGGGAGGGAAGTGGATGGGAGGGAGTAATGATTGATTGGTGCATCAGTGCATCACAATCTTTTCAGTTATGATACAGAAATCAATACCAGAGAAATCCTTATCTCACCCATGTTATGTTCATGACATCATAGTAAAGGTAATACAGTTGATTTCACTTCAATGTGTACCTGTTCATTGCATTCCTGTTTATAGGAGAGGAACTAAAAAAACAAAATCATTTTCCATTTTATCCATTTTAATAAAAAAAAATAATTTTAAAATCACTTACTCACATTAACATTTATTTCTAAATTTTCTCCAATACATTGTTGGTGAAATCCCTAAGTTTTCATCAAGTTTTCAAAACAATATTTTCTTTTTCCTCCAATTACACTGAAACTGACATCTATTTAGACATGAGAAAAGATTATATCCCAGTAAAACATTGAAAATATTTAGTATTTTCTATTAAAATGTTGAATTCTGTTCATAGCTCATTCCTTTTAAGGCAGAAAATATATATCATAACCTAGATTTTCATCTTCTTCCTACCAATATGCCATGGCTAGTATCCCAACATATCTAGAAGTCACCCAAACATTGACGAATATTATAATAAGTTGTGCCGATTCGAATATGATGTGTAGAAATATCTGTTGACTACAGATCATGTATAGTAAAGTTCTTTATTGCTATTTTGTTTAAAATCCATTTGATCTTGCTATACCATAATTTTCAATCTCATGCCAGTCGAGCAAGAATGATAATTATCGTATAGCTGCACAACATGTGACATCATGTAGAACTCCACCTGAAAATAGTCCCGAAAGGAAACTTTGCAGTGCTTATAAAACTTACATATTTAGGTTAGGAAAACTGAAAATAAAAGAAAATTAATACCATACACTTCAGCAAAACAGCAATAAATGGATTTATTTATTATTGTTTCAACTCATGTGAGTTTCTTATGCTCATCTTGTTTTGCGGCGCCGCTCGACAAGATAAGCATGAGAAACTCCCTGTCGTTGAAAAAATATTAAATTATCTAATAGTCTCACAGCATATGTGAAGTAAATTTACATCATGTCGGGTAGCAAATAGAAATTTCAATACTGTAGATCAGAAAATAACATCTCTTATTTAAAAAAAAAACACAACAAGATCTATGGGACCTGCCCCTTACTTACAAAGAGTAGTACTCACAGTGACAAAATGCAAGTGTTCTTTATCATGTTCAAAACCACTTATAATTTGACAAAGACACAATTCTCTTTACAACATGTAATTTGACAGATAACTTTTGTATTATATCTTCACAATGCTAATTCACCATGCATTTTTATTTCATCCATGTTTTAATTGTTTTTCAGGTTTTTAGACACAAAGCACAAAGACCACTACAAAGTTTATAACCTGTAAGTAACTTAGTTTTCTTCCTACTGTGTGTATTCAGACATGATTCACATGAACACATTCCTGTTTCCTATAAATTTGAAATACCCGCTACAAGACAACATCGGGCCTTTCATTGATAGGCGGTACCAGGTAATTTTACCCTTCTAAAGTACTGAAAAGTACCGCCAGAATTTTAAAATTTCATACATTTTTATAAAACAAAGTGATGAAAAGTACCTCCTACAAAACCAAAGGTACCTGCATTGTAAAAAATAATGAATCCCCTGCAACATAGCACTACCTGTACAACAATGAGCATAATATTGGCTTCTAAAGACTTGACTGCAATGCTTGTTCAACGCTTCAACAAAATATATACACAAATGTATAAACAGATTATACATCCATTGATTTCTATAGAATCCTGTCTTTAGATTTTGAGAGAATAGTTGAAAAGTCTATGGTAATGTTATTTTTGGATAAATTTGCAGGATTTGGAAATTATTTGTTCTAGGTTCCTTCAAACGATGTTTATTCATTTTAACCTTGCATCAACTAATTGCCTTAACAGTTTAGACAGGTCTCATTGTGCGCTATGAGTCTTTACATATCCATGCAAACCTGTCTAAAGTGACCCTCCAAGGGAGACCCAAATCATGGTCACATAAGACAGGTGGTCATTATACAAGTTCATTTGACATAGAATGCGCTACATAGAGATATTTTAATTGTATTGCTAAAAACAGGTGAGGGCTAAGAAAACTTTCACTGTATGTATATTCACACATTTTCGACATATTTTAAAAAAACGTAACAATTTATTGTTCTTAAACAAAAAAGGTTCACCAATGACAGGTTTTGTTGTATCTAAGCTTTATAATACTCTCTAAAATTATAAGCACTTTGTGTAAACTTTTATCAAAGTACAGTTTGAAGTGATAATTGGTTGTCACTTGAATCACCCTCTACAAGGAAGTATAAGTTCTAAATAGGAAATGTTTTAAAGGGAAGAAATTACTTTACTGGTTACCGTTTTGTAACATTTTACTATGAGCAGTTTTGGGTCATACATGTACATGTACAGTCAATCCTGTCTTTAGTGATCTTTCATGGAAAGGCTTGTTCATGGTCACATAAGACAGGTGGTCTTTCTATGCAGGTTCATTTAACATAGAATGCACTACAAAGATATATTTTAATCCTAGAATTCTATGACTACAGGTAGTTGTTACAAATTTGACTGTATTATAGTGTATGTGAGGAAAATAGATCTGTATGTACATATAGATATATAAGGAGTTTCTTTAGTTAGTACAAAAAGATGACAAGTACTTGTATACCAGATTATACTGTATATCTCCATTCTTATTTTAAGGGCAAAAGTTGACCACTTTTCCTACAGATGCAATATATTTACAAGTTGTTATGATATGCTGAAAAGGTTATCTACTTTGTTGCATCAGAAAGTTCTGTTAAGTGGCATTGAGAGTTACATGTATTTCAAACTTACTCAACATGGCTTTTTATCTCTCTCTATGTCTGTATGTCCCTTGCGGTTTCCAGATTAATGAAATAAGAAATTGTTGTACGCATTAGTTATTGTGATTTTGTAATTATAGTAAAAAATTTTATGATTCTGTGATACCCACTTTTTTGGCTCACCTGGTCCAAAGAGCTATGTGAGCTATTGCCATCACTTGGTACCTGTTGTTTATCCTTTGTCGCCATTGACAATTTTTCAAAGCTCCTCTTCTCTCAAACTACTTGACCAATTAGAACCAAACTTGGTATGGATGTTCCTTCGGGTGTTCTGCATAGAAGTGTAGTGGGGATTTTAGATCCGTTGAAAAACATGTCTTTCATTTCTGAAAATAGAACAAAGGGGTCAGACAGAAGTTTTTTGCAAATATAACCAAAACTGTTAGGTTTCACCAAATACTGACTGGGGTAAAAACATTCAGCATGATTAAATCTAATTGTGGTCAAATTGTGGTGTTAATCTGTTAAGCAATGTTATTTCCCTTTTTTTTTATTTTGTTGTTTGGCTCAGATGGCTCAGTGGATGGCTGCCATTTTCTGTCATTTCCCATTTTTGATATAAATTTCTTGCTTGACAGGATGGTTTACCAAATGGGCTTTTAAAATTTAGTCCATAATTACTCCCACATCCTTGTGTGTGGACTTCACTCTTATTGGATGTGGTTTTAAGCATTGAAGGTGGTTTGTGAATCCTTGTGTTAAATTTTGTTGTTTGCCATTTTTTACATAAATTTCTTGCTTGACAGGAAGGTTTACAAAAAGCTAAATCCATTTTCAATTAGAAGGGCTTTTTAAATTTTTATCAGGTTTTATTTAGGAAAATCTAATAAAATACCCAAGGAAACATTTCATGTTTTTTTAAGTGACTTTAAATACCCCAAAAGTACATGTGGTGTACAAGTGTTAATGCTTTTGGGAGATAAGCAAGCCTTCATTGTCACAGTGTCATTTTAACACTTACATGTACTAGAAACTAGGTTAGTATATAATTAGGCTACATATTACTATTTTTAGAATATTACTATGTTTCAATAATTCTAAAATAATAGGTGTTGTATTTTTTTTGTTGATCAATGTTTTAAGTAGAATGTTCCTACAAACTTGTCCAGCTGTCACTGCAATACCTGTAGATCTCAATTGTAGATGATATAAAGTTTGATATTGAAAAGGGCCGTTTTCTCAATATTAAATTTAACCAACAATCTCAACTCAATTTGTTCATATAGTCATTTGGTACATGTATCCTTATTACAAGTTAGTTGCAAATACTACAAGCCTACACTAATTTTTACACTTTTGAAAATTAGAATATGAATGCAAACCAAAAATAATTATGTAAAACAACAAGGCCATGTTGGTTCTTCTTGTCCATTACTAGGTAAAGTTCAAGACTCATTCTGACTGAAATGTCATGACAATTATTGACTAACATTAGAATATTGGCCCAAATATGATCAAAAGTGCCAATACAATACAAAATATGAAAGTGTGCCAATACGGGATATAGCCGTCCAATATGGGATTTACCCATCCAATACATCATATTGGACTGGTGAAAATCCATATTGGACTAGCGTATTTGACTATACTCGACGTCAAATACAACACATTTTCGAATTGAAGCTCTACTTTTTAAACTGTTGGGACTTACCGCTAGAGTTGTCTCTCTTTTATTTAAAATCAAGATAGTTCGCATATATGCATGACATGTTAATACCAATGAGTCGCTTATTAACTTAAAACATGCGTAACAAATCCTTACGGGAAAATCCCATACTAATATCCGCCATGTTGGTTTCTACGGGACGATTTGTTCCCGCCAAACTCCGGTGACAATCGTCTGCTTGATCAACTTCTCGGTATTGTACGTTGTACGCGTAAAATAAATCTGAGATATCCGAAATAACGTCGAAATGCATTCTGGGTTCTTCGGTTTTTGGACAAACCATTTAAACGTAAACAACATCTCCTAGCAACTCGATCACTGTAAACATGGCCGACTTTTTACAATGTAAATATTGGTACCGAGAATTAAAATTTGACCGGAATTTAACGATTCAATGTTTAGGGAGAAGCCGTTTGGCTAAACGAATGAGCAAGTCATTTAAGACAATTTAAACGACGGTAGGTGTCAATAAAGTCATAGAAAATATGTTTATTCAAATTTTAACAGTATGTTATTTATGTGTCGCCGAGTATAGTTAATATGGCTAACCTTGGACCTATAACTAACCTTACACAATAATACTATATTCTTTGCATGTGAGTAAGACGTTGGGTTAAAACTAGGTGTAGTTTTACCATTGTTTCTGTTTAAAATTGTCAAGGTGCTAATCTCAGGTTAAAAGAAGCAACGATCACCAACTTGATGAATTGAAATGTCAAAAGTTAAAATTGTTGAGTACTTAAAACTAGTGTGAAATATCTCTACGATCTATCTTTAAATAAAAGTTTCAGAATTTTTCAGTTATTTTCTTACACATTTCTGCATGATTTAAGTTCTTGAGCTAAAACTATTAAACTAAATTTTCATAAAATTTATTGGTACCTTGTGTTTAGATTGTTCATGTACCTGACCCATGTGTCATGAACTTCACTAAGTAGTAAAAATTCCAGGGTTGGATCCTTGATTTCAGGTTGGTGTGTAAATATAATAAAGGCAAGGCTAGAAAATTGTTGTCGTATAATTTGTGAAAAATCAAAGATTTCATGCAAAAATTTTGTTTCTCCAATTTTAGGATGAGGTCTTCTATGCCTTGCCTGCTCCAGAATGCTCAACCTTGATAAATAATTTTGTCTTGAAACTGAGACCACTTATTGGACCCTCCAACTAAGATCTTCAAAACTCTATAATTGACTGAATTGGGGTTCCAGAATTCAAATTACCTATTACCAATGGAAAGTAAAATTTATCTGAGGAAAGTCCCATTGGTCATTTAGAAATATCCACAGAAAGCAAATCATATCTACAATTCTACAGGTCTGACTTACTGCTTCATGATCTCTCTTTGAAAGTCAAGTTAATGTACATGTAGTGTTTTATTTTTAATTTCTTTGAAAAAGTTTTATAGTATAAATGATTTTTTCTCAAAAAAGGTGTCAAAATTAATTCCAGTATACTTGACTGACTTTATATTTGCTGCAAAGCATAGCCCACATTAGTTGGTGAAATAGTTTTTAAAAGAGGAAATAGATATGTGATCAATTGAAATCAACATTGAATTAGTGCAGGATATCCTATGGTTATGTGTACAAACTGATTTCACAGATAATGACATGTCAGGAAAAATGGGGGTCAACCTTATGTATATGTTTCAATATGGATTTAGGACACAGACTAAATGAATGTTGGTGTAAAGGAAAGGGACGCATTGTCATTGTTCAAAATTTGTGTTAAAAACATTTCAATAGAATAGTATGGAATTAATGCCTTCTTGGCTAAGCTAGCTTCCAAATACACATTTAATAGCAGTCTGTGCCAAAAACTTCTTAGCTACCGGCCTGATCAACCAAAATCATAAGTTTTTTCCCTGTATAACTGGCTATATGTACAAACAATAATCCTGTCAGTTTATACTAGCCAGGATGCATTTTTACTTGTCCTGAGCTTCAGGCTAGAGGCTGAAGGCACAGACTGTAATAGTGGATAAATATAGTGATCATGATGTCGGTCTGCCCCAGGTTTCTATCTGCAACTCTTTATGAAACCTGCGAACGGAATTTAATCTAACTTTTCTAACATTTTTTATCGGATGATGCCATTGTGCACCTCCTAGTTAGCATTTCCATCAGAATGACTTTCGAGGTTTCCTTTAAGGGAGGAGAGGGGTGGTATAACCTAGTAAGCAGTTTGTACTGATATGTAATTGCATTTAGATATTTGGGTAAATTTGAATTTTATTTGTTTCCCCTTCCCTAGTGTCACAGAAAAATATTCTTCATCTGACAAAGATATTTATCAACTAACCCTGCCGAAAACATGAGGTTTGTCCTTTTAATTTTTAAAAAAGGAAAAGATGAGTTCATTGTTTAAGTTGAAAGGGAAAGAGTAATCAAGGGAACCAAGGTTATATAATCCAGAGACAAAGACCAGACATGGAAAACAGACACACACAACAAAGAACATAAAGTAACTAAAATCATACATACAAAGTAACAAAAGTAAATGAGCAACTCGGACTCCACTAAAAACTGGGAGCATGGACCAGGTGCACCGGTAGGGTAAGTGTCCTCTGCTTTTCTAGAAACACCTGCGGAGTTGCTCATAAAACGTCAAGTCCGGGGTAGTGTGAATCCTCATAATGCTATGACTTGTCAACTTGTTGCCATCTGAAAGTAACAAAGCATTGAATTACTGCCTTTAATGCCAATGTAATGTAAGGCAGCAACACAGGTTCTCATCTTAGCTCTATCTTTTGCCATTTTTTTCTTTCCCTGCAGGTCTTGTTCAAGCCATATAGTTCTGCTTCCACAGTTCTTAAGTCTTTGGTTTCTTTTCCTTTAGATGTCCAGTGCAAAGAAACCTTCAAAATGAAATCCTTTTTACTTCTTAAGACATGCCCTATCCATTTTTTGCCATTGAAGCAAGGTAATCAAGCACAGAATTCCAGTTTGTATGGCAAAATTTCATAGAACCACTATGGCACTAAGCTTCCTTGATACTTCACATCAACTGTCATAATTTAGGATTATGATGAAAATAGCAGTGATTGCATTCCCATAAATTCAGGTCATATATATTTACAATTAAAAAATATCAGTGTATTTTAAGTACATTGAATGCTTTACAACTGTTATATTCATTAACTAGACCTAGAAAGTTTGATGCATAATGTTTCAGTTGTGTTATTCTTTAAAATTCCTGATCGAATATAAACATTTGATGAAGTAATTCGTGATGGGCAGCTGTAATACTTGCGTTATGCTGTTATATTGATAGAGAACTATAGAAAACTCTCAAGTCTCAGGAATTATTGCTATTTTTTTTTATCTTATGGGAAGGATCAATATGTGTTTGTTAAAGTAGTTGCTGTTTGTAGAGTAGAAAATGTACTTTTTGAAAATGGTAAAAGTTTTTTTACCTCACCTGAATTATATATATAGTAAATACTGATACTCATGCATAGGGCTCTTTGTGAGTTCAAAGTTCAAGGAGACAACAGCCAGTGTTATTTAATTTCTTGTTTTACAATGAAACCTACCTAAACCAAAACTTCAATGATCTGAAAATCATGTCTAAACTTGTACCCTGTGAACAGTTGCATGTCTGTTTGTCCATCCCTAGTGGTTTTCTGAAGATAACTTGAGAACAGATCAATGATTTTTTAAACTGGTTAAGCTTAATTTTGCAGCAATACAAAATGTGTTTTTTGAGTCTGGCAATTGTGAACATTTTACCATCCACCTTTTTTTCACCAGAGTCGTGGGGTATCACTACACTGTAAATGTGATGTCCTATTTTTAAAGGTTTTTTTTTTTATGAGTACAAATTTGCAGTTCATATTCAATTGTAACTTTCCAGAAAATTTTCCTTAAGAGTTGGCAGATACATTACAGACTTAATGGGTTTTAATTAAATTTGATAAGAGAAAAAAATAGGAAATATCTTGGTCCTCATATTTGTTACCTTGCCAAATTAAGGGAATCAAATTTGGTTTCATGAGTGGAAGGTTGTGGACACTTTCAAACTTTAGATTAATCATTTATTTTATTTAAAGGGGTCAGGGTAAATGACCTATGTAAACGAAATTTAAAAAGTATATGGGCCTCAGACTTCAGACCAACACTTAATTTGACCATAGGAAGGAGAAGTTTCTGCTTTCATTTTCCTTTCTTGACTGCAATTTTCCTCATATCAATAAATAATGAGGTAGAAATGAGGGGAAATAGCAATACACTTGTGTTCTTTGTCTATATTGGATTGTTATTGTACATGTATTTTATGTTTACAAAAATTTAGGTATCTTACTAATTCTAGAAAGAAATTTGTACAAGTTTTGTTTCAATTCCTGTTGGTAGCAGACATGTTTTTGTTGTTAAAAATTATAAGAAAAATATTTGAAAATAGTAGTTAAAACTCATGATTGAACTTTGTGTTATTTTGTACCCAGTTATTTATATACAAAGAGGGTAGGTACCCATATATTGCTTGTCATTTTAATATGATGTGCTTGAAAGCTCTTTAGACCACAGCCATGGTAAAAAAGTGATTAACATATGGCCAACATTTCATGCATCTCATATGCTGTGTCTAATAAAAAAAGTAGTCAAATTAGAATCGAAATAAATCAGGGAAACCCCGTTTATGGCCATTCTTGTAGTTATTTAACCCCTTTCTATCACTCAGGGTAAGGCAATGCAACATAAATGGCCAGACCATAGTAAAACAATAATAAAATGGAGTTCCCTTGATTTATTTCTTAATTCTGTTTTGATTTGAAAGTAAGTTAGCATTGTATAGTCTGTTCAATTTAGTGTCAAAAACAAACCCATTGAGATTGTGACGTCAAATAAATTGATATGATAATATTTGAAGAAAAAAACAATAACATATTTTAAAACTTTTCTCACGTCAATTTATCATTTTTAACCAATCAACTACCATTGTTTCCACATTAATAATTATTGGACAAATGGCTAAAGGAACCTCCTTATAATTTAGTGGGGAAATAAAACATTTGGTTGATATCACAAGTTAATTACCTAGGTTACACAATTACCTGTAGATTTAACTGTATAAACATTAAGGGTTACATTAATGTGTTGCCTCCTTTTTGTTGATGTATTTTACAGAGGAAGGTCAAGGACATTACACATTATGGCTCTTCTTCACTTTCAATAAAATATATCCCAGTAGTAAATCCAAGACTTCAAGAAAGGACCCATTTTTTCCCTCAAGATCTATATGAAAAAATGTGGGTCATGTTTACTCAGTTGTATAAAGAATGTGCTGATTGTATTTAGAACTACATTGCTTCTGAGTGTTTGTTTAATTTTTTAACAAAAAAAAAAACCATAACATTTTGAATGAAAAATTCTCAAGGTGAACAGGCTTTAGCTCTCTCTTGGGCCATTTGAAAACAAACACACACTTAACTGCAAAAATTGGTTACTCAGGATATACTGGGTACATGATATCAGGGACTAATGGGTTCCCTGTTTTAAGCAGGGGAGTAGGGGATATTAACAATTTTCTAGTATAAGTAGGTCTAGAAATGCAAATTTAAGCTCTTGACAAAGATTGATTGATTGATTGATTGATTGTTGTTGTTTATTGCCGTTTCGGCGACCAGGGCCATATCACGGTAAGAACATTTAATGTAAGGAAAATATTAAAAGCAAGATCAAAGTCTCTTCATAAAATAATGAAATTAAAACAAACAGCTATTTATTTATAAAAAGGTACATAAAAGGTGAACCTAAGACATAAAGGACATATAGAAACATAACTTCCATAAAACATTTAAAATACTGAAAAATCAAGGAAGGTATCCAATTCAGATTTTATTAAATAAACCGATGCCCCGCAAGAAATCGATAATGGGCTCTTAACAAAGAGTGCTTTACAACACATCAGTGTCTTGATACTTTTTTTAGTTGACGAAATGTGCCTAGTCAGTAATGTAACTACTCTTATTTCAATTTACATTAATGCCGAGCAAATCAAGTCATTTTGCCTTTCAAATTTGTTTATCTTGTTGTTTTAGTGACTGCTCTATTTGGTCAATTTCCATATTAAAATATGACCTATATTAAAAAAAAATTTAAATGAACTTCAGAAGTAGGCTGTTGATACATTTAAATTGTTTCATGTACTTGTAAATAAAGAATATGATTAAAATTCAGGTCAGTGTTTAGCCTTGCACTTTTATGTTTACATACAATACACCTCATGTGTTCAGGTTATTTCCACTTATTCATAGTGGAAAGAGACACATTGTGAAAATGATGATACTGATGATTAAGTAATGTAATAATTTAGTTAAAGATGATGACTTTGGTGGTAATGGACTTAAATCATTAAATATGAAACTAAATACAAAAAAAAATTATTTTGCTATCTTGATTTTGTGCACTATGAATGAGTGGGTGTGGTACTTTTCACCTTAAATTAGGTCATTACTCTATATGGCTATGTAAATACATGTATACATGTAAATAAATTAGTTCATTTGTGTACCAGTAAAACCAGATAATAAATTTTGTCATATCTTAATATAAATGGTTTTTATGATCCATCCATTGTGACTATAAGATCAAGCTACTGTGATAGTATTATTGTTCCTGGGGTACAAATTTCTGTGGCTTTTATTGGTGGAAATTACCCATTCGTTTGTATGAAAGAGTTTTCAAACCCATGAATTCAAGAATATCCAAAAATGATAATTTTTTACTTAACCATGAAAATTGGTACCCATGCGTAAAAGAATTTTCACAATTTGTGTTGTGTCTCAGTTGTGTGATTTTATAGTGTTTTCTCTAAGAATAGATTTTTTATCTGGAGTAGTCAATGAGCATGCTTTATACTTCTGCCAAATGGGGCTTGGGACAGAATTGTCCTCACAGAATTGTATATTGGGCATGCACGAAGACTACTTTGCACTGCAGTTAAGACAAAAAGATTTTTTATATTCAGAGAGGAAATTGAACCACAAGTCACCCTTATTCTTAAACATGTGTTCAGGAATCACACATTTTGGTAGGCAGCATTGAGGTTTTTTTAGTACAACCTTCACTCAGCATAGACCCGTTGAAATTCATCTCGACCACATGCTAGATAATATTAAAAATTAATTAAAAAAGCTGAATGTGCTCCCTAATATGAAAAAAATTTCACACAGACATATTATTTTTTCTAGGGGTTCAGTTGCCACGAAGATTATCATATATAAGTTCTGGTGGAAATAGTTGTTGCATGTGAATATTTCCAACATTACAAATTGTATAATTTCCTTGGGCATTTTGGACATTGTTTTTTTAAAAAAAAACTTTAAATATTAAAAAATAAAAATGCCACTGAAGGAATTAGCTGGGAAACAAGTAGACTTTTGAATGGATTTTAACAAGCTTTTGGTCCAGTACAATGCATCCAATTGTTTTAATTGTTTATTGACATGCCAGTATTGCCAAAAAAGGTATTTATAATATTTTGTTTCTATTATGAATAAAGTATTTGACCTATATATATATATGTTAATCTTTTCAGCTCTACAAAGTATTCTTCAATACTCAAATCAATAGGATGATTACTTTTTATGGGAAGAATTTACCAGGCTCCTAGACGAAGCGACCTATATGTGGTTTATCTGACAATCTTTATGTGTTATTGCCCTGAAATCTTTAAAATGATGTTTCATTAAGTCTATCGTTAACCACAATTACAGCGATTAGGAATTTAATCTCGGTTGATTGACTTAAATATTTTTTTTATTTTTATTTAAAAGAATCTTTGTTTTATGATTTTTATTGGCAGAATTTAAATTTTCAGACTTGTTATGTCAGTTTGTTTAGTCATGGATCATGATAAAGTTTAATAAAAATTTTGCAGGTTAGAAAATGATTTGCCTTGCTAGTCTTTAGGGATCATCTGTAGTCCCCAAATTTAAGGATTGATATGTGGTGTTCAAATGTAATGTCAATAGTAGAAGGTCCTGGACATTTGCAAACTTTAAGGAGGTAGACCTAGGGTAAGGGATACAACTCTTACAAATCATTTGAACGTTTGTATTCACCATTTTACAACCATCTCGTGTAAGCATCAAAGTAACTTGGACTGATTTCATTCTGTTTCAAGGGAAAGCTTGAAAGGCTTTGGTGAAATTGAATATGATGCAAACATATCACTGATTTAAAGAGTTATGTCCCTTATCCTAGGTCTACCTCCTTAAATCAGTGGTGCACTTGATGAAGACCAAAAGTTCACTTTAAAGTATTAGTCTAAAAGGTTGAAGACCCAGCATCTATGTAAAAGAAATTTTAAAGGTCCAAGCTCAGAAATTGAAGGTCCCAGACCTTGGATCACCAATAATTTGAACCTGTGTTATAATTGTTGGCTGTAGAAGTTGCTTGGACGTGAACAGACAATCACTGACAAATGTAAAATAGAATTCTTTCCTGAAAATAAAGACACTTGAGTCTGCAATTTTTTTCTTTGGAGCCAATATAGATTTATTACAAGCAATACTTGTCTATAAAATTCATGAAAATGAGTGATTTTATTTAATTATAGTGTAATTTTATCAAATATGATAAATTAGTTTAAACATATTTATTTAAGTATATAAGCATCAGCAAATACAGTTTATACATTTACATGCATAAACTAATGGTAGGATTCGGAAAGAAGCTAAATAGCTTATACAAAGTTGTGTGTCACTTGCCAGAAGATGCTTATAAAAAAATGCGTGTGGAATGATGTTAACTGACTAGTAAATAAGACAAACCAATAGAAAAAATGGAATTACAAAATTAGTGAAAAGATGCAGTACATGGAAGTCAAGCATTTATAAACCTTTCACTTTTGATAATGAACTTCTGAACTTTAAGAAAAACTTGTTCAGCATTTAGAACATTTGAGCCATACAATAATATATTTACAGTAATAGGTACATTGAGTGCCATAGAAAATATGATTTTATTTCTTAATAGAGTATATTTGGGACAAAAGAGCAAAAAATGGGAAGCTGATTTGACTTGACCACAGATACAATTAGGGGACTTTACAAGGTTACTGTTGTACAGATGTTTGTTGAGTGAAGCAGTGTTCATTTGCAATCTTGCATGTAATATTTGCCCTAGTCATGTACCAATAAAGTCAAGAGTCTGGATTTTTATCAGATGTCCCTGAATCCTATTTCTGAAAATGTTAGTGGAGTTAGAACCCCTGGTATTTTGTGAAAGTTTGTTCCACCGTTTAACTTAGCAAGAAGTATTCAGGGTAGAAGATAGTTCTTGTGCGAATTTCTAAAAAAAATTGTGATTGTGTAGTATGATGTCCATGCAAGGAATGAAAAGAGTTTGGAATTAACAATTGCAAATACTCTGGCATTTTTTTGTAGATAATCTTATATAATAATATAAGACTATGTTTTTTCCTTGTTTTCCCTTCTAATGATAAATTATGGGGAGGGGTGAAAATTGGCATGTTTTCATTTCATGTCTACTGTAAATATAGAGAGAATCAAATCACCATGATAAAAAACCCATTCACCCAGTATTGTAAAATATAATCATAATAGATGATATGATATTATTTTTAGGATATCCCCTGGGGGGCATATGGCTACATGTAACAATCTTAAACCCAGTGTTCATTGAAGTACGGATATAAATGTTATATTTGTTTATTTCAGATGTACAGAACGTTCCTATGACCCTGACAGATTCCATGGTCGAGTTGTATGTTATCCCTTCGAGGACCACAACCCACCTCGTCTAGAATTGATCAAACCATTCTGTGAAGATCTGGATGAGTGGCTGAAAAAAGACAAGGATAACATAGCAGCCATACACTGCAAAGCTGGAAAGGTTTGGTGTCATAAACTTTCTTCTACATTTGTCATTTTACATGCCTTTGGCTAACAATTTGTAAGAAAATAAACTTAATTTATCTTAAGATTTTTTTTGTGTAGAATATAGTGCAGTGTAACTAGTTGAATAGTAACGTTATCTAAACCAGTAGTGGTTGTTCTTCTTTGACTTCAGAAAAGGCAGTAATGACAAACTTCACTAATGCAGTTGTATCACTTTGAAGAACAATAGTATTAAGAATAAGTAGAAATACTGAAGGGATGGGACAACACAAGAAGAACAAAAATTATCACAGCACAAGAAGAACAGAAGAACTAAAGGGGTTCAAATTTACTTTCAAGAGTAGACAGTCCTGGTCTTTTTTGCATCCTCAATAAAAGATCCACAAGATGAAAGTGATAAGTCTTTGACAAAAGTACATGTAAAACATGGTAGGTCCATGACCTAGGTAAATGATATTCCAAAGGTCCTTCATTAGAAATTGAGGGACCTGGACCTTGGACCAAGGTTTATATCAATCCCTGAAAAGGTACCCTTAGGGAAGGCAAAAAACAACACATACCAGAATCACTAAAGTGCTTCTATAGATAAGCAGTTCTAGCTTATTACAAGACACCTGTCATGCTGATGTTTAAGGTTTAGTTTTGTGAAGACAGAAGGCATAGGAGGAAATTGATGCGAAATAGGTTTCAACGGGCTAATACTATATTTAAAATATGGCATATGATGTCTATTTTTATTTCAGGGCAGGACAGGAGTCATGATTTGTGCCTACATGCTTCACAGGCACAAGTTTGAAAACTCCAAAGAAGCTCTACGGTTTTATGGCCAAGCAAGAACCCAGGATGAGAAGGTTTGATTTATTTATTTTTAAACTACAAAAAACCTTTATAATAGTGAGTGAAGGTAATAGAACAATTATTTTTCACAAGTTATAGAAATTATAAGTCTTTTTCTTGAGTGGAGCTTAGTGGAATGAGTGACAAGACCAAGAATTTCTCTAATTAGTGAAAGATAATCTAATTTTTGATCTACAACAAGTATAAGTACCTGTCTTCCATATATTTTGTTGACTTCTCTGAAAGATTGCCACAATTTCAGGAAACATAGTATATGGTGACGTCAGATTTTCTCTTGTGTTTGTTTTGAATATGTCTATGACACTGCCACATTTAAGACATTTCATTGGTTATGAGAACGGGTTAAGACACGCACATGTGACCTTATCTTACATGGGTCCTTTCAGCTCGCAAAGGGCCATTTCTGGAAGAAAGAGAAATCTTTAGACCCAAAGGGTAAAATTTCAAGTTTTCTAACAAGGCTCTGCTGAGTTAAAGAACATTGAAATCTTACCTGAGGATGTCTTAGATTTCTAAGTCTTGTATTTTTCTGTTATGTTTGATTTTCTCACTTCCAAAATTAGTTTTTTGCCAATTCAAAATGTCATGTTTCAACAGCTTGCCTAAATTCTTTACATCTTAAACATTTTATTATGATGCCACAAAAGTCTGCGTGATCAGGAATTTTCACATGGCTGAAAATATTAATATCCTTGTCTCAAAAGGGATAAATGTATTTGTCAACATTTTTTTACCAAAAGTGATATGTATAGACCATGGTAGTTAATGAATAGGTTGTAATAGAAAACAATTTATACAATGAAAAGCAGAAGGGGTATTAAGAACACTTTTTAGCCCAGAGATTAAGGATTTCCTAAAATAGATAAAAATTGAAGCATTATGTATACACCAAAAGAAACAATGTATGGAATTTTAAGTATAATGTAATAAATCACCAAATACAAGACAACTTAATTACATCACAATCAATGATAGTATGAGTTTTTCTAAAGACAGATTCTTGAACCACTCATCAAGGGACATTCTGTTGCATGTGAAAAGTTGTATACTTCCAAGAAACATCAAAATACTTTCAGGAAAGATATATTATGTAATGGCAATTGGTTACATTCAGTATGGATTTTAATTCTAAAATTGTTGAAAGTCTTACATAAGTAAAGAAATAACTTGTGCAGGGGTTTCATTAATTTTTCAGACTGGAGGTACTTAACAGAGAGAAGGAAGTACCAAATAAATTTGGCAAGGGGTCTAGGGCCACTTAAGGCCCTCAGTGGGTGCACAGGGCAACACCTTGGTGGGGGGGGGGGGTCCGGGAGGCAAAGGCCCCCCGTAAGCTCCTGGATATTAGCCTTTTTGAGATTTAAATTTTGACTTGAAAATATGGGATTAAGTCTGCAATATTTGCTTAAGTTTTGTATAAAATATATGAATTTGAAATCAAGATATATGATGAATCATAACTGATTTAGTCTCAAAACCCTGAAATCCAGGAGCTCCCCATGATTCCCACCAGATCCATTTCTAGACTAATACTGATAAACTTTGTTGACTGTTTCATACTATGCCATTTTATATGAAATTTTGATAAATGTCATATTTTGTTCTTAGGCTTTTATTTACTTGTTACAAAATTTTAACACTAACACATGCAAATAAAAGCATAGGAACAAAACTTAACATTTATTAAATAAAATTCCATAAAATGTGGTGGTTCCTAGTGCTGATTATTTTCATAATAAAATGAAACTCTGTTGTTGTTTATTGCCTAATTATTACTGTGACATGTAGAGCAATTGCATGTGTCTTATTGTGAAATGTTGGTCAAAATATCATAGTCTGATAAGAAATTCTTTGCTTCTGAAAGGAAAAGGCTGGCAGTTTTAGTCTGGTTGACTTTCAGAAGGACAGAATTTTTTAAAACATTACAATGTATTTATTTTCTATTATAATCTGTAGCAGTGTTTAGTCTCAGAGCCAATATTTTTTTTTATATTGTGAGCAAAGGTCAGACATGTTCTTTTCAAACTTAGGGTTGCCATAATATTTTTACCAAAACTCACCCTCCCTGCTGAATCGAATGGTTGTTCCTTAAATCATATTCAAATTCTGTAAAAGTCTGTTTCATGTGTTGACTTGTTGTCAACTCTAAAAATTCCTGCACTCATCTGCACATATCACAACAAATAGCGAGAAAAAGAGGTATGAGGAATTCCAAATATGAAAGGCTTTTTTTTTTTACACGTTTTCATAGAACCTTCACCTGTGTTTAGCTTTTTGTTCAGCACAAAATAATCGGTGATTAACATTGTTAAGTCACCACATGTTTTCCATAAATGAACACTATGTTAAATCGTCATAAGTTAAAGTGCTTTACCGATTAGATTCTGACATGGACCTTGACGAAGACATCAATATAAATAATAATAAACACTAAAGATCATGATTTTGGAGACATACCCGTAGCCTACAGACGGAACGATCTTAGATATCTATTTACTAGATTTTTCCTCATGATTTTTTTTTTGCTTTTATTTTATTCTGCCGGTACCAGACGCTACCGTAGCCGGGTAAAAGTAGCGGGTACCGGCTCTTAATGAAAGCACTTTTGTGTATACAGCAGTACCCAGAATAGTAATAAAGGCTCCCATAATTAATGACATTTATTATGAGGAAACAATCTGGAATCATGATCTCATTGATCAATGACCCTCCAGTTTCGTAACCAATGAATGAAATAAAAAATGATATGAAAATAATCTCTCAACTGGATTCCTTACCACAGATTAAAGTGGGTAATTTCTTACATTTTGGATTATTTTAATCAATTTGATACAATTTAATGGGTCATTTACGTTTTCAGTTTTGATTGGGAAGTTGACACATGGTCCACTTCAAACGTTTGGTAGGGATTGGTCATTTTCAATGTTAATTTTTGCCATAGATATATAGTCCACATATAAAAGTTGTCTTTATTGTTTTAAATCATGACTATTTTTTTATTTATTGATACATGTAATTTATATTGTAAAGTTATTTAATGGTTTAACTGTCACGTAAAACAAATACGTTACCTTTGAACAGTTATTATTTTACAGTTTATTTACATGTACTTTCAATTTAGGAGATAACAGTATTGTATTTGATGATTTGGAGGCATTAATCCTAGATTTGATGGTAGCAAATCAAGTACTTTACAAAACGCTTACTTTACATTTAGGGGGAAGTGGTTACTTTATTAGAGATTTTGGGGGCAATGCCTCATCAGTTGTGGATGTTATGGTCACAAATTGAGTTGACAATCCACACATTAGCAGGGCATCTAAACCATTATTTGCAACCATCAAATCAAGAATGACAACACAAATCTAATACAATACATTATTCTCCATCAAATGAATCTGGGAGTATATCCGAAAATGGCAATTAAAAGTCCTTAAAATGACATCTGTAAGTTTATGAAATTTGAGGTGTCAATCATCAGTTGTAGAAATTACATTACAGTCTATCTAAGTACAACCTTACACTCCATGTTACATTAGAATCAAAGAATGTATCTTTGCAGGGTGTAACCATTCCAAGCCAAAGACGTTATGTTGAGTACTATGAATACTTGATAAAGAACAAATTGGACTACAGGCCTGTGGCACTGTTACTGAAAGGAATAGAGTTTATCACAATACCCATGCATAATGGCAGTGGTTGTTGTAAGTAGAGAAAACACATGTATAAGGCCAACGAAAAATAATTTCTTGTTCTCAGGTCCTACCTTGTCTCTTTTGATTGTGTATCAGTTCACAATATTTTTTATATTCAAGATATAAAAATGGCTCCTTCCTCATAATAATTACCCCCCCTCCCAACTTTGCAAGTGGGGGGTGGGGGTATATAGTGATGGGGTGTCCGTCCATTCTTCCATTACACAAGGGGCCAATCTGTTATCTGTTACTCTTGCCACACCATTGTATGGAATTGAATGAAACCTTCACAGAATCTTTATTACATATTTCCATTGTGCATTGTCTATTTTAGAATTTGATACCTCCCAAAACCATGGAAATCAGTAACCAACGAAAAATAGTTCATCCTCAGTAGTATCTATGCAACAAACAGATGAATAATTGTAACTAATTTCAGAATAATTCACCCTTTTAGATATGTAAGCTAGAGTAAAAAGTTATTGCATGAAATTTTATGAAAGGTACTTAAATTTTATGGACAGCAAAAACCATAATCAAGTACTAAATACAGACTGCTACCTGTTAATTTTTTGTTGTTATTTTTTTTGGTTTCAGTGTGGATATGTACAATAAAAGAAATGTTAATGATTTTACAATTGTGAGTTTGCTCTCAAAATTTCATTTGTTTTCCATTTTTTTAGCCCCATACTTTGAGGTTTATCAGCAAGTAAAAGTGAAAGTATACACATCAAAGATATACGAGGACATAAAGAAAGGGCAACAAAATTATTACATGCCCATTGAGCAGTCTGTACCTCTGTGTGGCGATATCAAAGTTATCTTTTATAATAAGCCTCGAATGAAGAAGAAGGTAGGTCGTAATTTTTGAAGGAATTACAGCAAACCTTTCTTAAATTTCTCCAGTTGATTTTTAATTTATTAATGTTTGTAGTTCATTTTGTCTTTAATAATATTGTTTTAAACTATCAAATAGATTTTAGTAAATTTCTCTTTAGCTTTATTTATTTTTTTGCTTTATGTGACAACCTGCTTTTAATGTGCTTTTTAGATTATCTGTCGGAATCATTTGATACTTTCAAAAGCAATTTTAGTACAGTTCAATCTAAGGATCATGTAAAAGAAGACAGGAAGGGGTTTTTTTCACTTCTTTTGCACAACAAATTATATTTTAAGGGTCTATTAATAAAGCCAGATTACTGGAAATTAAAATATGAAATGGTTGGAGAATTCCCATCTGCATGATCTTTAGATGGAACTATATTATGTTTTTGCAGTGTTAGAGAGGAAAAATGTTTGTAAATGTGTATAAATTTACGAGGTTGTTTACAGCTGTTTCATTAGTTTTAAATCAATCCACAATGATGAGTTGTAACAAACCACAAAACAAAAAACCAAATAAAACAGTGTACTAGTTAATGTCTACATTTTTTGAGAGATTACTACATCTTAAGATATAACATAGTTTAATAATTGAATATTTCTGTATATTAACAATTAGATAATGAATTGGAAAGAGTAAATAACCACAATATGATCATGAGTTAAATCTTCATTGACTTCAAAATTTCTTGGCACGAGTAATTATATTTTGGTTATTCACATATTTTGGTTATTCACGATATTTTGGTTATTCACGATATTTTGATTATTCACGATATTTTGGTTATTCACGATAACCAGTTGATTTTCTTATTTATCATATAGATTTTCTCCATAATTTATTGCTATTTTCAATATGAATTTTTAATTTTGAGGTCGGCTGATGGATATTCGTGTTATGAAGTTTTTTTGGCTCATTTGATCCAAAGGGCGATTATCGTTGTCATTTACAATTTTTCAAACTCTTCTCCTCTGAAACTTCTGGACCAATCAAACCAAACTTGGTATGAATGTTCCTTAGGGTATTCTGCATCTTGATCCCTTGAAAATATGGCCCCTTTTACTAAAAATGGAACAAAAATGTCAGTCAGAAGTTTTTCTCGTATTTCTCCAAAACCCTTAGATTTAGCCAAATCATTTCAGTCCCTGAAATGATCCTCATTATAAGGCCTACTTAAGTTTGCATTGGATCTGAGTTGTTTGACAACTCCTTGTCAGAGTTAATGCCTTTGAAATGCAAAAAATGATGTTTTTGCAGTTTTCAGCCAATATCTTGAAAACTATAATAGAAAGAAACTTTCAGATGATGAAATGATCCTTATGATAAATCCTACTAAAGTCATCTTCCTTGTAAGAGTTATTGTCCTTGAATTGCAGAAATTTAACTAGGTGAGCAATTTAGGCTTCTGGGAGCCTCTTAATTTGGGAAGGTCTGAGAGTAAAATTACCAAATTTATTTCACAACACTTTTTTGGAATTTGACATCACTATTTGGGATATTAATCAGCAGATCTCAAAATCTTAACATTTATTTTGAAATAATCTATTGAAAACATCTAAGAATGCTTGGAGATTTAACTTGTGCAGGGAACACTTAAATCTTGGTATTCTTTCGCACTTTTAATCATATTTGTTGTTCACTATTTCCATTGAATATTCTATAAATATCTTACTCTGTTTTGTATGTCTTCATATTTTATAAGAAATAAAAACTTTAATGAAATTGCAGGTTACTTTTGCAAAGGTATTTCAAATTATGGTCTATGTATAGAGTTTCCAAAGTATACATTTTAGCATATTTTTTTTTTGGTTTTTAAGTTATGCACGCCTGCTTAGACAGCTTTTGGGAATCACTTTTCCGTTAATTATGTCTTGCATTTCTTCTCTAAAAAATACTTCAAATGACTGCATGATTGGTATAAAGGCCATCTTCCAGCCTCAATGAAATGTAGGGAATAGCTTTTTTAAATTTGGTTGGCGGTGAGCAATGCATTGCTCAGTCAAGTGAAATGCCATCATTTAGTGCGTCTTAAGGTCTCAGTTCCGTTTGATGTAAGTTTCCATGACTTACTGGTATGTTGAATTGACATGTTATGACTTTTTACAAGCATCACCAATGGTGTCAGCAGGTCTTGTAGCTGCTCCACTCCTTCAATCCGTCTGTTAATCTGTCACATTAATGGGTACTCACTCTGCAACTCAAAATGAATAAAAAGAATATTTTTCAAAATTTTCACATGGATTATATACATATTTAAGATTTGCACCTCTTACTATGGAGAAGAGAAATTTAATCATTTTACCATTTTTGTCACTTTATGTTGTGAATGGTACCCACTGTGTAATCTGCAAAAGCTATATTATTCAAACTTAGCACAGTGATTAAATACATATTGTAGATGTACTACTATAAAAATAAGTTGTCTGATTGCCATTTTTAGTTGTCCCTTACAATCAGAGAGCCATTAATGTCAGTCCCTACAGGCATTTAACTAATTGGTAGTGTGATATCATGACTTGTTATATTTATTTTGACATTGTTCTGTCATGACTTATAAATAATTGACATGGTAATATAATGACTTATTGCTGTGACATTGTAGTTGGCATGACTACAAATAATTGAAATTTTAATGTTATGACTTTATTAACATGTTTTTTTAATTATTATAAGGAGTCAGTTGACATTGTAATGCCATGACATAAGTGCCAGTTGACATTGTGATGTCATGACTTTAGAGTAAGTTGACATTGTGATGCCATGACTTTAGAGTAAGTTGACATTGTGATGTCATGACTTTAGAGTAAGTTGACATTGTGATGTTATTACAGAACATTTTTTATTTATTGGTTGAGCTTTGGATTTCATTATTTCCAGGTACAATAATTAAAACTATTGAAATTATATGTTCTCTTTAAAGTGGATTTTATACAATATTATCCAAATATTAAAGTTCCTCTTCTAAATGACAGAATTAATCATATCAGTTATTTTGCATTTTATCCACATCAGTCATTTAAAATCCTGATGAGTTATCTTCTCCTGAATCTCTAATTTGTTAAGATTTTCTTTGCAAAATACACATTATGGGTTGTGGTATTTGAAAGAATAATGGGCAGAAACAAACATCAGGATAATTCCAAATGGATATAATCCATTTACCTTAAAATTATGGAATGTTATAGCTTAGAGTCAACAGATTTGGGAATACTGTATAGCGGGTAATTTTCTTGGGTGCCTAATTTTGTGATTTGCTCTATTGACAGAGGCTTTTAATTCTGGCTATCTTTATTTTTCGCATCTTCAGATTTTATTGAATGAACATTATATCTGAACTTAATTTGGCAAGCTTTTATTTTCAAAATTCCCCAAACCTCAAAAATTAGAACCTCGTGGAAATTTCCCTCTTTACAGTATACATGTAATTGATGCTTTAACTGTATATAGTATGAAATCCTCTCAGCAATGCTTTATTAAAATTTTCAGCTTATCATATTTAGAAAAGAGTATATTGGGGTAAATAATTGTATGCTGTGTTGAGCGTGATAGCACACTGTATCCTCTAATTGCACGCCTAGTTCAAATGTAATAGTGTTACTGTATTGTTAAATCCATAATGATTTTATGATGATGTTTCACTTGAACAGAAGCAGATTGTAACCATGTTACACAGTTAAAATTATAACAATACTTTAATCTTACATACATACACACACTTTTTTTACATTGATGTTAAGATTTCCCTTTAAACAACTGGTATGTGTAATAAAAAGCTATTTCTAAGAACCAGGCAGGTCCCACATTTATTCCTGTAAGAAAAATGTGAAGTCGTATTCTACAGTTATATAATTTTTTTAACCGTAGAATTATTTTTGGATTATGTCCGTTTCTGTCGTAAATTTGAGAATTGTCTTCTCTTCAAAATGCACTCTATATGGTCTATATATATCTCCTTAGTACAGTTCAATATCTAAAATTTATTATTGAAGTAATAATATTTGTGCTTACTGCTGTAAAAAAATTGTTCTTTTTTTCCTACCATGAGTCCCTTGCCTGATTTTATGATTAGCTTTACCTAAATATTGTGGCTGTGTAAAGTAACACCTTATGTTAGCCTTCTAGTTTGGTATTGTACAATATATGAGCTTGGAAATTTGTAAGGGATACAGTGTCTTCTCCAGAGCTGTTTTTTTTTTTTTTTTTTTTTTTTGGGGGGGGGGGGGCCCGTCCCACCATCCTCAAAATCACCTAACACCCCTAAAAAATGCTTCATTCCTGAATGCTTGTTGAAGAAAAAAGGGAAACTCTGGTTCCATTCTCCCTGTGAACCTGGAGAAAATACTGTAGATATCCTATACTTTGGTTACGTTTTTTTATTTAAATGTCTCTTTGTTATAAATGGTATAACCTGTGTTATATACTGGTAGATCATATGATATTTTGCCAGTGGAAACTTAGTGTAGTTCTGATGGATTATAGAGAGAAGAGAGTGATAGTGTTCGCCATGAACTGAAAAGTTTTTTTGATATGATTTGAATTTATTAGTATGCCTGTTTTAGCATTAAGTACAAATACACCTAAGAACCATGCAGACAGTGATATTTTTTGCATAAAATTACATTCAAAATAAGGCTGTTTCCCCTAATGAAAGTTTCCAAACTTGTTACAAAAATGGCTTAAAACATAAGTAATTTCCCGATAGTTAGTGTCAGTGCTGAATATGGTGCTTCTGCTTAAAGCTCCAAAAATAATCTTTTAATCATCTATCAGACTAATGATCATCTATATGAAGTCAATAGTATATAAATGCTGAAACAATTTTTTCCCAACACAATTGATAAGGTTAATGCATTTAGTTTGTCTCAATAAATTAAAGTCATGAAGGAAATCAGGAAATACTAATGATCTGTAGTGACAAAAAATGCTGGGACATTTTTTTTAAATAGAATTTAAATACACAATTTGATTAATTTTTTATTGATATTTGTATCACAAGATTAACTTTTGAAAAGGTGAAAGATTTTCTGGTTAGTTCAAGGTTAGATTTATATAGGCTTTGCTGTACAAGAACAATATAGATATGCCAGGACATTAGAAAGTATAGTAGTGTAATTTGGTATTGGCTATAATGAGGGTATGGTTTTGGTTTCTTAAAGATTAAATTTCAGGCTTTCAAGCAGGCCCTTATTTTCTTAATTTTCCTTTTCTTTTGACAGTAGATCTTATTTTCCATATAGAATTCTCAGAGGACTTTTTTTTGTTGAACATTTTTCAAATTTTGAATGAGCTGTGGATTCATATAAGTAAGTTTATGGAGGTTTTGCCCTAAAATAGAAAAAAATAATATATTTGGCATGAAATCTTGATTTTTGACGAACTTTTGAACAACAAATTTCCATGCCTCTCTTAGCTAGACCCTGTCCTGAAATCCTAGATATGTCTCTTTGGAGTTTTCCTTTTATTTTGATATGTCAATATTAACATAATTATAAATCAGTTAAGTTCTTAAAATTCCAAAAAGAAAAATACCCTTTTTTTTTTTAGAATCTTGCCCTAAAATCTGTCCTTATTTTTCACAAATTATTGCTTAAAAGCCTGAATTTTGAAGTATTTCACCAAGTAGTTGTGATAAAAAGATCTCAAATGTGAAACTATATCCAAATAAATTTGCCTAAAATAGGATGACAGTCTACTACAATGAATTAAACTTACAGAGAAACAGATTCTATTGCTGTTACTCATTGATTATCTGATGTCCAGGAATTGATCAGTAATATTTGAAGAATGTTTAGTTTGCCAGATGGGAAGAGTGTGTAAATTTATCAAGGTTTTTAAAATTTGAGTGACATTAACAGGTCGTATTTCCAAGTTGTTATAGTAATGATACCATATCATATCCTTAGAATGGATTATATGTTGTACTGCTTGGTTTAAGTCTTCCTATACAATTTGATTAGTAATCAGACCTGATTTTTTTCACTTTTTAGCGGAATTCTGCTATTTAAAATCCATATTTTACCGTTATGATTCTTTTATTTACTGTGTATTTACTTCAGATTTTGCCAATTTACGCTTTGTTTGTAGACCTCGTAAAATCATGTCTTTGTAATTTGTATGCAGTAATGAGGTATGCATTGAAATAAATTGTTTTCCATGTTTTAAATTTATTAAAATTTTATTACAGGACAAAATGTTACAGTTTTGGTTCAATACATTTTTCGTCGAGGCTGATGGAAAACCTTCTGAGAATGGAAGGAAATCATGGGCAGGAGAAGTGCCGGGGTCGTCGAATTATTACACAATGACAATACCCAAAAGTGAACTTGACAAAGCTAATAAGGACAAAGCTCACAAACTCTTTAGTCCTAACTTTCAGGTAAACATATACTTAAGATACAGATATAAAATACTAGTAAACACTTTAGAAATAAAATAGTTGTAAAA
Organism: Perna viridis; assembly: GCA_037379345.1. Taxonomy (NCBI): domain Eukaryota; kingdom Metazoa; phylum Mollusca; class Bivalvia; order Mytilida; family Mytilidae; genus Perna; species Perna viridis. Next base: position 34,297,402 of record CM074514.1, on the reverse strand, counting down.
TGTATACTTTAGATATAAAGTATTTACTTTTAAATGACTACTGTAAACGCACTTATTTTCGCTATTTTCGCAGTGGACAGAAAAGGGCGAAAAATGGTACACACGAAATTGATTATTAACACTAAATAATGCTAATCATTTTTTTAATCAGCGAAAATTGATACCTGCGAATATGCTCACCTGACATAATCCACATAAATATGTTTACAGTATTTTTCTCTGGGTACCAATTTTTGTGGTGTTCTTGGTTCAGCCACAACCCGTTAATTGTAATTCCTATCAAATCTCTCAAGAACTGAAGAAATTGCAAAACCCTTAATCTTACACAATTTTCAAAAACTGATACCCACAAATAAAAGTATCATTACAGAACACTCTTGCAAACATGTTCTTGGCAGTTTTATAGGGTTGACTCTGTTTGTCTGCCTGTCCTCCTTTCAGTCTGTTTGTTCAGATGTCATTCAGTGCAACCTTCTAAACCTTTTAGTGTTTATAGGAAGGTTAAGATTCATATGTGGAAAGATAGTTATTGTCCAATGCTTGCAAAGGGAGGTAATCCAGAGTAAGAGCATTCTATGTGATAAAACGTTATAATACAACTCCTAAACTACTGGTATGTATGAAGAAAGTTAGCTATTGTTAATGGCTAGGAAGGGACATGATCTAACTGAAGGATTTTCCAAGTTAATACCTTGTAAGCATAGCTTAACTGTTAAATGAACTTTGATGAAATTGTATAGGAAGGTTAAGCATCATTATAGGAATGGAAAGAAAACTACTGGTTCATGCCTGAAAAGGGAGGTAATTCATTTTAAGTAAAATTTCATGAAAGCAGTTTCTACGAAATAGCCAAATGGATTTTGATTTAGTTTTATATGAAGGTTACGTTAGTTCAAATTACTTTCTCCCAGAATAAGAACCAGTTATTGTCAGGTCATTGCAAGGTGAGAAATATCCAACTTAAGGCAGCAACTAGTTATATGTACACTTGAGGCAAGTATCTGATTATTAAGATTATGAAATTTGAATGCTTTGAACAGTCAGTGAGGTGGAATGTTTATTGTGTGTTACAACAACAAAGTGTTGTTATATTTTGGTGCACCAGAATTAAGGAAAGAAAATATGATTATTATTTCACATCTAAAAAAAAACCAAAACTTTTATTATACTGATAAATTCATAGCAACAATGTGTTTTATTATTGTGCGCAGGTATAAAAAATTATGTCTTTTATTTTTACAATTTAAGTTTATTTGGGATGAACTGTATCTTGAATTACATTAATAATCAATCCCCTCTGTGTTGTTGTTATGGTAACGATCTTTTATATTGTGAAAACTTTGCGAAACAAATACAAGAACTGAAGATAAGTCTATTTTACCCATTCTTACTGGTGTTTACTTATACAGATTTCCTGTATTTTCTGCGAATTTTGACAGCAAATTACGCTCTACGGATTGTGAATATTTCCATAGTACCTTTGTTAAAATTTCAGAAAGTTTAGGATTTTAGGGATTATTTTCAGAGAATACGGTGAAAAATACTGATTGTCATTAAGTAGTATAAATAGATCTGGAGTCATGATGGAAAAAACACACAAGTCTTTCCATGAAATCTTATTTGAAATGTTGTGGGAAATGCAGAAGTGGAATTCATTTCTTTTAAGTGTCAATAATTCAAGATACAAATTATATAAGGTGCATTGCAGTTTCATCATCAAAGGGAGATACCTCACTTTTCTGCATTCTCTGACTTCTAAGACCGGTGATGTTTTGTTTTGTTTGGTTTTTTTTTTTTCAGAACTACCCATCCTCTTTTAAATGGGAAATATGTGTTAATTATTTAACTTGAGAAAATTGGGATAAGTGTACAAAACCTTGAGTCAGTACTGAAAATTATTTAACTCATTTAGGATAACTAGAAACACACAAGTCATACTGTAAATAATTTAGTAGTGTAATTTTAATTAGTTATTTTGTTTGTTTGTTGGGGTTTAACGTCCGAGCAGCAATATTTCAAGTAGAAAACACCTTATTCATCAGTTCAACTACCTATTGAGGAATAATTTCTCTTCTTTGGGATCATTTTGAGCCTTTTTTTTTTTTTACATATTTGGAAACTTTTATTAGCAGAAACAGCCTTATTTCAGAGGTAATTAATTTAAGGAGGTAGACCTAGGGTAAGGGGCATAACTCTAGAAATCAGGGATATGCTTGTATCATATTCAATTTCACCAAAGCCTATCAATCTTTTATTTGAAACAGAATATAATCAATCCAAGTTATTTTGATGCTTACATGAGATTTATGTAAAATGCTGAATACAAACATTCCAATGAATTTTAAGAGTTGTTTTCCTTACCCTTGGTCTACCTCCTTAAGACTTACTGCTCACATTGTCAAATTTTTCCTGATTCTTACAGATTCCAGCACTTTAAATAAAAACAAAATGAAAGACAAAGTCCTTAATAGGTGTTTTATGACTTAACCACTTTATTTATTATTACAGGTGAAACTTCACTTCACAAATCCTGAGAATTGTGGATTGTATAGTTCATCATTGAAAGTTCCTGACCCTCATGGACTTAGACATAGGTCAAGAACATTAGAACAAATACATTCTGGTAATGACAGTAATTCTTCTTCCATAAATCATACAGGCCTTTCATATGACTTAATGCCACACTCGATGACTGCATTGACACTAAATGATAGACGTGAAAACCAGTCTCCTGTGATTACCAGGCCAAGGTCACCTTCTCATCCACACCATGAAAGACCAAGATTCATGTTACCCAATGACACTGATGGAAACTGTGGCAATATATCAAGCGAAGCCTACAGTGAGAGTGGTGAAGAAGAAAATCTTTCATCCACTGATGATGAGGATGAATGGAAAGAACTTGAAACGACAGCTGTATGATGTTGATTTTTATACTAAATTAATCATGTGATAATGTAGTCCTTTATTGTTTTTTTTTCCTGATGAGCCTCACTTCTTAAGAATTGTGATTTATGAAGTATCAGTCCTTGCAAGAATCAGGCAGTATTCTAAAAAAAAATACTCTGGACTGGGCATGTCAAAAACCCAATAATCCTATGGTAGGTATACACTAAAATGGGTCTTTTTATCCATCTGATTAAATTATCAGATTTCAATAGAATGTTCAAAGAAATCATGTTTTGGCAGAGTTATCTACTCTGAATTGTTCATTTGTAATTTATTTCCTTGAGAAAAAAAATCATTTTGTCAGAAAGAAATGGCAAACCTGATCTTTTTTTATGGCACAAGTCATGAAATTAATTAGTCAGAAATATGTTTATTTTTTTCTGCCCATGTTTTACTGACTGCTTGATTCTTGTTAAGACCAATACTTACAGTTATGACAGTCATGGACAGTTGATGTCTTGAAATTTTATTTCAGTTCACAGCAAAAACTTAATTAATTGTTATGGTTTGATGCAGATGCATGAAACAAATATATAGTACTTACTATGATTATATTTAAAAATGTTTATCAGTAATTCTTTCTATTTATTACTTAAAAAAAGATATTGGACACATTTTTCTCACATTTGTAAGAAGGGAATATTTTTAAAATGCTAGGTGCAAAGTCATGCAATATACTGGACTTATGTGTCAATCTTGTGTAGATTGTCTCCACAACATAATTGGTGTGATTTAAGGGTCATTATCACCTTTTGATAAAAATGAACTTTATTTCACTATAATTTTCCCTCTAAGTACAAAAAAATCTGCACATTTAGGAATAGTTTAAAATATGGTTAGACCTAGATTTCTAAATCTTAATCTAAAATCTTAACTTTATTTTATCAATTCTTTAGAAAGTGCTAAAATAAACTCAGTTGAAATAATGTTTTGAGATTTTCCCAATATTTTAAGGTGAAGACTATTCATATAGACTGGCTGGTCAATATCAGGACAATATTCACAAAATTAATTTAAATTATGTAAATTAGTGGACAGTGTCCAAGTTAGACTCAGGTGTTTATTTTTTCTGCAGAATCTATAAACAGCACAGAAAGAATAAAGTCACTGTTCAATAATATTTTACATAAGATAAAGGTCATGCTATGCCTTGAAAAAGTTCCAGATACCAGGGTTTGAAATTAGCAGGGGTCCACTTGTCAGTAGCCCCTAAAATTTGTTTTGGGCTTCCAAATTTTCTACTACTATTTTAAAGAACTATACATATTAGCTACCAAGCCAAAATTTTAGTTTAAAAACCTGGTTTGTTTGTACTCAGAGGAAAATTTGTGATGATATAATCCATATTTGTTGAAAGGGAATGAAAAACCTTAAAATGATTATCATATGTTTTAATTGTACAATTGTTTAGTTCTCTTTTTTTCCTTAATTCTATATAAAAAACTGAAAGGGCCACTTATTGTTATCTTTTCTTAAAGAAATTATAATAATAATTAGCATTTATGTACAAGTTCCCCTAAGAGTAATTAAGTAGCAATCTTTGTAAGAATCGTGCAAAATCTGAAAAATGTGATACACCCCAAAAAAAAGACTACATATATTTATTTTTGTAATTAAGTTGTTTTATGGGTCTGTACTATGAAATGTGTAATTATTCATTCAAATCTGCCTGCTCTTAGGAGATGATCAACATTGAAAAGCTAATTGATTCTATAGTATTTGTGTGTCATTTACAGAGTTATCTCCCTTAATTTTGAAATCAACAGTGCATTCTATATAATTTTATCTCTTATAAACATGGGTTATATGAAAAACCACATGTTACTTTCTGTTTAGTATGACATTTTAAACAAAATACCAAAAATATGTAGGCTTTCCAATCTTGAATCACATTTTGCATGATTGTTATGTGGAGTGCTACTTAATATAAATATAGAATAAGGCAATAAGACAGTAATTTTTTGTCAACTTTCTAGATCACTTAAAATCTTAAAGGAAGTCATATTTATGAAATAAAAATATGAGTTCTATCATTTGTTGTGAAAGCAAATAAATAAGTCTAAATAATAAAGTTGAATTCTATTGGAAAATATTTCTTACAAATTTCAAATACAAATGTATTTATTATTTATTCTCAGGTCTCACAACACCATGGTTCAAGCTACTGGATAAAAGCATTGAGAGATTGCTTTTTTTTTGTGGGGGGGGGGAGATGTAAAGAAAAGTTAATTACGTGTACACATCATTCACAAAGGTTCTTTTTTTTATTAATTAAATGTGATATATGGTATTATATATATATTTTCGGCCTTCATTTCATTTATTGGTTCTTAAGTCATTCTTGTAGCATACTGTATGCATTTACCCTATTAAGAAAGTTGACAAAAAACTTTGGACTTATCCCCTGTGCCTGATTCTTAGGTTAATCTGTACTTAATACTTGTTTATCTGTTTGTACTCTTGTATTATTTTTTTTAAAACATCTAGATTAGAAAGGCAAAGTGTTCTGCTTTTCACATACTGTATCAGTTGATTTCTATTTATTTCAGTGAAATATCAATTTTCTATGGCTTGATTTTTTGTCCACCACCACAAAATGACATTTGGAAATGCTAGGCATCCTTGCTTTAATTTTCTTTTTTTTTCAATATTTTGTCCCCTCCCCACACAACACAATGTGGGGAAATGCTAGTAGCCTTTGCTTTGAATTTCAATCTGTTGATATTTTTCCTCTACCGCAACAGAACATTGGGAAAGGCTAGGCGTCCTTGCTTTGAATTTCTGTCTATAAATATTTTCTTCTTGATTTATTAACCATACACAAAGAAATAGTTTTTGTTGCTTTTTCAATTTTAAATTTAAGGTCATTTTTGCTTTTACAGAATTAAGTATACCTCTTTCAATGACTTAAAGCATTTGTAAAAGTTGTATATATGAAAGACTACTTAAATGGGGTGTAATGATACTAAGAATATAGTCAATATTGTGTTACGATAAAATCCAATTTTCTATGTTATGTTCTAATGCAATGTCCTGTTAATTTCAAGCAATATTATGCCCGATAAAGCTGCCCTTGGGCAATTCAGATGCAAAAATAGTCTTCTCGTCATATTAGAATGGAAATAATTGATGGTAGGTATGGAAATTTGCTCATATACACACGGGTTGGCCTTTTATATTCATACTTAATACCTTGTGATCACTATGTACCAAAATTGAATACAAAGTCCCAGCTCATGTATGTACATGTACAACACCATACTCCTCATCAATTACTTCTACTATTACTGTAAGGCACATTTGGCTATACTATGATAAACCTGAATAATTAGAAAACCAAAATCTTTTCAAGTCCCTAGGTATAAATTTAAATGTATTTTTAACCTTGATAAATCAAAGACCTATTTAAGGAGGTAGACCTAGGGTAAGGGACATAACTCTTGAAAGCAGTGATATGATTGTATCCATATTCAGTTTCATCAAAGCCTATCAGGCTTATATTTGAAACAGAATAAAATCAGTCCAAGTTACTTGGATGCTTACACAAGATTTGTGTTAAATGCTGAATACAAACATTCCAGTGACTTGTAAGAGTTGTGTCCCTTATTCTAGGTCTACCTGTTTAAACTGACCGAAAAAAAGATTTGGTTTCTACAAGTCTTTATGTATTACCATAGCATTTAAATTGCAATGAAAACAAGATGTTCATGATAATTCAGGTTTTTGTTTTTTTTTCAGGGTTTTCATAGAATGTATTATTACACTCCTATAACTGTATTGTATATTGATGATTTTACATGAACATCTATTTTGTTTTCCCATTTGCCCATCTTCTTAAATGTAAACTGGGAGTTATTTTTTTAATTTTTTTTTTCAGTTCAATGTTTTTTTTTTTTTTCCAAAGTTCTTTTGTGCAGCTATAAATTTGCTGTTAGTTATAGCGCTTTATAGTCTCCTTTGTTGAAAATAGTTGTGACAGCTTTATTGGTGCATTACAATTCATTCTACAAAACAAATGGTGAAGAAAAGCTTAAGCAAACATTTTTTGGTTTACATTATATTGCATCTAAAATTAAACAGTCTAAGCGACCAAGATAATTTGGTAATTATTGATAATTATATACACTTTGAAATTTTTCTTTAAGGAGGTAGACCTGGGGTAAGGGACACAACTCTTGAAATCAGTGATATGTTTGTGTCATATTTAATTTCACCAAAGCCTATCAAGCTTTCATTTGAAATAGAATGAAATTGTTCCAAGTTAGTTTGGTGCTTACATGAGATTGATGTAACATGCTTTACACAAATGTTCCAATGGTTTGTAAAAGTTATTTCCTATACCCTAGGTCTACCTTTTTAAGTACAAGAGCATATTTTTTAAAGAAAGACATGATACATACTATACTAATTGCAAAACAGCTTTCACAGAATGAATATTGAATTTTTGAAACGGTGAGTAGTTTTCAGATGTAGTGTTTTATATTTTGGTATTAGAATTTTTTTCCTTCAAAGGGACCATAGCAAACTTAGGGCATTTCAATTTAATTGATATGTTGTTAATGTTAGGATTTTCATTCATTTTCATGAAGATATGATACACAGAATATTTTTAGTATTGGTAAGAGTACTGTAAACAATTGTTATAGGAAAATTGGCCTCTATTTTCATTTATATTTGTGGTAAATTACACATACTTTTGAGCATATCCTGTAGGACTGTTATATCAACTAGCAGTGAAGTACTGTTTGTAGTAAATTTTTTAAGTAGTAGACTTTGTAAGAATCATGCAAATTCTGTAAAATGTGATACAGCCCAAAAAAGGCTACATATTTTTATATTTGTCATTAAGTTGCTTTATAGGTCTATATGATGAAATTTACAATCATTCATTCCAATCTGTCTGCTCTTAGGACACAAATCACGTTGAAAATCCAATGGTTTCTACTGTATGTTAGTGTCATTATACAGAGTTATCTCCCTTTATTTTGAATTCTTCAATTCATTCTATATAATTAATACCTCTTATAAACAGGGGTTATATGAAAAACCAAATATTAATTTCTGTTTAGTATAATATTTTAAACAAAATATCCAAAATAAAAATATGTAGGCTTTCCAACCATGAATCACATTTTGCATGATTTTTAGCTGGAGTACTACTTAAGGGCTTACTTGTAGCTAATTTGTTCCCTTCTGGCCAAATACAGTGAAAGTCTGAACCAAACCCCATTTGGACTTTAAAACTGGTTCAGTTTAGACAGATGTTTGGTTTACCAAGGTTTAGTGTTACACTTACAAAGTGTCAGGTTTAGACAGGTTTTTGGATTTTAGTGTTTGGTGTAGACAGGATTTTTTTTATTTCTGTAGTAGGGTTTAAACAAATTCACTATATAAGTTTTGAAAGTCTGGATTTTGATCCATTGCAGTGCATTAGGATATTTCTTGAAATACATGCATTTTAAAATGGTGATTGACTGTCTGAGGGGGTTTATAATGTCCTTGACTACCCTGTCTTGAAAGGTCAATATTGCTATCAGTACATGATTCTGTGTGGTTCTGTCAAAAATATCTAGCTGAGAATGTTTTTCAGTACTGTTTGTAACTCTTGATTACTTTAAACTATTCCATGAACCCCAGAATGCAGTTCTCTTCCAATTCTTCAATGGGATTTTTGTGGGTTCTGTCAAATGCACATATTCCCTGGTATCAATTTTCATGGTTTAAAAAAAAAAAAGACTAGTGATACATAGTAATAAAAATCAACTTGGCAGGTGCTATGTTTCACAGTTTTCTGTCCACATCGAAAATAGCAAAAATTAGTATATATTAAGTGTTTACTGTAATCTGGATCCCACATTTTCTAACACTCGTGTATTTCAAGATCTGGTTACTTAGTAAAAGTTTTCTTGATACATTGGGATTTTAGGTTGAAATGTTTAAACTATTTAAAAAGTCTATGAGTCACTGAAATTGGGATTGTAAATTCTTTTCAGACCTTTATTTGAAATACTAAATGTATGTGGATTTATTTTCAATTATTAGGTATGGCTTTATCATGAATAGATAAAAGAACAAGACATCAACAATTTTTTAACATAATTTAAGAAAAAAAAATACCCAACAGTTATTATTTCAAAATATGGCAGCATTAGAAAAAGTGGGGTCTAGAATACCATAGTGTGATTAAAAGAAAAGTATTCCAGGGTTCATTGAATAATTTTAGCTTTAAAGAGTTACAGACCAAAGCTATGATGCATTACAGTCATGGAATATTAAATATTTCTTGTGTCCCATGTGTTAGTATAGTTTTTTGTGCAATTGTTTGGGAGGAGTTGTTCCCCTTTTTTTTGCTCTGTTTTTCTTTTGAAATAAGGGTTATTATATTCAAAGCAGGTCTTTTGTACCATATACATAAAATCAATGTCCAAATGCAAAAAAACCTTTTTCACTTATTTGAATAAAATTTAAACATTTACATAAAACTTCGTTTTTTCAATTATTTTATTGTTTTTTCTTTATTTAAGATTAGGTGAAAAGTGCTTCATTTCATACTAATATTTTGATAGTGCTGTATTGCTAAAGTAAAAAACTAAAACCTATGAATTCTATGAGTTCCTAGTGTACTTTTACATTGATGCTTTTATTAGTTGATAGGGTGAAAGCATAATGAAACTTGATAAGCTTCTAAATCATAAAATAAAAATTCTCAGATAAATTGGATTACATGAATGTTTTAATAAATTCTTAGATTTTCTTGGTTAATGTCTGTAGTTTGCAATCAATCGCAGCAGGAAGACAGCTATTTGTTGATTACATTGTAAATGTAAAGGTCAGTGTAGACATGTAGCCAATGATGTCATAATATCAGTTATCCATTTGATTGTTGGCTTATTATACTAGTTCTTGTCATTGATTGGTTTTAACTTACCAGTGACAACCCAGAGCTAAAGGTTTAGTAAACAGTGATTGGGTAAATCTGCTGTAGAGCTTTGATCAACATACCTTATCAGGTTATTAGTACTAACATATAATTTCTTCTACTGTTTGTGTTCTTTTTTTTAAATTCAAATGAAAAAACTGTTAATATTTTATTTTTAGTTCAAGACATTGTAAATAAGTGCTTTTCTTCAACTCAGTATATTTCTCTGCGTGTTCAAATGTGATTCTTGCTAAGTGCTTCTGTATCAATTTTGCTAATTTTTTTTTCTGAATGTTGCTGTTTTGATGACGTGTAGTGATCTGTTTATTTTTTTTTTCTGACCATATATACATATATATATTATCTGATATCAAAAATAGGCCATTGCTATAGGGCGTTTGTTACTTGTTGTTTTTATGGTAACTCAGGGCAACTAGTTACAAAATATGTAGGTTAAAATGATTATAGCTGATACAATGATGATGTTTAGGAGATAGAGTTGGTCTACGTTAATTAAATGGCAACCATTAGATGAATTTCCTTACATAGTTTACTGGACAATTAAGAAAGAAACTTTTAACTTTTTTGTCATTCCATAAGTATTTTTAAAAATCTGTCTGATAGAAGTTTTAGACTCTGTCTTAATTAATCAGTCAACTACCAAAGGTTGTACATCAGCTGATTTGTCTCATTTAATCAAGGGAAACAACTCTCTCCCCTGAACATTGTATGCGCTATAAAATTATATTAAATACTGTTAATTCCAGAACTATTGTATGCATTTATTATTTCATTTTTTTTTATTCAAAATGGAATTTGATTTTTATGATAAATAGAAAACTGAGAAGTGTTGAAAATAATTATTGCAGTAACAACCAGTTAGTTTTTTTCACAATTAAAAAAATGATATGATTATGTTGGAATCTTAATTTTTAAAAATTTAAGAGTTGATGTAAAGGCAAAGTTACAAACTCTGTCATTAAGATTGTGTACTTCAGTTTAATCTTTTCGTTCTCCTCTTATGGTATTAAATGTCAATGATTAGGTTTGAAATTTAGAGAATTGGTCTTATTTTCTGATTTCCATAGGCCATTCTTTCATATTTTTATATACCTAATATTTACGATTTTTATCAGACATTTTCTGCTAGAAGCGATAATGATACCCTCTTATACAATGAACTAGTATGCAAGAGTGGTATTTATCTGTAATCTGTACCTTTTCTTTTGTTCTTGTTGATATTTTTCTATCAGTGGTACATGACAGAATCAGAATTAGAATTTTATTGGTATGAAAGTCCCAATAACTGGATTGTCACTATAAAACATACGTGGAATTTAACAGTGCAAAGTACTATATATTAAGTACATGTGAACATAAAAGTATAATCAATATTTTATTAACTGCATGCCTCCTCTGTAATTAGGTTTAACAAGATATATGAAATATCTGTCAGAATATTGGGAGTGATTATGACGTCATCGCACTTGAATGAAAGTGACATCACATGCCAATAGTTAGTAGTCACATTACCCATTTTTTTTGCTGAAAGTACATTAAAATAATCAAAAATGCAATTGTAAGATTACTGATTTACAGAATAATACTTACTTTAGATTTTGATCTTGTCAGTATCAAAATAAGAAATAACTATTATTATATATTTTTTGCTTAATCATAAAATAAAAATAAGTCCAGTGCTGTTCCAAATCAGTTATATATTAAAGCATGGAGGACTGAGATCATTTGTTTTCCTTTTATAATAATCATGAAACTTCAATAGTAGTTAATAGTTATTTATTTTGACTTTATGAATTTTGTACAATATTAGAATTTTAATTGAAACAATGCTCTGCAAAATTATTAATTGATCATGAATTATATGGTGCAAATGTTGATCTTTCATCAATTAAAATGATGGGATTTGGACAGATGAATGTCTGATCAGTGAATAATTGATAACTGATTGGGAACCAAATTTTGTGATATTGTGGTTTGGTCAAACTCCAAACAAAGTGTAAAATTTTCATTTAAATAAATTTTGAACTTAAAATAAAATTAGCAAAATAAAAGATCCACAATGAATAAACCACAAAATTTGAAACTGTTACAATTGTCTCAACGAATTGTTTTTCACTTGTTCAATAAAAGAAGTAAGCTTTTAAATATGACTGATAAAGGTTTTTTAAGGATTTTTTATATTGACCACATGGGAATTTTCTGTTAAAAGTTTTAGGCCCAATCGAACTGTTAGTGGCTTCTGCTACTGGGTCTGGATAAAGCTTTACACAGTATATCCACTTATTGTTCTTCCACATACCATAAAAGAACCAGTTATGCTCATTGCCTATTTATAATGGTGGTTGTTCGAACTCTGTATGATTACCTTTAGTTATTCTTCTATTATAGCAAATGAAATAGTTAACTTCAGGAGATAGAAATAGAATTTATCTTCTCTTATTACCTGATGAAATGTCTTAGGTAGTAAACTGGGCATGTGATAAGGAGAATAAATCTTTCCATCAGACACATGTTCAAATACGTAAGGAATAGTAGGTTTAAATCTACTTGCCAATTGTCCAGTTCAGTCAACTCTATCTCCTGAACTATTTTACTTGCTGAAGTTTACATTTTGTTTGTATAAAAGAGATTGAAATTCAGTGAAAAATCTGTATTTGCCATAGCTTAATAAGAAAATGGTTTAAGGTGAAAATTGTACTAAACTATTTATGTTAAATGTTATGATGGTGTCGGAGCACAAAACACTACTTAAATTACTGTGTGAAATAAGTGTGGAGAGGGAGATGTTACTATGTTACTGTATGTGATTGGCTTCTTCTCAATGTGATGATGATCTCGTTCTTTTTTTCAAAATTATTTTCCTACAACACCTCTTTTTTTTTAAGTTTATAATTAGCCTTTTTATGATTTAATTCATGAAATAATCTATTACACGCAGTTGAATCCAAAACTGGCTCTTGTAGATCAATAAAATTCTTGAATTGATGATCTTATGTCCAGTAGCATTTTGATCTATGTAAGTTCTCTTCAATTTTACAGTCATTTTGAATACTGCTGTAAAATTGAAATAATTATGTATGGTTGTGTGTACATATAGATTTTATGCTGAGACTTTGTCAATGTGTTTGAAAGTAAGAGATATATTTTGATGAAATTTTGTATGATGTATTTTTATGGAAGTAGTTGATTGTATGAATGTTTGTTATTATTGCCTCTAAAAATGCTGTTATAAAGTTATAAGTTTCTTATTGTTGCCTAACCTGTCCCAAATAGTGTAGATTGCCCATTGATGTTCGGATACGCTATGGAATGTGACTTTGTCCTGTTGACATAGGGATATGCTATGGAATGTAACTTGGTCTGGTTGACATTGGGATATGCTATGGAATGTAACTTTGTCCTGTTGACATAGAGATATGCCATGGAATGTAACTTTGTCTGGTTGACATAGGAATATGCTATGGATTGTAACTTTGTCCTGTTGATGTAGGGATATGCTGTAGAATGTAACTTTGTTCTGTTGACATGGGGATATGCTATGGAATGTAACTTTGTCTGGTTGACATAAGAATAGGCTATGGAATGTAACTTTGTCCTGTTGACGTAGGGATATGCTATGGAATGTAACTTTGTCCTGTTGACATAGGGATATGCTATTAAAGTGTCACCATCATTTACTTTACATATTACACATCATTAAAAGAACATTGTTATCATAAAAGATGCCAGTCGATAATGGCTAATGAGACATTACGAATAAAACAAACCACATAGATCAAGATAAAAAATATAATATACTATAACATTTAAAATATTATACTTAATAAATTCATGTTTTCGTCTATAACACATTTTATGTACTCAACTGGATAATGGCTAATGAGACATTACGAATAAAACAAACCACATAGATCAAGATAAAAAATATAATATACTATTACATTTAAAATATTATACTTAATAAATTCATGTTTTCGTCTATAACACATTTTATGTACTCAACTGGCTAAACTTGGAACCATTTCTATAGTTGACATTAAAAATTCAAGTTTGTCATTGATATCGAAAAGGTAAAAGTCCTTATTGAAAGCTTAGGCATTGGTGAATAAATCTTGTAAATCTTCGTAAAAATTACAATCAAACAAAAAAAGTGTTTCTCTTCAGTACTATTATTGTTACAGTATAAACATCCATCAGAGGTATAGCTGGTCTATTATGTCTGCCAATTTCAACTTTGAGTTGCAGTGAACCACATCTGAACAATGACAAAATACATCTATGATTTCTATTTTTTACAAATTTAACATTTTCAGTACAGATAGTATGTTGAAACAATCTAGGGACATAGGGATATGCTGTAGAATGTAACTTTGACTGGTTGACATTGGGATATGCTATGAAATGTATCTTTGTCTGCTTGACATTGGGATATGCTATGAAATATAACTTTGTCTGGTTTACATTTGGATTTGCTGTGGAATGTAACTTTGTCCTGTTGACTTTCATTATTTTAATGAATGTTTGCTTAACTTGCTGACATTAAATATTCTGAGGAATTTTGGTGAAGTTTACCAATTCACATTATGTGATTTTAGGAATGTTTCAACCAAGTTGACTAGGATTTGCAGAAAAATGAAACTTCAACTGTGTACATAGGGTTTCAAAAGAAGAATAAAACTTGACCTGTGAAGTTAGGTTTTCAGTTTAAGAATGAAACTTGACCTCTGAACATAGGGTTTCAAAAGAAGAATAAAACTTGTCCTGTGGACATAGGGTTTCAGAACAGGATGAAGTGTGATCTGTGAAAATAGGATTCCAGAAGAAGAATGAAACTTGACCTGTGGACATATGGTTTCAGATGAAGAATGAAACTTTACCTGTGAACTTAGGGTTTCAGATGAAGAATGAAACTTGACCTGTGAGCTTAAGGTTTCAGATGAAGAATGAAACTTGACCTGTGGACATAAGAGTTCCAGAAGAAAAATACAACTTGTCCTGTGGACATGGGGTTCCAGGAGAAGAATATAACTTGACCTGTGGACATAAGGTTCCAGAAGAGGAATAAAACTTGACCTGTTAACATTCAGTTTTTCAAAAGAATAAAAAAAAACTTTTCCTGTTGACATTATGCTTTCAGAAAAAAATGTTACTTGCCCTGTTGACATTATGCTTTCGGAAAAATGTTACTTGCCCTGTTGACACATCGTTTCAGAGGACTGTAATTTGTCCTGTTGACATAGGGTTTCCGAATAAGAATGAAATGACTGTTAACGTTCGGTTTTTCAGAAGAACAAATTTGTCCTTTTGCCATTGGGTTTTCAGAAGAAAGCTTTATCTTTGATTTTGGTTTTGCTGAAGAAAATTAATTGATCTATTAACATGATATTCTTTGGAGGAATGTTAACGTAACCGGCAATAAATAAAGAACACTATTTGCTAGTTGAAATAGCTTGTACTTAGTTGAAAAGCTGGTGAAACGACTGGTAATGTAAAAAATCAGTTAGATGCCTCCAGATATTGGTTAGATTGTAGTAATAATCAACAGTTTTAATTTCTAAGGTAGGAGATAGTTAAGTATCGCGTCCTAGAATTTTTCTGAAATTTTGCATGCGGAAAGACCGACTCGAATGCAATCATGACAGAAAAAAATGACATCGTAACGCAGAAATTGTATTGCATTATCCAAGTATTTATATCTCATACACTCCAGAAATAATCGTCGAAGTGTTTGTAAACTTTGCGTTTTTAAGATATTGATCAATTAAATTTAGCTGAAATGCACTATGTAAAAAATAGCAGGGAAATTTTCATGAAACAATGAGTCATGAAACAACCTTTAGATCTGGTCAAGAATATTTTTGGACTTTCATACCCATATGAAGGTACCAAAACACAACAGCTAACATTAAAGATGTGATTAAATAAGTATTAGAAACCCAATTTAAGCAGACCTGGTCAAGAAGGATTAATGACTCTCTAAAAACGATAAATTATCGTTTATATAAAGAATCCCTTAAGTTTGAAGATTGTTTTAATTTACTATCCAACAAACAATGAAACACAAACGGTAGATGGAATGATATTCCAAGAGAACTTAAAATATGTTCATTATGAAGAGATGCAATTGGTGATGAATACCACTATATAATGGAATGCTGTGCCTTACATACAAACAGAAATAGATGTATAAATAATAAATTCATTACAAAGTGCAATTTCATAAAATTCAAAGCCGTAATGAATCAAACAAAACTCGAAATTTCGAAAACTCTCTAGATAACAATTCGTATTCTTTTTAATATTCGTTCGAAGAGCTCATCCAGAATATATATATAATCCTACTAGAGGCTGGTCTACTCCCAGTCCCCGCGTGGGTCCGAGAGCGTTACTCCGCTCTAACTGTTTGGGAGTAGGTACCCCTTTTGAAGCATTTTGTTCTTTTCTAAGCGATAATTATTTTCACACAATACTGTTAAATCATCCCCTGGGTACATGTTAAATCCCATTAATTAATCGCCTCTTAAATGTCAGCATACGCTAATCCTTAGTGTAATCAAAAATACTCGTAATTTGAATTAAATAACTAAACTTTATTAGGACTTTTTATCACTATTATATATTAGTTAGAATTGTATAAAGTCCTTGGTTGTGGGGATTCAATAAATGTTGACAGGTACTAAATTATCTATAACAACGAAGTTAACAGTTGCTCATGTAACATCGATAGATTGTTTGTTAACGTATCACCATCTGTCAATTATATATACATAAAATATGCATTGAGTACCATACAATAAAAATATATTAATGTCATTCCTAAAAGATCATGAGAGACAAACTTGAATAATCTGAAAATCATTCAAAGATACCAACAAGATTACTGATGAGGTGAACAGTTTTTTTAAAATAAAAAGAAATCGACTGATTCAATAAAAACAATCAGTGATACGAAAAAAAAAAGCTTTCGTCTAATTAAAATTTTAAAAATCTAAAAAAGAAGAAGTGAAAAATGACCCCATATAATATTTAGAGAAAATACGGAACCCTTCCCGCAAAATGATAGTCTGATCAAGGATAATAATCTACAAAATAAAAATCCTTGGCCAGATGCACAAAAACAATAGTAAATCGCATTTTATACGCCAAAAATATATGAAAATATATACATGTATGAGTTTATCACTTTGTTCTGGGCAAACCGATGTTATTTCAGAAATGTTAATCAGATAGTTTGTATTCCAGATTTATTTAACATACCCAAGAGAATCCAACTTTTTACATTAAGTATTCCAACAAATTGGTCCCATTTTTAAGATTATAATGCTTTTGTTGAGTTATCATATTCTTGAATTTGATAACATTGCAGTTGTTATATATTTTCTGTAAATGAATTTGAATAAAAAGTTCTAGAACCCTCTCCCCCCCCCAAATAAAGAAAAAAAAAGAAAACCATCGCAAGGTCCAGCTTTAAGTATGATTTTTTGGAATATCCCATAATGAAAAATTAGACAATCCTTGTACAAGATGCCATATATTCCCTTCTCCTTTGTATCCAAGGATTCAAGAACTTTAAATAATTAACATATAATAATAAATAATTGAATAAATAAAAATCGAGGATCCGATTTCAACTGACCCACCCAAAGAAGCAAACGACAAACTTATAAATTATAGCATACTTCAAAAAAAAAACAAAAAAACAAGCAAGAAACAAAACATATAAAAAAATAAATAAAAATAAAAAAATAAAACAACTCCCCCAAAGAAGCAACCGACAAACTTATAAATTATAACATACCTCAAAGCAAAAACAAAAACATACATTAAAAAACAACCAAACAACAAACAAAACAAAACAAAACAAAACAAGAAAAGAAAAGAAAAGAAAAAAAAAAACAGGAAAGGAAAGGGTAAAGACTCGGACAAAATAACACGTTTTCTTTATAAAATTATCTTAAAATTAATATTGGAATACTTTGTTATTGGGAACTTTACTAAGTTCTACACGTAATTTTCAAATTATCTTCAAATCCTTTATATTATTATCATTAATCCCAAATATGTTCAAAAATCATTTATATTTCCCGCGGTTTTATGTTTATGGTAAATTTACGAAGCATGCTGGGATATTGTGATGTAAACATAGGAATAGGGTATGTTGTTTTCCCTTGATCTGCCATTTTAGTGTGCTATCGCCTCGTGATGTCTGCTGCCCAACAAACGTCGGATAACGATGCTTGGGCATTGTTATCGCTGATGAAGTCGGCCCCAGCAAGTCCCAAAGGAATTCAATGGCAACCAGAACCACACAATATACCGTTGGCACGACTGGAAGGGAGAGACTTTGAATATTCTATGAGAAAAAATCGGATCACGATAGGGAGAAATAGTAGCAAGGGTGAAGTCGATGTAAACATGGGACATTCTAGTTTTATTTCACGTGTTCATCTTGAAATTTTCTGCGAACAGCCGAACTTTTTTCTTAAGTGTGGTGGAAAGAATGGCATATTCATTGATGGTATCTTTCAGAGAAAAGGCGCACCGCCTTTACAGCTTCCAAGGACGTAAGCACGCAGTTCCCCCTTTGATGGCCTCAGCCGACTTGTCGGCTAATGTTTACAATCAAAATGACGCATTTCGAGTCCGACATCTGATTCTTCTGAATTTTAGTGCATTCGAATATCAAAATAATTTGTTTTTCTAAATGTAAACAAAGGGAAATTCGGTATTTTGTAAATAAAGGGTAACCATGTGCTCGACAAATAATGGCCGCTATGTAAACAAAATGGCTGCATGTTTGTTTATGTTTTTTTCTAGAACAAATAGACTGGGTGTTTTTGTCAATCCTTGGACAATTTTACACTGACTTTTAATCTTTCTTATTTGATACTTTTCCATAAAGAATATTTATTGCAATAGGGCAGTTTCTAAGGAAAAAACTAGAGGTTTTAGTAAAGTTTGTTTGTAAACAATGATGTGACGTGCTGTCGAGCATGACCCATTACCATAGGTGTGAGCATTTGATAGAGGTGAAAAGAACTTCCTTCTTGTACTTTATTCTATAACTCAAAGAACTAAAATTGTATGAGATAAACACATGTGTTTAAAGTAAACCGAGTCTTGTCCACCCACTGGTTTAATTAGATAACCCATAATATTTGTTTTCTTTTCAAATTAGGTCAGATATTACTTTATTTGTTTACTATCATAACTCAGATTGCAACGTGTCCTTGCACATTATGAGAGAAACAGTATTTTCATATAGAATTTCTGATAATAATTTTGTGTATACTATAGCATTGAAGATGAATATGTGTTTATTCAAATCAAAGGGCCCTTTGCAGAGCTTTTATTATATAACCGTGATGTAGGAGGTGTAGCGAGGTGACACTTCATGTGTGCATTTGGTTAACTTGCGTAGAACCCAGAAAAAATTCTGTTGCAGCTATCTTCATTATTCATAAACAATCTTTTTTTAAATGATATTATGGAGAGATAATCGATTTTACATTTTTAGATATTAATTTATATTTTTGAAGATATTTACAATTTAAAAAAAAATCGATTTCAGGAAATGAACATGGTAGTTTCAAATGGCTTCCAGTAAATTTAGAATCCTTCAGTTGGCCAAACAAATTGAAATGTGACCTTTCACCGAAATGAGAATGACACAGTGTTGATTATCAGACAGTTACAAACAAAACAGAAAAAAAATTTACAATATACATTCATATACTCATACTGGCATAAATAATGGTTACATGATTCTGCTACATGTACATGGTTCACTTCAATACTGCTCAGTAGTTTATAAGACATGCAATTTATATGTAAAGTACACGTATCATAAATCTAAATTTTATAAAGATCTGATTTTTAATGAAAATTGCACTGCACTTGACAGTTTAACATGTTTGTCAGCTTAGTAATTTCCTATGAATAATTTTTTGCATATCAAGGATTTTTTCTCTAATTTTCAGCTGTGTTCTGAGGTTCCCAAGCACCAACATAAAGATAGTGTTCCAGTCATTAGTTGAGGACAACCCTCCAACTGCCCCACCCCCTCCACAACCAGATTCCCCACCAAAGAAAAAAGCTCCATTACCTCCATTAAAGATCAACATCCCTGAGCCTGTTCAGCGTCAGCCATTTGAAAGTCCATGTCCATCACCGACAGGGACCATTAGGTATATATTGTAAAGTTTGACTTGTGCCACCATATTTTGGTGTGAATAGTAAGCATTGAAGGTCGAAACGTGTGTAAAAAAGGGTTTTTTTTTAAAAATAGATTGCAGTAGCATTTTGTAAGACAAAAGATTGGTATTTTGCACTTGATCAGTCAATGTACTTACCATGGTCCTGTATTTCCTACAAAAATGTGAAGGAAAGATATTTTTATTCAGACTAAAATATCATGTAAAAAAATCAGTATCTACATTTGTACATAAATTGGATAATTTTAATTTTAAAGCATGATAAAACTGACACAATGTGTTAGATGGCTATAAGTCAGGAAAATCGGACATTTCCTGTTTGGGTTGTAACACAAATTTCATTACTTTTCATTTTAAAACATACTTTTAAAGAAGAAAATTGTTAAAAACAATCAATTTAAGTTTCAAAATAATCATTTTCAACTACAAAAGCATTCATTAAGGAGTGATTGACAAAAAAGGACTTTGTTACTTTTTGGTTTTTAGTTGTTTCATTTTAACATTTTAATCCCTTACATTTGTACCAAGTTAAATAAGAAATAAATATTGTACAAGGGTCAGGAAATTTTGACAACCCATGTCGGACATTTTATCAAATTTCAGCAGATGTTTGTGTCAGTCTTTCACCTGTCTAAATCAAGAATAAACTTTAAAAACCCTTTCTTGAATTAATTATAGATAAATATTGGAATTTGTGTTATTCCATCACATGTCTTTTACAAAATATCTGAACGAGTGAACGAGTTCGGTTTCAACCACACATGGACGTTTTGACATGTAAACAAAACATCATGTCTCTCGGACTTTTTCATCACATCGGCAAACAGCTGAAAACTTCCGATCGACGAGAAAAATGTTGACTGTTTTAAAATTAAAATCGTGAATACATTTTGTACATTGATTTGAATGGGTTGTTGACTTATGTATTAACAGATTTAATCGATGAATAAATGACAAACTACGACTGATTCATAGTTTCAGCACCATGTACTTTCATTACCACTGAAAGATCGACAAGAAAATATTGGATTTGTCAGTCTTTTTAGCTCACCTGGCCAAAGGACACGTGAGCCATTGCCATCACTTGGTGTCCTTCGTCGTTAACAATTATACAAAACTCTTCTCCTCTGAAACTACTTGACTAATTAGAACCAAATTTGGTATGAATGTTCCTTGGGATATCCTGCATAGAACTGATGTGGGGATTTTTGATTCGTCAAAAAACATGGCCACCGCTACTAAAACTAGAACATAGGGGTCAGACAGTAGTTTTTCACGTATATCTCCTAAACTGTTAGGTTTATCCAAATTCTTTCAGTAGCTGTAATGATCCATATTAGGACTACAAAAGTCCTTGAAAGGGAAAAAATGACTTTTTTTTAATAGTTTTCAGTCAATATCTTGAAAACTATGATAGATTAAAAGAAGGTAGAAAAGATCTTGTTATAGCCTACCAAGGACTTCTTTAGTCAGAATTGTTGGACAACTTGTTTAATTTATTGCCTTTGAAAGGCAAAATTCAAGAAGGTGAGCAATGCAGGCTCCTGGGAGCCTCTTGTTCTTATTTAAATCAAGTAATAAATGTATGAATATTCTCCGAGTCACTTCAATTAATTTGTATACGCAGTGGTGCTGCATGTGTAGCATTGATTTAATTATGCAATCAACTAATCACTTACAGGTAAAATCCCAGTCACAGGTGGCTGTACATCGGCTAATTTATGTCAAATAATTTACAATAAACAATTAGGAGGGTTCATTACACCTATTCCAACATTTTGAAATTTAAGTTAAAAAAACAAAAATTTCATGTTTGAATAGGTGGAATTATTGTGTAAACATTGGACAAACAATCGGATTAGCTTGTAAAAACATTATTTAATTGGTGATGTTAATTACAGGTAAAAAGGTGATTTTTTTGTAAGAATGTTGGAATTAATATGTTTTGTAAATGTATCCTTTGCTTACTTTAGTACAGTTACTTTTGATTTTTTTAATGTTTATTGGGAAACTATGCTATAAAAACTGATTTTGTCTGATATTGTATTGTTGTATTCTGTTATATTTGTGATGACTTTGTCTGATTCATGCCTCCTGGTATCTTCATGGAATAAATGATTTGAATATGAGAAAAAGAAATTAAAACTAAATAAATTCATTTTTTTATTTTGTACATTTGATTATATATAAACAACATATTGAACAACTAAATTATTTAGCACTAACAAAATTCTTTGATCAGAAAGAAGCACAAATATAAACAAATTACTAAAATCATACTGCAATATTGCAAAAGTTAATTCAAGACAAAAAGCACAAATATACTGTTGAAACACAAATAAAACATACTAAATTTCAATCAATGTGTAACAAGTAAGATGCGGCATCAGCATACTGGACTGGTGTGAGTTCCTGGTTTTGAAGTCTGGTTTTCAGGTTGGCGAGTCTGTTGTCTATCTCTCTGTATTTTTTTTCTTTGGTACTCGTTTACCACCAGCTGAATACTGTATTAGAGTCAATGCGTGTATTGCTTCTTCTTGTTTGAGTAGTCGAATGATGTTGAAAATGTTCGGGTGTGGTGATTTTACAAGTTTCTTCAACTTCCCATGCCAACCTTCAAGGTGATTTGTAGTTCTGGGTCCCTCTGTGGCGTAGTGGTTCCAGAGGTTGCGATGGCCTTCAACCCAGTAGCTGGTGACGTAGTCGGTGAAACCTAAGTGTCAGTGTTGGTGTCAGCATCGTTGATGTCCTCAAGTGCATTAAACCATACGTCTTCAACAGTGTTTGGTGGTAGTAGTGGTAGTACAGCTGCTCTACGAACTAGTTGGTGGACATACTCATCATCTTTGTATGCAGTTTGAAGGCCATGTTTCAGTGCATTTCTCCTTATACACTGGGTGTAGTGGAAGAAACAACCTTTGATGTTGATGCCAGGGAATACTGCGTAGGCGGCATTGTGTACTGCTGTTTCGTAGTCTACAAACATGGTTGTCGGGTGAAGAGGAGTGTTGTTGCTCATTTTCTTATATTATTAGAATTTAATTCATTTTCACTCAAAATTTATTTTGTAGGAAAATTTATAAACAGTGCTTTTTCATATTTAATTCTCAGGTAAATTTTACCTGTAAAACTAATTAATTACTAATTATTGTAACAACATATTAGGCTATAACAACATCTATTGTTCTCTGCATGTTGGAATAGGTAGAATATGTAATTTCAAAATGTTGGAATAGCTAGAAGACACCATTAGGAGACAGGTAGACAGGATGTTTATACAGTAATAAAACCGTGCCAACTATTGTTTTTTAGGGTTGAGAATTTTTGTATGTCTGATATTGGAAAATGGTTGTCAGTCATTTGCAAAATTTGTCTGTCAGTGACCAACATATTTGACCGTTTCCGGATTCTTGGTCTGAAGACATTTTAACATGATTAAAAAAAAAATATTGTTTAAAATTCAGTACTTAAACTTGTATTTGATGGTTAGATAAACTTTCTTTCAGTAACTTTTTACTTCTAGTTGTTTATCTCTTTTTCTAGTATGAAAATCTTTTATTTCTTGGTCTGATCGTATATTTTGATGCATAATACACACCCCCAGCTCTGTATATGATTTCTATGCAAAAATATGTGCATTATATCCACCAAAACACAATAATCATTTAACAGTGGCAGGTCCAGAAATTTTGAAAAGGATAGGCACTGATTGGTGGGGGTGGGATGGTGTCTCTCTGGGATTTGATTGAACATGAATTTGGTGAAAATTAATGTATCATCGGGCTTAATAAAAACAGTTATGGTTTGTTTTTTTTTCATACCTGTTGAACTTTGAAACTATTTTTGTGGCCCCTTAAGGAATGACTGTTATATTTTTTCAGTCTTTGAAGAAATAACCTCAATCACATGGTGCACACTAAAAAAACCTGTGTAGCAGATTATTTTCAAGTGTGCACCATGGGCATTGAGGTTATTTCAAATAGACCGAAAAAAATATAAGTCATTCCTTATAATTTAATTCAAGTACCAAAATTCAACGAGTAAACCATTAAAAATGATTGATGGTGTCGCAGACATTGCAAAATTTGGTCTGTGAGGTTGTAATTGAAATTTTTTATCCAATCAGAAACTGGGTTACTTATGGAATTAAATTATGATTAAATATTTCAAATGGATTTCAACATTATCTTTTTTTGTCCCCTGCTGCAACGTGGAGCGGGGACTTAGAAATGCTGGTGTCCATCAGTGCGTCTGTCCGTCTGTGCATCCAAAGCTTGTGGACGCAACTCCTCAGAAACGGCTGAACGGAATTTGACCATATTTTGTAGGATTGTTTGTCACCATGTGTAGTTTACCATACGTAACCGCTATTTTGATTCGATAATTTTTATGGGAGTTATGGGACTTTGTTCATTTTTCACGTTTTTTTTTTGCAGATTTTTTTAAACCTTGAATCGCCTTATGGACTTATGAAAATACATAAGTTTTTAATCTGCTATTTATACAAGTGTCAAATGTTTGTAATTCAACTCTTTCTACAGCGGTGGGGGACATATGACTACGTGTAGCATTCTTGTATGCAATGAATATTATGTTCAAAATGTCACAAAAGTCATAAAATAAGAGAAATGCTGTTTTTGTTAATCCTTGCTCAATCTAGTACAGTTAGGCATGAAAAAGTATAATTTAATTTGCTAACAGGGACACCCATGGAATTTGATTTCTGTCATGTAGTATGATACTTGATGAGGATGTGATACAGTTTGCTGGTATTCTGGTGAGAAACTACAGAAATTGTAGGCATCACACAGTGACCTGGATGGTTCTTTCTCAGTGAAAATTATTTTTTGTAAAGAATTTACAAAATGTATTTGGACAGGCTTAAAACTGAAAAAGCTTAAACTCAGCTTGTATCACTGGTTTGAATTCAAAGTCAATGAGAGATAATTTATAAACAAAATGTAAATACGTTTTAGGTTTTAACGTTATGAAGAAAAAAAAAATCATTATTATTATGTAAGTTGGCTTTGTCTTCAAATAAAATTTTCAAGATTAAATTTTCTCTGATTTCAGTGCAGCTAATTCTTGTCCAACATCACCCAGAGGAGGAACATCTCACCGTCCTAGTTTTATTTCCGAGGCTCATTTAGCGGCCTTGAATGCTGCTGCAGCATCCCATTCTCATGCCAACAGTTATACAAACAACAACAGCATTAAACATGAGGAAAAAGACAGTACGCCAATGTTAGCAAATAATGATTCATCTAGTGGAGGTGGAGGGAGTCCTAAAGATGATTCTAAACCTCCCTATTCATACGCACAGTTAATCGTTCAAGCAATTTCATCAGCACCAGATAAACAATTGACTCTTAGTGGTATATATGCATACATAACAAAAAATTATCCATATTATAGAACTGCAGACAAAGGCTGGCAGGTAAGAAGAATATCCATCTTGAGTATGGCATTTTATTGATTAAATATTGATATACTTTTTAGCTTACCTGGCCCAAATAGTTACTTCATTTGCATTTGCAGCCTAAATGATTTATATATTGCTGTGTACAGTACTCTCTTAATATTTAGTTTTTTAGTACATTTGAATTTAGGTGAGAATTTTGTATTCTATTTCGCTGTGCACTACTTGTAAAATGACCCTGTTGATGCAGTCAGAGAAAGCTGAGCTCAAATTTCATAACATTGAAGTAAAGAACAAGAACACTAACAAAATATAGAACGAAAAACAAAGACATATACACTGGTCCACAATATTAGGCTTCTCCATGAGCTGTTATATACAATTAATCATGACAGATTTACGACTGAACCCAATTTGTAAATAATCATGGCATTGTCGATAGGAAGATTCATAATTAGTTACTTCACAAATTAATTTTAAGGGAAGTGTCAATCATATGAAAATATTTATAGTGAGCCAAACATTGTTTATTGCATCTGGTACTTGCTAAAATATTTCAAAGGAAATTGGCTAATTTTTGTTGATGTATTTGCTGTTGTTTTCTTGTGTATCTTCCTCCAGTGTTTGGAGCATGCACAGGGAATGAAGTTAAAGGTTGTCTTATTGCCCAGGACATGTAAAACAACCAAGTGGACAAGTTTAAGTTATATCATGCCCCTGGACAACCAAATTATTTTCATTTATTAACATGCATTTCCTCAAGGACAACCTAGATTTTAAAGCTGCATTAGCTGCCAAATTTGTTCAGTTTTGATTCTACTGAATTTTGCTAATTCAATGAAATAAGTTAGTAGTAATGCAATTGAAGCAATAAATGTCGATAATACCTACAGAATATTGTGAAAACAACGTTTTTGAAATCAGAGAAGATCGATACCTCTGATCTAATTATTTTTCACCATTACTTCCGAAGATCACTGACAGGACATTCACCTGGGTTAAAAATACTTTAACCTTTGTAAAAAAAAAAAATAACAATAAGGGATACACAGGTAAGGATGTGTTTTGTTTTCATTTCATTTCATCTAATAAATAATGACCATATTTGAGCCACATTATGTCAAAATAGGTAAATTTCAAAAGAATCCTTGCGTTATAGTCGAACTTTTTTCTTTTACTGCTTGAGTCCGTCGGTCTTCTTTACCGTTGAATAACGACTTTGTTTTGCTATCAGATTGTTATTAACGAGGTGACTGTTACAGCACATGCGGGAATTAAGGTCACAAGAAGTCACATGCATACAGATTTATCTAGGTCGATTTTTTGTCTTGCAAGACAATAAATATATAGACACCTATTTCATTTTATTAATGCATTTTATTTGTGGATATCAAATGAAGTTATACAGGAAAAGTACAATTTAGTAGAAATAATACAAAGTTAAGGTATATTTCAACAGAAACAAAAATATATGAAAATGACAGCTAATGCAGCTTTAATTTGGGCAAGTAGAATTTTCATCAACTTGCCCATTACCCATGATTAGGACATTGAAGCTTCATAAAATGTTATCACATGTGTTTGGCAGGAAAATAGATAAGAAATAGAAAGTAAAATTTCCCAAGTCTAAATATAGTAAAAATAGTAAGATGAAGAAAAATGGACTGTTTAAATTATATGCACATGCTTTGACCCAAATTACTCTGCTTTCATGGCTAGATCAGGTTTCTGTCATGAATATTATCTTATTAATAATCCTCCTTTGAGTCAGTTTCTCTGACTCATGCAAATTTAATTCTTTGCACAGGTGTACATACAGGTTTCATTATAATATAAATGGAAATCCTCTTTTTTTCAGAACTCCATAAGACATAACTTATCACTTAATAGATATTTTGTAAAAGTACCTCGGTCGCAAGATGAGCCAGGTAAAGGTTCATTCTGGAGAATAGATCCTGCATCAGAAGCTAAGTTAACAGCCCAAGCATTTAGACGGCGGCGTCAGAGGGGAGTACCATGTTTCAGAGCTCCTTTTGGAGGATTATCAACAAGGTAAGCTTAGCTTTTCACACTTATGTTTATCCCCCTTTAAGTGTTGGGTGTATATAGGCTTCTTTCTGTCTGTCCAAACATTTTTCTCAACAGCTTGTAGTATTGTTATGAGACATTGTGGGATGCAAAGATGTACATGCTGTTAAGAGTTTACATGTATGTTTGGACAAAAATTGTAGAAATGACGGCTGTTGAACTTAGGTGTATTTCGGTAAACATGGTCTCCTGCACTCCTTCTGAACAATTTGCAGGATTGTTATGAATCTTAATGGAGTGTTAAATTGCCTTATTGGAATGTGCATATTGTCAGAAACATATTCTGTCATTGTGTAGTCAATAAAAAAAATAGCACTGAATGCAGTTTGGAGTTAAAGAATGGCAGCAAAATATTATGTCAAAAATGCTTTGTTTAACCCCAATAAAAACTGTGTCCAATATGAATTGTGTGTCCCCATTGGTCCCCAAATGTACAGGCTTCAACGTGCTGCAGGGGGTATTAGTCCCATTATGGGCAATGTTGGTTTCAACTTAATTGTACTTCCAACCATGCTTCTTTAATAAGATCTGCTGAAATGTTAAGGCATGACTTTTTTCTTTTTCCAGCACTCGGGGATTTATAAGAAATTATAAGTAATTTCATTTGAATCTGATATCATTTTAATTCAGTGTTCTCCCCAATTCCTTATAGTATTGTGCTTGGCAGGGCGATAATTTTCAATACTGGGCTGTCTGAAATATCCCCTGCAAACAAAGTTTGGGGGTATATAGGAATCACCACATCTGTCTGTCTGCCTGTTTGTCCACATTTCTTTTAAATGTAACTCCTAAAACACTCAAGTGTTTTTGTTCAAAAATTTATAGGAAGGTTGGTTGTGCATGAAGGAATATAATTATAAATTTGGATGACTCCAAAGGGAGTTACATGTAATCCAAATAGCATTTTACATTTAGGTACATTTGAAGTGTTGCTTTAGTTATTGTTGTGGAATTTTGATATGATTTTACTAACCACTAACAGAATGTTCCTACTTTTTTGTTACCCTTCCCATTTTAGAATAAGGGGCCTAAAAGGATAAAAATAGGTGTTTTATTAAAACTCATGTAGAATGTTTGTTTTTCTTTCGATTTGGATTACCGGGGGTATTATTTTTGGTTTTGGTCCTTCATGATAAATAAAACCTTATGTCACTGGTTCATGTTAGGAATTTCCATACTGTTACTGAACATTACACAAAGATATAGTCCAAATGTAATTCCTTTTATATCATTCATTACTTCTTAAATAAGTATCCTACAAATATTCAGCTCAATAATGTTATTTTTGCAAGAACATTAAGATCTAGTCTTTAAATCAACTGAAGATTTTAGGGACTTGTTTTATGGTCTTGAAAGATTATTGGTGATAAATTTGCATTAAGAGAATGAGTTCTGGCAGTAATATGCCAAGAATCATTTAATGTGCTAAACGTGTTCCATTTAACACAATTATGTGTCAAAATCTCCTCATTGATATTTTATGACTAATAGGAAATGGAGAGCAGTGATATTAACCAAATACGATAGCAGGAAATTCAAATTGATACAAAGTGTCTTGTTTTGGAAACTCTTATTTTTATCAATGAAATTATTTTCGTAGACTGAAATTGGTTTTATTTTAATATAATTACAGTATACATGTAGGATAATACTCTATTAAAATAGTTTTTGAATGTACATGTAAATGCAAATTAAATTCTTTTTTTGGCATCCATTGTCGTTAACAATTTTTCAAACATCTTCTCTGAAACTACTGAATGGATTTGGATGTAACTAAGCATGATTGTTCCTTCAGGTATCCTGCACAAAATGACCATTTGGATTTTTGAGTAGTTGAAAAACATGGCTGCCGTTACTAAATATAAAACATAGGGGTCAGGCAGCAGTCATCGATTAAACTGAACTCAATTTATTTTTAGATCTGCTCCAACCTCTCCAAGCCAGATGGGTGGTACATTCACACCAGACAGTTTATCTCGAGAGGGAAGTCCTATTCCTGAGGCAGAAGAATCAACTCCAACTGTACAAACTTCTAACTACATTCAACACCCTCAAATTATCCCTGCAAGTTCTATTGCAGAGTTATGTAGAATTAGTCAGTCTGCTCCTGGTTCACCAGCAGGTACATTCATGATTTTATGATTTACATTTTACTCTCACTCTAAGTATGGACTTGACTGCAATAATATTGTCGTTAAATTTGTTAATTGATCCTACTTTCCTTCAAATTTGCAAAGCATATTTCTCAGCTGCTTGCTAATTCCAAAAACTCTTTGAAGCTTTCATTTTCAGTGAGCTTCAAACTATATACAATTAACATGTACTTTATTTCTTTCTTTTCAGCCTCAAGAGTGATGTCCCCTATCTCTGTCACCACAATGCAACCTGCCGTCTCGACAGTTTCTGCTCTTCATCAACTCCCAACAGTCATCACTAAGCCCAAAGTCATAGTAACTAATACTGCCCAGATGGTGTTAAATGGACCATCACATACTGTAGCTAATACATCCTTAACAAATGGGGCCCATACTGAAATCAAGAAAGAGCCTAATAGTTTTCAAGGTATTCCCTTAGGTAAGAAAATATTAGGAATATTGCAAGTAGTTGTTACAAGTAATACATATATGCACTTGGCTTAGTAAAAATGAACAGCACTATGCATTTCACTTCTTTCAATAATCATGGCAATGAATAGAAGACAAATCAACTGTTTGTTTCATAATGAACAAAAATGGATATTGCAAAATATCAACTCTGTTTTTAATTTCAACATCACAACAAAGTAGTCTTAGCGAGTTTGGTAAGGAGTTTGTGAAAAAATTGTTGTCTGATGTCACCAATAGTGTCTTGAGAATAATTATGGAAACGTCACAACGTTGCTTTCGACCATTCAGGTTTTATAGAAAATGATAAACAATCACACAACAACCAATTGCAACAGTGAATTTATCAAGTCACTAGTACAATCACATCATTCATGGTATGATATTGCAAATATTGAGCTGTCCAAGAAGTAGATAAAATGACCAAATTATAAAGAAATCATTGTAAGCTAAGTTATTTTGACTAATTTGGTGAAGAATTAAAATAAAAATGTGATAAAAATCACTGCAGAATAGTCTGTTGTAATAGAATGATCTTTGAGAGATTGTCAGAAGCAAACCACAAAATTAGACTGATATTCTAATATGTGAAAATAAGTTAAACTGACATTTTGGCAAGTAGATATTCAAATTGTACTTGTTTGAAAATCAATAAAAAAGTTTTGAATTTAAAAAAGATTTTCAGGGCATGTCAATATTATTTTCAAACATATGAAATTTATTTATACTCTACTGACATGACATGTCTTACAAGAAGTTTACATTACTTGAAACCAACCACTATTTATGATTTTTTGTTTGATTAAGACTATTATTTAACTTCATTACAGTGTAAAAAAAATTTTTTTTTCAGATAAATTAATAGGTGCAGCTCCTGGAGTGAAACCGGTCACATTAGTAAGAAATCTGATAACAAGCCTGACCCCCCAAGCTGGTGTTAATGTCGGTGGACAGCAATTTACGATGTTGCCATCATCTCAGTCAAGTCAGGCAGCGAACATCCTGTCCCAGTCCGTAGCTAACTCTGCAGCTGGGTCCCAAGGCTTAACCTTGCTCTCCCAGCAAGGACTGCAGTATGTTAGTGCAGCAGCCACAGCTGCACAGCCTGGGTTACAGTATGTCAGTGCTGCAGGAGCTGTTTCACAGAACACAGAAGCCCAGCAGTCACAGACTCAGTTTCTTGTATGTTAAAGTTCACTTTTCTTCTTTGTAAAATTTGCCAGTTTTCACAGAAATGTGAGGCACTATAACAGTGTTAGCAAATTTTACTGAACTAAATGACTAAAACTGGGTCTCGTTCAAAAAAATCTTAATGTTGAATATTTCCTCAAATCCTGAGTTTTTATCCAGTTTGAGTGGAGGAAGGATTAAAGGAAAGTCCTAATTCAGTATATTTTTTCCAAACTGAGCATTGATCATTAAATTTTTATTGCATGGATAAGGACAGGAATGAAAATTGGAAACTTAAGATTATTCATCTTTATTGCCTGGAAAAATTCTTCCATTTAACCACATTTAAGGATATTTTAAATATGTTTTGGTATATTCAAGTGGGGAAGAAAGTAGACTTTTCCCAAGTAAATTTCAATGTTCCAGCTAGCCCAAAATAGAGGGGCCCCCACCACTCAGCCTTTTTTTTTGTGCGCCTCTGCCTTTTCCAGCCTTCTTGTGTGCCTCTCTGCCCTTGTCGTCTATATTTTTGTTGCCGTATGTCTTTAATTACATGTATATATTTGTATAATAAATTAGATAACTGAAGCTTTTTGTTAAATAGGTTAAATCAATTGATATAACAGCAAGCCCCTGTTATTGACTGTTAATCAGTCAGTTAATTACCTATCAGGTAGATCGATTAAATGTTCTACCTGTTGACCGGAACAAATCATGTCCTTAGATCATTGAAAAACAAATTGACAAATTATGTGAAACAAACTTGTAATTGATGCTTCTGAACATTTCTCAAGCCTGATTTACTTAAAATAAAAAAGAAATTAATAAAATGTGTTCAAATTGTCTGTAAAACAGAAAAACTTAATATATTCACCTCATTCATCAACTTGATTCATGCCGTCAAATATTAAACAGGAGACTTGCACAGCTAGAATGTGAAAAACAAAAAAATTGCAAAAACTTGTTCTTCAGGATATTTTTTTTTTTTTATGGTGGAAAAGAAGTTAGCTTAAAGTACATTTTTATTCAATATTTAATACTTCATATTTCATTGAGAATTTAGTGTGTAATTTATACAAACTTAAGTGGCATTTCATAATCGTAAAGTAAAAAAAAAGAAAATAAAAATAGTTATAAATACTAACACAGCCAATCAAAATGAATATCCATATGAAATTTCTTTTATACAAATAAAATATAAAAATAAGAATGAAAACATTTCATTAGGAAACCGATTACAGATTATAAAAATTTTACTTCAAAAATGTTTTACATCAGAAATTTATTGCTGTATCATATATTCACAGCTCCTTCCCATATTTTATTATTATTATTTTTTTTTTGGGGCTACAAATTTTCTTATGAAGAAAGGTTGCTGTTATCAAGACTAGCCACAGACACTCTGTTAAAAGATCTAAATATCGAGTACAACTGTGATCAGACAATATTCAATTCTATACTTGATAAGTGTGTACAGGCTTTCTTCAGATGCGAAAACAGGAGAGTAGTTAGCATTTAAGTTGAGTTATACATGCTGCTATTGATTCATTTTAAGAACGTTTTTTGCATGTTGACTTTAATTTTAAAACAATTTTTAAACATTGATGTAATATTGTAGTAATAAAACCTATAAATGTACAATGAGGTATATTTATCTTTCGACATTATAAAATTTTAATTGATATAACAATAATGTCCCTTTTTCATGAAGTTTACATGTTAAATAAATTTTCTCTCCTCTGCCCTTAAGTTCTAGCTGAAACACTAAACTTGAAGCATTTACTATCATCTCAATGAGTAGAAAGTAGAAAGGATTTTATAATGCAGACCTGATTTTCTTCTGCTTTCAAATCTGGAATTGACGGTTCATGTGTCAATTTCACAAAAAAAGTCGCAAGTGTGAAATTGATTGTAAATTAGGAAGTCACAATGCTATTTAAGGTTGTGATGTCATTACTTATGATCAGCTTGACACTTATGACTATTTGTGAAATCAACGCCAGGTTATTTTTTTTTTTGCCTTATGTTAACTTTCGATTTTGGCAATTTCTTCTTGTTTGGTTGGCTCAGTAAAACCATGTCTTGTATTGCTTCTGTCACTTTACCCTTTACTGAATGCTAGAATCTATATCCTTCTATAATTTAAGGTTCAGTTTGAGAGTCAATGAAATTAAAATTAGACTTGATAATTGTTCCATTCAATCACTGCATGTAGGATTTAACAACACCACATTTTACTTTTGCTTTGAATAATGCTTTCACAATCATGAAAGCTGAGATCTGATTGGCTGATAAGAAAGGTCATATGAACTGAAAGTAAATGATTGGCTGATGAGAAAGGTCATATGAACTGAAAGTAAAATGGAGTGTAGATTCTACCAACAGTGATTAAATGAAACAATTTAAAGTATATTGATGAATAGTCGTGTGAAGACAATTTTGTAAAAGAATCCATTTTTTTTAATCAGTTTAGTAGTTAAAAGATCAAACATCTCTGGTCAGTTTTATGTGTTTTATGTTCCGCTCCATTTACCATCCTTTGTTTTTCCTTCATTAGGTAACAGCGATGTCTGGTGTAACTGTTCCAGTGACAAAGCGTCCAGCCGAGGATGGCGACATGGGTTCAGTAGAGAGTAAACAGATCAAGCTTGATACAGCCGAGGAACAAGTTGTCAAAGAAGAAGGACAGACAGACTAGAAACAAATTTTATGAAATTTTTATTTCTTTTGACTGTTAGTTGTTATTGGTGACATATTTTTACACTTTTAAAGGCGAGGGTGGGAGATTAAAGCTACACATGAATGGTTATTTAGGAAGTTTTGTTCAATGTTTGTTAATATTTCACCATGTTTGTTAAAGAGAAATTAAATGCTTATGGCTTTATCACTGAATAAAATAGGATTCAAAATGTATATTTCTGTAAGCAATACTTATATGGCATGCTCATTTTACAAAATAAACAGTCTAGTTTAAAAGGAGGAGTATGAATTTGTAAAGCATTAAATGCTAAATATACTATGTTAAGATAGGAAGAAAATATAAAAAAAATAATTATTATTTCAATAATATCTTTATACTGATTCCTGTAATGATTAAATAAGTTTGAAACCTGGTCTTAAGGTCTGATTGTTATTGGATACATTAGTTTGAATTAAAGCACCACATCCAAGGCAGCTGAGCATTGCTCACCCAAAACTAGTAATAAATACACATAATACCGTTTTGTTTTCTTCTAAAATGAAAATTGTTTAAAATTTTATTTTTCCACATTTGAAATTCATAAAATAACATTTTTATGCTTAATTAGAGGTTAGTTGTTAAAAAAAAATCAAATTGGAGTAACTTTGAAACAAGGCCGTAGGTAGTTGGAAGAAGAATTTCATATATTGTTCAGTTGTCTGGTTGGATTTAATTAAAAGTTCTTTATTTTTTGTAATCAATAGACTGAGGAATTGATTTTTTTATATTTAAAAATAAGGATTTATGTTCCTAATAATTTATTTCTACCACAAGTTGAAGGTGTGTAAATTAAGTCTTCATTATTTAAAAAGAATTTAATTTGAATTCTATTTATAATTGGGTCCAAGACCTGAGAGCTAAACCCAAATTAAAATATTTTTTTTTGCCTTCTCAAATAAAAAATAATGGCCTTTCAAAATAAGTGGCTCAAAACTTGTTGGAAGTTTATTTTAAAATCTGAGAAAGAAGGTAACATCAGATGAAGTTACTTTTTTTAAAGGCAGAGAAAGTGAGATTGCCTGGGTTACATACACATAAGTGTTTGTTGGGGATTCTGTGATTATGATACAGAAATAGTGCTGAATTTGTGTTAAATATATCAGAATAAGCTCATTGTTTGTTATGGGCTTTTATGTTTTGTTAATTGCTTCTGTATACTTCATTGTAACTCTTTTGTTTTGAAGGTAGTAAAACTTAATATTTGATGTTGTGGTTAAAAACGTATTGCTCAACTTCTATAAA
The DNA here is from genome assembly GCA_037379345.1 of Perna viridis. NCBI lineage: Eukaryota > Metazoa > Mollusca > Bivalvia > Mytilida > Mytilidae > Perna > Perna viridis. Next base: position 34,262,037 of record CM074514.1, on the reverse strand, counting down.
AAGATCAGTGACTTTCTTTGGAGTTAAAGAGATGTCTTGAGAATTCTACATTTATATGGAACAATGGTATATTTCACATCAATGGCTAAAACTGGTCTGTTAAAAAGTTTTCATTCTTGTAGTATTGAGAAGTTTGAAATATTTTAGACATAACTGGTTTTGCAAATGTTTTATGTGTTGATCATATATTTAGTTGTTCTCCAATAAACAGCTCTTCACCTAGAAAGTTGCTGATAACTGCTTTTAATAAAATTTGAGTTTCTCCACTTAGTGGAACATATATGTAGCATTGGTCATAAAAAAAAATTGAAGGTATCTTTTGTAAAGCTATAATTCTAATGTACATTGAACTTGTGTTGAACTTAATGATGATGCAATAGATTTTACAGACTCAAATCACTGAGAATGATGGTAACATCTCTAAGGTTGAAGGAAACTTTAGACTGGTAGTAAAGTTATCGTTTTAACCCTACAGTGATAAATATATCCTGCATTAAGTTTTACTGCTGCCTGTACGTAAGTTTGTTCCATAAAATTCTATAAGCTAAAACTTGACAACTGTTCATGGGAATGATTTTAAATTTGGCATGAAGCTTAATTATGATAGTTGTTACAGTGTGCAACTTTCATCTTGATGGCGCATCAACCTTCTGGTTACCTACCTTAAGAAATTGATATTGTAGGTTTGTAATATGTGGACACTTTTCTGCTAATTTCAGCCACAGTTTTTCCTTAAATTGGTAGGATAAAATGCTGCACCTTTTAGGCATATGATTATTAGATGTTAGATCTAAGTGAGATTATATTGTAAATCTATTTTTAACGACTGACTTGAAATGAAAACTAGGAGCAAAATGATTAATATACCTGAAGATTGTTATTTATATTACCATTTATGATGTCTTGGCAAAGATAAATTGTATGTGGACATTAAAAAATGGCAGTGAACATAGTGCTGTATACCAGTCTTTGCAGGGGATAAAAAATGGATGTTTTCCCCAAACATTTCTAGGTTGTATTTTTTCACTTTTGGTACATTTTTTCTTTTTGAAAAACATCTGTTAAATAAATGATATATTTTTAAAAAAGAAGAATTCATAAAGGTACAAGTTTGGTATCTATTTTAAATTACAGAATTAATAGACCAAAAGAAAAACATTTGAATCCATTTTAATATACTGTAATAATGTTCTCACATCCTTAAATCATTCATTCATCTGTTCATTCATGTTTTTTAAAGTCCATACTGAGTTTCATCCTTATAAATTCAATTGTGATGAATATGGAATGAAAAGAAGTGATCTTTGTATAATTTATTAATTGAATCATTTTTGTATCATTTAACACCTCATGGTATAGACTTGTTATTGTACATATTTGTAGAATTTGATGTTTTTCTCATCTTCACATAGTACTGGTGAACAATGTAATCTTTGTCATTGGTATGTATTAATTGGATAGTAAAGATGGTCCCTGTCTGTGGGATTATATCAGTCTGATCAATAAAATTTTGTTTTACGGACAGATTTCTCTTCTTTGTTCTGTTATGTTGTCCCCACCATTATGCAAGTCTTGGACATATAACTATTAGATGTCTGTGTACCTTCCTTCATACCTTTGGTAAAAAAGTAACTTATGGATTTTGATAAATTTTATAACAGAAGTTGTTATTGTGGATCGCTCAGATGTGTTAAAAAATTAAGTGTCAGTCTCTGTAAGAATCAGGCAGTGGGTGAAATGTGGTATGAAAAATCCCACCATATTGAAAGTTTAATTCGACAATTTGTGCCATCAGAACCAAGGAACAAATACAAGATTTTCCATATAATTTTGGTAAACTGAGTTACAATTTCTTTGAAATGCACTGAAAACAAACATTTGAGGGAGATAACTTTGTCAAAAATCTCAATTTTCTAACATTTTATTATAAAATTTCTGAGCAAATCCAGTGATGCAGAGATCAAATAATGGTCTTTTCAAATAGAGAAAGCATTCTTCTGTAAAATTGTATTGTAAGATGGGGGCATGTTTCTGATTTTTCCCATTTCGCTTGATTCTTACAAAAACTTACACTAAATGATTATCTCCTTTGGAAATTGAACTTTCTTCTTTATTTGTCTTGAAAGTGTTCTCACACTTTAAGTGCATTTCTCAGTGTGAATGTGCATAATTCTCTCAGACAAGTTTGAAAATTAGTGAATATTAATTAAATGACATGAATGTTCTCATTAATCTCAAAATCTGCTGTTGAAGTGGGGCATGGAGCTTTACTTCTGTTGATGTTGCTGGAACTAATTGTTGCTATCCTGAAATTGGTATGCAAAAGGAAAGCAGAGATTAACAAGGAGCAAGATACAAAAAGGAAAAGAAAGAATTTTTTAAGTTTTAAAACTGAGTTCCCAAAACAAAAAAGAAATGACTAGGTTCCATTGTTATGGTAAGAAAAAATTATTGTGTTAATGAACACTTACATGCTGAAATACATTAAAGATTTAAGATAGCTGTGTTCGAAGTTTCCTACATTTGAAATACATTTGACTAACTGACCCAAAACTATCAACAATTTCCTCGTTTCCTATTCCAAGTTGAATTAATCAAACTAGGAGATGGCAAAACCGGTAATAGCTACCTTGTCTTTTGAATTTCTGATCAATAGGTTTCTTCTTTGTTGCATTCAAGTCTATGTTGTTAACATATACTAATTGGACAAAAAAAGGCCATAGCGACTTGAAATACTGTTTTATGAGCCAAGCCCGTGTGGGAAGCAGAATAATCAAATCTAGATACTCTGATAATTGTTGACAATTTGAGAAAAGCTGTGCTGTGGTTGGGTAATTAAATATTTTCCCAACAATTTTTCACAGTAAATGTTTAATTATTCAAGGTTTTTGGAATGCATTTCTGATTATAACTAATTTGGTACTTAAGTAGCTGTCTTTGTAAGAATCATACAAAATCTGAAAAATGTGATACACCTCAAAAAAGGCTACATATTTTTATTTTTGTAATTAAGTTGTTTTATGGGTCTACATTATGAAATGTGTAATTATTCGTTCAAATCTGCCTGCTCTTAGGTGATTGTCAACATTGAAAGTCCAATAGATTCTATTGTAGTTGAGTGTCATTTACAGAGTTACTTCCTTACTTTTGAATTCATCAGTGCATTCTATACAATTTTTATCTCCTATGGGCACCAGTTATATGAAATACTAAATGTTAATTTCTGTTCACAAAAGCATTTTAAACAATATATCAAAAATAAAAATATGTAGGCTTTCCAACCATGTATCACATTTTGCATGATTCTTATGTGGAGTGCTACTTAACTTGTTTTTCAGAGGAAGTGTGTTATTAGGAGTCCCATATCTATCTGTTATTTTGTCCTGGTTTTATAAATCGTAAAAAATAAGACCAGCTACAGGTGATATAATTAAATTATTCCCAGTAGTGATTCTCCTCATGAATGAAGCACAGCAGCTAGGGGTTAACATTGCTGTTGTGCAAGATTCATCAAGGGACGGTGCCCTACAACTCACTATGGGTAAATTATAGTTTTCAAATAAAAAAGATTAATCCCATTAAAACTTTTCATATTTCTTGATGAAAATACACAATTCTGATAACAATGTCTCATCATCATATTCATTAACCATACCAATTTTTTGGTAGGGTCTAGGCGTTTAAAATTTTGGCAGTAATTATTTATCACGTTATCATATCTTTTCGTTGCTCAGATAGGCTATCACAGTGAAAATGTATTTCATCTTCGACTTCATTACTACAACATCTTTGACATACTATGTCGGGGAGTATTATAATATCTACCTCTCTCTATAAGTAAATGGTAAGCAGGTATACGGAATCTTGTTAGACTGGCACCCTAATCAAAGGAGTATTGGAGCCCCGCCCCCCCCCCTTCGAGTCTCACGGTAGCGTGCTCGCCTTTCAATAGGTCTTGGGTTGAGTCCCTGGCCGAATCACATCAAAAACATTAAAATTGGTAGTCACTGCCTCTCCGGCAAGCACACAGAGTGACGACTGCCTGGTTCGGAGTCAGAATGATTTGTCCGAATGGAGTGATATGCAGGGCGTTGCTTCTGCGAGCTAGCACAGTAAAGATCCGGCCATGCGTGTCGGACTAATACAAAGCAGGGTCTGTTGGATTGTTCGATCGTTCTCGTTCTGAAATGCATGAAATACCTGCCGAAAGACGTTAAACTTTCCTTCTTTTCGGACAGTAAATAAAGATCAATGTACATGGTATATATATACTTCTTAGAAATTTTGTGTTGTTTTAATTTTCAAAATTAAGGGATATATAATTTCAGTGTCGTATAATGTAATTGGATTTCTGCGGAACATTTATTGTAAAAAGGAAGCTGCAATCTGGAAGGTATTTTATGAAAACACTATCAGTGCATGCAAGCACAAGTTTTTTCCAAATTAATTTATGAATAACAAAAATATAAAAACCGATATGAGAAACAGGGAGCCATACTCAGTTATCCGCGTCCGTCTACTCCCCTTACACCTAGGATAGAGCGATCTCGGCTAATAGAGGTAAGCAGTTCAGATCGTGTATTTGGCTTAAGTATACACGCATTTTTTATTCAATGTGTCTTTATATGCCCATGCACAAAAGTGCAGTCGTATGATAACGGCACAGCGCTGTCGTTGTTTTGTATTGATTTTGGTGTCAGAAAATATTAACTCAAAACCGGTCCTAAATGAGGGTGTTGACATGGGGTACTCATTATAGTGGAGACCAACTAAGGCTTTACCCTCTTCCCCAGAGCAATGAAACAGTTAGGATTGTCTGTCCATATGAAACAAACTTTATTCACATCAAGATTTTCTAGAACGTTTATACTATAAAGAGAATAGGTATGGTGTGTATGTCAAACAGACAACAACCCCATCGGGATGAACATATCAGCCCAAGGTCACCCATTGGTTTTCAATGAAACCCTCATACCACAGGGCAGGCTGCAGCTGGCCTTAAAACATCATTATACAAAGGAAGAGTGAAAGAGTTTCCCCTATATACTCAAATGACATAAACATAAACAAGAAAATAAACTATAGGTGAAAACAAAACAAGACATAAAGTGGTAAGAAATTCCTGATTTTATTAATTGGAACAGGCGCATACATGCGGCGGGGTTTAAAGTACTTTGGCGTGATCACAACTCCCTTTAAAATCCGGCCACTGTGGGAAAAAAATATCACACAATTAAACACACCCGAAAATTAGTTCAAAAAGGTCTGAGTCCCTTGTTACAACAGAAATAGAAAAAGGAACTATATATAAATTACACAAATATACAAACCAAGGACTACTAGCAGCTAACTGACATGCCAGCTCAAGACCAGTTTAAACCTACAAAAAGTTATGTCCCAATCGTATGTACATGTAACTAGTTAACTTGTCCTTGAGGTTTTCTTAGGCATCGCATCTCTGATCTAATTCAATGTTATTTATTGCAATACCTGCTTCCGGTCCATAGAAATCAGGCACAAATTTTGTTCGAATGTTTTTTCCAATGTATATTTAGGGAACTCTTGAAAAAGTTTATGTTTCTGGCTTCTATAACTGATTCAGGCAGTATATATAATATAAAAACCCTTACAACGAAGAACTTATTACAAGTATACCAGGGACTTCATAAATACTAAAGGTCGTGCAGGAGCGGATCCGGGAATGTAAATAGAATTAAAGGCCGAGCTAAGCGAGACAAACCGGTAATGCAGTTTGCCAGTGGCGGATGATTTCATCTAACTGAAACAAAAAGAATTAGGGTTTGTACACTGGGTCGCCCCTATGAACCCGCCAATGTCCTGTTTAAATATTTTTTTTATATACCTATGTGTACGTTAAACATCATTACAGAATAAAATACTTGAAAGTTTTCAACTATTCAATTTTCGCGTACTTTTTAGCAAAGGACAGATAACTATTACCCACGTGGTACAAACCGGAAACAACCACATCCATAGCGACGACAACAACGGTGAGTGGTTGAGGACTAACACAGTGCACACCACTACCGAATCAACGGAGAAAATTAGTTTGTCCATGTAAGTAGGCTTTAACTTTACATTAAGTGAAGATGGCTGCAGCTACTGCAACACTCCAAAGCGCGGAGATTCCTCCTGAAAAGCCAGAAGTAACTAGAAATGTGACGGTGAACGGAATGGAAACAACCTACCAAGGGAGCACGGGGCCCGATATGGGAATCTCCACTATGGGATACCGCTCATCTAAGTACAACCCTGCTGAATGGCATGAGACAAACTACTCCAAATACTACCAATCGTTCGCTGATCGTGATAATGCCGAGAGGATCAGACACGAGTCAAAGAGAACCATCAATGAAACTGAAGCAACAACAAACAAAACACAATCAGAGGTAACTAAGAAACTAGGAGAACGTATTCAAGACATCAATTTCTGGAAATTTGAGTTGGAAAGAGAAATTCAAGATGTGATTTCTGAAACAGATTTGCTTCTGGCACAAAAGAAACGTCTCGAGAATGGTCTAAGAGCAACAGAGGTACCACTCCACATTTCCACAGATAACCTGAACTGTAGGCAGAGAAGACAAGGAGTAGATTTGGTGCAAGATGATGTAGAGTTGTCATTATTAAAAGTAAGTTGATTTTTTTTTCATTGTAACATAATCTCATTTTATGGTGATATAGCTTGAATACATAGAGGATAAAGTTGAAACAGGGAATCTGACGGAGACAAAAACCCTTCCAGACCGTGAATTTTTTTTTAAGTGGAGACATGAAGTGTGCCAAACAGTATATTGTATATTTGTATTTTTTTCTCAGTTGAATATTAAAAAAAAACAAACAAATAAAAACTTTCTCATCAAGCCTCTTCAAATTCAGTATCTTGGTATATGTCACTTTCCCTTTTGTTATTAATATTTAATGACCTAATTAATGCCAAATGTCAGTGATTAAAACTTCCTACTAGGATATTTCACACTTGTAATTAACACTCCAATAGATACATGTTGGTCTGATATTTAAACTGGTAGACAGCCATGCAGATACTATCAGTGCCAAGCTGTTGATAATATTTAACTGTGTATAAGATGAAGTCTAATTAGATATTTTAAATACATAGTTATTGATTACTTGAGTACAATTATAACCCACTCAATGAGTGGATGGTATATTGGAATAATCTTTTCTATCCACCCTTCTTCCCCTCTAACTATCTTTCCACCCTTCTCTCTGGAATTCCTTGCAATTATCTCAGCTCCAAATGGGCTAAATTTTGTGTTTGGCTTATATAGATGGGGCATACAATTTTGGGTGCTGTCTGATATCAACTGCCCGTTTCATGGGACTTTGCCATTTTCACTATATGAAATGATAGTGAAAATGTTCATCACAAAAATTTCAGATTTTTTCTGGGGGTATAGGACAACAACATGTACAACTTCATGTTTTCTTTACACTCAATGCTAGGGATCAGATGAGGCCATGTATCTTTTTTTGTCATTTTTAAACTGAAAATATCCAATTAAAAATTATTTTAAATGTTCATCTTTTCTTTCAGGAAGTAGAAATTATCAACAATGTTCAAGATTTGCTTAAGAAAACAATAGACCAAACTGAAAAACAAATCAAGTAAGTATTCTATATTGCCTATGATTCCTTGAATCTTTATCACATGATGAAAACTGGAAGATCGGAAGTTTTTAAAGTCTACCAAAGGTATCCAGTATATTTAAAATTGTTTGAAAACATATTTTGATATAACACAGCCCACAACTGGTTTTTACAATTTATAATATTCTTGAAAAATACCCAATGTTAAAATAGGATATGTATTATAAAAATTCTTGTCTAGCTGTCTGCTGAGTAGACTTAAACTTTAAGGAACTAGCACCAAACATTGCACTGGAAACTTCACCAACTAAACATTTTTATTGCCATATATAGATAAAAGAAAAAGCAAACAAAAATAGTTTTCATAATTTTTTCTGGCTGTTGACTAATGTAAAGAGCACCATAACTGACATATCTTTTTTGAGGGAAATTCTCCCTCATTTTTTTTTCACAAATATGACACAAGAACCAGAAAAGTAATTTTAGATGGTCTTTCTTTATAGACTAAACAGAGAAGCTAAACAGAACTTGGAGATGGACTGGAGTGATAAGAAAGAGGCATTGGAAATAGATACAAAATCTGGAGGCCTCCGAAACCACCATACAGATAAACAGTTCTACAGTGGAGCAGCCAAATTTGAAGAAGTGTGAGTAACTTTTTATAAATGGGACTGTCACTGACAAGTAGAAGTTGTCAGTGGTTTTGCTGCGAATTATCCAAATTTCGTTGCATGTGAAATGTACAATAAAGCTTTTAAACATTCATGCATAACCTTTATCTCATTTTTCTTCTAATAGGCATTATATATATAATACTTATAGACAAATGTAGACAAAAATGAAAAGACTCCCCCTCCCACCAAAAAAAAAAAAAAAAAAAAAACACATTGCTGGCAGTAAAAATCCATAAAAATGATTTGTCCAAAAACTGAAAATGCAAACAATTAAATAATGTTCAATTTCTACGCTATTGGTAAAATATTGTTATTTCCTTGATCTCTTTTACAGTCAGTCAACACCAGAATCTTGGGCCCAGTTCTCACACGATAATGTTGTCCGTGCTGAGCATGAGAGGATGGCATCCATGCAGCTTCGTCAGTTAATTGACAATATCTTAGAAGATTCTTCCCGAGATATGAGAGAACAATGTGATACTGTGGATGTTAACTTTACAAAGAGAATTGAAGAAATGGAAGATGCCAAGACTAAATTGGAAGAGAACTTATCTAAGGTAATTTATTGCATTGCTAGATTATCTCCCCTTAGTATTATGTCTTAAATAAAAGAAAATGTTTGAGTTGTGTTTTTTATTAAGATTTCATTGAAGGCAATAAAACTGACAATATCTGAGTAATGAATATTTACAGTATGTGCAGTGGGTAAAATGTTAAGATACAAATGAGATATAGTCTAAGAATTTGTACAAACCTTGATAAATATTTCTGATATTAACAGTAAAACAATTTTTTCTACAACTTTTTTCTTAACATGAATAATAGTAATATAAATAAAATGTACAATTATTGTATTTTTATTTTTTCTAAAACAACAATGCATTCCAGAAAGTTAAGTAACCCTTGGATCAATAAATACTCATGTTGGGTGGCAAGTAATGTTTTAATAGACAATCATAGCATCCATTACAGTTAATATGTATTTTTCGTATGATTTTTTAAGTGACTTTATGTAATAATATTTTAAGCTGTAATTTTGATGAAAAATATTGATTATGGGCTTCTTTCTAAATGACATCTGGAATTTCATATCCTGATCACTGTGTATCCAATTTAATTGAGATTTTGTAAGAATGGTAACATAAATAATTAATAACAACCCTGGTTATCAAACACTGTTGTGTTTATTCCTCAGATCTGTAAAGAAATTACTTCTATGGAGAACAACATTGATAACCTTAGAAAGGCCATCAGAGATAAAGAGAACCCAATGAAAGTCTCTCAAACTCGTCTCAACAATAGAACATACAGACCAGGAGTAGAACTTTGTAGAGATCCTGTGCAATACAAGTAAGTTTTTAATCCAAATCCAGTCCAGAAAATAAGTTCCTCAGGGGTCCAGTAGCCATTGGTATAAAAAAAAGATCTACCCTCTGCCGAAAAGCTTTTCCTAAATGATAATTACAAAAATTTCTTTTTTAGCCAGTTTGGGCCTTAAGCTAATAATGAAATCAGTCTAACAAAAATTTTAAATCATTATCCATTGCAATTTACTGGTAAATATTACATCAGGTTTTCAAAATTAAAATTGTGACAAATTAAAAAAATATAGAAACACCCAAGTATTGCAATTTTCTTTCCAATATACAGTGAAACCTGTCTAAACTGAACTGTAAGTCATTTTAAACTTTTCATAACCAGACATTTTTTAAATTTAACATCCACTGATAACAGTTTAAAGATATTTTAAACCTTCGTTAACCAAACATCTGCTTATACCAAACAAATCCTAATCATGGCCTAAGGGAGTTCAGATTAGATAGGATTTACTGTATTGAATTTGCTATGGAAATTTCTCCGATTATGCATTAATTATTGATCAACACTTTTCATTTCAGGTTGGTAGGTGAAGTTAATGAGATAGCACAATCAATAGATGCTCTCACTGAGCAGCTTAACAATGCTGAGAATGCCAGGAAAGATCTCCAGGATAACAGGATGGCATTAGAGAAAGAAATCTCAATCAAGAAGAATTCATTGTTCATTGACAGAGACAAGTGTGTCACCGTCCGCACAAGATACCCAACTACCTTGAAACTCCAAGGTTACCAGTAAAAAACTTTGTGCTAAGTTTAGAAGAAAGCAGTATTGAATTTTTATTTATTTTTTTCTTCTTCTACCATGTTTTGTCGTCTGCAATCATAGAACATTTTGTCTGTATATGGTCATCATGACCTTATGACCATTGAAGGTCACCTCCCATTTTGACCATATATGGTCATAGCTTGCACTGCACATGTATTTGTCGACTGCCTCAATGTATCTGTTTGCCCATTCATCGTCTGGTTCTAAGTGATAAAGCCATCTTGTCCTGTCTGGTAAAAGTAATTTAGCTAATGCATAATTGAAGAATATTATTTACAAGAAATATATATAAACAAAACCTTTATGCTTTTAAAATAACCAGCAGTTTAATTGTTGAGTTTCTATGTGATATATTGGTTCTGTTATGTAAATATGATATTAAAATAAAGTCATCAATAAATGGAGAATTTATTTTTCAATCTATAATTTCAGAGTCTTATGTACTGTGGATAAAAATAAAAAAAATAAAGTTAACATTAAAATTACCTGACTTAAAATAAAAATTCAGTGATGTCATTGGTCGAAACTGATTGTTTATACACAAAACTCAGTTGTCAATCTTTTACTCATTATTCCTAAGTTTCTAACACTGTGAATTGATCGAAATTCGAATCACTGGATATAGAAAAGGAAAGGCATATGGTGGAGACTTTAAATAAGTCAAATTTCTCAATGATTTGGGGACAAAATTACAGTCTGTGCCTAATGACAAACTGACTACATAAAGTGCTGGAAATGTTCAAAGATAATTTCAGTTTCTCAGCTTTCATTTCAATATTCAAATCCTTGACACACTTGCCACTTTTAGTCACATTGAAATGGATTTTCATTACATGAAAGTGGGTTGTAGACCTGACCATAAAACGACCTAAAGAATTACGGATATAAAAATAATCAAATAACTGACATCCAATTACGTGGTAACTCACAACCTGCTGAAGCAGCATACCAAATTTAAATCTATTTCCAAGTACAACCTGACGAAAATTTATCATACAAACACCTAATTACCAATTAATCTTAATACATGCAAACAAATAAGGGGCCATCAAACAATAACATGATACTGACAGTTAATATGTCCTGAACTGGAAAAAAAACAGTGAGAGAAAGCAATTCTCCCAAATCCTTTACGTCATGTGATAATTCCGATGCCTTTTCACTTAATTCAATGGACCGATTCAGAACCTGTATGGCATTCTGGGATTGCTATTGTTCATGTCATCAATGCTTACAGATGGAAATTGAATTTTTGAATCAGTCCATTTGACACATATTATTTCAATATGTGTGTGGGTGTTAATGGTCATTCATCAGATTAGTTGTTATTTTGTTGTAGTGTGTTTGCCTTTCATGTAGAAATGTTTGGATTTAATCACAGGTTTTAATTTTGTAGATATCTTTTTCCCCTAATAGTTTTACATGACCAGCATTATAGGAGACAGAAGTTGATTTCACAAAAATTCCAAGTGTAAAATTGGTCAAAAGTAAAAAGTAATGAGGACACAATGCTAATTTCTGTTGTGATTTTGTAACATACGGCTTAATCTACACTAACAACTTTTGTGAAACCAACAACTCAGTGGCAACTGGGCAACTGCTTGAAGTCAAGTAAGCAAACATGAATACTAAATGGTTTGAAAAAATAAAAGGGAGTATTTTCCCCATGAAGTATGGGTACATTAAAACAAATGTCAAAGTACATTAAAACACAAAGGAAATGATTTCTTAAAAATGTTTAACCATTTTATTAAAGTATAGTAAAATATCACAGATAATTAGACAGTAACTAAGGTAAATAAATAATGTCAAGTCAAAAGTATACTATTACTCCTGTGAGTTAATGTGATTGGGGTTGTCAGCCATTAGTTGGCTGGTTCCATCAAATTAGGAAAATTAGATTAACAGATCTCTTAATATTATGTTTCAAGATTTTCTTTCTTAGATTTATCTAATAGATGTATAAATTATAAATACTGATCAAAATGATGGCAACTAACATTTGACCTAAAATGCACATTTGAATAGACAGACAACATGCTATTTTGTACAATAGTTTCTTATGAAAAAAACATTTTCATGAAAAATTGATTTGCCATGAAACAGTGATATTGCCTTCAACATTGATAATGCTTGAGTCACACATAGAGGACACTACTGTAGAGAACTATCAAATCAGCTTAAGGAGGTAGACCTAGGGTAAGGGAAATAACTCTTGAAATCAGGGATATGTTTGTATTATTTTCAGTTTTACCAAAGCCAATCTTTCATTTGAAACAATGAAATCAGTCCAAGTTACTTTGATGTTTACATGAGATTGATGTAAAATGCTGAATACAAAGGTTCCAATGATTTGAAAGATTTGTGTCCCCTACCCTTCTTAGGTACAAATTGCAGAAAAAAACAGACAAAATGTCTTATAAATACAACACAGCCTAATCAAGACATCAATGACAAGGAGAAATCGTAGTAAATTCTGTTTGAAAATAACAATATTGACATTTTTGTCCATGTAATCTATTACAAAAACTTCTCTGTGTCAAAGACAAATTGAAGAAGTGAGCATAAACAAGGAGAAGTTTTGCTCATTTCTCCTTCTTGATTAGGCCCTGAATATAAGCTTATTGCCCCTATTATACCAAAGATTTACTTCAACTAATTCAAGTATGACAATCAATGAAGAATAAAAAAAAAAATAATTGAAAAAAATTGATTTGGAAAAAGTACCAGATGCAATTTGTGCAAGTTAAACCAATGAAATTCGATACCACGTAAATTATATCATTTGTGTAAGTGATTCAGAATCTTCTGGAGTCAGAACTTTTTTCATGACACCAGAATGTTTAAAATATATCATTACCAATCTCAATGTCATATAAATACATGTACATGTACACATATATATATACATATAATGTAGGTAACATGTATTTAATATCTATTGCTTTATTTAAACAAGGTAAAAGAGGTCACCAAGTTAAGCTATTGTTAGCTCCTCAAGAAAGTTTTTTTTTATTCCATCAATGTTGTCCAAGCCAATTGTCACATCATGAGTTGTCCTCCATTACATTATCCATGGCTTCTGGAATCTTTTCTTTTTTCACAAATACTTTTGATACTGTTTACAGCCAAATCAAGAGCTGTCTCCAATTACACTATCTTCTAGTTCCTGTATAGTATCCCTGACCATCACAGGGAAAGTTGTGTCATCTGTGAGGAGTGAGAAAGCTGATCTCAAAAGTTGGATAAACTCACTGAAAATACAAAAAAAAATGCCCATGAATAAAACACTACATATACTCTTTTTTAAGATGGCTAGTTATCAATTTTTATTGCCATATTATTTGCATGTAAGACAAGCATCTGATTTGATATTATGGTATCAAGTGTAGGATTTAAGTATAGCTCCATTTAAAAATCATGCACAAGGTGATTTATCACTTATTAAGTATTCAATTATAAGAAGCCAAAGTCAATAAATCCTTTTAAATAGTCCCTGCTGGTATTTGTTTCCCCATGAATATTGTATATCATGGAATTATTTTTTTACAGGCCACAGTGTTACTTTTTATATAATTTTGGTGGGAAATTTTTTCTGACAAATTTTTCTGTAACTAAAATTTTTTTACAAATATTTGATAACCCAACATTCACATACACTTCAACTTTTAGATAAAAGCCTTGTCTATAAAACCTTATGAAGGGTTTCCAATCCAAATATTTTTTGTGTAAAAGTTATGCACAAATCACTAGTTTCAGAGTTCACAAATTTGATAGTTATCAATAAGTATTCTACTTAAATGTAAGAATCAAATGTGAATGGACCAATATTTACCTACATGTACAAGAATTAAGTGCTAATCAAATGAAATGAATATATAACAAAAGATGCTCATAGATATTGAAGACAAGGGAGTCCTCATCTGTAACTGGAAAATTTTATGTCCAAATAAATTTTTCAACCACTAAAAGGGGGAGTTCAAACAACCAGATCATCCAGGACTTTTCACCTGGTAATTACAGGTACCCTAGAAATGTGCAACATATGTTGATTTTTTTATGTGTAGTATGTCATCTATGAATTACACTCCTACAATGAATTAGACTGGATGAGTCAAGAAACAGAAGACTATTTTGAGTTAGGAGTTCATGTGTAAGCGCCTGCAGCTACTAAAAACCTATCTTAATTTAAGGTAAGGAAAACAAAAGAAATCCTGAACCTGGGAACCATGTGTACACTCCAATTGTTAAAAAAGACTTGAATTCCTCAAACTTGTGAAAGATAACATGATCTTTAATCTTCACTCATGTAATAACCTATATTTATTACACATCTACCTTTATTAAGGATGTAGTGAGACTGTCTTGAATAAGAAGTCATCTATAACTCATATACCTTGATTTCGGGTGAAGAGACTTAAGAAATGGAAGTATATCTTGAGCTAAGTAGTCATGTATACGGGACTGTAGTTGTAGGTACTGTATTTGGAACATCAAATTGGTGTATCTTTCTAGTTGTTTTACTGATCTGTACTGAATCACTGCTGGTCGAGGTGGTAACCAGATTCCTGTACAAAAGTAACAAATTCATATGAATAACTTCTGACGTGACTAGTACATGCAAAAATATTCAGAAATGTTGAATTTGAATTCTCATGTGGATTGTCTAAGCCTTCCATACAGAATATGGTTCGGAATAAATGCCAAACTCTGTTGGCCTTCACCAAAATTAACAAAACGATTAAAATCCAACACTCACAACACAATACAGTATTTATTAAATACAAATGTATACAAACAAACAAAAACAAATTCCATTAAACCAGTTCTTGACTGGAGACAATTGTGATGTCTTAATCATATGATTTACAAAGGAATTGGCAAAATTTACACTTGACAAATATTTGACCAATCAGAATTCAACATTATTGTATTCAGTGTAATCAGCATAAAATATTATTGCACTAACTTTGCCATTAAACATGTCATTTCCAAACAAGTTCAAAAACATGTCTGGACCTGGGTCACCTTCATATATTTGACAACACATAAATATCTTTTAAGCACTAATACTAAGCAAGTTAAAAAACTATAATGTGGGTAAAAAAATTCACTAAGTATGTATGGGTACTTATGATTGCATATATTGCTGAAAAAATGGCAACCTCAGACAGGTAAAATTCATACTTAATATTTGTCTAATGTCTTCATAATAAAGGTGCTCATATTCAGTATGTATATATACTCTGTGCTATCTTAAAATAATATTGGTTTTATACTTTTTGAGTTACAGATCACACAAAGAAGGTATCATCTACAACACAAAGCAACAAGAACGGCTAAGTTAAACAAGCTTAAAATTGTTCTCCATATTGGGAAGTTCTCCATAATAGGAGGTTCTCCATAATAGGAGGTGCATATTCTCAATATTATAGTAAACACTGTGCAAAGTTAGAGTACTATTGGTTCAATACTTATTGAGTTACAGATTACAAAATGTATGTACCCCCTAAGTGTGATTGAGTTGAGAGCCTACTAGACCGGCTTTCAGTGTTGGTAATACAGAACCAAATAACTGTTGAAACTTCCCTGCACATCATAAATATGCATGAAACTTAAAATGCTTAAAACGCTTAAAAGTCAATCTGTCATATTGTGCATTGATTAGTCGATTTTACCTTTTGTGTCCCATGGCAAATACTTGAATAACATGCATTTAAGGACAACAGACTTTTATATATTGGACAGACTCCAAGTACTAGTTTTTAGTACTAGGGTTTTAATGGACTGGCTCACAGAAGTAACAGCCCACAGGTAGGCATTTCAGCAAACTTGAACATATTATTCTGATTTCAAGCCAACCATCCATTGGTCTGTTTGTTATATGCAACAGGTTTGGTAGAAAAGCAATGACTGCCAGTTTAAAAGTGATTGGAATAACTAGGGATTGAACCAAACTCCAAAACTTGAGGTTTTCGAGAACATGAAGTATGAATGAATATTGCTTTACTTGCTCTGTGCAAGGAGATAATTGTAATTACCTCTCATATCACTTCCAACCAAAAGATTTGAGTTATCTCCCTTTGGTGGGTTCATTTGAACAATACAGGTGCCAATATAATCTGCATTATCTATACAATCTAAAAATATATAATAGAACAGAGGCATGAAGACAATGTCAACAGAAAACAATCATTTCCAATTTTAGACATAAAAAATAATGACAAGATCTTTCACATATTTGGACCTTGATCACAATCATACATTTGTCAGGACTTAAAAAAACTTTAATATATATATAAATGAATCAGAGCACACAGCTAAGTTTGATAAGGTTGAAATTCATATTAAATATTTGTCAATTTTACTCCATAACAAGAAGTGCACACCTTAATATGTATATAAACATTACACAGTGTTTGAACATAATTAAATTGATACTTTTTAGTTCAAGATTACACAATGTAAATACAATCAACAAGTTAGTGAAAACATCTTGTCAAGTTTCACCATAATAAAAGGTGCAGATCTACTATATGTACACATTGTGATATTAGTGTAATACTTTTTGATTTATTGATTACACCAAGTAGGTATCCCTAAGGAGTGCTGGCTACTTCACCTACTTTCCCCATTTGTCACAAAGGTAATGAAAAGAGGAAATGCTTTAAAGTATTTTGTTTAGATACTAATCTGAGGATTGAAAAATATGTAATACTTTTCAGTTCAAACTCTTGTTCCAATATGTATGTTTCAATACTTAAGTGAATGTCTGTAGATAGATTGAATTACCTCCATCTAAATTCATTCTCTGTTCTTCAACTTGCTGGAATGTAGACAAGATAAACTCCAGGGTTTTTCTTGATCTGAGTATTTCATAAGGAGACGATGATTCTAAAAAAATATATCTTTTATTACTCCTGTTGCTCTGGTTTTATTTAGCTTCTTTTACTGGAGACTTGTATTTTTACAGTAAATAATATAATTAACTTCAGGAAATGGAGTTAGTCTTCTCTTGAGAAAATGGACCAAAATATTTAAACTTTCTATCAAACTTTATCAATTAAAATACCTATGAAATAAAAAAGAAAACTCATTGTATATCTCCTTTTTAATTGTCCAGTAAAATACCTTTCACAGGAAATAGTCATTCAATCAAGCAAAGACCAACTATATATCCTAAAGTTAACTATTTTACTCATTGTAAAAAAACTGGTAAATTAAGAGAAATAGAGGAAAGAATTAATAATTGTGTATCTGTATGATGACATTCATGTAAGGACATTGTAATTACGTTGGTGAATATCGTCCCAAGCATAGCTTGCAAGTAAAGTTTGATATTCTGGATGAGGGACGATAATATCACATAATATAACTGGTATAACCCTTTTACTAATTAGTAATCAATTTATTAGACATCTTTAATTTCAAAATCATGTAATCAAACACAAAAGAGGTAAAATATGGGTGAATCTGTTACATCAAAACAAGAAAAACAAACACCAAAAACAAAATTTGACCTCAGGGTCAAAGAACAAGATTTGAATACACTGGTAAATGAGTCATAGTATTGACCTTGTCTACCCTTACGTCAAATATCAAAAGTGTATCGTAAAAGACAAAAAGATTGCAGCTTGGATGTTGTTTTGTTATAGACACAAAGATGGACAGATTTGACTATAGGATGTCAGCAACTCTATATATGTATGTGTGATAATAAGGTGTTTACAAAACTTTACCAGAAATATAATCTAAATCAAGGGAACACAGCAATGACTTAAGGTTTCTGTAAATATTAGTCAGTTCATGAAAATTCTTCATCAATGTCCATTCTTCTATATCTGTAAACTGAAAAGAAACATCAAATAAAATCGTGTAATAAGATTTTAGAATAATTTCTTTTTTCAACAAGGTTTTTTTTTAAATTATGAAATTCCCACTGTTGTGAGTTGAATGTGTCATATAATTCTTTCTCCAATTTTAAGCCGATGATTAAAATTGCACTTGACTTTTTAGCCACCAAAAGATGATTAAATTTCTGCGAGAGTTTCCTGCCATTTCACATTTCCGAGTTTCTACAGATTTTATGGGAGAAACAGATTCTCCCTAAATGCTTTTGGGGATAACAAGATTTCTGCACTCTCGATAGATAAATTTAAGATTTAACCCACTAACTGAAGCTCATGAGTTGAAATTTTAAAATTTAACAATTTTGAGTGGAAAATTGATGTAATCCTCTCGAGACTGAAGAAGAATCCAAATTTACATAATTCAAATATCACAAATATAAAACTATAAAAGACCACTGTCTGGAACTAAAACATTGGAATCCAATTATGAGGCAAACATAATTCCAACATATATACAAATCAATATCAAAGTTGTCAATGTTTCCCATTTCTATGCACATAAAAATGCATCATTTATGACATTTACCAGTTTCCTCTGTAATTCCTTAGGTTGAAGATAATGTCACTTTCTATTAAGCTTTTTAAGAAATGTACAAAAGTCATTCACTAATTGTTAATTTAACAAAATACACATCACCTACTAAATAAAATATTTCCTACTTCATCTTGCCTGCTTTAATAGCGTCTGGTAACTGTACACCAACTTATTTACATTAGCAATTTAATTCCGCTAATTTCCTGTCCGTACATTACTGAATAGATGTAAGACAGAATGTAAGTTGTCATAGTAAGTGGCAGCAAAATTAAACTGATATTGTGACATACAAAAATATCAGCAAAGATAAGATGGTTTACAGTATATATTAAATGGAAGAAGTTTTTAGCATTGCCTTCAAAATTATAACATCATTCATTCATGTTTACGTAAACAACAAAAGTGTCACACATACCCTAGACTCTATGGCAGCTTGGATTTTACTGGAGGAATGTGTATTGTCAACTTTCTTTGTCATTCTATAAACCTCAAGCTTCTGCCTCAATTTTCTGTTGTGACTAGCAAGTTTTTTCAGCTTTCCAGGAATAGTTATACTGGATCTGAATATAAAAAAAGTTTGCATAATAATGGTTCAATAATTTTTTGAGTTACAGACTATAAAACAAGGTATCCCTAAGCTCGATGGATGAACAGACTTGTAGCTACATGTACTATATCTGCTTCAACTGCTAACATTATCACAAAGCAAAACCATGCTAAAGCCTACATAAAACTATTCCCTCTTTTACCTTATTTATTATTTAGAATAATCTGAACTAAAATATCTGAAAACAATAAAAAAAAAAAAAAAAAGTTACTTCCATGAAAAAATAATGTTGAGTATAATATGAAGCATGGGAAGACGAAAAGAAAACAAAATACCAAGATTATAAACAAAAGGAGTGCACAATGCCTATCATACAATATTCTGCCTTGAACTGATGAAGGTAATTTGTAAGAGCATAAACTATTTGTAAGGTGACATCATGTTACACGAAAAGTATGGGTATACAATGTACTTTTCAAGAAATCATTTTTTTTTAAAAGTGCCTAAAGATGAAATCTTCACTATTCTAAACATACCCATCAGTCAATAAACTGAATTTCTTTTTAGCAGGATTTTCATCTTCAATTTTCATTTCCTCCATTTTGGCTTCCAAGTTTTTGTTTGGAAGCAAATCATCTCCAGAAGTTTTCCTTTGATGAATGTTATCTTGGTTATCTAAGCTGTCTCCCCTTGGTGAATTCTCTTCTTTTGAAGTGTTTATTTCTTCATTAACATCCACTAAGGAGTTAGAGTTACTTTCATCATCACCATGAACATCATTGTTCTTCTTATCTGAGACTGGCTTCTTATTTATTTCCTTGCAGCCAGACCCTTCTCTCTGCAAATTTTTCTTCTCCAAAACTGGCTTTTTGTCAGCCTTTTTCATATCCTGTCCCCCAATACTTTTGCCTGGTTGCCTATAACGACTAGCTGATTGAGGACGTGTCTTAGGAGCAGTCTGAGTGATTGAGGTAGACTTTTTTGGAAACGGTATTGTTGGATTAGTCTGGAATGGTGCCTTCACATGTGATTGTGTTTGCCGTGGAGGCTTTTTTACTTCTACTTTTGGTTTGACTCTACTATTAATATTATTCTTGTTCTTATCATTGTTCAGGACTACAGATTTGGGAACAGAAATATTTTTGGTAACCACAGGTCTGCCATACTTCATTTGTATCTTTTGCTCTGTCAAGCATGTATTATTTGAGCCCTCCCTGATTTCTTTAATTGAAAGTTCATCTTTGATTTCAGATACCCTTTCATCATTTTGTACCACTGAATTATTCTTTGATTGGTCTTCAGCCTTTGGAGAATTTTTACTTGGTCTTTTTGGTTCTGCAATCTAATAACAATACCAATTAATTAACACTATAGCTGTGACAATGATATGTAATGTCACCATGAAAGTCAAAATTTGGTAAATTTTTATCGTCTTTCCTTAGGCTGTTTCAGTTACCTTGTCTTTGAATCTATAGGCCTTTTTTCAAGGTTTAATTGTCCTTGACTTATTAGCTATTTCAGTAACCTTGTCTTTGACTTCATAGACTTTTTTTAAAGTTATATTTTTCTTGACTTACGGTAAGTTTTTTCAATGACCCTTTCCTTGACTTTTAAGTTTTGTCAGTTTACTTTTCTTTGACTTTACAAGCTTTTTCAGTAACCCTGTCTGACTTCATAGGAATTTTGTTTAAAGTCATATTTTCCTTGACTGAAGTTTTTTCAGTTACCTTTCCTTGACTTTTAAGTTTTTTTCAGTTAACTTTTCTTTGACTTTTAAGTTTTTTCAGTTACCTTTTCCTTGACTTTCAAGTTTTTTTCAGTTACCTTTTCTTTGACTTTATAGGCTTTTTCGGCTTTAACTAGTAATTTGTTAACTAGGTCCAATTCAGCTTTTTCTGCAGCAGACATTGCATCTAAAATTACATTTTTCAGAAAACATGTATCTAGTATTCAACATCTAAAATCTGAATTATAACAACATTCCCTCAACAACATTGATTTCATTGAATAATATAGTTAACTTCAGGGTATTATTCCACAGTTTATATCCTCAATCTTTTTGTACATGAGCACAAACACTGCTTTTAAGGAGGTAAACCTAGGGTAAGGGACAAAACTCTTACAAATCATTGGAATGTTTGTATTCAGCATTTTACATCAATCTTAAGTAAGCATCAAAGTAACTTGGACTGATTTCATTCTGTTTCAAAAGGAAGGTTGATAGGCTTTGGTAAAATTAAAAATATGATACAAACATATCACTGACTTCAAGAGTTATTTCCCTTACCCTAGGTCTACCTCCTTAAGATTAATATTTTAATTTCCACAGATCAACAGTTGTATTGAATGGTAATAACTAAATTGTATTTTAAAATTTGTCATCAACAATCAATTTAATAGATAAATGTACCTTCCACTTTTTTCTTGCATTCTTCTTTTTTCTTTGTAGCTTCATCTTCATTCTTCTCCTTTTCCATAGCCCTGATAAATGTTAAAACACATACATATTCATGTATGACAGTATATATGTAATTCAAACAGCTGGCATTGCTGTCAGTGCTTTAACATTATGAAACAGACTTACAATAAATTTACATGAACCAATGTTAAGAACATTCTAATATTCTATTTTAATTCAAAAATATAAAAGGATATTTTAGTAGAACTTTTTTAAATCCAAAAGCTTTCAAAAGTAAAATAAAAGTATATGGTGACACCGCCACAATATTGCACCAAATCATCCACTCACAATATTGCACCTACGTCACCAAATGCCGTTCCAGCCAGTATATGATTTATATTAAGGGACATTGTAACTGATAAGACATTTTTCATTCACACTTTATTTTTGTAAGTTTGTAAACATCTGCATGAACATTTGATCATATTATCAAGTATATATTCTACTCATTCATTTAAAGCTGCATTAGCTGCCAAATTTGTTCAGTTTTGATTCTACTGAATTTTGCTGATTCAATGAAATAAGTTTGTAGTAATGCATTTTATGCAATTAATGTTGATAATACCTACAGAATATTTTTTTAATCAGAGAAGATCGATGGGTCGGATCTAATTATTATTCGCCATTACTTCCGAAGATTGCCGACAAGACATTCACCAGGGTTAAAAATACTTTAACCTTGGTAAAAAAAAAATAACAATAACGGATACAAAGGTAAGCACGTGTCTTGTTTTCATTTCATTTCATCTATTTCTTGATTGGTTTTCAAATAAATAATGGCCATATTTGAGCTGCATTATATCACAATACGTAAAATTTCAAAAAGATCCATGCGTTATATTTGAACCTTTTCCTTTATGGCTTGAGTCCGTCAGTCTTCCTTGCCGTTGAATAACCACTTTCGCTTTGCAATCAGATTTGTTATTAAAGAAGCGACCCTTACAGCACATTCAAGGTCACCAGAAGGCATACGAACATATCTCGGTTGATTTTTTGTCTTGCAAGACAATAAATATATCGACACCGATTTCATGTATTTAATGCATTTCATTTGTTAATATCAAATAAAATTGCACAAGAAATGTGCAATTTAGTAGAAATAATTCAAAGTTAAGGTATATTTCAAAAGAAACAAAAATTAACAAAAATGACAGCTAATGCAGCTTTAAGGAGGTAGACTTTAGGTAAGGGATACAACTCCTACAAATCATTGGTACATTTGTATTCAGCATTTTACAACAATCTTAAGAACTTGGACTGATTTCATTCTGTTTCAAATGAAAGCTTGATAGGCTTTGGTGAAATTGAAGATGATACAAACATAATGACTTCAAGAGTTATGTCCCTTACCTTAAGTCTACCTCCTTAAATGACTCCAAAACTTCATTTTTTTTGTACTCACCAAGGTTTGAACAAATTGTGATATCCTTTGCATGATTTCTGCACAACATTTTTCTTTCTTTCAATTTCATTCAACAAGAGTAAAATTTTCTGCAAGCTGTAATTACAATTGATAAATGTATATTATTATCTTAGAGGTTTAAAAAAACAGGCTTTTCATCAGTTAATCTAAATACAATGAACCCTGTCTAAAAATATTATAAAAAAAACTGTCTAAACCAGACAGTTTAACAAGTTTCTATGTATTAGGAAACTGAACACATTACAAAACCCAAAAGAGATTGGTTTAGACAGGATTTCAGTGTTTGAAACTAACTTCATTTGTTTGATGGTCGACAGGGCTACCTTACAGGTAAAACAGGTAGTCTGCAGATGGTAATGACAGTTCTGGTCTTAGATCTTATTAAAAATAATGCAAAATTTAGATAGCCCATAGGACAACCATGAACATTTTTCAGGTAGTCCTATCCAAAATTAGGGTGGCACAGGACTACTGGACTACTGTTAGTGTCGATCCCTGGTTTTCTTACAGTCACTACTAGCTGACAAAATAAAACATCTCATGATCTGTGGCCAGTAAGGCACTTCAAAAGTCATCATTGATATTCACTGGGGAAGTGATTCAGGTAGTTTGACTTCTATCATAAGACTTATTGTACATGCATGTAGACACCAATGAATTAAGTGTTGCATAACCACTAATTCGCTTCTTACACGCAAACAGATCAAGCTCCAACAGTATAGAGATTTATGATGGACTATTAGTCTTGATGGATAAAGTCCTCCTAAACACTTATCATCTGCAGGTGCTTAAGCATGGCTGAGATGCCAATAATTTAGCCGCCCACAAAGACAATAAAACCCCTTTGCTGGCTGTGTATGTTGTTCATCCAATATTATTATCAATTGAACAAGTAATTTTCCCTTGAGTTCTATCCCCTTTTTTATCAATTGTTGTGATTAAAATCTACAACTTGTGAATCTTAATCAAATTTCATAATTCTCATAGTATTCATCTGTCTTTTTTTTTTCAAAGTGATGCATTGTTGACAAAAGAATTTTTTTTAATCTCTGTAGACATATTTTAAAAATAAACAACAATAACCTGCAGAAGGTTTTTGGTTGCATTGAATCGACATTAACCAAAAATGGCCATAGTTTACAGAACACTGCAAATTTGACTATGTTGGCATGTAAACAATAGGATGCTTTATACATTTGTACATGTACATGTAAATGTTATTCCAAATTAGGAAATTTTTATTGATGTACTGGAATTGAAAAAGTTGAGTTTTGACATGTAAGGAAAAAAATAGTGTGATGCCATGTTACTTAACTACCTGTAATTAAACTGAAACACAAATACATGTAAAAGACCACAATTTGCATAAACCATTAAACATATGATTACATTCATCTCTTTTCAACTTTTGCATGCTGGACAAGGAGTAGTTCTTGTCCGGAAGTAATTTTCGCCAATTGATTTTTCCTCTTCTCCAAGATAATGTCCAAAATTAAAGACAAACAGTTATAAAGATTGCTGATATTTTACTCTATAAATGAGCGATTTTCATCGAGGGATAAAATTTTGGCGAGCAAAGAGGTGGGAATTGCCTCTATCTTGAAAATGGCAAGATCTACTCTTTGACCAGTATAAATTAGAGATTTAAAAGACACAGGACAGGTGTGTAACCATTCTGCTTATAAATATTTCTATAATATTGATATGCTCCATGGTTGTATTATCAACTGGGTTTAGTATACTTATGGCCTGTAAAACCATCAATGTCCAGTTTATGCATGTAAAATCATTCTAGTATACTTTGCAAATGCAATTGAGAACCACACCAGTCTCGGAAAACATTTTCTATATTCAATGATTAAATACAAATCTTATTTTAGTTTTTTCCAAGATAGGGATGCTCAAATCATGGCACTGGAACAAAATCAACCTACCAGTCAATTGGACCTAAGACATTTCAGACTATGACAACCCATAATTTTTTATGAATGCCCATACATATTTCAGTGATACAAGTCGTTTCGGCTATAGTACCATCTTGGCCATAGTCACTTCGGCCATAATTAACTCGGCCACAGCATATTTCATCCACAGATTTAAAAATATTGTCCTCTGTTTTTAATATTACACCAATTTGTATATATAAACTCATTTAAGTAAAATAAAGATGGGAATAAAATAAAAATTGATTAAATAAGAGAATTAATCATTAAAAGAAAAACCATAAAATAATAGATATATATATATATATATATCACATTGGGCAACACTTGTGGTCGGTAAGCATTCCAAAATTTCATGTATATTATACAAACTTGGTAGAAGTCTGTTATCTATATCATTGCAATACTTTCAAATTTTGAACTTGATGTCAACTAAAAAGTTGCATCTACTTCTTAAAATTTGTAGTTTAATAAAAGATTTCTCAGTTCCGACCAAGCAACATAAAAAGGAGCTCAACATGCTAATCCCTTTCACTATTCACTACAGTGTTTTCATGTGTGCTATGCAGCCAACATATCTGACTGCAGCAACATGCTCCACATATCATTCTTTACAAAGAATTTGCAAAGATTTGCCGTTTGTATATCAACGATTCCGTATAACTATAAGACACTTTTAAACTCTAATAAAACTACTTTTTCCTCCAAAAAAAAAAAGACATATGATAAATATATTACACAACGAAACCAATTAAATGTTAATTAACCTGTGATATATAAATTGAATACATATTGAAAACCGTGGTCGAAACGACTATGACCGAAAAGTAATGTGTCTGAAACGTTCTATGGTCGAGATGACTATGTCTATGAGTTTGAAAGGTGCCCGTGTTTCTTCGGAGCGTTTAAGGTTTCACCTTCTCATATCATGGAGACGAGAAATATGAATCTTTAAATATATCTTGAGTTTGAGTGAAAATGAAAATAAAAATTTCATCCATTTGTCAAATTTTGAAAATAAATAAACAACAACCTGTCAAAAAATTCAGTTTTCGTGTAGGCTGCCATGACAGTTCCAATACGAGGTTATTTACATTCTGACATAAAACCCATATAAATTTTCTTATCCAAGAGCATAGAAACGACCCAACACAAAATTTCGGTATCAAGGACCATGATGTATAGAGACAGAGAGTGTTTATTCGTGTGAAATTTGACGGTTCCCGTTTGACGAATGATGTACTAATTAAAGATAAAGATCCTTGAAAATTTATTCTTACCAGTTGCTCTATATGCTAATGTGGTGTACTGTCGTGTTTTCTTGGTAGATTGTTATCAATTTCTTTTTCATCGTTATTATCATGGTTTCTTAGCCTTTACCTCATTTATTCAAATCTCGAATCTTCTCGTGTTATCCATCCGTAGTACATGTCCCAGCCATTTCCATCTTCTTCGCTTGATGGTAACACGTATCTTTTCCATGTCTGACTCAGCTTTTTTTCTCACCTCATCGTTTGTTACATTCTGTGGCCAGTAGATCTTTAAGATTCTCCTCAGGCTTTTATGGAGAAAGGTGTCCACCAAGTTTTCATCGTTTTTGGTCATTTTCCACGTTTCGCTTCCGTAGAGAAGGACAGATAAGATGTTTGAATTGAAAAGACGGAATTTAGTTCTTTTCGAGATTTGACTGTTGTTCCAAATGGGAGATAATCTGTTGTAGGTTGACCTTCCTTAGCCAATTCTTCGTCTAATATCTTCGTTGGCGCCTCCTGAGTTGGTTAAAATGGCTCCTAGGTATGTGAAAGTATTGACATCTTCTATCACCGTTTCGTTGGTGCTAGTGATAGGCTGGTTTGTACTGGCATTAAATCTCACCACTTGTTTTTCCTGCATTTATCTTTAGGCCGGTGGAGTGGGCAAATTTGCTTACATTATCAAATTTCCTCTGTAGTTGTTCTTTTGTACTTGATACCTCACATCATGAACACGCATATTTGCTACTGAGCCACTTATTCCAAGACGCCAGCTAGATGAACTTCATTTCACCCCCCCCCCCCACCCCCGAAAAAAAACTTGCAACTTATAAGTTTTGCCGTCTATTGTAACTTCACCTTCTTAGTGTAATTTGTTGATTTCTACGAAAACGGGTAATAAGGAAAATATAAATGTTAGTAGGTTTCTTGACATTTAACGATTGTCTTTTGGTTAGATGCAAATAAATTCATGTTAAAAAGAGATCACAACATAACTTGACAAACGGCTAATTCATTACCCGAGATTTTGAATCTAACTTTACCTGGCTTGTGATCTGTAGGTATCGAATCGTACTGTTGTCGAACCTCGCTTTTGAAGTCAACAAAAGCTCCTGGTATATTATCTGGCGTTCGCTGTGTAGTGCATTGCCATTTCGAATCGATAAAACCGCGGTAAGTCCTTTGATTTTATTGCTAACTCATGATAAACCTGATCACCGAGAGGAAAATTTCCTTCATTTTTAATTCTTCATCTGTGGATTGTAAACTTTGCAATTTGTAATATTTTCATTTTCATTAATTGAAATACTGCTGATACAAGGGTTATTCCGTATGATTCTGCAAACCAAAGCGTTTTTTTTTCTTCAAATAATCAAAGTTCATGACACATCTAGCTGTTTTTCCAAGACCATCGAAGTGTTTTTCTTTGTTTTTTTTTTTGTCGTGTGATGATTATCGACTCGGAACTTCTGTAAAGCAAGATTCCTCTATCTTCCGGAAATCACATTACTTTTTGGGGAAGTTTTCTTTTCTCTTTTTCTAACTCCTTTTGGAGGTTTTTGCACTTTGCAGACAACTTGACATTTTCGTCTTCAAATTTGGAAAGTTTGTAAGACAAATCAGGCACATTTTCAAGTTCTGAACGGAAAATAGCAACCTTGGTTATACTTTACCCGTAAGAATGTCCTTAACTGGTTGATAACTTGGTTAGCTATGGTAGGTAGTCTGTTGTCTATTCTTTCCACATCTTTCAGTTGAAAATTTTGAATTTGCGTGTTTAATATCTCTATGAGTGATTGGTCTTTTGGAAATTCTGACGAGCTTTGTGCAAATCACGAAGGAAGGATTTCTTAAATTTAATAATCGGCGTGACTTTGTATTGTTGTCCAATGCCGTGGTTTCTAATCCTACATAAAGATCGATGAATTAAGTTTTGATCGACCATACTCGGTAAAATTGTCCGACATCTGGTCTATTTAAATTTTAACGTAGTTCATTAGTCTTCAAAGAGTAATCAAGGGAACCAAGGTTATAGCGGTAATCAAAAGAATATAATCCAGGGACAAAGACCAGACATGGAAAACAGACACATACAACAAAGAACATAAAGTAACTAAAATCATACATACAAAGTAACAAAAGTAAATGAGCAACTCGGACTCCACTAAAAACTGGGAGCATGGACCAGGTGCACCGGTAGGGTAAGCGTCCTCTGCTTTTCTAGAAACACCCGCCGAGTTGCTCATAAAAAGTCAAGTCCGGGGTAGACAAACGAGAAAAGGCAAACTATGACTTCAATTTTGTAGCAACATAACCCTGTTCCAGAAGCCTATTTGTTAGAGTTCTAGCGCGATACAAAAAGTCTGCGTAGTTACGGCAAGCTCTGGCATAACGTATGAGTTGTGATATGAACACTCTATACGCAGGAGCCGAAGGGATGTTGCCACAGATGAAAGGAACGTTGACAATTTTGAATGAAAAGTCATCACGTTGGTTGTAAAGTTTGGTCAATAGTTTTCCTTTACCATCGATTTCTAAGTGTAGGTCAAGATATGAGGCTGACTTCACAGTGTCTGTAGTATCCTTTATCTCAAGTTCTTTTGGGTAGATGCGATGTATCAAATCCCCGAAATTAGGATTGTTTAAAGATAGTACGTCATCTATAGCGGAAACTGAGATTGAAACATCTAGCCAAACAATATTCTTTCTTTCTGATCAAATCAGCTATAAAGTCAGCCTCATAAGAGTGAAGAAATAGGTCAGCAAGTAAAGGAGCACAATTTGTTCCCATTGGAATGCCGACCGTTTGTTGAAAAACACGTCCACCACACTGGACAAATATGTTGTCGATTAAAAATTCCAGCATTTTGTAAACATTTTCCTCTGTATATTTGGGAGATGATTTGGAATTATTTCTTACAAAGTATGAGGAATCTCTACCAAGAACTATATATTTGTATCTAGGTGTACCATCTTTTTGGAAAAACAACGATGTATAATGTTTTTAAGTCGGGATTTTAACTGAGTATGGTGAGTAGAAGTATACAGTGTTGAAAAATCATAGGTTTTAATGCTTTTATGTTCAGATAATAGTCTTGAACTGATTGTCTCCAAAAGATCTTTCGAATTTTTCAGGATCCACACTGAATTAATACCACTACGGGAGTAACAAGTGTTGTGGTAGGACTGCAGACTCTCTTTGACAGTTGTGAGTATAGAAGTTAAAAGTTTTGAAAGAGGTTTGGTGGTACATTTTGCAGATCCAGCTATGAAACGTTGTTTGTATGGATTTTTGTGAAGTTTAGGAATCCAGTACATAGACGGTAAATCACAATCATCGTCCTTGGTAGAGAGACCAAAAGAGGATAGCACAGATTTATCGTTTTCCACAATCTCTTCTTTGGAGAGAGTGGTAGCAGTATAGGTCTTATCACTCCTATTATTTTCTACGTCTACCTCTGATAATAAACATTGGATATAAAACGTTTTGCAAACAAAAACAACGTTGTTTTGGGCTTTGTCTGCCTGTACGACAACATATTTGTCATGTATAGTAGACAATGTTTTTGCTACTTCGGGGTCTTTGACTTAGCCTTGGCACTCATTGACCTACTTAAAACTTTCATTCGTTTCAAAATTAAAGACCTCACGGCCTTTAACCACTCTGACAGAGAATCAATGTCTTCTTGTTCTCGTTTTATCCATTTTCTTGCATAGTCCTCGACGGCATCCATAAGAACTTTAAAGTTATAATTCCAATTTATGGAGCGTGGTTCACGGTACTTGGGACCTTTAGAAAGGATATTACGTAGAGATTCGTTTTCGATAATGGTTAAATCTCCCGTAACGACGTGACCAGAAGGATCATATTTGAATGGAGAGCTTTTGCAAGAACAGTCAGGTGGTTTAGCCTTGAAGTCCTCAATCTCGAGGTTCTGCAATAGCCTTTTATAATTGAAAATTTTGGATGCAATGGATGAAGTATAGGAATATTAAATAATTGGTATGGATTTGTCTTTGAAATATGGGGGGGAATTTTGTTGTTAACGTTTTTGTGATGGAGGATGTTAGCCAAATTAATTGCATCTATACCTTTGTTGACAAACGGTAGTGGAAGAAATGATTTAAACGCTTCAATGAACACTACATCGATCTTGCTTGTAGCATAAACCTGTTATAGGCCTCTGCAGTCTGAAGTATTTGTTTTGGTTTTTTTTTAACATTACAAAACAGGCTATATTTAATTTTGCTCGGAATATTTTTGCCGGATTATGCAATTTCCGAGATTTTTTAGTATTTATAACTTCACAAACCTCAGCATGTTAGTTTTATTTGTTTTTCCTTGTATAATTCCTTTATATAGATATTACTACTCCTTTTGGACACAGCTGTTATCGACCTGATTGATATTTGTAATAATCAATATATATATATATATATATATATGTGTGTGTGTGTGTGTGTCTATGCTAGTTTGTACCACTTGAGCTATAGCTTATCAACTGAGAATGAACTGCGGATAGATGAGAGGTGAGAAGGGCACGGCTTATTTCAACGTTGAATGATTTGACAGTTTCGACCTAGAATTCGCTAAATTGAATTTCGACTTGAAAATAGGCCAAATAGTAGTTTGTGGTTGAGTTAAGCAGGATCAGAGATTCATATAAACCGACAACATATCTGAACACTACGCAAACTAACGCAGTGCTACACTACCATGTGGAATTGATAAATTGATTGTCATTGGTAATCAGAATGACGAATTTATATCAAAGAGCTTGATTTTAACATGCAGTTGACAACAATAATCTTGTATTTAGATACTTTTGGTCTATTCTTTTCTTTTATTTGCAATTCGACGATTATTTGGGCGTAAAATTTCAAACAATCGATATAGGTTGATTCAGTACATGGGTGTTTTGATTTTAATTGAAATTAGTACAGTTGATTGATTATCTTCCCCCATTAACACAAAGAGCGTATTATAAAATATGAGAAAGTACTGACATTAAGGAAAACGAATATATGTGGCTGAATGTTATAGTTCAATAGGAAAGTATATTTATTTTCGATTTAATGAAAGTTCATTACACAAATTACAGCTTCAACAAGTTGAAGGGCGTATTCAGACATGCACAGAAAAAGAGGGGTGCTAACCGGGGTTCCTCAGGAAAAGGGGTGTTAGGACATTATTTACCATTTTTGTTCATCTTACAAATTTAAATGACAAATTTTCCAATGAAAAGGAGGAGTGCAAACAACTCCTGCACCCCAGGATCCACCACTCCCTATTGTGTTCATTTTCGGACACAAAACAATATTTTCGCTTAATAACGCAAAATATTCATAACAGTAACCCATTTATTAGCGAAAATTACATTTTTGTATCCACAAAATAATAATAATAATAATAAACGAGCACAATGGGTCTCGTAAGAAAAGGCGTTTTTACGCCCGTTCAGTTCTCATCAAACAAATACATTTTGGTCTCTGGCTGGGGTCTCACTAATTGCCAACAAGAGGCGACAAGAACAACAAGAAACTTTCAATTAGCGCCTAGATACTAAAAAATATCGACAAGAGGAGATGGACTATATTTATTTGCTGTTTGAATAATAAAAAGACGAAAAAATATCTTTCTTAGGAGAACTGAAAATACAGAAGATGGAAAGAAGTTGTGTTAAAAAAAAATTGTACATGCATAGTTGATATGAATTTTTTGGAGAGTGTTCAATGTGGCTTATATTGGATGGTTCGTTCATGGATTTCAGTGTGGTATCAAATATTGTAGGACAGACCAATTTAGAGTTATTACAAGTGCTATTTAAAGGAGGAAATTCTTCCTCGCTTTCTATGCTTATGATAAATGTATCAGCACGTTTTTTTAACAATGGTATAAAATGGTCAGGTGTCCATGTCTTGCTGAACCCGAAGCAAGACCCAATCCACATTAGAACCAAAGGTTCCTTTGCTTTTCCCTTTAGTGGATCAAAGGTAACATTAAGGATACCAACTGACTTATCCATGAACCCATTTCTAGGTGGATAGACTGACTGAACAGCCAATAACTGTTGCTGCCCATACGATGGCCCAGGTAGATGACCAGCTTTTGTTTGTGGCAGCACTTTTGCATGCTTGATCATATGTATTAGATACAAGTCTTATACGATCATATTGATGAGTGTCATGTTTTGCTTTATTGGTTACAAGTTCAATGCAAGTTAAAACCCTGAGCCGACTTTCTAGGTTTTCATTACCCGTAATATCAACCGACAGTGCATTAAAGAGACAATTGCCATTGCTAGAGACATTGATAGGTTTTCTGTCAATGAAAGACATTTTGTGCTCATTAAGTCATGATCTGTTTAGATACATTGTCTTCTACCAAAGCAGATTGAGCTGAATAAGTTAAGTCAGTCTCATTTATAATGCCTGTCAGAGCTTTGCTCCGCAATAAAACCTTTTCAACTTGCACTGCCTCCGTAAGCAAATTTCTACGTGCATATTTCTCTAAATGCGTTATAGAGAGGTCGTAATCAAAGGTGCGTACAGTTCGTACAGACGAAGTCTATACTTCTACACTGCGTTAAGATAGTGAATTGGTCTTCCTTTATTTTTGACATTTATTGTGAAACCATGATTCACATGATTCACAGTAAACACAAAGGTTTGTATAATTTATGCCACAGTCTCCACAAGGAAACTTTGCCATTTTGATTCCCTCGCCCAAGGGGAAAACCCTGTACCAAAGGGTTTGTAATACCGATGGTATTATACAACTTCACACCCTTGCCCAAAGGAAACCTTGTTCCTAAGGGTTTGGACTAACACCGATGGTATTAATTTCACAAAGTTTTTATTCCTTTGCACAAGGCGAAGCCCTGCTCCTGAGGGTATCAATTTATTAACACCGATGGTATTAATGTCAGCGTAACAAAGCGAAACCGTATGCATATACGTAGCAAAGGTTCTTACAAACGCACAGAGTCGTACTTTTGCAAGAACCAGAGTGACTGCTTTGGGTCCGGTATTTATGTTAAAGATGAGTAAAAAGTGTGGCTTCTTCAACTTGGGTGTATTGAATGCATGTATAAGATGATTTAAGTTTTGGCTTGAGTCAGCTTGGTAGAAAAACAAGTTCTGTTCTAGTAATCCTTGAACGTAAATGACTAACAATACAACCATGCTTAGAATCATCAACAGTGTTTTTACTTTACTTTGTTTTCTGGTCTATGGCTTCATAAATTATGATGCTAAAAAAACTTATTACGGCCAATATTATTTTTATTTTTTACATCCAAATAATCAGTGTGTTTGATTCTGAAAGTTACAACAACAATTCTAGCTACCAAAACTCTTGATTGTAAGATCAAAGGTTGAGTAGCTTCTTGTAAGTAATTAACATCATAACTACCTCAATTAACAATTTAACGACCCATGTGCCGGGGAAAGCCCACGTGCCACCATAAGTCAGTGATTAATACTTTGTTGACTGGCGCGTGGATGAATGTCATAACTTAATAAATCCGATTAGCTGATATGCGTAAA
Organism: Perna viridis; assembly: GCA_037379345.1. NCBI lineage: Eukaryota > Metazoa > Mollusca > Bivalvia > Mytilida > Mytilidae > Perna > Perna viridis. The sequence goes on along the minus strand of CM074514.1, from coordinate 34,227,969 downwards.
TATACAAATTTATCGGAATTTAGAATGATTTAGAATCCTGACATATCTGCATTTTTAAGAATGATTTCAAATATTTAAAAAAAATAAAAATAGCATATAACATCAAAAAAGTAGATAACATATATCTTAATCTTTTGATAAAAAATAGCATTTTAAAACTGGAATCTTTGCAAATTACGTTATTTTTCACCCTTTTCATCAATTTATTTCTTTATTATATTTTAAAACGTCATTTAAAATGATATATTTGATTAATATTAGTTTCTCGAAATTTTAAACCTCATATGGGAAATTTTTACCAGAGACATTAATGTGTATTAATTAATGTCTCTGTTTTTATCAACTTATCATGTACAATTTTTTTTTAAATATAACCAGGGATTTATAACTTCTTACAATTATTTCTATTTTTTCATCTTTTTATAATTCAAACAGCAAATAAATATAGTCTCTGTCCTCTTGTCGGTATTTTTTAGTTTCTTGTCGCTAATTCCAACTTCTTGTCGCTTTTTGACGCTTCTTGTCGGTAATTAGTGAGACCGCTCTGTCTGTCCAGTATCATCCGGGTCTTCATTCATGCAAAATGGCTTCGCAAGGGGAAGGTGCGAAAAAATTGGTAGATCTGCGCGTTGTCGACTTACGAGCTGAATTGGAAAAGCGTAGTTTAGATAAAACAGGTGTCAAAGCTGTACTTACGGAAAGGTTACAAAAGGTAAATGATTATGAAAACACTGCTGCGACACATTGATCCTGGAGTCCTGCATCGCATCGTTAAAAGTCTGCCACGTGAATTCACCAACATTTCGTTCTGTTAAAGAGAACAGATGGAAAATTACTATTAACACCTTTTTGCTTCCATGTATAAGTCCGTTAACTAGATTTCCGAATGCTTATGCTGTAGAATGTAAACTGCTTCACAAGTTCACTTTCATTTCCTAAATTATACTTATCTTGATTACCTCCCTTCGCATAATCAGGGTAGTGTACATACCTTTAGCTCAGCTAACCTTTCCACTGCACCAGGGACCAAAGCATGCAGCATGACTTTAAGAAGTAAAGAAATATACAGTGCAGGCCATATTCTAAAGTGGATCTTCCCTTATGTACACTATACTTTTCAGTTGCGCATATGTATTAATGTTATCACTATTCTTGATGTCAGATGTTGCTTGATGTTGTTTTGAATTTCTGTTTTTGTAATATTTGCGATTCAGAACTAGAGTTGTCTCTCTTACAACTCATATTGTGTTACTAACAGTGGGCGGTACTCATGGGATGTTTCCGCACTTTAATCAGTAAAAATAAAAATCATATGGAAAAATCCTACACTGAAATCTGCTGTATTAGTTTCTATGGGACAAATTAGGACTAATTTTTATCCCAAGATGAAATGTTTCATACCATTTTTAACATAAACTGTCTTACAGTGCTCACAGTGTGCGCAGTGCTTTTATTGTATCAAATGGTAATCCATTGCCTCGTGTGGCATTTGTCAATTTTTCCCCCAAAATTTTGGTCCAGCATACAGTAAATGTGTTTGGTCTGACAAAAGTTTTATAAGTGCCGAACTGAATGTCCTGCAAGAATTTTCAACTTTCGTGAAGACTATTGTGACCTGCTTGACCATGTTTTATCACTTTTTTCACCTAGATATAATATGTATTGATTTGCAGAGACATAAAAATAGTTAACAAATTGTAGTGGAAATCCATGCAAAATGTTTAATAATGCACTTTTATGTCTTGATGCACCAAATTCAGTTGTTGCCTACACAACTTGAATCACGACCCCATGTTATCCAACTTGATTGAATGTAGAAATCAAAATACATGTACCTGCTGAAAAACTGGAATAACTTCTTGCAGTGTTTTGCTTGTAGATCATTTTCAGCTTTTCTTTGCGTATTAGCCTTCATGTATGTGCAGTCGGCATTTTTCTTTTATGGCAATTTGTTTATCATAGTAACAGTAGGTCAAAATGATGGATTTTTGTGTATTTTATTGTTCAATAGAATCCCCGTAATATATGATTATGTATGATGTAGTGTACTAAAAGGCCATATGTAAATTCTAGAAGAGGTAAACAACAAAAATGGCGGCGAAGTTTCAGGAGGGCTGAAATTATTCTGACGGGCACATTTTGGCAACCGAATAGGGCATTGCATCTAAAAAAGGAGCCGCGCTATACTACTTCGCTTTAGATTTTATTTTAAATGAAATAAAAGCATTAGTGAACAAGGTGATTACGTGTTTACTTCTCCCTGACCACTCCCCACTTCTTCCTAGTGTCTCTCTGAAAGAGAAGTCACATCTTCCTATTTTTCTAAAGTAGCTTGAGCCCTGACTTATATTTTTTTTTATTCATTTGAGGTATTTACCTCCCACCTAAAAATGAAACTACCAAATGACCCCTATCATACCGCCACTGGCCCCCCTTTGCAATTTTCAGGAATTGACACTGCATTGGTGAGAAATTCCGTGGTCATTTTTCAGCTGGAGATTTGGTTTTAAAACTGGAGGTTTTTATCTGCGTTTTTTTCTTCGTGGCGTAACAAGTCAAATATGTGTGAAACTTATGGAAAACCTTGTTTCAAGTCTGTTTCTATGAGAAAAAATGCTGAATACTCTATTTGAATAGTTGAAAGACCTTTTTGATGGAGTAACACTTGGACATTTTAATGATTTTATTTCCTTTCTTGGCAGGAGGTACTGAAGATGAAATATTACGTTTCGGCATTTTGACGTTTGATGATCATGAGAGTGCTCCAAATAGAAAAATTCACTTAGTTCCTCCATTGACTTGGATAAAAAACAATCCATACTTCGAGTCATTTTCAGTGAATGCATGGTCAACGTTTCCTTAACCATCAAAATATCATATATCCTGCATGAGTATTTATACCAGTCCCAATCATTGGTAATAAATACTTTAATCAAATAAGCATGTGCCACTGAAACTTTTGATAATTGTCAATCATCTCCTGATGTTATATAATCATCAGTCTTTTAAATTAGGTCTCGTCGATAACCACTTAAGTCCTAAATTACTGTTTATGACCCTAATTAATGGTAATTAACAGTTCACCTGTCTACCTGAGATCAACCGGAAATGTCGTTATTTGATCCTCTCAGGTTTTTCCTTTCAGTAAATAAAAAAATGGCGTCCAAAACATGTTTACGGTACAATGTTCGGAAAGTGGTAGATTTTCTGTTTCAACGGTAGGAAGGTTCTAATTCCGGTAGAATTGCACTATTGCCAGTTAGTTCACATGTATGGTATACTGTGCACTTTTTTCAATTAATTCTTTTTCCCAGATGCAGAAAGGAGGTGCACAGTATACACCAAAACTATCTGCTTCAGGTTTTTTTTTTCAGTATTTTATTCAGGTAAGATTGTGAGGAGGCCGTCATGTTTGTATCCACAAGATTGACAGTAATATCTGCATAGACCACCAGTTTTCAATTGTTTCATGCATAATAAAGTATTTCTTAAAACAATAAAGACTTTTAAAGTTACCAAGATATTCTTTTTGCGTATTGGATAGTGTTTTCAGTCATATTCTGTTGAAGTTTTAATAGTGTCTGCCATTTTATTGAGTAATATTATGTTACTGGGAGAAAGCTAAAACCTGATTGATGTTTTGACTTTTTCACTTAAATTTTGTATCCCAGTATTAATTAAAAGAAGACAGAAAGTTGATTACATAACTTATTATATAATGTGACGATGCATTAGTTGTTTCCCTTGTTGTAAACACGTCAAATGATCCGGAAGTACTCGAATAAAAAAAAAATCTACCGGCCGACCCATGTTGGAATTAGAGGGTCGGGTGAAGGAAAACAAAAATATTTTTAAGGATGGCCTTACAGTAACAAGAAAGAACACTAGATTAAATATTTTCAATACCAAACACAAGCACATGGTATGTGATAAAGTTTTCAAGTGCATTACTTAATACACATGTATCTTTTATCAAGCACATTTCATTTTTGTAAGGTAAAATATATGAACATGTAACTGTTTAAAGCACTACATAATATTTGTACATTCAAACATAAAGCAGATAGAAATGTTAATGTCACTGTAAGAAATGTTCATTTAAAACCCTAAGAATTTTTCATAGGATTCAATGGAACTGGTCTTTATACTACTGATTGGTCAACGGGAAGTCACTATCGTTGTATGCGAGATCGGCATCATCGTTATCACTGTCAGCCTGAGCTGACTCCTCTTCTGTTGTAGTTGTAGTAAGTGTTGTGTTGACATGTTCCTCCCAGAGAAAATCGTCTTCTGTGCCATCCATTGCATTTTAGATGCAACAATTCTTGAAAGTCTTGATGATAAAGTTGGGATCCAGTGAAGTCCAGGCATCCAGAATTAATTGGCAGATAGTCTGTAGAGTGGGTTTCCTGCGAAGTCCCAATGATGTGAAAGTGTTTGGTCCCTCTAACATTCAGTTGTTCCATTTATGTCCAGTATGGTTTTCACACTAACATCTAGTGGTTGCAGTATACTGGTCATGCCACCAGGTATGATGTTGAGTGTGGTGTCATGTGTCATGGGTTTTCATTATTTTTTTCCTTGTGTCAGATTTGTGGCATCTGAAGGCATCTAAAACTAGAAGTGATTTCTTGAGTGATCCAGGTCGCTGTCTCCATACAGTCTTTATCCAGTCTATAGTTAAACTTGTCATCCATCCAGCCATTAGCTTATACACGTATCACTACTCCAGTTGGAAAGTAATCTTTAGGCATTGTCTTCCTTTTGAAGATAACATAAGGTGTTAGCTTTTCTCCATCAGCTGTGCAGGCGAGCATGACAGTAGATCTGTTTTTCTCATTGCCAGTAGTTGAGATGCTCACTGTCTTGGCACCCTTCTCATTGATTGTTTTTGAGTATGGCAGGTCGAACATGATAGGTGTTTAGTAAGTGTTCCCTGTCTGACTAAGTTCAAAGTTGTTGAGTCTGTGTTGTTTTATGATGAAACACTGGAAATCTAATAGTTAGTCCTCATAGTCTTCTGGCAGCTGTTGTGAAATGTGAGTATGGCTGCGTATGGATAGGTTGCTCCTACGTAGGAAGGCTTATGTCTAGCTCTCTGATGCTTTGAACTTATTAATGTGTTGGTCCTTGGTGATGGTTTTGCCCAATATCTTCATTTCCATATCAAAGTTGATGTGTTTATTTTAGCTAAACTCCTGACAGGAAGTGTAATTACATCAGATGTTTGCATGCATTGATGAAATGATGCAGATAGAAAATCAATAACAAACTTTGTTAGAGTAAACTTAGTAATAAAATAGAATCAGCAAACATTGATTAGCAATATAATCTATGTTATTACCTAATTATAAAGTTTTATCTTGTTTATTAAATATACACATATTTTTATCTATTTTCAAAATTTATTCAGGACAGGACGATCTATTGCACTGTCGATGTACTATTGCACGGTGCAATAGTCTCCTTGAGGAGTCTATTGCACTGACCCCATAATGACCTTTATCTAAGCCTTTTGATTGGTTGAACTTTTTTTAAGCGCTTCATTGAATTGGAATTTACACACAAAAAACTCGTTTGTAAAAATGTAGATGTGACTCTCGTCTGCCAATTCGTAAACATGGAGTGGTCAATTTCTTATTCCTGGTGGAATGGTTGTCTCTTTGACATATTCCCCATTTCCATTCTTTATTATATCTCATAGACAAATTAGGCAATAAAACAGTTATTAAATGGGTTGGATGTAATAGACCAGAACATTTGTCCTTTGGTACTGAGAATGATCAAGTGTTCTCAGTATCTCAGGACAAAAATTCTGGTCTTTTGCATCCAACCCATTTAATAACTGTATACTATTAAAAAACAAAAATAAGTTGAAAGGTTAAAAATTAACATAAATTGGTGACCAACTTAGCATGCGAAACTTGTTTACTTCTTAACATGCACGCCTGTAATTTTTGAAAATTTTCCCTCAGACTTTTTTCTGAATTTTTGGGGGCCAAGAAGGGGTGCGCATAATACATGAATGCTTGGAAGAGTACAGTACAACAGAGTTCTTGAAAAGTGTCAGTTATATCAATTGTCAAATGTTTGAGATGAATTGTATATCTGTTGGCCTGGATATCCAACAGAAATTTTTCGTGTTGTTTTCATGTAACACAACAGAATTCTTTTCTGAATGTAAAAATGAGAACTTCTTAATTGGCTTGGCCCATTAAGTCCCATTCTTTTACTAGGCCCGACAGTTGAAGGAAATTTCAACCTGTCCACATGGACTATGGAGTAAATAGGTATCTTGATTGCTGGACTAAGTAGAAAATGAGACCAATGGAGAGAGAAAGTGAGGGTAATAGAGGAGCATTAAGGGTAACAATGAGGGTGATAGTGAGGGTAAAATAGAGAAGGAGTTCGTGAAAGTTTGAAGTGAGTGTAGTATGGAGCATAGAAACGGCATACAAAAAGACAATGATATTTAATGATGTTGAAAGCAAGGATGAGAGGGAGTTAGAGTGTGAGCAGATTGAGGATGAGACTTCCAGAAAGGTAAAAGAAAAATATAGAGTATGAAATGGAGATTGGTTGATATAGAATTAAAAAAAATAACAATTTTATATTTAGTGATGAAATAGGATTAATTATTTGATTCTTTATGGAACATAAAATTTTGATTGATAAAAAAATTGTTTGGACTGTCAAAATTCCGAAGGTTGTCAGACTTTTTTTTTCAAGAATTCTGAATATAATTCTTTTAGGCATGATCATGATTGAGGTCAGCAGTTTGCTCTAGTCACTCCAAGCCACCATTGAAACCCTATTGAAAAATACACTTTGGCCTATATCTCTATATTTTATTAAGCCAATGGTGACCCAACTTGCCATTAATGATATTTAACCGAAGGAACAACTTTTACATGAGAATGAAGTGATAATGTTTTGGCTCTGCTTGATTAAAGAAGATGGCAACCATTGGCTCCATGCAACTTAGTTTCTGATTTGCCAAATATCAAAGAACTGGCTTTGGTACCAATGTTTTAAAGGTTGATATGGTTGATGATTATCTTTTGTGTGGCTCAGGTGGCTTTGTAAACCTGGTAGGAGTGATGTTAGTATGGGGACCTCTTTATATGGTATTTTTGTTTTTGTTTGAACAATATGGCCACTTGGTTTTAAATTCTCCTGGTCACCAATTAGTTTCCTTTATACATGTAAGTAATCAATATTCCATTTCATTTCCACTAGTCCAGTGGATTCCAGCCCAGGGATATTGGCAAAAGTCACTGACTGGTGTTCTTTTAGCAAATATAAATAAATATGTTGAGTAATTTCATTTTCATGTACTTCAGGCATTAGAAGATGAAGGTCAGAATCCAGATGAATATTTGTTTGAATCTTTTGAAGGAGCAACACCAAAAAAGACTACACCTGGAGTAAAGAAAACTAAATCAAGTATGTATGAATTTCACTTTAAGAATATTTAGGTCACAGCGCCCTTTTGTTATTTTAGTGCATTCTACTGCTTTCAGAGTGTTTTCTGTACCTTACTAAGTTAAGTTGTTATAGTAGACTTGGGATAGAAAAACAAATTAATTGCTTATGTTATCTGCTAAATGAAGAATTTACTCTCAATTGTTATGCAGTGCTTTCAAAAGTAGACTATAGGGGGTGCAGTATTCATCTGTTACATATGAATATTAGCTTTTGAAGATGAAAGGGGCATTATGGTGCATATATATGGACTATACAAAAATAGAAATATAGATTTAATATTAAAAAAATTAAATATTTGTGGTTTTTAGGTTTTTGATTTATCAAAATACCTTGTCTCAACGGTCTGTCACTGGAACTTCCCTACTATTTCTGAACACTACACAAAAATATAGTTCCTATAATATTATGTAAAATAAAAATAAAAGAATGTAATAATTCCTTTTATATCATTCTATACCTCCTTAATTACCAGTAAATAAGTTTCCTGCAATTATGCAACTCAATAATATTCTATTATTTCTTCAGATAGAATTGAGATCTAGTCCTCATATCAACTGAAGATTTGAAGGACTCCTTTGTGGCCTTAAAAGATCATATTTAGTAATAAATTTGTATTTAGGAAATTTAGTTCTTGCAGTAATGTGTCAAGAAGCATAAAATGTGTGAAGTATGTTCCATTTTACACACTTATCAGTCAAATTTTCCAGCCTTTCATTAATAGTTTACCATTAATAAACAGGAAAGGAAGAGCAGTGATTTAACCAAGTAAAATTGGTGGGAAAATTCAAATTAATGAAAGTGTCAAGTTTTTGGAAATCTTATGTTCATCAAGAATTTTTTTGTCTTAAGCTGAAATTGGTTTTAATTGAGTACGTTTTATAATAAATAATCTGTTACTGTTGTTTTTTTAAATGTTAATGCAAATTAACTTTTGGACAGTTTGAAAAATTTAGGAAAAAAGATAAAATGGAACAAAATTTGTATTTGTGTGTAGAGTTCGATCAGAAGTATGGATTGACATCCTGTTTATATGTATTAGGGAAAAAACTGTTCTTGATATTAAATATAAAAAATGCAAATGTATGATCCCAATTTTATTTTACATCATGTAATCTTCGAAATTATTTTTTATGCTACAATTTTCACAAGAATCAAAAACCTCCAGTGCTGACAACACTGTGATAACTTATTGTAATGACATCAGTGGTGTTACAATTACAATTTGTCATTTAATATAAACTGCTAAAATGATGAATTTCACTGTGTGTAAATTACTGCCCATCTTAATCATGTAAACAAACACATGTAACTTTGCAATGTGTATTCATTTCAATAGCATGAATGAATATCAAATTCATAAATAATAAAGATATTAAAAAAATGTTATGATTTAGAAAAGTTTATAAAAATAAAAATAACTTACACACAGTCGGTAGCATTTGCCATGTGTCACATGTATGAAACCAAACAATAACAATTGCCAATGAATGAATCATTGTACCTGTCCAGATATGAACACTGTGACCTTATAATGCAAACAATTATTGCCTTATCTAACGTCGATCTACTTAATTTGCCCTTTCCTTCATTATAAAAAAAAAACACAAAGCAAAGTTGCACTTGTGACCATTTCAACTGACATAGCTAGTGTAAAGCATACAGCAAAATATGAACAAATATGGCGGGTCTAAGGTTGTCTTATTAGGTCACAAAAATGTAAAAAAGTACCGTTATTCTATTAGAATTGAAATAAATGATGGATGTGGCATAAATGGTCAGCATGTTGTAAAACAATTATAAAATGGAGTTTCCATGATTTATTTCTGAAATATATAATGAAGCAGATTTGAAGTTGTCTCTTTGATGTTAACATCATTTCCTGGCTTGAAATACGACTGAAAGGTGACGAAATTTGTTTATTTTTTAAAAGTGCACAGTGTTATGTAAAATTGATAAGAAGATACTAGATAATTCAAACATCCTGCAGGAAGAATTTTCTTTGGTTTTTAATGATTTCTGCTTAGAATTCTAGATTATGGGATGATTCCACTATTCATTTGTATTTGTGGCCCTAAATTTTGCCAGCAGCCCCAACCTTATTGTGCTCAAAGTAAAATTCCAAATGAAAAAAAATATGGCATTGATGGATATTTCTGGAAATGAATCTATCAACCAATTGTAGAAATTGTTATCAAGTATGGTTACTTCAAAGAGCTGTGGTCTATGACAGAATATTTTGTATATCTGTACCACTATTGACCAAGATTTTGAAACATACCTGGATAATGCTTGGGTTCTGATCAAATCAGCTGCAAAATTTATATAACTAGACAAAGAAACATATGAACAATACATTCCTTGCTTGGAACACTGGCTTGAGTCAATAGTTTGAAAAATTCCCAATTCAGTCTGAAATTCTAAATTTTACACTTATGAGACTAATTTTAAAATACCTGGAATCATTCTTTTTCTTTTGTTTATATAAAGTTTGGATGGAGCAATTTTTGCTTCCCTGTTGTTGCTTGTCTGGTAAATATACACATACTTTAAACATACAAAATGCAAAAACAAATTTAACATATTTTTTTTCTTTTCAGGACTAAATAAAGGAAAAGGAAAGACTAAAGAAGTAAGTTAACACTCTTTAATTTATTTAATCGGTGATATTGTTGGACTTAAACTACCCTGATATTTTTTTGTGTGCAAATATTCACCATTTTTATACACCCCCACTAGCAAAGTGTTTAAAATAAGACAGTATTGAATTAACTACATGTACATGTATACATATTTTTCTTAATTTTATTTTTTCAATTTAAATTATCTAAAAAAAAAAAAATTAGGGAGGAAAAGACAAGTCATTAACAGTTAATCAGTGTAGTTTTGACCAAAACACCATTTTCAGCATATAAATTCAATTCAGTGGGAAAAATCTTATTTGGGATTCAATTTTAGCCCTTTTTTTTGGGACAAATTTCGAAATGTTCATTTGGAGAGGCAGCCTTATTTTGGAGATACAAGTAGGTGAAGGGAAACAATATCATTCAATACTCTAACTGAATAAACCACAGTTTGTGGATTAAAAAAAGTCTCTTATTGACATCATTTTCCTCAAGTAAACAGTTATTTCCTCCAATTTTCGATTAGAAGCTATCAGATTGGTGCAGATAGTATGGTCGAAATCCCCATTTTTTTAAAATATAAAACTGGGTTGGTTAACACAGATTGTGCAGGCTTATTTTCCTATGACTGTGTATTCAACAATAAAGGCAGGTCTAGTAGCCCATCTTCTCAATCTGTTTATCACACAAATATGTACCTATGGAATGTACTCTGTATAGTACAGTCGAATCTCAATGTGTTGAACTTAGATGAGTTGAAATATTGGATAACTCGAACAAATTACAAAGTTCCAGCAAAACTCCCCTTACTCCAATACAATTTTACCTCGGATGACTTGAACTTGGATGAATTGGAACCTCAGATAACTTGAGGTAATCAATCAGTCCCCGCTATAGGACTTCGAGATTAATTAACCCTGATGTCTCGAAGTCAGCTAATTGGTCGGAAAACTGATTGCTTTATTACAAACCATGATGGAAGTGTGTTTTTAACAATGATTAGCATGGCTTTTGAAATTAATTTGTTGACACCTTTTATGGTTTGATTTGTGTATTTAATTAATTTAAAATTGGGCGTGTAGTGAAAAGAAACGAATTTTATTAATTACACGTCGGAATTCACACTAACAGTTATATCAGATATTTTGATAATTTTTTAAAAAAATACAGAAGAATTGTAATGGTATCGGAATATTTAATGAAACATGAAACATACAATAGTAAGTGTATTTCAACGACTTCATTCATTTTGGTAGTGAATTTTAAATTTTAATAATGTAAAGCACATGGTTTGACGATACTCCTGATTGTGAGTCAAACATAGCAGCATGTTATAAACTATGACGTTTTTGATGTAGCAAAAATAAAAAGGAAATTTCACGAAAGCACTTAGTGCTGTTCAGTATTTCAAACATGATATACAACATTCAAAAAAAAATTACCCGACATGAAATACAAGACATTACGAAGTACCATGTAAAGTGAAGTACATTTACATGTAGACGCACAACAGATGGAAATCATTGACCAAACTACTAGTATTTCCAGTTTATCCTCGACAAAGGATTACTTGAACCTCGGATAACTGGAACATTTTTGCATGGTCCCTTCGACTTCAACTTAATGAGGTTTGATTGTATGTAACTTTTAAAGTATGAAACCAATGAGGCAGTATTATTCAAACATGGTACAGTGTTCATAAAAGAAGTAACAATTGTATAATATTCCTGTGAATATGTTTTATGATAACATATTTTTAAGGATAAACAACAAGTTTTTTCCTTCCCTATATTCCTTAGGAACATTTAGTTCTTTTCCATGAACAATTACTGAAAAATGTTGGCAATATTTTTTATAAACTTTGGTGAATTTCTTCTGATTGATGTGAGCTCCCTTTCGATTTTATATTTTAATATAGTACTTATTTAGAATTCTGTCCATGTTGAGTAATCTGATTCATGGAGAAGTAGATTTTCATTTTTTGAGTTGTCTTTCTTGTATCATTTGAAATCAGTTTTGTGTAGTTCATTTTGAATCCACTTAAAATGTTGAACTTTGAGAATTCAATGTTTGTAGTTTTTTTTTAAAGTTTTGTCATAAACTTGTATTTATTTAAGAAATGCATTTATATATGGTGGAAATCATTAGGACTTAAATGTCTTGTTAAATTAAGTTATCACACCATATGAAGCTTCTGTGGCAAGATAGGTGTTAGGTAAAATGTTAATCTCTATGTTATTCTGAAGTAAGCGAAATGAAAACTTGACATGTGATTGATTTAAAACCAAAAACAATAAAACTACTTGGCTACCTTGCCCAAGATCCCATAAGTTTTTCCTAGGTAGATTTTTCCCAACCTGACAGTACTTCATAGATGAAATGCTCTATGAACTTCTCTCGATTCAGGTCATATAATACATCATATAATCTTTACTTCAATGATTGAATGCTTTTTTATTCTGCCCATGATACAACTATTAAGTTTGTATGAAAGGGAAGGAGAAAAATAGTTTTTTATAACAAATTAATTAGATAAACACATGTTACATATTTGGTGCCCTTTATTGCCATTGTCAGTCTTCTGAAATTTATCAACCTCTGATAAACTTTAAAAAAAAGTATTTATTCAAATAGAAATATGTTCCATTGTGACTCATCTTGGTGGCTCGATGATTTGGCAGAAAAAAAATTATTATCAATATTGATGAACTGAACAGCATCAATGCAGAGCATTAGGTTACAGTTTTTTGTAATTGATTTTCAATTTCATATACACCCATAGATATGTTGTGTGGATCATTGAACATGATAATTGTTATCAATATGACTCTGAATATGTTGGGACTGAATAAATCTATAAGGCGTTTGCTCAGCAAAATGTTGACATGTACGATATTGTTTGAAACGACATGTTTTTACATAGCAAGTGATGGTGAATGTGATAGCATTGTATATTTGGCAGTGGAATTGACAAGCAACTTGTTGCAAGGCAAACTAAACTTAAGTGGTTTACTGAATTTGATTGAAAACATAAGGATTTACAAAAAAAAATGATAAATTATAAATCAGAGTGTTTTGCAGAAAGTAAATTAAGTTTGTCCTGTGTTTAATTTGATGTAATAATTTTTAAAATAAATGTTAAACATGCATGGTCTGCTGAGTTGAAAGTTAAGCATAATTTACTTAATGGATGTTGATAGATTTGAAGCAAACAATTGTGTAATGTCAAATAGTAAACATAACTGAAAATGAATTCAGCTTTTCCTAAGCTGTGTAGGAATTGAAAAATTTAAATCAGATAAGATGGTTGCAGTTTTCATAAGAGTAGGTTCCACTTTAAAAAAATATTTTATGACCAGACATTTGGGCAGGCTGTCCTAGTAGTTTGAGAACCACATGCATTTCACTTGCTCAAATTTTATGTTTACCGGTATTAATCTTTTATAAGACATTGGGGCTAGCAGATTTTGGCATTTTCCTGCTGAGGGTTTTGGTTCAATGGCTGGTTTCAAGTACTTTGAGACTGTGTGTCTGTTTAACTTGTCTTATTATTCTTAAACTGAAGACAGGACATAACTAAGGACAGAAAAATTAGAGACAAACTTAATTTTTTTCATAGGTTTTGGTTTTTTAAATTTTCTAGTGCGTGCCTACAAATTGCCATTACGAGATTTTTGGCAGAAGTAATTTTAGAGAACTATCTCTTAATACAGTGATACTCTGTTCACATTTTTTAAGCACATAAATTTACCTCTTTTTGTAAACAATAACTGAGTTTTAACAGAAAAAAAGGTTTAAAGTAATGAAAGATTAGATGTTTTACTAACTTAAAACAGAATTCACTTTACAGAGCCCTTTTTTCCTCGGTATAGGAAACAATTACTTGGTGTGTTACAGGGAGACCCAAATATATTTAGAGTACCAAAAAATGTATTTCCTTGTGTGCTTAAAAAGTACATTAATACTTGCCAAGTGTTGATAATCTCTTTGCAAGGCTTATACAAGAAAAAAAATATGCCTGCTTATTTACAATTAAAGGCATATTATTTAATGCCAATTAACTTTATATTTTTTTGACTGAATGACACTGTCAATGGTAATAAATTTCAAATGAATTTCATCATTTAAATCTACAAACTATTCAGTTGAATAAAAATACATATTTATAAGATTACTATGTTTAATGAAATGAATCTTAATACATTTAAAACTGTGGTACATGGTTCATAAATATTCATAAGGTTTATGTAAGCCAATCAGAATTTATTTTAAAATATTCCAAAGATAGGTGACTATATAAGCTCAGTGCTTATGTTAGAAAGTACAGTCTCTTTCAGATGTATTGAAGGAATTTAGGGAATTAATTATATTTTGAATTTTACTTAAGTGTACCATAATTGTAAGATTTAAAGTACCCTCTGTTAAAAAGAGTCTGGATTTTTTAAATTAAAAAATATACACTATTCAGCACTGTATTTTCATGTTACACTGCTGTAGTGTTAAGTGGATTTGGAAACTTCTTATCTGTTTCAGCCCCATTCCACTTGCCAGATTGTGAGATAAGTAGGCCATTGATATTGTCTGCAGAAACTTGTTGACTTGGTTTTCAAATGATAATTTGAATATTTTTTGGTTGATCTTTATAAAATTTTACCACAAGATTCCCAACGACAAAATTAAAGTTGGTATATATTTTAGGGGTTGTGGTCAAAAACATGCTGGGATTAGAGTCCAAAGAGGGTCCAATACAATTTTTGATCTCTTTAACTCCAGTAAAAGCATGTGGATATCTTCAATATTGTTCCATAATATTCTACACTACTATGGTCATACTGGGAATGATTGAGGGGATTTAGATTTGAACTATGTAGGCATGGGTGACTAACAAGGGGTTAGAAACATGCATATTCCTTATGTCTGAATTACACTACATACACATGGCAGCATACCACAATAATAGATCTGAGATTGATGTTGAGGGTTGTAACTTGAGCTGATTTCGAATTAGGGTCCACATGAAAACATTTCACTTATTTCTGGATAATTTGAGTTAAAGAGAATGGATCTTCTTATATACCACAAAGTGCCATACCCCATAAGAGGGATTAGGATTGATATTTAAGTTTGTGAAAGGATTCATTTAGGAATTAAGGGCCGAAAAGGAGCTACATTGTACTTTGATTCTGGTCAAAGTACTTACCTCTACTGTTTAGGGTTCAACCTCTGTGGTTTAACTTGTTTTTCATAAATTATTTTGTTCATCCTTGATATATTTCATTATGATCCATATGAAAAGTTACAATGCAATTTTTTCTGTGTTATGCTAGTATTTTTTTTCACTTGCTAAGGTACATTCAGACAAAATATCTTCTGTTTCCTTAGTTAGAGGTCAGATTTTATTTTGACTGGACAGACTGATTCTTGCTAGGCAAGAATTTGAATTTTTTACCAGACATCTGTTCATTCTGGACAGAATGAGATTATACTAATTCATACTTGGAAGTATTTGACTATTAACAATTAAGAACTTCTTCTTTCAGGGCCAAGTTTTATACAGATCCGAATTAATATTTTCCTCAAATCCTTTCTCAACTGAAAACACATGAGATTGAGGATTTGAGGAAAACTTAATTTGAGATTTGTTTTAAAGAATTGGAAATCTTTTCCGGACCAAATTACTCGTTACTGGAAATGGTCCTGAAATTTGCCTGGACTGACATAAGCTATTACTCTTTGAATTATCTGAAAGTATGTGACCGTCAGTAATCTGTTAAATGGCTCATCAGTGGTCTATGAAATTGCTCCTAGTTGAAGGGCTCTATAATGATTTTTATTTTCGTAATAGACCAGTGCTAGCCTTTAGCCACTAGCCCGAAGCCTGGGCTAGTGAATGATACATGTGTGTATGTACATTTCTTGTTTCGGGCTAGTTGAATCCTGTACAGTTCTCTATTATTCGGGCTAGTTGTAGAGATTTTTTAAGGAAAGGACTGATAGACAATGATGAAACAGAACTTATCTGTATACATGTACAGTTGTATATGTTCAGATCATAAATTGATACATGTATTTATTCTTTTGAAGGCATATGTACTTCCACAATAAACACAGTGTCCTTATGGTATTTCTTTAAATAAACATAATGATATTTATGTCTACTTGCACATATAAATATATTAATGTATTAGACAATGATAGATTTACTTGACCTTTGACCTTGATAAGATATCAAATGTTACACCTTATGAACTGGATAAGTTTTCACTTCATCACATATGAGACGAACATTCCTGAAAGGAATTTTTATTGTTGAGGTAAGATTTTCATTACAAGAAGTTTTATCATGCGACTCCTATGAAAGTCTAAATCTATTGTTAGAAAATTTGCTTTGCCTTCTTGTACTTTTCATGAAATTAGCTGACAAATTGACAGCTATTGGGTCTTAGTTGACTGTTCTGCAGGACTAAAATGTATTTTGTAGGTGAAGGATGCATTAGAGAATAAAACATCTTCAGGACATTCTGATTAACTTACTTCTTAACATGCTTGTATGTACAAAATTTTATCAGTCAGGACCCTCGTACCAATTGTTTTAAAAAATCTGCTGTTCTCAAAATAATCTCAAGTCAGCTTGTCACAATTTCTGTACTTTCATTATTTCCCCCAATAATAATTGGGGGGGGGGAGGAGGAATTTCTTGATGAGTCATTATGACATGTCAAATTTTTAATCTTTAAATAGCAGTTTAATATAGGGATGTAAGTGTGAGCTTTCTAGCAATACTACATCATTATTATTCTGCTGGTATATCTTTTTAAAGAAATGATGCATGAATTTTATATTTGTTAATGACAATAATTTTAATTTAAAATTTTTCATTTAGAAAAAAAAAACTGTAGGTTATATTTGATTAAGTTACGCTTTTCTGATGCTTTATGTCTCTAGAGTGTTTTAAAATGATGCACATTAATTTCCAGGATATTGACTTAAAAGTGATCTGTGTCATGTTTAAAATCATTACTTTGAAAGTAATTTAAGTGTGGCATCAATGCATACAGTTTTGATAGATGTTAACATGGAAAATACAGTTAATGTTTGTACATGCAACCATTTTCTATTTACTTTTAATGCATTTATTGTGGATTCTGTTTCTGTGGAGAGTTCAATTTATTTCCTGGAAAAAAAACATTGTACACTTAAAATGTACTTCTAAATGATTGAAAATAGATTATTTGAGCATTTTTGTCCCTCATGATGTGTCACGAGGGGACATGGAAATGCCAGGCGGCTCCATGTGTCTGTCTGTCTGTGTTTTCCACACTTTTTGTAATACTTTTACCAAATAAGTTTGTTTTTGGTATGTGGCCTTATTATGAAGAGTTACAGATTACATTTGACTTTGGTTGATTGATTTTTACAGAAGTTATGGCTCTTGGACATAGCAAATTTCAGTGAATTTAAAGTTTTCTGCACTTATTTTTTCGTGTTGGACATTGGAACGCTGTTCTTTTATTAAAACTTTTTAAACATTTTTTTTTCAGTAATGCAGATTTTAAAGTGATTTCTCCATAATTGCAGTTTCACTCTGACATATTTGTTCTAAACTTTCCCTATAATTCTGTCATCTGTCACATATCTCTGGATCATTTAATCAAACAAGGCTAACTTCTGATTGGCCATATACATGTACTTCAGTAAGCTATTGGTCACAGATTTCTTGTTTTTCCAGAACTCTACCAAAGGAAAATCTTTTAAAAATTCACTGATTTTTAAGATAAAAAGATAAAATAATATTGTAAAAGGTATTCTTTTTTGCGGTTGCTAATTTTCGTGGATTCTGTTACGCAAAAGATATTTGTGGGTATCAATTTTCATAATTTCAAAAAAGGTTTGGTGTGATATAGTGTTAAAAATTAATTTTGCTGGTACTATTTTCCTGGTTTTCTGTCCTCTGCTAAAAATGCGAAAATTAGTATGTTAACAGAATTTGCAAAAGAAATGGCTAACATTTATTGTTCATAAAATTTATTTAAATTGATACCCCAGGGGTTCAAATCAGCTTTCAAGAATAATGCATTGTAAGTCCAGAACTTTTTCAAATCAAAGGACCTTTTGAGGAAAAAGAATGTTGTTTCTGAAATTGAGGGTTCCTGACTTCAGACCACTGCTACATTTGTAATTTAAACTCCTGTACATGAATGAAAGACTGGATCAAATTGTGTTGTTGACTGCTATAACTTGGACCAAAATTATTTCAATGTGGCCTGGTTGATTTAATCATCACCTGAATCTAATCTTATTCGTGCTTACTTTTTTTAATGATAGCAGGGGAACATGTGTTGTAGTCAATCTAAAGTAAATATTGACACACCAAGCTTCTATTATGTGGGGTGATTATCACTTGTCAATTCTATGATAAGTTCAATTCTCAGAAAAATTTTCTTTGTACCAATATTATTCAGCATGATCTTGACAGTCTGTGCAGACATCTCTTTTTCAGTTACTACAAAAAAGTAGTCAAAGCCATAAATTTCTTCAATTTTCTCCAATAGATGAGTACTGAATTCACACTGGGCAGGATAATTTTTTTTCTAGACCTGTAGTGGCTTACAGGCACATACTTCATAATTTGTAGTGAGTTAATACTCACTTCTAACTTATACTCACTGAACATTATTGAAGACAATATACATGATGGCTGATGGACTATCTGATTCCTTGGATAACTGTACTGTTCATGTGTTTTTTGCCAACATGGTAAAAACCTTTTCTTTAGGGAGAGAGGGACAGGGTGACAGAGTGGTTAAGGTGCTGGACTTGTAATCACTTGGTCAACACCACTTTTAGTTGAAGATCTTGTGTCCAGGTTTCCTGGCCCATAATCTACCCTTTTGATTCACTAAATTTTCAGCTCAGAATATCAAGCTTTGGAGCTGCTGAACAGTCATAAGTCTCAACCAAACTAATGTTAGATGTTGTTTTGTACATGCATGTTAATCTATTATGAAATAAGACTTTACCTTACCTACCTTTACTATTAGGAAGTTTATTGATACAGTCTTTAAAATGGTTAATTGTCTTGGTCTTGTTTGATTAGGACTCAATTTTAACCTTTTATTTTATTTTAGAAGCAGTCAAAATTTAGTAAATATTTTGCTTAACCAAAAGAATTTTTGTTTGACCTTTGTCATTTTGCCCTACAGATTTCCCATGTAGAATTGAGGTTATTTTCAGTCTCTGAAACAGTTTTGAGAAATGTTGGTTGTTCTATCCTCAATAGTTACAAATGTAATCAATGCTAATGAGAAAAACTCTACTTCTTAAATCAGATCAGTGCTGTAGAATGACCATTTTATATCATGTGAGGCAAGTGAAAGCTGAGAACTGACAATTTTTAAGAACACTGATGTTGTATATCCCTAGGTACTTGTAACCTATGGAATCAATGGTAAAGTTGTTACATGGTTGGAAATGATAACCTTATCTTTTTTAGGATGGAGATGAAGAAGATGATGAAGATGATGAACCTGGTGATGATATAGCTGAAGGGGATGAATTTATAGCAGATGAAAGTGTTCATGAAAGGAAAGAGGAGGCCCCAGCTGAAGATGTTGGGAAGGAAGAGGAAAAGATGGAAACAAGTGATTTAAATAGTGAAGTCAAAGATGTTCCCAAGGAGGAGGAAACTTTCACTGCTGAAAGTGAACAGAAGGTATGCTGATTGTAAGATTTGTATAATAGACCCTTTTGTGCTAACTGTGGGATAGTCAATGAGCATGCGTGGAACATGCTCAATATACACTTCCGTGAGGCACATTCTTTTGTTGTACTCAGGCCCTACCTCGCGGAAATATATATTGAGCATGCTCATCAACTTACTACGAAAGGGTCTATTAAGAAATTTACAAACAATTGATCCAGCTTCTTTATTTCCCTTACTGTTGTGTTTGGGTTTAATGATGTTAGTAGCATGTGGGAAATGGAATTATGGGATATAAGTATTTGGGTATGCATATTCTAGTATGGAAGAAGATAAATTGATTATTATGATTGAGAATATTCAAAGTTCCCATTCTTTTTTTTTGCAAGATTGAAGAAAAGATGGACGTGGATACAGAAGTTCAAGAAACACCAAAGCTTGTAGAAGAGAAAACAGAAGCTGAAATTGAAGCAGACACAAACACAGCAGAACAAATTACTCAAGAAAATAATGAAGAGAAGAAAGAAACAAATGAAGCATCAAAACAGGCACAAGCTGAGGAAATGGAAGTAGAGCAGAAAACTGTTGAGTCTACCTCAAAACCAGCAGAAAATGAGAAAAAGGCAGAGGAAAGTATAGAGCTGAAATCAGACGAGAAAAACCTTGAAAAGAGAACAGACACTCCTAGTACACACACAGGGGAGATAATTGGTAATAAAGATACTCCTATCACTGAAAAGAAAGGTAAGTGAATTTGATCACAGTGGTTGAGGCACCTTTTTTTCTATGTAAAGAAGTGCACTGGTACCTTATGGGTAAAGTCTCTCCTTTCTTGATAGGGAAATGAGTTAAGAGAAATTTTTCCTACAGTCTGGGTCACTGTTCTGTCATGGTTCCCTATTCCTAGAGCCAGTAGCCTGACGTTGCAAGATTTGAGGATAGCTCGCCGAACTGTGTATCCTGTGAAGATAAAAGAAGCCAAGTTAGCATAAGTTGTAGATAATTAATGAAGCGTCAGTAGGATTTAGAATCAACAGAAAGTTTCAACAAACAGTTTGCTTCCTCTTTATACAATGAGAGTGGACATCAGCATTATATGATTACTAGTATTAAAGATCATTAATGACAGAATAACCTTTGAACTGTTAGCATTCCAGTGACCTTGAACTTGTAATTGATTGTAATGCCCAATAAGATCAGACTGCCCTTGGAAGATGCAATAGAAATGAAGTTACCCCAATTAGTTGAGATCAAATAAACATGAATTTATTGAATGGATTGCCTTTGAAAATGAGCCTGCTCTGTGGACAACTTCTGTGGACAATATTCAGTTCTGCAACTTGGTGAAGTTTTCAAGAAACTGATTACCTGATATTTTTTTAAGAAATAAATTTAGTGTGTGGCATTGAGGCATCCAGATTTATTCAACTTTGTTCTTTCACAAGCATGGATCACAACTGGAATATTTCATGGGAATACAGACGTACGAGCTGGCAATGGGAATATTACCATTTTGTTGCTTGTCCCGTCAGCGTTTACTTATTTTTAGATAAGGCGTTTTTGCTTTTCAAGTAAAGAAACATTATTTTACCATGTAATGTTTGATATAACTTAGAAGATGACGAGCCCTCAGATACATAAAGAATATATAGAGTACAAAAAAGTATAGAAGCTCATCATTCATTATGACCATACCATGCAAAATGTGCTTACCAGAATGATTGAAAGGAAGAAGAAGACCAATCTTGTGAACTTAAGATGTTCTTTGGATTTCACTTGAGAATGGCTGGTGTGATAAATCTTATAATATAAATGAGAAACAGTGTGTTGTTGCCACAGTCAATGAATTTTTGCATCAATACTTGACACTGTTTTGTTGAGGCTAAAATTTGTTTTCTGGAACGGTATTATTGAAAGTGGCTGTTGCTCGTCTTTCCAACAACTTTGCATTAGACCTCTGTAGAGGATTGAACATAGAGCTTTGATGATCTAAATTGAAGGGATGAACCAGGTAAATGAACCCATGGCAGACAGTGGCTATTCTTATAATTTTTTTTAGAAGTATATTAAAAGCGTTTCATTTCATTTGCCCCATTAACCCCCTTAACCTATCATATAATCAAAAACCTTACTTGTCAGGGACAATTTTGTTTTTGTAGATTGTGATTTTCCAATCAAGTTATGTTTTGAATTCTTTAGAATTGGATTCATCGTCTGCTGTTCAGACAGCAGAAAGCGCTCAAAATTTGGAAACGGAAGCCAAGCCTAGTCTCAAGCCTGACAATCCCAAGAAACCTGCTGTAGGTGGGAAAACAGATACCAAGCCTGCAAATACCACAAAAGTTCAAGACCCTAAACCTGAAGAGGATAATGATTTTGTTCTGCATGTTGATGACACTCAGAATGACCTTGATGCTGACCTTTTGAACTCCAAGGAAGACACAGGTGTGACTGAAACTGCACCTAAAGATGCCGAGACCAAAGAGGAAAAAACTGAGGAGACCAAGAAAACTGAAGAATCTCCTTCTAATGAAGAGGTCAAGAAGGAATCTACTGATGAATCTAAAAGTGCCACGGAGAAATCTTCTGATTCCAAAAGTGACAAGAAACCAGAAGAGAAAAAAGACGACAAGGAGTCCAAACCGTCTACCAAGAGGTCGGTGTGGTTTGTATAAATGTAGTCCCAATTTATGTCTGCAGAAGTTATCCCCCTTTGTGGAATTCTTTAGTGGAACAGACTGTCTCGTCATTGTTACTGTAATGATTGGAGACCCGTTTCCATTATGTT
Source organism: Perna viridis (assembly GCA_037379345.1). Taxonomy (NCBI): domain Eukaryota; kingdom Metazoa; phylum Mollusca; class Bivalvia; order Mytilida; family Mytilidae; genus Perna; species Perna viridis. The sequence continues at coordinate 34,205,372 of CM074514.1, read as the reverse complement.
TCTTTTCACCTAGTTGCACTAGAGTAAGGTTTTATTTTCAGAAAGTGATATGGTTTTACAGAATCTTAATTTCCTTTGACTTCTGTTTTGCGTCACAACAAGACTACATTGTGCTTTGTAATCATGACTGTCATATGAAAAGGTTGCATCAGTTAATTACAATGCAGAAATCATTTACACTGCTATTTATATGTGCTGTAATTATTTTGTCTTTTGAACTTGTAAAAATTTAAAAGATACTTATAAATTTTACCATAAATAGCTTTAGTCAATATAAAAAATTGATTTTGAAGGTATATTATTATTGGCCTTTGTACAATACTAAATGTTATTCAGGTATTGCAAATACCTATGGTCGAGTAACTTCTGATCCATATTCAAATTCAAAATGATAGTGAGTTGTAGGACACACCTATCCATAGTTTAGATATATATTATAAGAATACATGGACGAATACACTTTGAGTATTGATGTTGGAGAATTTTAATTTTTGTTGAACTTTTCTGACGATTTTCGGTGATGATATTGTGATATGATATTTCTGAAAATAGTAATGTGGAAGTTTAAATAAAGGATTTATTTATTTTTTTTATTATGGAGTAACTTGACTAATGGGTAGTTTACCAAGGACAACTTTTATGTTCAGGGCAGTGGTGGTGAAAAGTGCTTGATTATGAAATTTTGAAGATTCTGAATTCCTGGATTTATGTGTCTTTTTGAAAAAATGACTGCTACAAGTACAGCATCTCAGCTAAGAATTAAGTATGCTTTGTGTACGGTGCATAAGCTACAAAGAAAACATGAGAAAATGCGTAAGAAGGTCTTAGGACTTCTGAGACGAAAGAGAGGTGGTCTGAAGAAAAGATTCATGTTCGATGAGAATGGAAATAAATTGCTTTTTCTTACGCCAAGAAATTTTCAAGGTGCGGAATTGTATTATTTCTGTAGTTTACTGAAAATGTATGCTTTTATTATGTAGAACTTAGGTCGTATGCTTTATTTTGCTAATTTTACTACTTGCAGTACTACTGGGAAAGACGGAAAAAAGGATGACAAAGACAAAGGTAAAATAAATCAATAAAAATTGTAGGAAAGAATACTGACTTCTCTTAAAATGATAGGAATAGATTGCTTGACATATGTTTTACATAAAAGTGTCCTCTAAGGTTTTTTGCATTAAGTAGCTAAATTTTATAAGACAAGAAGACTGTTGAATAACTATTTTAGAATATCAAAACCACTTCAGTAGAATAATTCTAATAATTTATTTAAATTGCTGTCTTTTATGTACATGTAGGTTGGTGTTGTCAACGTTCAAAATATTTTTAATTTCACTAATTTAAATATCATAAGAAATACTTTAGCAACAGTCAGACTTGGCAATGTTGATCTTTGGTCTTTCTGACCAAATGGAATATTTTTACTTTTTCTTGAATTTGTCTGATGAAAATTTCTGTATGTAATATTGTCTGTCATTGCCTTCATTCAGACACAGTTTGCCATGGCTGAATAAGTATAATTTTAATCAACAGTATTGAAGGGCTCAAGACCTAACATTTCCTGTCTGACTGACTCTTTAAGACAAAGAAAACACACTCCTCTTGGAATTTTTGCAAGGGGTAATATACTCAATTCTGGAGAAACATTATACAATTTTTGTTGCAAGATTTACCGATGTTTGATCAAATGCCTTTGTTTTTTTGGTTTTTTTCATTCAAAAGGGTCATCCATATAGTATTGTATAAGGCTCCCATTTCATAAAGCCTGGAGGGTAATTGAAAATCTGTATTTGGAATGTAAACACTATCACAGCTGTCAGTGGCCTTTGTGTGCTCAGGAGGCACATCTTTCTTACTCTGGTATATAAACTCCTTTGAACTTTCAATCTGGCATTTGTGATATGTACTTTGAAACCGTGACATGTTAGAAGATTAACCTTCTCTGCTCTATTGCCATAGCTCAGAGAAACATCAATAAATTGTAAAAGTAAGCTCTTGTCAGTTATTGTTGAGCTTTCATAGGGATGTTAGTAATCTGCCCAATAAAACTTTTATTATGTTTTATGCATAGGTGTAAAAAGATCAAAGCATTGTGTAACATTTGGTCATGAGGAGAAGATTCTCATTTTCTCACTTTTTTATTTTGTTTTTTTTTGTTTTTTGTTTTCCATCTTATCCACCCTTTATTCAATTTCTTTTTGCTATTGTTATGTAACTTTATCTATGGTTTTGATGTTACTTCAGATCAATGTGTGTCAGGATTTATATGACATATGTTATATCATTTTATTTCATACAATTGTTATTTATCAAATATAAGCATTTATGGAAAAGAATTAATGAAAACTGTTAATTTGTTACTGGAAAGTGCATTTATCAGTGCTTGCCTTTAAGCCAATAGCCTGAAGCCCATGGCTAGTATAAATTAGTTTTGGTTAGTGAAATGATGTGTACTTTTCTGGGTAGATGAAACCTATTCAGTCCTTTATTATTTGGGCTTGAGAATTTTGAAGGAAATGACTGATTTATTATTGAGATTTTGCATACCCAAGAATAGTTTCTGTGAAGACAGTTAGCAATAATGAAGTTTCATATTCCAACTCTCATGATTTGACATTAAAAAAAAACTTTTCAGAATAATTTTATTCAATTGTGTTGGTATATAGCAAACAATTGAGTATTTCTTTATCCTACAGTGTATATGGATGTCATGAGTTTGATTTTCTATGTCATTGTTTTATAGTATAGTAAGTGTATTTTATCATAGAAGGATTGATTGATTGATTGTTGGGGTTTAACGTCCGAGCAGCAATATTTCAGCTATATTCAGACGATATCATAGAAGGAAGCCCCCCTTTCATATTTTAATGTTTCCTGATTTATCTTTTAATCTTCACTTATTGGATTGCCTTTCAGTTTTATGGGACTTTTAAACACTAAAACAAAGGAGGGTGCATACAAAATTTACATTATATCTTGTGCTTAAGTACAGCTATCCATTTGTTATATGATGTAAGATGTTAGTTAGCAAATAACATCATCCTTTATGCTTTAATCAATTTATTGCACACTAATTATTTCAGTGCATGTACAATTGGATCAAGTTTTATTTTTTCATCAATTTGAATCTATATTTTATTATATTTAAATACAAATTCAGTAATTTATCTTAAAAATAATTGGTTTATCTACTGGAATTGAAAATGTATATTGGAGATTTGATGTTCCATGGCCTCAGTAACTCCTGTGAGACTAATGTGGTTATCATCTGTTCATATTGACAAAAATGTCTTTTTGTCAAATATTATCTATTGAATATTCAATTCAAAATCCATTACCTCTCAGGTTTGCCTCTTTGATGACCTTTTAGTAACTTGATAGCTTTGATGATAAGTTAGGCCACTGAAAGTTAATAATTGTTTATTTCATTTTCATCTGTAAAATGGTTTGGAAATGGTGCCAATAGTAACAACTTTTTAAGTAAAATTACATGTCTAAGGCATAAATAAATTATAAATATCCCAAGCCAGGAACCTGTAGTCCAGTGGTTGTACTTGTTTTTTTATGTTCATTATAATTCATTTACATTTTTTTCTTTAGATTAGGTTGATTGACGTCTTTTATGAAAAGTTACACTTCATTTATTTTGAGGCCTTATACAGCTTGCTTTATGGTATGGGTTTTGCCCATCATTGAAGACCGTTTTGTGACTTGTAGAAGGCTTGGCTTCTGGTAGATGACTGCCTTATCGGAAATCATGCCACATCTCCTATTATATTTAAGAGTACTGTACTATTGAAAAAAGAAATGTCCATGGGACAAAGTCTATTGTTGACTAATGAATTAAGACCACCCTACTAAGAAACGCTCTTTTACACATATAACAATGTTGATATGATAAGAATTCCTATGATATATATTTTGGTAAATTTGATGTGCTAATTTTTGAAATCATTTCAAGTTTGGCATTCTGTACTCAATTCTTTTTTCATTCCCAATCAGTGTTCTGTAAAAGAAAATAAATACCTTTTATTTTAATAATGAAAGAACTCAAACATGGTCTTGTTGGAAGTAAAAAAGTTGTCTAATGCATCAGACCAAAAAACATTTCTTGTCAGTAAGCAGTCCATTTCATGTTTGATCATTTTAGATTCACTAAACATGAAAGAGAAAGATGTTATCATTTATTTGAAAGTTTATTGATATTTATTGCATGTGCATATTTTTGAATGTTCATTAAGTCATTAGATGTGAAAGTAAATGTTTGTTTGGTTCTCCTTTCATCCTTTAGATGACGAAAATAACTTCAAAGAAAAATTCTTCCTTATGTAGTCCTAAACTGTATCAGATATTTATAGAGCTACTAAAAATGTAATGATATTTATATCAAAAGCTACAGGAATATTCACTAAGGGTAATGAATAGGAATTTTAAATATGTAACTGTTGAGCAATATATAGGGAGGTCCGAATCATCTTATTGGAAAAAAAGAGATTTTGTATGCCTATTTATATTACATTCTTTGCAGTTACTAGGAAATGATAAAAAGTATGATGATTAATAAAGCAATGAAAAAAGGCGATTGCTTTAAATTTTGTGTAATTAAGGAGTAATCAAGGGAACCAAGGTTATAGGGGTAATCAAAAGAATGCAATCCAGGGACAAAGACCCGGCATGGAAAACAGACATACACAACAAAGAACATAAAGTAACTAAAATCATACATACAAAGTAACAAAAGCAAATGAGCAACTTGTCCTCCACTAAAAACTGGGAGCATGGACCAGGTGCACCGGTAGGGTAAGCGTCCTCTGCTTTTCTAGAAACACCTGCCGAGTTGCTCATTAAAAGTCAAGTAAATTGTTTTCCTTTCGTGTTCATTTCAAATAGATGCATTTATATAATATGAAATATGGTATGAATATGACACTACAGAATTGAACAGGAAGTCATTTATTTAAAGGGCTTAAGAGACACCAAATGCATTTATATGGACTAAAGAATTTTAAAATTCTGCTTTATTTAAATAATGTATCCTGTTACTTTTAGTATATTTTAAGTGTATTTGACAGAAATTGTTCATAAATTTAAGATTTATTGAACTTTTACCTTACATTGAAGGGCTAATGTCTACTCAATGCTGATATAAGGGGTAGGGGATTATACTGACACTTCAGGTACTGGTACAAGTTTACCTAAGAGTCGTGCATAAGGTGAATTGTCTATATTTTTGTAACATTTCCAAGATGTATAAATGCATTCAATATGCTCCATTGATGATTTAAGGAAAGATTTTAAGTCAAAGCAATATAGTTTTGGAAAGTGGAGAAAACAATTGAAATGATATATAGAGAACTATATTGATATAAATTAGTGCGAACTATTTTTCATAGAATTTAACTTTTTAAATTTTTTACTAATTTTATTTCTTTTCTACCTTTAGATACAACTCTTTATGATTTTTATACCCTGCTTAAAAAGTGAGAAATATTTAGTGATCATGCTATCCTGTTGATCCATTCCAAGTTCTTATTTTTAATCTCCTCTCAAAATGGCTGAATAGAATTTGATGTTATATTCACACATTCTTTATCACATGATGCCATTTTCTTTTATGACTTACGGGGTTTCCTAAAAGGTTTCTATGGCGGGCAGTGTTCTAGGATTCCACATTCTGGTCACCCAGTTCAAGTGCAAAGTTACATATTATGTTTCACTTCCCCTTTGGCAAGTACAAATTTTGAATTTCTGAAAGGTTAGTTAAAAAATTGTGGGCAAGGTAATTGTCAATTAGAGTTTTCCATTGGAAATCTATAATTTTCTAAAATTTTAGAACACTGGAGGAGAGCAGAGGGTATAACCAAGAAAGCTATGCACACATTTTCTAGTTTCATTTTTAAAGAACACTTTTTAGGATTTTAGGCTGTTTAGAAAGGAAAAAAATAAGTACATGTATTACCTTTTTCTTTGTATAGATAATTCTAAGGAGAATGTGAACCTCAGGTTTAGGGTGGTACAAAAGTAGGTCCTTGAGATTATGTGAATTTGTTTTTAAATCATGTCCATGTATGTACTTTTTGGCATTTAATCATAATTTCATGTATTTGTAATGGATAAGGTCATGTGATTTCATTTTAAACCACTGAGAACGTCAACTCTCTAAGTAAAAAAATACTTTTTAGAAAGTCGGATGTATTATGTTCTTTTGTAAACGATTGAACCACAGAGTATTGGTCTCATGAATTCTTCACACTTTAAGGTAACATGTTCAGTATTTAATCATAAGAAAACTAAGTCAATGAGAATTTAGTGAAATTTGTATAAAATATTACTGGTTGGTTTGTTTTGTTAGGGTACTCGGTAGACTGGACAATTTCTACCCTGAAAGTGTAAGCTGTATTTTGAATGTGTAGAAATTTTAATGACCATTACATTGCTTAGGTCACTCCTCTACATATTGATGCCTAATACATGTGCCTTTAAAAATGTTTATGTGCCATAGAAATATGAACCAATATCATAATACCAACCAAACCCAGGATTTTTTCCATCTGACCCTCATATCTGGTAAAGTAAGGGAAAAGTTAACGTAGTTATAATTATTAAATGGTATTAAATAATACAATTCCATTACATGAATTTCCATGTTTGTCTTGCTTACTGATGAACAACACTTCAATGAAGTCTTCATGGAGAATATAATTTTAAGACTGTGGTAAGATTTTTTATTTGATGAAGCATGTACATCTTCAGCAGGAATTAATCTGTTGCTTTCTTTGCCAAATTTTAGGAAATACTGGTCGCAATTTGTGGGTGAGTGGACTGTCGTCAAATACACGGGCCACAGATCTCAAGACAATATTTAGTAAATATGGAAAGGTGAGTAAAGTTAAGAAAGTACTTCTTTGTTCTGTATGCTAGTAGATAGGTGGTGAGTTGTGAAAAATTGTATGTTCACTTATGTACATGTAGTTGGTTAAATCGTGAACAAAAGGTTAAATCATTGGATATCATGCCTTGTCCCATTCTGGAATTAATTTGATAGGTACATTTCCGGGTAGGTTGTCACATAACGTGATAACATGAGGATACAGCAAATGGGTCTATGTGTCATTATTTTGAATTATCTGTAGCTACTCTGAAGTCCATATATATTTAATTTTCATGCTTCAGTCCGAGGTGAAAAGAGTTTCTATTCTCAGACTAGGAAAGATAACAACAACAAATTTATAGGGATTACTTTTGTTGTGATGGTTTAGAGTGCTTGTCATATTGGTTTGAAAAAAAAATGCATTTTGCCCTAATGCAGTAGATGTAAAGAAAAATAAACTTTTACGCCATGTTTTTTTTGTAAATTGTATGTTTAAGAATTAAGAGAATGCCATAAAAAGGAGCACTTTAGACTTCAATCATAGTTTGTGGTACCATCTAGTATTTAGTTAATAGAAATTTTCAGTGAAGGATCCGTAATTTTGAAGCTTCATTCATCAAAAGGGTTCATGCGATCAGAACACTTAGTCATACCCTTCCAATGTGTCGATTCGTGTTCTCTACCTGAACAAAAACATATTGCAGTTGACTTAATTTAAACTAATCCTGTTGCAAATCTTATTATATGTGAACCATGAATTTAAAAATTTATCCACCCAATATGCAATTTATTATTTTGTATTACTTGTACAAAATATTTTATTGAAGAGAGAAGTTTAATGACCTTAAATGTTGTTTGACAAAAAGATTAATCATGAGCTGAAAAAAAAAATTGAATGGAGTTAAGATATAAAGCAATGAATATGATATTACTTGCACTGTTGAAGTTGAGAAAATTTGTCTTAAATTTTAGGATGACAAATAAGTTCATATCTGCTTTATCTTTGTCTGCTTTCTGATGCTATTGATCACTTTAGAAAATTTACATTTACAAATTGTTTGTAACATGTGCAATTATAATTTACTGAACAATTTTTTTAATTGTAATATGGTGAATGCTTTTGAATCTGAAACCTTTCTTAACCAGACATTTTCAGAAATCACTTTTGATCAGCTTCAAGGCATTGTTAACCTGAAGAAACTGAACACATGCCTTTTCAGAACAATTTTTTTAAGGGAGAGGTGTTGAGTTAAGCCAAGTTCAACTTTTTTTGTCAATTTATTGTCCTCAACCACAACGTGGAAGGGGACAAAAAAAATACCAATGTCCATGCATGCATCCCTTCAATGGATTTTGTTCATATTTTGTAGGATTGTTAGTAGTGGACATTAACTATGCATAACAATCTTGTTATTATTCCAAAAAATTGTCTCCCATTATATCCAACTCAACAATTGGTGGTATACTGGAATAACCTTGTCAATCCATTCTTCCGTCACCTGCATTTTGTTGCAGTTATCTTGCCTGCCATTAGACTGATAAATTTCAAATTTAAGATGTGGCTTTATATAGATAGGGCATACATTGTAAGTGAATTAAGTGCTGTCCATTGTTAGCTTCTTATATGAATAGTGGTATATATCTAGCATGACAACACATGCAACTTCATGTTTATTTCACACTGGGACTCGGGCGTTAAACCCCAACAAACAAACAAACAAACACACTAGGACTGTTTTTTCTTGTAAGGTTATATATAAAACTCATAGTAAACATAATCTTGATATCATGACTTTGTACTGGTGTAAGGTGAAAAATAAAAGGACCCCCTCTGTTGTTGTGTATTGGATTTTAAGATTGGAAGGTGAATTCATGTTGAAACTGTTGTCATAAAGGTGTCTTTGAAGATACAATATAATGTTTATGATTGTTAAAATGTAAGTTTAAAAGTTTCAGTTTTAGGTCATGCAGAGAAATCTGTAATTTTCTGTATAAGATTTGAATATTTTTCAAATATGTTTGGTCACAAAATATATGACTTGTTTTGCATTGGAATGCTAATGTCAGATACTTTTCTCACGCTGGATTATACAGTTTGTAAATGGGATATAGTGGTATTCTGACCGTCTTAATATGTTTAAGGATTAAGATATATAGTAACAAGGCTAATTTAAAAATGGCCTTGCCCTGATTTAAGAAAGTAATGCATATTTCATACAAAATACAAAGTTTTGATAAAGAGAATCTGCATAAGTTATGCTATGTAGGTTACAGACCACCAATTCAACCAATGAGCATTTGGAACGTACGCAAAAATAGTCCTACGCAGAAATTACCCCTGTTCCTCATAGTGCTGTGAAAAAAGTTCTCATCTTATTTTAAAAATTTAAACAGTTTCTGAAAGGAAAAACATTTCTGTACATTTTATAGGTGCATTTTGCTTCTTGTGATGTGAAGCCTAATCTCCATAATGATTTTTAAATATACCCCTATCTTGTGAAAACACTAGGATTTCCCATGCTATTTATAGACCCTTCACTTCCGGTGACCAGTACTGCACTGCAAGTCTGCTAACCCCACATGCCATTCTGAGGGTTGTGAGCTGACATATGTAGAATCATGCTGATATATAGTCCTCTGCAGGTTAAAGTTAAGGTAAAGTCCAGAGAAGCCATTGAATATTGTGAAATTAGCATAGAAGCCTATGGAAAGTGGAATTAGTGGTTTTTAGCCTTAAGTTGAAGCCATGGCAAAATGAAAAGTTTCTTGAAATAGCTTTAAACTACTTGAAGATCTTGTTAACTTTGCCATGAGAGGAATATACTACAAAAATCCTTCAAAATATGCATTTTGTTAAGTTATAGGTCCAAATTATGGAAAATTGGTCTTTTTGGCTGATTTTTATGTCCTATCTTGTAAAAAGTGTAGAAAATTTAGTAAAAATATCAAATATTAAACTTTGAGGGCTATATTTACCTAAATATGGTGGTAATAAGCACTTGAAATCAAGTTTTGTGTAGATTTGAGCAAAAATTAGGTTAGAAATGAGGAAAAACTCACTTTCATTACTGCGGTTAAGGCCATATCAGCATTCCCCTATAAAAACATGGAAAATTCATTATTGAGTACTTTTTTTGCTTTAGGTGCCCTTTACTGGTCATGTTTTAATGTGAAAACACTGTATTTACCAATTTAAAGCCAAATATATCACCTTTTGTGAAAATTTAAAGATTTAGGATTTTTGACATGTGATCAAGAAAAAGGGGGAGGCATGTCAGAAATAATTTTTTAAAAATAGACCAATTTCTCAGAAAATGATTACTTTTAAAACTATTTCTTCATTAATATTGTTAAAAAACAAGTTGTGATTGATATTTTTTATTTGAAAAGTCAGAAAAAGTTCTTTGCAAATATTTAATGCATTTAAGTATGGTAGAATATTGTCACTTTTTTGCTCGCACAACTTGGTTACCCTATATTTAAAAATCAAATATTTAAAAAAGTGCTTGTCACATTTCACTGAAACTTTGCAAATGCATTCAGTATGTGTGTAGGAAGATACCTGTATAGTTATTTATTTTTTCTAAGACAAAAAGTGACTGTTTAGGTTACAGACCACCAATTCAACCAATGAGCATTTGGAACGTACGCAAAAATAGTCCTACGCAGAAATTACCCCTGTTCCTCATAGTGCTGTGAAAAAAGTTCTCATCTTATTTTAAAAATTTAAACAGTTTCTGAAAGGAAAAACATTTCTGTACATTTTATAGGTGCATTTTGCTTCTTGTGATGTGAAGCCTAATCTCCATAATGATTTTTAAATATACCCCTATCTTGTGAAAACACTAGGATTTCCCATGCTATTTATAGACCCTTCACTTCCGGTGACCAGTACTGCACTGCAAGTCTGCTAACCCCACATGCCATTCTGAGGGTTGTGAGCTGACATATGTAGAATCATGCTGATATATAGTCCTCTGCAGGTTAAAGTTAAGGTAAAGTCCAGAGAAGCCATTGAATATTGTGAAATTAGCATAGAAGCCTATGGAAAGTGGAATTAGTGGTTTTTAGCCTGTATGTCAAAATATGCCTCACTAACCTATAAATGAAAATTGTGTGAGGATAGGGTTCAGTAAAGCCTTTTTTTTCATATTTTAATAACATCCTTTCTGTCAGCCCAAAAAATAGGTTTTGTCACATTTTCAAAAGGAAAGACCTGAGGCAAAAAAGTAAGTTATAGTAGTATTGTGTTCTGCTACCAGCAAGAAAAAATAGGCTAGGTAGGTAGGGAAATTATTTGCTTTTTCAAAAATATTTTACATTGAGTTAAAGGGGAAGCAATTTAGAATTTAATGGTGATTGAGCCATAAAAAATTAGGAGTAGGCACGAGAAACTAGGGTAGGTAGGGTAGCTGTAAACAGACATATTATTTTTTAAGCTTTTTTTTTGGCATTGACTTTATTTGCTGATAAATGTAAGGACAAAAAATGCTGAAGTGTCTCTGACTTAGTAGTGTATCTCTGTATTGCATGTATGTTAACATTGATGTTCGATGTATATTTTAGGTTGTTGGTGCTAAGGTGGTCACCAATGCCAAGAGTCCAGGATCACGGTGCTATGGATTTGTTACCATGTCCAGTTCTGATGAGGCAACAAAGTGTATACAACATCTACATCGAACAGAACTTCATGGAAAGATGATCTCAGTTGAAAGGGTACATGTTTATTTATACTGAAATAATGAAATTGTTTATCTTTATTTTCACTCATAAATCAGCAGGGATGTCATTAAGAGCCAGCAACTGGTAAAATAACCAGCTGCTTGAAAATCAAAACTGGGTTAAAATTTTGTCAGTTTATGGGAATCATCAGTTGTCTGTCCCTGTTAGCTACACAATGCCTTGTTAGTTAAGTTTGAATTATAAGTTGTATATGTCAGATGATCCCAGATATAACCTGTGTATGTTTTGCATGTCTAAATATAATAACTATAGATATTTGTTCTTCATAATGAGAGATGTCTAAAATTTTAATTTTTTTTAGGCAAAAAGTGAACCTGGTATGCAGTCAAAAGCTAGTGCAGCCAAGAAACCAGACCCAAAGAGTACTGGGGACAAAAAATCTGTAGCCACTAGGAAAGATGATAGAGGTATCCAAGTTGGGATTGAAGTCATTTTGAATCTATAACAGTAATACAAAAATTGATCAGATTAGAACTACATTTAATAGAAAAAATCAATTTTATTTACATGATTTAATTAAATACTGTATTTTCTGGACTATAAGTCGATGTGGAGTATAAGTCGAATTGCCTAAGTTTGACAAAAATCTACGAAAAAACATAGGTAAGTCGATAAGTCAATGGTCAGATGTGTGCATTTATATCATACCTGTCAGCGTAGATCCGAGTTGAGTGGTTTGTTTTCAACAGCATATTATTCCAGCGATGTTACTAAAGTATAAGATTTCTGAATTAAGTTAATGTCTGTGTTTTTGTTAAAGTGTACTTTGTCCGCGAGTTCAATTATTTTTATTGAATGGCGTGTCGATGACTCTGAAGCCTTAGATCATCAGGAGTACGAAATCGTAAACATGTCAAATGTGTGAAATAAGCTGGAAATTTTTTTGATGAATTGGTCATAATTATGAGCGGTAATTAGTAAACAATATTACCTGGTATTACAAAATACAATAAAAAATAATTGTTACATACAAATTTGGTTGCAATTAGCCATTTAGATGACACCTTAACTAATAATATTTTGAGCCACGTGTGAATGTTTTATGACATACCGTAAATAGGTATAAATTTACTTACACTGTATTAAAGGAATGATAACTCCCAAACACTCCATAATGTTTTCCAATTAAAAAATGAGTTTTGTTAATGTATCTTCTAGAGTTTATTTATTTTAATGGTTTCAAAGTTTCAGAGTTTTTATTAACATCCTCGTATTCATTCATAAAGGGTAGCGGCAATATATTATTCGATATAATATAATAATATTCAATATAATATTCGGATTCAATTGCTGGTTCGTGTGTTCGAGTGATGGCTTTCGTTGATTGCGTTAATACCAAAAATTTTGAATTAAAGCAATCAAAAGTGAACTAAACAAATCACAAATAAATGCCACTGTCTTAAATTGCAATATATCTGTGTTTAATGTTGATGAAAAAATTGAGTATAATATGGATCTTTGTTAAAGATTTATTTGTGTACTGAAAATTTTCTTCATTTAAAATCTCAAAGGCTTTTGACTTAGTCCTACACTATTGGTAAATTCCAGTCCATAGAAACATTAACTTGATGTCAAGATCTCAAATCATATGTAATTAAATATTCATTACGAGACAATACATGTCTAAATATGACTTTTAGATCGTAAGGATAGTGACAGGAAAGATGGCAAGAGGGATGCTGACAAAAAAGACGATAAGAGATCAGACCATAGACGAGATGATAGACGCGACAATAAAGATGGCAGAAACAGTGACAGACGGAGATCTCATTCTCGTGATGAAAGGAGAAGGTCAGATAGACACAACAGCTCATCATCCAGTGTGAAGCATGATCCTAAAAAGACTCCATCAAGCTCAGGTACAGCACTTCCATTGTACAACAAGGAGTTTCTCTTTTTTTTTCTTCACAGAAATGACTTTTGTAAAATCTACCACAGGTGAGAAAACAAAAGAAAGAGTGATCTTTTCAATTAACAAGTTAACAAATGTAGAATTTTTCAGGTCCAGGCTTCAACAAATTAGGATGAAAAGATTTTGATACCAATAGAAGACCCTTTAAGCAATTATATTCTTCTATGACGTGTAGAAGTTACAGGAGTAAATTAAATATTTCATTTGGGAAGTTTTAGTTCATAATTGTACCATTTATCTTCAGAAAAATCTAAGCCAAGCACAACAACAGAAAAACCAAAGTCAGATTCAGCATCAACAACGTCAGCAACAACCGCTGCTAAATCAGATACAGAAAAAGACAAAGAGAGAGACAAAGACAAGGACAAGGACAAGGACAAAGAGAGAGAGAAAGAAAAAACTGAAGAGAAGAAAACAGAAAGTCCAACAAAAACACCAGTGAAGTCTGATGAAAGAGCAGCCAGTAAAGCTAAGTCTACTACTTCAAACAAAGAGTCCAAGGCAACAGAGAAAAAGGAAAAAGACAAAGAAGTTCTGTCTTTTGATAAAATCAAGGTTTGTGTAATATTATGAAGTGATGTTAAACAGTTTGATAAAAAAAAACAACAAAAAAAACCCTAAAAAACCCCAAAATACCTGTAGAAATATACTCAAATGTTATACTTGATATTGGAATTCTTTATAAAGTTTCCAATGAGAAGAATTTTTTAAACAGCTGAGAGTGGTTGCCAGGAAATGTATTTTGAACACAGACGTAAACACATTTTTTTGGAATAGTGGGAAATTAACAAATGCAATTAACTTGTCTTAGAAGTTAAAATTTAAATTTATTTTGTGGGTTCTGTTATGATAGTGAACTACTAGTAATAATAACAACGGATTACACGACAGATTCATCTATTTATTATTCTTTTGAAGGAGGAAAGAGAAAGGGAGAGACAGAGACAAAGAGAAAGGAAACAAAGAGAGCTAGAAAGGCAGAGAATGAGAGAGATAGAGAGAGAGAAAAGACGACAGAGAGAAGTTCAAATAAAACAAAGGACAGAAGCAATAAGGCTTGCCAGAGAGAGAGAACAGTTAAAGTGAGTACTTATTATCAGTATAAGAAACTGAATTTTTTGTCAACTTAGATTCATAATTTTACATAGACAGCACTGTACATTGTAAAGCAACTTGAGCCAATTTCATCATAGACCTGCTTGATTTTACTCGGTCTGTAGGTCTACTGCTAATTTCTTTCACTGTTATTATTATTTTGATTGCAGTGTTTTATCGAATGCTCCCAGTGAAATAAATTTCAAGAATTCACACTGAAATAAATTCAGTAATTTCACTATCGCACTTTCTCTCGCCAAAACGTCACAACTTTGATATCAATCCGCCAATCACATAATTCAAAATTCATGTTAAAAATATTGATAAATTATGAAGAAAATCTATATAATAAATAGGTTAATCAGTTGGTTATTGTAAATAACCAAAATATTGTCACTCATGCCAAGAACGCTTGAGGATTTAACTCATTAAATCTATGTGTTCTTCGGCACTCATGATAATATATTGGTTATTCACTCATTCCAATTAATTATCCTATTATTCATCTTCATTATATTAGTTCTGGGGTTTCTGACTAAAAACACTAGCTATGGAGATAGAAGTATGTTGTATGCTTTCATTGGTTCATGAAACCTCAACATAGTAAGGGTTTGAAGTAAATATTGTAAACAACCATAAGTCTGTTGAGGTTAAAAAAAAAATAAAATGCACTTTTCTCTTGAAAACTGAATATTTACTCTTTCGGCATCCTCATGAACTTTGAAGTTTGTTAACTCTTTACCTAACTCAAAGCACTAATGATAGTATTTTTAAAGTCTTGCCCTACTCAGCCACTTGTTCTTGCCATGAATACTTCCCATTCAATAATCAGAGACCTGCTTTACTTCTATACATATGCATTAGTTTTTATCTGTTGTATGTTGACAATTGTAAGTACTTAGATGTATATAAAATATGTGTACTTACTTGATTGGTAATGTTTCAACTCTGTCTGTAGGAAAGAAAGGGATGAGTTAGATCGAGAAAAGATGGAGCTAAACAGACAGAACAAGTTACGACTGGAACAGTTGGAGAGAGATAAGGTAGAAAGAGAAAGAGACAGAGAGGAAAGACGCAGACTTATGGATCAAATCAGGTTAGTTTGACATTGTTGTTCTCCTTGAAGAGATAGGTTAGTTTGTCATTGTGACTCTCCACTTGGAGATTTATGGATCAAATCAGGTTAGTTTGACATTGTTGTTCTCCTTGAAGAGATAGGTTAGTTCGTCATTGTGACTCTCCACTTGGAGATTTATGGATCAAATCAGGTTAGTTTGACATTGTTGTTCTCCTTGAAGAGATAGGTTAGTTCGTCATTGTGACTCTCCACTTGGAGATTTATGGATCAAATCAGGTTAGTTCCACATCGTTATTCTCCTCTTGGAGACTTTGGGATCAAATCAGGTTAGTTTGACATCGTTATTCTTCTTGTGGAGACTTTGGGATCAAATCAGGTTAGTTTGACATCGATATTCTTCTTGTGGAGACTTTGGGATTAAATCAGGTTAGTTTGACATTGTTATTCTCCTTGTTGTTCTCCTTGTGGAGACTTATGGATGAAATTAGATTAGTTATCATTCTTAAAACAGATTTACAAGGGAAGTAACTCAACTATATGTTTGGAAAATGTTATTTAAGTTTTGTTGAGATTTAAAATGGATCAAGAAAAGTGACATATTCTTTTTTTCCTGGTTAAGGCAGTTTATTCCTTCTATTTTAGCCACTTGAACCCAAAAGATGTTGTCTTTTTTTTTTTTAGACTTGAACAACAAGAGTTACAAATGCAAAAGAGAGCTCAAAAGAGAACATTTGAAAATAGAGGTGGTGATAGAAGAGATGACTACTGGTCAGAACCAAAACGAGCTGCAACTAACGACAACAGGTTTGATGACAATCGGTAAAATATCTTCTGATATCTTAGCAGGACTCTGTATTCAAATACTGTAAACGTATTAATTTTGGCAGTGTACTATTTTTTCGCTATTTTCGCGGTTGCCTAATGAACACAAAAATTACTACCTGCAAAAATATATTCGTATTACCAAGTCTTTTGACTGTTCTAATCATGGTTTCCACAATTTTGAATAGAAGCATTGTTTTGCGTATCATTCAATGCAATGAAGTATGAATTTAAATTAAGTCTATTACAAAGACGTATATGGTAAAAGTATATTGATTATAATTTCTAAATTCATGATCTAATGAGGAAACTATGTGGACTTGTCAATTTGTCATTGTCGTATTTATTGCTGTCATTAATTTCATTGAAATATTAAAGGTAAAATAACTGATCAAACTAGAGATCACACACTGCCGAGACTATTGAAAAACTTGATTTCTTCAAACTTGAGGACCGCAAAAATTAAAACCCATAAACATGTTGACTTTTCAAAAACCGCAAAATTAATACGTTTACAGTACTTCATGTTTGAATTTGTTCCAGTCAGGCTAGTTTGTAATGTGATTGGATTAATGCTATGCAATCCTTTCAAACATCAGTAATAGTACAATAAAAATTTTAAAAAATGAAACTAAATGTCCATATATTTCTATTAACACAAATATTCATTTCCTTGATGTGACATTCTGCAAATGCTTAATTGCAATAACAATGTATACTCAATATGTAGTACGTTTATACTTTAGATTAACTGAAATATTCCCACATCTGGTATTGGTATTGTTAGAAAATGTACAAATATCTTGTTGCTAGATTGCAGGAAATATAAGGTTCTAAACCAAAACTTTTTTTTTTTTCGTTATTAAATAGTGAAAAATTTAATTGGGCTAAATAGACTTGGCTTTTGACCAAAGTATGCAGTGTTCTTGTCAATGAGGGCATGTAAATAAAGGATCAAGAAAGTTGTTCATTATTCTCAACTTTCCCACTGGCAAATAGAAAACTTGAATATCAGAATGAATTTGTTAATTTTGGAAAGTAGTCAAGTGCATTTGACTTTGGGGCTTTCATGTAGAAACCTACAATTTTCTAAAATTATAAAACACTGCCAATTTTGAAATCTGTAGAAGTGATGAATACAACGAATAGAACCATAATAATAATATCTACTACAGATCATTTGGTTCATCAGAGAGAAAAGTTGAGCGATATGACAGAAGATCAGACCAAGGCAGATCTAATGATGGCCGAGACCAGAGAGGGGGACGGTTTGATGACAGGAGAGATTTCAATCGAGATGATAGGAGTGATGGAAGGAGAAATGATGACAGGTTTGATAGGTTTGTTTCATTACTGGTAAAAGGTCAAAGGTTAAAGGTCAATTGCATGAGGTTACAGGAATCATTTTGGAATCTTGATTCAGAAACGATAAAGATCAATGTCTATAATGAAATAAGGCAGTTTTGATTCACAAGGATATACCAGAAAACTATTAAAAAGATATTCACTTATAAACCATTGAGTCCCATTTGACCAAACTGGATGGAGAACCCTTTTTCAATTTTGCTGATTTTTAAAGCAATGCCCATCCTAAGTGATCTCTTGATTCCTAACATAATCTGTTCATTAGATTTATTTATTACAAGAAAAGCAGATGAAAGGATGTAATAATAGATTGATCATCAGTTGTGATTGTGTTCCCAGATCTGCCAACCCTAACTACTTTAGTGTAAGTCTTCCGATTTTGTCCATTAAAATACCCAGTACATATAAAAAAGAAAATCTTATTGTATAAAAAAAAAATGAAAATCTGGATAATTGTTTCTGGTTTTAAAATTAATAAAATCCGCTTGCGGTTTTTTGGGTATTTGCCATACTGACTGAAACTCGTGGTTTTTTATCAAAGTTGTGTAATAGCTTTATAAAACAAATATGTCTGTTCCTAACAAAAAATCCCAGCAGACCCCTGGCATTACTATTTTTGGTAAATTGGGGTTAGCAGTTTCTACTTACATGCATGGAATGGCTCTATATTGAAAAAAATAAATATATATGTCATTATACACTATCATGGTGCATGTAATACTTCTGTAAACTTTGTATAATCTGGGCTTTTGGTATTGATATACAGGCCTCTGAGGGGTAGAAATTTAGGGGTGTCATGTCAAATCAACTTATAGCCAGCTGGATGACTTGCAGGTATTCATTGAAAAACATTATTCACATGTATATGCATTTTGGAGTTAAATTAATTCTGGCAAAAGTTGTATCAAATTGAAAGGAAGATGTAACTGAAGATTGTAAAAAGTGTTTCAGACTTGTTTCTTTTCTAAATATATCATTTTCTGATAAGAATTTAGAGCCCAAGTTTAAAAATGTGTTAAAGAGGAAAGTGATTTATTGTCATCAACATGGTATATTTTTTTATGACATAGAAGGCTAAATGAAAATGATTTCTTGGTTCTCAGGCCCTTCATCCTTTCAATTAGGGTTCCTCTCGTATATTTTGCCATATCAATAAACTAAAAAAAAAATTCTGAAAATGCACCAATCTCATTATAACAGTAATAAAATGGTAAAGATAATGCATTCCTTCCTAATTGGTTTCATGATGAATGACCTAAGAACATAGAAAGTAATTTTCATTGGCCTTAACATTGTAAATTTCATTATCACAAAGAAGAGCATGATATTTAAGCAGCTCTACATGTACTTTCACAGCTATTTTTCATGCTTGTATGCATGTTTTTCATTCACAATGTAATAAGCACGGACTGTAATTCACCTTAAGAAAAACTATTTCAGATTCAATGATAGAGGGAGTGGAGATCAGGGACGATTTGACAGAGACAATAGAGGAGAACGTAATGACAGAGGAGCAGTACTTCATGAAGATCGTAGAGATGATTATAGAAGCAGACAGAGATCTAGGAGTCGTGAAAGAACCGATAATAGATCAAACAGATCGCGTGAAGATCACCGCAATGATCGTCATAGCTCACCACCCCGTCACACAGACAATAGGGACTGGAAAAATGAAAGGGGTAATTATCTTCTAAACCCAATCTATGAGTCTTTAGTATGTGAACCTTTTTCAAGTTAGTTGTTTTAGTGCATGCTAGATTTAATGCATGCATTTTATAGAGCTATTAGAATTTGATTCTTGTGTGCTAGTTTTTCGAGGTATATTTGTATTGAAGTAATTGTAAGTGTTTTGGATCATTTTTTCAGAAGGGAAAAAATATTTATAGTACTTGATTAAAACTTTTTTCTTCCTTTTTTTTCATGGTATTAATGCATTATTATTGGTAATAAACATTCTATTATCAAAAATGGTTTGGGGAAAACATTATACTTTATCATAAATTATTGGAATCATGAAGAAGTAATATGTCAAAGCCTCCAGCTAGAACTAGTAGATCTTATACCTGTTATTGACTATAATAGGGATCTCACTTAATCGAAGTACTGTAGAAATTGGAATACTTATGAAGAGTACCTACATGTAGTATACATGTATTTTCTGCTGATATTAGCATTTGCCATTTCATTTGTATTGAGTAATTTTAAAAATATATTTAGCCCCCCTTAAAGCATGTCATTTCTTCCCTTTAGACTATAAGGACATTAAACATCTACTTATGGAAGGTATGGGTTTCATTATATACTGTCTTGAGAGAAAAGTATTCAGATATTATAATTATCCTATGTGTGTTTCAATTTTGCTGTTTTTATACATTTAATGTATTTTAGCAATCTTTTGTTTTTTCATTATTTTTGTGTGGATATTTTAAGTTAGGGTGTTAATTCTTGAGATATTTAGTCTCAACTTGGGCTAGGTTAAATATTTTCACATTTTCAAAATTACCTGCAAAATTTTCCTCCCCCATAGTATTCTGAATCCAACTTCTTTTTCATTGCACATGTAACAAAAGGATGCAAATTTGGCTAGCCTCTATTTTGACATATTGTCTCATTAGATTGTGGTGAATTGAAACTATTTAGACTAGAAATCATTTAACATAGAAATGTGAAAAAAATTTTTTGAATGCTTTTGATTTAAGACTACATAGGCTTTTTCTGTAGTGCTTATAACATTCTTGTGTGATTATACTGGCTTTATAGTTGATGTATTATGTATATGAATTCTCCTTCAGGAATGAGTGGTTTATATTATTTCAGCGAGTCTTAGTGAGAATGTTAAAATTTGAATTCTGCCATAGAGACTGGAGAGATAATTAAAATTAAGAACAGGCTGAAGCAGAATTATGAAATATTTCATTAATTACACTCAATTATGTTTTCTCTATTTGAATAGACCATTATTTGTTCTCAGCATTACTGGCTTTGCTCAGAATTTTTTTTATTTTAGGGGTTTATAAATAATTTTATTTTGAATCCCAACCTTCCATCAATGTACTACTTTTTCTGCTCTTGTATTCTTTCTATGCTTCATCCAGATATCTTTGCAGTTTGTTCTCCAGCTAGTATGCTATAGAAATTTTGAATTACATATTGCTGAATTTGAGAGATATTGGTTCATATCTTCAACAAATTTAACAAAAACAAAAATATATGCAACATTTTGAAGATACAGATTTTATGGTGCACAGAAATTTCACCATTTCTAATGAATTCTTTGATCCAAGCCTTGAAAACTATGAGATTTGGTAAAAATGTCTTTATTAAAACTAGTTGTTGCACAACAGGTGAAATGGGCAACAACATCCCACAGAAACACTGGGCAAACAACACAGGCAATCAAAGGCAACATAATGATTGTGAGATTTGGTTCTGTTCTATTTCTTCTTATCACAGTCAAACTTGCTCTGATTGGTTAAAATTCTTCCTGACTTGGTTTTTTGCCTTCAATTAAAAAAGCAATCTTAGAATTAGTTTCTGAGAGAATCAGGCAAAATGGGAAAAATATGAAACATGCATGTCAAAACCCTTCTGTTCCGACAATATAATTACACTCAAGTATGCATTCTCAGAAATTCTTCAGTTGAAAATTAGAAATATTATGTTTTTAACAGTTATCTACTCTTGAAATGATAATTTTCAGTGCATTTAATGAATTTATAACTCAATTTACCTAAAACGATATGGAAAATCTGTCTTTTTCCTTGATTCTGATGGTGAAAACAGTAAAATTTAGCTTTCAAAATGTTGTTTACTTTTCATACCATGTTTCCCCCACTGCCTGATTCTTACAGACAATTATAAGAAATGCTGCTTATGTGGCTGTCATACTTAAAAAGATTACAGGCACATATACATCTAGACAAACTTGGCCATTGAACAAGTTATAAAATATTATTTTCTGCATTTGTCTTAGTACAATTGAAAGTTGAAAATAACCTTAAATAGCATATTTGACTGTAGATATTTTTTTTTCACTTAATAAGCTCTTCAATTTTAGCTTAAAAATTATTTTAATCAATATGTCAGTGATTTAAATCAGATTGAAACATAAACAAGACATAACAAACTACAAGGCCATTTCTATTACACTTTAAATAACCTGGAATGCAGAAATGAGAATTTCTTCTTAAAATGTGTGCCTGCATTACAATGTTACACAGACTAAAGTAGATCCAGCCACCTGGTGGCACTTAGAATTCAAGTTAGATATCAATAGAAATGAAGAACACCGACTGTTATGACTTTTGATGCAAAGAGAGGAGCTAAGAAAAAAAAAGCAATGGGAAAAAATTCAACCAGTTTAGCAATATTTTTTTAATTGGATTGGATAAAGTCTGGATAGATTCTTCTACTTGGTGCATCCAATGTTCCTCTCCCATGTAATGATAAAGGCTGAGTAGTTCGCATTGAAAAAAAATTAAAACAATTAAGAAATGAAAAATACATGGATTGTTGATCAAACTAATTTGTTGAAGAGCTCGTTATTTGCTAACTATTTAACATGAAGGCAAAAATATCAGGCAAATTTTTTTTTGATCCTTGAATTGTTGGCTTCTGTTTATTATTTTATTTTGGATGGTAATCATTTAATTTGGTTAGTAACATAATTTCTGGTTCAAGTTAAAGCTTGACAATGCATTGTATTTCTTAATTTGCTGAGTTCAAAAAAAAATTTCTTAACAGAATTGAAAAACAGAAGTAGCCATTGTCTGATGTGGAAGCCATTTTTCTTACTTTTATATGATATTAACAGAGCTTGCATAATATTTCACTTTGCAGTGTTTAGTTCATCCTTTTATATAATTTGTGTTCTTGAAGGGAGCCTAAAAGTGGCTAAAATAATTTTCAAGTACCAAAGTGAGTGCAAAGAATATGGGGTATTGTCCTAAAAGGAGACATGGGTTTTGCCTTGTAATAATTATAATACTGAATTATGCCTTTATCATTTAGGATTTTATTGTTTATTTATAGTGCTATTTGTTTTCTTATTTCTTTTCATTTCAATGTTAAAATGTACAGTCATTGTTTATCACTAAAATAAAAATGACATTTTGGAATTCTATTGAGGAAGCAGAATATTTCAACACTGCAGGTATGAAAGTCACATTTCAAAAGATTTTGGTTATTGTTTATCATCCTTTGGAAGATATTTTAATTGAAGAAAAATTACAAAATGGCAATAATGAATGTGGGTAAAAATTTTCTGAATTGTAGTCCCAAATATGTCAAGAGAATCGTGGTGACAAATACCAAATAGTCTGTAAACAGAACTAGGCACATTGATTTTCATTCCTTCAGGGTTATAAATACCTAGAGAGGTTGACAAAATATATGGTCCGTTTGATTGGACATAAGTTTCCATGACTCATAAACTTCTGTAAAGCCTGAAATGTTATTTTTTGCTTTATTTTTACAGACAACAGATCTCAAGCAGATACAAGACTGGTAGTTCAACAAAACATTGGTAGAAACATGAGTTCAGGTTTGTTGTTGGATTTATATTATTTTTAGGGGGGAGGGGTTAATTTATTAAAGATTTTAAGTACCAGTCCATAGAAAATGCAGACACTGCCTATAGTAGAGGCGATTCATAATGTAGAAAAACCTACCAAACAAACAATTTTTTTTTTTCAGTCTACTTACGCAATATTTTTGTATAATGATAGTCCTTTCTATAATCAGATCTGCACTATTGAGAAAGCAACATATTCATCTTTAAATTCAATCAAATTAAACCAAATTAAGAATTTTAATGCCTTGGAAGTGCAAATTTCAAGCAATATCTGTATAATTTATGTTTCAAAAGGGCAACAACCAAATAAAGAGCTAAGACTAGTTGTTGTTAAATATCTCTGCGAACAGTAATTTAACTGAATTATCAGTATTTGATAAAACACACAATAAATCACAATAGATGGCCCTTACAGAAATTTATCGCTTTTTTCAGGTACTAGTTCTCAGCAAGGCAGGACATCATGGGGTGCTGCAAATATAGATAGCCGACAAAATATTATTGACAATCGACCTGCTATACAACAAGATCGTTTCTCTGTTGTGCAACAGGAGACCAGGGGAGCATTTGGTAATACTGTGAACCCTGCTGGTCTCGTCACCAACGTTCAACCAAGTATATTTGTTCCTGCCGTACCCAACACAGCCCAAATGATCATTTCAAATCAGGGACTTGCAGCAGCTAGACAGCAAGAAGCACGCTTTGATGCTTACAAAAGCATGCAAACGGGCGGCTTCCGTCGTTATTAAAGTTTTTAATGTTTCCAGAAAATATGTGCTGTGAAGTCTACAAAAGGAATGAGATGTACTTGAACCATTTGAATTATTGGATGTAGGGAAACTTTCATTTGATAATTGTATTTAGAAATGGAAATACTACAATTTTTAAATTGCATCTTAGAAAATATTTTGTTGTTAATATATTAATTGAGCAGATGTCAGGATTAAAATGTGAAATTTTATCGCAGTAAATAGACCATCATTTATTCGTTTAATTGTATATTATTGATATTAATGAAAGGAATGGGGAAACAAGATTTTATTTTTGTGTATGGGTGTGCAAGAAATCCATTTTTGTACATTTTCAAATCCTGAAATGTGAGATAGTCATCTGATAGTTTTAGATCATCTTCATTTTTACCATTTCACATTTTATTGTCATTTTTTACATTTGTTAAGTAATCATGAGTGTGGATGAATGGTGGATGGCTATGGATATTGTCTCAAATCATTGGTAAATTTCCGTAGCTCTATTGTTATTGATTGTAATGCTGTAATTGTAAAAAATACTTTTGAAGCATAAAAGTTTCAATAGTCAATGATTTGTTTTTTTTCTTTTAAATATTGTCAAAGTAGTATTGCTGGGACTTGGGACTAGTACTTACTTTACCCTGTACTTTGCCCACTTGCTAATGAATGGTATATAGGGTGGGGGAGGGGGCTTTATTCCATTTGCCTTGATTGTCAACTTAATTGTTGTCCTGTTCACAAAATATTGTATTGCTTAGACTCTGTGTGTCCTAAAATGCATGCAATAAGTCAACATATTTTGTAAATCTGTCCAAACCAGACATTTGTTTACCAGTAAGTCAGGGGTAAAGATTAGGTAATATGAGTTGGTATCCCAGACTATTTTTTAGTTTAATATTTTCTGTATGTCGACTAAATTTTATCCAAACGTTTGGTAGCCGAGTTTAAAACCTAGTAGGCATGGGCTGCTGCTAATTTTTATCCTTTGTAAGTCCTTTCATACAATCTCTGTGTAAATTTGAAGTAGCACAGTGTTACCTAGAATAGCGCAATACTGGACTTATTCAACAAATATAGCAGTGTTAACTGGAAAAGCACAATACTGGACTTGTTCAACAAATTTAGCAGTGTTAACTGGAATAGCACAATACTGGACTTGTTCAACAAATTTAGCAGTGTTAACTGGAATAGCACAATACTGGACTTGTTCAACAAATATAGCAGTGTTAACTGGAAAAGCACAATACTGGACTTGTTCAACAAATTTAGCAGTGTTAACTGGAATAGCACAATACTGGACTTGTTCAACAATTATAGCACAGTGTTCTTTGTGTATTATATCAAATACAAAATGTAGGTGAACCTTAAGAAACTGGACACCCTTGGTAGTCCCAAGGAAGAATGCTTGCCTTGAGTATGGGAACTAGTGGGTTTGATCCCTAGCGGTGTTGCACAAAGGACTTTCAAAAATTGGTAGTCACATGGCATATATAGGAGAAACAGTGATGCATGGTTGGCTCTGCAAGTTCGAACAATGTATTAGAAAGTTCTATGAGTACTGTTCATTCGTTAAATCTAGGCGTTCTTGGCACTTGTGATCATATTTGGGTTATTCGCCGTAACTAATTATCTAATTAATATACATGTAGCTACTGAAAAAAAACGAAGTCGGAGCACTGTAGCTATAAACCCTTGTTATTATTTAAATTTGCAACTGAAAGGTCTGAAATTATTAACATAAAACTACATTACCAGAAGTAAAAAAGGAAAACGGCGTCGGTAAACAATTTGTTTTCAGACCAGAACTTGAGTATAACAGATAGATATATTTGAATCAAATATCAACAATACGTTTACTAACACAGAATGCATACTATTATTATGATCTTTACATTATATAAGCTGAGTACATGAGGCATACAAGTAGAGCTTACTATACTTAAATAAAAATTAATCACTAAAAAATTTGACCTGTAAACAGATTGTGTTTAAAGTCAGATTTTGACCCAAAGTTGATTTTTAACGGAGGATATCAAATACAAGCCCGGAGGCTTTTACCCAATGTGATCCCCAAATAGGAAAAAAAGAACTTACAGGTTAAAAAATATTTCTGTACAAAAATTTCAATTTTGCATTTGCTTTTTGCAGAATACTATTTACTATGTTTCCAGACAGGAACTGATCAATTTGAAGGCCCAAATATTTAACATTATTTTGAGATTAAATTGTGTGAATGTAGGGTTGGGGCGTTGGTAGGCATCTCATCTCTAACCAATGAAAGTAGAAAACAATATTATCTCCTTGCAAAAAAACTGACCCTTTAAAAATTCACAAGAGTCGGTGTATAGTATGGAATAAGATACACTGGCTCTGCTGAGCTTTTGATCCCAATGGAAGGCTGGGCTGATTTTGAGTGTTCTGACTAACCTTACATCGACTAAAAGTGGGTCGCTAAAGCCTTTGCTTCTTGGATGTTTCAATAATTTAACCATAATCGAAATTCAGTTCGGATTTGTGTGCTATTTTATGTTCAAGTCAATGAATGTAAAGACAGGATGCATTACGTTATATATAATTGATTTGCCGGAACTTTTGTTCTGAGATGTTCATAATTTGCTTTTTATCTGTAAAGTTAGAACCAAGTAAATATGCACTGCATGTGTATATGAACAAATCATTTTGATTTGACGACATCACCATTATACTATGGCCACTCCAGCTGGTAAATTATTTTCTTGCCGGTCTTGGAAACGTGAACGTCACAGACGCAGACCCAAAATAGTGCTTTCGCGTGAATTCGTGGCCAGAAAAATGGAAATTAAGATATTGCAGTATATTGTTAAACAAGGACAGGGTAGTGTAAAATCAAAATATAATGAAACACATAAAGAGTAAGAGACACTAGTATTTGGAAAATCTAGATTTTCATTGATTATAGTTGGAAATGAAGCGACTGTCATCGTGAACCCGGATTGCAGGAATAAAACTTATTTTTACTATCCATGAAAACTTTTTCTGTTTTAACAAGTTTCCCTTTACTTTATATACGGTACTAAATTTCAGTTACATGATATATTCTTACCAAAAAGAAACGCTCCTTTGCAAAAAAATGTTAGAAAAGAAGTAGACACACGTGACATCGCGCATTAACAAAAGAAAAAATAAGAAAATAATGGTGGCACAAGTCCAATATTTGAAAAAAACGGTTCCGTTCAAAACTCCTTGTTCAAAATACCAAGTATTATCAATATATATGCTTCCAATCCACGACTACTATCATTTTTACTCTAAATTTGATTGCAAGAAAAGCACAATTTTAGCTAAATCCCTGAATGCGTGGTCAGACTTTGTAAACAAACGATAATGTCTTCTATCACGTCCGCGTTCGAACTATAAAAAGGCGGGAAGAGATCACAAACGTCGCAGTTTGCCATGGACCAAGTTGAAGATCAACACGACCCCTGCCGGAGTCGGACCTGCTTACGGGACGGGACTTATAGCCGATGTAGCCTTGCTGCACAGCACCCTCGACGCCCCCGATCAACCGGATTCAAGTAGAGGAGAACCGGAGTCGGACACAGACGGATGTTTCGGTTCAAAGAACCATTTAACGGCCCTTTTCAGGGCCAAACAAATATTTCAAAAAGTATTCTTAATGGTGTATAATGTGGATTGGTGATGTTCAGTAAATGAAAATAATGAAAACAAGAATACCCCCCTCCTCCCCCCCCAAAAAAACAAAAAAACCAAAACAAAACAAAGAAAAAAAGGTAACATACAAAAAAACAAACAAAAACACAAAAAACAAACAAACAAACAAACAAACAAACAAACAAACAAAAAACAACAAAAAAAAAAAAAAAAAAAAAAAAAAAAAAAAGGACAAAAAAGCCCTTCAATTCTAGATTGTCGGGGATAATAATTGGGAAAAAACTATGGTATTCCTAAGAGAACAAAAATCAATATCTTTTTTTGTAATATTATAAAAATATATTAAAAAATCATTCTTTTAATATTAGAAAATATTTATTAATATTATAAATTCAATTTGTAATATTAAAAACTATTTTCTAATATTACAAATTCCCGATTTAGTAATATTATAAATATCACAGGTTTTGTAATATTAGAAAATGAATTTCTAATATTAAAAAATCACTTTGCAATATTGCAAAATCAGTCACATTTTTAATATTAGAAATTGATTTTCTAATATAGAACATGGATTTGTTATATTCAATTCCGATTTTTTTATATTAGAAAATCATTTTGTAATATTATAAAACGTGACTGATTTTGCAATATTGCAAAGTGATTTTTTTAATATTGCAAATTCATTTTCTAATATTACAAATTCAATTTGTAATATTACAAAATGTGTGATGTTTTGTATAATTACTAAATCAGGAATTTGTAATATTAGAAAATGAATCTCTAATATTAAAAAATATTTTCTAATATTAAAAAATGATTTTTCAATATTACAAATTCATTTTTAATATTACAAATTAGATTTCTAATATCACAAAACATTTTTTCAATATTAAAAAATCGATCGAATTTTTAATATTAAAAATGATTTTTTAATATTAAAAATTGATTTTCTAATATTAGAAAATGAATTTGTGTTATTCATTTACGATTTAATTTTAGAAAATCATTTTGTAATATTAAAAAATGCGACTGATTTTGCAATATTGCAAAGTGATTTTCTAATATTACAAATTCATTTTTTAATATTACAAATTCAATTTGTAATATTACAAAATGAGTGATGTTTTGTATAATTACTAAGTCAGGAATTTGTAATATTAGAAAATGAATTTCTAATATTGCAAAATGAATTTCTAATATTAAAAAAAAATGATTTTGCAATATTAAAAATTCATTTTCTAATATTACAAAATATTAATTTTTGTCCACTTTGGCTTGCCATAATTCCATATGCATGAAAAGCCACATTCATTCAAAATTTTCTGTATAAATGACACCCAGCATAAGGATAAGTTGTGTTCTTTGATTTTCTTTTTTACATATTTTGTATAATATGCATGGAATCTTTCCAATACATCATTATTACCACATCCAATAACCTCACAGCCATAAAGTAATATAGATTTTACCAACACTCAAACTTCAAACTAGGCATACTTAAAATACAAAAATGCACAAATACATTTTACCTGCAGTAGGATTGTACAAAGATATGAAATTACGTTCTCAAAATGGAAATTCCACTAGTATATATATATATATATCTATCGTCTCAGAATGTGACGACTCTATTCTCTACACTGCTCCATCGGATCAAATTGATACAGGGAAGATAACGTAAACTTATAGAAGGGTCTGAAAAATTCCCAACGATGTTAGAACTGTCAAATTTGCGAAGCAAATTTTTATCGCTCCCCCGCGGGACTCGAACTCGTACCGCTGTGACATCTATGGCAACACCGCCTGCACTAAGTCCAGCGCCCTAGACCACTTGGCCAGCTAGGCTCTATAAAAATATAGTTTTCGCTGGCCGGGTGATTCCTCCTCGTAGGATTAATCTAGGGCTGTAACTTAGTACACGATGTATGGTAGTACGGGACAGTTCATCTAGGTGTTATTATGTAGAAAGCTATATTTTTATATAGCCTAGCTGGCCGCTGTGACATCTATGGCAACACCGCCTGCACTAAGTCCAGCGCCCTAGACCACTCAGCTTTCGCCGATGTATGGTAGTACGGGACAGTTCATCTAGGTTTTATTATGTATGATAGAGGATCAAATTAACGATGCATTTAAAGTACGCAACTTTTGGTCGTTTTATGAAAGCGCTGACTGGCTCCCATCCTAGTTCGAGAAAAAGAGCATTCCGCAGGATGCTCATCTTTGTATTCATGACCATCTTGGCGACGCGGTACTGCCAACTGTCTAATAGGTCTTCATTTGTGGCTGACAGTGGCATCCAAACGGAGCATGCATGTGCCAGAGATGGCCGTACAACCGAATTCCACAAAACGTTTCCCGGTTAAAATCTCCCTAGTAAACGTACAAGGTAATTCCGGTTGTTATCCATTTTATCTTTCAGGAAATTATTTACGTGGAAATTCGACTTTAGCGTTCTACTCATGTAATAGCCAATGTACTTGTATTCATTAACCTCATTGATTTTGTCAACCCCAAGAATCCAGTTACTATCGGGATTTATTCGCTTACCGACAACCAGAACTTTGGATTTCTTATGGTTGAATTTCAGATTCCATTTAGTTGCAAAATCGTAAAATGTACGAAGCAACGTTTGAAGTTCCTGTGGTGATTTAGCAATGAGGACAACGTCGTCTACAAACAAGAGACAATTAATAAATTGTTGTGTTAAACTAAATCCTATACAATGCTCACTGAGCATATTAACCAGGTCGTTCATTAGCACCGAGAATAACGTAGGTGATAGCACACAACCCTGCTTAACACCAAATTCCTGATCGAACCACGAGGACTCAATATTTCCAAAATAACTTTATTTTCAACATAACTATAAATGTTTCTCACTAGACGCCAGACTTTACTTTGTATACCGCTTTGTCATAATTTGACAAATAGACCGTCTCGCCACACTCTATCGAATGCCTCCGATAGGTCTAGAAAAGCTAAATATAAGGACTCATTAGCGGAATGTGACACTATGCCCTGCAGAGCAAACATTTAGTCTTCGATGCGTCTGTCTACTCGGAAAGCACATTGACTCTCGCCAAGAACGTTATTTTTCTCGAGATAGTCAACAATAACCGATTCCAACGTTTTGGAAAACAATTTATAAACATTGGACAAAAGAGTAACGCCTCGATAATATCAAAGTCGTATATAGACCCAGCCTTGTGTAGTGGTTTTATAAGACCCTTTTGCCATTCCTTTGGAATTTGCTCAGAGTCAGACATGAAAGCGAATAGATCACAAAGCGTTTTTATCATTATATATCCGCCATATTTTAAGTACTCGTTAGGAATTTCATCAAAACCGGGTGCCTTTCCTGCTTTTAGCCAACGTAGAGCACTTTCTATTGATTCGCGTGAAAAAGTAATGGTTAAAATATTATCGCCCCTACTTAGAAATCGATGGTAAAGGAAAACTATTGACCAAATTTTACGACAAACGTGATGACTTTTCATTCAGAATTGTCAACTTTCCTTTCATCTAGCATCTGTGGCAACATCCTTTCGGCACATGCGTGTGGAGAGTTTATATCACAATTCATACGTTATGCCAGAGCTTGCCGAAACTACGCAGACTTTTTGTATCGCACTAGAACTCTAACAAATAGGCTTCTGGAACAGGGTTATGTTGCTACAAGATTGAAGTCATCACTACAGAAGTTCTATGGTCGTCATCATGAATCGTTATGGTGTATCCATCTGCACCATGAAAACTGATTTATTCAACGGGCCATAGTTTTTCTTTCCTCGTTTGTCTACCGCGGACTTGACTTTTTATAAGCAACTCGGCGGGTGTTTATAGAAAAACAGAGGATGCTTACCCTACCGGTGCACCTGGTCCATGTTCCTAGTTTTTAGTGAAGTCCTAGTTGCTCATTTGCTTTTGTTACTTTGTATGTATGATTTTAGTTACTTTTTGTTCTTTGTGGGGAATGTCTGTTTTCCATGTCTGGTCTTTGTCCCTGGATTACATTCTTTTGATTACCGCTGTAACCTTGGTTCCCTTGATTACTCTTTCACAATCTCAGATAACTTATCAGTAACTACTGATCTGAAAACGGGATTGACATTTGTGTCTTTACCTATTTTACCGAAATGCGAGCTAAGGCAGCTACTAATTTGAACTTCATCCTCTATATAGTCTTCCCAGTTATTATGATCAATTATTCGACTCGGTTTGTGTCATCCCGTTGTCCCCTCAGCAATTTCCAAAATTGCTACGTATTCGTGTCCTGTCGCATATTCTGTACGGACCGACTTCAAACTTTTCTGTCCAGCTCCCTTTTATCACTTTGTGTAACGCGTTCTTACGTTTTTTATAAACCTCCGATAACTGTCTGTCGAGCTGACTATCATGCTGTCGTGTTTTATTACGTATTCGTTGTAATCTATTCGCAACACGCCTCTTCTTAAGCAGTCGATCGAGATCTTTGTCCCAATATGGAAACCATTTTTAGCGACTGTTTCAGTGGCAGAATTTACATTTGACTTCCAAATATCCCAGATTTTATCTACATCGTTAGATGTTTCGGGTCAGTTTTCACTGAAAATCTGACATAGGTTCCTTTTGAAAAGATCCTAGTCAACACCTTCAGTTTTCCACATGAAGCGTTTTGGGTTCTGTTTCTTTGGGGCACCGTCAAATGTTTCACAAATTGGACACGCAACATAACATGATCACTGTGGAGGATGAAAGAGCCAAACTCATCTACGAAAACAGATTTCACGCCATCGCACAGTCATCCGAAAGTAAAACGTAATCAATGGCCGATTTCTGGACATTTAATATTCTGGTATGGAAAACATCGCAACATTCGAAAAGGTTTAAGCCAGCAGCTTCTTTAAACTGATTAAGTCTAGTTCCGTTGTAGCTTTGCTTTCCGTCAGTAGCTATCGTTTTGCCTGTATACTCGCATTAGCTGACACATCTGCCATTGAAATCACCCGTTAGACAAATTTCGTTTCCAAGACTTTTAAATAAAGAACAATTTTCGAGAAGTTCGAAAAACAATTTATCAAGATTCAAGATTCTTTATTTCACTCAGACACAAGCTATGTGTAACATGAGGCAAATACAAATACAATCAATGAAAATGAAAAACAATTTATCAGTAGTAGGCTTATCTACTCCGTCGTTTGGGAAGTAGGCAACGCCCAAAGCCGTTTTAACGTTATTTAAACGACATAAAGCGACAAAGCCGTTCTAGGTAAGTATATTATTGTAAGTCGAATTAAAATAATACATTTAAGTAGCACTCCATATTAGAATCATGCAATATGTGATTTATTGTTGGAAAGCCTTCACATTTCTATTTTTGACATTTAGTTTAAAATGTCATAGCACACAGATTAACATGTCGCTTTTCATGTCAGCATTGTTCAAAGGAGATAAAAATCATCAGAATTCAAAATTCAGGGAGATGACTCTGTAAATAACGCTGAAATACAATAGAAACTTTTGGATTTTCTGTATAAAATATTTTGTAAAAGCATACAGATTGGAATGAATATTTATACATTTCATCATAAAGACCTACAAAGAAACTTGATAACAAAAAATTGCAGACTTTTTTGGGGTGTATTACATTTAGCAGAATTCGCATGATTCTTACAAGGACTGCTACTGAAAAACATATTACTTCTCTCTCCTCCTCCCTCTCTAGTTGAATAAAAACCACCATACAGGCATGACATCACGATTAAGTTATCTTTCCTCCTTTTTTCCATAAGGAAGTTGTACTTCATTTCGAAATTTTATGTTATTTTTTATTTAAATTTGAGAAATGCCTCTTGACGAGGGCTTGATTTCCCTAAAATACCCCCCATAAAAACAAAAATAAACAAAAACAAAACAAAACAAAAACACGAAAAAAATGTTTAAAAAGCAACCAGACTTTGATATATTTTTGTTTCATCTACATGTGTTTCTTTGAGTACTTTTAACTTCAGTTTATATATTTATATATCATGTGTGCTACAAGAGAAATACTATTTTGTTCACATCAACGAAAAAATGATACAGAAAAATTCAAAAAAAGTCTATGAATATAAGGACCCGCGCGTTTAAAACCGGTAAGAAATCAATATTTTTCGACAACTTTGTTTAGTATTTTTTCTTTGGTCTAATTGTAATTTTTAAAAGTTCTTGGATCATTTTCATTCAGAATCTTATTTTGTGTCAAACATTTAATCACTATCTTAAGTTCAGAGTTGTTAGACCTCTGCGATCGTA
Source organism: Perna viridis (assembly GCA_037379345.1). Taxonomy (NCBI): domain Eukaryota; kingdom Metazoa; phylum Mollusca; class Bivalvia; order Mytilida; family Mytilidae; genus Perna; species Perna viridis. The sequence goes on along the minus strand of CM074514.1, from coordinate 34,171,235 downwards.
TGAAGCTGTGTCCTTCAGAGCATTTTCACACTTGATTCTACCTTAAAAACGATAAAACCTGAAATGGTGCACACTATACAACGTGCGAAGCTAGATACTTTCAACTGGGTAGCTCGAGCATTCAGATAATTTCAAATATTGAATAGGCATAAATAATAATATGGGGTAGGCATTGCCTAAATCAGCGAGCACCGCGAGCTTTGCCATACATTTATCGCCACGGACTGTCCGAGACTTGTATAAATGATAAGACATTACAAAAGGGGGGAGGGGGTTGACCCGGATGATTTTTTTTGCTTCGCAAGTGCAATATTTTTATTTATATTTACGCAGCAAGCAAAATAAATATTTCTATTTGAAAAGCTGTCTTGTTAATTGATGTTTTTTTTTCAATTAACGAATAACTTGAATAAGATTTTCCCCCAAAATTCCAACCCCACACCCCTCTTTCCCCTCCCTCTCAAAATGGTCAATAATTTTATAGCACTTCGCAATACTTTACATTTTTATCCCTTAAGGGCATCTCTAGCATCATCCATTTCAGTTTTGGCCTGTCAGATCAATCTGTCCAGATACCGGTAATATTACAGTTGTCCATGGATGGTGGGAATATTTTACACATATCATGTGGCGTAGACAGCTGCAAATTCAAGACAAGAAAATGACACTCGTCGCAACTTCGGCCGAGTCCGTACCTTCCTCATACCTCGTCTGTATTAAGTCAGCTGCCATTGGAACTACTTTTGGAAATTTTCTATGTAGAGGTATTTAATGTTCATTTAAAGAAGGAAGCGCCCATAATAAGGATTTGAAATTGGAAAATGTGTGCTTATAAATATTAACATGTCGTTTTCTAAGATAATTAACTTAACTTTTTTAATTCTATTTTTTACGGATATGTGCGTCTTACTGATAGAGCGTATCGTACACCCTATGGCTAGGTCAAGCGAGCCATATTTCTAATGGTCATAGGTGACACGGTCAACTTCCGGCGAATAAATGTTGCGCGTAGACACATATCAAATCCCGCATCACATCCGAGGGATTGAGGTAGAGTAGCGGAGTCATCCGAGGTTTGCCGATTGAAGAAAATGATTGACTTTCCTATCTTAGAAAAGCTATGCTTCGATTTTGATAATATAATCGGAGTTATATTTTTTCCGATTATATTGGGAACCGTAAGGGAAATGTAGAAAGTACACGTAATAACGGTAGAGCTCACACCGCTCCGCGGCGCTCGCTATGATATTTAATTTTAGGGTAAGCATTAGTGAATTACTATTTTTTGTTCACGTTACGCTAGTATAGTAAATTGCTTGTTATTGCACATGCTGAAAATTAATCTGTTTAATCTGCCTCGAATGTTTGCAGGGTACTCACTCTGTATTCATTAGATATCAGATCAGCCAAAAATTTTCACACGGTTACGTACTCATAGGAGACTACAGGGGTTGGACGGATGGCCCGCCCCTCCTTACGAGAATGAAAACCAAAATTGTTATATGTTGAAGCATTGATAGTTTCTTACTATTTTTTTCTGAGCATGCTCAGTCGGCACTCCCGCGGTGTAATTAATAACAGTGTCCTACCAAAGTTTTACTGAAAAGTGTTGCATTTACCTCGCGGAAGTACTGAGTATTTCCAGAAAAATAGCACAGGAAGATATATTAACACATGTGAATGCGGTGCACACATCTTTTCTTACAATCTCTTTGAGGTATGGCAAGCCAAAGTGGACAAAAATGAGCATTTTCTAATATATCAAAATGATTTTCTAATATTAAAAAATTGTAATTGAATATGACAAATTCATTTTTCCAATATTACAAATTAGAATTCTTATATCACAAAACACTGTTTCAATATTAAAAAATCATTTTAATACTAAAAAACTGTTTTTTAATATTTTGAAATTGAATTTCAAATATTACAAAATAGATTTGTCATATTCAATTACAATTTTTTAATATTAGAAAATCATTTTGTTATATTAAAAAATGTGACTAATTTTGCAATATTGCAAAGTGATTTTCTAATATTACAAATTCAATTTGTAATATTACAAAATGTGTGATATTTTATAATGTTACTTAATCAGGAATTTGTAATATTACAAAATTAATTTTTAATATTAGAAAATGAATTTTTAATATCAGAAAATGAATTTTTAATATTAGAAAATGAATTTGTAATATTAGAAAATAAGTGTTTCCTAACATTAAAAATGATTTTTTAATATTACAAATTAGATTTCTAATATCACAAAACACTTTTTTAATATTAAAAATTCAATTCAATTCTAACATTAAAAAACGATTTTTTTAATATAAGAAATTGATTTTCTAATATTAGTAAATGGATTTGTTGTATTTAGTTACAATTTTTTAATATTAGAAAATCATTTTGTAATATTAAAAATGTGACTGATTTTGCAATATTGCAAAGTGTTCCTTTAATATTACAAATTCATTTTCTAATATTACAAATTCATTTTCTAATACTACAAATTCAATTTGTAAAATTACAAAATGTGTGATATTTTATAATATTACTAAATCAAGAATTTGTAATAATAGAAAATGAATTTTTAATATAAAAAATCTTTTCTAATATTAAAAAAAATGATTTTGTAATATTAAAAATTCATTTTCTAATATTACAAAATATTAATTTTTGTCCACTTTGGCTTACCATATTGAGGGGAAATTTTTAGGCCTTTTGTTTGGTTCAGTTTTGTAAATTGGCCAATCTTTAAATAAATGTTAATTCCTAACAATAATTTATTGTGGATATTTGGAATACGCGGCCTCGCCTGATTGCGTTCTTTACTTAGAATTTTATAAACAATTGTTAATTACCATTTCAATAGTACTGAGGTTTTTCAATAAAAAGTTCGTTCATTCAGCTACATAGCTTTTAAATGGTGTAGTAAAATATTATTTACAAAATGCACAGAGTATTCATGTTTTTTATCAAGTCCATTAGTCCATCTTGTGACATTGACACAAAATTGAGCCGGTCTGATTTTGTTAATCTTAAAAATAAAAGGTGAGAATTGTTGGGAATACTGTTTGTAGGTAGTTGAACAGATGCAATTCTTGTGATGATAAGGAGGTGTAAAATGTTTAAAGGCTTTAAGCTATATTTAGAAAAATTCAGGTCCTCGACGGATTGGGTTCTCTCCTCTACAACAACTGGCTGTTTTTCAAAAATGCAAAATTTCGCACAAACTTTTAGACTTAAAATCATTAACAAATGAACAGAAAAAGGCACATTTATTTTTTTACTATGATACCACGCCTCTTTACTTTTTCAAGCAGTTTCTAAAGTGCCTGATATTTTAGAAAACCTGTTTTGATAGTTAATTTTGGGAAGGCACCCAAAACTCATTATGGAAACTGATATATTTTTTTTATTGTGTTACCATGGCTACAGGTTTTTCGTGACAAAGTATAAAATAATATCTATATCATTTTTTCATAGATCTCCATAATGTAAGGTTTTGAAAAAATTATCCTTTTCACAGAAAAAAATGTTGATTTGCCTGTTTGAGTGTCTCAATATATCTTAAATTTATTTCCACAAAGTGTCATAAAGAAATCTGCAGTGACTTATCTATAGAGTTTAACCTATCATCATTCGGTGTTGGTAGACAATTTGTTTACAGATAATACATTGAATTTGAGAATAAGTATGGATTTTTATTGTCTTTATGAAATTTTCAAAACATTTTCAGAAAGGACCAGGAATAGGCATTTGCATAGTGTCCAGACAATATTACAAATGGAACTCCTATATGGTAACATAAATTGCCATACCACCAAAGAAGGCTGATTTTGATTTTAGAAGTTGTGATTTGAACCATTTCCTAGGGATAAAGACAATAAAAGGTATGACAAATACACAAATAATATATAGATATGCTTTTTATCTGCAGTTTTTATATAGATTCTATAGGTTGAGCTTAGTTTGAGCGCTATGTATCATTTTGATTTTGTCTGCTTTTTGTCTGCTTTTAAATAATATTTCAAAAAATCAGATTAACAAATTGATTTAACCACACCACCATCATACTGCGTCCAATTCGACTGGTAAATTATTGTCTCCGGCGCAGCTTCAAATTTCTTGCCACTGCCAGTCTTGGAAACGTGAACGTCACAGACGCAAACCCCAAAATAGTGCTTTCGCGTGAATTCATGACAAAAAAAAGAGGAAATATCAAGAAAGATATTGCAGTATATTATTAAACAAGGACAGGGTAGTGTAAAATCAAAATATAATGAAACACATAAAGAATAAGAGACACTAGTATTTGGAAAATCTAGAGAGACTAGATTTTCATTGATATAGTTGGAAATAAAAGCGGCTGTCGCTGTGAACCCGGAATAAAACTTAATTTTACTATCCATGAAAACTTTTTCTGTTTTAACAAGTTTCCGTTTACTATATATACTGAACTAAATTTCAGTTACATGACATATTCTTACCAAAAAAGAAACGCTTCTTTGCAAAAACATGTAAGAAAAGAAGTAAACACACGTGACATCAGGCATTAACAAAGAAAAAAAGGGAAAAAAATAATGGTTGCACTAGTCCAATGTTTAAAAAAACAGTTTCATTCAAAACTTCATGTTCAAATTACTAAGTATTATGAATCCACATGCTTTCCATCCCCGAATACTACCATTTTTACTCTAAATTTGATTGCAAGAAAAGCACAATTTTAGCCAAATCCCTGAATGCGTGGTCAGACTTTGTAAACAAACGACAATGTCTTCTATCACGTCCGCGTTCGAACTATAAAAAGGCGGGAAGAGATCACAAACGTCGCAGTTTGCCATGGACCAAGTTGAAGATCAACACGACCCCAGCCGGAGTCGGACCTGCTTACGGGACGGGACTTATAGCCGATGTAGCCTTGCTGCACAGCACCCTCGACGCCCCCGATCAACCGGATTCAAGTAGAGGAGAACCGGAGTCGGACACAGACGGATGTTTTGGTTCAAAGAACCATTTAACGGTCCTTTTCAGGGCCAAAAAAATCTTTCAAAAATATTCTTGATGGTGTATAATGTGGAGTGTTGATGTTGAGTAAATAATAATAATAATAAACAAGAATAAACCCCCACAAAACAAAAAGCAGAAAAAAAAAACAAAAGCAAAACAAAAACAAAAACAAACCTAGTATGAAGTAATATCCTGTTTACAATTAGGAATACCCTTAGCTTTTTCAAAATAAATATAGTAAATATCATTGTTCAAGTATTGGACAAAATGTAATAGGTGTGGAAAGTTTTCATATTGAAATAATGTCCTGACAAAAAATTATGTGTAATAATTTCCACGGGATAAGATTTCATCCGGATAGTATTATGTCTTACATCTACACTCTGGATGCTAACTAGAACTTCGATGATGCATTCAGAAACAACAAAAAGTCCAGTTTAGTAAAACATACCCTCGACGCATGTGTAGTGGATGAGGGTACACTTTCAGGAGGGGAAAAACTTATTGAATTCGATCTGTTAGTCGAAAAACTAAAATTTCGAAAAGCACCAGGTCATGATAAGGTACAAAACGAGCATTCAAGATACTGTGGATCTAAGTTACGTGAAGCCATTGTTCGACTTTTCAACGCAGTTCTTCGAATAGGACACATACCGTACACTTAGAAACATGGTGTATAAAGAAAACGAAAAAAGTAAAAAGGCTCCTGAAAATTATCATCCGATTTCACTACCACCTGTACTTTACAAGCTGTTCGAATGTGTACTTAAAGAGTCGTGTCTCTACAGTCGTTGAAGACTACCCTTTTCCGAATTTACAACAACAAAGATTTTCGAAGTAATTGCAACCGCATAACTGCTTCTTTTAATTGCCAAGAAACTATCTATTATTTCATGGAGCTGGGTAGCAAAGTCTATACTGCATCCCTGGATAGTTTACGTGCGTTCGACACTGTACTGTATGGCATTATGGTTTATTCTACAAACTTTATTATCGCCAAGGAGTTAGGCGAGGTAGTGTGCTATTGACTCCACTTTATTTTGTCTGCAATGACTTGTTAGACGAACTCCAAACGCTAGGAACTGCAGATATTCCCACTGTTTTTACTGGTAATCCAGCGTTTGCGGACGATCTAGTGTGCATCGGAACATCACCATACAGACTACAAATCCTTCTGAATTGTTCTTATAATTTTTCGCTGAAATGGAGGTTTGACTTTAATCCAAGCAAGTCAGTAGTGATAAGCTATTGTAACGACAATAATAGCTTTAAACTAGGACTTCGAAATATTTGTGTAGTAAATGAAACAAAACACCTTGTAATACATCGATCTACAGACCCGTCAATTAGTCCCAGTGACCTGCAAACCTGTAGAAAAGATCGTAAACTATTTTGCTATTGTCGTTATTAGATTTTGTCTGTTAAACCTCTTAACAGTGTGTGGCTTGTACTGTAAAATTGTCGTCCCCACTGTTCTTTACGGATGCGAGGTCTGGAATGGAGTATAAGTCAAAGATATTCATGCACTTGAAGCATTCCAACACGTTATAGTTAAACATATTCAAGGCTCCAAAATCTCAATACGTTCAGACATGTGCGAAAGTATATTAAATCTAGAAAGACTACCTGTGACTGTTGAAAAACATAAACTGATGTTTCTTCAAAAACTCTGTCAAATGGATACAAAATTTCTTACCAGACACATTTTCGTGCATAGATTATGCCAGTTCTGTAAAGATACAGAAAGGAAACAATGTGGACTGATACCAGACATCATATTTTAGCGAAATACTCTCTCTTGAATTATCTCAAGAGATACATATTTTCTGGTATTTTCCCGTCCAAATCTCTGTGGAAAAACCTTGTGAATTATGCTATAAAATACGAAGAAGGCCAGAAAAACGATTGCGAAATGACAGGGACTTTCCTCGATTCTCCAAGTTAACTTTAGACACACTAAATAACTTAACTTGGCAATTCGCTAGACTCAATGAAAGGCTTAAAATTGCTAAGCAATTTGCTTAACTATGGGTTGATGCACCAAAAGATGGACAGTGTCATTTAGGCACCAGATAATGCAGTGTGAAGTACTATTATCCCATCGTCATTTGCAATGTGGTCGTCTATAAGAACTTCTCGGAGTATCTCTCGCTAATAAACTTTTCCAACGATCACAGGAAGATTTTGCTTGTTTTGTACTCGGCAATCAGACCGAAATTGTAAACACTGTGATGCCTATTAACTGTTTAGAAGTTTTAAATGAATTCTTTCCTTTTTTTGAAATTATGTAAAGTGTAACAAGTTTATTCTGTAATCTTCGATAGTCTTATGACACTTTCGACATTTCTGTATAAACCTGATGTAATTAGTCTTTGAATTTATTTATTTTTTATGTATATCAATCTTATAAAAGTTTTATATAGTCTATAAGAGGAAATGAAGTATGATGGTGATGCATTCAAAACTGTGAATAATAAACAACCATACAGGCATGATGTCACGATTGAGTTGTCTTTCTTTCTCCACTATAGAGTTGAAACTCAGCTGTGACCCAGGGCGGATTCAGGCAGGGGCGTGGCGTGCGCCCCCCTTAAAATTTGCAAAGCATTGGTTGTCAGGGGTAGATTTAGGCGGTTTTAGGTTGAAACTTTAATTTCTCGTTAATTTTACCACAAATTATATCTACATTGCACCACTCTAGAGGAATATTTAAAAAATTAACCTAAAAATTTTTTATTAATAAAATAAGTTAAATCTAGGGTCACCCCTTCCGTGTTATATTCTAGTCGGGCTTCATATTTGATAGTGGGTGCAAGCCCCTGTGACTTGTGCCAAGAACATGATAATATTTAATTCCCCTCGAAACTCGTTAAATCGAGGCGTTCTTCGGCAATCGTGCTTATATAATTTGGTTATTCACTCTTTCCAATAAATTATCATATTATTATGATTACGTTGAATGCAATAACAATATAGATTTTCCAATGAATTTTAATTCAAGAGATAAATCAAATCTTGTTCATGTTGTTGGTCACATTTGGCTGGACGAAAGTCGTATCTACTCTAAACCAGTATGTCCCAGGAACACCGACGTTGGAACCTCGAGAAACCTTCGGAGAATCAATCTTCTTATGTAATGGATGTTTATAGTGAATAACAGGACCGGGTAAGCCTGAATGTATTTCGGTGATAAATACCTATAATACAAATGAAGTTCACAACGCAAAAGATATAAATTTGTTTCGAAGAAAGGAGTTAGCAATATTATTTATAATGAATATCATTGAAAGCCGTTTGATACATGAAAATTAATCGTATCATAGCTCTATAATACCAGCCTAGCCTTCCAGATTCTACCACTGCTGATCAAGAAAATACATATAAATTTTTTCATAAAAGATTATTTCGAAGAAGAACATAAAAATTACTTAAATAAGCATTTTTACTAGATCTTTTCAGGTCCAATCCAATACAAATGTACATGGCACTGGTTGTATCATAAAAAAAGAGAAGGCCGACTGCATTTATAAGATAATTCAACGGCGCCATCAAAACACACAACAACATTCACAACAACAAAAGAAAAAGAAAAAGAAAACTTAAAAAAACCTATTTATGTCCAAACTCGAATTAACTCACTTCAGCATACGGCGATGTTACTTCTTTATACCTGTTTCTGATAAAAGTTTTGGTACCATCGGTTACAAGGATAGTGTCAAAGGTGTTCTAAATGAAAGAAAACCATACAGTTGCATAAAAGCACATGTTATGTCCGTTTCACATTTTCGTCAGTATGTTTCGGAAATGAAAAAAATCAGGAAGAGAGGAAAACAGAAAAAAACGTTTAACTATGACAACAACTATATGTAATGTAAGAATAGAAGGGTCTGAAAAATTCTCAACGATGCGATGTTAGAACTGTCAAATTTACAAATCAAAATTTTGGTCGTTCCCTCTGTGGAACGTGAACTCGTACCGCTGTGACATCTGCGACAACATCGCCTGAACAAAAGTCCAGCGCCCTAGGCCACTTTGGACTTCGTGCAGGCGGTGTTGCTACAATGTGACGACATCGGATCAAATTGATACAGGGAAGATCATAGAAACTTATAAAAGGGTATAAAAATTCCCGACGATGTTATATATTTCAGCAATTAGAAGAATTTGGCTAAACCTAACAGTTTTGGCGAAAAAAAACTATTGTCTGACTCCTATGTTCTATTTTTTTTAAACATCGGCCATGTTTTTTGCCGGATAAAAAATTCCCATTTTTATACAGGATACCCCATGAAACATTCATACCAGGTTTGGTTCCAATTGGTCAAATAGTGTCAGATGAGAAGACTTTTGGAAGAAAAAACATTAAAAAGAGCAGAAAAAAGCGTCGAAAAAGGGTAATAACTCTAACGTGTCTTAACGGATTAAAACCAAAATTTGACCACAGAGAGATACATGCTGAACAATTAATCTCCGTATGTTCTATGTTTAATAATGGCGTAATGTTTTTCGACGGATCAAAATCTCCACATCAGTTCTATGCAGGATATTTCAAGGAAGAATAATACCAAGTTTGGTTCTAATTGGTCAAGTAGTGTCAGAGGAGAAGGTTTTTTTTTTAAAGAAATAACATTAAAATTGCAAACTAGATCGTATATAACTTATTAAGAAATCATGGGTGTAAGGTTTGTGATGTATATATAAACCGAAAAAAAATCTACTCGCGAAACCATGTACATTTCAATAGTCACAAGGCTAATGACACTATATCTAAGAATATGACAAAAAAAAAAAAAAAAACATTTCCTCGGTCGACAGGCACTTTTTAAATCAGACCTCGTTTAAAAATCCAATAACACTGCGTAATTTGCATGCACTTTTTAACGACTTTACAAGAATCATTTTCTGAGAGGGATGTCCATATGGCGTTCTAGTGTGAATGTAAAAAGTCAAATGCTGTTCGGAGTATTTCCTACTTTTCCAAGAATAACAATATTGTTTTTATTAACATAAAATATCGAACTATTCCTACCTTCCCAAGATAAACAATATTGTTTTTATTACATAAAAATATCAAACTATTCGAATAACAATATTGTATTTGTTAACATAAAATATCAAACTATTCCTACCTGCCCAGAAGTACCCTTGAATGCTATCGACAACATCCATATGCTTGTAAATTTCACCTTAAAATGTTTTTTGACTTCTTTAGAAACCGTAGAAAGAAGAACTTGATGACTGGTTTGGTATACTTCAGCCATTTTACCTATTCTGGCAAGTCCGTCACCATATACGATGTTATCAAAGCTTTGTTCTTCTATTAACGTGTTCGAGTAGTGGATGTATCCTGGCATCCCTACCTAAAACAAGGAAAGCAAATAAATGACGAAACTCAAAGCTAATGGCGGATCCCAGAGGTTGGGGTGGAACACTCTTTTGTTTGAACATTTTGGAAAGAAAGAAAATAATAGTCTGAACCATTTTTCCTGACACTGGAAACCCTTAAATATATGGATCCGCCCATGAATGCGTTTAGAATATTCTATATCGTTATAGAAAAACCTGTCACAATTAAATCCCTTTTGGGGCTGACGGATTTGCTCTGTTAAAACGAGTGCCTAGTTACATGTTAAAATTATTTTTGTAAGGGTTAGACAGGCGTCGATTTCACAAAAAGTCGTAAGTGTAAAGTTGATCGTAAGTAATGACGTCATAACAGAAAATAGCATTGTTACGTCATGACTTACGATCAACTCAAGCCAGCTCCTTTAGTAACAGTGAATCATACTAAAACATATTTTACAACTATTTGCGATTTAGAATAAATGTTGCCTTAACTGTGGGATAGCCATTCTATGCAATAGACCCAGGGTATATGCTGATTGGTGATTGAGGCTGTGCAGAAGGCACGAGACAGATTGTCACGCTGACAAGTGCGTATCGATTCCACCACGGAATATCGCGTATTAATTCAAAAATGGTGTTTGTATGCCTTAAAAGAAGACCATTATGTATTATTTTTTTTACAGCATTCCTCAAATCAAGGGAACCAAGAGTCCAGCGGAAATATACAAAAGAATGTATTTCAGGGACAACGACCAGACATGGAAAACAGACAAACACAACAAAGAAAATAAAGTAAATAAAATAATACATACAAGGTAACAAAAGTAAATGATCAAGTCGGACTCCACTAAAACTGGGAGCATGGACCAGGTGCACCGGTAGGGTAAGCGTCCTCCGCTTTTCTAGAAGTATGTGAATTAAAAACATAATGTGAGATTGTATGGGTTCAAATAAGCATTGCCGGCTGTACAAACTAGCTGTTATTTGCCTATTATAGACCACCGTAAATTAAAGGCACACCTTTATGCCAAATTGAACTATCACTAAATAGGATAAATGAAAGCTCCAATTCCAACATTATGATAGGTGGAGATTTTAATTTAAATGATATTGACTAGTCAGTCCAACAAGTCATTATAAGAAGACCTGATGCTGAACTATTGACATCATTGAAAAAAATACATTTACACCAAATTGTTGCACTACCAACACGTAAAGATAAAATACTAGACATTATACTGGTAAATAATCCATCAAGTATTAATAAAATAGATACCCTATCTTCATTTGGGTTGAATCTATGCAGAATCTAACATCTGGCTGCATAAAATAAGACAACCAAGGAAAATGCTAAAAAATGACCAAGCCAACTGGAGTAATATTCACTCAGATGTTGATTAAACATTAAAATAAATAATAGAAATGGAAAAGGATAAACATTTAAATGTTGATGAAATGTATGTTTTTTTCAAAACCAAACTGACTAAGTCAATCGAAGGAAACATCCCACATAAAATGCTTATCTATAAACACCGTCTTCAATGAGTACACAACGAACTCAGAATGCTTATCAACAAAAGAAACAAGTTTTATTTTAAGTAAAAAAGAATAAATGTTATAGTGATAAATATAGAAAATTAAAAACAAGTTGTACAAAAAGAACAAAGACAAGATTAATATACATACATAGAAAAATGATTTTAGATCTTCCGCAAAATGACACAGACCAGAGTTACAACACCCAGTCAAAGCCTAAGAAATCATAAGATCAGACAATAGTGCTGACATGCTGAAATGAGCTTGACAACTTTATGTCGAAACCAAACAAAAAAAAACTGACATATTGAATGACCAATTCCAGTCGGTCGTTACAAAAGAAACATCAAATAATATTCCAGATAAAGGTACAAGTCCACATCCTAAAATTCCATCACTGAGCAACACTACAATTGGCATTCAAAAACTCTAAGAAAAAATCAATCCTCACAAAACCAGCGGACCAGACAAAATCAGTAGGAAAGTCCTAAAAGAACTTCACGAAAGAACAGCACCCATTCTTACCATCATTTTTCGAAAATCATTACAAAATGGCAACACACCTTCTTATTGGACACATGTATATCTTGCTCCTGCATTCAAAAAAGGAGAAAAATACAAAACTGTTAAATACCAACCTATCTCACTCACTTGCATCATCTATAAAATCATATAAAATATACTCAATAAACACATACTTAGTCACTTAGAAAACAATACCATACTGTATGAAAAACAACATTGATTCTAACACACTAGATCTTGTGAGACTCGGCTACTATCATTTGTACAAGAAATGTCCTCAAACTGAAACAAAAACACACAGATTTTAACAAAGTTCCCCATCAAAGACTTTTATACAAACTTAACTACTATTGGATCAAAAAATGAATTATTAAACTGGATATAAGTTTTTCTTTCAAACAGAACTCAAACAGCGGTCTTGGATGGAAAGTTATCTGACAGTGCCCCAGTGACCGTTGGAGTCCCCCAAGAAACATTCTTGGAGCAGTCGTTTTTCTGGTTTATATCAATGATTTTTCTGAGTACCTGACCTCTAGCAAATTCATCCTGTTCGCTGACGACAGCATCATAGTCAGAACTATCCAGTCACAAAATGACTGATGGTCTCCAATCAGATCTTGATGCTGCCGCCAGGTAGGAAAAAGACTGGCTGAAGGCTATGCAACCAGACAAGTGTACAGTACTTATAATATCAAATAAAAAGAACCCTTTCAAACATAATCATATATTACAGTCATACTTTGGAATCCGTATCTTCAGCTAAATATCTTGGAATTATTTTGCAGTCTGACCTTAAATGTAACATATATACAAAAAAACATTGCTTCAAATGATTCAACAACTTTAGGCTTCACAATTCGAAATCTTAAAACACATACTGTAGAAATTAAGTCGCAGTCATACCAGGCTCATGTTCGCCCGAAACTGGAATATGCATGTTCCGTTTGGGACCCTCACACATCCGACCAATGCCAAAACCTAGAGATGGTCCAGCGGCGAACAGCTAGGTATGTCTGTATCCAGTGATTACAATACCAGCAGTGTAACTGACTTGTTGGATTCACTTCACTAGCCTACACTTCAACAACGCAGAATAAAGACCCGGATCATTATGTTTTATAAAGTCATTTACCAGTTAGTAGCAGTTTTAATCACAGTTTTATTACCCTCAGACCCTAGAACTGGACAAGCTCAACCACACACATACAGACACATTTTTGCTTGAAAAAACTGTTACAAAGACTCATCTTCCCATAGAACCATACCACAGGGGAATTTACTACCTGTAAACATCACACAGCTAAATTCAGATGATGCTTTTAAAGAACAGCTGACCCTAGCTGTCCGTTCCACAATAGAACTTTAAATTAAATCCGGCAAAATATTAAATATTTTTATTCACCTTTTTTTTTATTTTGGTTCTTCAACGCTATTTTTGGGGTTTAATTGTACAGATTTTTTGGTTTTTACCATGCATGCAGCAGTTAGTAATCATCAAATATGTGATGGATTACTGGATACCAGAAGAAGAATAATAATGACATACAGTGAATCGGGGTTGCAGAGGATATTGTTGCTGTGACATTTGAGACGCCCTGATCAGTAAACATTACTTATTTACATGAAAAGGGGTTAGAGATATAAAGATAACAAAGATGCAAAACGAGGGGAAATCTGTGAAAATATAGTGTCAAAGCACACGCACACGCCCTCCCCCCCCATACACATCCTATTTAAAAACCGGGGTGAACACAGGAATGGTGGGATCGTACTCTACTAACCTTAAACTTATCGTAGGATAGCCCTAATATAGTAACAGTTCTTGTAAGGACAATATTTTCTGTGCTTGTGCTAACTGAAAGAGAGTCAAAAACAACAGAACATTCATAAAATATATTCCACCGTCTTGTGCCTTATAATTTATATTATATGACACCAGTCACTGCGGTTCAGCATAATAATTCAAATATATGTCTATTTGATGGTATCAATAGTAAAATAGATGGTTTTTGTTATTTGCAATTCATCAACTGAATACGTATCATCTCGCTATTGGTACCTCGCATCCGTTCTCAGTTTAACAGACCACCATTTATATCACGAATTATGTAATAGTTAGAAATTAACTGACTAGAAAAGAAGGGAAAAAAATACGTTGATTTTTTTAGCTCACTCAAAACGTCACCTTTCTGTATCCTTTAGTCAGTCAATTGTAACGACCAAACAAATGCTTAATGAATTGCATGTTCATGTGGAATCTTTCGAATCTGTTTAAAGTTTCAATTTTTTTTCTACCCTATACACAACACTACCACATAATCACATATAACAGAAATTCGCTTATCTTATCAAATGGTCCTTCCCTTTCATCTTCGGCAACATCCTTGAACACCTGCGTATGGAGTGCCCATATCACAACTCATACGTTTTGCCTGAGCTTGCTGAAACTACGCAGACTTTACGTTACGGTGTATCCATCTGCGCCATGAAAACTGATGTGTTCAACGTGTCATAGTTTTTCTTTTCTTCTTTCGTCTACCTCGGGCTTGATTTTTAATGAGCACCTCTGCAGGTGTTTCTAGAAATGCGGAGGACGCTTACCCTACCGGTGCACCTGGTCCATGCTTCCAGTTTTTAGTGGCGTCCGAGTTGCTCATTCATGTTTTTGTTACTTTGTATGTATGATTTTAGTTACTTTATGTTCTTTGTTGTGTATGTCTGTTTTCCATATCTGGATTATCTTGATTATTCTTTGATACACTTACAGCACTTCTGTTAGACAATATTTCCGTTCGCATTGGCGATACCGTTTATCGACAAGTTATTGGGATTCCCATGTGAACCAATTTTGCACCACAATTTATGGCTGGAATATTATTAAGTAAAGACCTCTCCAAACAACATTTGATAGGGAATATTTAATAACATCTTTAGATATTTGGACGATTTTGATAAAGTAGTGATCCTTCACTATATTGTTTTATCATGTTTATATGTTAACATGCAATTTTTCAAGTATTTTGGGAATATACCATTTATGATTTTATCATAATTGGAGATAAAAGCTTGATTTTTTTTTGCAAATTTAGTGCTAGAACCTAAGTTTAGCTTTCATTTTGGTTGCAAGTCCCATTCCAATACATCATGGAACCATAATTCTTAATTTGCATAATTTGTGTATTTCATGGAATCTACTTTTACTTTCAAATCAACTGTAGATGATCAGAGTTCATATTTTGAAACTCAAGAGTTTCTAGTCTGTTTTATTTCAGCTTCCTTATAATTCCATTGTCATGATACTTCACCTCTTAATGAGAATGCTCAAAACGTAGTAGTAAAGCCATATTTTTACAAAACATTTCGCAAGAAAGTGCTTCACTTTCATATTTGGCCGCCATTGTTGTCATTAGCTATCTTTAGGATTCCCAATTTTCTGGAACGAACCAAGTCATTGTTTCAATGTGTGACAGACTTTTTGATCTCAATGTTTTTTTCCTTCCACGTATTTTAATATTGAGTCAAAGATGCAAAATAGTACCTTATATATAAGATACGCCGAATGTGCAACCTGGTTGAAAAATATATAATCAAGGATGCACATTAACTGAAACTGACCGGACACATACTTTGGCATGGTATTCCACACGTTACGATACGTCTGTTGGTTTTGTCTCCAATACAATTAGTCACACCATGGCTCGGAGCAGGTGCGTTACATTTTCGCGTTCTTGTTTCTGTTTGACTGGACAAGAAGCCACAGTTTGTGGTAGGACAAGTAACCTTTGACCATGGACTAAAAGCCGACCATCCACCATTTACTGGGACTGCAAGACGATACAAACAGTGAGCCAATAACAAAAGTTCAGAATAAAATCGTGTTATTACAGGGAGCGATTTAGAGGGAAAACTTACAGGCGATTGGAAGTTTTTTTTACCTTTATGTTTCACATTTTTCAAATTGTTCTTGTTTCTTACAAACTTTTAGACCTTAAAAATATTTTAGATAACAATACCCATTTAAATGCGTACCACAAATCCCAGTAATCCTGTGATCCGAATGGTGACCATATCTTGCTTCTTGCATGACACCCGTTAAAAAATTAGCTATTTCAACCGGTGCACCTGGTCCATGCTTCCAGTTTGTTTTAGTGGCGTCCGAGTTGCTCATTTACTTTGTATTTATTATTTTATTCATTAAATGTTCTTTGTTGTTTGTCTGTTTCTGTGTCTTGTCATTGTCCCTGGATTACATTCTTCGATTTCCGCTAGAATCTAAGTTCCCTTGATTATTCCAAAAAATAACAATGTACAACAATGTTACCATTTTGCTTCATGCCATGTGAAATAATTCTTTTATAAATTGAGAGAAATACTAATAACATTATAGGGCTGGGATTTAGAAGAAAATGCCGAAAAAAAAATAAAAATAATAAAAAAATAAAAAGATAAAATAAAACACCCAAACTTTTTAGGAATTTGTAAACAAATATACTTGACTCACCCATGGACAGAAAAAAAAGGTATGATTCAACATTTTCCCAATTGATAAAAAAAATCATTTATCTTGAGCAACTTCGATATATTTAGTTCATTTGAAAAAAAAATCTTTATTACGCATTATCCTTCTTTTTTGTTAAACGAATAATAATGGTCGGTACTAATTGGAGTGAATTACCAAAATATGATCAAGAGTGCCGAAGAATATTTAGATTCAACGAGTGTTCCGAATTTGCGTCGCGCACGAGTTAAATCTTCATGCATTCTTGGCACGAGTGACCATATTTTGATTATTCACGATTACCAGTTGATTAAAATTTTCATTATGTAGATATCCTCCCATAATTTGCTGCTATTGGCTGCTATTTTAGACATAAATTTAAAATTTGTGTTGTAATGTTTTGTGACGTTTTGGCGGGAGAAAATCCGAGTGTGAAATTACCGAATTTGCACCACCATTACTCGGGGCTGGTGAATTACATAGTCGTTCTCTCGACACTTTAACTTTGGAAATGATGCCAGATTTTGTCGTTGGACACGAGTACGAAGACCACAGACCAAACGAGGACCAGCCCCATTGATTGGAGCTATGAAATAAGATAAGTTGTAATAAAGAATAGGTATTATCGCATTAGTTGTTTTTAACCTCTCTTCAGTCGTTCATTGAAGTACTTTTAAAGCATTGACAAAAATGCTTTAAATTATTTGTTGATCTTGGCTAATTTTATATTCAGGATTTTTGCCAGTCTTTACAACAGTTTTAACAAAGCAGAACCGTTGGAGGATAAATGATAGGAGTAAGACATTTTAAGAGGTATTTCAACGATTTCTTTTTTACTTACTGCCTGATGATAAAGACTGACTTCCAAGTTTACTGGAAAACTTAAATTCTCCTTTGATTAGATTTTTTATGTTTGCAGCATCTGTTGCAATGACCACAATCAATCCCCTAATGATACTACGCACTGACATTTCTGAAAAGACAGAACAAATTTTAAAATATTGATTGATTGACTGTTGTATTGGTCGTTTGATTGGTTGACTTTATATTGACTTTGGATATTCCTTTAATTGATTAATGGACTGACTGATTTCTTGACGTATTCATTGATTAGTTGACTGATTGATTTCCAGATTGATTGATTCATAGGTTGGTTGACTGACTGACTTTTTGATAGACTTTTGATAGAGGAAAAAGTAAATAAAGTAAAACTTGAATGAAATAACAACTACCTGTCTCGTCTAGAACCATTTTTATGGTATGTGTCTTAGGGAAAAATAGGAAGCTAGTATTTTTGAAAACTAGACTAAGAGGATTTCAGGAGCTTAAATTGATCATTTGGTTCATTTGTTTTGCATTTCAAGGGCAGTAACTCCAAAAAGCAGTCTTCCTTCAACTAAAATGAAGACTTTTGTCGGTCTTATAATGAAAATTATTACGCAAAACTTACGAGTAATAAAGCGAAATTTACGAGTTATAAAGCGAAACTTAGCGTAATAAAGCGAAACTTACGCGTAATATAGCGAAACTTGCGTGAATCGACGCGAAACGTTTGTATTTTTTGTATATATGAAATGAGAAGAAAATGTATGATTGTCCCCCTTTTTACATGTCTTTCTTTTTTTGTGTTGAAGGTCGAAATAGAGAGATTAAACAAACCTCGTTTTAATATAAAGTAGTATTTAAGTTTTTGTTAGGCCAAACGAAGTGATTTATTAAACTTTTATACTAACAAAAGAAACCAACAACATTACCCCCCCCCCAAAAAAAAAAAAAAAAGAACAGAAACACCCCCCCCCCCCAAAAAAAAAATAGAATGTAGGAGCAGCATTATCTTTGAAATAAAAAGTCATGACCTCTTGAAATACTTAGGACAACAGAAAAAAAACATTATTCGCTTATTAATGTCTTAATGTGAATTATGAGCTAAACACCCTCACTTGAATTACTATTGCAAAAACATTGTGAAACTATCTTTTCCTCAAAACAAATAAATAAATAAAGAAATGAACAACAGAAATGACAGAAACATAAATTCTGTACTTGTTACACAAGCCGATAAGTGCTAGGTACCAAATAACTTGTCAAGCAGAGGCATACAAATCGCTACCTCATGTTTAAATAAAGCTTTTATTTAAAAAAAAAAAACATATCTGGTGGCTGCTAGACTTAATGTGCTGGTCATCAATTCAGAATGTTTCCACTTTCAAGGAGAAGTTTATTCACGACCACCATGGCAGCCAGGAAACTCACTGTTAGGTATATTCAGGTAAAATGATAAACGTTTGAAAACAAAAAAAAATTTGGTCTCCATTGTTTTATATAACCATTTTGGGTTATTACGAGTATGTTTCGCGTTAGTACGCGTAAGTTTCGCGTAATTACACAAAAGTTTCTCTTTAATACGCGAAAGTTTCATGTTATAAAGCAAAAAATATTTTCATAGATTAAAAGATTAAATGATCTCAATGGGCTTTCGTTTATATGTATATATTAAGAATACATATAAAGAAATGTTTATACACTGAATATTTAAGCAACATGTTGAAAAAAGCACAATTTCGTTGATGTTTTTGTCCCAAGAAAAGAAAAGTTTAATTCTAATGTGACGTACTTCAAAGCTCTTTAGACCAAAGCCCCATGGGGAAAAAGTGATAAACATATGACCAACATTTCGTGCAACGCATAGGCTGCATCTATTACAAAATGTTAAGTGATTACTCCTATTAGAATCGAAATAAATCACAGAAACTCCATTTTATCATTGTTTTACTACGGGCCGGCCTTACAGTGCGACATAAATTGTCAGTCCGTGGCAAAACAATGATTAAAAAGTGTTTCCACGATTATTTCTTAATTAACTTAGATTTCGACTAGTAGTTACTGTACTATCCCACATTATGGCTAGCTTCCAATATTTCGATTTTGTACTTTTTTGCCAAAAAATGTGATTTTGATTATTTCGATTCTGAAAAAAATCTTCTTCATATGATTATATTCATTATTCCAAAATGAACATTTTAGCCAGTCTTTCTGTATTAATTCACTAGCCAACAACTTCAGGACTCAATCTTTATGACTAAAATGGTTGATGAACTAAAGAAGCTTCAAATTTCAATAAATTAATTTGAGATAAATACTGTAATCTGATTGGTTAATATAATTTTGTTATATCTCAATGGATAAAAAAATATTGACACGCCCTTATTTAATTAAATTCAGAGCTACTTTTCTCGTGTTTACAGATAAAACTATGTTTTAAAATTGATTGATAAGAATTGGCTATGATAAAAATTTTGTCTATTGAAAAATGACATAGGCACTAAAACTTGGGAAATATACAAGTTTATACATAACCCTGAAATATGTTCACATGTGTCATATGAAATACACCCAACCTGCTAATTCAGATATACTGTATTCGGTACACGAAGGGGGAAAAGCTTATTAAACAATATAAAGCAAACATTAGAAGAAAGATAAAATCGTAGGCTTGCGAGAGTTTGCAATCCTAATGAGTACATTGGCCATTAAAGCCAATATAAAAAGTATATTTACTCTGAAGCATACTTTAGACTCATATGAAACATTTCAAATATGTCAATAACATTGGTATTGCTACAAATATGTATCATGCGCGATATGAATAAATATACAGTCGAAACTTTAAGTGAACATTAAATTGTGTTCGAGTTACCGGGAGTTCGACAAACTGAAGTTCAAAGATTTTCGGAAATGTGTAATTGGTCTTTGCCATGATCGATAGAAATTGCTTACTTCATGCGAAGTTTGTTTAATTTCTTGGAAATTTTCATTATGTTTCAAAAGGTTACTTTGATATGTTTATAGTATTAGTGGTCAAGTCTTTTGTCTCCGTTAACCGGCGATTCCTTTGTTTCTTTTTTATTATGAGGACGACAATAACATGAAACACAGCTCATCATTACTTTTCACATATAAGTTGATTCATTCATAAAGTAAAACCATATTAGTCAAAATAAACTGTGTAAACTCATGGTCATGAAAATGCTACATCTTTCTTATTACATTTATAATAAAATATTGTACTTCACTAGAATACATAGCTTCTATCATTCTGAAGTTTACACTTAATATGTGTTTAACGAATGAAAGGACAGTGTCGGATCCAAGAGCACAGGGATATTCGGGTTTTGTAGTTTTCTCTTTCTCTTCAAATTTTGTTTGTTTTAAAAAACAAAATTTAAAGAACGATGAGCAACAAATAGCCTGGAACCTCCTTTAAGATACCAGGATCCTCTCCTGAGAGACAAAGACATCTGTTTGTTAAGAGTAATGAAGGGAACCAAGGTTCTATCGGTAATCAAAAGAATGTAATCAAGGGATGAAAAACAGACATACATGACAAAGAACATAATTAACTAAAATCATACATACACGACAAAGAACATAAGTAACTAAAATCATACATACAAAGTAACAAAAGTAAATGAGCAACTCGGGCTTGGAGAATGGACCAGGAGCACCATAGGGTAAGCGTCCTCTGCTTTACTAGAAACAACGCCGAGTTGTAAGACTATACTATTATTTAATGACACACTTTGAAAAGCTGTTTAAAAAATATGTAGGCCTAATATTCAATCGCAAAAGTTTTTTTCTACTATCAAAAGAAATTGAGCAACAAGCATCTATGAGTTCGAATTGCTTATCAAATTGTGAGATGTTAAGAATTAAAAGTTGTTTGCCAAAAGAGTTAAAACTGCGGCAGCTCTGTGTGGATATAGTCTTAAAAGCATTGTTCATTGATTGTATTTTACGACCGTTGAAAATTAACCAACCTGAAGCTTATAATGCCCTGTGGACAATCGTTTCCAATTAAACGAAGCTGGAAGATATTTATTTGTATATTGCTTCCAAAACATAGTTTCACTTAATTTGAATAAATGTTGGCTAAGTTTAAAAGGATTTTAATAAATGAAAAGGTATTTGATTTCATCCATATAGAAAGCCTTTCATCCTACATGAATATCTATGGTATCCAAGACAAAATATTTTTGATAGTTAAACTATTGTACCAACCTTCCAAATGCACAGTTTCAATAGAAGGTGAATAATAATACTTATCGTGGTCTATGTCAGGTGTCCTTTTTCCTATTAGTTATTTACTTCATAATAAAAAGAAGACCAGAAAGGGAACCTCCAGGAATAAGATTGAACTACTAATTTAAATTGGAAAACTAAACTTTGCTTACGATCTGGTTATATCATCCACACAATGCCAGGATATACAAAGCAAGATACAAAGATGACATTTTTAAAATGCAAACGAAGGTAGTCTGAGAAAAAGCACCAACAACAGGAAATAGAGGATATTGAAACATTTACCTTTGAGGCGTTGTAACATCAGCAGGGTTTGCGATGAGGACACTATTATTAAACAAAGAATAACCAAAGATAATTTCGGGAGGTTAAACAAAACTTGAAGTTTCAATTAAAGTCAAATTATTCAACAGCTTGGTCATGGCACACTTTACACACTCAACCGAAACATTGAAAATAACAGAGCAAGCAAAGAAGAAGCCAGACACCTTTCAGAACAGATACCCGAGACAACTATTAAGTGGTTGTCTAAACATTGAATGATATATTTAAGAATAATCAGAAGTTACTTTATAAAGAAAGATTGACTCTTTTAGACACACGTTTCCAACAATTTTATTACATTGTATGTATGTGTTGTTGAAAAAAAACACCCGGATATCTTACTTGAAAAAATGTGAGAGGCTTGTGTGAGAGTTTTGGTGAAAACAGGTTATGTTCTTGTCCATTTTTTCAATGGTGTATTGAAATAATTCTTTAGTATTGTGAAAATGTATTGACTAGTCAGTACATATCTCAATTTGTAAATTTTGAAGACACCCCAATACACCTTCGTCAGGTGTGATTGTGTTTTTATTATAAAATCCTGACTGTGGAAAACTAATAAATTATAAAAAAAGAAGCCTAAGTAGCAGAGGACGGTTACCCTACCGGTACACATGGTCCATGCTCCCAGTTTTTAGTGGAGTCCGAGTAGCTCATTTGCTTTTGTTACTTTGTATGTATGATTTTGGTTACTTTATGTTCTTTGTTGTGTATGTCTGTTTTCCATGTCTGGTCTTTGTCCCTGGATTACATTCTTTTGATTACCGCTATAACCTTGGTTCCCTTGAAAACTCTTCCACTACCGATAATTTCCACCACAGTATATCAAAGAAGGATAATCATTTAGCTTCATGTTAAACACAAAGAACATTCAAATGTTTCAAACATTTAACAGTAAAGGCGGAACAAAAACGTCAAGTAACATTTCAAGCACTTACCAGTATACAAAACACAGCTACCTGTACTAATATGACTATCTTAGAGTTGTATAAACAGTTTACAGGTAAAATATGTAAGGTTTGATATTGAATATATTCTGATAACACTATGAAGTAATGCAGTTAACGATTTTTCTCTAGCAAATCGGAAATGCACACATTGCAGTAGTACACAATTCTGAAAATACAAACAAAAACAAAACATAACCAGAAACAAATCCCACACAAATCCACAAAAAGAAAACAGGCAAGAACGATCAAAAAGAAATGAATTGTAACAAATAACAAAAATGATCCCAAAATAAAACAAAAAAAAACGAAAACAAAATAATGCAAAATAAACAAAATAAAGAGAGAAAGCGAGAAAAAAATAATTGATTTTTAGATCCTGGTCTAAAGTTAAACACAGAAAATGTCATTTACGGTATTGAGTGTATTTTATGTGGTTTAATATGTTTGAAACTGAACAAACAGTGCGAAACCGTATGAATACACATCGATACGATGCCAAGAACCCAAAATATTGGGCTCTTTACAATCATTTCAATCAGCCAGGTCATGACCATTGTTTGACATGAAGGTTCGTTTCATCGAAAAAATTAAGCACCACACTAACAGCCCTAAACTTAGTAGACCATACCGCACCAATATGGAGTTATTTTGGGTTTAACAGTTGGGTACTGCAATGTCTTACCGCTGTAACGATAATGCAAAAGGTATCGGGAATTTATCTAGTCCAGGTAACAGTTAAATCAAAGTAACAACGATCTTTAGCGCCATTCTAGAAGTCAACGTAGCAATGGCCAAAGACGTCGGATGCCTAGGGAAAAGATGCACCCGATCCTGTTACATCATATTAACTTTCAGACAGATATAATTATCTTTTATCTAGTTTACAACAACTCTTAAGTGTTAATTACATTACAACGAATATTTTTTCACTACCAGACACCCTTCTAAACAATCTCAGAGATTTCGGACTCGAGGAAGGAGGTGTCGACCCCTTTTCGATAAAATGCAGACTTTCCAGCATTATGTCTGACGTGGCCAAATTCCGTTTTTTTTAACATTATTACGGTATGTGTCTTAGGGAAAAAATGAGAATCTATTATCTTTGAAAACAAGACTAAGAGGATTCCAGGAGCCTGAATTGCTCACGTGGTTCATTTTTATTTTCATTTCAAGGGCAGTAACTCTAAAAAGCAGTCGTCATATAATGGAGATTTTTGTCGTTCTTATAACAAAAATTATTACACGAAACTTACATGAATCGACGCAAAACGTTTGTATTGTTTGTATAAAAGAAGAAGAAAACGTATAATTGTCCGCCTTTATTTTACATATCTTCCATTTTTGTGTTGAACGTCGAAATAGAGAGATTACACAAACTACCTTTTTAATATAAAGTA
Source organism: Perna viridis (assembly GCA_037379345.1). Taxonomy (NCBI): domain Eukaryota; kingdom Metazoa; phylum Mollusca; class Bivalvia; order Mytilida; family Mytilidae; genus Perna; species Perna viridis. The sequence goes on along the minus strand of CM074514.1, from coordinate 34,146,573 downwards.
GTATTTATGTTTTTGTCAGGTCAAACTTTGATTTATTAAACTTTTATATTAAGAATGAACAGAAAAGAAACCAAAAGCATTACCCCCCCCCCAAAAAAAAAAAAAAAAAAAAAAAAACAAGAACAGAAACAACCCTCAAAAATAGAATAGAAGAGCATCATCATCTTTGGTGTAAAAAGTGATGACTCCTTAAAATACTTAGGACAACAGAAAAAAACATTATTCGCTTATTTATGTATTAATGTGAATTATGAGCTAAATACCCTCACTTGAATTACTAAAGCAAAAACATTGGGAAGCTATCTTTTCCTCAAAATAAATTAATATATAAATAAATAATAAAAAAAAATGCATCAACAACAGAAATGAGAAGAACATAAAAGAACATAAAGTATATATTTGTTACACAAACTGATAACTGCCAGGTATTAAATAACTTGTCAAGCAAAGGCATACAAATCTCTGCCTCATAATGAAATAGAGATAATAATAAGCTTTTATTACAAAAACATATCTGGCGGCTGCTAGACTTATTTTGCTTATTATCGATTCAGAACGTTTCCACTTTCAAGGAGAAGTTTATTCACCATGGCAGCGAGGAAACTCATTGTTAGGTATATTCAAGTAAAATGATAAACATTTGAAAACAAAAAAATAATTTTGGTCTCCATTGTTTCGAACTATAAATGAGTGTTTTAAAAATGTATATAACCATTTTGGGTTATTACGCGTATGTTTCGCGTTAGTACGCGTAAGTTTCGTGTAATTACACAAAAGTTTCTCTTTAATACGCGAAGATTTCATGTTATAAAGCAAAAAATATTTTCATAGATTAAAAGATTAAATGATCTCAATAGGCATTCGTTTATATGTATATATTAAGAATATATATGAAGAAATGTTTATACACTGAATATTTAAGCAACAAGTTGAAAAGACACAATTTCGTTGATGTTTTTGTCCCAAGAAAAGAAAAGTTTAATTCTAATATGACGTACTTCAAAGCTCTTTAGACCACAGCCCCATGGAAACATGTGATAAACACATGACCAACATTTCGTGCAACACATAGGCTGCATCTATTAAAAAACGTGAAGTGATTACTCTTATTTGAATCGAAATAAATCATAGAAACTCCATTTTATCATTGTTTTACTACGGGCTGGCCTTACAGTGCGACATAAATTATCAGTCCGTGGCACAGCAATGCTTAAATGAAGTTTCCATGATTATTTCTTAATTAACTTAGATTTCGACTAGTAGTTACTGTATTATCCCACATTATGGCTAGCTTCCAATATTTCGATTTTGTACTTTTTTCCAAAAATGTGATTTTGATTATTTCGATTCCGAATATAATCTTCTTCATATGATTATATTCATTAATCCAAAATGCAAATTTTAGCCAGTCTTTCTGTATTAATTCACTAGCCAACAACTTCAGAACTCAATCTTTATGACTAAAATGGTTGATGAACTTTAAATAACATGACCGACAAAGATGCTAAATCTTGTGGGAAATATACAAGTTTATACGTAACCTTGAACAATTTTCACATATGTCATATGAAATACACTCAACCTACTAACTCAGATATGTATTCGGTACACGAAGAGGAAAAAAGCTTATTAAACAATATAAAACTAACATTACAACAAAGATAAAATAGTAGGCTTGCGACAGTTTGCAATCCTATTACGTACAATATTCATTAAAACCAACATAAAAACTACATTTACTGTGAAACATACTTTTGTAAAGACTGATTTGAATCATTTCCAATATGCCAATATCATTGGTATTGCTACAAATATGTATCATGTACGACATGGATAGATATACGGTCGAAACTTTAAGTGAACATTAAATTGTGTTCGAGTTACCGGGAGTTCGACAAACTGAAGTTCAAAGATTTTCGGAAATGTGTAATTGGTCTTTGCCATGATCGATATAAATTGCTTACTTCATGCGAAGTTTGTTTAATTTTTGGAAATTTTCATTATGTTTCAAAAGGTTACTTTGATATGTTTATATTATTAGTGGTCAAGTCTTTTGTCTCCGTCAACCGGCGATTCCTTTGTTTCTTTTTTATTTTGAGGACGACAATAACATGAAACACAGCTCATCATTACTCTTCACACATAAGTTGATTCACTCATAAAGTAAAACCATATTAGTCAAAATAAACTGTGTAAACTCATAGTCATAAAAATGCTACATCTCTCTTATTACACTGATAATAAAAATTATACTTCACTAGAATACATAGCTTCTATCATTCTGAAGTTTACACTTAATATGTGTTTAACGAATGAAAGGACAGTGTCGGATCCAAGAGCACAGGGATATTCGGGTTTTGTAGTTTTCTCTTTCTCTTCAAATAGCCTGGAGACAGAGATGTCTGTTAAGAGTAATCAAGGTTCTAGCGGTAATCAAAAGAATGTAATCAAGGGATGAAAAACAGACATACACGACAAAGAACATCAGTAACTAAAATCATACATACAAAGTAACAAAAGTAAATGAGCAACATTGGACCAGGAGCACCGTAGTGTAAGCGTCCTCTGCTTTACTAGAAACAACGCCGAGTTGTAAGACTATACTGTTATTTAATGACACACTTTGAAAAGCTGTTTAAAAAAATATGTAGGCCTAATATTCAATCGCAAATGTTTTTTCTACTATCAAAAGAAATTGAGCAACATGCATCTATGAGTTCGAATTGCTTATCGAATTGTGAGAGGTTAAGAATTAAAAGTCGTTTGCCAAAAGAGTTCAAACTGCAGCTCTGTGTGGATACAGTCTTAAAAACATTGTTCATAAATTGTATTTTATGGCCGTTAAAATAAACCAACCGGAAGCTTATAATGCCCTGTAGACAATCGTTTTCAATTAAACGAAGCTGAAGATGTTTATTCGTATATTGCTTCCAAAACATAGTTTCATTTAATTTGAATAAAAGTTGGCTAAGTTTAAAATGGTTTTAGTAAATGAAAAGGTATTTGATTTCATCCATATAGAAAGCCTTTCATCGTACATGAATATCTATGGCATCCATGACAAGATATTTTGAAAAGTTAAACTATTGTACCAACCTTCCAAATGCACAGTTTCAGTAGAAGGTGAATCTTATCACAGTTTATGTCAAGTTTCCTTTTTTTCTATTAGTTATTTACTTCATAATAAAACGAAAACCAGAAAGGGAACCTCCAGGAATAAGATTGAACTACTAATCTAAATTAGAAAATCGAAACTTTGCTTACGATCTGGCTATATCATCCACACAATGCCAGGATATACAAAGCAAGATACAAAGATGACATTTTTTAATGCAAACAAAGGTACTCTAATTTTTTTCCTATAGCAACGAGAGTGTTTTTAAGTATAAACAAATCCAGGAAATAGAGGATGATGAATTATTTACCTTGGAGGCGTTGTAACACCAGCAGGGTTTGCGATGAGGACACTATTATTAAACAAAGAATAGCCAAAGATCATTTCGGGAGGTGAAAGAAAACTTGAAGTTTCAATTAAAGTCAAATTATTCAACAGCTTGGTCATGGCACTCTTTACATACTGAAGCGAAACATAGAAAATAAAAGAGCAAGCAAAGAAGAAGCTAGACACCTTTCAGAACAGATACCCGAGACAACTATTAAGTGGTTGTCTAAACATAGAATGATATATTTAAGAATAATCAGAAGTTACTTTATTAAAAAAAAATTGACCTTTTTAGACACATGTTTCCAACAATTTTATTACATTGTATTTATGTGTTGTTGAAAAACAAACACCCGGATATCTTACTTGCAAAAAAATTTGAGAGGCTTGTGTGAGAGTTTCGGGGAAAACAAGTTATGTTCTTGTCCATTTTTTCAATGGTGTATTGAAATAATTCTTTAGTATTTTAAAAATGTATTCAATAGTCAGTACATATCTCAATATGTAAATCTTGAAGACACTCCAATACACATTGGTCAGGTGGTGATTGTGCTTTTTATTATAAAATCCTGACCGTGGAAAACAAATAAATCATTAAAAAAATAAGAAGCCTTAGCAGCAGAGGACGCTTACCGGTACACATGGTCCATGCTCCCAGTTTTAGTGGAGTCCGAATAGCTCATTTTCTTTTGTTTACTTTGTATGTACGATTTTAGTTGCTTTATGTTCTTTGTTATAACCTTGGTTCCCTTGATAACTCTACCACCACCAATAATTTCTACCACAGTATGTCAAAGAAGGATAATCATTTAGCCTTATGTTTAAAACAAAGAACATTCAAATGTTTCAAATATTTAACCGTAAAGGCGGAACAAAAACGCTAAGTAACATTTCAAGCACTTCCCAGTATACAAAACACAGCTACCTGTACTAATATGACCATCTCAGAGTTGTATAAACAGTTTACAGGTAAAATATGTAAGATGTGATACTGAATATATTCTGATAACACCATGAAGTAATGCAGTTAACATTTTTTCTCTAGCAAATGGGAAATGCGTACATTGCAGTAGTACAAGTCTGAAAATATACTTTGAAAATACAAACAAAAACAAAACAAGGCAAATCCCGCAAAAACCCACAAAAAGAAAACAGGCAAGAACGATCAAACAAATAAAAAGAAATGAATTTTAACAAATAACAAAAATGATCCCAAAATGAAAAAAAAAAAACAACAAACAAACAAACAAACAAACAAAAATAGAAAAAAAAACAAAAACAAAAACAAAATAATGCAAAATAAACAAAATAAAACAAGACAAAAGGAGAAAAAAAAATCATTTTTAGATCCTGGTCTAAGGCTAAACACCGAAAATGTCATTTACGGTATTGAGTGTACTTTATATGTTGGTGAAACCGAACAAACAGTGCGAAACCGTATGAATACACATCGATACGATGCCAAGAACCCAAAATATTGGACTCGTTACAATCAGCAGTAAACATAGCCATGGCCAAAGACGTCGGAAGCCTAAGGAAAAAGATGCACCCGATCCTGTTACATCATATTAACTTTCAGACAGATATAACTACCTTTTGTCTAGTTTACAACAACCCATAGGTGTTCATTAAATTACAACGTATATTTTTTTACACCAGTCACCCTTCTAAAAAATCTCTGAGATTTCGGACTCGAGGAAGGAGAAGTCGACCTCTTTTCGATAAAATGCAGACTTTCCAGCATTATGTATGGCGTGGCCGTCTATTTAAACCTGTTAGATCTGAACCTATTGACGATGAGAATTGGAAATTCATACATTTTCTATTTTCCAACGAGGAAATTGATGCTATTAACATCAGCAATATTGCTCATCGTAAAAAGGTAGTTTCCAAAATTCCAGCATAGAACAATCTGTGCTTATTGTCTCTTACAGCTACACTAAGACAATAAGTAGTAAAATTTTAACCATAGAAAGACATTGCAGAATCTAAATATTGAGAAATATTTAAAATCCCCTTTGACATGTGACTGTACTTCTTCTCTCTTTAATTACAGTCCTTCTGGTCATGACATCACTGGAGATTTGAATATCATTGAGAATGAACTCCTACATAAGGTAGTTTCTCATGGTCCAAAATTTAGAGAATGATGGCTCCTCAATTGGAAACTAAATTTCAAAACAATTGGATGGCGATTGGAAGATTATGCTAGATCACGAATAAAGAGAGAAAAGGACCAAGAACCAGAAATTGAGCCCTTATTGGTACGGAATCGTATTGATAATCTCAAGAAATTTGTCAATAAAGACCCAAGTCTGTATACAAAGTTCGTAAGTCAATCGAATACCTTTCCTCCCCACATGAGAAATATGTTATCTTCCCTACGGACAAAGCATCAAACAACATTGTATTTGTTTGTAAAGCGCATTATATCAGTTGCTTTATTTAGGAATTGGGCATTGATAGTAACATTCCAGGTAATGCCATATACAAACGTACTACTTTTGATAGAGATGAAATCCTAAACAACCACAAGTCCTTCATGTCGACATATTGAAATAAAATGTGAGAACTTACCTTACTTGTATTTGATTCCTAAACTTCGTAAGAATCCATATAAAGAAAGGTATATTGCAGGATCTCAATATTGCTCTACGAAGATGATGTCAATTCATCTTACATATATGTTGTCCGCAGTGAAGGATGGACAACAAGCTTATTGCAATACCACCTACTTTCGTAGTGACATTAATCACAGGTGGATACTTAAAAAGATTGAAGATTTACTTCAAAACCTAAAGCCCCTCATATGTTCGGAAATAAGTTCTCTTCAAACTTTTGACTTCTCAACTCTTTACACTACGTTACCACATGATAAATTGAAGTCTCGTTTGAAAGACCCCGTGCAGGTCCGGGTGTTAAAAGAATAGGCCTGCAGCAGCGCTAAGCCTGTCGTAAAAGGCGACCAAATAGTGCTCAGAAACCTAGCCGGGGGCTAGGCGCTCTGCCCACAGAGCAACTGGGATGTGTGCCCCAGGTGGTGGAATGGGGTACCCCTGGGGTGTTACATGCTGGGGTTGTCAGGCTATAATACGGAGAACCTGACCGCAAACCATAGTGGTGCGCCGTGTTGGGAAAGATGCCACGTTCCTCGCACGTTAAGGAACCCTGCTGTGGTATTCGATAGGAGTAGGAACCTTTGCGCTCCGCCACAGGAGGCTAAATTGCCCGACCTTACCCATCCCCCCTTTTTCCAGTGGCAATCAAAATTTGTCGACCCTATTATCCTTGTGACCCATCCTTTTTTTTCATTTCATGTTCATTTTATCATCCATTTCATGTTCATTGTCTGAATATAGCTGAAATATTGCTGCTCGGACGTTAAACCCCAACAAACAAACAAACAAACAATATTCGTAAATCTTTTGCTGCTTCAAAAAATTATGTTTTTCTTGGTTACAAATCCACATAAGTTTCTAAAACATCGCAGAAAGGCAAAGTGTGCTACGCAGAAAAGTAGGTTTGCGATATGCTTGATTTACTCAATGATAACATATTTGTCTCATTTGGAGGAGCTATTTTTCAACAAGTTGGCATTCCAATGGGCACTAACTGTGTTCCTCTCCTAGGCGATTTGTTATATTCATACGAGACTGGATCTCTTAAGAACCACGGAAAGAATAAAATTTAAAAACTGTTGTGTCAACTAAAAAAATAAATCATAATTAAATCGTCGGCTAAAGAACGAGTGAACTACCATCGACAGCAGGAATTATTTGCTTACAGTAGTCTCAGATCTTTTAATTGTTTAATTGTACTATTGAATCTATTTTAAGGTTACCCATGATTTGATTATTGCTTGAAAAAATGCGTGTAGGGCCAGTTTAATACCAAATACTTCCTTGCTCTGTTAATATAAAAAAATTCGTTATTTATACACAATAAATAATCAAAAACATATTGTCCCTGACGTAATGTGTCCTGGTGAAGTGACCTCATGATATGATTTAAAGGTTATATATGTCTCATATTAAATTTTCAATGTATATCGACTTGGTCGACCTATATACAATGACGTCCTTTTTGCTGTTCTAAAATGATGTTTGTTTCTTTGTTTCTTGGGGTTTAACGCTCGAGCAGCAATATTTCAGCTATATTCAGGCGATGAACATGAATGGATGATAAAATGAACATGAAATGATGATGAAATGAAAAATGGGATTGGACACAAGGATAATGGGGGCAACAAATTTTGATTGCCACTGGAAATATGGACAGGTGGGTAGGGACGGGCAATTTAGCCTCCTGTGGCGGAGCCCTATGGTTCCTACTCCGGGAGAATACCACAGTAGGGTTTTTTAATGTGCGAGGAACGTGGCATCTTTCCCAACACTGTGCACCACTATGGGTTGCGGTCATGTTTTCCGTATTATAGCCTGACAACCCCAGCATGTAACACGCCGGGGGTACCCCATTCCACCACCTAGGGCACACAACCCAGTTGCTCTGTGGGCAGAGCGCCCTAGCCCCCGACTAGGGTTCTGAGCACTATTTAGTCGCCTTTTACGACCAGCTTAGCGCCCCTGTGTACCTATTATTTTGACACCCTGACCTGCATGGGTCTAAAAATGATAAAAGCCTGCATGAATACAAGTTGTATTATAAGTGGTTTGTCATAAATGGCATACAAGTGGACACTTTGGTGTAAGGTAGAACAACAAACATTTTTACATAATGTTGCTACCGTTTACACTGGATCAATATCAAAGAAAAATGGGCATTTGATATCAAGTTCCGGTAACAAAATTTTTTTCATGAATTTTGAAGTATGTAATATACAAAAGTTTGAGATGTTAAGTTGACTTCTCCGTGGCATATTTTCAGTTTCACTTTGTTTTTTTTTCTCCATACTAAAACGGTGGATAAAAGTGACTTGGGATTTATGAAACAAATCAACAATGCTCTACGCTATATATTATTTAGAGATTATACACGTATATCTTATACATGTACATCTTTATAACAGAAACTGAATTTGAGGGACGTGCTAGTCACGTATATTTACTTCTGTGAAAAAAATTAGTTTCAAACGAATATAGAAAACGATCGACCAAGAGTGGCAGTTTTCCCTCCATACATTTTGCAACGATCTGTTCAAACATCTTCCGAATTTGACAAAAATATTTCACTTTTTCTGATAATGTGTGGTATTGTACAAAAAAGTCTTTTCCCTACCTTATATCTAGTCCCCTGTGTTTTATAGCACCATAATTAAATTAGATCTAAATTGAGTGTCAGGCCCTGTAAGAATCAAGTAGTGGGTAAAACATGGTAAGAAAACATGCACCATTTTGAAATTTTAATTCGACTATTTCCTTCATCAAAATCAAGGAAACAAGACAAGATTTTCCATATCGCTTCCGAAAAATGAGTTATAATTTTATTTAAAAGTACTTGAAATGAACATTTCAACAGCAAATAACTCCGTCAAAACCTGAATTTTCTTACATTCTATTGAAAAAAATTCTGAGCAAATTCAGTGATGCAGTGATGTAAAAATGATCTTTTCAAATAGAGAAAGCATCCTGTAGTAAAATTATATAGTTAGATCATTTGGTCTTTTAAATGCATGTTTCTGATTTTTGCTTTTTTGTCAGATTCTTACAAAAACTTACACTCAAACTGGTCGCGTGGAAAACTGTCACCTTCTCCGGCGGGTACTTGTGACTTCTGGGAGTCTAAAGTAGTGATGGCCATTTATGAGTTAAATTTTTAAACACGTTGCCGTTTTGTTGTGAATAGGTATATCAAAAAGTGCACTTAAAATGAAAAAAAGGTTAAGAGTTAACTTATTATGTACAAAAATGTATTTCAATTCATTAAATCTATTTTGTACTTGTTTTTTGAAGAAATATACGTTTTTTTTCTGGAGGAAAAGAAATAATTCTACAAATCATGGATCACCATGGAGACAATGGGGAAGTTTTTCGTAATTATATCATACATAAACGACGAGGAAGTATATCGGTAAGAAGTAAACATATGACGGGAAATTATTCGGTCTTTCGGGATCCTATATATTTACATCAAAGACAGCTGTTTCATAGTTTCAAAACCATGTCAATGAAAACTTTATCAATAAATGCAGACTTGATATACAACTTTCCGGCTTTGTAACCTTTTATTAACAGAAAATGTTACCCATTATAATGAATACGTGTAATCCTATTATTGTATTAAAAAGTGAAGTCACAACGATGACATGTATAATTTTAAACAAGGGTTTTAAATTCAATGAAGTAGAAAAATCGTTATGAATGTGTTTTGGTTGATTATTGAAAATGTTTGTACCAGAATTCTGCTACTGTTCAATGCTGGGCAACCAAAAAAACAATCAAAACAGGAGCATATCTTAATTGTGTGAATATTACAATATTACCATTATTCTAGGCATATATTACTTATATATGTCAGTTACCATTTCAATTGATCTATTTGTGCCAGGACCTCGCACATTTTGGGTGTTTTGGCTCGCATGTGAAATGATAATTTTCTAACACTGGTCATTAGATAAAATTGGTGGAAAATTAAAAAAAAAGTATTAGCTTCATTTTAAGTTTTCTGGCACATTTGCCACATTGTTGAACGAAAATATGCACAGACAAGGGATATTTTTATTTTTGCTTCATTCCTTTATAATTCTTTAACATGAAATACTTATAAAGAATTTAAAAATAATGATTACAAATGGAATAGCCTGAAAATCGAAAAAAATATAATAAAAAATGCAGTGTAGTTTTAACAAAGTCAACGATTAATATGTAAACAACAAAAGAGATATTCACGAAAACTTTCAAGATTCTAGATTCTTCATATAAAGTACAATACGGAAATAAAAACGACAGTTTGAATCAGTTGATATAATGTGTGATTTTTGTTAGGATATTAGATTCAAAACATGAAACATTCATTGAGTAAATATCACATTTCCTGACCGTTTTCTAGATTTGACTTTAAAAGGAAATATGAATAGGCAAGACTAAAGATATATCCAACTCGAATGAAAAGAAGTTTAAACATTTTTATTGAAAGTAAAGTCAACATTCATGTAATGAGAGACAATTCGAAACTAACATTCTTAAAACAGCTTATATCCAACGTTCCAAAGTTTTCCTGTCCTCTTTCGTCTACCCTGGACTTGACTTTTTATGATCAACTCGGTGGGTGTTTCTCGAAAAGCAGAGGGCGCTTAACCAACCGGTGCACCTGGTCCATGCCATCAGTTTTTAGTTGAGTCCGAGTTGCTTATTTATATGTTTTTACATTGTATGTATTATTTTGGTTATTTTATGTTCTTTGTTGTGTGTGTCTGTTTTCCATGTCTAGTCTTTGTCCCTGGATTACATTCTTTTGATTTCTGCTAGACTTTTTTTCCTTTGAATGCTCTTATAATGAGGAAGTAAATAAAATATCAATAGTTTAAAATAGACAAAAACACAAAAGAATAAGACAAAAAAGAATTGCATTAAATAAAGTAAGTAAACGCCGCGTTAACAAGAGACACTTGATTTATTGTCTAGTTTACAGATTTCTATTGTTTTACCGGGTTCAGATGATCGCCAAAAATAGTATCCACAAGAAACTCTCATTTCATAAAACAAAATAATAAAAAAACAAGTAGCATATTCACAAAACCGCAGATTACAGAAAGATGAAAACATAGATGTTTGGATGTATTATATTTGTATTTGGATAGCCTTAGCTTACTTAATTGGAAGAATAATCAAGGGAACTAAGGTTATAGCAGTAATCAAAATAATGTAATCCAGGGACAAAGACCAGACATGGAAAACAGAAATACACAACAAAGAACATAAATAACAAAAATCATACATACAAAGTAACAAAAGCATTAATGAGCATTTAGGACTCCACTAAAAACTGGGAGCATGCACCAGGTGCATCGGTAGGGTAAGCGTCCTCTGCTTTTCTAGAAACACCCGCCGAGTTGGTCATAAAAAGTCAAGTCCGGGGTAGACGAAAGAGGAAAGAAAAACTATGACCCGTTGAACAAATCAGTTTGCATGGCGCAGATGGATACACCGTAACGATCCACGAGTTCATGATGACGACCATAAAACTTTTGTAGCGATGTGACTGCAAACTTGTAGCAACATAAACCTGGTCCAGAAGCCTATTTGTTAGAATTCTAGCGCGATACAAAAAGTCTGTGTAGTTTCGGCAAGCTATGAACACTCCATACGCAGGTGCTGATGGGATGTTGCCACATATGAAAGGAACTACTAAATATTATAGATGCCTACAAAAGTAATCATATGATCATGAGTGCCTAGGATATATATTCAGGGTGTTTTAATTACACTGTAAGTAAACTTTTAAGGATAATGACGTTTTATTGAATTGAGTCTACTGGAAATAAACATCGAATAATTTATATTGACAATAAGGAACCTTCTTCTAGAAAACGAGTTCCATAAGTCACGTTAGTTTTTTGCAGTAGGGATACTTTGAGCGGAAAAGTTCTTGTATTGTGTCGAAAGACGGATAAAGGTGTCATGTGAAAGCTATTTTAACATTTTAAAGCACTTAAAAATTTTAATAGGCGGTGTTTTTTAACAAAGTAAAAATGAAATATCGATTTATGGTTTTGAAATGTTTTGCGTTTTTACCTTTTGAAGATAAATGTCAACAGTGCCATCATATATTCAGAAGTAAACAAACCGGAACAGAAAGAAAGTAAATATAAAACTTGCCATTAACGACTCAACAAAAAAAAAATGACAGTACTGACCTTGTGCCCGAGTACGGTAAACGTCGACACTTTGTTAAATCTAAAGACAGTTGAGTTTCTCATTAATGTTTGATAAATTAAAAAAAAAAACAAACAAATGAAGTCGAAAACTCTTCCTTCTTGCCAGAGATCACAGGGATACATCGAATAAGTAGACAAGCTTATGAAGTTGTGGGTGAAGAGCTTTAGTATTTGTTTGAGGTGTTTCCAAGCGTCATGATATACGCTGGGAAATTTTAAAGCATATAATGTAAGTTACATATTAAATAATTTACATAGTGTTCTACAACAAACAACTACAACTAAGAATGATGTAGCAAATATTATTTTGATCAATATTTGCTTTGTTTTAACATTTTATATGTTACCATACCCTAGTAACAAGATCTTCAACAGCTATCTAGCTGTATTTTTGTCTGCGATAGTTGAGAACATTAATTGTTATCCGCTTTTCAATCTAGAGGTTTGCATTGTTATACTTCAACAAAGCAAATAAGTTAGTTTTTTCAGTTATATATGACAATTTCTTTACATTGAGTCTTGTATTCAACCTTGATAAAATTCCATGAAAATGTTTAGAAATTATACAATATGCCTATCTGTCTGCTATCTTGATCTTCATCTCGGAATTGATCAAAGAGGATTATGTTGCTATTAAACAGATATTGAGAGCCCGTGTCAAATATATATTCACCGACTTCTCCCTGTGAGAAGAACAAATTGTATACTAGTATGTAATAAAATAAATGAATTTAAAATTTGAAAAAAAAAAAGTATGATTTTAAATTTAGCAGTTTGTAAATTCACGATCAATGTATATACAACACGAATAATTGGTGAGGATTTGCTGCCAATAGTTTAAAGTTGACTTCCTTGGAAGTTCTACGGCTACAGAAACGTTTTACCATAACTTGAAATCGATGGTAACGGAAAACTATTGACCAAACTTTACGACAAACGTGATGACTTTTCATTCAGATTTGTCAACTTTCCTTTCATCTGTGGCAACATCACTTCAGCACCTGCGTATGGAGTGTTCATATCACAACTCATACGTTATGCCAGAGCTTGTCGGAACTACCCAGACTTTTTGTATCGCGATAGAACTCTAACAAATAGGCTTATGGAACAGGGTTATGTTGCTACAAGATTGAAGTCATCACTACAGAAGTTTTACGGTCGTCATCATGAACTCGTGGATCGTTATGGTGAATCCATCTGCACCATGAAAACTGATTTATTCAACGGGTCATAGTTTTCGTTCCTCGTTTGTCTACCCCGGACTTGACTTTTTATGAGCAACTCGGCGAGTGTTTCTAGAAAAGCAGAGGACGCTTACCTACCGGTGCACCTGGTCCATGCTCCCAGTTTTTAGTGGAGTCCGAGTTGCTCATTTGCTTTTGTTACTTTGTATGTATGATTTTAGTTACTTTATATTCTTTGTTGAGTTAGTCTGTTTTCCATGTCTGGTCTTTGTCCCTGGATTACATTCTTTTGATTACCGCTATAACCTTGGTTCCCTTGATTACTCTTTAAATGAACACGTGTTCCTTTTGATAATGATTAGTGACCTCCAATTGACATATATATAATTTTTCTCTTCAAATGTGTTGACCTTTAAAACACCATACCTGTTGTCTTGCAAGAAACAGGAACTGTCAACCTTCCCGGAACACCTGTTTTAATTTGTTATTTGTGTTTTTTTTCTTTTCAGATCAACTATGTCTATCGACTCCAACAAGAGAACAAATCATTGTTGCATGTCCAAATAACAGAGCTGGAAAACCACACATCATCAAAGCTTGCTGTGGACAATATTTCATTTTTTATCGTTATATACCCGGATATTGTATAGCTACAGTACCAGAGTGGCGATTAAACTCATCAGCCGTAGTAGTGTTTAATAAAAATTGGAGCGGTAGAGTAAACATTCTATATAAATGCAAAGGTATATATATATATGACTATTACTGATATACTATAGATGGTAATTTATGTTGATGATAGATGATCTTTTCGGTGAATTTCAGTGTATCAAATATTTTGAAAAAAAGTTAAAATTTCGAATAGTGTTGAAAACCTTAAATACACGAAAATGGTCTACATGAAGTATTTGAAATTTATCAATATTCAATATCATTACTTTTATCCAATTTTAGCCTGATTTTGTAAGCTTTGTTTACATTTCAGATGTTAAATCATCAAAAGCCACAAAGAAAGAGGTTGTGTGCACAAGACCTACTACTTTCAAAGGTTATATTATGTCAATGATGGCTATAAGAGATTTACGACCTTAAACCGGACGCACATTTTAAGTTCAAATATCACATTATACGGTTTTGCAGACATATAAAACAAACATTCTGTCTGGTAAACATAGAAGTAAAAGAAAATTCCTTTTCGTCTTTCCATTCAACTATCACTAATAAACTATTTGAATAATTCTACGCATTGTGTTAAACTTTGATATATGATAACATTTACCTTTGGTTGGAACGGTTGAAACATATCGTCCTTCTAGACGGTGTTGTTGTGGAGTTTGCATCTTAATAAAAAAGTTCCACTTTTATCACCATACTATCCCTTGTCGATCTAAGACACAGAAGTCAATCCTTGGAAGACAACACAGTTGAAGGTTGATTTTAAGAGGAACTGAATTTGTTGCTTTTGTCAAGCTAGGTCACTCAATTATCTGTCATGTAAGCAGCGTTTCAAAATTCTTATCAACGCTACAACTTTTGGCATTGATTTGGATCATTTGGTATACAAACGTTCAAAACCTGTTTTTTTTTCTCGATTCAAAATGTAGCTTTCGAATAAGAAAAACAAAAAAAAAAATGAATTCATTAAAATGTCAAACTGGGTGCAATGCTGTGATTTAGAGAGACGTATTGTGTCTAGGAGGATCTTAACGTGAGGGTTTCCTTGTCACATTAGTTTTCTTCTTCCAACCCAAACATTTTATAGACATTTTGGCAGATGCACCGTTTAATACATCTTTTGGAGCATTTTAAACAAACTCGATGGACTAGAGACGTTTTTGTGAGATTATAGAACGTTTGCCGATTTTGTCGATATTTGTGTTGCGGTGAACCGTCATTCGCGTTTGATTGAAAATAGAAGATGGAGATGAGACATGTCGGTTTGTAAGTATTTGTATGTGATACATGTACCACGTATGACATATCGTCTTCTATGTTTACCAGACAGACTGTTTGTTTTATATGTCTGCAAAACCGTATAATGTGATATTTGAACTTAAAATGTGTGTCCGGTTTAAGGTCGTAAATCTCTTATAGCCATCATTGACATAATATAACCTTTGAAAGTAGTAGGTCTTGTATACACAAACTCTTTCTTGGTGGCTTTTGATGATTTAACATCTGAAATGTAAACAAAGCTTACAAAATCAGGCTAAAATTGGATAAAAGTAATGATATTGAATATTGATAAATTTCAAATACTTCATGTAGACCATTTTCGTGTATTTAAGGTTTTCAACACTATTCGAAATTTTAACTTTTTTCAAAATATTTGATACACTGAAATTCACCGAAAAGATCATCAACATAAATTACCATCTATAGTATATCAGTAAGAGTCATATATATATATATATACCTTTGCATTTATATAGAATGTTTACTCTACCGCTCCAATTTTTATTAAACACTACTACGGCTGATGAGTTTAATCGCCACTCTGGTACTGTAGCTATACAATATCCGGGTATATAACGATAAAAAATGAAATATTGTCCACAGCAAGCTTTGATGATATGTGGTTTTCCAGCTCTGTTATTTGGACATGCAACAATGATTTGTTCTCTTGTTGGAGTCGATAGACAGAGTTGATCTGAAAAGAAAAAAAATAAAAAAACAAATAACAAATTAAAACAGGTGTTCCGGGAAGGTTGACAGTTCCTGTTTCTTGCAAGACAACAGGTATGGTGTTTCAAAGGTCAACACATTTGAAGAGAAATATTATATATATGTCAATTGGAGGTCACTAATCATTATCAAAAGGAACACGTGTTCATTTAAAGAGTAATCAAGGGAACCAAGGTTATAGCGGTAATCAAAAGAATGTAATCCAGGGACAAAGACCAGACACGGAAAACAGACTTACTCAACAAAGAACATAAAGTAACTAAAATCATACTGGGCATATCAGAAAGCAATTTCCATTTCGGTAAAAATCACAAAGAAGATATGTCTCACTTTTTTTCAACTGTAGGAAATTATTGACGAAAGTCAAAGAGTGTGTCAACATTAAGGAATTTTTATTCGGGATTTAAATGAAAAAGAAATTCTATCTGGAGTAAATGCACCAGGAGAGAATATACGGAATTCAATCTTTTCATTAATTTGAATAAATTGCCAGAATGGAAATTACGCAATAAAGGTAAAAATCATAAAAAGTTCAGTTTGTTTAAATTAATTTGGTGGAGATCAAATCTCAAAGTGTTAACTATTACTATAACACTTACCATACGTGTTGAAATAAAAGATCACTTTATCAATTCTACATGTTCACATTATTGAATGGGTGTAAACACGTGAATTAAAATCCATCATGTGGAGGTTTAAACTTTATATGTTAATATAATTTACAAATTAAAGTGTGAATTTTGTATTATACTAGGTGGGTATGATCTCATTGTCCCTGTGAATCAGGATTGCCGATTAATTTTTCTGGGATTAATAGGGATAATTGTCTCAGGATGACAAAAAAATATGAAAAAAACCTCTTGGCAAAATTTTGAAGGAAATGTTAAAAGGAACATATAACATGGCGATATCAACCGCTTAAGTTGGAACCATCGCGAAGATCCTTGCATGCTCCCGTAATAAAAAGTAGATTTGCTATCGGTGGGATACGTCCAATCAATACACTTTCTTTCATATATGTTCTTTAATATATAGAGAGAGACTTTCAGCAAGTCTACATTTTTATTTGTAATAATATTTTCATATACTGTAAACCGTGAAATTTTCGCGGCAGTTCTATTTTCGCTATTTTCGCACCAAGAACATTACAGTACAATTTGATGAACGATCGCAAAATTTAGAACTGCACGAAATTAGATTTATAGCAGAAACCGAGAAAAAAGACGGCGAGAAAATTTCCCGGTTTACAGTTTCTATATATTTTCCTGTTAAACCTGGGCTATTTCTATTAATAGGCGATATACAACACATCATTTTGTTTATATTGACTATGGAAATTTTTGCTTGTGAATTTGTGATGCCAACACATTCTTTAAGATAATCATCTGAAACGCCACAACTAATGAGCTACATTCATTAATTGTCCCTGGTTTTAGGAGGACTTGTGGCGAAATATTAAATGCTTAAGTTGGCATGTCTCAAATTATATTATAAATACTTAAAATATATATCAAATAAATACATTGCCTGATTAACATGTGGTAAAATCGTGTCATTCCTATCAAACCTTTATTGTCGGTTTAGTTTTGCTTTTTACCTTTTGACCTTAGGGACGCCCTTCTATGGAAATGCAAGTCTCCTAATCGAAATTCTGTTTCCCGATTGGCCAAGTACTGATAACTGAGTGGCGTTCGAAAAAATTGTATGGAAACAATGCGCTAATTTGAATGAAATGTAGAAACTTATAAGTAAACAGAACAAAATTTTACTGCGTCGGCTATCTTTTTTTTTTTTTACAGATAGTACTTGTTTAAATTATCGTTCGAATCAATTCCCTCATTACCTTCCTTTCGAGCGAAAAGGCAAAGATAAATGGTTGTTGAAGCATGTGACAAATACATGTATGACCAGATCGTAATACAAAACGCAAGCGTCTTTATCTCGTAAAAAATCAATAAAAGATGCATATCAATGATGTTATTGTGACGACATTTTTACAACCATTAAGAGTTTCAGTGGATGCAAAAATTTTCGGTAACAAAGACGACTGGAAACCAGTGAATGTCCGGGAATTTAGTTAAACAATAATTTAGACAAGTCCACAAACCAGATGATGCAGTTGTTTGATTTCCGCAATAAAAAAAAAACCCACAAGATATTGTTTCGTGAAATGAAACATTTTTACCAACAATCAATCAATGTCTTAGACAACATTATTATTACAGTACTAAAAGTGTGTACTAATTTAGTCAGAACCTCTTAGAATATATTTTGTTTCCCTATGATTCTTCAACTGTCAGCTTCTAATTGAGACTGATATGTATAAATGTTTATTTTGGCGATATTGTTTAAGCCATATCGTAACTCTCTATATGAACGATATTCTTTGTATGATAAGTTTATTATTTATCGCCATAATTCCTTTAAAAACAATCAAATCTAGGTACAAACAAGTAAATTTTATCGTCATTTTACTTTCAAGTTTTCCTACGTTTTTGCAATAAAAAACATCACAGAGAAATGAAAACTCAGATTAGGATGATTTTGGTCGAGAAATATTAAAATCTTTATGTGCCTTCGACAGGCAATAATGACTCAACAAAAATACTGTTGCGTTTCACTTAAAGTAGTTGTAAACTACTTTATGCAATGTTTTAATAATATTTTCATATAACATTTTAATCCAACTGTTCTTTCATTTATTTCCAGAATTCTATTCATTTAAATAATAATAATAAAAAAAACTAGTTCCCCTAGTTAATTTCGGCAGCAATCCTTAATCCTTAGTTTTGAAATTTAAAATGAGGGTCTTTGAAGTTTTCAATTATCTGTATGCGTAAGTCGAATTCACAGCTTCATGACATTCAAGTATAAAGACACGGTTATCTTTCAAGAGTTTCGTAAAATGTATCACTTCTACATCAGAATATCAAAATATTTGTAAAAATGGTTGTGTGGATAATATTTATTCCTTTCTGTGATTTTAGTTTGCTGATTGTTACCTAAAACAATTCAAAGTGGTTTTTGAACACCTTAAACACAAAGCATGTTTTTGGTTGATGATAGCTTAGAAAAGTTAAAAGAAGCTATTGGTCTGTACATGTATATTGTATATTGTTGCGATTTGCTTTAATTTTAAAATAATATGCTTGTATGTTCACTGCCTAAATAAATTCTGAAATTCCATTGGTTTTTCATTCAACAAACGATTTATTACGGGCGTTTGTATTGTTCTAGCTAAGGTTCGTGTAATGACGATTATATCCATACTATCTAAAATCGAGATGGAATAACAAGTTGTTATGCAACGTACTCTTTTCTTATATCGTACATTGTGGAAAACAATAGTCTGTTTCTACCCTATGAGGTTTCAACACTTAGGGGTCATTGATAACGATACGACAATTACAAAATATATAATGATCATAATAGGTGAAGATAAAAGTGTTGTGTTAATTTAAATACTAAATAATTATAAATAGATCGTCGGCTAAAGTACGAGTGAACTACCGTCGACAGCTCTTTTCGGACAATAGTTTACGATCATTCAATTGTTTAACTAGATCTAATTACTTTACTGTTGAACCTCTGTGACGGTCACACAAAAGTTAAATATGCTTGATAAAATGCGTATATGCCCAGTTTAATACAAATACTTCCTTGTTTAAGAAATAGAAAAGTGTTATCTATACAAAATAAGTTATCAAAAACAATATTTATTCTAAAGTAATGTGTCCTGATCATGTGACCTCACGATTTGATAATAAGGCATTAAAATGACAACGGTAAAAGAAAGAACATTTGTTCTTTTCTTTTTGCATGTCTTAACTTATTTGGCAGCTGGTAAGTTCATATATTTGATACTAATTACACTGTATCAATCGAAAACGATTACAGTTCTTCGGTAATATATTCGTATGAATGCACTCTAGCTGTGCATTTCAAACAGAGAAGTTAGATACTGATTCCTGTTTAAGCTCATTTTTTTAAATTAGTAAGCAGTTTTTAGGAAAAAAACCGCGAATAAAAAGTTTGAAAGTTAATTTTTTTTTAATTCACGTTAAAGAGGTGTCTGTATAATTAAACTGATTTTTTTAATAGTTGCGCTCATTTGTTTCCACCTCCCAAATATTCACACCAATTTGATTACATCTGTGCATTAATAAGTTTTGGTTCAAATAATTTCTTATATAAAGAATTAATGTAACCAGATTATATTGCTGTTTTCTTTGCTGTTGTATGGATATAACATGAAATAGAGAGCTTTATTTGTTTGGCCTTGAAGTGGATGACAACTTAAGTTACATTACTTTGACAGGAAGCTTTTCGTTCAATTTAATGTATCATTCTGATTTGGTGTTGTGCAAATCTTTTTATACCCAACAATAAAAATGCATCTGTCTTATGCAAACCAACACTATTATTTTGCATGTGATACATGTATTTTCTCAAAGCATGTTTTATTGGTGAGCTATATTTAAAACATATTTTACATTGCTTATTCTAGTAACAAAATGAGCTTTCCGAAAACTTGACTTTTCAAATATTGACAAAGAATTTGACATTGTCTATCTAACCAGATAAACATTGTCTATCTAGTTAGATAGACAATTCTAAGTTATTTTAGACATCATTTATCACTTCCGGATCAAATGTGCACGTCTCTGTGTAGTACTATAACACACTCCACCTAGATCTATGCATTGTAAGTGAATAGTCCGAAACTGAGATTGTTTACTATAAAATCATATTTGTAATTGAATACAAAAGTGTATGAATATTGTTCACATGTGTGAGTTATTCGCCTCCATGCTGTTGGTTAACAGAAAATATAAATTTTCGATAATTTTTTTCAAGTAAATTTGTTAAAAACTTCTATAATCATCGTACCAGTAGTATTAATATTTTACATTTTACATTTCATTTTCTAAGCTACGCAATGTTTGCATTTGTCCTGGGAATTCACCACTTCTAATGTTTCCATTACTTTGCGTGTTAATAGATTAATTTTCAAAGTGTCGAAGTTTCACTATGAATTCCCAGGACAAATGCAAACATTGATGAACAAGAACATACAGCGGTGAATTGTAAGAAAGTCGCCTATTGTATTAACTGTACATGAACCACACATTTAATGTTAATTGTTAAGTGTAAGTATTTATTAGAATCAGGCAAAATGGGAAAAATCAGAAACATACATGTCGTCAAAAACCAATCAATCTAACATATATAATCAATATAATTTCTCTCAAGGAGGCTTTGTCTATTTGAAAAGACCATTTATTGACTTTTCCATTACTGGATTTGCTCAAAAAGGTTTTCAATAGAATGTAAGAAAAATAAGGTTTTTGACAGAGTTATCTGCCATTGAAATGCCCATTTTCAGTACATTTCAATGAAATTAAAACTTATTTTTCCCTTGAATCTGACGTTGCAAATAGTTCAATTACCCTTTCAAAATAATGTTTTTTTTCACACCATGTGTCATCCATTGCCTGATTCTTTCAGAAACTGACACTAAATAAGGTATTTTTACAATCATTTAACGACACACGACTTAGGGTCTCACATAACTGCCAGAATTATGAGGGTTGTAAATTTAATATCAAATTAATACTGATGCATGTAATGAAACAAATATGTAAGAATGACGAAAAATATTAATTATTATTCGTAATAAAGCAATGAAAAAAAGTAAATTGGAATCATTATTTTAAATCAAATGTATACTCATGAGTGTTTATGATTTGTTCCATAAACTACCTTATCTTTCGAATCCAGGTTCAATTGTGGTTCTGTTGATTACGCTAATCTTACATCACTACACACCACACAATCAAAGGTTGATAACAAAAATAATAATTACTTGTTTTACCGGGCAGTACTAGGCGGGGTCAAAACTGTTTTCCCCAGACATTACTAAAATATAATTGCGTAAGGTTTTCCATATTGGCTGAGTTATTGGTCCGAGGCTAGCCATATTGGACTGAGGCTACGACTCATAAGAATATTACAAATTTAATATCTCAAATTGTCTGGATAGTTTTGCATTTATTAAACGAGGCAAAGATCTCTTGTCGAGATTATATGCTAAAATAGTTTGAAATTCAACATATTTTTCGTTTAGTAAATTTGATTTCGATCCAAACCAAAACTTATTTTACCATAGTATTTTTTTTACAACCGGTAATTTCAAAAAGCTTTTTCTTGTAAGCTTTCGATGGATTTTTATATAGGTGCTTGTTAGTTGCAGGCATACGTAATCAAGGCAACCAAGGTTATAGGGGTAATTAAAGAGTAATCAAGGGAACCACGGTTATAGCGGTAATCAAAGAGTAATCAAGGGAACCGAGGTAATCAAAAGAATGTAATCCAGGGACAAAGACCAGACATGGAAAACAGACACACACAACAAAGAACACAAAGTAACTAAAATCATGCATACAAAGTAACAACAGGAAATGACTCCACTAACAACTGGAAGCAAGGACCAGGTACACCGGTAGGGTAAGCATCCTCTGCTTTTCTAGAAACACCCACCGAGTTGTTCATAAAAAGTCAAATCCGGAGTAGACGAAACAGGAAAAAAATAATGACACTTTGCACAAATCAGTTTTCATAGTGCAGATTTATACACCGTAGCAACCCACGAGATCATGATGACGACCATAAAACTTCTGTAGTGATGATGTCAATCCTGCATCAACATAACCCTGTTCCAGAAGCCTATTTTTAGATTTCTAGCGCGACACAAAAAGTCTGCGTAGTTTCAGCAAGCTCTGGCATAACGTATGAGTAGTGATATGAACCTTCCATACCCAGGCGCTGAAGGGATGTTGCCACAGATGAAAGGAAATTTGACAATTCTGAACGAAAAGTCATCACGTTTGTCGTAAAGTTTGGTCAATAGTTTTCCTTTACCATCGATTTCTAAGCTTAGGTCAAGATATGAGGCCGACCTCACAGTGTCTGTAGTATCCTTTATCTCAAGTTCTTTCGGGTAGATGCGATGTACCAAATCCCCAAAATTAGGATTGTTTAAAGATTATACGTCATCTTTATAGCGGAAACTGAGATTAAAGGATATAGCTAAACTATATTCTTCCTTTCAGAACAGATCAGCTATGAAGTCAACCTAATAAGTGTGAAGGAATAGGTCAGCAATTAGAGGAGCACAATTAGTGCCCAATGGAATGCCGACCGTTTGTTGAAAAATACGTCCACCACACTGGACAAATATGTTGTCGATTAAAAATTCTTTTTGTAAACATTTTCTTCAGTATATTTAGAAGATGGTTTGGAATTATTTTTTTACAAAGTATAAGGAATCTCTTATACATATAAGAACTATATATTTGTATCTAGGTGTACCATCTTTTTTGGAAAAACAACGATGTATTATGTTTTAAATCGGGATTTTAACTGAGTGTGGGCAATAGAAGTATACATTGTAGAAACATCATAGGTTTTAATGCTATTATGTTCTAATAATAATCTTGAACTGATTGTCTCCAAAAGATCTTTTAAATTTTTTCGGATCCACATTGAATTAATACCACTACGGGAGTAACACGTGCGTGATAGGATTGCAGAACCTCTTTGACAGCTATGAGTATAGAAGTTAAAAGTTTTTAAAGAGGTTTGGTGGTACATTTTGCAGATCCAGCTATGTAACGTTGTTTGTATGGATTCTTGTGCAGTTTAGGAATCCAGTACAGATTTTTTACAGATGGTAAATCAGAATCATCGTCCTTGGTAGAGAGACCAAAAGAGGATAGCACAGATTTATGGTTTTCCACAATCCCTTCTTTGACGAGTGTGGTAGCAGTATAGGTCTTATAAACTGCTATTATTTTCTACGTCTATCTCTGATAATAAACATTGGATGTAAAACATTTTGCGGACATAAACAATGTTTTTGGGGGCTTTGTCTGCTGGTACAACAACATATTTGTCACATATAGTAGACAATGTTTTTGCTACATCGGGGTCTTTGGAAACTGATGTAGCATTGGCACTCATTGACATACTTAAAACTTTCATTCGTTTCAAAATTTAAGACATCACAGCCTTTGATCACTCTGACAGAGAATTAATGTCTTGTTCTCGTTTTATCCATTTTTTTGCGTAGTCCTCCACGGCATCCATAAGAACAAATTATAATTCCAATTTATGGCGCGCGGTACTTGGGACCTTTAGAAAGGATATTTCGCAGAGATAAGTTTTCGATGATGGTTGAATTTCCCGTAACGATGTGACCGAAAGGACCATATTTGAATGGAGAGTTTTTGCAAGAAGAGTCAGATGGTTTAGCCTTGAAGTCCTCAATCTCGAGGTTCTGCAATAGTCTTTTATAATTGAAAATTCTTGATGCAATGGGTGAAGTATAGGAATATGAAATAATTGGTATGGATTTGTCTTTGAAATATGGGGGAATTTTGTTGGTAACATTTTTGTGATGGAGGATGTTAGCTAAATTAATTGCTTCTATACTTTTGTTGACAAAGGGAAGTAGAAGAAATGATCGTTTTTCTTCGTTTTGACTTTTCACACAGACTAGTTAAAAGAATCTGTGGAAACCAATATCCAAAATGATGGCAAGAAGTCTGTATAATAATGAGGTAGGTTCAGAAACAGGCGTGTCAAGCCTTGTTTTGTAAAGGGAGTGTAGTAAAGTGAGAGGTTTAGAATAAAGTTCTAATGTGATGATGTGCATAAAATGATATTTTACCTTGAAAGTCACTTGTCTAAATGTTGGCAAACGGGTTTATTGCATGTTGAATATATGCGCTTGACTGGTTTTGACCCTGTCTTTGATATCTGCAAAAATACCGGTCAGTTGTGGGATAATTGAAATACGTCGAAATTCCAAAACATGGCCTAAAAGTGAACACCGAAAAAGGAGACAATCTACTAACACAATGTAGCAAAGTATATAAAATAAAATACACATAACACCTGAGGATAAAAAAATCAAGACGTCACACAAAAAACTAACAATATGAACTTATATACTACAAAAAACCAGGGTTGATTTCAGGTGCTTTAGAAGGAGGATATTTATTATATGCTTAGACGAGAAATACATGTTTTGTGACTTGTTATTTTTATTTATTATCATTTTACCGGAAAAAACTGTTATGACTAGTGATTCTTGAGTGATCATAAATTATCCTTAACAAAATATTATGGAGAAACTTATTATTTTTCGAGGTAAGGAGTATTGATTAGTTCCATCTGAAGGTGTTTTATTCGGTTCAAGAGTGTATCGGGGAACAGGGTATGACAAATAATAAGTCTTATGCAACATCTGCTCTGAGTATGTACGCTAATTGATTTGTGTCTGACGTTAAATTGTATGCATTAATATGTTGATATGCTACTTTTTACGTTATCATGAATTCTGTTTACAGAAGAATATTTTACAACAATTAAACATAATCAAACACGCTACCTGACATGCCCGAGCCATCGTACAATAGGTTTGAATAGTTTCCGAGTTTACTTCGAACATCAGAACAATCATCATGTACCCTATATCCCTTCGACTCTCTTCAGTAGAGACATAGCCTATCGAATAATCAATTGTTCAACAGTTACTGTGCCAAATTATGACGTAAGAACAGTTAACATTTCTTACAAATGTTCAGGTAAGATTAACAAATGGAACTTCATATGAAACCTGTGAATAGTCTTTGTCTAATTTCTGAAAAAAAAAAATGTTTTGTTTTCATTTATCCAGATTCACGATGATGTATACAAAAAAATTGTCTTTAATGTAGTAATATTTTTTATCAGCTATATATTTGAATACGACCAGGAAAAACAATGTTTAAATTATTTTTTGTCAAAGATATTTTATCATGATCAAAAAGAAGTGACACCCATGACACAATTGAAATCAGTAAGATGATATTATATATCGACAAATGTCTTAATTACATATTTGTAATTTTAGAAATTTTGACTGACGATTTGTGGATTGCCATTTGATTTTTTTTAAATTATGACTGCCTGTTAGAACAAAGACAAAGAGATATCATATCGAGTTCTCTAAAATATGTCGATGAATTTCTAGACATTTCCCCTAATTTAATGTTTTTTAATCCTCCAAACATTCAAACATGTATATAGTATCTAATTATTTTGAAACAAGTGTTAAAAAAAACGAAAAAAGAAAGAATACTACGTGTACATACTGATGGAGTAGTGTCCACCAAAATGCTACATCTGGATCTTTTATTTTCTTCAAACTGTTTCCATAAAGAACGAACTAAAGGACATTAAAAAAATAAACGAACCAAAGTTTCCTTTTTTCAATGCAATAACTGCACTACTCCGTTTCTTGAGTTTTACCTAAAAATTAATAGATTTTTTTTGTACTGAAATAATTGTAGTCTAGTGCTAAGTATTGTTTTGAGAGGAATCTTATAGTAAACATCCCATCCTAATTTCATATTTGAGATCTTAATCTCTAATTCATTTTGCCTGTAATTTTTAAGGAGATATAAAACCCCCTTTTTTTTATCAACACGATGTTGTAAAAGGGTCTCACAACTTATTTAGAAAATTACATTTAAATTATTTGTATTAAATAAAATAATAATTCTTATTCTTATTTTGTTTAAATCTTCAAATTTTCTGAATGAATCGTAACAAAATCGTCAACGCTTCATCAATTGTTTGCTTAAAGTAGGATTTGAATTTAAGATGTTTTTGCCTCGTGTGCAAGAACATATGTTAAGTGTATTTGCTAAGTAATTTGTTATATATTTTTTTAAATAAATAAATATCTTGGTGAATGCCATGAACGGACATGTTTGATCACATAATAAAACAACATTTGAATATTATTTCACGCTTCTTTGAAGTACCGTGATCAAGGATATGGACCATATCTGTCACGTAATTAACAAAAATAAAAAAAATGATTGCAAACATCTACTTTTGTTATAGGTATGAGATAACGAAAATTTCAGAATACTGACAGATGTCCATAGCAATAATTATGTCACTAGAAACTTTCATATATATAACAAAGAAATTATCATAGGGTGCTCATTTGTTGTAAATTCCCCTTGAAAAATGGATAATTTATATTTACTTCATAATCAATTAGATATACAATATTAGGCTGTCAATTTTGTAATAACTATAGGTGACAAGTAACCAGCATTCAAATTTCATTTTATGCCAATAGTAATTGGCCAAGAAAACAATAAAACAAATACAGGCATCTACGTTTTATGCATGAATATTCAATTATATATTCAAAATATGTTATAACATGCACTGACGGTTGTTAAGAATGGAAAAAAATGTATCTATAAAAAAACTGACATATTTTTCACATTTGATATTTATAACAAATATTGTAAAGAAAAAAAGGACAGTGTTTCACATATGCTTCTTTAAATACCATTTTCCTTTTTTAATGGACAAATATTACTCTCATGTATTGATATCTGACTCGTAGTTACCAATAAATGAATATGACAGATAGCATGTTAAACCACAAAATTGATTGCTAATTCCAATGTTATTAAAATATTTCAAATACAAATTTATGAATTCGGAAATAAAAGGACCAGAATATCGCTTGAATGATTAAAAGTGAAAACTTTTAAGATATGCATTAGAATACCATTTAACTTTATGGAATAATAGATAAAAATGATTGTTTCAGATTTAGTGTTTAGTTTTATATAGATAGGATATACGTTGTAAGCGATTTTAGAATTTTGGTATCAACATCTTGTATGAGTGGGTATGACTAGCACATCATATTCGTGATTGTACCTTACATGTGTCTTTAGAATTTCAGGTTGCAAATTCGTTTTTCAGATCAACTTTGTTTGTCGATTCATAGAAAGAGAACAATTATCGTCGCATGCTCAAATCAGAGAGCTGCAATACCTCTCATTTTCAAGGTTTGCTGTGGTCCCCATTTCACCAATAGGAGTATCTTTAGTCCTGGATTATGTATGACTCCATTACCATACATGGCAACCAACTCATCGGCGGTGATATTTAACAACAGAAACTGTATGGATAGAGCTAACATTCTATATAAATGCAAGGGCAATCGTATGTACCTAACTGATAAAATATACATTGCTTAATGATGGTAATGGTTTTAGATGAATAAAAGTGAAACGCTTTTTGTTTTAAAAATTAAAAAAAAATCCTAAAATTTTGACTGATACTTTGTCGAGAAAAAGTCTATATGTGTCTGACATTAAATATGTGGTAACATAAACATATATTGAAAAACTGCCATAAATTAATTTTGCAAGACAACATCTTTTTGTAATTAGGGGGTTAAATGGGTCATAATGTTATAATAATTTTGTGCACAATGTATTTTTTTTGAAATGTACTATATTTCAGATTAGATAAATCGGTTGGGGAATTATGTTAAGCTTATTGTTAATGTATTATATTTCGCGAGTATTAATGTTTGTTCCTTCGGAAAGACAATCACTAAAAATATCACCTGCACAATTATTTTTAACGCTATCAAGCGCTTATCATTTATTTTATTATAAGAGTAATTAAGGGAACCAAGATTCTAGCTGAAATCAAGAGAATGTAAACCAGGGGCAAATAAAACAGACAAAGAACATAAGATCAATAAAATAATACGTACAAAACAACAAAAGTAAATGAGCAAATCAAATAGCGTTTTGTTGCTTTTGTTGCTTTGTACGTTTCATTTTGAAATAATACAAAATTAGAAACTGCAAAATTATAACGCTTTTTTGTAAATTTGTAATAAGTTGTATACTATAGAGTTGGCTGGTGTCCGTAAGTGTAGTCGTAAAAGCATCTTTTGCTCAATATAACAATATGATTTCGAATATATATTTATTCTTAGAACTATAATTTGACATTCTTAGATTAACCAGTCGATCTAAAATCTGTTCGAATTAACAATATAATGGGGTTCACCTGATACACTTATTCTTTTTGTAAAACCTGTGTGTTGTCTTGGGAATGGTGTTCAGGCTAATTTTGTAACTTTTAAAATGCGCATACTTAAGACAATGATTTTTGTAGGGAGAGAAGTCATTAAAAAGGGAAATTGTACCAAAAAAAAAACAGTCGTTGACAATTATCTTTCTATCCAAATATGAATAACGTACATATCGACAGTTAATAAACAGGTTAATAGTTGATTTTATAATATTAAATTATTTTTAGATGAAAAATCCTCTACAGCATCATCCCGAATACCGACAAAATATGTGCTAACTATATCAACCAAAGGTAATTATAATCATTTTACATATGTAAGAAATAGCAATCGGTAATAAAACAAAAGACTGTCACAAGTGGTAGAGATTTACTCGATTTATTTATCAGTTTCTATTGAATGCAACTGCGAAAAAAAATCTATTTACAATTCGATTACATTGTTTTTGAGATAAAATAATAGTCACAATATTCGTTGTTTATGCTTCAGGCTAATAACTAACAAAGATGTTTTAGGTTAAACAATTTTATTGTTGCAGAAAAGTTATCTAAAACAAAGAATTTTATAAAGTGTTATCTTAACAATAATGTCAATGCTTTATCATCTTATTCATTTAGTGCTTCCTGATGATCATTTTGCAGATTGTTATGCATTATCGTTGCGAAAAAAGTGTAAAAATTAAAAATAATCAGATACATATTTTTACTTATTTTGTTTAAAAGCAAAAATAGTAACAATTATTTACGCAACGTATTAGCCCTGTGACTTTATAATGATCATAATTATTTTCGGCATTATATTTTACTTACAGTGTAATAATGATGATGTTTCTTTTCAGCAGTCAAATGAAAAGTAACATGTAGCTTATATTTTGTCAAAAACGATATTTTTTTTTAATATTTTGATTCATTTTTAACATATTAGCATTCAATATTTTTGTAGAAATTTATATTTTGTAATATGATAAACTCATTTATTGCACGTGACCTACCTTAAAGACTGTTGTAATGTCCATTTAGAAGTTTTATACATTACATTAGTTCAGTTATTTCAAAAATGATATGGGTTTCTAGTGCAAATAAGGACACTAGCAATGCGTCGCATATTGTGCAATAAACTGTACAGCACGTTAATAATATTCGGACACAAAATGATGCATAAATATTGTCTGTGAGTAGAAAAGCATTATAAGATGCATTTTAAAAGAATACACACGTGCGTTTGTGATATATATTTATATTACACTAAACAGGTTTTGTTTTTAATCTGCAGAAACATCTCCTACTACATATGGAACAACATCGATTGATACGAACTCAGATGAAAACATTACGGAAAACAGAAAAGAACATTCTACGGTTAAAGGTTTTTGATATTTGATATATATTGTTGTTACAAAACTCTCGGTCACGGTTTTTTGTTGACAAGATGGGACATTGAAACATCTACGTTAAAGGAGTTACATATCGAGGATTTATTCACAGTAAATTATGACATCCAAACAGTTAATATAATCACGTAAATAACATTAACTTGATTGGTCGTCAGTTGTATAGTTAACTGCATATTACCTTTACCGTTATCAAAGACTAATACAGGTTACAATAAAAAAAAAAATTAAAAAAAAATAAAAATTTTTTTAAAATTTATAAAAAAACTATCGAAAACTTATTTGATAAATAATCGAGTCCAAATTAAATCTGACAAAATAGATAAAACACCAGCGGTGTTGCTGGTACCTTAATGATCCTGACTTGGTCCATGCATTTCAAACGAAACGTTGGGTTAAATGACAATACGAAAAAAGGTGTTATTGCAACTACCTTACTGTCTATATTTCACTGCGGAAAGTCACCTAGAGATTGCATGAACATCAGTACTATTCTTATACTTTACAAATAGTATTTTTGGAGGAATTTTAAACCGTATCATATGCCCATTCAAAAATTGCTATGAAGACTATATACGAGAGGTTACTGATGTATAAATTTTGTGTTTTTGTATGGATAAAGGAACTAATATATGTTAAATGATAAATAACTTAACACAAGGAACATTCGTAAATTAATTCTATGTTAATTTAATAAACTTTGATATCAAATTCTATTTAGTTGGACCTATGGTTGGCGGAATTATTTCATGTTTTATTCCATTAGTTATAGCAAGCATTGTTATTCTAAGGTATGTTTAACCATTGTTCTGTAACTTAGCTTGAGCTATAAAATGCTTTTTAAATAATCGTTTTTAACTAATAACAAATATTCGTGTTTTTTTTCAAAATAAATCTTAAAGTTGCTTCATAAATCGGTAAGCTCCGTTACTATATACTTTTAAATACAGAGAAACCTATATACAACAAACTTTGAAGTTACCAAAAATCTGTCTAAACCAGAAACTTTTTAAAGTGATTTTCATATCAGGTAAAATGTATTTTGAAACAGGGAAAATCGAATACCCGTTTACGCTAAGCAAATTCTACAGTCCAATATGGATTTTTTTTATACAGGCTTTACGGTACTCATTTCTCTTGGTTGAATGTAGTTTTATTTATTTTGTCTTGTTGTAATAATTATTTTTTCAGTGTATTTCCAAGTTAAAATATGAAGATATTGATAATTGTTAATGTTATACTTTATCGATAGGGACTTTCATTTGCAGATGTAAAAAAACAAAGAATAACGATTGTGTCACCACGCCTGCAAGATGTGAAGGTCTTGTTAATGCTGGGTACGGAAAAGAGAAACGTAACGATAGAGGTAGGAGACAAGAAAATGGTTATATCGAACTAGATCCACCAAAAACCAAAACTGGTACTGACGATAATATCGAATGCAACACATTAAATAAGTACTTTATTTTAGCCCCGGGAGGTCACAATGCATACAAAAATTATAAAAGTGAAAAAGACAAAATCACGTCCGTCTCTGAACCCTTTCAAGAAAACACGTATGCAGAAAACTATATTGTGTGTGACCAGCTTGGAAAAACACGACATAAGACGTCAGACAACGATAAGCAAAACATGTATAGTCATTTGGGTACTGAAGTGAATATTGATGGCGTATACACAAGCACTCATGATCATGCGGTTAAATTTTATAGACGAGTTGAAGATGATTTGTATGATTTAAGTGAAAGATATCGAACTGAAGATGCATATGACACTTCTGGACATACATGCCTTCCCATGACAAGTTCTATCTATTCGATTTCAAAGTAGTTTAGAAGTATCGCAATTCAGTAGATTTAGTTGTACATACAATGGTATAATGAAGTTAAAATAAAGTCATATAAATTCATTCAACGGTACATTTTAGCTTGTGTGCCTTCATCTGATTTATAATTCATAAAGTATCTGTAGTTGATGCTGTTTCCAATATCTTAAGAAGTAGAGTTACAACAGTAAATCTAAACTGCGATATGACAGAGTTTCTAAAAGAATACCTTCAGCAAAAAAGTATCACTTTTATCTCATCAAAACAATCAGTTTTTAAATAAAAACTAAATAAACTTAATTGGCTGGTTTGTGCAAAAGGATACTTTTTGATGAGGGAACATTCCATGGAAAAGTAAAACATATATCCTAGATATGACAAAACGCATTTGCAAAGTTGTGTGTTTATCGACTCTTTTGGAATATTGGGTAAATATACGACTAATTCACGACGTTGTCCGTATGGTGCTATTAGGTGAAGTTTTGTCATTAATTAAATGCCTTTTAACTAAAAAATTAATAGATGATTGTTATTTTGCTTCCATATATTGATACATGCTTAATTTATGGAATATGATATAGAATGTTTTTTCCTGTTCGTGGCAAAGTAAAATTTAAGATGTTCCTTTGGTGCGTCCAACAATATATACTCTCAAGACTTAGTTTCTTATTTTTCGCAATATTCAAGATTTAATAATTTATTTTTTTTTGTTATTTGTGAAAACAAAATTGTATTCAAACATTTTCTACTCGGCGGATGTTTCGAGAAAAGCAGAGGACGCTTACCCTACCGGTGCACCTGGTCCATGCTCCCAGTTTTTAGTGGAGTCAGAGTTGCTCATTTGCTTTTATTAATTTGTATTTATGATTTTATAGTTTCGCACACAAAATTGACAACGCCTCATTGAGTAAACTAAAAAAACATGTGTCACTTGAAGGAAATACTGATGGTATGGAGCATTTGTACAAGTCAACATGTAATATTTTTGAAGGGAAAGGTATAAAATTAAAGCTTTCAAAATCACAATCCATCCTTATCGTATTTCGTTTTCTCCTCTGTAGAAGCTGGCTGTTTTTTTTTTTTTTTACAAAATTAATAACTGTGTACGAGCATTTAAAATTAAAAAAAAAACATTGAACAGATGAGTAGAAAATGTACACTTTTTTACACAATATCAGGTCGGCTATCTTTTCCCGACAGTTTTATTAAACTGCATGACATTTTAGAAAACATGTAATAAGTTTACTTTGGGAAGGAACCAAAAAAGATTTCCATGAAAACTTTTTTCCATTATTTTATGATTGCTGCAGATGACTAAATATCAGATTTGTTTTAATGAAAGAACTTGAAAAAATAAAGTTTTCATTAGGTAAGAATTGTAAGAAATTGCCCCTCTGAGTGTCGACATAACAAAAAAACATGGGTGCTACGATATATCCACAAAGTTGGCCTAAAACAATTTACTGTGACCTTTTGCGTGCAACCTAAATTGTAACTTAAGTTTATGTAACTATCCCTCAAATCCACGATAGCTAATTTATTCAATTTTCACCATTTTGAAGTTTCACAATTAATCTCAGAAAACCAGAACTGTAAATATACATGTTATATCACTAACATTTATTTTTATTTTTAAGTACACAAAATATTTTTATTTTGTTAGATTGTTTTTTGTTTAAGTATTCCAACGAAGATTATCATGCGTTAACTTTTACAAAACTAAACATGTCAATATATAACGAGAATGGATATGGTGTATATATCAAAAAGACAACCCAAACGTTATGGAAAACACACAAACTGAATGATTTTAAAAAAGAAAAATGTGGACCAGTCTTTAAAAGGGAAAATTAATGAAATCAATCATACATGTTGACACGTTCACCGAGTCTTAAGGACAAAAAGGTTTAGAAAAGGAGTAAAACTAGTATGTTATACAAATTAATTGGTATTCAAATGACGTGTAATAGACATTGACATTGACATAATATGACCACTGTAAATTATAAATTATACATGTCTTACATTAGATTTTAAATATGTATCGACCAAATACACAATGTTGTCCTTATTGCTGTTCTAAAATGGGTAACAAACCTGCCCACTAAGAGTGGTATTGTAAGCTAGTTTGTTTACACACAATGGCATACATTTGGAAAATTTGGCGCAAGGTAGAACAACCAACAATTTTAGATAATGTTGCTTCCGTTTACACTGAATCAATTTCAAAGAAAAATGGCATTTTTTTTATCAAGTTTCTGTCATAATCGTCAATACTTGGAATATTAAGGAATCTTTGGATCTAACAATGTCACTATTTCTGAAAGGGCATTCATCTTTTAGACTGTCCCGCCACTTAGGACAACTGACTTGAAAATCAATTTTATCAAATATTTGTGACAGTAAGATACTTTTGGAAGTACGTTTAATACAAATGTTTGAGATGTAAAGTTGATTTTTCTGTGGCATATTTTTTTCAGTTTCATTAAAAAAAAACACTTTCAATACTAAAACGATAGCTAAAAAGACTTTGGATTCGTAAAACGACCTAAACAATGCTCTTCGCAACATACGAATAGGAATATTAAGAGATAATACATGTATATCTTTAAAATGGAAACTAAATTTGAGGAACCGGTTTGTGGTTTGTTCCCATACGTTTAGCAATGATTTGTTCGAACACCTGTCCTCCAAATCCGTCAAAGATATTGCACTTTTTTCTGATGATTAGTGTGGTATCGTACAAAATAAGGCTTTTCCCTACTCAATTCATGATGAGCACATGTAGTCCCTTCGCGTTAATTTCACAAAGTCATAAGTGTGATATTGATCGTAAACTATGACGTCACAATGCTATTTTAGGTTGTGACGTCATTACTTACGAACAATTTTGTACTTACGACTTTTTGTGAAATCGACGCCTGTTTTGTATAGTACCAATGATGAATAAGATCTAAATTAAGTGTCAGGCCCTGTAAGAATCAGGCAGTGGATGAAACATGGTATGAAAATACCTACCAATTTGAAAGGTTTTTTTTACTATTTTCACCGTCAGAATTAAGGAAATAAGACAATCTTTTCCAATCACTTTGGTAAATTGAGTTATAATTTCATTAAAATGTACTTAATGTCAACAACTTCACTTTTCTAACATTCTATTGAAAAAAAAAATTCTGAGCAAATCCAGTGATGTAGAGATCAAATAATGGTCTTTTCAAATAGAGAAATCATAATTTATATTGTTAGATCCGTTGGTCTTTTAAATGGATGTTTTTAAATTGTCTCATTCTTACAAAGACTTAAGCTAGTCGTGTGGATAACTGTCACCTTCTCCGGCGAGTATAACTGATGAATTCACGGAGTCTCTATTAGTGATGGCCATATATGAGTATAATGTTCTAACATGTTTCCGTTTTGAAGTGAATATGCATATTTAAAATCTTGAAAAAGAATAATAAAAAAAAGAAAAGAAAATATACTAAAGTATGTCAAAAGTGCACATCAAATAAAATATAAAAAAAGTATGATAAATACGTGTAATCCTATTATTGCATTTATAAGTGTAGTCACAGCGATGAATGGTATAATTTTAACCAGGGTTTTAAATTCAATGAAAAAGCATTAAAAATATTTTTGGTCGATTATGAACAATATTTGTACCAGAATTCTGCTACTGTTCAATGCTGGGCTATCAAAAAGTAATAAAAAACAGGAGTATATTTTAATTGTGTGGAGATAAACAATATTTTTATTATTCTAGACGTTCATTAATTTTATATGTCAGTTACCATTTTATTAGATCTATTTGTTTGTGGACATGACAGTGCACATTCCGGATGTTTTGGCTCGCATGTGAAATGATCAATTTTTCTAACACTGATTGTTAGAATTTAAAAGAAAAGTATTAGCTTCATTTTTTTGGCACATTTGCCACTTTGTTGAACGAAAGTATACACAGACGAGGGACATTTTTATTTTTGCTTCTTTTCTTTAGAATTCCTTATCATGGAATACTTACAAAGAATAAAAAGAATAATGAATACAAACTGAATAGCTTGAAATTCCCCCCAAAATGACTAAAAATACAATGTAGTTTAACAAAGTCAACGATCAGTTTATAAACAGTTTAAGGAAAATTCAAGAAAGCTTTCAAGATTCTAGGTTTTTCATATAGGATACAATACGGAAATTAATACAATAGTTTAATCAGTTAATGGTGTGTGATTATTGTTAGGTATTATGTTCATCCAGTAAATATCAAATTTCCTGCCGTTTTCTAGATTTTTCCTTGAATGGAATTATAAATAGGCAAGACTAAAGATATATCCAACAGGAATGAAAGGAAATTGAAAAAAAAATTATTAAAAGTTAAGTCATCATTCATGTATTGAGTGGCAAATCGAAATTAACATTCTTACAACAGCTTATATCCATCTACTCGGTGTTTCTAAAATAGCACAGGTCGCTTACTATACCATTACACCTGGTCCATGCTCTCATTGTTCATTTACTTTTGTTACTTTGTATGTTTGGTTATTTTATGTTATTTGTTGTGTATGTCGGTTTTCCATATCTGTCCCTGGATTACATTCTTTTTATTTCCTCTAATATCTTGGTTCCCTTATTAATCTTACAATTAGGAAGTGAATAAAATATATGAGGAGTTAAAAATAGGCAAAAGAAGAATTGCACTTATGCCTAAGCTGAAAACGTCGAAACCACGATTACAAAAATCCACGAACTGGTGTTTCTTCCCTGATTCACAAAGTACTTTCACAGTAAATATCATAGATGCGTACAAATAAAAACAATGGTTGTCCTATTATCCCGAGTGCCTTTGCTGTTCATTCAGTGTGTTATAATTAGTAGAAAGTAGTTTTTAAGGATGATGACGTTTAATTGCATGGACGTCTATTGGAAAGTAACATCAAATTTGTATTAGCAATAAGGGACCTTTTTCTATAAAACGAATTCCAATTTAGTTCCATAAGTCATGTTATTTTTCGCAGTACGAATACTTTGAACGGAAAAGTTCTTGTATCGTACTGCAAGACGGATGAAAGTGTCAGGTGAAAACCATTGAACATTTTTAAGCTCGTTACGTTTGTTAAAGGTGGTCTATTTTTTGACAGACTTCGAAAAGGAAGAAGTGAAATATCGATTTATGGTTGTAAAATCATTTAGGTTTTTATATTTCAAAGACAAATGGTAACAGTGCAATTATAGCATTAGAGCACAAAAATAGCATATTCTAAATAACAATGCCAAACAGAAAAAAAATAAATATACAACTTGTCATCATCGACCAAACAAGCAATGAGAAAATTGACCTGGTGCCCGAATACGGCAAACGTCGACTGACTTTGTTAAATCTGAAGACAGCAGATTTTCTCATTAATTGTTTGATGAACTAAAAACAATAAATGAAGTCGAAAACTCTCTCTTCTTGTAAGAGATCAGAGGGATACATCGTATGAGTAGACAAGCTTATGAAGTTGCGGAGGAAGAGCTTTAGTATTGGTTTGAGGTGTTTTCAATCGTCATGTTATACGTTGGGGGATTTTAAAGCATGTAATAAAAGTCACATATTAAATAAATTTTCTATAACAAACAATTACAAACAAGATTGATTTAGCAAATATTACTTTTGACCAATATTTGCATTGTTTCAACATTTTATATACCACGATACCCTAGTAACTAGATCTTAAATAATACATTCCATTTTCATTGGCACATGTGTGTGTCCGTCCTTTTGTTCGTTGGTACAACTTATCTAGCTGTATCTTTGTCCTCGGTAGTTCGGAACACAAATTATCATCTGTTTCAGGAGGCTTACATTATTATATGTCAACAAAGCAAATAAATCATTTTTTTCGTGATATATGACACTTTTCACATTGAATTTTGTACAAGGAACAAAACCGTCATATATGTGTGTTTCTTGGCATGAATAGGCGGACATAAATTTATTTTAGGTACTGTATTTTATTGCCTTAATGTATTAAGTTTAATATATGAAAAGTACATTTTCCGATACTATTAAAGCAGTATTTGTTTGATGTTTTTGTAGCATAATTATTGCTGTATCCCACATAAACAAATTCAGAACTAGATATTAACAAATTTATACTATTATCATTTTACTATTAGTTTGTCATTAAAACTCATCATAGGAGTGACAACTCGGTAAAGGGTGATTAGATTAAATACAAAATGAACTTGATATTTCCGTGTGCTCTCGTTAGACAATGGACTCGATCAAATAGTGTTGAATTCTGTTTCACTGAATATAAATCAGTCAAGTTTATTAAGTGCTTAAAAATGTTTATGAACTGAAATTATACTAACAACAGTCGTTTCCAATGTTTTATTAATTTAATCAAGAATTCTATACAAACATAACGTAGTAGAAACTTTGAGTTCCTGAAAGTAGATAAAACATTTCACAAGAAGCATTTTTTAGTCATCTTGCAAAATCACAAAGAAGATGTATTTTCAATGATAAAATAGTGTTAGAAAAAATGAAAAAAATTGTCTTGAAATTGTTCAAAAAGAGTTTTGGGTATAAACTAATACATGGTAATTTTTTTAATATTGCAAGAAAACAAGTTCGGGTGACCCCAATATCTTTTTTGAAATAAGAAAAAGTTTTCATTATACCAGTTTTAGAAATTAAATCTATCAGTCTTTTAAAAAGTAAACGAAACTGAAAATTCGTCACAAAATCTATATAAAATGTAAGAAATCGCCTATATTTAGGCTTAATTATCTCGAAATTAATTTCGGTGACCAGGTTTCTTCAAAGTCAGTGTTGATAAAAATCTGAAAAAATTCTATCTACAGAAAATATTAGGTATTGACTTACTCACTTGACTTATGCCTTATTAAATCTTAGTCATAGTATAAGCAACTGATAATCTTTTTCCAACTCACTCGGTTTTTGGCGTGATAAGCCATGGTGTTGTATCCATCTGTTTTCATTTTGTCACCAACTGATCTTCTCCAGGTATTTCTTACATCCTCTTTTTCTCTTTTCCTGAGGATTCCACTGAAGTGCCTGTCTAGGTATGTTTCCTGCGTTATTATAAAGTTGTTGTCTAGGTCCACTTTTTTTCTTTATTTGCATTGGAGGTGGCAGTTGACGTGTAAATTTCCAGAGATCTTGGTTACTTATGCGGTTAGGCCAATAGATCTTCAGTATTCTGCGTAAGCATTTATTAATTAAGGCCTGGATGGTTTTATCCGGCACCACTGTTGTTCTCCATATTTCGGATCTATATGATAAGACAGCCTTCACATTTGAATTGAAGATCTTTACTCTGGTCTTTCAGCTTGTGATATCTCTAGCAATGCAATCTTTGTCTAATCTGTCTAATCACCACCACGAAGTACTTTGCAGGTCATACCTTTGTGCGTGTAACAGATGATAGCTACATATTTTTTCTGATATTTCGTAATGTCTCATGATGTTCCATAGTGATGTTCTATCTAAACTATCAAATTTTTTTTTTAAAGTAAACAAAATTGATGTACAGTGGTAAGCTTCATTCAAGAGGTTGTTCTATGATTATCCTTACTACAGCAATCTGGTCAGTGCATGATCTTTCTATTCTAAAACCGGCTCTGTGGTCACTCAGAATCTTGTCTATAGATGTTTTCGTCCTTTCCAGTTAACTTTGTTGGATGCTTTACCAGGTGTTGACGCTAACATGATACCTCTGTAATTATTGCACAGACTTTTTGGGAAGCTTAATAAGAAAGCCTACCTTCCATTCCACAGGAATCGTTTCCTCATTCCATATATTCTCAAAGAGTTGGTAATAGATGTTTATTTCTTGAGCATACTTCATTGCGTCTGATGGTATCGAGTCCCCTGAAATTCTGTCATCAAGGGACTTAATGGCCTTTCGTATCTCTTGCCAAGGTAATGTGGATCTCATTTTCTGCTGAAAGTATGCTGGATATCTCTGGTGATTTTTTTCCATCTTGACATTCGATCTTCTGCTGATGATAGAACATTTCCATTTGTATCCTTCATTGGCTTTTTATGAGTAGATTGTTTCCTGATAGTAACCACATGATACTGTACAATTATATCATTTCCTTGTTTCAGTCGCTTTTTCTGCTTGTGTGGCAGAAAGCTTCTTATTATCTTCTCTCACCTTTCTCTTTACTTAATTATGTTTTACTTGTATACTCCTTGGAGCCTACTTGTGTCAGATCTTGTTCGAGCATTAAGTAGATGAATGTTGATGTTTTTCCTCTCTTCCATGATTTCCATGGTTGACAATCGTATCCATGGTTTGTTAACGTTGCCTGGCTTCTTTTTTCCCTCACATTTTTCAGTGATGTTACATATACTTCCTTAATATTTTTCCACATTTCATTAAGCGAATTCCCCTCTTTCAGTGCTAGTTCTTGTAATTTCTCCGAAAGCGTCAGATGGTATCTCTCCTAAAGTTCCCTGTTTTGCGGCTTGTCCACATTGTACGTTGTTCCAGCATTATTGTCTCTACACCTTTTGAGTTTGATCATTATTATCACTAAATAATTATCTGATGATGCATTGTCCCTATTTTTACCTTGACATCTTGTACCGATTTTTTATCTATGCAGATAATTAGTAATGCGATCAGGTATTTGTGGCTTTGTGTAGTTCTTTGTGATGGTTCCTATAGTAATCAGGTGTACTCATCACAAAAATAATCAGCCAAATGGGTTCCATTTTCATTCATAATTCCAACTCTATGTTTTCCAATGATGTCTTTATATTCAGTGTAAGTACGTTTCACCTTGGCATTAAAGTCTCCCATTAGCAGTGTGATGTCCTTTCTTATTCTT
Source organism: Perna viridis (assembly GCA_037379345.1). Taxonomy (NCBI): domain Eukaryota; kingdom Metazoa; phylum Mollusca; class Bivalvia; order Mytilida; family Mytilidae; genus Perna; species Perna viridis. Next base: position 34,105,394 of record CM074514.1, on the reverse strand, counting down.
TTACCAATGAACCTTTGCAGCCTGACATAATTTTACTCCTTCTTCTGCGTCGTTGGTCGGTCCAACATATGACAGCAGTAATTGTAATTTCGTTTTTGTTTGGATGTTTTAAATTTGGCTAGTATCAGTCTTCCATTTATTGCTTCCCATACTGTGAGAGATCTAGTTGCTTACTGCAACGCCATGATGCTTACACCTTTGGTATGATAGCTCCAGAGTGCCTAGCTCCTTGGTGTTGGTTACTTCTTATACTAGTATTCTTTGTCTGTGTTTCATCTACAACCATTTATTTCCGCGACAGGTTAGTTAACCCTATGCTTAACCCCCTGTGTTCGGAGGTACAATGTATTTCTGTAGGGGTGTTCATACCTTAGATGACTGCTTCTGCTATGTAGTTCCATCTACCTGGCGTTTCTGTCTGGGTTTACTCCCATAACTTTTGACTATCCAAAGTCTTTCCACAAGGCAGTATAGCTGACTCATAGCTGGGGCAAGGTTAGTAAGGGCATGTCGGTGGACCTACAATCTGCACTTCAAGCGTCCTTGCCACTCCGAGATCCCCTCCAATTCAGCATGAAATGCTAGATCCAAGATTACGTGTTTTGCCACGTGAAGGCATAGAGGGAGTCAATTTATAGTGTAGAGGCTTTGTACTGGCATGGTAAGATTTACGCAATCGGTTCTCCCTTTCGCCTACCTCTAAGTTAGCAAGCGGTAGTAGTAGATTGTAATTTTGATCATCACCACACTAGACACATTTCACTACTTTGTTGTGTAACACCACAAACACAAAATTAGGTATGATCAACCTTAATGAACTTTGGTAGCATTCGTTAATCTAAATTAAATCGTCTGCAAAATTTACCAATTAACTCTTTGTAAATAGTGGTTTTAGATATTTCAATTGTTGTATACATCCAGAACGAATTACTTTAATATTGAATCTAATTGACGGTTATCCATCATTTTAACAAGAAATCATATTTCATTGTCAAATATATGCATGACCAAATCAAATACTTCCTTGTTTTACTAACATCAATTGTTTTATGATAACTCACTTAGTAATCAAAAATATTAATCATAAAGTATTATGTCCTCTTCATGTGACTTCATGATTAAATTTTAACATGACAACGGTTAAAGAAGAAACATCCTTCTTAGTGGTTTTGATTGCCTTTACTTATTCAGTTGGTAAGTTCGTATTCATCAATGAAAATAACTGAAAACACAATAATTTTCGGGTATGTCTTGCGAACTTCAAATAAATGCTCTACTGTTATACATCTAACATCGGAAATGTTTAGCACTACTTCACTGTTTTGTCTCCAATTTTCAAATTGCTTAAAGATTTTGCAGCAATAGATGCGAGTAGAAAGTTGAAACTAAATCCAATATATATGACAAAATGTAAACAAATGTGTTATTAATTAAATATTTTCTGTACTTGTTGTATGTATATCATTATCAATTGATAAATGTGGAGCAAATAGTAATGGAAATGATTAATTTGAGAGCTAATGTAAATAATTCAGCGAGGTTTGTTTTTAACTAAACTGAATAACTTGCCAATCGCATGGATTTTTGTTACTTTGTATCTTGTCTTAAAAGATATCACGGGTAAACGACACTTCACATTATCAAACATGTGTCGTTCTAAATATCTAAATTGGTTTCACTTGTAAATGTCACCTTACATAAGAACTTTGTATATGTTACATTGTTTTCATGTCTATCATACCCAGACGAATAACTGTTTATCTTGAAACATTTTGCTCATCACCTCGAAGCTTACTAAATATGCCGACACACCTTTCTAGAAAACGCAATTGTCACCAAATAAACAAGTATAAGAGTAATCAAGGGGACCAAAATTCTAGCGGAAATCAAAGGTGTGTATTCGAGGCACAGACAAGATATAGAAAACAGACAAACACAATAAAGAACATGAAGTAACCAAAATAATAAATACAAAGTAACAAAAGTAAATCAGCAACACGGACTCCACTTAAAATTGGGAGCATGGACCAGGTGCACCGGTAGGGTAAGCATCCTGTTTTTTTTAGAAACACTCCCAGCTTGCTATATATATATAAGTGTCATAGACAAATTTTTTGACTTGTTTTTTTATATTTTCTGTATGAACTGTTATGCGGTTAAATTGTGTATTTGAAGTTACAATTGTCTTTTGAGTGATCAGCACAAAACGTCCTCAAAACACAATTATTCTGAGAAAAAAGATTATTTCGCGCTTAAAGATTATTTTTCGGATAAGGAGTATTTTGGGAAACGAGTATTACAACTATTCGATAACATATCCAATGCAACTTTTGTTATACGTGTTTGCGGTAATTGATGGGTGTCTTAAAGTAATATATTTGCATACGTTAAAATGATATTTGCATCATTAATTATTTAATTATATTTACAACAAAATATTCCACAACAATTGAACAAGGACGAACGCGTTTCTTGATATGTCCAAACAATTGTATAATATTGTTAGATAGTTTTTGAGTCTACTTCAAGCAACAGTATTACCATCACAGATACTTTTGTCCTTCGACTGGCAATATACACTATAAAATAATCAACTATTCAACAGTTTTTGTACTAAACAAGGACTACGGAACACTTCAAATTTCAAGTATGATTTATGAAGTAAAAGGGGCTTCAACTTAAACCTGTTAAACACTCACGTGATAAATGTAAAAAAAAAGCTTCCGTTTTTTTTCAAAATAAGTCTGGATTTAATTTAACATAAGGCAGTAACTATTTTTTTTTCTTTCTCTATTGATTTTAAACTGACGCTGTCACCAATTTTCAGAAAACAACTTTTCAAGTGTTTCGTGTATGCAAGACATATAAATGTGTATTCAATTACATACCATTTTTTTCTTTTTCTTTGGTCAACTTTGTAATCATATATTCTTAATACACTTTATTTTGGCACTTTTTAACACTATTTGCAAAAATCATAAAACATATTCTGTATCCACTTTAAGAAGTAGAAATGTTGTTTGACGTTATTTCTTTTAATTTTAACTATACTCGACGTCATTTCAAGCCCTTTTTTGATTTTATCATAATTTTTTTCAGCCGTTTTTTTTTTATCAAGGCAGAGTTGTCTTTCGTTCTATTTTGTTATGCGGTTCTCTGTTTATAAAAACCAAACATCAGTACTTTCGCATGATATGCACAAACACAAAGAATTACCAGAATTCCATTGTAATTCCATCTTTTTTGTTAATAAGTGCCAATTGTTGACAAAATACTGATAACTGTATTTTGCAAATTCTTTATTGACAAAAGTCTTATTTCTCACAAATTTAAAAATAAACAATTAAACAAGTGTTTTTTAAACAAAATAAGGCGGTAAAATGTTTGTTTCGGTCAAACTAATAATGACCGAATTTTACAATGTAAACATTATAATGCTGGATTTAAAATGTCATCGGATTTGAACAGTTCACATTTTACGGAGAATCCTTTTTGAGATATGAATGAGCCAGTCATTCAACACATTGGTGTCAATAAAACTGTAAACAAACTTTTATTTCAAATTTAAACAATATGGTATGTTTGTGATGCCAAGTATAGTGAACTTATTGCTATTGTCAAGCTAACCAAAGCGGGACGTCAATGTGCATAACTCCATCGATTGTAAGAAATCCGAGAAGAAGTTACAATAAACCAAAAGGGATAATAAGTAAGCACAGAAACAAAGAACGTATGCGCTCAAGATTCTGCCAGGGAAAATCTGTGGTAGGGTTAAAAAAGTTTTATAAGTCGAAAAATGAACTGAAACAACAAGCAAGTACACCATAAAATTCATTCAATAATACATCCATTTTTTTTAAATGGAAAACCTCAACATAAACCACACAGACAAAGGAAATACACACTTAAAGAATGCTCACAGTAATTGAAAGCTGAATAAAACATATTAAAGAATGACAATACCATCAAAACTAACAGCATTAGAAATGTTCGGTCGCTATAGTTCAAGTGAGCTGGATTTGGAGTAGTAACGTCAAGTACTAAAAAGGAAAGATTTGATATAGTGAAATACTAATAGATGAATTATTTTTACGCAAGAATGCAATTCGAGATCAAATATCTGTGTGAAAACAAAGTTCAAAGAATAGACAGTTATTTGAAAATCGTATCCTTTACTTATAAACCTATAAAGGGCAGTCGATAAACCCATTGGATTTTGTTCGAAATAACATGCTTTGTATACTATATTTCCCTAAAAACACTGGTCGGGCAAAACAGCTTTTCATTAAGAACCTGAAAGTGCTATTATATATTTATTTCAAAGATTTTTTACGGGAAAAAATAAGAGGGTGCTTCAGGGATATCACCATCTACGAGTGGTAAATGTTGATAACAGGGAATTTAAATTCATCTATTTTGTCATAAGTTTTAGTTGGAAGTTTGCCATTTTCTAGTGTAATATCAAAATCAAGCAAAGGTGTACGAGTAGTTAGTTGTGAGGGTCAAATGTCCTATAATCTAACAAAAGCTCTCTAATGCATCAATTCATTTATAAAATGCACTTAAAGAGATTTTAAAGATGATTTCAGATAATGTATAAGAAGGTGCATGCAGCTTATAGATATATCGTAAATTACAATAAAATGTAAACATAAAAAGCATAAAAAGGAAAGTATATTGTCAATCTAAAAGCCACAAGGAAAGAATCATCTGCTGCATACTTTAATTTGCATGTTTTCTAGTTTAAACATGTCGACAATATTATACCGACTAGCACATGTACAGAGAGAAAAAATACAAATAATGTGTACAAAACCAATACAATATTCGCGGCAACACAAACGACCAATGTCGGACTGTTTAATAAACTAAACTCTGAACTTAACTACATGTATTTGTTTGTTATTCTTTTCTTTGTAAACATTGTAATCTACTTATGTAAAGAAATGCATATAAATAAGGATATCTAACCACAAACCACTTTATTTATTTATGTTTCTTTTCTTGATATTATCGCGGCGTCGGCGAAAGAAAGAGTGAGTATTGTGTGTGCTGCTAATATAATTCGTTAATGATGAGGTATCCAATGTTAATACAAATAAAACACAATAAGTTTGTTTACATGAGACTTAATGTCTATCATTAAATAAACTGATAACAAAGGTGACTGTTATACGGACTTTCCTTCAGACTATTCCTTTTGACTACTGCCTAGATTTTATCAGTTCGGTAAATGTTTTACTTCCCTTCATTTTTTCACCGAAAAGCTCATTAGAATTACCTCTCTTTCAAGAGAAAATAAATAAAAGTTAACATAAACTAAAGTATGTTCTTTAGTGACAAGAATCAGTCTCTCGGGATTGTCAATTTTCAATAGAGAATAAGAAATAAGAAAACATAATTTAGAAGTGACCATTATGGAATTAGATTATTCCCAGGTCACATAGGATTATTTTGCTCCGTTCCGAAAACAAGCAAAACAAATAATTTGATTAATGTTCAACTAATGTTCACACAATTTCTGGAACATTTTCCTTGCTGTAAGACTTTGAAGATTTCAATTCCAGACACTCCTCTTTCCGTCAATGAATTTGCAAGCCACACTTTTCCTTGGTACCATTAAATTAAACCATGTTATTTTATATCATTTCACATTTTGCTGCAATATCAATTTTTAAACGTTTGTCCTCTACCTCTACCAGTTTTGAAGATTCAATGTATTTGTCACGCTTTTTTTGTCAATGAGGAATTAATTGGAGTTGTACATTGTTCTATACCATATATGTCTTCAATGATTCTCCGGTAATACAATGTTGTTTCTAATTCGTCTTGCAAGCCTAACGCCTCAGCAGCAATAGTTTAAAACGAACAACCCTTTTTATTTTGTTTGCTTGCCAGCCAATAAAACAACAATTTTGCATATCATCTTTGTCCAAACTATGTGATCGCCGGTCTCTTTTCCCTCATTAATTCTTAAATGGTGTTTGTCACTTCATGACGCTTCTTGACACTACTAGCCGCGAATAAGTGAAACCGGTTTAACTTATTCATTACTTCAGACTTCCAGTTTCTGCCTAAAGCGAAAAAGGCCTACTCTTATGGCATGTTTGAAACCAAAAAAGTTTCTGAATTTAGATAATGATTGAAGACCGTATAATAAACGCTATTTAGCCTACTTTGTATGGGAAACTCCACCAGACAAGACTTCGTGTCAGACTAAAATCAGTCTCAGTGCTTCCTAGCTATGACTTTATTTTTCATTAAAAAGCATTATGGGGAATTTGCTCGTTTTTAATCGTGCTCACACCGAAATTAAGGAAAAGGAAAAACGAATAGCGAAATGACGCGACTGGGGTTAACAGATGAGACAAAATCCCAAAACTGAAAAATTACAGATGCAAAAAAAACCAAAACAAAACAAAACAAAAACAAAAGAAAAAAAAAACAAAAAAGAAAACAAAAACAAAAACAAAACAATCTTGAGAGAAAAGTAATACACTTTTCTATCACGAATTTAATCGTTGTGGGTATTAGGTTCTATAGTTGTCAATACGAATGTGTATTTTAATATTTTAAGCTTTGATTTGTATCGACTTGCTGTTTGTCGTAACATTGATTTTCGTTGAATCTTTGTTTAGTTTCAGAGTTTGTCGTATAAAACTTGGCAACCTTTTACTGAAACAATTTTTATTTTTTGAAAGTATGCAGCTTCAGCTCGTTAAGTTGTATTAAGTGAAAAGTTCTCGGCCGAGTCACCTAGTACCCGTGCAGATTGTCATAGTCAGAATCTATCGCAATTTCCAAATCGATAATTTCAAATAAAGTCGAATGAAGTCAACTGTAAAAATTAAAATTCCTTCTTCGATTTGATATCATTCAATAGATAATTCATTTTGTACACCATGAAGCCTGGAAAAAATACGTTAAATAAAACTTTTCCAAGATTTAAAAAAAATACATATACCCCTATAGAACAGATATCAGTATGAAACAAAATTCTCGTTCAACTTTTAAGCATTTATAATTAGGATAGCAATGTATTCAACAACACAGCTCATGTCAGGCGCTTATCTTTCCGTGTCGGGGGTATATTTTCATATGACCGTAAAATTGTAGAAAGGAGAATTTTTAGATTTTATAATTTTCTAATATTTCACCCCTTATGGTCATTTCAGATAATACCATAGTTTTAATAAGAATTTCAACAGTGGCTAAAGCAGAACTCTTATCTACAGATTCCGTCGACTCCAAATTTACAGGAAGTATGATTTTATTGTTTCTGATATTCAACGCAGAATGTCTTGTTAAAACCTTAGTAATATAAAATATTAAAAAAAAACAAACAAACAAACAAAACAAACAAAAAACAAAACACAATACATATATATTAAAATTTGTATATAACTTTGCAATTCTCTTTTTCAGTAATTATTTAAAAACAAGTTTATATGCATGTAGAACGTTAGAAATTGCGACTGTCCTTTGAAGCTTTTAGTTTTTTCTTTAGTTTTTAGTTTAAATTTCTTGTTTGAAGGAGAGAAGAGACGAAAATTTGCTAATCTTGTGTTGTAATATAGTAAATAGTCAATTAAAATTTGAAATACTTAAATCCGGTTACCGGTAAAATAATTTGTTTTGTTTATGGCCGTTTTGATACTATTTAAATGTAAAATGATATGTATATATACGATAAACAATTTAATCAATGATAAGGCATTCTTCGATATGCATAAGATCAAGTAGCAAGACAAAATTGTGCCAAAACTAATTAAAAGTAAAGCATATATTACAGATATATCATTTGAAATAAAAAAAAAAGCTGCTTGAACGAAAAGGTACCTTTATTTTTTCTTTATTTTCTTTTAACTTTTTGTTAACAAATTTTCTGATATCGCTTGTGCATATTCACCAATCTTTGGACTGGACAATTTTAATTAACTTTCAAATATTAAGTGAATATGGTAGAAATCCTAGCATTTTAGAGTGATATTTTCAATAAAAGTTCGTAATAATGATAATTATAATTTTTAAAGCGAATAACTTAACCACAGCTACAAGGGAGATAAGCAGCAACATTTTGGCTTAGTTTGAAAAACGTTCTTCCCCACTGTCCATACAAGGATAAGGAATCGTAGACAACTGGTTAATGGTTTAATTATCTTCCGATAGATAATTTACCAGAATATGTCTGAAAAACCAAAATTTTATTTCCAAAGACTACATCATATTTTACTTCAAAGTAATATTTTTTTATCAAACGCCTTTTTATATTAAATTTATTTGAAAACATATCCCATTCACAAAAAAGTAGAAAAAACAAAAAACAAAAAAACAAAAAACAAATACAAATTCACAACAGCTCTACATCAACAATGATGAAAATGTAACGCGGACGTATTCATTTTGTTTTTATGTGTTTTTTAACGAAACCGGTTTATGTACTTAAACCTTAAATTTAATAACTCGTGATTTCTTCCTATCAAATAATAATAAACGCACACAACATAATTTTATTCTATCGTATCAACAAATTTAGACATTTACAGTTGATCTTCTTGATGTAGCAAAAACATTGTCTACTATACATGACAAATATGTTGTCGTACCAGCAGACAAAGCCCAAAACAACATTTTTTTATCTACAAAAAGTTTTACATCCAATATTTATTATCAGAGGTAGACGTAGAAAATAATAGCAGTTTATAAGACCTATACTGCTACCACACTCTCCAAAGAAGAGATTGTGGAAAACCATAAATCTGTGCTATCCTCTTTTGGTCTCTCTACCAAGGACGATGATTGTGATTTACCTTCTATGTACTGGATTCCTAAACTCCACAAGAATCCAAACAAACAACGTTTCATAGCTGGATCTGCAAATTGTACCACCAAACCTCTTTCAAAACTTTTAACCTCTATACACACAACTGTCAAATTGGGTCTGCAGTCCTACCACAACACTTGTTACTCCCGTAGTGGTATTAATTGAATGTGGATCCTGAAAAATTCGAAAGATCTTTTGGAGACAATTAGTTCAAGTCTATTATCTGAATATAATAGCATTAAAATCTATGATTTTTCAACACTGTATACTTCTATTCCCCATACCCAGCTAAAATCCCGACTTAAAAACATTATATATCGTTGTTTTTCCAAAAAAGATGGTACACCTTGATACAAATATATATTTCTTTGTAGAGATTCCTCATACTTTGTAAGAAATAATTCCAAATCATCTTCCAAATGTACAGAGGAAGATGTTTACAAAATGCTTATAAAATGCTGGAATTTTTAATCGACAACATATTTGTCCAGTGTGGTGGACGTGTTTTTCAACAAACGGTCGGCATTTCAATGGGAACAAATTGTGCTCCTTTACTTGCTGACCTATTCCTTCACTCTTATGAGGCCGACTTTATAACTGATCTGATCAGAAAGAAAGAATATCATTTGGCTAGATTCTTCAATCTCAGTGTCCGCTATATAGATGACGTATTATCTTTAAACAATCCTAATTTCGGGAATTTGATACATCGCATCTACCCAAAAGCACTTGAGATAAAGGATACTACAGACACTGTGAGGTCAGCCTCATATCTTGACCTAAACTTAGAAATTGATGGTAAAGGAAAACTATTGACCAAACTTTACAAATTTATTTTTCAAAGCTTTATTAATTAATTTGAGATAAATACTGTAATCTAATTGGTTAAAACAATTTTGTTATATCTCAATGGATAAAAAAAATGACATGCACTTATTCAGTTAAATTCAGAGCTACTGTTCTCATGTTTACAGATAAAACTATGTTTTAAAATTAATTTATAAGAATTGGCTATGATAAAAATTTTGTCTATTGAAAAATAATATAAATTTTTCCATGTTCATATTTTTTTATTGCGCGAAGTGCAATAAACAAAATATGCACATGGAAAATTTATGTTATTTTTCAATAGACAAAATTTTTATCATAGCCAATTCTTAATTGTCCTTGTTGTTGTAGCAGTTGTCATTTGTATACTAAGGTAAAACTTACTGCATTTTTTGTTTTCTTAAATGTTTGCATTAAGATGACATTGACATTCAAGTCTTTGTGAAAGAGTAATCAAGGGAACCAAGGTTATAGCGGTAATTAAAAGAATGTAAAGAAATTAAGCAGTAATTCGACTGTGAAGAGACAAGCCATATTTACAACTGTCATTCAAGGGAACCAGGATTTGAGTAGTAAAATAGGAATAAAATGAAATAGGAGGTTGATATCGAGTTCGTAAATAGTTTGGTCATGAACTTTCCTTTTCTATCGATCTCCATGAGTAGGTCAAGATATGAAGTTGAGGTTTCTGTTGCTTTATTTCAAGTGTTTTTAGGTAGAGGCGATGTATAAAATCCCCGAGTCTATGATTGTTTTAAGACGAAACGTAATCAAAATGTCGGAAACACAGATCAAAAGACATGGCCAAATAATCCAAATAATTAGGCATGAATTCAGCCTTTGAAAAAGAGTAAACGCACTGATCAGCGAAAAGCGAAGCAAAACTTAATAACAAAAAAAAAAATCCTCAAAACATTGACATAATTAAATAAGAGCAGAAAAGAAAAAAATATATGACAACTGGGACCCAACTTAATTTTCCCAATCTGTGAAACGGGTGTGCATTAGCCACATTGGATTATTCTTATTGACCGAAAAGTAGCCACTTGAATTCTATAACAAATGGTATTTAAGTGGTATACTTTTTTATTATAATTTCTTCTCACATAAGAACTGTAAAGGAATTATTGTCTGTTGAATTATACAATTGATTGTAAAAAAAATATGCAAACGGTTTTTTCCAATACAGTATTCTAAATTTCCATTAGAATGTATAGAAAATCATCAACAAAACTACAGCCTCTAGATGCGAACCATCAATAACAGTATCGAATACATCAGACAACCTTTACGAGTTGACAGACAGACAAATTGGTCAGTGTGATGCAGATCATTGCTTTTGTCAACTAGAACTATTACAAGTTGACAAAAGAGCAGACTCACTGATGAATATATGAAGTTCGGAAACTAGATAACTAGATAACTAGATAACTAGATAACCAGAAAAAAAGTATATATATATTAGCAGGAGCGATTTTAATATCACTCGAGATTTTCTTAACAAATGGCATAATAGAAATCTGCTTATGTTATCGAATTCTCTGTCTGCTAAGAAAAAGAATAATCCGATAGCCAAGAACCAATGCGTTGTTCTGGTCATCTTGGTCAATAAAGAATTTACAAGCCTGTCATTTTTTCTAGGAAATTATTTTTATCACAAAATGTGTGACAATGCAATTATGAAACGACACACACAACGCTGATCACAAAATACGCTTATTACACTGAATTTACCGTATTTGTCCAAATTGAATTAATAACGTAACAGACATAATTGAACCAAGAGAAAAAAATACACAACAAAATCGTAGTCAAAGTGATATTTTCGTGCTTTTATACATCAAGGAACAGCGTCGGTTAGCGTAATATGCAAGACACTAACACGAACGAAAATAACATTCTTGATTTTAAACTTACAATAAGTCTTGTCTATAATACAGTATACGATTTTATGTATTTTTTTTAAAAATTTTTATTCGGATAGTCAAGTAATATCGGCAAACAAATTCGAAGCATCTAAACATAAAGGCAATTCAAAGAAAAAGAACTTCCAGACATCGCAAAAATCTGGAGATAAAAAGATGGTTGATCCACATAAGGGATGAGAGAATAAAGTTAAATAAAAATCAAAAGAAAAACGATATAAATTAAACCAATTACAGCATGAAATACTACAAAACTAAAAAACATATAATATTGTACGAAAGGTCATGAGGAGGTTGAGATTTATGTACATTTTCGACCTACGGTCGGTGGGCGGACGGACAAGATGACTACAGTATTTATTAACTGGTTGTGTTGGGTGTAAAACAGGAGCGATATAAGAAGTTCCAAAGATTGGGCATGTTTTACTCCGCCAGAAAAACTCATTACATTGCAAGTAAATTCGGTTTTATCCTACAAGACGTGAAATCTAACCGAACATATCTGGTCTTATTATATTCAAGATCTTTTCAAGATATTGATGGGTCAAATTTTGTTGAATTTCATTATTGGAAAATATTGCCATATATAAGCAGTCAAACAATATATAGTCACAGATTGGAATAGCTTATCGGTTGTTTTCTAAATGTATCGAATACATTTGAGGCATACAAGATCAAATTGAGAAAAAAAATGATGTGCCACCCATTGCCTGATTCTTACAACGAATGGTACTTGAATAAGGTCAGCAACTTAAAACTACCGTATTCCATGTGCATACATGTATCTTTAATGCTTTGCTGGATATGTGTGACTGACTTGCACATAAATAAAGTCATTTGTTAAGAAACTTCCTTGTTTTATCAGCTGTTATCAGTACACAGTTTGACACAAATCACAAATCAAATTCTCATTCTGATAACAAAGTTATTCTAGTTCCAATGTATTTAGGCATATAATCACAAAAGCTGATGTAGTTCTTAACATTGTGTCTTATTTTTGAAAATGGAAAAATATTTGAGCTCGATTTCCTTCTTTTTAACAGTCGTCCTAGCATGTAATGGCTTCACTTTTAATTTATTTCTATTCAATTATAATTTAAAACAAACCATTATTAACAAATTGAAATTAAACATATTATTAGAAATGATTTTCATTCTAGTAAAATGAAAATGTTATTGGCGTATTCAATCATTTGTAATTTTTATTTCAATTTATGTTTCTGTTTAAAATTATTTTTTTGTGTTCGGGACCTTATTTCATAAAAGTTAATGCTGGATGACGTAGAAAAATAGAATACTGTATGATATAGGAAGTTGAAACGGTATAAACTAGAAACACCTATGTGAATTCGTAGGCAACTAAACCTCGGAACATGAAGATAACGTTTTGTAATTAAATGTACGCAATATACATTCATAGATTCGAATGAAAATTGTATATCCTGCAATTAAAGTGTTTCTTGTGAACATGATACAAAGGTCCACATTAAAAAAAATAATCTCGATGAGCTATGAAGGTAACTTTTACAGAACGTTCAACATATTTTGTTTCGAATGATTCATTCTGCACCGTCATAGTCAGAGGTAAACACTGAGGGATGCTGAACGTATCATATCTATGCAGTAGTAAGCACACGACACATTATATTATTATGACTCATTTCCTGTGTGTCTGATAAAAAGGTTTTTTTCACATTGGCCCAGAATTTTTTCATATTTTTTATTTTTGCATAACAAATCTAAAAAATCGTCTTATTTCATTTATTTGTATTGCATTCCATTATAGTATTTTGTTCACTTTCTACACCTTTAAGTAAAACAATCCCCTCCATGCTTGTTCCAAGAAACACCAAATATACTAACAGGGGGCAAACTGTTAATTGGACAAGACGAATGTTTTGAAACACCCTTACAGAGGACATAAATTGAATTTTAAGTCTCTGATGTTTTGGGCATTTATTGAGGATCAATATATATAATAAGTATCAAGTCTGTGTTGCAAACGTCTTCCGTGTTATGAAGCGCACACAATTTTCAATATTCTGACAAAGATTTTGAAAGTTCAGATTTACATTAATATTTATCCTATGATCCACATGAAATAATCTTATAACAAAAATAATCCTTGTCCCTTTTCTTTTCTCGAAAATGTTTGAAGAAATATGTTTAGAATTGACCAACATACAAATTGTCGAAATCACTACAGAATAGCCCGTAGTTTAGGAGATCAACTGCATTTGAATTTTTCGACATCATGAACTCGTGGATCGTTATGGTGTATTATCCATTTGCACCATGAAAACTGGTTTATTCAACGGGTCATAGTTTTCCTTTCCTCGTGTCTACCCCGGACTTGACTTTTTATAAGCAACTCGGCGGGTGTTTCTAGAAAAGCAGAGGACGCTTACCCTATCGGCGTACCTGGTCCATGCACCCAGTTTTTAGTGGAGTCCCAGTTGCTCATTTGCTTTTGTTACTTTGTATGTATGATTTTAGTTACTTTATGTTCTTTGTTGTATATGTCTGTTTTCCATGTCTGGTCTTTGTCTTTGGATTACATTCTTTTTATTACTGTTCTAACCTTGGTTCCCTTGATTACCCTTAATTATTTTAGCAAAAAACTCTGAAACCAAGTACTAATTGTTTTTGGATGCAATCAAAGATTTATTACTACAAAAGAAACTTCCAAAGGCTGTTTTTTCAGGTCATTTTTGAAAAAAAATTTATTCGAAATTCTGCTTACTTACAATTTTCAACCAGCGGCCCTTTCGGCTTATTTTTTTCAAATGGCAAAATGAAAGCCCTTGCGGTGATCTTATAAGGACTAAAAATTCTCCTATTAAGTACTATTTTTGTCCGTCTATCCCTTTAAACGGAGGACAATTTGAATCAAAAATGAAGCCGATTAAACATGTAATATGCGCATAAAATTTTAACTTATTTTACCTGACAAATTTGATTTTATACATTTCAATTGTTTCGGTGGAATAACTTAACAATAATAATTATGGTTTGTGGAACTCAATTATTTTCAGACCAAAATATTAATGCCAGTAGAAATACGAACAATAAGTAAGGTAATAACTTTCAACTTCAAATTGTACTATCTTAAGCTCAGAAATCATACTGTCATTATTTTAAAGATAAAATTAATAAAGTATATGTATATACCTTCTAATATTTTTACTGTATTTGAACTGGTAATCAATAAATTAAGAAGTATATAAACAGTTTAACCAGTTTTACACATCAAAAGCAAACATTCACATAAGACTACATATAATTCAAAAGTTTAATTGGATACAAACATGTCTATGTCGACTTTATACAAGCATCGTTTAAACATAGCATCATTGCATACACTTTGTTCCATAGCAATGCATGACAACCGTTTTTTCGCATTCAGAAGAACAATGTCTTACAATCCAAAGACGTAGAATAGGAGCAGCGGTATACCCCAAAAAATCTATTCTCATGAAGGATAGTTTGAAAACATAAGAAGATCACCACGAATGCAGACAACGGTACTTCACTTCTTCAAAACAGTATACCAACAGACTCAAATATACGATACTAAATGGTTCAGCAGTCTCTGTACCCTAAAATGCAGGTCTTACAACACTAACAAATCTTCTATTTGTCTGCAAAGGAAAAGGATTTAATAGGAAGTTCATGTCCTGTCGTATATTTTAATTCCTTACAAGTGAGAAGCCATTTTTGAAGACATGTGTCAGATATTTCAAATATTTATTTTCATTTTATGTACTCTTATAAATTATATATGAACTAAATGTATGTGTTGATCTTGTTGATGTATCATAAATTAAAATACATTTACAAGATCAACATATGAATTTATATGTCATTTCATTTTTACATAATACATCTCAAAAACCGATTTTTTTTATCTGTATTGCATTCCATTATAGTATTGTGTTTACTTTCAACACTTTGAAATAAACAATTCCTTCCGTATTTGTTACAAGTAAGTATACAAAAAGGTTGTAAAGTGTAAATTGCACAAGAATAATGTTTTGAAACACCCTTACACAGGTTAAATTTCTGATGTTTTGGGCATTTATCGAGGATCAATATACATACTAAGTATCAAATCGATTCAAAAGACTTTCGTGTTATGAAGCGGACATACATTTCAATATTCTGAAAAAGGTTTTGCAATTTCAGACCTACGTTGATATTTATCTTATGATCCACATGTTTGGGATTAGTCACGATTTAATCTTATGACAAAAATAATCCTTGTCCCCTTTTTCTTTCCGAAAATGTTTGGAACAAAACAACGTTAAGAATTGACTAAAAGACAATTTATGGAAATCACTAAAGAATAGCCTACAGGTTAGAAGATCAACTGAATTTGCATTTTAGTTATTTTAGAAAAAAAAAACATTGTAACCAAGTCTGGAACTGATATTCAATAAATTTATACACAGTTTAAGACATTGAAAGCATTCTTTGACACAGTAGTGAAGTAGTGTGAGACTGCATATTATTAGATACAAAAATGTCCATATGGACTATTCACGTAAACTTTGCATCATTTGTCATTTAAGCATTGCATTATTGCTTTTACTTTTTGCATAGTCATGACCACCATTTATTATATCCAGGAGAACAGTTTTTTTCAATAATAAGAGGTAGTATAGGAACAGCGGTGTGACCCTAAAACACTGTCATCATAAAGAACAATTTATAGGGATAAATTGACCTCCCCGAATGCAGACAACAGTACTTCCCTTCTTCAAAACAGTATACCAACAGAATTGAATATACGGCACTAAATGATTCTGCAGTCTCTGTACTATATGGTGCAAGTAAAACAACACTGGCAAATTTTCTTTTTTTTTCTGCAAAGGTAAAGAGTTTGACCTGTCATGTATTGTAATTCCTCACAAGTCAGACACCTTTTTTGTAAAGATTTGTGTCAGTTGAGGTCTCTTAAAATATGAGTTCAACACATAATTCTAGTTCAGGGCTTTTAAGCAAGAGAACCAATATTCAAGCGGAAATCAAAGGAATGTAATCCAGGGACAAAGACGAGACAGGGAAACAGAAACACAACAAAGAACATAAAATAACCAAAATAATACGTACAAAACTCGGATTCCACTAAAATTGGGAGCATGGACAAGGTGCACCTGTCGGGTGCTTTTCTATAAACACTAGTAGAGTTGCTCATAGAAAGTCAAGTCTAGGGTAGACGATAGAGGAGAGAAAAAACTATGACATGCTAAACAAATCGGTTCTTATGGTGCAGAGAGATACAACGTAACGATCCACGTGTTCGTAATGATGACCATAAAACTTCTGTAGTAATGACTGCAATGTTGTAGCAATATAACCTTGTTCGAAAAGCCTAATTGTAAGATGTTTAGCGCGATGCAAAAAGTCTGCGTAGTTTCGGCAAGCTCTGGCATACACAACTATGAGTTGTGATATGAACACTCTATACGCAGATGCTGAAGGGATGTTGCCACATGTGTAAAGAAATCTAACAATACGGAATGAAAAATCATCGGGTTTGGTCAATAGTTTTCCTTTACCATCCATCGATCTCTTAGTGTAGGTCAAGATATGAAATTGACTTCACAGTCAGTTGTATCCTTTATTTCAAGTTCTCTGGGTTAGATGCAATGTATGAAATCCTCGAAACTAGGATTAATAAACGATAATACGTCATCTATATAGCGGATTCTGATATCAAAGGATCTGGCTGAACCATGCTCCTTCCTTTGGATCAGATCAACTACAATATAAGCCTCATTTAACGTCCGAGCAGCAATATTTCAGCTATATTCAGACGATGAACATGAAATTGATGATAAAATGAACATGAAATGATGATGAAATGAAAAAGGGGTGGGACACAAGGACAATGGGGTCGATAAATTTTGATTGCCACTGGAAATAGGGAGATATGGGTAGGGTCGGGCAATTTAGCCTCCTGTGGCGGAGTCCTATGTCTCCTACTCCGGGAGAATACCACAGTAGGGTTCTGTAACGTGCGAGGAACGTGGCATCTTTCCCAACACGTTGCACCACTATGGTTTGCGGTCAGGTTTTCCGTATTATAGCCTGACAACCCCAGCATGTAACACGCCAGGGGTACCCCATTCCACCACTTAGGGCACACATCCCAGTTGCTCTGTAGGCAGAGCGCCCTAGCCCCCGGCTAGGGTTCTGAGCACTATTTAGTCGCCTTTTACGACAAGCTTAGCGCTACTGCAGGCCTATTCTTTTAACACCCGGACCTGCACGGGGACATAAGAATGAAGAAATAAGTCAGAAAGTAAAGGAGCACAATTTGATCCAATTGGAATGTCAACGCGTCCGCAACACTGGACAAATATTTCAGCATTTTGATAACATCTTTTTCAGTATATTTCAAAGATGATTTGGCATCGTTTTTTTATCAAGTAATCAAGGGAACCAAAGTTAAAGCAGTAATCAAAAGAATGTAACCCAGGGACAAAGACCGGACATGACAACAAAGAACATAAATTAACTAATATCATACATACAAAGTAACAAAAGCAAATGAGCAACTCGGACTCCACTAAAAACTGGGAGCATGGACCAGGTGCACCGGTAGGGTAAGCGTCCTCTGCTTTTCTAGAAACACTCGCCGAGTTGCTCATAAAAAGTCAAGTCCGGGGTAGACAAACGAGGAAAGGAAAACTATGACCCGTTGAATAAACCAGTTTTCATGGTGCAGTTGGATTCACCATAACGATCCACGAGTCCATGATGACGGTCATGAAACTTCAATCTTGTAGCAACATAATCCTGTTCCAAAAGCATAACGTATGAGTTGTGATATGAACACTCCATACGCAGGTGCAGAAGGGATGTTGCCACAGATAAAAAGAAAGTTGACAATTCTGAATGAAAAGTCATCACGTTTGTCGAAATGTGTGGTCAATAGTTTTCCTTTACCATCGATTTCTACGTGTAGGTCAAGATATGAGGCTGACTTCACAGTGTCTGTACTACCCTTTATCTCAAGTTGTTTGGGCGTAGATGCGATGTATCAAATCCACGAAATTAGGATTGTTTAAAGATAATACGTCATCTATATAGAGATTAAAGGATCTAGCCAAACGATATTCTTTCTTTCGGATCAGATCAGTTTTAAAGTCAACCTCATAAGAGTGAAGGAATAGGTCAGCAAGTAAAGGAGCACAATTTGTTCCCATTGAAATGCCGACCGTTTGTCGAAAAACACGTCCACCACACTGCACAAATATGTTGTCGATTAAAAATTCCAGCATTTTATAAGCATTTTGTAAATAACTTGCTCTGTATATTTGGAAGATGATTTGGAATTATTTCTTACAAAGTATGAGGGATCTCTACAAAGAGCTATATATTTGTATCTAGGGGTACCATCTTTTTTGGAAAAACAACGATGTATAATGTTTTAAAGTCGGAATTTTAATCTCAGCCTAGTACAACAAGTAATAAACGTTTTGAAATTGGACAGCAAAGATATTCCATCTTGTAATAAGATTAAAAGCATTGTTCTTAGTTACGATCATGGGGAAACCAACGGTTTAAAGGTTATATCACATTCATGTATAGAAAGGAACGTGTACATGTTTGATCTCATGGGCCAAGGAGAAAACAAAGAAAACCAATAACACAAAGACAAGAGTAAAATTAACCCATAAATAAGAGAGACATTATTTAAACCGAACACTGCTTTATGGATACAAGGCTAAGGTATCCTTGCATACTACTGTAAATCACCGGCAGTATAACCGACAGTATCCCGACGGGTGGGTAATAAAATTAAAACCATACAAAGTTCCTCTAATTTTTGAATCAAAAATGGCAAGGCTAAATATCGAAATCTACGTAAATAAACCTCCAACAGTTTACAACAACGGTAAAAAACATGGCAGCTTTGTCTTGAGGCGTTTACAGTAATCATAACTAAATATAGAAAATCAATATACGTGAACAAAAGAGAACTTTAACCGACAAACAAAATAAATGAAAAGATATTAGCAAATCATTTGGCTCAATATTTTACTGTTTTGTAAAACAAAAAGCCGTTTGGTTAACAATTGCTTTTGTCATATAAATGGTTGATCTTGCATATTGAATTTAATGTGTAACTTCATTGTCTAAGTGTGTTCGTGACATTTTAATTTCTTTTAAAGACAGGGTATCAATGACGGCATTACAAAACATATTTCATTCATCAACGGTTCCAACAACAGTTACTCATAAATCAACATGTAATTTATTCAGTCAGCCAGCAAATTAAGGTGATTTTTTTTTACTTTTGTCTGAATTGTAAAAAAAAAAAATTATTGTCTAGACCATGATACGTAGCCATGGTTTATTTGTGGTAAAAGGTTTAATTACAGCGGTATTGTCCATGTAATATGAGACAGGTGTAACTTGTAAGGGGATGAAGTTGAATATGTAGATATGTCTAAAAATCTTAATGGTCATGATTGTGTATGTCACTACATGACGCTTCTTGACATTATTTGCCGCGAATAAGTGAGACCGGTATTTCTTATTCATTACTTCAGACTTTCAGTTTCTGCCTATAGCCAGAAAGGCCTACTCTTATGGCATGTTGGAAACGAAACAAGTTTCTGAATGAAGATAATTATTGAAGATCATAAAATAAACGCCTTTTAGTTAAGATTATACAAAAATACGGAACTTTGAATGGGAAGGTCCAAAGACATGACTTCTTGTCAGACTGAAATCAGGCTCTCGGTTCTTCTAATCTTTGACTTTATTTCATATTAAATACCATTCGAGGATTCGTCCTATCTTAAAAGAACATATACAGTTTTTTACACTTATGAGAAAAGTAAAAATGAAAACCGAAATGACGGGGACTGAGGTTAACAGACGAAGTCCAAATAATAAAACGTAACAAATGCGAAAAATGCATCCAGGAAAAAAAGTAATAGATTTTTCTTTCACTGACTTAGTCGTTGAGAGTAATAGGTTCTATAACTGCCCATACTTATGTGTATCCGTTTGTACTATATTTGTAAAGCTTGACGTGCATCAACTTATTGTTTGTCGTAACATTGATATTTGCTGTTTTTTGTACTTTTATACTCGTCGTATAAAACTTGGCAACCCTTTATTGACACAATTTTGAACTTTTATAATTATGCAGCTTAAGCTTAATACGTTATTTTACGTGAAAACTTCTCGACCGAGTTACGTAGTATTCGGGCAGAAATAAAGTCGCAATGACAACAGACCAAGACAATTCATGGTGCGGTAAAAAATAATATTGGCATTTTCTGTTTGAGACTATCACAATTAAAACTGAAAATTGTTTTCAGGACATGTGGCGATTGACATAGTCAGAATCTATTGTGATTTTCCAAATAAAAAGTCGCTTTAAGTCAACAGTACAAATTATAATAATTCCGTCTCCAATTTGATATCATTTAAAGGATATTTTAATATGTTACACCATGAAATCTTGAAAATATTTCTGTCATATAAGACTTTCAAAGATTAAAAAAATTACCTATACTCCTGGAAAACAGATATCAGTATGAATCAAAATTCACATGCACAGGACGTCAACTTTGAAGCATTTATAGTTAGGATAACTATGTTTCCAACAAAACAGTTCATATCAGGCGCTTATCTTTCCGTGTGGAAGGTACATTTTTAAATATCCGTGCAATTGTAGAAAGGGGAATTTTCAGAATTCTATATTTTCTTTTATTTCACCCATTACCGTCACTTAAGATAATGCCAAAGTAAAAATATTATTTTATATGATACAGAATATTCATACGATATCTAAGTTTTAAATGAGACAAAAAAAATAAATATTTGAGATTTAAGACTATTTGGGAGAAAACTTATTTTGCCATCTCTACTCCTATAGAATTTACCTCAATATTAGTTGAACTGCTTATCTTAGCTAAAACTCGAATGGAAAAAAAAAACATATGGTAATAAATCATTTTGCAATTATGTTAATGAAAGGTTCAATCCAATATGATGGTTTTTTTCTTTCCGCGAAATTAGACAATCCTTCAAGGACTTCAACAGTGGCTAATGTCAGCTCTTATCTACAGTTTCCATCGATTCCAAATTTACAGGAGGTGAGAATTTATTGTTCTTGGCATTCCACGCAGAATGTCGATTTATACTTCATATATAATACTTAAAAAAACAGTACATAATAGTTTTTATTGTATATAAGAGTTTGAATTCTTATGTTTCAGTTATTATTTAGACAAATTTATATACATGTATACCGCTTTAGATTATTATTTCCCTTTGTAGCTTTTAGTTTGTGTGTTTTTTTAAAGGAGAGAGGGGTGGAAGGTTTGCTATTTTGTGTTGTAATATAGTAAATTGTAAATTCAAATTTGAATTACTTAGTCCAAATTACCGGCAAACGAATCCATTTTGTTTAAGACCGTTCTGATACGATTTACATGTAAAATGATATGTTTATACACGATAAACATGTAAACGAAAATGTAACGCGGACATATTCATATAGTTGATGTACTTAAACCTTGAATTTTAATAACTCATGATTTCTTCCCATCAAGTAGTAATAAACGCGCACAACATTGCTTTATTTTATCGTATTACCAAATTTTAAAATTTTTCTAGTTGACCTCCTTAAACGTCCTTTAGTTTAGTTGTAGCCATTATCTGTGGAACAATTCTTTTTGTCATTGTTGCTGCAGCAGTTTTCATTTTTATACTGATGTAATACTTACTGCATATTTTATAATGTTTAGATCAAGATGACATTGACAAAACAAATTCACAACTGTCATTTCATTTCAATCAAGGGAACCAGGATTTGTATGGTAATCACAATAAACATAATCCAAGGATAACGGCTAGACACCCAGAGCAAAGTACATGAAACCAATATAACACGCACAAAGAAACAAATAAAAACTCGACTGAAGATTGCGACTATGAATCAGGTGAACCGATAGTGTAAGTGTCCTTTGCTTTTCTTAAAACGCCCGCCGAGTTGCTTATAAAATATCACGTTCGGGGTAGTCGAAAGAAAAAAGGAAAACTATGACACAATGAACAAATCTGTTCTCATGTGGAAGATAAATGAACCATACCGACCCATGACATGATGACGACCATAAATCGTTTTTACAGATAGCTTTTATCTTGTAGCAACACAATCCTATTTTAAAAGCTAACTGTAAGAATTTTTGCGCGGTACAAAAGTCCGACGACTTCAATCTTGTAGCAACATAGCCCTCTTCCAGAAGTCTAATTGTAAAAAGTTTAGGGCGATACAAAAAGTATTTGCAGTTATGGCAAGCTCTGTCATAACGCATGAGTTGTGATATGAAAATACAATACACTGGTGCTAAATAGATGTTGCCACATATTATAGGAAAGTTGACATCGCATTTGTCTATAGTTTTGTCATGAACTTTCCTTTTTTATCGATCTTTTTGAGTAGGCCTTAGACCAAGATATGAAGTTGAAGTATCTGTAGCTTTTTTCCAAGTTTTTTTTTAGGAGGGGGTATTTTTGGAAGGGGTAGATGCGATGCGATGTATAAAATTCCCGAATCTATGATTGTTTTTAGACCAAACGTAATCTATATGACGGAAACATAGATCAAACGACATAGCCAAGTTGACAAAAGAGTAGACTAACGGATAAATATATGAAATTTGGAAACTAGATAACTAGATAACCCGTATTCAATTATACTGTCAGAATGTTTGTAATAGGTTTAGTAGTTTCATGGTTTGTGATGTGTTTCGATGAACAACTATCTTATTTGTTTTATGACTATCAATTACTGTTTGAAATATTTGAATGAATTTAAATCAACTATGAAAAGAAAATTTATATCCCTCTTTCGTCTACCCCGGACTTGACATTTTATGAGCAACTCGGCGGGTGTTTCTAGAAAAGCAAATAACGCTTACCCTATCGGTGCACCTGGTCCCAGTTTTTGCTCAGAGTTGCTCATTTGCTTTTTTTTTTACTTTGTATGTATGATTTTAGTTACTTTATGTTCTTTGTTGTGTATGTCTGTTTTCCATGTCTGGTCTTTGTCTCTGGATTACATTCTTTTGATTACCGCTAGCTATAACCTTGGTTCCCTTGATTACTCTTTCGTCCATTCTATAAACTCAATGCTGATATGACCGAGTATACCATTTGATTTCCTTAGCAGATTTCAGTATTATTCGAAAATTTAAAGTTAGCCTACACGCAGGATCTCTTTAAATTGAACAATATTAAGAGAAATCATCACTTCAGAAAAAGTCAGCAACTTGAAACTATTTTCCATGTATATGATGCTTTGTTGGAAATGTTTGACCGCCGTCCTTGTCATTTCTACTTCACATTTAATACTTCCCTGCTTTATCAGTTATTATCGGTGTGACATAAATCTCAAAACAAATTCTGATAACAATGTTTTTTTGTGTTTTCCGTGTATTTAATGTATAATGTGTTCAATGTGTAACATAAATAAATTAGTAAGGTTTTGACTTCACTATTTCCATTTAAGCCAGCATACCTACAACTAGTTTAATAAGTACAGTTGACACCACAACGATTGTAAGACCGTGATTGCTAGTTCTTCTACATGTATAAATTTCAATTTGTCTACCTAATATTTCACCTTTGTCTGAAAAGTTATCAACATCAAAATCATAACCAAGCACTTAGTAACCATTTTACATTAATAAAATCGTCATTTATTCATAATTATTTCAAGTAATATATGTTCGTCAAATCTGAAACACAATATCAAAAGAATTAACTGAAGTATCAAATGATGTTTCCTCAGTGTTCAATATCTTCAGTTTATGTTAAGGTTTGGAAACTGTGTGTCATGTCGCAAATGGAACCCCCAACTTGGATTTTCAAAGAATGCAGATGCCTCGCATGTACTTTCGCCTCAGCTATTATCCATTGACGATCATACTTTATTCTCGGCGTTAAATATGCCTTTTATTCAGTTTATGTTAAGATTCATGCAACGAAATTCCTTATGTACCAAAATAACCAACTTTGTATATCAGATCGCAATAAAACCGCCAAAAACTCACAAGAAACAAATAAATGAAATCTTAATATAAACATTATTTTATGACTTCAGGATATACACTGGTTCTCAACACCGCATGAGAAGATAATTTTTTTGCGCCTGTTCCAAGCCGGGAATTTCTGGCCTTTGCATGTATTGTTTCGTTTTCACTTTCAGTTTACTAATATTTTGATGGAGAATACGGGACAACTATTTTCCTGTACCTGTTTGTAATGTTGTTTTGAAGGCCAGCTGCAACCTGCTCTATGGTAAGAGGATCTCGTCATTCCTTGCAGACTGAAGAGCCACGGGGGGACATCAAATCATTAAATTAATACTAAATTATACATAAAAAAAAATTCATTGTTTAGTTATAATGTATATTATCACTCAAAGAAATTCAACAAGCAACAAGAGGCCAACTTAAGCCAACGTCTTCTTCCATGAATCTCTTTTCACATGGAATTTTGACAACAACCCGTTGATCCAATAGGGCTAAAAGAAACATTTCCTATCAACATGAAACATGTATTACATGTAAGTTAACATATGATAACACAGATGAAATGTTATATTTTATTCACATGCACCTGCTATATAAACTGTTCACAAGCATTTTCTAAGACAAAATATATACATACATGTATATACACAGCTACAAAACAAAATTGAATTACAATAAACTTTTAATTAATCAACGTACTTGCTTTATTTGAATGCTTAGAAAATTTGAATGCAAATTTTCATCAACCAATCAAAACACAAGTCATTAAACCCGCAATGAAAACAATTTAAACTACGTGGCCTTGATTTCCATTTGTCCAATTCGAATGACATTATCAATAAAATACTCACCTGATCAAGTTACACAATTGTTAAATCTTGTCCTGTTCGGTTTTCACTGACATAAAAAACAGAAACTATTTCTAAATCATCAAAAGTTAACTCCTATAAAAGCTGTATAATATCTGTGCTTCACTATGGCTCCGAATTATGAAGAACAGGAAAAAAAACTTTTCTGTCTTTCATAACAACTATCTAAGGAGGATAATTGACATATTCTTGTCAGATAAAATCTCAAATGTAGACCCGTAAAGAATAACAAACACCAAAGACTTTAAGACTACATTTACACAACAGAAATTGAGGTGGGTTGATCATGCTTTCGCAGACCACCAGAAGACATTATCAGGTGGGCCTAAGATGGACAGCTGAAGGAAGGAGAGGAAGACCTAAAACAACACGGCGTCGATCCATCGAGAGAGAAATGGTGAAAATAGGATACACTTGGGGTATCATCGAAAGAAAAGCCAACAACAGAGAGGATCGGATGGAACTTGTCCTTGTCCTATGTGCTAACAGACATAGCAAGGACTAAGACGAAGAAGACATTTTGTCTTGTGAGTTTACAGAACTCACTCGTTGGTAAACCGACTCAAATAATGAATAGCTAAACAAATCTCCGCCGGATTTTCATCTCTGCCAACAAGCATCAGAGTATCGCCGATGCCTAGTGCAGTTAAATTGTGTATGTGTAACGATTTCTTTGATACTGGGATGTCTTACCTGATATCCTTTGAATGCATTCAAATTCTTTTAAACTGTCCATTTGTTTAGACCTTATCATACTGTAGACTAGAAGAATACTTACATCTTAAATTGAATGTCATCGCTTTAAAACGGTGAATCTGCAATACAAAACAACTAAAATAAGTGCACGTGTGTCATTCAAAGCCTTAATAAATGATTCATGACACAACCGACGCTTGACAATAAACGATTGGTGTTTCGCACGCAGTGGTCGAATTCTGAACAGTTGGGGCAAGTGTAGACGCAATAGTGATTTTTGACACAATTAATTATCGAGATTGTTCTTTTCCACTCTTTCTTTTTTTTTAACTATATTGAAATAAAGACTTTTGCGAAGCGCAGCATGAAACTACCAGAGTGATCGAATCCTGATCAGTTGGGGCAAGTGTGGACACAATATCATTCTTGAACACTATTAAACAAGGGGAATTCCATATCCTTATGGACACAACAACTGGTTTGGACACAATATAGCACAAAATTTGAAATTAAATTGTAAATTTTCAAAATCGGACGAAAGATTAAAAAGTGGTGATTTATTTTTGGGATGGGGCCCTTTGACCCCTTATAACCGTAAGAGATATCTGATATCAAATTGAAAAACGCAAGCGGGATTTTTAATAAAGAATCCAATAAAAAAAATCGAAATCAGACCAAAAATAAATGTTGATGCAAGAATGCATGTACATACACATTTTGTACATAAACATGTAAGTCTAAGGTATATCCAAACTCTGGAATCGATGCAATGCTAATGTAATCGCTCCTTCAACAAGATTCGAACCCCTTTCTGGTCTAAAATCTTTGGCAACACCCTCTGCACTACGTCAAACGCTATAGATCACTCGGCCAACTAGGCTATATCACATATTCATATATATGTTTTTAACCGAGTAACTTTGAAATCTCCTTTGTCCTATCGAGAAAAAAAACAACACAAACATTTGAAATAATATATCTACATCGCAAGAGTATAATTTATGAACTCAGTGCACGAGAAAACTTTAAAGACTTCTACCACATGCTAAACCCATTTTAAGAAGGTCATGTCAACGCTCCCTATTTTATTTTCTATTACAACTTGCAACAACAAATTACAATAATAGCATGTAACGTCTCATTTCAGTATGTTCACACCAGACACTCCTCCATTTTTCTATAACAACACCAAGTAATTATATATTCTATGATAATCTCAGTTTAAAGACATCAGAATTACAGTCAACCTAGGGCTAAAAAAACACCAAGATATATAATCCTGACCGCCATCGTCCTTTTACACAACTAAGGTGTATATTCTTTACCACAAAGGCCTACACTATCGAAACAGTTTTCAAGTATCTACCTTTTACCGAAAGCATTTAAGTGTATGTCCTCTTTCGTACGTGAATGCTAAAAGAATATAAATGTGTCACATGTTCTTTAGCCCCGCCCAAGATTTTACCCAATAAGGATCAACGTAAAAAGGTTAAGAGGTTGAAGATGTTGAAACAAATACAGTAGCGGTGAACACAAGAAAAAAAAAAGATTTTATGATGTCTTCGGGACAAAAGGTTTCATATTTGTACATGTGATCGTTTGCTCTACAGTTTTGTACAGTTTCAGCATAAACTGTTGACTGTATGCCAGCTTTTTAGCCGTTTCGGATATCAAGACGTATACAAGACATATAAAATACACGTAGCTGCATATAATTGAAAGTAAGATATATCACCAACTCATAACACATTTGACATAAAATATTACCGTGAATGTTAACTAGATTGGTTGGTTTAAAGAGCATTTGTTTTTGTAAACATCTAAATATGTCGTGCAATCCTTTTGTAAAGAATGATAAGCAAATTAAGTCAATGTGTAACAAAAGCTGGTAAGTTCGTTCTTGACATGAATTTCCATTAAAGGAAGCATATCAACAACTGCTGTAGCAAATGTAGTTGATACATCGACTGAGCCAAACATAAGGACTATAATTTCCACAGGTAATTTATTTAGGTTGTGCACAAGATGAAACAAACATAATACATGAATGCGTGTTCAAAACTGAAGGAAAACAAGACAGCAAAAAAAAAAATAATAAAAATAAAATAAATAACTTTCAATTTGAATTTTCATTTACGCAGTGAAGATATCAACAATGTTTGAACATACGTTAAGACGCTTGATATGCAACAACGTCGCTGTACGAAGAAAGTTCGGGAAAAAATCACATACACAACAGTAATGATTAACTTTGAAATTTATACTCCATGTGTTGGTATATTTCTACTATGAAAGGGGAAGATTACAATTGGAATATCACAATCATTACGTTTTTCATAAAGTTACGAATTTAAACTCTTGCATCGTCTGTGTATAGATAATAGTCTAGCAATGGAGTAGCAAAATGTGTATCAGTCGCCTCTTTGATTTTAAGTTTTTATAAAGGTATTTTTCATCTTTCAACTGAATAGACCTTCAAAGAAGCACAGTGTGTTTCTCCTACAAACATGAACTAAATTGCTAATCCTTCAGGAACACATTATGGCTCTCCGATACTGTTTGTGTTTTTTTTTTATTTGTTAATAAGTGAGTAAGTTTAGTTTCTTTTTTTTAGTGTTGTGACATCTGTTATCCTCTTATTGTTTTCGGAATTGTTTCGATCACATAATTCGTAAGTATGTACATTGAAGTTCGATATTGCAACCTCATCTTGGGGAAAAATGTAATATGTATTTGTTGTTAATTGTTCCCATTAATATTGAAAATAGATCTGTATTTTGAAGAGATAGTTTCAGAGATAGCGGAAGTGCCGGGATCAAACTTAACTGAAAATCTCAACAATCAAGAAAAGTCGTCATGTAAAGGTTAACTTTCTTCATTTTAAAGAAATCTTAATTAATAGTCGTTTTCATCATGAACTCTCGTGCATCGTTATGGTCTATCCATCTGCACTATGAAAACTGATTTATTCAACGGGTCATAGTTTTCCTCTCCTCGTTTGTCTGCCCCGGACTTGACTTTTATAAGCAACTCGGCGGGTGTTTCTAGAAAAGCAGAGGACGCTACCCTACCGATACACCTGGTCCATGCTCCCAGTTTTCAGTGGAATTGCTCATTTGCTTTTGTTACTTTGTATGTATGATTTTAGTTACTTTATGTTCTTTGTTGTGTATGTCTGTTTTCCATGTCTGGTCTTTGTCCCTGGATTGCATTCTTTTGATTACCGCTATAACCTTGGTTTCCTTGATTACTCTTCCATATTTACGGCATGCAAGCCATTTTAGCAAGTTTGTTCAAAGGGACGTAACCCATCAACACCACGACAAAATGGTTTGCGTCTCATTAGGGAAAGGAAGAACAGTAAACATTTTCTTTAAAACTTAAACTATTATACTTTGGTAAGTGGCAAAATGGTTAAAAATATTTATCCAAATACTTACCGCAGCTACAATGAGTCAAATATTTTTTTTTTAAAGTTTTCTGATGTCCATTGTCCCAATTGGACAGTACATTAGTCTGTCGGGTTGGAGAATTACCTCCCTCTGCTCAAAATAAAAACGTCAAAGTCGGAAATATTGATTGAAAAAAGGTCTATTGTGATATAGCCTTTGGATACAATATATTAAACCAAAGACAAATACTGTAGATTGATAAAAAAAAACAGATTGGAACCTATAAACAAAACACAATTCTATAGAATGATTAAAATTAAAATTGTTAAAAACGAGTCCTGTTTGTGAAATACAATCAATTTACCTTTTAATTTGCTGGTATTGTTGGAGGACTTAATTCGTTTCTTGCTGCTATTGTTGTTATCGGCATAATTATATTCAGGTAAATAAGTTCACAAATGATGAATGGATGTTAATTCAGGTACAAAATAATATTAAATAATATTAAATCACACAAAAAGGCTTTTTTAGACTTTAAGGTTCGCTAACATCGTTGAAATCCTTTATGTTAAAAATAGAATTGTAAAAACAAATATTTAGTACCCATCATGGCAATTGTTTACTACAACTAACTTAATTATGAGCGGAGGACCCCACTTAACATAGGTCAAAAAGTCGTAGTTTCAGGTCTGATCTTAAATAACATATAACTAAGAGGGTGAAAGAGTAATTTGTTACCCGAGAACATCGTTGTCACTCGAGGCGTGGGGCACAATCTCGATCACCCTCTAATCTTCATGTTATTCATTTTATTACACTGAATTTTCCATTGTCATTCTTTCTCAAAGTAAGTCCTAACAATCAGTTTTGTATGTTTGTCTTTTGTCTTTATTTTCTTCATTACAATTGTTTTATTTTCTTTCAACTGTGGATCACGCCCATTTTTGAGACCTTTATTCCATGTATCGGTGTTGGACCTTTTCTCAGCTCACAAATATAAATGTCAGTAAGATGTTTTCGGGTGTTTTTGTTTTTTTTTCTTCTGTTTAAAATTTTCTAATATATAGTTATTTTATCCAACTGTTACTATAGGTTTTTACGAGACTTAATTAAATTAACAACAACAAAAAAAAAAAAAACAAAAACAGGTCAGGAATGCAGTATATGGATATATAACAACAATGACATATATTCTCATTTCTTTTCCAGTTCAATCCTCAGTCACTTTCTAATTTGACAATACAATTAGAAAGGTTTGGGTGCAAATTCGTATTAGATTTGGCATCATTAGTAAAAAAAAATAAATACGACTATCAATCAATGTTATATCAGTTATTGATATGACTTCTTCAAACGCAAAACTGACTAAGATTGAACTGGTACCTAATTTTTACCGAAACCAGTTTAGCTTATACAAGAGTATATTACCCTCGTATTGAACACATTAAATTTCAGCAAATTGACATGGAGTATAATGATATTATTTATCGAGTTGTCAATTTCGGACTTACTGAAGATGAAATAGTAAGAAAATGTTCACATATTTTTAAAGTTAAAAATCGACAAAAACTTTTTTCCGCAATATAAAGTAGCAATTTTAATTGCACTAAATGTTGTTGTCTCGCATATGTTGAATTGCAAAGTTTGCCAAAAACCTAGAGACTGGACTCCTTGTAATGAACTCCAAAAGAATGCCAAATAAATTATTGTTTTTTGTCAATCTCTATGTGTCATACCTTTAAACTACGATAGTCCTGTCTTAACAGAGATGTATATTTAAGAGAAAATCATACAATGATGTTCCACTCAACCAAAACAAAGAGCGAGCAACAACCAAATGACTTATTGAAAGTGAAATAAAAAAAAAGAACGTAATGTGATTTTGGCCGTTTTGCACTTGAGCGAATCATTTCTTGATTTGTACAAAGACTAATACTTAAACTTATGCATTTCAGGAGATATAGGCGTACTACAAGAAATAATTGCACGTCGTCTTCTACGAAAGGTTTTGAAAGTCCTGAAAATGGTGGACATGTATTGACGAGTCTTCATGGAGAAGACATAACTTTACATAATGAATATTTTCAGTTAGACCCAACAGAATGTAAAGAAGACATCACATGCGACTCACAAAACACAAAGACCGGGAAGCCTGATTGCAATGCGCATATAACCAAAAGCAAGGACCATTATAACAATTTTTATATACAATATAAACACGAAATAAATATAGAAGAAAAAGGAAAATACTCCTACACTTCGGTTTCTGACCAAGAGAGCTCGTATGGTTCAAATTACGGTGTCTACGACCATCTTGGGAAAACAAGAAAAAACTTGTCATTAGAAAATGGACAAAATATATATGGTCATGTAGGTACCGCGGCGCAGGATGAATGCACGTATTAGAGTACCTGTGATCATGTTGCGAGTGATAAAAGACGAGACGAGGATGGGCTGTATTATATCAGTCAAAGGCATCGAACTAATGATGCATATGACACTTCCGGAAATGTGTGCCGTCCAGGCACAAACGCTATTTATGCCATTTCTGAACACTTAAAATAACACAAATAACATATTCAGCTTCAATAAAAAAATGTAACTAAACAATTGTACTTCAAGGATATTAAGTTGTGTTTCAGATCAGATAAAGTAATTTTTAATTTCTACAAAAACGTTGCCACTTTATAAGGTAGCTTTATGCACCTGCATACTTATTACTATTATTTAACTGGACAAAAAGTGTTTTGAATACTAGTAGATAATACCTGTAACACATATAAAAAAGTGATATTTCTAAACTTCTATTCCATTTTATTTTTTCCAAATGTCTGATAATTTAAAAAAAAAATATTCCGAAAATGTAGTAGGTCTTTATCCTTTCTTTATTAATAAAATAGTTTTGTACAGTTTCATGCTATTTACTGTTAATTATAGAGTTTGAAAAAGATACCAGAGAATTTGTGTGTCATTTAAAACAAATTGATACAATTGTTTTTTCGATGGTTTTTCATTCTAATATTTTTGTTGATTCTAGTACAAATATTATCAATAAATATGTAAGCATGTTCCGACATTATCAAATGTGCATTAGGTGCTTCCATACCATTTACAAAGTAATTGCATTGAAGATCAATTCTGTTAGTTTCTCTGAATTTGATTTCGTTTTTTTTTGTTTTTTTTTTGTATTCCAAATAATCATAACTCAGTTTTATGCTGGTTGAGAACATCAATTTGGTGTGATGAGATTGTGGAATGTTTAACAAGTCTCTGTTCCAAATAAAGGTATTTAAACTTCACGATAAATAAATTAATACAAACTTCCTTCTTATGCACACATATCTGTAACACGTAATATATCAACCAAAGATAAAATAGTTTATTATTTATCTATTTTGATAAAATGTATTACATTTACACTGGGTTTAAATTAGTGTACGGGTACAATGCAACGTACATATGGTAAAATAGTGTTAACCATCTTGTTGATCGCTGATATTCTAGAATGTAAGTACAGTTAAATTATAGCTGACATTTGAAATTTCATTTCAATCACCTCAGTGATAAAAAAACGGAAAAGAAGCATTTTTGATACTTCCCTGAAATGAAAAAGTGGAAATCACCAAAATAAAACGAGAGCTATCTTCTCTTTTCAAATGTAATTGTATTACTGATAACAAGGGGGAAATTTGAAAGCTTAAAATTATACATAACCTAATCGTACACACGTACATGAATAAATAAGTAAGAAAAAAATATCAAACATCTTGAAGTTAAAGTTAGATTCAATAGTTGACACTTTAAAACTATAAGCGATTAGAGCAAAACAAAATTGAAAATAAGATGTTTTCAGAAATCAATTACATTGCATTACACTAATCAAAGGTTGAAGATATGAAGATGTCTACCTTTTGTCTGTGTATAGACTGAATTATATGAGATTAGCCTTTCAAGGAGTAACCTCTCATCAGCAGTTTAAAAAGCAAATGCATAAAAAGATCTAAATCCAAAAGTTAATTGTATACAGAGAGTACTCAAAACAAAAAATATCGAAATAGGTAGCTAAATCCATCAAACCATGTGCAATACAGGTAATGAATCCTCGGTGTTTTAGTATTTTTTATTTAAAGTTTGATATATATAGTAAATATTGTTTTATAAAATATGATGTCAGACAAGTCTAACTAGTGGGTTAGAATTCCTTTGATCCACCAGCAGTGGAATCGAGCCAGTGTTTTTTTAAGAGGCTGTCCATGAGAAATTCATGTAAAACCATCCAAACGTGATGTTGGCAATGACATATAAACTTAAGTACATCTGGTACGACCCCATAAGAAACTTTTTATTGCAAAATATTTTTTTCGAAAAATTAAAGACGATGAAAAATTAAAGACGATGAACATATGGCCGCCATTTTGTTTTGAGGAAATTCCGTTGAAAAATGGTAACTTTTCATGGTTGAAATATGCAAAAGAAGATCTGAAGTTAAGTATTAAGCCTATAATTGCCCTTTTCTAAACCAATGTTATTCAGCTAAGTGTATTCAACTCTATTAAACATAACGCATATATAGGTTCTATTAATGACCTTGAAAAAATGTTTGACCTTAAATTATGGCCAAATGCCAACTTTTAGAAAATTGTCATTTTTACCACATTTCAATGCCCTGTATTTCCTAAAATAACACTTTTAACAAGCTGATTTGTTTGCACTCAATAAGATGCACCCTTATTTAGCAACTAGACAGCACTTCATGCTGAGCATTTCAGATATGACAATAAAAGGACACTTTAAAGTAGCCAAGATTTGTTGGAAGCGTGAAAATTTTCTACCTGTTTGTGCTTGTTTCTTTTTCGTTTTTTTTAGCTTTAAGAATAAAGGAAATTGTCGATGAAGGTAAAACATGATAATATAAACCTAAAAAAATCTAAAGTAGTATCAAAATATGGTGGATGCCCTACAACCCTCAATCTGTCTATGCGTCCATCTGCCTCTTTTAAACCATGTCAACGCTTTTTCTCTTTAACTTGTTTTTCTTTCAAGATAGACTTTTGATATTTGGCATGTGGTAGATACAACCACAGAATGATGTGTTGAATATTAGAATTTGTGACAATTGACCTTGAACTTTGACCTTCAGGTATAATTTTGTGTTCAATGTGGCTGTTTCTAATGTAAAAAATTGTGTCCCGGCTGTAAATATGATCATTTTTTTTTTGTGTTTCGACATATACAAATAGCTGTTAGCCTTTTGATATTTAGTATGTGGGTAGATAATCAAAAGAATATAGCTTTCCAGAGTTGTTGACCTTAAACACTAGGAGGTTTTTTTTTTTTTTTTTTAAATTATCGTAAAACATCTATAAATTCAGCAACAATTTCTCCAAAATACCAGATAGTCGTTTTACATGTACATATTAAAGTTAAAATCTTGAATGATTGTCTTCTTGGTGCTTAACAGGTCAGAAGTGTGTGGTTACAATGTATTTCCTCCATCATCTTCTATAATACTTGAAGTGCATCAATCATGACCCATGGCATGGTTTGTATCAGTCTCTTGCTAATCACACAACAGGGAATCACTTGGATAAATGTATTTAAGCTTCTTTACCAGAAACATAAATAACAAGGGTTTTATATTTTTCTTTTCATAAAATAGATTTACTCTACATGCACATTTTGTACTAGTATCAACCAATTTAAAAGAAGGAGTACTATAAAACCCATGTTTAAAACATACACAACTACATTAGATAGTTTAATACCTGATTACATGAACTTAGCATTTAGTTGTTTGATTAAAAGTACATGCACATGTACATGTATTTATATATCAAATATTACAAGCATGTGCATTGTAAATTGTAGAGACTGGATTCGTATACATGTATATCCAAATTTATTGACATACATGTAGGCTGATCCATGTAGACCCCATGTGGCTCATCCCTCTTATAAAATTCTTAATTTAAAAAACTGTCATATTTTGTATATCATTACACTAAAAATATTTAGAAACAATTCAAATAAATAATCAAGCATATATGTTATTTAGCATTGCAGTGAATATACATATGTACATGTACTGCTTATTTTTATCGACATTTTCATTCAGGAAAAAATTGGGTAAGCGTTTCTCATCTTTTGCAAGCATCTGGATCTGCTCAAATTCAGCATAACAATATATACAAAAAATAAAATACTCCATTGCTGCTAAACTTGCCTTTAGAGGTCAAACCCTAAACAGAATGGGCAAATTAAGTTATGTTCTTAGCAACCACATATACATGTACATGTATCCATGTGTGTGTAGGTCCAAACGGTTTGAAACCTAATGATGTCACCAATAATTTATTGTTAAATAAAGTTTTGCAGAGCAGAGCATAATACAACAACAACATGTGAAACCCTCTTCAATTTGGGCAAGTGTAGACACAATGTTAGTTTTAAATAAAGCGACTTACAGCTCAACTGGTTTTGGCGCAATATTGCGCAAAATTTTAAGGTCAATTTAAGTTGAAAGAAGCTAAATTAAAGGGTGATAAAAAAACAATTTCCTAAAATTCCTATAACCAAAAACCATAAGAGATATCTGAAATTTGATTGAAAAATAATATTTAGGCAGGGATTTTCATGAGGAATCTACATGTAATAAATAAGTTACAAAATCTGACAAAAAAAAAGAAATAAAAAAAAAGATTTCTGTTATGTGGCCCCACTTTGGACCCCAATAAGCTGTAAATGCTAAAAAAATTTTAAAATCTGTTAATTCGCCTTTCAACAGATTTGAATAGGAAAAATGTTCAAATTGAATGAAAAATAAGCATTCTTAACCTTATATAGTTAACCCCTTTTTCATTTTATTTTTTTTAAACTTATTGAGCATGTTGAGTTAGAGTATGCTTGTTTCAACCATTGTCTACTGATGTGTCATGACCATTTATTGTAAATGTTTTGGTACAATAAAATATTTGTATTTTTACAACAAAACTAAAAGTACCTTACCTAATAATCAGTAATAATCCTTTAATCATTTAGTTAGCCTTCGATTAGTTCATCTTTTATACACAAACAGTGTGTCCTTGTCCCAGCTTATATGTTCAATAATAAATGTGCAAATATACTTGTTTGTATGAAATGTAAAATAATGCAATGATTTGCAGGTCCTCTTCTATCACTACAGTTAAACGATGTTCTTTCATAAACT
Source organism: Perna viridis (assembly GCA_037379345.1). Taxonomy (NCBI): domain Eukaryota; kingdom Metazoa; phylum Mollusca; class Bivalvia; order Mytilida; family Mytilidae; genus Perna; species Perna viridis. The sequence continues at coordinate 34,068,583 of CM074514.1, read as the reverse complement.
CGTCGTAATCCAGTGATGCCAAAAACAGTAAAAGTATGATGTCCATCTGTACATGCATGAAAGGACCTACATGTGATATACTGTTACTGAATATCGAAAATATAAATATATAAACAAGACTTTCTCTTGACTCAAAAGCATTTGTAAAATGATCGGTCCTTTGTATACTTAGAAACGACCTACATTCCGAGGAACAATTTGCGATACATACATTTTCTGTTATTCGGAATATAAGAACACATTTCAATTCATGTCGGTAGGTACTTATGAATAAGTCTTTTAAACTAAAAAATTGGGCATTTTTAGGGGAATACAAGTACAGGGGAAGGAAACATCTTCCATTGCACTGGACTGCATCGTACCAAGACTAACTCGTCCTATACATGTGGGTTCTAAGAAAATTGTATTCAGTGAGTTTTATACGTCCTGCTGTGTTGAATTGATTTGAAATAAATTATTTCTGTAATTCTAATATAAAATTTGAATGGGAATATTGATATATCTTGCATTATGGCTGAATAAATCGCTTAAGAATTGTCCCATTTTCACCAAAGATACCTCTATTTCACATGTTGAATAAAAATATGAAACTTTAAATGTCCAGCATGAAACTTTATAGCATTTAGATATAATACAGTTTCTACCTTTACAACAATTACAACAGTGATAATTTTAAGCGTTATTTTAGCTTGTATAGGCTTTTTGATTATCAATGTCAAGTCGTATGAAAATTGTCTTCTATTTTTGGAAACTTGTCACGCAGCCAATGTTCATATAAAGCTAAATGAGTGACTATTTTCCACTTCTATGAATATAAATTCAACAACTTCAAATAAAATTTTGTCACTTCACACAACAAATCAAACATTAACAACTGATGAATATGGTCCAAATTTGACCATGAAATGCGGCACATCATTAAAGAAATGCCCCTAATACCTAAAAACGGCTGTTACTAAAATAGAACAAAGTCTGGTCATTATTATATGCATTTTTGGGAATCTTTTATGATCTTCTTTCATTCATAATATAAAATTTACGGCAATTCCAAAATGACTTTCGGACGATTTTTCCAGTTTTGCATCGTTTTCTCATTGACAGGCTCTTAAAACAAATATACCAATCATATTTTTGTACAAAGTTAGTTATGCTGTACACGAGGTTTAAGGAGTACACTCTCATCAGAATAAGATGGTTTATTTTCATATTTATGGAAGTTATACTTTATTTAGAAACATATTATTTCATAATATAATATGGTAACTCTAAAACATTTTTAGATGCCAAACTCAACAGCAAGTCATTAAAAAGATTGATATCATGTAATGTTAATGAGCGAGTGTACATGGATAGCATTATATGCAGGCAATGTCTACACACTGATATAAATTGTTTAAATGACTCATATTGCAACGTGGAAGTATTTTTTCAAAGCAAACAGCCCGAATTAATAATAGACTACTCCTGCAATGGTAAGTATTTGTGTTTTTATATTGTATTCATAATTTCATTTACATTGCACTCTGTTTATTTCACAAGTTTATAAAAAAACTATTTCCTTGATTATTTGAAACTGAACAGAAATAATTTTAATAATCAAGTCCGTATGAATACCAAACATATATGTAAAATCATGTTGACGAGTATTTTTTGTAGACGAACGCTGTATTACTATAGAGGCGGGAACTAATAAGACATTAGTTTGCCCAGACAATCTGCGGATAGATCATTTGAGTATGAGGGCTTATCAAACTAACAGCAACTGTTCCAAACACTACTTTCCCAATGAAGAAAGATACCAAAACGCAATATTCTATAGGTTAAACAATAATTCAGCAGTATCTATTCCTAACGAAAGTACAACGAATGCAAACATTCTGTACAATTGCTCAAGTAAGTGTAAACATACATATCGTGTAACATTCTGAGTTCAACGATATTGTCACATTATCTTATCTATAGTGTTTCATTCATAAAACATCAACAAACATGAGAAAAAAGCTAAATCCCTTGTTTTCATTGCCTTCAAACGGCTATTAGTCCGATTGATGTTGGGGTTATCCGGTTATGTCTACTTTTAAAACATTGCCTATATAATTTGGATAAGAAAGAAGTTTAGTCGATATTTGTGTAGGATGTTATTTACAAAATGACAAACAAACGTAATAGCTTCCAATAGATGCATCAAACTCCGAAACACCGGCGACGTTGCAATTTAAGTCAGACTTGGTCTAGGTATAGAAGATCTCGCCTCAGTTTTGGAGCTAGGAGTATGAGACATTACCTTCTTAACAAGATTTTTCATATTGCAATCAAATGTCATGCTTTTGCTAATAACTAGAAAACTTCAGACAGTCCATTTTACAAATTAATTATGTATTGATGGTTCTTAGCAACATATTTTATTCACGTTTGTTTGATTGCCTTTATAGTTTTACGTTAGCGCTGTTTTTCCTATATTTCATGTTTTGTAACTATTTTGATATGACTTCTTCGTATGTTGACTTTTTTTGTTTGAAAAATTGATATTTAAACTATATTTCTTCAGAATAAAGTATTGTGATATACAATAAAAAAAAAACCAACTGAACCAGAGACAAAATGTTAAGGGCTTAAACAAAGTATCGTACATTTTGCATACTTCAACCTAGATATAGATATGTAGTTCTTGGTACAGATTTCTCATACTTTGGAAAAAAAAACGATTACAAATCATCTTCCAAATATACCGAAGATGTTTTCAAAATGCTTGATTTTTTTAATCGACAACAAATTTGTTCAGTGTGGTGGACGCGTTTTTCAGCATACGGTCTGCATTCCAACGGGAACAAATTATGCTCCTCTACTTGCTGAGATAAAGGATACTACAGACACTGTGAAGTCAGCCTCATATCTTGACCTACACTTAGAGATCGATGGTAAAGGAAAACTATCGACCAAACTATACGACAATCTCGATGATTTTTAATTCCATATTGTCAACTTTCCTTTCATCCGTGGCAACATCCCTTCAGCACCTACGTTTGGAGTTTTCATATCAATGATTGATTGATTGTTATGGTTTAACGCCCGAGCAGCAATATTTTAGATATATTCAGGCGATGAACATGAAATGGATGATAAAATGAACATGAAAAGATGATGAAATAAAAATAGGATGGGACACAAAGATAATGGGGTCGTAAAATTTTGATTGCCACTGGAAATAGGGAGAAGTAGGTACGGTCGGGCGGAGCCCTATGGTTCCTAACCTGGAAGAATACCACAGAAATGTTCTTTAACGTGCGAGGCAGGTGGCATCTTTCCCAACACGTTGCATCACTAAGGTTTGCATTCGGTTTTCCGAGTAGTATAAGTTATTTTACAGAAATTAATACCCGAATAAAAGATTTTACAGATTGAGCTGATAAAAAGTCTGTTTACTTCACATTTTGCCATTCTAATTAGGAGATTTTTTTAGTAGGAATTACCCAAATATCCATGTTTTTGAAGGCGACTCGTTAGAAGATAATAAAACAGTATAATTACTTTTATTTGTAAGGAGAGTTAAATTTACTTAATAAACTGATTATAGATCTTCTTTCTATCTTAGATGTGTCTTCAACTGATACAAAACCGATATATGCATCCTCCACATCAGAAAAGAAAACTTTTGCAGGTAATGCTTTCAGTATTTACTTATTCCATTCTATTTGTGATACTTTTTTATATTAAGAGAATCAAAATTTTAGTAAAGATATAAAGCATAAATATATGTTTAATGCAATCATATTTGTCATAAAAAATTATCTATCCACGACAATAGGCACTGAAAGAGAGTCGTAACCTAATCACAAAAGATATTTCAATAACAGGAGATTACATTTTACAAGACATGATTTTATTAATTGGCTCAGACACAGTAAATGCACAAAACACACAAACGTGCATAAATAAGACAAATACATAGATACAATACACAGAACAGTCAATATCATAAAATATATAAATATATATAGATTCACATTTATATTTTTACAAATAAGAAACTTACATCCGTGCCTCATCCAAGATGGATTTAACATAGTTAACCCGCCTCAATTTGGTTGGATTATTGTCATGTACTTTTATCATAAGCCTAAACATTAGATTTGACAGTTTTTGTTCTTTTTCGCATAGTTCTGGCCCAAAAGTTAACCATTCATATTTCAACAAATATTTCAAGTGGAATTCTCTCTAACTCTCCGTAAACCATAAAATGCGGTGTGCTGCTTCTAAGGACATCATTTTACATAATTTAAGATGCATCTTTGCAATGTTTTGTATGTTTTCCCGTACCCTACCGGTGCACCTGGTCCATGCTCCCAGTTTTTTAGTGGAGTCCGAGTTGCTCATTTACTTTTGTTACTTTGTATGTATGATTTTAGTTACTTTATGTTGTGTGTGTCTGTTTTCCATGTCAGGTCTTTGTCCCTGGATTACATTCTTTTGTTTACCGCTATAACCTTGGTTTCCTTGATTACTCTTTCAAAACCCTGGACCTAAGAGGAATATAACAGTATTGGTGATATTTAAGTATCAAATAACTTCATCTGTAAATTATTGGCAGTGGAATATTTCGTAGTTTCTTATAGAGCAAAAATAGCTATTAGACGCTGACTTGTAAAAGTGAAACTGTCGTTGTAATTGAAAATCGTGTCAAGATATGTATACGACTCTAAGCAGAGGACGCTTACCTTATCGGTGAACCTGGTCCATGCTCCCAGTTTTTAGTGGATTCCGAGTATTTCAGCTATATCCAGGCGATGAACATGAAATTATGATGAAATTGAAAATGGGATGGGACTCAAGGATAATAGGGTCGACAAATTTTGAGTACCACTGGGAATAAGGAGGGGTGGGTAGGGTCGGGCAATTTATCCTCCTGTGGGGACCCCAATGGTTCCATCTCCAATAAAATACCACAGGAGGGTTCTTTAACGTGCGAGGAACGTGGCATCTTTCCATACACGTTACACCAATTTGGTTTTCCGTATTATGGCCTGACGACCCCAGCATGTAACATGCCAGGATTACCACATTCCACCCATGGGGCAAACAACCCAGTTGTCCTGTAGATCTTATAGGTTACATATGTCTCATTTGAAAACTATTGTCCAAACTTTACGACAAACGTGATGACTTTTCATCTGTGGTAACATCCCTTCAGCACCTGCGTATGTAGTGTTCATATCACAACTCATACGTTATGTCAGAGCTTGCCGAAACTACGCAGACTTTTTGTATCGCACTAGAATTTTTAACAAATAGGCTTCTGGAACAAAGTTATGTTGCTACAAGATTGAAGTCGTCACTACAGAAGTTTCATGGTCGTCATCATGAACTCTTGGATCGTTATGTTCCCAGTTCTTAATGCAATCCGAGTTGCTTATTTGCTTTTGTTACTTTGCATGTATGATTTTAGTTACTTTATGTTCTTTGGTGTGTATGTCTGTTTTCCATTTCTGGTCTTTGTCCCTGGATTACATTCTTTTGATTACCGCTATAACCTTGATTACTCTCTCATATTATCATTAAAAAAATAAAAGTATGGAGTGTAAATGTTAACATGAATCAGTTTCTATGGTATATTTGGTGTGGAACATCTTTTTAACATATGTACAATAGTAAATCAAAGTACGAAATACGCAAACATGTACTTCTACATGTGTCTAGAATATTTACCATGAAAGAACTTTTTCAGCTTTTCCTGTCAGCACTTCAACCATCCTACAAGCTTCCGGAACAAACCCTTCTGAAAACGTGGAAATGACACACAAGTCTTCAGGTAAATGCAATTTTACTAAATTTCATCTTTATTGTCATATAATAATATTATATTAACCCCATCAACTTCTGGGCGAAAGCAGATATACGTTTAGTCTACCAATCTCTAACTACACGTTTTAGATGTAAAGAATATTACATTTACCGAATCGCTAAAGAGTGTTTTTCAACGAGGAAATAAATTTAATAACAGAATTCACGTAAAAATCCTGATAAGTAAATTGCTTCAAAAATAACATGAAGTTATTCGTATTTAACCTTAAGCTAATGTCAGATAAGAGAGTCCAACAAGATCTTACCAACCATGCAAACGTCCTGAGTTTCTTTTCTTTAATTTTGTATTTAATACTGTTTTATTGTTGTTGTTGCAGATCGTGTAGTTTCAAACCATTGACCATTCAAATTTCTCCTGTGTTTGAACTAGTATAGTAAACAGTATTTAAACTAAGTAAATAAATCATATGTGTCAAAAGGATGTGTTGTAGAAAAATCATACTGTGATTTTTAGCAATGGAATGCATCTTTTATTATGTCTTTTCAATCGCACTTATCATTTATTTGGCAAAATGCACAATGAAATATATCAACTAAAATGTAAACAATAAAAAAAGTCAGCTTTTGCTACATGGTAAGCAATAAAACACAATTACGTTATTCTGTTATAAAAAAACAATAATGGAAATATGACCACTTTCAGTTGGTGGTATCGTCGGTGGAGTAATCTCATTTGTTGTTGTAGTGCTTGTCAGCATAATTATTTTCAGGTAATTATTGTTGTCCCAATATTAAAAATCAAAGTATTTTTTAGTCCGTCGGAATACCTACACAAAAGTAACGCTCTTTTGAATTTATTTTTAACCCCCAACATTTTTTTTGCAACGTGGTGGGGTAATGACCCATTAGATACCAATTTCGTCACATATATATCACATACTACATTATGATACAAAATCATGCTTGTATTGTCCATGCAATGATATAACAAATGAGATGTACATCTTTTAACCTGCGAATGGGTGCTTCACGCTTCTTTAATTCAAATTAAAGAACCATGTTTCAATGTCCCCCACGAAAAAAGTAAGGAAAACTTTAAATTTACTGAAATTTTCAAAGTCCAAAGGCCATAACTTCAATCAAAATCAATCAACCGTGACCAAAGTTGAACTTAATCTGTAACTTTTCATAGTAAGACTACATACAAAATCTAAAATCAATTGGTGAAAGCATTACGAAAAGTGCGGAAAACTGTAAATTCACAAAATTTTCTAAGTCCAAGGGCCATAACATTCTTAAAAATCATTCAATCGTAACCAAAATCGAACTTAATCTGTGACTCTTTCTAATAAGGCCACATGCAAAAAACAAACTTATTTGGTAAAAGCATAACAAAAAAAAGGTGCAGAAATGCGGACGGACGGACGTCCGACATTTCCATGTCCCCTCGCACGTGACTATAAGTATTGAGTCTGTAGACATGAAAATTGTCAATAGAAGTTGCAAAATAATAAAAAAAATATATAACATGGTTAGTGTGGAAGAAATATTATGAATCGACCAAACCAGTAGCTCATGGCTTCTTTTCTGTATCAGTACGTTTTAGTTAAACTATACTTTATTCCACACAAAATAAAAACAACAAGCCTATGTAAGCCCGTCCAAGTACTATAGTTTACTATATCATTGCAATTTCATTGTACTATAAGGTAGCCGCGCAGTATTTGGCGACTTTCTTCGTCTTATTTACCCCCTAACAGCTAGCAAAATAATAACACTTGCAGAAACGTTGAAAATGTTCTATTATCTTGATTTTTCATATATCACACCGTGTGTAACTGAAATAAGCAATGTATTTTGATATTCAATTTTAGGTTTCTCATAATTAAATTCCAGAGTATACAGAAGGCCTGTAAAGAAAGATTGTACGTCAATATCTACAAAGACGTTTGAATCTTGGACAAATACTGGAAGGACAGAATCGCAAAATCAATGTTTCCAATTAGATCCTGCAGAGTACAATAGGGATGTTACCAATGACCAAGAGAATGTAATGACAGGGACAAATAATTACTTTATACTAGAACCAGAATGCAGTGATCAATATGCTCGTCCTATAAAAACTTATCAACAAGAAGGAAATAATAAAGAAAAGGATAATTACACGGACATCTTGATTTCTGACAAAGAGAGCACGTATGCATCGAATAACGGTGTCTACGACCATCTGGGAAAAACAAGAAAAAACATTTCATCTGAAGATGGACATAATACGTATGGTCATTTGGGTACCGCGGTGCAGGACGAGTGTATGTATACGGGTACTTATGATCATGTTGTGAGAGAGAAAATACGAGATAAAGATGGATTGTATGATATCAGTCAAAGACATCAAACTGAAGATGAATATGATACTTCCGCTAATACGTGTCGCACAGAAACAAACTCTATTTACACTATTTCGGAATAATTTAATTTTAGAAGTAAATACGTATTCCGGTCTTATCAAAAAGTTTCGTCTGTCATCTCAAAACAAAATTTGGCATGTAACAGTAATGACGGTTGTATAATTGTTTCCATTTTAAAACAAGTCCCATTTTCCATGTTGCACATTGAAAATAACTGTTTATTAGGTTATTCACTTTGCACCGCGGAAATGAGTTAATTTCATCACATAGACAAAATTATACTCACCAATCTATTATATATAAGGGGAATGGTGAAGGGAGCAATGAAATAGGGTTGGGGATAAGGAGAAAGGCGAAGGAGAAGGGAACAATGTGGTAAGTGAAAAGAGAAAGGATGCAGAAAGGAAAGAAGATACATGTGTAAACATGTTAATTTTCGTGTGATAACCGTTAATTGCAAAAAAAAGTTATTGCATGAAGTTCAATAAAAAAATTAAATATAAATCACAATAAACGGGCAAATAATGATTTGCAACCTACAGAAGATTACAAAATAAACAAACACAGGAGTACCTCCTGATATGATCTGCTCAAGTACCCAATTTAAATTACCTGCTGTGTACGAGTGCCTTTTTATCTTTCATTGTCCAGTATGTCAACATGAAAAGAGCTCACTTTAATGAATGAGGAACATCTCAAAACGGTTCCTTAACTTAATTTATTTCGCTACTATCTACAAAGTTGGTGAAAAAATGTGGTACCGCCATTTTTTACATTTTCTCATGACATTTTCATAGGCTTAACTGTAGTCAGATGAAAAATTTTGAGGTTGAGAATCGGCAAAAAATGACGAATTTTCAAAAATTCAGATACACCAAAATCAAAGTACATGACCTGAACGTGAAATCAGGAAACAAAAACGGTCTAAATACACAATATAGCAAACCAAATAAAATAAATCACACAATAACTGATAATGAGGAAAACAACACGTAAAATACACACACACACACACACACACACACACAAATGAAGCACTATCAATATGTACTGCAACAAAATACGTGGAGTTACATCAGAAGTTTAAGCAGTAAATCATGCGAATTTATTTGAAGATTTATTAGGAAATGAAATGCATTTATGTGTAATTTCAACGTCCTCACGTAGTCCTCTCGTAGTCTGATCAAAACTTATTGGGAACATACCATATAGTGAGTCATATGGCCTATTATACGGTTGGTTATTTTAGCGGGTGCAAAATTTGGCGATTTTGAGGCAAAAAGATAAACGTAAAATTTTGGTATTTCTGAATTTGGCGGATGCTTAATGGTGCACTTAGTACCCAAAGTAGATATTTTGCTGAATTTCTTTTGACGTTTTTAGACAGACCGCCATAATGGAACAAATTTGCTCTGATACAACATCATATGTCAAAGGAGCTACACCACTGTAGACAGACGGACGTAAAGACAGATTGAAGCGGTGATTCAAACTTTGAAAGTAAGTAAAGAACTGACGGGTATAATGAGTCTAAACAGAAAAGCCATTAGTTCTTGATTGTGTTTGTGATTTCAGTATGCATGAAAATGGGGTCACTTTGTGGTACCAATTTTTTACATCAGGGGAAAAAGCTACATACCTACAGGTTACAGACCACCAATTCAGCCAATGTGCATTTGGAACGTACGCAAAAATAGTGCTACGCAGAAACTACCCCTGTTCCTCATAGTGCTGTGAAAAAAGTTCTCATCTCATTTAAAAAATTTAAACAGTTTCTGAAAGGAAAAACATTTCTGTACATTTTATAGGTGCATTTTGCTTCTTGTGATGTGAAGCCTAATCTCCATAATGATTTCTAAATATACCCCTATCTTGTGAAAACACTGGGATTTCCCATGCTATTTATAGACACTTCACTTCCGATGACCAGTACTGCACTGCAAGTCTGCTAACTCCACATGCCATTCTGAGGATTGTGAGCTGACATATGTAGAATCATGCTGATATATAGTCCTCTGCAGGTTAAAGTTAAGGTAAAGTCCAGAGAAGCCATTGAATATTGTGAAATTAGCATAGAAGCCTATGGGAAGTGGAATTAGTGGTTTTTAGCCTACAGACCACCTATTTATTGAACAATATCCAGCATTTCAACATTACACACCATCTTGCATTATGAGTAATTTGATCCATCAAGATGTTGTTAAGAACTGCTTTATAGAGAGAAGAACTATGGGCTCGATTTCAAACAGGACATACGCTAGTGGAGCGGTCAAACCGGGAAAGGGGCTTGATTTTAAGAGTTTAATGTACCCACCGAAAACACACCTGGCACTTTTTCAAATTTGTCAAGGACAAAATTCATTTTAAGACTTGTCGTAAAAAATCGTATGGTCCAGTTTTTTTGTCAAATTCACGTTTATTGTCGAATTTGTGCACAATTTAAATGCAATATGTGTCTGTACTGAAGTTAAGAAAAATATACAACGGCGGAAGATGTAGGCCTTGTTCATATTTAATGATTTAGGAGAGACGTTCTGGCACAGAATCTGCCGAAAAATAGTTGCCAACGAAGACATGAAAGAATACATAAAAAATTATTCTAAAAAAGAATGCGCAAAATTTTGATATCACCTCCTTGACTTGACTTTTTTTGAGCAACTCGGTGGGTGTTTCTAGAAAAGCGGAGGACGCTTACTCTACCGGTGCACCTGGTCCATGCTCCCAGTTTTTAGTGGAGTCCGAGTTGCGCATTTGTATTTTGTTACTTTGTATGTATGATTTTAGTTACTTTGTGTTCTTTGTTGTGTATGTCTGTTTTCCATTTCTGGTATTTGTCCCTGGATTACATTCTTTTGATTAGAGCTATAATCTTGGTTCCCTTGATTACTCTTAAACTAGTCTATTTTCATTAAACGCTGTTCAAGAACAACAAAATTCACTGTTATCTATTAGCAAGAATACTGGCGTTAACAAAAGTCTCATTGAAAAGACTCATTGAAAAACTAATGATCAGAAAATATAGTATTTTTTTTTATAGTATGTGACAAATGCTATTAACAGTTAATTGTAGGAATGTTCGATTTGTCTTACATTTCAATTTGTTGAAGAAAAAAATCGGCTATTAAAAATAATCAATGATAACTTGTTTCTTTTCATTGGATTTTAAATTTACAAGTAATTTAGTGAGTAATCATCAGGAAAAAAATACAAAATAAAGAACATGTTAACCAATTATGTTAGTAGCGTTCGATTTGTTGTATAAAGTTTAAATCTTGAACTTGTTCAATTAGTAGGGTTTTTATTTTTGTATTTTTCCCTTGCTGAAGTTAAAACTCATTCAAAAATTTGTTTTCGTCTTTTTTAATGAAATATCGGATTAGGATTTACCAATTAGTTATATAATAGAAAACCCAAAAAATAAAAAAAACAAAACAAAACAAAAGACAAAATCGTCATTGAGATATGTCATTAATTATTCATGATCTTTAACTTTATCATTTTTACTAAATATTTCTTGATCTTGAATTGAGAAATTATATATACTATTCCTAAGATATTCATCAATACAATTGAAATACTTTTGTACGTTTGAATCTTTGAAATGGTAGACCTTGGCAGTCCAATTACACTAGGACCAAGCTCTACCAAACACAGCAAAGTATCATTATAATGAGAAGAATGCATAATATGCCTAACTAAATTTCCAAAAAAAATGTGCGTTTTTACCAATAAAAGTAAAAACACATTCATTTGTGCTTCGGAAATTCGAAGCGATGATATAGCTTCCTAGATTTTACAATAGCTGCTATCGGTCCATAGTTTAAAAGACACCAGTTTTGACATTCTATACCACCGTTCTTGCTTCAAATCTTATTTTAGCAAACAAAATTTAAGTTCTACCAAATTAAGTTGTGATATATACAGCGGGGGCGAAAAATACAACGAAACAAAAGAAAGAGATATAAATATTTCCTCAGTTGGTATGGTAATAAGATCTGACTTGAGCAAATGCTTCTTGTGAAAGAACAAGACTTACAAAAGAGATAAAAAGCTTCACAAAGTGGAATCACAGTCTGATTTCGTAATAGAGTCTAATGTTTTTACACACGTACATGATCATTTTAAAGACAGAGCCGTATATCATTCTGGGTGTGTAACCAAATATTTAACACCAAGCGCTAAAACCAATGACGGAATGAAACTGCAGCTGACCTATGTGGCTATATTCAGGAATTAAAAAACCTGCAGATAAGAGATTTCAAAAGACCTTATAGACCAGAAAAGGGCAACTTAATTGGACAAAATCAAATAATATCTACCAATATGCCTATGAACTGATATCAGGGCTTCGGTTTTCACAAATGACAGATGAAATGGACGTATCTGGCGTAGATAATGACGAACAAATTTACATAAAGCCGCCGAAATTTTACGCTGTGACATAGAAAAGTTTCACATTAGCAACCAGTTTTGTTCAACTTCTAGCGAGTGTTTACTTTCACATGCAATTGAAACTATGCCACCTACTGTTACAAAATTTGTGTCATGACTCATAGATGAAAAATAATTTTTGTCTGCATGTGAAACTAGACAGTTGGCATCTGAAAAATTGCGCAAATGTCTTGCAATTACAGAGACTTTGGTGTCCCTTGGTAAATGTTCCTTCACTCCATTAAACCCCATGCAGGTATGCGTGTCAAAAGAATGGGCCCGCAGCAGCGCTAAGCTCGTCGTAAAAGGCGACTAAATAGTGCTCTGAAACCTAGAGGCTAGAGCAATTGGGTTGTATGCCCCAGGTGGTGGAATGGGGGTATCCCTGGCGTGTTACATGCTGGGGTTGTCAGGCTATAATACGGAAAACCTTACCGCAAACCATAGTGGTGCGCCATGTTAGGAAAAATGTCACGTTCCTCGCACGTTAAAGAACCCTGCTGTGGTATTCGATAGGAGTAGGAACCTTTACGCTCCGCCACAGGAGACTAAATTGCCCGACCCGACCAATCCCTCCCTTTTTATAGTGGAAATCAAAATTTGTCGACCCTATTATCCTTGTGTCCTATCTCTTTTTTTTTCATTTCATCATCATCATCATCATTTCATGTTCATCGCCTGAATATAAAATATTGCTGCTCGGGCGTTAAACCCCAAAAATCAATCAATCAGTACTTCTTCAATATATGGTATTGGAAAGAAGTCTATGATGAAACTGATTGATGACAAACATTTATTTATTCATTGATCTATTCAACCTGCTTACCGTAGACCCAGACGAAACAGTATATGTAAGCAGTAGTTTTGTGGCTTACTTTTATGACCCGAAAGGAAAGTCATGTCAGTCGCGTGACAGTTTAAACAAATTACGTACGAGAAAAGCAACATTGAAAGATACGACCTTAGCCAGGCTTCCTACAGAAACATCTTTTAAGCAACATGTCTTGCGAGCTTTGTATCAAACAATTTGGTTGAATTCCCATAAGCCTCACACAACCTGTATTATTTTTGGGGCTCATGACTAGTGACTTTTTACAAGATCCTATTTGCACTTGCAAAGGAAAATCGATGTGTAGTCGGGGATGTGTGAGCTTTGAAAAAAAAATAAGTTTGTTATGCACAGAATTACTAGTATGCCCTTGTCAAGGTTTAGACCTATGTTACAAATATCACACACATGTAAGTGTATGAGATGATGATGATTAAAAAAAATCATTCTGTACATGATCTTAAAGGCCTTTTTTGTATACTCGACAGACAGTTGTTTCCTAAGGCTTTACAAGCACCTCTTATTTTTAACGTTTTCACTTGTATTTTTTTTTTGGTTTGTATGGTCTATGGTGTCTCAGCTATATTATTCTTTTCTCATAGTTATTGTCGTTTTCAAGCATGGCATGCAAAGTTCCGTTCCCTCTTTTTTATCAGTATATAGAAAATTACTAATATTTTTTTCTGCTTTTATATTTTCAACTTGTTCGTGTCTTGTAAATTATAGTTATTTAGGACCAACGTTGTTAATTTCATGCTGATATGAATTTTTTTGAAAGTATGTGTGTTTTACAACTCCATTGAACCCTGTTTATTATTAACATAAGTCAGTCAAATAAAAATGCATGTTATGCTGTCTTATATCTGTTTTCATATTTGTTTTAGTTTTGTTTTTATACTTTAAACTTTACGGTTGTCAGATGCTGATTTTGTTTGCTTTTATATTTTTTGTGTTTTTTTGTTGCTTTGTTGAAATTATTTTGCATGTTTCTAATGTTTGTTATTTGCACTATTTTTGTGGCATGAGATTTAGCTTTATACATCTGTTTTTTAACTCTATTTTGCTTTTTTGTGAATGATATTTTTAATTTGTAAATAGATTATCCGGAATGTGTGTAGCCACACATCGCTCAGCCACAAGGCAACCCAGCGCATCCCCAGGTGGTGGATAGGGGACCCCATCGTATTGTGGGTTGTCAGGTTATACGGTATAAAAAAAACAACAAAAGCCTGACCGCAAACCTACGTGTGCTATGCATTATGAAAATTGTAATTTATTCATATGGAAATAACATATTTTAGTCGTAATTTTGACTCCTGTCAAATATATTTATTATAAATAATGTAGGAATGTAGATATATACAGATTACACATGTAGATATGACAACACTTATCAAAATGATATTTTATATCTCATTTATACCCCCCTTTTTCTAATTTTCATTTAGGTTTGGCTTAATGTAGAATATATCAAAACATGTATAAAGACCAAGAACTTCCTTTTTTAAAATTAATTTCTGTATTCATTCGTTGATATTTTTTCTAAATCGCAAAAGTTGGTGAAACAGGGGCCGTCATAAAAATACATAATTTTAACAATTTTATCGTCAAAGTCCTTTAAATTGTAGTTATATAAAATAAATAAAGAATAACTATACAAATCCACTACCTTTTACAACTATTTGACGAACAGAGTAAATAAAAAACGAATGTTTTCATTTAAAAAAAAGTAGTTATTTTGACTGGTGTCGAAAAACGTCATAATATGACGTGAAGTTACGTCATACATAAAATATTGAATATTGCATTCAAATAGTAATCGTTTACGATGATTAAAGAAGGACATTTTCATGCCTTTCATTGTCTTGGAAATTATATCTAAAAAAGCATTTTATTTTTTCATGAAATTACCCCTCCCAATTTTACTCCCATTTTTCATAAAACTGGACCAACTCTCACTTTCACAACTAGTTTTAACTTAAAGAAGAAATATTTTTCTTTCAAATGATGTATTAGGTGTGTGTCCTTCCGTTGCATTAAAATTTTATTTTCACATTTAAACCGCTCCACTATGAAGAGTTACATTGTATTTCTTCAGACTGATTTGAAACTCATTGTCCCATCTCTGCTATTAAAAGAGGATTGCGTTTACGCGTTAGATAACTACGGACTTTTACAACAGATTTACATATAGTGTGTTACAAACTGATACCGTATACAACAGTAACTTGAAAATGACAGAAATGCTTGAAACTGTCTTGTCATGTAAACAAAAATTGACGAGGGCGGTAACACATGTACACTAATTCTAATAAGACGTACATGTACTCTGAGTTGTTAAAATGTTGGAAATTAGGCCAACAACATGTTTGGCACATGGTACCGGCCTTTCCTCTTGACCAATTGGTTTCTATATTCGCGTTAGAAGATACTAGTCAAGTCCTTTAATTTCTGTGTCCGGTATATTGGTATGCTCTCTAAATAATCCAAACATAATTTCAAGAAAAACAAAGGTACATCTGATCTACGCAAATGAACTTGAAATTAAGCAAATAAATTCGATTTACACGTCTTCGTCAGCTTAAACGCATACTTAGATTACACTGGACGTATGTGTTTGTTTGACTACTTCTTTTTTCTTTATGGCAATATGTACCACGCCTCCAGTCTATGAATGAAATAAAAATCATTCATTGCACAGTCGATCCTTAACTGTTGTGAGAACTATGATATATAATGACTCTCTTGGTAGAACAGGGGTACTGTCAAACAAGCTTTTAGGACAGGGTTATGAACAGCCTTTTTTGCTGTTACAGTAGTGTTATGGTCGTCATCACAGTGATTTTCTACCTCACAAGATATCATCAGTTAGATTTCACGTCTTACCAGGTTGACCACTGCACTTGATATGTGATGGTCTGCTTGAGGGGCAGGGCATGCTTACTCTTCGAAGACGTCTTATAGCGTTTCCCGTCCTTTGTGGAGTATAATTGCAATATACACAAACAAGAAATGGAAAAATCAAAGCCTTGAATATAATGCAAGTATATTAGTACATGTATTTGGAAACTTTCTTGTTTTTATCTGCAATTTTATATGTTAATACATTTTACTGTATTGTGTGCATTGTCTATTGTAGATTGTATCTAATTCCTATTTCGCGTTTTTTTGCATGTTTTTTTTTTGGTTTTTTTTTTTGTTTTTTGTTTTTTGTTGTTGTTTTTTTTTTTTTGGACTCTGATGTCTCTGAATTGACCTTTTGCTTTTATGCTTTGGTATTTGTTGATAACTACAAGACATTTCTCATTAAGAAAAATCCTATGAACTCCCTTATCAGTGTTCCTTGTCTCATCACTTTGTGTCGGTCTGTCTGTCCATACAAAATTCCTTTTTAAGACACTTTGGATCGATTAGATTCGATAAAACAAATGGTCATCGTCTTAAATAACATTTTAAGATCGACAGAATGTGAAAGAATATTGCGTAAAATCATTCACTTTTTTCCCGACTTTGCAAGATTCCTTCATTTTCTGAACGGACTGGTTGCATCGTCTGGAAAGAATTTCGAACGTCAGACGCTGTTCGAAGCTTGGATCATTCGAAGATTTGTTTTTAAAGAGGTATCTTTTAGAATAATTTACCGATTTAGGATTTTCATAAACAATCATATGCATGAACAAACACCATTTCGTCTGCCTACAATATGTAATTTTCTGGTAGTTTTTCTAATGTAAGCTTGTCGTATTGTTGTAGGCTTACTTTACTTCGGTAATGAGTCATCCAATATGATTATGTTTTATCTTTAACCCTCCCCCTCTACACATCCCGCACACCTGGGTTCGCCAATGAGACACTAAAAATAAAGACAATAGATTTTTTTTTATTATTTATTTTGAAAAAAATTGACACGATGGTAAGTGTGAATCTTTTCTTTACAAATTAAAATGATTTTACTTTGTTCTTATATTTAATTCATGCGCTGGTTTCAATATTCAATATATATTTCTACTTAAGATTCATGCAGCTATATACAAAGAGTGGCACAAAACGTGTACTTATCTTTGTAGAAACCTTCGGTGATCTTTCATAATCTAGTCAATGTTTCCAACAATTAAATTCTAAATAAAAAAGTTGGTATTTACAGCTACAATAAATTTCTTCGAAAAACTACTGAAAAATTTTTCCGCCAAACTCTATACATTCAAATAAATTTATATGTAGAATATCTCCCAGAACAATGGCTATGCATGTTAGACTAATCACATTTTAAGACACTTACAGATTGTCTCGGTGTTTTAAAGATTTATAATATTCTGGAATGAAGATGGGGTGGTGCTGGTTATTTTGAAAGAGGGAACTTATCCCCCTAATGAAAATCTCCTATAAATATACCCCCTTCCCCTTCATTTCATGGAACACTATTTGGTCATATGCATGCGTACATGTTTTTTATTCATGGAAGCATAGTGACTTAATTACTTAATTGAAGTAAAACATCACAAATAATATTGAATTTACAAAAAGGATTCATATCTTATGTTATTGGTCAACCAAAATTTTAATTTCTCTACTCTTCACTGTGACTCCACCAAAGTAAAAACCGGAATAAAATTGCTCCATTTCAATACTTTTCAATATTTATTTCTGTCAATTACTTAGATGTTATTAAACTGTTAGAACCATTAAATATACTTTGGTATAAAGGCAGGAGAAGTTAATAACAGACAATTTCTAAAATGATGACTGAACTCAAAATATGTGGAGAGTGGAGAAATTAAAATTTGTGTTGGAAGTAGTGTATGTTCTGTACAATATTTCACATGTATTATAATCTGTGTCTTAACGATTATAGCGTTGTACATGTAGTTTTGAAAAGAAATTATGAATTTTAAAATAAAATGTAAAAAAAAGATATCGTGATTTTTAACTGGTCATCATTATCTGCAATTAATAAGTATATATTTACATGGAAAATTACAATAAAAAATTCTGATTGTCTCACATACTTATTCCTCATTGTCTCGCAAAAAAATCTGATCGATCTGTTATTTTCAAATGTGGGACAATCAGGACGACACTGTTTTTAACCAGCACGCCCCCACCCATTTTCCAGATTTTAAGTCACTCTCCGTATGCCCGATTATTTTCAATTAGTTAAAGCCAGAGAAAAAAGTCTGTTTAAGGCTGCACTACCTAGCTTACTCTTTCTGCCAACCCTAGTACATTCTGTTGTTATTTTTTTAACATAACGGTAAACTATCATTTTTAGTTGCGCATTATCAAAGTCAAGAAGTCTATTTAAAATAATTAAAAAAATAATAATGAAATTATTTTGCTTAACTACCTATCCTTTTTTTTCGTTTAATGTTACATTTAACAGTAGTGTATATATATTGTGTATATATATATATTTATTGGCTTAACGAATATATGCTATGTAAATAATGACTATAATATAGCTATGTACATGTAGTTATGAAGAACCTTTGTTATATGATTATATTATTGAGGTTAGATTTAATTTTACAAAGTCGAAATTTTAATATTCTATAGGCTAAAAACCACTAATTCCACTTTCCATAGGCTTCTATGCTAATTTCACAATATTCAATGGCTTCTCTGGACTTTACCTTAACTTTAACCTGCAGAGGACTATATATCAGCATGATTCTACATATGTCAGCTCACAATCCTCAGAATGGCATGTGGGGTTAGCAGACTTGCAGTGCAGTACTGGTCACCGGAAGTGAAGTGTCTATAAATAGCATGGGAAATCTCAGTGTTTTCACAAGATAGGGGTATATTTAAAAATCATTATGGAGATTAGGCTTCACATCACAAGAAGCAAAATGCACCTATAAAATGTACAGAAATGTTTTTCCTTTCAGAAACTGTTTAAATTTTTTAAATAAGATGAGAACTTTTTTCACAGCACTATGAGGAACAGGGGTAATTTCTGCGTAGGACTATTTTTGCGTACGTTCCAAATGCTCATTGGTTGAATTGGTGGTCTATAACCTATAGTCTATAACTTCAAAGAGGCTATACATGAGCGAATTGTACGGTGTTTGATCAATCCACATTTTCTGTGGAAGAGTGTTCATCCACTAAAGACGATGTATCAGAAGACTCATCTGAATAACAGGTGTCCTCGTCCATCTTATAAGCAACATATAAAACTCCCGCATAAGTTTTTCCCTTCGTTGCTTTTTGGCCTGGGGCAAAGGACTTATTTCCTAATCGACTATCATTTCCAAAGGCAAAATGTTGAATTAAATTGTGCTCTAACACCAACGTATAATCTTCTTGGTTGATATCTATAGAACACGGAGGAACCGTATCCCTAGTAACTGAACATAAAGCGACGAGACCATTATACCCTTCTTTTTTGTATTTTCCTCTCCAGCGTTTATTTGGACCATTCTTGCCAAGATTCCAGGTAGTGGCGTCCATAGGATCAAACTTTTTCCATCTATGTACAAATTTCAATCAAGTTCCCCCATATGACAATATAGTTTTCCAATCAACCCTTATCATTATAAGAGTGCGATAATGAGCATTTTACCCTTTCTTTTTTTTTCAGGTTAATTCGTAGAGTCCATATAATTAATTATTTACTGTTATGTTACAGCTGGGGGAAGTGTTAGTTTGTTGGATGTATAATGCCACATCTGGTTCTTCTTCCTCCTTTTGTTGCATTTCATTTCGTCAAATTTGCCGTTGTTTGCTGTTACCGCTGAGAAGTAGTTCGCTCCATGTTCAAGTACAGTGGATCCCACTTAATCCAATATCCTTCCCAGGCCATTATAGCGCTGTACTTTGCAGTGCTATAGTTTCTTAGCATTGTGCTATCAGTAATAAATTTTAGTTAAAATGCACTATGGGTACTGTGCTATAGTTTTGGAGGAAGGCCATAAGAGCTGTATTATGTCAGTAAGCACTGTGCTATTTAAAAAATTATGGGGAAAACACTGAAACACTGTAATCGCATACCTGTTATTGCCATATCCTGTTACACGTATTCGCATGGGAAATAAAACAACACAATAATTTCCTGTCTTACCGCTATTAAAAAATACTGTTATTTGCCTAACATAAGACCAGAAATTGGAAAATTTCTCTTAATTGTATGAATATCTAATAAATAAAAATAGGACCTACTAATTGTTCTGTTCAGTAACTGTTTGAAAGATAGAAAAAATTCTGGTCAGGTGACCTCCAGAATCATTGGGGTTTTCCTTAGAATTTCATTGGGTGATAGGAAAGGTCAACTGAACTGGAAGTAGAATGGACTGTTCGTAAATAATACAATGTACATACTGTACTTCCCTTAACCAAAGATCACACTAACTCAGGGGCGGAACTAGGATTTCAGGCGGGGGCGTTTATATAATTTAATTCCAAGGGAAGTGAGGCCATAACATTTGGGTGTGTGTGTGTGTGGAATTTGTGTAAAACGTGTAAAAGATATCATATAAAAAAAATAATTTTCTATTTTTTTTTTATTTTTTTTTTTTGGGGGGGGGGGGGAACGCCCAGCACATCTGTCCTTGGATCTGCACCTTTTATTTGTAACTTTAAACATGGAAAGGAATTAAAATTGACAATTGGCTAATTTATCATTTATTTCAGATTAAAAGTAAGCCATTCTTTAACATTCTTAGGACAATTTTCTGCGGCAATTTCATAGACAGACCTAAGAACGGAAGGGGGCCCTAACTTTATTACATACGTACATGTAGTCAAAAGAAGTAGGTTAACCTTAGTTTTTGGTGGTAATCTTCAGGGCCATGTCTTAAATTGGTTTAGGACATGCACAATTATATTTCAGCATTTGAGGCAAACCATAATGTTATATGGATTTTTTTCTCTAACAGTCACTTCAGGTTTGCGGAATTAGTCTCATAAATAGGTTTTAAGGTCTTAGAAAATCTCATATTGATTCATATATGACTTATTTCCTTCTTTTTGGCCCAATTTCAGGTACAAATGTGGTCCAATGGGCTACTTCTTACACCCAACGGATTATAAGTAGACCTTAATTAAACCTATTAAAGGGGCTCCCTTTATTCTTGAAAAGTTTGACTATAAAGCTATATAGAAAAATGGAAATCACTTCAGTGCCAACACACACGTACTTTTGGGAATTTCTGATTGTAATAGCTTTATGATATCTCCCACACTATAATCTGCTAAGGACATTCAAGCTAAAAGTTTCCAAAGAATGTTAAAGAATGACTTAATTTCAATTTGAATATAATAAATAAATGATAAATTGACCCATTCTCAAAGGAGTAAGTTCGGTAAGGTGATATTTTGGCCCTAGTATTAAATGTTTTTGAAAGATTTGTTTCGGTCTATACTAGTTAGTTTATTTGAAAGGATAATAGTTGTAGTAGATACACCTCAGCCGATTTCGGCGATATCTTGAATATTGTTTACATAATTGGAGTCAAAATTAATATTAGTAAAATCTTCAATTTTGTCGCATTTTAGCACATATTTTTGATGGTTTTTGCCTAAAACGGAAGTGGTCGCATCCATGTTTATCCAAAATATTGTCATATATGTTGTATCTTACAATACTACACAATATATACAAAGATCAAGAATGAACACCCATGCGGCCACATTTGTTTTTCACAAAAACCATCAAAAATATGCTGAAATATTGAGATTCTATGGATTTTTCATTTTTAGACAATTTTGTTGGTGTTACAATGATAAGATGTTTTTCTGTTTTGGCATAAATTTTATTGAACTAGCTGGTATAAACACTAGTGTTTACAAAAACGATAAAAATCTTAATTTTGAATAATTTTGAATTTTGAAACAAAATTGGCCATAACCGAACCTTCTCCTTTGTAATTCCCATCCTTGTATAAAATTTACAAGTTAGTGAACTGTTTGTTTAGGTTTTGTGAGTACTGACATTTATGTTCATGACCAAATGATTACAGATGAGATTAGCTCTAACCCTCTCACAAAACTGTCATAGAACTGTCAGAAGAATAGTTCTTTGACAAGTTTAGAACAGTTCTCGAGTCAGCTCTTCTGACAGTTATAGCAAAGCCGGCTCTACTAGTAGAACTGTCATAATAGCTGGCTCTCGAAGTGTTCTCTGACACTTTTAGAACTGTCCTAGAGCCGGCTCTTCTGACAGTTCCCCTGAGAGGTTAGAACTGATCTCATCTGTATGCAATACCTTTTTGTCAGTTCATACATGAATTTATTACATTGTACATTAATTCATGTACAAGTTTATGGAACATAAACTACTGTAAAATATGCAAGTTTTATTTTAAAAATGTAAATGCTAGTAAATTGTGATGTCAACCAATGAGCTGTTTTTGGCAATTGTAATGTTTGTGTAATGTAAATAAATAGCAGTACAGTTCACTTAATTTAAATCCTTATGATTGATGGTACAAGTAGGGTTCTTTTTTCAGTACATTTTAAAGAATGTAGATTATAAAACAATAAATACAGGATATTTATGATTAGAAAGAAACAGTAAATTAGGTCAGTTTAAACCCCATGTCTATGAAAGAGCATAATTATACTTATTACAGTGTACAATGTGATGGATGCCAAGGTATCTACATGCAAGAACAGATATTTTCTTAAAACCTGATTGTCAAGGACATACATATAAAGTAAGTGTGTATCAATAAGATATATATCTGTAGATGTATTTTTGTATGTTCATAATAACTTTAGAATTGATAATTTATCTGCTGTAAAACATTACTATAGTATAGACCACTAGTCATTACATATTTCTTTGCAAAAATTGCAATTTACATTAATATATTTGTATGTCTGCCAACAGGAGAGTACATCCAGATTACATCGAAAATTATAGAAATTAATGTACACGTATCTAATTCAGGCTCTTTTATAATGGTGACTGGCGCATGCGTTTCAGTATTTCTTGGTATTACAATATAACAAGAATGGATGTGGTCAGAGAACCAACCACCCTACCTCGTTGAAAAATGTCAGCTCAAGCACACCCATGTTGTCTTCAATGAATGACGAGGAATCCCTCACACTACAGGGTAGACAGAAGCTGGCCCAAAAACGTTATACACAGGTACAGTGAAATGGTTGCCCCCATATACTCTAGCAACATAAAGGTAAACTTAAAGTGAAAACGAAACTGCAATGTATGTATACAAAAGCCACATTTGACTATGAAACCTGGTGAAACCCTCCATTTCCATTGGAAATGCCTGTACCAAGTCAGGATCACTGCGGTTAACATTGCTTCAGTTTTTGCCTTGATATTGCCATTTGTTATACAGACTTCCCTATTGTCAAAAATAATTCCTTTTGACTATTGCCTATGGTTTATCATTTCGGTGATTTTGTGTTAATAATATAGTCATTTCAAATAAGTTTTCTTCATAACAAAGTGACATTAAACTTTTATAAAGATGGATCCAGAAGATTTTGCACGAAATTACATGTATCAAAATTTAACAACAAAAAGAGGTATCATATGGTAAAAACGATTTGTGCATGAATTTACTTTATGTAACTTAATGCATTAATCGAAGAAACTACTGTTATTTTTTTCCTCGATTAAACTGGTTCTTTTTTTCTTTGGTCATCATTCAGAAATTTCAAAAGAAATTGTAAGAAGAAAGCAGAAATGAAGACAGATTATTTTTGCGCGACAGGACTCTATTTAAAAAAAAACCAGCCAAAAGCTTCTGATAAACAAAGTGATGTTGATCCAACAGCAGTGACTAGGTTCTTGAAAAATCACCATTTTTTTTCATAATTTAAGTCTAAAATGGCCTTGACAACCCTTTTTGTTACAATTGTATGGCAAAGTATGTACTATTTGCTGAGACTCTTGTCTAATATTTGAATTCCCCATTTATATATGAAAGTTAAACAAATCAAGTGCAAAGAGTCATTCATTTCATTCTGATTTGCCATTTGGAATTTCAGAAAACATGTTTTCAGATTATGTGGCTTTGTACATGTCATTTTTCAACCTTTTCCATGTACAATTTCAGCCAAACTGCACGTCCAGTCTTCCAGGAATTGATATTGTGTCATCCAAAATTCCCTTTCCTAATTATTCTTGAAGAACATAATACAAACCATGAATTAAAAGAAAACATGCCTAGTATGTCATTTATTGTATAGAACCAGAAATGGCCCTTGTCCTTATTTTATTCAAATATACAAAATTTTATATCGATAAACCAAAAGAAATTCGAAATTTTGATATGCCATATGGTTTGTACCAAAGGAGGTATTTTCAAAAGCCAAACTGTTCTGTGCAGTATTTTATAAGCTCTGCCCATGTAAAGCCAAATAGATTTTGAATATTTAAAAAAAACACTAGCCATACCTATTATGGAATCTTAATAATAAAGTTGCTCATATATCTGAGGAACAATTTAATTGAAGATTTATAAATAATTCAATTTGTTTTAGATCTTTATCCCTCAATATTATCCTGCAGTGAAGCCATCCTGTAGAAAATCTAGCCCTCGATAATATTCATGAGTTAAAGGTGCGCTCGATTAACCCAACGAAATCACGTAATCTGTGAAGCTATCCCTCTACTATACTGCAGAAATACGAATCATGTGTGTTAACTGCCTAGGTGTTTATTACACTGGAGTTAATGACGATGATAACTATAACTATGATTAGCGCGACCTACACAGAGATTGATAAAATGGGCCTAGATCTGTTTCCCAAATTTGTTCATCAAGTATGTAGAAAATACATCATATTCGCTTGATGTATAAAACATGTTACGAACTGCATGATTGTTTATTTAACTTCACTGCTTTTTAAAAGTTTTTTTTCAGTACTTAAACATATTAAGGACAGTGCCATTAAAACATATGACATATAAAACGGGGGACAGGGTCAAGGGTTCCAACTTCGAGTTAACAAATAAAGCGGTGCTACTTCATAAAAAAAGTTTGACAGTCATTGATTCAGCAAACGAGACATTTCGAAATTTAATCTCGAAAATATTCCAGTTGGTTGAAATAGTAAGAGAGTGGTTTTAAATTCAGCAAATCGAGACATTTCGAATTTTAATCTCGAAAATATTCCAAAAGGTTGAAACGGTAAGACGGCTTTATCCACCTGGGCCTTTTGTCGACTTATAGGACTATCTAAGTACTTTCGATTGGGTTTAGTTCAGTTTGTTAAATTCTTGCAAACTGGCTACGCCCGAAACTGTTCGTAAAAGTAGAGCTCCTACTTCGAAAATGGGCATTATTTCGAAATTATATAGCCATACTGTAGATCTCAGATAAGTTTATCCACCTGGGCCTTATGTCCATTTATAGAACTATAACTTTCGATTAAGCCAAAATTTATTAATTTCTTGCACCCGATTACACCCAAAACTGTTCGCCATAATTGGGTACCCTTCCTCAAAAATGGACATTTTCTTGAAATTATGAATCTACACTGTACACCTCAGAAAGGATTACCCACCTGGACATTTGGACTAATTACTTTTGCTTGTCAATGAGCTCAAGTTCGTTAAGCTCTTAAGCCAGGCTACATTCTAAATCTTTGGTGAAAATATGGTACCCCTACCTGGAAAATGTACATTATCTCGAAATTATGAACCAACACTCAAGACCTCAGAACAGTTTACCCATCTGGGCAATCATATACTTACTTACTTACACTCCGGAATGCCATTGGTATACATGGCACTAACAAAGGATCTCCGCTTCTGTCTTTCTTTAGCTGTCTTCTCAATAGTTCCCCAGGAGTCATTTCTAATTCTACAGTACACCTCCTCGTGTCTATCACGTTTACGCTTCCATTCTAGAGTCCAGTGTAGTGTTGTTCAGGTGATTGATTTCTGATCTGTTCTCGGCACACGACGAATCCACTTCCAGCGCCTTCTTGTTAATATAGGGTTTGTAAGTCTCGTTCTAGTTTCAGTAAGGCCAGTCTGCATTTTATTGTTCACTTCCGGGAAATGAAAACGCTGTATCACTATGAAAAATCTTCTATTTCTATGCTTTTCTTAACATTTTTATTCAGTAGAACTAGATATTTGTCATTTTTATCAGTATCTTTCACAAAAATATATTTTGCTTTTAACATTGAACTCAAAGCTATGTTAATGACGAATCTCTATGCATTTGAATGGGAGATGAGGACCCATTCTCATGAAATCACGGAGTCACGTGACGAGACTTTTATACCCTATTGTAGCCATGTTTTCTTGATTGTATTTGCTAAGAAGGTCCTTCTTTGATATCATCTCTTGGTATGGAAATCTGACAGTTTTGTCAAGTCGTATTCGGTCATTCGTCAACATTCAGATCCGTATAACAGAATACATATAGAACGCAGCTGTATTTCAGTTCGGTTTTCTTACTGTTTTGAGATGGTTTCGAGGTGTTATTAAATGAACAAAGGTGTTCCTTGGTTTGTTTCGTCTATTCATGATGTCATTTCCTGCACCTCCATCTTTCTTAACTGTACAGCCTAGGTTTGTATATGTCTGGTTGATTGTTAAACCGACTTTGCTGGAAAATTTACCCTAGCTAAGGCGATTAGTTTTTCTTTCTTGCAAGTGGCTATTGGTGTGTGACAGAAGAGCTAGATCATCGAGGTCAAAATTTGAAAGTGGAGATTTAATGTTCCGTCTTGTTTCTCTTGATGTATCCTCTGTGCATGGTTCCTCTCATTACTCAATCAATTGCTAAGTTGAGGAGACGAGCAGACATCACACAGCCCTGTTTTACACAAGTTTCTACATCAAACCAGATGCTACTATGCCCTACACTGCAGGTGAAGTCGTTGAAAAAACGTTTTGACAAGTTTCACTTGTTCGGATGATATTTCGTGTCTTTTCTTCTTTTTACGCTGTCAAAAGCTTTCTGAAAAGCTACAAAGTTAATGTAAAGCTTTCTTTGCCATTATGTAAATTGCTCAATGATATTACTTTATTCATTCCTTTATGAAATACTGCTTGTTCCTCGCTTAGCTGGTTGTCAATTGCATAAGATAGTAAAATATTTGGCTGTGATTTTACTGGGTTCTGAAAGGAGTGTGGTGCCGCGCCAGTTGTTAGGTCACTCGGTGCTCCCTTCTTGGCTAATTTATAATAATTCCTTTTGTCAAATCATCAGTTATGTCGTTTCCTTTATATAAGATTGTAAATAGTGGCTTAACAATTTCAGCAGCAAGCTCCGAGTTCAGCATTTAAATTACCCTGGCCTTTGGATTATCCATTCTTTAGTGACTTGATAGCAGTTATAATTTCCAGGTGGCGGATATGGCATAGAGATGTCCAGTTTTAAATCTATGACTGCTTCATTTACTACTGCTTTTTCTTCTGTATGTGATCTATTCAATGTCTTTAAAATGCTCTGGACCGTCTGGCTTTCTGCTCACTCTCTGTTGTAAATAAAAAGTCGTCCATTTTTAGCTTACCTGGCCGAAGGCAAATGAGTATTGCCATCACATGGCGTCCGTCGCCGTCGTTAACAATTTTTCAAAGCTCTTCTCCTCTGATACTACAATGTACTTGACCAATCG
Organism: Perna viridis; assembly: GCA_037379345.1. Lineage (NCBI taxonomy): Eukaryota > Metazoa > Mollusca > Bivalvia > Mytilida > Mytilidae > Perna > Perna viridis. The sequence continues at coordinate 34,040,563 of CM074514.1, read as the reverse complement.
AAACCAAACTTAGTTCGATTGTTCCTTTGGGTAGCCTGTATAGAACAAATGTGGGGATTTTTTATGTTTCGAAAAACATGGCCGCCGTTACTAGAAATAGAACATAGGGGTCAGACAGAAGTTTCTCGCATATATCTCCAAAATTATTAGGTTTAGCCAAATTCTGACAGAGTATAAGTGTTCTTCATGATGAGATCTATCTTTGGTCAATTGTTTATTTTAATCTGTTAAGCCATGTTGCCATTTTTCGATGGTTTTTTTTTGCTATTTTTAATGTTAATTTTTTTTCAAAAAAAAACCTTCTCCTGTGACATTACTTGACCAATTGGAACCAAATTTGATATGATGTTCCTTTGGGTATTTTGCATAGAAATGATGTGGGGATTTTTGATCCGTTGAAAAACATGACCGCTGGTACTAATTAAAAATAGAACATAGGGGTCAAACAGAAGTTTTTCGCATATATCTCCAAAACTTTTAAATTTCGCCAAATTCTTTCAATTGCCGAAATGATTCTTATTATAAAGCCTACAAAAGCCTGCATTGGATCAAAGTTATCAAACGACTCCCTGTTAGAGTTATTGCCCTTGAAAGGTGGAAATTATGTTCTTTTTAGCCAATATCTTGAAAACAATGATAGAAACTTTCAATTCCTGAAATGATCCTTATGATAAGGCCTACAAAATTCTGCAGGGGATTAAAGTTGACGGACGATTCTTGTTAGAGTTATTGCCCATGAAAGTCGAAAAATTACGTTTTAAACTGTAATAGATAGAAAGAAACTTTCCACTGATGAAATGATCCTTATGATAAGTCCTACAAAAGTTTTCATTGAGTCAAAATTGTTGCACAACTCCTTGTCAAAAAATTAACCAGGTGAGCGATTCAGGCTCCTGGGAGTCTCTTGTTATCTTTTATTGAGCCATCACCTGTATTGTGAAATTCGCCTCAAATTTGTATGGTTATCTTTTAGAGTTTTTCCTGTTCGCCCTTTTTCTGCTGCTTCTTCTGTTTGCGTGTCAAGATTTTTCATTTATTCTTTCTTGTCTGCTCGTGTCATTCTTTTATCACGTTCTCTGTAGTTGGCTTTGTGATTTCTTGTAATCTGTCAGATTTAGTGTCTATTATTTACTTCTTCAATAATCGTCTCTTTTCTATAACTTTCCAGGTTTCTGTACTATGCATTTTATTTCTTTTGAAATCTTCAAGTAAATTTTGATAATGGAGTATGTTTTTAGTGATTTTTTGTTACCTTAATATCAGTTTCGGATATTTGTCTCCACTATTTCCAAGATAGTTCCAGCGCTTACACCATGGTACCTAGATGAAATGAATGATTTTGCCTTAGTGTGAATATTGTTTGACTCGTGTCGCGGAGCTGCATTTTATTGCTAGATTATTAACGGATTATACTCACTTACAGGGTGGCGCTAGCGGAGCACCCGATGTCAATCCCGGTTATTTGAGGGAGTTCGAATTGCTAGTGCTTTATTTTGTTGTGTGACGTCTTGTTTGCTTTATCTATAGTTTTTTATTTGTTTCTTTTTTGTTCGGTTCGCTACTTTGTGTATGTACATCGTCTCTGTTTCACGTGTTCACGTTGAAGTCACGTTTTTTGGATTTTGAAGTATTTGAATTATCCCACTCTTGATGTGTCGGTATTTTTGCCGATATATAGGACTATCTAATTACTTTTTATTAAGCCAAAGTTTGTTAATTTCTCACTCCAACTAATCAAAGTTGAAAGCTAAAAGAAAATATGCCAGAATATTTCGCACTAGCTTATACTGTAAGTTTACTGATTGTTATGTCAAGTTAAAAAAAAGACATGTTTCATTTTCGGAAATCATTGCAAGTGACACTTTTCAAGGATCTATCATACACAGCTTAAATAAAAAATCGTCGAGACTTACATCTTGGCAAGAGAAAGCAGTCGTAAAACGACGGTTAATGCACAAACAAAAACAATATTCATATTACTTGCGGTTTGTTTTGTAATGGAAAAAGTCCAGTAGTATTTAGAGAGAAAGCGTCTGAAGCAAAGTTCCTTCTACAAGAAATACAAGAAAAACAATTGTTCGCACGGTGTTTGGACAAGGTTACGCAGTTGTTCCGAAACAAATAAATTTAGATCGGTTTGAAGTCCTGATTCATAGATTCACAGTGCTCTCTGGGAATTTTGTAGAGAATCCTTAGAAGTTTTTCACTCTCGTGTATGGCGAATTCTCAACGGAACATCTTTGCCGACAGACCAGACCTGACAAAAACTATTCTACAAGGGTGTCTTACCCACACAATGAAAAACAAGGATCTTTTGTAAATGCAATTACAGTAGTTACATGGTGTATGGTATGTACACCCTTAGCGTTCTAGTGAACTCTGATGATTTGAAAACGACAACCTTACGTTCAATTCTGTTTATTCTACTTTTTAAATAAAGTCTCTCCTAAAGTAGAAGGTTCAGCTGAGTTTTAACGAGCGTTGAAACCAGCTTAGAAAATTCAAAATATACGAACTTTATCTAGACGTCGCCCTACAGTGTCTGAGCGCCAACTGTCTAGGAGACTTCAGTACATTAATTTGCTTACAGCGTGTATATTGAATAATGTTTACGAACGTTGTACAAGAGATGTTGCTTTTGCAGATCATCTTACCAATGTTGCTGGTATCTGACGATAATTCCTAACAAAAATCCTTTTGAATTTTCATGCCAATGATTAGACACAATCGCGTCATTTATTAACCTCAACGAACGAAAGAAAGACCTTGTGTCTGGGAGGGGACTGGTAATTTTTAAAGGAACAACTGTGTGAATTTATGTACACCAAATTCAACATCATGCACAACTTCTGATATCTTGAATAAACCCCTCCCTCTCTTGTCATCGAAAACTACATGGTCACATGCATGCACAATATCTTTATTCTTGAAAAAATATAGTAGGATAGCAGAGGTTTACAAAGTCTTTAAAATAATGAAGTGTTAATGCACCGAAATATAATACTGCTATAATTGGTATTATTTTTTTTTTAGGAAAATCACTCTGCTTTCAAATTAGAATTGTCGTACAAACGTACTGTGGTCAAAATTAGTTAAATTTTGCGTTTTGTGGGACACCAGGTTATCTTCCACATATACACGCTATACAAAATATGATAACATTAAACAATTATGTTCATGATCTAAGTGTCTTCCAAAGTAAGCATTAAGGATTACATGAAGCTGTTATTACGAATTAAATTTTGTAATGCAGAAAATATCGATGTAGGTTTGCAGACCGTACATTTTGTGCTAATTTTAAGCCAATTTTCACCAATTATATGAAACTCGTATGTGTTTACCGACCACCGTGGGTTTTAAAATACAGCTTTGTAACTTGGTATCTTGTGAGTAAACTCTCAATGTTGTGTAATGATGAGAAGTATTTTAATTGGTATAAAAAAAGGTCACTATCGATGGTACTAGCTACATGTACCTCATAAATGCGGAATTTTACTTGTTCCGTGTTTTATCAACCACTTATTGTGGCCAGTCAAATTCTAGTACGCGTGGTAAAAAAATACTCTTGTGTTGAGTTTTGAAAATGATAAATTAATTATTTTGTATGTACTATTTATTCTGCAGTTCTTTTGTTTAGTTTGCAAGAAACCTTCAATAAAATTTCGTATTTGTGGTCTTATGTGGATATTCGTCCTCGGACCAAATCTGAGTATGATACGTTTTAATTCCGAATTATTTATATATTAATAGTTCTGTGCATATTCTTGCAGAACTTTCTACATCTAATACTAAGACTAGTAGATTTTAAAATGATTTTAATGGAGATTGTAACGAATCTGAGTCAATGAAACATTTTGGCATACAAAAAGAACTAGATAATTGGATTAGTAGATTTAGCTAAAGAAGAAATTATAAGAGTACCAAAACATTTGAAAAGGTGTACATATGCTTAACAAATGGGAATGTTTGTTTCTTATGTATCGGATGACACACTGAAGGTTTGCGAATTGCATTACACGTTTATATTATCCGTTAAAACATTTCGGCATTTACCCACAATATTTTATATTTGTCCACAAAATGAGGAATTCATATGTAGTGTTCCAAGATTTGTGCGAAGCGCCAATTAATTCGGAATGTCTGATTTCAAAGGTCAATTTATTATGGTGCTATGTTGGTAATTGATGTTATTCTCTATAATTCTTCGTTTATCTGTTTCTCTGGTGAACCCCTCTTTTTTTAACCTCGTGATGAACAGAAACACACACACACACACACACACACATATATCAAAATCAAATCCGGGGTAAGGTATTATTATATTATTATGTACTGCATTTTTTTATTTGCTATTATACTTGTGTAATATACTATAATTCTGAATCTTATATCCTTATTAAATCTCTCACAGAAATTCTAGTTCTTATTCATGTGAACGCACGTCAGTTTCAAATATGACATATCGCCAAAAAAAGGTTAACGTTGTTCATCGAATCCATCCAGAGCAAGATATATGTAAAACAATTCTTGGTAATTGAAAATTTCTGCCATTTATGCATGCTGTAACCGATCGTGATACCACTTCGGCGTTTTGTCAGAAAAACGAACGGTTAACAAAACAAACAAGAACCATACTAATGATTTTCAGACCTATGCCGGACTGAAATCGTAATACAATGTATTGTTGTTTCACTTAATGCTACATGTAGCAAACGACATTTTGATTTATTACCATTAGACTCGAAGAGAACAAAAACTGAACTCACAGAACCAAACTAACTAGGAGTTAGATTGACAACACTTAAATGTCCATGTCTATCATGTTAATACACAATCAAGTAGTATTCATACATGTATCCATATCACTTATGTTTTGATGTCTTCACACACACCAAAGCCTCCCCAAAGTCCCCTACTTTGTTTTTTGTTCATTAGAAACGGAAAGCGAAAAACTGCAAGGTTACATGTACAAAAAAAACTATTCCAATATGAAATAGGACAGGTTAGTATACGGAGGGGTAGAACAAGTCGCTATCTTCAATGCTATCCCGCCAAGAGGCCAGAGCAACGAAATTGATATAATTATCCTCAGTCTTTTTTCCGCTCAATTTTTTTCACAACCTGACAGGTATCAAAAGGCTTTTCAAGGTAGGTGTAATCAAACTGGTCAGAAAAAGTGTCTTAGCGGTGCAGGTCTGGACTTCAAAATTAATACCTGCTCTCCGTTTCTCAACAAACTGATACTTTTTGTCGTAGCTAGGCCGACCAGAAGTTACGGGCAGGCTTGATCGGGGTGTTCTTTTGAGTTAACAAGACGACTAATTATTCCATGTCAATCACCAATTTGGTCAAAAACTGAGATGATTATAAAAGATTTAGGGGCACTAAACAGTTTTGTTTGGTATTATTTGATTATTTTTGCAAATATACGAAATGTTCAAAAATTTGACCTAATGGGAATTTGTATTTGAAATAATGGAGAAATGACAATGTCGAAGCTTCTATTTAAATTGAAAAGTCGATATTTTACAGCAAATGCTAGATATTAAAAATAATTTGAGAAAATCATCAAAAGAATAATCAAAATATCGATTTTTGATAATTTAATGCATCGGAATAATACGACTAAATTATACATCGTTGGAAAGTTTATTTCAAGCTCTATCGAAATGTCGGTGTTGTGCGCATCGATTGTGGTCACAATTTAGAATAGCTCGTCTCCAACTGCCAGATTTTGTCACCTACAGCACTGCTTGATGCTTTCAACTGGTTCTGTAGCTCGGTCAGCGATGTGTTGAAAGAATCAAAAACATCTGATGACAACTTATTATGAACTTTTGTCTGGTTGTACAGCGCAAGAAAATCCTGGCTTCGAGCTTGTTCGTTAGCGGTCAATCTGCTCACTTCACTTTCTAATTTATTTATGTCCTGTGTCATCGTGTCGAGATTTCGTTTTTCCTGTACAGCCTCAAGCTTAGTAATGTTCATTAGTTCGTTCTTTAATCGTACGATATCGCCACTTATTCTGTCCATTTCGCCATTCTGGTGATCTATATTCCCGAGCTTCCTTTTCACAATACTCAGTTTCTGTTCCATTTACTTTGCGAGAAATTGCAAATTTCTGTCGTTGTCAGTTTGTACTTGGATAAGTTTTTGTCGTAAAGCGTTATCCTCATACTGGAGGGATTGCTTTGTTTTTATAAAATTCTGATCTGGATACCACTGTTCCAGTGTTAGCCGACGAGTTACTCTGTAGTAAAAATCCGCTTGAACAATAAATAAGCATCCCAAAAATTGCTAGGAACTGGAACATCATATATTTGAATGAAGTATCACTTCTTTCTAATATAAGTCGAATAAAAGTGAATTGTACATGTAGACTATCAAATTTAGTTAAATACATTTAAAACTGATATCTGAAGATAAAACAAATTCAAATGGTTTATGAGGTAGATTAGGTAGATTAGATATATGGCCAGAAAGTTCAACTTATTCGCGATATCATCAATAGCTGATAATATGAATGTTAAAAATAAAAATGTATGCGTGCGTGCGTGCGTGTGTGTGTGTGTGTGTGTGTGTGTTTTCTGTTTGCGATGAAAATTTTTTTTTGGTTTTAGAATACAACATAAAAACACACTTTTAAAAATTACTAGATCAAGATGCATTTTATTGAACTCTGTTCGACGAAGACGTACAAAGTCGTGCCGAAAGTATTCGGTCTCTTGTAAAATTCCCCTTCTTTGTTTCTACGCAAAATCACCTTTTTTCAAAAAAAAAAAAAAAAAAAAAACTACATGTATTTGAAAGTTATTTCTATATATACATCATGATTTTTCACAAATCTGGCATTTTGCAAGGTGTTTTGAAAAAAAGATTTTCTGACTGAAAATGAATGAATATTGGCACTTTACAATATAATTACCGCGACAATTGATGACGTTACAAATTCACACTATTTTCAACTGAATTTATGACCCGGATTATTTGTTTCTCTGACACTTCTGAAAATGATACCGTGGAATCTCATCGAACTATAAAAGTTTACTTTTGACATCTTTTCTTTTTAATGGTAAAATTTTGTCAAGATCTGTCCAAAAGTATTTCATTGGCAGTTTAAAAAAAGGATGATTTTACATAGAAAATAAAGTGAATTTTAGGAGTGACCGAATACTTTTTGGCATGTCTTCAAATTATGTACGTTTATCAAAAAATGGCGTCTAACTTCCCTACTAATCAACACGAAAAGAGTGTTATTATCAGCAGCGCTAAGCTCAGAACCCTGGCCGGGAGCTAGGACGCTCTGGCCCACAGAGCAACTGGATTGTGTGCCCCAGGTGGTGGATCGTCAAGCCATAATACGGGAAACCTGACCGCAAAAAATATATAATGGTGCAACGTGTTGGGAAAGATGCCACGTTCCTCGCACGTTAAAGAAACCTTCTGTGGTATTCCCCCGGAGTATGAACCATAGGGCACCGCCACAGGAGGATAAATTGCCCCACCCTACCCACCTCTCCCTATTTCCAGTGGCAATTAAAATTTGTCGACTCTATTATCCTTGTGTCTCATCCTATTTTTTCATTTCATCATTTCATGTTCATTTAATCATCCATGTTCATCACCTGACTATAGCTGAAATATTGCTTCTCCAACAATCAATCAATCAATCTTAAATCGAATCCATATTCACAATTAATGGATTGAATACAGTATCATACCGTATAAGGGTTTGTTTTTGTTTATAAGTAGTAGAGGCCCAAAGGCATTGACCAGCAATACATTTATCTTTAATTTATTTAAAACACTAGATTGAAAATAATGTAGTAAAATACACATGACCGACTTGAAAAATAGATGGAACAGCCACATTACATATTTATATTGGTATTCATTTTGGGATGCTTCAACGCATAGCGATTTTGTCATTTAATGCGAATATAGACATTTGTACAACGTTGGGTGTTTTAACAAATTACTTCCCTTCCGGATCTCGCTCGGTCTCCCCTGAAACAAGATCCGCCTTATATTGTAGTGGGTTGGGTGGATCGATGGATCCCAAAGTGGAAGGAGCCGAGCTGCTGATTTTTACGAGGTTGATCATGATTTTTACCAAAATATAAGCTATTTTTGGGGTAACGTTGACGATCTGCTCCAGATTAGGTGCTGTCAACGACAACGACGATGAAACCTCTTGTTTGGTTTATTTTAATATTTGATTAGTTCACTACGCAATTTCTTCTTGATTCACAGTTCTTTATCGTTTCAAATAGCGGTAATAGTTAATTTTTTTAATCCAAATAATAGCAAGCAGTTTTATTTTCACCAACTACCACGAAGACCATTACTTGCTGCACAATGGCGCAACTAACTTTTTAGTTCGAGTTATCGTTCGTAGACCGACATTTACTACAATAACCTCCATAGCACGGAACTAGATAATTTCATTTACCATAATGATACTAGAAATGCACTCAAAATTGATATAGAATCCCCTTTCAGAAACTCCTGTATCAGGGGTACTTGATTATGATAAGTAAAGTTTTGACATAAATTATGATAATATTAAAATTACAAACGAAAAACAATATCATTTTATTTCTGAAATTGTAATTCGAAATTATGCTTGAACGAGATATAATTATATCTATTTTAAAAGTATTCAGTTTATCAGTTGAATACCAAAAGTTGATGATTTCCTCAATGCATTTCTAATGTTAGATTTCTTAATTTTGTCTCCTTCACCAAACCAATTTTGTGATATTTTCATTTCACTTGCATTCAGTATACCCCTATATGTCGATGAGTCAAGGGTATGTATTTATTTTTGTCCGTCTGTCCGTTTGCCCATCTAAAATTTTGCTCTTGGGATATTATTAAAGAAGGTGTCATCTTTAACACATTGATTATTCGAGTTAGTATCACAGGAGTGCAAGTTAAATTATTTTGACTTAGTTTTTTTTTTTACTAATTTTAAGAAGAGGGGTGTAACTCTCCAAGCTACTGTTCGATTAGAGCAATGGGCGTGCTAGCACTTCAAATTCAAATATTTGATTTATTAAAGCTGCGATATGTACTTAAAAATAACTCATTTCAAATTTACTGAATCTGTTATACGGCATACTACAACCAGGTTGTCACTTGTTGGTAGGTTACGTCCTTTTTATAAAAAAAAACTTGCTAAAATGACTATGAAAAAAGTTTGTTTGTTTGTTTGTTGGGGTTTAACGTCCGAGCAGCAATATTTCAGCTATATTCAGACAATGAACATGAAATGGATGATAAAATGAACATGAAATGAAGAAAAAAAAGGATGGGTCACAAGGATAATAGGGTCGACAAATTTTCATTGCCACTGGAAAAAGGGGGGATGGGTAAGGTAGGGCAATTTAGCCTCCTGTGGCGGAGCGCAAAGGTTCCTACTCCTATCGAATACCACAGCAGGGTTCTTTAACGTGCGAGGAACGTGGCATCTTTCCAAACACGGTGCACCACTATGGTTTACGGTCAGGTTTTCCGTATTATAGCCTGACAACCCCAGCATGTAACACGCCAGGGGTACCCTATTCCACCACCTGGGGCACACATCCCAGTTGCTCTGTGGGCAGAGCGCCTAGCCCCCGGCTAGGTTTCTGAGCACTATTTAGTCGCCTTATACGACAAGCTTAGCGCTGCTGCAGGCCTATTCTTTTAACACCCGGACCTGCACGGGGCGACGATGAAAAAGGACTATTACCGTATCTTCTTGTGGTGAATTGTATACAGTGAAATAATTGCCATTTGCTTTTCTTTACAATGATGTCCAATAACTTTGATCCAGAGATTTACGAAAGGATGGACGAAACCATGGTCCCAGGTTTTTTCCCATGAAAAGTATGAAATAGGTATGCATTATATACACTGGTGTTGATAATACAATGTTCATGAATTCTGAAGCTGAATCAGGCTGAGGATGATGGTACCTTTACCAAAGGCACACATAAGCAAATGATAAGGAATCTGAATGAGACCGAGAACGAGGTCTTTTTTTAACCAAATTAGAAATTAATTAAATGTGGAACACAACTAAGAAAAGTCAGATACAGTAGTACGGAGTATTGATGTATAGTATATAGTGCTGCATCAGCTTTAGAGCAGGACCTAACAATGAATAATTTTTCCCGTTGATTTCATCTGGAAAAAATTGTAATTTGTTCATCCAAAAGCTTTCCCGAGACACTCTTTTACTTTTGACCAGTTGTTATTATGATCTATCAACGTAACAACAATGTTGTGGAGATCCTCCCGGGTGTGTCCGGCAGATCTAAGATGGCAACTTAGAGGAAGGTCTGGTTTACATTTGTAGTCATTCATGCGCCTGTTGAAAGGTTGTTCTGTTTCGCCAACGTATTGCATACCACATCGGCACTGGAGAAGGTATGTGGTGTTTTCGGTTTTGCAAGTCACGTTGCAAAAATGGTGTATTGTTTTCCAGTGCAGTGGCTTTTAAACGTTTGGGTGTGCAGTATCTGGGTACATGTCTTTCATCTTTTATCTCCACATGGTTGACACTGGCCCTTTGTATTTTGTTTTGGGCTGAGATGACATTTCTGCTCTTACCAGGGCATCTCTTGAACTCCTACTAGGTCTACGGAATGCCAGAACAGGTGCCTTAGGTAAGACTTTGGAGAGTTTAGGATGATTTTGAATGGCTTCCCAACTCGAATGAAATAGCTGCGAGAGTTTCCCAAAGGCTGGATGGTAAGTCAGCACAAAAGGAACCCTTTTGCTCTTATAAACATGTATATAAGTATGATTGTACGTACTATGACATCCTTTTTTATTTTTTGTTGGTAGGTCAACAGGGTCACCGAATCTAATGTTAGGAATGAACCACTGGAATGAACATGCATGCATCTACTCGATGCTTATTGCAACTTTTCCGTGTACTATCGATGATATTTCCAGCATTAAGTCAGACTCCTTCAAAAATTGCATTTTTACACCGCTTGAAGATGTCTTGATGTCCTTATACAAAAATCTCTAAGATAGTACTGCCGATCAAGACGAACACACGATCTGACCGCATCTTTGTTGGCAACATATTAATATTAAAACTCTTGTACGTTTTTCGCCCGAGAATTTTCGGAATACTTTTGTAATTAATTATCAAAACAGAATATTTCATGAAGATATATATACGAACATCACAATATAAATAATTGTAAGAAAATCTCTACGATTGGATGATGGATATTTTTCGCAATTTGTCACGTTGTATAAATATGAAATATGATCAGGATAAAACAAGGCGGCAGCATCCCGACCAGCTGCGTAAAGCCAAAATTTTGAAGTGCCAAAGCGTCTATTCTCTGCCTTATCTACGATTTATTAATTGAGATATAATTGTTCAGATAACCAGCAATGAGATTTGACAACGATAAAGTTCTTTTTATATGTTGGTTAATTTTAACAATATGTCATAACGTAGCGCTATCAAAAAGGTAGAATACGTAACAACCACAATCTTGGAGAATCATTGTATCTACGAAAAAAATATACAATATACATATTACTGAACTCAAAAAATTGTGCAATCTTTATTTGTGGAAAAGTAAAATATTCAAAAATGGAATATACTTTTTCCATGGAATATTCAAAAATGGTGACAGGACAAAAATACAACGAACCAGATAGCTTTTGCCAAGTTTATGATTCGACGTTTGGTTATGCCGAACACCATGGGACGGAATACATGACATACGAGCAGCAAAGCGATGGAAATTCCGGATATTGTGAATATGGAGATGTTTTTGAACAAGAGCATATTTATCCGAACAATTCATTCTACAATTCTGACAGTTCTTCAGATTTATCTTGGGAATATTTCTCCGAAGAGGAAGCGTTCGATAAACGGAAACGAAAGACGGTCCTAAAATCAAATAGTTCGAAACCTCAAACAGAAAAAATAAGAGAATGTGCAACGGAGAGAGAAAGAAATCGCATGCATGCTTTGAATGACGCCTTTGACAGTCTGCGACAAGTCGTGCCAAAGACTAACTTGAATGATTCACAGAAACTATCGAAAATCGGAACGTTGAAATTGGCTATACAGTACATCTCGGCTTTGACCAATGTGTTGCGAAGCAGTGGAGTTGACATTATGACTGTTCCGAATGTAACAGACGGAGATCGTCGAGGGAGACGGAGAAATTACAGAAAACGATCATAAAACTTTTAAAGCGTGTGAGGTGTATTAATTTGTATATCTTTTATATTTATTACTTCCCGGTGTACTGTAAGTGCATTTCATTTCATTGACACTAAGAACATTAACAATCGTACATACATTCATCGACTAAACTGGCCTTCTGGCAGCAGATATTAATAGATTAAAATTTTGTTTTATTGAACTTTTTTCCATTTTCTTACTACTAGATGCGTAAATTTGTAAACGTTATTGACAAAAATATTTAAAACTTGTACAAGTTGTGTCTGTACATCATATTCTATGTACTAAGTCCAATGAACCAAGGTGACGATATTTTTTCAGTAATAAATTCTAACATTCTATTGGATTACTAAGTTTGAATGTAACCGGTTCGATCATTTGGTATTGACGGTTAATACGACCAATTCGGACCCTACTCATTGTTAGGTTATTCCCCTTTTAAAAATTTGACATAATTGTCGTCTGACAGTAAAATACCACAAAACACAGAAGAAATTAAAAATAGACAACACAAAAAAAAATACAACAACACGAACACAAAAAACAAACAAAAAATACATTAAAAAAATAGTGTTTATTATAAAAGTGAATTCAAAGGAAATATGATATTTTTAAGAACACTGCAATCGAGTTAGCCCTTTTGTTTTCAGTTTGTCTGGCTGTCTGTTAGTTCATATGTATAAAATAGTTACAATCTATTATAAATTTATACTACAATAATGACAACTAAACTGTGTAAACAGGTTATGTAAGACACAATCAAATTGAACAAAACAAAGAAAAATAGTGTATATTTGTGTATGGTTATTCAATGCAATGAACGTAAAACTAAATGATGGTGAGGGCAGTATCATAAAATGCGGTCTTCCCGTGGGTTACAATATGGACCAGAAAACTGATATCGCCTACTGCTCGGGTTATATCAGTTTTCGTGGTTTATATAACTAACCTTTGATAGTCCACATTTTGTGATATTGTCCTTACAATCAATAACTATTCTGTAAATATTACAGCAAGGTTAATCGAGAAAGAATCGGGACTAAGTTCAAACACAAGCATTTACAAATTATAGTCAGCTTACTGCAAAAAAATTGTAACACATTGTGGACGTAGGATTTTTCAAATTATTCCTGGCAGAATAAAGATAAACAGTCAAAGAAATAGAAAAGCATTTGATTCTAAAGCGGTCGACCTTTGTAATATACTTAGTCACGTGACCATTTCAATTGTCATTTTTTTACTCGTCTGTAATTTATTTTTCATCACGTCAAACCAAAGGCAGATCAAGAGATAATGTACAATGAGTCCTTTTTGAAGCCATCGAGAACATTTTTGAAGTGTCAGTCTCTGTAAGAATTAGGCAGTGGGTGAAACATGGTTTAAAAAAAACATCATTTTGATAGTGTATTTGACTATAGTTCATTTTCATAGTTCTCTAAATGTCTTCCTTCAAAATTTGTGTTTTGTTTTACATTTTCGTTTAAATATATTTTTTTAATTTTCAAATTCTGTTTCCACATCCATTAAAACGGATTAGATGTACTTATATCAACAATTTTACACACAAAAAACGTTATATATACATTTAATTATAGTTGTAAATTAAAGATAACATTATTTTCATAAAAAGATGGAAAAATGGAAAAGACGTATTAGGTTGATTCTCGGGTTTGACGAGGAGAGGTTTTGGGTAAATTCATAATAGACTTGATTCGGGGTTTCAGGTTTATTCGGAATTTGGTTTAGATACAGTATGACCCTTGTTTATTTTGAGTTATAATGAGAATGAATGTCTGTATGTAACGTCGAAGAATCCAAATCTGGCTTTTCACTCATGGTGAAAATGTCAAACTGAGGTGAAAAATGTCAGATCAAGGCCACCCTTGATCTTCAATAAATGACGAAGAAACCCTCACTCCTAGTTCGTTCAGGCGGGTTTCTGGTTTATTCGGGAATCGAGACATTTATTTGATTGTCTAATTCAGCTTTTCGTGAATTCACAACAGATTTTAGTGTTAGATTCGGTTATGACTTGTTTCTGGTTTTATCAAGTTTGGGTTTTTTTTTGCGACGGGCCCTTGGTATAGAGAAATTATTTATTTTGGTTGTAGGTTGGATTACTGTCTTCTTCTTCTTCTTCTTCTTCTTCTTCTTCTTCTTCTTTTTCTTATTATTATTATTATTATTATTATTATTATTATTATTATTATTAAATACCTGAATATATACACTTCTTGAGATGTTTAGAATTTCTGCACGCACGAAACCTAAACGCACGATAAACAAACGCTCTAAGCGTGCGTTTAAACACGCGATAGACGCACGATGAAAAAGTGATAATATTAATAAAAATGAAGAGAGAAAAACACAGAAAGCAGAATATGAAAATACAAAAAAAAATTAAAGTTGAATACAAACTTTCTAGTGATTAAGAGTTGTGTCCCTTACTCCAAGTCTACCTCCTTAAACGATCGCATTACGACGTGTGAACGCAAGATAAACGACGCACGAACGCTAAAAAGGGAAATTTGAACGTTTCAAAGAATGTTTCATTTAGAAACAGATTGATTGATTTATTTATTTATTTATGTGTTAACGTCCCATGGTAGATATGTCATGTATGCATGACACGGTTACCCGGATGTTCATTGTGCTTTTTCGCAGAAGCAACATCGCAGGTAGGCATGCCACCCCACTCGGTCACATCGTTCGGCCTCAAAGCCAACCAGTCATCACTCTATCCCCTAACTATCAACGAAATATCGCATGCTCGGTGGAAAAGTATTGTCTAACAATAATAAAGTCTTTGGTGTGACGCCATCAGGCATCGAACCAACGATCTCCAGCACTCGAGGCGAGGATGCTACCCCGAGACCAATGAGGGTTTAAAGTAGTAGCAGGAGTAGTAATACTCAAAAAACCGGGAACACCAAATAGTGCAAATGAGAGAAACCTCTGACACCAATTGGTGCAAAAGAGGGAATACTTCCAACATACATAAATTTTAACATCTCCCTTTACAACCTCCATGTGATAATTATTAGCCTCATGCAAATCTAAATAAATCTACAAATATACATCTAAACCCCACCTTTATGATAAGCTTCATCGAATACCATTGAACAGTTATGCGAAAAGTGCGATTGAAAAGTCAATGAACAACCGGACAAACAGAATAGTCCTTCGACCACTCTCCCATTACATTACCAAAACGTGTGAGTAGTACTCGTATGAAGCAATGAAATAGGTAGTAGACATATTGAATTCGGACTACAGAATCAATCAAATCAAATGTTCTTCGAGACAGGGGCGTTGCAATTAAGTTAAGTTTCTGATAAGTAACAGGGGTGGTTCCAGAATTTTTCAAAATAAAGGGGCGGATCCAGAACTTTTGAATATCGCTTTGGATGATTTTTCTTAATAAAAAATTGTGTTCTGATCCATGAATTTACAAAACGAGGATGTGCCTGGCGACCATGTGCTCATTTTTGCCTAAGGTTTGCATTAAAAAAAACAAAATTTTCCAAAACAGGAGGGTCTGTTACTGAGTTTACTTGGCTAAAACCAATCCCTAACTTGGGACACAACTCTTAAAAATCTTCGGAGCGTTTGCATTCAGCAATGTCATGTAAGCATCAAAGTAACTTAGATTAATTTCATTCTGTATTAAATGAAAGCTTGATAGCCTTTGGTGAAATTGAATATGATACAAACATATGGTTGACTTCATAAGTTATGTCCCTTACCTTAGGTCTACCTCCTTAAGTTGTTCTAGAAATATGTAAAGTTACCGTCTATTAACAATCTTATGATAATTCACCGACATTAAAGCTCAATCATCTTGAAGTCAAGTTCAGTGACCTATGATTTTTATATTCAAATTTTCAAACATCATTTCTGATAATAAATAGGAAATTCCAATGACCAAAATAAAAGGTTTGATCTATTTCAAGCGTCGTTTTTATTAGGTATAAGTGCATATTAGTTCCATTGTATAAAGTATTTTTAAACATCCCATGGGTGGGGACAGACATCTTCAAGCCATGGCAGATTGAGATGTTGCTGGTCGGTCTTTTTTTAATAGAAGCCTGCCGAAATGATTACCATTAATTTTCTATAAATTTTCCAATACAAGGGGCATGGCGGACCCTAGAGCCTCCTTTAGAAGGGTGCTTTGACAAAATTGTTTATAAAAATGACCGTCTTTGCAAAACGTCTTGTCGAATATTTGTAGTAGTTAAAAGATGTCTAGAGTGTGATGATAAATCGGTTCGTAGCACTTAGAATAATTAGCGTTCTAACAAATAATCTGACATAATCTTAATATCTAACAAAAGTAAATTTTCATGTTAAAAACCTTATCGATTGTGTGCTTTATGAAATCAGAGACTACCTATTTCGATTCGTCGCCATTTTCTCAAGCATCGCGAGAGATTACGATCGGGGGATCAATTTCGTTTAGATGTTTGACTCTTGTTGATCCAAAGAAAACAAATAAGTTCTTCGAAAGGATTACAAAAATACACAAAACTACAAACCACGTAATATATGAAATCGGATACGGACTTAAAAAGAAGTCAGAACGGTCACATTTAATGCAATACTATGTTGCACCTGCAAAGAACAGTATTTTTGCACTTTTGATAAATACAAATTAGCCTTAAGATGCAAAAGGTGAAAAAAATGCAAACGCTAGCTCTGTGAAATGAAAATACGTCAGGATTACGTTTGGAAATTGTTGATATTTATGCAGCTTAATTTTCTTGCATGTTGTACTTTTAGTGACTGTTGGGATACATTGCTTATAATGCAGGTGCAGTCGATGACGATGATGAAGTTGGTTCACATTCTAACGAAATAAGATTCAAAGGTTGTCGTATTTAGGCCAGTTGCGGATCCAAGGTAATTGGTTCCGGGGCTGAAAAAAACCCTTTTGTTGGAAAAATTATTTTTAGCAAAATACAGAAAAAAGTGACCAAATGATATCCGGTACTTTTTTGTTATATTTCCTGATTTTGGACCCTCTTTTTGTTATGTTTGATCCGCCTCTGAAGGCGTTGAATCATACGGGGATAACTTTCCAATTGTATATTTTTGAATTTAGTAATACCATGCTTAGAATGATTTAGAACATGCAGTCAAAATACATGATTAAAATGTAGTGATATTCAGATTTTTTTTCTTTTTAAGAAAAATGCTTTTAGTGAGATATGCCCAGTTTCCATTTGATTTTTTATGGATTTGATCAAAATAATAAAATTTGAAATGATTAGGCAGAATCAGAGCAAAAGGAAAACTAGAATTACTGAGCATAGCATACAAAAGGATACCCGGGTCCCTAATGAGAACATACAATTCTCTTAGATTTTCCAATTTTGAAGTTTAAGTATGAAACTTTAAGTGTCTATTTTGACCGGGGAATGCTTATTTTGTAATGCTTTTGTACCCCCCTATTTTGTCTTTTGATAAAAAATGACTTTGACGTTTTAACATGAATTTAGTCATTTATTTAGATAAGGGTAAAGGGTATTCTTATTGTATCCGCGATTTCTTCCAAAATTATTTGAATATATTTAAGTTTTATAAATATCCATCAGGTGGTTTGGGAGAAGTTAAGAATGAAAAAAGTTACGGACGAGCTAAGGGTAGCAAGTGAGTTATAAAAAGAATCTGACCGCCTTTATATTGCTTAGTTGGCTCTTTAGAGTGGGTTTTACTTCGCTGTACATGATATAGGAACCTAAAAGTTTTTCATTCCAATCAACTGTGATGTAACTGTTTTTATTGAAATTCATCAATGTATGTTATCAATATTGGAATTAAATATGGTCAGGTCATGCTAAGCTAATGATGATTAAACATAGCGCTTCTTTTAACGAATAAATGAGTAAAACAAAAACAACTTTAAATATTATAAATTGTAGATTTCAGGTCCCCGGATAAGTATGTTGAGAAATTAGAATTATTTCCCTTTGGTCGTTAATCAGTTGTGTCGTTTTTTCCCTTTTTGCTCTGATTTGACAGGTTTTGATTTGTGTGTTTATGTCTTTATCAGTTTTGGTGGAACAGGGTTATATTGCTACAAGACCGAAGTCATTACGATAGAAGTTTTATGGGCGTCTTCATGGACTGGTGGACCGTTACGGTGTATCAATCTGCACAATGAAAACTCATTTGCTCAACGTGTCATAGTTATCCTTTCCTCTTTCGTCTGCCCTGTGCTTGCCTTTTTATGAGCAACTCGGCGGATGTTTCTAGATTTAAAGCAGAGGACGCTTACCCTACCGGTGCACCTGGTTCATGCTAAAAGTTTTTAGTGTAGTCTGAGTGCTCATTTACCCTTGTTACTTTGTATGTATTATTTTGGTTATTTTGTGTTCTTTGTTGTGTGAATCTGTTTTCCATGTCTAGTCTTTGTCCCTGGATAACATTCTTATGATTTCCGATAGAATCTTGGTTCCCTTGATTGCTCTTTCGCACATGTAATTAGTGATGCGAAGATGTAAGAATCGTGCAAAATGTGATACATGGTTGGAAAGCCTACATATTTTCATTTTTCATATTTTGTTCAAAATGTTATACTGAATAGAGGGTAATATGTAGCTTTCCATATAACCCTTGTTCTTAGGCGATAAAAAATTACATACAATGTACTCTATAATTCCAAAATAAGGGAGGTAACTCTGTAAATGACACTAAAATACAATAGAATCTATTGGATTTTCAATGTTGATTATCTCGTAAGAGCAGGTAGATTGGAATCAATAATTACACATTTCATCATAAAGACATATAAGCTACTTAAAATGTTTAGCCTTTTTAGGGTGTATCACATATTACAGATTTTGCATAATTCTTACCATCATATATTCTATGCCACTAATTTTTGCTTACTTTCACCATCCGAAATGGCATGAAATGCGATATGCTCTAAAATCATAAAATCGGGTGACTTCCACTAGAATCTTGGTTCCCTTGATATGATTACTCTTTCATAACCGTGAGGACCCGAATGTTTCTCAATCAAAACAACTGGTTACCAGGAAGTGCTGGTAATGTTTTCGTTCCTCAAGTAACCTATATAGTCACTGGTAACGAGCCCTTGTGTCTGAATAATATCACATTAAGTTCAACGATCATTTCATCTTTTCATGTAAACTTCCTCTTCTCATACGGTTTTACGGCACCGATCAGCAGCATTAGGTGGTGTAGAAATATATATTAATGCAAATCATATGCAAATGTAAAGTACTGAAATTACGAGTGCAAGAAGTCGCCAACAATATTAGTGACTTAAAATGGGGTAAAATTTCGAAATTTCAATTATGATAACAATGCGTTCTATTTTAATACTACCTTTCTTCATCATATATAATTGTTGGTAAAATTTTATACTGTATATTTAAGAAAAAGTTTGGTTGTGATGTATTAAGGTCGGTGTTCCAAGCATTTGTTGCAAAATTATGTTTAAATGAGGGCACATTTTATGGAAGTCGTCTAAATATCAATCCGCGTATTGAGATACATATACTTTTTCATGCGAGTCTAACATTTTGACCTTTTAACAAATGCGTTGGAATATACAGATGAAGGTCAGTAACCAATTTCTAATTACAAATAGTTCTCCAAAATTTTTTTTGTGGTTGTCTGGGTATGGATTATATAAGTTCGCACCCCGGCCACCTCCACCCCCCACCCCCAATGAAAGTATCATGGATAACACGTATTTCAAAATTGAATGAACGTTGAAAGAAAAAAACATACATGAAATGTCGGTGGATCCTCATTACAATATTAGTCCGCTTTGGCCAAGATATCCATTAACGTTCATAATTACTTCCTCTGATACTACAATAGCTAACGCTTAAGGAAGTTATCAATCAATTTACGCGGGAAAAGTTCTGTAGAATACTGTTTCTATCTATACCTTTTTATATTCCCTTCATTTTCTTTCTAATGGGATGTAAAATGATTTACTTAATAATAAGTCCCAAAGAACCTTTCTTTCTCCAACTTTTTAATTATGGCACCAAGAGAAAAGAAACATTCGGAAATTTTCACTTCAATTCTGAACCCGGTTATTTTCTATTCTCCGTCCCTCTAATAACACGTCACATTACTTGAACGCCCGTGTCCATTCTTTGCATATTAAGGACAGTACTTATTGTCATCCATTATCTTTTTATAGAAAAAAAATCCAAGAATGTCCCGTGATTTATTTTAACCAGCGGCAGGTGCCTTGAACATTCTTTGGTGCTTCATTATTGATTGGTCATATTTGCATAAACCTGAAATAATTCAAAATAATGCAAAAATAATTAAAAACTGGGACTGCTCGAATGACCATGAAAGTATGTTTCATATGCTATTACGATATTTCTTAGCCGCGCATGTGAAATTTGGTGGAGTAAATGGTTTTGCTTATAATATAATCATTGTTTGCTATTACGTTATACACGTTGTTATTTGATTGATTGATTGATTGATTGATTGATTGATTGATTGATTGATTGATACTAATTTTTAGCAGCTAAATTTTACGCTTATTCATTTGGTTAAAATCTAAGAAAAGGGTTATGAATTACAACAATATTTTAATCTTTGTAGTTCGTCCGCAGTTTAACACCAACGAGCAAGAATCTCTGAAGTTTCCTAATTTCTAAGCAAACAATATTTTTTTTCACGTATTGTGGAGAAATGACTATCCTCTTGAATGGAGAGATCTGTATTGACACAAACAATTAGCAAGAGAGACGCGAGTGCTAACACGGTGCACAATTCATTAATTTATCACGACCCTTTTTTAACATTGCAACATTAATTTCTGTCATGTCATAAGATTAATAGAATATAAGAGTAACAAAAGGTTGTGCATTGTGCATGCCATCAAAATAAATCCGTTTCTATTTTGGGGAAAATTACAAACACAACGATTTAATAAAAAACTTAAGTATGTAAGTTTGGCCTAAACATAACTCTGTGATGAGGCGACGGTCTTTTTCTGAGTCATGGCGTATCGTAAGTTCTTACGGACGACAAACTCTTGAAAATTATGTCTTTCAGCAAAACCATAGAATTTCTTTATCGTTACAAAATAATTAATATTCAGAAATTCTTAAGTTATAACCAGAAATGGTGGTGTTTTGTTGAACAAACTCAAAAACAACAACGACTCGTAAATTAAAAGCAGAAAATGTCTTTGTGAATAATTCTTATGGCGTATAGCTCCTTAAGCACTCTTGAAGATTTTCTGCAAATCTGCTTTCGGCAACGGAATTAACAAATCCGTCTTCGATTCAAAGCTCAAACTCCATTGAATTTTATTAATAGCGATGTTTCTTTAAAACACGTGCGCTTTTCATTCTTCAGCTCCGATGATTTGTACAAATTATCAATCTATGACTTCAGATTTAACGGAGATTTTAACACTGGTCTGTGACTAATTATTCTGTCCTTTCCTGAAGAGGTGGAATAATTGCTAATTTGTAGTTGTTCTCCATATACAAAAAGCCAGAGCCAATTTGCATAACACCTTCAAATAAAAAATGCTTTTACTATTTCGTACGTAATGATCGAACTAAAATACTCTACACAATTATTTAAATGTAAAAATACAAGAATGTAATAATATTAGAATTTATTTTCGTTGCAAACACACAAGCAGAAATGAAAATTCAGTCAAAATGATTGCGGATCCAGTGGCAGTATGGAAACCCTTTTGTCGACATTTTTTGTTATATTGGAGTTAATTTTTGACACAGAAATGAGTAACTGACATTCAGGACCGCTCACCCTTTTATCAAATCCTGGATCCGCCATTAACTCCTATTGTTGTAAAAAAGGGAAATCCAACTTTAAGGGGCCCTGACTTGATTAGGTCATTTTGTCATTTAAGTTGAGTACATGTATAAAACATAGTTAAAATGTACATGTAGTAACAGAAAAGTCTAAACTATACTTCATAGCTGTATCTCTCTGCCTTGATTTCTGACATAAAAGATAAAATTGTTTTAATTTCCAATCAAACGCATGTCTAAATTTAAAACATCATAAAATTTCGACATTAAAATGTAATAACTAACCTAGTTGTTATCGTAGAGCATTGTTACAATTTACAAGCGATAAATTACACTGTTTTATGTAAATTTTGACTACCAAACTCCCGAAAATATTGAAATGGAAATTTTCACAACGCATGTAATTTACAAAATCATGAATTGTTGAAAAAAAAGAACAGATGCGTCTTTATAACGGTACCTTTAAAATTCACGGTTGTCTTTTATAAAACATTTAGATATAAAAGAGTAAGAAAATATTTTTATCATATTTCCTGATCCCGAAAACTGATAACCATGGTCATACATGGGTGTTCAAAGATTTCATCAGTTAATAATAGATACGGAACTACGGTTAGCTCTGAATAGAAAATGAAGCTTTGGGGTTGTTGTGCTAATAACTTATTTTTGAAGATAATAGGAGTAAACGAATTTTGACATTTTTATTAAATTTCGAAAAATAATACATATTGTTCAAAAATTATTATAAATTATGATAAAACTAGCATTTAATTGGCTTTCTTTCTCTTAAACGGCTTCACTGTTACACCAGCCAATAAACGCCACAGAATTTATCTTACCTTAAGTTTGCTTATTTTAGAATGATGGCACTTAATACATTTGTAAGCGGTTTCTGGAGTATGATCGACATATTAAACGATAGATTGCATCGTGATTATTAATTCAAGAAATCCAATACCAAATAACTTAAGTCATTCTTCAACCCGAAGCAAATACTTGAAAGATGGAGCCTGTCTTAGAAGACCGTACACTTCGTTATATATATAATAAGTATTACAAATATAAAAAGAAGCTTAGCCCTAAATAAAGCGATTTACCTGTTGCCTCCTCTGTTTTACTTGATAAGCATAATTATTTACAGTATTCGTAAGAATAACACTGACCTAAATTAAACAAATTATTTGATTTAATATGAAGCAGGTGTAAGCTGAAAGTAGACTAAGTTGATGCATAGATATATTTAATGATATTCTTGTCGCTTATTAGTGAGACCGCGGTATTATTTCGGATTTTCTGTCAGAAAGGCATATTCGTATGGCAAGTCGGAAACGAAAAAAAGTATCTGTATTGAAGTAATTGTTGTAAACAATATAATAAACTTATTTCAGTTTAGAAGATACGAAAATACTAAACTTAGCAAGGAACTCCTGAAAACGTAACTTCCTGTCAGACTGAAATCAGGCTCTCAGTGCTTTCAAGGTTTGACTTAATTACAAATTGAATACCGTTATAAAGATTTCGCCTTCAGTCATTAGTGGATGTTAAATATTGACAAAAATTAAATTCTAGATTGATACTGTTAAGAATTATCTACGTACATGTACTTAGCAACTTTGGAGTTGAACTAACAAGAATATTGTAAACAGTGAAATATTTTGCGACATTTTACTTTTTTCTATTTTCACGAGAAAACCTGTAAAACGAAAATTAAAATGTCGTGAAAGGTCGCGAATTTACTGCAAGATTTTACAAAAATAGATAATAATTATATATATCTGCTTAATGTATCATTGGTTGAAAAATGTAAGGTAGGTAGGTAAAATCATTTTATTTTTAAAGATTATTTCATGTAGATACTTATATGTTGGATGATTTGTTGACTTTAATAGTGTTCGAGATTATTGTTTAGTGGCATTTCAACAAAAAAATTCAAATAAAATGTCATAGGGTAGGCAGAAAAAATAGGGTAGGTAGGGTAACCTTAAACAGAAATGTAGAAGACCTTAAAAGAATGTAGACTGAAGTAAAAAAAACGACTGGTGGAAACCAGGTGTGCTATTCAACACTTGTAACTTTTGCGAACTTCTTGTGTGTTTTGCGATGAAAAATTAAAGTTGCCATAAAACATAATTTACCGCCGTAAAAACATTAATTACGGTTGTAATATTGAAACCATTTGGTGTAAATCAAAAGTGATAATGAATCTATAAGTTTCAGCTCATTTTTTAAAAACAGTAAAACAAAGAACATCTCAACCTGTAGGTCATCGGAAAGACTTTTGGACAATGTTGCGGTTTCCATTTACCCTTAGGCTTAAGTAATTATAGTATGAATAATGATGCTTAAATTGCAGTTGGAATGGTGTTATTTTAAAAACAACATTAAGGAACACGATCCTTAAACAACGTTACTGCACGTGCAAAAAAAAAATTGCTTTATTTCCTAATTTGGGGACGACATTTGATTCTGAGATGGATTTGGCAGATTTAGAAATAAAAAATTCTGGCCTACACCTAGAAAATAAATAAATATTCTGCCCACGGACCAGATACTTCATATAGTGAAATGGCAGATTATTTTGATAAATGCTTATATTTCGTTGTTCTAATTCAGTAAAATATTTTTTCAAACTAAACAACAAACAAACAAACAAACATACTGGAAGTAAAAATAAATGTTATCTTTAATGAATTTTTGGTAATTATCAGTATTTCCTTTGAATAACGGATTGGGATAGTGTTTTGGGGCTCGGAAATTTTCTAATAAATTTGTGCACAATTTAAGCTACAAATATAGAATAATCCAGGGAACCGAGATTGATACCAAAGAACTAAGAAATAAATTACTGGATCCGGATCCGTCCGGGCGTAATTTTAAGCGTAGAGTCACTTTCTGACTTGATACTCTAAAAGGTATGTATGTTGATACTTCGTTTTGAGATTTGTTTGACAGCCTGTTTCTCTATAGATCCGTTTGAGTTGTTTTGAGGTGGGGGTATTGTTTAAGAATACAAAATGGCGTATTATAAAAAGGTCATCTAGTAAATGAGTTATTTGATGATATAGACTTAGGCTAAGGGACATAACTCTTGAAATCAGTGAAATTTTTATATTTTATTCAATTTCATAAAAAAAAAAAAACATGCCAATCATTTACTTGAAACAGAAGGAAATCAACCTAACTTTTTACAAACTTTCTAATGATTTCTAAAAGTTATACCCCTTAACCTTCGAATACCACGATTGACGCTGAAATAATCTATTAATTTCCAATAAAAATGTTATCCCCATTACAATTTTATGCTACTGACAAGCTTGACAACTTAAAAGAAAGATTTGAATGAAATTTATGGTAGACATCTTAATTTGCATCAAGATTTTTTCTTATCGCTGATCTTATACTTGAAAGGTCATTTTGATACGCTCTGCACCTGCTGATATATTCAAATAATAATCTAGAAATGACCAGTGTCCGCCGAGTGACCAAAAGCGTGTCCGAAATGGGTTATTATCCCTCTTCTTTGATATTCTTTTTCTTTCAAACTGTCAACTCACACGAAAAAAAATGTGTTGAAATAAGGGCCTTTAAAAGTAAATGCTTTTCATAAAATATCATTTATAGGTATTCAACATGACCAGTGGTCATTTTTATAATTTAGTTTCACCTGCGCTAGGGGCACCGCCTCGGTCAGTGGCGGTCACCTGGCCCAAACGCATGACATGGACACCCACTGGCTGTGACCTGGCCAGACTCAGGTCATCTTTTACATTACGGCCACTAGCTTGACCGTCGATGACCGCCGAACTGAGTTGACCAATTTGGCCGACAGGGTTTACAAAAGGACAATTGAGCCTTTGAAAAAGCGTGGAAGCTGAAAGAAAAATAAAATTTGAGGACAACAATGTTTAATTTCCATTAATAATACATAGCCATAACTAATTGGGGCGTGCTAAATGTTAAACATGTCCACCTGGGCACGCGTGCCTGTCCATCTACTGAACATGTGCATCTATAAGTAATAAACAAAAACTGAACTGTTGCTTGTTAATTCAAAATTTATACAAAAAAAGATATGCGGCACTTACTTGTAGCATTTACTAGAAAATGCACACTTCTGACCTTTCAACAATCACACAGCTCCACTCCCTTTCGAGGTTGGTTGTGGAGCTCAAATGGACAACTTTTATGCTTCAATGGTGGATCCTGGAGATTTATGTGGGTTGGAACCCCCCTGTTTGTAAAAAGGTAGCTTTCTGCAAAATTTGGCCAAATATGACCTAAGGAGGGTCTGGAACCCATATCCCCAACCCCCGGTTTAAAATCTGTGGATTCGATCTACTACAACAAAACATATTCAAAATAGAATAATTACTCATGAAATGGTCCACCTCTAGTTGTTTAAGGGGTTTGTATTCAATTTTCATACCATTTTTCTGCATTGTGGTTAGAGAGTTGACTTGCACGTTTTTAAATTGTACTATACACGGTCGAAAATATCGCAATTCAAACTTCTAAACTGACCTAAACCTGACATGGGCACTGTACTCTGCAATATAAAATACACTGATGTCCAATTGACATAACAAGGTCTGCACCGCTCATCATATTATTATTCTTTATGCACCTTTGCCACCGTGATCCTCAATTAAAATTCAACAAGTTTTGGTCAAAAGGTCA
Organism: Perna viridis; assembly: GCA_037379345.1. NCBI lineage: Eukaryota > Metazoa > Mollusca > Bivalvia > Mytilida > Mytilidae > Perna > Perna viridis. Next base: position 34,013,878 of record CM074514.1, on the reverse strand, counting down.
GAACTTCTATTCTTGTTCTGCTTTAATTAAAAGACCAAAAGAAGGCTCAATTTAAAACCTAAGAGAGATCGTCTTCAAATAGTTATCTCGTCGCCGAGATGGGAGGAGTGTTGTATTGTAATTTCTTAATGGCGCATGTGTTAATTGAGGAGCTGTATATTGCTTTCTATTGTATAGGGTCACACATTTCAAAACATACTTCTACTTTGACAATTTATTTCTTTTTAATATTTATTCCAAACTACCCGTAAGTTTTGAAAAATATTACATATTAGATGTAAGAAAAAACACATTTTTCTTTTTATCACTTTGATATGATAAACAACTGAGTTTTAATTGTTTGCTTACTTGCGTACTTTTCTTTTAAATGTGTTATTAACTCCTAGAAATTAGGTATTTTTCTAAGTTAAATTTTATTGTATACATAGTTTGCCTACGCTGAGTAGCCTGGTGCTTAAATTAAGAGATAAATCACGGAAACTTCATTTTATCATCGCTCGGGGTAAAACAATGCGACAAAAATTGCCAGCCCGTGTTAAAAAAAATGATAAAATGGAGTTTCCATTATTTATTCTATACTAAAATGGGACTACAAATATGGGTTCTTCATATTTCTTCAGCCTGTGTGTTGCGCGAAATGTTGGTCATATGTTTATCCCTTTTTTACCATGGCTGTGGTCTAGAGTTTTAAAGCACGTCAGATTAGAATAATAATTCTGCCTCCAATTCATTTGTCTGTATTTCAGCCATTTTTACCATTGGTTCAGTTTGCTTCATTTTTTCCATTGTTTCAGGTTTGTTTTTTTTTCTTTGTAAACTTTTTAATTTTAGTTCTGAAAATTTGGTGGATAAAACAACAAAATATAAAATACAAATAATATTAAATTATTACGTAGAAATATCAAAATCTATATTTTTCAACTCTTAGTTGTACAGATTGTATTTTCTAAATAAGATCGAAAAATATTTAATTATATGCAAATGACTTTTCGCATTCACTAATAGTTCTTCAATATAAATTCTTTTTTTATAATCAGATCCAGGTCCCTTCAGCACGTGTCAATGTTTACAACATTTGAAGAAGCAGTCATATTTCATCAATCATTTTCGATATCTGTCGTAATTTCATTTGGGTAAACAAATGACATTTCACCTATTAATGTAATATTTTGGCCATTGGTCGTACATTTCAGAATTTCGATAATTGTTGGTGTGAAACGTAATAATATTTGGCGGTATCCCACAGCAATCTTTTACGATGGTGGTCGCGAGGCTGTCGCGTGGCCGAAATCACTTATCTTATGGCTGCCAACATAAGTCATTTAGAGCCACGCGCATGTACACTTGAACGCATCAAGAGGTCACAGGATTTTCAGCGAGACTGTTGATAAATTATGGTAATTTTTTTACCTAAACAAATATTGAAACTTGGCTCAAATAAGACCTTATTAGATCTTATAATATATCATCAACGTAGTTGACGCAATTTATATGCCACATAATCGCCTTTTAAGTGTTTACCGACCATCGAAGAAAAGGGAATTCCATAAATTCAGTAAATCTTTTATAGCAGGCTCGTAATCCCGCATCAAAATATCCTGTTTACCGAATACAAGTTCAAAAGTGGTATTTTACTTCAAATCCACTCTGAAAACAATATCGCCTCTCTTTATACTCATTAACATCTAAACAAGAAGAACGAACTGAATATTAAAATCAAAATTTATGGCAAAATTTTGAATTTTAATCCATCTTTTATCTTCTTTGTTGAATGAACGGATCAAAAACACCAATGTAATTTGTGAATGACTTTCTTTGTACAGGGTCTTTATTTACATAGAAATTCACAAATTGTTTTCAATTGCTTTTCAGTTTTTAGAAGAGAATAGTTTGAAGTCTTGGTGATGATGCACATTTTGCTTAGTTGAAGCGGGGACATATTTCAATAGAAGGATCAGTTACTTATTTATGGCCGGTTAAAATGTCTCCACTTTGCATATTTCTCGAATATTGTAAACATTAGATATAGCACATATTAGGTGCTTCCTAAGATGAAACTACATTTAATAACATTTACGATCATGCCATCCTCGTACTTAATTCTAATGGTGCCAAAGCTGACAAATATATGAAATGTTTAGTATTTACAAAACTATAAGTGCTAGATATCATGTTCCTCTCTAATAATGGGTCATTTCTGTCAAACTATTTCTATCTATAAAGAACTGTTATAGCCACTGCGGACCATGAGAATAGATTGCGTATTTCATGAAAGAAATATATATAAAATCGGTGGAAAATTGAAAAAAGGAAAACGTTTCATTCGGTTTTGTCAAAACTCTAGTCGACGTCAAAGCGACACTCTAACAAATAAAGCACAGACCTTGACGTCAAGTGCTTTGAAAACTTTGATGTGTTTGCACAAAACTCGTATATGGATGGATATGAGGAACACAGCTATTTGTACTCAAATACGATTCGACTTGGTTGATAACCACCGTTATGTTCGTTGATGTCTCGACCAACGGGAGTTTTTTTTTGACGTGTTTGAAGCATAACACTGCTGGTGCTTCGTTTTCTTTTACGGATTAATTTCTTAACCGCATACGTCATTTCCGAAATATGCATCCATTCATTATTTGTTATTAAAAAAGTCTATGTAAAAATATCTCTCTTAGGAAAAGATCGAAAGAGGGAGATCTCCCTCTTTTGAGATCCTAGAGGTTAGCAGGTATGTTATGAGAAGATTTTTTAAGGTAATAAAGTAAAAAATTGCAAAAAAACATCCACAAAAGGGCAAAATCTTCAAAATGGGTCATCATATTTTCACCAAAAAAATGGCTACAGATAGATCTCATCATGCTCAATACTTGTACTCCATGTCAGAGTTTTGCTTAACCTAATGGTTTTTTAGGTATATATGCACATTTGTTCTCGTTTCTTTATTATTATCACCACCGCCACAACCACCACCACATCATCATCATCATCATCGTCACCACCACCATCATCATCACCACCACCACCACCACCGCCACCACCACCATCATCATGATCATCATCATCATCATCATCATCATCATCAATATTATAATCAATCACAGTTTCTATTTTAATATGGAGTAGGCATTGTCTATAAAAGCGAGCACACTGTGATTTACCATATGATACTTGAAGTTTTATTTTACCCTCAGGAGCAGCTTCAACGTCGTTTTTTTTTACTTCCATTATTTGCTCAATTCTGGGACAATGTCAGTTCTCCATGGAAGGCGGTAATACTTTTCCCATAACCTATGACGTTAAAAGAGCCAAGCTACAAGCAGAGGTAGTCATTCGTTTTCCTCTCTTACCAACCGCTGCAGACAGGCCTTTCGAAATTCTCGGGCGTATTTCAAATCATACGTCGTTTGACAATCGGAAAACGTCGCGTAAAATCATTCGATTTTCCTCGACTTTGCAAGATTCTTGAAATTTTCGAGAGGGCTGACTGCAGCGTCTAGAGTGAATTTCGAACGTCAGACGCTGTTTCTGAGCTTTAAAAATGCCCATCGGAGATTTTAAACGCAACTGACGGTCTATTTCAAAAAGATGATTAATACCTTTCCTATCTTAAAAAAGCTACAAATGTATATTTTTCGATTTGGATGATACGATCAAAGCTATTTTTCCTTGGGCGGGTTAGGATCTTGAACAGCGAAAACAGAGGCGTACACATATTCATTTCTTTTTAATAGATAAAAAAAATAGAAAAAAACCTCAAGATCAGAAATGATTAAACTATTTCTATTGAGACGTGATCTTTAACCAAATATTTTTATTTCTTTGGCTACAGACAATGATAATTTTCGTTACTTCCGGGGCATGACTTTTTATGTTGTTGGTATATTTGGGAACCTGAATGGAAAGTGTTACATGTTATAACCGTAGAGTTAACACCGCTTATCGGTGTTAACTAATTTTAGGAGCTTGTTACTCTTAGAAAAAAAAACGTGAACTGGTTTACACATGCGTTCGCTGATGAAGCCCTATTAATAATCTTTAATGCTATTCATCATGATGTATCTCGTAGCCTCCCATCTCCTTGGTCTGTAATCAAGTACGCATGTAACGTACAGTTTTCCCGGAAGGTATGTTACGTCATGTATTCAAAAGTGCAAAACTTGAAATGCAATGCTGCAGTTTTACAAATCAAGTGATCCGCCCGGTGCAGCAGATTTTCCAAATCAGGGTATGATTTTATGTAATTAGCGATAAATAATTACTATAAATGAATGAAAACTCCTTTTGGATGTAAATTAATCAAACAGCGATTTTACCGTAAATTTATAATCACAAGTCGTCCCCTCTACTTCATTTGTGATTTGGATTAATCGGTCCGGAGACGATTTTTCTTTTGTATTCATAATAATGAGAGACAAGAAAGGATTTCAAAAGAACGCTGTAACCGAGGAATATTAAATTGAAATTCTTCACAATCGAATAAAAGGATAAACTTTCTCTTTTACTCTCCTTTCATATCTCAGGGCCAACTTAATATTTAACAACACCATGCAGAAACAAAACCCTTAGGACTGCCGGGTGCACGTGTCTCATGAAATGTACACCGGCCAATCAAAGCCATTGTACAATGACTTTGGAACTTTATTTTTCTTTCATGATTGATCGAAATTTCCCAAAGGCTAGATACCAAATATGAAACAACAATATTATCAAACCAGATAACAATTTTAGTTTTATTTCAAGTTTTATTGTCATTTGTATTGAGTTGGATAGGCGTGCATGATCTTTTTCTATGACTGTCATGAATCTGTTCCACTTTTTTAAATTACGAAATAGAACATATAAATTGTATAGATTTATAAAGGGTCACATTTTTCATAAAGAATTTTATGCTATCGGTTAATATCAATCCTTTCAAGCATATAGTTATAGCAGATATAGCAGTTTTAGAAAAGGGGTTGAATTGTCATTTAAATTGTATTTAACACTTTTATAATAAAAGGGTTTTATGTTCATTTGGTTCTTCAAAATTCTTATTTTTATAGCAAAACCACGAATGTGTTACGCAAAATGAATGCCATGAACTACTGCTTTAAACACGTCTATATTGTTTTCATCTAGTACCAAAAAAATCGAAATTCTATGAAACCCAACAGAGCTTACACAAAAGAGTATTTATAGTAATTTTGTAGTAATACATACTTTTTTAACCGGATACGTAGTAGTGGAGCCTCATGTTAGTTTTTTTTCCTATGTTAGCCGTATCTCCGGTTTTTACGCTTTCACTCTGCATTTGCTGTATATATGAGGATAAGAATTTGAATAAACTATGATAGTCTGTCGAGGTTTTATTAAAAATGAATGGAACATACGAAAAGTCCATAACATTGAACCATTGTATTTTTGGATACATGCTTGCTTGTGTATTTAATTTTTTTCTTCTGAGAAATCATTTTGTTCACTTTTCACAGCATTATTTGAAAAATTGACTGCATTTTGTCTCCGCTATAATTATAGGTCTGCATGAAATGTGTATCACGGTCCCGCAGAGTTCCAATTTCACGCTGCGACACTCAAAGTTCAAATCAAAAGTAATTACACGTGAGGGTTTGAAGATCTGAAATTAAGCTAATGATAGGTTATTCATAATCTAAAGACTTCCTACGACGTAAGGTCCGGTACATTTCTTCTTGTACTTCTGCAACAGAACCGCACCGGAGACAAAAGGACCTAATTTGATACATTTGAATAATGGATGAAGTTTGATAATGCTGCAGTGATTTATCAAAGAATGACTTGCATGATGAATCTACGAAGACTAGTTAAGGAAAGAATGACTAATTACACTGTTGGATCCATAACCTTGTAGAAGGGGATTCTGGTCCAGTTTTATAAAGGGGATCCAGGCTATCATTTTCTCATTTTGCGCTAAATTAATTTATCTTCAAATAAACTGGAGAGTTCCTGCCGCCGGAACCCTACTCTTGATCAACAACTGAATAGAATTACATTAAATCATGTACTAGTACAGGTTCTTAAGGTTTTTTTAATATATATAGATACTGAAGTTATGCATTGAACTGTTTTCGAGTGCCTTAAAAAATACGAAGATGAGTATAACAACCACATGTACCGATTGCAGGGCACATTGTGCGCTCGATTTGTAAAATTGGCTGAATCTTTGTATAAAAGCTACATAAAATCTGGTCCTACATATATATATATGATGGTTGCAACATGATTGTTACTCAATTCAAATAATCAAACACGTAAAATCTGCATACATCTACCGGTCACATTAATAGAACGAATACAATTATACTTTAGTGCACTTAAAACATGAATTAAGACAAGATGATGACAAACTATCGCGTGTGTCTTTCTATGTGGAAAAAAATCAAAGTTGGTGTTAGAGCAGAGGTCAGATATAATAGTCCGAGGTCACCCGGGTGACTGCTTGACAAAGCATTAATAGCACATCATTTGGAGGTGTCCTGCAGGGCGATAGATTAAACCCCTTGGTTTTATTCAGTTAAATGGATAATAAAATTGTCAATGAGAACAAAAACTTTATCATTTTCATCAGCATTATCATTAATATTATTGACACAAGCTAGAGAATGCATTGCTCCCGAATAGCTTGAGTTTTGCTGTACGAAGCAAATATAAACTATTTTCATATTTGCTGTTTATTCGATCATTACTTCACATCTCCTTTTCCTACTTCACTCACGTCTTCTTTTCTTTCTTTTCTTTGCATCGCACTTGAAGTTGTTTGTGAACTTTATCCTTTTTTCAATTTCTCCATTATTTCTACATTTACCGCTAACCGTGTTGTATATCTATAAAGACAAGCCTACTACTTAGTGAATAGGAAGCATTACATTTTATTTACACGACTGTCGAAGTGACAAAAATACGCTTCCAACTCTCGTTTTTCCGAGACTCAAAAGGGGCATTTAAACCTAACACCTGACATAACAGACCCAAAATACCATTTATTTTTCCGCGCGATTAATCCACGTTCAGGACATCATCAATTAATAATAAATTACGTGCTTCATTTTACTTGATTCGGCCATTTCATATTACATCAAGACCCGATTATTAAATTAATTCATTAAACTACAGCTATAAAGTTGGATTCTCTGGGTGCTTTTTCAATTTACTGGTTATATCTTCCGTTCCAGTAGCTTTTATGGTATTTCAATAAAACGGTGTTAAAAAGGGCGACCAAAGAAAAAAAATCAAATCATTTTTAATGGACCATGATATTCAAAATGAATTGGTATTTAACGTTATATTTAAGTGAACTATAAGGAAGCGTTGGTATTGTTGGGTGTCATTTACAGTTTCAATCGTCCCTTTTCTTATATCAAATCCCCTTAATTTCCAATGGGACATTTATACAAGTCATGCTCAAGTATGTGGCTATTGTGTATTGTCCGACTGTGGCGGATGCAGGATTTTAGGTTACGGTAGTAAATAGAATGCCGAGCGAAACGCGAGACAAAAACAGTTTGGGGGTTAAACTTGTGAAAAATCCAGATTTCATGCTAAAAAGTAATTTTTTCCCAAGTTCCGAGGAGGGGGGCGAACGTCCCATCCGCCCCTCTGGATCCGCCACTGATACATGTATCTGTAATTTATTAGTATTGGACTAATACGTCGTATTTAAAAACAATGGCTTCCGTTTATTGTCACTTACAAAGACATATAATTCGCGTAATATTTTCTTGTTATATTTTTTAAATCCCTTAACGCCCAAATTACATTTTCTAACTCAATTAAGATCTTGCTCGAGCAGGGAAGAAAATTGAATGGTCTTATGAATTACACACACCAAAAACGAAACCGATTTGACATATAAAATAGCTTACATCATAAGTAAACAAGAGTCCTCAGTGGCCATCCTTGCGCAATTCCCAGTTAGCAACAATAGGCGATGGGAGGGCTTAGTATATCCGGTATCATTTTGATTTCAAAATATTTATTTAACTTTTATACCTATACATAGATTTGTTTTAAATAAAATTGAATAAGGTAACACTTTTTTCGTTTATGCGCGCGCAGTACTCCTGTCATTAAAGCAGTTTGAGTATTCTAAGTAACAATGAGTAAATATTGCATTGTGAATCTCCAACTGCATTCAAATATCAAATAACACTACGATAGAGGATTAGGCAGACTCTACAATTGCCAAAATTTGCGGATCTTTTTTTTTCTTCAAAAAATGCTCTCAACGTATTTTAAGAAACAAACACTACGCAGAACGAGAGAGCAAGAAAATACTTCATTATTTACAACTGGTTGAAATTCACTGCAAATTGTTCCCGTCATTTTCTTCCCTATTTACCAATGATCTTTCTTCGCAATACTTTTAACGGTATATAATTACAATGTATTTATGTCAATAATGTTTGTCAAGTGTGTTGAATACATTTCTGCAATACAAAAATCTAGACTTATCACATCTTGTTTGATTCTAACATGAATTGTTACTAATTCAATATTCGTGTTACGAAACCCCAACTAAAACTGGCAAACACTTCGTCGACTTGCTTAATTAAAACAGTTAACGGATTCAACAATTGACACATTATTTTATTGGCAGATCGGGGGTTGACCCACCTTTTTGTTGGAAAATTTTGATAATTTTGTGCAAAATTTTGGTAAAATGTGCAAATGAATATTAGACTGCACGGACCTTCTCTTATAAGTTCTGAATATATACGTCTGGATCTGCATTTGTAATTCAATGATCAAATTTTATGATGAAGTTATTTTTACTAAGTGAGGTGTCAAAAATGAATCATTAATCATCTCTTATCCAAATATCTTTTTTTTCTGTTTTCATTCAATAGCCTACATCTAAAAATAACACAAATCTCGAAAAGTGATAATCACTACAAGTTTTTTAAAGTTGCCTCGGGATGGATAATGTATGTGTACTGTCAAAACGATTTCTATTCTGATTCAGAATAGCATGGCTAGTCTACCAGTTAAATGTTACGTAATTTCCTAGGCTACAAACAAATATTGTGATTTGAAAACGCGCTCGCCAATGGCTTAATGTAAACCTACCGATGCTAAAAATACTAGGTCATATCGAAGCTAGCAATACTGTAATTCATTTGAATTACAACATGTATACACAAATCAATTTCCTTTTTGTTTTGCCACTATTTGAAATTTACTGATTCATTTATAACAGTAAACAAGGGAAGCAATATTCTAGTGGAAATCCGGGGACAAGACAGGAAAACAGACACACAAAAATAGTTATATCCAAACTGGTAAAGAATCCGAAACTAGTTAAGTAAAATTCCAACGAGTTGTCGACATATTAACCAGGAACATAATCGCAATCAGAGTATTTTTTTATGTTCAAATAGTCTCAATATCAGACATGCTAATTTCTGATTTTTTTGCAGATAATAACCAGAATGACTTGCACACTTTGAAGAATGTTTAGATGTTTTAATTTTTGACCAAGTTATATGAAATAACCAAATTTTGGCAAATTACACTTCACGAATTTATGAACTAGCGAGAATTTTCCCAAAGTAAGTATGTGATGCAAGCATAACTTAGCCTTAAGTTAGAAAATAACCTTTACAATTTAATCTAACCGATTAGTCCAAATTAATAAGTTTTAATATTATACTTAACCAGAACGATATTTAGTTTGGGATATAAATTTGAATTTGCGCCACTGTACCAAATTACTTCATAAAAAAAATTACCTTTGTTGTTCAAAGAATACCAGCTAATCAATAGGAAATCAAAACAGAATAAGCCATTTTATACCATTTTGGAAAAAAATCATTTGTTCGAATAAAAATAAAATTTCAATATGGCGTACTTCAAAGCTCTTTAGACCACAGCCATGGCAAAAAAGGGATAAACACATGACCAACATATCGTGCAACACATAGGCTGCGTCTATTCATAAATATGAAGAAACCAGTCCTATTAGAATCGAAATAAATTACGGAAACGTCATTTTATCATTGTTTTACCACGGGCTGGCCATTTATGTCGTTATTTAACCCCTCACTATCGATGGGGGTATAACAATACGACATAAATGGCCAGCCCGTGGTAAAACCATTATAAAATCCCAAAATCAGTTCTATGCAAATCACTCTAAGAAATATTCACTCTAAGTTTAGTTCTAGTTGGTCAAGTAGTGTCAGAGAAGAGTTTTGAAAAATTGTTAACGACGACGGACGACGACGGACGCCAAGTGATGGCAATGGCTCACTTGGCCTAAATTGCTAGTTGAGCTAAACTTTATAGACTAAATATCTACCCTTGCAAACATCCAATATTTTAGTGTCTTCTCCGTTGGCCATGAACCCACCTAATAAATACAAGTTTGTTAAAACTCATTTGAAGTCGCGCTTACAAGATATATTCACATGCAGATAAACGGAGAAGACGATCCCTGGCTAGTTTTGCCACAAACATTGATTTCTTGGTATAGAATGAAACCGCTGTCACTGTTGTAAGACTTTATAAATATCAGACAGGAGGTGATTCATACATGTCAAAACCCACCGAATTCAATATTATTTCTTATTCGGCAACAGTTACAGACAACATATTAAACCGTTCATTAATTTTGCACTTTTGAAATAAAAACTATGAAGATAGTGCATGATTTAGGGCCTTAACAAGCGTTGTCGCCCTTGATTTTTTGTTGATTGAAGAAACAAAATAGATGTATTATAGTTTTCTCCAGATTTCAAAGGGCGATAGCTTCATAAAAGATTTTTTAAAAAGCTTCTTTTGTTCGGTGTTTTGTCTGCACCACGAATCTCAACTTATTTTATATTGATAACTTACTTCATGCTTACAAGGTGCATCTTCGATTTGTATTTTACAACAACTAAACAAATATTAAACGTTCATGTTTCCGCGCCATCTATGTTGTTGCCTCTCAAATGCAGCCATGTGAAATTTATAGGCAGTTAATGGGTCATTAAAACTGTTGAAGATGTCAACTTAAACTTTTTCAGAACGATAAACCTCTAACATATATACAAAAGAAAATTTAAATTTGATATCCTATATTAAACTCCCACACCCGAAAGTTTGTTCAAGGTGACAAAAGATTACATATGAAATTTAAATTTGTAATGAAAATTCAACTATAGGTGATTTAGATTAGATTAAAAAATTGACATCTTGTTTAAAAGTGGGCGTGTTTGACCCGCTATTTAGCTCGTGCCACTTACTTCTCGCCTTGGTTACATCATAGTTATGATTTTGAGTTTATAGTGACATTAAGTTATACCACCACATTTATGTCAGTTATTTCGACATATAAAGTTTGATGGGTTGGCAAGGAGAGTATGTGTTGAGGGCCTTTTGGCTCACGAAAGCTCCACTCTACATGTACATACAAAAAAAAACTGTACTTTTCCTTTGGTCAGAAAGCCATGTCAATCTTTATATTATAGGCGTATATCATTGAACTCCTAATAAAACTTTTCCAAGGCATCCGAGTTAAAAAGTTTAGTTTTAGAAAAAAAATTAAGCCAGTATATATAGAAGAGTTGCTGGGCCAAAACACTAACCATATTTTCGATTTGTGAAGTTAGTGCAGTGTAAAAAAATGAGCAATTTGATAATAAGGCAATGGAGAAAAAAACAAAAACATTCTTCAGTCTTTATACATTTGTACGTTCTAGATATCTGTTTAGTGTCCTCAACAGAATAGGCCACGTGCAGTAGTGGCCGTCTGCTTCATAATAAACATGTCCCTTCCTGTGATATCAAACTTATTTCTTTATATAAAAGACAATGTAACACGTGAAATTATGTTTGTTTAACGGTTTCAACTTGTCAGATACTTAATCTTCAACCCACAGACGATACATGGCACGTGCGACTCTCGCAACGGTCATCGTTTCAAAAATGGCCGCTTGAAATGGATGAAGTATCATTGTCCTGTCAAAAGAAGAAACTTGATGCCGTCCTTTTGTCCAAATTGTGACAGAATTGTCTAAGAAGGCAAGAAAAATCCGATCATTTCACATTTAACAGAATAATCGTCTTTCAACCAAGACAAAAGTATCATGTTTAGCTACGATCACAAAACATTGACGAGATAATATGGAAAGAAACATTAAGTGTACATGAAAAAGGAAACAATCGAAGATTTATGGTCAAAAAATTACCCTCGTGTTCTTTTTGAAGTTAAAAGCAGGTGGATTTACCAAAATTGATAAAAAAAAACACACATAAAATTCTCTCAGTGAACATGCCCATATACGAGGCATATTCTTTTACACTGAAACCTGTCTAAACCATATCACAAAAATCTGAAAACCTCCCTAAACCACATCACAAAAATCCGAGAATCTGTCTAATAAAAAAAACTTAAATACAGACCCTCTAATGTATTTTGAACCTTTCTAAACCATACAACTACTTAAACCGGTCCTATTTTGATAAAAGTACAAAAGGGTTCGGTTTAGACAGGATTCAATTTAAAACGCAAATAGGAAAGAACGTATACGTAGATTTGTGTTATTATATATAAGTTTTCACTTAGTCTTACAGTATACCCCGGCATCCTCTAAAATTAACATGTTCATGTATTTCATAGAGAGTCGCCAAAGATAGCGAATCGCGTCATTATAAAACGAGGTATAACACTATAGTTTTGAACACACCACAGTCATTTTCTTTTTTTTTCGTGTAATTGGTCCACTTGGTTATATATGGACTCAACTTGAATTGGCACTCTCTTTATTTGAGCCTTTTATTTTGTATTATTGTCTTCTTTTTGTGGAACTATTCAAAAAGTAACGTTCATTAATAATCAAGATGATTTATTTATTTTTGCCGTATTAAAATTTTCAATGTAATTCCCCATGGTTAAATACAAATCAAGTCAACCCAGACAGTACGATTCGCTATATAAAGTGTTATTGTTACTGATACATAGATAAATAAATGTAATTGTAAAGTACAGGAGATTCTTCCAAGACGTTTTGCCTTTCTGAACCTCATATTGAATAATAATAAATGAATAGTTAATTTTGTGATAGGGGAACTTGTCATCATTATGCAAATGTTTTATTGCTTTAACATCATTTACAAAATTAACATCCTTGTAAGATTTTTGGAAAGCTCTTAATGCGGGTAATGTCATTGTAAATCAGATACTTCTGTACAAGATATCACATATCTGCACCTGTCGTAAAAGGATAGTTTTACGGGTCATTTGAAAGTTTTCGTTCCATGTTTCATTTTAAATCATGGAATTCTAATGAAGGTGCGGGTATTTAATACACAAGAATCCATTCAAGGCGGATATTTCCTCGTCACTCGCCGACCGAATTTCTTGGACTTTGTCCTAATACAATTGAAATGTAGCGGAACTGGCTCCTGAAGAAATCCCTCGTACTACTTAATTTAACCGTTTTGACGCGGAAATACAGCTCGATTTATCCCGTTTTGTTTTATTCTTCATATTTGAGTCTTCAACACTTCCCCCTTTCCATACGAACTAAAAACCTTATTCTAACCTTAACCTACAATAGCATTCATGTCCTATACATAATCAATCTATGTTATAGTCGAATTCAGCTTTCTCTATGAAACAATCTTGCTGTAGTAAAAATGTCCCCTATTTTCTTCTTTAAGAATGAATGTCAGTATTAAAATTTTGATGGTTATAAAGAAGATTTATAAATCAAAATATGTAAATTTTGACGATCTCTAAAATGACCACCAGGTGTAAGGGCTTGAATTCACCACTTCTAATTTGCCACTATTGGTAATTTAGAGATTCGGGTATCTTAACAGTTTGCTTTTATCTCATTTGTCCTACAAAAGTCTTCCAACTTATCTGCATTAAAGAATTAATAGGCTGACAAACTTTAATATCTTCTATCATAATTTAGAGTCGTCCTTTTGATTTTCTGAATAGTGGGAGGGATAGCTCATCCATTCAGCCGATATTTTACAACTATAAACATTTTCTGGTTCACTTGATGATCATAAATTTTTCTAGACGTGCACTCCATGCACAGTTTTGAAATAAATTGAAAAATAAAAAAGCGACTTTTCGTTTCAATCAGCCGTGCTCGACTTAAACAGTATTTCCCGTATAGTTGTCTTTCAAAAGAAAACAAATTATTCAAAACGTCAAAGTTTACTCAAGCTTGCAGTAAAAATGATAATAATTTGGAAAGTGATTGCCTGTCAATCCCTTTCAGCACTTTCACTTTCCCGAAGTTCCTTATGCCCTGCACGTGCAGGGTTAGAACGTCACTGCTCCACAACGCCCCCAACTTCCGTTCAAAGAGGATGCCTTGAAATTGTTTTCGGAAAGCATTTATTAGTTTTAACAAGCTTTTAATTATGTTCAATAAGGCTGCATAAAATCACATAAAAAGTACTTTTTATTTGATTCCCAATAATAGGCTGAAATCTCTTTGTAACAATGCGATCTCGAGAGAAACAAGTCAATCCAGTGTAAAATTCTTCGCTGCAGATCTCGCGTCAAAGGAGTTTGAACAAAACTTTGCATATGAACGTTTTGTTTAAACCAACCGTATGTAGAAAGAAAGCATGAGAATACACCAGAAAACAAAAATACGAGTTATATATCAATGTACTCTTGATGTTACACGGTGTTTGTAAAATTATAAAAAAAAATCATTGTTTCCTGTCGGTATGGAAAAAAACATCTCATATTCCCCTGAAGTTTTTGATGCAAGTTATGACAACGGTGCAAGTTTTTGCAAACAAGGTTGCTAACCACGAAATTCGTGTAGATCATGTACAATGTATAATCTTAAAAAAAAGTGTATACGAAGTGAGATCACAAGGGCTTGCTCCCACTATCAAACATGCAGCCAAACAAATATATTAGTCGGGCTTCATACATTTGGTAGTCGAAGCAAGCCCCTGTTTTGAGATAAAAGTTAGTATTTTTTTGGGTTGTACTGAAATATTTTTTTTCACATCAAAACACAATTTTTTTTAATTTTTTTATCGCGCAGACTGTACTTTTTTCCTCTTGTCCGCTGTACATAGTACATAGCTTGCTCTCGGATTCGAAATAATAAATCAGATTATTTTAGCTCACTGTCAATTCATTGTCCTTTTGAGCATTTGCTACATGGCGTGTTTATCGTCCAAATACCATTAAAATTCTTTCTGAACATTTGGTTCGTATTTGATTAAACTTAAATTTTCAAAAAGTCTTAAAGGGCTATAAAACCAGAAAACCACAAAGTTTCTTTACTAAGATACAACAGCAAAGAATTCTATTGGGATCAATTTAGTTAAAAAGATATTTGTTCGCGTGCCATTTTTGCTCCTGGGTCTCGTTCGATTTAATCTTGGATTAAGTATCAAATGTGCGTTTGATTTTGTTGGGAAAATAAGCTATCAAATCAATTTCAGCCTTTGTAAACTGTTTACCTTTTAAAGTTGACTTTAAGCCAACATCGGAAATCAGTGTCTTTTTTTTACTATACACCTGCGAAGAGAGAATGTGATAATAAATGAAATTCTTTTTGCCGAGGGATGTTTCAAATTTTTAGAATTCGATTTAAGTGACTTTAAGTATTTAATAGAAAATGGTCAAACAGGGGATTTTTTATTCTTAACGTTAATTTAGTTCATGTTAACTTGAAGTTCTCTTAAAAGTAAACGCTGTTGAAATAAAAACACTTTTAGAGAATGAACAAATACGTGAACATCTTTGTTTATATATAAACCACGGGCGGATCCAGGATTTGAGTTCGGGGGATTGTTAATTTAATTAAATGCCGTGCAAAGCGGGGAAAAAATATTATGGGGTGAAACTCGTGGTGAATTTTTTTCTTACCAATTTTCTTACGCCCAGTACGCCAGTCCTTGGATCCGCGCCTGTAAACCCTTTGTAATAAGTTTGGGATCACACGTTTGGGGTATCATTTCTATTCCAACATTGCTATCATTTACAACATTACATATAATGGAAATGTTGTCATTTAATCTTAGTATTGTAAGGCCAAAACAAACAACAAAATGGTTTCCTGTAATCGGTCAGAAAAATAGGATTGGTAGGTAGGCAGTGAAATTATTTCATTTATCAAAAACTGATGTGGGAACCAACTTTGAAGCTTGAGCCAAAATGACCATAATGTTTTAGGGTAAGCATGCACAAAAAACAAGGTAGGCAGGGAATAGACATTTTTTGCGTAATCGGTTTTTAATTCAAACGTCTTTACGTTTCTGGTGTTTAGATTTTGTTCATATATTTTCTTAAAAGTAAACATAACATGTGTTTTGTTAAATATTTGATCTTATGTTTTTTTAGTAGTGAGGTTTTCCTGGCTTTAAAGGTTTCTTCTATGATTTACAGTAATTCATAAGGCATGTTGTCATTGGTTACTCCTCATTCGGAACACACTAATGTTTCTGCTCTTCGTACTTTTTTTAAAATAAATATTTTATATGTTTCTTCTACCATACCAAGGTGCCAACGGAAATGACATTCGACTCTGCATGTTGACTCATAAACTATAGGGGATCCATTTATCGGAGACCCGTGCTCGTGTAATGTTGACTGCTGAAGACCATGCAGGCACGTTGTAACTATTCCATGGAGCATTTATTTATATTTTATCTTCATTTTTTATTGACGAGACTCGAAATATTTTAATATTTCTCCACCTATATACTGTGATTTGATTCATTCTGTTATTTGTGACAGCATTTAGTTCAATGGGGCTCTCGTTAAATATTTAGAAGTGCACTTCTACATAATACGGATGTTACTTCTATTCTGATGTCATTTTAGAGGTGTTTCGGGACACGCAATGAACATTGCGAGAATGTTTTCTCTCTGGAACACACGCAAATGCAAAATAAACAACCATTTTGTTCAGTTTATTGAAGAAAAAATCGACCATCTTCAACTTTTATGTTCAAATTTATTTCATTATTAAAGACAAGTCTTTGGGTGGACATCTTTTTATTTTAATAAAAATGGGCGGGTGACATTTTAAATTAAGTTAAAAAGGTGATGCTCCCCAGGCTACTGGGATGACACGTCCACTGTCCGGTTACGGTTTTGTCTTTTACAACAACAGAATACGTTATTATTCATCACGCACGCTCAGTCAATGAGACAGTTTCATCACTTCTCACGATATGACATGTTATGAAATTACGTTGAAATAGACACACCAAATATAGTCAGTTATTGACGATTATTCATTTGTCATAATGATACAATCATATAATTTGTTGTTCCGGGAATCAAATGCTCGTCGTCTGTCAGGTGTTTCTACGGATGCCTTGAGTCCATTTTTAATTACAACTGATTTTTTAAAATCATTTAAAAGAATTCGAAACAACGAGTTCCTTCTGTGCAACAATGTCAGATGATGTTCAGTATCACACTGTAACACCAGTCTGGTTGAGTGCCTAACTTTTCATTCCATTAACCCAACTAGTAATGCTAACACAAAATCAATTTTGTTCATTTTGGGGAAAAAAATAAATAAAAATGAGCAAATGACAGCCACAAACACTTTAAAAATAGTATCTTTTTATGATACGTTTGTCTGTATTGCACAAAACGCTCTGCATCAGTTCCTGAAGTTGTCTATTTTTATGGAAACAAGATGTAAGATATTTTCACCGTACTGCTTGTTTGCAATTTTGTTTGTATATTTTTCCTGGCTGAAAGTGTCCTAAGTTTTTAAACTTTACTTCACTATAGATATTTTGACTTTATTCTTTCATTTAATTTAACCTACACAGTCTGAGTTGACTTTCATAATTCAAACATTTATTTTCAAAAGTAAATACAAATTGCAAACATAGTTGGTGGTAAAGATTTATTCAAATAAAACATCTTTTCTCTTTTCTTACACATCTGTTTTGGGCCAAAAGAAACTATTTTAATCCACACCGACCCGGTGTATTTGCAGAAGACCGCTAAATCTCGCGAGAATTAGGATTGAAAGCGCGAAAATCCGTTGCGATTACTAATTCGATACTTTTATCCAAAGAAGTATTAAATTTGTAAGACACCTTATCGACATTTAAGATTAATTGACTGGTTAAATAAAATTACGGATTTAAAGTAAACATTGGTACGAGGCTCGCGTGCGAAGAACGCCGATTTAACGTCGTTACATCAAAATTGTTGACATAAAATTTGATTAATGAACTTTTAATGTATTTAATTTCATTTTTATCTTCATTCTTTGAATTAATTCTTTCTTAGTATGTTTAGGTATGAAATATTGTTTCAGATCCAAAAGAAGAATATTAGTTTCAAACTTTATCTGTAACTGTAAATAATTAAATTTAGATTTGTTTGACATTTGAATAAGCTATTAGATTTGATCTTTTAAAGACCATCTTGTGTGAAACAGAGCAACCTTCGTTATGAATAGAAGAAAAGCCCACAAAAAGCTCAAATCTCTGTGGACAACTTTGGCCTTAACAAACATAATTTTATCGAAAGTGAATACTTATTGTTTCTTTTTTTTTCTCTTTCAAAGCTTGTCTGATATTGACCGTATACTTAATCTACTGTTTCGCTAAATACTGTTCTTTGCTTCATGAAATATCTTGATAATGAAACTGTAATACAACTAAGAAGAACTGCCAAAAACTGAAGTGAAGTTAGAGGGGGTGGATGAATGGTGACTGAATAGAATGTTGATGATTGTATTACGATGAATATGACTACTCGATGTAGGAGTGCTTTTTCTAATTCGGTTTGGTGTTGTAACACTTAAAATTGAAACTGGAAGAACATCTACAAGCTTATAAAATATTTTGTTTTAACTGTTAGACATTTTATTGAAGATGTTAATCATGTAATCCTGCACTGTCCTTCAATACACCTCTGTTCACTGAACTCTATAAATGTAATTCAGAATTTCAATAAAATTGAAATGAACTTGATGACCTTTCTTTTTAGTAATGTTAAGTTTATTTTATACTGCTATTAAAATTAAAGAGATGTATTTTATAATTATGATATTAGAATTTCTTTTAAGTACTTATCTGTCTAAGAATCAGGCAAAATGTGTACAGGTTGTGGCACATGAAAAAAACCGCAGAGTTGTTATTGCATTATTCAAGTATTTTTACCTCATAACCTCTATGAATAACCATCAAAGTGTTTGTAACGTTTGGCTATTTAAGATGTAGGTCAAATTTAGTTGAAATGCACTCTTTTTCCTACATAAGCAGTAAAAAATATCTACGTCACTGATGTTTCAGGGAAGAAAACATAGCTTTTTGTTTGCTTACTATGATGCAATATCTAGCATTACTCAGTCTGTTTATAATTTTACGATATATTTTGTAAACTAAGGTTTCGTGCAAGGCAAGTCTTATTTCGTAAAAGTTGCTATCTTCTGTACATTGTATAAGTATGTATAGATGTGTCATACCATAACTTTATTTTTTTTAATTCAAATTATAAATATATATATATATATATATATTTTTTAATTCAAATTATAAATATATATATATATATATATATATATAAAGGTCTGAAAAATTCCCAACGATGTTAGAACTGTCAAATTTGCGATGCAAATTTTTCAGACCTTTCTATACGTTTACATATCTTCCCTGTATCAATTTGATCCGATGGAGCAGTGTAGTGAATAGAGTCGTCACATTCTGAGACGTTTGTATATATATATATATATATATATATATATATATATATATACATATACAAGTCAAAACTGCACCCCAACTCTAGAATCGATGCAAGGTTGCATATTTGCGATGCAAATTTGGTCGCTCCCTCAGCGGGATTCGAACCCCTTCTCTTCTCTGACATCTATGGCGACACCACCTGCACTGAGTCCAACGCTCTAGACAACTCGGCCAACTTGGCTATATAAAACCATAGCTTTCGTTAACAAATTGATACTTCCTCGTAAGAAAATCTAGATCGCGAACATTAGCACATGATGTAACTGAATAGGACAACCTCTGATTGTATCGAGTAAGACAATAGAGGATCTGTAACAGTGTACAAATACAGCCACACCAAGTATATATATATATATATATATATTTAAAGAAGAATGGAACTTACAACAGTCAAAAGAGCTACATATTTGTAAAATTTCTGATCGTTCACAGATCAGTTCTTCGTAATGGAATCGACGAAACTTTTAGTAGTTGTGTTGTGCAAAATGAAATTAAAGGACGCGTCAGTTTTTAACAATGACATTTATGGTTACGACTGATAGTAATTCCAAATACAAAACCCACCTCTGTCACCATCAAGCATAGTTGTTAGATGTTAGTTGCTAGCAACCGCTTCTTCCTGTTGATGTATCCATAGCCGGGTACACGGAGGCCAGTCCTATAAAGAAAACTGAGAAGTAATGTTTTATTTTGCGTTTTAATGGCCATTTTTTGAGTTCGTTGCATATGCTATAAGGGTATGCATTATTTTGGTAATACGCAATCAAGTTAAATGATATGCAAAACTCGAAATTGAAAGAAAATGTAAAAACAAACAAACAACGCAATATACCTTAGAGTAAGACCTTAAATAAAATTATATCAACCCGGCTCCTTCAAAGTATGGAAATCATTACGATAAAACGATGAAATACGAGTAACAAAAATCAGAAATACAAGCGTTAACATTGAGTATCTTCCCTTCTAAAGCAAATTACTGCATCTGAACAAGCTGAATACATTACACAGAAAACAAACGGAACGAACACTCACAAAATCTAAAACAAAATACGGGTAAGACTTTTATTACCTCTTACGTCTTAGTCATGTCTATATATCGGTATCAGTATAGACGATCTACGGTTTATAGTAAGCATCTATTGTCTTGGTACAGTGAGTTAAAGAAAAAACTAGATTGTTTCATGCTTGAAAACAACAGCTCAATAATCTCATACGACGTCCATGTTCAATAGTTTCCACTTTAATGTTTACAATTATAAAACGACTTCACATTGTTGTTCATCAAAGACTCGATCCATAACGGAGTACATATTGGGAAATGTCTACGAGACAACAACAAAAACAGTCAAATTCTCTATGTAAATATATAACTGAAGGAACTATCAAGTCTGTAACATGGAGTACAACTCGCACTAAGCAGTATGGCTTTGTTGGTCCCTAGTAGAGTGGTTTACTACTGGGAGTACGACTCGCACTAAACGATATGGCCTTGTTGGTTTCTAGTACACTGATTTACTACACGGAGTACGACTCGCACTTAACAGTATGGCCTTGTTGGTTCCTAGTACACTGATTCACTACACGGAGTACGACTCGCACTTAACAGTATGGCCTTGTTGGTTCCTAGTACACTGATTTACTACACGGAGTACGACTCGCACTTAACAGTATGGCCTTGTTGGTCCCTAGTACAGTGATTTATTACACGGAGTATGACTCGCACTAAACAGTATGGCCTTGTTGGTCCTTAGTACAGTGGTTTACTACACCGAGTACGATTCGCACTAAACAGTATGGCTTTCTTGGTCCCCAGTACAGTGGTTTACTACACGGAGTACGACTCGCACTTAACAGTATGGCCTTGTTGGTTCCTAGTACACTGATTCACTACACGGAGTACGACTCGCACTTAACAGTACGGCCTTGTTGGTTCCTAGTACACTGATTTACTACACGGAGTACGACTCGCACTTAACAGTATGGCATTGTTGGTCCCTAGTACAGTGATTTATTACACGGAGTATGACTCGCACTAAACAGTATGGCCTTGTTGGTCCTTAGTACAGTGGTTTACTACACCGAGTACGATTCGCACTAAACAGTATGGCTTCCTTGGTCCCCAGTACAGTGGTTTACTACACGGAGTACGACTCGCACTAAACGTTATGGCCTTTTTGGTCCATATTATACCAGTTTATAACATGGAGTATGACTCCATCTAAACAGTATGGCCTTGTTGGTTTCTAGTACACTGATTTATTACAGGGAGTACGACTCCCTCTCCTCTAAACAGTTTGGCCTTGTTGGTCCCTATAACACCAGTTTATAACACGGAGTACGACTCTCACTAAACAATATGGCCTTGTTGGTCCCTATAACACCAGTTTATAACACTGAGTACGAATCGCATTTAACAGTACGGCTTTGCTGGTCCCTATACACTAGTTTACAATAGGACTACGACTCGCACTAAACAGGAAAGGCCTTTAGGTTCCTATTACAGGAGTTTACAACACGGAATACGACTCTCACTATTATTAAGGCCTTTTTTGGTCCCTATTACATCTGTTTACAAACGTTGTATCATACCAATATACAAGGCTAATAAGGCAATTTCAAGGAGCTAATTAAGAAACCAAAAGAGCAATACAAGTCTGTCTGTCTGTTGCAGTTGTGTGTTTTTAAATGATTTGTCCAAGTGTAATATCCTCATACAGGTGTGTAATGAATGTTTCGTATATATATATATATATATATACGAAACATTCATTATGATAACTAATTAATACAAGTCCATGACTACCTGATTCTGCATGTGAAGAAAAGATTTTTCAGGAGAAGTAATCAAGAGTTGTTGCATCAGAAGATCACTTAAACCTTAATCAGTGTTAGGGAGGTTTGGTTTTTAGTCAACGTTGCTTATTATGTCTATGTTAGTGTTATTTCATGTTCGTGTGTGTTTATTGTCTTGGTTTCTAGAAAAGGACGCTTACCCTACCGGTGCACCTGGTCCATGCTCCCAGTTTTTAGTCGAGTACGAGTTGCTCATTTGTTTTTGTTACTTTGTATGTATGGTTTTGGTTGCTTTATATTCTTTGTTGTGTATGTCTGTTTTCCATGTCTGGTCTTTGTCCCTTGATTACATTCTTTTGATTATCGCTATAACCTTGGTTCTCTTGATCACTCTTTGATTACCGCTATAACATTTGTTCCCTTGATCACTCTTTGATTACCGCTATAACCTTTGTTCCCTTGATTACTCTTTGATTACCGCTATAACCTTGGTTCCCTTCATTACTCTTTAGGTCGATATGTTTGATTTAGTTTGTTTTGAATACTGTTTGAAAACTGTTTTTTTTTCTTATTTTATAGGTTGGATAACATAGAGAAGTAAACGACTCTTCATTAAAAACAATGCATACTCATGTATTTTATTGTGTTTAAACTTGCTTTGTGTACATTTTTTTTTTAATTCACATGTAAGAAGTTCACTATACAAAACTTTTCTTCTTGTCTTTGAAGCGTATATGTCATCGTCAAGCTCCCTCGTAAAATCAAGATGCGTAGAAGTCAGATCTAAATGTTGAACTATGGTAGCATTACAAAGTGAAATTATGTGTTAGAAGGTTTGGTCTATTATGAAATCATAGAACAAAGCCCGTCTTTCGATCATGCAGCAGATTCGGTATAAATCAAACGTTACCATTTCAGAAGGACGGGTTCAAATATTCAATCTGTACTTGATAGTCTTGACATTGAGTTTCTGCATCCGTTTCAAGCACGGTTCTTTTCAAAATTTTCCATTTTCAGCATCGGTGCAACCTGCAACTTATAGAGTCGCAGAGTCTAATCTGCAATTACATCAAAAGTGCAACTGATTTCGCCTTTTAAGCTTATATTTTTATGTCCTTCTGTCATCAAACTATACTTAATTAATCTCAAATTTCATAATTACCTCATAAATTAATTCCTTTTCGAATTCAATCGCCATATGGAACCGAATTGCGTTTGTAAACACTACTAAAAGAAGTCTATCAACCCCGTGCGCGTCTGGTAATTGCACGTTTTATTCATTTGAACTAAGGACATGATCAAAATGCTAATTTTAACTTTGTAACATATTCCTTTTCAAACTTAAGTAATCATGGGTAATTACGTATGGACAAACACGTGAAAGCACTCTCACCTTCTCTTAAGTCATATTTCTTTTAGAGCTTGGAAACTATTCTCACGGTCGCAAAGTAGTGTCTTGTGACCTATGAAAAGGATATCTTCGGCAGATGGAGCTAAATAAATTGTAAAGATAAACAAATTATAATTCAGGCACTATTCTGGGATTCAAAGGTTTCTTAGAGACAATTAATTGTGCAGCTTGTATCTTGCTTCAAAAGACGTTATGCAAACTGTTCTCCGCTATTTCAGCACGCGCCACTTAACGGAAACAGGTACCAGACTGTGCGATTCGTATCTTGAAATGTTACAAAAGTAGATGTAAATAAGATTAGATGCAGAAATACGGCAGAGATAATCAGAAACGAATGCGCTGCATCATGACACAGGAGAAGAGAACAAAAGGTTTTCTCAGATCTAGCAGGTGATGATGAGGATGCGAGAACGGCATCGTTTGCTATGAATAATGATTCCAAGCATCAGCAATTAAGTATAGAATTTAATAGACTTGAAAAGACTGTTTTCATTAAAAAGTCCAGTTAATTGCATCTTATACCAGGTGTAGGGTGGCTAGAAAGAATACAGCCGCATTAGACGATGTAAAAACCGTTCAGTCGCTGTGCTGTGCAGCCTTTTGCGGATTTCCTCATAAAAATTAAAATTAAATGAAAGTGATATTCAAACAATAGACATGTGGTTTCATAGACGAGAATGAAACGACTTCATAGCAAAATAAAACCTCATAAAGATGTAGAGACATATCAAAACCTTGTTAACTGTTTTCCAGTTTGAAATTCCGCGCCAAAGCAGCTGTCACGCATGCGCGATTCCATCTTTAATGATCTTGTAGAGAGATCTGCTGAAAAAGATCTAAACGAAATACAAATCGGCCATTTTTTCATACAAGGAACGTTGGTTTCGCAATCAAATTGTCATAATTGCTTTGTTTAGTCGTTTCAAAAATTCGAATAATATTAAATATTTAGATGGATATTAAATGACATTTATTCTAAACTATGATGTGCATTTATACTGCATTATTATACATCCGTGGGTTGGTCGTGACGCTCATAACATTTGCAGAATTAAGTGCACAATGATTAACAGTTGAATAGTAGGTGAATTACCCCTGTAATTCTAAAGTTATTTACATAAAATAAAATTGCTTTTAAATGGCAGGTGTAGTTGGAAGTTTTAGAAGTCATATTCAACATATTAATTGCACAAAATATAATAATTACTTTGGTTTTTTTTCCAAATACGTACATCTTAACTTAAGTGCAATACTATGGCGTATACTTCAGTAACATTTGACCTAAATAAGATCTCAGTTTCTGTTACACGATATTGTATTCATTGTGAAATCATTGCGTAAGGTGATATTATTCTACTTTTTTACTTACTTATTCGCCTTATATATTGTTTTTTTTCTTCCGAAGAGGTTTCCTTTCATATTTCTGCTCAACTGTACATCGAATGCTTTTCTCGGTTCGTATGCTGCCCACTTACAATCATTCCGACCAACTGGTGAGCCCTCGTGTACAGTTCACAGGAAGTCGTCTGCTTGCCACGTGCCAAACCTTGTAAACTAAAAAAAACTAAATTCAATGAGTTTAAATTTTTGAAAAAAAATCTAATATAATTGAAAGGGTATAATCATAAACGCATTAGACGTCTATTTTTTTGGTAATGTGTATTAAATATTGTTGACTATAGTTTCGAATAAATTGAAGTTCAAGTTTTTGTGCAGCTTTTCAACAAATTTCTATTTTGTATTTGTTTAAAACGCTTTTAACTTAATTCTAAAATACGTAAGTATTTTTATACATTAAGTTAAAAAGTCATTAGACAAAATTAAAAGCATTACTTTGCACATTTGACAAATTTCACATATATGTGTGTATTGATTTTTGTGCACATGTATTATTTACTTGTGTATTATTCATTATTAACCTGCATATTTATAATAATTTATAAAAATATCTAATGTCACATATTATAAATAATTAAACATATCAACAGACAATGCGACTTCAAACATATTTTTTTGCAGAAACAGTCTTTGGTACACGTATAACGAGAATAGGTATGGTGCATATGTCAAAGAGACAACAACCCCACCGGGATGAGAATGGCAGCCAAAGGCCACCCATTGGTCTTCAATGAACGACGATGAAATCTTCATACCACGGGACAGGTTGCAGCTGGCCCCAAAAAATCATTTTACACAGGTACAGCGAAAGAGTTGCCCCTATATACTCAAGTAACATAAAAAAAACTGTAAGTGAAAACGAACAAAGACATACAGAGGCCAGAAATTCCAGACTTGGAACAAGCGCAAAAATGAGGTAGTCTGGGCACACCAAAAGATCTTTGATATAGAGCTCACTTTGAATAAAATGGTATTGTGCGGAGACGTTCTTCTGGCCGAAGTGACAGAGTGTTTTGAAACTTCCGAAAAATGGTTGATAGGAATTCGGATTACGTAACATTCGATGTTGTCCTCAAACTGATACATGTATACACATATTTATACTTGTAATTGATTTGCTTTTGCTTTATCAAAAATTGACTTCTTATGTTTTGAATAACTGTCTATTTCCATCATAACAGGAGTGATGCGTCGGTCAGTTCCCTACTCCCGATAGTTCGGAAATGAGTGTCGTAATTCAAATCCCAAGACGTCGCACTACTAGCACTGTAGACCCCTTTTTCCCCGTTTAAAAACTTTGCATTTGCACATATTTTGGGCTTGGTATGCCCACCACCAAATTATGGACCTAAACTATCATGGAAAAGATAATATTACGCTACAATATTAATTCGGGATATGAGAATCTTCTTTGTTGTTTAATTTAGGAAGATGCAAATAATTCAAATATTTACACGCATGTGCACTATCAAATAAGACTAAGTGTGTTCATATGGTAAAACCACATTTTAATTTAAGTCACATGAAGATTGTTATTTCCAATTATGTTTCAAGTATATATATATGACTCTAGTCGCAACTTTTAATTAACTTTTTCTGAAATATCACACAGTCAAATCTTCTTAAAGAGTTCAGATAAGGAATCATATTTCGTTTTCAATAAAGATACTGTAATTCAGACGTGTAAAACGCGGCCTGAAAGCCACGTGCTCTCGTCTGTAAAATTACAAATGGACATTGCGGCGTTGGAAAACCTTTCTTTGGTGTCGCCTTCATGATTTCACGTCGATGCGTTCTACTTAGAACATCTGCATTCTACATGGTCTTCGACGATTCCATGCCACATTGATCTTCAGGATACATGGCATCATGTGTCCGTCTCGTCTCCTTTGTGTATTGGTGAATTAACTTAAGTATAATAATAGAATTATTGTCCGATAATTGACGCTAATAGTGCAAAATTTAATTATGTCCTGACACTCTCATTCTGTACCTGTACGTGGCATTCTCGACCTTGAATTTTTAGTTAGTCTGTGAAATTATATTATGTACGACTGGTTCTTACACTAGCTGTTTGGCCGGTGAAAAAGTTTAAGTGTAAGTATTTGTAAGACTCAGGCAGAATCTGAAACATGCATATCAAAACCCCACCAATCTGAGAATGTAATATCACTCAACGATACTCTGTTTGAAAAGACCATTATTTGATCTCAGCATCACTGGCTTTGCTCAGAAATAGGATGTTAAAAAATAAGGTTTCTGACAAAGTTATCTGCCCTTGAAATGTTCATTTTCAATGAAATTATAACTCAATTTACCAACATGATATGGATATAGATATGAATGTTATCTGTTTTCCTTGATTCTGATGGTGCAACTAGTCAAATTACACTCCCAAAATGTTGTTTTTTTTCATACCATGTTTCACCCACTGCCTGATTCTTACTGGGATTAACACTTAAATATAACTATTCAATATATGTACAATCTTTTTGTTTCGCATTTTAAGCATCGTTTGAAAAATAAGTCATAAGTATATTTGCACAGGAACTACCATTTGATTTTTATAAAAAGGGGCTAGGATGAAACTTGAAATAAAAGGGCAGGAATAAAATTTTCCTGATTTAATCAAAAGGTAGGACAGACCATGAGGAACAAATGACTGTTCATCCCATAGTAGCACACTGTCGGTCATTACCTCCACATTAATTTCGTGTCGGGTTCGAAGATGCGCCCTATTAAGAGATCCCTTCTTTTTTTATGAAATATCCTTAGTATATACATGTATAGCCTTTTAGAATAAAATATAAAAAACAACCCAGGATTGTATATCCATTCTCAAAATGCGTTGTAATATAAGTATTATTCTTATAACTCAAAACAAACGTGCTCCCCAACTACCGTGAAACCAGAAATACGTTAAAATAAAAATGAAGAAGGTATCAGCGGATCGGATCAATGAGAGATTTTGAAAAGGGAAGTCCACAAAAAAGGGTTGGGGTCCAGGCTTTTATTTGCTAATTTTTACCCATATTTTGTACGAAATTATCAAATTAAAGTTTAAAGAAAGGGAAGGGGTTCCAATCACTCCGGGAACCACCGCTGCAAATAAATCCAAGAGAACATTGACAATGAACATTGAACTGTTTTTTTGTTTGTTTGTTTGTTGCTTTTATTAATTATTTAGTAAACAAATCATTAAATACCTGCATTCTATATTTCTGACTTCTAAGTTTTTTTTACATGTAGCTGGAAATTAAAGGGCACAAATGAAACGAATTTTAATTTTACTTTATAATTGATATCATTATATTTAGTTGATTAGACTTTGTAACATCGATCCTTAAATTTTGAAATATATATTGAAACAGAGATTAATTAGATACATGTACGAATTATGCTACTTAGGAAAGTTCTTTCTCAATCAGATGGGCATCAGAGGCAATGTCTTGCCAACCCCTTATTGAAGCGAATCAAACGTTCAATGCATGAAATTAAACGTTGTTGGCAATTTGAAATACTTAAAAAGCTTCTTTGATTTTAAAATTTACCAGTTTTAGAGTTTCAGTGTTCAGGTCAGTTCAAAGGTATTTGATAAAGGGAGCGAATGTTACATGCAAGTTAGCTATGATTGTTTTTTCGTCAATCAAAAAGCTTTTATTTTTTTATTTACTTATTTATCTATTTATTTATTTATTTATATTTTTATTTATATTTTTATTTATTTTATTTTATTTTTTTTTGGGGGGGTTCTCTCCTAAAAGCTAAGACAAACCAGAATATAATGTAACTTTCAGTTCGCCCGTCTGTACAACTATATTCACTTTTTCAAGCTAATCTAAAACTTAAAAGCTGACTTCGATAGTTCGAAATCTATTAAAAATGGTTTACAAGAAGTTGTCCTTTATCTTTATAGTGTTTGTAATTTATTTCTCCATCATATTATTAAGCATGAGATTGATTCATTATTCATAAATCGTTCTGATTTTGGTTCTGAAATATACGTAACAAAGGCTCGATGACACTAATAACGTTACATATTTTTGTCTATTTTCAAAATATCTTATAGGACATTGCGTAATAACAAATAATGTATTAATTATATTTCTCAGTGATGGTGGGTGGGTTGCTATTAGAAAAGGTGGGTTCCGTATTTTGTTCACTACACAGGTATTTAAAAGAAAAACAATAAAAACTAAAAATTTGTCGTGAAATAAATCATGGAAGAAAAAAACTTTTAAAGGCAAATAAAACATAAAAATATTAGACCAATTAAAAATTATATTATTTGTAAAAAGCGGCTTCTGATAACATATTCAAAGTTTTATCTTAGGGCGTATCTTGTTTCAAAATTTCATTACAGACAATTGGTATTGTGTTTTTTAGCTAACACTAATTGATACAAATTGAAAATTAAAATAAATTGTTCGGAACAAATTATTATTGGTATGAAATCGTTTTCTTTAAAATAAAAATATACGATTCAATAGAATTCTTTTGTTTTCTTACAAAACAAATGCTACGTAAATTTTGTCCATCTGTCAAATTTTGTCGGAACATCTCTTTTACCTGAAGTTAAGTTTTCTTAAAGTGTAAAAATTAAATTAAGAGTATGTTTGTTAAAAATAATCTCGGCGTCTGTTTATTTAGGACTTCTTGAGGCCACTCGTGCCGTTATTTATTGAGGTGAGAAACTCTTTGAAGATTTAACGAGCAGAGAAAGAGAAATTTCCACCTTATTTTAGCTAATCAGTAATGGACTGTTTTTACAAGTCCATACCATGTTTGGATAATTGAGCAAACCGGCACGTGACCAGAGGCACTATCCTTAAATCTGATTGGCTGATCTCATAATCTCACCGCCCCTTGAGTCAAGTGTCATTGATCAAACTAATTTGCATGATAATACCCGTCGTGTGACCTGATTGATGACAATTTGTATAAAAGACTTCTTCGGTCAAACTAAAGTCACATTATTCATCAGTTCATACTACGAAATCATACATTTGCAACTTTGAAAAAATCTCAGCATCATGAAATCGGAATTTGATTCCAGTGTTTCGCTGTCACCAGCGGATAGCAGCATCAACAGCCCCTGTACTAGCTACCCGTTCTCGTCCCAGTCGTCAGTATCCAGATCCGACAGTCTGTCGGAGTACGATGTCGAAAGCGACAATGTATTTTGTGCATCGCCAGCAATGCAAATAGACTTCAACAACGTTTCACCAGAAACAAAAGGAGCCAGAAACGCAAAACGAGAATTAGCGTCTTCAAACAGCTCAAATGAAAACCAACCGAAAAGGAAACGTTACAACAAGTCACGACGACGTGAAAGAAGCCCAGCTCTTGTCGAAAAGTTAAAGAAAACAAGACGTTCAAAAGCAAACGACAGAGAACGTAATCGCATGCACGGACTTAATGATGCATTGGAAACTTTACGCGAAGTGTTACCTGTCACATCAGGAGAAAACAAGTTAACAAAAATTGAGACACTGCGAATGGCACACAATTACATCTGGATGTTATCGAAAACATTGGAAATGTGTGACAAGGGCCAACATGAGGACAAAGCTCTTTCTAACTCCGTACAGGTGTTATCTACAAGCGACATGAACTCCAATAGTGCTATGAAAACTGAAGGTGCATTTCAGTGTCAGGTTGAACAATTTCCCTGCCAGACCCCATCGCCGGTGTCCAGTGTTCATGACAATTACTTTCTCGATCAACAGCAGTCTGCCTCTCATGTTTATGTCAACAGCGACAGTGGATCTTCACACATTGACGCTTATTCGCCGATGTATAGGACAGCTTCACCTGTTTTTGTCTCTCATCAAATTTCAGAAGGACATTATGTGAAAAACGTTTTGCAATCTGCACAAGGATACAATTCATATGGGCATCGATTTTCATGGGATTCTATGTATTCTCGTCCACACCCTGGCAGCCCAACTGAGTTTAGTGACACATCCGATGGACTGGCGTATGAGATGTATCCATGAAACTTGATTTGAAATGTACATTTCACCAATTGTGCTTTATCGACGGACGAGATTTTGTAATCTTGTAATTTGTGATATTTTGTGCTTCCCATTTAACTTGTATATTTGAATATTTATATTTTTGTAAATTATTGAATCCACTATTTTTGTACTACATTTTCATTCATCAATTGCAAGTGATATTTATTTTAAGCTATGCACATTCTGATTAAATCATATTTTAATAAGATAATAAACTGTTACATCATTTTTGATAAAGATCAAAATGACAAAATCCAGAAGCCTTTAATAATTGTTATTTGCTCAAAGGTGGACTGTTTATATAATAAAACTTGTTCTTTTTCACGCTTTATAAGATTTTATTACAAATTTATTTTTACAAGTGTGAATTTATCAAAACTATGTACTAGAAACAATACTTACATTCCATATTGTAAACTTTGTTATCGAGGAAATCCAACTATTTTGTAATTTAAATTGTTAATATTATTGAAAATTTTCAATTTAATTGAAAAATAAATAAATATATTAAATATCCATTTCATATTTGTTTATCAAGCCCACGTTATGAGTATTGTAAAGCCCATATTAAGCTGTCTACGTGTTTGTTTTATAACAGTAATTGTTTGGTTGTCAGAGTTTGGATGCATTCATCCACTTAATTCATGCTTTTTCAGTCCAACTATAAAGGATGATGAGTTAAAGTTTATCAAGTACTATGCAAAGGTGGACAAAATGAGGACTTGCTTTACTTTCTGCGGTCTAACTTTTAGCTTAAGGTTAGAAACGAAATTAAAATAAGTTCACCACTCAACTTACAGAAGAAAAAAAATAAAGTAACAGCAAATGAAATTCAAAATCATAGAATATATGAAAGGGAAATGAAGGGCACCAGGATTCGAACGTTAAAAGGACATAATCGTCCGGGTAGATGACAACAAGGAAAATAGACATACGCAACAAAGAACATGAAATAACCCAAATAACACACAAAAACAAAACCAAATGAACAAAACACGTACTAATCTACTAAATCTACAAACTGTATCGAGAAAGAAAGATGCAGTGACTAATCAAGATGGTTCCAGGGGGTTGAAACCCACCTTTTTTTTTTTTAGATGAATCGTGCAAATTATGGTAAAAGCCTTGCACACACTTTTTTGTATACCCCTTTCAAAATTTCGTGTATATGTATATGTGCGATGATAACAGCCGTTTCTTTCACTATTTCTATGAACTAGATATTATAGCATGTACGATCGTTGCTGAAAATCTCAATAACAAATGGAGTCTTTTAGTTAAGTCAGTTCTCACAAATCAGAAGTTTAAATCCACCCTTGCCCCTAAAAACACGATTTGAGTGGGTGTCTAAAATCATTAATACGAAAAGGTTTATTTTGTTGGAAAACTACAAGAAATAACCTCCGAAGTATTTTCTTCCTTTTACTCCGGGTAACATTGCGTTTACGCTGACCATGAAATGTTTACACAGGCATGATCTATAACAAAGCGACATAACTGTTTATTGAATACAGAAAGAATAAAAATAACCAGAAAACTCTAATTTCCCTGAAAATTCAAGAAAGGCCCTACTATACCACATTGGTCAGAAACGGCCACTTTTGAGACCCCAGCAAGCTCTCGATGGTATCAATAGAATGATGTCAATACATAGCAAAACTACTTTTTTTTAGGTCGTAAGAATGTGTAGTATCTTTTAATAATTCCGGAAAACGGAAAAATAAATCTGATTAAAGCATAACAACTGTAGTGCAAGTGTGTAAGAAACTTTTGAACTTTATTCAATAAGCTCAGTCGCACACGAAGTACGCAACAGGAACAAACATATATACAATTAATATATATAGTGAGAAATAATAAGTAAACGCATACAAATTTTAAACAATAGACGCCGAATTTTAAAGGATAATAGTTGCAACAATATTATTTATATAAAAAAAAAAAGAAGTTAATTTTGTGTGTAAAAATGTTTGAATTTTAGTTGAGAATTTTTTAACTTTGAAATATAGAGCGGATATATACGGACTAAACTGCATCTACATGGAGTAGGTAGCCAATAAAGGAATATTACACTAACTACCCTTTCATACTTTTACTATACATTTGATGTATTTAACAAATTAAGAAGAAATGAAAATTCGTCATAAAATCTTTTAGTCGAAATGGTGTGCTTTGAGCAACTGAAGATATATTAAAAAAAAAAAAAAAAACACACACATACCAAAATCACAACCAGATATAAGGGCGACATGTGTAGTAGCAGGGGCGGATCTAGACACTTTGAAAAGGAGGGGTGTCAGCTGGGGTTCCATTATTGACATTATTTACCATTTTTGGTCAATTTTACACATGAAAATGTCAAATTTTCCATTAAAAAGTAGGGGTGCCTACTCGTCTGCACCCCTGGATCCGCTTCTGGTAGAATGGGACTTGATGCACTCATTCCTTTAGCCAGTGAGGCAGTGCGTTGGTAAAATTCCAGAAATGAGAACATTTAAGTAAAAAAGAAACGACTTTTACATGAGAAAAACACAATCGGCCTATTATCTTTTTAATCAAATGTAAAGATATGAGCAATAAAAATTACAGTTATCGAAATATTAAAACATAAATGCAATATCGTTGCCGCAAATAAAAATTAATGAACTCTCAAACGGAGCAACAAGAGGTTAATAAATGTGAATAAGACGCTAAACCTAGCCTTTGATTGTCAATCAATTCGTTTAATTTCTTTGGTTTCCTCTGTCGTTTGGTCAGTCAATTATGAACTATTATAGAAATACAGATTTATACATAACGCAGCACGCGCTCAGCAGAACCTTTTCTTCTTTCACATGGTTGAGAAATCAAAAGATGCCGCACGCGCTGTCCTCGCGAATGACCACATAGGCTATTGTTATGCTTTCTTGACCGAATCGAACTTTTCAATCTGAAGATGACAGGATAGCATTTAAATGAAATTTACGAATATAGCTTCTCAGCCAACAGACAGCAGACGAGTATAAAAAGGCGGGACTAGGTCGACTTCGGCCAAATAAATTTTTGATCGTGAAGAGATTTATGCGTTTTTGAAAATGGTCCGCATAAAATTTAAATCGTATAAAATAAAATTTTAATAGAGTAAACAATGATGGATTTCTCATGGATTTATTTTCAATAAAACCCTTCAATTCAAAACTGTTCCGCTTCTATTTTAGATGAAAACAGCTTAGTAACGGATGAACGAAAATAAAGTGAAAATTAAATTATGTTAGCATGTAAAAATTACCGGTTGTATTCGTTAATGGTAGTTTGGTCGTTGTTAATCGGTACACATTAAACCATTTTACCTGAAATTGTATCCCACCTATCTTTATAAATTTGCATTAATGGACCTCAATCCTAATTCCCCTTTAATATACAGACTTTAAAAAGCAGTAATATTCAATTATTTTCGTATTTTATTTCTTTGGTAAAACGCAGATGCAGAAGAGAAAAAGAAAGCATCGAGATCTCGTACCGTTAACGAGATAATTTAGATACAAAATCAAACAAAGCAAAGGCATTATGTGGTCATGTGAGCATGTAACTTATAGAGTGGTCCCCGCAGGAATAGAGCCTTTTCTCATTGGTAGCCTAGATATGCAACGTCTGATATGCAAGATATGCAAGTCTGAGAATTCCCAGGGGCTATGGAGAAAAGTTTGAGTCCTCCTTTTATCTTAATCTTTTCAGAGACTGCGTTTAATATTTCTTCAGTTTGTCTCTGAAATTTTGCAAACACGCTTCGAATTTAAAAAAAAAAGAGTTTTCTTCCACACGTCGTGTCTCGGAGATCATTCATATATAACGTCGTTCTGGTCATACCAGTATTGTAGAAATAGTTTATAGTGCCAGTCTTAAGGAATAAAGATGATATTTTCAAGATCATTTTGGTACAATATGGAGCTATAATTTCACTTAAATGCGCTGCAATGTCAAAAACCTTTTTTTTTTTTCATTTCTAACCATATTAGTGATGCAAAAAATCAAATAGTGGTTATTTCAAACGGAGAAGACGTCTATTGTCAAATCAGTGAGTTTATGTTCTGCATACTTCGGATTTTTGTTATTGTCTGAATTCTTACAAAGACTGAAATTTTGTTAATGGAGTACTGCAATCACATCTCAAGTAAAAGAACAGAATTTTATAGTTTATAGTTTATACAATGGACAATATGGTACTGAGATAAAGAAAAATATGGTAATAATGTATGGTCGTCCTCCCGAGTTACTAGCTTAGCATCACACCACACAGCAATAAAAATCAAACCGTTATACTAATAAAAAAAACTGCTCAACAGAGGATGTTGCAAAGCGACAATTTCGTACATGAAATAGATTCCCCAGTTATCCCAGCGTTTTGTAAACATCGGCCCTTTGAATTAAAAATGAAAATATTTTCATTTGTTCTTATTCCTTTATAATTCGGCAGCAAACAATGTATATGATATGAAGCCGAATGAAAATTACTACAACCTATTTAATTTGACTAGAAAATGATACCAGTAGAAATCGATACATCTCCATAATTCTTTGAAGATATGCCCCGGAGGTTATTTATTTTGGTCATATGTCGATTTGTAAAATGAATAAGGTGTTGAGGAATCAAACTTAATAACCGGTCATTGTCAAATGAAAAGAGAATTCATCCTTTAGATCAATACTAATGCTAAATTAAAGACCCTTAATCCGGGTGGATTCTATATCTAGACGCGTGGTCGCGCGTGCTTCAAATTTTCTATATGGTTACGCTTATTGCAACTCGTAATTTCACTTGAAGGAATGTGGTGTTTTTGAAGCACATTTTCATCTAAATAAAGTGAAAAAACAGTTTTATTCTGATTTAAATATCGACAACATGGTATGCATCTTTCTCAAATGCAGCTCTTTGCATTTTCATTTGTTATTGAGACTGCAAATAGGTCCGTATAGAAGGCTCTAATAGTGGTTGCAATTTTTTACTTATTTTTTTTTCTAATTTTCAAAGGTAGTGACGGCTTTTAAAACTGAATATTCCAAACTACTCTTCTTATAAACATGAACTGTACATGTAGCATCAGGCCTGGGCGGATCCATAAATTTATACGATGGTCTAGGCTGTCATTTGCTCACCTGCCAAAATTTTGATATATTTTTAATTAACCACTGTATAACAGGACTGAAACAACAAGGTATATGGTTTATAAAATATATTACAAGTATTTACATTACAAAGTTTTATATTCTACTAACAAGGAGATCTGCACTTAAAATTCGTGTTAGCATCAATTCCCATTCCTTTAAAAAATTTCTTTCCTAAACATACACCACGTTATTTCCACTGTTAGCATTTTTTTGTTTCTTTCCTTGATCTTCTATCATTAACTGTTGACTTAATTAAGAACGCGTGCTCTAATAAAAACACACTTCAAATCAATCATAATTTGTTATTTCTAATAATTTGTTAATTGGGTCGTAAAAATACTATAAAAACAAAAAAAAACTGCTCTTTCTCTAGACGACATATGGCTGAGATTTAAAATTTCTTTTGAGAATCTCGGCAATTATTTATGTGTTAAAGATTAATCATATACTTTAATCTAATCAACCTTTTAGGGTTAATTAACTAAAAATTAGAAAAAAAATATAATACTTCAAAGTGAATAAATAAAGATTTTCTAATATTTCATTTTTTGTCCAATAAATTTTAGATTATTCAATTTTTCGCCACATAAATTTTATCAGAGTTAATATTCATGATAGCAACTTTTTAAAATGATTCAATATTCATATTTTGAAAATTTAAAATACTAAACACAGGATCATGTATCCGTACTCG
Source organism: Perna viridis (assembly GCA_037379345.1). Taxonomy (NCBI): domain Eukaryota; kingdom Metazoa; phylum Mollusca; class Bivalvia; order Mytilida; family Mytilidae; genus Perna; species Perna viridis. Next base: position 33,976,701 of record CM074514.1, on the reverse strand, counting down.
TTAAACATTATATTGGGTAAAATGGCAAGATTTGGTAAAATTTGCATCTTATCTATGCTAAAAACCCTCTTCTTTTTCACGATGTTATTACTCATGGATTCACAATCATTATAATCTTGATTTTTTTACATATTGCGTAAAGAATTTTTAATAAATCCGTCTGTTTCGACCGATCTTATCGAAAAATCCCATTTCAAACATAATCAGAAAAATCCCCTCATAGATGAATAAAATCATCTATATTTTTTCACACTCATGAGTGAAATCTGCAACCCGGGTCATTTATTTTAATGAATGTATTTTTTTTCTTTTGTTTCGTTCCAGAGCAGGTTGAATTATTTGTTCGCTAGGCATTTTGTAGCTTAAATAAAATTTGAATCCTTTATATCAAAGTTATATCGAAGATATTACTCATTCTGAATGCTAATAACGTTCACATTTTTTTTAAAAACCCTTATTCATTCAAAAATTATGAAAGGGAAAATGGATGCCGGTTTGACAAAGTAAAAAATCATGTGAAAACGAAATTAATTTTATGAATAGAAGGCATTTGATCCAAAGCTATGCTTTCGATACATTCGTGTCACCAAGGTTAACTCCTTTAATTCATCGCAGTTATCAAAAATATTCGAAGAATTGCTTTCAATGCACATATGATACAGCCTAAATTATTATTCAGCATTTATTTTCAAATGAAATAATTTGCAAATAAAAAGTTCACCTTTAATTTGCTCAGGGTTGTGGCTGGCAGGTGCACGTGAAACAAAAAATTTGATCCGTTATTTGGTATAATGAATGGAGAGGAATAAAAAATATTATAAATCAAAGAAGGAAAACATCGTTAAGGAACAAGAAATAATATAAATTTCTATTTAATCTTTGCTGCTGAATAGAATTAAATGTGAAAAATATTATTTACGATTATAAATGCGCACGCACGTGCAACGGATCTAATATACTAGGTGATCGTAGTTGTGGTCGCGTGCGACCTTTTCATTTTTGAGCTAGTTATGATTGCTAAGCCACGCGCCTAAATAATTTCAGCAGACGATCTCCACGGGAAATCGTGTGCGTCCGTTGATTTTAACAAATACTTTTATGCAACTTAAACCAGCCAATATTTTCATTACGTTTTTCACTGTAACAATTTTGAAAAAAGTAATATCTTTAATTTCTGATGGCTATTTAACGATCATATTTCAAGTATAAATCAAAAATTAGCATTCATGTACTACGTCTCTCTTTTAAAAGGAAATCCATCTCTTTTGATAAGGCGGAAAAGTACAATATCTTAAACCCTAAATTAAAGATATGAAATCTTTGAAACGATTTACATAAGACACTGTTTAAAACGTGGACATGGAAATATAAAAGAAAACTCAAAACTTAAAGTTCAAAACAAAATAGATAAGGACCAAAAAAAAAAAAAAAAAGAAAAAGAAAAAAAAATGCAAAAAATACATATTACGCTTTATGCAACGGGAGTTATCAAGTAAGTGGTAACAATGCAAATTCATTTTTTTTTCAATAACAAAAACTTCGAAGACCGAACGCTGTTTTTCGCGACCGCGACGCAGCGAAATTTCCAATTCAAGTCCGAGCTTGTATAGAGGAATAGGGTGTTTAAATACAGAGCAAATATATATTTATTTTCGCATGTTTCAAACCTCTGCTGATGCGTGTAGAACTTTAAAGGAATGCTACCCTACCGATGCACCAGGTTTACATAAGATTTTTAACAAAACACGCATATTACAGTAACTTCAAAATGCATCATAGAGTGCCGAATTGTAACGAAGTGACCAAGTACCAAAGTTCTAAAAATATTTTAGGACACTGAATTCGCCAGTCTAGATTTTGCTAGATTTCTCTACTTTTTAAAATTATTCGTTGTGAACAAAAAAAAAAAAAAAAAACCAAAAAAAAAAAAAACCGTAAAATGTAAGTCGTAAAAAAGTCTTAAATTACATAAGTTAAAAAAAAAAAAACAACAACTAAAATATGTGGCAGCTGGGTTAGCATAATAGATGTAATCCTCCAGAAACGACAAATTTAGAATTGTTAATGGACTGTGTTTGTCGGCTTCGGGATCACATCTCTTGAACTTTTTCAGATCTATCATTACACGTCCCTTGCTGCCAATATCACAACACAAAGGTGGCGTAAATGATATTGTTTTTGTCACTTGGCCTCGCACTTTGTGTCATTGGATCTGTCACTTGCCTTTAGGGGTCTCGGTGGCTAGAAACCAAGACAACAGAGGCGATGTAGCTCGACTATAAACAAGTCAAAAGTGGAGGTTGCTGTTTAGTCGATATCAAGATATATGGAGAATTTCTGGTAAAAAAATTGAAATGATTTTGGTGTAGTTTTTTATTCTGGTCGTCAGTGCCCTTCGGAATGAAAACGTTTGGTTAAAACCAACGTATTAATAGTTTGACTGAGTATTTAGCATGTTTAATAAGATTCGTAAAAGCTCAGGAAAGCGTTTTTTGCCCACTTGCAACCATTGAAGCTTACAAAGAATCTAGCTGCATACAGTCCAAGCTGTACATGTATAGTACATGTACTATAAATATAAATATTTTACGATTTTGTCCATATTGTCAATAGAGACTCACGGGGAATTCCACACACTTCAACGTATTATTTGTAATCATAAACTCCTATTTTCATTAAAAACATCAATCGCCTACCCTCCCACCTATTTCAAAACTGATCACAGGAAACGGCAAAGTTCACAATTCTATAAGAATGACAAGACGCAAGAACAAAATATCACAAAGAGCATAAAATCAAACCTAAAAAGTAATAAGTAAACGGAAAGCAAAAGCCGAAGACTAAAACTTAGATCTAAAACAGAGGAGCGAATAATAGGAAAGCAAAATAATGAAAACCACATACGTTACTACTGCATTATTTGTAACTGAACAAAAAAAAAAAAAAAACGTACTTCAAATTAATGTGAAGCCTATAATATTTGAATCCAGAGTGAAATTGGCTTTCCCAGCTTCTCTCTCGCGTATTAAACGATATGAGAAAATTTGTCAATAATGATGAGTAACTAATTTGTCCCAACTTTCTAACCTCTCACCTCTTAGGTTCAATAATCAAATTAAGGCATAACTGAAGGCACTTTCTGATACTTAGGTTTATAAGAACAGGAAGCCGACAAAAGAAAGCGATCGAAAGTTGTCAAATAACCTAAATTACCAAATTATTTATCAAAGTAGTGGAGGTAAAGGCAAGGGGTATATTCACCACTGAAAAAGTGTAAATTTAAATAATTACAATTTCAGAGTCGTCCAAGGGTTTTCTGTGCTACATTTGAAATAAGAAAATCATAAGTATTTAGCATACGGAACGCACCACAGGGTACCAAAAAAGCTACCCAAAATACAGCTTCAGATTCAATCTTTATACTTATATCTTTCAAAAAGTACAAGAAAGTGTACTTAACAAGAGAATAATAATATACATCATTCAGTATTGACAGACAGACAGACAGACAGACACACGCACACACACACACATAGAAAGACTCTGGTGATATTGTGATAGCTAAATGTAAGTCACAAGAAGGCTTGAATGCATATAGTTTGGACGATTTTATGTTTTTAACTTACAAATTTGAACAAAGAATTATACACCATTTTACTTAAGATTTTTTTTTACGTTTTTGGGAACTTCGAAAAGTGTTATAGCCATAAGGTACCAAGTTCAACGTTAATACTGAGACGCCAAAATTCAATTATAAGCGATTACATACATAAGAACATGATCACACTGTTAAAAACAGCTAGGTCCTCATTAAGACACCTATATAGTATCAATAACAACGGAGAATCAATTGGCCATTTACACCTTCGGCACACTTCTAGTATTATTGTACATTTATTCCTCTTAAAAAGAAACCATCCAATTGTTTTCTCACTTCACGAGATTTCCTTTCATCCGTTGTCAGGTAACGGGTTCAAAGTAATTTTTGAATTAAGCTTACTGAAAATAGGCGATAATTGTTATGTTTTAACACTGAAAACATTTATCTATAAAGTTTATTGACAATTGGCCATACATTTAATTAGACCACGTATGCATTATTTAGATTCTCTGGAAGTAAAACAAAATGGCGAACAAAGATCAATTAGAAAGACAGGAAGAAAAACAAGAAGCGAGATAAAACCAATGAAATCAAAAGATAAGAAAAGAAGATCAAAAAGATAAAAGCAATTATTACATTTGTATATGTGCATAAAATGCGTCGTGGACCTGCGTGCATGATTTTGAAAATGCACGTAGTAACAATTGAAAGGTACAAGATCCAATCACAAGTTGTGCAGTTTTTTTTTAAGAGTTAGGGGATGGGATTCCAGAAAAAAGGGCGATCCAGGCTATAATTGGCGTATTTGTGCAAAAATCTTAAACAAAATTAATAAAATTTGTACAAATTCTGTGAGGAGGGAGGGGGTTAAAAATGGGCCTCACTTTGGTACGGTGTTGTAAAATTCGAATTGAAACTTATTAAAAGGTGATGCTAGGACACGAGTATAAGCGCCACAACATCAAAGAAGGGGTCCTAGGGTGTCAACAAGTATCTTATAGTAATTGAAAAAGGACAAAAACGTGACGATAACAAATAGATATTTAACACGTCACTGTCTTCTGAAACACTTAACGGGAACCAGCGAAGTTTCCCGTGGTGTCAATCGGATAACGGTTTCATTTTTACCGTGTAAGTGGATATTTTGCCGTGCTTTTGCAAATTGCCCCGACCCGCGAGCCTCATTAGTTGCGATTGTCCTTTGTTAAATTGTCTGAGTGGTTTGGTAACTCATTTTTTGGTGATCATGAGTCGTTCGGCTGTAATAAAATGCAAACTATTTTAAGGTTAAATAATTTAATTTTGATTTTATCAGGATTCTCTATTGGATAAGATTCCTTGTTCCTTTTCAGATACAATGTTCATGTACATATGAAAATTTCCGAGCTTCAAGTATTTTGTGGCCTTTATCTTCCCCATAGTGTCTATGAAGAAAAAACATTGATGTATACATGTAGATCGTTGTATGAAAGCCTCGGGTCCGTTGTTTGTTCGGCGAACAGTTGGAGGAACTTCTGCCAAATTGACGGTGGTAACAAAGCAATGTATGTTGCCAAGCGTAATATGATGATATCTATAATAGCCTACAAGATGTAATCCACACTTTAAAAGATTATATTCTTCACTTGTATTTTTTTCTTATCTATTGTGAAATATTTGATATCATTGCCTCTAAAGATATTTGCAGGTCAACTGGCGCATATCTTTTTATCCAGTTGATGCAGCCCTATCACACATGGATCAATTGGATAAAATTTGAAAATACCTTTTCCATCACGTGAAACGATATATCCGCACTGTACCACCAATTGTACATACCGTCTATATATTTCATATGTGCCCTTAATAAATTGTTTGGCATACGAAATTTGAAAAATAGACTGGCGCAAAAGGATTATTGGTACAAAAGAATCTCTTTTTGACGCAAAAGGAGATCGCCAGCGCGATAACTCCACACAGAAAAAAGGTTTGTCAAATGGGGAACCAGGAATTCCAAAAATTGGGGGTGATTGGTCTTATACTATCCTTTCAGATATCATTGACCATTTGAATTGTATACTTAATACGTTCAATAGTAGTTAATAGAGTTTCAACTGATGGAAAAAGAAAGATAACTCAATCGTATGAAGGTTTTTATTCAACTAGTTTTGATTTTTAATCCGCCTAACCCTACAAGCTATGAAATCCCACAAATTAATCATATCTTTATTGTCAAATAAACATATTATGTTTGTATACATGAAAGCCCATTGAGCTCATTGTCGGAGACCAAAAAGATATGTTTTCGCGTAATGAAACTATAATATCGTGAATGAAGAAAAGGACAAAAAAATATAGGATCAATAATCATCATATTTGGTGTAAGAAGTCATGACCCAAAAATACGAACGATAACAAAGTATTATTCGTTTTAATAATGCGAGTGCAGACATAAAGTTGTGGTTTAAAAACATCCCCACTCGCAAAAGCAGTGTCATCGTTGGTTAGCTATCTCCCCCCTCCCGAAAAAAAAATGCAAACAAAATAAATAGATAAGAACAACAGAAGTAACAAAAGCATAAAGCATTATATTGTACGTAAGTCGATAGGCGCTAGGTTAAAAGGTTAAGTTTAAACATACTTTATTTGCTCAAAACAAAATGGATTGGACAAAAGTAAATCTTACAAAAATAAAAAAAAAAAAATCATACTTATTTAGTCCTTTCCTAAATACCAGATGCGGATTCAGACACTTTGAAAAGGAGGAGTGACAGCCGGGCTGCCTAAGAAAAAAGGGGGAGTGCTAGGACATTATTTGCCATTTTTTGTCAATTTTACACCTAAAAATGACAAATTTTCCAATAAAAAGGGGGTGCAAACCTCTTGCAACCCTCTGGATCCGTCACTGAATACAATATATAAATATACACAAATATAGAATAAGAGAGCATGCTTTAACAACATATCAACTATACATTACTATAATGAGTGTAACTAAAAGTCAACAGGCGAGAAAAACAGTTTGGGGGAGAGGGTGTGGTGGTGACGATCTTTAACACGGCAAAAACACAAAAAATATCAGCTTTATCTACAAATCAGAAATCTTTTTTACCATTTTACATGTATGTACTGAAGAACCTGCTGATCTTCATATATTAATTCTGGGCTTCCAGTTAGTAAAACGTTTGCTTTTAAATAGTGTGTAAGTATCACAAAGTGAGCTTAAATCATTAAAAAAGTTTGTCTTTGAACTTCATATAAATGACAATGAAAGAGGTAGTAGTCAACATCTTCAATCTAGCAAAAAGAAACAGTATTCTGATATAGTAAAAGTAAGAGAAAGTAAAGAAGTTAACCCTGATAATTCTACTGTTGTACCCATTCCAAATAAACGCATATCAGATGAGAAACAGAATTCACTAGAATATACCAAACCACTCTTTAACATAGAAACTAGACTTTCAGATGAAGGGACAATACCGGAGTACACTTACCCCAGTGTTGTAAACAATGAAGGGACAATACCGGAGTACCATCACCCCAGTGTTGTAAACAATGAAGGGACAATACCGGAGTACCATCACCCCAGTGTTGTAAACAATAAATCGTGTAGAAACTCTAATCTAATTGACATCCCATTAATCGGTGATGGTACAGAAAAACAGTGTTATTCAAAAGAAACTGACACAGATATATTCAAAGGTGTTGTGATAAAAAGAACAAAACGAATTGTCCTTTATAACGTTAAGGGTGACAACCCGTATGATATGGTGAGCAGGGCTGTTGTAACCTATGTTGAAAAAAATGGTGTTAAAGTAACTTACACGAAACTTTTGAAGCAGCGTGATTTTCGTGGAAGATCCACGTATACAATGCGTGTGAACAATGATAAAAATGATTTTGAAAAAGTTGTGAATGATGATTCATTTTGGCCTGTAGGAGTCTATTGGCGGGAATATATACCATATAACACCACCAATTCAAATCAAATATGGGGTTAAGATACACGTATTTCATAAGTAGTTTTGTTTCACTTTCTATCATGATTAACTTTTTATGTTGGAATATGAGGGGTGCCTTGTATGGCACAAGTAGAAACTTTATTGCGATGTTCAGGTATTTGTTTTTTCACTGAGCATTGGTTAAATGAGAACAATGTATCTTTTTTCACTGAGCATTGATTAAATGAGAACAATGTATCTTTTTTCACTGAGCATTGATTAAATGAGAACAATGTATCTTTTTTTCACTGAGCATTGATTAAATGAGAACAATGTATCTTTTGATTTAATGAGAACAATGTATCTTTTTTTCACTGAGCATTGATTAAATGAGAACAATGTATCTTTTTTCACTGAGCATTGATTAAATGAGAACAATGTATCTTTTTTCACTGAGCATTGATTAAAGGATAACAATGTATCTTTTTTTCACTGAGCATTGATTAAATGAGAACAATGTATCTTTTTTCACTGAGCATTGATTAAATGAGAACAGTGTATCTTTTTTTCACTGAGCATTGATTAAATGAGAGTAATGTATCTTTTTTCCCAGAGCACTGATTAAATGAGAACAATGTATCTTTTTTCCAAGAATTTGATAGGGATTCTTTATGTTGTTTATAGTATAAGTAAAAATTGTAATGATTCAAACAGAGGTTCAGGTGGTACTGCTTTATTCATACGTAAACAGCCAGGTACAACAATCAAACCGCTAGATTTTGATACTGATAGATTATGTGGAGCTGTATTAAGTTCTGAAAATTTCAAAGATATCTGTCTAATTTGTAGTTTGTTGCCATCAACAAATTCTTCACAATCAGAGTATATGAAAAATCTTGATATACTATCATGTTACTATGATATTTTGAGTGAAGACTATGTCACAAGTATTGGGGGAGATTTTAATGTTGATATAAACAATACTTTGTACAGTACCAAGAGTAATTCTTTAAGGTATTTTTTAAACAAGGAATATAAAGGTAGCTCCTTTAATACATAAAAAATTGTCCTTGCTATACATATAGAAATAAAGATCGATCGCAGAGAACACTGATAGATTATATAGGTATACCAGAGTTTTTAGCAAATTATGTACCCCTAGTTATGGTTCACGATGATTGTCCTTTTGAATATTCTGATCATTTTCTACCATCTATGTCATTAGATATTAATTTGCTGTGTGACATGTCATGCCGGCCTTGTGTTCGTAAGCGTGTTCTGAAGTGGTCAAAAGCAGATAATTTTGAACTTAAAATGTATCAAACTGAAATTAATAAACTTTTAGACTTTCATAGTCCTGATATTTCGTGCTGTAACACAAACAAGATAGAGCAGTATGCGTGTATCTTAACGAATGTTCTGCACATGGCAACGGACTCGTGCATTCCGTATGGACAGTTTCGTTCCTTTTTGAACCTTACTGGAAGCGTAACGATTTAGGTAATTACCATTACAAACAACGAAGGGCCCGACGTGAATGGGTCGACGCTGGGAGACCAAAGGGAATATCGAATAGACTGTACATGGAATACAAAGAAACGAAAAGAGAGTTTAGAAAGCGGAAGCGACAAGCAGAAAGAATATGGAATGCCGAAAAGTATGAAGAATTCAAGCAAGCAGCTGAATGCGATATTGGTGAGTTCTACAAAACGGTCCGAAATGCAAAAAATCGAGGTGCTTCAACTTCTAAATTACTTTTCGATAATAAGGAAAGAACGTCGCCAGGCGAAGTGTGTGACCTATGGGGAAAATATTTTGAACGGTTATACTCGGGTATTTCGGACGACGAAAACGGTACAAGTTTTCAAGCTCACGTGACACAATCTGTTCATAACTATTTTCAAATAATCATAATAGTGGTAACAATTTAGAAAATCTGATAACAACTGATGAATTGCAAAGCTATGTTAGTACTTTAAAAACGGGTAAATCCTCGGGACAAGATAAAATTACAAACGAACATTTCATCCACGGAGGTAAAACTGTGTTAAAATATCTATGTTCTTTATTCAACCTGTTAATGAAATATGAATATCTACCAACTTCATTCAGACACGGCGTCATAATTCCGTTATACAAAGGGAATTATACGGACAAGACAAACCCGAACAGCTATCGCGCTGTGACATTAACCTCAGCGATTGGCAAACTTTTCGAGAAAACGTTACTTGGAAGTATTCAAGACAAATTAACTAAGACGAACTGTGTTATTCCTCATCGTTTACAATTCGGATTCTTTAAGGACCACGGAACAATACCTGCAATTTATACACTGAAAGAGTCGCTACATTATTACTTAGAACGAGATTCTAACGTTTATGCTATATTTCTAGATAACGAAAAGGCATTAGATAGAGTGTGGCAAGACGGTATCTTATACAAGCTAAATGAAATTGGTATAGTTGGGAATTTTAGGAATATTGTTTATATTTCGTACAAATCCGCCACTGCACATGTTCAATTCAATGGAATCTCAAGTAATGTTTTGCGGATTAAGCCGGTAGTGGGGCAAGGTCGAGTATTGTCAGCTTGGTTATTTGCAGTTTTCATCAACGATTTGATTCATGAACTTTTATCAAGTAATAGTGGACTTAACGTAGGGGGTATTCATATTCCTGCTATACTTCTTGCTGATGATACAACTATTCTAAGTACAACGATCAGTGGTTGTCAGAAAATGCTAAATATTGTTAATGCATATGCGAAGGAATGGAAGCTTAAATATAATGCATCAAAAAGTAGTGCCTTAAGTTTCCTACCAAAAAAGAACCGTAATTCAAACGAACAAATAGCATTAAACCTGGGTGATTCTGTAATTGAGTGGAAGAAACAAATAACTTATGCAGGGACAGTAATTGACACAGAAAACAATACTCTTCAAAGAACTGAAAACATAGCCAACAAACTCAAGCAAAAACTTCACTCACTATATTCTGTTGGTTTAAATCCACGCGGTATGAATTCACTTACAAGTAGTATTATATGGAAATATGTAATCCTTCCTACTGGACTTTTTGCTTGTGAAACGTGGGGACCACTTACAAACTGAGATATCAATATTCTTGAAACAACACAGAGATACTTCTCAAGATTCATACTGAGATTTTATAAAAGAAGCCCCTCCGATTCCTATGTTAGTAATTTGGGATTTTGGTCATTAAATGGATATATCGACAAAATGAAATTGCTGTTTTTTGGACGATTATGCCGTGCTAAATCTGACTGTTTTCATAAACTGTTATTTAACCTACGCATAGGACATGCCCTTACGCGTGACTGCGGTAAAAAAATCAATAACTCTTGATTTCATCAAAATTCTGGCCAAATATGACTTAACACTTTTTCTAGAAGAGTTTTTGACTGATTGCTATTTCCCGAACAAGCTACTCTGGAAGAAAATTATAAACCAAGCTTATGAAGAAAATCAATGGCGATCTGCACTTATGAAACGACCAACCCTGGTGCGATATGCGAAAATAAACACAAATCTTACTGGTTATAGACTATTACGGCTGGCGGTTTTATATCCAAACAATAACAAACAACCGTTGATACTTGTAAAACTAGGCTCTTTACCGATTAAGGCAGCGAACTGTTCCTTGTGCAACATTTACTCACTTGATATACTTAAACACTTAGTCCTAAGTTGTGAACATTTTCTGAATACTCGAACTGAAATGTTTGATGAAATAGTCAACATTTTACCGATCAGTAACTCCATCAGTTATTTCGAGCAAGATGATGACGAACTTATGATTTCGCTTTTGGGTGGAATGACGGACAATATTAAAGCGTTATCTGCCAACTTATGGACTGAATTGATATATCACACAGCTGACTATGCGTATAAGCTTAATGGCGAATTCAAATACCTCCCTCATACTGTCTTATATTCGACCTCACTTAGATGTATTGAATATTTTATGATGATATGACTTTACTTTGGATTCAATTTATGAGTTTTCATGTGTAAATATGGTTTGTCTGTTTGCTTCCTTGAATTAGTTTGAGTTGTATATACTGATTTAACAATAATATGCTCTTCATGTTAATTGAGGAATAAAAGATAATCAATCAATCAATCAATCAATCAATCAATCAATCATCTACATAGCGAATTTGTTGTGATACTTACTCTGTGCAGGTCATAATTTAGAAATTATGCAGAATATCTTAGTTAGGTTATGAGTATATTCAGCTTTCTAGGCCCATATGAAAAATATTTTGGTACAATGAATAGATCCTTATTTCGTGTTAAATTTGGTGTAAATTTGGATACTTAATCAATTTTTCTTATCAAAATGTCGAGATTGTTCCATTGCTTAATATCAGCTGGAATGAAAGATTCCTTTGTAACAGACAATCTCTGCAGTACGGCAATAAAATGTCCTCTCCGTTTCGCAATAAATAGTTTGAAATATATTGTACCTTAGATGGAACAATATTACACAAATATTCAGGGCATGCTTTTATTTGATATTATATAGCATTTGTAATTTTTTAAGTTTTCGACGGTCTTCTAGTGTCTCCCAATTTTCTTCTTAATATATGTTCTCAATTCTTGTAAACATTGGTAATTCGTGCCGCCTCCGTTTGGATTTGCTCTAACTTACCACTGAGTAAAGCATTACAGTTGTCCCATACCATACTGCAGGGGCATATTATAATCAAAGTACTCATGTACTGAATTAATTTATGTCTATCGTTTGCCTTTTAAACCTCAAATAATCGTCAAATTGCAAAAATATGGAATACAAGGACAGTACGGGGACCGAAGTCAAACGTATCTCAACACAAGCTTATTGTTATAAATGGTTAATATTGAACTCTTTGTTTTATTTTTAAATTCACCATTCTGATAACGAAGCACATTAAAAAAACACAAACACACAAATTCATGACAGTAGGACAACCGGAAGCCCTGTGTAGTAAAATATCTAATCACAGGTGGTTGCTGAGGAGGCCAATATGGCGGCTTTTTTACGAAAATTTTGGGACCAGCCTTTTTCAAAATTCCCAGACTGTTACTGCTTAGATAAAAAACGGGATCTGCCTGCTAGACGATCATAACATTGAACATTATAGAGCCACGAATAGGTCAGTATAAACTCAATCGCATAAGAATAATCTTTTAATATCTTTCTAAAATTACGTGCAAAAAATTAGTATTTTTTTTTATTTGGCAGAAATCGAAGCGACGAAGTTTCGTGAATCTCGTAAGAAGGATTCGCAATGTTTGATTTCAAAGATTTTTTATGAGCCAATAATCGCTTTAATCCTCGAGGTAACATTTTTTTGTACCTGATTTGAAACATCATCTATTTTTACGAAAATATACGGGATTTTGGGCCCGTCATGTAAGTAACATAATTTATTTCACCTTCTCGTAAGGATTACTTCCCTTAAATGTTGTCATTTTGTCAATGACCGTCAGTATCTTCGTCATGGAACTAAATAACTTGATTGCACTGAGTCCATCAGTTTTGGGGTTTAAGTATTCATCTAGCTGAACTACCAACTACTATTTGGCCAATCTCAGTTTTTTTTTAATTTTCAGGTCGAAATTCAATTTATCGACCTCCAGGTCGAAACTTAAGCCACAATCACTGAAATAAATCATATCCCTAAATACATGATCCTCCCAACTAGCTACATTTCTCAGTAGGTAAGCTTTATAGCTCAAGTGCTACAAGTTATTCCATAGACACCGATGTGTCACGAAAAAGCGCTTAGTTTCTGGATACATAGTTCCAAAGACACGTACATTAACATATCTATAAACGATAAAGCCTCAGAATGTAATTTCAACAATGGAGTCTAGTGCAGGAACATTAGTCATGCACCTATGTAAAGAAAAGAAAATGCACATAAAGTATTTAGAGATCGACACAACATAAAGACGAAACGATCTCACGTAATAAAATCGAAGCAACGAAGGTGCTGAAACTCGGAAGTCGCTTGGCGTGCAACCTGCAAGATAGGTTCCCAATGTTTATTTTTTAAGCAATGTGATAGAGTGCCGGTCATGACATGGACCCAGGTTGGAGACTGTTTCGTGTTGAACCCATATTTCCCTTGCAACCTGCAGCAAAACAAAATAAAGATGTACACAAATATCGTGAAAATAAGATTATTGTATTTGTTTATGAGACCTTAAACTTGAAAAAAGGAAGATGATGATGTTGAATGTGACGCTTCTTGATAAAATGACCATCCACGGGGCATAGTTAAAATCCAACACCACCCAACGAGAGATAACTCCAATTAAATTGTATTAGCTTTTAACTAGACTGGTTCCCGATCGCAAAATTCAGTAGTTCCGGGAACCAGGATAGCTTTTAACTATCTTCTTTGAAATTACTACGCGGCCAAGCGGCAAAAAATAGTTAGGCGTCTCGATTTACCAGTTCGACAATATTTAGCTGAAAATTAACACTTAAAAATGTTTGAAATATCATTCATTTGGGATATCGGTGAAATATTTAAAGTTTAAGAAGAGAGTCACGCATTGATTTGAAGACAGCATTTCAGTCCGTGAAGGTATCTGCTGGAAGCCTTTTTGTCATTCTTATACTACAATACTCAAAGCCACTCACGTGACCTCCGAGTAAAAACCACTCCACGTAAAGATAAATCCACATTACGTAAATATATGTTGACATAATGTAATCATAGAACGACAGTATGTAAAGACGAAATTACAGAACGTGGAGACGGTATGACAGAACGTAAAGACGAAATGGCAGAACGTAAAGACAAAACGACATAATGTAAAGATGTGCCTACATAACGTAAATACAAAATGACCTCATGTAGTTATGAAACCACAGCAAGTAATATAAAATTGACAACACATAAAAAATGTGTATCTCATCAGACGGTTTAGGCGTTCCATAACTACGGCTCTACTGGTATTATAATAACATACAGATGGCCAAAATAGTCAAATAGATTAAGAATGATCAAGGAAAAAGCAATAACACCAGACCAAAAAAACGATACAATTCCCCAGAAATGCATTATCGAAATTCCTATGCCATTGTCTACGGAAAGTTTCATTTTTATTTCACATCTGCGGGCTTCCGATGTCACGAGGTGGTAACCGTAGTAAAAAATACACGATACAATTGCTGATACGTCAAGTTGGTTTCAGGGGTTATGCTACCCCTTTGTAAAAGATAGCTAAAATATGAATCCTGAACCTCTTTTCTTTATACATATTTTCTTGATCGAAACCACCTCTCCTTTTATCCGCCAGGGCCTGCATGAAATATCTGAGAACATCTACTCCAATTGGTACTACTAAGGGTGTTTTTAACGTCCTTGACTAACCGTCGGGTCTCGCAAGGACGGACTTCAATTGGTACTCGGCATTCCACGTTATATTTCAATTCTAGGATTTATGAATATTTATAATATCGTATGGTTTCATTTCTACCTCAACATTAAATGGTTTATTATGCATCTAAAAATAAATAGGCAAGTTTAATATATCGATACTGAACGACTGTACATGAGGGTAATTGCACAGAAA
Organism: Perna viridis; assembly: GCA_037379345.1. Lineage (NCBI taxonomy): Eukaryota > Metazoa > Mollusca > Bivalvia > Mytilida > Mytilidae > Perna > Perna viridis. The sequence goes on along the minus strand of CM074514.1, from coordinate 33,961,586 downwards.
GAAACAGGTACAATGTACTGATACGAGGTTAGAGGTCAGCTATTTTTAATTTTATCATTGTTAATGCAAATCAAATTTACAAGTATATTCAGTTCGCTGTAAAAGTTGTTTATTTGGGTTTATTTATTGGCGAAAATAATACATATTTGAATTGGATATATTAGAAATACCTACAAAGTGGACCTAACTGCATGTATCTGAATTTGAACCTGAATGAGACCACTTTCCTGCCGTAGTGTAAGATAATTGCAGATGCTATCAGGCTTTACAAATTTAAAGGCACTGGCGACTGCTCTATCAATTCTGATCTTCGATCTAAATTGATAATATAATGATCGAATAAAAGATAAATATTACGGTTTTTCCAAGATGCTACGATTCAGTTTGAATTTCAATTATCGTAATACATTAAGATTTTTTTTGCACTAGCTATTATATTTCCAATATGCATGGACCACTTTGCATCACTAGTAAATGTAATACCTAGGTGTTTATAATGATTTCAACTCCATTTAGAGAAAAATTAAACATCGGTATATTGATATTCGAAAATAACATAATCTCAGTTTTTTTCGCATTAAATTTGTTCCCATTTATCCAACTCATTTAAATCACAACTAATAACCGTTGTTATTTGTTCACTATCGCGATCAGAGTAGTTACATGGTTTGCCATCTGCAAAAAGTCTGCATAAGGAGCTAAGTTTATCAGCTATATAGGTTACAAAGTATTTTTTAGCAGATGCATGCAAATTATCCAGGGCAAACTTCATGATTATATAGCGACCATCTTAAAACTTTCATGCAAGTAAATGGCATTCGTTAAATAATTATGTTCTTGCTTGCCAGCGATTAAAAAAGCTTTCTCTTTTTACTTTTCAGGGACAGGTTTTCATATGCATGTAACATGGGTCAAATTTTGTCATTAAATTTTTGTAAAACTTTGACAGAAAACATGAGCAAATGAAAGCCTTGAACTCCTTACAATGAATTTCAAGATCGGAACCCCATCCCCCAAAAAATATTTGGATCTACCCAGCTGTCATATCGGTAAATTGTAGTTCTGTGAATAACCACATTTAATTTGATTGATTGATTATAATTGATTATGGTCACATGTCCTATAGCAGATAAACATAATTCATGCATTTCAGAACGAGAACGATTTTCCAAACTTATACAATCTGTTTTGCACTAGTCCGACTCTTTATTGTGCTAGCATCCCAGAGCAAGTAGGCATGTGAACCAACTCGGACACATTATTCTGACTAGAACGCATGGTGCAATCAGTCGGCACTCTACCTTCACAAATACAATCGATGAAGAATTTTAAAGTCTTTGCATGCTGGGACTCGGCAAATGATCGAACCCACGACCTCCCACACCTGAAGCGAACACGCAAACATGAGACCACCTAGGTTGGAATTTCAAATTGTGACTGTTGTAGACAATTTTTGTCCTGGAGTGCAGTATCGGATCCAAGGTGTGAGTGTGTGTATGTGTGTGTATGCGTGTGTGTGTGTGTGTGTGTGGGGGGGGGTAGCACCTCTCCTTTTAATGGAAAATTTCCATGTGTAAAATTGACAAAAAATGGTAAATATCTTAGGCCAATCTAATTAAAACTAAATCTTTAATTACGCTACACTGCTTGGCTTGGCACATGTCAGATCATGCATTTTAATCAGATCCTAGCGCTGCCTTTATCTGAGGAACCCCGACTGGCACCCTTCCTTTTCAAAGTGTTTGGATTCCCCCTGCATGGAGTGTAAATTTGAATTAGTATGGTCTTTTAATACGAATTCGTATCATATATCCCTGGGATAAGGAAATGTCGAGCTGTTTCATTTGTGGGTGAGAACAAATACTTTAAAACATTTAAGGAATGACTGTTATATTTTTTCGGTCTATAAGGAAATAACCTCAATCAAGTGATTCACACTAAATTACCTACGTATTAGGTTTCTTTTCAAGTGTGCACCACGGGCATTGAGGTTATTCCAAATAGACCGAAAAAATATTAGAGTCATTTTCTTGTAATTTAATTTTTGTATGACATTTTAGGGTGTAAATCAGCAAAAAAAAAAAAAAAAAAAAAAGATTGATGACGTCCCAGTCACATTACAAAATTTGGTCTATGAGATGTATGAGTTGATGGACAAAATTTGTTGGCCAATCAGAAAGCGTGTTTTATCTGCAATCAAATTATACAGAGATGATGAAAAAGTTATATTTCGACTTCGGCGCAACCACAGACAACTGTAATCAAGTGCATGTGTACAAATCTCAAATCACCAGTTATGTGTACATCATATATAAAATCAATAACTTTGTAATGCGAAGTTCAGGAAAGTTATATTATATTACGCTCCCAGCATTGTTATTTTAAAAAAAAAAGAATCAAGACTTCCGAAATAGATTTTCAATTACCTTCTTCCATGTCAATCTTCAGAAATAAAATGAAGAATTTTTGGATACTGGTTTTGACATCTAGTCTATGATAATCCAAATAACTTTGAAATAACAAGTCTTGCTTTTTTGTTCGTTGCACTGCTTTGTCGTTATCATGTTTTTCGTTGGTTATAAGTTTACTGTGAAAATTAATAAACTTCCGGATATTGAAAATCGAAGAATTTTTCTTAGAAACACATCAAGTTATGCACTTGAGTCATTACCTAATAGAAACAGGCAGAAAAACAGTTCTAGCAGGACCGAGTTGGTGTGTATGTTTTTTTAAATTTTTTTTCTATAAAAATTGCGATAGAGCACGATTGCTTTGAAGATCAAAACTTACTGGCCAGTACCATGGCACTAGACCGGTCGCGGGTCGTGTTTACTTCAACAGTTACAGAGGTGTCTGGCAAGCCCTTTTCTGACTTGGTGCGAGGAAGGAAATTCCAACCTCTTACGTTGTAGGAATAACCGCTTTGTGACAGGCCAGTGACAAACCTATTTGGCACTGGCAGAAGAATTAAACCCTTGAATATAGCAGTAGTGTATGGGATCCTTTCCTCCAGAAGCACATCTATCAGCTGGAGATGATACAACGACGAGCAGCCAGATTCATCGGCCATCAATATTTACAAGATCCAGGGACAGTAACAACACTCCTAGAAGACCTGAAATTACCAACACTTCAGGATCGACGAAGAACATCACGTCTACTACTATTTTACAAAATCGTACATCAAATAGTAGCAATACCGATACCGGATTACATTCAACAACCAACTAGAACGACCAGACAGTTTCACCAAAGGCGTTTCATTAGACTAGGCTCTACTAGTGAGCAGAGAAAAAACAGCTTCTTTGTTTGAACACTCATAGACTGGAACGCCTTACCAGCACAACTGATCGACCAGGAGGACTATGAGGCATTTAAGACCAGCCTCATATCCTATGTCCAGAATCCGTAGAGAGCTAGCCATGTTTTTATCTGCACTTCACCTTTCACATGTAAATATTGTAAAGCACCTTTTTGGATGACGATCACTAGTTTCTTCCCCATTCGTGTGGTGAGTCGGACAGGCTCTTTACAGATTACCATTGTAGATGTAGATGTAGATGTAAACCTTTGGCCAAGCCAGTTACTCTGCTACATTTTGTATTTAAGTCTTCAGTGCTGATAGCCCATCTTCCCATACTTCCCAAAACTCAAGAGCCTTTATTCCAAAAAGAACTAACTATGCAGGTACAATGTACATGTAGGCCACCGTTCCGCACTTCAGTCTACTATTAATATGGGGTAGGCATTGCCTAAATCAGCAAGCACCGTGAGCTTTACCATACATTTACCGTCTGTGCGAGACTCATAAAAAATAATGAAGGACATTACAAAGAGGGGGCGACCCGTTAGAAAATGTTTGCAAGTGCAATATTTTCATTTATATTTAAGCAGCAAGCAAAATCAATATTTCTATTGGAAAATCTGTCTTTTTTTTAATGGGGGAGTTTTTCTCAATTAATGAATAACTTGAACAATTTTCCCCCAAAAAATTCCAACCCCATGGCTCCCTTTCCCCTCGCTCTCAAAATGGTCAATAACTTTATTGCACCTCACAATACTTTACATTTTTTATCCCTTAAGGGCATCTGTAGCAACATCCATTTCAGTTTTGGCATGTCAGATCAATCTGTACGTGTACAGATACCGGAAATATAACAGTTCTCCACGGATGGTAGGAATATTTTACACATATCATGCGACATAAACAAAATTCAGATGACAGCTGAATATTCCAAACAAGAAAATGATTGCCTTTCCTATCTTAGAAAAGCTATGCTTTGATTTTGAAAATGTAATCAGAGTTGTATTTTTTTCCAAGGCAGGTTAGGTTCTTTACAACAGTAACAGTGTAACAGCGGAGATACACGTACATTCATCCATGTGTTTCCCAGAAGTTTTTAAAAACATAACATTCACTTCTTTAAATAAGTAAAACTAATTAGAAAAAGACATGGAAACTATCAGATAAGATGAATTTATTTTTACTGAAATGTAATCTTAACCTATATTTTTTTATTTGTTTGATTGAAAGAAATGATGAATTTTCTCCGTAAGGACAGTCACTTTTTGTTCTGGGACATGACTTTTTTTCGTTAGTATATTGGAGAACCTTAAGAGAAATTTAGAAAGTGCATGTAATGACCATAGAGCTTAAACCGCTTTGCGGCGCTTGCTATTATTTGTTATGCAGACATGAATACAGTCAATTAACTCTTTAGCTTTGTAAACTGCTTTATTAATCAATGCCTTAAAATACTATAGAAATTGATATGCTTGTATTTTTGCAGTTATTCTAAATCCAAACTTATATAGATCCAATACACCAATACAGATTAATACATTTGGGCATACATTTTGTAATACATACATACCAATATGCATAAATATATTAAGACATACCGTAAATATTTTGTTGGGTGTTTCTGAAAAGAAGATAATTAAGGCTTACATTACCAGCTCCTACATTGTATATGTAGGTCCATGTTCAAAGCATTTTTATATACAGTACACCCAGAGAGTATAGATTCTCAAACTCTCATTTGGGTGTCACTTTTCGGAGTGACTCCAGGAAATTAAAAGAAATGCCATAAAAATCCTGGAGTGATTTTGGCGTACTTCCTCCAAAAGTCAATAAAATACTTCCAGCTGGGAGTTTCTTATTGCCCTGATTACCCTTTGAAGTACCACCTACATCCTGTCTTACCTGTCAGGTGAACATTATTACAATACATAAGGTAACAAAATACTAGGAGTGACTCCAAAATACTCCCAGATGGGAGAAATCACTTGGAGGATTTTAGGAGTGGACTCTGAAAAACTATGTGATCCACTGGACACCAAATGGGAGTTTGAGAATCTATACTCTCTGGATGTACTGTAGGTTTAATTGTGATTTCCATTGATGAAAGATTAGTTTGTTTTGTTTTAAGAGGATTTCAGGCTCTAAATAGGGTTTGTAAGTCTCGTTCTAGTTTCAGTTTCCCTTCCCGAATTTCTGGTGTAGAACGTATTGAAATCCGAAGACCGATATGCATTGTAGTGTGTACTTCCGGGAAATTCAAACGCTGCTTCACAATGCAAAATCTTCTATTTTATGTTGTTCTAAACATTTTTATCTCTTAAAACTGGATAATTGTCATTTTTAATCAGTATTTTTACCCAAAAATGATACTTCGTTTTTAATATTGAACTCAATGCTTTGTTAATGACGAATCTCCATACATTTGAATGGTAGACTAGGACCCATTCTTATGAAACCACAGAGTCACCTTATGAGACTTACATACCCTATACCATGTACAATGTAAAAAGTAACATTTCAGCTTTTTTTACTGCATCTTTTCTTCCAGTTTGCTATTTTACCTTTCTCTGTTATTTCTTATAAATTCTTATTTGGGTTGTATTACTTTAGAAACTTACATGTAAATACATGTATGTTTATCTTTTAGAAATATCTGCTCAGGGCAGTCCATATTAACATGGCAGAAACAGGAGATAGCTGTGGAGGTGGTGACAAAGCTGTACCAGTGAACTTTGCTCCATGTTTGTCACCTAGAACATGCTCTAGTGCTGTCAGCACAGAATCTGTGTTAAGTGTACCAGAATCCCTTCAAAATGAGGAAGAGTATCGTTATGTTGAAATGTCTCATCCTGCCCAGCTTCTATCTGGCTTGCGGGACCTTCAAAATAATTTACAATTTTGTGATGTGGTTATATGTGTTGATAGCTATGAATTTCCTTGCCATAAAGTTGTTTTATCTGCATTTAGCCAGTATTTTAGAGCAATGTTTGCTGGAGGATTAGCTGAAAGCCAGCAGAAAAAAGTTACATTAAATGGGGTTGAACCTCAAATGGTGAAAATTCTTATAGACTATGGTTATACTTCAGAGGTAGTTATAACTCGACAGAATGTTCAATCACTTCTTTCGGCAGCTAATTTACTTGAGATAATCCCAGTGAAAGAGGCATGTTGTTTATATCTTGAACAAAATATGGATGAATTGAATTGTGTTGGAATTCATTGTTTTGCCGAACTCCATGCATGCTGTGAACTGCAACAAAAATCAAAAGATTATATTTTACACCATTTCCCATCAGTCTGGCCACATGAAGAATTTTTACAAATAGCGAAGGTCAAATTAGTTGAACTTTTATCTGATGATGATTTGAACGTTGATAATGAGGAAACAGTTTACCATGCTGCTATTCGATGGCTAGATCATGATGTTGGTAACCGTCGAAATGGATTTGAAAGTGTTTTAGAATGTGTTCGCTTACCTTTAGTTAGTTGTTATTTTATTCATGACAATGTTGAAAGTCATGAAGTCATTAAACATTCAGATGCTTGTCAAAAACTAGTCAAAGAAGCCAAAGATTTTCATTTGTTACAAGACAGAAGGGCAGAATTCTCAAGTCCACGGACAAAAGTTCGAAAGTCTTCTGGTTTGTATCAAAGATCAATATTTTGTATTTAAAATTTCATGCAAATTTGTGAGATGCTCTGTACAACCTTGATTCCCAATACTTTTATTCTAGAAACTAAAATTTGAGGCTACAAATTTTGAAAAGTGAGTAAAGCAAAAGCTGTAAGATACATGTACAATGTGCAATGTACATGTACAAATTAGATCATATTAAGTTAATGTAATTTTTAGTGTAATAATTTTTATTGAGCCAATGAGGTTTTCTATTTCAACATAGAAAATTTGGAGTCAGTGGACATAAATGTTCAAATTGATTATAATGCATAAACCAGGAATTTCAGCAGAAGCCCTCTCTTACTGTAAAAATGTTAGAATTTGTAGCAGTAATCCTTAATCACTTTGATTGACAGGGATCATTGCAATCTTGAAATAGCCATTGAAGACATGAGAATTAGGAACATACACATGTACTCACAGATTACATGCATGTGCAAATGTACTATACATTCAAAGTGTTTTGCCACAAAATTAGTTTTTGAAAGAAAATAATTGAATACCAGTAAATTTTAAGTTGGACATTGATGAAATCAAAAGGAAAAGTTATTAAATGTACAAAAATGTATTTAAAAAATCTTATAAATCATTCTTACAAATTTTTGTTGTTAATACTTTTACTTTTAAATTATGATTAGAAATGTATGATGTATTTGCAGATAAGACAGAAGTCATCGTCGCTGTTGGTGGTGAAGATGATAAGGTAGTGCTGAGAAGTGTGGAGACCTATGACCCCAATACGTTGTCATGGAAACCATTAGCATGTCTTCCATTCGCTATAAGTAAACATGGGATAGTTTCTGCAGGTTTGAAATTTTAAATTATAAACATGGAATGTAATTCAGTCTTTCAATTGTATTATTCTAAGTGCTGATGTTTTTTTTTCTATTTTTAGAGCAGTTAAACAATTAGATCAAGGAGTTTATGTCTTTAATGTTCAGGGATTGTTATTTTGTAAAGATAATAATAAAATTGAAGTATTTGGCTCACTTTTATGCCCATTTTTTTATGAGATAGTATGGTATACTGGTACATTTATTTTGTATCTGTCTGTCATTCTTTTTATACATCATACAATAACAAAATACTTGAGGTATTTGTTTTTTTCAATTTAACTTTTTGTCACAATGGTTATCTTCATGAAGAGAAGCTACCCTTCATTTTTCACTTTTTTCCATAGAGGTACAATGTATGAGGTGTTAAGCACAGAAAAAGGGGAAGCTTGCAAAAAAAATTGATTTGGACTACATTTAAGAGACACAGACAATAGATTGGCAGCCAAAACACAAACTGTAATTAAAATCAGCTGGAAGAGTAATCAAGGAAACCAAGGTTATAGCGGTAATCAAAAGAATGTAATCCAGGGACAAAGACCAGACATGGAAAACAGACATACACAACAAAGAACATAAAACATAAATCATAAATACAAAGTAACAAAAGCAAATGAGGAACTCGGACTCCACTAAAAACTGGGAGCATGGACCAGGTCCACTGTTAGGGTAAGCGTCCTCTGGAAAAAAAGAATGGGATATAGATAAACCAATACATATGACCAATTTTCACTAAATTAAACTTTTAATAGATAGACCTTACAATACTTGTCATGTGTTTTATTTTGATCAGCAACATCAATCTGATGTGCACTGATGTCAACGATTTTGTATGCACAGCTGGAAGATTCGAAAGACATCACATCAAATAAATTTTGCCAATTATTATCTAGGTAATAAAAAGTCACTAGTATGTCTTGAAACGTTTTTTAATGAGGAAATGTCATTGGCCAGAAAAAAACCAAAATGGTATGTTTTATTTGTAAGAGACAGCTATTTTTTTTGTGGCTGGTGGGGGATCACATTGGCCAGAAAATTAAAAAAAGTCATAAATTTGATTTCTAGGAGACAGCTATTTGTTTCTGGCTGGTGGAGAATATCCTGATGGGTCAGCCAATAAAAGTGTGATGAGATATGATCCAAGCTTAGATACATGGACTGAAGTAGCTTCTATGAACATTGCCAGATCTGAACTGGGTTCGTATGAGGAATTGTTCTACATATATACTCCTTGGTCATGCAGAAGTTTTTTCTACATGTACATGTATATTCCCTGGGTAAACATTTTTTTTAACCCATAAATTACCTCTGAACACAGTCTGTTCATCCCATACATCTTTAATAGGAAAATAAGCAAATTTTTTGGGAATTGGGAAATTTGGAATATTGGTTCAAAACAGTGAAAAATCATTTGTATAGAGAATAGCAAGAAAAACACTAGTCATAAACAATTAATTAGTGTAATTTTAAGTAGAAACACCATATTCTGCACTTGGACTACCAATTGGGAAATATCTTATTTGGGATAATATTTGAGCCATTTTTTTCTCTAGATAGTAAGCTTTCATGAGGGGCACAGTCTTATTTTTGAGGTAATTTTAGACAAACAACATCACTGCGGGAGTGTGATTACCTTAAAATCATGGACAAGTGTCAGTACTCTTCCAAAAACCTTTCAGAGGAGGAGGTATCGACATTAAGTAACGTCTTCCTAAGTATATACATCTGTACCAGTGGAAACAATGAAATAAGTAGAATTTTGAAAAAAACATCTATCATGAAGAATTCAAGAAACTCGGTTAAAAAAGATAATGCAATTAATATAAATGATAAATGATAAATAATAGTATAAATGGATATTTTTCCCACACATTTACAATGACATTTTTCACTAAAGCAGGCAGCAGTCTCAAATATTTTATTCCTTAAGAGAATTCACTAAAGATAGTAATTCCATCAAACCTACATGTAGTTCTGTGTCAGATATTTGGAGATATTTGGTGATAGAGTTTGGTTTGAGGTAGGACTTGTCAGTCTGAATTTAGTTAGTTTGATGTACATTTCTGGTCCAGATACAAATTGTATCTCATGAACAAAAATGAGACAATAGTCACTTTGTTTACATTTATATCCCACAAATGATTAAGAAATGGGTGCACTTGCTCCTCTTGAGACAGACACACATTTAAAGGTTAATTATTTTAGCATCATCTACTAATAATTTAAATTTTTTTTTGGGAAAACCTTTACTTAGGGGGTTAGTCATGCCAGCATGGCTAAGGAGTTAGGTTAGTTGGATAACAGGAAAATTTACTAACACCCTCTAAATTTTGACTACATAACCTAATTCCTTAGTAAAGGTTAGTTCCAAATATAAATAATACCTTAAGTTAAATTATTTAGATTAATTAAACTGTCATTCATATGAGAGTAATTTTTTTACTTTAAATGACTGCAAATTGATAAAAACTGGCATTAGAAAAAACAAAACTCTGGTATCAAACCATAAAACCTGCATTAGGTTGTTGGTTAGATTTTGATGTACTTTTTTGATATATATATTATTTAATATATTTCTCTACATTAAAGTACTGGCATTGCTGGCATTTGATATTTAAAAGGCTGTCCATGTAAAACTCAGGCAGGTCCTATGATATGGTTGGCACAGGGTAAATTTTATCCCACTGAAGTTTTTGTTTCAATGTAATGTTTACATCATATGTATGTCAAATTGTAAAAGGATTTTTTTAAAGCAACAATAGATGGCTTGGAGAAAGATTTTTTAAATAGTTCCATAACAAAGCAACCAAATTTTGCAAAAAAAATAAAGAGTTATCTCCCTTTTTCATTGAATTTCAATGCTTCCTATGTACTCTTTTCTCTTTAACCATTGCAGTTTATCAAACAGACCAACATTCAACTTTGAGAAAGGATGCCTTTGTGATATGAAATTTTTTTGGAACAAAAATTGTCTCGAGCAACCCACTGCCTGGGTTTTGTATGGATGCCCTCTTAAATGATTTGTTATGTATCCTTGTTTACATTCTAGGTCTAGTGATGCTGGATGGGTTCATGTATGCTATTGGTGGCTGGGATGGCAATGTAAGATTAGACAGTGTGGAGTACTATAATATTGAGACCAATGAATGGACAATGGTTCCACCAATGAAAATGGCCCTGACAAGTCCAGCATGTGTTTCCCTCAATGGGATGCTCTATGTTACAGGTACTTGAAAAAACGGCAGTATACTGTGTTGCAGTAATTTTTTGTGGGTTGGTAATTTTGGAGTCTGTGTAAAAACTACAAAACAAATTTTACCAAGGTTTGCGACAAAGTTGCCAAATTCTGCATTCACACACCAGAATGACTCATCATACAGTATTAAAGACATACATGTACATTTGGTCTGGTGAATTGTCTATATGTGAATATTTTAAATTCATTTGCAGGGTTTGACACTACATTTGTGTGATGGTCAACAGGACTACTTCAGAGGTAAAACAGGTAGTCCCCAGACAGTACTGATGGTTCTGTTCTTAGATCTTATGAAAAATAAAGCAAAATTTAGATAGCCCATAGGACTACCATGAACATTTGTCTAGTGGTCCTCTCCAAAATTAGGGTGGCACAGGACTACTGAACTACTGTTATTGTCAATCCCTGATTGCTAGTTTAAATGATACCCAATGTTTTTCTTCTTTTTAGTGGAATATTATATTTTCTTCTGATTTTGTTAAGTGGCTGCTTGGTCGAAGTCTTAAAATTAAATCTGCTCTGTGTAGTGATGTTTCAGTGATCGATTTTTCATTTTCCACCGATGATCAATTGTTTTTTTTTTTTTTATAAAATTGATTATCACCAATCCAGATTCAAATAACGTCACTGTATATGTATATCGTGCCAAGAACACATTCAGATTTAACTGGTGATAATATTTTACTTATTCACTCTTTCCAATTAACAATTTTCTTGCCTTGTCTTTAGGTGGAGCCATACTAGAAGATGGTGATGGTATAGAGATTGTACAGTTATATAATCCACGGACACAGTTATGGATAGAAGTTAGACCAATGAGAATACCACGGTCTGGATCTGGGGCCTGTGTGTTGGATGGCAAGATTTATGTCATTGGTAGGCTGTAACTATAATCATAGGAAAAGACAGACATATTATAGTATACTTCTGTCTAGCCATTAGGATGTCTGTCTGTCTGTTTTTCAATTGTTATATAATAACTGTAAATTACTTTGTAGGATTTTAATGATATTCTGACAGAACATTTTTCTACATTGATAAAAGTTTCTTTTCATTTTTTATTATTTTTCAACTTTGGTTATAGAGTAATGGGACTGAAATGACTGGACACAGGCATATTATATGTTGTGTAATATGAGGCAGGTGTAACATATAAGAGGACCAAGTTTAATACATTGATATTGTTAAAAATAATGATGGTTTCTATTTTTTCTAAATTAAGTAGGATCTATTTTCCTTCATATAACTGTACAAAACTTTCAGATGTGAGCTATTAACAGATAGACATTTTGTTTTTGTTTAAGATACGAAACTAGTGGAGATTGTTACAGGATAACTTCCTGTGAGACTGAAATCAGGCTTTTTGCACTTTTAAGGTTAAAATTTGTAATGATTAACCATTGCTTATGCAATGCAACCTGTTATTATAATCGACCAAAGGGGAAGAAATATTACTCCCTTGATAATGGGAGAAATCTAACAAATGACTTTAAGAATGTGTTGTACTATTATCATATATAAAAATCAAACACATCTGTAAGGGTGAGTGGCACACGATGGTTTCCATATTGTAATTAAATTTGCTTGCTTTAAATGTTTACAGAGAATTATTAAAATGATACTGAACATTGATCAGAAAACCACTAGTTAATAATTTAGTTTGTTGTGCTTTTCTTGTAAATATCTATGAATTATCTCCCTTTAAAACATTTTTCTCTAATGCTTTCTTTGTAAAAATGTCTGAAAAGAGTAGAATGATACAAGTCTGATGAAGAAAGCAACTAGTATAACAAGACAGACTAAGAAAAATCCACAATAATTCATGTGTGTTTTTCAAAGGCTTTTTCTCTTCTATAAATATTCACAAATTATTGATCTGACATGAGTTATCTCCCTTACATATATTGCATTCTGAGCCAGCACTCCACAGTATTGTAGAACTGCCTAATTTTGGTCTTGTAATCTGATGCTTTGTAACATTTATCACTTTAAAAAAATGTCAAGCATCTGTAAATCTATATATCTAGAAATAGCTCTAGCCAAGGCCTTCAGGATGCAGTAAAAATGTTCTGGAAAAAAATTACCCACAGCATATAGGGTTACCATAGAAACCATGCAAAAATATGCGAAAATTTGCAAAAAAGTTCATAAAATCAGGTTTAAAAATATCAAATTTCCCGCAAAATATCTGCAATTTTTATTTCATCCCCTGAAACTGTTCAAACTTTTTCCTTCGAAAACCCCTTCCTCATATGGGCATCGCCGGTTAGATTTTGAGCTATTTCACCTTGTAATCCACTTATTAAATTTAGCATGGTGAAAAATTGACTTACTTTCACTTTCACAATGAAGTCAAATTGTCATTGAAAAAAAGCCCCTTCAACATTGAAAATATATAAAACATTGCAAAATACTTCCAAAAGTCCCCTTTTTTCAGAAAATGTTTGATCAACAATAGATTCTTCATTTTTAATCACTATAGCAACCACCGGTTTCCATTTATGTCATTTTTCATCCCTAGCCAAAAGTGGGAAACTAAACTAAACTGTGGAGTGCTGGCTTAAGCAGAATGCAATATTAAATATTGTAATTTTCTAGTTATTTCTTGAAAGCTTACCTTCTTACGAGTAAAATGATACCAAATTTATCATAATTGGACAATTGATAACAATTTTAGAGGCATTCTCATACTAGGCTATCTCCTCTTCATTAGTGCAGAACTTTCCTTATACCTAAGTGCAGATATGCACTTCACTGTTTTGCTATAATCATCTTTTAAATGAAAATTTCCACTTAAAACATACAAAATCACAACCTATGTATACTTATAAACCCTACATTTGAGGTTTTGTAAGCTTCTAACACCGGTTTTATGCCAAAATAGTGCATTTGAAGCTCATCGCATGAAAAATCACAGAAATCTGAATGAACTGAAAACCAAACACTAAAAAGCCCACTCCAGGTCTAAGGTTATTAAACCTTTGCTTATTGTGCACTTAAAAGTTGCCCGGTTAACTATTTTACATGTAACCTGTGCAAATATTTAGCTTTTAAAAATATATTTCATTCTTTGTGATGGCAAGAGCCATATTCAAACATGAATCAGTTCAATGATTGTTCTGTTAACTTTGCAAAAAATCTGCATAATTGGTTGCTAGGGACTTCTTAGCTAACAACAACATAGGTCCATACCATAAGTTACATTTTTTTAACCCTTGTATCAAAGCATAGCATAAAAACACTAGTTTCTAAGAAGTAAAGCAATTTTTTAAATGTGTAGGGGTATAGGCAGCTCCCTTTAAGCCAGCACTCCACAGTATTGTAGAACTGCCTAATTTTGGTCTTGTAATCTGATGCTTTGTAACATTTATCACTTTAAAAAAATGTCAAGCATCTGTAAATCTATATATCTAGAAATAGCTCTAGCCAAGGCCTTCAGGATGCAGTAAAAATGTTCTGGAAAAAAATTACCCACAGCATATAGGGTTACCATAGAAACCATGCAAAAATATGCGAAAATTTGCAAAAAAGTTCATAAAATCAGGTTTAAAAATATCAAATTTCCCGCAAAATATCTGCAATTTTTATTTCATCCCCTGAAACTGTTCAAACTTTTTCCTTCGAAAACCCCTTCCTCATATGGGCATCGCCGGTTAGATTTTGAGCTATTTCACCTTGTAATCCACTTATTAAATTTAGCATGGTGAAAAATTGACTTACTTTCACTTTCACAATGAAGTCAAATTGTCATTGAAAAAAAGCCCCTTCAACATTGAAAATATATAAAACATTGCAAAATACTTCCAAAAGTCCCCTTTTTTCAGAAAATGTTTGATCAACAATAGATTCTTCATTTTTAATCACTATAGCAACCACCGGTTTCCATTTATGTCATTTTTCATCCCTAGCCAAAAGTGGGAAACTAAACTAAACTGTGGAGTGCTGGCTGAGTAAAAAACAAAAAAAAGTGACAAAATCAAAACACTTAATATTTCTGAAAAGAAATGTTAATAAATTAAATTCTTTAACACATAATAATAAAGCACCATTTCTTTTCATGTGCTACACAATTTTGAATTGATTTGAATATGAACTTGAGTTCCATACTGTCTTTTTGTTTTGGCACAATTATTGCCCTTTGATCTTCAAATTTATGCAAAAATTGCCACATATTCATAATTGTGAGACTTGCATGGATGATGTGTTTGGAATGTGTCCAGATCATGTTTGAAATTAAGTGCTGCACTGCTTTAGGTCTCACTAACCACTTCTAACGTTTCCATTACTTTACATGTTAAAAAAGTAATTTTCAAAGTCTCACTGTGAATTCCCAGGACAAATGACATCTTAAAGCTGCATACCGTTGCGAAGCTTGGAAAATAAGGCTTCCAAAATCATTATGCTAATGGTACGATCATAGTAAAAATTCTTCACAAAATTTACTTGAATAAATAATACTGAAAATCCACATTTTTACCTGTTCTGCTAACTGACAGCATGGAGGCAAATTACTCACACATGTAAACAATATTCATACACTTTTGTAGTTAATTGCATATATGATTTTAAAGTACACATTCTCAGCTTTATTTTGACTACTTTTAATCATAATACACACAAATAATGCACTTACAATGCATATGTCTAGGTTCAGTGTGTTTTTGGTACTACATAGGGGGGTGGCCATTTGACCCGGAAGTGGTTAGTGAGACCTTAAAAACATTTTATGAGTTTTTATGTTTTTCTGTTTTTACATTTTATGAAAGCTTGTGGTATTGTGAGTCTAATAAGACCAAAACTATCAAAATCAGACATAGGACTACAAAGAAATGGTCATTTTTATATCATGCCCCTCAGTGATATTTTCCCTAAATTACTAAAAAATTACAATTTTAACTAACTTGTCACACCAAATTGATACCTATGATAATTCAAGAAGTTGTAATAGTAAATATCATTTATCATTATGAAAAAAGAACAGATTTCAACAATTTATATCATACCTATTTCATTACTGTGTGATTCTTAGTCTGTGCTGTGTGACTATTTGAGTACTTTGAATATCCCAAGCAGTGACGTTGTGTATTTCATGGATGACGTCAAGTTATGAGTCACTGTTACTGATAAAAATCTTGTTGCTATGGTGTTTTTTAAATTACCTTGCACAATGCACATTTTAAAATATAGCCAGATTACCAATATCACTATACTGATTTTATGGGAAAATGGAAATAATGACCAGGAAAGGCAATTTTCCTCAAATTATGCATTTCTCTGAAATATGCCATAATTTAATTTATGGTCTCACTAACCACTTCTAACGTTTCCATTACTTTACATGTTAAAAAAGTAATTTTCAAAGTCTCACTGTGAATTCCCAGGACAAATGACATCTTAAAGCTGCATACCGTTGCGAAGCTTGGAAAATAAGGCTTCCAAAATCATTATGCTAATGGTACGATCATAGTAAAAATTCTTCACAAAATTTACTTGAATAAATAATACTGAAAATCCACATTTTTACCTGTTCTGCTAACTGACAGCATGGAGGCAAATTACTCACACATGTAAACAATATTCATACACTTTTGTAGTTAATTGCATATATGATTTTAAAGTACACATTCTCAGCTTTATTTTGACTACTTTTAATCATAATACACACAAATAATGCACTTACAATGCATATGTCTAGGTTCAGTGTGTTTTTGGTACTACATAGGGGGGTGGCCATTTGACCCGGAAGTGGTTAGTGAGACCTTATTTTGTGACTGAGTTATTCCCCTTTGAAAATAGACAGAGTAAATATCTGGCTAATTTGATGGAGCATGTGTCAATCAAGAACAGTAATTCTAATTGAAATTATATTAATGTAACAGTTTCCTTATTAACATCTTTTCAAACAATGATGTGTTTTGAATAAAACAATGAAAGTTTTTATTTGTATGATTTTTACATTGCTGCCAGTAATGTCAACTGTTTCAATGCTTTAGACAGACAGGCTAAAGATTAAGACTCAAGAAAATGCATCCCCCCTCTCAAAAAAAAAAAAAAAAAGAAAAACATTGTTTATATTTGTAAAAAGCTGAAGATGCGAAATTTCCTCTCTTTATATCTTGCGAACTATAAATCAGGCAATTTTGCATGTCCTTGGCTGAACTCATACTTGTATAAAAACATGATTAGCTGTCTAAATACAAACATTTAACAAAATGGCTCTTTCAACTGAACTTTAATTATTTTATAAAATGAATATTTAAGAAAAAACAATTACTAGTAAAATTCTTATTTAATTTAAGGTGGCTGGCATGCGTCTACGGAGAACACTAAAAGGGTGGAATGCTATGATCCTAAGACTGATATGTGGACAGAGAAGGGTCCCCTGAATGAGAGGCGATATCGGCCTGGAATTGCTGTAGTCGGAGGAAAAATTTATGCCTGTGGGGGAGAGGAAGGGTGGGATAGGTAACTCAAATTTCTTAATTATCAAAATGTTTTAAAGATTTATTCTTTGGTCTTACAAAAGGTGTAATTACATAAATATATTAATTATTGTTTACAACAATTTGTCTTAGCAAACATATGAAAACACACTTCCTTAAAACAGAAAGAAGAGTTATCACTACACTGACAGAAAAACTGATAATGGAAAGAAAGACATAAGTGGAAAGAAGTGTTATTACAACACTTCACTGACAGAAAAAGTTATGGATGAACAGAAACACATACAAAACAAGAGAGATTTTTATTAGTACTAAAAATTGTCATAACTGATATTTATACTGTCATATCTGCAAAACTAAAGAATATGGTCTCACTAACCACTTCTAACGTTTCCATTACTTTACATGTTAAAAAAGTAATTTTCAAAGTTTCACTGTGAATTCCCAGGACAAATGATATCTTAAAGTTGCATACCGTTGCAAAGCTTGGAAAGTAAGGCTTCCAAAATCATTATGCTAATGGTAGGATGATAGTAGAAATTCTTCACAAAATTTACTTGAATAAATAATACTGAAAATCCACATTTTTACCTGTTCTACTAACTGACAGCATAGAGGCGAATTTCTCACACATGTAAACAATATTCATACACTTTTGTAGTTAATTACATATATGATTTTAAAGTACACATTCTCAGCTTTATTTTGACTACTTTTAATCATAAAACACACAAATAATGCACTTACAATACATATGTCTAGGTTCAGTGTGTTTTTGGTACTACATAGGGGGGTGGCCATTTGACCTGGAAGTGGTTAGTGAGACCTATGATAGCTTTAGCTTAACTCCCCTATCTGTCAATGTTTCCAGGACATTGTTAGAAGATGTTATAAGAATAATAAATACATGAACAATAGCAACATATAAAATAAATACTAAATAACTAAATACAAATAAACTATGTATAAAATGCATGGAAATGAATAAAATGGGGCTCAAATTTTCGACCTTAAGGCCTTTGTAAGGCAAAAAGTTTTAGTGTTTTATATATTGACTTGATAATTACTTTGATGTAAGATCTACAGTGTATATTAATAAGTTTCAATATATTCTTTTAATACAGGATTTTAATTTAAATGATATTTTCAAGGTACCACGACACAATAGAGTGCTACAATCCTTTAACAGATTCTTGGGAAATAATTGGTGAAATGCAAACTAGTCGTAGCTGGCTCAGCTGTGTTTCCATGGTGATACGGAAAGATCTCATTGGTAAAGACAGAAATACGACCCATCAATGTACAGTCTAATGAAGATGTTATTATTACAGAAAAAAACAGGGCTCTGTTCTTCCAATATTAACCATAATAGGGCTTGTAAGTCTCGTCACATGACTTGGTGAATTCACGAGAACATATCCCTTAATTCCATTCAAAAGTAAAGGAAGTGGTTATTTAAAATCACAATCTTATTAATGAAAACCAATTATGCATTAACACAATGACAAAAATAAGGGTTTTATATCTCAACACTATAATAAGTTAGATAATAATGCAACATAGAACATTCTGATAACTATGCATCATTTTGAGGTATCTGGAAGTAGGAACCTAAATACAAATTGGTCATCAGTTTTGCATGCTTTCAACAGTAGAGATTCCAGATAAAAAAATAACTTGAGAATGAGACTTACAAGCCTTGTGTTTGGTCTTAAGAACAGGATAAGCTTCAAGTATTGAAGTTTTTTTATGTTTTATTTCTGTCACTGTCTTGTTTAGGGTTATAGTGTTAAATCTCAATGCCTTTTCTTCAAAATTCTCAAGAGTGCTTATTTAAGAGTTATACAATTTTACTTGCATTTGTGTTTTGTGCTCAATTGTTCCATATTGAAATACTGCTATGTATGAATGTTTTGCAAATACACGGTAATAACTGTTGTAAGAATTGTTTCGAGGAATCAATTTATTTTTTTGGTGGGGAGAATGAGTGGAGTTTTTTTATTTACAAACAGAAATCTGATTATTTATACATTTTTTTATTTTCCACTGTTTGCCTTCTATGATGGCCACTTTGTAAGATTCTTTGTCCTTGGTAATTTTTAATCATGAGTCAAGAACTGTATGGCTATTTCTAATTTGGTCCCAGTCCTCTCTAAATAGAATGGATATAGCCTGTTACAAATTTTACTATTTTGGGCCCTGTTACTACCTATGCATTGTCATAACTCAGGGCTGTAAACATGTTAATTACATGTGTTTATATGTATTCTGGATGCTGCATTATACAGCTGTGGTTAGTATGGTTATCAAAGTACTTAGATAATATATTGTATCTGGCTAAGACAATTCAGAGCCAGGTCTTGCTATATTAACAGCTGTCTTAATGCACATGGTGTGTGAATTTTTCCTGTTTTTTCCTGCGTATGGTATCATAACGAGTGAAAATTTAATATCCCAAAATATAAGCTTTCAACATCTGAATAAATTACCCTTTTCCTGTATTCAAAGTCCCATAACTCTTATTTTACTAATTTTACTGTAGTTACGGGATTTTTTGTTGCTTTTTTGTGTCTTTTTTTTAACAGGGGATTGAGACTTTCAGGGATATGATTTCACCACAGAATTGACAATTTTCAGTTTTTTTTCAAGTCTGGAATTTACCATTACATATCTTATACTGTTCATTTACTTTGTTCCTGGTAAATCATCCAAGAAAATTCTGTGGAGTAAATATTTTTCATGGTACCAATTGTTTTCTTTGTCCAACCTTGAATTTAAGCTTTCAGTGAAATATATTTTTTGGGGATTTAAAAATGAGGCCATACTACAATCTACAAAATCAAAATGTCACAAACACAATAGTCAAATAATCAGGTACTCAGTTGAATCTTTTGTAGGGCTGATTATAAGGATCATTACCTTAGTTGAAAGTTTCTTACTCTCTTTCAAGACATTTGCTAGTAACTGCAAAAAGCAATTTATTTACCTTACAAGGACCATAACTCTAATGAATATTTATCCTACAACTTCATCCCAATAGGGACTTAGGCCTTATCATAAGGATCATTTCATCAACTCAATTTTTTTCTCTTGATATTGTATTCCATGTTATTGGCTAAAAAACTGCAATTAATAATTTTGAGTTGCCTAGCTGGTTCAGTTGTATTGAATTATATTTTCAAATCAGTAATATTTTCTTCAATGTATGACTTTTTTATATCTCTTTATAAACTGAAGCATTTAAATTTTGCATTTGTGACAAGCGGTGTCTCTACATGATATGTATTATGTCTTTTTTATTTTACTAGGAATATTGTAATGATTCATTTATGGTTGTCTTATCTAATGAATTGAAAGGCCAGCCAAACTTTACTTTCTTTCACAAATGCTATGATCAAATGAAAATCATGATTTAAGTTTACAATTCAGATTAAGTCACATGAACTTTTCAGTAACATAATAAATTTGTATGGTAACCACAGTTGGATCCTAGTTAGGAAGGGGTTTTGTGCACTAAATTTTTATTAATTATTTTGAAAATCACTGAAGTAGGCCCCTCAAAGATCAGTCGGTGCCCCCTTTTTATGAATTTCTGGTTCCAGCATTGAAACATAGGCTATTTTTTAACACTCAGAACTTATTAAGTGTGAGTTTTTGTAAGAATTGGGCAAAATGGGAAAAATCTGAAACATGCATGTCAAAAATCCACTAATCTGAAAGTATGATTTCACTCAGGTATGCATTCTCTATTTCATATTATCATTATTTGATCTCTGCATCACTGGATTTGTTCAGAAATTTTTCAATAAAAGGTTTTGACTGAGTTATCTGCCCCATAAATGTTAATTTTCAATGCATTTTAATGAAATTATATGTCAGTTTCCCAACATGATATGGAAAATGATGATGGTGCTAACAGTTGAATTAAACTTTCAAAAGTGTGGGTTTTTTCATACCATGTTTCAACCACTGCCTGTTTCTTACAGAGACTGACATGTAATGCATTAAAAAACACTACCAAAGTATAGGATTCTTTAATTTTTTGGGGGATTTTCTGCCTATGAGATAAATACAATGAAACCTGTCAATACTGACAGTAAATTTTGTCTGGCTTAGACAGGTATGTGGTTTATAAGTTCAAAGTATGTTTAAACTGATACTAAAGGACTCTATAAGTATCTGGATTAGACAAGTTGACCTTAACCAGACATATCAATTCTTTATGGTGACCACAAAGGCAGGGCATTCTGTGTCAAATGGAAACTATTTTTATTTTTTTTTATATTCATTTTCTGGTAAGAATCAGGCAGCACACCATAAAAAATTGACTGAGCTTCTTATTGCTTAAATACATTCAACAAACTGAGAAAATACTATTCATTTTTAGACCCGTGCTAAGATAATCTCTTTCATAAATTCAGTGGAAACTGTTTATACTGAACCCTGAATAGTCCTAAAACATGTCTTAACCAGACACTATTTTTACATTCTTTTTGTTCTTTTTTTAATGCTTGATTCTTGCATCAATCTTTTATTTGAATTATGACCAGATCTAAAGTATAAAGATCTAAATTTGTAGAAATATATTTATTTTCTTTTTTACCATGTTACATTACATAAATGTATGATTAAGTTTACTAATATAAAATTTGTTGTTTGTAATATGAGTTGTTTTTTATCAGGAGTGAATTTAGGAAGGGGTTGACATGTTTTAAAAGGTCAGCAAGTCTACAAATATTTAAGTCTGTACAAAATATGTTGCCTCATACAAAGGGAGGTAACTCAATTTAAACACGAGTCACAGTTGTATGCAGACAACAGTTTATTTGCATCTTTAATTTTATTTCTTGTATTTCAAAATTAGAATGAGAAACTAGATTAAGAGCTTTCAACAATAGTTGTGTATATCACTGAGTCTTCTGGGTAGTTCCAGTAAAATACAATTTTCAAGAGGAATTTTACTGTGGTGTACATGTGTTAAATAGTTTCTCTTTCAACTAAGTTTGTTATCAAGAAGTCATCAAATTTAGTATGGTCTTTCATTTAGGCTTTTGTCTGGTGTTATTGACTTCTTAAATACCTTAAAACATCATTTTACAATGATGAATGGTTCTCTTAAAAGAAGAGATAACAAGAGGCTTCAAGGAACCTGAATTGCTTACTTGGTAAATTTTTTGCCTTTCAAGGGCAATAACTCTAACAAGGAGCTGTCCAACAATATGACTCCATGAACACTTTAGCAGGACTTATCATAAGGATCATATCATCAATTGACAGTTATATTCTATCTACCAGTATTATAATTTTCAAGATATCGGCTGAAAACTGCTAAAACATAATTTTTGGCCTTTCAAGAGCAATGACTCTAACAAGGAGTTGTCCAACAAGTTTGATCCCCACTAACTTTTGTAGGTCATATCATAATGATCGTTTCAGCAACTGAAAGTTTCATTCTATCTATCATAGTTTTCAAGATATTGGCTGAAAACTGAAAAAAAAAACATCATTTATCCTCATGTCAAAATTTAGCTAAACCTAACAGTTTTTGAGATATATGCAAAAAAACTACTGTCTGATCCCTATGTTCCTATTTTTAGTAATGGCAGCCATGTTTTTTGACGAATCAAAAATCCCCACATCAGTTCTATGCAGGATACCGCAAGGAACATTCATACAAAGTTTGGTTCCAGTTGGTTGAGTAGTGTCAGAAGAGAAGATTTTTGAAAGACATAAAATTAAAAATAGCCAAAAAAAAAAAACATTAAAAAAATGGGCAATAATTCCAAATGGCTAAATAGATAATCATGAAAATTTGACCACAAGAAGATCTCGTCATGCTGAACACTTTTATCCGGGTCAGAATTTTGTTAAACCTAATAATTTTGGAGATATATGCAAAAAACTAATGCCGGACCCCTTTTATCTATATTTAGTAATGGCGGCCATGTTTTTCAATTAATAAAAAATCCCCACATCAGTTCTATGCAGGATACCCCCAAAAAACATTAATACAAATTTTGGTTCCAGTTGGTCAAGTAGTGTCAGAGGAGGAGATTTTTGAATGAAATAACATTAAAAATGACAAAAAACATTGAAAAAGGGCAATAACTCCAACATTCAGCAAGGTGATATAATAACAGGACTCTTATACTTCAATTTTTGCAAATTCTTACTTCCCTGTTATTCCTTTTATATCATGTCCTTCTAGAAATTGTAGGAGTTTTCATGTTTTGCTTTTGTAATTTTGTTGTTCTGTTTTCATGTCTTTTGAATGCATTTCTGACTTCAACCTTAGAAACACAAGAAGATATCTTTTTTGAAAAGTGTATGTGTGTATAGCTGGTGTAGTGTAAGTAGAAGAAATGTGATTGTACTATTAGTCTGACTGTATAATGCATTTAATTTACCACACAATATCTTATTTATTGTCATTGATTGGTTGATTGATAGTGGTTTGAGGTCTTATGGCAGATATTTCATGCATTTAAGGATGAGAATGCTTGGTCAAATGAACAGATCCAGCTTTGTACTAGACTGACACACTGAGTCGGATCTTTATTGTGCTAGCTCACAGAAGCAACATCCAGCATGGAAGCATGGCACCCAACTAAGACACATTATACTGACTCCAGCCAACCAGTCGTCATTCTTGTTATCTTAATACAGCTTGGTTGGCAGAGAAGCAGCGACTACTTATTTTAAAGTCTTTGGTGTGACTAGAGCAGGGAGAATTGTCAGAGTACAATTATAAGGAGCAATACTGACTGTATAATGAAAATCCTTGGACCAAACAATGCTGGGAATACAAGGGGGACTACATACAAAGGGAAAATCGTATAGTAAAAAAAAAACATTAGAAATTTAACACTACAAATCCAACTAAAACACCTGGTGAACTCAGGTGCTGTTGAAGGAAGGAGAACATTTTTATATCATCCACTATCCAACTAAAACACCTGGTGAACTCAGGTGCTGTGGAAGGAAAGAGAACATTTTTATATCATCCATTTTCCAGCTAAAACACCTGGTGAACTCAGGTCCTGGGGAAGGATGGAGAACATTTTTATATCATCCACTATCCAACTAAAACACCTGGTGAACTCAGGTCCTGGGGAAGGAAAGAGAACATTTTTATATCATCCATTATCCACCACATCTGTTAAACACCTGGTGAACTCAGTGTTTTCATATTGGGTGTTTACATGTTTGTTGCTAAGATCAATTATTAAAGTAGTGCTAGTGTGCAATAATCTAATGGAAATTAAAGGTCTAAAATGGAGATTATCTTTTCATTTCTCTTGGAGTCTGTTTTGACAAACGTTAGTGGAAGAAGACCACAAGGGTTCATATTAGTGTGGGTTTGAATCCAGGACCCTCAATTTCTGACCTATGACCTTAGATTTTTCATTAACCAGGGCCCTGGATCTTCACTCCTTTTTGTTGACACATTACTGAAGACTTCCCTCAACTGGACCATTAATATTGATTTGAAACTTGGTAAAGTCCAGGACTTCCAACCCTTGAAAGTAAATTTGCACCCCTGCAGCCCATTTATTAAATAATTTATTATTGTATTCAGTACTTAATTTATTCTATTCCTTTTGTCTACAATTCTACATAGAATGCTAGTAAGTCATTGAAAATAACTGAACCATGAGCCTACACTTTGATAAATGTATCTCCTTGATAAACTGGACACCATACAAAAGAAAAATCTAGTCCTCTATAAGTTCTGTATCATGTCCTGTCTGTAATAGAGTAAATTCTGTCACAAACCGTTGATTCAGTTCTCCGTCTAGTTGTTTCAGTGCTCTATAATGAAGTTTGCCAATATTGTCAGTGTTGCCCATAGGATGATTCATTTCCAGCTTGATAAAATCAATCCACAGATCTAAAAATACAAATAAAATACATTTATGAATAACAGTTAAATATCAGCTTAAATATGATGAAAAACTGTCAATACAATACAAAATGATAAAGTATGCCAATGCGACAAATATCCTTTAAATATACACATTGGCATGGTTCTGACCAGTTCAGTATTAGCTGTTTCTTTGGCACCTGGATTTATGGGTGCTTGATATGGTAAGTATTTATACATTTTCATGCATTTGACAGATTTATCATATGCTCCAATGTCATTTTAAGTACTTCTCTGTCTAAGAACCAGGCAAAATGTGTACAAGGTGAAACACATGAATAAAAAAAAAGATGCAGATATTTTATTGCATTCTCCAAGTAATTATATCTCTTAATCTCTAGGAATAACCATTAATGTGTTTGAAAAGTTTGCCTTTTTTAAGATATTGATAGGTCAAATTTAGTTGAAATGTACTATGGAAAAATTTTGAAAAAAATTTCCTGCACATTTTCCCTATAAAAGCCAATACAGGTATAATTGCATAAAGCTTTCCATATTGACCGCATCTCACCCCAACATGGCTGGCCTTGGAACACTATGAAAAACATTATGCAATAATACTACATGAATTTAGGACATTAAAATTTTAAGACCAACAAAAAGGTTGTACTGCTCTTAAGGAGGTAGTCCTAGGGTAAGGGACACAACTCTTACAAATCACTGGACCATTTGTATTCAGCATTTTACATCAATCTCATGTAAGCATCAAAGTAACTTGGACTAATTTCATTCTGTTTCAAATGAAAGCTTGAAAGGCTTTGTTGAAATTGAATATGATACAAACATATCACTGATTTCAAGAGTAATGTCCCTTACCCTAGGTCTACCTCCTTGAATAGTAAAAAAAAAGTGCAGAAAACTGATTAGCCAACTGACAGAGATAGATGGAGGGAAAGATTGATGAACAAAGCGCACAACTAAAAGTCCCCTTTGGTGAAAGTTGCTCGTAGGGGACTAAAGAAGATGGCTTAGAATTTATAAAAAGAACATATCTGTTCTAATTACATGAGTATTTGAAAAAAATCTGACTTTTTTCTAACTCAAATGGTTTTTTTTTGTCCTTCTCTTCCGGTTTCAAACAAAGAGCTGGAATATATGAAAATAGGATAATCAGCTTTGTTTCTAAAAAAATCATAACCAATCTACAAATTTCACTTCAAGGCGATTTACCTGAGCTTGTGGTTCCATACTCCATAACGGCATCTTCATAGGCCTTTCTCAATGTATTAATCTTTGTTGAGGGCTGAAAAATATCACCATTCTATTGATGTACATTTTTTAACTTATCAAAAATAAATTTGTAATCTACACCTGCAATTTATACCTGTTTAATGTCTTGTACTTGCTCCATATTTGAGTAGGTGTTGTCTAATGTCAAGTTCCAGTGATTGGGATTAAAATTGTGAGAATAGGCCATTTCTAATAATCTTCTGAATTTCAACGTGCCATTCTTCAACATTCTTTATAAAAATTTCTGATTTAAAGGGACATTTTCAGCCGGGATGTGATTATGTAGTATTGCCCCCTCTAATCCCATCACTGAAGTACCTATATATGATCGTGGGTATACCTAACACAACAATGCATGCAACTTCATGTTTTATCTTTTCCCAAATTTGGTACTTTTTTGCCCCTTTATTTTTTTTCAACTTTGTTAGAAAGTTATTTTTTGCAAATGGGTAAACTTTCCATGAAGCACTGGCCAGTAAGCACTTATATACTTTGTCTCATGGGAGTTTCCCAGAAGTCTTTGCCTCAATACAAAATTGTTCATTAGTATTTCTTTATTTCATCAAAAGCTTCAAAATTTCTCTAAAGTGTGCAACTAACATGAAATCACCTATTTTTGTGATAAATTTATTTCCATTAATTATTCACAATAAATAGCTGTCCTAAACAGCACGATACACATTAGCCACCATTATTACTGGTAAAGTGAGAAACACAAATTTAGAAAATGCTGAAAAACTTATGTGAAGACAAACATTAAAAATAATTAAACAACCTGTAGAAGGTAGGACAAAAACAAGGATAGATGGATGTACAACAGGTACATAAAAAAATAAAAATTGGATCCTATATAAACTTGAGTTGCCTCCCTTTGCACAAAGATCTGTAGGTAAATCTACAAATGGGCCCCCCTCACCCCCCTGCAATAAAATAAATACATTGTATATAAACATATTTATCATCAAATTGGTCCTACTGGGCCTCTTTCTCCAATAAAATATACATGAACATATTCATCTTCAAACAGGTCCAAGTATAATCTTTTATACAAAGGTCATTGATATTCAAAGACTAAACTGCACAAAAAGGATTAGCATACAAAAATCAAAACATTGTCAATTCAAATCCTGTTTTATTTGTATTTCATTACACTTATGACATTTATCACACTGCAAAAATCGGCAACATCTTTTCAAAAATCTCTCATTGAACATCCATTAAAGATTTCAATGCACAATTCCCGCTATTTAATTTCTGAACAGTACCAGTACGTTCCTATAAATGAAAGTAAAAACGACTATTTGAAATCAAGCTAGATTTTAATCCTATCTTCAGTTTCATGGTTCGCTGTCAAATTAAAACAGATCATATCTCCGAAATGAGATCTAGCTCTTTGTTGAATGCAGCAGTGTGCCGATAAACATAAAAATATACCCATAAATCGGTTCTGCTAGATTTATCTAATTTGTCCTATAAGTGCAATGAATTGTGAAAAATTGACTTTTTTATCAGCTTTCCTCAGATATATTGTAAAGGCGTGACAAATGTTGTGGAAAATTTCTAACCTATAGAGTTATCTTTGGTTGGTTTAATAGTGTGATATTACAGTTGAATGCATGTAATCCAATTTTCATACCACAATAAACAATTATTTTCAATATATTACAGATTAAGGTTGTAATGAAAAATATAGCAACACAGAGTAACTAAATCATCTGCAGTAAGACAAAGTTAGTGTCAAAAACTTGCTTAACTACTATTAATTCATAATAAAACTGCAAGTATTCCTCGTTTCTTGAATCCTCAAAGAATTTAACCAAACATGAAGTTGCACATGTTGTCTTGCTAAACTAAAGTATACCCCCATTTGTCTCAGGAAATTGATCGTTTATAAGGTATGCCCAATCTATAAAAAGGCGCATACCACATTTGAAATCAATCCATCCACTGGGAATGGAGAATTTTGTGACAAAAATTTTCTCGATCATTTCATGAAGTGAAAAATTGCAAAGTCTTATGAAACAGGAAGTTGATATGGGGGAGCACCAAAATTGCTTACAAAATACACTCTATCTATATGAAGCCACACGTCAAATCTCAAATCAATCCATCCATTGGGAGTCCTGATAATTGTGATGAAATTTGAAATTTGAACCACAGAATGATGGACAGAATGTTTGACAGATGGATAAGGTGATTCCAATATACCACCTAATTGTTCAGTGGGGGTATAATAAGATAATATCCCTGACAGTTGAAAAAATTTGAAGCTAAAAAAACATCTTATTTTCACAACTCCTGTAAAATTTGAAATGAATAGTTGTGTTACATGATGAAGTATATAATGAGTTTCATTAAAATCCAATAATGGACCTAGTCAGAAAATATAGTTGTAACCAATGTATGCATTGATGAACAGTTGTACAGACAGACAAGTACAACAGAAAGTCCATTCATCGCAATGACACAACTCCAATGTAGGTTCGTAAACAAAAATACAAATACAATGTAATTTTGATACATAAATTTGTTTTCAACTGCTGAAAATGAATCTATCATTTTTCCCCCTCAATTTTAAGCCTCAATGGTAAAATGTTTCTATGTCAATTCTGTTCATTGTTTATATCTATCTAGTCTTTGTCAAGAATCTTTCCAACAGTTCCAAGATGAACCATGTAAATTTCTTTGCGTTCGTCATGTACATGTAATGGCAATTTATAAAGTTACCATAAAAATACTATTTGCCAAGCCCTCGTCTGGAACCAGGCTACTACATTGCCCAATGCCAAAAAGAGAAGATGGAATGTCTGACATCATTTCACTTTCACAAAGTTTAAATAATGTTGGTCCAATACTTATTGAATTACAGATTATACAAAATATGTTTCTTCAACAACATAAAGTGACAAAAAATGGGCTTAATTCAAGATGCTAAAAATGTAAGAAAACATTTGTCAAATTTCTCTATAATAAAAGATGCACATTTTCAATCTGTATCTAAGCACTGTGCAAAGTCAGAGTAATATCATGTCAATTCTTTATGAGTTAAGGGACACCCATTTGATTCTGAGTGAGGAGCAGTTTTGTTTGGGACAGAATATTTATTTTCAAAAATTTGCAATCAAAAAATTAATTTCCCCCCAGAATCAAATGGTCATCCCCCTACTGATTACACAATGAAGATACCCCTAGGCATGTCAGGCAGACAGAGAAGAACAGCTAATAGACCAGCCTCTACTGTTGGAGATGCAGGTAAAAATGGCGAGCAGTAAAAAAATTTGATTTATTTAATGATTTTAATGAAATTTGGTACATTGCATGTCTACAGCCATAATGATCTAATAATATCAAGGGGCATGCATATCTAGACTGGTTCATTTACCTTTTACAACAGTCCTCTTTTTAAATATGTCATTAAACTTGTAATACTTGTACAATACCAATTTATAGCAAAAATTAGGTAATGAAAATATTTGGATTAAAATTTAACAAAGCCGACCAAAGGATTTGTTTTAATTAGTTCAAATTCATGGCTCAATAGCATGCAATTTTATCATTTAGATACATTTTTAATGGGGGTTGTCTTGGCTAATGATTGAAGGTGAATAAACTGTGAAAAAAAAGATTTGACATGGCACTGGTGCTCCTCAACCATAAAATATAGTTCATTTTTTTTTTAAGTTCACATCATGGCATCAGTATGAGACCTTAAAATGATTTTAGACCTAAAATAAAGAGTTGCATAGGGCACAGTGGCAGATTAAGAAATTCCAAAAAGGGAGTCCACTCCTCTTCTATATAATCAACTAACTTTTAGAGCATGTTAGGAGGTGACTGGGCCTCCTGGGGCCTCCACTTATGAAAATGTCATGTAACATGTGTTTACATTAAGATAAAGTTAATTAGTATTTTCCTGTTTTCCATGCAGAATTTTTATACTTAATCTTTCAAATGAAATAGAAAACTGCCCCTGTCCACCCCATTATACCCGTAAGAAGAGAATCGGGAAATGCTATCCTGTCCATCCCATTGTACTCATAGAAAGAGAAGAGGGAACTGCTACCCCCAGTATATCCCATTGTAGTCACAGAAAGAGAAGAGGAAACTACTACCAACTATCCATCCCTCTGTACTAGTAGAAAGAGAAGTGGGAACTACTACGCCCTGTCTATCCCACTGTATTTGTAGAAATAGAAGTGGGAACTGCTACGCCCTGTCTATTGCAATGTACTTGTAGAAATAGAAGTGGGAACTGCTACGCCCTGTCTATCCCACTGTACTTGTAGAAAGAGAAGTGGGAACTGCTACTCCCCCTCCATCCCACTGTACTTGTAGAAAGAGAATTGGGAACTGCTACTCCCCGTCCATCCCACTGTACTTGTAGAAAGAGAAGTGGGAACTACTACATCCTGTCTATCCTACTGTACATGTACAAAGAGAAGTGGGAACTGCTACCCAATGTCCATCCCATTGTACTCGTAGAAAGAGAAGTGGGAACTCCTACACCTAGTCTATCAATGGGAAATACTGGATTAAGGCCTTCGGAAGTGTTTTCTCCTGAATACCTCCAACTGAATTAATCAACAGCATTGCTAAAACACTTAAAATCATTTTTACATCCCACAAAGTGTTTTCCAATGTGCAGACAGACAAACAGATAGACAGACAAGAAGGCAGACAGAAACACAGACAGACAGAAGTACTACAGTAATGCACCTCTGAAAAGTAGGATATTAAAATGTGTAAAATAAAAATCTCCTAGAGTATTAAATGTGACACATTATTTTTTTCAAACCTCCATAACATATCTCCCATCACCTCTATGCTCTTTACCAGAGCCTTAATTAAATATTAGAACAAAGTCTACATCACAAAAAAAATAATCTTTTTTCCTCATTTAATTACCAACGCTCACGACCCTTATATCAGTTTAATGGCAAACTAACACAACGATACAGATTACTTTTACTGCCCCTTGTTCAGTTTTTTACCTTCATTATATAATTAAAAGACATAAAACTGCCCACGAGGGAAAACTGAGGCAATAAAAAAGGTTTCTTTATCTTAAACATGGACCATCCAAGATAGATATGGTGGCATATTGTAAAACTAAGGTCAGAACATAGACATGGACAAAAGATGGAAAACATAAATATTGTGGTGTATTGTGAAATACACAGTATGGTGCATGGTATAATGTAAAACACTGAAACTTTTAAAAACATTTTTAAGAATGAGCAAAATTAAAACATACATGTAGACTTATGAAGTAAGCGTATATATAAAGCTATCAAAAAGTCTAAATTCTCGTTTCAAAACTTTCTTTTTATCACATTACATAAAGTAAATTCGAAGATTTTTATCTACCAGTAACAAAACAAAGGGGGTGTCTGGAAGCATTATATTTTTTAATTTTTTTTTCAGAAACTATAAAATCTGAAGAAATTCATAGAAATTCTGGTATTGTAAACTCTCTGTGATGTTTGTGCCATAACAATGCTTTATTTCTTTGATTCTGCTTATCCTATGACTAATCATGAAAACTATCCTGAGATTGGTGACAAAACACAATATTTTGTCACAACATAGAGCTTTAATTTGCCTGGAAGTCAGTTGTTATTGCATACAAACAGTGATAGAAATTTGCACTGTAGAAAAAAAAAACAACAACATCAAAAAACAAAATTTAGGACAGGGCCTTTCGAGATGGGTTGGTGTAGATGAGAATCTAAAAATTATCTTGATGCGGCCTTACAATATGGAGAGGCTCAATGCATCAAGCTCCTAACTTTGGAACAGTTGTAGAACAAGCCTAAAGGTGAAATTTCTGTTATATATATCATACATCCTTACTAAGGTCTAAGTTTTATCGAAATCATTCATACTTACACAATAATTATTGTTTTTGCTCATTTTTATGTGTTTTTTAATTTTCATGATTAATGAGGCTAGAAGGTGATAAGGGACTGCCTTGAGAACTATTATCTCCATACAACCTAAATGTGTTACATTCATCTTTAAATACAAATATTTTTTTTCTTTCAATCAGTTAGACACAATGAACCAGACAAAAAATCCATTCCATTTTTTATCTAATGTTTTACACTATGCCTAAAATTCATAAATTATTGCTCAGTTATCCCACATGTTGGATATTTATTGGTGTAAATAAACAAATTTTTGATAAATTAAATCACAGAGGGGAGATAAATCATACAAGAAAGATAATTTTATTAAGGAAGGTTGACTCGGTCGGAGATAACCTAAGAAATATGGACACAGAATGTACCTTGGATTATTACATTGCACTTCCCACCCAGGATCTTATGCACTTTAGAATATAAATTAAAATCAAAATTGTAAACTTAATCATAATTTGTTTATTGCACAAGAGTATCATTGTAAACATGATCTTTGGAATCTTAAATTTTGCAGAGATCAAAAAGGATAAAATGAATCTAAAAATATGATTTATCATAATTTGATGTGACTAATCACTGTACCAATTATACAATTTCAATTCTGAACAAAGCCAAGCAGGATAATTCCAACACAAATCAAATGTGAAACAAGAATATTCAGATAAAGGTGCACTCTTCCCGATTTCAGAGCGAAGTTCATTTTAAGAAATTCACAAAAAAATTACTATTCTATGCACTGATTTAGACAATATTTGTGAGAATGCTGGCTCAACAGTGCTATGCACTGATTTAGGCAATATTTGTGGGAATGCTGGCTTTACAATGCTATGCATTGATTTAGGCAATATTTGTGGGAATTCTGGAGACCTTACGAGCTATGGGTGTGTCATTAGGTAAATCCTACTAAAAGCAAATTGTCTAAAACCAAATCCCCAGTAAACCAGAAACCAGCCTAAAACAGCTATTTTTTAAGCTCTCTTATATTAGTTTAAATGTATCTCAAACCTGTGTAAACTAAACATCTGTCTAAACCAAACAAATTCAACACTTCCAAAAGGAGTTTGGTATAGAAAGGTTTCACTGTAATATCCACTTAAAAAAATATAGCATTAAAAACCTCTAAAAGGAAAGAAGATCAATATTATAGCAAACTTTAAGTACTAACCTCTGTAAGAATCAGGCAGTAGTGACAACACAGTCAGAAAAAAAGAATATCACTTTGACAGTTTAATTTTGCTATTTGTACAAGTAAATTCAAAACTTATGTAATGATTTGCAAAAAAAATTTGGATGAATTAATATCCCCAACTTCCCCATTTGATAACAATTGCACCTTTTGATCTCCTAATTGCTTTGCATCAAAATCTTACTAAATAAATAAGAGGTGCAATATGAGAACATGTAATAATAATTCTGTGAAAGTTTCAGGAGTAACAGATAAGAGATGAGTACCTCCTTGCATAACAGAACGAAATACAGACAAAAAGACAGACACACCCCACATTGCACAGTAACTGAATGGAATAGCTCAAAAGACTTATTTGTAACCTATCTTGATCCACAGCTGACATAAAGCATCAACTCGACATCAGCGACCACTTCAGGATTAAAAAAAATTTTTTTGACGAAGTCAAAGACCTGTATTAGAAGCTCGCCCGAATATAGCTGAAATATTGCTAATTGGGCGTTAAACCCAAATAGTCAATCAATCATGTTATTAGAAGCAGACCATTACACCAAATTTTAAACTGCTCTGTAGCAATTACTTCAATGTATCAATTGTGCTTCATTTCATCAAATATGTATTACAACATCTACAAGTAAACCTTCAGCATTCTTCAGTCATTAAAGATTTGAAAACTTTCCGTTATTTTTAAGATGTCTTTTTCAACAGCAAAATTTATATGACCAATGAAAAACTATCAGATAGCAACCAAAATTGCTTCCAAATATGACCTATCAATATAGAGCCACAAACCACATTGGAATTCAATTCGTCTGAAGCAGAGAATTCTGTGATGAAAATATTTTGTTGGATGGAATAATGAACAGAAGGAAAAGGTGATTCCAAAAAACAGCAAACTCACTGAAAAGGGGGGGGGTATAAAATATCACAATTTTTTATATTTTTCTTTGGTTTACCTCCCCAACACATGAGAGCCAAGTACCGGGTTATACTAACATGACATAATTTTCTTGTCCTAAGGTACCATAATCAGACAGGTTACACAATACAATGTAATACTCTTTTATTAGTATTTATTATAAATGAACGACAGAACATAAAATAAAAACTGAGTAACCTTCCAACAAACAATTACATAAAATAAATCAACTTCATAAATGTTTCCTTTTTCACCTGTACTTTTAAAAATTCTCAGATAAATTACGTAATTCATAGTTAATTTGACTTCATTGATAATTTATGAAAATCTGTCAAAATTCCATATCAACTATACCTGTGAGTCTTCTATCTTGAAATATTCATAGAACAGTTGTAGTGAAACTGGCTTGGTCTTAATAAGCCTGAAAAACAAAATCAAACCTTATGATAATCTTTAAGAAGAATGAAATACATAGCAGTGTGTCCCTGTTATTACAGGGATGGAGCATCACCAAAAACCTAAACCTATATATGTAGAGGCTCTGAAACATCATTTGACACATAATAGGATGTTTCCTCAATAATATAGGGTTATTGAATGAATACCGGAGAATATTATCCCGAGTATAATAAATGTATATACATTATACCCGGGATAATATTCCCCGGTATTCATGCAATAACCCCTTAATTGTATAGCAATATAATTTAGTCTTGTTCAAAATGAACTTATGTCACCGATAACATCACAAATTTTAGCTATATTTGCACAAGTGCACTTTTGAAATTTATTGCACGCTGATGTTGCATTGCTTTCTATGTGTAAATTATATTGCCATGCCAAACATATATAAAACATGAAGATGATGTATAAGAATATCCCCACTCAACCATTCCGGTCAAATTTACGTATTACCTAAAATATAACAAAGTTGTACAATAAACAGAAAGTAGATAAGCAAGGACCCTGGAAAGGAGAGACACTGGGAGACATGGTAAGAGTCATCAGGCAAAAACAATATACAAAATATCGAAGCACTCCCTCAAATAGAAGCAGAAAAGTGTTACTGAGGGAAAGACAGACTGACAGACAAGGAATGATACATGATAATGTGGTATAAACAACTACATTAAAATCACCATACAAAATAAAGCAACATTCAAATGTTGGTTTTATACAGGATGTTCAAGAAACATTATAAAGCAGTAAGACGGGGACCATTAATACAGGGGATTCCAGAAGGAGGAAGTAAACAAAACATGCATTTTTGTGCAGGTGTAACTCAACTTATACAGGAAGTTGATACCTGACAGCAAACAAAATTGCTTATTAAGCTTGTCCCATCTATATAAAACCGCATGCATAATTTGCAATTAATCCATCCACTGGGAGTGGAGATTAGAACAGATGGAATGAACGTAAGAATGAATGATGAATGGAAGGATATGGTTGTTCCAATATACCAACCACTCATTGTGTGAGGATATAACTAATAACCAAGCAAAGTGGAGCCTGAACATTTCTGGGGTTATAATT
This sequence comes from Perna viridis, assembly GCA_037379345.1. Lineage (NCBI taxonomy): Eukaryota > Metazoa > Mollusca > Bivalvia > Mytilida > Mytilidae > Perna > Perna viridis. The sequence goes on along the minus strand of CM074514.1, from coordinate 33,925,358 downwards.
TGTGAAAAGTTGAGTGTTTATGCATACCCCCAATTACTATGGAAGGAAAGAAGGAAGGATTAACTTCTACAGCTATTAAATTAAACATTGAAGTTGTATGAGAACTCCATACAGGGGAAGCTATCATACTTTTGGCACAATCATGTGACAATTTGATAATTCACTATGATACTAATAATAGGGATTGAATTTGAAAGATTTGATGATCTAAAACTAAAGATAATTCAACTTAATGATTAGACTAGATGATTCATACCAAAACCTCATTAACCATTGCAATTAAATTGGATAATTCCATCCAAATCTAAGGATATTGTATAATCAGAACTTTGATCCTTGCTCTGACGATTTCTTAATTTGACAACCTGACTAGATCTCTAGTAATCCCAAATAAGATTTTAACGGGACATGAATTTGCAAAAACATTTTATAATGATTGCTTTGCATGCTCAATACTCATCATACACTGTCTTTACAATATTGATAACAGTATAAAAACCCTCTCGCAGCCTCCTACCAACATTGGAAATCAATTGGTTTGAAATTGTTATCACCATTTAAAATCTTGGTGTTGGTGCCCCAAAGAAACAATCACATTTGTCACAAAAGAAATTTACAGCATAAAAGATCTTTCTTTCAAATATGGATGCAATTAAAGTCTTTGTAAAAGAATCACTTTTCCCTGGAAGTCAAAAAGATGTTAAATCTGTTCTCGATATAATGTATTTTCAAGATGAATCTGGTATGTTGGGATAAAATATTTTTCCCTGAAATAATTAACGAGCCAATTCAATCACTAGAAAGCATGTGATTTAATTAGAATTTGCCTGATAAAGAACATTTTTTATCCTCAATCATCTTATTCTTAATTTTATCAATAATAATCAAACAACAGTCTCTTACTGAGATTTTTAAAGACCAGAGAGAGGAAAGCAAAAACTGATGTATGAACATTAATTGGCTTGGAAACTACATTTTGACCTAACCCTTCAAATATTGTTTTAAAGCTAGATTGTCATGAATATAATACCAAGCCCCCGATGTTAGTGGGCTAGTGGACTGGGCGGATAATTGGGAAATTTTAGGGACTGCGAGGAGAGTGGGCAGGTTTTTTTTCAGTTATTTTTATTTTTTTTAACAAATGAAGGGAGGAAAGTGGGGGTATGAAGTGGGAATTAAAGGGTTGGGAACTTGGAGCAAAGACGGCAAGATGTTATTTATTGCAGCAATTTGTTTTACTATTATAGTGATTTAGGGAGGAAAGTTTGGAGATAATAGGGGAAAGTAGTGTACTTTAAACCCCCTTGTGCTATTTGTCTTCTAAAAAAGAAACTAGCAATTATACAAAGCCAGAATAGGCAAAAAAGTTAAACAGTACTCTTGAAAAGATTTCTGCCTACTGGAAGATTAGTAAGAATATCAACTTTCTGCGGAAAAAATGATCCCTGCTACGTAAACTAACAAATATTACTACAGAATAAATTTCACTTGCCATGGGTAATTGGATGTGGGAGTTGTGAATTCTGGAGCACAAAAAGGTACCTACAAACTGCACCAATACTCCTAAAACTTACCTATTAAAGAGTTTCCTGGATTTGATTATTCCTTTAGACATGAACATCCATTGTAGGTAATACTCTTTTAATGTTGCAGCAACATGGAGACAGGAAGTTATTCCTTGCTGAAATTGGTAACAACAGAAGTATGTCAGTCATCTTTTTCTGGTACAAATTCACTTTGAATTCTTGCAAAATTTATAAAATATAAAAATTGTCAGGATGGGAAATGCTCATGAGAGAACAATTATTTTTTATATAAAAACTGATAAAATAACAAATGGTGTATTTAAAAAATCAATTACATCCTTATTGTATGAAGCTCTTATAAAAAAAGTTCCAACATCGAACTTCACAACAATTCATGGGTATATAATAGTTCTGGTTTTACTCCCTTGAAGTTCTTTCAAAACTACAGAATTATCACATCTGTTTTAAAACATATGTTAGGACAAAGAAGGAAATACATAATAGTGGGTAATTTTATTTTATTTTATTTTTTTTGGTGGGGGCAGGCAAATTTTGCAATTTACTCTATGAATAGGGGTGTCAAATTATTGCAGTTTTTATATTTTTCATGTGTTCAAACTGAATGGAATAGAAGTTATATGTAGAATATCTGGATTTAAATTTGGTGAGTTTTTATTTCATGACTTCTTAAATCTTGCACATATAGCAAGAATTAGAGCCTCATAAAAATTTCTCACTATACAGTATTCATTTTTGTGCATAAAAAAACACATGAATTCACATGTTCTCAAGTTTATATATAAAGTCCTGCTGAATACAGATAATGACCATATGATTTCATATTTACATATTTCATGATTCAAAGTGTAAGTCTTAAACATATGAAAAACACATCATGAACATATCATTTTCATGTGTTTTCAAAACAAATGAAAAACATGTACTGCAATTTTTCCTTTGATAGATGAATTACATTTAACCAAAACTGGTATATATGTCAAACTCACTAGACATCTTCACCAACAAATTGTGGCCATTAATATTTAATTTACCTCAAACAATTCTTCAGTTCTCTGAGATTGACAAGCAACACAGAAGTCTAGTAATATTCTCCATAATTCTAAACTTTTCTGAAAGAAAAAATCCTGATGAATACAATACAGTTCTGAGGAAGAACAATTTTTTGTTGGGAAATAATTTTTATGGTTTTCATTGTTCAGTCAAACCACAAATTAAAACTCTCAACCAAAGGTAATATTTATTTTAAAAATAAAATAAATAGACAAACCTGAAGTTGAAAAATTGAATAGACCTCTTTATGGGAAATTGGATGAGAGATTATTATTATTATTATTCTAGAGCATGACAAAGCATCATGGGCCAGACTCCAGGGCAGACATTTAAGAAGATCAGAATCAACACCAAAATAAGTAAGTTTTGCAGAAAATGCATCTTAACAAGGGCTGATTATACAATACATGTAAAATCAACCCCATCTTGTAATCACATGTATTCAGCAAAAACCAGTCTTAAAAGACTATGATTATGGACACATCCCAATGTATTGCATTCTATATAAAATTAAAGAACCTTAGTGAGTGCGTTCACTTACCCCACGTTGGTTACTCAAGTAAATTTGTTTGCATGAGAAATACATGTAGAAGGACCCCGATAAAAAGAGGAATAAGAATGTTTTTAAGGCTTTAGACCTTTATCTTCTAAATAAATTCTATTAGTAAATATCATCGTAGCAGAACAAAACATACACTTGACTTGTAACTTTCTATGGTGAACTTATATACTAAAAATCATGTTATAATCTGCAAGCGTTTAAAAAAAAAAAGTCTGAAAAACTGTTATTTCTGTGAATTTAGCTAAGTTCAAGGACAGTAATTTTGGTAAAAAAATCATTGAAGCGGAACCAATTACAAGCTTGTCCTGTAACTTATCATGGCTAATTTCTAAACTAAAAAACATGTCAATATCTGCAAACATTTAGAAAAAAAATTTGAAAAACTGTTATTTCTGTGAATTTTGCTAAGTTCAAGGCATGTAATTTCGGTAAAAATCATCACAGCAGAACAAAACATAAAACTGACCTGTAACTTATCATGGCGAATTTATATACCATAAAATCATGTCAATATCTGCAAGCGTTAAGGAAAAAGTCCGGAAAACGTTTTTCCTGTGAATTTTGCTAAGTTTAAGGCCAGTAATTTCGGTAAAAATCATCAGAGCGGAACAAGAGTTAAACTTGACCTGTAACTTATCATGGTGAACTTATACACCAAAAATCATGTCAATATCTACAAGCGTTAAAAAAAGGTCAGGAAAACTGTTATTTCTGTGAATTTTGCTAAGTTCAAGGCCCGTAATTCCGGTAAAAATCATTGTAGCAGAACAAAAGTTAAAGTTAAACTTGACCTGTAACTTATCATGGTGAACTTATATACCAAAAATCATGTCAATATCTGTAAGCATTTACAAAAAAAGTTTGAAAAACTGAAGATGGACTGATGGATGGACTGACGGACGGACTGACGGGTTAAAAACATTATACCCTTCGCAACTATGTTAAGTGGGGTATAATTAATCTTTATAATGACCACCTGTCTCATGTCACCATGATTTCGCTTTACTTATGCAAGATCACTTATCAAAGGTTTAACTGAGTATTTTGGATTTAGAATTAAATTAATTTTTTTCTACAAACATTGTTCACTGTTCTTCATTCTGCAAAACATTGTTAAGCAGATGCCCTTTTTAAAAAATGCATTAATTCCTTATTATATATTAATAGTCCTATTATTATTGACACACAATCAAAAACCTTTGCAGTTTATTAAAAAAAAACTACCTGCATAAATCTAAAGAAAATTGATCTTCCCTAAGGAAGACTTCAAGTAAATAGTGTCAACTAAATCATTTCATTGTAGTGAAATGGAACAGTCAATAAAAAATCTTGAGTTGTCACCCTTGGGAGTATCTACTATAAGACATAATAGGGATAAAAAAATGACTTTTTCATGTTTTACCTCTAAAATTACTATAAAACTGAATCCTGACATTGAGTGGTGATTATAGTGATTTTTTTTTCTTGAAATATCATGACAGGTCTCTTGAGCTCGTTATTAGTTAATTAGTAACGACTGAATGGCTTGTTACACAAAAAAACTGTCTCATTAATTATAGATGATATGTTTGTCTATTACAAATAATCTATATATTGTATACAGTCATCATATAATGGCAATCTAGCAGTACATTAATACATCTGAATCAATTCTTGTTTCAGTCATAAAAGTGCAATTTTAAGAGATGATAGCAAAAAACAATAAATGCTGAATCATCTTTCAGTCACTGAAATGACATTGTTTTAAACTGTTGTAAATATTTGAATATTAGACCAAATCAATTTTTTTTTATAGATTATTATCTTGCAACAATTTGTTTTGTTCTAACAGTTCAAATTTCTGAAATTGCTCAAAAAAAGTCAAGTCCGGGGTAGACAAACGAGGAAAGGCAAACTATGACCCGTTGAATAAATCAGTTTTCATGGTGCTGATGGATACATCATAACGATCCATGAGTTCATGATGACGACCATAAAACTTCTGTAGTGATGACTTCAATCTTGTAGCAACATAACCCTGTTCCAAAAGCCTATTTGTTAGCGTTCTAGCGCGATACAAAAGGTCTGCCTAGTTTCGGCAAGCTCTGGCATAACGTATGAGTTGTGATATGAACACTCCATATGTAGGAGCTGAAGGGATGTTGCCACAGATCAAAGGAAAGTTGACAATTCTGAATGAAAAGTCATCATGTTTGTCGTAAAGTTTGGTCAATAGTTTTCCTTTACCATCGATTTCTAATTGTAGGCAAAGATATGAGGCTGACTTCACAGTATCTGTAGTATCCTTTATCACAAGTTCTTTTGGGTAGATGCGATGTACCAAATCCCCGAAATTAGGATTGTTTAAAGATAATACGTCATCTATATAGCGGAAACGTGACAAAACGTGATGTGCGTAACCTGAAATTTGTTAATAACTACAAAATGTATATAGAGTCTTAATCCATGTACAATTGTAGTATATATATTTGAAAACATATGTTAGTCTACTCTACTATCAATTGATACAGATATAAAAAAAGAAAAAAAAAACTATTCCCAACTGTCCAATTATTGTTGTTGCTGGTGGATGAGATTCCACAAGACTTTTAATATAAAGAACAAATGGATGTGTTGATACGACACTATAAAAAAGCTTGAAAAGAACAATGATATAGTAAACACTGTTAACACTTCTGAGATGGGCCTAGATGTAATGCTAGTTGAATTTTATATTTTGTTACCACCCAGTGTATTTTGTCCATAGAACTCCTCTCTGGACACCTCTGTAGTCCTTATTTTTCTTTGAAATCTCAAACTAACCAATTGACAACAGTACCAAGAATGTATTATTTAGCCAGATATCTACAGTATATATTTTTGCCAATTTTGAAAGGTATGAAATCTTGGCAAGTTTTTATAAAAAAAATCTGAGGAGTTCCAACTATCAATGAAATTGAAAATAAAAAGATCTTAAAGGTCCTTTTTGGCATTCGAGACATTTCAAATGAAAAAATGATATTATGATAAAAAAAAAAAAAAAAATCATAAAATTTAGTACCAGCTATTATATTGTACCACTGTTACACATAGTTTTAATATCATCTGGGACACAAAAATATTGTGTGTGGCCAAAAAAGTAAAGTCAAAGCAAATTCTATAAATGTCAGCATTTATCAATATCCATCTCCCAATATGCTTTTATTACATGTAATATGCATGTCAGCAAATCAAAAGGAAAGGATAGACAGACTATGAAAGAAAATCTGATCATGAAAAGATGAATAAACATCTTTACAAAAATATGAAATAAAAACAGTTCACCCGAAGTCATGGTGCAAGAGGATTAGTGTCCAATTAATCAAAAATATGAATATAAATTTTGTCGATTTACATTTGACAAAAATCATTTGAAAGCCGATAATGGTATCTACTGCTGATCTCAAGTCTAGGGCATCAAATTCTTCTATTCACTTGTAAATGATAGTATTAAATAACACCAAGGTGTTATTCATGATCATTTTGACTGTGGTGAGCCAAATATAGCCAAAAATTTCAACAACACAAAATGAACACTGTTGTTTCTTAAAACCATATTGTGTTGCTACCATAAATCACCTATCAGCAAAGAGGGAAGAGCTGTGAATATCCGATTACAATCACAACACAATTTTGATAACAATAGCAGCAATTATTTGCTTCTGCCCAAGTGCCAGTCTTGTGCAACTGAGCGCTTATTTAAATTAAATTAACACGTGATGTCGCAACTGATAGTGTCAATAATCTTGGAGCAAAAAGAAATAAGGTATTAGTTTCACAAAGATGGACGACTTCATCTTAAGAACAAATTTAAGTACAGTAAACAATGCATGTTTAAAAAATGAACTGAGAACTAATGAAGCAGGGAAACATGAAATTAATTTTCTGACCCTTCACCAAATTATACCATTAACCTTAGTTACTTCAAACCATCAAAAATTCAAACAAAAAACCTTATCTGTGACAATATTTGAAAAAGAATACCCCATTTATGAACTGAGATCCTTACATGTATACCATTAACTTGGATTATTTCCTTTTCAAAGCACTTGACAACAATCAAATTATGCACACCAATATTAGGTATACCCAAACTTCATAACAAGTTTCATCAAAAACTGTTCAACAATTCAAGAAAGAATGAGGACCAAGATCACAAGATATTTGAAATCTGGGAACAAAGACAAAGAAACAGATAAAACACAAAAAATATCACAAGTTAACTAAAAAAATATATTCAAGAAAAGCTACATTTATATGAAACATGGAAGGACTTACAAACAGATACACAAGATTACCTATATATCATCAAACTTATTGTAGTTGATAACCTTTCCCTGTAGATATTTCTTGTACGTCAAACAAGATGCTGGGGTCCTACACCTCTGAAAATAATACATGTACTAGACTAAGAGAAGCCCATACTCCATATAGACTCACTATAGTCTGTTAAGCCAGAACACTTAAAGTAGGACCATCCGAGACACATCTTGATGATGCCCATACTCCATATAGACTCACTGATATCTGTTAAGCCAAAACACCTCAAAGTAGGACCATCCGAGACACATCTTGATGATGCCCATACTCCATATAGACTCACTGATATCTGTTAAGCCAAAACACCTCAAAGTAGGACCATCCGAGACACATCTTGATGATGCCCATACTCCATATAGACTAACTGATATCTGTTAAGCCAAAACACCTCAAAGTAGGACCATCCGAGACACATCTTGATGATGCCCATACTCCATATAGACTAACTGATATCTGTTAAGCCAAAACACCTCAAAGTAGGACCATCCGAGACACATCTTGATGATGCCCATACTCCATATAGACTCACTGATATCTGTTAAGCCAAAACACCTCAAAGTAGGACCATCCGAGACACATCTTGATGATGCCCTTGCACATGTAAGGCTTAGGCAAAATTCAAAAAAAGCAACTGAGTACTGAGCTGCTAAGTAAATTTTCCACCATGCAAGTTGCTGCAAGTGTTTTCAAAGCCAAAAACTGGAAGTTATCATATTACCACCATAGATATAAACATTTTCTCAAAGTTTTATTGTAATTGGTGAAAATGTTTTCAGTTATCATGCAAACACATGGAGACAGATGGACTAGGGTAAACATTCTGTTGTAAGGCATAAAAAAAAATAATCATATTGATACTCTTCAATAATGAGTTAATAATCAATATGCAAGGAAGTATTGTCTTAAACTCTTAATACATAGATTATTTATTTCTTGAATTACTGAATTTTAATACTAGGATCCCTATTACCTTAAATGATGGTAAATTACATTCCACTATTCTCATCTACTACTGTTTTAAGTGCTTAAACTCAAATTGTGGTTAAAAATTCTACGAGTTTCTCACTGCCACAATTATAAGGTACATAAACCACACAAGCATTTTTTTCTTAAACATCCAAGTGAACATGACCAAGCACTTTAGTTTAATTTTCGATTAGGGTTCAAAATGTCAGTTTGGTTTCCATAAATATGGGTGCACACAATATCTTAAAACTGTCATTATCGAAATCATTACAGTAAACTAGCTCCTCTACTCAATAACTGCAGAGCACCCTTAATTTATTTGTAGTAAAAATATGAGACATTTAAACATTTTTAAAAGGATTTTTAAATGACATTAAAAAAAGTCTATCAAACTAAATTTCCATTTATTGCATTGAAGAATTTTCCATTAACTGTTTGTTGTCAAGTTATATAAGTATTTATTCAAAGTCTGGATAAATATTTTTACAAAACTGCTTTTAATTCATTTGCAAAAACAACAAAATTCAAATTTAAGCTAGACAGTAAAATCACTTTGTATTATCTAATATACAGTCCCCATGCTAGTTGTTTGGGACAAAACATTGATTTCTTTCCTTTATATTGTCAGGGAAAAGAAAACAGTTCACTTAGTCGTTTACAAACTGTTGAACTTGGCATTAAATTTTGTTTGGACATGGCAACTACTAAAGTAAATTGGCCTTTAATAGATCCGTGGCTTCATTTCACCTGTCAATTTGCATATTTCCGGAAAGTATCGATGTTAATGGATGCTAAATAAAACATCTAAGTGACATTGCATTCAGGGTCCACTTGAATGTTTGTAAAGCCGAGAATTCTTAATGCAATTCTATAGAACTTCAATAACATGGTATCAACAATTTCATGTAATTTTAGAAACTGACTTCCCGACCATAGTCTCAGTCAATTATCCCCTAGCTTTTGTTTCAAAATCAATTAAAAGTAACATAAACAAGAAAAGCTTTTCAAAAATATGTCAATAATATTTTACAGTTGAGACAATAGTTTGACTCCGGCACTTAAGTCCCGATATAGAAACAATGAAAAGCTGACTTTGTGGCAGAAACTCACTGATCAATGTCGCAAGGGGTCAGGTGTTCAAACAAAATTTGACGTCAGAAAAATTTGATACTGCCAAAAATGTTTTCCTTAATTGATTTTTTGTCATATAATTATTGGTCAATATATTCAATGAATAGCAGAAAATCTTTTACTATTATTTGTTTACGTTACGGAAAGTAGGAGGATCAGAACATGAATACTTATTTTCTGCCACAACAAAGAGATATTGAACAGGAAAGAGTTGGTACTTATTCAACAATAGAGAAATTTCACAATTGTAAATACAGTACAATTCTATACCCAGGAGGAAATTGATTTTCAACAAAGGTGCCTTCAAAAGTGAATCCATAATATAAAATTTCGACTTGCTACAGGCAGAGTGTTAACTAGTCTGAAGGGATAAAAAAATTAATATCTTTGTATAATTTCAATTTGTTTGACACATCCAAAAGACAAAGAAATCTCGTGTAGAATTTCTATTCCATCAAGTACTTCTATATATGTTCATATTTGTTTTAGGCCAAATTTTTTAAAATTTTTATTTTAAAATAAAATTTTTTTTAAAAAACATTTTTTTTTTCAAAACAAACACAATATTTTCTTATACTTGGAGTTATTATGGAATTTTAGAAAATGAGTAAGGAAATGTTCATGACTGAGGGGTTTATTAATTTTTACTTGCCTTTTCTTACCTCCCAAGCTATGGTGGAAATAGTTGCAGAGTAAACCTAAATATATGTGTGTCTGAAAAGGAGACAGACATATAGAAAGTAATTAATTTTTACAAATTTTTATTACTGTGAAAGTACTATTTTTCGTGAGATACCAATTTTTGTGGTTTTCATGAGTGAGCCAAACCACGAAAAAAATATCCCAACAAGAACAATACTTAGGAAACATATTACCATATCACAGATAATTTTTGTGGGGTGCTAATTTTGCAGTATTATACTGGTCGATCTTCCTATACCAAAATATATAATATATTCCACACATAACATTCACTCTGTACTTAAGTACTTAGTACAACACTTAACATCCCCCAAAGGAAGAAACAGATATTTTTTTCATATAACGAGAATATGTATGGTGTATATCAAAGAGACAACAACCCCACCGGAATGAAAATGTCACCCATTGGTCTTCATATATCTTTTTGCCATATAATCACCCTACTTTACACCTGCTAAAATTAAACATGCTATATGGTTATAACAAAGGAGTTATCCCTTCACACAATTATCTCTTGAAACAAAATTTCATTGGAAAAACCAGGGGGTGTAGTCTGGTGGTTGGATCTCCCCCTAATAGGGATTTTATTTCTTCTAAAATTCTTTGAATCTGCACTTTCTGATTCTGAATAGACAAGGCTGAATAAATGAAAAACTTATTCCTGCTGCTCCCTGAGTGAACTACATTTTTGTTGTTTGTCCTTGTGTCAGTTTAAGCAATCTTCGCTATTTAATCCTTACCCTACCAGTGCACCTGGTCCATGTTCCAAGTTTTTAGTGGAGTAAAATTGCTTATTTGCTTTTGTTACTTTGTATGTATTATATTGGATATTTTATGTTCTTTGTTGTGTTTGTCTGTTTTCCATGTCTGGTCTTTGTCCCTCGATTCCATTCTTTTGATTTCTGCTAGAATCTTGGTTCCCTTGATTACTCTTCCACTCTTTGATTTAATACCCCCTTTTTATGCCCACTTTGGTATTTGCTTATTTAACCCAACAGAACCAGACAGATGCATTTATGTAGAAGTTCTACAAAAGCAAAACTAGGCAGGGGGCAACATTTAACTCCTTTTTAAAAACCAAAGTACTAATTGACCACATTTATCCTTGAACTATAGTCTTAGGAGCCTTCTCTCTTATTCTGTCTGTTCTAACATGTAAACAAAAGGTTTAGTCTAAAACCAACACCCCAAGTCTTTAACAAGTTTGAACAACCAGGGCCAAACAATGGAGAGTAAACACATAAAGAATATATCTGCAGTTTAAAATTGTTTAAGATAAATATTACACAAGTTTAGAGCGCAATAAGCAGCAGGGGCTTTGTAAAACTTATTGACTTTTCAGAAGTTTAACACTCCTCAAGTTATTCTTTTGATCATGTGATAATTTTCCCACCAGCTTGTCAAGTTGGCCCCACCTTCTTGTCTTTCGGCATTTTGGACATGACCCTAAATAAAATTTGGCATGTTTTTCTTTTTGATTGTAGATGTTTGCTTTTTATTAAGTCTTACAAAGTGTGAGATGAAACATGCCGAGTGTGAGATTAAAGCACAAAGGAAAATTATGACGACCATAATCATTTGAGTACATCTTCTCTCAATGTTAATAAAGAATTCTTTGTCAAAATATGTTATGAAAATAGAAAGAAATCAGAAGTACACACGGTTTTTATATGGCAGACACAATCTTATTGCTAAAGGACATTGTGAACCATATGTTTCTTTCCTTTTTTTCACACATAAACAAGAATTAAGAACTTGTACTTGTATGAGAAGAAAATACATCTTTGAGCACTAATGCACTACACTTTAAAATAAAAAAAAACAAAAACAAGATGTACTGAAAGGTAGAACTCACATAATATACCCCTCTCTCTGACCAACAAGATAGTGGTGTATTGTATCACACAAACTTCCCTATATAAAATGTTCCATAAAATATTAAGTGACTAGGACTAGTAGTTGTCAGGAAAAATGTCAGGAAGAATTTCTTCTGTCTGCATCCAAGGCAATTTTTAGCATAGCAGAAATGGTGAAGTAGTTTTGATTGAGGCAACACTTACTGATGCATGGGAGAAGATGGCTACTAATACAGAGCCAGTTAAGGTTTTAATTGACTTCAGGGCACAATTCATTGCATGATCAATCCTTACACTAGAGACCTTTGGCTGCAAATTTGCCCAGCAAAATCACAAAATTCTAACATATTAACCCAGGATCTTTGCAAGGAGTGGGCAAGATTATTCTTGTAGCTACATCTAAGCTTTCTCTTTTATAAATTTAACAATGGAATCATGAACATTCATACAGACATTGTGAATATATCACAAAAGGAACAGCCCATTAATTTAAGAAAACCAGCTTTACACACCCAAACTGTATATTTTTTCTCATCAAATCAATATTCCCACGATTTCAATTTTACCTTATCATGCTAATCAATCTTTAAGTGTCGGGACCTCAATACTTTAAAATGTTCCACATGATTGGGTCAGACAGATACACATGTTTACTATGAACTGATTGAGTGATCTAAATGACAGGTGCGCATAGAAAGCAGACATATAATTTTGTATTTTACATATCAAATATCGATTTCAATTTGAGCACAAAAGAAAGGAACTAGCTAATGGTAGTGAGAACTTCGAGCAATTAACACAACGATTTTACGTAAAAGAGACATTTGTTCAATCTTTTAAAGGGGTGTAAATCGCAGAAGTTTGAGACAAATTAATTATAGGACCGAAGAATTATTGGCAGGCAATACTAACTTATCATATTGAAAAATTGACGTATAAAGTTTCTTTTATAAGACCAATATTGTTTGAATATAAATATTTATTTTCATTTAATTTCTATCGGGCTTAAAAAGGTCAATAAACTCTTCAATATATCAAGATGTTGTCCGATTGGTACCAAGTGAAAATTAAGCAATGAATTCATCTCATATGTCTTATATTCATTAATGAGATAGTAAACTTAAGTACATAAAGGGACAAAGACCCTATTAAAACAGCACTAAACATAAACACTTTTACCCCCTTTTTAAGACAAATATTTAGGCACCTATTCTTGTTTTTATTTCCTACATATTTATTGCTAAAAATAAAGCCTTAAGACCAACTTAAAAAAATGCTTGGTTCTCAGACTGATTTTTAGACAGAAATGTAGGCATCTATTCTTGTTTTTATTCCTTACAATCATTGCACTGAAAGCCTTAATAACAACTAAAAAAATTCTTGGTTCTCAGCCTTCTAAACCAGAAACGTAACATCTACTCTGACTTGTTTTCATAGTCGTCAAACGGGAAGTTTGTGTCACTACAGTCTGAACTCAAATCCAACAATATAGCATACCTATATATATATATATTTCTGTCAAAGAGTAATCAAGGAAACCAAGATTCTAGCAGAAATCAAAAGAATACAATCCAGGAACAAAGACCAGACAGGAAAAACAGACACACACAACAAGGAACTTAAAACAACCAAAATAATTATACAAAGAAACAAAATTAAAGGAGTAACTCTGACTCCACAAATAATTGGGAGCACAGTCCAAGTGCACCATTAGAGCAAGCGTCCTCTGCTTTTCAAGAAACACCTACCATGTTGCTCATAAAATATTAAGTCCGGGGTAGACGAAAGTAGAAAGGAAAACTATAACACATTAGACAAATTAGTTCTTATGGTGTAGATGGATACACCATATGATTCACGATTTCATTATGACACCATAAAACCTCTGAATGTCAAGTAGCTGTAATAAGTAGTTGCAGAGAAAAAAAGTAACTAAAGGGTTGTGGATGGACAAACAGACAACTTTCTGGGGGGAATAAAAATGAAATGTTTCCCTCTACCAATTGAAATTAGTTAAGGTGGAAAAAAGTGGCAAAAATACAACAGAAAAGGGAGAGAGAAACAGAAATATTTTTGTTTTGCCTGATAGCACATATTATTATGGTCAATGTTAACTTTCTAGTTATTTTACCTTTTCTGAAATATTCTTCTGAGATTCTGTGAAAATCTGGAGAGTCTCATTTTCATCCAAGTTGTTCCTGATACTCAGTTGAAGATATTGTTTCCATAGCAACACACTCTTGGAATGGTGGGATACCGCTCTCTTCACAGTGCTCTCTGCTTGGTCAACTGCACCAACCTTTACTAAAACTTGGACCTAAAATGGACAGATCATTTCATTTTATTTTGGTCAGCAATGTTTATCAAAGCAATTGGCAGCATGTTTTTTACAGTACATTTATATTACAATATTGATGCTTTAAAATGGTTGAAATTTTACAGCAAAACTTTGCAGTATTATAATATCAAGTTAAACTCATTACACATGGTGATGACAAACTAACTATAAATAAAGCAATATAAATTATCCTTTATATTCCATACAGCCAAACCTCGTTAAGTCGAAGGGACCAGGCAAAAATGTTCCGAGTTATCCAAGGTTCGAGTCACTCGAGGTCGAGTATAATCTGGAAATGTATTGGTTGGTGATTCTTTCTGCACTTTTAATGACTTATACATGTTGTATTGCTTGTACATACATGTATACATGTTCTTCACTTGATCAGGGTACTTAGTGATGTCTTCTTTATTGTTTAGGAAGATAATTTTTGTGTGTTTGTTTTAAATATGTTATAAATTCTGAGCAGCATTGAATGTTTTAGGGGACATTCTTATTTAGTTTTTGTTTGTTCTACATCGAAAATGTCATTTCCACATTACAAGTTGTTTTGAATAACTCAATTATCAAGAGTGACTTCAAACCATGTGCTCTAAATTACAGCGATGAAATTTCAGATTTACTAGCGAAACAAACATAGTTATAAAAATAAAAACTTCAGTTATTATCAACAAACTTTGGTCATTGTGTGTAGTAAAGCAGTCAGTGTTCCTACTAATTAGTTCACTTTGGGACATCCAAGTAAACTAATCTCAAAGACCTATCAAGGGAACTGATTGATGACCTAAAGTTATCCGAGTTTTGATTAATCCGAGTTCGAGTTATCAGAGGTAAAATTGTACTGGAGTAAGGGAAATTTTGCCTGGACTGTCAAATTACTCCAAGTTATCAAAGATTTTGACTCATCTGAGTTTGACTGTATACAATTTTTTTTTCTAATTTCATAATGTCTTTCTAAATTTACTGATCAAATTACTATTTTCTTTGTGTAAAATTACATAGAAAATAGTAAGTAGATCAGTACAACATGTAGCCAGAATGTTCCCTACTTTTTTAAGAACCTGTGCTCAGTATGTTTTCATTGCTTAACAAAAAACTAATCAATACTTGTATATATTACTTGGTAAGTCATTGTGAGTATTTTTCTGCCTTTTTTAAAGAACCTCTACACAACAAAAATCATTGCCTTATAAAAACTATTTGTGATCAATGTCTGTTTGGAGTGTGTGGTAAGGTTTTACATATATTTTTTAACAATATATTGATCTCCAGACCTGTATTTTATGGTCCTAACAAATAGAAGAAAAAGAAGATTTCATGGTGCTATTCTTTGTCACCCAAAAATCTGATACCATGAAAATCACATTATTTTCAATGTATATACCTCAAAAATGTTTTAATTTAAGTCATAAATGATAATTTTTCCATACCCATTTAGAATACAAGTCATCTGTCAGGAACCCTCCCTTTTCTGATGTCTCAAACAATGACAGCAACTTACAGATTCTCTGAAATAAAATATAATTGGAAACATGAATACAATACCACCTATGATTAATACTGGTATAAAAATGTTAATTCAGTAAGGAAAGTGCTAAGAGCCACCTGGAAATAAAATGGTGAGACAAGGAATCTAGAACATTCCAGTAATCCAACCCAGCTAGGCCTACAAACTTGTGTACATATAAAATAACAGGAGCAGTAGCACATTAGCACATACTGGAAGCACATAGACCAATGAACCCATTCAACTGTTGTGCTAGAAGATCCCTGACTGGAAGAAATGGTAAAATAAGAACAACAGAAGCACAATACAAACCTTGAAAGGGACTTTTTCTTATAAAAAAAATTACCGTTATATAAATGTTATATTCTGCATAATCTGGGTATAAACCATGTAAGAGAAGCTGGCTGTTGTACAAAGATATATAGGACAGTAAGAAAAAGCAAGTCTATATATTGGAAAAAAAATTCTACCATTCCCTAGCTTTTAATCAAATTTGTAACAAGCTCTCTAATTGGCTGGTTCTCTATGAGCAAACCATGTTATTTTGTATAACTTGGTTTGTTTACTGTGAGTTCATTAACAACCTGTAATTCAAATTATCCCAAACAGAATAAAATTTTGATTGCAAACCAATGCTTAACACATTTATTTGGGGTTGTATTGAAATTAAACTATAAGGAATGTTTCTATTTTTTGAACAAGTTACATGAAATAACCTGGTTTGGGCAAGTTAAAATTTTCTATAAACAGCTATGTAATTAAACATGTACAAACTGTCGTTAATAAAATTTGTATAACCTGTTCAAAAGTAAGAAACATTGTTGAAATAAAGTTTTGCTCTTGTCCCTATCACACAGCTATGAGAGAAATTTCTGCAAAGAAACTAAATCCTAAAGGTACATTATATTATACCTATGTAATATTAAATACTAATTAACTCAGCATTCTGATGTTAGGTATGAAATACAATTTATCCTAATAAAATTTTAATGTATATTAAATTCAGAGTTTATAAAGCCATAATTGAGTCAATTAACTCTCTCCATGAAACTCTACTTATTTTACAGACATTTGAGATGCTACCGTAAGAGTACATTATACTGCTTAAAATCAAATATGAAAATAGTTCCTTTTTAAAACCTAATTTTTTTCACAGACAAAAAATTATTCATCCTGTTTAAAAGCTTGAAATTAAAAAGTTGGGCTTAATATGTCTAACTTCTCAAATCTCAAATACCTAAATCCATGGGATTTCACAATGTCATACAAAATCGGCAATTGATTTGGGAAAATAAAGGTTTACACAAACATCAGTCTATGAAATCTGCGTACTTTGTAATTGATATGCGAAAGCTGAAGTGGGTTCAGTACTGTTTGCTTATCGTAAACTCAAACATATTCTTTAGACCAACACGAACATACATTTTAATCCATTGGCTTAACTAGATTAAAAATGAAAGGGAAAAGCTCTAGAAGATAGACTCAAAATGTCAACGAGATTAAAAAAAATGTAAAGAAAATGCAAGGTAAATGTACTTCTCAAAACTTAAGCTTTCAAAATATATATACTAACTCGACACATTCTAAGAAGGCATTAAACAGTTTTTTCATTTTGTAAATTTTCAAATTTCACCATACATCCCCATTCACAATCCCCTCCTAACCCAAATATGGGTAATTTGACTTTTCATTGTATTTTTACAGCAAAAAGGTATTCTTTGGTTTTTTTCAATTTCTCATAATTGTTTGACATAATTTTTATATGTAAAATCAATTTGCAATGAAAAATCACTACCACTTCCTCGGCACAAATGAATTTGGACTGTGATACTGTGATTAAATGTCTGACACAACATAAGATTCTGACCAGAATGACAATGGTCATAGAACCTTAAAATGTGTAATAAGATATACAAAATAAGCAGTTAATACAAATTTGAATAAGGTGAACAAAATTATAAAGATTTTTGCAGTCCTAATATAATGTGATGAGAAAGTGAATTAGATATTTCTATTATACACTTAATTGGCTTTTCACTGGTAAAAATCTGAAATAAGCATTCAAAGCTGAATCCTTAGAAATGACTTTGTGGCTTATTTTTGGACCCTGATATCCATGTCAAAGCTGCATTTACTTTTTTGATAAAAAAAGGGGGAGTTATGTATCCCATGCAAATATCTAACAACCTATAAAGGTTTTCAAAAATCCTTTTAGAGGGGGAGGGTATCGTTTTATATCTGGCCCATGGACTATTCCAAGTTACCCCCTTTTTAGTTTGAACAATGACAATCATTCAATATGGCACTTGTAAATCTAACTTTTATTGGTTTTAATCTGCATTGAACATCCAAATGGAGGCTTCACCTTCAAATCTTGGTAAATCCAAACTCAGCTGGCTTTTACCCATCTCTGCACAAACCATTGCAACCAGCATTATGCCAGCACTAGCAAAAACGAGTAGTTGAAAATAACTCATTACAAACATGAAAGTTTAATTAACTTTGTTTTTTTTTCATTCACATAAAAAGGGTGGGACAGATAGCATTGATAATTTCATTTTTGATAAGCAAAAAAAACTACCAAACACAATATACAGGTATTGTTAAACAATTCTTAGACTAAATGGTGAAATATTAATTACCCTCAGACTATAGTCAATATTAGAATTATACAATTAAACTTTATGATCACAGTTGAAAAGTTGAACATAATTTCTGCTGAAAACTGTAATTTTCCTGTCAATTACAGGATTCTGCTATTTATCTTATATAATCACTGCATGTGGCATATGTCAGGTTTTGTAAGGAGATTTTTCATAAAAACATATAACCTCCGAAAAATCACATCACATTAATTTTGATTCCAATTGTAATGCCGTCTAAATACTAATAGATTAGATTGTAAAGTTTGAATAAATCGGAGAAATATCTGCAGTAAAATGGGCTTTAAAAGCTATTTATTTTGTCCGCTATCGGAACTTCACAATGGAAATGCACTACAAGGAACACAACGGCAATAGAATTAACGAGAACAATCGTGAATGAAAAATAAATTGGCAAGTGAATAAAATGTTGAGCAATTTAAAATGACAACACCATTAAAAGACATTTGTCATTCTAAGTGTAGAAATAGAAAAATTTGTTTAACCAATTTTACTTTCTTAAGAAATTGCATTAAATATAACAATATGCCAAATGACAGACATTTAGTTCTGGAAGAAATAATTAATTTAAATATACTTCTAACACGAAGTCTCACTCATTCATAATTGAAAAAACAAGTCACTCTGTCTTAAGGATTTTGTTATCAGAGAAAATATTGTTATCAATTTTCATTTCAATAATCATGCCAAATGACCCAGAATAATTATCGTTACTAAGAATAATTATCGTTAACACCAAGATCATTAGCCAATGAGATAACTCCATTTGCTTATTGTCCTGATTAATAACGCATTCAACCGGTAATGGACATTAATGGAACTTAATCATTAGCAGTGAATCTGAGCGTGACTTAGATAATCTGTCCCACTCTGTCCCATGCCAAAATAGGATGATAGAACTAGAAAATAATTCACTTGGTAAGATTGAATTTTGAAAGAACTCCATAATAACTGTACCTAAATTTAGTTAGCTATTCCAAAAAAACTGATTGGGTCAGACGACAATATTAACCAGCATTATATGTAGGAATTGTAAAAAAATTTAAACTTTTTGGTCCCTATCCATAGCCAAATACAAGTTAAAGCTATGCCTATAAGTGATGGAGCTATTTGTATAAGCACTCTGTTAAGAATCCATGCTATCATGAATGATGTCCTGACCAAACATAAAAAGCAAAACTTCCCACTTTGCGTCTGTTTTAAAAAATCACTTCCATATTATACACTTTTCTAACAAAATTTTGATTCATTTATGTTTCACACCCATTACATATATATGATGTTGCTGGTGCTCATTCCCTATCGAAAAGATTTAACCAAATACACTCATAGTGTCTTTCAAGACCAATTTCCTTCCTTGAAATTCTTCCAACTTGTTTGTACATCTGCGATTACTTTACTCTAGACTATTTCATGATGAAGAAGCCAAATAAATAAGAAAACCTGTCCATAAAGACACTAATTGCACAACCCCAAATTTCACAACCCAGACAGAAGTCATACCAAATGTCAATTACACTGTTTCAAATTGGTTTGTTCGTCTCGTAACCCACCATAACTGTAACTGGAAAGATTCAAATAGACCACGACATTGATTCTAATAAGCTTTTGTACCTTCTCTTGAATGCTCTTCGATTCTGAATCTTCTTCAACATACTCCAGACATGTTGTCAAATACAACTTCCAGATTTGGCCTGTAAATAGATAAACCAGAAGATATGAGATACCAGTCTTTGTAAGCATCAGGCAATAGCAGTTAGTAATTTCATTAATTCCATTACTGAATCATCAATTCCTGTTGTGGATCCAGGAAATATGGAAAGGGGAGGGGGGCTTGAGTCGATCTATTGTATGTCAACTTATGCCCAAATAGTGCTCAAAATTATCACAATTTTCCAACATGGGGGTGCCACCTATGCAAATGAATAATGGATAAGGAGAAGACATTCTGTAAATTGTTAAACACAAGTAAATATTTAATAAAGATTTTCAATGCAATGAACATCAAGGGCATGCCAAAATTTATTTAAAAAGTACAATTCCTTGCTTTTAGTTTGATGATCCTTTTTTCCACAGTGTAGTGGGTGAGAAGCACAATTTCTCACATGAGTGACTGGCATTAGTGTGCATTTCAGTTTTCTATTTCCCCTCTTACAGTTGAATAAGCACAAAACATCTTTTTTCAAACCTATGGTTTCAGAGCTCATTTTTGAATTTTTTTTTGATATATTGAAGGCTCAAGCTTTCCATGTACTGAAATTCACAAGTTCCCCTAAATAGGAATTTTATATGGAACAGCAACCAAAACTACTTTCAACCTATGCCTCATCAGTATAAAGATATATACAAAGTATAGTACTCAGATAACTGACGGTAGTCCAGAATAGGGTTTGTAAGCCTCATTATGTGACTGTGGTTTCACAAGAAAGGGTCCTAGTCTACCATTCAGATGCATAGAGATTTGTCATTTTCAGAGCGTCATATTCAGTATGTAAATGCAAGACATATTTTCGTGTAAAAACACCAATAAAAATGACAAATATCTATTTCCACATGATAAAAATGTTAAGAAAAAGCGTAAAATAGAAGATTTTGCATTCTAATACAGCGTTTCCAGATCCCGGAAGTATACAATAAAATGCAGACCGTTTTTCAAATTTCAATACCTTCTACACCAGAAATTCCCCTAAGGAAAATGGAACTAGAATGAGACTAACAGACCCTATGACTGATAGAAAAGGTGATTCAAATGATACCACCCACTTTTCTTGGAATATTGGAAAAAATACATTGTCTTATTTGTGATGTTCCATTTTGGCATTAAGGTTCAAACTGTAATCAGCTGTTGCCTGATTTAATAAGAACTAGTACCTTAAAGACTGCAGGGTTATGGGGGAAAAAAGAATGATTTCAAGTGTAGGTTTTAATTACTTGTGAAATGATCAATTGAAAAGAACAGAGAGCTAGATTTCATCAATGTAGCTTAGCATGATAACAAACAAGTGATAGTGACAAGTAATTGCAGAGAATGTCAGTTACAAAAACCTTTGTGATTGACAGATGGACATGAGTAAAAAAGTATATCCCCTTTTCTTTCAAAGGGACTATAAAAAAGATAGAGTGGTAACTAGCCATAACAAATCATTTATGGGAGGGTAATATAATTTATCAATGGATCTTTTAAATAACAATTGTGTTTTTTTTATATTAGTCAGAAAATTTTAACTTTTTAGATGGAAGGGTTTCATAAATGTTTTTTTAAACAAGATTCAGCCAAAATAACTTATACACTATCAAAATAATACATCAGTATCATGTATAGAGACTATAACTCATATTACACTATACAATATATCTTGTTTTATTGAATCAAGATTAACCAGTTTATCAACCAGTACACTCCCCTTTTCTTTACTGTACAAGATGGGAAATCATAATTAATTGTTGTGAACTATTTTTGCATTCTTCCCCCAATACATCAAAGGTTAGTTACTACCCAATACAGGTCTCTAAGGAGCTAAAAGGTAAGGGACCTCTTGGCCTAGGGGGCATTCATATACAACCTTTTATGTTGAGCTTGTTTATTCACTGATTTCAAATTAGATAAAAGATAGATTACAATGAAGAATAACAGAATAAAAGAAAGATTATGTAGGTCTTTTATAGCTTCTCATCACTTTACAATGTTTTACAATAAAATTGACTGCTACATAACCAAACAAACAGGATTATCTAACCACTCAGGTTAAAACATCAAAGGATTCATTCATACCTGCTTTTAAAATTTTATTAAAAATGAAAAAAAAAAAAAAAAAAAAAAAAATACCCCCCCCCCCAAAAAAAAAAAAAAAAAATTATTCAATGATGATAAAAAATAATTTGATAATCTTATTCAATGTATAACTAATTCACCATAATTTTGTTTTAGTAAAAAAGTAATACACACATCCTTTTGAACTTCTGGTAATATATTGATTTATAAATATATTTAACATTTTCAAATGAATCTGAAATCATAATAACTGAAACATGAAGTTTGCAATGGTTAAAGAAATTACATCAGTAATAAAAAAAGTTCATCTGAAAGTTCACTGACTAATATGCAAATTCTAAAATTTTTAAGTGTTTGGCAATATTTGCTCACAAGAGGAAAAAAGCAAATACTACACAATTCTACCCTGCCTTTCAACCTTGGGTCATTTGTTATATTGTTAATTTCAATTATAAACTATGTTTATCAATATAAAAAGCTGTGTTCACATTTTTCTAGCAGAAAAATTTAAATAATATTTCTTATAATGGATAAGTCAACAGAAGAAACCAGTGTCAAGTTTTGACGGGTCTTTGAGTCAGGCACCTGACCTTCTCAGATAACAAACATAAGTAATCTTGAGCAGTACTGGTATATCCTAGTAAAGAACTGACATGTGAATCCATAATGTAGTCATATAGGTCATACCACCATGGTTGAACCCATACATCCATACTGTAGTCACATAGGTTACACCACCATGGTTGAACCCATATGGTCAATTCATTAAACATGAATCCATATAGTCAATTCACCATATATGAACTTTTATAGTGAAATTCAAATACATGAATCCATACAGTCACTGTATATTATATGATCTGGTGAAATCATGATAAATAAACCCACAAAATCAACTCACCATAAATAAACCCACAAAGTCAATTCATCGTCAATAAACCCACATAGTCAAACCACCGTCAATAAACCACAAAGTCAATTCACCAAAAAAACCCACAATGTTAGTTCACCATCAATAAACCCACAGAGTCAATTCACCATCAATAAACCCACATTGTTAGTTCACCATCAATAAACCCACACAGTCCATTTACCATCAATAAACCCACATTGTTAGTTCATCATCAGTAAACCCACACAGTCAAGCATGTAGAAGATCAATGGAAGAAGACTTGATAAGTTGGTAAAACATGTGTCCTATCCCTCTTGTGAATTTAACAAATAAAATTGCCGTAAACTAATGACCCATTAATGATCCTCATAGACTAATTACTGTAAAACCAACATAACTCAACAAGAAAGCAGCCAAATCACCATATCTTACCCAAGTCACCTTACCTGAATCGACATATTAATCAAGTCACCATACCTGACTGAATCAACATATTAGCCAAGTAACCATACCTGAATCGACATATTAGCCAAGTAACCATACCTGAATCGACATATTAGCCAAGTCACCATACCTGAATCGACATATTAGCCAAGTCACCTTACCTGAATCGACATATTAGTCAATCAATATACCTGAATCGACAAATTAGCCAAGTCAACATACCTGAACCTACATATTACCCAAGTCACCTTACCTGAATCTACATATTAGCCATGTCACCATACCTGAATCTACTTATTATCCAAGTCAGCATACCTGAATGTACATATTAGCCAAGTCAACATACCTAATTCTACATATTAGCCATGTCAACATACCTGAATCTACATATTAGCCAAGTCACCTTACCTGGATCGACATATTAGCCAAGTCACCTCACCTGAATCTACATATTAGCCAAAAAAACATACCTGAATCTATATATTAGGCAAATCACCATATCAACATCTACAAATTAGGCAAATCACCATAGATAAACCAACATATTGCCAAAATCACTATACATGGACCCACATTTCAGCCAAATTGCTATTACACAAAAGCCCACATATTAGCAAAATCACCAAACACAGATCAACAAATCAGAAAAATCACCATACATGGACCAATAAATTAGCCAAATCACCAAACATGGACCTATTTATTAGCCAAATCACCATACATTTGATTATTAATGAATGGGTATGATATGTACTGTTGATTTTAAATCAAATGATTCTGTTGAGTGGCTTAGTTAAGGTATGAGCCAATAACATTTGTTATGGAGTGGGCTGACATGGATAGCACAGGCCATCTTTGTTGGAAAGAAGAAGGCCATCAGAAGCATTTTTAAACCAATCAAGTCTATACATTCAGAAGAGATACTAACAATAAAAGAAAATATATTTGTATTAAAACTTTCCATTCTTATATCTTTAAAGTATTTGCTGCTCAATTTACAGAACATACTTTTAAAAGAGAAGTTGCTTCAAGCTGAAATAGATAACTAACAGAACATTTTTAATACATAGGAACACCTTGGCATATAGTGTGAAGCACTTCAAAAAAATTACCAATCCTGTTGCAACAAAACAATGCTTCAAGACAAGTAATTATCGTATCATCTTTAAAACAAGCAGAAAAATACAATAGAAAACCTACATAATTTCTCCGTCTTACATCAGGCTACGATTAATCAGCCGCAGAAATAATGGGACCTAGTCAGGAGCAGAAATCCTGCAAGCAATCTTCGTAAATAATGAATTACAAATGACGAGAATTCTTTCTTAGAATTCAGATCCAGATGTTTTTAGAGTAATTGTTCCCATCTTTTCAAATTGCCTAATTTGTGTTTAATCTGGAAAATGTATGGTTTTAGAATTAACATGCTTTATGGCAAATCACGAAAGGAAGAAGATAGGAAATTAAGCAGAGCTAAAAGAATGGAATTCAGTGGATTTAGTGTTAAGGGTTATATCAAATTAAGCATTATTTCAGAGGTAAATTGTTTATGTCAGTTAGTCTAGTTTACAAACAGGATATTGTGGTCGTTAACCTCGTATTTAAAAATGCATTTAGAAAAACATTATCAATTTCAATTAAAATTTAGTTGGTAAGGTCAACTTCAAGCACAGCCTAGCACACAGTACTGTATTGATTTGCTTCTCAGTATATTAATTGGCACCATGTATTTTACACAGTGGAGTATTGGCATGGACAAGTTGGAGTCAGAAATTTTTCAATAGAATCTTAGAAAAATGAGGTTTTTGACAGATGCTATCTGCCCTCGAAATATTCATTTTCAGTGCATTTCAATGAAATTGTAACTCAATGATAAAGCATGATGCGGAAAATATCATTTTTTTCCCCTCGATTTTGATGGTGCAAATAGTGAAAGAGTAATCAAGGGAACCAAGGTACTAGTGGTAGAAAATACGGACAAAGACCAGACATGGAAAACAGACATTCACAACAAAGAACAAAAAGTACATACATGGAATTACACTATCAAGCATACTATGTGTCACCTACTGCCTGATTCTTACAGGAACTGATAATTAATTAATATAAAAAAGGTATAAATATCAGTAAGAAATTTGATTGTTTGAATTTATTAATTTTTGTCCCATAAATAAATTTAACAACACCTTTGTTAACAAATAAGACAGAAAAATAAATTCCACTCCATGACTCCCACCCTAAAAAAAATGTGTGGTGCCCAATATATAAGGACTGTCAAATGTCTAGAAACAATATAAGTGTCCCATTATCATTTCGAAAATCAAAAATGTTCAAAATCCTAGTACAACGATTTCACAACCCTTAAATATAAACTCAGTACTAAAGGTCACAAATCTCATGATTTAATGTTAGATGTTGAACAACAGTGCATTGAACACTTCACTTTACAATTAACAGTTCCAAACAACTCCTGGTAAGTTCATAAATCTTCATTTTCCTTATGCCATCAATTAGGTGTTTAAATGGGAAATCTTTGAAATTTATCAAGCAAAAGAAAATAGACTGTTGTTTAATCAAACATAGGTGCATGGCACAATGTTATATGGGAGTTGATAAAGGGTATGAGTATGCTATAATTAAACATTTCAGAGTCAATAAATCTCAATGGTGTTTTACAAAAGAGTCATTGTTTCCTAATTAATTTTGCCTACATAGGTACTGACACTTGCTGAAACCTGACTGGTTTTGATGAATTATTCCCAGTACAGTAGGCCAGGACACCAATCCTGTGTCAAATTAGACACTTTTTTTCAATCCCTAATGGCAATTTAATTGGTATTACAAAAAATATGTCTAATAAACTTATATTTAATTAAAACCCTGGTGTTAATTTTGTTTAAATCATACTTTTTAACTTACCATGTGAAAGAATAGTGAACAATAGAAACTAGAAGAGCAATAAAAATAGAATTTTACATTATGGTTCCATTTCTAAACACGTAACTTTGTTAAACAAGAAAAACTGTGAGCATTTCTCACTAACTTAGTAACTCCCACTGCCCTGTCTGATAACATGAACCTTTTGACCGCTATTCAATTCCATTCAGAAGCTTAGGAGGAGTAACCAATAAGAGATGGGTCCCCTATGTCCCCATATTCATAACTGACCACTGTCCATGTTTTGCTATGTGAAACCCTAACTTGATTCAGATCAAAATCTAAAATAGATGCACAATAGGAACATGTAATTAAGAATCTATGAAGCAGGAGTAATGGATAAGAGATGGGTACCCCTCTGCATATAGGAAGGAAGTACAGACGGAAGGAAGGAAGCACAGATGGATGGACAGACACCCCTATCACTATATACCCCCTGCTTTGCAAGTGGAGGATATTGCAACTGGCATTACCGGTACTCAGTAAATTGGGTTCCACTGAAAAAATAATCTAAGTTGCAGAAAAAAAGAAATTTTTCATATTTTGTTGCTCAGAAATTAGTGATTCATTGTTTTTTTTTCCGTAGGTGACACTAAAGAATTTTAAACAAGGTATTGTTTGAATCTGGAATTATTTTGGAATAAATAAAATGACCAAAAAATAATTGAGTAAAACTAGTTTTTACTAAGGGGGTTAATCATGCCGGCATGGCTAACGGGTGGGGTTAGTAGGATAACAAATGTCAAGGAAACCTGCTAACCCCCCATAGTCATGATGGCATGACTAACCCCCCTTAGTAGGGGTAAGTTATATAAATATTTTTCCACTTATTTTGTTAAATCCAAAATAATTCAAGTTCAAATAATACCTTGTTTTAATAAGTAGCTAAACATCACTGCCCATCTAGAATGATAATTTTGGACCAAATGGAAAAAAATTTCGTGAAAAATTTTACCAGTCTAGTATTAATTTATGAATCTGTACGTAAAAAAATCCAGACATTCTTCCATTTAGCACATGTACCTACAAAGCTTTCCTTTTGTTCAAATGTGAAAGGTTAAGGAGTTACGATAAAAAACATTACAGCCTAAAATAAATTTCTATGTTAATTTCTGAACACTGAACTAAAAAAGCTAAACAACATAAAAATTTACTCTAGAAAAAAAAAAGTACCAATATAATATGGCTATCACACCATCATGAACCCCCCCTTATCTAACGTCTCCTGATTATTTTAATTCCAGTTTTAGTATTATGGTCTGCCTTATCAGAATATTTCTCCATCAATCCATGGAAATGAAAACATGACCAAGTTTTTTTCAAGCAGCAATATCTTACATTAAGCTGCAAGATAAGAAAGAAGTTTTATTGACACAAGCAATCAGATCTTGAACAAGGGGGACAATATACAAGATTGGATGAGAGGGAAAATAATAGTGTTCTTCATTAAGACCAAATGTAATTTTCACATTAGATTAGGTTATATTGATGTCAAACAGAGAAATGTTGTATTGTCTTTTGGAATCGGTTTTGGTCAGAAGTTAGTAGTGATTGGAATGGGATACAGTTTGAGTGGGGGATCCAAAAATTCAGAATTACAGGGGTGGGGGTTAGGTACTTTATAGATATTAAAAAAAAAAAAGATTGTAAAAATAATCAAAATTTCACATAAATATGCTTCTTTAAAAAAGGGGGAGTTAAGGAATAGTATAAGTCTTTTTAAGGTCCACCCAGTCAAACTGTGTCAAGTTGAAATTGAGAAATTCACCATTCTTGGAAGCACTCATTGATACATGTACTTTTAGTAAGAATGTCAATAGCTCAATTTTCCATCATCTTATTGAAAAAAATTCCCATAATCTGCAAACTTTTAATATGAAAATCAGTTGGTCCAAATTCCTAATTCCAAAAACATTAAAAAATATCACAACCTGAGATAGCTTGAGTGTTGTTGTCTTTATTACTTTATCTATGTATTCAAATTCTTAAAGCTGGACCTTTACTATTCATGCCCATAATTAATGGATGGAAGGGTTACAAACCAGCCCTACCATAACTCGTGAAAAACTGTTAGAATTGAGCTAAGATCTGGTCAATTATCAAAAGTTAGGGAAAACTCTCTCCAAGCCCCATAAAAAATAGTCTTCTAACTACAGGACTGCAATGTCGCACTGAAACTGCCAACAGTATGTGACAAGATTCTTTACAGTGATTTATGGAAAGCATTTATGGGACCACTGATGTTCATGAGAGAAGACAAGGATTAGGTTAGAATAGCAAAAATTAGCAAAGATTTTCCAATAATTGGAAATGGAGCAATTAATAAAAGTCCTTATTATCATACAGGAAAACTCAATATGAATTCTCATCCATTATCCGTCTACTTTTCTTATTATTCATGAGTTTGGCTGTAAATGGAACTTGGATCTCCATAAATCTAAAATAAAATGAGCCAAATGAGCTACCAAATAGCATTAACTTTTTCTGTCTACAGCTCGTAAATGTTCATATCTATTCTAAATGTCTACTGATCCGAGAGGAAATTGTGTGATAAAAAATAATTCTATAGAAAATGAAAGTATTGACCAACGGTAGTGGTCATCAGCCAATGGCAATTAAAAACTGGACATACGGATGGGAATTTGATTGAATTCATTTACATACCATGAAAAAAAAAGGAGATTTTTTCCAGGGATTAGTGCTTAAAAAGACTCATTTCTATTGTGGCTAATGGCTTTGCTACAAAAAAGGCACATGACTACATCGTGGTACATTAGGATATTTGCTTAATTTTGTTAGAAATATAGTTTGGCTAATTTGGCATATTTGCATATTCTGAAAAGACAGACATTTGTCAAAGAAATAAACACCTGACCTTTGTCCACATATGCTAATCTGATTACCACAACACTTAGACTTTATATTTGGAACACTCTGCCAAACCTCACATAAGACATTGGAGTAAAATACAGGAAATTTCCATAATCAGTGAAATCTGTCAAATCCAAACAAGAATAATCCAAAAAGCTGTCCCTTAAAAAACATCAATCTAAGCCTTTGTAAACCAAACACCTGTCTATTCCAAACAAATTCACTGTTAGCTGATGTAGGAGTTATGGCCCCAGAAACAGTTTTTTTTGGGGCATTTTTTGCAGGTGCAACTTGAAAATCTTTTTCTCTAAAAACAGGGTTATGTTGCTACACAATTGAACTCGTCACTACAGAAGTTTTATGGTCATCATCATGGACTTGTGGATAATTACGGTGTATACATCTGCACCATGAAAACTGATGTGTTCAACATGTCATAGCTTTCCTTTCCTCTTTCGTCTACCAAGGACTTTGACTTTTTATGAGCAACTCGGCGGGTGTTTCTAGAAAAGCAGAGGATGCTTACCCTACCAGTGCACATGGCCCATGCTCTCAGTTTTTAGTTGAGTCTGAGATGCTCATTTACTTTTGTTACTTTGTATGTATTAGTTTAGTTACTTTATTTTCTTTGTTGTGTTTGTCTGTTTTCCATATCTGGTCCCTGGATTACATTCTTTTGATTTCTGCTAGAATCTTGGTTCCCTTGATTACTCTTTCAAGTCCCATTCCATCAATTCCAATGCATTCTGAACCTGTATACTCTGAATACCTACCAAAACTAAACAAAATCTTCAGTCTGAAATTGGTTCAGTTTTTATTTAAATTTTAAAGAATATTATGAAACTATTCATTTCCTATAGAATATACATGTGTTACTGTTTTAGTCCCTGTGTGCTATTAATGCTCTTTAAATATTTAGCTTTCAAGACCCAAATTAATTTTAACTATAAGTTCAGGAAATTTCTTAGTGATGATGGCAAAAGAGATATCCTGTCGATGGTACTGTGAAACAAAATTACATGACAACGGTGTTAAACTGTGGTCATTTCTTGTAATGGTTTAATGAAGAAAAAAGGCTGATCAAATCCACAGGGAACTGTTATATAATATGATTCTGAGACAAAATTCTTAGGTATATCAGACAAGTTGTATTGAAAGGCATCACAACACCATCTAGCTTCATTATTTTGGAGACAATCTTTCCAATATCTCAGGACAATAAAATGTTCCCTTAAGAAATGAAAGTAGACAAAACGTCGCTTGCCATTCCACTTTAAATTTTTCACAATTAATTGGAATGCTGTGTCAAACGACAGCCATCATTTCAAGTTACCAGGAGCAGACACCTAATTATTTTTGACAATTCCCCGGTAAAAAGATGGACCTAAGAAGATTTTATTCACTATCAAGGAAGATATATCTTAATTATAGAACACCATTGAGACACCATTAATTCTTTTTTTCATTTAACTTTTTCAAATGAGAAATCGAAAAAAAAAAGACAGACCAGAATCCAAGAAACAAACATCATTGATTGCCTCCTGATAAATTCCAAGGGACATAATTGATGTAGTTCTTCAATTCATGTCCAAACCAAGGTTAATACAATATAATAATCTCCATAGACAATTTGTCCCGTCACTTCATGACAAAATCCTGATAGATTGGAGCATTGTCTTTTAATTTCTCCCTTCCATTCATCTTTATTAATCCCCTTTGGTGTCATCCAGTTATGTTTGTTGATTCAGATTACAGCCATGGGATACTTTATAGATCCATTGTATTCTATAGTGTATGTAATTTAACCTTATCTGTACCTTTTTCTGTAACCTCCAGCAAGCAAATATATATTGGTCACTTTCGCAAGTATCAAGCCAACCAATAAAATTGTGAATTGAAGAAAGAAGTGAGAAGCAGACTGATTAAAAAGTATATCGAAGGAGCCTAACTTTTGTTTTGAAACAGGTGTACAATGTTATTAACTACCAAATCATTATAGCAAGTTAAATAGTTAATTTCAGGAAATACAGTTGGCCCTCCATTAATCACCTGATGAAATATCTTAGCAAATTAACAGGACAAAGGACAAAGTAATTTAAACATTTAAACAATCTATCAAACTGGTTTAAGATTTAAATCTACTTTATAATTGTACACTTCATCAGGTAATGGTCAAGACCAACATTATTCTCTGAAGTTATCTATATTACTGGCTGTAAAACAATAAAATAAAAGACACAATATTCTATTATGAAAGAAAGTTACTATCAAATATATGATAGATGCATGTCTCTGAAGACTTGAGGGTCAACGTCTTGTCTTGAGAGATCACTTTTGCTTGGCAGAATAATTGGTCCTTCAAGACATTTTATATTGAATAAAAGCTTAAATTTCGTACTTTTTCCTCACTTACAATACAGCAATCTCAGGGTACTGCACAATGATAAAAAAAACATCAGGAAAATTTCTATGTTTAAAAGTCATTCAATGGTCAATTCTGATAAATTCTGCATATTTTAATATGTATTTGACCATTGTCTGAAGCCCTTTTTAAACTTTTAATTATATCACTAACCAGAAGAGTAGTTCTGACAGTATTTTAAACAGAGTGTTTACCCTAGCAGTGCAATTGGTCCAATGGAGTTTGGCTTGCTAATTCAATCTTTTGTTTCTGTGTGCACTCACCTATATTTTAGTGTTTCATCTGCTTGAAATTGTCTCTGGATTATGTATATCATGTTCCTCATTGTCTTGTAAATTTTTGTTTTTATTTAACTTTCTGATTTGATGAATCAGATTATTTATTGGCTTTGCTTATAACAAATGCAGTTTATTCAATATCATTCTTACTAGTGCAAAAACAAAAAACAAAACCCATACATATCTGGATATGATTGATTGTTGGGGTTTAATGTCCAAGCAGCAATATTTCAACTATATTCAGACGATATCAGGATATATGCCAACATCATATATTTATCAATATGAAAGTATCTCCAATATGAATATAAATCCTTAGCAATTTAAATAACAACATATCAGAATTACCTGAAGATGGCATATGCTGCTGAAAAATTGGTTAATTTCAACATGCTAAAACTGTAAGAAAAAAGTGATCAAATTATTTTAATAATAAGATGTAGGGACAGTGTCAGGCAGCTATTAAGACCTGCTTTCTCCATTGGTGGCACAGGTAAAAATAAGAACATCTGATTGTAAGTTTTACTGGTCTTGACTATCCTTGCAGATCTTGTACGACCGCCCCTTGCAGGGATTGTGTTAGTAGATGTCTGTTAGTAGTTAAAGGTAGTGGAGCCCAGATTTTTTGGGAAATCTGACTGAAGAACTCCTACTAGCTGCTGGGCTGCTCTGTTGATGCTACAGCCGACTCCCAGACCCACATGGGTCTGAGAGTGTTTCCCCACTCTAACTATTTGGGGGTATGTTAACATGAAGAGTGTAGTAAGAACATCATAAAAAAAAAACAAAACAAAACAAGAGGCTCCCAGGAGCCTGAATCTCTCACCTAGCTGAATTTTGCCTTTCAAGGACAATAAATCAAACAAGAAGTTGTCCAACAATTTTGAATCAAGAAAACTTTGATAAGACTTATCATAAGGATCATTTCAGGAAAAGAAAGTCTAAATCTATCATAGTTTTCAAGACATTGGCTGAAAACTGGAAAAAAAACCCTGTCATTTTCCTATGTTCTATTTTTAGTAATGGCGGCCATGTTTTTCGACAGATCAAAAATCCCCAAATCAGTTCTATACAGGATACCCCAAGGAACATTCATACCAAGTTTGGTTCCAATTGGTCTTGTAGTGTCAGAGGAGAAGATTTTTGAAAGAAATAACAAAAAATAGCAAAAAAAAATTAAAAAAGGGCAATAACTCCAACATGGCTAAATTTTGACTGCAGATAAATCTCATCATGCTGAACACTTTTACCCAGTCAGAATTTGGCTAAACCTAACGGTTTTGGAGTTATATACGAAAAACTACTGTCTGACCCTATGTTCTATTTTTAGTATGTGCGGCCATGTTTTTTGACAGATCAAAAATCCCCACCACATTTCTATGCAGGATACCCCAAGAAACATTCATACCAAGTTTAGTTCCAATTGGTCAAGTAGTTTCAGAGGAGAAGAGTTTTGAAAAATTGTTAACGACGACAACGACAAAGACGGACACCAAGTGATGGCAATGGCTCACATGGCCTTAACAACAACATTTAAAGAATAAAATTATCCAATCATTTTAAGATTTTCAAAAAAGTACTTTCATCATCAATCGTCAAAAAAAAAAATTCCAAAAATTCTATATGACAGTAAATTATGTAAAAATTCAACTTAACATGAATTATTAAACAGAATTTCCACAGGATCAAGCTAATTTAAGAATGAAGATGAAATATTTAATTGCTGCTTAGTTTCATAACATAATACATAGAGTATATTTATTACCCATGCAAATGCATTAAAATTACCATGGGAATTATAATGTATGGTTTAAGCTAAATTATGATGATCTATGTATTTTTCATGGTTACAGGGTGCATGATTTTTCTTTGAAGAAACAATCCCTAATCACATATCTTAATGCTATGCCCTTGCAGGGTGAAACTTTTAAATGTATGACACCATGCAAAGGAACACAATATATCAACTTGTATGAAAACTAGAGGCTCAAGAGAGCCTGAATCGCTCTCCTGGTTAACCATTTGCTTATTTGAAAAACTTAGGAATGAGACAGGCTAAGTTAAAATCAACTAAATTGTCAAATGCAGGAAATGCTTTTCATAGCATTTTCATGACCTGAACCGGAATTTTGCTAAAGGCAACAATTTTAGATTTTTTTTTTTTTTTTTGAATCTAATGACCCCTAAGTTCCATTTTTAGTATAGGCAGCCATATCTATTCATGAATTAAAAATCACAACAGTCATTTTCAGCACAATACACTAAAGAACTATTATGCTCATTTTCATTCAATGATCTTAAATGGTTTTAAAGAAGAAGATTTTCAAAGTTGTACATGTGAAAAAAAAACAACACAAAAACTGCTTCAGATGTCTTAACTCCTGTATTAGTCAATGAATGGTACATCAGTTGACCAATCGTTTTTAAACTTTTAGCATAGGTCCGTCTCATGATGCTGAACAATATTATCCTTATGCCAAAAATTTGCTAAAGGCAATGGTTTTTGAGTTAATTGCAAAAAACTGCCATCTGACCCCTGTGTTCTATTTTTAGTAACAGTGGCCATGTTTTTTCATGGATCAAAAATCCCAATGGTCATTTTGTGTAGAACACCCTAAGGAACAATCATGTCAGTCCAGTAGTTTCAGGGGAGAAGATTTTTAAAAATTTGTCCATGACGACAACGACGGACACCAAGTGATGGCATAAGCTCACATGGCCTTCGGCCAGGCGAGCTAAAAAGGAAAGACAAAATGCAATAACCTTGAAAAAATGATTTGCTAGGTGCAGCTTGATACACCCTGAACAGTTCAGGCAAACCAAGTTTAATACAGATTGGAATTTGGATTGTGATTAAATGTTTGACACTGTATAAGATTTTGAGCAGAATGGATGTAGTCAAATATAAATATCAAAGTTTAATGGACATTTCTGCAAGTGCTTTTGATTAAGAATCCAAAAACTGAAAATCACTCAATTTTTTATAAGTATAGTCTCTTTGTTGGGCACAGCTTAATAAGATCACAGTGGTTGAGCCCAGTTGGGAAAAGTTGAGACATAATATTCAAGTTTGATGCAGCTCTGAACTTTGATTCATATTTTAAATATTTGACACACGATAAGAATTTGACCAGAATCAAAGTGACCCTCCTTTTTTCCAGTTACAACCCCAAAAATCAATCCAAGTCTTCCTTTGTGGTATGGCACCTTAATGTATAATTTAATGAAGATCAATTCATTAAAATCAAGTTATTGTTCTGGTGTAATGAAAAGTCTTGTTTCAGGTCCCTAATTACTACACAGTTCAAGTCTGAAACAACTCCTAGAAATCTGTCCCAGCTTTCTTTTTGTGGTAAGGCAACTTGTGTTACAATTTCAAAGAAATCCATTCACTTATAATCATATTATTGTCTGGATATCATGAAAGTGCTTGTTTCTGGTCCCTTTTTGGCCCCTACTTGCTAAATGGTCCAAGTGAAAATACCCAAAAGCCTTTCTTTTGTGTGTATAGCACCTTGTGATATAATTTTAAAGGGACCCTTACACTTATACTCAAATTATTTTCAAAAAACCAATTTGTCTATGGATGTCTGTCAAAGACAGCATGATAATATTATGTGACCACAAATGTTTTGCAATCTTAAAGAAATAAATCATAAAAATTAAAAGGGAGCTCACAATCATTCATAACAACAATTCATCAAAGTTATTTTGGGTATCAAGTCAAATAGTCCTTAAGAAATGGTAAATCAAATTAAAAAAAAACAAAACAAAAACCAACAGAAGCCATCCAATAAGACAAATATTTAACCCAATTACTGTTTTACATGATGTTTGAAAGATAGACAGATGAGCACACAGAGGGAGTGACTGTGGTATACCATAATACATCCATTAAAAGATTGATGTAATATAATATAAAAATGTAAATAATTGTTAAACTTCTTTATACTAAAATTATGATATTTTTCTTATGCTGTATGTTTTCCTCTTCTAAATCTATAATATACATGAACTTTACAAGAGGTTTTATATACTAAATTACATTGCAAGAACATATTAGGTAAAAATGACACATGGCATTTAGTAATCATCTGGTCAAGAACTAAAACAAGGCAAACTCATATATTGTCTCTAAACCTTGAATTTGGTTTTGTTTTTTAACTCAACATGTACTTTTAAAAGGCAAACAGTTCAGAAGTTCAGGACAGCATGGCTAAAACATCTGTTTACATATATTATGGTCACTAATAGGAGGAACAAATATTATGACGGAAGAAGACCTAATTATGGTTGTGGTTAATATTTGAAGTAATGATATCAAAATATTTTAACGCCCCATAATTTATACAACAACCATTATCACACTTTTCTTATCACAACCATTGCAGACACCTGTAATAATCCAATTTATGTATTGTAACAAGGGTAGATAATCTATGTCAAACAAAGGGCAGATAATCCACTTTCCAAACAATATCAGATTATCTAGTCTTTTATGTAATTAATAACAATAAAAGTGTCCAATTATGTGTTTATATGTTCCTCTGGGACTATAACAATTGTCCACCCTTCCTGAATAATACATTTGTATAGGCAAAATTTGGAAACAATAACATTTTTTGGTATGCA
This sequence comes from Perna viridis, assembly GCA_037379345.1. NCBI lineage: Eukaryota > Metazoa > Mollusca > Bivalvia > Mytilida > Mytilidae > Perna > Perna viridis. Next base: position 33,888,450 of record CM074514.1, on the reverse strand, counting down.
CTTATCCCTCCCATTGTAATAAAACCAGTCGGACTAGCCCTAAGGGGTCCCATAAATAATTTGTCATTTTTTCCTCCCTTGATTTATTTGTTTTCCCAATATACATTATCTCCTCCCTTTTGTGATTAGTCCATATGGGACATTAGCCATTTGTTTGTTGTTAATGAAACAAGTTTACCTACACAAGCATCTTTATAAAATATTCATGGAGACAATACATTTTTACTCATGAACAGATAAATATTATAGGCTTGAAACTATTATGTTTGATGAACATAGATAACTTGAGGATAAAACATTTTTCTAACTAGAAATACATGTACTGTGAGCAGTATTCTACATAAACTGTTCAATTCACCAACATAAATAGTTTATTTGATAAATTTTGTACCAGTTCAAGTCACTAACATGAATTGTTTAGAATAACATGTAGCAGCCTGATGCTAGGCTTGAGCAAATTGCTTTAAGCAAAACTACTAATTTTATGAGCCATAGAACTTTGGGCTACTGCAAAACTATGAAGACGGCAAAGGAATAATTATATTGTTCCACAATACAAACTGTACCGCTCACTACTTGCAAAATATGTAAACCTCTAAATCTTATTATCATCCTAAGGAAGTCCTCAGCAAAGATATTTTCCTCAAGCCTTTAAAAATATGATTTTCAAACTTTTTCAAAAGTTTCTTCATAACATAATTGATAGGTTTGTGTGTAAGAGCTTTTATTACATAGCAGATAGACAATGGAGGCCTAGCTATAGCTCCTGTAATGCCTGTCTCCCCCAAAACTGCCTCTCCGTATAAAACTTTTAAAATAAAATCATTCGAATTGATCTGGTAAGTTTTAGACAGTTCTTGCATGAAATCAAGTAAAAGATCAAATGACTGAAACAATTATCAAGCATTAGTAATATAATGACAAATGACACCTCATAAGTGTCAGTCTCTGTAAGATTCAGGCAGTTGGTAGAGCATGTTCTGAAATCACTCGGACAGTGTAATTTGACCACCCAAAATTGTGCAATCAAATAAAAAACAAAAAGAAAATATTTTTTATATAATTTTGGTAAAATGAGTTATATTTTTATTGATATGCGATGCATATTAACATTTTACTGGCAGGCAACACAGTTCTAACATTATAATGAAAAGTTTCCTAACATATCCAGTGATGCAGAGATATAATATTGGTCATTCCAAATAGAGAAGACTTCAATAAAAGATTATACATTCAGATCAGTTGGTTTATGACATGTCCTCATTTTGCCTGACTCTTAGAAAGACTTGTACTTCAACAATAAGCCATAATAATTCAGAAATAATAAAGCTGGTGCAAAAGGGAATCTCCAGAAAATATACATAAAAACATTAAACTACAAAATTGTAATGACTATCAATGTATTATACTTCTTTAGCAATAATTTGCAGTGATAAAGAGAATTCTTAATTTTTTTCTAAAAGTGTTGCATAACTTTTGAAAATTATGAATAGAATAAGTAACAAATATTCAAGTACATATTTTCGACTTAAATTCAACCCAACATAGCAACACAGGTGTTCAATAATAATTATTAATGTGTATTTATCAGCTTTCTCTCTCTTCAGGTAGGAAACTTCAACCACACAGAAAATCCATATTAATATATTAATGTTCCATTTCCTAAATAAGCTGTTTTTATTGATGTGGCCTTTATTCTGTTTAACATCAAAGGAAAATTTAATCAAACATCATAAAACTCAGGTAAGTAATTATTCACAGTTGATTGGCTGAGATGAGTAGGTGGGTGGAGCTTGTGGTTTGATTGGCAGGAAATCTAATCAAAGACTTGTGAACAGTTGTTTAACAATAATACAGTTCACTGGAGATAGAAGTCTTTGGACTAAAATATTCATCTTTTCACCTTATAGGACAAAAGGTACCCTCAGTGTAGAAAGGCACCTGGTATTTTTTCATAGTTTGACTTTTTCTATCTGATTGATACACAGGACTGATTAATTGACAATTTACCTATTCATGGATTAGAAACACTTTCCTACGTTAATTACATTCTACCAGTAATTGCTAAAGTTGATGGATTACTTTTTCATATTGTAGTGAGGAGTCGTATTTTTCGCTGTCGATTTTGATATATAACCATTTCCGACTATTTTTTTTTAAAACAGGTAAGATATGGACAAATGTATTCATCAAGTATGACTGGGGGTTTTATCTGTTGAAACTGTATTTCTTCATAACCATTACAAAACAATCCTGAAAAATCAATTTTATCATATCACTGAAAATTTTCAGAGCAAAAATCAACTTTTCAAAGATGCTGCCAGACATGGATTCATAGAGCTGCAGATCCAGCATATGCCCTCACTAAAATTATTTATGAATAAGTTTTTTTTGCATGAAATCTTGACTTTTCACCAATTCTACCCCCAACCCCCTCCACCCAATTTTTTGCATCAATATACATCCTCAACCTAAACCTAGATCTACCCTGAGAGTATCCATTAATACGTTTATCTACTCCCCTCCTTATTTTGTACATTGCCATAACTTTTTTTTCTAACATCCCATTAAATTTCTGGTATGAACTATGATTTTGTTATTTTTAACACTTAATAGGAGCTCAAATTGCTTTCCAATTACACTTGTTACAGTAAATAAATAAAAAAATGACATAAAATTTATTGAATTCCGAATAAATATTCATGCATTTCACCTATACAGGTGTTTGTATAGTAGCTCATAAAGATGTCCAAAAACACATTATAAAGGCAATAACACATTTCTTTTCAGTTAAATGTATTCTATATGACATTTTCTAACACCACAATTATTAGTATTTCTATGTAACAATAATAAAATAGGTTGTCAAAAGGGTGGTATACCAGCTGGTATTTATAATACAGGTATATTGTAATATCTACCTGCAAGAATGTGCATTTTTGAGAGAATGTGCATATGGTGCAGATATGGTGCAAGGGTTGATATATCTATCCTTGTCTGAATGGTATCCCTCAACAAACAATAAATGATTTGCTGGAGCAGATACAGGATTTTGGTTGGAAAGGGTGGGGCTGGCATAGGCAAAGATAGGCAAAACAGTTATGATGGCAGAACTGGTGAAAAATCAAAATTTCATGCAAAAAAAATTTCCATCCACCACCCCTACCCCCTGCCCTGACTTGCTACAATTGTTCAGTCCAACAACTGGAAGAAAGAAATTTAGGTAAACATTCATTGTGATCAACCTAAACTCTTCAATTTGCATAAATGGTCTACTGAGGTGTGAACTCCAACAGGTTAATTAGCATCACAGATCCATCTCCAGATAATTGGCACCATAGACTCCTTTATTCAACCCATAAAAGGCAGGAACAAAGATACTCTACAGATTTTGTTCTAGTGATGATGTGGTCTTTTTGTAATTCTGAAATCTGAACCCATGAGCATGTTCACTTGTAACCTTAAATTAACAGTAACATGAATGTATAAAATTTAACTTCAATTTTCCCCCATTTTTACAGAATTGTTAAATACATGTAAGTTGACTCTACATGCCACATCAAATGTGATTTAAATCAACTTTGTTTCAAAGTTATCCCCCTTGAAAAACTGCTGCAATTTTAAAGTAGAGGAATTCCCATAAAAGTAATAAAGACGTGGAAAAGTTTTAAATTATTTATACACCAATCATTTATAAATTAACTTAAATCAAGTTTTCAAACCAGAATTCCATTTATTCCCCAAGCAATTAATGAAAATGATAAAATTCATTGGAGTCCTAAGTGAAGATTCATGTTAAATTGCCTTTCATCTGTAACCCAAGGTGACCCTCAAAACTAACTGGAATAGATTTGATTACATAAAAAGGTGAAAATTACATCTTTACAATTTTTTTCCATCATTATGTAACACTTACAATCAAACATTTATATCCCCTACAGAAAATACTGATATCAAATAGTTGTTAAAACGATATGAAATTCCAAAATTTAAACCTATCATTCTTAGCCCTTTGCCTGATTTATTGAAGCGAATACCAATAGAAATAAAATCCAATTTATCAAATGCAATTTTATTTTGATATATTGAAATTGGTTACACAAAGAAATTATGTTTTCATATCCGAGGTGTAAACTGAGATTAGGACAAAAATATCCCCGAGGCCAGATCATAAGGACAAGATCCTCTCACGTTAAAGGTGTGACCTTTTTATAGGAAGTACACAAAATTGTATGTCCTAAAGATATTATTCTACATACAGTATAAGTTTATAAAGTATTAAATCATTTTCATTTAGGAAGAAATCAGCTACATGAACATGTATATTGTATATGTCCTATTCAACTTTAATTATGAAATACACAACATTCTGACTCATTCCTTGTATTTCTAAAATCAAATCAAATAAATATACAATCTAAAACCTAGTGAAAAATTCTTGGTTGTATTAAAGTATGCCATTGCCAAGCAAGCTTCCAAACTTAAATTATTATACAATAGAAACCCCTCTTTTTATCAGGTATTGCTATTTCACACCAATTTTGCAGACGCAACTTTCTCTACCCCATCACCAAACCTTCTAAAAAAATTGATCTTCACATCAAACTCCTAAAAATAAAACATAAACTCGACTATGGGACCTGCAAAGACAAGTTCATTTTGGTGTCAAATTAACCAATAAAGTTCCCATAGAACAGACAATTAACTGTAGGATGCATCCTTTCAGCTGAGATGACATGAGTATTACATTAGCAGTTCCTTGGTGGTAGGAAATAAAATCAAATTTCTAACACATGTCTCTATGTAAACATCTTGACTTGGAATAATTCAATTGAAGATGAATTGATGATTAAAAATAGATAATAGCATGACACTGAGATGTATCTGGTTAAAATCAGGAAGTATATCTCATATCTAAGAAGACTTGCTACATTTTAGCACCTAGTGTAAAAAAAAGTGCTTTCACTTGACTTTGAACCTATATGACATTAAATGAACTTTGACCAAAAATCAAAATTTCAAAAAAATAAATGATACATAGTCAAACAGCATGTAAAAAAGTTTTTTCCATTGAAGTTGTTGTGTATCAACAATTTGGAATAAGAATGTGGGTTGAGTTTCAATGAAGCAGTTACACATAACATAACACTGTGGGTCCTCACTGCTATTTTTAGAGCAAGATATCCTTTTCAGTTAACCTTGACCAATGACAAGCATAAAGATTCAAATTATCATGTAAAACAACTTTTTATCCAACTTCTTACCTTACACAGATGAGATTAAATTCTTTTTCTGTATTCTATGTCATAAAATCATTGTTCATTGAATTTCGCTCCAAATACTTTCTTTTTTCTAGAGAAACATGATAGTAAAATTTATATTACATCTAATCCCTCAAATTCTTTTCAAATTTGTGACTTCATGCTGCTATTTAAGGGTATAATATTGCTTACATGTGAATATAAAATGATCAAATTGTACATTGAAAGTTTCCATCCATTATGAACCTCGGACTTCCCCTCCATCCATCTGATTTATAGCATGTTGTATTGTTGTCTAAAGTTCAATTTAAGTATCAATTCATAATTTAGTTTGGACTTGCTGACTTCATTAAAAAATTGTTTCAAAGATCAATATATTATGTAGAAAATATTCAGTACATTTAGTTTTAGATTCATACTGCTGGTAGGGGAGTCCCGGGGCCTAATCTTGAAGGAGAAATAAGCAGAAACTTCTTGTTTTTGCTCACTTCTCCAATCTGTCTTTGACTTTTTTGTGATAGATTTCATAGACAAAAGAGTAAATGTTGTTATTCTTAAAAAAAAAAATTAGCTGAAACTTCTCCTTGCCATCAATGTCTAGATTCAGTCTTGCTGAGTAGGACCTAAAGTCAATATTAAAAGAAAAACAAAATAATTTAGATAAACCAAAAAGACATATCACTATTTAGATTACTTTCATACTCACGACAATATTTAAAAAAAAAAAACAACCTTTTTTCGAGGGATAGGGATCAATGAAACTCATGTAAGGTTTAAAACCAAAGGGTTTTAACTCTTCCTGGCATTAAAATTCAACAAACTTTACAAATTATATTCACTGGCACATGACAGAAGTCAGCTTTATTTAGTAGAGATATGGCTTACCATACATTCAAGTTGTAGATCAAAAGAATTCTAATATATTACAATTGGGAAAGATAAAGAAGAAAGCATGATGAAAAATTATGTTTGTTGTTAATTTTGTACAAGAAATTATGTAAGGAAAGCTTAATGTGTCATAATAACATATGGGCCTTTACCCTGATTAATTGGTCAATTCACACTTATTACAGGGAAACTTTGCATTATTCATAAACAACAAAGCACAACATGTCATACAGGTTAACAAGCCTAGGGCTTATAACATTTATGTTGGCTACATTATCAACTTGATAATCAGTAAATTTTAGGGGCCATAAAATTGGAAAAATCCATCGTAAAACATTCATGGATACTCTCTGATAGGAATCAGTAAATATAGCCGAAAGTAATTTCAGAGATATGACTAAAAGGGTACTTGAGCTCCTCTCTAGTTACTAAGAGGTTGATACCGTTTGGAATTGAATTAGAACCATAATTTAGCGATAAGGTGGGTGGTTTGTTCTACAATGCTCTTCGTTGTTACCTGGACTAGTCCATGATAATTAGCATGATTGCTTCTGTCATCTACAAAGCCTCATTGACCATTCATAAATATTTACATATTGTTCAAATAAAAGAATTTGCCAGATTAGGCCTGAACACCTAACAATACATAGAATTTAGTATCAGTGGAGATAAGTGAGTTTGCTTTGTAATAGGTCGTCAAAATTGATAGCACACCTAAAGCTGATAATGGGCACCTTATATAGATAAAAACTAGGGTAGAAATACTTTGAAATAATTTGACGGTAGAACGTGGTAGGAGACTATCTCCGTAACCAGTCTGCAACAAACTGTAAGGTCATTTCACTGTGGATAAGGTTTGAAAATATTTTATATCTCGCCATACTTCATGTCAACAAAATGCTACTTAAATAAAGAATGTGGTTTATTGAATGCACATTGATAAAGGAAGAGGTACACTATTAACCAACAGTTGCCATGAATAGAATGATGGCGTAAAAGGAAGTGGTTCCCTTTCATTCAATATTGGCCTTCAGAACAGAATGAAGATGAATATGAACCTTTTAGATAAGTCAAAATATTTTAAATTTATACACTCAGTTTGAATATCATCTACAAAATACACCCTCTTTCAATCATTTTACAGTACTGGACAACACAAATCCCATATTACCGATACTATATGCACTTATAATTTTTCTAATTACCAAAAAAAACAGTAATAATTTTTTATCACCCATTCATGTAATATCCTGGGTTTTATCCAAGATTAGGCAGATTTATGTCCTAAGTATTAATTATTTTTATACCCTGATAATCAGATTTCTAGGTCTGACTTATTACCCCTTATCAATAGGCACTGATCTCTCCTAATCACTTACTCTATAATCCACATAATATAAACAGTACTCAACTGATTTCTCATTACAAAATGTCTATTAAAAGCTTGTTACATGTTTAAGTAGTCTGTGAAATCAAAATACTCGCTGAGCCTTGTACATGTATAATTTGTCACGAGAAAATAAAAAAAAATATTCTCTATTTAAGCTTAACCAATATCTAAATAAGGATTAACAGACATTATAATTGACAATCACTAATTGTTCATTGAGAAGAAAAAAAAAAGATTAGCTGAAGACCCATTTCTTTACTTTTCAATCCTGATGTGTAGGAATTGAAAATAAGTAACAAGGAAAAATTAAGAAATCAATTTATATAAAACATTACGTTAGAAAGAACTATTAGTAGTTTTTTTTTTGTTTTCTTTTTAAAATATATCAGAGAGTAGTAATAGAATAGATTTGAAAATTTAAAGAAATTTAAGTAGACTAAAATATACATGTAACTATACACACATAACTATACACACATTTTTTTTCTTCATAACAGGTGCCTGATTGAGTACTGCTGAACTAAGATCCTCAGAAGATATTCTATATAATATCCATCAAAGGTATGCTTAAAATGAAGTACAGAATAAGAGTTAAAAGAGCAGGTTCATTTCAACCTTACCACAAAAACTGCTCATTAATAATTTTCTGGATGACTTGCAAAAGGACTCTTTATTTTCATTACACTTTAATTTTTTTTTAACAGAAACCTCTAAGGAGGACATTATATTAGCAAACATTTGTATGAATAAATTATAGGTCTCCTAATAGACTGACCCAACCATATGTTTTTTTACAACCTTTTTTCTCATTGTTATAAGAAGAGGTTATAAACTTTGACAGTTAACAAAGAGTTTAGTATCCATTTCCACGACTCTCAGTGAATTTTATTTTCTCCCTAATTATAAGTTACCATTAAAAATAGGGCAACTCATTGTCTAATTATAGACTCGCGCCCTGTCTAAATAATACCTTCCCCTGATCTCACCTACCATGACATGTCTTAATCCTGAAATCATTGTGGGTAATTGACGGGCGGATTTATTCCCCCAAACATGAAAATTTATTGATTGACTATCCTTTTTCATTGTTCATTCAATTGCAAATTTATGGCTGTTCACTATAAAATTCTAAACAGGGCAATAATAAAGATGCATTGAACCCATCCAAAATATGATAACAGCTGTCATAAGTCAAAGGTCAAATTGACAAAGTCATAGGTAATGTTGCCCTTTTCAGGACAATTTTACTGGAAAATAGTTATTACAGTTCAAAATCAAAATAAATATAAGTTGACCTGATTATAAAAACACATCTATATTGGTCAAGATTTGGGCACATATCAAAGCTTTCCTTTAGATTATAAATTGACTATGGTTAAAATATACCACTTTGGTTCAATTAAAACAAATGAAGTAGGATAATTCACTATCATTATCATGATTTTATTGAATCATGCCACTACAACTAATTAGCTCCCTTTATCAAATATTTTCATCGGCAGAATGACACTTTCTTTGACGATTTTATCTTCCAATAGATTTATTGGGAAACTCACAAGAAAGTAGGACTTACTTGAGACACTTCGATTTCTTGCTGAAAAACTTTTTCAACCGATAAGAAAAAAAAGATATAATTCAATTTTGATATTTGTCCAGTCTGAGTTGTATATCTTTTTATTTAACCCAAGTCAAACAAATGGCCAATACAATTCTAATTTATATATTTGTTAACAAATACAAGATCATAAATTATTTCCTTTCACTTGATAGTTTCTCGTTTGTTCGATGATTGGTAAAATAAAGACTCAAAAGTATCCAACATAAGTAACAACCAAACAAAATATAAATTGATTAAATTAAAAATTGACATCAATAGGTGATAAGAAAGAAAATTATGTGTACATTTCTCAGGTGGCGGAATAACCTGGGTACCCCAAAAACCGATTTCTTTGTCCAAAAGTAAAGCCTAAAATTCCCAATAAATGGGCACAATAAAAATATTTGAAAAATCGTCTATACACCCGAAACAGTGAACAAATAAAGAGAAATGTAGCCCTATTTTAACTTTGCCAAAACTGTTTCAACACAGCTTAAAAGGAACAAAAGTTAAAAGTAAACTTGAAATGAATATTTACAAACTACTGAATTGGTTTTTAAAATTTTTCACATTTTGTTGTTTTATCATTAAAGAGATGTGTCAAAAGCCTCTAGATTTTTTGTCCTTTGTAAGACCACTTATCATGGTTCGATACTTTTTAATGGTCACCGCCTGTCATAATAAATGTCTGCCCCAAATTTAATCCCCTAATTACATATTTATCTATAGGAAACATTGATTGTTGATCATTTTGATCTTGAAAATTAAAAAAAAAAAAAAAAAAAAAATGAGTGAAGTCCAATTTCACCTCAGGGAAATTTGAGCTAATGTGATAATTTGATAATCAGCTGATAAGAGAACATTTAGGTCAAAGTTTAGAGAAGCCCCAGGGATAAAAATATTAACTTCACATGTATTCTTTAAAAACAATATTAATCCATGATATTTTCAACACTATACTGAAAAAAACTTTCAAGTCCAGACAATTTCCAGGAGTCATCTCAAACTATATTAGAAAGTCTTAAAAATTGTAATTAAACTGATTGTTTAAAGCCAATTTAACTCATATAAAAGAATGATATATATTTAATACAAGTATAGTTTATAAGTGCAAAATGTTGTCTAAAACTTGTCTCCAAGTCCCTTAAAATAAAATGAAAAATTCTTAATCAAATAAAAAAAATATCTGGTCAAACTAAAAGCAAAAACAATCTAAATAAACATGATTTTACTATATATAGGAATGACTCAACTCCATATCTGAAATTACAATTATTAGAAAAAATGTGATAAGCAGAAGCTATACATGGTGAAAATGTAAGGTTAAATTTTCAGCAAGTTTGTTATAAGGTACTCTATACCAGTCAATAAACACTAGCTTGGTCGTATAAAGCTTACAGAAAACCTGAACTGAGGTTTATAATTCAAAAGACATACACAGGATGTATAGCTAAACAAACACAGGTAACCCGATTTGACTGCCGAGACGTAACTCCGTTGGTGACCTTTCAACCGTGACATGTAAAGACTGCGTATCATTTCTCTGATACCTGGCCTTTAATCAGAGAGTGTTATACACATTCCGTAATATCAATATTCTGGCCCGTGGACTAACTCAACTTAAACAAATGCATGGATTATAAATTTCGACTAATTTTTCGGAGATGTTTTAAGTATAGTGGATTTCTCATGTGATAGACAAAACTGTGAAAAATATATTTTGGAATTTATTCTTTATTTTCTCAGGTATGTTCTAAGTAAAATTTTACAGGTAACCCGATGAAAAAACAGATGGAATTTTGATATCTTATTGTTCGTCAATTTTGTGTTTTCATGTTAAAATATTTAGGATGTCTCTGATTGCAAGATAAGGTATGTTAAATAGACATGATCATTCGATTTAAGGACCCAATCCTTTTGTCATGAACTATTTAAAACAATAATTCTGTAAATTGATACAAAGTTAAGTATAACTTGATCTAGGTGGTCCAAAACAATCCTCATTCATACCTAAGTGAAGTTTTGTTTAAAAATTCCTAAAATACCATCATAGGAATTTTGTCTCATTCAAATTTTTCTGGACAAAATTTAATTAACTGTCTGCTTAAAGAAACAAGTTACAACCATTTAAAATGTAGTTATAAATAGCTAAGTTTGAAAACCAAGTACAAATTTCCCTCCTTCAATTTTTTTTCATATTTTTTTTTTTCAATACTCAATACTGATTGAATTTAATAACAATACAATGAAAATCAATTCACGATTTTCTTGGATATTTTGAAAAATTTTTGCACTTAATTCAAATTTCATAAAACATAATTTTTAAATGGCAATCCATTGTTAACTGTCCTGAATAGCAATGTCAGGCTTTATCAAGTTAAATCAGAGGAGAAAATTATGATAGAATTAAACGATCAGGACAAATTTCTTTCAAATAATGAAATATATTGTCCCCTTGTCTGAAAGAGTTATTTACTGACTTATTAGGACCCAGCAGGAGTTTAATAGGACAGAACAATACTTCTTGATAGTTACATCACTCAGCAAGGCGACCAATTTCACAACAATTGTCAGAGAGTCAAATTCAAAACAAGCCATTAAAAAATATCACTAAAGCAATCAGACATTGTATTTTCGTAAGATATTATTTTCCAAACCCACATTTGTATTGTATTCATATTGTAACCAATTTCAACATTGCGATGTGTAATTATAACATTAACACATACATTTAAAAATATAGAAAGGAGTCATTCAAATATGAAAAAAATCACTTAATGACATCCCTTCCAGTGTAAAACCAACAACCTGCCAAATTGGTTAAAAATCAACTAGACTATTGTTTGCTTAGAAATATTCTATATTTATATCCCTCCATTAACCGAAAAGCCATGAGGCATGCAAACCAGTACTAACAGATTCTACACGGAACAAAAAAAAACGAAAAACAAACAAACATTTAATATTATTGAAATTGTATAAGTTACACATTAGGAGATGATTCAATTTCTGAAAGAAAATAAAAATTGAAATTAAAAACACAACACATTGGTTTATTTTCATGTAAAAACTTCTCATATTTCTGCAATTAAATTGATTTTTGGAAAACTGGAACAAATCCTAGTTGCCTAGTTACAACTAGTATTTATATAGTTACTAAGGATATAGAAATATAATGAAATGTAAAAAAAAACCACTTTCATTTTTATACAATTTCATTTTACTCTTTACCTACAAGGGAAAAAATAACAGGAAAAATCATGATTACATTTCCCAACTGTTAACATGTATACTTCTGAAAATAACTGAAAAACCGTGCAACAGTTTGAAAGGCAACAAATATTGTTTTCTGTTTCCTGAACAGCCTTTCCAAAAATAAAAAATAATAAAAATGTTGAGACTTGAAAATTCACAGATAGCTGTTCATAGAGGAAACAATTACAAAATTTATTGTCAAAGAAACTTTTAAGAAATTCAATTATGAGGCAATTTTCTAAAGGATCTTTCGTACTTCTCTAAATCCAATTATTTTAACTCGACAATTTTGTCAATTTCAAACGTAATTTTCAAAATAAGTGTCATCTTACACAAGAACAATGGAAAGGTATTCTTTTTTCAATTACAAAGCATTTCTATAGTTTCTTAATTAAATTTACAAAGAACAAATCTACAACATACTGAAACTTGATAATGAGAATTTAATTGACTACAAAAATGTCCAACTTTGTTTGAAAATCACCTGTTTGAGAGATGACCTGATAACCTCACGCAAGCCTAAATGAAAAATATATGTCTAAATTACACAGCTGAAAAACAGCTTTTTAAAAAATATGAAAAATAATAGGTGTATTTTCTCTTCATTGCCCTCGTACCTAATTCACCTGCTTAAGATCTCATGCTTTCATTGGCTCCTTTAATAAGTTGGTCACAAAGTCATGCATCAATTGTTTTCATTTTTACACAAAAACAAAAAAAACAAAAAAAAACAAAAAAACTTTCAGATCATAAACTTCAAGATTTGCTGAATTAAACATGAATAGCCCAGTGAACTTTAAGACTTTTTTAAAATAAAAAGTAAAGATTTTGTCTCTAAAATCATACAAAAAATGATTCTTTCAAAAACCCCATGTTGATTTTTAGGTAATTATCTCCCTTTGTTAAATGACTTCTGAAAAAACATAATCAGTTTTCCTGAACAAAGTATCACTATAATCATTTTAGACCACAGTTGGTTGTCTTAGAAATATGATAAAATTTTGACAAGAATATATTTATCCAGATAAATTAAGTACACAAAACTCTATCATTATTGTAATAATAGCTTTTTTCCTCTTCTGGCCAATAAAGTGGATAATGCATTCCCCTTTTTTTCCACATTGTAATGTAATAATCATCTTTCAATGAAAATATGGTAGATATCTGATTAACTTCATTCCCAAGACCTCCAAAGAGTAACATTCCAATAATATGCAAATAATCTGATATCGTATCAACGAGAGGGCCTCCAAAGTGAGACCTCTGGATATCTCTGACATCAATCTCTCGCAAATTTAATTGAGTCGTAGCATACATTTCCATAATAAAAATATTATGGACCATAACTCACTTATCGAAGCCATAAAGTGCACAAATTTAAATTTTAATATAACCAAATCAAACCTAAAAAGGCAGAAAATTATTCATGGTTTTCACAATAGAATTACTTCAACGAAGACCAAGTTTCTCAAATTCTTACTTATAAACTCCTCGTCAAAATTCAAAAGCAAACATGACCCAAGGATCTTAATCCTTTCATGCTTTATTTCCAACATGTCAATGATTGTGTCAATCCTCAATCATCATCTCTTTTCTATATATTTGAAGATCTAGTATCGCAGCGTCTCACCACATCCATGATTTTTCTCAAGTACATGATTAGTGTGATGAGTACCCGAATCACTATTGTACCACACTTTCTTACCATATCCTTTTGTTGTGTTTAAATCTCTGAACTGTCAGACTCATTTAGAGATTATGAAAAAAGAAACCTTAAGCGTCTAGACCATTTTGTTGGTCAATTTTATTTTGTTTATGAAGAAGTCAGGGCAAGAAAAATCCTTCATAGTAATGGAAGTTAAGTACATGTACTAGAATTTGTAGAATTAAAAAAAAAAAAAAAAAAAACGACTATTGCTTTACGATCATTTCAGACTTTCTCTTAGTTCATCATAGAAATTACAAGACAGAATAAATCTGATTAGATGATGCAAATAAAATACTGGTATTTAAAAAAAAAATGAGATTGACTACTGCAATAGTTAAGAAAGGAGATTACAAAATGGAATAAATTATTATTCAAAAGAGAATCATAATCCCTGATTACATTCCATTCAAATCATATGGTTACTCTGAAAATCAACCTGAATAATATTTCTACCAAAACAAATAAGTGATAAACCTGAGCCTTATAGTGATATAGTTAATAAAATTTGTAACTTTCTTTTAGACAATTTAAATATGCAAACAATATGCATGTCCAACATGTATGAATAGCCATATCAATCATGTAAATTTATAATTCTGCCTAGCCTCCAAAACATTTGACATTCTGTTGAAAAACTTTTTATCCTGAAAGACATATGCTCTTTAGATGACCTTTCACCAGCATGACTGATTACCTAAGCACAGATATGAACAATGAACTATCAACACTCAATTTTTCACTGTAAACTTTAAACATGTCCCCATTTATTTACTTCTATCACTGAAAAATATTTCTTAGTTCAACACAAAGCAAAGCACTTAATAAGATACACAGACATGAAAAATATTCAAGGTAAACTCTTGTTAGCAATTTTCATAAATTTCTGTTAGACCATCCATCATTATGAAAAATACATGATATTTTACCTAATCATGTTATCATTTTTCATGTTTGCATTTTTCAACTTTTTTTCTTCATTTTTTTTTATTTTCAGACTTAAGCCAAACACGATGTGTTAGTGGACAGATTTAGTATTAACTTAAGAATGGATGACATTCAGTCAGACATTTTTCCCGTGATGCTCCAACCATGACAAGCAGCATGACGTTACGATTTCTATTCTATCTTGGAATTATCATTCCTGCCGTAATAACATTAGTCCTTTTTGTGATATTTTTATTCTGTTTACGAAAGCACAAAATTCGCAAAGAAATGATGACAAAGAAACATGACCCTCATAAAAGATTTGCAAAGAAGAAAAACAAATCTGATGATTATAATAGTGCCAAATTAATAGAAACAGAGAAATACTGGAGAGCAAACAGTTCAATTCATTCTGGGGATTACGCAGAACACAATGAAGCCTTCGATGCCAGTCCTGATTTACCTTCAAATGAATCAAAAGCAATGTACAATACATTCCATGATAGTGGAATGTCTGATTTAAGCGAGACTCAGTACAAGTTTGAAAGTGATAGACCAATTTCTCAAGCTTCGACTGATTCAGAAGATTCAGGATTTCGAAGTTCTCGATCTGGACAGTATTGCCATAGTGCTCAAAATAGCACAGGAAATGAAAAAGATACTCCAGTATTCAAACCTATATGCAGTGAAAAAGAACACATATGTGCACATTCATCATTGAAAGACAGTGACCCAATGAAGCGTGTGCAATCTAGTCGACATTCATATCCAATTCAAAAGAAGAAAGCATCTCATCCACGACTTAAACACAATCAAAAGGAGTTAGACATAAACGAGATAGAGACAGACTTAAATTTTCTGCCAATTTCTACAATAACTAAGGACACTATTAACATGCCCATGCATCACTTACCGCCGTCACGGCAGTTTAGTGACTCCATGGTTCCTGTTTCTTATCAATCTCAAAATCAGTACGGACCAATTCAAATGACACCACTACTGACTAGCATATCAAAATCCTACATGTCAACAAATCCCACCTTGGGAGAATTTCCATCAACGTTTGGAGAATTACAATCACCACAACATCCACACAAACAGACCCCAGCACTGGGTCTACAGTCACTCCAACATAAACAGACAGTTACCACAGCGATGGTACATCATAGACCTAACATTGACATGCACCATAATGCAATGTCTTTTTCTGTTGTCTAGCAAAGGATTATGGGAAAAATTCTCCGTGTTCTGTTCCTGGATGAGATTGTAGATATGTGTTGAATTTACACATGTGAAACATGTATATTTAAATTTTATGATAGTTGTGTGTGCATAGCATTTTAATGTTGGATGGATATAGTATTTTTTTAATGTTTTTTAAGAAAAAGCATAGTGCATTTCGATGAAGTATCTTTAGTGCCAGTTTCGTGTATGTGATAGTATAAGTGATTTTTGTAAGAGACACAAAATCTATATGTGAAAGTTAGCATTCCAGAGGGGAAAGAAATGATAAAAACGAGAATTTACTACTGGAGTTTTCAGCAACTTTTCTACAGACTCATTTTTTATTTCAAAGTTTGAGCAACTGTGGATTTTCTTGTTTTAAAGTGAAAATGTTAAATAATAGTAACTAAACCTTTTAAGTGCTAAATATACTGAACAAAGGACTGTGTAAATGTGTTTTTCTGATGTAATCATCTACAAAACTCTTTTTGTTCAGGAAATTATTCTGGAATATTGATGGATAAAACTGCAACCCATTTTCAACTACTATTCAATTATCTTTTCATATATTTCAAAGATTAGCAAATTCATAAGCAACCAAACATGGGCTTTCACAATTGTAGTTTAACCATACTGTATAAAAAAATGTAAACAAAGGATTTCTGAAATCCTATAGTTGTATGAAACAACACATCATTATCATGATTATAAAGTTTTAAAACGCTTGAAAGATTTTGAATATATTTTTCATAACATAAAACACCCAGGAATAAAGTGGAATATAGTCCACTTCTAATGGAATATATGATGAAAACTGTCTAAAACAAACCCCTTTTGGACCCTAAAATTTTGTTTGGTTTAGACAGGTGTTCAGTTCACAAAGATTCAAAATACATTCAGTCTAATTGAAATTAGACCTTGCATTTTTTTTTATTAATTTAGACTGAAATACATTCAAATTTATGTAAAGGAACTTGCAAGAGTGTCTGGTTTAGGCAGGTTTTGGTATTATTATTGGTTCAGTATTGACAGGTTTCACTGAACACTAAAAAAAACCTGTTTAAACAAAATCATATTCTGAACTTAGTGGTAAAACCTGTGTAAAATAAACACAAATCAAATCAGAACAAATTAATTAATTTTCTACAGGATTCCATCCACGATTAACAAGAGCTTGCCACTCACTTTGAATTCCATAACATTGCTGTGTTATATGCTTGCCCTGTAGTCAGACTGATATCTCATAAGTTTTGAATCTTTACCTTTTCTGCTAAAATGTAGTTTACCAATTTTGTAAGCAACTTTCCATTTACTTCCAAAATTAATTTTAAGAGTTTTCCAAATAGACCAGAGTCAAAGCCAAATATTTTTGTGGACAATGTTCAATGAGAAAAATCAAAAGACCCACTGTCAATGTCAGAAATAGTCATAAATGTTAATCTTAAGGCATGTCAATGTACAACAGTTGGTAAAAGCATTGATTTAAGACAAGCACTCTTTTGATCAAGTTTATATCCATTTATTCTACTTAATGTTAAAGTAGTAGAAAAAGAGAGTATGCACGTTTGTAGTTACTTTATAAGACAGGTTCTTTGGCTTTTTTGTTTGAGGGTCCCTGGTGGGGGGGGAGGGTAAATATTTTTGAATTTCAGTGTATTTGCTTTACAAGAAGGGTCCTTTTTTTTGCTTGTTTTCTTTTATTTTGGTGGGTGGGGAGGTGGTATATAGGCTTTTCTGTCAAACCAATCTCAACTACTCCAACGATCAGAAACTTTATTGGATAAGACAGGATACTGCAATACACAGGTCAAATATGCATCTTTTTGACAACTGATTATTTGATTAAACAGGTTTCTGAAATATTCAGTAACTATCTATCTGTTTCAGTAAAGAACATGAAAGCTTAAATTAAAGTACAGGTACTCTTGTCTATCAAGCATGTCTGATGAACAAATATTATGAAATCTCAAAAGAAACCATGGAAATCTTTTGTTCCCACAATACACTGTAAAAATGATAGATGTCGTCTGCTGGGAATGGAACATGGATCATTCTATACGATGACAAACATTTTATCACGAGACTGTACATCATGATTTTTACTTATGACATTGTTCATTAATTTGTTGTCTTTGAAGCAGACGGCCTATTCCATCACCGCAAAAAAATGCTCAAAATGATTTTTTCCGACCAAATGGATCCAATATGGAGTTGATATCCACTGGGATTACTATGATTCAAAAGCCTGGCGAGAACACTGTAGATACATATCTATGTCAATCTTATTTCACTTCCAATATCCGATAATACTCAGGCAAAATATAGCGTCGTGAGAACGCTCACTCAAATAACTTCCTATAAATTTGCAACATGGATGAAAGAATCGGGTAATTAATATACATCGATACAATCTAGACCAAAGTGACATTCAAAGCAAAGTTGTTCTAACATTGATGGGAAACCATAGCTTCCTTTAGCAAAAAAATTCTAAGTACAGTTTCGGAGAGTGTATATTTTTAGTTTTAAACCATTTTTCATTGATAGTAACTACAGTGGTAGACCTAGGGTAAGGGACATTACTCTTGAAATTAGTGATATGTTTGTATCATATTCAATTTCAACAAAGCCTATCAAGCTTTCATTTGAAACAGAATGAAATTAGTCCAAGTTACTTTGATGCTAACATGAGATTGATGTAAAATGCTGAATACCAACATTCCAATGATTTGTAAGAGTTGTGTCCCTTACCCTAGGTCTACCTCCTTAAACCAAACTTTTCAGTTTAGACAGGTGATTGGTTAACATGGTCTGAAATACACAGCAGCAAATACAAATGTAATTGGTACTAGACTGGTTAGAAAGGAGTTGGTTTTGACAGGGTTCACTGTACAATGCTTTTCTAATGCCTTTTGAACTGTTTGAACCTAGTCAATGTAAATTTGTTCTCAAAAATTGTTATGACCATGCAGTTACCATATATGGTTCTTAGATTAATCAGAAAAGCATTAAGGTTTAAAAAATCACATACATGAAAAAAAAAAACAAACTTCCAAATATATGCAACATGATACAATTTACATAAAACCATCATAATGTGTTATTTTACATAATTTTCCACCAAAATTTACATATTTTTGGTACTTGTACCATATATCATGCACTTGATAAGATGCTATGTCAAAATGACACATGACCTAAAAAAAAAAGAAACGTCGCTTTGGGAAAATTGGTTAGGATCGTCAAAACATAAAAATTATTCTTTGTATATGGAAATTTATTCAGAAAGCTTAAAAACTTGTTTGAAAAGGAAAACTATAAATTCATTCAAATTTCCTTTTGCAAGTGATGTGGCGATTCTTTTTTCTGAATTACGGGACATACATTTACAACAGAGAACAGAAGGAGTTGTCACCAAGTGATAATTTCTTGCTACGCTGTATTAGTTTATATTGAATTATCACTCTTTCCCGACTGCTCAATCAAAGCGCTGTTGCAAATACTTCAAGTTCATACCCCAGGTATCACTTGGTCATATGAATGAAAATAGTCTGATGTAATTTTTATATTGAAAATCCATTTTATTTTCTCTGTATATAAATTTATTCTAGCAACCATGAAGTATTTACTGTTTACAAATAGATAGACTTCAATGATCAGGGCCAAAAAAAGGCATGTGGTTGTTGTGAACTGAATACAATTGAAGGGATTACTGGAGAAAGAAATTAAGACTTGTTGACATTCATTCAAAACTTAAAAACAAAATCTTTATTTTTTTTTCTACAATAGTATGAAATATATAAAACCAGATTATTTGAATACACAGAATTGTCAACAATCTTCACTGTTGATAGTACTTACATCCTATGCCCTTTCTCCATTAACAGTGCTTTTCATTTGAACAAGGTGTGAGGAACAAAAAAAAAAAAAAAAAGATATTGATTCCTACACAGGCAAATACTGCTGATGTAAAATTCTTGTTCATGAAGCTTCACAAAGAATTCACATAAAACACATGATTGTCATGATTATCATGTGAAATTCACATAACATGAACTCTGTGTGAAAGTTAGGCAAACTAAAAAAAGGTTTGATTCAGTACCTCAAAGAAGAAGTAAGATAATAAAGTTCAAATGAGGGGTAATCCTTTAACAAAACAAATCTGGTACATGATGAATAAGTCAACATAACACAAAGGATCTAAAAAGTACAAATAGACACCAATAGTAGAGGATTGAACTCAGCTATAGGGTTTGGGTTTACAGTCCAACCTGTTCCAGCAACCACCTGTATTAAGCAATAACCTGTCTTAAAAGACTATGATTAAAAAATCCATGTGTAGTGCATTGTATATAAAATTAACCTGTATATAATGACTAACTGTCTTTAACATGTGACCGTGATACTGCTTTCCCTTGGAAGATTACTCGACAGATTTATCTGTATTTTGTTCTACTGTTGAAAGCATTCAAAACTAAGGACCAATTTATAATTAGTTTGCTTCTCCTGAACAGTTATCTGAATTTTTAAAAAATAATTTGGGTCATTACTTAATTAATTATAGTGTAGAAATAGCTGTTAAGAATCATATTTTTACCAAAATATTTACACAACAGAGGTTTCTGATGATAAAATTGTAGCCTTTACTCAAAAATGTTTCAGGCTTTGCCTAGGAAGTACAGAGCTACTTTGGGCGATATCTCTCAAACTACAAGAATGTATGACGCTTTCCGTGATGCACTGTGCGTTAGCGCTGAAAGTTAAAACAATCACTTCCAAACAACGTATGTAATTTCCGTTAAACATTATTTCTGACAGAAAGGTTTTGAGCCATTCCTGTTTCAGTGCATTTACATATAAAGCACGTCAATGACGCTCCATCTCTAACACTGTATGTTCCAAATTGGACATAGCTGATGATCTGTCCCTATAAACAACCAATTCTCCCTATAAACAACCAATTCTAATGCTTGTGAGTGGAAGTTCGGGACCCATTCTTGTAAATTCATATGGTCACCTGATGAGACTTATAAGCCCTATTAACATAAAATACAGGGTGATTTACTATATTACCAAATGACAGGTGTATAGAAAATTCTCGCCATGTTTTTAGTATGACGTCATTATACAGAACACTTCCAATTATTATTGATAAAATCAAAAATTTTAATATCAAATTGATTATCAGTTTTTAAAACATGAGCAAATTCCATCATAAAGTCCCTGAGCAACCAACCATTTCTTGACATTAATAAATCAGGTAGTATTGCTATATTTCATTTAAATATCATTTACATCATTTTTGTAAGAAATCATAATGTTTCACATCAAAAGAATTTTATAAATACAAAAATAAAATTGTGAGAAATTAAATTGCAATAAATTCTATTACATATTTTTTGTAATGTAAAATTTGTAGTTAAGAGTTCTGCATATGTATTAAAACTTCATTCAACAAAGTCCTCCTTATAAAATAAAATTGAATCATCACTAAAATTAAGAGAGTAACAAAAAGCACAGTAGTTCAATGTATATGACTACTGTAATCAAACAAAAAAGATTGGATGAAAACTATACCAAAAAGGGGGAGTAAAAGCATTCCATTACTGAGAACTGAAACAACGTATTGGTTGTAATAATTATCCAACGGAGGGGGAATAGACTACTTGTTGGTTGTTATTTTTCCAAAATTTTGCACAAAATTAACAAAATTTCTAACAATTGGGGGAGGGGTCCATTTCACTGAATCTATAGTGTTGTGTTCATAGAGCTTATTCTTCACTCATGTTATCAAAGGATTCTGCAGAAGAATATAACATTTATTGTTAAAGTAGTGGATGGGATTTCAGCTTGCTTTCGTGGCTGTCTTCTAAAAGAGCTAAAGGGGGGGGGGGGGGGGTTTTCAAACATTTATTTTTCACTTATTGCCAAAATATTTTTCTACTATCACAATTATACTGTAAATATATGCAAAAGATAGGGTATAGGCATGTTATGAAGAGGATTCAAAACAAAATTAAAATAAAACTCATTTCCAGACAAAAATTTCAAAATTTCAAAAAGTTACCTCAAAAACTAAACTCCATAATATTTTCAATGCATGACCTGACAGCTTTATTATATTCAGCGACAGGAAAATAAAATATTTACATTAAACAAAAATTTGTTTGATCACTGAATTAACAGGGTAATACAGATGTTTACCAGTGAAACTAAAATCACTTTCTCTGAGGAGCCTACGTCAAAGATTGCATTTAAACCCAACCAGTTGACAAAAGCCTGTGTATTTTTCACACAGTTGTCAAATGCAGTTTTTCTAATACTCAGTATAAACAGTGCTCAAATCAAATCATTATACTTATACTAGTACATAACTCACTCAAAGAAACTTTCTTGAATGTACAGTACACCTCTGGTGGATCTTGTAACTTTCACTCCTAGCTGAAAGGGGGGCATTTCAAATTTTTGATAAACTTAACATTTTGCCATATTTAGTACAATTATATGAAGTGGAAATTGCATGGACATATGTTACACATTAAAAAATTACAACATATCTTTATGTTTTAAAACATATGGAAATATATGTTTATGACTGATATTAAAACAAGTGATTAAAGGCATATTTTCCCAACTGAAGTGAAATTACACATTCCTTTTATTTCAGAAGTCCTAATGGGAACAAAAGTTACCATATGAAATTTATAAAGGTAAATGTAAATTTTATCTAATGTTTGTGCATTCACATGAATATCAACTGTAACCCTGTGGAGCTTTTCGACCAACGGTGAGATGTTCCACTGTGTGGCTACCATGAGTATGAAGTTTTTGTATGGTTGCCAGGATTGTGGGGGAGGAAAGCCAAAACTCCAGGTTTGAAAATCAGTGAAATGGTGCCTAGAAATCTGGACACATTTTGGACTCAAACAGATAGTTATTTTGACCTTGTGAATGCTAGCCCTAGCCCATTGCCTTAACCATTCAGCCATACCCTCCCTAAATACTTAATTACACTTAAGTTTTTAATGTGTTTTTTTTATCAGTTATTATGCTAGCTCTAAACATTTGTTTGTTCGTATATTTCTTTTGTTGGTCCTGAACATGTGAAATGCAAATAAAAAAAGGAAACTCTCCCCAGGGAAATAACTTCAATTCTGAAGTAACGGTAAGTTACAGCTAACAATATCAATGGTCATCAGAAGTCTTTTATTAGTGGGCGTTTTTGGTCTAAAAATGTTAATAATGAAATGTCAATATTGTCAAATACAAATCATCCATTTCTTTTTTTCCCCATAGATTTCTTGTATAATTTCTGAATGCAAATAAAAATGGGATCTATACCAGTTAAACCCCTCTTTTGTACATTATTTTTCGATTCCACTATCAAAACAATGATTATATAGCCATATTTACACTTAAGCTCCAAAACAATAATTTCAAGATCAATACTTGTCAAAGATCACATTCTAAAATTTTTTTTTCTTCAAAATTACTGGTTGCAAAACAACAATTGTATAGACAAATTTATACTTGTCAAAAGCCTACCATTTGGATACATTTTTTTAAAAAGTTTTGTCTCTAAAAAATAATTAGCCAGATCTATACATGTTAAAGCCCTCTTTTTATCACAGCTATCTCTCGATTTTCTGGTCACAAAACAATAATTGTTGGGATCTATATTTGTCAAAGCCTACTTTTTAAAATATTTTTCAATTTTCTGATTACAAAAAAAAAATAATTAGTGGGATCCATTTATGTTGAAATGTTATAATATAACATGGAATGCATAATTGAGGAGACAACATGTTTATGAAAATGAACTAAATGGCTAGCAAACAGATGTTCAATAAAAATCTTGTGACAGGTTGAATAATATAAACTGAATATGTATCTGATTTTCTCATTTATCATTTAAAAAAAAATAATACTACCAGTATTATACATATTGAAATCAAAACATTTGTTAAACAAAGAATAATCACTGAAATAAACATTTTTCAGCATTTTACTTGATTGATTGATTGGTGTTTAACATCTTACAGCATATATTTCATACATTACAGAAAAAAAAAGGTAGATAAATCCAACATGTCCTGCCTTGTTTCAAGATCAGCACACAATTTAAGCCAGAATTCTACAGTGCCAGTATTTTTCAGGAGAGGGAAGTAGATAGGTCACCCCACTACGGCAACAGCAATCCGCACCTGATTAAGATGAAAATGCAGCTTGGTTTAGGTAAGCATTAAATCTATTATGAGTTGTTTTTCATGCGTAGAGTTTAGTTTTAAGATTGTCAAGAATACTTTTGATAGCATACTAGTATAACTTATCTATATGAAATACATAAAAGATATATTTAGATCTATGAAATTAGTAAAAGTTTTGAATAAGGCAAAAAAATTGTCTGCCTCCCCTTTGTGGGCTTCTAACAAGACATCAAATTTAACCAAGACGTGGTAGAGAAACAGGGGTACATGTAAATCTATGCACATCCAATATCAAAACTTTGGAGAGAAAAAAATTCAATCCATTCTCAAGTTATCATATGCAAATAGTTGGGATAGTAAAACATAACTGAAAACACCAAAACAAAAAAATTAAAATGGGAATTCACCAAAATTAAATTAGATCTGTATTCAACAGTACTAAGCTAAAGTTCAAAGTTCAGTACTAAACTAAAGTTCAAAGTTGAATAAAAATTTTTAATGTGTTTTCCATGTTATCAACTTGAAATTACACAAAATGAGAGAAGGCAAATACCCAAAACAGCAGAACCCAAAAGCTTGAAAATTATATTCAAAGTGTATTTTAAAATTCAAAAGAATTACTGGTATATAAGACTGATCTGTTCTCAACTTATCAATTGGACAGGTTAGTGGGACATGCATAAAAGACAGACACATACCCATCATGTAAAACAAATAGGGTTCATATAGGATCCCAAACTACAATTTGGGGAGGGTGTTAAAAAAGTGGACATCAATGAATCAATGAATTACAAATGGAAGCTATCTTTATTTGATCCAAACATAGAACTAAACAGTTCCAACAAATTCTTAAATCTCCTGAGATTATTTTGATTTATCAAACAATGCATTACACTGCCGGAAGGACAGATAGTTGAAAACATACACAATAAAATGTCTATGAGAAGACAGGCATACAGAAATTAAAGTTACTGTACAGAATCAAAGCGTCTAAAGATGAAGACAAAGATAATGAACATGACAGAACCACAATAAAACACAACCTCAATTTTTTACTGTGGTAGTGCAACAGATGGACAGACAGTCCTTTAAAAGAGCGAACAGATTGAAAAAAAAAACTACAAGACCAATACTTCCATTGACTGGTAACTAAAAAACCCAGACAGATTTTTTTAAACATATACATATATAAATGCAATTTCAAATAATCAAAGTTTTGTATAACAAAGAACTGGGTCTCAAGGCTAAAATTTTGATATGTGATACTCCGAACAATCACATCCACAAAGTATAATAGACATTTTAAAGCTTGCTTGAATGAGATTGGTTTCCATATCAGGTAACCGATTAGACATTTTTTGGTGTAAATCAAATATGCCCCTATTATTACTAAGGGTGGGTGGCAGGCCTGTTATGTAATTTAAATGCAGTTTTATCGGTAAATTTTAATTTAACTGTCACTGCATATACCCTGAACATATTAAAAAGAGATGTTGAAGTGTACAAGGTGAATGGATTGTACAATGGGTAACCTACTGAATGTACTGTACAAATGCTATATTTGGCAGGTTTGTACTATGGTCCAGGCTTAATCATTAATTAATTGAATTCCAAGTTCCAACAATTATGTACAGTTTTCCAAATGGGCCAAAGACCTGCCTTTTGCCAGATTTGTTTCCATTGCTATTTATCAGTAAGATTACAATCAAGTTCTTTTTTTTTTCCCTTAACATTACTTTAATAAGTATAAGTCAAACATTAAATGAAGTTTTATTTTCTTTATAGAAAATGTTCATGACAAAAAAACAAAACAAAAAAAACATATCTGGGGCCACATCAAAAAAGTGTTTGTTTCCTCTACCTTATGGCTCTGGGTAGGTAGACAGAGAAAATAGTTTTTTCCCAAAGTTAACTTGATTCTGCAAAAACCTTGATCACAGAAGTGAAAATGATGAACATTCTACGCTGTTGTAAAAATAACGAACTCCTTAGAGATTTTTATGTTGTGTATTAAGTTTTCTATCTTCATTTCTATCAGGTTTTTAATTGAGATTTTTTTCAGAAGAAATTTCTAGTGCATGTCTTCTTTCTACTTAATTAGGGCAAAGAAGTATACCTACAGTTGAATAAAAAAGGCTAATCTTTAGCTTCATCTAGAGAAAACTGCATAAAGAATGAAAAATTGTCAATCAAACAGTCTAGAACATACAAAATAGGATTAAATCTTTTAATGAAACTGTCAACGAAAATGATTCTAAGTTAATCAAAACTCGACCAAAAAATTAATTTTGTCTGCTCTTCACTTAAAGACATGATAGGGTCCCTAGATCAAATGTCCTTGACTTCTGATGATAAAAAATCATTTTCTTACTCATTTCCCACAATCATTTGTAAATATGTAAGAATATTAATTATCATGTGAATTCTGGCCCAATATTTTAATAGTAAAAATATAGAAGAAATACAGGTGTTTGGTATATATCCATGGGAAAGGCAAACCAAAAACAAACTGACCAAAAACACAAAATAGCACCATTCAGCTTTTATATTAATTGGGACAGGACTCACTCTAAATGACAAGCTCTAATTGGGTTAAAGCAAAAAGAAATGTGCACAAGTCAAAACCAATAGGATCCTTGTCGTTCTGTTACCATGGATTTCATTTCTTTTGTTGTAGGAGCCTTTCAAAGCTTACCTGAAGGTGTGTTTACACTTATTGAAGACATTTCATGACCTCCGTAAGTTTTTTCTATCTTTAGAAAGGTTAAACAATGGTGCATTTGTTGCATTTTACCATATCTGATCTTTTTTGCTATTGACAAGATAGACAAACTAATTTTTTACCTTTCAACAGCAACAACTTCTTCAAGGGAACCATCTTGCGATCTCAGAAAAAAACCCACATATTTTGCATAATGTGGAAAATCTCTAAATTTTGGGGGCAATTATTTGAATTTTGTGTCGATAGTCTACTGCAAATATAAGAAAAAAAATAAACTACTAAACAATGTTGGTGGGATGGAGTAAAATACATACAGAGTAGCACAATAAAACATCTTATAATTTGTGCATCAATTGTGTTAAAAACTTACATTACAAATTATTTCATATGAAATATGATTATAAATTGTAAATTTTAACATTTTCCTTCAGGGCAACTGTTTTATTCTCATGTAAATTTGTTGCTCATCTTTCACGAGGCAGCATATCATATCTGTATGTACTAATCTCATTTGAATATGTCAAGGTCAGTAGATATTTCATTGTTCCATTTTTTCTGATTTTGATAAAAACTAGAAAATATAGGTGAAATACTGGCATTAAGACACCTATGGTCTATTTTTAGTAACAATGGCCATGTTTTTCTATGGATCAAAAATCCCCATCACAACTTTGGGCAGAAAACCCAAGGAACATTGATACCAGATTTGGTTAAAATTGGTCCAGTAGTTTCAAATGAGAAGATTTTTGTCAAACTGTTAATGGCAAAGACCAAATAAGACGACGACAATGGTTGCAGCTAAAGGTGGTTCTGTAAGACATGGGAAACAAAGACAACCCTTAATAATTCAACCTTCAAAGAGGAAGTTCAAAGTGCTTGACTACAATGATAACTTATGCCATTTAATTTTTAATACATATCATGAAGTCCTTACATTTTATTTAATTTGTGTTTTTTATGGAGTTTTTTTCTGTATTTGTGGTTAAATTTATGTCCCTGGATTATGAATATCCTAGCTGAACCTTATTCTAATCATGGTCTTCTTGCTTTTACTTTGTCTGATAAAGATCTACAACACTAAACAAAAAATTTGTAAGGGACAGCACACTAGTGATACCTACATGTTTTTGGTGAACAGGAAGTAGATGAGCGAGAAACCTGAAAAGGGAAGACATGGTACAAGCCATCAAATGCAATAAACCAATTATCTAAGAATGCCATCCAACAGAAGCTGAGAAATCTGTAGTGGAATGATGGAATGACAGAATGACAGACATTGGTAAAACAGTATACCCCCTCTTTACAGAGCGGGGGTATAATTACAAAAGTGGGTGTTCATGCAGGAACATACTGCACACCATATTTGATATCATTCCAATGAAGTGTTATGCCAAAATTAATTCTGACGGATGTACATTTCCACATTCACCTACACAAACATTTATTTGTAATTTCAATACCTTAAAACTTGAAGACTTCCTTTTGTTAAATCTGTATACAAAATTTACCAAACAGTGTGCAAATATGTTAAACAGCTGATATAATTTCTTGTTCTGTTTATTCTTTTCTTTGGCAAATAATTTACTTTTTTAAATTGTAAGTAAATTTTCTTAATACCACCAAATACCTATTACAAGATGGTTGTTCAAGTGACATGTATGGTAGTTTTCAACATTTAAGGCAGCATGATAAAGCACTTCATAATTTCCCGAGTATTGTGCAAACCCCATTCAATTTCTTTCCCCATGCCTTATCAAGTCCTAATCGCTATCAACTAATCTGGAACAATTCAAATATGACACAGCACTTATCCCATCCAACATTAAAAAAAAAATGAGCAAAATCATTAAGCAAACAGTATGATACACAATTAGTATTCAGTATATACCTGCCATTCTCCAAATTTATTTAATTTTGAATTAGGTTTTTTCATCAGCAGCTGTTGGATACTTAGAGGTAACAAGTGCAAATTGAGATATGGTAATTAATATTCAGAATAAGTTAATCGATATAGGTCAGGTGTCCTTAATGATCATCTTTATAAAGTGACTGGTGATGTTATATAAATTTATTTACATTTACATCAATTTATCAACAGTCTACTGAAAGTTGTAACAAGTCAGTGTGTGTCTGTGATGTCAGTAATTTGAATTTTCTGCCAATTTGTACAAATTTGCCAGTAACCAAGTATTGTCAGTTGGTGTAAAATATTTCAATAAGTTTTGTCTGTGAGCACTCCAGTTGATGCCATGAATGACAGCAACCAATTACTGTCAGTTGGTGAACTATGTCAATGAGCCATGACTGTCAGTAATCAATGACCCCCTCTAGATATCATGTATGTAAGTAACCTATCACTGTCACTTGGTGCAAAAATAAGACAATCAGCTATGACAGTCAGTAATTCATGAAATTAATGTCTTGCAGTCGTCAGTAACTAATCACAGTCAGTTTTAAAAAAAAATGTGTCGATAGACAATGACTATCAGACTGATCTTGGACAATTTGTTATTTTCAGCTATCAGA
This sequence comes from Perna viridis, assembly GCA_037379345.1. Classification (NCBI taxonomy): domain Eukaryota; kingdom Metazoa; phylum Mollusca; class Bivalvia; order Mytilida; family Mytilidae; genus Perna; species Perna viridis. The sequence continues at coordinate 33,858,751 of CM074514.1, read as the reverse complement.
GGGTAAGAACTGCATTTGTATTCTGTAAGTTTTACTATTATCAGTATAAGTCTAATATTTTTATAGGTAAATTTACCAGGAATACAGTGTTTATTCTTATTAACATCAGCCACACTTGGTCTCAAAAGACCTTCAGCAGAGCATGTAATATCAAACAAGGGACATCACTTTGCAAAGAAAAATTTTTACCCTTTATGACCTTCAACCTTTAACCTTGAAAATCAATAGAGTAAGAGGTATAGCTTTTAATTACATCAATGTTTAGAAACCTAGTCCTTAAAGTCTGGATCAATTAAAATCAAAATTTTGGAGGCATGACTTGAAATGCTCAAAACCTTGAGCAGTAATAATTGCCACATCAAATCCCTAATTTGAATTAGACAGTACACCACCTGCAGATAAAGAATCTTCTTTTCAAAATGTTAAAATTGTTCTTTAAGAAAGTCTAAAATGATTTAAGTCATCTCGATCAGTGAGAAGAAAAATCTACAAATCATTAAATACATCAAAAACAGACAGTTGGTGCAAAAGGACATTAATTACATCTTTAAAATTGAGAGAGAAAAACCAAAGTAAACCTTTTAACGACTTAAAAGCAATTATAAAACACTGATGCATATTTTCTGCATACAAAAGGAAACTTTAATTGATCTGACACCACCAGAAACAGCAATTTCAATTCAAAATGGATGTTTTTCAATCACATTATCACTGCAAAGACAAGCTCTTAAATTCAGTGTCATCTCATCAATGTGTTTCTATTCAAATTAAATAACTTCAATCAGGAATTACATAGTATTTGAAATTTTATTTTTCTCCATTGCCAGCAAAGAAGAAAGCACATGCTCTAGGTTTTTAAACCCTGTTTTTTCTAAAATAAGCAAGGATTATCATCCCAACAATAGTAAAATAATACAAAACCAGGCGAAGATGGTAGCTGAAGGAAATCTTTACTTGTGGTATATTTTAATCAAAACATGGCCATATTGGTCATGTTCTACTCAATTTGTGGTTTTTATATAACTACACAATAATTTTTTGGTATCACCCTGTCTGTCACCTGCCTCTATTAACTTTCATTTACTTAGAATAACTTGAGAAAAAAACATCTGATTTGTTTAAATTTATTAACTCATTGTTTCTAGGGACATGATGGAGGGCCCTTTAGTTTTTGCCTCCCCCTTTTCAAAATAAGGGTCTACAAGGAGGAAATGGATTTTATCACTGGAATTGATAGAAAGTGTTAAATTTTGTTGTTTTATTTCACACGTCAATGTGTTCCTTTCGAAATTATGTTTTAACAGTTTTTTCATAGGGTAGACTTATCTTTAATCTTTTTGGAGTTTAAAGAGTGCAGTAATGAGCCATGCCCCCACCCCCACCCCCACCCAAATATCAACCTTTTTAATTTATTATCAGATTTTGAAATTTTCTTTATTTGATTCCATATATAAAATCTTTGCCTATGTTTTTCAACCAGATTAAAGTTATCTCTTAAGGGTGGACACGTCCAAAAAATCATTTTTTATTATTCTTGGTCTGGAACTGAAAAAAATACAGACTCCAAACAGATTTCACATATTTCTTACAGTTTTTGATTAGTATCATGTACTATTAGGGAGTGAAGTGCATTACACCAAAAATTTTCTTTTTTTCTTTTTTTTTTGGGGGGGGGAGGGGATCTGATTTTTAATTCTTTTATCTTTTTATTTGGATTCCTTATGAAAGGCCATGCCTGCATTTTCTATCAAATTTACATCTATCATGCTCTTTTTAGTTACCAGGAAAAAGGCTATGGTCTTTGATTAGCACCCTTAAAAGCAGAACTTTTTCCACCATTAATTGACTTTTAAATTTAGTTCTATATTAAGAGTCTAAAGTACTTGTTGTATAGGTGTCCAAAATGAACTGTAACTCCCTATACTTAAGTGTGTCAAAAACTAATGTTGTCCCCACTTTACTATAATAGGCAGACAGAATTTCTCAACATCATTAATAGGGAGTTATATAAGAAAAGAATAAATCTTGACAGGGGTAAAAATAAGAAAATTTGTCTAATCGGTCAAGCGGGCAAGTTTTGCCAAAACTGAACTAGCCTGGAATAAAGTTGCATGCCCATATGCTATGCAAAACAGAAACAAAACGTCTAAAATTTGATAACTGGTCAAGTGGGCAGTGGGCAAACTCTAAATGCATGATTTTATCTTGCCAGAGCCAGAGAAAGCACTTTTATTTCTACCCCTGCAATGATCCTAAATACGAGTTGAAACTTTTTATTCTACTACTTTTTAATGAGCTAGTGCAGATGCGCATATCTTGTGATAAAGAGCTACTAGCATTAAAATCTCCTTTTATGAGTGTATCAAAACTTTGATGATTACATAATCATTACATGACAGTGACCATAAAACCATACTGCACACTTCAATGTTTAAAACAGTGATCTTGATAAAATTCATGCAAGACAATTAAAGTGATAAGAAACAGGTGATGTGACATTAGTTTGCAATTCGACAGTTTTCTGACAGAACCATATACAGACAGATAGATTTTGAAGATCTGTACTTATCTTAATATGGAATTTTGGTTGAAAGGGGAGGACTTAAACAAAATAAATTAATAAATGGAGAGCAAATGTGTTCGGGATGGAGGAGGGGGACTTGTGAAAATCAAGTTACCGCACTAAATTTTTCACATTTTCACATTTAATTTTCTAAGGCAGATATACACTTAAATCCATATCCATATAAGTAATCTGTAATAAAATCCATGCATAATAAGTACTATGGGGATATAATAGTGTAGGTTAGAATCATTCGAAATGAAATATTATGACCAAACTTCATGATATGAACACAAATGACATATCAAAGTTAAAAAAAAATAAATCCAAGGTTGTATCAATCCACACACTGCCAGATACTTGTGTGGATTAGCCATAAAATGATGAAATGAACACTTTATTTGAATGCCTGACTTCTTCATTACAATAAAAGTACAAGTAATACAGACCAAATTAGGATCAGGTGTGCTTGTATCGTTAACAGACATGCAAATAGCACAATAAATCAATCAAAAAATGGTCCATATAATCTAATTGCATGTCAACATGCACTCTCTGTAATTAGATTTAGAATCCAATATCAGGAAAAAAAGGAAATGTGACCCTGACTAAGTCTAGAAAACTACTAATCCTGATATTGTACAAAGAGAATTTTCATGGTTGTTGATGAGGCTAGACCAGCCAGCACAAGATGTCATGCAAATGATGTAAGTTAGCTTTCATAAACAGGTGCTTCAATATCAACTTGCTTTGTATGTAGATCTTCTAACTATAACTTGATATATACTGGAATGTTGAGTTAAGATCAAAGAGGTTACATTTAATTGAATAAGATAAACACTTCTATGTTCTCTTTTTTTGTAGTGTAGTGACCTTAACCTTTGACCTTCTACATTCTGTTATATGATATGCAACTCAAATTGTTTTTTTTTTCAATTTTGAAGTGAGAAGCATTTGTTAAGATTTTACTTTGCAGGAATTTGTTTACATAACACTTATTTTTTTATTAGAATGACATTCTCTTACGGTGCTGTTGATGGACAGCATACACATGAGCTTTGGTGCTTTCAACCATTGCTAGGAGAATTGTAGTAAAAAAATGCTCTGGTTACCATTTGATCTTGAGTTGTCATAGTATGCAAACCACATACTACAGCCTAGGTCAAAAGACAAAAAATGTTGAAACCTAAAAAATATTCTCTGAAGTTGTCATTATATAAATGTTGTATCCTCTACATCATAAAATAATTGAAATACATGAAATTCTTCTGACACAAAGTTGATATGGGACATCTTTAATGTTACCCATTTAAAATCAATACATAAATTTCCTGCAGTCAAACATGATTCTCTACAAAAATTGGCATATATAAAATAGCCTAAACATCAAAGTCTGACCACAAAAATCTGAAAAGCCTAAAAGACATGTCATGTTTGTAGACCAGTAGGCACCTACTATACCAATACATTTCATAAAACTGATAACAACAAATCATGTGAATTAACCGATAAACAAAATTTCCATAGACCTACGTCTATCTTGTTACATAACAACGATATCTTTAATAAAATATAAGATTTTCTCATGATATGTGACGGTTTTATTTAGCCCCTAACGGAAAGTGATTTTTCATTTAGCAATGCTATAAATCTATACATGGTAAATTTCTTGGGAAAAGACATCAAGATTGGGGACGATCTGAGTGAGATTAATGTTTCAGATAAAGGGTAATTTCCTTTATTTATCTACTGCTGCAGAAAGAGAGTGGGTGAATTTATTGAGTTGCACTAGAATGTCAAAATGTAATTACAGAATGACAATATGACAGTCTGGGTGTCAGAACAAAGTAGGAAGTAGAATTCATGAAGAGGTTACCAATTATCTAAACATTCCCTACAATGGAAGCTGAGTTATCTGCTACAATAAAGTGTAACAGACTGACAGACGGACAAGGTGATTGTAAAATAGCCTAATTTGTGCTAAAACAGATAGGGACTGAAACTGGTATTAGACAAAAAAAAAAGAAGTCAAAATGCCAAATCAATTAAATCAAGGGAAATATTGAGAAAATTCTTCTCCCTTGGCATATTACAGTAATAAGCATGTACTAAAACAGAAACTCCTGTGGAACTGAATCAGGTGTTTGGTGCCACAGCCAGCTAATAAAATAATGTACCCTTATCAAGAATTAATTGAAGCTCATACATACACTGAAACCTGTCTAAACCAAACCCCGTTTTGGACTTTGATGTTGGTTCACTTTAGACAGGTTTTTGGTTTACCAAGGTTCAAAATACTTCTAAATTGATATAAGGGACTTTAAAAGTGTCTGGTAAGGATAGATATTTGATTTATTCAGGATTTGGTTTAGACAGGTTTTTGAGTTATTTGGGGTTTGGTTTAGACAGGTTTCACTGAAGAACATTTGATAACTTGGTCTTCTTGTTATTGTTGAAGTATAATCGACCAAACCTTAATACACACACCTTTATTATGGCTGTAAAAAATGTTGAAAAAATAATTGTACTATTTAGTATAGTTTTTGAAATTTTGCTTGCTGTCACAAAAAATGTTGATCAACAATCAAGCAGACCTAGGACACCCACACCCATGTGGGGGGGGGGGACAAAAAAAAAAAACCTTAATTGAACTTTTTTTCAAATATAATGATGTATCATATAAATTTTTTATCTACATATCCTTGTATTATTGAAATTTTATATGTAAATACAAGATATTTCTTTCAAAGTCAATTTTATTCATTTTCTGACAATCTCAGAAAAGTACAAGTGATTTACAATAGGTATCATGATGAGTCCAATAAATAATCCCCCCATAATGCAAAATCAATGCAATCCCCCATGAGAATAAACATTTTGATATATCAAAGCTTTTGTCAGACTCAGATCAAACTTCATAAAACATAGTTGACATCTAGATTATAATCCTGAGCAAAGTCCCTATTCCTGCTGTTGCACTGCAAGATTAATGGAGGTCACCGCTGAAGAAACCACGTTCAAAGAAAAATTGTCAATTTGTGCTTGTGACAATGGCGTCTCCAATACTGCTTATAATCTTTCCTGTGAAATCCCCTAATAAGATTATGTCAAGATGGACAACTATATCAAACTGAACAAGAAGGACACTATGTAAAAGAGAAAAAAAACCTTCAAGTAAGATTAATATAAGCTTATTTTCAATATAAAAATATCTTGAAGAATTATTTCGTCATTTTTAATGTAAAAATATCACACTGATATTTAGTCAAAGGAAAATTATCGGATTTTTCCCCACAGGCCACCAGCCAATTTAAAATCAACAAATCTGTAAACAGGAAGTAAATGCTTGACCAAGGAGAAAGTCAAACACATGGTACAACCCATCAAACTAAACTTTCATTTCCAAATAGTTTTCAAGTTAAATCTGAAGAAATTTGACATATGCATGCTTGTACTATCTGCATGGTCTAGGTATAATGCTTTAAGCACCATTTCCTGAAGGTTTGGATGTAACAAAATTGGCCTGAGATACAGATCAAAAGATGTTAATGTAAAGGATGTACTGTAAACCATGACATTTTTGCACTACTTTTTTTTTTTTCGAGTTTCTGCGATCAATCACTGTTTTAAATTCTTGATAGGTTCTCAAATTGTATTAAAATGTTAAAGAAAATACTACCCACATTGCAAATGTAACTGTGGAAGTAGGAAAATTAATTTTATCGCCTTGTACATGTAAACACTAATCCAAGTTTGAAAAATATTGGTACAATGCAATGCCAGTTACATCCATCCAAATGCATGATGGACAGGCAGCTACCCTGACATTATTATAAAGTTACTGGAGTCACTTTCAATTTCAGAGGTACAGGCTATAGATCAAAATGCAATATTAAATGAAAAGGCTATAGTTTTTTTTTTTTTATTTATACCTATGAACCCTCCTTCCCCTAAAATATGGAAAACAAATGAAGATGTTGTTTTTTTTCCTATCTAGTTGACAAGGTTGGTAATAAAAAAAGCAACAGCTGTTGAGTTTTTCTATCCAGTCTTTCTATCCTATTTTGTCCAAAAAAAATAAAAATGTGTATATAACCTTTGCCTATTCATTTCATGGATATAACAGCACAATTTTATCAAACCTTACACTGGGCTCTAGATAGGATTTCTCTACAAATAACATGCCATAAGCATAAAAAACACCTGAAATACACTGACAGCTGAAATCCCTCTCTTTTGTTCAACAAGACATGAAATCTTTGAAATATTGAAGTAAATGTGACACTAACATCACATAATTTTGTAAAACCAAGACTTTAATAATATGCATAAATGCACAATCTATCAGAACATTTAATGCAGAAAGTGACAAGCTTTTTTATCTACATGTAAATCAAAGCAATTTAACATGACAAGAACTAATAGCTGGTGTATAACACTTCATAATTATTCATAAATAATACAGATAATAATAGGTATAAATGTAAAGTGGATAGACCAAAGGGAACAATGCATCACCCTGAGCCACTCCTGTCTGGGTTTTTAATTAGGGTTACACGGCCAATGTAAGAAATTTGTACATATATTTATCTTCAAGCTAAAAAAACTTGAAGAAATTGCTTGAATTGAAGACAAAACTATTGTGTAAATGTGTACAGCTCTAAAGCCCATGTAGCAAGCATAAAGGATGGCATGTATTTGATAATTAATATATAGACATACATTTCTCATAAAAATGTAGAGAAAGCCTATTACAAATCTAACTTGTAAAACAAAAGAAAAATGAACATGAAAGTATAAAAACAAACAGAAAGGAAAACACAAAGAAAGCTAAAACAAAATTCTTGACACTATTTACAAGGTTACTGCATTATCATTTTATCTGTAATGCATATATTACAATCAGTTTTACATATTTGTCAGTCTATAGGAAATAAAATTCTAATGTCATCATACATGACTGCTGACAGCCATGTAACTCCCTATTGTAACACGTAAAACAAACTATACATATGCAATTTTACTAGTAACTTTTTTAATATGACAGGTACAAATTACAGGTGTAACACTTAGAACAAAAATACATATCATTTGACATAAATACAAGCCGTAAAACATTGGAAAGTATCATTGCAAATTATGCAGGTGAGTAATGCAGTGCAATGCTACGATCTGATGAAAGTAATTTTTTTTAGATTTGGAAACAGAAAAAGTTTTTGAAAAACAAAAAAGGACATTTTTCACTTAACCCTTTCCTTCATGGGATTTGGCTGGTGTGTCCTTTTTTACACAAGTGATTCCAGCCAAAAATTCAAGATGTAGATTGTACTAATTAAGTCCACAAAAGCTCAAAGTTGGTGGAAGTATTAACTGGCAAAAACCCTTCAGAAAAAAGATTGTGGAGACTGGTTCATGGTTACCATGGGCACAGCAGTGGCATCAAAGTGGCAGAAAAATGCATTTTTTAACAATGATTACACTGAAAATTTGTTTTAAAATTTAAAAAAAAATTAGTATTAAATGGTAAGGTCATAAACCTGCTTAATGCATTAAACATAGCTATTGAACAAATTTTAAAGCTATTTAGCAAAGCCATAAGGCCAGATTTTCTAGTCACAAGATAAAGTTGATGCAAGATCACCAACAGGTATCACCAGATAGAGTTGACGCAAGATCACCAACAGGTATCACCAGATGGAGTTGAATGCAAGATTACCAACAGTGATCACCAGCCAAAACTGAATGCATGATGTTCACCAACAGGCATCATCAGATGGAGTTTATGCAAAATCACTAACAGGTATCACCAGATGGAGTTAAATGGAAGATCACCAACAGGTATCGCCTGACAGAGTTGAATGCAAGATCACCAACACGCATCACCAGATGATGTTGAATGCAAGATCACCAACAGGTATTGCCGAACAGAGTTGAATGCAAGATCACTAACAGGCATCACCAGATGGAGTTGAATGCAAGATTACCAACAAACATTACCAGAAGGAGTTGAATGCAAAATCACCAACATGCATCACCAGATGGTGTTGAATGCAAGATCACCAACAGGCATCACAAGATGGAGCTGATAAAGAAAACTATCTATACAGACATCACTAGTTAAAGATGTAGTAGTTAATTACTGGTAATGTCTACATAAATATTGACAAACAAGACATGGAAAGGATCACATTGAATCCAATTCAACTGAAATAACATGAATCAAGATGCTTTCAGTATAAATCTTAATTCTGGATCATTGGTCACATAGAAAACTTTAGCCCTATTTAAATTCACATACATCAGAAGGAATATTTAATTCATCAATAAATCTTAAAGTTTTATATAATTCTTCTTATTGAGCAAACACATTTACCAATTGGCTAATTGTTACTGGTCCACGAATCCATTCATGCAGAAGCAATGAAATCGTAAAGGAGAAACCTAACCTATGGCAGTGTTCCCATCCTTAATGTCTTGAACATCAAACAAAATCAACGAAATTAAAACAGCATCAAGACAGTAAAGTGCAAAAACACAAATAAATAACATATCATGTTATAAAAAAATTCAAATAAGCATGTTTAATCTGCCTTGATAGGATCTCAAGTTGCACGTAAGATGACTGGGAACGATTGAGATTAGTCTTATTGAAACAGAATTTTAAATGGTAAGATGAAAGGGTTATGATGACATTCTGAAGACGCAGTACAATAAACCTCAATCATAAATTCTGATAATTGCTGCAATTAAGTTCTTATCTTGTTTTTTATTCAATCGAAAATTTTCACCATTCACCACAATTGTGCATACAACTCTGGGACTTAATGTAGATGTTTAATAACTGACAAGACTTCATGCAATAAATTTTATAAATATAATTTCTATAATCGAAATTGTTATGACATGATTATAGGCTAATCTATTTCAAATCGTATCATCTCTGACAAAGGACAAATGTTTGTTAAAGATTTCCCACTTGTAAAATCAATAGAGAGAAAAAAACAAATAAACCGGTTAAAATTCTGTTGCTATGAAAGGAGAGCCTGATATCATCTTAAAATCTCTTCTATAATGTTCCAATATCCGGCTTCCTGTGTTAAATGTGTTGGGACGAAGTTTTTGATAAGAATTATGGAACTCCAGCCATGTTTATGGTAATTTTCTGGGCAAATAAGGAGAGTTAAAGGCAAGTTTTATCAAAATAATGGAAAATTCATTTAAGACACAGATGTTTTGTTCATTAAACTGGTTACTGCTTTAATAAAAGGTTGATTTTTTCTCCATATATTGTGATATATACAAGTATTTGGTCAGGTAAACATACAGACGGACAGAGAAGCAGAAATACAAAATGGCTCCTTTACACTCCTCCTAACAATGTTTGCAGGCCGATAATAAATATTGATAAATTTGAATTTCTAAGTCAAGTAGAAGCAAAGAAAATATCCCAGCAATTGAGACATATCCACTTTTTTTCTGTAAATCATAACTAAATCAATACTCCTAGTGATTGTCATAATTAAATAGTCAAGATAAAACATTTTGTGTATTAACAACACATGATAGAATCTTACCATTTATGATGGTATGTACATCAAACAGCTAATAATACAGAAACAACACTTAAAATGCCTATACAAAATGCAGGTAAAAAGGATATGCTTATTGGAATGCATAGGAATTTGCAGATATACTTTATAATCAAAATATATGTTGAAGTTTAAGGTGCAGATATTTCAAGCACTTTAAGACTGGAGTGTTTAATCAGTCTGAATATATGATGAAGATTCTTTGCTTTATCAAAGTGCTAGATCACAGAACTTTGGAACATAATTCTGACTACTAGCTGACTAACGGTCTGTCTCACTATCTCCTAAATACCATACAAAACCTGGTGGAGAAAAGTTGTGATCATCAAATCAAAGCCGTTACGTGAGTCTGACTGACACCAGTCTGAACACTTTCACTTTTTGGAAAGGGAAGGTGGTTCCAGATGAAGAGAGTTCCAGGGTATTGTTTGCTTATTTCTGTGCAAATTGATGAACAATATAAGAAAAAAAAAAAAAAAAATTTATAAAAAAAGGGTTGCTTCCAACACCCTTCCCCAACTTCTCTCCAGATATGGATCTGCCACTGAGGTAAGAATCTGACATTTTATTAATTCCACCCTCACTTCAAAAAGAACTAGATGGACACATGTCTTTGGATTTCAACAGTTTCTGCAATCAGTTTTACAGATTGTCATAAGTGCAAAATCTGTATGAGGTTATATTGTCACAATTTTTACTCTAACTCTTCTATCAAAACTAACCATTTTCATTTTACATTAAACAACTTTTTGTGAAATTTATTGAAGGACCTTAAAATTCATTCTAATAGAAGCTAATTTTAGACAGTTCTGATTACTTTTACATTATGAACAGAATATAAAGATGCTCAGTCATTACAGTTGTGACAAATTTAGAAATGCTGCCCTTTTTACAAGAATATGGATATCCTGGTTTGTATGTTGTTACTAGTGCAAAGCTAAATATTCAGGAAATTAGTAAAAATTTATCCATAAATTACCATTCCAATTATTTCAGGTTTAAATTATTAATAAAACAATCCTGTCTCCGTGACAGTAATATAGTTTATGATATATTTAATAATGTTATTTCAATCTACAATGCATACAGAATTACACATATTGTCCTTATGTCCTGTAGCTGACCAGCGGTCAACACAGTTATGCATACGGCAATCATTTATCATTGTAACGAACTTATTGTCCTATCCCGTCATCACTGAATGGACCAGCGGTCTTCTAAATCACAAAATCCCCTCTTATTTACGGTTCATCAATAGTTTAATTTCCAATTCGTTCACCCAGATAAAATGATATTTACAAATGTCAATAGACCCAGAGATGCAGAAATGATAATATCTCCCCAAATTTTGAAAATTCTTTCAATAGAAACAATGTGTCAAAGGTCAACTTGTTTTATATTTCAAAAGGACACAACCACTAAAAGCAAAGAGCCCATATCAATGACGGACCACTCGAGATGTTCCTAAGTTTTCCCAACGTTGGGCTTATTAACCAATAGGAAAGTTAATTGGGTGAGAAATACAGGTTTGGAATAATGTACAAGAGTCCTAAACACAGGGTAATGAGGTTTAAATGTAAGTCACATCTGTTGCATATTTTTCTAAAGAAAATGTGTGGACCATGCAAATGTTCATTATAATAGGTTCACCTATAGTTAATGCAGCCATGTTAAATAGGGGAACAGTTTATAGTAAAAATAAAATTCGATTGAACATTGCTGAACCATGGGCTTTCATAGTAGGTTTCCACAAGACCTGAAAGACAGAAAGGCAGACACATTCTATTACCATGTTATTTTTGGCAGGAGAAAATTTCCTTGAAACAGAACAGTTGTTTGGAAACAAGCAATGGATTTCCTGTTTATTATTTCAGTTTCTTCCTCCCTTGAAAAATTGGCCTAAATTTACTAAGACTGCAATAACTGTCAAAGCATTAAACAGTAGCTCTTATTGATCAAACTACAAACAAAATATTAAGTTATCTAAAAATACAGGCAATGAGTGTTGGAACACTAAATCATATGGAGTCACAGATTGAAGTTTAATGTATGCCTTCCTTCAGTAATGTGACAGTGAGATAAACTTATTTTAAAATTTGCAACATACACCAAAATGTGAAAAACAAATTTTCGCAAGAAAAAGAGGTCCATGCATCATTTTGGATTTCCCTATAAATCATTTCTTCTACAAAGCCATATTAAGTCATATTATATTGTTCATGCACTGAAAAGGAGTTCTTGTAAATTTTATTTGTCAAACACACGGTATGTTAGCAACAAGCTTGTGCATCATGAAACATGTGAATTTTTCAAGATAAAAGTCTTTACACCTTGTTTGACAATCACATAATTAGTTAACAACACAGTACTGATGACTATGATGTTTTTACAGACGTTTATTTCCTAGATCAGTGTCAAAGAGAAGCTTGATCTGACATTGAACAAGTAAAGTAACCAAAAACTCATTAATAACTTGGTGGTTTCAGCTTTATTGGTAGAATAGCTAATGGAAAAACTAATTAACATGATTAGTACATTACTACTGAAGGACATATACAGTACACTTATCTTGTACAGGATAATTACATTGAAACCACTGCAATGTGAAGACAATACTGAATTAAATCAGTTTCTCAACTATAAGGCCATACCAAGTAAATTATTTGTTTTTCATTACTAAAATTACTTTAGGTCTTCAACTATAAAGTTCTACTAATTAAGTCAAGATTTAGGTTTTTGTATTTTTTCAGGCCACATTAAGTAAATAACATGTTGTTCAATTTGTCATACCTAGGCCATACCATTAAGTATCTACACCTGTCTTTTGATTTGCAAAGTAATCTATAACTAAATTAGTGTAAACAGTATTTTATTCAGTAATATTACATATCAATAGCAAGTGAATATAAAAAATATTGGGATTGAAGAACAAGTGTTGAACACTTTTACAAACTCCTCTCCCGTTACTAAATTAAATAAGACTTCCCACTGTAAGTTCATACCGAGTAAGTAAATTGTTCAGACTTTTCTATGATACATCTAGAGTGAGAGAAACAGGTACATGTATTTATTCTGAAATAATCATTGATAGGTCAATTTTTAACTATTGCCTTCAAATAAAAAATATTACTACAGGCATAACTTTAAAAAAGGATGAAAATGTGAGGAGATGGCAATGCATGCTAAATCAAGCATTTAGGAGTAAGGGGTTGGTCTGCGGCCAACAGGGAAAGGTAAATGGAGCAATCCGTAGGGAGGGCATGTCATATTTGGACGAGGATCTACAGACGTAGGAAGTCGCTGACACACTGTCCCTATCATGAAAAATATGAGGAGAGGGTGATGCATGTTGAATTAAAATTAAGGAGTTAGGGGTTGGTCTGTGGCCAATAAGGAAGGGTAAATAGAGCAACTGGTATAGAGGACTGGTTTATTGGTTCAAAGGAGGGGGTATATTTATGAGTGTATTAAGATTCAAAAACTTGAGTAATGGGATATATAAACAAGATGTGAAAAGCAAGTTTACCTGACTAAACAAACTGTATTAAATTATGCACAATATATTCAAAAAATCAAAATTGAACATTACAAACATTTACACCACAACAGCAAAGTATAAATATAAACCTGTCAAGCCAACAATGAAAAGTTACCAAAAACAAGTAATAAAAAATACAATAAAAACTGTCATTTTTACTAATAGCCAGCTATAATTAAAGGGATGGGATTACATAGACATGAAACAACTACCACATCTGAATCAAATGGAAGAACGAGGAATTGGTATAACTTTCATATCTGTTGTTCACAAACCAACTAAGCAGAAAATACATCCATAAAATTAACAAATAAAGGAAATAAATGAAAAAGATTCGGGAATAAAAAAGATAATTCATTCAATGTTGTCGTTTAGCGAGCTGTATAAATTCATTGTTATTGTCTGTTTGGATCCTTGATTCTTGCCAATTGTCATGCTGAACATCGTTCTGGCGGAGTCAGAAAACTGCTTTATTGGATCCTATGTGATTCATATATTCTGATACAAGAGAATTATGTTGTAATATCAGGATTATTTATTGCTCAAACACAGAATTTCTTTACTTATTAGATATATGTAACACATAAGAGTTGAATCATACACTGTTTATTATGTTGTGAATATAAGATTAAGGGTGTAATCTCTGATCATGAATTCACAGGTGTGAAAATTGTGCTTTGTAAATAGGTCTATGAAAGTAAAGTTCTCTCATGAAAATTTTCTGCCTTCTAAGTGAGAATGGAAAAGTTATGAAAATAAATATTCAAATTTGATGTTCAGACTAAGACTGGGAAAAACTCAAATCAAAATACTTTTTTGTATGACTTCTAACAAGTAGGCTTCTGGAACAGGGTTATATTGCTACAAGATTGAAGTCATCACTACAAAAATTTAATGGTTGTCATCATGAACTCAATATATCCATCTGCACCATGAGACCTATTTGTTTACCATGTCTTAGTTTTCCTTTCCTCTTTCTTTCTACAGACTTGACTTTTTATAAGCAACTCAGCGGGTGTTTCTAGAAAAGCAGAGGAGGCTTACTTTACCAGTGCACCTAGTCTATGCTCCCAGTTTTTTGTGGAGTCCGAGTTGCTCATTTACTTTTGTTTAAATGTGTGTATTGTTTTGGTTACTTCATGTTTTTTGTTGTGTGTGTCTGTTTTCCCAGTCTAGTATTCATCCCTAGATTCCATTCTTTTGATTTCTGATGGAATCTTGGTTTCCTTGATTACTCTTACAGTGAATAAGTGAACTATCAATCTTCTGATAAATTCAAACATTTTGACTGGATCAGCATTCCAAAGATGAAACAAAAATACAAACACATGATTCCTATATTGTTTATCAGACATTTGGCCCAGACAATTAAATATACTTGCCAGAATTGACCAAAAATTTGCCTGCCATTGCATTTATTTCTACCATCCTGCAGATTTAAACAGGTACTATCTTTAAAAAAAGATAGCCAACGCAGTAAAATTTTATTCCGTTTACTTCAAAGTTTCTACATTTCTGTTAACACATATGGCATGTCATTACAAATTTTCTACACAGTTTTTTCGAATGCCACTAATTTTTCAGTATTTGGCCAATCAGGAAACAGAATTGCGATCAGGTGACTTGCGTTTCCATAGTAGAGCGTCCTTAAGGTCAAAGGGTAAAAAGTGAGAACTATACCAACTGCGTCGGAAAAAGAAGCCTGTTATATCTAGGAATATTTTAAAACTCACAAAAATATATCCCCCTGCTTCCAACCGGAGTCTGATCATGTAAATGCTTCTGTTGAATTATCTCCTCTTGCAAGCCACTGACCTATTTTTTTTTCTTTCTGGACATCTTAATTAATTATATTTGTCATCAATCAAAACAATACCTAACAAACATTGAAACAAGTGGCAGTTGACTTGCTGTGATTTGCATAGTGCCTTCAGCAACAATTGCAAGCCAAATAGGAAACAGGAAACACAGAACTTGGGCTAATTGTAAAGCCTTGATTGGTTCACCGATAAACAAGTATTTACCAGCTCTGTAAATCATAAGCATTGACTCAAATCATAAAATTGTGTGACAATGTTGGCCTATGATATCAATAATGCCTATTTATATAGCTTTATAATTTGCAATATCTGTACTGATGCTGTAATAATGGTGAACATTACCAGTTTAGATTTCTACCTCCTGCTATGATTATCTATTTGTCACTTTTAAAAGATTTTAACCACAATAAGACATATTGACTACAATATGAATACTTGAAGGCAGAAAACTGGCCTTGGATCATGATGAGAATAAACAAAACAGGAAGACTGTGTTATTTTCCCCAACTTTTTTAGAAATATACTTTTTTAAAACCTTCTACATAAACATAGAAACCTACTCATAAAAGACAGGGTGGAAAAAGTTAAATGACGTTGCAGAAACAGAAAATTATAAGCACAGCATTATCAAATCAAAGTTTTTCTAACCTTGTCTGCTATGCAATGTAGGAATATAATTCGAGTATCAAGAGTTCCCAAACCATGCAAGTAGCAATTGTCATTGGTAACTTTCCAGAGGCCTCCATTGCTTGCGGACCTGAGACATTAAGTACAATGACTAATTAGGGCATAGAAAAAACTTCACTGTATATGGTTATCCTACCTACCCTAGCACATTTTATTGGTATTTTTTATGAAATGCAGCTAAACTATCATTTTTTATTTGAGCACTATCAAGGTCAAGAAATCTTCCAATAATTGTCTACATAAAATAGTTTTAAAACTACCTACCATATTTTTTCATCCAATTTAGCCTTAAACAAAGTTTTTTGCCTTATCAACTCGAACTTGACCTGTCTCACTATCATTTGTTTTTACTCATCAGGAAAATGTTAACCTCCAATAAAATTCTCAGACCATTTATCATTTTTGAATCAGATGAAAGTTACAGGTGAAAACTTAAGTTGGAAATTCCTATTGGTGGGAGCAAAAAGACCTAAATTTTGAAGAATGTCAAAAGACAATATCTAAACTACTCAGACCAAGAATCATTAAAAGAGAGTTCCATCCCACTTTCAGAGCAGAATTTAAAGTGAAAAGTACAGTATAATCTGTCTTAACAAACCTAAAATAACCAGGAAACCTTCCTAAACCAAACCCTAAACGAACAATACATCTATCTAAACTGAACCAAAAAAAACAGTAAACCTGTCTAAACTAAACCATAAATAAACAGTAAACTTGTCTAATCTGAACAAAAAAGAACAGTAAACCTATCTAAACTGAACCAAAATAAACAGTAAACCTGTCTTAACTGAACCATAAATAAACAGTAAACCTGACTAAAATGAACCATAAATAAAAAATACACCTGTCTAAAATGAAACAAATATAAACAGTGCAACTGTCTAAACTGAACCATAAAAAGACAGTACACCTGTCTAAACTGAAACCCTCAAAATGTAAATCCCTGACTAAATAACAGACCTGTCTAGACTGACTCTAAACAAAGAGAAAACCTGTCTAGACTGACTCTAAACAAAGAGAAAACCTGTCTATACTGAGTCCTGAACAAATGGTAAACCTGTCTAAACTTAACCCTAAATAAACAGTAGACCTGTCTTCATTATTTCTTCATATACAAGCCAGCCTTGACCAAACCCTGAATAAACAGGGAACCTGTCAAAACCATAGTATATATAATAATCCACCAATTCAAAAATCCACGAACTGATCATTTTCCCCTAAACCACAAAATTGGGTACCCAAGAAAAAAATGTATTTTCGCAGTAATTTCATAGCATTGTATACTACTGTGTAAAACCTAACAATTGTCTTAACCTAATAAACCCTACAGATTAAAAGGTTTCACTGTACAGGCTGAAACTATTTATCAGAATCACAGGTATATATTTCACTTGATACATAACTGATGCTAAAATTGAATATATCAGATAAAGGACAAAGATCTGCTAATTTGCTGTAAACTCCTTCAGCTTATAAGCCTGTCACAGCTGGAAAGCAATGTGATAAATTTTTATTTATTTTTTTCTCTCTTGTCCTTAAAGTTGACACAGTGAGAACAGATATATTACACTGATCAGATCATAACTTAGTCAATTAGACAATGACTATCACAATTGGGAATTTCTTCCTGGAAACTTCAGGGACAAAAATCTGTCTTTATTTATTGAGTTCTATCCTATAGAATGACCCTCTGAGAACAGATGTATCATACTCATCTATTTGATGAATCATTGAATTTAATTTGATCACATAGGGAAGGGGGACTTGGTTTGGGAATTTTAGGAAAGAGATAAAAATCTAAGGTTTTTTATACAAGAAAATCTTCAAAATTGAAGAAATGAAAATGAACTTGCTACTTTTTCCCATCACATCAACTTGTATAAATAAAGAACTTTGTCTTATATATATCTTTAAAAAAAATTCCAAATTTAAGTAAAACCCACATGTTTTATGACTTTTTTTTCACTTCGCTAAAAAATCACTCTTGAAAAAAAAAGAGTAAAAAGAGACAATTTGAATTGTAACAGGTTTTACAGTTGATAAAGATATGATTTTTTATAAGTTTCAATTATATAGAAGCAAAATTTGAGTTTTGAAAATTTTTTTTTTGCTTTTAAAATTTTTTTTTTGCACATTAAACTTTTGGATAATGTTCATAGAACCAAATCAATAGTTTTAATGGCCTCAAGAATTATCCAACTTAGCCATTCATATTAACAGTCATAAACTACCATGGCACAGTTAAAGAACTAATCTTATTTTTTTTCATTTTCCAGCTAATAAAGGTACTCAAACTACACAGGAATGTAGTAAGGGAGATAATCCAATTAATAATCTCAATAGATTTTAGTGCTTAATCATTTTTCTTCTTGGATATTTGGAGCTTATACTTTCAGTCATATGAAGTGTGACTAGGGTTTAATTATAAGATGATGGAACTGTTAAAATTTGAAAATTTTTCTTTCACAGTTAATAAAACAACTACATAATAAAATTGTCTGTTTAAAAAAAGGATTGCACTGCAGAATTACATAAGTGTTTATATTATCCAAATTAATATGTTGGCACAGCAGACAAAAATTATTAAAAAATCAATAAATATATAAACTAATATGTCATATTCAAGAAGTAAGTTCTGTATTATGTAAATTTACATGATTTACTTGTTTTAAACCAAAAGTAAAATCGGGCAATCAAAGTCTGATTTGACAGTTCAAATTCCTGGAGGATGTGAGACTGGAACAAAAATCAAATGGCAATGTGACGACTGCAGCTCTCTAATCTGTGAAACTTGTAAAAAGATCTAAAACTTGCCAAGGATTATGAAATCATCAAATCAATTCAAATTTCTTCAAATTGCCAGCTTTGTGAGACAGCATCAAAAACCAAATGTAAGTGCATAGACTGTAATATGTTGATATGTGACACTTGTAAAAAAAGTTCACATGAAACTTTCAATGGATCACAAAATATCTGCCATAAAGCCAATACAGTTGCCAACAAAATGCCAGCTTTGTACTATCAGAACTAGAGTCAAATGGAAATGCTATGATTGTGATAGGTTTGTATGTGCAACATGTGAAAAAGTTCATCAAAAGCTATCAAAGGACCATCAAATTTTGAACATTAATGATATCAGAGAAGACGAGACAGAAGATACCACCAAAATCACTTTTAAAGTTGTTAAGCAGTACATTATTGACACAGCACACATTTACGACATTGCTGTCTCCCACAATGGATCTATGTGGATAGGAGACAATAAATCACAGAAGCTTATACTTATCAGACTTTACAGTGATGATAGTGCAACTGTACTGTCCCTGTTCAACATTAAACAATACAGTCTGGCAATCTCTCCATCAGGGCCCCCCTTTATAGTGGTAAATAACATATCAGCCCTATGTATAGTGAATGAGTTGATTGGCAACATTGATATCACAGATTCAAAATTCACTATTCATCCATAGGGACTGACTTGTGTTCATGTGACAAGGGACCACCAAGTTATAATGAGGGGTTGGGATGAAACTAATGGACTCATTGTCATCACCGACAAAAATGGAAAGCAACTTATAAAGTATGAGAAGGAAAATTAAAAACAATTCCTAACTTATCCAATTCAATATCATTACAACTGGAAATGGAAATATCTCTGTAACTGATAAACGACCTTCAGCAAAAAGAGGTAGTCTGGCAGTGATCGTTCCAGAAGGTGGCAACATTAAGTTCTATACCGGCCATCCAGATATCAATTCTGAGGACAAGCCATTACGTCCTGTCAGAATGCTAGTGACACCGACAGACAATGTCCTTATCATGGACTACAATACAGACCATCTACATATACTGAACAATAATGGAGACCTTGTTGCTTACTACAGCCTCAATGACACTGGAATGATTAAACCATTCTCCTTGGCTCTCGCTTCATCAGGGAATATCTACATTGGAAGTGTTAGTAGACATCAGTATACCATGCCAACACTTTATAAACTGGAATATTCTGGAGTATAAAGGTTAAACTGTTAAGCAGATCATTTGTAGCAAGTGTACAGTTTTTGTAGTAAAAGTAATACAGCTAATTATAGCCAATATTTTAATGTTTTTGACAGCAGGGAATAAACTTTTTTTTATGAAATTCATGCTATTTCCTCAGTGTTTTTTTTATAGATACAACCTACTAAGACATGACCTATGGAAAATTTAAAGAAATCACTTTCATCTCCAAAATTTCAAATGCTTACATCTCACAAACAAACTCACTGACCCATCTTTTTTTTCTTCTTATATTGTTATAGCATGAAAGATCTAAACAGATTTTACAACCCTTTGAAACCTTTGTTATTCTTAATTAGTCCAGTGAAGATCCTTATATCATATAACAATGAAATCTGTCTAGATCAAACTCCCTTTTGGATTAAAGTTTGGATTAAAGACAGGTTAAAAGGTACTGCATCTGGTATGCAGGTACTTCAGAAGATGTCTTGTTTCTACAGGTTACGGGTTTATCCAGTGTTTGGTTTAGACAGGTGCATCATTTATACAGGTTAAAAAGTTACTGAATCTGATATGCAGGTACTTCAGAAGATGTCTTGTTTCTACAGGTTATGGGTTTACCAGTGTTTGGTTTAGACAGGTTTTCCATTTATACAGGTTAAAATGTTACTGAATCTGATATGGAGGGATTTCAGAAGATGTCTTCTATCTACAGATTATGAGTTTATCCAGTGTTTGGTTTAGACAGGTGCTCCATTTAAACAGGTTAAAAAGTCACTGAATCTGATATGTAGTCATTTCAGAAGATGTCTTGTTTCAACAGGTTACAGGTTTACCAGTGTTTGGTTTAGACAGGTGCTCCATTTATACCGGTTAAAAAGTTACTGAATCTGATATGCAGGAACTTCAGAAGATGTCTTGTATCTACTGGTTACAGGTTTATCCAGTGTTTGGTTTAGACAGGTTTCAAAGTATAATGGTTATCTCAGAAAATATTTATAACAGTTTACTTTTCCTAGTACAAATCCTATTGGGGAGAATAAAACAGCCAAGATTCCAGGGAAAAATATGAAAATACTGTAAACATATTAACTTTCGCTATTTTCAAGGTGGACTGAAAGGCACAAAAAATAGTACTTGTGATATTGTTTTTAACACTAATCATTTTTTAGTGGTGGGTGTTTCTAGAAAAGCTGAGGACGCTTACCCTACTGGTGCACCTGGTCCATGCTCCCAGTTTTTAGCTTTTTGCTTTTGTTACTTTGTATGTATGATTTTAGTTACTTAATGTTCTTTGTTGTGCATGTCTGTTTCCCATGTCTGGTCTTTGTTTCTGAATTGCATTCTTTTGATTACCGCTATAACCTTGGTTCCCTTGATTACTCTTTAGACCGCGAAAATTTGATACTCGCTAATATGGTCACCACAGAATCTGCAAAAATTAGCAAGAGCAAAAAGTAATATGTTTACAGAAAACAGCCAAGAAAACTTCAGTTTAAACTTGTAATCCCATATCATACATTGAAACAAATACATATTATTTTACAAGAAAGAACCGAGAATGCCTAGGATGAAAATCTTTGAAAAGTTAAAATTGAAAAATAAGTAAATTCCCTGCTATTAGCCCTAAAAGGATTAATACCTATATCTAATACAAAAGTACTTCAAAACTTCAAAAGTTATTTTAACAGCAAATGATCTACAGTCACTGCAAATATTAAGAAAAACAAACTGACAAATTTTTAAACAACTTCAATCAATAACTTTGATAATCACCTTTGAACAATGTCAAGTAGGCTACTAAAATGAAGTAATCTAATTTTATTGTGAACATTGATACCCAAAACATCTCAAGAGCAAAATCCTCTCCTTTTTGTGGGGTACTTGACCATGCAACAATAAGAGGTGCCAACCAACACTATCTGCTTTTGAGTGCTCAGAAGATACAAATTGATCCCATCAGAAGGATCATTGACGGAACTTGTAGATAACCCTAGAGAAGTTCAGAATATCAAGGATTACCAGTACACACTAGAGACAGATCTCGCTGTCAATCATATGATAAATAGGTCTGAATAAGATTATAATTCTGATGACATAATCTTGGGTATTTTTGTTAAGTCATATTCAATTTTTTCAATAAACAAATTTATTACTCAAACTGTTTATTAAGTCACATGCTCCCAGCTTTTTGTCTACCATAATACTTACCTGCTGTTCTCTTCCAGTATGCATGACTTTATGCTTAAAATAAACTGTTACTTTCAGAGCCTAAAGCATTTTTTGAACTTATATATAGCTCTTGTTGACTAAGGCATGTAAAACCCTTCCCAGATTTGTGAATTTTATACTTGATTGATTGATTGATGGAAGTAAGTATTTCATGCATTCCAGGACAAGGATAATTGATTAATTAAACAGACCCTGCTTTTTACTGTTAGACATATGAACCAATTTTTAGATGCAATAGCTCACCAATTATCACTATATGTTCTTTATGCAACATGCCTGGCGAAGAAGCAGAGATTACCAAAGCCTTTAGTATGACTTGGTGTGGTATTGCACCCTTGACCTCCAACAACTAAGGTAAGCACATTACCAAGAGGCCAACCAAGGCATTTTGATAAAGATGTTGATAGATATAAGCAAGTTATATGTGTAGCAAATATCTATCTTCACCCTAAAAGTTTAAAAGTTCAGCATGGTAACTGCTATATAAAAACTTCACATTCTTACACTAATTAAATTATTGAAAAACACACTCATTTCTTGTCAGCATAGAATTTTTTTAAGTATCAAATTCATTTGAATAACAGTGATTTATTCAAACACATTTAAATTTTTGGTTGGCAGTCTGTTTTTCATAAAAAGAACAATGATGACGAGGGAGGGAAGCATTTCTTTTTATTGCCCCGAACTTTTTACATTACTCATAACTGGAAAATATACAAGGGAGATTCTTTCTGCCGTTTACTTGGTGTGGTAATAAATATGGGTAATGAGGTACCATACCTTTAAAAAGATGAGGTAGGGCCTGAGAAACAAGAAAATATTTTTAGTTGGCCTGAAACAAACAAAATAAAAAATTTCCCTTGCTTTTAATCAATAAAACCACCTATCCCATACTAACAGCTCAATGAAATAAAATTGAATTAACTCTGATAAGTCTATTCCGTTATATACATACTATCTTTAAAAAAGTCAAAAACTTCTCCACAATTTGCGTCACCCTTCGAACTTTCAAGCAAATATTTACACTTTTCTGTCTGCTATTACACAATTTAAAAACACAACTTGGTATATTATAGTCTGAAGGCTGTCCCTAAATAATTAACCAACTTGATGTAACCTAGCAACTCTGATCTCAAGCAGACCTGTATTCTCCAATCTTGTATGGGGACGCCTGCACATCGCCCATACATTGTACATTGTGATAAAAAAGACAATTTATAACTGATATCTTTTTATTCATTGTTCAATGCTATGTAAACAACCCAATACCTTAAATAGAGAGTCTAATCTATCTAGTAATCCAAATATCATTTATTTACGATTTTCAAATTCTCCAATGTCTGGAGGTCAATATTGAGAACAAATTGTCAGTTGTCAACAACTCTACATAGTGTATCTTTTATCTTTTAAAAAATCAGAAAATAAGAAAATACAATATCTGAAAATACATTCATTGTATATTTAACCAATAATTTAATAATGTCATGAAAATTCCTTTTAGTTCAAGAAATTATTGTGTAGTTTTTATAAATGCTAAAATATGACTGATTTTAAGCACAATAATTAAAACTTACTTTATTGAAAAAATCAAGGGAATAAAAAAAGGCGGCATTGAACTTTAACAAAAAAAGAGAATGTATCTGATAAAATACACACCATGACTATTCATCAAGAGATTACAATTAGTGAGGGTCAGAGGTCATGGACCTCCCAACTTCCTTGGGAAGGACCTATGAGCCCTGAATGACACTCATAGTTTTGTCATAAACACTTTTAAAAATATATGTTCAGCTAGTTTTAGTAATTGTTTTGAATATACAAGGGAGTCTACCCTTGTAGTGAAAGTGAAAAAAATTGCATTATATTGCACACTGTAAGATATTTCATAGTAAAAAGGGGAATAAAAAGTCCAATGAATCTTATTTGGACTGATTGATCTCCTTTTAAAATTCCACTATTTATTATAATATGTTTTTTTTTCATAAGTATTTGTCTTGTGCAGGGTTGATTTAAAAGAAATAACAGGGGAGTAACTAGAAATTGGCAAAATAGGAAGTTAACAAGATGATGCACCCTATGTTGTGTTAATTTAAAGATATCCCAACTCATCCATTTCTGTCAAAACTGTAAAGGGAAGACACAGTACAAGTCGTCATGAAAAAGAAACATATCAAATATCTAAGCATTCCTTCCGATAGAAGGTGAGAAATCTGTTACAGATAAATGCAACGAACAGATAGACAGACAAGGTGATTGAAATGTAGCCCCAACTCTAATGACAGGGGATATAATATACAAAATATGAAGTTGTACACATTGTTGTGCTAGGAATACTTCCACTCATACAGAAAATTGATATCACTTATAATCTGGCTTTCTATATATGTGACATACCTTTAAGGTAAACCCCACCTATAGAAAGCAACAAACCAAATTTACAATCAATCCATCCATTGGAAGCCAAGAATTTTGTGACAAAATTTTTCTCTAAAATTTCATATGGTGAAAAATGGCTAAGTCCCATGAAACAGAAATCTGATATTGTACAGCAAGTAAGGAGGTAGACCTAGAGTAAGGGACATAACTCATGAAATCAGTGATATGTTTGCATCATACTCAATTTCACCAAAGCCTCTCAAGCTTTCGTTTGAAGCAGAATAAAATGAATTCAAGTTAATTAGATGCTTACATAAGATTGATATAAAATGCTGAATACAAATGTTCCAATGATTTTTAAGTGTTATGTCCCTTACCCTAGGTCTACCTCCTGAAAATCACTTACTATGTATTCCCTATCTATATAAATCACACAATCCATTCATTAGGGGCCCAGATAATGGCAAGAATATTCAGACTGACGGACAGAAAGACAAACAGATGGAGGTACAATGTGATTCCAATATACTACCCACTCCTTGAGAAGGGCAGTAATTTAAAGATTAGAAGGGGTCATGTGCTTTTTATCACATTCCTGCAATAAATGTCCCATAGAAATCAGAATTTTTTCAAAGAATGTGAAAGAATGACCTATTATCAATACACAATGGGAATTACCTGTAAGATAAAGTATCCTAATATTGCATATGTATTGAAGAAACATGTTAATAAACTAAATATCATTCTAATAGGCTGCCAACACCCCTCTCAGAATATCCATAAATCTTGACACCCCTCTCAGAATATCCATAAATCTTGACACCCCTCTAAGAATATCCATAAATCTTGACAACCCTCTCAGAATATCCAAAAATCTTGACAACCCTCTCAGAATATCCAAAAATCTTGACAACCCTCTCAGAATATCCATAAATCTTGACACCCCTCTCAGAATATCCAAAAATCTTGACACCCCTCTCAGAATATCCATAAATCTTGACAACCCTCTCAAAATATCCATAAATCTTGACACCCCTCTCAGAATATCCATAAATCTTGACAACCCTCTCAGAATATCCAAAAATCTTGACAACCCTCTCAGAATATCCATAAATCTTGACACCCCTCTCAGAATATCCAAAAATCTTGACAACCCTCTCAGAATATCCATAAATCTTGACACCCCTCTCAGAATATCCAAAAATCTTGACAACCCTCTCAGAATATCCAAAAATCTTGACACCCCTCTCAGAATATCCATAAATCTTGACAACCCTCTCAGAATATCCATAAATCTTGACAACCCTCTCAGAATATCCATAAATCTTGACACCCCTCTCAGAATATCCAAAAATCTTGACAACCCTCTCAGAATATCCAAAAATCTTGACAACCCTCTCAGAATATCCATAAATCTTGACACCCGTCTCAGAATATCCAAAAATCTTGTAATGTCAGGAACAAATTTACACTATATTATAGGATTGTCAAAAGATGTTTGATTTGAATAAGTCCACAAATTTTGAAAAGCCTGTCTGCAGTGGTTAGTAGGAGAGGAAATGTAGGTCTGCCCTTACTTGGAGCTTGGAAAATGATTATGTTGACAAACTTGTCAATAATCATTTGTAAATCATGATCATCCTAAGTCATTATAAACAAGTACACGTTGAACTGTTTGTTCATTGTCATTTGTGAGGCTCCTATCAGTACCCGTTAGCCATATTTAAGAAATAATTCATAGGGGTATGGTGTTGAACTCATTAAGACATGGGGTGGGTCTTTATATTTGATTATTCTGTGATTAACAAGGTATAAAATATAAATATAAAGGCCAACCAGTGTGTAAATTGAATACAGCACCATACCTAACATGAATTATTTATATTCTAATATGGCAAAAAATGATTATTTCTGCATCTGAATCACCCAGGGGTAGATATACTAGGTAATTTGGGTAATTTGTAGGGCATCATACTAAAATGTCTAATAATGAACAGTTTCTCTTTAGTAACAATTTTTTACAACTCCAACCGATTTCGATGAAAATTGATCAGTTTAAAAATAAAATTGTTGTAAAAGACATATCACCATTTCCAGCCCTTGTTAATATAAAGTCAGTGGACCTGAAAATTTGTTAAAAGGTAAGGCCTACAGCACACTTTGCATACCTTCATGATCACTGTTGATTAGGTGATATTATTGGGTTGGGGGTGGGGGTGTGTAATTGAATTTATTTATGACGTTTTGATTTTAAAAGATGTGGTGGATGGTGATATATGTATTTGGCAGTGTTTAACAGGGGAATTAAATAGCAGGATATTGTAGAAACAAATTCAGATGAAGTACTAATGTAAAATCCAGATTTGAAAAAGTTGAAATTCCCAAACCATGGAAAAATCTTGTCCCTGCATTTGGCAAGGACCTCAATCTTCAGTTAAAATAGTTGATAATTGGATCAAGCTCTTTAACTCCATCATTTATAATAAAGTATTCCTACCTTTAGGCAAAACTGTCTCATTCAGTGCTTCTTCATAAACAGCATGGAATTTAGCCTCAGCTTCCTCTGGTAATAGATAAAATGTTTGTTACAAAACCATTTTTCTCAGTTGTTTGGTAATTGGAAACACATACAACTAACTTATAAACAAATGATTACAAAGAAACCTGTCAGAAATGAACCCCTTATGAGCTGTAGAATTTGTCTGGGTTAGACAGGTTTGTCAGAAATGAACCCCTTTTGAACTATAGAATTTGTCTGAGTCAGACAGGTTTGTCAGAAATGAACCCCTTTTGGACTGTAGAATTTGTTTGGGTCAGACAGGTTTGTCCGAAATGAACCCCTTTTGGACTGTAGAATTTGTTTGGGTCAAACAGGTTTGTCAGAAATGAACCCCTTTTGAACTGTAGACTTTGTCTGGGTCAGACATGTTTGTCACAAATGAACCCCTTTTGTACAGTAGAATTTCTCAGGGTCAGACAGGTTTGTCAGAAATGAAACTCTTTTGAATTGTAGAATGTGTTTGGGTTCGACAGGTTTGTCAGAAATGAACCCTTTTTTAACTGTAGAATTTGTCTGGGTCCAATAGGTTTGGACCCAAAAAAAGAACCACTTTTGGGCTGCAGTATTTGTCTGGGTCAGACAGGTTTGTCAAAAATGAACCCCTTTTGAACTGTAGAATTTGTCTGGGTCAGACAGGTTTGTCAGAAATGAACCCCTTTTGAACTGTAGAATTTGTCTGGGTCAGACAGGTTTGTCAGCAAATGAACCCCTTTTAGACTGCAATATTTGTCTGGGTCCGACAGGTTTGTCAGAAATGAACCCCTTTTGGACTGCAGTATTTGTTTGGGTCAGACAGGTGTTTGAATATTCCTGTTTTTTTCCAGGTTCAAAATACACTAAAACTGATATGAAGGGCTTCAAATAGTGACTGGTTTAGACAGGATTTCATTCTATTCAAGATTTGGTTAAGACAGGTATCCCTGCATTACGCATCTATCATATCTACACATTGTATTTAATAAATGTATGTGCTAACAGAGAATCATACTGTGGAAGTACTTAAATTTGCGGATACCAATTTTCATAGATTTGGGAAGAAACACAAGTTCATGGATTCTAGGATTCAAGGTTTTGGGGTTTTCAGTATACACACCAATGGAAATCATCTTTTCCATTGGGAACCAAATTTATGGTTTGGCCTACCCTTGAAAACCACAAAAATTGGTACATGTATCCAACAAAAAATAGCACTTACACATTATAACATGAAGTGATACAGAAAGCACAACCACTGTACCATACAAACACACCTACTGGACATAAACAATCTGATTGTCATCACCTAAGCACACTCTCTTTTATGTTCACTAATTTAAATGGTGACATTGTGGTGCAATTTTTTTTTTAGGTTTAATGTTAAAACCAAGATTTCTTGCAAAAAAATATATTCTCATTTTTTTCACTTTTTAGGAGAGGGGGCAATTATCTTTGCCTAACCCAATCCCCTTTCTCTGAATCTACCACTGGATATCTTCAATAAGCTTATTAAAAAAGAATATCCTTTTCTGCAATAATTGACCTTAGTTATCTCCCTTATGCTGTCAAGTCAATATAAAATTATTTTGAGGTCCACAAAGGAATAAACTAATTTACAGGCTACAAATACCAGTTTTTTTATCAAATATATATTTTTGGCAATATCATAAAAAAAAATTATGACAAAAGTAAAAAGAATGAAAAGACTAACAAAACTAGAGGCTCTAGAGAATCTGAATCACCCACCTGGTCAAAAACAGTCTTTTTAGCTTTCTATAGCTGGACTCTTGACCTTACTGTACTATTGTCACAAGAATCATTTAATCAATAGAGGACATCTTAGTTATCCATTCAATTTCATATTATAAAATAAATCTCTCATAGTCATTTTTTAACTCTTCAAGGGCAATAACTCCCAACATCAAGCAAAAGATCTCACCATGCTGATCAATTCCCCCCCACCCCCGGTGAAAATTTGGCTAAACCAATTGGTTTTTGAGTAATTTAAACAACTCCTCAATTTTTAAAGGGGTGACCATGTTTTTGACAGATAAGAAATGGTTAAGGATATACTAACAAACTTCATGCCAAGTGTGGTTACAATCCATCCTACAAGTTATTTAAGAGGTGAAGATTTTTTAAAAGTTGGAAATGTAAAATTCAGGAAAAAAATCCAGGACCCATAACTCATTCATCTGGCTACACATCTTTCTGACATTTTGATATAGGTCAAGCTCATCATTCTGAACAATTTTACTCCCTGCCAGATTTAAGCTAAACCCAATTTTCTTTTAGTTATTTGCATTATTCTGCAATTTGATCCCAATGGTCTATTCTTAGTAAGTGACTATGTTTTATGCAAGATAAAAAAAAAAATGCCACACACAGATTGTTAAAGATGTTCTACATAACATTCATGTTAAGTTTTATTTCAATCCATTCAGTAGTTTCAGAGAAGTTTCTAAGTTGGAGATGTAAAAATTGGGGGCAAAAATTTGTTTCAGGATCCATAACTCATATGACTAATCTTTCTGAAAATTTTAGCATAGGTCCATCATATCATGCTGAACATGTTTATCCCAGCAATTCTCCAATTTGAAATATATGGTCTTTTTTTAGTAATGGCAGCCCAGTTTTTTTCCCAGATAAAAAAAACCCACCCAAGGATTGTTAAAAATATCCTAAGTAACATGCATGCAAAGTTTGGTTACAATCTGTTGAAGTAGTTTCAGAGGAGAAGATATTTGAAAAAAGTTAGAGGACAACCAAGACGACGAATGCATAGTGATGGCAAAAGCTCACATGACTTTTCGGCCAGGTGAGCTAAATTATAACTTCTTGGGATTTGATCAATCAATGTACGATACCAGTAAAAGATTTCTTTACATTTCATATTGAAAACATCTACTTTCATATTTCATAAATCAACAAATTCAGTCTGTCATTCATTATAATGCAGAGTCAAACATTATGTCCAATCATAGTAAACCTACCTGTATATGGTTTAACAGATACATGTTCCCGAGCAAGGGCATCCCAAGTTTCTGGTCTGTCAGAATATTTTTCTTTGAGACTGTAAGAAGATAAGATTACTTCACCATTCAAGTGTTATGAAACAAATCATTGGCAACAAAAAAACTTTCCCGTGTAATGTTAGAATCTCTGGGTGATGGATATGACATCCTAACTCAATACATTTGGTTTTGAGTACTTTTTGTATACAATTAATTTTTGTATTTACAGTGTTCTAGGATTTTCAGAAATTGAGGTTTCCTCGGGAAAAATCCATATAAAATCAACTTTCCCACTGTCAATGACTGCTTTCCTAACAAAACAAATCCTTACACATATGAAGATTTCAACTTGCCACAGAAAAGTGTAACGAAGTACCTAACTTTCCCTGACCCGAATTTCACTTGCCCTGGGTAACAGGAAATAGGAATCCTAGAACACTGATTTATATCTTCCTATATGTTTGATTCTAATGCTATTGATGAAAGGTTGCTCCTTGAAACATGAACATGTGTACATAGGCAAATATATTTCACGTGAAATTCATGTTAACTGAGATTCACATGAAACTTACATGAACTTCACAAGACATTAACATGATTTTCACATGAAATTCACCCAAAGGCTTGATTCACCTTAACTTCACATGAACTCTGTCACAAAGTTTATTTGCTCAATTTGTGTGAAAATCTTGTGAAATAATACTGCCTGTGTACAGTATATAGAAATTTGCAATATATATGATGGGTATTTTTTGGATTAAACATAGATTCTTCACATATGCATAAAAATAATAACCAAAATATATTTAATTGTGCAAAGAATGCATGAAGATTTAACTTGTGTGCAGAACATGTTCCTCACAATAATTAAATCTGTGCATTCTTCATCACTAATGATCTTACATTATTCATATTAAATTCACTCTTTCCAATTACATTGTAATTAACCTATTAATATTTTAATATTGCATTTTTACCTTCTATACCGTGAAAACAAGAACTCATAATTTTTCTGTAATGTTAATCAATAATTTCAAAATGTTAAATAAAACTGTTATTTACACACATTTCACTTGCACTATATTAGTGTTACAATGCCAAACTTATTTTGTACATAATGTGCATGCACATCTCAATTTAGACAGATATGCATAAATTCTATGTCCATGTAGAAACCAGGCAAATCCTATGATATTTGCAGCACAGAGCACATTTAATTCCATAAATGTTATTGTTCCAGTGGTATGCAAAACTCATTATGATGTCAGGAAGAGCTGAGTTTTTTCTGTATCAAAATTTTCTTAACAAATCAACTAAATTGTGAACAGATTAATGAGTTATTTCCCTTTACTTCAAAGTTTCTAGTGCTTGTTATCCCATTTCAATAAATTACACCTAACATCCATTCGGGAATTTCTGAAAAATGAACATTTTTTTTGGAAACAAAATCTGCCATGTGCCACCCACTTCCTGGGTTTTCGATGGTCACCCTAAACCATTTTAGAGAACAATGATTCATCTGCTCCGGGCTTCTGTTTTCCCATGTTCCAAATTGCTATTTTTAAGTAATCCAACACTGTTCTAATCAAAGTACCTGGTTAGAATTTTGTCCTGAATTGGTCTTGAGAAATCAAATAATCTGCACACAGGGAGGAATGATAAAATAAAATCTATATCATCTGAAATAATAAAAAAATAGATGACTGAAAACATGTGTAGGGAAGTTACTTATTACATGATTAACATGACTAACAAGTTAAGTAGCACTCCAGATGAGAATCATGCAAAATGTGATTCATGATTGGAAAACCTACATATTTTTACTTTTGATATTTTGTTTAAAATGTTATAGTAAACAAAAAGTAACATGTAGCTTTTCATATAATCCTTGTTCTTAAGAGATAACAATTATATAAAATGTAAGGTAGAATTCAAAATTAAGGGAGAAAACTCTGTAAATGACACTCTGACCTGAAAATAATTTTGAAGACAAAACAAATTCAAAATGATTGTAATGCATAGCCTAGATTCCTGTTGTCAATATCAGAAAAAAAACTTATAGGTTGTAAAATCTATTGTAGTAATCACACCTACTTGTATTTTTCTATCGTCCAGTTAGAAAATAACAATCAATTCTACACTTATAAATTTTGAGAAATCAACAACTGAGTCAAATTATTTTGAGTTCTTGTTGCGAATAAACTTGCTAGTAATCTTATTCCACAACTACTCAGGCCAAAAAAAATATGTTTTCTATTTAATCTTTGAAAAAAAAGGATAGGTAGATAGGGATTTATTTCTTTAATTTTACTATTTTAAAGCTTTGAATCTATGGGAGATACATTTAGACTTTACCAGTGCTTATTAAAAGATAACAAAAAAAATTAAAGTACATTATATTGAGCTGAAAAAAAAAAATGGGTGGGGAGGACTATAGGAAACACAGTCCTTTATCCTATATTAGAGTATGTACCTGGGATACTATCCATTGCTTTTTGATAGACAATTTCAGCAATATGGCCTTCAAGTACAGCATCAGACATTTCGTCAGCCTACAATTAAAACATTCAATCAGAACATGAAATTACCACATTGTCATGCAAGGTATACCCTCAGTCGTACAGTAAGTTGAAATTGGTCGGCTATCAAAATTGCTTGCAATGTATGCCAAATCCATATATTGCAACATACCAAATTTTTGTGACAAAAATTTTCTTTATCCTTTAATATACATGTAGTGAAAAATGGGAAAGTGTAATAAAACAGGCTATTGATATCAACAGCAACCAAATCGCTTATTGCCTATACTTCATCTATATGAAGCCACAGAACAAATTTGAAATCAATTCTTCCAATCGGAGTCAAAATAATTGCAACAAAATTTTGTCCGATGGAATGACAGATGGACAAGATGATTCCAGTATACCTGAATGTCCTTGAGAGGGGGAAATATTTATAAAGCCTATTTCACATAGTGGTTGTGATTTTTGGAAATTCCCTAGTGTAATAATTACACAATAGTTGCTTATGAAAAGGGTATTATCATGATAACCTGACTAAGATATCGCTTCAAAGTGCCACAAGCTACAGGCAGGGGCATTATCAATGTTGAAGGAAATGTCACTTCAAACATAAAGGCTAGTAATAATTTCGAAATTTACTGCAACATATATGCATATACAAAATAATACAACAGTTAGAAGAGTAGTTTAAAAAAAATACAACCAAAATACTTTATTTCACAGAAATATATTACCTCTGGTAAACTCTCATCAATCCCTAGTACTGACTGTCTCTGTCTCAACTTAAAAAAAAAAAACATTTCTGATTACAACGCTTTAAACATACACCAATGTTAAAGTACATCATCTGAAACATACACAAGAGAGAGTATGTGTTATGTGTTATATGTAAAAACAATGCACTCTTCTCAAGTTTAGCCAACAGAAAACTTGAATATAGCTGAATAAAAAATAAGAGCTAGAACCTAACTCATCAAAGCAATTTACTATGAATATGCATTATGCTCTGTAGAAATTTTGAACCATTTTGGTATAACGGACCAAAAAATGGACCACTCAAATTGTGGTCAAATTCTTATCCTGTGTCTAATGTCTAATCACAAATGAACTTCACAGCTATCTCAAAAATGTGAGACAATGGACCACCAAATGTTCTAACAATCTCAGAAATGACAATAACAAAACTGTTTTTGGCAAAAAAAGATACTGTAACTAGACTAAATGGTGAAATTCTGCAAGTTGTAAGCTAAACATGAGGATTTTTTTTTTCATTGAATATTTGATAAGTAATTTTTACCTTTTCAGCATACAATAGTTCCATTCTGAAGTACTGAAAAAAAGTTAAGTAAAAATTTACAGTGTTCCAAATAAAACATACTATACGAAAAGTGTCTGATACTTCAACTTAAAACATAATAAGATAAAAAAAAATTAAAACAGTTCATAGCCACATAACTACATGCATACCAACAAAACTCACAGTACTGTAAGTAGCTTATCTATGTGGGAAGAGGCTGAACAAAGTTTTATACAGAATTTGGCACACATAGATTCTTTAAAAATTTTGTCAATTACAAACAGTTCTTAATTGTATCCTACATGTGGATAATTTTTACTCCTATACTATGTACTTGATATTAAGATAAGTCCCTGAACTGATCCGCCCAACTATTTGACAGATCAATGACAGCTGACTGAATGATCGCTGATGGATTGATAACCTATGTCTGGTGACTGACTTGATTGTGGTTTTGTTATGTAAAATGACAGGTGATCGGTTCATATAATTTTTTTTGAAACGAATACAATAAAGTGTTATATTAAATGTATTATGAATTTCAAATATAAAATCAACATTTAGTATTTCATTAAAAAAGTAAAGGAAAAGTAATTAACTTGATGTAAACTGTTTGACAGATGATGACTGATTGGAAACTGTTCAGTGATAGACAACAGATCGCACTTTAAGTTGTACAGATTGGTTCAGGTACTGTATTCTTGGGCCATTTTATTCCTTCCTCAGAAGAACTTTTAAAGTTTTGAAATATGTATAAACATTGGTAAAATAGCCTCTACACAGGAATATGTTCATGCTAGATTAATGTGAACCTAGCTATACATGAAATTGAAATGAAGTGAACATAAAATTCCTGTGATTTTCATATTAACTTCTGTTCACATGATTTTCATGTTAAAATTCTATATGAAATTAATGAGTAGGCTTGATTAACATAGACTCCTCCATAAATTCATATCAATCTCAATTTAAGTGAAAGTTAGGTAAAATTCATGTGAAAACATTTGAAACAAGTGATACTGTGTTTGCAAGCAAAACTTAAAAGGTGCCAAAACCGGCAAATGGTCCGGTTTAGTCAAATTCTGAATATAGAATGCAATGTTTACCCTAGGAATTAATTTTCTTTGAAATCCAACGTTGAAATTTTTTCAATTGCGGCAGCCATTTTGAAAGAAAATTGCGGCTTTTAGACAAAATCTGAAGCCGCCATTGAATTGAGAATGCCATGTTCACCCTAGAAATAAATTTTCATTGAAATCAAACAATGTTGAAATTTTTGCCAATTTTGGCAGCCATTTAAAAAAAAATGTGATTTCAGCAGGTCAAGAACAGCTATATGAGTAATTTTCATACAAATGAATATTTCCACTAATTCTATAGATTTTTTTTCTCACTTTTTTGGGTTTTGTTTTGGGGGCCATTTCGAAATCTGCAGTCATTTTGAAATTTCGAAAATTGCATGCACACCCCCTGAGCTTGCTTGGTTTTTGAGTAAAAATGAATCAAATAAACAGAGTCTAAGTAATCGCTCGGACATCTTTACGTTGAGAAGAAGCAAAAAGCAAAAACAATAAGTCGCAAAACTTTGTATTGACGACTTAATTAATAAAAATTGCCTATGTAAGTCCTACCAATTTTCATAGCCAATTTCTTGCACTGCTAACTTATTAATCCCATCCAGGGGTTGATCTAGAAATTATAAAAAGGGGAGGTCCCAAAGGTTCCATACTTGCCCAATTTGCCAAAATTTTCCAAGTGAGCATTCCAATCCATGAAACCCTCCCCCTGGATCTGCTGTAGTATGTCTTAAGCAGATCCTAGCCTAATCTATAGCCTGTTTAGAACAACAAACCTCAAGCCAAAGTTGTTTATTGGTGTTGAGGTAACGAAGTCCCATCTGAAGCAAATGTCGAGCATTATCTGGACTGTTGTTGTTTTCCCATTCCCACTTAGCTGCTAAAACCCAAAGGTCTGGAACGAAAAAAATACATGTATACAATGTAAACAATCTTTTATTATGGAAAATTTTGAATTGTTTACCAAGTTATTTAATATACATGCAGCATCAATATATGATGATGTAATTTTAATTGACTGCAAAAACATATTTAAACCAATATTCAGAATATGAATTTACAATATCAAAAGGCATTTAGAAAAAAGGCAGTTTTTTTTATAATATAGACAGTCAAATCTTTTCTCACTTCACAATCCAAGCATTACTATTTGAGTTAAGAGTGGTTTATAGTTGTTTTGAATTCAATCACCAATAAATAGTTCCACAGAAAATACGTGTTTCACCACATACCTGATTCTTACATGGGAGTTGTAATAATAAATTAATTAATTGCAAAGAGTAAATATCAAAATATGATCATCAGTGCTTAAGAAAACCTAGATTTAAAGACTACGCAGAACTTGTTCTCTGTACCATTTAAATCGTCAAGCACTCTTGGTACAAGTATTTATATTTTGTTTACTCACTATAACTAATTGATTATTCATCACATAGATTCTCTCCATAATATATTGCTATTTCATCACATACTTTCAATTTTGTAATCAGCAGATGATATTTGTGGTGACAATTTTGCGAGAGAGATCCAAGAGTGAATTTATGATTTTTTTATTCAGTGTGAATTATCGAAATTTTTTTACATAGAAAACATCTGATAAACCGCTGTATATAATAAATACTAAATATTACATGTCAAAATCTGTATCACATACTGTATCAACCCAAGACTCCTATATCATCCCAAGGGCCCTGATGAAATAGGTTGAGGATTGATACAGCATGTGATACAGATTTTAACATGTCATGTTCATTTTATCATATATTTTGACCATACTTCCGGTACGGTCTGTGAAGGGTGCATTATGAGGTATGCGATGTAGGTCGAGGGGTGTGATATAGGGTATGCGATATAGGTCTAGAGGTGTGATATAGGGTATGCGATGTAGGTCCAAGGGTGTGATATAGGGTATGCGATATAGGTCTAGAGGTATGATATAGGGTATGTGATATAGGACTAGGGGTGTGATATAGGGTAGATGATATAGGTCTAGAGGTGCGATATAGGGTATGCGATGTAGGTCCAAGGGTGTGATATAGGTCTAGAGGTGTGATATAGGGTATGCGAAGTAGGTCCAAGGGTATGATATAAGGTATGCGATGTAGGTCCAAGGGTGTGATATAGGGTATGTGATATAGGACTAGGGGTGTGATATAGGGTAGATGATATAGGGCTAGGGGTGTGATATAGGGTATGCGATGTAAGTCCAAGGGTGTGATATAGAGTATGCGATATAGATCTAGAGGTGTGATATAGGACTAGGGGTGTGATATAGGGTAGATGATATAGGGCTAGGGGTGTGATATAGGGTATGCAATGTAGGTCCAAGGGTGTGATATAGGGTATGTGATATAGGACTAGGGGTGTGATATAGGGTATGCGATGTAGGTCCAAGGGTGTAATATAGGGTATGCGATATAGGTCTAGAGGTGTGATATAGGGTATGTGATATAGGACTAGGGGTGTGATATAGGGTATGCAATGTGCAAGGGTGTGATATAGGGTATGTGATATAGGACTAGGGGTGTGATATAGGGTATGCGATGTAGGTCTAGAGGTGTGATATAGGGTATGCGATATAGGTCTAGATGTGTGATATAGGGTATACAATGTAGGTCTAAAGGTGTGATATAGGGTAGATGATATAGGGCTAGGGGTGTGATATAGGTCTAGAGGTGTGATATAGGGTATGC
Organism: Perna viridis; assembly: GCA_037379345.1. Taxonomy (NCBI): domain Eukaryota; kingdom Metazoa; phylum Mollusca; class Bivalvia; order Mytilida; family Mytilidae; genus Perna; species Perna viridis. The sequence continues at coordinate 33,820,809 of CM074514.1, read as the reverse complement.
AATGTAGGTCTAAAGGTGTGATATAGGGTAGATGATATAGGGCTAGGGGTGTGATATAGGTCTAGAGGTGTGATATAGGTCTAGAGGTGTGATATAGGGTAGATGATATAGGGTTTAAACAAAGACTTAAAATGCATATACAAAAAAAGGTATATTTTTATCTAAATATATGATATATGTCAATATCTCACCTGGTTTACTATTGTGAATCTGTAACAACTTGGTAAAAATCTTACTGACAGTCGACTTTTCTCCCTATAAAATAATCTGACATGTAAGTAATATAGTACATGTACATGTTTTTAAAACAATTAAATGCCAGAGAAAGATAAATATTCAGGAAGTCAGTGTTATGGCAGGAAATGAGACTGAAGTAACTTAAGTCATGTAACCAATGAGAATTTCCAAGATTCCCAATTGTATGGTAGGTCATCAATCATGTTAGACAGAATTTGTTTCAGCATCAACTGGTATACCAAATTTAAAACACCTAAGACATGATGAGTAATTTTGTAGTCACAACTTGACATCCCTACCTATGATTGCTGAATAGATGATTGACTACAAATGTAACCTGTCTAAACCAAATGCGTTTCGAGCTTAAGATTTTGTTCTGATTAGGCAGGTTTTCATTTATACAGGTTAAAAGGGTGTTTGAACAATCATAACAGGACTTAAGAAGATGTGTAGTTTAGACATGTTTCACACAAGTTAGAGGTTCTAATCTAGACAAGTCTAATGTTTATCAAAGGGAGATCAATACTATGTTTTAAGTTTAATTATACATGTTAACTGAGAAGTGGAAAATTATAATCTCATGTATGAGACAAACAACTGATACAGTCCCTGAAGCCATCTTACCAACTATCTGACGGAGTGGTGACTGATTGATCTATTACACACCCATACTTGGTGACCAGAGTTTTGTCAGATAAAATGTCTGATGACCTCAATGTTCGTAGCAGTATAAAATTTCAAATATTTCATTTTAATTTAAACTTGTCTTAATTGTCAATAACTTTTTTTCTGTATTTAATAAACAAAAAACTAAATATAAAAATGAAATAATCGTTGTTTAAGATCTTATGTATTGTTATTATTTATGTAAAAACAACGTAGTCAATAACAAAATCATTCGCCAATCAGGAGACGGGCAATGAAAAACAAAACAGATCACTGAACAATCTGTAACTTATCCATCGCCAATGACGGATCAGAAAAATGGTTGCCTAGATCAGTTTGGGTACCCATAGTTCATTTTTACCATTTCAAAAAACTTCATTATTAATGGTAGCTTGATTTTGCCCTTTTCTCTTCTTTTCATAAAAATTGCATTAATTTGTCGGCATTATATCAATGGATTTAAATTGTTTTAAAAAAGATCAATTAAGTACTTCTCTGTCTAAGAATCTGGCAAAATGTTTAAGGTGTAGCACTTGAAAAAAACATCCACAATTTTATTGCATTATCCAGGTATTCAAACTTCATGGCCTCCATTATAACCACCAAAGTGTAAGTAAAATCTGCCTCCTTTTTTTAAAGGTCATATTTAGTTGAAATGCACTATATGGAAAAATGGCAGTAAAATTTTCCTCCACTTTTTCTCTAAATTCAAATAACTTTTCACTTGTTTTCTAGGTGTATTGAATATACTTCAGGCAAAAAAGACCTAATTGAGAAAAAATTACGTGTTTCCCAATGCTTGACTCCTACAAAGGATGGTACTCAATTACTAGTATCAAATTGAAGTGTTATTCTGTCAGGGTTTTTATTTTAATATACTTCAAATTTTCTCTCACTACATTTGTATTGGAAGTGATATTCAAAGTAAAAACAATGTAGCTTACTTACCCTTGACTGAGCAAATTCTATGTGGGATAACCACAGTTTTACATCTTCTGAAAATCTGGTAGTGGCTAGCTTTAAATAGATTTATAAAATATTTAAATAAAATCATAAACAAAATCATAACAAAAGGCTCTAGAGCCAGAAGAAGGCCTGATTGTATAACAGTGACTTGATTCCATTAGTATTTTTCATCTGCATGATTTATAAATACCTAGTGTTTAAATTCCAGTAACCAGCACTCCCTAGATTTAATGATCCATGATCAGTGCAAAATACCCTGCAGTCAAATTAAGATTCTGAAGAAAGTTAACTTGACAGGAAATCATAAAAAATAAGGCATGGCCTTTTTGGGAGGACACAATAAACATAATTTAATGTATTTGATAGATAATGACAGCAGTGGAAGTAAATTTTTTCAGAGACAGAAAGAAAAACTAACATGATTTGGCTTATTGTTAAAAAAGTCAGAAATCAGAAAAAAATAGGAATTAGGGGAGTAATGTCTAGAATAACACTATTTTCTGTCTTTTCCGATGAAATCTGTAACTTTTAATACTGAAATTTCAAAAAAACAGGCAGGAATTCCTACTTAAATAGAAGAAAATCATGACTGGAATCTGCTAGTGTGAGTGTATTACTTCTGGAATCTGCTAGTGTGAGTGTATTACTTCTGGAATCTGCTAGTGTGAGTGTATTACTTCTGGAATCTGCTGGTGTGAGTGTATTACTTCTGGAATCTGCTGGTGTGAGTGTATTACTTCTGGAATCTGCTAGTGTGAGTGTATTACTTCTGGAATCTGCTAGTGTGAGTGTATTACTTTCATGTTTCATATCCAGTAATACCTAATTTCTTAGAAAAATTCACATTCCACTACATCAATATATAACAAATACTGTGAATGTATTAATTCTCATGGTTAATAATTTTGAAGGATTCTGTCCAGTGATCTTTTCTTGGGTATCAATTTTCAAGGTATAGTGTTAAAAAAAATCAGTTCCGCGGGTACAATTTTTGTGGTTTTCTGTCCATTTTGAAAGAAACAAAAATAAGTACATTTATAGTGTTCATAGACAAATTTTTAGTGTACCAAATGAACACATTCTGTAAAATTTCAAGCACATTTTATCAATTTGCATATACAGACAATTTCCTAATCCCATTTATTAAAATTGCACAATATTTATTAATACATGATTGCGAGGTTTGAACTTGAAATATCAGTATTTAAATAAAGTTTCCTGTAAAAAATCTTAGCAGAGTTCAGCATTATTTAAAGATTACCGGTAATACATTGCTTTCTAATATTGCCCTAATGTTATTGATCAACCCAAGATCTTGATATTGGCTGGAGGGACACTATCATTCAAGAGCTGATAACAAGGGCAAGTTTAAAAAGGCCAGGTACTAATGTGTTTATTATACATTTTGATACCAGTAATGAATTATTTACCAAATTTTTCTATGAAAGAATGAACAAGTTAGCAAAATTGATGTGTACCTGCATTGCACTGCTGCTGCAATTTTATTAATTGAGAAAATTTGGATTCTCTAAGTTTTATGGGAGTTATGCCCCTTTTAACTTAGAAATTTACCATAAATCATCATGTATCAGCTTGTCATCGCAATTCCTCTAAAACTACCTTACAGAATTCCATAAAACTTGGTATATAGCAAAAACACCAAATGTTGCTGTGCAGAAACAGAAAATTTTTATTTTCTAATTTTTATGAGAATTATGTTCTGTAGTTTCATATTTCCATCTGCAACACTTTTTTTCTTCCCATTTTTAGCAACTATAAATCACAGTACAGTGGGATCAGATCCAGACATCAATTGGTCTTGCTAGTTTATATAGCTCTTGTTAATCTTGATATCGACCTCGAGAGACATATCAATCAAGAGCTGATAACAAAGGCAAAATTAAAATAGCCATGAATTAACCTATAATTATCAGCATCCAAACGACAGTTTGTCACCTTTTCCCTTTCAGTTACAGTTCTTAAAATATAAGATAAAACTGCAAAATTGGACACATTTGACCTTTACTGATAGGAGTTTCCTTAATGGGCTCAGTTGACTCTGTAAAGAATATCAGGCCAAATAAAAAAAATAGATGTGTGCTTCCAATAACCCTGCCAATCCTATGTTTTTCATATTAAAAGTATTTTTTCAATAAGCACTGTAAGTAGTCAGAACATTTTATCCATTAACTCAATGCAAAAATGGTAAAATAAAACAAATTCCCTACCCTACCCTGTACCTAATAGGAAATGCACAAATATTTTTTTGCCTCCTATGGATCATTTCACCAATTTAAAGCTTCTTTTTATCTTCAACCCCAAATTGTAAGAACTAACCTTAAATGTGAGTACTTTACAACCTCTATAGTATATGTAAGACCATTATGTAAAAAAAATCCTACATTCTCATCCCTGTCCATTCCTATTTTTCACACCCTCCCAGTTTTGTTAAAATTTTCAATATGTTTTATGAAAAATATAATCCCATATTCAAATTTCTGAAAATATTCCATGTCTTGTTAATCCAGACTAGATATAATTCTCGTTATTTAGTAACTTTCAGTTTGAAAATCCAAGTTTTCCACTGATATTTCTTTTTCATATGGTTTCAAATTTGATTAAAACTGGTATAAGTGTAGCAGAAGAAAATATATTTACTTTGATAGAGCTGTTTTAATACATATGTGCTGGTAAAATCAACCAACAAGAACACATAGATGGTGATAACAACACTAGTTTTTTGGCACAAGTGACAGTTATATTTGTACTGAAGGAAAAATAAACAAGAGGCTCCCAGGAGCCTGAACCACTCACCTGGTTTAATTTTTGCCTTCCAAGGGTAATAAATTTTAAAATTTTGACTCACAAAGACATATAAGAATTATTTCAGCAATAGAAAGTTTCTTTCTTTTTATCATAGTTTTTAAGATACTGATTGGAAAACCCTGTCATTTTTTACCTTTCAAGAGCAATAGCTCTTAAAAGGAGTCATCTGACAACTTTGATCCCTACAGACTTTTGTAGGCCTATGATAAGGATCATTTCAGCAAATGAAAGGACTTGGCTAAACCTAACAGTTTTGGAGATATATGTGAAAAACTTATGACTGACCCCTTTGTTCTATCTTTAGTAACAACGGCTATGCTTTTCCACAGAACAAAAATCCATACATCAGTTCTATGAAAAATACCCTAAAGAAAATTCATACCGAATTTGGTTCCAATTGGTCTGGTAGTGCAGGACCTGCTCTGGCTTCCAAAATTCTGCTGCCAGAAAAATTGCCACTGCTAATTTTTTTTGCCAATTTTCAGAAATTAGAGCCAAAATGGGTGCCAAAAACAATTGCTCTAATTTTTTTTAAAATATGACAGTATTAAGTCTACTGAAGACTTAGTATTGTCGATTCATCAAAATAACACCTTCATTCATGACATACATGTATCCAAGATTCACTCTCGATGCATGTATAAAGCAGATTTTTACCTCGTCTTAGTCAGGATCTAATACCATTAGTCACTTTTCTTATGCAAAATAATCAATCATTGATTATTGGGGTTTAACGTCTGAGCAGTAATATTTCAGATATATTCAGGCGATGAACACGAAATGGATGATAAAATGAACATGAAATGATGATGATGAAATGAAAAAGGGATGGGACACAAGGACAATAGGGTTGACAAATTTGATTGCCACTAGAAAAAGGGAGGGATGGGTAGGGTTGGGCAATTTAGCCTCCTGTGGCGGAGCGCAAAGGTTCCTACTCCTATCGAATACCACAGCAGGGTTCTTTAATGTGCGAAGAACATGGCATCTTCGCCAATGCGGTACCCAACTATGGTTTGCAATCAGGTTTTCCCTATTATAGTCTGACAACCTCAGCATGTAACATGTCAGGGGTATCCCATTTCACCACCTGGGGCACACAACCCAGTTGCTCTGTGGGCAGAGCACCCTAGCCCCTGGCTAGGGTTCTGAGCACTATTTAGTCGCATTTTACAAGCTTAGCGCTGCTGCAGGTCTATTCTTTTCACACATGGATGTGCATGGGGCCAAAATAATAAAGTACTACTCCAGAAACAGGTGTTTTATTTCTATCAAGGACTTTATTTTACTATGCTAATATAGTCCCTAATTTTAAAACATGATGACCTTTGTCATTTGTGGTCTAATATTAATTTTATCTTAAAATTATAATGTTTCACTGAAAGAACTGAACCAAGCAAGAGCAGGACCACAATGATGCAATGAAATACAACAACCTTTTTTCAATCAGTCATGAAGGTCATGCAACAGAGCGTACAATTTAAACACTGAGAAAAAAAGAATATCTGAATATTATGACCTAAAGCCTTCAGTATTTCTTTAATTAGATTTTGGGAATCCCCATTCTATTTGTTTATCGATTTTCTCACCAAAAGAGTCGCATGGCAAAAATGTAAACAAACGTCATCCATTCTTGCATTTTGAATTGTTTTAGATACTTCCTGATGGGATAATCATTGTTCATTAGATACGATTTAATCTGTTATAAGGTGCATTGTAAATCTGTTTCTAAATGTATCATGTGATTTAACAGGGTTGTTACTGTGAAGCTTGTATGTAGCCACCTGCATATGGCCACAATTGTGTTTACCTTTGACCAGATGATGAGAGTTTTGATTGGCTCAATAATATATTTACATCTGATTGACACCTCCTATGAGGATATTGTGAGTCATGGTCACCTGGTCTAATTACCTTTGACTGGCTTCAGTCCTAATTTGGTTATGGTCAATTAACTCTGACCAGGTGTCAACACAATTGTTTAAATGGAGAGAATATCTGCTTCTGATAAACTTCCAGTCAATTTTAATATACAAAACCTAGGCGCAAGAAAATGTGAGTATCTTCCTCAAATATGAGTATACTTACCCTAAATAAATTGTGAATTCTATGCACAATAGCAACATCTATTTCTTTTTTCTTATGACGGTAGGCAATTTTCTAGTTAAAAAAGCAACATCAACATTTACATGACTAAAAATGACAATATAAATATACATGTAGCAATATATATCAATAATAAAAAAACATTTCAAATTATTTTTCGAAAAGATAGAAAAAATACTTTTTAGCATGTAAAGCAGTGTTAGTGGAAATTTTTTTCAGTACAGAACTCAAATTAATGTAAAAATGTAGCTGTATGCCAACAGTAGATTCCATCATGGATATCAAATTTCAAATGGGCTTGTATTCCTTGGATGTTTAAGCCTTGCATCTTGGTGATCTTTTTCATGTCTCCTTTACATGGTATTTAAAAAACAAATATGCCTAAAACATTTGTTTAAAAAAGAGCATATGCTCAATGAATTAAACACTAACATTTTTAGAGGTGTTGATAATGTTTTCATGAGAAAACTGCCTTTCCCTAAAGAAAACCATATCAATGAAAACACTGACAGTGAATTAGATTTATATGTCATGTATGTACTATATCCAAGCAAATCCATGGAATTTTTATAATAATCTGATCAGTTTCAGTTCTGTCATTGATGCATTCTTTATGGTAAACTACAGCTATTAACACAAGAAACTCAGCAGTTTATATTCCTTAAGTGTAGTAATATTTTTGAATAAAAAATGCTCTCTACCTAAAAATTGGAAAATTCACTATCATGAGAAATGATGTAATACAGAACTTACCTGTCTCCTTACTCGGATTAGTTTAAGCACACTCAACTCATACTGAAAGTAAGGAAAAGCAGATGCACAAAACAAAACTATCTGATACACGTCATATAGGAGTTTGCCAATCTCATTAGTGATGTCATATCATTAAATGTCAAATTGGATGGCAAATAAACAACTGAATAAACAACAGACAATTTCATGATAACAAACCAAAATTTCAAAACTTTGTAACTTTGTTATTTTATTTATTCATATTTTGTATATGATTTATAACTCTTTTACATGAAAAATAAATCTGAAGAGATATTTATATATAAGTAGAGATCTATTTTCATATACATGTAAATTAATTATTAGAATTTTATGCATATATAGTCTAATTACTGAATATTTTTATTTAAAAATTCCATGGATAAAATGTTTTACTTGCAGTTTAGGAAAGGAAATTTTTTTTCTCAATTATATTAAAAAATGAAAAGTCATGATTATTTAAAGTTGATGCCCCTTGCCACTAAATGGATTTTTTGCCAACCAAAACCATATCACAGGTTATTGATGACATCACAGAGAACTCTCCTATAGCGCAAAATAATAAACTTACTTTCAAAGAAATCATAAGAAAACGTCAACAGCTTGTGTGATAAAGAGGTGTGCCAACAGCCTATACAGTCCCTGAACCAATCTGCATAACTATTTGACGGATCGATTACAGCTGATTGATCACTGATGGATCGATAACCAATGACCAGTGAGCGATCTGATTGCAGTTTTGTAATGTAAAATTATGGATGATCGGTTCATGTAAATTTAAGAATTTCTATTGGAATGAATTCAATATACTACCATATTAAGTTTACCTTAAGTTTAAGATATTAACTCCTTACATTTTTATTTTGTTTCAAAACAAAAAAAAGTAAAATTAAAGTAATTAATTGATGTTTAAATCAATTGCATTATGTAAATACATGTATATGTAAAAATTGACAAACGAAACAACGAAATCCATAAAATATAGTGACCACTCTGTGGTCACGTCATACAATCACCGGTTTAATGGATCGTTTAATGGATTGATGACTGATCGGAAACTGATAGGTGATCGATGCTTGATTGCAATTTTAGTTGCAAGGACCGGTCCAGGTATTGTAACAGGCCAATCCCCTTTTAGTTTGTCTTTGCAACTGAAATAGTTATGATTGACTGATGGTGATCAAGAGCACTGCACAATAAGGTTCTATAGTTACATTTACCTTAACAGAATTTTCGATGTAGAACAACTTTAAATCCAAAGACCGATAACCAAAAAAGCTTATATCAATAGAAATAAACAACTGAATTTGTAGTTTATGAAATATATTAATGATATATGACTTACCTGTATATACTGTAAATAATCTTCTTTACACTTTGTTCGTCTCCTTAACTTATATTCATAATTCTTCCTTTTCTTTAAAATTTTTCTAAAAATAGAAACCACTGATGGAATTGTCAAGCAAAGATACCTATAACCCTTAACAAACACCACGAAGCAGGCATCATCCCTTTCATTGTCACACTACAGCACCTATCTGACACAAACATTCTTGTTTTCTTAAGCTGCTATACAAATTCGACAAAATGTTGAATGAATAGAGATTTTTTGTCAGTAAGAAGTGGTTGAAATTGTCCACTTAAAATAGGCAAAAAACTTAATGGTTTGGCCATGCCTTTGCTCACATTTTTAGTAACAGCATTACATAACTTAACCATATGTTTGGTCTTATCAGTGTCATTTGTTTCTATAAGTTGTACGACCAGTTAAACTATCAAGTCAAGCATATTTTCTTTTTGGACATATAACAGAGGTCATCATTTTATATTTAAGTGGAAGTCTTAATAAAAATCAGACAGAAGGTGATTAATGCACGACAAAAACCCACCAAATTCCTTTTTATATTTGTTCAGAAACAGTTACTGATCACATAACCAGTTTTTTTTCATTACTTTATTGATCTTTTGATAGAATATATAGATAGTACATGAAATTGGCACTTTGCAAGAGTTATTGTTCTTGATTTGGTTTGATTTGCTTGATTATAGTGGGAAATTTAATGTATGAATTTCTAAAAATTACAGATCTGAATGCAGTAATGATTATGGTCATGCGAAAGTGTATTACATATGTAGACTAAAAAGCATCATTTGTTCGACAGGTTTTGCTATACCATGAATCACTTCACTACTGGCAGTGTCTGAATTTTATATGGACTGGTACTTACGTCCTAAGCAATTATTTTTGAAAATTGTTGAATTTATATTTCGTCGAACTTCTACTAGAATGACAGACAGTGGAAACTACCTCAACTACCATTTTATTTAAGAAATTTGTGCTAGTGATATATGTATAAGACATAAACAGTTCAAGCCTGCACATTTATTACAAGGATGGATATGGTGAATATGTCAAAGAGACAACATCCCAACGGGGATGAAAAGTTAGGTTCCATTTCAATAATACAATATGAATTAAAATGTAGAGGACAAACTAAAATGGTTGAAACAACTTATCAAAAAATATCAATATTTGGTAACGAAAATCATAAAAACAGTAGGGGTATATTCAGCCTGAGGAACAGTGTTCTAAGATTCCATTTTCCCTTCACCCAGGGCTAGTGTAATTTAGGTGTGGTAATGTTGTTCATAATGTTCTACTTTCTTTTTGACAAAGGACTGGTTAAATTTGGAAGGCTAACTTCAAGTGTGGGAAAGTAAATCTTCGTGTGGAGGTTCCTCTTGGAAACTTGAATTTTTACTCTCAGACTTTCTCCCGACAAAACATCGCAACTTTGGTATCAATCCGCCAATCACAGAATTTAATATTATGTTAAAAATATTGATAAATTATGAAGAAAATCTATATAATAAATAGGATAATCAATTGGTTATTGTAAATAACCAAAATATTGTCACTCGTGCCAAGAACGCTTGAGGATTTAACTCATTAAATCTATGTGTTCTTCGGCACTCGTGATAATATTTTGGTTATTCACTCATTCCAATTTATTATCCTATTAGTAATACAACTTACAAAGCAGTAAGTGTGTAAGATTTTTTATAATCTACTTCATTACTTTGTATAACTGATCTCATCAGCTGTGTAAGATTGTTTTATAATCTACTTCATTACTTTCTATAACTGATCTCATCAGCAGTGTTTGCAGGATTAAACATAGCTAACGAGGCAAAGCTCTATTTTTTCTCTTCCGATTTATATAAGTTAAAAATTCTCTGCAAAAATGTATGTATTTCAGGGGAGTAGGATGTCAAATTTGATTCCATTTCCTACATGTATGAATCAATACCTAATTTTTTTCACTATTTCATTTTTCAATGTATTTGCATCTATAAGTCAAATAGTTGAAATACACAAATAATAAAAGTTGCATGAAATTTTGCTCTGTCAGCAATTCCTAATTTCTCCCTATACTCAATATGGGAAAATATAAAAAATGTACTGAACTTGACCTTTGTCTTATTTTTTTTCTCTGTTTCTTATATTTTCATGTTGCTTTTGTGCTATTCTTATAATTCACAACCTTAAAACAAAAGACATTGCATCAACTAATACGTAATGATGCTTATTTCATCCCTAAGAAGTGCATAATTCTGCTGGTATATTGTTCTGAATACATATTGAATATAAAAAAGCATCTTTTGAGATAGTACCAAGTTTCAGAGGCAGGATATACAGAACAGAAAGAGACATATCGTGACTGATCACTGACATGGTGGTGCACCACTTTTAGAGTGGTAATAAATATGTTTTTAATCTTTGAAGATATATTCATGTTTTTTCCTGCATTTCAAATGGTAGAGCTTACCACTTACAATACAAAAGAAAGTAATAGAATATCTCTAATAGAAAAAAATATTGAGAACCACTCTAAGAGTGGTACACCACTATGTTGGTGTTCAGTCATGGTATGTCTCTTTCTGTACTGTACTATAATATAATAACTGTAAGCAATTGTGTTTTTTTTTATATTTGCTGTATGTATAAATAAATATAGGCGATTTTTTACAGCATTTTACACAATTATAGATTCTGTAGGGAATTTTCAGTTTGGCTTACAATTAAACAAGAGACTCCAAGGAGCCTGAATCGCTCACCTGGTTAAATTTGTGCCTTTCAAGGGCAATAACTTTAACAAGAAGTTGTCCAACAATTTTGACTCCATGAAGACTTTGGTAGGACTTATCATAAGGTTCATTTCATCAATCAAAAGTTTCATTCTATCTCTTATAGTTTTAAAGATATTGACTGAAAACTGCAAAAAATGTAATTTTTTGCTTTTCAAGGGCAATAAGTCTTATAAGGAGTTATCTGACAACTTTGATCCCTGAAGACTTTTGTAGACCTTATTATAAGAATTATTTCAGCAATTGAAAGTTTCATTCTATCTATCATAGTTTTCAAGATATAGGCTGAAAACTGTAAAAAAACAAGTCATTTTTCACCTCTCAAGGGCAATAACCATTACATGGAGTCATCAGACAAGTCTGATCCCTCGAAGACTTTTGTAGGCCTTAAAATAAGGATATATCAGCAATTGAAAGATATTGGCCAAACCTAATGGTTTTGGAGATATATGCAAAAATCTGCTGTACAACCCCTATGTTATAATTTTAGTAATGGTGGCCATGATTTTTAACTGATCAAAAATCCAAACAATCATTTTGTTAAGGATATATATTCTACCGAACAATCAATATAAATTTCATGCAAATCTGTTCTTTAGTTTCAGAAGAGAAGATGTTTGAAGAAATTGTTAATGACGACGAGGACGATGATGACGTACACCAAGTGATGGCAAAAACTGGTATAGTTTCTTAAAAATTTGCATAACACTTGTCTTACATTATTTCATATTTCAAAAAGAAAATTGGGAGTCACTGGATTTTTTTCTTGTAATATTAAAAGTACTAAAATTCCCATTACATTTCTATGGAACATTTTACCGCCAAACTATCTCAGGATTATAAAATTAATGTCATTTTACCATATATAGGTTTATGCCAAAAAATGTTTTTCACTGATTTAAAGACAATTTTTCGTCATCTTTTAAAACACTATTTTCTCATTGAAAATACATACATCTGTATAATTTTTCAAGATGACAGAAAAGAATGCTTTGTGTATTAGGTTTGATCTACCTTAAAACCTCTTACATATATATATAAAAATTGTAGTCATTTTTATACTATCTGCCTATCTGAAAAATTAATCAAGGAAATGTGTAACAGTTCGTTGAGGGTATTTTAACCTCTAAATTTTCTAGATAGAAACAAGTACTATCTTTAAAAAAAAGATAGAGGACACAGTAAAATTTGTTCCTTTTACTTTTTAATTGTCTATATATAATTTAATTTCAGAAATAACACTGTTTCTGCTTGGATCAAAAAATTTGTTTATCATCTCATAGACCAAATTTTGTAATGACTGTGATGTCATCAAACTTTTTTTAATAATTTACTCATTAAATTTTGGTACTTAAATTATATTATAAGGAATGACTGTTATATTTTTTTGGTCTATTTGAAGCAACCTCAATGCCCATGGTGCACAGTTTAAAATAACCTGCTGTATTGCATTATATAAATATGTGTAAGATTGACAAAAACAAAACAAAAAACGGAAACCATAAAATATATTGACTGCTCTGTGCTCACGTGATGCGATCACCAGTTTAATGGATTGATGACTGACCAGAAACTGACCACGGATAGATTGTACATGTATATTTTAGCAGCTTTAAGTGTATTTAGATTGGGATAAAGCCATGAGGGATGACTTGATATAACATTGTCATATTCATTCATAAATAATTGCAATCTAATTAATATTAATTATGTGCATTATGATGCTATTAATGTAACTATTAATAACTATATTATTAAATATATATATCTGATTGGAATTATAAGGATTACACACTGCTTTTCCAGAATTTATGGATGTGTAAAATTGGACCATTCACTCACAAACCTGTTATATTAAATACACTTTGGACTTTTATTTGTTTTGTAAGTGAATATTGGCTGATGAATTGTTTGATTGATGGCTTTTGTTTTCCAAAGACAATGTGATTGTAGTTTACCCCAAATTCTGATTAAATGTTATCTACACATTTCAATCAAATCATTTTATAACCCAAGGGCCCAAGCTCAGGTTGGGGAAACAATTGGGTTTGAAAGTTCAGAAGGTCAACAAAACAAAACAAATGTCAGGCCATAAATAATCAACTTGATTAAAATAGATTTATATTAAATATAAGATTCTGTGTATCTGTAAAACACAATCTAATGATAACCATTTTCATCGAAAAAATCTGACATAAGTCAAAGTGAACGATATATATGCTGACTACTTGCTGAAAAGAAATTCAGACTAATAGTCCAAAAAATATGTCAGTTTTAATCAGTAATAAACAAGTTAAGCCTAGTACCTAACTTGCTTAGGGTTCTGCAAAAATAAAAAAAATAAAACAACCACATATTTACATCGTGCAGTGGAATGCAGAAGGGGTATCAAACAAGAAAGAAGAACTTCAACACTGTCTTCATGAAAACAATGTGAACATCTGCTGTATTGAAGAAACACATCTCCAAGAGGACAAACCTTTTAAGATCAGAGAATACCAAGTCTTCAGGAGTGATAGAAAGGAAGGAAAGAAAGGTGGTGTAATGAATCTTGAAAGAAACAACATTAATGCCTTAGAGACAAAAAAAGTATATGGAGAAAGCAGAATACATTGAAATCAAAGCAACTATTGGGAAAAGCTCGTATAACATCGTTAACTTCTACTGTCCCAATGATAAGAAACTGTCACTAGACATCACACAAATACCAGACAGTTCATTCCTCACAGTAGGTGATTTCAACAGCCGATCACAAAGTTGGGGATATAATACCATGGACAAAAGAAGGGAGACCATAGAAGACTGGCAGGATGAAAACCACTTTATCCTTGTCAACAACGCCTACTTTTTATTCTTGTCGATGGCATACAACCATCACACCAGATCTAGCTTTCTGTACTGACGATATACACCAAAAAATCAGTAGAAAGGTATGTGACCAACTAAGAGGCAGTTTATTATCGACTTGTCATGATAACCATTGCGGAAACAACAACATCTGAGTATTCTCAGCAACCAAGATGGAATTACCAGAAGGCAAATTGGAGTATGTTTCAAGCTAGAACAAATGAACGTACAACGGACATAGAAATAGAGGGAAAGAATATTAACAATGTGGTGAAAACATTCAACGCTGTTGTATTAATGGCAGCAAAGGAAAGTATACCAAGAGGTGTAAGAAAGGACTACAAGCAATACTGGTCCAGTGAGATACAGGCAACACACGAGGCACTCACAAGGGCAAGGGATAATGCAGAATTAAATCCCAGTCAGGAAAATAACATCAAACTCCAAAAGTGCAAGGCCAAACATCTAAGAACAAAGATTGAATGTCAAAGGAAAGGGTGGAGAGAGAAAATATCATCTATGGATATGGAAAAAGATACAAAAAAGCTTTGAAACTTGACAAAAGCACTGAATGATGAGGGAAGCAAAGGTGAAAGATCACGCTAGAAGTTAAAGGAGAAACAACCATAGGGAAAGTGGCAGCATATGAATTTGCTAAAGGCTATGAGAAAGAAAGCAACACTGATATACTACCATCACGGAAAAAAAGAAGTAAGAACTGAATTGAGAGAAAGATCAAAGGTGCCAACACATGAACTTATGCAGAGAGATATCACCATGTTTGAGATGAAGGCAGCCATCAGAAAAATGAAAATAAAAAAAATGAAAAAGGCACCAGGTCCAAATAACATCACCAATGAAATGCTTCAACACCTTGGCACCTTAGCATTAACAACTTTGCTAGAGATTCTCAACCTGAGCTGGAGACAAGGTCAAGTCCCTCAATGTTGGAAAGAAGCCATAGTGTTGCCAATACTGAAGAGGGGAAAGAACAAGTCAAAAGCCTCCAGCTATCGCTCAATTAGCCTAACAAGCAGTTGCTGCAAATTAATGGAGCGTATAATCAACAAGCGCCTACAGACATGCTTGGAATCAGAGGACATTCTTGGTCATGAACAAGCTGGTTTTAGTCAGTACAAGAGCACAAAAGATCAGACAACACATCTATCTAAAGTAGTTGAGGATGCATTTCAATTAAAGAAAGTAACACTAGCTGTCTTTGTAGATCTTCAGAGAGCATTTGACAAAGTTTGGAAAGATGGCCTTGTGAAACTTCTTAGATTTGGAGTAAGTGGAAGAATGTACAAATGGACCAACTCATATCTGTACAATAGAAGGGCAAGAGTACTTGTAGATGGGAAGCATGGCCGAAAAATACTTCTAAAACAGAGTGTACCACAGGGAGGAGTATTGCCACCAACTCTCTTCATACTCTATATGCATGACCAAGTTCTAGAGCTACCAAATGGTGTACAATCAGCACTCTATGCAGATGATCTTGTCCTCTGGTGCTCTGAAGAGTATGCAACTACTGCAAAGTACAGGATACAAACAGCATTAGATATGGTAGTCAAATGGGCCAATGAGTGGTGTGTTACCATCAATAGAGAGAAAACAACAGCAACCCTCTTTACACTCTCACCTAAAACCCAATCTGTCAAACTGACCATGGATGACATCCATATCACAATGGAAGATCAGCAAACATACCTTGGTGTAACCTTCGATAAAAGACTTACATGGAAACAGCATACAATGACAGCAGAAGTCAAAGCCAGACGAAAACTAAACATCATGAAAAAACTTGCTAGTACAAACTGGGGTGCAAGAGAGAAAGTTTTGAGATCTGTCTACGAAGGAAATGTATGCACACATCTAGAATACGGCTCTAGTGCTTGGATGACAGCAGCTAAGTCTCACCATCAGACTCTAGATAAAGTCCAAAATCAGGCACTCGGCATCATCACAGGAGCCATGAAATCAACACCTATTGCTAGTATGGAGGAAATTACAAACATACAACCATTAAGTAAGAGAAGAGAATGTAAAGCTATGATACAGGCCACCAAATATCATTGTTTACCAAACCACCACACATAGAATACAAAAATGGAGTACAACAGTCAATGGCAATACCAACAGGATTATATTGCTCCAACTAGAAGGCTGAAGAAGAAGCACTCATCCATACGGCAAATTACATCAAGGAAAGTGCAGAAAATATGCAAGTAGTATTCCTAACAGATGCCCTCTCCATAATACAAGCACTGACCAACAACAAACTACCACAACTTGAAAGAGCTATTTATTCCATCAAGAGCCTTAAAACTGCCATACAGTGGATACCTTCACATTGTGGAATCAATGGAAATGAAAAAAAGCAGATAAGCTAGCAAAGGAAGGCGCTCAACAACAGCAAGATGAAAATCCTGTCTGCTACAAAAAGATGGAGACCATCGTCAAGTCTCTGCACAATACCCCTCAGAGGCAAGATAGCTACCATCAACTAAAAAGATTTGAGCAAACTACAATCTTCAGGCTCAGGACAGGACACAACAGACTCAACCAACATTTATACAGAGTTTTGAAGGTCATACCATCACCTATCTGTCCCTGTGGAGAAGCAGAGCAGAATACAGAACACTTTCTGCAGACGTGCAAGTTACACCAGGCACAGAGAGAAAAGATATGGGATAAACCAACCCCCATTACAGAGAAACTGTATGGACCTGTGGAAGACCTACAGAAGACAGTCAGATTTGTTGAGGAGACTGGCATTCAAGTGTAATGGCCAACGACAAGAAGAAGAAGAATCTCAAACTTCATCATACTTGCACTTTAAAAACTTTTGTCCAAGCAAAACACTACATTGCGATCCACTGAAGCTGCAGACAAAACGTTTTAATGATGTTTATGTTATTTATTCGGAATTACTCTGACATTTTCTATAAGAAGTTCTTCCGATAGGAAGGATCTTAATAAAACCCTGCAATTTACACTGAACCCAAAACTGTTTTACAAATATTTGGGATGTCCTTTGCTGCTGATGAAAAAACCTAAACAATCTTAGAAAAATTACATGTACATGTATAAATAATATGAAGTCTTATATGTTATACGAATTCAATACAATACAACATGCAGCAAAGGTTTTTTGTATGGAAGTGGCTCCTCGTCTACACATTCATGGATGGGGAGCTTCTTCAGGCTAATCATCCACACATCCAGTTTGTGGCAAAAACACACAGAATCGTGATGGAGAAACTGGATTTGTTATGGTAATATTGTTGAACTTATCTGCAAATGTATGTCTATTACAAGCATCGTAAACTTTTTTCACAATTAATACACTAAACAGTTTTCTATTCATGTTATATACTAGTTGGACTGCATATTTGATAGTGAGAGCAAGCCCCTGTGCTTGAAAATGAACAGATTTTATGTTGGTCAGACAAAGAAAAAGTCACAGAAGTTATGATGACTGGTGTCAAAATCGATGTATTGTCTTTACTAAGTTGTATAAAATATTTTAATAATATCTTGGATGAAAATGTACTGGTAATTTTGCCAAGTGTTAAAAAATGCATGGAATATTCTTCCAATTTCAGTTTCTACAAAGAATGACCAGTGTGAATGGACATATTTCACATGTAAGAAGAAATTGTCTGAACAAGACTTACTAGCTTGTGATTGCTGTCTGGAATGGCAGCATTATGATTTAAAATATGCTGAACCATGCAGTGTTCATTCCAGACTGGGCCCTAGCACCATTGGCGCAGATATTTAATGTACTGCGCACAAAAAGTGTGGCATGTGGGCCCAGCAGACGCACAGTATCTCTGAATTTCCAGATGTTTTCCGGTTTCATGTCAGAACGTGTTTCCATCATTTAAAAGCACCAATAGTCTTGAGTAAACATGAGAAACAAAAGTTAAAGCTTTTTTCTGGTGTGATTTTTGGAAGCTGCAGGCAGTGTGCAGGAGACACAATCTTTCCCATCTGATCCATCTGAAGGGACCCAGTAAATTCCAGCTGAACTGGCTGACTAAAAACAAATGGACATGGCCGTCGTACCTAGAAAATTTGGAGTGAAGATGAAACTGTTCATTGTCAGTGGGCCGGGGCCGCGTTGGATAGGATCCCAATAAGAACAGAAAGGGATGTATTTGTTGGTTGAATCTCTCCTGTTATCTAAAAATGACATCGTCAGCATTCTCAATAAGTTTTAAAGTAAGTGGAAGAAAATTAAAAGTAGGTGGAACCATTCATACCCAAACATTTTTTTTTCAATTTAATTTTTTTTTTAGCAACAAGATAGCCGGCGCCAATGTCAAAGTAGATGACGAAATCACCGGTCGCCGGCACTTAATGAGAACCCTGCACCTTATCATACTGCCATATTGGTCCACTTTATTCTGAAAATGACTCCATTTTATTGTCAAGGGGGAATGAACACTGATTCATGTGCCAAAACAATCTTTCTGGATGTGCAAACTCTGTTTAAAATAGTCTGTCAAGTTTGTTAAATGTGCATTTTGTATTAATTCTGAATGATTTTTAATCAATATAATTTGTTCATCAGTTACAATTTAAATTATATTTGTATCATTTTGTATATATTTATGAAAAATATTTTTTTTTTATAATTTTCACATTACAAACGTAAATGAAGCCTTTCCATCATGATTCTGTGTTATGTATTGGGTTAATTATAGGTCAGTAAATAGTAAATAGTAAATATCTGTACAATAGAAGGGCAAGAGTACTTGTAGATGGGAAGCATGGCCGAAAAATACTTCTAAAACAGGGTGTATCACAGGGAGGAGTATTGCCACCAACTCTCTTCATACTCTATATGCATGACCTAGTTCCAGAGCTACCAAATGGTGTACAATCAGCACTCTATGCAGATGATCTTGTCCTCTGGTGCTCTGAAGAGTATGCAACTACTGCAAAGTACAGGATACAAACAGCATTAGATATGGTAGTCAAATGGGCCAATGAGTGGTGTGTTACCATCAATAGAGAGAAAACAACAGCAACCCTCTTTACACTCTCACCTAAAACCCAATCTGTCAAACTGACCATGGATGACATCCATATCACAATGGAAGATCAGCAAACATACCTTGGTGTAACCTTCGATAAAAGACTTAATGGAAACAGCATACAATGACAGCAGAAGCCCTTCCGTCATGATTCTGTGTTAAGTATTGGGTTAATTATAGGTCAGTAAATAGTAAATAGTAAATCGTAATTGGCTAGATCAGGATTAAGGTTAATGTTAACAGTTGTATGCACAGACTTTCTCACGACCATCTGTTGATTGAACTCAGCATCACAGGATAAAGATCTATAATTATATTTTGATAACAATTTATTACACTATCCCTCGTAGAACATAACACTGATTTAATTAATTGGTTTTGACAAGCAAATATTTTGGTTCGATTGAACATAAGAAAGTTAGCCATTGGTCAGAGTTCGAATTTTTAATGTTTTATTTATAATTTGTGGGAGGAGTTTTTGGTGGGTTATATTCTCTAATTTTGTATCTTTAGATAGCTTACCATCATGCTCCGCTCTTGTAACATCGAGCGTTACTTATGTTACAGTTGTATATGTAAAATACTGTACCATTTATATAACAGCATAATAAACTATATATTGGGATTAAATATTTAAAATAGTGGAATGCCCAACTCCTGTTTATTATTTGGTTGACTTTTTCCGGACTTACACTTTAATAGTTGAACAACGTGTTCCCAGTTGTTTACATGTTGGATTGATTGATTGATTACCATGGTAGGGTTCTTAACCGTGCAAGGAAAGTGGCATCTTTCCCAACACGGTGCACCACTTTGGTTTGCGGTCAGGTTTTCCGTATTATAGCCTGACAACCCCAGCATGTAACACGCCAGGGGTACCCCATTCCACCACCTGGGGCACACAACCCAGTTGCTCTGTGGGCAGAGTGCCCTTGCCCCCGGCTAAGGTTCTGAGCACTATTAGTTGGCTTTTACGACAAGCTTAGCGCAGCTGCAGGCCTATTCTTTTGACACCCTCGCCTGCATGGGGCTTTTAACATGGTGAATTCCTTGTTGTTTACATGGTGGAGAATCCCTAGTTATTTACATGGAGACTTTAAATCATGAATCCATGAGGTCCATTTGATTTACTTGAAAGTTTTCTTAAATCTACACTGAAGAGACCACAAGGACAAGTTGATGCTACAAACCCTTTCTAGTTTGGACTTTACAGAAAACTCTAGAAATGTTTATCATTTATTGGACCTAAGATGCTTTGTAGTCTCCTAAATACATATTTGATCATTGACTCCAGCTGGATGTGTGAATAATTAGCCTGTAGAGGTTCCCTGTGCAAGAATGCATTGACAGGCAGCCACTGCCATTTTTTAAGGTCTATAGTGTAAAAAATTCAATAATCCTAAAAGGTTTTAAAATTTGACATTGTTCAAAGGGGAACCTAACTACTTCATGCTTCGAACTTTTGCTCACATTTATGGCCATTGCCTTACTAATATTATTATGATATCGTAACTTAATTGTCTACGAACAATGTTCACGAAAATCTACGTTGCAAAAGGTGCCATTCTAAAATTTGAGAAAGGGCCTTTCCCTTAACTCGCGGCCCACCCTTTTCAATTTCTAGCTGTGTACATTGTATATTTTTTCTTGAGTACGTGTTAATAGTAAAGCAAATCATTGATAGAAACAGGTGCCCGTGGTTCTAACCTTGTCTCTTCTCCAGTGCAGATACCAACACGTTCGATCTGCTCCAACTCAGGAAGCATTTCCTCAATACTCTGCTGCACATATTCTGCCATTTTACAACCTCTTTAAACTGTCGATATTTCTTTGACACACACGTGGTTATGTTTTGCTTAAACCGGAAACAATATTATCATTGGTAAACACTAAAACGATTTCGGACTCACTAAACAGGTTTGTTTCCGGAAAATTACAGCTTTCTACTTTTGTCATACATGTAACACCAAAAATTCATGATAATTTAAAATTCCCATGACGCACAACTAAATTTTTCACTAATAGCTTTTCAATGGCAAAATTATACACATAGTATTAAAATCCCGTATTTATTTAAATAAATATTAATAATGTATTAAAACATGAAACAAATCTCAATGAACTAGAAAAAGAACGAACGGATATGCACTATTTTTTTTTTCAGCTGTTCAAATGCCATTAATTGGATTATGAATTATTCCATAGCGGAAATTAAAAAAACAACAACGCTCGTATTAATTGTAAATCCATTAAAATAAATGTAAAAAAATGTTGCTTTCCTTTATTTTTTCATCGTTCAGTACATTTTCTCAATTAGACTCATCATTGAAAGTGTATTCAACGCAAGGTGCAGTGGCGGATCCAGGGAGTGCAGGACCGGTTGGCAACCCTCCTTTTTGTTGATTTGAAAACTTGTCATTTTCAATGTAAATTTTACAAAAAATTGTAAATAATGCTCTAGCACCCCCTTTTCTGAGGAAGCCCGATGAGCACACCTCAAAGTGTCTAGATACGCTCTTGACTGGTGTGATCACTTTAAACATGCATTTACCTTTTCAACGTAATATTGAAAGTTTTTTTCTATACATTTTAAAATACCGTGAACCACGCTTTATGAATTGGAATTATAATTTTTAAGTTCTTATATACGGTGGAGGACTACGCAGAAAAATGGATAATACAAGAACAAGAAGACATTAATTCTCTGTCAGAGTAGTTAAAGGCCGCGAGGTCTCTAATTTTGAAACGTATGAAAGTGTTAAGTAGGTCAATGAATGTCAAAGCTACATCAGTTTTCAAAGATGTATCAAAAACATTGCTTACTATACGTGATATATATTTAGTCGTACCAGCAGACAAAGCCCAAAACATCATTGTCTTTGTCTGCAAAATGTATTACATGTAATGTTTATTGTCAGAGGTAAACGTAGAAAATAAAAGCAGTAATAAGACCTATACTGTTACCACAATCTCCAAAGAAGAGATAAAGGAAAACCATAAATCTGTGCTTTCCTCATTTGGTCTCTCTACCAAAGACAATGATTGTGATCTACCGTCTATGTACTGATTCCTAAACTCCACAAAAATCCATACAAACAACGCTACATAGCTGGATCTGCAAAATGTACCACCAACCCTCTTTCAAAAATTTAACTTCTGTACTCACAGAATACTCAAATAGTGTCTCCAGTCCTACCACGACACTTGTTACTCCCGTATTGGAATTAATTCAGTGTGGATTTTGAAAAATTCGAAAGATCTTCTGAGAATTCTTATTTCAAGTTCATTATCTGAATACAATAACATTAAAACCTGCGATTTTTTTCAACTCTTTATTTTTCTACTCCCCTTACTCAGTTAAAATTCCGATTCAAAAACATTGTTACATGTACTTCAAAAGTTCATCTATATACAAATATGTAGTTCTTGGTAGAGAATCCTCATTCTATTTAAAAAAAATAGTTTTTCAACAAACGGTCGTCATTTCAATGGGAACAAATTGTGCTCATCTATTTGCTGACCTATCCCTTCACTCTAATGAAGCTGACCTATAGCTGATGTGATCCAAACGAAACATCGTTGAGCTAGATTCTTTAATCCCAGTTTCCACTAGATGACGTATTATCGTCAAACAACCATAGCTTCGAGGGTTTTAAAACTATTGACCAAACGCGATGACTTTTCATTCTGTATTGTCAACTTTCCTTTCATCTCTGGTAACACCCCTTCAGCACCTGCGTATGGAGTTTTCATATCACTACTTATACATCATGCCAGAGCTTACCGTAACTATGCAGACTATTTGTATCGCGCTAGACTTTTTGCATTTAGGCTTCTGCAATAGGGCAAAATTGGTACAAGATTGAAGTCATCATTACATAGGTTTTATGGTCGTCATCATGAACTCGTGGATCGTTACTGTGTATAACCATCTGCACCATGAAAACTAATTTGTTCAACGTATTATAGTTTTCCTTTCCCCTTTCGTCTACCCTTGACTTTACTTTTCATGAGCAACTATAGCCATCGTTTTCGACTTAAGAGTGCACAGCAACTAGGATTTAAATGATTCCCATGGATCCTCAGACTTTGGTGATAATCAATGATGCCTTACCGATAACATTATGTGTGTTCTGGCGACTGATTTTTTCTAATGCTGATAGTTTTTAAGATATTGTCATTCTTTAATAATTTCTGAGCTAGCTTCTAGTAACTGCGGGCTGATATCTCATTTTGTCTTTATGTTAACGTTGTATGTGGAGGAATGTGAGATTTGGGATAAATTCCTTCATGAAATTAATGGTGTTTATTTGTTGTCTTAGTTCATTTTTTACCTTACATTACATTAACCCCACCGCAGACATGCGCCTGTTAATAATCAAGAGATGTTGGTCATTAATGTGTTTTCGTTTCGTAATTTAATTTTTTTTAAAGCTTTTTTTTGGAAAAAAGGATCATCGTTCTGTTACCATGGATTTGATCACGTTTGTTGTCAGGGCCTTTCTGAGCATACTTAAAGGTAGGTATGATTATGTTAATACTTTATATAATGGTGCATTTTGAGGCATTTCACCATATCTGTTCCTTTTTTATTGATCTTGCCCAATCTGAACTACTCGGTCATTCTCGCGCAATAATAAAACTAATAACCATGTAACAAGAAGGTATGAGTTTATGTAGTCCCAATCTAATGCTTTATAAGATGAGAAAACCTGAGTGGTTCTAATTGTATCTTGCAGGGTGTGGCTTAGAATTATTTTCATTCCCTTTTTCGATGGTTATTACAGGTGACAATATACGATGATGAGTATACAGATTGAACAATGTTTTCCTTGAAAGTCATTAAGGAATTTCAAATGTGTACGACTCAAGTACTGCTCAGTTGTGACGTCATGCACGCTATTGCGGCACATGCGGTAACGTCGGGATTCGAAGTTTGTCGACACTTTCCGTTTCTTGCTTGCATGCTTATTGAAACACGTGTACAGTATAGCGAAATATACAATAATTTTTGATTGGTAGCAATTGAAACATCTTGAACATTTCTTAGAAAATCGAAAATAGTAATTAAATTGATTATCAGTACTACCGGTAAATTAAATTAGCGCATGCATGTGCACCGCAGCGTGGAATGCAACCGCAACATATATGTACACTATGTCTAGAGAGGGAACAATGCAATAGCGGTACGAGTTCGAGTCCTGCAGAGGGAACGACCAAAAATTTGCACCGCAAATTTGACAATTCTAACATCATTAGGAATTTTTCAGACCTTTCTATACGTTTGACAGATTCCCTAATTGCACAAAAAGGTTTGTAAAGAAAATCGAATATCTTGAAAACTAGAATTGGCGATTAAAAATTAAACAGAAAGAATTGCTTTACTGACTCACACTTACTTACAAGTAATTGGTCTCTATGTGCATTGGAAATTCCGGAAGCTGCTGTTGAAATGAATGCGATCATAGTTTTGAAACTATTATCGAACTCTGTTTTCTCATGCACAGGATAATTTGAGCAGTCAATTTATAATATTTAGGAAAACACAAAATTATCCTCCTTGCCCGAGGGCAATATTGTCAATACAAAAACACTTTCTGAGTGCGCGAACGCCTGTCTGTCGTCAGGGGAATGTGCAGCTGCAAATTATCTAGCAACGGAAGGGAAGTGTTACCTTAAAAAGGTCTTCACTATCAAAGACTGTGACCCTACGGAAATTTCAGTTGGATGGACTTTGATAAGTTTACCTAGAAGAGAATTTATTTTCATAACAGACCAGAAAAAGACTTGGTCCGAGGCGCAGGTAAATATAAGAATATTTATTTTGTATTCGGTTCCATCGCATTTTTTTACTTCACATAGTCTTCTTTTGAATTCTAAATCTCTTAAAGGCACTTTTTAGAGATAGTCTTCAACGGACATAGTTAACCTCCATCGAGCAATATGCATGGCAATTGTCCTAAATTGCAAAAAAGCAGGCACTGAGACCTCTCCATGCAATGTATCAGAGTTTATTTCATTTGGTTTTAGTGGGGCTCAATTGGGTCATATTGTCAGTACATTACGTTTGTGTCATACTGTTCCTCAACAATTGTAATGTGTTCTTAGTCTCAAGCTTTCGTAGGCTTTCCTTTTCAAGTTAGTGTATTATGGTATATAAATGTCTCTCCGTTTTAAATATGTTGCATCGTAACATAATGCTTGTATATATTTTAACTCTACACAACTGTTAGGATATTATATTGATTCCATAGTTTGTATGCTTTTTGGGGTTTTTTTCTTTCTCTGTTTTGGGACTTTATAGGGGCAAGTGGAGGGTAAGGATTTAGCATTTCGCGCCATATCTTGAAAATAAATCAAACTTTACAGAAAGGCTGTATCTAACTACTAGTATATTTTATGGTGTACTTTCGGTTGTTTTCTTTCTGGGGTTGTTGAATGATTACACTCTTAAAAACTGAGGTTTTTCTCATGTCGCACCAGATCTTAATCACGCCCTTTTGAATTTCTTCAAATTTTAAATAATTGAAGATAATTGGTGTGTTTGGGTCGGACCACTAAAATGTCATTTTTACTCTTTATTTTGCATACGTGAACGACAATATAGAATAATTTAACCCAAATAGTTCAGAAACTGAATTATGCTTCCATTATTCAAAAGTCCTGACTATCATCATGAAATTATCTGCAGTGTGCATTTTGTCAACAACATCTTCGATGGTGGAAAGCATCAAAATATTTTGAAATGAAGAATTTAAAAAAATCGCATATACTACATTACAGTATGCTAAAACGTTTACTCTTGTGAATGTAATGACTCTCGTATTATCAACTGATTATGAATATTCTATCACATAATTGGACGATTTGCAATAAAGGGTGTTTGCGGCCCAAAGAATAAAGTCGATTGTCTTTCCAAGCTTGTTACAAAAAGAATATTTATTTATATGAAAACGAGAGTACCAATCATATAAATATTGCAAGTTTCGATATGTTGTACACGTGTTTCATATAGTAACAAATGAAAAAAAAAGAAGAAAAAATTGCACAAGTGTATGAAATATAATACACAACTACTAGAATTGACCCTTTCAGCTTCTTAATACTACCAATTTACAAGACTTAGTATGTATGTACAACTTATCAATCAATTGGAGATTTGTTATATATTTTATTATATAATAAAATTGTGACAGCCAAACCTTTTGTCCAACATTGCAAATTGGTATTCATGAACTATCTTTAGTTGTGAATAGCTTTTAATCCATCAATGTTAAATATATAATTTGGTAAATTGAATTATCAAAGTTAAAACTTATTGGACTTGCAACAAAAACATCCAGTAAGACTAAAAGACAAATCCTACAATACAAAATTAGACCCTTAATAAAAAACTGCGGGATAGTCTATTAGCATGCGTGGAGCATACTCAATATACACTTCCGCGAGGAAAATACTTTTCTTCTACACAAATCCTACCGGAAGTGTAACTCACCACGAAAGGGTCTATTATTGTTTCTTTTTTCATCTGACGTCTTGTTTTCCTCATCTTCAGTTTTTATATGTAATCTATTTCATTCAGTTCGCTACATGTGTATGTAGATAGTTTTTGTTCCTGTCTTCACGTTTTCTTTATTTTCACATATTTGAATTATCACACAACTGACGCTTCAGTATTTGCCATTTATCTGATATTATCTGTTGTAGAGGGGTTTCTTCTCCCGTCCCTCATTTGAATATTATTAAGGCTAAAAACCACTAATTCCACTTTCCATAGGCTTCTATGCTAATTTCACAATATTCAATGGCTTCTCTGGACTTTACCTAAACTTTAACCTGCAGAGGACTATATATCAGCATGATTCTACATATGTCAGCTCATAATCCTCAGAATGGCATGTGGGGTTAGCAGACTTGCAGTGCAGTACTGGTCACCGGAAGTGAAGGGTCTATAAATAGCATGGGAAATCCCAGTGTTTTCACAAGATAGGGGTATATTTAAAAATCATTATGGAGATTAGGCTTCACATCACAAGAAGCAAAATGCACCTATAAAATATACAGAAATGTTTTTCCTTTCAGAAACTGTTTAATTTTTTTAAATAAGATGAGAACTTTTTTCACAGCACTATGAGGAACAGGGGTAATTTCTGCGTAGGACTATTTTTGCGTACGTTCCAAATGCTCATTGGTTGAATTGGTGGTCTGTAACCTAAAATTGTCTTTGTATAGTAAAACTGATTGTTATATATTGTACGTTTATGACCAATGTCTCTATTAGTGATATTTATTATTTTATTATTTTTGACTTCGTCCTTCTAACCCTTTTTCGGTATATGACGTCCTTTATAAGTCTCAAATTGTATTCGAATGAGCCAGTTTTATTGTTTTAAGAAAGTCGACATTCCAATCTTTCTAAAAAGATATAACTTTTTAAATTCTGCATTGAACCGAAAATCCGCCTTTTTCTTGTTTTACAATGCGTTTTTTTACCAAATCATCCCACTAATGGATTTCTTTCAAGGAAAACTTATACTGCTTTGAAAACAAGTCATGACAATAGTACCATCGTGATCAATGATGCTAAATTCAACTGATTGTGATTGATAGGAAATAACATCCGAGTAGCTAAGAATAAAACAATACTGGTATGTATTTTTAACTCGTGAATTATTCTTCACACAAGGGTTGGTTTAATTTCACTCAAATTAATAATTGAATAATTGTTCTTTGTTGTATTTGTCTGTTTTCCATGTCTGGTCTTTATCCCTGAGTTACATTGATTTCCGCTAGAATCTTGATTCCCTTGATTACCCTTGGATATGTATAAAACATATTACTGACATTTTCATCCCGTTTGGGGTTGTTGTCTTTTAGACATATTCACCATACCTATTCTCGTTATACTGCAATTAATTTATTTCATTGTACATTTTTCTCCGGATTTTTATTTCCAAATTCAAGGTCTTTTAAAAGTACAAGAGCTTTATATTTATTACATATGTAAATTTGATGTTTTCAGGCACATTGTGCGGGCTTAGGAGGACAACTGGTCCGAATATATACATGCTGTGAAAATGCGTATGCGAAGAATTTAACACCGAGTAAGTTTAAACAATATTTTTATTCAGTATAAAGCTGAAATTGATTGGGCAGCAGGCTAAGCCTGTATAAGCCCTCTCCATAAAGTAAGAGTAAGCATGGCTATATAGTAGATACAAGCACAAGAATCTTTCTTGAATAAAAATCAATAAACACAAAACCAAATTTCCTTGGTGTAAACTAAGATAGTCAAATCGGTCATTTTATATCCTAATTGGTTATAATCGAATGACTTTTGTTCGGATAATCAATATGTTAATCAACGTCAATTATTATTTTACATAGTACATCGCTTCTACCCCAGAGAACTTGATATAAAGGACAATACAGATGCTATAAAAACCCTAGCGGTGCACCATGTCCATGCTCCCAGGTTTTAGTGGATTCCGGGTAGCTCATTTACTTTTGTTTCGATGTACGTGTTATTTTGGATATTTCATTTATTCTTAGTGTGTATCTATGTTTCCTGTCTTATCCTTGTATCATTTTCATTTGATTTCCGCTCGAATCTGTATTCCCTTGATTGCTCTTACATAATTAAATATTTACTTAATCGCGATAATGTATTTATTATCAATGATGATACTCTAAAACAAATCTGTGTGCATCGTTTTGGTTATTGAAAAATCTTTTTATGTCTCATAATAATTAAATTTCAAAAGTAACACACTTTCTGATTAAATAAAAAAAAAAAATTTCCATCATCTCATAGAACAAATTTTGTAATGTGGCTGTGACGTCATCTACCTTTTTTGCTCAAATTAAATTATAAAGAATGACAGTTATATATATATATATATATTTGCTAAGCAGGTTATTAAGTGTATACTACGTCATTGAGGTTATTTTCTTCTAGACAGGAAAATATAAAAGTAATTCCTTAAACAGTTCTAGAGTCAAGTACTACGTTTAATCAAATTTCATTCAGTGTTTTAGGTAAGATAAGAGACGGATACACAGAGTTTCCATATTCATAACTGACGAAGTCAATAATTGGTTGCGATGTGAAACGTCTACCTTGATTTCTTCAATCAAAATCTAAAAAGTCGGTGCACAACGAGAATACGTCATAAAGATTCCGTGAAAGTTTCATTGATACCCCGTGTCCCAATATTCATACATGACAAAGTCCATGTTTGCAATGTAAAACGTGCACACTGATTTAAAATAGGAGGAAACAATGGTAATATTCAATGAAGAGTCTGTGAATGTTTCATTTAATTCCATTCAGCGGTGAAGAAGGAGTCAGGGATAAATGACCGATATTATATGTTTATATTCATCTATGACTGTCCATGTTTTGCTAATTAAATATAAAACCCCTGGTATGACAGATCAAAATCTTGAATAGAAGGTGGACAATGGGAATATGTTATAAAGATTCTGTGAAAGTTTCATCCTTTGGCATCCATCTTATTGCAACATTTGGGATGGGATCTGTGTGAATCCTGCAGATATGTCCGGTCCATTTTCATTTCTTTCTTTTGATGATTTGTGATGGAAGTGTAGTGTCTGTCCTCTTGTAAAGTTCAGCAATTGATATGACTTGTTGTCGAACGATACGCAAAATTCTGTGGAGACGTCTAGTCTGAGACACTTCAAGCTAGTTTATGATGGCTGTTGTTGTCGTCCACGATTTTGCGCCATATAACAGTACTCCCAATACATTATTTTTTAAGATATGAATACTGGTTTTTGTACTGATCTTGGTGGACTTGTAAATTTTATTTTGCATTGCAAATGTTCCTCTTGCTTTTGAGATTCTTGATTGGCTATCTATTTCCGGGTTGCCATCTTGCAGAATTTGCTTCCTCAATGCCTGCTGAGTCTAAGTGACAGCTTCTTCAGATATTTCGTTTTTAGCGTTCTGTTTTGCTACATAGTCCATATCGCCTGTGTTTTCTTGAATGTCTCGATGGCGATGCAATAGAAGAACAATGTCATCCACAAAGTGCAGGCCTTCAAGCATCTAAGGTAATTTCCAGGTGATATCTCTCTCCGTTGCTGATGGCTTCCTTTTTAATGCAACAATGCAGTAAGTGAAAAGTAAAGGAGATAGAAGAAGTCACTGCTTGACTCCAGAGTGTAATTTGAAGTCTTCTGTTTATGTCGTTCCACATATACCTTTGGCACTAAAGTCATTATACAACATTCTGATTATATGTATAAGCTTGTCATGAATGCCATAGTGGACGGAGAACACTATCAAACGCCTTCGTGAAGTCGATAAAATTTACGCAGACGGAAGAGTCCCAATTAATTGTTCTGTTCAATGATGTGCCTGATTGTGAATATCTGGTCTGCACACGATCTCCCCTTTCTAAATTCTGCTTGTTCTCTAGGAGCATGTCCATTTTTCTGTTATCCTAAGCAGTGTGATTCGACTTAATAATACCTTGGTGGTGCCTGAAAAAAAGCATTAACCCTCTCCAGTTGTTACAATTGGACAAGTCTCTTTTCTTTGGTCACTTTACAATGAGTTCTATACTCCAAAAAGGTGGTATTTCTTCAGTATATCTATTGATACTTTAGATATGTAGGAGGGCTTTGTGTCATTTAGATGTCAGAATCACAAATTACCGATAGAAAGGGTCAATTTTTGGGAGATGAGAGAGATGATAAAGTGTGCAACCTCTGTGATTCAGATTTATTAGGAGACGAGTTTCATTAAATATTTCAATACAAGTTTATTGCCTCTGAGAGGAGAAAAATACTTTCAGTGGCTAAGACTAATAGACCTAATATATTAAATTTCATACCTTGGTTAACTCTGAAAATCATTCGGTCATCTACAAGTTGGCTTGACTTTGCAAAATCGTATCATCTTTACCCAAGTAGTTTATTTGAGTTGCATTGCCTTCCATTAACTGCTATGTGGGGAGTAGCCATCTGATTTCTATTTGAGGGTGTCATTTTTTTTTCAAGCATTATATCTGACCTGACTTTTTTATTTATTTTACTATAGGGTGTCCTAGATATTTTTCAAATCAGATCCTGAATTTTTTTAACACTTACACTCTGCCTTTTTGTTTTACCCAACTGTGCATACCGGATTTGTTTTAACCATACATCATTGTCACGTCTTTAAAGTTCAAATTGTATCCTTGTCAAACATAGAAATCAAATGGTTACTTCCTTATAATTTCAATTTATGTCGTCGCCATATTCGATTTGTATGTATGATACAATGTTCGTAATTGATTACATTCACGTCCCCTGGAGGCATGCAGAGTCTTGAATTCAATTTTGTTTGCGTCTCATGTAAATATTGGGACAGGAATGAGAACCTCGGATTAAAAGGACAGGAAATGTGAATGAGGGATCAAGAAGTGAGAATTAAAGAGTTGGAAACATGGCAGTGGTGGGTGATTTGTTTAATTGTAATTTAAGGAGAGAAGTTTGAAGTAATGGCAAGTGAGTTTGGTTTATTATAGGGCATTAGGAATCAAAGGGAAGAGGGAGCTGGTTTCGACTGTCCATTCCCACAATATGCAGTTAACATGTCATACAAATAAATTTGACGAAAATATGAAATCAAATATGCATTTCCTTCTGGATGCTGTATTTTCGATATTATGAAACCTAATTAAGAATCAACGAAAAGTATTTTCTTTCGAACTTATTGATATCGAAGACTTCAAAATTATTCGCCAAGCTCGCGGTCTTTAAAGGGTTCCGAAAGTATGACGACTGGTTAGCTCGGACTAAGAAAAATGTGTCCGATTGGGGGTGTTTACCTGCGTCCTCTTGCTCTTGTGAGCTAGCACAAAGAAATCCGGCTCAAGGTGTCGCACTTATACTCAGCAGGGTGTGTAAATTTGTAAATCAATCGTGTCTTGTAATGCAAGAAATATCAATCAATCAATCTATTAATATATGAAACAAACTGGAAGAATTTTTACATCGAAATTCAATCCGAAGGTAAAAATTTGATCACATCTTTGGAACTTCTACATCAACTGCCTACTTACATATGTACATATACCTTACTTATATCTGTGAAACACAAAAACAATTAAAAACGAATGTGCGGTCATCGTCCGGGAACTGATACCACAAATTCCCGACAGTTTTTCAACATTTTAATCACAGGATCATTCAGTCCTCTCTATGAAAGTTCGTATTCTTGATAAAAAAAATTTCTTCCAAAGAAAGGTCCTGTTCTATATAAAAGCTATCGTACGGAAAGAAAGGAATACTAGATACATAGGTACTGCGATACGTTACGGCACAATGTCAACATAAAAGGATAGGATACCTTTCAAGCCAATACAACAATAACATAAATGTTATAAATTTATTTAAAAATCTAAGACGGATAAGGAGTCATGGTCATCGCCACTATACATCACCTAAGATGCATGATGTCTCAATAGATGATCTCATTCCTTTCATACGAAAACCCCGTGGACTTCATCAAGTTCCATTTAAACTCTATTTTGTACCTCACATTCGAACTTACCTCTATTCCATACCTCTCACTATATTTCATGCCCTTTACAAAACAAGTCTTGACATTCCTATTTCTGTACCTACCTAATTATTATACAGACTGGTGTCCATCATTTTGGATATTGGTTTTCACAGACTCTCTAAATCATTTTGTGTTTAAGGTCAAGATGACGAAAAGCGATCATTTCTTCTACTACCTTTGTCAACACATGTATAGATGCAATTAATTTGGCTAACATCCTCCATCACAAAAAAAAAATACAAACAAACAAAATTAAAAAAAAAACGTCACGAACATAATTCCCCCGTTACTATACTCACCTATTTGTATCACAAATTTTCAATTATAAAGGACTATTGCTGGACCTCGAAATTGAGAACTTCCGGTCATGCCATTACGGCAGATTAAACATTATTATTTAGGATTGGATTGGTTAGTATTTCACCTTTGGGTGAACTATACAGTTACATTAAGGCGCACTGTTTCGCACACTAAGTTACCTCGGTCAAATTTTGTAAAACTTCAAAATAAAAGTTGAAATTTGGTGGACATATTGTTTAAATGTAGTTAAGCATTTATACATAGACAGATGTAATATATGTAATGGTAAACAGGTGTAATTGAAGGAAAAATGGTATCCGGAACGTTTCAGTCCCCTGCCATATTAGGTTTTCTCCTCAGCATCAGATGGCTGATTTTCAAAATACCTTATTTCGCACGAACTTTTGGAACTACAATTGTGAGAGAATGAATCGAAAAGGGTCTTATTATTTTTACCCTTTTTCCAACTACTCCATGCATGTTTTCATCCTGTGGTAGTGTCTAAGTGCCTGATATTTTACAAAACATAGTAATTGGCTGTTAGTTTTGGAAAGGCACCCTGATTTGTACTAGAACTCAGTAATATTTTTTCAGTATGTTACCATGGCTACTGGATTTTATAACAATAATCATTTAACTACTTATAAATGACTTGAACCTCCACACACCAAGGATTTCAAAAATATGCACTTTTTCATGACAAAACACTAGAAATTTCTGTGCGGACTGCCTCAAAACAACTTTATTTCAACAAAATGAGGCCAAATATTCACAAATGATCTAAGTGTATTGCACTACCTATAGTATAACGAACCGTTCGCTTGATTGAACTTGTATTCAGTATTAACGTATGTATACAATCTGACCTTATAGTAGTTAGATGTTTTACAATAATGGCATTATGTAGCAATGTCGGTAACAATTGTCCACTTTGATATATTTTTGACAATAATCGAAAACGAATCTCTCCGTAAGGTCCTTTCTAAAGGTTCCAAGAACCGTGAACCGCGGTCCATAAATATGTCGAAAATTAAAAAAAAGAAATTATTCGGTTTTTTTATGTATCTTTGACATTATTCCTCATCTTCTTTCTCTATTCTAAATTTCTGCACTATTGGTTAGAGTTTCCCTTAAACAATTCAGATTATTTAAATAATCTGATAGATTTGAAAAATAACAAAGATGTTTACACTATACGTTTATTGTTCTATTTTGCACCGAATGCAAGGTGGATTTTTCTACAACAACATGTAAAAATTAAGTGTGACTTACATTCTTGCGTGAAGAGAGCTGCGCTGCGTAGACGTTGCAACAGACATTGTACCTTGAGATGAATGGAACCATCCGAAGATCGATTTGATATGCGTCACAACAACAATGAAAGAAACCAATCAAATGCAGAGAAATTATCACGTCAGTCTGGTCATCGGTTAACATCCAATCATATTGGTTTCTGTAAACACACCCTAATTTCAATGAATCAATGAGCTAATTATAGTGTATACATAACTATAAACACATTTAAGGGTACAAAAACCACAAAACCAACGTAGACAACAGGTTGACCAACGGTATATATAAATAATCTTGAGTTCGAAGCGACAATCAAGACATGAACATTTTTAAGGTTTGGGAAAGGATTTGAACAAATAATACTTTATCGGATAAATAAAATCAATAATTTTAGTACTCACGAAAATAACAAATGTTTCTATCCACTGTCGAGTTAATAATCCATAAAAAAACAATGACTGAATCATTCGGCGTAATATCGTCGTGAAAAATGAAACTTATCCTTACATTATTTCGATATTAAAAAGGAAAGAAAAAAAGCACCTGTTATTTTGATACGTTTTCAAACGTTCATATTATTAACCTTCTACTGGTGAACTTAACGAAATTCTAACGTAACATAGATTGAATATTGTCAACCGTGGTAAAATAAGTAACAAACTTTTTTTGGGTGTCAACGTAAGAACAAATGATCCCCACTATTTAGAAAATACGGCCACAGTCAGACTGTTGAAAATGGTTTTTAAGTAAGAAGACTAATTGAAACTCCAATTTAATGGTATCTATAAATGGTATTAATCATTTTAACTTTGTAGATGGTGCATCAATACGGACACATTTGTTGATTTCTTTCAAGAGACCGCTAACTGTGTTTCTGAAAATGAATGTTCAGCTTTTGGAGCAAGGGTATCTCATCGCTTCAACTGAGAAATTTGTGTCAATATTTTTTTTTTATTCAAATGAATATTGGTTACATTATTTTACCTCGCTACAGCCCTGAAGTAAATATTGTCGAAAACTGTTTCGTGGAAATTAAAGCTTTATTACAACAAGAGAGATTTTTAACCTCGTAAGGACAAACTTGAAAGTGGCCATTTGGTAGGAAGCAAACGAAAAAACGGTTTATAACTGTGTGTGAATTCGACAAGGCAACAGGATGCTTAACTGTATAGTGCAATGTTCAACCATAGTAGTAACGTCAACATTATTTTTAGTTTACCAGCGGAAGGTTAATGATATGAACATTTGAAAATGTATCTAAGTTTGGCGTCCTTTTTTTCTCTTTCTTTTCTATATCGAAATCAAGTAACGAAAACTTTTTCCATACTTCACGGAGATATTACGCCAGATGGTGAAGTGATTATTTTATATGAATAAGAAACTTGGATGTGGATTGAAACATTTGTGATTTTCATGAGTACTAAAATTATTAGATTTTATTTATTCAATAAAGTATTATTTGTTTACGTCAAACGTAAGTTAATGTCTTTATTGAGAACTCGAGATTCTATGATGTTTGTCAAACTGTTGTCTGCGTTTATTTTCTTAAAGGATGTATATTGTCAGCGATTGTATATTTCCCTTGTCCTTAAATACGCCCTGTGTCATTTGTTTACAGGTATTTGTAGACTATAATTAGCTCATTGAAGTAAACTAAGTAATATGATTGGATGTTAACCGGTGACCAGACTGAGGTGGTACATACCCGGCAATCGATTGGATCCTTTGATTGTTGTTGTGCCGTATATCAAATCGATCTTTGGATGGTTCCATTCATGGGAGGGTACGGTGTCTGTTCCAACGTCTGCGCAGCTCACTTCACGCAACAATGCAATTGTCGCACTTAATTTTTACAGTTGCAACCAGAACCCTTTAACTATTGATTCAATAAGGTTTCAAACATTTCTAAAATGATATCTTTGGCTGTAGCTTGGACCATATCATACATGTGGGTATTTAGAACAGTCAAATTGACCAGTATACACATAGGACACTCCACTTGAAATATCGGAGGACGAAGTGTGATGAATTTTTACGCTTATCTCCAAACCCCGAGATCATGCTTAAATGTCCTGCGGAACACCATTATAATCCTTCAAACTGGCACTTTGTTTGCATCTAACATAATTGTATGAGTATATATATTATTTTTTCCATCTTTTTCTCAAGCACTCCAAAGATTTCAAAGTATCTTATACATCTCACTGTGAGTAATAAATGTAAGTGATATTCTCGCACGACATCCAAATATCGGTTAGAATTTAATGTCTGTCTCAGGCCATAGTTCAGTAGACATATTCGGCCACATCTCATCTTTTTAGCACTGCCAGGACCTTTGGGACGTACCTATCCGACGTTCTCATTCCAATGATTATTGAGCAAGACTTAACCACAGAGACGATCCTCTGTCATTGTGGCTATGCACCATGTCTTCAAGCGTTTTAGAACAGAGATAGATCACTCACAAGAACATGAACCAGCTGGTAGTATTAAAAGGAGTTTCATTATGCGATGGATGCTTGGATACCATTCCGGGTCGGCAAAAGATATTGTGAGCATTGTGAGCGTCTCAACAGACTGTGACAAACATGACATGTTGCATTTTGCTGCCCAACTGTCCCTTCTTGAGGAGGAGTAATCAAGGGAACCAAGGTTATAGCGGTAATCAAAAGAATGTAATCCAGAGATAAAGACCAGACATGGAGAACAGACATACACAACAAAGAACATAAAGTAACTAAAATCATACATACAAAGTAGCAAAAGTAAATGAGAAACTCGGACTCCACTAAAAACTGGGAGCATGGACCAGGTGCACCCGTAGGATAAACGTCCTCTGCTTTTCTAGAAACACCCGCCGAGTTGCTCATAAAAAAGTCAAGTCTGGGGTAGACAAACGAGGGAAGGAGAACTATGACCTGTTGAATAAATCAGTTTTGATGGTGCTGATACACCATAACGATCCACGAGTTCATGATAACGGCCACAAAACTTCTGTAATGATGACTTCAATCTTGTCATTTTCGTCATTTCGGTTGGTCATTTATGTATATGTACCGGGTCATAATATCAACAACGTCAGCGGTCAAGTTCGTTTACAAACGACGGTATCAGATACTTGCCAGAAAAAAACAGATTTCAGTTTCTCTGGGAATCGATCTTTCAAATACGTAATTATATTTGTTTAATATTGCCAAAGTTCAAGTTGAGGTTATTGCCTCCGTTGCCCCAATTGTAGTTACGACCCCCTATTATAACTTTAATTGCGTTATGTAGCAACTTTATTAAGAATGCCGTGACGGAGTACACAAGAAAATGGATAAAACCAGAACAAGAAAATATAGATTCTCTGTCAGAGTGGGTAAAGGCTGTGAGATCTTTATCTTTTGAAACGAATGATAGTTTTAAGTAGTTCAATGAGTGTCAATGCTACATCAGTTTTCACCGATGTAGCGTAAACATTGTCTACTATACATGACAAATGTATAGTCATGCCAGCAGACAAAGCCAAAACATCATTGTTTTTGTCTGCAAAACGTATTGCATCCAATGTCTATTATCAGAGGTAGACATATAGATAGTGGCAAATCAGCGCTATCCTCTGTTGGTCTCTCTTCCAAAGACGATGATTGTGATCCACCGTCAATGATCTGGATTCCTAAAATCCACAAGAATCCATACAAACAAGACTACATAGCTGGATCTGCAAAATGTACCAATAAATCTCTTTCAAAACATTTAACTTCATTACTGACTGCTGTCAAAAAAGAGTCTATAGTCCTACAACGACACTTGTTACTCCCGTTATAGTATTAATTCAATTTGATCCTCAAAAGTTCGAAGGACCTTCTGAAAATCCTCAGTTCAAGCTTATACATCTATTCCCCATACTCAGTTAAAATCCCAATTCAAATACATTATAAATCATTGTTACTAAAAATAATACGGTACACCTAGATACAAATATATAGTTCTTGATAGAGATTCCTCATACTTTGTAAAAAAAAAATCCAATATGTTTTCAAAATGCTGGAATGTTTTATCTACAACATATTTGTTCAGTTTGGTGAACGCGTTTTTCAACAAACGGTCGGCTTTCCAATGGAAACAACTTGTGCTCCTCTAATTGCTGGCCTATCCCTTCACTCTTATGAGGTTGAAATTATAACTGATTTGATAAAAAAAATCCTTTTATCTTTTAATCTCACTTTCCGTATATAGATGACGTATTATCGTTAACAATCCTAGTTTTGAGGATTTTATACATCGTATACACCCAAAATAACTTGAAATAAAGGATACTATAGACTCTGTAAAGTCAGCCTCTGTTCTTGGCATACAGTTAGCTATCAGTGGTAAAGGAAAACTACTGATCAAGCTATACGAACAACCCGATGACTTTTTATTTCGTATACGTCAACTTTCTTTTTATCTGTGACAACATCCTTTCAGCACCTGCGTATGGAGTTATCATATCAAAACTCACACGTTGTACGTAACTACACAGACGTTTTTGTATTGTGCTTCTTACAATTAGGTCCCCGAACAAAGATTTTTTTGCTATAAGATTGTTGAAGTCATCACTTCAAACGTTGTTTAGTTGTCATTATGAATTTGTGGATCGTTACGGTGTATCCATCTGCACAATGAAAACTGATTTGTTCAACGCGTCATTGCTTTCCTTTCCTCTTTCGTCTTACTGGACTTGACTTTTTATGAGCAGCTCGGTGGCTGTTTCTAGAAAAGCAGAAGACGCTTACCCTACCATTGCAACTGATCCATTCTCCCAGTTTTTAGTGGAGTCCGAGTTGCTCTTTCCATTTTTTTTACTCTGTATGTATTATTTTAGTTATTTTGTGTTCTTTGTTGTTTTTTTCTTTAAAATAGCAATACTCAAAGCTATCTCCACGATCTTACCCTCTCTTGTTCAGAGTACAGCATTATATACTCTACCTTATGGATCTGATATCAAAAAACCTTTTTAGAACAGTAATAATTACTAAATCATCTAGATAAGATAATGAAACAAATAACGAAAAGAAGTACGAAGTGTAATTTAAATTTTAATGACAAAATTTGAGCGTGCAATCCGAGGACTCCTGGAATAAAGTAGACTTCCCTTAATATGTTTGATTGATCCAGCCACATTTTACGATAACATTAATGAACAAAATTTGTAATGTTGCTCAGATCTCATGTAGAGTTTGTGTGCAACGCATGAACATATCTATTAATTTTATTCTAATGTAATCGAACTGCATTATTCGAAAGTTTCTGTTGAGACTTGATGTCAGTACTTGATGTACTGATCAGTTCAATACTATTATCTGAATATAATAGCATTAAAACCGATGATTTTTCAACACTGTATACTTCTATTCCCCATACTCAGTTCAAATCCCGACTCAAAAACATTATACATCGTTGTTTTTACAAAAAAAGATGGTACACCTAGATACAAATATATAGTTCTTGGTAGAGTTTCCTCATACTTTGTGAGAAATAATTCCAAATCATCTTCTAAATATACAGAGGAAGATGTTTACAAAATGCTGGAATTTTTAATTGATAACATACTTGTCCAGTGTAGTGGACTTGTTTTTCAACAAACGTTCGGAATTCCAATGGGAACAAATTGTGCTCCTCCACTTGCTGATCTATTCCTTCACTTTTATGCGGTTGACTTTATGGCTGATCTGATCAGAAAGAAAGAATATCGTTTGCCTATATCCCTTAATCTCAATTTCCGCTATATAGATGAAGTATTACCTTTAAACAATCCTAATTTGGGGGATTTGATACATCGCATCTACCCCAAATAACTTGAGATAAAGGATACTACAGACACTGTGAAGTCGGCCTCATATCTTGATCTACACTTAGAAATCGATGGTAAAGGAAAACTATTGACCAAACTTTACGACAAACGTGATGACTTTTCATTCAGAATTGTCAACTTTCCTTTCATCTGTGGCAACATCCCTTCGGCACCCACGTATGGAGTGTTCATATCGCAATTCATACGTTATGCCAGAGCTTGCCGAAACTACACAGACTTTTTTGTATCGCCCAAGAATTCTAACAAATAGGCTTCTGGAACAGGGTTATGTTGTTACAAGATTGAAGTCATCACTACAGAAGTTTTATGGTCGTCATCATGAACTCGTGGGTCGTTATGGTGTATCCATCTGCACCATGAAAACCGATTTTTTTCTACGGGTCATAGTTTTCCTTTCCTCATTTGTCTACCCGGACTTTTTATAAGCAACCCGTGTTTCTAGAAAAGCAGAGGACGTTTACCTTACCGGTGCACCTGGTCCATGCTCCCAGTTTTAAATGGTGTTGCTCATTTCCTTTTGTTCTTTGTATGTATGATTTTAGTTACTTTATGTTCTTTGTTGTGTATGTCTGTTGTCCATGTCTGGTCTTTATCCCTGGATTACATTGTTTTCGTTGATACGCCCCTTACAGTATTTTTGTTTTTTTTTAATGACAACAAGTATTCGTGGTAGTTTCGTACAATTTCGACTTAAAGTCACCTATCGAAAACATTTTTTAAGATGAAAGATGAACGTCACAAAAATTCCATGTGTTTCTCAGTGAAAAAGAAAAAGAAAACAAAATAATGAGAATGGAAATCGTGAATATATCAAACAGTCAATAAATAATTCTAAGCCCGCCCGACGAGGAGACCCTCACACCACAGGTCAGACTGCAGCTGGTCCTAAAACAAAAGTATTGTAAACGGGTTATTATAACAGAAGATGACAATCTTTTTCGTAATGGTTACCTGCATGCATGTCCAAGACTAACTCATGGATACCGTTAAAAGTATATAGTTTACAGCTTTTCTGTATTTGTATCATTGGAATATGAGTTTGAGCATCTAAATAAATTTAACCTGTAGTGCTGCGGACAGGTAAAAAAAAGTCCTTTAGTTTTCGAGTTTGATAGGCCTATAGCGTATACGGCTATATCATATGTCAATGGAAAGATAAATCAATGAAGTCTTTGAATATCGTACTTATCAACCTGACAGACGGTTAAGATTTCTGCTATTTTGTATTACTTCGAGGAGGGGTCAAAGATCAATGGACCTCAATACACTATGATCAGTAATTTAAGGGAAATCATTCATTGTAGGTATTGGGAAACAAGTAACATGTAAAGATCGCATGTATAGAATTACAAAAATGTAAAAAAGAAAAAAATTGCCTCTTAACATCGTTGCATTTTAGTGCATTTTCAATGATTAAGAGATAATAAGACACCGTAAAATACTACAATCTACAAATACTACAATAAATCTGGTTTGTTTTTATCAACTTGTTTAGCATTATCAGTTCAGAGCAGGAGCGAACCTAGAGGTCGTTCTGGCGAATGACACCCCGTGCAGGTCCTGGGTGTCAAAATAATAAGCCTGAAGCAGCGCTAAGCTTCTCGTAAAAGGCGACTAAATAGTGCTCAGAACCTAGACGGGGGCTAGGTGCTCTGCTCACAGAGCAACTGGGATGTGTACCCCAAGTGGTGGAATAAGGTACCCCTGGCGCGTTACGTGCTGAGGCTGCCAGGCTATCATACGGAAAACCTGACCGCAAACCATAGTGGTGCACCGTGTTGGGAAAGATGCCACGTTCCTCGCACGTTAAAGAACCCTGCTGTGGTATTCGATAGGCGAAGGAACCTTTGCACTACGCCACAGGAGGCTAAATTGCCCGACCCTACCCATCCCTCCCTTTTATCTTGTGGCAATAAAAATTTGTCGACCCTATTATCCTTGTGTCCCGTCCTTTTTTTTGTTCATTTCATCATCATCATCATCATTTCATGATTATTTTATCATCCATTTCATGTTCATCGCCTGAATATAGCTGAAATATTGCTGCTCGGGCGTTAAACCCCAACAATCAATCAATCAGGGGGTTGACACCCCCTTCTTATTGTGTAAAATTGACAAAATTGGTAAATATTGTACTAGCACACACCTCCTATGCTGAGTAACCCCGGCTGAGACCCCTCCTTTTCAAAGTGTGGATCTGCCCCTGCATTACAAGGATCAGCCTGGCGCACAGTTAAAACATCATAAGACATTAATATTGTGACAATATGCATGTACATTTACATGTACATGTATACACATGCTTCCATGTAAAGTTCAAAGTTCACTCTTTATGTATTGTCAAATTTACTACGAAATCTAGCCTTCTCATGAACACCCGAGGGTATACATTGTAATCAGCTACGTTGTCTTATTATCTCTGAATCATTGAAAATGCAATAAAATGCAACCAAAAGTTGGGAGCATATTTGTTCAGTGATTGAATAGTCAACTTTTGTCGGAAAAAGTTAAAATTTTATACATATGATCTTTACATGTTACCTACAATGAACGATTTCACTAAATTTACTTATCAAAGTGTATTAGGGTCGATTGATATTTGACCCCTCCTCTAATTAATGCAAAAGAGTAGAAAACTTTACCACTTTTCAGATAGAAAAGAATGATATTCAAAACCTGCATTGATTTATCTTTCCATTGACATATGATATAGACATATACCCTCTAGGCCGATTAAAGTTCGATAAATCCTTAGCCGTCCGCAGCATTACTGTTTCAGTGTACATGCATTGTGTAATGCTTTAAAATGCACAAATTTGACGTCCTTTCGTTAAATATTGTTCAATTATGGAAGTGAAAATATTGTTGAGAAAAGTTTTTTTTTATTTTATTTGTTAGGATTGTTTAGGTTCATTCGTTATATACTTTATGTTTAAATTCAATGGACAGTATCTAATGGAACAAATAAAATATTCAAACAAATTTTAATTGTAAATGAAGGTTAGAGTTCCCGCTGAGAACAGTTCAAATAATCAGAGTTTTATCAGGAAAAATACAAAGACCTTTAAACTGATTTTATTTTCATTGGATGAAGGTAACACATTTTAAATAGTTACTTAATAGTCAATATAGATGAAAACGAGAGGAGAGGTTGACATACACAAATGGTTAATGTATGGATTTACCAATAGAACTTATAACCTGACCA
Organism: Perna viridis; assembly: GCA_037379345.1. NCBI lineage: Eukaryota > Metazoa > Mollusca > Bivalvia > Mytilida > Mytilidae > Perna > Perna viridis. The sequence continues at coordinate 33,776,977 of CM074514.1, read as the reverse complement.
TTCGAGTGTATATATCTATTGTTGAAGTTTGACAAACCTCGCTATTTCTTGTATATTTAATAAAATACCAAACCAAATCTTTCTTTTTTACGAAAAGATTGTAAAAAGCTTAATTTCTCTGGTATTGCAAAATTATTTATTTCATGTTACAAACATTTTCTTCTATTTTACGAAATATAGAAAGGAAGCTTGAAAATTCCAAGGTTTTACTCGAAAGTAGCGAAGTATAATGGAAAATATAGTAGTTGTGTTATTCGCCTGCTTTATCTTGTATACCGGTGGAGAGTTCGCACATTCGGTTTATAATATTGAAGAAGGAACAAAAGTATCATCATTACCTGAAAATATTGTTGAAACAAAAACTTTTTTCGACTGTGCAAACGCTTGTCGTACATCAAATAGCTGCGCAGCCGCAAGTTATCTTGCAACGGAAGAGAAGTGTTATTTAAGTTCAAGTGAATGTGAGTCTACCGAGATTTCAATCGGTTGGACTTATATCAGCGTACATAGGAGAGAATATATTTACATAAACAATTTAAAAAGAACTAGATCTGATGCTCAAGTAAGTACATGTGTATCTGCATTATCTTAATAGAATTATTTATATTTTTATCAACATGAGAAACTGACCTTCCCTTTATCACGAATTAAAAAATTCCAACGATTTTTTTTAAGTACGTCGTGGTAATCAAATACTTTTTAACGGAAATGAATCGTGTGGGAAAAGGGTAACCCTGTTTTAATGTTGTTATTAACCAATCCGCTCATGTAGCAGGAAAATATCTGATGAGAAAAATATCTTGTTGGTGTACTATTTGTAGGCGGATGCAGGAATGGAATTTTGAAGTTTCGAGAACCACTTTAGGAAAGTTTATTATGCTTACTGTGTGAAAAAAAAAAGCAAATGAATAACTGAAAGATGTCTTGGTCCTGCTATACTGAAAAAATAAATGTAACATCTAGTCCGACACTCTGTTTGTCTTGAACTAAACTTTAATTGTAAAATTTTCTTAAAATTTCTTATTGGGAGCCAATCGGTTCTTTACAAAAAAATAATAATACCATATATAGTGTAAATTTTGATTTGCTGTACACGATCTAAATCAATTGTATACAAGAAGTACTCAAAACCAAAAACAATCGATATAGGAAGCCATCACCTAGAGGTACTACCATGTGCAATACAAGGAATGAAGCATGAGTGTTTTAATCATAGTTTATTTTATATATATTTTTCAGGCATTCTGTACATCACTTGGAGGACAACTAGCCAGAATTTTCACAAGCTGTGAGAATGATTATGCAGTGAATTTGACGCCTAGTAATTATAGTTTTTTCTACATCTTTTGAATTTCCACCTTATACCACCCCAATTCCAATTGAAAATCTCCATTTTCCTTTTAGTCTCTATTATATTTATCATTCATATATTACAACATTTTTGAGTTTTCTATTTTCTTTCCATTCTTCAAACCGATGAAAAAAGTCAGTATTAGCCCACTTCCGGCGACTTTTGCAGAAAGGGACTTCAGGTTTGACTGTCTGAGTCCGTCAAATCAGTTTTTCGCACTTTTTTGTGTTTTTGCATACATTTATTTGATACTTTGTACATTGCTTAACCATAGCAAATTACAGATTGAGTTCGAAAGTTGTTTCGGTCCGTCAATGTTTTGCTAAGTTATGGCCTTTTGACAGAAAATTATACTTGAATTTTTGTGTTAACGAATTTTGCATGACGTATGCATTTTGTTCTCTTCAACAAAAATTTCATGTAATACTCTCAAATTGCTTGTTTATCTCTATTCCCCGTCAAACATATAACTGATTGTAAGTGGCTTTACGACTGATTATTATGAAACGTGGTGGCATTGTTTTTTGTCCGATTTGTATTGTCGAAAAAATGTTTTAGAATGCTTATAACCAAATTCTGTAACAACCAGAGTAGAAGAAAGTTTTCAAAATGTTTACGTCGACGACAGACGCAGATTGATCGAACTTTGGTTTAACTAAAATTGAAACATTTTTTTAAGGTGTGCTTAGTATCCATTTAACACTATTGAATTACATGACTTATTCCCTAGGGGGGACTGTTGATGTCAACTTCTCCTGACCTTTTGCCAGGTCTTCCTAGTCCTCTGAATTTCAGATGTAAGATTCCCCTGTTGGGTCTGCCTTTCTTTCTGTGGCCCTTAGGGTTTTAGTTCAAGGCATGACGGGTGACATTGGAAAATCCCGATTTTAATTGATGTTATTAGAGCTTTGTTCCTCCAGATTGGTGTAAAGATAGAAAAGGCTTGTTGGGCTTTCTTATTTCTTGCTTGTATGTCTTCGTCGGTACCTCCTGATGATACTTCCAGGGTATGTAAATTGTCCAACATCTTAAATTCCTGCACTTCTTACTGTAGATTTTGCTATGATTCTTTGCATTTATCCTCATAGATTTTTTCTTTGTTGAATTAATGTTAATGTTTTTGCGGTTGTTTGAATGTTGGTTGCTTGGTCTTGTGAATGATGATGATGATCTGAAAGCTGGCAAATATCGTCTGCAAATTCTAGATCTTCAGGACTTGATTTTAGTGTTCATTTTATGCCCAAAGGTGTGCTGCAAGCTATTCGGCTGACCCAATCTATCATCATCTAAAAAAGAAGAAAAGGGAATAGTAGATGCCTACATGACACAAGTAGATACAGAAAAAGGATATGTATGGCTTCCGTCATGAATAAGTTGATTAGTGAATCTATCATAAAGCCGTCTGATGGTAGATATATTTTTTTCAGGAATACCATAATACATGAGGATGTTCCATAATACTTGATGGTCAATGCTGTCGAACGCATTTTCGAAGTCTATAAATGGACTTCCATTCAAGTGTTTGCTCTATGATTATTTTTATGATGGCAATTTGTTCGGTACATGATCTTTTTTGCCTGAACCATGTCTGTTCATCTCTTTGTACCTTCATTCCCTATGGGATGACAAGACATACTACTTGACTTTGAATGCAAGCAGCTCGGCGGTTGTTTCTAAAAAAGCAGAGGATGCTTACCTAGTCCATGCTCCCAGTTTTAAGTCTGAGTTGATCTTTACTTTTGTTACTTTGTATGTATTATTTAGGTTATTTTATGTTCTGAGTTGTGTATGTATGTGTTCCCTATCTGGTCTTTGTTCCTGGGTTACATTCTTTTATTTCCACTATAATCTTGGTTTGTATTCCAGTCCTCAAAACCGTGTACATCTTCCCATATTTTGTTAAGTAGATGGTGAAATTTGTCGGTGGAGACATTGTCTAATGCCTTCAAAGCCTCTGGAGGTATGTTGTCTATTCCGCTAGTTTTTCCATTTTTTAGATGTTCGGTTGCAGTTGTTACCTCTGTTATAGTTATTCGTCCAGTCTCGATCCTCAGAACTTTTTCTATATTAGGTTGATTTATTGGGTAGGTCTATTTAGGACTTCTTGAAAACATACCTGGCAATGTTTCAGAGGTTCTTCTGTTTTTGTGATCACATTGCCGTTTTTTTTCTTTCACTGTGGTATAAGAATGTTCTGTCACCTAGTTGTCGAGTAATTTTATATAGAATCTTGATATTACCTTTGCTACAAGTGGTTATCCTTATCCTTCTCGATATATAACTCATAATTCTATGGGAGATGGGATTTCCTTCTAGCAGTGCTTTTTTTAATTTCTTGATATTAGAAATTTAACTCCTTTCTCAAGTGGATAATCAGCGTTTGCGTTTCCAAAGTATATTATTGCGTGACCGTAGTTGACACTTGTCATGCCTGATGTATTCCATCTGCGGTAACCTCGTTAAATCCTAAGATTTTAATTCAATACATACATGTCCATTTTATTTATCTTCTTGTGCTTATTTGCCGCTTTGATACATAGTTCCTACAATCCTGGTGCCTATTTTGATGGTGTATTTGGCTGAAAATAGCTCTGTCGGCCTTCGCATCATCTGCTATTTTTTTCCCTACATGTAAGCTAGCCACCGGTAGGGGGAGTAGATCTTCAATTTTGATCCCCGTCAAACTAGACACGTTAACTACTCTTAGGTGTAACACCACAACTGCACCATTATGTCTGACAAGACATCTGCTTAAGTTTGTCGTGTTCTAGGAATTTGAAATTTATATAACTCTAATAATTATATATCTTCGAAATATTTTTTAATATAATACATTGTGTTAAAAAAAAATGTATCCAATGCGGACCAATCGACTTTTATGACGTCATATCATCAATTGAAGATATACAAAATAACCACATTAATCCAAATAGAACCAACTATAATCATTTGTAAATCCAATTGAAGTATATAGACATGTAAATCAAAACTTATGTTATCAAAAGATTAGGGGACAAATATTCCTTTTTCGTCATTACTTTAGGTAAAACAAATATTTTTTTCTCATTTCAGGGAACTCATCGGTATGGATAGATGGCACGGACTCGGCAAAGGAAGGGACTTGGCTTCATTCTGATGGTTCATCTATGGATCTACAAATCAAGTTTGACTACTGGGGTCCAGATCAGCCTAACAATTATAATAATCAAGATTGTCTCGCACTTTATTATTTCCCAAAAGCTGATGTTTTTGGATGGGCCGATGAAGATTGCTCTAATCAGTATAATTTCATGTGTGAAAAATAATTCACATTTGTTAATGGTTACAATTGCATAAATATTTATTTAAAACGCAAACACTGCGCTTCAAATTTACAATAACTGAAACACTCATTAAGTCTATATATTATTATACTTAAGGCAATGGCAAAACAAAACAAAACAAAACAAAACAAAACAGAAACAAACAAACAAAAAAGAAAACAAAAAAACAAACAAGCAAACAAAAAAAAAAAAAAAAAACAACATTTGTTTGTTAAGCTAATCCACAACAAAAACCAAATAATATTTTAATTACAATTGTAATGATTATAAGATCAACCGTGATCAAGCTAACTTAAGTACTACAGCTTCAAGTCAACTGAAATTATGTTAATATATTTAATTAGGAAATCTCCTCTCGTAGTGACCTTATCATTTCTGTATAACAGCTTAAAAATCCATACTTGCCCCAAATGTTCAGGATTGGACCTGTAGGATCGCATCAAACTGCGCAGTACGAAGCATTTCATTATTTTAATGTAATGCATTCTAAATGAGTAATCAAGGGAACCAAGGTTATAGCGGTAATCAAAAAATGTAATCCTGGGACAAAGACCAGGCATGGAATATAACATCACATAACTAAAATCATACGTAAAAAGTAACAAAAGTAAATGACCAACTCCACTAAAACCTGGGAGCATGGACCAGGTGCACCGATAGGGTAAGCGTTCTGTGCTTTTCTAGAAACACCCACCGAGTTCCTCATAAAAATTCAAGTCCAGGGTAGTCGAAAGAGGAAAGGAAAACTATGACACTTTGAACAAATCAGTTGGATACACCGTCAAGATCCACGACTTCATGATGACGACCATAAAACTTCTGTAGTGATGACTTCAATCTTGTAGCAACATAACCCTGTTCCAGAAGCCTATTTGCTAGAATTCTAGCGCCATAGAAAAAGTCTGTGTATTTTCGGCAAGCTCTGTCATAACGTATGAGTTATGATATGAACACTCCATACGCAGGTGCTGAAGGGATGTTGCCACAGATGAAAGGAAAATTGACAATTCTGAACGGAAAATCATCACATTTGTCGTAAAGTTTGGTCAATAGTTTTCTTTTACCTTCGATTTCTAATTGTAGGTTAAGATATGAGGCTGACTTCACAGTGTCTGTAGTATCCTTTATCTCAAGTTCTTTTGGGGTAGATGCGATGTATCAAATCCCCCAAATTAGGATTGTTTAAAGATAATACATCATATATATAGCAAACTGAGATTAAAGGATCTAGCTAAATGGTATACTTTCTTTTGGATCAGATCAGCTATAAAATCAGCCTCATCAGAGTGAAGGAAAAGGTCAGCAAGTAGAGGATCACAATTTGTTCCCATTGGAATGCCGACCGTTTGCTGAAAAACGCGTCCACCACACTGGACAAATATATTGTCGATTAAAATTTCCAGCATTTTGTAAACATCTTCTTCTGTATATTTGGAAGATGATTTGGAATTATTTCTTACAAAGTATGAGGAATCTCTACCAAGAACTATATATTTGTATCTGGGTGTACCATCTTTTTTGGAAAAATAAAACGATGTATAATTTTTTAAGACGGGATTTTAAGTGGGTATGGGAAATAGAAGTACATGTATACAGTGTTGAAAAATCATTTGTTTCATATTCTGATAATAGTCTTGAACTGATTGACTCCCAAAGATCTTTCGAATTTTTCAGGATCCACATTAAATAAATACCACTACGGGAGTAACAAGTGTTGTGGTAGGACTGCAGACCCTCTTTGACAACTGTGAGTATAGAAGTTAAAAGTTTTGAAAGATGTTTGGTGGTACATTTTGCAGATCCAGCTATGCAACGTTGTTTGTATGGATTTACTCTATTAATCATTGAACACTTCAAAAGAAAATAGTCATACAAATAAATATCCTTTGGTGTTATTTGTATTATTGATGGCTTTTTTGTAGTGATTGTATGATTATAGAAATTTACAATGTTATTTAAATATTTGACCTTTGTTTTAATAGACTTAATAATGCATACGTAGATAATAGTTTCTAAGTAACTATAAATAATTTATACGAGACAAAAAGGTTTTAATTGTATAAAACTGGTAATACAAAACCCTCATTAGTTTCAAACTATTTTACGTATCTAGAGCTAGAATACAAGAATTTACCAGCTGTTTTCTACAATAATTTCTTCTAATTCACCAGACTGTTGTTAAAATACTAAAAAAACAGTAAATCAAAGATACATTACACAAATATCTAGCCAAAAATAAACAGAGTTTTGTACAAATGGCAAGTTCCTGACAAGACAAGAATAAAAGTTTTCTTTTTTCATTCCTTTCTGCTTACGATACCCACAAAAAAAGCTTGCTCATCGTAATCACTTCTATCTATTGATGTGCATCATTTATTTTACAACCTGACTGGATGTTTGTGTTGTGTGTCCTAAGTGCGTTTGTTCGTTTAATCCCATATTTAACTATTGAAGGATTTGTAGATATACACAACTTAATAAGATATTTCATAAGACCAAGTTTGCATTTCTGGGAAGTAGATTTGGCCTTCACAATTTTTCATATAGTTAGTGTCTTATTATCAGTCTCTATTGATTAGGAAGATGTATATGCATAGTAACTCTATAATATTCAGAATTGTTGGGGCAGTTCGATTTGTTGAGTATTGTCCTTCATTGATTGTTTTCACAGTCTTGAACGTTTTTTCTGTCGCATTTCTTTGGTCATAGTACTACCAACAAGTTCTTAATTAAAAATAGTGTTGCTCATCCCGTTAAAAAGTAAATCCTACTATCCGCTCAATTGATGAGGGAAAATAATTATCATATGTATTATGTGCATGAAAGAAGAACATGATTGGTCAATACGGCAAGTTCATTTCGGAGCATGTCACATTGTGGTTCAATAACAAAGAAAAACATTTACTTGTAGTCAAATTGTACACATAATTTAATAATGAAGATAATTTAACTTTGAGTTTAAGAGTCTAACCCAGACGTGATAATTGAACAACTCGATGGGTGTTTCTAGAAATGCAGAGGAGTGCTATTCATACCTGTGCACCTTGTCAATGTTTCCAGTTTTTAGTTGTCCAAAATGCTTATTTAATTTTGTTTCTGAGTGTGTTATTATTTGGTATTTCTTATTCTTTGTAGTGTGTGTCTATTTTTTTTTATTCTGGCTGTTATTCCTAGATTATGTTAATGTATTATTTTTCGAATCAGAATTCACATGATTTTCCTTGGCAATTTTTTAATTTAGAACTTAAACAGCTGCATCTTTTAACCTTATAATCATGCAATTGTATAAAGGGGAAAATCTCAAAGTATAAAAAAAAGTTTTCAGATTATTTAGAGTTTGGTTACGGCCAGTTTCACCATACCAAAGGAAAGATAAACTTGCTTGATTCATACTCAAAAAGTTAAAAAAAAAATCCTCATTTTATTCCATAAATATGATCAGATAACAAAAACACCAACATGAAATTTATTAACTGAATTTATATGCACCTTTTTTACAGATCACCTGAACTTCACTTGTATTTTTCTATCTACTTTCCATTCCCATAAGTAACACATGTATTCTCTACAGTAAACAGAATGTCCATTCTATTTGATTTGCAAAATTGATCACTATACAAATTTTATTTATTGTAGAACGATTTGAAAGGCAATGGACGAAAGCAACTTACTCAAACCAGTTGGGATCCAATGATTCAAAAATGAGGGTCTAACATGGGGTCCTTAATTTCTCCTAACAATAAATAATTTGCATTATATTTACTAAAGTTGATAATACTGTGCTAAATTCATGTAACAGATTTGCTTTGCAGTTTGTTAAACTATAATGGTTTATCAGAATTTTGCAGTTTTTAACATAAAAATGTAACATTTTAGAAAGAGTCATCAAGGGAACCAAGGTTATAGCGGTAATCAAAAGAATGTAATCCAGGGACAAAGACCAGACATGGAACATAGACATACACAACAAAGATTATAAAGTAACTAAAATCATACATACAAAGTAACAAAAGTAAATGAGCAACTCGGACTCTACTAAAAACTGGGAGCATGGACCAGGTGCACCGGTAGGGTAAGCGTCCTCTGCTTCTCTAGAAACACCCGCCGAGTTGAGAAAATACTCAATTTCATTAGGAGGCACTGGCTACCCACTTCTGAGTCCGCCTCGGCAAACAATATTGGTACAATATCTTAAACACATTAATAAAAATGAATGTAGAACGAAATTAAATGAAATTGTGTTATCGCTTTCATTCACATTTTTATATGTTACTAACTTGTTATCTATTGAAATAAATTTCTTAAAAACTCGGAAAGAACTATGTAAAAATGAATTAAATAGCAGGAACTGTTATTTTTTTAAATCACACAAAAAATCATATTGATATAAGTAAATAACAAACAAAACATCAGGTCAAATACAATTTTTTTCACAATCTACGCATACATAACAGGAAAATATAATATGCAGTTAACAGCCAATACATTTAATATATTTATAAACTATTGCTTATCGTGTCTTAGTTAAAGTACTATGTCCGGTTACATGAGATATGTGAATTGAGATTATAATAAACTATTGTTTTGTTATTGAATTCGAATGGTGACCTTTTAGATCCTAGAAAATTGTATTTTTTTAGTTTAAATTTTCTTGCTACTTTCATTATAGACAAAAAAAATATCACCAAAAATATAAATTTACATTAAAATTTACATTTAAATTAAAAAAGTAAATTTAATACGATCCTATGTCTGATTCATTCCATCGAAAATTCTGCAATTTACATGAAACAGTCATCCGTCATTTATCGGTAACAATCAGAAAACAATCAGATTGGGCACCGGTCATTGCTTATTGATCAATTAGGATCATTTAATTATTATTCATATACCCATCAAATAGTTTTGCGGATCATTGCAGGAACTGTATCTTCTTAAAATCAGAACAACGATTTTTTCCTTGACTTTAAGCTATATTCATAGATATTGTCAACTAGACACAAAAATTACTACAATAAAATACTGCAATAACCTGTGAAGAACTTTCATATGGAAGTAAAACAAGTATGATTCCAGCGATATCAATTTGCATAACATAGAAATAAACTTTTACTTTTTTCAATAGAAAAATGCGAGATAACAATGCTTATAGAACATTGTATTGTACTCGGAAGCTTGCGAAATACAATTTTGCTGAGAAAATAATATTACCTGCTCTTTAAAATAAAATATATTAAGATAATAATACTCACAGACTGTCATATTACAACTTAAAGCTTGAGAAAAACAATTTCTCCTTTGGAAAATGTTCACTTATATAAATGCAATAACCCAAATTAACACAGATATTGCACAAAAAGGAATATTTAAGCTAAAATATATTTTTAAGGATAGGAAATGTACATGGAACGACACAAAAAACAATTATGTATATAAAAATAGTATACAAGAAAAAATGTTCTAACAAATTGTCAAGTGTCGCAAAAGTATACACTTCATCAGATTTCAAATATGTAGCTAAAACATTGTCTACTATATATTACTACTATGCCTAAAGTATCGTTGATTTGTCTACAAAGCGTATTACATCTAATGTGTATTGTCAGAGGTAGGCGTAGAAAATAAAAGCAGTAAAAAGACCTATACTGCTACGACAATCTCCAAAGAAGAGATAGAGGGAAACCATAAATCTGTGATTTCCTCTTTTGGTCTCTCTACCAAAGACGATGATTGTGATCTATCGTCTATGTACTGATTCCTAAACTCCACAAAAATCCCTACAAAGAACGCTTCGTAGCTGGATCTGTAAAATGTACCACCAAACTTCTTTCAAAATGTTTAAATTCTGTACTCATAGTTGTCAAATAGTGTCTCCAGTCCTACCAAGACACTTGTTACTCCCATGGTAATAATAGATCTTCATTTCAAGTTTATTATCGAAATACAATGACATTAAAACCAGTGATTTTTTATACTGCTACTCCCCATACTCAGATAAAATTCCGACTCAAAAACATTGCTACATGAACTCCAAAATTTCATCTTCATACAAATATGTAGTTCTTGGTAGAGAATCCTCATTCTTTGTAAAAAAAAAGTTTTCCAACAAACGGCCGTCATTCCAATGGGACCAAATTGTGCTCCTCTACTTGCTGACCTATCCCTTCACTCTTATGAAGCTGACTGTATAGCAGATCTGATCCAAAAGAAGAGAAGGAACATCGTTTAGCTAGATCCTTTAAAATCAGTTTCTGCTTTAAAGATGACGTATTATCGTTACACAATCATAGCCTCGAGAATTTTAAAACTATTGACCAAACGCGATGACTTTTCATTCTGTATTGTCAACTTTCCTTTCATCTCTGGTAACACCCCTTCAGCACCTGTCTATGGAGTGTTTTCATATCACAACTTATACATTATGCTAGAGTTTGCCGTAACTATGTAGACTATTTGTAGACTTCTTACAATCAGGCTTCTGGAACAGGCTAAACTGCTACATGATTGAAGTCATCATAACATAAATTATATGGTCGTCATCATGAACTCGTGGATCGTTTCGGTGTATCAATCTGCACCATGAAAACTGATTTGTTCAATGTGTCATAGTTTTCCTTTCCCCTTTCATTTACCAATGACTTTACTTTTTATGAGCAACTCATCGGATGTTTCTAGAAAAGCAGAGGACGCTTACCTTATTGGTGCACCTGGTCCATGCTCCCAGTCCGCGTTGCTCGTTTACTTTAAAATTTATTTCTTTGTATGTATTCTTTTTGGTTATTTTAAGTTCGTTGATGTGTGCGTGTCTTTTTTCCATATCCTTTTGATGTCTCTGGATTACATTCTTTTTTATTTTCGCTAGACAATTGGTTCCCTTGATTACGCTTTAATAATCGTGTTTTTATGTTTTTTGTTTTGTGCTTTTTGTGTTTGTTAGTTTTGTTTTGTTGTTTTGTTTGGATTTAATTTATGAGTTAAAAACGTCTTGTTCTTGGTAATCAATAAACTAAAATATATCCATCGTGTTCGAATGCACAGCAACTAGGATTTAAATGATTCCCATGGATCATCAGACTTTGGTGATAGTCAATGATGCCTTACCGATAACATTATGTGCGTTGTAGCGACCTTATTCTGATAGCTTTTAAGGTATTGTTGTTCTTTAATTATTTCTGAGATAGCTTCTATTAACTGCGAGCTGATATCTCATTTTGTCTTTATGTTAACGTTGTATGTGGAGGAATGTGAGATTTGGGATAATTCCTTCGTGAAATTTATGGTGTTTATTTGTTGTCTTAGTTCATTTTTTTACCTTACATTACATTAACCCCACCGCAGACATGCGCCTGTTAATAATCAAGAGATGTTGGTCATTAATGTGTTTTCGTGTCGCAAATTTGATTTTTTAGCTTATTTTGAAAAAAGGGTCATCGTTCTGTTACCATGGATTTGATGACGTTTGTTGTCAGGGCCTTTCTGAGCATACTTAAATGTATGCGTGATTCTGTTAATACTTTTTATAATGGTTATACGACGGCGCAATTTGTGGCATTTCACCATATTTGTTCCTTTTTCATTGATCTTGCCCAATCGGAACTACTCGGTCATTCTCGCACAATGATAAAACTAATAACCGTGTAACAAGAAGGTATGAGTTTATGTAGCTCCAAGCTAATTCTTTTATAAGATGAGAAAACCTGAGTGGTTCTGATTGTATCTTGCAGGGTGTGGCTTAGAATTATTTTCATTCCTTTTTCAGATGGTTAGTACAGGTGTCGAATTCACGATGATGATGATGAGTATACAGATTGAACAATGTTTTCCTTGAAAGTCATTAAGGAATTTCAAATGTGTACGACTCGGGTACTTCTCAGTTGTGTAGTTATGCACGCTATTGCGGCATATGCGGTAACGTCGGAATTCAACGTTTGTCGACACTTTTCGTTTCTTGCTTGCATGCTTATTGAAACACGTGTACAGTATAGCGAAATATACAATAATGTTTTTATTGGAAGAAAATCGAAAATAGTAATTAAATTGATTATCAGTACTACCGGTCAATTAAAATTGCAATGCATGTACACCGCAGCGTGGAATGCAACCGCACACTCTGTTTAGAGGGGGAACATTGCAACTTTCTTCTACGATAGGTTAAGATGTGCATTTTGATATACATGTATGATTTCATGTAACATGTACCAATGGCAGAATTTGAGCCTTTAACAACTTAGTATTTCTATTCATTAGATAATCGGGCTTTCATCAATACCCATTTGATAGCCGCTAATTGATGATGGTTTTCATTTCATTTGCTCATTTGCCCTTTCCGAAATAAAAAAAAATGTTGATAACTCCCTTTTCTACTTTCATTCTATCTTTTAGCATTCTCCTTTTCTGTACCTTTTTTTAAGTTTTGTCATTTCTATGTTGCGTTTCAGTCTTTCCACTCCGATCGAATTCCTCTTAACTAAGAATTTATTCAATTCTGTTTTGGTTTATAATATTTGTTTGTTTGTTAATAACACAAAATAAAGATACTTGTAGTTTTTTTGTACCCCATCGATTTCGATTTTTTGTTTTTCAGTAACATGTTCTATACTTGTAATTGCAGAGACGAGTTTGAGTGTCTGGTTCTTGTTACCTAAAACGGAAATTATTTCCGTTTTATTTCCCCAATTCCCGATCGACGGAAAACGTTCCAAACGTTAAAAAAGTGAAAGATGAACAAATCGCTAGACATTCGTTTTGTTCGAATTTTATCCGTTTTAAATAGTTTCAATCATAACATTTGATGAAATTCGTACCCTCTGCAATAGCGCAATTCACTATTTTAGCTTTTTTGGACCTACAGTATGTTACACCTGACAGGCGGAAATGACGTTTTTGGAAAGTTTAATTTATTATAAAGAATTAGATTTGTTTTTGTTTCTTGGGGTTTACCGCCCGAGCAGCAATATTTCAGCTATATTCAGGCGATGAACGTGAAGTGGATAATAAAATGAACATGAAATGAAGATGAAATGAAAAATGGGACGGGACACATGGACAATGGGGTCGAGAAGTTTTGATTGCCACTGGAAATAGGGAGAGGTGGGTAGGGTCGGGTAATTTAGCCCCATGTGGCGGAGCCCTATGGTTCCTACTCCGGGAGAATACCACAGTAGGGATAAAGAATTAGAAGTTCTATTTGTGACAAATATTCAGAACGAATAATTTGTCCTGATTCCATGAACTCCGGAACCGTATACGTAGTTCTTATAATCCCCATTTTGCGGACCTAGACCGCAAAAAAAAGAGGACAACAAAATATACAGTTACTGCAGCCAAAGCTATGGTATATGTATAACGGCGAAATGTTCACTATTAAATTAAAATTATCTCAATCGAATCGACCCCATAGTTTGTACAAGTTCCGTTTTTCGCTCGGTCGGTCACATATCACCATATCTCGATGGCTACCTTTTGAAACTTTTCATATGTCGCATACAAAGATGATTCATTAAACAGAAAATAAGAAATGTCACATAAACATTTCTCCAAAAATAACAATTTTTCAACACCTGCTGTTGTCGGATAAATATGACAAAGGTGCTGTAATTAGCCAAAAATAATTTGACCGAATTAAACTTTAACTCATTAATAGGCATAGTTATGTATACAAAGTACATACCAAAAAAATTATACATCTGATAGGACCCGTTGAAAATAATCCGCCCATTCAAAGTAAAGGACGAAAACTACCACTTATACATCTTTCGGATTTCACCTATAGAACATTTTAACTGAGTAAAATACATGAAACTGGAAAGTGTCGGTTTATGACACATAAAAATTCGAATCATTTATCATTTATAATTTTCTTTTCACAGATTCCCCAATTGCACAAAAAGGATTGTGAAGAAAATAGAAAATAGAAAATAGAAAATGGAAAATAGAAAATAGAATATAGAATTGGCGATTAATAATTAAAACGAAAGAACTGCTTAACGGACTCAATAGCTTACAAGCCATTGGTCTCTATGTGATTTTGAAATTCCGGAAGCTGCTGTTGAAATGAATGCGATCATAGCTTTGGTACTATTATCGTACTTTGTTTTCTCATGTGCAAGAGAATTTGTGCAGTCAATTTATAATATTGAGGAAAATACAAAATTATCCTCCTTGCCCGAGGGCAATATTGGCAATGCAAAAACACTTTCTGAGTGCGCGAACGCCTGTCTGTCGTCAGGGGAATGTACAGCTGCAAATTACCTAGAAACGGAAGGGAAGTGTTACCTTAAAAAGGTCTTCACTATCAAAGACTGTGACCCTACGGAAATTTCAGTTGGATGGACTTTGATAAGTTTACCCAGGAGAGAATTTATTTTCATAACAAACCAGAAAAAGACTTGGTCCGAGGCGCAGGTAAATATAAGAATATTTATTTTGTATTTGGTTCCATCGCATTTTTTTACTTCACATAGTCTTCTTTTGAATTCTAAATCTCTTAAAGGCACTTTTTAGAGATAGTCTTCAACGGACATAGTTAACCTCCATCGAGCAATATGCATGGCGATTGTCTTAAATTGCAAAAAAGCAGGCACTGAGACCTCTCTATGCAATGTATCAGAGTTTATTTCATTTGGTTTTAGTGGGGCTCAATTGGGTCATATTGTCAGTACATTAAAATTCGTTTGTGTCATACTGTTCTTCAACACTTGTAATGTGTTCTTATTTTCAAGCTTTCGCCGGCTTTCCTTTTCAAGTTAGTGTATTATGGTATATAAATGTCTCTCCGTTTTAAATATGTTACATCATAACATAATGCTTGTATATATTTTAAATCTACACAACAGTTAGGATATTCTGTTGATGCCATGGTTTGTATGCTTTTTGTGTTTTTTTCTTTCTCTGTTTTGGGACTTTATAGGGGCAAGTGGAGGGTAAGGATTTAGCATTTCACGCCATATCTTGAAAATAAATCAAACTTCACACAAAGGCTATATCTGACTTAGTTACTAGTATATTGTATGGTCTACTTTCAGTTGTTTTCTTTCTGGGGTTGTTGAATGATTACACTCTTAAAACCTGAGTTTTTTTCTCATGTCGCAACGGATCTTAATCACGCACCTTTTGAATTGCTTCAAATTTTAAATAATTGAAAATAGGTGTGTGGGGGTCGGGCCATTAAAATATCATCTTTCCCTTTATTTTGCATACGTGAAGGACAATATAGAATAATTTAACCTAATGGATTCATGAAACTGAATTTTTGCTTCCATTATTCAAAAGTCTTGACCGTCATCATGAAATTATCTGCAGTATGCATCTTGTCAACAACATCTTCGATGGTGGAAAGCATCAAAATATTTTGAAATGCAGAATTTAAAAAAAATAATCACATATACTACGTAACAGTATACTAAAACATTTATTCTTGTGAATGTAATAACCATCGTAATATCAACTGATTATGAATATTCTATCACAGAATAGAACGATTTGCAATAAAAAAGTGTTTGCGACCCAAAGAATAAAGTCAAATGTCTTTCCAAGCTTGTTACAAAAGGAATATATTGTATTAAAACGAAAGTACCAATTATATAAATCTTGCAAGTTTGGATATGTTGAACACGTGTTTCAAATAGTAACAAATGAAAAAAGAAGAATAAAATTGCACTCTCAATATTCTCTTCCGAGAGGAAAATTCTTTTGTTCTACCCACATACAAGTCTTGAGAATAGTACCACCGTTGAGCAATAAAGTTAAATTTAACTGACTGCTATTGTTCATGGGAAATGACATCCAAGTAGCTAATCATCAAACAATACCAGTGGTGTTTTTAACTCGTGAATTATTCACACAAGGATTGGATTCATCGCACTCAAATTAACAATTGAATTATTATTCTTTGTTGTAATTGTCTGTTTTCCATATCTGGTCTTAATCCCTGAATTACATTGATTGCCGCTAGAATCTTGATTCCCTTGATTACTCTTTAATATGTATAAGACATATTTCTGACATTTTCATCCTGTTTGGGGTTGTTGTCTTTTAGACAAATTCACCATACCTATTCTCGTTAGACTGCAATTAATTTTATTTCATTGTACATTTTTCTCCGGATATCTTTTCCCAAATTGAAGGCCCTTTAAAAGAGCTTTTTATTTATTGCATATGTATATTTGATGTTTTCAGGCATATTGTGCGGGCTTAGGAGGACAACTGGTCCGAATATATACATCCTGTGAAAATGCGTATGCGAAGAATTTAACACCGAGTAAGTTTAAATTTTTATTTTTATTCAGTGTAAAGCTGAAATGGATAGGGCAGCAGGCTACCTATATAAGCTCTCTCCATAAAGTAAGAGTAAGCATGGCTATATAGTAGATATAAACATAAGAACCTTTCTTGAATAAAAATAACTAAACACAAAACCAAATAGGTCATTTTATATCCTAACTGGTTGTAATCGAATGACTTTTGTTCGGGTAATCAATATGTTAATCAATGTCAATTATATTTTTACATAGTACATCGCTTCTATCCCAAGAAACTTGATATACAGGACACACTACAGACAGTATGAAATCGATTAGCCTGTCCTCATCTCATGACCTTCAATTAGAGACCAATGGAATGGGGGAAATGCGACAAACGCAACGACTTCTCGTTATGCATTGTTAACTTTCCTCTTATCCCTTCAGCACCATCGTATGGAGTTTACATATCACAACGCATACTATTCTGACTTTTTGTACAGTGATAGACTTCTTACAGTTAGGCTTCTGGCACAGGGTCAAGTCGCTACAAGATTAAAGTCATCATTACAGAAGATTTATGGTTGTCATCGTTAACTCATGAATCTATATGGTGTTTCCGTCTGCACCATGAGAACTTTTGTTCACCATGTCATTGTCATAGTTTTTCTTTTCTCTTTTCTCTTTTGTCTTTTCTCTTTTGTCTTCCCCGGACGTGACATTTTAACGCAACTCGGTGTGTGTTTATTTAAATCAGAGGACACTTAATCCACCGGTGCACAACGTCTATGCTTCCAGCTTTTAGTGGATTCCAGGTTGCTTATTTACTTTGGTTTTGTTGTACGTGCTATTTTGGATATTCCACGTATTCGTTGTGTGTACCTATGTTTCTTGTCTTATTCTTGTATTATTTTCTTCTGATTTCTGCTCGAATCTTTGTTCCCTTGATTGCTCTTACATAATAAAGTATTTACTTAATCGCGATAATGCAATTACTATCAATGATGATACATATATGTGTGAATTCGTTATATAGTTATAACAAATCTTTTTACATCACATAATAATTAACTTTTATAAGTAACACGATTTCTGATTGTATAAAAGAAAAAGCTTTGTCCATCATCTCATAGACCAAATTTTGTAATGTGACTGTTACGTCATCAATCTTTGTTGCTGATTTATTCCTTGAATTACTAAAATCAGATTATTTATTTTCATCATAACCTTGGCTAGATTATTTATTTTCAATACTCATAAAAGAGTCTATTTTTTTCTTTGAAAAAGTTTAAATTGCATATATAAATATCCGGGTTACCAAAATATGTGGTTTGGGTTCTATATCAAAGCATGTGTTACTTTTTAAATTTAGCGGAAAATATTTGCAATGTGAAACTCTACACTGATTTAACGTATGAGGTAAACGATGATAATATTCAATATAGAGTCTATGGAAATTTCATTCAATTCCATTCGGCGGTGTAGAAGAAGTCAGGGATAAGAGACCGATATTATATGTTTATATTCATACATGATTGGCCATGTTTTTTCAAATATAAATGACTTAGATCAAAATCTGGAATAAGAGATGGACAATGGGAATATGTTATAAAGATTCCGTGAAAGTTTCATTAAATTCCATTCATTCGTGTAGGAGGAAACCTCACAATATGTAAATAGAGGTGTGTAATTAAATAGCCGTGAATGGAATTGAAGTCATGTAACGCAAAAACAGTATCCGCAAAAATTAATTGGTGTAGTAATCCAGTAAATAAATCGCCATATTTTGTAGGAAATGCATCTATTTGGATAGATGGCACAGACGCTATGAACGAAGGGTCCTGGCTCTGGTCAGACGGTTTATCTGTGAAGAATCAAGTAACATTTGACTATTGGGGACCAGGACAGCCAAACAATTACCAGGGCGAACAACATTGTCTTTGTATTTATCGCTTCAGTGAAAATGTATTTGAGTGGGCGGATGAAAACTGTTCTAATAAGTACGATTTTCTGTGTGAAAAATAATTACAAGGAATATTGACTGATGATCATATAAATGACTATTAACTATTAATAGGTTATAACACTGTTTTTTTTTTCAGAATTTATCGCTGTGTAAAATCAGACCTACCTTATCCTCTTCGTACTGCAACGCAAATGAGGTCGTCACCAGAGACTTCCAATGTTGCCTGTCCGGAGACCAATGTTGAACTTGTGTCATCCATCTCATTGCAACATCTGGGATGGAATCTGTGTGCACCATGTAGACATGTCAAGTCCATTTTCATTTCTTTATTTTGATGATTTGTGATGGAGGTGTCGTGTCTCTCCTCTTGTGGCCAAAAGATACGCAAAATTGTGCGGAGACATTTAGTCTAAAACACTTCAAGCTGGTGGCTTTTGTTGTCGTCCACGATTCTGCGCCATATAACAGTACACCCAACACAACATTTTTAAAGATATAAATAATGGCTTTTGTACTGATCTTGGTGGACTTGTAAATTTTATTTTGCATTGCAAATGTTCCTCTTGCTTTTGAGATTCTTGATTGGCTATCTTTGCAGAATTTGTTTCCTCAATGCCTGCTAAGTCTAAGTGACAGCTTCTTCTGATATTTCATAAATCTTCAAAACCTTCGATTTTAGTGTTGATGTTCAATCCAATCTGTTTTGCTACATTGTCCATATCGCCTGTGTTTTTCTCGATGTCTCGATTGCGATGAAATAGAAGAACAATGTCATCCACACAGTCCAGGCCTTCAAGCGTCTAAGGAAATGTCCAGGTAATACCTCTCTTCTTGTTGCTGATGGTTTCCTTTTTAATGCAATCAGTGCAGTAAGTGAAAATTAAAGGAGATAGAAGAATTCACTGCTTGACTCCAGAGTGTAATTTGAAGTCTACTGTTTATGTCGTTCCGCATATAACTTTGGCACTAAAGTCAACATACAACATTTTAATCATATGTATAAGCTTTTCCTGAATGCCATAGTGGACGGAGAACACTATCAGACGCATTCGTGAAGTCGATAAAATTTACGCAGATGGAAGAGTCCAACTAATTGTTCTGTTCAATGATTTGCATGATTGTGAATATCTGGTCTGCACACGATCTCCCCTTTCTTAATCCTGCCTGCTCTTTTCTTTCTTGTCCACTTTTCTGTTATCCTATTCAGTGTAATTCGACTTATTAATAAATTGATGGTGACTGAAAGAAGCATTAACCCTCTCCAGTTGTTACAATTCGATACGTTTACTTTCTTTGGTCACTTTACAATGAGTCCCAGGCTCCAAGATGGTATTTCTTCAGTATATCTGTTAAAACTCATTTTAGATGTTTGTTGTTCCTCAGCCATCAACAACTCTGAACTAATTTGATCAACACAGCTGCTTTTCCGTTCTTTGGGGATGACAGTGCTTCACTTCTTCTAGGTTCGGTGGATCAGCTTTATGTCAAGCATGAGTTTGGCTAGAGTTAAATTTGCCTCTTCCTCTGGATCATTCATATCAAACACCTTTTCAATATGTTTTTTGAGTACTGTAAGATTTCATCTTTCCTACTTGGTCTTTGTTACGTACATTCGCTGTTTGCAAATTTCCTTATAATGTTTGCATATCTTGTTTTGAAGCAGATGTTTCTGCTTACTCTGCTAATCTAATCTCTCTATGTATGTCTTTCTGTCTGCATTTACACAATGTTTTACTTCTCTGTCTAATTCCCTAATTTTTTGTTCAGTTTTTCCTTCAGCCTTTCTGAACTAGTTGTTAACATGTTGTTCTTTTTCCTTTCGTTTATCTACTTTCTTCCTAGTCTGTTCTGATTACCATTTTATCCTACTTTATTTTTCTTAGCCACATCTGTTGTTCCTCATTTAAGTCCTGCATGTCCTTCTAATGATCTTCCGAGTGAACTGTAATTTTGCTTTGAACTTCTACTTGAAACACTCTCTTAATCGGCGAATTTTTCAACTTCTGAACATCAAATTGTGGTAGCCGTTGATCTTTTTTCTTTATTTTCCGAAGCATCAGTTTTATTTTCGATATTACTAAAGGGTTATTGCTTCTTATATCTGCTCCTTATTTGGCGACTTCTTCCAAAAGGCTTCCTCTCCATCTTTTATTGATGATGATATGATCAATTTTGTTTTGTTTGTTTTACCATCCAAGGAGTTCAAAGTTGTTTTTTTGTCCTTGTGCACAACATAAGGTTGTTTTCTTGGCAGAAGGACCTCAGTTTGTCTCCATTGTTGTTACTGTCACCTATCCCTTGCTTTCCCATGTTGCTCTCCTTTCCGGTGTTATCCCTTCCAACTTTGCATTGAGGTCGTCTTAGATTAGTTAGACATCATGTACAGATGTTTCATCAACTACTTTCTGCAGTTGGTCGTTGAATGCATCTTTTAATCACCCCCAGCATTTCTGTCGGAGAATAGCATTTAATTGTTGTGAGTAACTGAGTTGTACCTTGCTTAGGTATATGTCATCAGTGACTAACAATCTGGGTTTTCGAATCTGAGTTTGTTTTCCAGCATAGGTAGTTCTCCAAAGCTAAGGACCCCTGTATATCCGAAGCAACTGTTTTTAAGGTGCCAGTGGCTCGCCTTCGTCCCTTCTTCTTTAAAACGGACCGTTTACTCACAAAAGCAATTTTGAATTTTATGTTAAGTTTGTAAGTGAAAAAAGCCATTCACAATCCATCTACAGAATAGTTTTCTTATGTTTTTCTTGTAGCTCTCAGTCAGTGAAATCAACACCCGAATTATACATTGCAAATTTTTGCATTTAACCATTCATCACATAGATGTCAATTTCAATATCCGAAGTAAATGGGGCAACTGATAGCCATACTTTTTTTTTTATAAATTATGTAATTATTGTTTTGAATATACGATGCCATAAATGAATTATATAAAACAGATTATACCATTGCATTCCTTTTTAATCGGCTCAGTTTTTAGTTGATGCGATGGTAGCCATGTTTGTTTACCGCCAAGGTCGTAAAAGGAAACAACCAATCATCATGCACAAAAGAACAGTATAACAATTTAATTATAAAGTGAATGAACTATCGTATTTCATAAGACCGATCATGGTTCAGAAATTTTTTTTCATTTTTGCCAGTTCACTTGTGGAGAACTTTGTGTAATTTTAGATGTCAGAATCACAAATTACCGATTTTTTTGGGAGTTGAGAGAGATGATAAAGTGTGCAACCTCTGTGATTTAGATTTATTAGGAGACGAGTTTCATTATATATTTCAATACAAGTTTATTGCCTCTGAGAGAAGAAAAATCCTTTCAGTGGCTAAGACTAATAGACCTAATATAACTCCATACCTTGGTTAACTCTGAAAATCTAAAATTAACATTTTAATCAACAGGATCATTCAGTCTTCTCTATGAAATTCATATTCTTGAAAAAATATCTTCCAACGAACGGTCCTGTTCTAAATAAAAGCTATCGTAGTAAGAGAGAGGAATACTAGATATGTAGGTACTGCGATACCTTACGGTGCAATGTCAACATAAAAGGATAGGAAACCTTTCAAGTCAATATAACAATAACATAAATGTTATAAATTTATTTAAAAATCTAAGACGGATAAGGAGTCATGGTCATCGCCACTACACATAACCTAAGATGCATGATGTCTCAATAGATGGTCTTATTCCTTTCATACGAAAACCTCGTGGACTTCATCAAGTTCCATTTAAACTCTATTCTATACTTCACATTCGAAATTACCTCTATTCCATACCTCTCACTATATTTCATTCCCTTTCGGCGATTTGATACATCGCATCTACCCAAAAGAACTTGAGATAAAGGATACTACAGACACTGTGAAGTCGCCTCATATCTTGACGTACACTTAGAAAGCGATGGTGAAGGAAAACTATTGACCAAACTTTACGACAAACGTGATGACTTTTCATTCAGAATTGTCAACTTTCCTTTCATCTGTGGCAACACCCCTTCGGCACCTGCCTAAGTGTTCATATCACAACTCATACGTTATGCCAGAGCTTGCCGAAACTATGCAGACTTTTTGTATCGCGCTAGAACTCTAACAAATAGGATTCTGGAACAGGGTTATGTTGCTACATTTTGAAGCCATCACTACAGAAGTTTTATGGTCATCATCATGAACTCGTGGATCGTTATGGTGTATCCATCTGCACCATGAAAACTGATTTATTCAACGGGTCATAGTTTTCCTTTCCTCGTTTGTCTACCCCGGGCTTGACTTTTTATGAGCAACTCGGCGGGTGTTTCTAGATAAGCAGAGGACGCTTACCCTACCGGTACACCTGGTCCATGCTCCCAGTTTTTAGTGGAGTCCGAGTGGCTCATTTGCTTTTGTTCTTTGTATGTATGATTTCAGTTACTTTATGTTCTTTGTTGTGTATGTCTGTTTTCCATGTCTGGTCTTAGTCCCTGATTACATTCTTTTGATTACCACTATAACCTTGGTTCCCTTGATTTCTCTTTACAATACAAGTCTTTACAAAACATTCCTGTTTCTGAACCTACCTAATTATTATACAGACTGGTGGCCATCATTTTTGATATTGGTTTTCACATACTCTCCAAATCAGTTTTTAATATGAAGATGATGAAAAGCGATCATTTCTTCCACTACCGTTTGTCAACAAATATATAGATGCAATTAATTTGGATAACATCCTCCATCACAAAAAAAAAAAAAAACAATTATTAACGTATGTATACAATCTGACCTTACACTAGTTAGACGTTTTAT
This sequence comes from Perna viridis, assembly GCA_037379345.1. NCBI lineage: Eukaryota > Metazoa > Mollusca > Bivalvia > Mytilida > Mytilidae > Perna > Perna viridis. Next base: position 33,753,304 of record CM074514.1, on the reverse strand, counting down.
AATAATGGCGTTATGTAGCAATGTCGGTAACAATTGTCCACTTTGATATATTTTTGACAATAATCGAAAACGAATCTCTCCGTAAGGTCCTTTCGAAAGGTTCCAAGTACCGTGAACATAAGTACACGGTCCATAAATATGTCGAAAATTAAAAAAAAGAAATTATTTGTTTTTTGTATGTATCTTTGACATTATTCCTCATTTTCTGTCTCTATTTTAAATTTCTGCACTATTGGTTAGAGTTTCCCTTAAACAATTCAGATTATTTGAATAATCTGATAGATTTGAAAAAATAACAACAATGTTTACACTATGCGTTTATTGTTCTATTTTGCACCGAATGTAAGGTGGATTTTCCTACTATAACATGTAAAAATTAAGTGTGACTTACATTCTTGCGTGAAGAGAGCTGAACGTAACGAAATTCTAATGTAACATATGTTGAATATTGTCAACCGTGGTAACATAAGTAACAAACCTTTGGTTGTCAACGTAAGAACAAATGATCCCCTCTTTTTAGAAACTACAGCCACAGTCAGACTGTTGAAAGAGGTGTTTAAGTAGGAAGACTAATTGAAAACCCAATTTTAATGGTATCTATAAATGGTATTGTAGATGGTGCATCAAATATGGACACATTTGTTGATTTCTTTCAAGAGACCGCAAACAGTGTTTCTGAAAATGGATTTTCAGCTTTTGGAGTCAAGGTATCTTGTCATTGTTGATAACTGTCCCATTCATCGCTTAAACTGAGAAATTTGTGTCAGTAATTTTTTTATTCAAATGAGTATTGGTTACATTTTTTTCCACCTCGCTACAGCCTTGAACTAAATATTGCCGAAAACTGTTTCCTGGAAATTAAAACTTTATTACATCAAGAGAGATTTTTAACCTCATAAGGACAAACTTGAAAGAGGCTATTTGGCAGGAAGCAAAAGAAATAATGGTTTTTGACGGTCAAGGAATTCGACAAGGCAACAGGATGCTTACCTGTACAGTTCAATGTTCAACCACAGTAGTAACGTCAGCATATTTTAGTTCACCAGCGGAAGGTTAATGACATGAACATTTGAAAATGTGCTAAGTTTGGTGTGCTTTTTTTCTCTTTCTTTTCTATATCGAAGTCAAGTAACGAAAAGTTTTTTCCATTCTTCACGGAGATATTACGCCAGATGATGGAGTGATTGTTTTATATGGATAAGAAACTCGGATGTGGATTGAAACACTTGTGATTTTTGGGAGTACTAAAATTATTACATTTTATTTATTCAATAAAGTATTATTTATTTATTTATTTATTATCCCTTTCCGGTCAAACGGGGTTCGACACCGATGTAGCATAAACATTGTCTATTATACATGACAAATGTGTTGTCATACCAGAAGACAAAGCCCAAAACATCATTGTTTTTGTCTGCACAACGTATTACATCCAATGTCTATTGTCACAGGTAGACAAAGAGATAGTGGAAAATCAGCGCTATTCTCTGTTGGTCTCTCTTCCAAAGAAGATGATTGTGATCCACCGTCAATGATCTGGATTCCTAAAATCCACAAGAATCTATACAAACAAGACTACATACCTGGATCTGCAAAATGTACCACCAAATCCCTTTCAAAACTTATCACTTCATTACTGACAGCTGTCAAAAATGATCTCTAGTCCTACAACGACACTTGTTACTCCCGTTGTGGTATTAATTCAATGTGGGTCCTCAAAATTTCGAAAGACCTTCTGGAAATCTTCGGTTCAAGATTATCATTATCATAATACAATAACATTAAAACCTACGATTTTTCAACTCTTTATACATCTATTCCCCATACTCAGTTAAAATCCCAATTCAAATACATTATAAATCATTGTTACCAAAAAAAAAAGATGGTACACCTAAATACAAATATATAGTTCTTGATAGAGACTTTGTAAAAAAAAAAAATTCCAAGATATTTTCAAGATTGATGTAAAATGCTGAATACAAATGTTCCAATGATTTGTACGAGTTGTTTCCCTTACCGTAGGTCTACCTCCTTAAAGCCACCTATCGAAAACATTATTAAAGCTGAAAGATGAACGTCACAAAAATTCTCTGTGTTTCTCAGTGAAAAAGTTATTTTATTAAAAAGAAAACAAAATAATGAGAATGGAAATGGTGAATATATCAAACAGACAATAAATACTTTCTAAGCCCGCTCAAGGTAATACAAAGGTCTTCAATGAACCATGAAGAGACCCTCACACCACAGGTCAGACTGCAGCTAGCCCTAAAACAAAGGTATTGTAAGCGGGTTATTATAACACAAGATGATAATGCTTTTCGTAATGGTTAGGCGAACACCTGCATGCATGTTCATGGCTAACTCATCGATATCGTGAAAAGTATATAGTTTACAGCTTTTTTTTCTGTATTTGTATCATTGGTATATGAGTTCGAGCTTCTAAATTAATTTAACCTATAGTGCTGAGGACAGGTATCAAAAAGTGCTTTAGTTTCCGAGTTTGATAGGCTTAGAGGGTATATGGCTATATCATATCTCAATGGAAAGATAAGTCAATGTTAAGTCTTTGAATATCGTACTTATCAACCTGACAAACGGTAAAGATTTCTGCTCTTTTTAATCAATTAGAGGAGGTGTCGAAGATCAATCGACCCCGATACACTATGATAAGTAATTTAAGTGAAATCATTCATTGTAGGTATTGGGAAATAGGTAACATGTAAAGACCACATGTATAGAATTTCAAAAAAAAAAAAGAAAAAAAAAGAACAAAACTGCCTCTTAAAATTGTTGCATTTTAGTGCATTTTCAATGATTATGAGATACCGTAAAATACTACAATCTATGTCTAAATATTCTTTACTGAATAACAAATAACACAAATACAACGTTCTCGATTCGATCTGCAACTTGATTTTGAAGTTGCAAATTTTCACATATTTTAACTACTAATTATACCCTGCCATGGACAATAGTGTTTGCTTTCAATTGATATTCTATATCCACTATGTTAACATTGTTGTGTCCTATTCATACGGCTACTAAAACTGAAGTCTTGTTTGAGAGATAAAAAAAAAGTTTTTATTGCTTTTGAACTTCTTTCTTCTTTTTGCATTGGAATTTTTTCAAGGAATCTGGTTTGTTTTTATCAACTTGTAGCATAATCAGTTCAGAGCAGCTGCAAAGCCAGAGGTCGTTCAGGGGGTTGACAAAAAATAGTAAATAATCTCCTAGGAAACACCTCCTTTTCCGAGGAACCCTGGCTGAGACCCCTCTTTTTCAAAGTGTGGATCTGCCCCTGCAGAGAATATTGCATTACAAGCATCAGCCTGGCGCAGAGTTAAACATCATAAGACATTAATATTGTGACAACATGCATGTACATGTACATGTATGCACAAGCTTCCATGAAAAGTTCAAAGTTCACTGTTCGTGTATTGTCAAATTTATTACAAAATCTAGCCTTATAATAAACCCCCGAGTCGCATTTTTTGTTTGAGAATCCATGATTCATGGTTTACTCTTTTAACGTTTTGTTTGAAATCCAAGCATATAAAGACAAATGCAAAAAAAAAAACAAACAAATACTTGTATGATTTTTTGTCTGTACAAAAATATATCCAAAATCCTTAATTCTCTTCGTCAAAACGTAAGGTAGACTCGACACTTTACATGTGTCTGTGTTCATTAAACAGCCCGGAAACTAGACAAATTGTCCTGAAACGATTCCGTGTTATACAATTTTAAAAGAATTAATAGTTTAAATATGTGAAAATTTGCAACTTCAAACTCATTCAGCAAAGCCCATATTGCAGAATGAATCAAAATCGGTATGTTTATATCATTTATTACTCAGTAAAGAATATTTAGATATACATAGTAATAAGCTACGTTGTCTTATTATCTCTGAATCATTGAAAATGCAATAAAATGCAACCAAACTTTCAAACTTATGGGCATATTTGTTCATTGTTTAAAAAGTCAACTTTTATCGGAAAATGTTCTTTTTTTACATTTTTAAAATTTTATACATATGATCTTTACATGTCACCTACAATGAACGATTTCACTAAAATTACTTATCAAAGTGTATTAGGGTCGATTGATCTTTGACCCCTCCTGTAATTAATGCAAAATAGTACAAAACTTTACCACTTTTCAGTTAAGAAAGAATGATATTCAAAACCTGCACTGATTGATCTTTCCATTGACATACGATATAGCCGTATACCCTCTAGGCCAATCAAAGTTCAATAAATCCTTAGCCATCCGCAGCATTATTATTACAGTGTATAAGTATTGTGTAGTTCTTTAAAATGCACAAATTTGACGTCCTTTTGTTAAATATTGTTCAATTATGGAAGTGAAAATATTGTTGAGAAAAGTTTTTTTTAATTTTATTTGTTAGGATTGTTTAGGTTCATTCGTTATATACTTTATGTTTAAATTCAATGGACAGTATCTAATGGAACAAATAAAATATTCAAACAAATTTCAATTGTAAATGAAGGTTAAAGTTCGCGCTGAGAACAATTAAATAATCAAAGTTTTATCAGGAAAAATACAAAGACCTTTAGACTGATTTTATTTTCATTGGATGAAGGTAACACATTTTAAATAGTTACTTAATAGTCACTATAGATGAAAACGAGAGGAGAGGTTGACACCCGCAAATGGTTAATGTGTGGATTTACCGATATAACTTATAACCTGACCAATCGAGTGTGTATATCTATTGTTGAATTTTGACAAACTTCGCTATTTCTTGTGTATTTAATAAATTACCGAAAAAATCTTTCTTTTTTTTACGAAAAGATTGTAAAAATGCTTTTGCAAAATTATTTATTTCATGTTACAAACATTTTCTTCTATTTTACGAAAAATAGTAAGGGAGCTTGAAAATTTCGAGGTTTTACTCGAAAGTAGCAAAGTATAATGGAAAATATAGTAGTTGTGTTATTCGCCTGCTTTATCTTGTATACCGGTGGAGAATTTGCACATTCGATTTATAGTATTGGAGAAGGAACAAAAGTATTATCATTACCCGAAAATATTGTTGAAACAAAAACTTTTTTCGACTGTGCAAACGCTTGTCGTACATCGAATAGCTGCGCAGCCGCAAGTTATCTTGCAACGGAAGAAAAGTGTTATTTAAGTTCAAGTGAATGTGAGTCTACCGAGAGATGAATCGGTTGGACTTATATCAGCGTACATAGAAGAGAATATATTTACATAAACAATTTAAAAAGACTTTTGTCGCTATTGCGATATTCCTGAAATGGGTATATGGGCTAAATATTAATCAAGGGAACCAAGGTTATAGCGGTAATCAAAAGAATGTAATTCAGGGACAAAGACCTGTCCTGGAAACAGTCGTACACAACAAAGAACATAAAGTAACTAAAATCATAAATACAAAGTAACAAAAGCAATTGAGCAACTCGGACTCCACTAAAAACTGGGCGCATGTTTTAGAATGCTTATAACCAAATTTTGTAACAACCAGAGTAGAAGAAAATTTTTCAAATGTTTAAGTCGTCGACAGACGCAGATTGATCGAATTTTGGTCAAGGTGAACTAAAATTGAAACATTTTTTTAAGGTGTGCTTAGTATCCGTTTAACACTATTGAATTAAATGACTTGCTCCCTAGGGGGGACTGTTAATGTCAAGTTCTTCCTGACCTTTTGCCAGGTCTTCCTAGTCCTCTGAATTTCAGATATAAGATTCCCTTGTTGGGTCTGCCTCTCTTTCAGTGGCCCTTGGGGTTTTAGTCCAAGGCATGACGGGTGACATTTGAAAATCCCTATTTACTTGATGTTCTTAGAGATTTGTTTCTCCAGATTGGTGTAAAGATAGAAAAGGCTTGTTGGGTTTTCTTTTTTCTTACTTGTATGTCTTGGTCGGTACCTCCTAATGATGCTTCCAGGGCATGTGAATTTACCAACATCTTAAATTCCTGCACTTCTTACTTCAATTTTTTGCTGTGATTATTTGCATTTATCCTCATAGATTTGTCTTCTTTGGATTAACGTAAAGCCCCATTTTTGCAGTTGTTTGAATGTTGGTTGCTTGGTCTTAATTGTGAATGATGATGATGATATGAAAGCTGGCAAATATCGTCTGAAAAATCTAGATCTTCAGGACATCATTTTAGTGTTCATTTATGCCTAAAGATGTCCTGTTAGCTTTTCGGCTGACCCAATCTACCATCATCTGAAAAAGAAGAAAAGGGAATAGTAGATGCTTGCATAACACAAATGGATGCAGGAAAAGGATCTGTATGGCTCCCGTCATGGATAATTTGATAAGTGAACCTATCATAAAGCCGTCTGATGGTAGATATAATTTTTTTTCAGGAATACCATAACACCTGAGGATGTTCCATAATACTTGATGGTCAATGCTGTCGAACGCATTTTCGAAGTCTATAAATGGTCTGCAATTTAAGTGTTTGCTCTATGATTATTTTTATGATGGCAATTTGTTCTGTACATGATCTTTTTTGCCTGAACCATGTCTGTTCATCTCTGTGTACCTTTATTCCATGTGGGATGATAAGACATACAACTTTACGTTGAATGCAAGCAGCTCGGCGGTTGTTTCTAGAAAAGCAGAGGACGCTTACCCTACCAGTGCACCTAGTCCATGCTCCCAGTTTCAGTGGAGTCGGAGTTGATCTTTATTTTTGTTACTTTGTATGTATTATTTAGGTTATTTTATGTTCTGATTTGTGTGTGTATGTGTTCCTTGTCTGGTCTTTGTTCCTGGGTTACATTATTTTATTTCCACTATAATCTTGGTTCCTACTCCAGTCCTCAGACCCGTGTACATCTTCCCATATTTTGTTAAGTAGATGCTGAAAATTGTCGGTGGAGATATTGTTTAATGCTTTCAAAGCCTCTGGAGGTATGTTGTCTATTCCACTAGTTTTCTCAATTTTTAGATGTTCGGTTGCAGTTGTTACCTCTGTTATAGTTATTCGTCCAGTCTCGATCCTCAGAACTTTTTCTATATTTGGTTGATTTATTGGGGAGGTCTACTCGGGACTTCTTCAAAACATAACTGGCAACGTTTCAGAGGTTCTCCTCTTTTTGTGATCACATTGCCGTTTTTGCCTTTCACTGTGGTATAAGAATTGGATGTTCTGTCACTTAATTGTCGAGTAATTTTATATAGAGTCTTGATATTACCTTTGATACAAGTGGTTATCCTTATCCTTCTCGATTTATAACTCATAATTCTATGGGAGATGGGATTTCCTTCTAGCAGTGCTTTTTTAATTTCTTGATATTAGAAATTTAACTCCTTTCTCAAGTGGATAATCAGCGTTTGGGTTTCCAAATTATATTATTGTGTGACCGTAGTTGATACTTGTCATGCCTGATGTATTCCATCTACGGTGACCTCGTTAAATCATAAGATTTTAATTTTGTACATGCATGTCCATTTTATTTAGCTTCTTGTGCTTATTTGTCGCTTTGGTACATATTGATGCCTATTTTGATGGTGTATTTGGCAGAAAACAGCCCCGTCGGCCTTCGCATCATCTGCTATTTTCTGTATTTGTTGATTAGATTTTCCTCAAGTCCTCGAGGAGAAAGAGCAATTCCGTACTGATCGTTTCTGTAATCAGTTTTTTCGAGGTTGGGTAATTACCCTTCACTCAACCCCAGGGCTCGCTGGACCAGCAGATGTTCTGTATGTTTTTTCCCTTTGACAAATACTTTTGCTAACGAGTTACCTCTGCTCGGATTTTCGGATTTTCTTTCTGAGTTTATTTCTTTAGCCTTTGACTTTCCAAAGTCTTCAACAAAGCAGTGGAGCAGTTTGACCAATATCTGAGGCGCGGTTAGTGAAAGCCAACGCATATTCACATGCTGATAGGCTGGAATTCTGCACCTCTAGAATCTTTGCTACTCATAAATTCCCTCCAATTCTGTCTGAAATACTAGATCAGAGATAACGTGTATTGCCGCGTGAAGACAATGAAGGGGGACTTGTAATGAAGCGGCTTTGTATTGATAGGGCAATATTTACCACTCGACTCTCCCTTTCCCCTACATGGAAGCTACCCACCGGTAGGAGGAGTAGATCTTCAATTTTGATCCCCGTCATACTAGTTACATTAACTACTCTTAGGTGTAACACCACAACTGTACCATTATGTTTTACAAGACTTCAGCTTAAGTCTGTCGTGTTCTAGGAATTTGAAATTTATATAATTCTATTAATTATATTTCTTCGAAATATTTTTTTATCATAATGCATTGTGTTAAAATACATTTAATGCGGACCAATCGATTTTTATGACGTCATATCATCAATTCAAGATATACAAAATAACCAGATTTATCCAAATAGAACCAACTATAATCATTTGTAAATAAAATTGAAGTATATAGACATGTACTTATGAATCAAAACTTTTTTATCAAAGGATTAGGGGACAAATGTTCCTTTTTCTTCATTACAACAAATATATTTTTTCTCATTTCAGGGAACTCATCGGTATGGATAGATGGCACGGACTCGGCAAAGGAAGGGACTTGGCTTTATTCTGATGGTTTATCTATGGATCTACAAATCAAGTTTGACTATTGGAGTCCAGATCAGCCTAACAATTATAATAATCAAGATTGTCTCGCACTTTATTATCTCCAAAAATCTGAATTTTTTGGATGGGCCGATGAAGATTGTTGCTCTAATCAGTATAATTTCATGTGTGAAAAATAATTCCAAGTTGTTAATGGATATTTGTTTGTTTGTTTGTTAGGCTAATCCACAACAGAAACCAAATAATATTTTAATTACAATTGTAATGATTATAAGATCTACCGTGATCAAGCTAACTAAAGTATCACCGCTTCAAATCAACTGATATTATATTAATCCCTTTGATTAGGAAATTTCCTCTCGTAGTGACCTTATCATTCCTATAAAACAGCTTTAAAATCACTTGAACGGCTTTTGGGTTTTTACATGTAAAACCTTAAGATGGATTATCTCCCGTAGAGTTTATCGACCAATCATGTTCTTCTTTCATGCACATCAACATATGATACTAATAATCTTCACACATCCGTAGAGCGAATAGAATGAGTTACATTTTAACATCCATTCAAATTTTAATGTCCTGACAATAATTAAATTTTAAGTAAATGAATATCGTTGAAATTATACCTCGAGGTGCAAAACCTCAGAAGGAAGGCTGGGATTGATTTTGATGGTTGTAACTTGAATTGTTTAGGAACTAGGGAGTGGAAACAAGCATTTCTATATGTTCGGAAAACTTATCTGTAAATGAATGGATTTCTTTGATTTTTTTTCATACAAGGTGCAATATTACAAAAGAAAGGCTGTGATTGGTTTTGCAGGTTGTGACTAGAGCTGTTAAGAAATGAGGGACCACAACAAAAAAGGAACCAGAAACAAGCTTTTAAACTTTTTTGTTTAAATAACATGATCATAAGTAAATGGATCTCTTTGTAAATGAACCACCATGTGTTATATTCCGAAAGGAATGCCGTGTAAAATATTTAGTTACAATCAAAATTCAGAGAGTTAGGACTGTATAAAGCTTGGATGGTGTGTCCATACTTACCCCAAATGTTCAGGATTGAAACTGTAAATTCGCATCAAACTGCGCAGTACGAAGCTTTTCATTATTTTACTGTAATGCATTCTATATGTAGTTGTATTCCAGCACTAAGAGAGTAATCAAGGGAACCAAGATTATAGCGGTAATCAAAAAAATGTAATCCTGGGACAAAGACCAGACATGGAAAATAACGAACATTGAATAACTAAAATCATACCTACAAAACACAAAAGGAAATGAGCAACTCGGACTCCACTGAAAACTGGGAGCATGGACCTGGTGCACCGGTAGGGTGAGCGTCCTCTGCTTTTCTAGAAACACCTACCGAGTTGCTCATAAGAATTCAAGTCCGGGGTAGTCGAAAGAGGAGAGGAAAACTATGACACATTGAATTAATCAGTTTTCATGGTGCAAAGGGATACACCATAATTATCCACGAGTTCATGATGACGACCATAAAACTTCTGTAGTGATGACTTCAATCTTGTAGCAACATAACCCTGTTCCAGAAGCCTATTTGCTAGATATCTAGCGCGATACAAAAAGTCACTCCATACGCAGGTGCTAAAGGAATGCCACAGATGAAAGGAAAGTTGACAATTCTGAATGGAAAATCATCACATTTGTCGTAAAGTTTGGTCAATAATTTTTCTTTACCGTCGATTTCTAAGCGTAGGTCAAGATATGAGGCTGACTTCACAGTGTCTGTAGTATCCTTTATCTCAAGTTCTGTGGGGGTAGATGCGATGTATCAAATCCCCCAAATTAGGATTGTTTAAAAATAATACGTCATCTATATAACGAACTGAGATTAAAGGATCTATCTAAACGATATTCTTTCTTTCAGATCAGATCAGCTATAAAGTCAGCCTCATTAGAGTGAAGGAAAAGGTCAGCAAGTAGAGGATCACAATTTGTTCCCATTGGAATGCCGACCGTTTGTTGAAAAACACGTCCACCACACTGGACAAATATGTTGTCGATTAAAAATTCCAGCATTTTGTAAACACCTTCTTCTGTATATTTAGAAGATGATTTGGAATTATTTCTTACAAAGTATGAGGAATCTCTACCCAGAACTATATATTTGTATCTAGGTGTACCATCTTTTTGGAAAAAAAACCAACGATGTATAATGTTTTAAGACGGGATTTTAAGTGGGTATGGGGAATAGAAGTATACAGTGTTGAAAAATCATAGGCTTTAATACTATTATATTCTGATAATAGTCTTGAACTGATTGACTCCTAAAGATCTAAATTTTTCAGGACTCAGATTGAATTAATATCACTACGGGAGTAACAAGCGTTGTGGTAGGACAGCAGCCCTTTTTGACAGCTGTGAGTTTAGAAGTTAAAAGTTTTGAAAGAGGTTTGGTGGTACATTTTGCAGATCCTGCTATGCAACGTTGTTTGTATGGATTTGCTCTATTAATCATTGAACACTAAAAAAAATAGTCATACAAATAAATATCCTTTGGTGTTATTTGTAATATTGATGGCTATTTTGAAGTGATTGTATGATTATAGAAATTTACAATGTTATTTAAATATTTGACCTTTGTTTCAACAGACTTAATAACGCATACGTAGATAATCGCTTCTAAGTAACTATAAATAATTTATACAAGACAAAAAGGTTTTAATTGTAGAAAACTGATAATACAAAACACTCATTACTTTCAAATTATTTTACGTATCTAGAGTTAGAATACAAACAATTACCAGCCTGTGTTCTACAAAACGTTCTCTAATTCACAACACGGTTGTTAAAATACTAAAAAACAAAACAGTAAAACAAATATACATTACACAAATATCTAGCCAAATAAATAGAGTTGTGTACAAATGACATGTTCGAGACAAGACAGTAGTAATAGTTTGTTTCCCATTCAGTCATCACTACAGAAGTTTTATGGCCGTTATCATGAACTCGTGGATCGTTATGGTGTATCCATCAGCACCATGAAAACTGATTTATTCAACTGGTCATAGTTTTCCTTTTCTCGTTTGTCTACTCGTGACTTGACTTTTTATGAGCAACTCGGCGGGTGTTTCTAGAAAAGCAGAGGACGCTTACCCTACCGGTGCACCTGGTCCATGCTCCCAGTTTTTAGTGGAGTCCGAGTTTCTCATTTCCTTTTGTTACTTTGTATGTATGGTTTTAGTTACTTTATGTTCTTTGTTGTGTGTGTCTGTTTTCCATATCGGGTCTTTGTCCCTGGATTACATTCTTTTGTTTACCGCTATAACCTTGGTTCCCTTGATTACCCTTTCTTCTTACGATACCTACAAAAAAGCTTGCTCATCGTAATCACTTCTATCTATTGATGTGCACAATTTATTTTACATGTCCTATGTGCGTTTGTTCATTTAATCTTATATGTAACTATTGAAGGATTTGTAGATATACGCAACGTAATCAGATATTTCATGAAGCTAAGTTTGCATTTTTGGGAAGTAGATTTGGCCTTCACAATTTTACATGTAGTTAGTGTCTTTTTATCAGTCTCTATTGATTAGGATGTATATGCATAGTAACTCTTTGATAATATTCAGAAGTGTTGGGCCAGTTCGATTTGTTGAGTATTGTCCCTCATTGATTGTAGTCTTAGTATTGAACGTTTTTTCCTGTTGCATTTCTAATGGTCATAGTACCATATACAAGTTCTAAATTAAAAAAACGGCGTTGCTTACTCCGTTAAAAAGTAACTCCTACTATCCGCTCTATTGATGTGGGAAGATAATTATCATATGCATGATGTGCGTGAAAGAAGAACGTGATTGGTCAATGAACGGCAAGCCAAAAACCATATATTAAATAAAATTAAATTGTAAATTTCAATTTATTTAAATAATAAAAATGGTTCGTATTTCGCAGTTTGAAAGGATTGTGGTGGTCCAATCCGAAACATGAAGGGCAAGTATGAACGCACCATCCAAGCCCCGACTTATGAACCTTTCATAGCGCTTAAACATTTTACACCAAGTTCATTTCGGAGCATGGCACATTGTGGTTAAATTACAAAGAGAAACATTTACTTATGGTCAAGTTATTTTCGAAATGAAAGTTTATAAGCTTGTTTCTTTTCTTATGACTAAAATAACAAGAGAAAGGCACGAAGAAAATTATTACACACAAATTAATTATGAAGATAATTTAACTTTGAGTTTAAGTGGCTAACCCAGACGTGATATTTGAGCAATCGATAGGTGTTTCTAGAAATGCAGAGGAGAGCTATTCATACCTGTGCACCTTGTCAATGTTTCCAGTTTTTAGTGGTCCGAAATGCTTATTTAATTTTGTTTCTGGGTGTCTTATTATTTGTTATTTCTTATTCTTTGTAGTGTGTGTCTATTTTTTTTTATTCTAGCTGTTATTCCTAGATTATGTTAATGTATTATTTTTCGAATCAGAATTCACATGATTTTCCTTGGCAATTTTTTAATTTAGAACTTAAACAGCTGCATCTTTTAACCTTATAATCATCCAATTGTATAAAGGGGAAAATCACAAAGTATAAAAAAAAAGTTTTCAGATTATTTAGAGATTAGTTATGGCCAGTTTCACCATACCAAGGAAAGATGACAAAAATATAATCACAGCAATTTGAATGAGTCGTACTAAAAAAATGAAAAAAATAAGCATTTTATTCCATAAATATGATCAGATAACAACAGCACCAACATGAAATATACTAACTGAATTGATATGCACCTATTTTACAGATCATGTGTATTTTTCTATCTACTTTCGATTCCCATAAGTTACATATGTAGTTTCTATAATAAAAAGAATGTCACTTCTATTTAATGTGCAAAATTGATCACTATACAAAATTTATTTGTTGTAGAACGATTTGAAAAGCAATGGATGGAAGCAACTTACTCAAACCAGTTGGGATCCAATGATTCAAAAATGAGGGTCTAACATGGGGTCCCTAATTTTTCCTAAAAATAAATAATTTGCAATATATTTACTTATGTTGATAATACAGTGCTAAATACATGTAACAGATTGCTTTGCAGTTTGTTAAACTATAATGCTTTCTCAGAATTTTGCAATTTTTAACATAAAAATTGTAACATTTTAGAAAATATTAAATCTTATAAGCAGGTACTGGCTACCCCTTCCCCTTGGATCCGCCTCGGCAAACAAATTTGTACAATATCTTAAGGAGGTAGACCTGGGGTAATGGACATTACTCTTGAAATCAGTGATATGTTTGCATCATATTCAATTTCACAAAAACCTATCAAGCTTTCATTCGAAATAGAGTGAAATCAATCTAAGTTACTTTGATATTTAGATGAGATTGATGTAAAATGCTTAACACAAACGTTCCATTGATTTGTAGGAGTTATGTCCCTTACCCTTGGTCTACCTCCTACCTCCTTGATAAATATGAATGTAGAACGAAATTAAATGAAATTGTTTAATCATTTTCATTTACATATGTTACTAACTTGTAATCAATTGAAATAAATTTCTTCAAAACAACTATGTAAAAATGAATTAAATAGCAGGAACTGTAATTTTTTAAATCACACAAAAAAAACCATATTGATATAAGTAAATAACAAAGAAAACAAAAACAATACATCAGATCAGATACAAATGTTGTTTTTTTTTCACAACCTAGTCATACATATAAGGAAAATATAATATGCAGTTATCAGTCGATACATGTATATTTATAAACTATTGCTTATCGTGTCTTAGTTAAAGCACTCTGTCAGGTTACACGAGATATGTAAATTGAGATTACAATAAACTATTGTTACTCAATTTGAATACTGAACTTTTAGATCCTAGAAATGACAAATGATATTACTCATATTATTTCATACTTCCTTGAACACAAATTACTTCAATTCTTTGAATATGTTCATTTGATGCAATGAATGCACACACACAATTGCACAAAGTAATGTGTTAAGTTCCTGTAAGAATCAGGCAGTAGATGAAACATGGTATGAAAAAAACCATCATTCTGATAGTGTAATTTGACTATTTGCACAATCAGAATCAAGATAAAAAGACAAGATTTTCCATATCGTGCTGAACCATGGAGTTACAATTTCACTGAAATGAACTGAAAATGAAAACATTTCAAGGGCAAATAACTCTGTCAAAAACCTCATTTTTCTAACATTCTACAGAAAAAATCACGAGGAAATCCAGTGATGCAGAGTTCAAATAATGGTCTTTTCAAATACAGAAAGTACCCATGAGTGATATTTCATTGTCAGATTTGTGGGTTTTTGACATGCATGTTTCTGATTTTTCTCATTGTGCCTGATTCCTACAAATAACAAATTTTGCAATCACAACAATGATCTGTTTATGTGTTATCGATTTTTTTCTATAGGATGTAAGTAATCAATGGTTCGCAAAACCATAATCAATGAATCATTTTAAGTTATTCTGATACATGTGAAGCTAATAAACACATCTAATTTGGAATATTTTAGGGAACATTTAACTTAACATTTAAGAGATATATATTTCCAATTTTGAATTTTCATATTTAAGGTACAGTAACAGAACCGATCTGTGCAATAATAATTGCAATCAATCATCGATCACCAACCAATATACCAATCAGTCATCAACATGTCTAACTATGTTTTACTGGTAATTGCTTCTTTTTTTTTATTTTACATGACCGCTGATCAGTTAATATATTTTACGGATTGGTTTGTTCTGTTTAACCATTTTAACACTTACTCACTAAATAATACATAAATTTAGACTTCAATTTAATTATTTTCTTTTACATTTGCATTTTTTGTAATGAAATACAAAGCATGAATTTTTTTTTCAAATTAAATGTAAATTTAATATGACACTATATCTGATTCGTTCCATTGAAAATTCTGCAATTTACATGAAGCAATCATCTGTCATTTACCGGTAACATAAAAAAAAACAATCAGATTGGGCACCAGTCATTGGTTATGGATCAGTTAAGATCATTTTATCATTATTCATAGACCCATCACATAGTTTTGCGGATCAGGTCAGGAACTGTATCTCCTCAAATCATAAAAATGATTTTTTTCTTGACTTCAAGTTATATTCACAGATGTTGTCAACTAGTCACAAGAATCACTATAATAAAGTACTACAATAATCTGTGCAGTAAATTTGTGGTTTAGTTTTTTTTGTATTGTTACATGTAACAATACAAAAAAAACTAAACCACAAATTTATATACAAGAAACAATAACAAATTAACAAGTGTATCAAAAGTATATGAGCAGAAATGTCATGCAATGACAAAGTTATTTTAATGTCATGATAAGATTTAAAATATAAAACTGCTCTAATAATAAGTAGACAAATGAAAAAATACAAGATCATAAATGCATTTAACATGTAAATAGTACCAACTGACATTAAATCTTTATGAGTAATGAAATTAAATGTTGAACATTTTCAATTATAGAAAATGTAAATAAATTGCATGTCTACTTAGATTTTCAATCACTTAAGGTTCTGAAAACATTCTTAAAACAAATATGCAAATAATTAATAAATAGTACAAGAGAAAATAAGAAAAGTTTTTTTTTTCATTTGGCCTGTGTAATTAATCATTGGAACAGTAAATATGATATACCTACATGTAATTTAAGTTTAAATTAAAAATAAAAGAAGTCATAGAAAATCTTTGATATATAAAAATCCAAATATAAATTAAAATTTACAAATACCGATATTGCATTATGACTTATCATTGGGAGCAAAAATTATGTCACAAAACAAAACATAGTTCTATTCAATAAAATGTACATAATTAGCACCATGAAATAAGAACCAGATATAAAAATAAAAATAAACATAGCAGCAAGCCGAAATAAAGAATATCAAAGGAGCTGAAATTATTAATTATACTGGAAGCTCAGGCCAGGGAAGAACAAAACTTCAAAAATGAAGCATTGTATAATATTCATACTACTGTGAAATCTGATACAAGCAAACTCTAATTAATCCAAACACCTGTCTAAACAAGACACTTTATAACAGCTTAATGTATTTGGAATCCTGATGGATCAAACACCAGCCTTAATAAGGTAGACCTGGGGTAAGGCCCAAACTCTTCCAATTCATTGGAACGTTTTTATTCAGCATTTTACAACCATCTTGTGTGAGAATTAAAGTAACTCGGACTAATTTCATTCTGTTTAAAATTGAAGCTTGATATGCTTTCGTAAAATTGAATATGATACAAACATATCACTGATTTCAAGAGTTATGTCCCTTATCCTAGGTCTGCCAAAAGTCCAACTCAATTCAAAGTCCAAAAGTGGTTAGGTTAAACAGATTTCACTGAAGTTTATAAACCAGAGATTCTTGTTAACAAGTTTAGTATGGCACAAATTAGACTTTTACTTTCATAAACATTGAAGAAAAGGGTAAGTTGAAAAAAAAACACAAGACTTAAAAATGAACACTGATATGGTAAGAAAAACACCTTGAAAATTGCAAAGTCTTTACGATAATCAAGTTCGCTTTACCTAATAAAAAGTCAATTCAAGTGAAGTCCCTAATTCTAATAATAAAGATCTTTTACTTAGTAAGTAATGAAATACAAGATACATTTACACAAGAAATTTAATTGAATACATTTAAATAAAAACAGATAAAACTAAGAAGATCAATTTTTCTCTTTTACAGATTTCAAATGCAGTACAAATATACCTTTGCAATGATCATAGAGATAAAATTTTACTACATTAAGAGGGTAGACCTAGGGTAAGGGACACATATTTACAAATCAATGGAATGTTTGTATTCAGTATTTTACATCAATCTCATGTAAGCACCAAAGTAACTTGCAATAATTTCCTTCTGTTTCAAATGAAAGCTTGATAGGCTTTTGTGAAATTAAATATGATACAAACATATCACTAATTTGAAGACTTATGTCCCTTACCCAAGGTATATCTCCTTAATTTTCAGCAAAAAGCAATACACAATGATAAAATAAACACATTTAAATAGTCTTATAGCTTGAACACAGTGAAGTATGATTATGAAAAAAACACAATATATAAAAAAAAACATAACAAATGTAAAAAGACAAGATAAGGCACTATATAGAATGTATCCTTAAAAAATCTTAAATCATAATTAATTCCAGAATTTTATAACCTTCTTTTTCAAGTGTTTTAGAATTAAAGTAAGAAAGTAAGTTGATTAAACTGTTTCAAAATGTGAAAATAAACTGTTTCACTAAGAATCAAACTTTTTTTCTGTTTAAATTTCATACAATCCGTGGGCCAATGCCAATACTTCTACTTAGCAGGGGTATAATTTAAAATTTCTGGGTGCATTTTTGAATTTTCATGACACATCTGACAGATTAACAAAGGTATATACAGAATATAAGTTTTGGAGTTGAGATAGAAATCACCACAGTGAGTCTGGAAGAGCATGCCTAATTACTCCCCCACATTTAAGGGGGAGACTCCTACAAATTCAATGAAAAATTTAGAATCTCCCACATAAAATGTTAAGTTTGTGGGAGGTTTTGGGTTAAAATAACTATATTTGCTGTGAAAACTACTACAGTACCTGAATCGATCCGTACAACTAAAATTGCAATCGGTCATCAATAACAGATCAGTTTCCGATCAGTCATCCATCCTTCAAACTGGTCCATTAAATCGGTAAAAGCATCGTATTTGTCAATTTTTTCACTTATTTACATGATGCAATAGATTTAGACATCATTAAATTTTCATTTTAAATTTGCTCTATTTATAACAAAATACAATATGTGGATTTAATATCTTGAATTTAAGGTACATTTAATGTGATAATATATTGGATTCGTTCCAATGGGAATCTTAAATTTACATGAACCAGTCACCCGTCATTTTTCATACCAAAAGTGCAACCATATTGTTCATAGGTTAATGCTCTGTCAGCGATCAATCAGTCAGCTGTCATCGATCTGCCAAATAGTTGCGCAGATCGGTTTAGGGATTGTAAATAATAGAATTTTTACATAAAAAATTAGCTTTAACATAAACATCTCCAACAGGAGACAGTGCCAACGGGGAAGAATCCCCCACATCAATTTTTCCAAAGGTAAACAGGTATGATAGGGTGAAAAGATAAACAGGTATAATTGGATGCGATGTGATGTTGAAACGTTCAATGAATATAATAACATCAGAAGAACAAAACCAGTTTAAAAAAACTTGCATTAAAAAAAGTGACTTTTTTTATAGATAGTTGACCTTTAAATTGAGATTAAAGCTTACCTGCTTACCTTCCCAAATTAGAGGGAAATTCCCATAAAATCAATGAAAAATTTAGGAACTCCATCAAATGTAATATTTGTGTGTGTGTAGGGGGAGGAGGGGTTTGGATAAAAATTACTATATTTTCTTTGAAAAATATTAAACAATTTAATTCTTCCACATGGAACAATGTCAATTGGGGAGAGACTGTCCCAGGTATGTTAAAAGTTAAAAAACCAAATAACAAAAAATGTGGATGTAAGACTAGATGATTTGATAAGACAGATCCATAGGTTTTACCAGTGGTAAAAAGACAGACGATTTGTCTGTATTACTTACTGTACAACTGGTATTTTTTCCAAAGTGAAATTTGTGTGGTTTTGAGTCAAAAATGTGCATTTTACTATTACTGAATCTTTTTTTTTGTGGTTTATATACTAGCATATAGAGGTATTGGGAAATTTATCAATAATCATGACCTCCATTAGGTAAAGAATAAGTCGAAATTATGTTCAATTTCAAAATTTCTTAACAATCGTGAAATTTCGCAAAATTTGAATTGCCAAAAAAATTCCGAGTTTTACAATATTCAGGGTTTAGGTTTAAAAAGATGTCACTGCATTTCTAATGTCTATCATTCTGGTTTGAGAGTGGCATCTTTTGTGACTACTTTGATCATATCCTTCAGTTTTTTATACCTAACAGGAGGAAGATCCTCTTTGCAGGCTAAGTATTCCTGTTTCAATTTGATTAATCTATTGTGAGCTCGTAGAAATTTGTTCTCGTAAACACTGATCATGTGCTCCTTGTGTCTGTTGTCATCTTCAATCTCAGCTTTGTGCATATCTGACAGATCTACAATATTGTAAAATGATACAGCAGTGAAACAAAAGGTTAATTCTTAGTGTAAAAGAGACTCCTAATTCAAAGGGAAAGAATATAAACAGTTACCAACACAAAGACAGTAATATCCCCAGGGCCATATAGCATCACATACCCCTGATGCTATATTTTTCACCAGGATGCTATCCGAAAACTTCCCATAAGGTTCAATACAAATGTGACGCTAAAATTTTCAGATGCAAGATGCTATATTGAAATTTGGGGTTACCAGGATTCTATCTGTAAATCTTTGGGAGAACACTGATAGAGCTACATGTATAAAAGAACAGCATTCCATGTCCACAGCTCAACATGTCTGGGCGATTTTATTTATTGCAACATTTTATATAAATATAATCCACTTCTGTTTGAAGGCACAAGACCACTTTCAAAACAATCTTTGAAGAAATTTCAGTTACCAAAAAAGTTAATTGGTAATTGTTAATTTCAAAAATTATCCAAGAGATTCATGGTTGTAATATTTGGTGTAAATTTTATCAAATTGAATTGAAAAATGTAGGCATGAAAACATTTGTTAGGTGCAACAGCTTGATGCCTTGGATTTATAAATCCACACATTATGTTGGGGAAGGGGACAAAAAAATATATAAAAACTTAAAGTAAATGAGAAACCAATACTCCTCAGAGTATCCGAGGTGAATGACAAAGAAGGATAAAGTGAATTCAATAAACTCTCACTTTCACTATCAGTGGACAAAGCAGGTGCAAGGAGTGTTCCCTTCTCTAGCAAAATTTCTCTCAATAATGCGACGAATATTTAACGAATTTGCTTGGCAGAGAGGGCATCTGCAAAATTTCTAGACCATGCCAACCCTATGGAAAATCCTGGATCCTCCCCGATTAGAGATTTAGACTAAAAGTGAATATTATCTTACTTCTAGTAACAGTTTTCATTGCATATGAAGGTTCATCAGATTTACCAGCAAATTCTTTACACACTTGTAAGAAGCTGGATGGTTTACTATTAACAGGTGCCTTAACTTCTGTTGTGCCCTCTGTACTGTAGAATAGATCTGTAAAACAGTAATGTACGAGTCCCATCAGTAAACAAATTAGTTTCACTATGATACTTAATATCTGCAATTCTGAATGACAATGTTATATGTCTCTTACATCAACTGTGATGTTCCCAATGAACAATTGACCACACTTAAAACTTGGATGATTGGTAAATAAGAATGTGAAGTGGATTAAGGATGTAGATTTAAGGTTAAAACTGCATATACTGTCATAGTACAATCAATTATATATTCTAAAGCTTCAAACCAAATTTTATATCATTCCTATGAACTTTGACCTAAAAAAAGATATAAATCCTTATTTTGTCCATATATTGGGACAACTAGAATACCTTTCACTCCTTTATGTTTAGGTATTTTAGGAGGTTCAGAAAGCCTGAGGACATCATCTGTGGTTGCATCCAAAATCATCTGTTTCATGTGGGCGTATCTGGTGACTGGATTGTCCTTTGACCTTTCATACTCCTGATCCAATACCAGAATGACCTCATATGTTGACTTGTACTTCCTTTTTAAATCTGATAAAATCTTTGACAGTCTTTGGTTTTCAATCTTCAAGCCATCTTTGGTTTGAGTTGATAATTTTTGAACTGTTGAAAAAAAAAACATAAAACTTATGAACAGGTCCACCTAAGAATTATGCAGAGGGAGATCAGTCCATATTTGTTTCATCAAGTGTCATTCACTAGCATCAAGCAAAGGATGAAACATGGTATAACAATCCACCATTTTGAAAGTTTAATTTGACTATCTGCACCATCAGAATCAAGTTAAAAAGACAAAAATTTTCCATATTATTTTGGTAAATTGAGTTATAATTTCATTGAGATACACTGAAAATAATCATTTCAAGGGCAGATATACATGTAACTGTCAAAAAACCTCATTTTTCTAACATTCTATTGAAAAAAATTCTGAGCAAATCCAGTATCAAAGAGATCAAAAAATTGGGGTTTTTTTTTTTTTAAATAGAGAAAGCATCCTCGAGTGAAATCATTGTCAGATGTGTGCGGTTTTGACATGCATGTTTCTGATCTGTGGGGTTTTGACATGCATGTGCCTGATCTGTGGGGTTTTGACATTCATGTTTCTGATCCGTGGGGTTTTGACATGCATGTTTCTGATCTGTGGGGTTTTGACATTCATGTTTCTGATCTGTGGGGTTTTGACATGCATGTTTCTGATCTGTGGGGTTTTGACATACAAGTTTCTGATCTGCGGGGTTTTGACATGCATGTTTCTGATTTTTCCCATTTTTCCAGATTCTTACAAAGCTTGGATATAGTAGTGTAAATGCATCAGTATATCACACTTGTGATTTGAGAACCAGGAGGGTGGAAAAAAGGGAAAAATATTGACAGGTTATAAAGTGATCTGATGTCCTGTAGAATTTAGCTATCCTGTGTGGACTAATGCCATACACTTTGCCAACCGTATATACATGTAAAACTATTATTCTAATATTTTAATAGATATCAAGTCAAGATCAACTAGAAAAGCCAATCAAAGCTGGGAATGTACTATGTACACTAGTGTAAGTCTGGTAACTGGTTAACATCTATATGTAATTAGGTTACTTATAGTTAACACATCCTCTGTTCAATGAATCAATGAGCTGAAGTCTACACATAATTGTAAACAAATGATCATCAGTTGGTTGTATTTATGGTGAGGTACAACGTACATTTGTATGATGCCTGTTTCCAGTCTGCACAGCTGACAATGCAACAATCATACTGAGTTTTTACAGGTTATATTTGCGAGCAAGCAATCAAGCAACTACATTCAGTGTTTTACAAACATTGCCAACTGGACTGAACAATACTCATAAAATCAAGGTTTTGCAAGACTCTGTAAATCTGAAAATCCGTACAATTGAATCTGATGATAAAATTGACATACATTTTGTAAATGTATAACTGATGAGGGCACCATAAATTTCATAACTTCAATTGGTTTTGGCTGGCTATAGGTAAAAGGGACGAATACAACATGCAAACAGCTCCCTATGGTAAAACATATAATTTTGTTAAATTTATGACAAAAAAAAAAAAAACGAAAAAAAAAAAATAACAAAAATTACTGCCAATGTTTTGACTAAAAATAGTAACTGTGCATTAAACCATCTAAATATTCCTTAGTTTTGATAAACATAAAAAAATGAATGGGATACATGTACATGTATACAAATGTATGTGTACATCTTTCCTAAAATCTTTACTTGCCTAAATCAAGTTTTAACCGCATTTTTTCACTATCTGACTACAAGTTTTAACCAATAGGCAATTACAAGTACATAACTATCATATTACCACACCTACCTAAATTTTTCTTTCCTGTGCTGGTCCCTGACATTTTCTTAAAGCTTCATCATCTACATCTCACCCTGAAATTGATGATGTTTTTATTGATCTCTGTAGTCGGTCAACCAATTGTTGCAAGAAATCGAAGGCAACATCTGGCCATTATAGATACATTGTACTTATTTGAATAGTGCAAAAAATGATCTGATTTAATTTGTTTGTTATATCACTTTACAAGTTAATGTTTAGATGTAGGTGTAAAACATTTGCAAGAATTACATGTATGTTATTGATATACATGTACATTGTATGAGCTGGGAAAATTCATTGTTCATCTATTTATTCTTGTGGAGTACATAAAAGATTAAAGTTTCATCAATAAGTTTTAAGAGGCTAGAATAAGACTTGTTCATGCTATATCAATAATATACATTTTTTACACTTAAACTTTGCACAATACATTTTGTATTGACAAAAATAGGGTACATGTATGACCAAGAAAGAAAATATGATATTTAATTTTTCGTTTGGCTAAGTATTACTCCTACTTGATGATGTTGCATTTTTTCTATTGAGGAAACACCATTGTCCTGGTTTTCTGTAAAAAAAATTACTTGTATATTTTCATTAATTCAATTTTCTATTTTCCCTTTCATCATTATTTGTTAATATTATTATTTTTTCATCTTTCGTTTATTGTGCGTTTAAACACACGCTAGGAGCCTTCGTTATTGTTATCAATCGTGTGGGAAACCTAAACATTTCAAAGAGTGTACATGTATGTGCCTTGAATCCTTGTACATGTACAAATGTTCATGAACATATGCATTGTTGAATCAAATTTGAAATACTTAAATAGTTAAAATACAAAAACAGTCATTTATTCAACAAAATTATATAAAATACATGTATGTAGCTCTTTTAATTCTGGTAAAATATACTTGAGTGTCCTCTTTGAATATGATTGTGCCCATATTTCCTACTTTCCTAAGTAAAATTGGACACCGTACAAAATTAGCAATGTGAACAACGAGAACATGTGATGTGACATTGTGCCATGCCTAAAAACATTTCTTATATTTAGTGATCCAAGAAATCTGAATAAAAACATACATGTACATACATGTTACATGTATCCATATAACACTGTAACAAAATACTTGTTTTGTACATGTATGTGAATACTATTGCTTGAAGCAAAATAAAGTACATGTAAATCACAAAACCAAATAGTTTTTATACAGAAAAAAAAGAAAAAGAGGAAAGTTCTACTTACATGTACAAAAAAAAAATCCAAATTTATTGAACATTATCAAACTTTACAAAATATACCATGTGCATGTACCAACTACATGTACAT
Source organism: Perna viridis (assembly GCA_037379345.1). Classification (NCBI taxonomy): domain Eukaryota; kingdom Metazoa; phylum Mollusca; class Bivalvia; order Mytilida; family Mytilidae; genus Perna; species Perna viridis. The sequence goes on along the minus strand of CM074514.1, from coordinate 33,728,865 downwards.
GAACTTAACAACCATCAAATAACAATTTAAAAATTTAGCAATTTAAATAGAAATTACATGTTGTTTAGAATTTCCTGTTATAATAGATTGTTATGCTATCCTAATTCTCAAGGCCATTAACTGTAAATAGATGTACACTTAATCATTAAGTCAATTGAAGCCTTACAGGGAAATATAGCCTCTATTGTTATGCTAATCCTAACATGGTGACATATATAAAATCATACATACATTGTAATAATGTACATGAAAATAGCACACAGTCTATAACTCTAAAATAACATATAGTAGACAGAGAGATCTAGAGTTTTATAGGTCATATACATGTCACAAATAAGATTTCAATTTTATATATGTACATGTACATCTTTTTCAATCTGCAAGAGAGGACAAAATAAGTGAACACCCAAGTTTCACTTCATAAACAGAGCGATATTTCAAGTTTGTACATCTGAGGATTCCAAGTCTCAAAAAATAAAAACAGTATATCAGTAGATTTGCAGGACAGCCTACAGTCTCTGAATCGATCTGTGAAACTATTTGATGGATCGAGGACCGCTGACTCATTGATCAATGACAAATTGATAACCAATGACCAGTGACCAATCTGACCGCAGTTTTGTTATGTAAAATGACGGATGATCGGTTCATATAAATTTAAGAATTTCCACTGGAATGAATGCAATATACTACCATATTGAATTAGCCCTACTTTTAAGATATCAAGTACATATATTGTTTTTTTTTTGTTAAAAATAAAACAAATTTAAAATAAAAGTAATTACTTGATGTTTAAATCTATTGCATTAAGTAAATATGTGTAAAAATTGACAACCAAATCAACAGAATCCATAAAATATATTGACTGCTCAGTGGTCACATGAAGCGATCACCGGTTAAATGGATCGGCTTGATGAATCGGATACTGATCGATGATTGATGACTGATCACAATTGTAGTTGCTCAGATTGGTTCAGGTTTTGTACCTGCATTGTAGTACATCATACATGTAGGTAGTTAGATTTAAATAACCAGTTAATTGATTTGGCTAAGGAATTAATTCTTCATCTGAATTGATTTATCGCTGGTCTGTCACCGAGCTGGGTAGCATTTGATCCTCATGGTGAAAGTATAACCATGCTCTCATCTTACATTTGGCACCCAACAGAACTAAAAAAGCAACAGGGTTTGGATAGCTCATGAGCTAATGTTAAGTCATTTGTGGTACGAAGACTCGAGATGTGGGGGTAATGTGACAGGACAACCTACCTGTATTGTAATAGGTAGTGAGATACATGTATAAACAGCAAGTTAATTGACTTGACTAAAGGACTAAATCTTTAGCTGATTTGGTTTGTGCTACATATACTGTCTAGTAATGGTAGCTAAAATTCAGTACAAGTTGTAATTCCTTTGGCAACTGTGGCAAGAATTCAGAGGTCCCCTTTTGCTTTTTTTATAATTCAGTTCTAAAATATTTGATTAGAATTGTTTTAGAATTTAAACAACTTAACTTGATTAGACTATCCATTTTTTTAAGGATTCTGTAGAGTACTAAAATAAACTACACATACATTGTAGTTGTGGTTTGCTATGTACTAAAGGTGAGCTCTTTTCAAATGACTCTGTAGTTTCACAAGAATATTTTCAAGTTGACCATTCAAAACCTTTACAGAGCAATGAGTTTAGTTTTAAAGCAAAGCATCTTCCTGTGTAAAAATACCGATAAATAATGACAAAAATTTATTTCAACATGATAAAACAAGATTTTGCAGTGTAGTGCAGGAATTTGAGATCCTGAAAGTAACAATGAAATGGTCTTCTGTTTTCAATACATTCTATATCGCCAATTCAAATAAGGACAATGAAACTAAAATGAGACTTACAAACCCTATTTGCATGCTAGTCAATAGCAATACAATAGTGACATGTACACAACAGATGTTTTGAACTGACTACAGTAAATGAGAGGACCATATCAAATGGTCCTCATACAAACAGACCCCCTTATTATTCATTTTTCCAGGACCTCTGACTAAGTACATTAGTACATGTACATTTTTATACCTAACAACAAATTACTGTGAAAACTTATTTGTAAGAATTATGGGAAAAGAGGAGACATATGGTATTAGGACTTGACACATGTATTTCTTGATGCTGTACTTCAATCACTTCAGCAAATCCCCCCCCCCATTTTGAATTAGAAAATTATGACACATTTTTGTGTGTACATGTATATGCATGGACAAAAAAGTGTTCCACAAATTTTTTTTGTAGGCCCCCTGGGTCCCCTTTGGTGATTCTCTAGATCCCTCTCTGTACTTACTTGGATACTTATAATATAGACTGCAGTCTAAATAAACATGGGAAGGAACACAAAGTGCTTCTCTATTGCTTATTGTTGTTTTTGATTCATTTTTATCATATCTTCTGCTAGAGGAAAGATTTGTTTCTACATACATTTTGTATATCATTTTATATTTAAGCAAACATTCAATATTTCTTTTGGCAATACGAGGTATTATATGACACATGTAATCCTTATATGTACAGACTTAAAATAGGGCTACATGTACATGTATGTAGATGAAGTGAAACTTGGGAGTTTATTTTGTCCTCTTCTGCAGGTTGAAAAAAAATGCACAGCAAAAGTCAAGTCACTTTGTAACTCAACATACATGTACATGTACATGTATAACGTACAGAGACATGCCAATAATTATTGGTCTCTTCTAAATTTCCTATTACTTTCTATGTAAAACCATTCTCAGAAGAATACTCCTCAATTGATTCTGATAATTTTTAGCCCTTTGAACAGAAAAATGTTGAAACTATAAGTTATGAGCTCCTAGGTGGCCAAAAATGCATGGTTACATAAACAGTAACAAATGTAACTTACATAATTATATGTAGATTCTGTTGAAGGTTGAAGCTACAGTTGTACAATTATAGCCAAATCCCTCCAACAGATCTACTGGCAGTCTAACCACAGATAGCCACCTATATTTTTTGTACATGTAGGAGCTTATTACATTTTTGTATAATTTCACTTACAAATGTATCTACATGTACATGTATATATCATTGGGAAAATAAATTGTATCTTTGTATCTTACTTAATATTTCTTAAGAGTTTTTTTTTGTAAGTCATTCAGATGCAACTAAATTGGTAAATCACAAGACAATAAATTAAGCCCCGTCCATTGACCTTCTGTCACTTACATGTATCATAGTGTCCATTGTTGTATAATGACACTGTATTATTTTGTTGCAGAAAATTTAGAACAAAGTATAAACATTTTTTCTTGCATTTGTGTTTAATGAAAATACATTTAAGGTCATTGGCTCCTTTTTTTTGTCGTTTCATAAAACCTATTTTTCCACGATGAAAAAAATTTCAGTCAGAAAATAACTTTGAGTCAATAACAGTTGTGTAGTTCAATATCTCACTTATCCTCAAATGGGTGACAAAATTGGATATTTTCTTTACTCATTATGATATCATGATAACTGAAAGTATTAAAGATTTGAAGCAATGGTCTACATTTACATTTAAAAATGTATGCAAGTTATTGAAAAGTAATTAGTAATTACATTTGTACATACAAATAACGCATAACGCATTATTTTCAAATACATGAAATTAAAAAAAAAAAAACACTGAATTACACATTACATTGTAATGAATCACAGCTACAATGTAATTATAATTATATTTTTATTTATTCCAGGTCTGATGATTGAACTACAAATGGTATCTAAGTCATGACATCTGGGTCAAATTGTTTTGAAGTGCACACAGAAATTTAGAATGTGTGGTCTTCATTGATTGAGCTATAATGCCTCTCATCGGCAAGGTCAAATTATTAATAGACTGATTTAAGACCAAAAATAACTTTTGGACTGTTGAAGTAGAGCTTAAAGATCTCAAGATGACATGGGGAGAGGCTGAGACAAAAGCAAAGACAAGAGCTGAATGGAGAGATCTTGTGTTGACTTTATGCTTCATCTGGAGTAAAGAGGATAGGTACAATGTACATGTAAGTAGACTGATTCTACAAATATTTTCATCAATGGTGGATGGGTTTTCAACAAACTTACTGTATATATTTTTCGTATACTCTGTTTAAAAGTGTAGAAAGTCATAAGTTTAGAGAGTTTGTGTCCTATGCCAATTGTTCTAACAAATAATTTCCTTTCACGAACTTAACAACTTGTAATTTTTAAGGTTACTGCAATTGTAAAACACAAAAGTCTGGATTAAAGGCAATCAGAGATGCAACCACAGGTCATTAATCAATACAAGGAAGTTTCTTTTTATATCATAAGAGAAAACTGTTCTAACTATTCTTGTTTTCTACTACTTTTTTAAACAAAAAGAAAACAGTAAAAATTACTCATTTTACATAGTAAACCACTTTGTTAACAGAAACAAATCAAATTGTTTGTAATACCAAAAATTGAAATCAGGGAAGAAATTCTTGTCTTATCCATCATTGAATCTTTGTTTAAATTTTACAATTTAGCGAGACCACTTAACATAAATATTGGAAAATTTGTGCTTATTGTGCCATTTCAAGGCATTTACAAGTTAATTTTAGTTTATTTGAGTATATTTGAGTATCGAGTAAAAAGACAGACCATACTGCTTCTGCTTTGACATTTTAGTAGAAATCACATGTGATCAACACAACGCAGAATCAAAAAATAAACTTTCATAAATGAGGCTCTACAGTTTCATTCTCAGAAGTGCCAGAGAGTTTAGTACAGGCAAGTGTCATAAATTTAGTTGGAAATGGTGGTCATGAATCTTAAAGTTTTGATCGCTCTAAATATCATAGAAAAGAGGTTCCTCTTTAAAACACAAGTTCCAAAAAAAGAGAAGTTCCACTGGAAATTTGGAAACGAAGTTCGTAAAAGAATTATCTATAAGAACTTCTGTTATAATGAACAAATAAACGCTAACACTATAAAATTTACCGTTAATTTAAAGTAAACAAACAAATATCTATCATTCGTCATATGAAAAGAGTGCCAAAAAACGTCTAATTATTGAAATTCCTTGCAGTTTGGTCTCACCGGAAATGTCATTTCATTCAACCGATTTACCTTGAAGTGTTCATTTGTAAACAAACGGTAGCTATACTGTACATTCTATCACTATGACCATTTTACCAAGTAACATTTGATTATAGTATATGTTAATGTGTCTTAATTAAGCCTTAGATAAATTTCCCACAATCTTATTATTTTTTAATCATATTTTTTTTAAATGTGTTTTTGATACAAAATTATAGATCCGCCTAAACAGAGGGAGTAGTAGGTTTTATTTTAAAAATAATTTACCAGCAAATAAACAAATTTGGATCAGACATGAATAGTTCCAGCTCACAAGGGTCTTCTCCATACATGTACATAACGCCCTTGGGGTGATATAGGAGTCTCGGGTTGATACAGCATGTGATACAGATTTTGACATGTAATATTCAGTATATACTTCGCGCTACTTAATGTATAATGGACGCTCTAAGTGGTAGATATCAAGAGAACCAATTGTTTTTGTTATATTTGTATTTATTAACTTATACCCTAGTCAAAGGTCTTGAGAAAAGATGAAATTTGGAACCAATAGCTAAAGATTTAAACGGTAATCAAAAATTAACAACCCGTCGGGGATAACTACTAACTAGGCGCGCAGCTGCCGTCAGGCAAAAAAGCTTTTGTCTGCACTTAATTTTGCCAATTTTTTTTTTTGAGATGAAATACATCCAGGACAGGCATAAATGATGCTCTAAAACGCTATCTCCGCGGAGCTTCGCCCTGGACCTGCTGGGGGCCTTAAGCCCAGACCCCCTGCCGTAATTTTGCCTACACTTCAATTTGGCCTCAGCTACGCGCCTGGTAATCAAAGAAAATAGGCACATAACAAACATCATGAAATAACCAAAATAACACCGGCACTTAGAATTTCCAAAAGTAAAGTTTTAAGCAACCAGGACTTCACTGTAAAACTGGCAGAATGAATCAGTTGCATCGGTAGGATAAGCGTCTTTTGCTTTTCAAGAAACACCCACCGAGTTTCCTATAAAATGTCACGTCCGGGGTAGTCGAAAGAGGAAATGAAAACTATGATACGATGAACAAATCGTCTCTTATGGTGCAGATGGGTACAACATAACGACCCAAGAGTTCATGATAACGATCATAGAACTTTTAGATAGATAAATCGTTCATTCGGCAAAAGCATGTCAATTTTACAGTGATGACTTTAATTTTATAGCAACATAACCCTGGCTAGCTGTTTCAGAAACCTACTGAATTCTAAGAAGTCTAGACTAGTGTCGTATGAAAAGTCCATCTAGCTTCGGCAAGCTCTGGCATAACGTATGAGTTATCATATAAAAATTCCATAAGCACACATGTAGCTTACGACTAAAAAACTTATGACACAGAGCAAAAGGTCATTGCGGATGTAGTCTGGTCAGGATCACGAGCTACACTTTCCATTATTTGATATCTAAGAATATTACAAGATATGGGTCTGACTTCATAGTGTCCGTTTTTTAAATCTCTTTTTTTTTCTTTTTTTTTTGTGTGTGTGTCGGGGGGGGGGGGAAGATGTGATGCGTAGAATCCCCTAATCTATGATTGTTTAAAAAACAAAACGTCATCTATATAGCGGAAACTGAGATCAAAGTATCTGGGTAAACAATGACAATTGGATAAGACCAGCTAAAAAGTCAGTCTCATAAGAGTAAAGGAATGGGTCAGCGAGTAGCGGAGCACAATTTGTTCCCATTGGAAAGCTGGAAACACATCCACCACACTAGACAAATATATTGTAAATAAAAATACCAACATTTTGACCTGTATATTCAGAATGATTTCAGGATGTTTTGTTTTTTTTTGTTTCGTTTTATTTTTATAAGTATGGAGAATTTCTATCATGTGCTTCGTACATGTACATACGTATTTGTATTTAGGTGTAGTTCATCATTTTGTGAGCAACAACGATGTATAATGAGTTTGAGACGGGATTTTAACTCAGCATGGGAATTAGTAGTATACAGAGTTGAAGTAGACAGGGGTCCTTTTGCTAATATATTCAGATAATAATCTAGCATTGTGAAATCAAGGTCTTTCGTATTTTCCTGGGTCCACATATGCATACCACTACAGGAGTAACAAGCGTCGTGGTAAAGCCTTAAGACCCTCATTTATAGAAGTTAGTAGTTTCGGAAAGAGGCTTGATAGTATTTTTTTTTTTCAGATCAAGCTATGAAGCGTTGCTTGTATTGATTCTTATAAGAATACATGGATGGAACATCACAATCATGATGATGGAGGATATCATAATTAAATGTATCAATACCCTTTAAGTACCATTTAGGCAATTGGTGACACAACATAATTCCCAATTTGGTATTTGTTACCTCGAATATGCAGATATGTTTTGACTGCTTATATAAGGAAAAAGTGCGGGAAATTTTCCCGCCATTTTTCCATAGTGCATTTCAACTAAATTTGACCTATCAATTTCTTGAAAAGGCAAATTTTACAAACACTATGATGGTTATTTCAGTTTTTAGTTTTGGTTCCTTCTCATTAGTTTGGTTTTCTTAGAATACGGCATTTATACAGTATGTCTTTATGCCTATAATTGGTGTCTATTACATCATATACACAAAATTGCATTTTTTTTGCAAAATGTTAACAGGTTTATTATTTAGAAAAAATGTTATCTTAAAACTTACAAATTCCTGATTGTTTTTTTTTTCGGAAGTTCAAAACCAAAACTATGTTGCTGGAATTGCCAATGACAGAAGAGTTGATCATGATATCCCATCTCCCAAGATACTGAATCCTATTATTCCAACATACATGAAAATCTTCACAAAGAAAATAGACTTATCGCAAACATAAGTAATCGGTACAAAGGACAATTGGGCGGATCGACGAACATTTCTGTTTACAATTGATGGCCATATGTCAGATATTTTAAACATTTCAGGATGATTACTTTCATGCGCCTGTCTGCAGTCAGGAGATGTTAACATATCTTTGTGTCGTTATTTTACATTTTAGTTTGATTTTGAAGAATTGTCATAAATCTTTTACCGTGGATTGTATTACTTTTATTACAAAGATAAAAGTTAAGGCAACAACTTAATCATTAACCTTGCATGCTCATTTTTGCGTGTAATTTATCTAATTATTTGTTTCTATGTGTTACGTTTAAAGAATTTTTTTTCGTATTTTGTGATATGTTTTTGGTTAAAATTTTATTACCATAAAGTTATGTCTTATAGTTCCAACAACATACCAGCAGTAAATCGTAGAAACACAAAAGAACGAAAAAGCACACATAAAAAAAAAAAAAAAAAATACCAGCACAAAACTACCAAAAAAACAAGCAAACCCAGGGGCTCCATTAGAGCGAGCAGATCCTACTTCATGCACGTGCTGGTCGTTGACGATCAATATCATATTTAAAAGGGTACAATTACTGTTTCGTTGTGAATAAAGAAATGTTTATTAATCCAGACATGAAACGTGAACTAAACATGTTAAAATTACTCCTAACAATCTATATACCTTCAGGCGCGTACATTTTCATCTTGTTCTAGATGTCCGACTTTCGTCAAAGATCTCTTTGATATAAGAAAAAAACATGTTCAAAAGGCATGAATAAAAAACATGCTTTAGTTATAAAAAAATCCATCAAATACTCGAAGTCACAAGCCAAATGATGTACGCAACTGGTTGTTGTCTTATTACAGGAGTAATTTTGGCGATGACAAGCAATACATTAAATTCCATTTACTAATATCTCGATTGTTCTGGTGAAGCGACTTAAAATAATGCAACTTTAAACGAATGTCAAGACGTATTTTTTCCCAGTTTTCTTACTACTAGAGCTGAAATGAGAAAAAAAATCAAAACATGTGAGATATATTTGAACCATTTTCAAAGTTGTACATGTGAAAAAACAAAAAAACAAAAAAAACAAAAAACAAAAAACAAAAACAAAAACAAACAAACAAACTGTTTCAAGGACCCGAACTCCTACATCAGTCTACGAATGGTTTTGAAAATTTCGGCATAGGTCCGTTTAATGATGCGGACAATTTACACGTGACAAACGTTTGCTACAAGCAACGGTTTTTGAGTTATTTGCAAAAAAAAAAAACAAAAAAAAACTAAGCCCTATGTTTTATTTAAATTAACGGCGGGCATGTTTTCTTTTTTTTCACAAATCAAAAATCCCAACAGTCATTTTGTGTGAGATACCCTAAGGAACAAATACGCGAACTTTCATTGACTTCTGTGCAGTGGGGTTTGTGAAGAAGATTTTCAAACTTGTTCTTACTAAAAATGCAAAAAAAAACTGTTTCAGGGGCCGTACCTCCTACATTAGTTGACAAATATTTTTTGAAAATTTCGGCACAGGTCCGTACAATGATGCTGAACAACATTAGCCGTGCCAAAATTTGCTTAAGGCAACGGTTTTTGAGTTATTTACAAAAAAAACTGCCGTCAGACCCCTTGTTCTATTTTAGTAACGGTGGCCATGTTTTTTTTTCACGGATAAAAAATCCAATGGTCATTTTGTGCAGAACACCCTACGGAACAATCATGCCAAGTTTACGTCATGTCGGTCAAGTAGATTTAGAGAAGAAGACTTGAAAATTTGTGCACGACGACGACGACGAGGAGGGACGTCAAGTGATGGGGTAAGCTCAATTGGCCTTTAGAAAAGTGAATTCGGTGGGTTTTTGACATGCACGTATCACCTCCTGTCTGATATTTATAAAGACTGCTACTTGATGAAATTGGAAGCCCAGCAAACTTTAAGGCACATTATAAACTATTAGCCCGAGGTATTTGTAACTATTCTCTATGCATAAAACTTCGTTATATTACTTGCTGCTGTATACAGAACTCTTTTGAAACTTTATAAACTAAAAGACAAGCACGAATTCACTATTATTTCTTATTCAGAATCAGTTACAAACCACATAACCAGTCATAGTTTTTTATTTGGGTGTTGCTCTAAAATTTATAACAATTGTACATAAAATTAGCACTTTGCAAAACTTTTAGAGTTATCGTTCTTAGTTTTGTTTGAAACTAAGTTTCTGTACTCACAAAAAGAAAAATATTTGACAGTTTGTATGTCAGTCATTAGACTATTTACAAAATCCGGTTACATGCAGCAAAACACTATATCAACTATTATTATTTTGCATGCTACAGCAAAAGTTTATATGTCTGTGAACTGCTGCTCTATTTAATACCGAAAGATATCCATCTATCTAGGAGAATGTTACTACTTCGCCAAAAATGTACGAAACAAACTTTTCGGTTACTACCTGATATCATGAAAATCGTTCAAGAATATGATGTGACTGAGTTCCCTGATAAACTTTTCACAAGACGAATTTTCCTGTGTGTCAAAGCGGAAATCAATCGTGAAAAATGTGAAAGACCCATCGACTTAAGTGCGACACTATGGGAGACATAAAATTAAGACTAACGCTTATGTCTTGTGGCAGTCAGAAATGTATGAAAGTACTTGATTTGTATGTTATTGTCTGACGTAAGTCGGCCTATATACGCAAACTTATTCATTTTTTTCTTTTTCATTTAATTATATACATGTCTTTATAAATATCGCTTTATTCCATATTACTACATGTTAACATAATAGGCAATCAAATAAATATTAGAACTTCACAACCATTTTTCTACAAGCAGTTTTGAATATTTGATATCGCCTTTTTTATGTACTATTGTAACATAAACTTACCTCCTTACGGAGGCTATATATAACCGACCAGACCCTACTTTTTTCGACAAATGAGTGGAATGTTTAGTGTGCTAGCTCACAGAAGCAACAGTCCTCTCGTAAACATATATATATATACCCACTCAGAAAGATCACCCTGACTTCAAGCCAACCATTCGTCCGATTTGCAACGAACTTAGAAGAGAAGTTGTGAATACCGAGATTTTTTTACCATTTAAGGTTTAAGGATCTAGATCACTTTGAATGATGCACTAAATAAATGCATGATAGTGTCCATAAAATAAAATAATTGCGATTCGAGTGGATGTGTGCATACGTTTTATTCATGTGCATGCTGTATTGAAAGAAGTTATACATAAAATAATAATACGTTGCACATATTTTGTAATAGGAATCACATTTCTAAAGTCTGTATGTTTTATTTGCTTTTGTTATTATTTTTCTTGACTTCCTGATTTAAGATATACTTTGACACACAGTCATGCATTTCTTACGTCCAAACATGGTACAGAACAGTTCAATCAGTGATTTGAAACAATCATACACATTGAGACATACATAGTCAACGCAACGCATGCGTGCGCAACATAATTATAAATAAAGTCGAAAGCGACTGTAACGAGAGGTGGATAAAAACATATTACTTTTAAGACCCGAAGGACATTGAGAAAATTGCACACGTAAAAATACCGACCCGCACCAAAATGCGGAAAATGGGAAGCATTTGAACTCTTATGTATGAAATTGACACTAATAGCACACGTGCATACATTGTCTGTCGATTAAATGATGGACTATTGTTAAGTCGCTAATAGTGTTAGCGAATTCTTGCACTCGTAATTTCTGTATTTATACTCGCATATGATTTGCAATAATGTGTAGTTATATGCCACATAATCCAGATCTTCGCCGTGTTCACCGCCACTATGTTATAGTTCTAGATTCATACCAGATTAAAATGCACCCCTTAAACATCATACAGGTGTGTTCTACTTATATTTCTTGCTTGAATGAGAACGGGAAGTTTACATGAAATGATCAGTGAGCTTTGAACATTACCCTGTTTCCGATTCAGGTACTGCTCAAGGCTAGTAACAAGACTTTATAGGTCATATGCATTAGCACGCCCTGATATTTATGAATATTCATTGCCAACTGCTTAAATCTGGTTCATAAACTGGTTCTCTGTCAATATCATAAGCGACCCAGAGATCGCTACAACGTACCTTTTTAAAAACAAATCATACACATGTCTATGCGTGTTTTTTTTGCTTCCATTAGAACGGGAAGTTTAGTTATTAAAAGATAAAATGATCGGTTAGCATTGAATTTATGTAATATTACCCAGTTTCCGATTCAAACACAGGCGTTCATTACAATAGGGTATGTAAGTCTCGTCACGTGACTCCGTGGTTTCGTAAGAATGGGTCCTAGTCTACCATTCAAATGTATGGAGATTCGTCATTAACATAGCAGTGAGTTCAATATTAAAAGCGAAGTAACATTTTTTGGGTAAAAATACTGATTAAAAACGACAATTATCAAGTTTAAGAGATAAAAATGTTTAGAACAGCATAAAATAGAAGATTTTGCATTATGAAGCAGCGTTTGAATTTCCCGGAAGTACACACTAAAATGCATATCAGTCTCTGATTTCAATACGTTCTACAACGGAAATTCCGGAAGGGAAACTGAAACTAGAACGAGACTTACAAACCCTAATATCAGTACATCGATATCTATATATAGCCATTCGGATCATAACGGTTACGAAAGAGTACGCAATTATATCAAGACTTTTGCAGGAGTCCTCCGATTTTAGAGCATATCGCATTTGTACTATTTTGGATGTTGAAAGTATGCCAAAATCAGTGACAGTGATCTTTTTTACGATTTGCGACTTTGAATACTTCAGTCTTTGATTTTAACTCCCACACCTATGTTTCCAGCTAAGTGAGTGCAAGTGCATATGTGTTATATTATGGGTCTAAAATGTTTTTAATTTAAGGAATACATATCACGTGAACAATTTCATTAATAATGTCACTTTGTGACGAAATACACAAAGTTATAAAAAAATTAATAAAAACGCACCAATAATAACTAAAAGCGAATGTTTGACAAGACATACAAAAACGTGTAAACATAATACAGAGTATAGTACAAATGCAACAATTCTCACAACAGCTTTAAAATAATATCAGTAAAAATCGAATATGAAACAAAAAGTGGAAACAGCAATTAACGATCGGTCAACATAAGAAGCCAAATTAAAATATTGTCAACAAAAACATATCGCTGATTTCAAGGGTTACTTCCCTTCCCTTAGGTCTACCTCATTAAGGGGAGCTTTTGAAAGATACTTTATCAAGGTTGGATTAAAGGAGCCTTAATTTAGAGAATGAAGGGGCACACATAAGTATGTAAAATTATATTAAGTTACCACACCTCTTTTCGTCTCAATCAGCATTTCAAAATCTTTTGATTAACACATTGCATTTTTGTTGTTCGCTTTCGTCGGAAGATTTCCCGTCCCAAACGATGAAATGAGCTTATTTTATGTTAATAAAGAATAATGCTTGGTTGTGAAAATTCAATCATATAAGGGGATGTTTGTTTACTTACTGTCCTCGCACTAATAAGGCTTTTTATCAGATGAATAACCGTCACAACGCAAGTTTTTGTCATACATATACATGTATACACCATGTATACACCATGTATACTTTTTGGCTGTAGAAAAGGAGAAACTATTTTCATTTTTTTGACACCTAAAATTTTAAACATTTGCTCCCTAATGAAATAAATGATTCAAATCGTAGCTACTCAGATATTTCCACTAGTAAAACAATGTTTTTCTTAATTTTTGTATGACGAGTATAGTACCGATTACGTTTGGCTTGTACGTGTACCTAAACCCTTTAGGGCTTAGGAAGGAAGCCGGTTTAAACGTAACCTTTTGTTTAAAATGCATACTAACTTATCTAATGAAAACGGTACAAGTTAGACTGAGAACTGAATCCTCGTAGACTTTAAAATTGGTTCGGTTTATACAGGTGTCCCGTCTACCAGGTCACAAGTTTATTTAAATTGATATCAAGCGACTTTAAAAAGATTCTAGTTAGACGACTAGGATTATTCAGGGTTCGATTTAGGCAGGTTTCATTGCAGAGAATAAATGTTTACAGATGATGGTTATACACACGTGGTATTTGGTTATGAATCAGGAGTGTACTATTCGTCACTTGACTGAATTTTCCAAACTAGTTGGTGAATAAAAACTGTCCAAATTAGGCCAGTATATAATTAACATCTCGGCCTCCACACAAGCTGAAAAGGTTTCCAAACTAATCTTGGTTTGGTTTAAACAGGTCTTTCTGAACTTATTTCTTGTCTTCTTGTAACTCGACAAAATCGTAGTCTTCTCGTTCTTCGGGTAATATACAGTGATCATAATTTTCATCCTTTGAAACGATAATGAACCTTCTCTTCCCGTTTTCATGTTCTGTAAGATCATAATCGCTCTCTAAAGTAGAGTCATAAATATCGGAAGGTTTATCATGTGTTAGTGAACTCATAGCACAATCGTAGGTATAGTCTTCATCTACTTTACCCTTAATAGATTCTAAATTATCAACTTCCTTATTATCATAAATATCATCGTCGTCTTCTGGTTTTAATACGTGAAGTAATCCAGAATGATTAAATAATCCCCCCATTTCAGAATTGTCGAAATCCGTCATATCATAATGATCATCAGCAACAGCCATTTCCTCTGTCTTTTTCTTTTTAGGTGTTGTTTCGTTCTTATTGTCAATATTTTCGCCGTCGACGGATTCGGCATCTTCATATATATTGTCTAATTCTTCTGCTCCTATTGAAGAAAATTCATTCGTATAAACGTCATCTGTCCTAATATCCGTACAACAATCTTCCAGATATTTTTCACACTCCTCCAGTATGTTCTTCATAGCTTCAGTATTCATAGAAACTGGATGTTTTCTTTTAGATGTCTTTTTCATTGATTGTGCATAGATTGGTTCCGCTGCTTGTTCCGCTGTACCCTTTTGCATATTTAGCTCATCAGCTTCTGTTTGGACGAGTTCAATAGATTGGTTATTTTTTGCATGTTCTGTGAGTGTTGAGTCTGGTACGGTCTTCGTGTCTTTATTTTCAATCATTAAACGTGTCTCTGTTTCTTCTTTGTTAGATTTGACGCTCTTCTCACTCAACTTTCTATTTTTCATGAACATTTCCTCATCAATCTCCTGATAATTCGAGGACAATGGTTTCAATTCATGTTTCGTATTTTCAACCTCGGGCATTGATTCTACTGCCTGTTTTTCCTCTGTGGATTTTCCGCTCTTCATACTATTCTGTCTATTCTTGAGAAACATTTCTTCATCAATTTCCTGATAATTTGAGAATACCGGTATTTTATTTGAAACTGCTTTCATATTGCCATTTTGGGACAATGACTTCGCATCATCATTTACAACTCTTGGTTTCCTCTCCTTGTCATCAGATTCTATTGTGATGTTCTTATTACTGCCTTTTCTATCCATAAGGGATATTTCCTTGTCGTCATCACAATAGTTCTGGTTTCCATCAGATTGTGTTTCCCCGTGTTTTTCACCTTTGTCGATAGAAAGGCACGTGTCTCCCGTATATGGCCAGCTCTCGACTGGTTGTCGTTTTTCAAGTAAGGATTTAGGTTTTGATCTTAAAATGAAAAATGAAAATGTTGGATATTGTGCAAACATTTTGCTTTTCTTTTTATACTTGAAAAAAATGAATTTGTTTAGGTTTTTGTAATGGTTGATATGTATATATACACATTTTTACAAAATGCATATACAGAAATTGGTTAAATAGTTTAATTGTACATTTTCATTTGCCGTGTTAAATGTTGGATACCGTAGAATCCAAGCGTAGAATACATGCCGGTAGATACAAGTACTATTACTGCTACAAATACCATCCCTAATCTGATACTCAACATGATGAAATCAGAATTTAATACTCAGTCTTTCTCGTTTTAGTGTAGCGGAAATGACCGATTTTACATGCTCATGACAGGACATACACCCGAAGCAGAACAAACAGTGCCTTTAGTATACACAACAAGACCAAGAACTAAGTGTATAAATGTACCTACCTGAGTCTGATACACAATACGATGATGACGATCAACACCACCAATACACCGGAAACAGATCCAATTATTATACCTACTGAAGATATAGGCAGAGAAGCTACGTCAGAATTTAACGTTAGAGTTCAGATCGAGGGAGCTATTAATTTGATTTTGTTTACTAAGATTCCAAAGACCATTGTGAATTTAAAATAAATATTCTCAGACGTGAATATGATTGGTTAATTAAGAATGGTTTGATCAAGGTTGAGTTTGGATATAATGTGCGCGCTTTGTGGTCGACTTTTTAAGATGTCCGTCTGTGCAAGACCAGACAGGGTAGTCAAGGACGTTAAAATCCCCTCACTCACTCGACTTTTAAATTTCTACAAGATATTTGTGAATACCGAGGGCAAAAAAGACGTACATTAATTGCTCGTTGATGCAATCATACACTTGCGGAAGAATGTACACGATGCTAGTATGCACAATCGTTGTACCGTGAAGGAAGACACCCGACATAACAATTCAAAATACTATAATCATGGTTTTAGTTACTCTACTGCAACAGTGTATAGCAGTTTACGTTTTAATCGAAATGAAAACAAAACAAATTGTAATTGTATACACTGTAATTTTCTCACAACATTTTAGACTTTTCTTCGGAATAACTTTTCATATTGTACATGTTAATTGTAAGTGTAGATGAACTTACTTTGCTCGGGTGATAATCCATCACCTTTTACAACTGAAAATAAACCAGTATAGTAATTATATTTCAAAGTTAAAAATACTTTTGAAAGCAATACATTGTTTTATCTTTTTTCAAGCCAAAACGTGGGTTTTTCACTGAAAGGTGGCTTATGTTATAAGAACAGATTTTTCCAACTTTTTCGACCAACAACTATTTTCATTCGATTTCAAACATTTTAAACAGTAAAATACCTTTCAAAATTACCAATATTCTGAATCATCTCGAAACAATAGCATCGATTGGGTAGACTTAAACAAAGCATAAGTACACATACCTTGTCCTAACGTAGTATTCAGTTGGAACGACATGCTCGAATCATTTGTTGTTGTATCATTTGTGCTGGTTGTCATGGTTGTAGAATTTTCAGTAAGGTCAGGAGTTCCACTTAGAGGCGACGTTACTGTTGGTCCTGTATAGCTCATTACTGGTTGCGTCGTGGTGTCGGTTGTGGTATTTACCGTTAATACATTTGTTGTCGACTTTGATATCAAAAATGTCGATGACCAAGGTTGTGTAGATCGAAAATCAGATGTCGTCGATGTATAATTGTCGCTCACCTGATCTGTCGTTGTTATCGTCGTAAAGGCTACTCCTAAACGATATCATACATAATCAGAAAAGATCGCTTTATAATAAGATGTCAGATGTTTGGAAGGTTACAATATTTTCTTTCGGAACTCAAGTTGTTTCCTATTTCCGTTTTCCTTTCTAACATTATAAAAATAATATTTATAGAAAAGTCTTTTTTTTTTATTGAAGAACAACAAGTTATCATCATTTTATTTATTTCCACTTTCGTAGAACCCATTTCATCATCTGTTTTTATAGTTTGATTCTCTGTTAGAAATGTTAATGTTTATTTTTATGGTTTGTGTTTGTTAATCATACACAAAACTGTGTTGTCTTAGAGAAAATTAGTCTGCAATAATATTCCGAGCGTTAAAGAAGGGGAAGAAAACTATATCAGATACTGCGATGTAAACAGGAAGTGGAATTGGGTGTTTTTAGATCCTGCATGCAGTGATTGAAGGAATAATTACTACTTGTATGCCTGAATTTAATTAGATCATAAGCATTGTACTTTAAAACAGCGAATTAAAACTCTTTACAGCATGGCTTCGTTCTTCTACTTGGGTGTTTAAAACAGTAGTACTCGACGAAAGGCGGATCAGAAGTGGGACACCCTTATAATGTCGAAAATGTTGATTAATTATATATCAAAAAAGGAATTCACTGGGGCTCCCCCAGGTGTCTTTCTGCATCCACCACTGTACTGTACATGTAAGTTGATATGCATTAGTACATGTATTTGTACCAAGCGAATTTAAGTAGCAATGAAACATAATCGAAATTTCTAACAAACAATGCATTTCATAATATAACAAACGAATTGCGATGGTGCATTCATCGAAGCTCGTGTGATTAATCATAATTTTAATGATTAGTAAAATGATTTGTTTTCTGTGACATGATACAGACTAAAACTTTACTCATCCATTACAGCCCAGTGAGCTGATATCATCCTTGCATAAATCCTTAACACACCATACATGATGTTCTTCATTAGTTTGAAATAAATATGCGCAATAGAAAAATAATATAAGGATTTTTCCATATACATCCGTCCGTACTAACCCTCGTCCCATGTAACCCCACCCTCGAGCAAGCTCACAGGGTTGGTATGGGTTAATAAAACTCGTATAATATATATAGCATTACGTACTATCGTCGTCTAGGTATACATAGAAAGTGAAATCGAGTGATTTTAGGGTTATTGTATGAATACTGGGGAATATTATCCAGAGTATTATTTTATATCGCACGAGTTTACGAGTGCAACGTACATTCTACGAAAAATAATATTCCCCAGTATTTATGCAATGACCCTTTTATTGTACGGCAATATAATAATTTAGTCTTGTTTAAAATTAACGTTTGTCACGGATAACGTCACAAATTTTAACTATATTTGAACTAGTGCAATATGGAAATTTATTGCACGCTGACGTTGCATTGCTTTCTATGGGAAAGTTATATTGCTATACAATAAAATGTATTTCAGTAACAAAGGCACATTGGCATACTGTTTGTAACTTTGTCAACTGGTGCTTAAACTGAAAAGGTTCAAATCTAAAATAAAGGATAAGAAATATCTATCATAGTCCATACCACTCTTAACTTGTTATGTGCAAAGCATTCTATTCTTACAAAGGAAGTGTGTGCATGTGAGTTCCATACCTTTATAAATATTCTAACAAGCTGTAACTGCAATAAAAAACTTCAAAATAAATAGATAAATATAGAAACGTTACTTTTAAGGGCAAATTACCGCTTATCAATGTGCTACAAGACCACCAACAAGCTCTCCCTATATGACCTTGCCCTAAGCTGTTCATTCCAGTTCTTTCTCGGTCCATTATTGTTTTTTCAAAACTGCTTCTAGATTGTAATCTCCAGGTGTTGAAAGGCCTGAATCTCTTCCTTTTTCCTTACGAATTCCGTGTTATGACCTTCCATATAATAGTTGTTGGTGGCTTCCTTAATGTGTGGCTTATTCACCGCCAATGTTTCTGTAAAAGTTTTTGGTCTACAGACGTTCGTTTAGTAATTCCCAGTAGCTCCAATGTGCTGATGGTGTTTAGCCACTGTTTCGTATTCTTCGTATCTCTCAAAACTTTACAAATGCAGGAAGCATAGTTGATCAGAAGGGAGGGAAAGGTGGGGGTATGAAAGCAAGAATACGAAAAGTTCAGGATCCCAACACGAAGATAAGAGTATTCAACAGTAATGTAAGGACAGTATTATTGTATGGTACAGAGATACAGATGTCTACATGTACAGTTGCAACAGTAAAAATGGGTACTGAGTTTCATAAACTCTTTTTTTCAGGCGTATCCTACAGCTAGGTCTATCGGCCAAATACCATCAGCAACAAGAAAGTATGGGAAACTACGAAACATTTTTTATACCTATACACCAAGGATTTTTTTTAAAGTCGTGGAAGGTGGGTAGCTCATTAACAAATGTTACATGACAAGCCCTTACATGGAATCCTCAAGGAAAAACGAAGAGAAGTAGTGTACGACATTGCTACACCCGGAGAGATCAATCTAGAGTCGCGAAATTTTGGATCCGCTGAAATTAACCGCTATACGGTATAAAAATGTGAAAGATTTTGAATGAGCTAAAGAGAACAGCTCAGGACAATTTGTTGGCGGCCTATGACCCCCGTCCCCGGAGGAAATAAAAGGGTTAAATGAGTAAGTACATGTATATCACCCAAATATCTCCAGCTGGTTGTCACAAGATTTCTGTTTTAAATTATATATTATAATGCATTAGAATTGCATTAAACTAAACGAAGAATTTGTTATCTAGAGGGGTCAAGTGTCAAGTTTTCTAAAGGTACTTAATTTCACGGTTATCGACAATTAAACTTCCGTAATTATTATTCATCCGTAGTATAATATATGCTTTACTTAAGATACAAACTTTTCTCCTTATAAGGAAGCCGGTAAAGAAGATTGGTACGGATTTCATTCTGTTTCAAATGAAAGCTTGAAAGGCTTTGGTGAAATTGAAATTGATACGGACAAACAAGTCATTGATTTCAAGAGTTATGTCCCTTACCTTAGGTCTGCCTCCTTAACACCGAACTGGAATCACGGGGCATATTTAAAAAATACTACTCTAAATATCTAAAAACACTTTTGGTACTACAAACTCAATTATTTAAAACCCGATGAAAGGAGCTTTCCTGTCTCTTGGAAAATTGTCCCGAGAACCCATAGTTGTCACAATCTACATACGTGTGTATGTACACATGTTTCAATTAAAAAAAGGAACCTGCAGGTAGACTCAAGTTAGACTAATTGCATTTGACCCATATTGTACAGTAATATTTCGGATGCAACTCCAGTTGGATAGTCGAGCATTTTTTAAAAGTGTTCTCACTTTGCAATCAAGTGCTCATGTTATCTCCTAGAAATCAAGGTTTCAAATGCTACCAAGTTCTTTTTTAATGCTTTCTAATGAAAACTGATGAGTTTTCATGGTATTATTTTCTTCTACTACCCCTAATCTAAAATTCAGAATGTATCAGTGTCCGGTCACAGTCAACATGTACATGTATCTGCATATTCTTACCTTTTACGAAATAAGAGCTATTTTGGTTAACCGTTATCATTTACAAAAAAAGTAATGGAATTTGAAATTACACTGTATTCAATTTATAGTTAAAATAAACTGGTCGGCTAGGTAAGTTGGGCTTCAGTATTTCTACAGTTTATCAACAAATGGGCGTATAAAAATTGTTTACATGCTTCCTTAAACAGAATATGTTGTATCATTTCAAAGTAAACTATATTACATAATCATTCTTGACATAAAACACTTGCGACTTGTTAATAGCTGCAACCAATAATCATGAAAACTGAACAATTGAAATTGACAGGTTTTGGGTTGAGCAATAAAACAAAATTTATATGTACAATTCGAAATGACAATCAGAGCCTTAGAAAATGGTGCGTCTCCTTATTGAAAATTTATTAGGAGTTTGTACGTGCAAGCTAACGCACGAAACTGCTATTTGTACGTCTCTATAGGCCAAATCATGAATCTAATGAACAACAGAACTGAAATCCGGCCTAATTTTTGGAATAAACATTTCATTAGGTTTTAACTTTTACTATTATAGAACTACAATGTATCTACATGTATTCTTCGGTATGTACACAGGGTAAACTTTTCCTGTTAGATGGACGGGGGCGGCTTTATAGTCCGAATGTTTATTAATTCGAAGGTTCATTAGTCTGAAGGTTTCAGAGTCCGTAGCTTACAATGTATCGCTTTAAAAGCAAAAGGTATATACATGTAGCAGTGGTATTAAGTTACCACCTCCTACTTATGTTTTTCCAGCTGAATGACTTTCCTATATGGTTTCTAGGAAGGGGGGAGAGGAGAGGGTGGGGAAATGGGATAACAATCAGTAAGTTTTGTTCATTTTTTTCTAGTATTTTTTCTTTAACTTTTGATAGTTTGCAGGTCAATAATTGGTTGTCAACCCTGCCTCTCGATGTGATTTAGTTTGGGCTATCTGAGAATGCAGTGCAACAGGCTTTCCAAGTTTTCAAATAACCAAACTCCACTGAGAAAACGAGAGGACAGTCAACCCGTTTCCATTTTATACCAAATGTTTGGGTTTTTTTTATTCCATCTTTTTAACCCCTTCTCAAGTGATTAATTCTCATCATCACAGATTTATGCTAATGGAAGAGGAAGTGTTCCGACTTATTTTACACAATTTAGCACTTCAAAGTAACTCAATTTAAAAAAAAAATATATCAAAAAAAAAAATTTCCTTACAAAACGGAATTTCGAAAATGAAATTTCTTAAGAAATTGAGGGTTCATTAGTTAATTTCTAATGAAATAAACGTTTGTAATAAAAAACACAAAAGATCAAACGAATCAATTCATTAGATCCAAAAAAACTGTATGTAAGATATAAATCTGGCGATACAGATGAGATTATATCTTACCTCTCACAAAACTGTCCTAGAACTGTCAAAAGAAAAGTTCTACATGTATGACAAATTTAGAACCATTCTCGTACAGATCTAGAGCCAGCTAATCTGACAGTTCTCGCAAAACCGGTTCTACTAGTAGAACTGTTCTCGTAGCGCCAGCCCTGCCAGAACTGTCAGAAGAACTGGCTCTAGTAGTATAACTGTGATAGCTCACAGCGACCTATGTGATCTCAAAAATCTTCCCCATTACACGCCAGATGTTTACGGTGACTGATACCTAAGAATTTAAAATGACCGCTGACATACGTTTTGTTAATTTTATTACAATACTTACAAAGTCATGCAAATATTACATATTTAAATAACTTTTTTGCTCAACATTTACACATTATTGATAAGTATGTTCTTGTTGGGTAGTCATGATGTTTAAATGTTTGTATATAGTGTATATAACGAGAATAGGTATGGTGAATAAATCAAAGAGACAACAACCGAACCGGGATGAAAATGTCAGCCCAAGGCCACCCATTGGTACGAGGAACCCTCATACCACAGGGCAGGCTTCAGTTGGCCCCAAAACATCACTATACATAGGTACGTCGGAAGAGTTGTCTATATATACTCAAGTTACATGAAAAAAAAACTAGAGGTGAAAACGAAACAAGACATACAGAGGCCAAAAATTCATTCCTGACCTAGCTGGTACAGGCGGAAAACATGTTGCGGGGTTAAATTACTTTGTCTTGATTAAAACCCCTTTTAAAATCTGGCCACTGTGGAAACAATATCACGCAACTAAACACGTCTAACATGTACACAAAAATGTATAGTACAACTTGTACAGAACGACACGTTGTTTACAGGATAAGGCATAAACAACTGTTATAAGGGAACTAAAGACATGATTGATATACATGTAGGTACAATTAGTTGTTATATTCTCTGGTAAACATTTGGAGCACGATGCTTCATGTTTATAAGGGCTTGTCATTTAGAGGGGTTTTAATTTAATTGAGATCAATTTTACATGAATGCAAATATTTCAAGTTGGGTCAATGAATTTACGCCGATCGACCAAAGATAGGTGTGCACCATCACGATTCAGTGATTTTCTTTCATTTCAACATCTTATTTTTCTATAAAAAACGGGAAGTCATGCACTGGAAGCGCCAGTCCATGATCCGCCTTCGTTTAGACAGAATTATCGGTTATAACTCGAGATATACTTTTTTCTTGGCGTACCATTTTTCGTGGTGTTCTTGGTTTTTGTCTACCAAAGAATTTAAATTTTCAAAAACTTTTGTTACCAATACTTCAGTTCATGAATTAAGGACTCCATGAATTTACGAAAATATTTATGCTAATGAAAAAAAGTATGTTCACGGTATTTGTTTATCTCAGCTAGAGTCTGAGTTTAGTGGCTTGGCAAAGGCAAGACTTTTTCGGGGTATGGATTACGATTAAAAGAGAATTTGGGGTTTTAGTTTTTCAAGAAAAAGGGGTTTAGAGTGGTGTTTGGTTATCATGGAAGATATATGATTTTGAGAGGTTTTTGGTTATATTTGGTACAAATCAGTCAAATTTTTGGTGTTCAGGCCGTGACTTTTGCATACAGTTAAAGCAGAAAGTATGCAAAACTAGTAAAACTATTAAAAAATGCCGTTTAGTTCATAGGAATATGAAAAAAAGAGAAAAATCGCCATGAAGCAATGTTTTGAGAAATACTAAAAACGTTCACTTCTTTGGAGGCCGGAAAGGTTTATGTCTGATGAACATCAGTTTCAACGATTCAACAGCTGCACGGATGTTATTTTCAAAATCATCTTATCAATTTTCCTCACCCCTTTATCTTAAACAGTTACAACTTCCTTTTCTAGACAAGATAATAAAAATTACCCCTTTTCCTCATTTGCCCCGAATATATATATATATCTTATTTGCTCTTCATATCCCGTTTGGTATATGTTTTCTTTTAAACTGATAATTCATAAATCCTAATCCCCCAGTTTATTCAATTACAGACTTACCCCATTTTAGAAGAAATATTAAACATAAGTGTATAGCTTCCATCTTCCATATCACAATAATAGAATAAGGAAGTAACTTAACATTATTTAACGTATTTAGTTCCCCTTTTATGAAGGTATTTACACATCGATATAGTTACCCAAGAACCACTCTGTGTACACTTTACTTTGTATTGATATAAGATTTACGATAGAGATAGGGGTCTGGACATTATATTTAGAGATTTTTGGAAACTATATCTAAATGGGAAGAATGTTCCTTTAACACTAACAATTGTCTAAGATTGTGACTTGTTTGGTGTTGACATCGATATAGATTATAAAATTCTGGGTTCAGTTGGGTAGATAAGACCATATCAATTCACATGCATGTAGTAAAAAGGAGGAAAATTTTGTTTCTATCTATTTGAAGCAGGTGCATGTATAATATTTTCTCCTTTCATGGTTAATTTGGTTTGTATGAATGTTAATTTGAATTTTTTTATGAATTAAGTAGTACTCCAGCTAAGAATCATGCAAAATGTGATTCATGGGTAAAAAGCCTACATATTATTATTTTTGATATTATGTTTGAATTGCAATAGTAAACGGAAATCTACATTCAGCCTTTCATATAACCCGTGTTCTTAGGAGATAAAAATTATATAGAATGCACTGTAGATTTCAAAATTAAGGGAGATAATTGTTTAAATGACATTCAAATACAATAAAATCTGTTGGATTTTCAATGTTGATAATCTCCTAAGAGCAGGCAGATTTGAATTAATACTTACACATTTCATAGTATAGACCCATAAAACAACTTAATTACAAAAATAAAAATATGTAGCCTTTTCTGGAGTGTATCACATTTTTCAGATTTTGCATGATTCTTACAAAGACAGCTACTTAAGTCGGTGATATATACATCTCGGGCCATTCTATTTTTATCCCATACCTGTTTAAATACCTTTTCGCATATTTGAGTTACTTAAGACAAATCAATTGAAATTCATTGCTGACTTCCTTTTGATGTACTTGATATGTTTCGTTTAGTATTTTTTTCCATTGTTTATTGATTTTGTTTTTTGTCTTTCTGTCGTTCATTTCCTGAAATTCGACGGGAATTTTTCTACAAAGTTACAGAGTGGGACAAACCAAGGGTTTATTCAAGACCTTTGGGAAATAGGCAACTCAAATTTTCCTAATATTAGAACAGTAACAAATTCATAACGTAATATTTCGAACTAAAGTTTGGGTGGGCTACATCTTTCTCATGATGCATTTAACCATAAGTTTTCATTAATACGGAAAGGGATAGGTATTTTCATACTTCAGAGTTCTTACTGCATACTTCTGAGTTCTGACTTCATACGTAATAGTTACTTCAGAGTCATTTTAGAGTTTTTACCTAATACTTCAGAGTTCTTACTTCATACCTCAGAGTTTTAAGTGAATACTTCAGCGATGTTCTTTCTTCATACTTCAGAGTTACTTCAGAGTTCTTACTTCATAAACTTCACAGAAAAAAACTGGACCGAAGCGTAAAGCGAGACGTCTATAAATTTCATAGTGGTCCATATATCAATGTTATTTAGACTGGCTGATATAAGTAAGGAGCTAAAAAAATTAATACTGAATATTACTATATCTGTATCGCATATGGTATCAACCCGAGACTCCTATATTACCCGAAGGGCCATCGGCCCGCGCGGTTATATAGGTTGAGGAATGATACCACATGCGATACAGATTTTGACATGTCATGTTCATTTTATCTTATATTTTAACTTTACTTCAAATGCATTATGTATGGGGGTGCAATATAGGGTATGCGATATACATATGTAGGTCTAGGGGTGCATGTGATGTAGGGTATGCGATATAGAGTAGACGATATAGAGTTGAAACACTTATAATACATATACAAAAAAGTTATATTTTTAATCTAAATATATGATATATATGTATACTATGTACAAGTAAAAGGAGTATAATTATATCATTACTGTATACGGTAGAGTGGTAGATGACATATCAAAAGAGCAGAGTGATGAATGAGATATTGGAAAGGTGGAGTGGTGACAGTGTGTTTTGTGATTGTTTTATCGTTGTACGATATACATGAAATTTGTTTTTTTTTTATTAAATATCACCTTCATAAGAATCATGCAAAATGTGATTCCTGGTTGGATAGCCTACAAAACTTTATTTTTGATATTTTGTTTAAAATGTTTAAAATGTCATAGTAAACAGGAAGTAACATGTGGTTTTTCATATAACCCATCTTCATAGGAGATAAAAATTATATAGAATGCACTATAGATTTAAAAAATAAGGGCGATAACTCTGTAAATGACACTCAAATACAATAAAATCTATTTGAATTTCAATGTTGATTATCTCTTAAGAGAAGGCATATATAAATGAATAATTTTACACATTTCACAATATGGACCCATAAAACAACTTAATTACAAAAATAAAAATATGTAGCCTTTTTTGGGGTATATCACATTTTTCAATTTTTGCATGATGCTAACAAAGAGGGCGGCTACTTTAGATTGGCGGTTGCCGCCAATGGTTGGTATCATCAAACTTCATAATATTCTAATGTTTCCTATTATTTTGTGTTATTTACGTTATGATATTATATATATTTATATATATATTTTCTAAAAGTTAATACAATTTGGTATCAGCTGATTTAACATTCAAATATTTGTATTAAAATTTTTTCTATGTTATAAATTTGTTGTTAGATTAGTCAGTGACATGTCTTATTGTGCTATTCTGTTTTAAGTTCAGGTAAGGGATTTTCGACAGTTATGTTTACTCATCAGTCATCATTGGTGCGAAAATTCATTCTGCTGTTTAGTGAACACTTTTTGGGTTGGCTTCAATAGAGAAAGAAGACCTACTGGTTTTGTCGAAAGTACAAAAATACCGATCATACATATTGCAAATTTCGATAGGTTGTATCAAGGAGGAGTAGCCACTCATCAGTTAATTGTATAAAAAATGTACTCAAAACCAAAACTGTTAAAATAGGAAGCCACATCCACCACCAAGAAGTTCTACCAAGTGTAATACAAGGAACGAATCCGCGGTGTTTTAAGTATTTTGAAATTTTGTTACACTGGAAATTTTAATACGTATGATACAATTCGAGTCTGACTATTGTGTTTGGAATACCTACGGTGACTTTAAGTCCACCAGTGATATTTACCCAATGGTTACACTTAAATCATACGTGTTTCAAGAAGTAACACCAGCAGTGTTAATTTGTTCCATTACTACTTAAGTTTGTGTCCAAGAATTTTCACATCCATTATATCTGTGCCCTTCAAATGTGATCTCTTAAATAGTGGTGAAATTGAGTGCGGATCCTATCTTTTTGAAGGTGTATACTTAATTCACCGAGATAAGGTTTATTTTCAGGATAATAAATCAATTAACTGATAAATAACTAAAAGCTCTGAACGGCCTGAATCCCTCACCTGGATTGATTAGCTATATTCTTTGTCAAAATAGTCATTTTTTTAGATGAAAAATTCATAGCAGTCATTTTATAAAAACGGCAACACTCAAACATGGGTTTACGGATTTCCACAAAATGTGATCACATATAGATCTCATCATGCTGAACACTTTTACCGCTGTCAGAATTTGGCTTAACCTAACTTTATTTGGAGAAATAGGTAAAAAAACTGCGGTCATGTTTTCTACCGATAAAAAAATTCAACAGTCATTTTGTGCAAGATACCCTAAGGAACAATCCTACCAACTACCAAATTCTGTTCAGTAGATTCGTAGGAGAATAGTTTTGAAAATAATAGCATAAAATTTAGCAAAACAAAGTCCAAAAAAGACAATAACTCCAACATGGGTTAACATATTTTCACGAAAATTTAACCACGGTTATACATTTTGTACATCATCATCCCATGAATATAACAACAAAAAGTTGATTGGAAGATCGCATTTTACTGAAGAGAACAAAAAGAAAACTTCTTAGTATTTTCTAGAAAAAAACCTGACGCTAGTTTTCACCAGATTCGACGAAGATGGGAAATGTGAAAGTCATTTATTTCAAATTAGAAGGATGGTACAGATAGGATAAATGTAGATATAGAAGTTAAGTGCAAATCATAATTTTGATCTCCGCTGCTTCATATGAAAAATTCAGATAGATGTACTCTAGTATTACTCAAAAATGTTAAATGTGCGGAAAAAGGTGGTCACTCGTTTATGACTTCATATCCATACAAGATAATAATTTCAACTGTTTCTTGTAAATTAATATCACACCAAATCATCCAAAGACATGAAAGAAAAACTTCATTATTTGTGCAACTCTATTTGTCTGAGATAGTAACGATAGTAACCTAGAAAACACACCTGAATTTTGAAAGATATAATCAAAGAAATCAAAACATGTTGTCATGGATACTTAAACAAAGACGAAGCTGATACTCAGCGTCAAATGTTGTGCAACAGTAACAAAAACAATACTTTCTTCTCAGCTCGCCATTCTAAATGATAACACTAGCGAGTGTGATTTAAACCCAATACTAAACTTTTAATACTCAATGCCTGGATGATACAACCTACAGGTCATGAAACATTTGTACGTGGCGTAATAATTGAAAGATGTCTGTCAGGTCTATAAAACTGTGTAGTGAAGATTTGGTTTTATTATCAATCTAAAAAAAACTGTCACAAAAACCAATTATAAATCATAATAAGAGTAAAGTAAACTCTATCCCGCAAATACACAACGTCAATGGGGATCGAACAAATTATTCCACAGTTCACATTGACTCTAGAAATTATACTGGCCATAGCAAAGCAAAGAACAAGATATCTTAAAACCTCTTAACTTTCTCGAATGTATGTCTTATTTAATAAACCAAAAATTTCACCAGAAAATGCAGAGAAAAACGTATTACTGCATGAAATTAACCACTTAAAAGATTAGATTCAAGTCTAAGAACAATCTTTTCAAACAAAATCATACGAAAATAGCAAACCTTGAGGCTGATCTGATTCTCCGAAAACAGAAATTTAACATGGTTTCTAGAGAAAGGCTACACCAGCTTGAGATTTACTTTATAAAGTTACAAACCAATTTATTTAGTGACTCTAACAATTTCAATCAATTCAGGAAATAGAAACCAACGCCAGTCAAATGACGATCTTCAATATACAGATATGACGTCAACTTCTAGGACAAGTAACGAATGAGCATCAATACCATTAACTCCAATGGTACGGCAGTTTTGATAACACAAACATCAAACGTCGCAGCCGCTCCATTGTCAACATCTACCTGTTCCAAGGACAGTTCACAGATTGATTAAACCATAATTTCTCAAACTGGAAGCTTATATATGGATACAAGACTATATTGAGAGAATCACTGAATACCTCGTCGCATGACTCTATAGTAAACTTAACATCAGATTGTTACACACTCGAGAAATACAACGGAATATAAATGAAATAGCATATAATTCGATTGGATAAAACTGGCATAGACAAATATCAATGGTAAGTAGAATCACAATTTAATGTTATTCAAGAAATTATTAAAACTGATGCTACTGTTTCCTCCGATCTCGAAGTATGGAGATTTTGTCTAAGTCGGCAACATAATGTATGTCCACCAAAAAGAAAAGTTAAAACACCAAAAGGTCATAGAATAAGCGCTGGTAGGACTCAGCACACTTCAGAAAAAAGTTTTCTGGGACCGGAAATGTGCAAGAAGGCCAAGTATAAACGACATTACCCTGAAACTCAATATGAAAAAAACTACGACCTGAACGGAGACAACTGCTAACATCTTCAGGAATAACACCTTTTTAAATGAGATATTGCTAACAAATGAGAACGATTCTCAACTTCTAGTGTTTTTTTCACTGATCAAACGACAAAAAAGCTCAATCTCTAGTTCAAACACAATTTTAGCTGTCAACGTCGAAAGAACAAGTTCTTGTAGGTTGGACCTCATTATTGTGAATCTAGAATGCAAGGACTCTGATGAAACACATAATGAGCAAGTAGATTAGATACCCA
Organism: Perna viridis; assembly: GCA_037379345.1. NCBI lineage: Eukaryota > Metazoa > Mollusca > Bivalvia > Mytilida > Mytilidae > Perna > Perna viridis. The sequence goes on along the minus strand of CM074514.1, from coordinate 33,698,553 downwards.
ACTAATCGAGTGCAAATAGTTATATATATTAAAATATTGACAGACTTATTATATAGACGACCCAAAAGCTGAAGCTAGACAACGCTGTTAACAAACTTGCTCCCTTGAACATAATTATTCGATATAGCGGCAATAATTGTATTAGCTTCATCGTAACCTGGATTTCAGAACCGAATGCAGATAGGTTTTATTCGAGGACCTTCTCTATTTTTATCATCTCATCGTAATGAACTGATGACTGGAGCGACCCACAAATCATTTTTCTGTACACCATCAATGTCAAGAAGGCGTTTGATTTAGTTTTGCATACACCCTTCTCGAAAAGCTATATTTATATGATGTTAAATTGTTTTTAGCGTCCCAACTGTCACAGATGACGGTAGCATGACAGCTTCAAAACCACTGGATCTTCAATCCATGGTAGACATCCAACGCGTCGTAAACGCTACCTAGTAAGTGAGCCCAAGTAAAACATTTTAATCGTTTATTCTTATGATTTGGAAACAAAATAGGCCCTTAATGACACTAAAATACCAACTACGAATTAGACCACCTTGGATATACAGAGACAATATAGGCAAACTTGGCACAATGTTCATTGTTTGTGAAGAGATCTCTATCTACAGAGATGTAAACAACAAACTCTAGAATGGATTTCGGGTGATACAACAAACTCTAGAATGGATGTCGGGTGATACGGTTTAAATAGAATATACCCAACAGTATCAATCAAACCGTTGAACACTTAGATTGTTCGAGATTTCTTTACGGACTAACAGTTGTTACACTTAAACAACTCTAATAAAGATAAGCTTAACTTTGCCCATAAAACTTGATATCAACTTAAAGGTAAACACCCAGGCCCTCTGGAATTAGTGGTCTACTGTATGCATTATATCTTCTCTTTTCCAGTGACGTATGTGATATAAAACGGCCATTTTGTGCAGAATACCGTACGAAACAGTCTAATTTTGATTGAATTCTGTTCAGTAGATTCCCAGGCGAAGTAAAAAGTAATCACATAGAAATGGTCAGATTAATCAATCAATCAATAATTAACATCCAAAAACAGCAATGACTCCAACATAGGTCAACAGATTTTCACCAAAATTTGACCACGAATAGATTTAATCATGCTTTTAACTGGTCGACATTTCTATAACCCTAACAGGGTTTAAGTCTGCCACGTTTTTTTTTAAACGCGGACAGTCAGTTTGTGTAGGATATTCTAAGGAACAATCCTACTTACTTTCATCGAATTCTGTCTGGTAGTTCATGCGTAGAGGATTTTGGAAAAAAAGTTAACGACGACGACGCACACCAAGTGATGGCAATAGCTCACATGTCATATGGCCAGAATAGCTAATAAGAGTGAAAAAGATTTCCTCATAAATAATTGTGATAATTAATGAATTAAATATAAGGTTTATTTTTACTTGATATCGTGCGGGTTCGGGTGTCAAAACAATAAGCCAGCAGCAGCGCTAAGCTGATCGTAAGCGGCAACTAAATAGTGCTCAGAACCATGGCCTGGGGTAAGGGCGTTCTGCCTACAGAGTAACTGGGTTGCGTGCCCCAGGTGGTGGAATGGGGTACCCCTGGCATGCTACATGCTGGATCGTCAGGCTATAATACAGAAAACCTTACCGCAAGCCATAGTGGTGCACTGTGTTGGGAAAGATGCCACGTTCCTCGCACGTTGAAGAACCCTGCTGTGGTATTCTCTCGGAGTAGGAACCTTTATGCTCCGCCACAGGAGGCTAAATTGCCCGACCCTACTCACCTCTCCCTATTTCCTCATTATCCGTGTGTTACATTCCATTATTCACATCATCATTTCATGTTCATTTTATCATCCACTTCATGTTCATCGCCTGAATATAGCTGAAATATTGCTGCTCGGGCGTTAAACCCCAACAATCAATCAAACAATCATTCTTTAGTGAAATGTTTTCATTCATAGTTTTCATAATGCATTGAATTTAGCACTGAAATGCGTCTTGATATGTATTAAACACACAAGTACAAGTCAAACTTAGGACAAAATATTCTAAAACTTCTACATAACATTAACAACACAATTGTCAACAACATGTTTTAGAATAAATATACAGCTGTCAAAAACAAGATTTGAAGTCTGAAATTTATATAGTCCCGTTTTTTTATATATTATGAAGTGCAAGCTACCATTAATTTTCTAAAAAAAAAAATGCAATTTCTTTAAATTTAAATGAATTGACATATGTTATGTTATGATCAAGCTAAACACCAACACCAATAAACATGTAATATTTAAAACTAGCAATTTGTCACAAATTATTGCTTGCTTGCACTGCAATAGATACTTGGGCTACAGCATATTTGTATTTTCGGAAAAAATCTATTCTAGTAAATCTGTACATTTATTTTAAAATTTGATGTTTACACTTCTGTTGTTAGGAAAATACGACAGTAGTAATAAGTTTCGTGAATGAATGAAACATGCTATATGTAAAATACTGTATAAAGAAGCGATAAACAAAGTTTTAAAATGTAACTATCGAGTTCTGCTTGTGTTTCAAGTAGAATTTGTTTTGATAAAATGTCATCTTTGTGAATGCATTCAAACATTTAGAAATTACCAAACACATTATCTGATGGAAAATGAAATAAACTAGTACACCGGATCATATATTAAAAGTTAAAATGATAATGCAACAAATCTAATACCGAGAAATATATCTGCTAGGACATTAATTGTCAAGATAATTGCAATCAAGATGTTAAGATGGCAATTATTATGTTCCTGAAAACTCTGCTAATCGCTTCTTTATACAGTATTCTACATATAGCATGTTTCTTTATTTTCACGAAACTTTACTATGTACAGGAAGATAAAAATGAAACAATTGGAAAAAAAGAACGGATATGGTTAACGTAACAAATGCATTAGCATATATTCTAAATATAAAATAGTAAATGCTTTCAGAGATCACCAGAAGGTCTCTGAAACAACTAAAAAATGAACCAATAATATGCATCCAACTGTCTCAATGGAATACCGCAACATACAACATATGGATAGAAATGATATGTCCACCTATAGATCGCTAGCGGTTACTGAAAGGTAGTTCAGAACATATTAAAGAACTGTAAACAAAACTAAGAGCATTAGAAAGAATCGGTCAGTACAGTTCATGTAGACAGGATTTGCATTATCGTCGAGTACTAAATAGGCAAATTTCGATGTACAATACTGAAAATGAAAGAACAGGGATGCAATTAGTGGTCAAATATCCCTATTTATAAAACTATATGACACTACTACAAAAACTACCTAATAGTTTGCAGCATCAGCCGTTGAAAAAGATACATATACGTATGATAATTTTAGTCAAGATGTATGAATCCATAGAACACACTTAGATAAAGAGCGATGATACTGACGAAAATTCCTATCATTTCATGGGAAATAAAATGTAGATGAGTACGATACTAGTCGAATATGACAATGCTATCGTAAACCAATGCACAAATTAAATTGTCCGAACAGTAGTGAGTAACAGAAATGTTCTCATACCTATATATATATGTTTACGGAAATATTCTTTATCTTACCATTTATAAATGAGTTGAAAACTTCAACAACAGTATCATCAGTAATTAGATAGGAAACCTGATATGGAAACAATAGACAAGTTACATACATGTGTTTCCTTGGCTTTACTATGTGTAACTTACGTACAAATCTGTTATAGAATACAAGACGATGTGATACTTCATTTCTTACCGTCTAGGTAATTGCTATTTTTTTACAGTTTTAAGTTGCAATGACATATGTTGATTTGTTTTCAATGCTCTTATTTCTTTCCGCCTTTCTCATAAATTAAATTTGTCACCTATAATTGAATATTGCCTTATTGACTGATATGGAATGCATTTCTGATTTTGCAAATCAATTGCAAAGCTGCTTTTCCTCCATTGTCAGGAGAATTCTGATTTTTAATAGTTTTCTTTGTGTACCAGAAAAAGGGTGATAAACAAAATTACCATACTTAAACTCTAGGCTAGTCTAAATGAACAGCCAGAAATAAAAATCCGAAAAACAAGTCAAATTATGGGCTACTATATCTGGTATACCTTAACACATGGGAAAAATAAACAAAATATGCAGAGAGAACTTACACTGCTTGAGCTCCTCTGTGTTTCCGTACTTATTTTCTCCGTTTATTTTTTTCTCGCTTGATATTTCAGATTTTATATAAAAAAAATTATATGTGATCTGACACAGATATATTATATCTATTGGACTAAATTATTGTTTGGTAAAAAACAATGCATGTGCATAAAGAGAAAAAGATCAAAATCAACAATTAATCAAACATATAGAGAGGAACAATTTATGGAAGGAAACACGTGAAAAGAATCTCTTGTAATAAATAGAAATGAAATTACCAAACTCATTTAGTACTTTTATATGTAATTATTTTTGTACATTTACAAAAAACAGAAAGTCGGTATCTACATAAGTAAAACATCTAGAAGTGTCAATTCGGGCGACACAAGGGGATATTGTTTACTTATATTTGATAATAATTACTTTTAACTGACAACCTAATTCACTGAATAGCTTGTTCCGACTTTCATTTTTGGAATATCATTTTAAATGCTCATTTTTAGTACAAATACTCGGTAAGGAACTTAATTACACATATTGTACGGAAATTACAGCCTTTAACAGTCCATGTCTTTCACCAGACCAGGTACGAGATTAAACGAGAATCACTGCGAGTATCTTGCAAGAAACACGAACCGTTTCCTAATTCGAAACCACCGTTTTGAGTTGTGGTGTCCTTTTAAGCAAACCTTCATAATGTATATTATTCTCTGCGTCTAGTGTATATAATTGTACTTGTAGAAGTGTATTTTAAAAGGCATTTCCTTCGTTCATACATTCGATTTAACAACTTTTCTCTGTTATTGTTTCATAAAAACTTCTTTCTCATTGTTTTTGAAGGTAAATATTTTTTATTGTTATGCTTACTTTCTTTTCTTTTTACCTCATGTTTTTTCCCTTCCATGGTTTAAAAACATTAAATAGTTACTGAGCGATGTTTGGAGACACACCAGACACATATTGATGCACACCTTAATCCAATCAGTTCGAATAAAAAACAAACTTTTATTCAAACTGCACATGGTCCTTGCTCCCACGTTTTAGTGGAGTCCGAGTTGCTCATTTGCTTTTGTTGCTTTGTATGTATGATTTTAGTTACTTTATGTTCTTTGTTGTGTGTGTGTGTTTTCCATGTCTGGTTTTTGTCCCTAGATTACATTCTTTTGATTACCGCTATAACCTTAGTTCCTTTGATTACTCTTTGATTACCGCTATAACCTTGGTTCCCTTGATCATTCTTTGACCTAACATATAATCAAACGTTATAAGATTTGTTTTTAACCTGATCAATATTTCACAAGTGCCATTACGTGATATATATACACAAACGAACGAAACACCAGTTCATTAATGTAAAACTATTCTATGATATTAATGTTGTTAATTATTATCGACAAACTTTCCCTCTCCGTTCGTGTATGTTTCAGTAACTTGTAGATGCACATATCTTTTGATTATTCTGATAAATACAAAATGTAGCGGAATACTCAGGACAAAAAATGAATTCATTTTCCTTGATTGCATTATTTTCCCTTTAAATACCATTTTATTTGATATATAAAGGACTTTGCATGTGTGTTGTATTTAATTGTTGCTCTTTTAAAATTTCATAGTTCAATATTAAACATTGTGGCAGACCCAGAGGGGTGCAGGAAGTAGACACTCCCTTTTTAAATAAAACGTTGTCATTTTCGTGTGTAAAATTGACATAAAAATGACAAATAACGTCCTAGCACCCCCTTTTTAATCAAAACAATACAAAGTGATAGGTCATGTCCTAGATCTTGACCGGATTATGAGCAAGGTTTTTATGTACAATGTTGTCTACTTTTTGTCATATTTTTATACATGCAGCAGTTTTTCTATTGCATAAACCTTGACAAGCTTGATATTTATGTCGCTTTCTTGGTAGGAGGAAATTAACAATTTAAGATCTTAGATATAAATGTGGTGTAATTGCATCTACTCGACAGATTTGTTTTTAACACTGATCAATGTTTAACTCATCCACTAAACCTTTCGTGTAGTTATTGTTAAGTCTCATCTACGATGCTGATTTGGAGTTTGAAGTTGATAATGTTGATGTGTGTCCTGATTCGAGCGAACGCCACTGAAAGTAAGTCATTTGAAAACTTGAATATTTATTTCTATTCCGTTAAACTTCATTAACTTTATTGCTGCTACTATTAAATTTCTATTTAATATTTAACAATTTCACATGAACAGTTTCCATGCGAAAACTCTGTGTCAAACGTGTTTTAACAAGTTTAGTTTGTGTGATTCTTGTGGGCGCAGAGTTTGAGTGTCCATCTTTTAAACTCATTTTACTTTGTCTAATGTGAAAAAAATGTGAAGTTTGCCTGCTATTCCTGTCATTTCTTGCAAGACTGCTTTGTTTCAGATGTGTCCACATTGGCTACCTTTACTGCAGTCCTCTCCGAAAGAACCCAGATATCATGTAATGACAGTGAGAAAGTAGTCAGTATAAAGAACGCATCGCTTTCAAAGCAAACAATGCAATGTAATAACGGCTCTGGAATACAAGATATTTCAACAGACACGATTAATTTTGTCAGACAACAGTGCGACAATAAGACATCTTGTAATATAGATAGAATGATGATTCCGGACAAAGACGGTGTCTTTCAAATTCTTAGCTACTACAATTTGCATAGTTTTTGCCAAGGTATACAGCTGTTTATAAACAAAATTAACTAACAATTCTTTTCCCTATAACTATTCATATTTGTATCTTACCGTACCTATTTATTTATCGATGGTCCGACAATAAGTAACATAGCCTTTCAAGATTTAAGTAATTGTTTAAAACTAAAAAAGATAGAAAGAAATGTTTGTGATAATTAAATAAAACGTGAAAAAAACACCGAACTAATATAAACAAATCCCAACGAATATACAGAAACGGCACAAATACAAAATAATATTTCCATCATTACATGATCCTGATCCTGCCCTGTCTTTGTGAGCTCGAACTAGGTGTATGGGGGATAGTTTCCCCTGTGGTATAGAAGTACTCGAGAAAGCGTTTGATTTCCCCAAATATATACATGTAAATATAGAGCACAAAAAGTTTGGCGAATGAAATGCAGATAAGCCGTACTGATGAATTATATCTCACAAGTAAGGATACTTTTCTTTTGTATGTTGTAACCTCCCACAGACCGTAATCAGATAGTCAAAGAGTGTACCTTTGAAACATGGTGCGATGTGGCCAATATCTCAAACAATGATGACATTAAATGGAGACGTCAACTAGGCAACCAAGGCAATTTACCAACATCAGATCATACATATTTGTGTAAAACTTTTACCGTACTTAACTATTTTTCTTCTGCAATGTAGACAAATATTATAACTCATAATATTATCCAAACATTCATATTCGTATTTATACAATCCACCCCCCTCATTTTTGTTTACACATTTAATAACTGCCCATTTGCTTGTCATATGATTCATTGTATATAATAATAACATACGCTTTTGTTCTTACATAAATGTTATATTCTAGTTAGTTCACAATTCCAGTTTATTTTTAAATGTTTTAAAGTTTTTAAATTTATCACAAGGAGCTGATGTATGTTTATAACTATACTTTTTATTTTTGTTGTTTTAAGCTTCTAATTCAATTGGAAGATTTACGTATATTTATCCAAAGGCACGCAACCAATTACACGGAACAGCAACATTAACATGGGTTACAGAAAACGTTGCATGGACAAAAAAGTGTTTGACATTTTGGTTCTTTAAAACGGACACAAAGCATTCATTAAAGGTTTTTGAAATGTCAAGCCAAACACCGATTGACACATTGACTAAGTTGTACAAAAAGTGGACAATACAAAGTATAGATTTAGAGGCAAATTCTATACATAGTATAACGTTCAAAGTATCTGCACAAAACAAAAGTTTTGACGGGACAATTGCTTTGGATGGTTTGAAGATTTTGAATTATTCATGCGATGGTAAGTGTTAACTAATTACTTTCCATAAAACGATGTTTAGGTAATCAGATGTTTAGTCAATTTTTATTCCCATTGCGTTTCACCGTTTACGGTTCATCGTTATCTTTCGACAAATATGGCTTCAATTTCACCACATAATTCCCTCTAACTACAGACAAATTTAAAGGCATAGCATCCCCAAAAATGGACAAGTTACATCAAGTATATGTAAAATTATATATATATATATAACTTAACTTTTGCAGGGTTAATTTTATCAATTCTGTATAAAGTGCTAAAGTAAACAAATACCTGATATTTACTTGATATGATCACACTCATTTATACAGTTTAAATCACCTTTTGTGTATAGTTGGCTATTGTCCTTCTAATTACCAGAGATTACTTTTGTTAAATAGAGAACATCCCAAAACTTTATCTTGAATAGCTCATTTTCGCACTCTCTGCAGAATTAATTAAATTAAAACAGCAAAAGACATGCCAGTTTTTAATTTTACATAAAATAAATGTAACTTTTTCACATCTAGGGGATGCTGTGCTTTAAAATTCTTATAAATACACAGATTTGTCTGTAGTCAGAAGGATATTTATGCTGAAATTAAGGCCATATTTGTCGGGAGGTAATAATGAACCTTAATTTAGAACGTAAACAGTTTGCTAATTTCTAAAATTATAGCCTAATCTAAGTTTTAATGCTATATTCTGAGACCATTATACAAAGACTTTAAAAAGTTCATAATTTTAAGAGTAATTAAGAGAATCAAGTTTATGGCGGTAATTTTATTCAAAAAGTTTGTATTGAATAGTATGTACAGTTGTATAATAGTGCATAGATTATACGTCAATGACAATGTCGTAGGCCAAAATCATTTAGTTCGTACACAATAAAATGTAATAACAAAATTACTGGAAAACAATTGTCAAAAAGAATAATCAAAAGGACACTGCGTATAATGAATGGAAATACCAGGGTAAAAACCGAAGGCTGGAAATCACTGCAATGGTTCCGACATGGTACAGTGACCGAAAATTAATCTGTTGACATTATGAAAATACATTATCTATAATCATTTTGTCAGAAGAAGAATATTTCTCAATTAGATCTGGATATAAGAATCCAGGTGGTCAAGAGGTGTAAGATCTAATGCAATACAGTGGGAGCCAAGGGAATAAAAACTTGTATTGATTATTCAAAAGAATTAGAATGTTTACATGGTAGAAACACCCGCCGATTTTTTCATAAAATGTCAATACCGGGGAAAACGAAAGAGGAAGTGAAAGCTATGACACGATGAACAAATTGGTGCAAAGTGATACATCGTAACGATTAACCAGTCCATGATGACGACCATAAAACTTCTGTAGATAACGTCAATATTATAGACACATAAACCTGTTCCAGAAGCCCTATAGTAAGAAGTCAAGTGCGGTAGTCTGAATAGTTATGGCAAGCTAAGGTAAAACGTATGAATTGTGATATGAAAACTCCGTCCCCAGGTGCTGAAGAGATTTTGCCACAGATGAAAGGAAAGTTGACAATGCGTAATGAAAAGTCATCGAGTTTGTCGTATAGTTTGGTCAATAGTTTTCCTATTTTATCGATGTATTTGTGTAGGTCAAGATATGAGGCTGACTTCATAGTGTCTATAGTATCCTTTATCTCAAATATTTTCTGGTAGATGTGATGTATTGAATTCCCAAAAATATGAATGTTTAACGATAAGACGTCTTCTATATTTTTGTACCGAAATGGCTGCTGTCGTCAGATTCGAGGTAAAGGTCTTACACTGATGCAGAGGAAGCTGCGTCAGTAGTCTCTTTGATTTCTAGTTCTGTTTGATAAATGAACAGAAGATATTCTCAAAATTTAGGATTAATAATGGAGAGAACATCGGCAATTTCTCGATAAGTGAAATTCAATGGTCTACTTCTTTAATCTTCTTGCCGTTCAAAAGATCTGATTCATACGAATAAATAAAAAGATCGACTACGAGAGTTACAACTTAGTGATTTTTTTGTATGGCATCTCTCATAGTAATAAATGGACACTTGAAGGCAAATTTAACAGCATTAAAATACTGGACTACATACACAACGTGTAACGCTAAATCACAGCAGAACGTCAATATTATACGATATTAACCACGATCACAAAATATCAAACCCATAAGTCATTTGAATGATATGGAACGCAATTAAATCCCATACAATATGCAAAAACTGGAGCAGCCGCAATGGAATGAGTGCAAAGGATACTACAACATCGAACAATAAAACACCAGATGTACAACAACATTGCCTAAATTCAAAGACGACGACAATTTGTATAAAACTACAATTAAAAAAGGAAAAAAGGAAAGAATAAACCACACACACACACACACACACAATTACAGCCGTATAACCTTATGCTGACATGACTATGGTAACATCTAGCTAAATTCTTTTCAAGCAAAGTTGCCAGTTGTATTTGTTTTCTTTAATACATAACTATTTTTATTTTTAAATGACTCACGTCCCCACTAAAGATTGTTTAGGAAACCTTAATCTGATTTAGTATGCAGTTAGTTTTTTGACAATATCAAAATATATAAATTAGTATTAGGAATTCAGAAGGTGGCCATGAAAAACCCAGGCAGTGGGTGACACATGACAAATTTTAATTTAAACCAAAATCACCAATGTCAAAAATGCATCCTTTCTCCAAATTGAATGTTGTTTTTTGATAAACTACATCAATTAGAGAAAAGTACTGAGACAACACTGAAATTTTTTGAAAAAGGAAAATAACTCTTAATGCTGTGGAAACAAATTCTTTGGTTTGTTAGGCAATTTTAAACCAGTTTATGAGTCATCAATGTCAATCAAAAAATTTCTGACATACCTTTTGTATGATATAAACACTGGAGCCCAAAGTTAAAAAGGAAAATAAAACATGTTGTGCCAACCATATCACATGATTTGCCTGATTTTAATTAAAGAGCCTCTTCTTTGTTTTATTTACATGCTTGGTAGGGTCAGGATATGCAACAAACAAGATAACACCACGTGTAACATTTAAACGAACTTATGTTCAATTGATGAAATTGAAACTGTCCATGAATTAAACAGACAGATCTTATGACACTGGGTAAATTTTATCCCACTGATGTTTTTTTGCAATGTCTTGAATATACCATATATATGTCAAAAAGTATGTTTCTTTTGAATCGACAATGAATTGCTCAGAAAATGATTTTAAAGTTTTCCTATCAAAGCAACCACGTATTGATCGAATTAAAGAGTTATCTCCCTTTTTCAATGAATTGTAATGTTTTCTATGCAATTTTATCCTCTTTAATCGTTGCATTTCATCCAAAACCAACATTCAACATTTAGAAAGAAAGCATTTGTGATATCAAATGGGTGAACAACTTTTGAAAACCAACTTTGTCATGTGCCACTCTCCGCCTGATGTTTGCCTGGACACTCTCTAAAAAACAAATATATTCATCCTCTAATTTGATGATCATAGGTTTATCCTAAAAGAGCTAATTCTTTGTAGAATTGAAAAAAAGAGAGCAATGTGTGCCTTTGCAACCTGACACTGTTATAAAGACATGTGCTAATACCTCTGAAGCAAACATCACCTTCGAACCTACTATCAATGAATGTACACCTGTGTATACTAAAATTCAAGAACAGTTCTTTAACCAATGTAGTAGTAATACAGGTGTAACGTCGTGTGAATTTAACTTATCTGAAGAACTAAAGAACAAACGAGAATGTTTTTGGAGGAATGACATTCACCTTCATTTTACCTGCACAAGTAAGACCAGCATGTAGTCCCTAAGAACGCCGGTCTTTAACTTCTCGATTAGATTTAATTCTTCTTCCCATCTTTTATGAATTTAATCATCTAAAAAGAACGATGTAGCTTTAATTGATTAATGACAATATCCTCATCATTGTCTTATTTTAATCTTATTACAATTTTATAACATCCATAACATTTATTGATAGATTGTCCATATGAGGAAAGATACAAATAACTGATAAATATTACAAGGAGTTAACTAATACTAGAAATATAATATATAAAATATATTAAAAATGTTATTATATTTCAGATAAGACAGAAATTTCATCTGAATCAGATGTTGCAATCTTTGGTGAGTAAAGACTAATTTTGCATCGATTTGAAGATCCCAAAATAACACAAACACCCACTACTTTCGTCTCCTGTTTGAACCCGCGACTCCTCTGGAACCGCTTAATGGAACATTTACATTTTTACCTCTTTTTTTGTTTTTTTTTTCATCTGAATAACTTTTTTGGTCCCCGTTGCAAACATGGACTTTATCATCTGTCGTACTGAAGGACTCTCTCTTAGTTCGCAACTCAATTAACTTTGTCATTTGTCGACCAAAAAAGGGGGGCTTTTCTAATTCGCAGCTCCTCTGAAACTGTTGAATGGAATTTTATGAAACTTTTACATTTTTTTTGCATTGTGTACCTCCTGTTTTTGTTTCCATCTGAATATTAAAATAACTTAAATAGTATCCTAACAGTTTTTTTGGAGGGAAGCGGGGTATCACCAGGTGAGTTTTGCCCCAGTTTTTTTCTTCTTTTGCTACTTTTAACTGTATTTCTTTTAGTTTAAAATAGTTTTGTTTTAACTATCTATTAAAATTGAACTGTAAATTTATAAATTTGTTGCACCAAAACGAGTTTTTACATTATTCGGATACATTTCCAACATATGAACTTCTGTAAATGTTAAAGTAAGCCTCAGAATTGTTTCATGATACTCTACTCACGTATTTTTATTCTTTCATCATTTTTACAATTAAAACAGAAATAGAAGAAATTGGTTGTAGCGGCAGCAGTACTTGTGCTTTGTGTAGTTGGAACAGTACCGAAAATCCCACGCAACAAACTATGTTTTTTTGGTCTACGTATGCTAAAGTTTTATGTGACAATTGTTTTCTCTTTATATAAGTCTGTACTTTTGAGCAAACTACACTTTAACCTCTCACTAAAATCAACCAAATCAAACCAAATCAAGAACGATAATTCTTGCAAAGTATTTATTTCGTGTGCAATCTATAAAATTTTATCTCAAAAGTGCAACATCCAAATGAGACACTAAGACTGGTTATGTTGTCTACAGCTGTTTCTGAAGAAGAAGTAAAAGTGAGTTTGATGGATTTTTGACATGCATGTTTCACAGACTGCCTGATTCTTACAGAGCTACTTTAAAATGAATCCTTTAACGGGTCATTGAACTCGGAACAAACAACTTAGTTGGGCGTTAAAATTTTGATTTCCAGTGTCTACTTACTGCTTAAATCTTTCCTAAGTGTTTTGTTTCTTTTCATTAAAAGAAATGAAATGTTTAAGTTGCAAATTGGAATGTTCTGTCGTCGGTATTTTACTAATATCAACATTGACATGCCTCGGTAGAGTTTACCGCGATAGTCTGCAGTCGTAATACAAAATCGTTTAAACAAATGTAAAATGATAAAAATACAAATTTGAACATCGGAAATAAAAAGAAACTTTTTGAAACAATACAAGGAAGTATATAATTCTTATACAATATCAGTCAAATATCTTTGGATGCATCGTTCAGTTGTTCATTCAGAGTATTTATTTACGATTGGCGTTTTCAATTTTATAAGGTACACATGCGCTATGTTAAAGATTTGAGCTTTTTCACAGATTTGACAGCTAAACTTTTATTGATATATCTGATTTTAAGATGGTTTGTTGTCGCCAGTCTAAATAAGAGGAGCCAAAAACCAGTAAACCGGCTCCGTGGACGTGTTTTTAGTTAATTCAATTTGCCCGCTTCAATTATTCGAACAACATCTTGATTTGTAAACCAAAGGTTACAAGTTTATTTCATACTCCTCAAGAGTTATTATAGTCCTGAAAATGCAAACGTTTCAGGTGCATACATATTGATGTGTTACTGTTTCATGTACATATATATTGATGTACTACTGTTTCAGGTGCACACATATTGATGTCTTACGTTTTTAGATCAGATGTTTCACCATATTCTACTTTTCGAATATGCAATTATATTGTTGTAGCAATTACTAAATAGCAATCAGTATCAGTTACGCTCATACTGATTTATTCCTATGTTCTCGAATCGCCTTTTCCACTACAGATCAAATCTCACAGATGCAGGTTTTCGTTAGTCCAAGATATATCCAGCGCACATTAGTGTAACTTCGGGTTTTACATATTTCCCAAGGATAATGTAGGAATGGGACTCTTTGGCGACATGAGTGAGACAGGTTTTCACGATGCACGCGGTTTAATACGGAAATAAGTGTCATTCAATATATTTCTGTACAACAGAAGAAATTTACATAAGCTTAACATAAAGCGGTAATTGTTAACAACTAATACACAATGTACAAAGTGCAAAGTGGCAAACATTTCCATAGCTACATTTGACCATATAAATCAGATATTTTTAATCGAGGTAAGATATTTTGGAAATGATGGACGATGATTTTTAATGCTACAGTCTATTTAAGTGTCAGTCCATATAAAATTCAGCCACTGCTTATGACAGATGTGATACATGGTCTACAAAACCTACCGTATAAACAATGTTTTAACGGTTTTCTGATGATTTAATGTTTTTTTACAATGGTCTTTTCATTGTTCAAGTCTGTACTTTTGAGAAAACCATACATTGATTTTACACTAAAATCAACTAAATCAAACCAAAAGCAAGTTACATATCTTTTGTAGAGATAGAATTTGTAACAATTTATCATCTATATATGATGATAAAAATATAAAAAATTGTTACTGACTTTATGCACTTAGGTGTAGTATTCTCTAAGACAGGTAGCTTTGTTCAAGAAAAGAACCACAATGCAGAAAAGGCTATCAGAGCTATGTACGATGTTTTGAAGAAAGGGAGATTACATAATCTATCTATTCAATCACAGTTTGACTTATTTGATAAAATTATTCAGTCGATTCTTATACACGGGGACACCGGCAACACTGCTATTATTGAACGTGTCCACTTAAATTTTTACAAATATTTTTTTTGATGCAAAGAAATCTACTCAAGATTTTAAGATTTATAGTGAATTAGGGAGACACTTTTTCGGCTTGCGTATAAAATTGCGATTGATAAAATATTGGGCAAATTATATCACTTTCAAGCAAGACAGGTAATCTGCAATTCTGTACAACTTTGCTTAAATGAAATACACTGGTAACACTACATGCAATATGTTGTTTAACTTTACCAATAACATTCTTAATAAATGTGGTTATTCAAATGTATTTCTTACTCAGAATATTAATATTGTTAAATAGATATACAGTTCAGTCAAACAGAAACGCTTTGACCTATTCCATTAAAATTTGAATTCAATAAAAAAATGAAATAGAACATTATTTCAATGTGCTAGAAGAAAGAAATGTAAAAAAAAAATTAAGATTTAGGACCATGAATCACAAAATGCCAATATACACTGAAAGATGGCGAAACATTACCAGGGAAGATCGAAAATGTTTCGTGTAGATAACAATTTAGAGAATGAATATCACTATTTATTTATATATCCATAGCAATAAGCTTATAATATACAAAAATTCAAAAGGTTCAAAATAATAAAAACATGACATTTTTAAACCAAAAGTGAGTTTAATGTCCATATCAACACGTTTCTGCTGAACAAACGTCACTTGTTGCCATATGTTTTATTTCAGAATGTGTAAAACAATAACGATATATCGGTAAAGCGGAAGTAACTTGTACCTAGCAACCGTATGTTTATGATATTGGAAGGTCTAAAATAATAAAGATATGATATTTTAGACATTGGTAGTGACGTTTTTGTCCTAAGCAACAAGCTTTTTCCTTACAATGCCCTTATATATATTGGACTATATATACTTTAATTAACGGGGTTATTTTTTCCCTGGATTCTATATTAAATAATGTAGGTACTTGGGTTGGAAAAGACCTTTTAATTGTTTCAGATATTTTTTAGATGTTTACTGTAGAAATTAAAAAAAAATTGAGGATCATATAGTTGAAAAAAAAACTATATCAACAATTACTAAGGATTGAAAGACAAAAGATAGGGGGAGAGCTCGTCTCAAATAGCGATTATTTCCCTTTGTTTCGACAGGTAGAAGGTACCTGTATCGCAATGCATGTCCTTGAGTGGGTGTACGTCAAAACAAAAATGCTATAAAAATATTGTGCATTTGCTTTTTGCCTCTCTACAAACTAATGTTTTGTCAAAAGATATAAAACAATGACTTATAAAATAGACAAAACATCACACTATAAGATGACAAACTTTTTTAAAAGAACAAAATAACATAATAATGTTCCACTGAAAAAGTTTTGATGAGTTCAAAACGAAAGTGAAAGTAGAGAAATATTGAATCAAAAATATGCACTTCACTATAGAAGTGTATGGCAAAATTAATACGATACTGAGACCAGAAGGAGTTATAAAAAGGTGCCATAGTCCTCGCAAAATTCCTATCTATTTTAAAAAAGAGAAAATTGAGTGTGTGTGTGTGTGTGTGTTTTGCCAATTTATGTCGTGAAACACGCGTAGTTTTCGCTGAAACAATATAGAAAAATTGTGCCATCTCCCTATTGATACATGTATTTAGTTTTGATAATACTTAAACATATTACACATTACCTTAATTATAATACTCAGTCCGCACTTAAGTGTTAAATTGGTATTTACAACCCTTATTTCGAAAAGGAAGGGAATGAAAATCATGGTCAAAGTAAATGCAATATTTCAAAATTCCAAGTTATTCTTATCTATCTGAGCGTCATACTACTTAATGTATACTTTCAACTGTATATATAACAAGTATGATCGAGACAATGGTTTAGATTGAAATTTTTACAATTATAACCTTCTTCTTGTTTTTCACCTATAAATTAACAAGCCCAGACTCGTATCCAACATGTATTTACGTGCAATTTCCGGTTGTAGCAATGAAGAACACAAAAGAAAAAAAACCCACATATTTTGTAACTTGCAAATGGAGCCATGAATTAAAATAAAAAAAGTAATGCTCATAGTGTACGAATACATAATTTGCTTTCGTGAATTAAGTGTAAGTGTTTGTAAGAATCAGGCAAAATGGTAAAATCAGAAACATGCATGTCAAAATCACACCCATCTAACAATGTAATATCACTCAAGAATACGTTCGACTATTATTTGATCTCTGCATCACTGGCTTTGCGCAGACATTTTTCAATAGAACCTTAGAAGAAATTAGGTATTTGACAGAGTTATCTGCCCTTGAAATGCTCATTTTCAGGGCATTTCAATGAAATTGTAACTCAATGGTCCAGCATGATATGGAAAATCTTGTCTGTTTTCCTTGATTCTGGTGGTGCAAATAATCAATCAACACTATCAAAATGTTTATTTTTCATACAATGTTTCACCAACTGCCTGATTCTTACAGGGACTGAAACTTCAGACATCGAACTCTGACGAAATTAGTTTTTTATACCTTACAGGACATTTTTTACACGACGTCACAGTAAATAAAAAAAATACACTCATATATAATAAAAATTTCAATATACTGTACATATGTTTCAAGGAGTAACCTCTCATCAGCTTTAGAGTCAAATATATAGGAAGATCTTAATCCAAAACTAAATTATATACAAGAAGCACTAAAAATTAACATTATCGAAATCCATCAGAGAAAGTTTCTACTATGAGCATAACGACTTAATTTCTGTTTTGATAAGGGACTTGGTCCTTCTTGAACTGATTTTTAGGTGTGATATTGTTTTCACAGCGGCCAAAGGGGGAGGGTTATGATCACACCAAAGTACTTTATCCCCACCGTATTTTTGCGCCTTTCGCCTTTCCCAAGTCAGGAATTTCTGGCCAGTGTATGTCTTTGTTCGTTTTCATCTTTATTTTATTTTATTATGTTACTTGAGTATATAGAGGATACTCTTTCGTTGTACTTTTGTAAAATGATGTTTTTGGGCCGGCTGCAGCCTGCCCTGTGGTATGAGATTTCCTTGTCGTTTATTGAAGATCAATGAGTGGCCTTGGGCTGACAATTTAATCCCGGTTGGGTTGTTGTCTCTTTGACTTTAATACCCTACCCCATTTCTCGTTTTATTTAAAATTTAAAATCTAAAAAAGTCGTAAAGTTTATTTAACAATTTTCTTCATTTTCAAATTCATGTGTCATTGGATAATTTCAAAAGTGCAATGATCATTGTTTGTAAATACTTTGATGGGCTGAAACAAATATGGCGGCTTTACGAGAAGACTTTCAAGTAAGACATCATAAATCGTGTTTTATTAAACAGAAAATCCCAAAACGAATCAAAGAACGATAACTTTGCATCGAGAATATAATGTTGTAAAAATTGGTTATAAATTCAAACTTTGGATTGAACTGATGTTGAGTATACTTCTAAGAAAAGGCCTTTAAATTAAAATAAACATTACTGTTTAAAGCCAATAAAAGATAATTTTTGATATTCATTAATCTTAACATTGATGGATACAGGAACTTACACATCAAGTTGAAGTGTGTCACTTACTATAAATATCATCGTCTTCCGCTATTGACACAGTAACGCGTGTGTTAGTATACATTACACACTGTGTAATACTTCCTCAGACGGTGACAATGCTGAAAAAATAACATATGATAGGGTATCTTGCATATATAATTCCGTAAGGATTGCTAAAATAAAGGATTGGCAATAAATTATCCTAAAATGATCAATTTCCAGTTTATTGATATCAACATCTTGAGTGTACATATATCCCAAAAAGGGATATCTTAACTAACGTAAGGCATAACACTCCTTCAATCTTATTAATACATGTATGTTGAAATGGTAATGCATGATTGTATATTGAGACTGTGGTTGATTTTCCAATTTCCTTTGCATGTTAAGTATATGTTTTAATGTGTTTTAGTATACTGCATCACCAAAGAAAAAGTTTAAAGACAACATAAAAAAGAAGACCATTTTTAAAACAGTCTTACCTATATTGAAATAATACTTAAATAAAGAGTGTAATGAAGGAAATTCTGTGAAAACAAAAGTTTTTTGAAGAAAAAAACTACGAATAAAAAACAACTGTAAGCAGAATTTGCTTATAACAAAACACAATAAATGTTGTCAGACAATTGCACATTTGAAGCAGATAGAGACTTGGTGTAAAAATATAGTATGTAGAATTGTGAATAGTTGATATTTCAAATCATCATTTTTCCTATCAAACAGTATTTCATCAAATTTCAACATGATCATTTACAGCTATCTGTCTTGATGACTACAATCAAATCCCTTGTCCAACAAAACAGAAGAGTATAGGTAAGAGTTCGTTTGGTTTGAATTTATATTTTTTATTTATTTTACAGCAAATCAAAATGAATAAATTGCACAGAAAAGACACCCAATTTTCATAGCTTGCAAATTATAGAGGGATAGCATTTCTGAATTCGTTGGGTCTCTCTTCCCGCGATTGAAACTGTTAATGCTGAAAAGTGTAAGTGTTTGTAAGAATCAGGCAAAATCAGAAGAAATAGAAACATGCAAGTTAAAAACCCACCGATCTGACAATGTAATATCACTCAAGGATACTTTTTGTATTTGAAAGACTATGATTTGATCTCTGCATTACTGGCTTTGCTCAATAGAATGTTAGGAAAAAATTGAGGTTTTTGACAGAGTTATCTGCCCTTGAAATGTTCATTTTCAGTTCATTGTAAAGAAATTGTTACTCAATAGTCCAGCATGATATAGAAAAGAAAATCTTGACTGTTTTCCTTGATTCTGATGGTGCAAAAATTCAGATTAAACCATCTAAATCATGTTTTTTTTATACTATGTTTCACCTACTGCCTAATTCTTACCAGGATTGACACTTAAGTGATTACAGTTTATGAAGAGAGCGATTTTGCTCAATGTATATCTGCAAATATACATGTTTTATGAGTAATAAACGCCACTCGTCAGTTCTTACCATCAAAGACATTTATATATCTCAAATTTATTTCAATCTACTATTCCTCCATTTTGTAAGTCATTCATAATAAACATTTCAACGAACTTACATATATCTTACCTATTCGAATAAAACAGTATGATATACATGTAAAGATGCAAGTCTGTAGTAGTATGCATCTCAAGTAATCGCTATGCTTTAATCTTACTGCAGAGCAAGTCCGGGAAATTCGGTATAATTTAAAGAATTTCAAACTATATGGTAAATTGCATAAACTTTTTAATGTTGGATATTCACTCTCGTGGTGAAGTTTTATGGTAAATCGAATACAAGTGGTACATATACATGCATCATTTGGAATAGAAATAGATAAATGTATAAACATTAACTACGTTTTGTACTACGTTTTGTATATTTTGTACAAATCAATATTTTAAAAGTAGGTTTATTTTAGTTTGTATTAGAAAGTTAACGCATCAATAAAGTTATCCGAAAACGAACCATGAAAACCAGGTTGCCGTAAATTATATATAGTGTAAGTTTTGTTTTTGTAAGCAAGCAACCTAAGAATCACAAATCAAATATTTAACCAAGCTCCAAAACAGCGTCTGATGTTCAAAATTCACTCTAGATGCTGTAGCCAGCCATCTCAGTTAATGCAAGAACCATGCAAACTCAGAAAAAAAGTGAATGATTTTATGCGAGTTATCCCATTGTTAAACGACGTATGACTTGAATAACGCCTAAAAAATTCAAAAGGCCTGTCTGCAGCGGTTAGTAAGAGAGGAAACGAACGTCTGTCGCTGCGTGGAACTTGATATTTAACCTTAAGTACCTATTTCAGTTGTGCGCAAAGGTAAACCACTTATCATAAACTGCAAAGAAGAAACTGTTATAAAATTCATCAAAGCAAATCTCTTGCGCAATGATATTATGCATTTCCCATATACATTTGGTAAGGAAATCTCTGGTTGCAAAAGACAGAAAGAAACACTGGATTATTTAAATGATCAATGTGGAAGTCAACCATTCTGCGATTTGAAAGTCACGAAGAAAGCATTTGGAAAACCCGCTTGATGTTGGACAAAAAATAAATATCTGGATATATCCTATTTGTGTGTACCAAAGACCTGTATGGGTAAGTAAGATAAAATATTACATTTAAAGATTTCCGTGCCATCAGAAAAAAGTAGCATGGTTAAAACTATTCAGACAGTATACTGATCGATCAGTAAAATGTATCCTTGGCATTGATAGTAACATCCCAGGTAATACCACTTACAAACGATCAACTTTTGACAAAGATGAAATCCTTTACAACTGTAAGTCCTTCTTGTCTTCTCGCAACATCGAAACAAAATGTGAGGACTTACCTTACTTGTATTGAATTTACAAATTTTAGAACGAGTAATCAAGGGAACCAAGGTTATAGCGGTAATCAAAAGAATGTAATCCAGGGACAAAGACCAGACATGGAAAACAGACATACACAACAAAGAACATATAGTAACTAAAATCATACATACAAATTAACAAAAGCAAATGAGCAACTCGGACTCCACTAAAAACTGGGAGCATGGACCAGGTGCACCGATACGGTAAGCGTCCTCCGCTTTTTTAGAAACACCCGCCGAGTTGCTCATAAAAAGTCAAGTCTGGGGTAGACAAACGAGGAAAGGAAAACTATGACTCGTTGAATAAATCAGTTTTCGTGGTGCAGATGGATACACCTTAACGGTTAACGAGTTCATGATGACGACCATAAAACTTATGCAGTGATGACATCAATCTTGTAGCAACATAACCCTTTTCCAGAAACCTATTTATTAGAGTTCTTTTCTTTGTATAGAAGAATCCATACAAAGAAAGGTATTATGCAAGATCTTCATCCTAATCCACGAAGGATAAAAATATTGTCCGCACTGAAGGAAGGACAACAAGCTAGTTACAAAACCACCTACTCTCGTAGTGGCATTAATTAAAAATTCTGAAGATTTACTTCAAAACCTAACATTCCAAAGCTTTCCGAAAATTAGCTCTCTACAACATTTTGACCTCTAAACTGTTTAAACTACGTTACCACATGATAGATTGTAATCTCATTGGAATGGAAGAGGGAGCTTTAGCCCGTGTTTGAAATGTTTTAACCAAGTCAGGACTATTGCAGTACCTGCTGCTCCGGTGGTGTAATATATATTTTGCCAGAATATATATATTGAACTTGACTTGATTATGGATTGGATTAATGTTCGGTATTTTTATATAGCAATATAATTTCTCCGTAAAAAGCAATGCAACGTCAACGTGCAGTAAATTTCCATTTTGCACTTGTGCAAATATAGTTAAAATTTGTTACGTTATCCGTGACGAAAGTTCAAATTAAACAGCAGTGAATTATATTGCTATACAATGAAAGGGTTATTGCATGAATACTGGGAAATATTATCCCTCGTATAATGTATTTACTTTACACGGGATAATATTCCCCAGTATTCATGCAATAACCCCATATCATAGCAAGAGATTGCCAAGCAATCAATAAAGGAAATTCATGTAATAACCCCATATCATAGTAAGAGATTGCCAAGCAACCAATAAAGGAGTTGTATGTTACTATTGTGAACGTTCTATCAAATCCGTATTTTATGATAATCGTGATAGGAAAACTAAATAATGCGAGTTTTAATATTCATAACAAAGGGATAAGCCTCTGATGATCCATTGTTAAAAATGTCGCTGTTTTTTAATCTGAACAAATTATCAGAAAGACAGTTACTTTCGTGTCATTAAAACTGAGGTTGGTCTCCCTAAATATTCACCAACATGTCTCGCTCATTCAGTGTTTACAAACCACAGCGTTAGTGACGTTTTCTGATGTACAGACGGGTGTACAAGTGAAACCAACTTTTAACTTAGCACGTGATAACCTCATCGACTGCCAAGTTCTAGGATATAATGAACATGGAGATCACGTACATTTCCTTGTTTTTCTTTTGTATTTGGCATGATGTCTCGTGCACCCTTGAATGAAATTGTAACAGTATCTGTTATCAGACTTTTACCTTTTTATATAGGTTAATAAATTCGGCAATAGGTGTTTCTCAACATCTTTTTCATATACTCAGATCTATAAACCTGGGAAAGCAATAGGATCGCCGAATTCAAAACTTTGCTAGGATAGCCACTATTGACAAATAAGGTTTCCATCATGTCATAATGAGCCCTGAAATCGTGGTTGTCGATGCAAATACGGCGAAGACTCAGAATTTGTCACTTGGGAATAGCATTTTTGCACGATTTAGGATGACAGGACTGATAATTTAAATATGTAATAATGTATTTTAGAAAAGACAAATAATTCAATCAAAACATACATGTATTTATTATTTTGATGGAAAGGAAATTAATTCAATGTGCTTTATTTTTTTTTTAAATTTCGATAACTCCTTTCTATGAAATCTCCAATAAAGTGATCCTTACCGTATTGACCTGATTATGTTAATTAAAAGCTGCAGTTGAATGAAAGTGTAATCAAGGGAACCAATGTTGTAGCGATAATCAAAGAGTAATCAAGGGAACCAAGGTTATAGCGGTAATCAAAGAGTAATCAAGGGAACCAAGGTTATAACGGTAATCAAAGAATAATCAAAGGAACCAAGGTTATAGCGGTAATCAAAGAGTAATCAAGGGAACCAAGGTTTTAGCGGTAATCAAAGAGTAATCAAGGGAACCAAGGTTAAAGCGGTAATCAAAAGAATGCAATCCAGGGACAAAGACCAGACATGGAAAAGACATACACAACAAAGAACATAAAGTAACGAAAACCATACATACAAAGTAAAAAAAGCAAATGAGCAACTCGGAAAAGTACTTATAAAGTCAAATGTAAATCTTAACAAATGGAGCGACATATTTGTTTGAAATTCCAAAGTTGAGGGATTATAAATTTTAAAAAATAAAAACATATCTACAATATTTAAGATGATTCATCATCAGTATCGTTTCACCAACGGAAACACGTCAAGTAAATGTTTTTGAAGATAAAATACAGTACGCGTATTTAGCTTTTATCTGTATATTGTAAACGTTCACAAAACGTACATGAATTTTAAGCTCACACAAGCTTAAACATTGTCAGTGTACACAGCTTTATTGAAAAAAAAAGCTTTAAAAAGAGCAGGCTCCTGTGCATGTAATACATGAACGGGATCTCAGAAATTATAAGTAGGGTGCAGACTTCCTAAAAACTGTACACTGGGAAGTCTGCACCTTACTTATAATTTCTGAGATCCCGTTCGGGCAACATTCCGGAGCCAAAGAAAAAGAGCAAAATAAAGTTTAAGATAAGGTTCCTAAACTTCTATTATATGTAATGGTCGTCGAGTAACATTTCATTTATGAAAAATTCAAACCGAGATGTGATTTTACCAAAAGTACAATTATGTGAGTAACTTTTTTCTCAAAACAATTCCTCAAAAAAACACTGTACAGCCCCATGCAGGTCCGGGTGTTAAAGGAATAGGCCTGCAGCAGCGCTAAGCTTGTCGTAAAAGGCGACTAAATAGTGCTCAGAACCCTAGCCGTGGGCTAGGGCGCTCTGCCCACCGAGCAACTGGGATGTGTGTCCCAGGTGGTGGAATGGGGTACCCCTGGCGTGTTACATGCTGGGATTGTCAGGTTATAATACGGAAAACCTGACCGCAAACCATAGTGGTGCATCGTGTTGGGAAAGGTGCCAAGTTCCTCGCACGTTAAAGAACCCTACTGTGGTATTCTCCCGGAGTAGAAAGCATAGGGCTCCGCCACAGGATGCTAAATTGCTCGACCCTACCCACCTCTCCCTATTTCCAGTGGCAATCAAAATTTGTCGACCCCATTGTCCTTGTGTCCCATCCCTTTTTCATTTCATCATCATTTCATGTTCATTTTATCATCAATTTCTTGTTCATCGTCTGAATATAGCTGAAATATTGCTGCTCGGACGTTAAACCCCAACAAACAAACAAACAAATAAACACTGTACACATATACCTATCTACCCTGAGTTGTGTCTAAGCGTACATAACAAGATGTTGCCCTTTGTATTGAAAACCGACTTTCCCTACAAATATTGATATTAATAATATACAATTTGAATGGCATTTGGTTTTTCAGAGGGGGGGATGCGGAATCCAAATATTTAGTTTTCGTGCCCGTTTGGAATCACAAATGAGGCCAGTTTTTGGTTTTTAGAACTCTTCATGGTCCTTCTAATGATCTCATGTTTAAAACAAATGTGGAAGATGATAGGATTGGACTTATCATGTATAGTTGTACTTATTTTAGTTCACTGATACTGGTCCTTTTTCCTTTTGAGATATTTTTTACTTGGAATGCACTATATATTAGGCCCAGTATTTAATTGATGTTTATAAAAGTATATTTGGTAAATTTCTTTCTTTCCATTACCAATTGATATGCAATGAAGATGAGTAAAATAATATGGCACTTTAGACCTCAGTAAAGAGTATACATCAGGAATATGCTGGCGAGATCCCAGAAAAAGTAATAAAATAAGGCGATATATAACAGAGGAAAACCTGGAAGTCCCCTAAAGCACGTTCCGGACGTCTTATCCTCACCATTGATTTCGATTTCAATATAAACTTTGTTTCATATCATTTGAACGTTAAAAGTAATTATGAGAAATGTTTATACTGTAATGCAGTTCTCTGTTGAGATTTAAAATACGTACGCATGTTTATATATAATGTTTTCGCCTGAAGACTAACTGATATTGCAAATGGAGGAGGAAAACACATTCTTTCACCTCTACATATACAGAAAAAATAAATGTTTAAGGCGATTAATGTTTAACCCTAACATTTGACCTTGTTAAACTGGAATACCCTAAAATAAATACTAGTTTTACATTTTGGGTGTCGTGAAGCTCGACCTGTACAGACATGACACCTAATAAAGCGTAAAATCATATTCGTCATCAAAATAGC
Source organism: Perna viridis (assembly GCA_037379345.1). NCBI lineage: Eukaryota > Metazoa > Mollusca > Bivalvia > Mytilida > Mytilidae > Perna > Perna viridis. Next base: position 33,672,410 of record CM074514.1, on the reverse strand, counting down.
GACCTGGCAAAACGGAAAAAGTTACCTTCAACTGTGGTAGATTACTTTTTTCAGTTTAAGTTTTCAATGCTAGATATCAGTTGCTACTGTTGACCTCTCAAAATGTCTTGTTACTTTTCAAATCTTGCCACTTGTACAGAAATAAACTGCCTATGATAATGCAATGAATGATGCAGGAGTATACGTTTATTACACCAAACCCAAGAACAAACATACAAAGTAACCCAATTACCGGTAATGTAACATACAGAGTGATGAAATATACGTAATGTTATAAATGTGCATGAATAAATGGCGGTATTTGACGACAGCTATTAAAAACTCCTCCGATTAGTGCCATGAAACTGTAGTGTTTTAGAAATATGGTGCACGATATCTTTACTTGTCCAGATTTGGAAAAAAATTTACACGTTCCCTCTTCTTCTGACATCTAGGGTATGACAGTGAAGATTCCCCCAATTCTGTAGCAGTACCTGTGGGGCACCGGTATACATTCCATCCGTTAATAGAAAGAAAATTATGTTTCAATCATTATTTGGAATACTAATACATGGTTTAAGAAAAAGTATTCATTACCGAAGAAAGAAAGTATCTTATTCTTTGTTTGTTTGTTTGTGTGATGTTTTTATACCAATATAACGCTAACAATTACATGAAGGAAATTTCATTCAAGACTTTTACCGTAGGAGTCTTATCAGAGTTACTGCTCTATATTCTACTGGGTTGAGTAGTTGAATATAAATATCCAACCAGTCATTGAACTCGCACATCTCTAAAGAAGGTTTTTATTTAACACCGAGGGGCTTCTATAATCCTAAATAAAAAAAATCATTTTGATTTGCATTTAGATATTTCTTAACTGAGTATAATATGAATGAGGTTTCACACCAGACCTTACACACGTTACAGCGCCTTGATCTAAATCTGTGAGCAACCTTCCTGACCAGAACAGTTATTTCTGCAGATGATTTAACAAAAAGTTCAAAGTATATAACAACAAAAATGGTATATGTCTGGATTGGGAGTGAGGATTTGGAATGGGGATTTTGTATTCGGGTAAGGAATATGAATATAGAGAATGTGGAAATTAGTTTTATTTAGTGAAACGTATCATTACCTATAGATAGCTTCAACAGTACAAGAGAAGGATCAATGCAAAAAATTGGTTCACTGGAGGAGTAGGTATGTTTTGTAAAATGCATTTCTAGTCATCTTACATCCCAGTTTGAGCGTTTGAAAAGTCGCTCTCTATCGATCTCGTTCATTGGCGAGTCTGGATTGGACAAGAGAATACCTTTGCGCTCATAGCTTGGTGGAATCATTGGAATTAGAGTGCAATCTTTAAGGAAAACATTAACGCAGATCAATGATGAATTTCTATTTTTGTCAATTTTGCGATATTTATCGAAATGTTATTCAATATAATGGTACATAATATTGCCTAAACATACAAGCTAAATATATCAAACTATTTGTAAAGTTTAGATGCATTTTTTCCTGAAATTGGCATATACATGTAATTCTAAAATAAAATATTGTTTTCCGTTCATATGACATTTTCAAATCAGCACATAGTATGATAACATCACTGTTTTAAATGGATTATGTGGTATGTTTTTTTTTACAATAAATGTATGCGATTGGATCCTTAACTACATATTTGCTATACTAATATTCTAAAATCTGTTTGATTAACTGTCATTATAACCGTAACCGTATGGATTTTAACCCCGGATATGCAAAACATCAATTAAATGATAACTACACCAACCCCCTCATCCCAGATTCCCCCCCATAAAACACCATTATCTCGACATCGAAAACCAAACCGCGTAACAATGTTCGTGGATGAAAGAGTAATCAAGGGAACCAAGATTATAGCGGTAATCAAAAGAATGTAATCCAGGGACAAAGACCAGATATGGGAAACAGACATACACAACAAAGAATATAAAGTAATTAAAATCATACATACAAAGTAACAAAAGCAAATGAGCAACTCGGACTCCACTAAAAACTGGAAGCATGGACAAGGTGCACCGGTAGGGTAAGCGTCCTCTGTTTTTTCTAGAAACACCCGCCGAGTTGCTCATAAAAAAGTCAAGTCCGGTGAGACAAACGAGGAAATGAAAACTATGACTCGTTGAATAAATCACTTTTCATGGTGCTGATGGATACACCATAACGATCCACGAGTTCATGATGACGACCATAAAACTTCTGTAGGCATGACTTCAATCTTGTAGCAACATAATCCTGTTCCAGAAGCCTATTTGTTAGAGTTCTATATATAAAAATGCCAGCAAGATATATACCAGTAGAAATGGGATAACTTGTCAAGGTTGATTGTTTCAAACATTCATTTTTTACATTCATTTTATGAAGATTTTTAATGGAAATTACCATTGTGATTCATGAATGAAAAATGTTAACTTTAATATTTAGAAGTCTTATCTCAATTAATATAACTGATACTCTGATTAGACCAGAAAAAGGGTTAAATTGAAATTCATTAAAAGATAGATATATCAGTAATGAACTTATTTTTTGTTGCTTGTTCTTAAAAAATGTCTTGTTTTTGAAGCTTGACAAATCATCGAACAATCTTCAACTGTTACTATGATAAAAGTACATATACACTGTTACTATGGTAAAAGTACATACAAACTTCTGAACATTTTTGAAAAATTGCATGATGTACCTCATTGTTCATATTCTGAGTTATTTTTTTTTAGGGTTACCGAAAGCAAGCCTTAGTTACATGAAGACCAAGATACCAGTTATATACAAGATTATTTATTCAAAGACTTGATTGTTTTTTTAACTATTTATGCAAAAGAATTGTGCATACCAGATGCCATATGATATGCTTTAGTTCAAGACCTTGTATAAGATTCATCAGTGGATAGTTACTTACCTGATCACAGATATTTCTAAAACTTTTATGTGACGTCTGTTATATCTTTTGTTTGTACCGGTACTAACAGGACAGATTTATTTCATTGTGAAAATTGTCCATTCTTTAATAAAAGAAAATACCTGTTTGAAGATAAACCAATGGAATGCAGTTGTAACTTATAACTGAGAAAGAAAATGCTCTTATGTGTGGTGATTGTTATACCTTTTGATATTATTCTATTCAAAGTATTTTGTTGTAGATATTACATAAACAATATTACTACTTTCGAAGAAATAATACACATTAAACAAAAATTGTTTGTTTCAATTTCTTGCAAAATGTTCTTGTCATTAAAATGTTCTTGTCATTAAAATGTTCTTGTAATTAAAATGTTCTTGTTAATTTGTCAAAACACGTGATAAGGTTTATTAGATTTAGAACAGTATAAGAACTGAAGATATCAAGTTGTGATATTTTAAAACAGATCTGTAATATTAAGGTTATTTGTTTCCGATATACGGCAATACAAACACAGAGCACAAAATTATCACCTTGCAAAGTTTGTAAAAAAAGAGGTCAAAATAGTAGAGATTATATATTGATGATAGTGTGAATATCCGTCGTCTGTTATCTTTATAGTCAAAATCAAATTGTCTGGATAAACGAAATAATTCTTTTCGGCAAGGTATGGGACATACATCTTTATGATATATTTGGTCAACTTTGGAACAATAATTAGTCAAATTTTAGAATGTTAACACATGGGAAAAATAAACACACTATGCAGGGGAAGCTCGTACAGCTTGTGCTCCTTTGTTGTTTCCGTCCTTATTTTGTTCGTTTATATTTATTGGATCAAAATATCGTTTAGTCTAAAATGCATGAACATAAAGAGAAAAACCACACAAACAAACACAGAAGAACTATTTATGAAAGAAACCCGTAGAATGAATCTCATGTAATAAATAGAAATAAAAACTATCAATATCAATCAGAACTTTGATATGTTATTATTTTTGTACATTTACGCAGGAAGTCGGTATCTACACTAGTACACAAGTAAAACATCTAGAAGTGTCTAGCGACACAAGGAGGATATTGTTTACTTTTATGTGATAATAATTTTAACTGACAGTCAGATTCACTGATTAGCTTGTTCTGACATTCTCTTTTGGAATATCATTTTAAATGCTCACTTTTAGAAGTACAGATACTCGGTAAGGAACTTAATTACACATATTGTACGGCAATAACAGCCTTAACAGTCCATGCCTTTCGCCAGGTACGAGATAAAACGAGAATTTTATTGTGTTTACTTTTTTCATCACAAACTTCCTTTTATCTTTTTTTCTTCTTCCATGGTTTAAAAGAGTAATCAAGCAAACCAAGGTTATTGGGTAATCAAAACCAGGGACAAAGACCAGACACGGAAAACCGACATACACAACAGAGAACATAAAGTATGTAAAATCATATATACAAAGAGAGAGTAATTAAGAGAACCAAGGTTATAGCGGTAATCAAAAGAATTTAATCCACAGACAAAGACCAGACATGGAAAACAGACATACACAACAAAGAACATAAAGTAACTAAACTCATACATACAAAGTAACAAAAGAAAATTACAAACTCGGACTCCACTAAAATATGGGGGCATGGACCAGATGCACCGGTAGAGTAAGCGTCCTCTGCTTTTCTAGAAACACCCACCGAGTTGCACATAAAAAGTCAAGTCTGGGGTAGACAAACGAGGAAAAGAAAACTATGACACGTTGAACAAATCAGTTTTGTCGCAGATAGATACACCGTAGCGATCCACGAGTTCATGATGACGACGATAAAACTTCTGTAGTCAATTTTGTAGCAACATAACGTTAAATAATTACCGAGCAATGTTTGGAGAAATACAAAACACATATTGATGCACACCTTAACCCAAACTTTCGACCTAACATATAATCAAACGTTATAAAAAAAATTTAACCTGCTAAATATGTCACCAGCGCCATTACGTGCTATATATACACAAACGAACGAAACACCAGTTCTTTAATATGAAATTTTCCTAATATTGTTAATTATTTTCAAAAAACTTTCCCTCTTCGTTTATGTTTTTTCCCAATTACTTATGGATGCACACTGTCTTTTGATTATTCTAATAAATACAAAATGCAGCGGAATTCTCAGGACAAAAACAAAATATTTTCCTTGAATGAATTATTTTCCCTTTTAAATGTCATTTTATTTGACATATTTTCCAAAAAGACTTAGCATCTGAGTTGTATTCAATTGTTGATACTCTTTTCAACTTTCATGGTTCAATTTAAAACATTGTGGCGGACCCAGAGGGGAATGCATGAAATATGCACCCCTTTTTTATATGAAAACTTGTCAATTGCATTCGTAAAATTGACAATTCAGTTAAAATAATGTTCTAGCACCCCATTTTTTATGAGGAACCCCGCCTGACACACCTCCTTTTTAAAGTGTCTCACGATCCAACACTGAAACATTTTATCAAAAACAATACTTAGTGTTAGGTCATTTCTTGACCGGAGCACTTAAAACGTTTTCATGTACAATGTCGTCTACTTTTTGTAATGTTATTATACATGCATCAGTTTTTCTATTGTACAAACCTTGATAAAAACCTTGAAATGGATGTCGCTTTCTTGGTAGGAGGAAATTAACAATATGAGATCTTAGATTAAATGTGGTGTAATTGCTTTCACTTGACAGATTTGTTATTAATACTGATAAATGTTTAACTCATCTACTAAAACTTTCGTAAATATAGTTAAGTCTCATCTACGATGCTGTTTTGGAGTCGGAAGTTGTTAATGGTGATGTGTGCCCTGATTCGAGCGAACACAACTGAAAGTAAGTTATTTAAAAACTTGAACATTTATTTCTATTCGTAAAACTTCATATTTACATTTTTGTTGCTACTACTTAATTTCTGTTCAGTATTTAAATTGTAATAATCACACATGAAGAGTTACACTCGTAAACTGTATGTCAGACGGATTTTGAAAATGTTTGGTTAGTGCGATTCTTTTGTACGCAGAGTTCGTACCATAATGCGTTTCAATCTTTTATACTCACTTTACCTTTTTTTATTTAAAGCAAAACAATACGAAGTTTGCATACTATTCCTGTCATTTTTACAAAGCCGCTTGGTTTCAGATTTATCGACCTCGGCCACCTTTACAGCAGTCTTCTCCGAAAGAACCCCGATATCATGTAATGAAAGTGAGAAAGTAATCAGTATAAAAAACGTATCACTTTCAAAGCAACCAATGAAATGTGATTACGGTCCTGGAATACAAGCTATTTCAACAGACACAATTAATTTTGTCAAACAACAGTGCGACAATAAGACGTCTTGTAATATAGATAGAATGATGATTCCAGACAAAGAACGTGTTTTTCATAATCTTGGCTTCTACAATTTGTATAGTTCCTGCCTAGGTATACAGCTGTTTATAACAGTTTTAACTTATACTTTTCCTTACAACTATTGATATGTGTATCTTACCGTAACTGTTTATTTCCTGATGATCCGACAATAACATGAATAAGTAACGTAATCATTCAAAAACAAGTCTATTTCCTTGTTACTAAGAAATCAAGAAAAAAGTGATTAAGTAGTAGTCTTTGTAAGAATCATGCAAAATCTGAAAAAAAATGTGATAACCTCCAAAATTGGCTACATATTTTTTTTATTTTTGTAATTAAGTTGTCTTATGGGTCTGTATTGTGAAATGTGTAATTCTTCATTCCAATCTATCTGCTCTTGGGAGATAATCAACGTTGAAAATCTAATAGATTCTATTGTATTTGAGTGCCATTTACAGAGTTATCTTCCTTAATTTTGAAATCTACAGTGCATTCTATATAATGTTTATCTCCTAAGAACACGAGCAATATGAAAAACAAAATGATAATTTCTGTTAACTATGGCAATTCAAACAAAATATTAAAATATGTAGGTTTTTTTACCAATGAATTATATTTTGCATGGTTCTTAATTGGAGTGCTAGTTAATTATTTTAAACTAAAAGATAGAAAGAAAGGCTTGTATTGATTTAAAAAAAAAACACAAAAGAAACGAAAATAAACTAAAACTTAACGGATATGCAAACGGCACAATGACAAACAGTAAAGAGAAACTCAATCATTACACGATCCTGAGCTGTCTTTGTGAGCGCGAACTAGATGTATGGATAGGGATAGTTTCCTCTGTGCTATATGAGTACTCCTTACAGCTTTTTTTAAAATGAAACACAGTGCACACAAAGTATGGCGAATGAAATACATAACACATCGGTAGATACTGTGAAAGTTATTTAATTCTTGGAAACCAATTTTCGTGGATTAGGGAGGATGGACATTTTACGTGGGTTCTTGAATTCGTGGTTTCGAGGTTTCCAGTACACACATCAATAAGAATCTCCTTTTCGTTGGGAACCAAATTTCGTGGTTTGGTTCAGCCACGAAAGGAACAAAAATTGGCACCCCACGAACAATAGTACTTTTTACAGTAGACCACAATCGTGAAAGGAGAAACGCGGATATTTTGATTATTGTCTATATAGAAGCCATTTGATTCTGTCTCTAAAATGCATTCGTAAGACATTAACAAAAACGTAAAATCAGGTTAAAGTTTGCAAACCGTAAATAATGGATTAGTTGAGGAATGAAACGTATCAGTAAGCAAAATGTTTTCAGACATATCAATGATTATTTTATCGTTGATTTCGAGAATCTGTTGATGTTTTTGCTTAATATTTTTGTTATGAAAATAAATGTGTTGATAAGTTGCACTAATATCACACAAGTAAGGATGTTTTTCATTGTATATTGTAACATCCCACAGACCATAATGAGATAGTCCAAGAGTGTACCTTTGAGTCATGGTGCATGTGCAGAAACTATACCGATGGTGGCTTTAAATGGAGACGTCGATCAGGCAGCAAATACAATTTACCATCATCAGATCATACGTATTCATGTAAGAAAAGGGCTATTTTACCGTTCTTTACTATGTTTTGTCTGTAACATAAATAAATACATTTTGTATGTAGTTAAATGATTATGTGTAATTCATAATGTTATCAAAACATTCATATTCACATTTAAACAATCCCAAATCCCCTTTGTTTATCTCAGCTGGCCCATAGGGCCATGTGAGATTTTGCCATCACCTGGCGTCTGTCGTCGTCATCGTCCGACGTCGTCAACACTATTTCAAAACTCGGCTCTCTTGATATTACCAAACCAAACTAGATATGAATGTTTCTGCTTAGAATTTATGTCGAGATTATTTTATCCCTCGAAGACCACGGCCGCCTTTACTAAAGCAGAACCTAGGGATCAGTCAGAAGTGTTTCGCATATATCTTAAAAACCGTTAGAATTACCCAAATTCTAAAGCCGAAGTTAAATCATGAGGAAATCTACCTGTGGTCATTTTTTGTGTTAATCTGTAAAACCATGGTGTAGCTATTGCTTATTTTCGGCGTTTTATTTTTTTCTCTATTTTCAATGTTGTTTCTTTCAAATTTCCTCTCCTCTGACACTACAAAACCAATGTGAACCAAATTGGGTATGAATATTTCTTAGAAAATTCTAAATTGAACAGAATTGTGTTGACTTTTTGTCTGTCAAAAAACATTGTCGCCGTTACTGAAAATAAAACATACATACAGTTAGACAGTTCTTCGCATATATCTCAAAAAGCGTCAGGGTTAAAGAAATTTTGACAGACAAAAGGTGTTCAGTATGTTAAGTGAGATCTATCTGTGGTTAATTTTTCGTCTTAATCTGTTGAGCCATGTTGAAGTTATTGCCCTCCTTCGACATCTGTTTGCATTTTTCAATTTTATCACTTTAAATAAATTCTCGTTCAGAAACAACTAGTGAGAATTCAATTACTGTGAAAGTACTTTAATTCGTGGGTTTCAATTTTCGTGGTTTATGTAAGAAATACAAGTTCGTGGATTCTTGATTTCGTGGTTTGAGGTTTTCAGTATACATATCAATGGACATCTTTTTTTTTCGTTGGGAACCAAATTTTGTGTTTGGCCTAGCCACGAAAACCACGAAAATTAATACCACACGAACAATAGTACTTTCACAGTAAAACAGATATACATTTTCTCTAGGTTTGGGTATTAAGAATGTTATCCAAGAAAAAACATGGCCACTTTTCCAACAAAATAGAATGTTGCTTTCCAAGCCAGGTGATCAATTCAGGCCCTTTAGAACCTTAAGTTTGTTGATACATGTAATAAGTGCTAATTTGTCTTTAACAATAAATATCTTATGAACGTATATTTTGTCTGTATTTGTATGTTATATTTTTTTATTAAGTTTACAATTTTAGTTTACAATGTACATTGTAACTGTTTAAAAGATGGTTTGAAATACACAAATTTATATTTCTGCCTATTCACACATATATTTCTCTCGTAGAATACTCCAAAATAATTCATTACAGGGAGCAGAGGTATGTTTTTTTCAATATATTTTGTTCAGTTTTGTCATTTCAGCCCCTGGTTCAAAGGGACGATTTGCCTATATATATTCGAATAAAACCAACCAAATTAATGCAACAGCAACATTGACATTGGTTATACAAAACGTTGCTTTAACCAATAAGTGTTTGACATTTTGGTTATTTAAAACGAACACAGACCATTCATTAAAGGTTTTTGAAATGCCAAACCAAACACCGATTGACACATTGACTAAGTTGTACAACAAGTGGACTATACAAACTATGGATTTAAAGGCGAGTTCTAAACATAGTATTATGTTCAAAGTATCTGCACAAAACAAACCATTTGAAGGGACAATTGCTTTGGATGATTTGAAGATTTTGAATCATTCATGCGATGGTAAGTTTTCACTGACAACGTTCCATAACACGATGTACAGGTAACCAACTGTTTAAGTAGATTTTTATTCACTTTATGCTGTACCGTTTAAGGTTCATCATTTCCTTTCGACAAATATGGCCTCGATTTCACCACATTATTTTCTCTGACTACAGACAAATTTGTGTATCTGGAAGAATTTTAAGGCATCCAAATTATCCAAAAGACCAGGATGTTAGTCATGAAAAGTTCTTCATTTAAATTGAGGTCAAATGAGGTCAACAGCTGCACGATCGGATACAATATGATAGCAAAGGAAATACAAACTTGTATCGATTACTACAAAGAATTAGAATTTTCACATGATAGGAACAACCGCCGATTTGCTCATACTATGTCAAGTCCAGGGTAAACAAAATCATGACACCGTGAACAAATCGGTGCAGATGGATGCACAGTAACGGTTTACGAGTTCATGATGACGACAATAAAATTTCTGTAGAGATGACGTCAATCTAGTAGACAAATAAACCTGTTTCAGAAGCCAAATATCAAGAGGTCAAGCGCGGTAGTCTGCATAGTTATGTCAAGCTACGGTGAAACGTATGAATTGTGATATGAAAACTCCATCTGCAGGTGCTGAAGGGATTTTGCCACAGATTGACAATACGAAATGAAAAGTCATCGAGTTTTTCGTATAGTTTAGTCAATAGTTTTCCGATTCCAACGATGTATTGAATTCCCCCCAAGACAGGAATGTTTAGCGAAAACATGTCATCTATATTTTTGTACCGAAATGACTGCTGTCGTCAAATTCGAGGTGAAGGTTATACAATTGATTTCAGGTTCTGTTGGATAAATGAATAGAAGCTTCTCTCCAAATTAAATATAACTAATGGATAGAACATCGTCAATATATTGATAAGTGAAATTCAGTGGTCTTCTATCTTAATCTTTAATGATTGTCTTTCACAAAATTTAACTCTAGATCTGATTCATTTGAATGAAAAAACAGATGGACGAAGAGAGTTACAATTTAGTGAACTTGTTGTATGGCATCTCTCATTGTTATCAAAAGACACGTGAAGGCAAATTTTACAGCATGGTAATACTGGACTTTATGCATAAGATGACACGCTAAAATACAACAGAACGTCAATTGTATACGATTTTAATTACGATCAAAAGATATCGACCCACTGTAAGTAATTGGGATGATATGGATAAATGCAAACGCATTCAAATCCCATGCAATATGCACAAACTGTAGCAGGCCCAATGAGGGCAAAAAATACCACAACATCGAATGATAAATGACACGACGAAACAAAACATGGCACAAGAAGATCTACAATAAAATTGCCTAAATTAAAAGACGACGACTATTCGTATAAATCTACAATGAAAAACGGAAAAAAACACAAACACAATTACAGCCGTATAAACATTGTGTTGACATGACTATGGTCACCTCTAGCTAAATTATTTTCAAACGAATACTCCAAGGTTTTATTTGTTTTCTTTAAAACATAACTATTTCTGTTTTTAAATGACTCACGTCCTTTCTAAAGATTATTTAGGAAACCTAAATCTGATCTAGTGTACAGTTAGGTTTTTGGCAATATCATAATATATGAATTAGTGTTGGGAGTTAAGGAGGTGTCTATAAATCCCAGGCAGTGCGAGGCACAAAACAAATTTTATTTTAAAAAATCATCAATGTCATATAAAAAATGCATCCTTTCTCAAAGTTGAATGTTGGTTTATTGAAAAAGGGAGATAACTCTTTATGCAGTGCAATTGAGTGAAAAACATTTGTCATGAGCCACTCTTTGCCTGTTTTATTATACTTCTAATTTGATGATTGTAAGTTAATCTCAATAGAGCTAATTCTTTGCAGAAATGGAAAAAAGAAAACAATGTGTGCCTTTGGAACCTGACACTGTTATAAAGACATGTGCTAATGGCCTAAACATCACCTTCGATCCTACTATCAATGAATGTACACCTGTGTATACTAAAATTCAAGAACAGTTCTTTAACCAATGTAGTAGTAATACAAGTGTAACGTCGTGCGAATTGAACTTATCTGAAGTACTAAACAACAAACGAGATTGTTTTTGGAGGAATGAAATTCAGCTTCATTTTACCTGCACAAGTAAGACCCACATATAGCCCATATATAGTCATAATGTATGTATACATGTAAGTCCATATTTCAAAGCCAACCAAAGTGTGGAATGAAATGGAATGTGTTTGATTTCCCCCATGCGCATAAGAACGCCGGTCTTTAACTTTTCAATTAGATTTAATTCTTCTACTCATCTTTTATGAGTTTAATCATCAAAAAAGAATATTTTGTTTTATTAGATTGAAAAAAATGTCGTTAATCATTTAATCATTTAATTGATTAATGACAGTATGCTCATCATTGTATTATTTTACTCTTATTAAGATTTTGTAACATCCATATTTTTTATGGATTGGCCATATGAGGACGTATACAAATAGCTGAGAAATATTAAGTGGAGTTAACTTATACTAGAAATATAAAAATACACTGGAAATTTTTATATATTTCAGATAAGACAGAAATTTCATCTGAATCAGATGTTGCAATCTTTGGTGAGTAAAGACGAATTTTACATCAATTCGAAGGTCTCAAAAGAACACAAACACCCAGTTATTCCGTCTCCTGATCTAACCCGCCACCGCTTAATGGATTCTTTATTACATGATGCCACTGTTTACCTCTTTTTTTCTCATCTGAATAACTTTTAAGGTTCCTGTTGCAAAACATGGAATTTGTCAATTGTTGAACTGAAGGACTATCTTTTAGTTCGCAACGCACCTGAAACTGTTGAATGACAATTTGAGAAACTTTCACATATATTTCATTCGAATTACTTTTGATTTTCCTGATACAAACAATTGCCTTTGTCATTTATCGACCAAAAAAGGAGGGCTATTCTAATCTGCAGGTCTTCTGAAACTGTTGAATGGAATTTTACGAAACGTTCACATTTTTTTGGCATTGTGTACGTCCTGTTTTGGTTTCCATCTAAATATTTATATCAATTAAAAGGGTATCCTAACGGTCTTTTTGGAGGGTTTTGTTTGTTTGTTTGTTTGTTGGGGTTTAACGTCCGAGCAGCAATATTTCAGCTATATTCAGACGATGAACACAAAATTGATGATAAAATGAACATGAAATGATGATGAAATGAAAAAGGGATGGGACACAAGGATAATGGGGTCGACAAACTTTGATTGCCACTGGAAATAGAGAGAGGTGGGTAGGGTCGGGCAATTTAGCCTCCTGTGGCGGAGCCCTATGGTTCCTACTCCGGGAGAATACCACAGTAGGGTTCTTTCACGTGCGTGGAACGTGGCATCTTTCCCAATACGGTGCACCGCTATGGTTTGCGGTCCGGTTTTCCGTATTATAGCATGACAACCCCAGCATGTAACACGCCAGGGGCACACATCCCAGTTGCTCTGTGGGCAGAGCGACCTAGCCCCCGGCTAGGATTCTGAGTACTATTTAGTCAGATTTACGACAAGCTTAGCGCTGCTGCAGGCCTATTCTTTTTTAACACCCGGACCTGCACGGGGCCTTTTTGGAGGGAAATGGGGTATTACCAAGTGAAGTTTGCCCACAGTTTTTGGAGGGAAACGGGGTATTACCAAGTGAAGTTTGCCCACAGTTTTTGTTCTACTTTTAACTGTTTAAAATAGTTTTTAGAACTATCTATAAAAATTAAACTGTAAATTGATAAATTTGTTGAACTAAAACTAATTTTTTACATTATTCGGATTCTTTTACAACATATAAATTTTTGTAAATGTTAAAATAAGTCTCAGAATTGTTCCATGATACTATACACGTGTAGTTTTATTTTTTTCATCATTTATTCAATTAAAAAAAGAAATAGAAGAAATTGGATTGGTTGTAGCGGTAGTAGTACTTGTGTTTTGTGTTGTTGGAGCAGTTATATTTCTCGTTGTCAGGTACGTTGCATTGTCATTTTAACGTTTAATATATGATCGGGTGTACTAGTTTATTTCTTTTTCGATCAATCAGATAGTGTGTTTGGTAATTTCTAAATGAAAATGATTTGAATGCATTCACAAAGATGCTATTTTATTAAAACAAATTATACTTGAAATAAGCAGAACTCGATATTTACATAAAAAAAACACATCAACGTGACAGTGAATATTTGCATGTTTAGTAGGTTTTAGCTCACAATTATCTTTTCTACTGACATCCTTATAATATTTCGGATTTTCAGTGATCCCAATTGTCCTAGTTCTGAATTAAAATTGTCCAAATAGGTCTGGCTTAGAACTGTCATAAATTGCACTTGAGTAAAAGTGTTTTAAATTGAATTTTAATTTTGCGTTTTCATCTAACTAGGAGGAGAAGAAGTGACAAAAGCACTATGGGTATCATAAAACAACCAACTAATTACACAGGTCAACAAGACATTTCTCTACCAAAACCGAGCAGCAACACGAGACCAATGTATGGAAACAAGAATGATCTCCACCAAACTCACAGGGATGTGAGGCAAAGTGATTATGAGTGTGTTGAGTCGGAGCAAGAACTGATTCCAAGCCGACAAGATAATGATTTAATGTCTGTGTCATACAGAGACCACTTGGTCACACTCAAAACTGGCGAAGAACCCGAAGAAGTGTATTTTGTTCTCGAAAAAACAACAGAAAACTACCAGATGGCCCAACCGTTTGTTGACTTTGAAAGTCCCTATGATTTTACCGATAGTCAATACGCAATATCAGGCAACAATTATCACAGGCAAGATAACACAAACAATGTTTATTCGCAATCTGTAGACCAAACATATGATTCATCTTTTCATGCAAGAAAGGATGATGTTGATCACGATCAATTTTACCAACATACACAACAGAAAACTGAAGGTGATTATGACTTATGTCGATAATAAGTCGTATTATAATTTTATACATACGTACAACCACCAAGTGTATTGCTTCCTTTTTTATGTTTGTTTTGCTTTTGTTAATTCTATATTTAATTTTGATTTAATATTTAAGCAAGTCTGTCTGGTATGTTTACTAAAAACAGGCTCTTGGTGACATTAAAACCATCCACTATTCTTTAAGTTGTAAAATGGATACATAATTTTAATAATATATATATATACAAACGTCTCAGAATGTGACGACTCTATTCACTACATTGCTCCATCGGATCAAATTGATACAGGGAAGATATGTAAACGTATAGATATTTCGTCATTCTTCTGAATGACACTTATTTCCGTACTAAACCACGTACGTTTGAATAAGCTTAACACAAAGCGGTAATTGTTAACAACTAATACACAATGTACAAAGTGCAAAGTGGCAAACAATTCCATAGCTACATTTCACCATATAAATCAGATATCTTTTAATGTGAAGAACACAAAAGAAAAAACAGACTTTGTAAGTTACAAATGGACCCATTAATTAAAATAAAAAAGTAATGCTCATAGTGTACGAATACATTCTTTGCTTTAGTGAATTAAGTGTTTGAAAGAATCAGTCAAAATGGTAAAATTAGAAACATAAATGTCAAAATCACACCGATCTAACAATGTAATATCACTCAGGAATACTTTATCTATTTTAAAAGACCATTATTTGATCTCTGCATCACTGGCTTTGCGCAGACATTTTTCATTAGAATCTTAGAAAAATAAGGTATTTGACAGAATTATCTGCCCTTGAAATGCTCATTTTCAGGGCATTTCAATGAAAATGTAACTCAATCGTCCAGCATGACATGGAAAATCTTGTCTGTTTTCCTTGATTCTGATGGTGCAAATAATCAAATTACACTATCAAAATGTTTGTTTTTTCATACCATGTTTCACCTACTGTCTGATTGAGACTGACACTCAAGACATAGAATTTTAATATACTGTACACGTGTTTCAAGGAGTAACCTCTCATCAGCTTTAGAGTCAAATATATAGGAAGATCTTAATCCAAATATAAATTATATACAAGAAGCATTCAAAATTAACATTATCGAAATCCATCAACAAAAGTTTTTATTATGAGCATAACAACTTTTTTTCTGTTTTGATAAGGGATTTAGTCCATTTTGAACTGATTTTTAGGTGTGATAATGTATCCGCAGTGGCCAACTTTTAAAGGGGGAGGGTTGTGATCACACCAAAGTACTTTAACCCCGCCGTATTTTTGCGCCTTTCCCAAGTCAGAAATTTCTGGCCTCTGTATGTCCGTTCGTTTTCACCTTTATTTTTTTTATTTTTAAAGTTACTTGAGTATATAGAGGCAACTCTTTTACTGAACTTGTGTAAAATGATGTTTTTGGGCCGGCTGCAGCCTGCCCTGTGGTATGAGGATTTCCTCGTCGTTTATTGAAGACCAATGAGTGGCCTTGGGCTGACAATTTAATCCCGGTGGGGTTGTTGTCTCTTTGACCTTAATATCCTACCTTTTCTCGTTTTATTCAAAATTTAAAATCTAAAAAAGTCGTAAAGTTTATTTAACAACTTTTTGTTCATTTTCCAATTCATGGAAATTGCCTATGTGTTAGTGGATAATTTCAAAAGTGCATTGATCATTGTTTATAAACAATGTGATGGTTTGAAACGAATGTGGCGGCTTTACGATTAGACTTTCACGTAAGGGATCATAAATCGTGTTTTATTAAACAGATAATCTCAAAGCGAATCAAAGAACGATAACTCAGTGTCGAGAATAAAATGGTTGGAAAGATTTGTTATAAATTTAAACTTTGGATTGAACTGACCTGGAGTATACTTCTAAGAAAAGGCCTTTAAATTTAAAAAAAAATTACTTTTTTAAGCCAATAAAGGACAATTTTTAATATCCATTTGTTTTGCGTCACAAGGAAACAACCACAATACAAATCATACTTTTAAAAAAAGCAATCGAGACATAAGGTTCTTTTTTTTGTGTTGGGAAAGTTAAAAGTGTTATATTTTGTATAAAGATATTGTGGACTAAGTTAGACGACAATTGAATAAATAACAGTATACAGAAATCTTTCCAAACAAACATAGTAGTAGTTTACTGAAGTTGACATTACCAAACAATCCTTTAACTCTACGCACTTGAAAGCAAATTGATATGAGAACCAGGTGAACGAGGTCTTGTCAATTGGACCAATGGCAACGCTGTACATGTAAATGTATGTTATTTCATATCAATTAAAAATAAGTAATTTCAATAAGATAATACATTTACATGTGGTATTAATTAACCTGCAGTATACAGTTGCATCAGTCAATATCATAATATGATAATGCCCGGTTATGAATTTAGAGTTTCATCCCTTTATTAAACGCATTCGTGATTAATCAGTTGTAAATATACAGAAACACGATTTGCATAGATTTCTGGAGAAAAAAATCGAGGATATGGTTCCTCAATGAAATAAAAATAGTAGTTGTTGATAAACTGATCAATATCGTAATATTTAGATTGCCCGAAGGACAATGGTATTGACTGCGAAAGCGATAATGACCTCGACTACGACTCGGTCATTATCACAGTCAATACCGCTGTCCTGTGGGCAGTCTAAATATCACGATATTGACCATTTTATCGACAACTATGAACTATTAAGTCCTTAGTAATAACCAAACAGAGTATAATTAAAGGCTGTAAAAAGTATCAAATGTAGGTCAAAACGCAAAATTAAAATGACAATGTACATGTACAATATGAGTGTTCTCGTGGATAAAAAGACATCAGAATCATCTTGCTTAAAACACATACAGTACCTGAACCAATCCGTTCAACTATAATTGCGTCCCGTCATCGCTCAACGATTAGTCATCGATCCGTCAAACAGATCCCTTAAACAAGTGATCGCTTCTGTTTACATCACTGATCGGTTGATATTTTACGGATTGGTTTGTTTTGTTTTGTCTTGTTTTTTTTGTTTTCTTTCTTTCTTTTTTTTTTTTTTTTTTTGTTAATTTTACACATAATTACTAAATAATATGAATTTAAGCATGAATTTTACTTTTTCTTTTACAAAAGTATTTTCTTGGATTGGTTTCAAAGAAAATTCTGACATTTACAGGAACCGATCATTTGTTATTTAAAGAAAACACAAAATCAGATCAGTCACAGCTGTCGGTCATCGGTCCGTCGGCGACGATTTAATCATCGGTTATTGACGCGTCATATAGATTCACGGATCGGTTCAGGGACTGTAAATCATCTTTTAAGAAAAGCTCAAAATTAATATTGTTAACATCAAGTTAACAAGTTGGGGAAGATTTTGTCTAAAAATCAACTCCAACATCTTTTTCACCAGTTTAAATATATTGTTGAATTTTAATTTGTTGTCAAAAACGAGGTCATCTCCTGACACCAACTGTTCGGCATTTTCCGTTTTTATTTGAAAAAAAAAACACTGTGTGCTTAAATTCGATGAATTGTAATTGTATGTAAGCTGAAAAAGTATCGCGGCAGGGATGATACAAACGTGAACGCCAATTCGGTTGATTCCGAGAAATAATGAGGAGGTTGTCACTTCACAGGACAAACAACTTCCGGTAACAGGGACATAATCACCTGATAAAGCCTATTGTTACTTTTTATTAGCAAGTAGATGTTTTTTATGCCCAGTTAGCATCTATCAACTCTAATCAAGTTTTACTGTAGTAACATACTTATGGTGTTTTATTTCGATTTGTTTGAATGAATGAATGAATGAATGAATGAATGAATGAATGAATGAAGTTTATTCTCATAAACTACATATTACAATAATGTATAACAATCAAATGCACGTGTGAAAAATACAATATGTATTAATTTAGAAGATTTACCCGGAGGACTGACTTTCATACTTAAAATCTTTACAAATCTGCTTAATTTTTCTAAAACTATAATATTTGTTGTGTTGAACAGATTATCGAACTTAAAAAAATTAGGATTTTTCCAACAATACTCAGGAAGTAATTTTTTTCTATTTTTTTTCTAACTAAAAAAAATGTTCGCAAGATAGAATGTAATGGAATTCATCATCAATTTCACTCGAGTCGCAAAGTTGACAGAGTCCCTCGTTCCTAGGAACGCCTTGCCACCTTCCCGTCTCGATTGGCAAATGCTGACTATCACATCTAAATTTGCATAGAGTAAATAACAAATTATCTGGTAATAATTCAATATATTTTATAAATTGAACATTTTTTGTATATTCTATAACGAAGACATTTTATTTGCTGTTACCTCTAAAGGATATCGTCCCAGCTCGGCATACACGATACAGTCTGGAGTAGACTGTTTTATATATAAAATATTTTTTGCAAAATTTTAAATGTCCATGTTTTCAAATGCCCAAATCTCGGAGCCATATAGTAATATAGGAACAAAGCATTTATCAAAAATATCTAGTTGATAGCTTGTTTCGTCTACACTTTCTTAATACACCATATATCGCTTTCAAACTTTTTCGTATAGATATTTTCGGGTTGTTAAAAAGGACCCACTTTCAGCGAAATATAAACCAAGATACTTGTAATCTTTTACAATCTCAACTTCTTTACCATTTAGAGTAAAGTGGAGGTTATTTGTAATTGCACCTCGTAAAAATATAAGTATTTGTGTTTTGTCGACATTGACAGGTAAATGCCATTTCTCACAGTAGTTTTGACATATCTAACATGTTTTGTAACTCTGTGCTGCTATCAGCAATACCGTGTCATCGGAATATAAAAACAAAAATATTTTTAAATACATATTAAGTGCGAATTATATACCTGTTGTGATAGAATCAAGAACCACCCACCACATTTTTGGAAACGAAAAAACTTTATTTTTTTATTAAATGATTGAGTTAAACAGAAAATAGAGCAGGAGAAAGGTATTCCCCTTGGCGAACACCTATTTAACATGGAAAGTAGTCTGATTTGCTTAAATTGAAAATAATTCTGGACTTAATGTTATTATACATATTTTGTATGATTCCAAAGAATTTTCCATTGATATCATTAACTAATAGTTTATTCATTATTTAATTTCTCTGAATAGAGTCAAACGCTCTTTGAAAATCGATGAATGCACAACGTAATTTCTTTCGTTTGACCTTTAATAATTCAAATAAGGCATACATAGAAAGTTTATGATCAGATGTACTGTATCCATTTCTGAATCCTGATTTTCGAGTAATATAGAACTATTTTCTAAATAGTTACACAGCTTGTGGATCAATATCGAAATAAAGATTTTCCCAAGATTTGATAAGTTTAATAAGTCTATAAATCTTAGGTTAAATTTTACTACCTTTGTTTTTAAAAAGAGGAATAATGTTACCATTTAGCCATGCTTCTGGTATTATTCCTGAATCTAGTATAATATTAAATACATTCTCATATACATCAGACATAACATCAGCATTAGCACATACATATTCATTTATTACAAAATCATCTGCTGGAGACTTGTTATTTTTAGCATTTTTGATAGCTCTAATAACCTCCTCCTTAGTAATAGCTTTGTTAAGCTCAGCATTTACCAAAATATCGTCAGGATAAATTACATTTGGTATATCTTCATTATTTTTATTTATCTTCTTAAAATAATCAAATGAAGTATCGATTGCTATATCATAACTGTGCACCGGTCTATCCCGATTCAGGACTTTCCAGTATTCACGAGGATTATTACTTTTCAAAGATTTAATCTTTTTCTTCAGTTCAAACTTATAATTCTTAATACTATTATCTAAGATTTTCTTATAGGTCTTTTAAAAAAAGTTTAGAACCACAATGTTTCTACAATTTTCGCGCTTTTCGAAAATCTTTTCTCTTTCTGTAACAATCCTTGTCAAACCAATCTTTGGTTTAATTTTTATCAGGACTATTTTTCACGACATTTCTATTCCGCCAAACACCAAATGTTTGTTTTGCTGAATTAAGCAAGACATCTCTTGTTTCAAGCACAATATTATTCATACAATTCTGATCAACACTTTGTTAATCATCAGTTTTTGAAATACTGGTATATAATTTTAGTTCTTCAACTCCGTTCAGATCAATATTATTTCTATATTCGTTTAATCTGTTTTGGTCCCAGTGACCTATTTTGTCAGAATAATTTGTTTGCATTTCCTCATACCTCTCGTTCAAGTCATAATGTTTATGAATATCAACAACTAAATGTAAAGGAAAATGTATATCTGAATAGAGACTGCTAAAATCAAACACCTCAAAATTATTTACATTGTGCACTATATTTGCAGTACATAACGTATATCAACAACACTTGTAGTTCTGCTCGTTGCTTTACCATTTCTATCACAAGCTATTCGCCCATTTAATATACACACATTGTTGTTATTACAAAATGATACAAAATTCCTTCCATAGTTATTTATAGTTTTGTCAACTGAAATTCTATCTCTTGGGATATACAAAATGTCTAGTTCCTGTATAACTGTTCACAAAAAGAAAATTCATAATCAAAATTATTATTTTCTGTCTTTCTAGAAATGTAATAGTCTGGCAAATGACCAGTACTGCTATTGAAATCGCCAAAAAGAAAAATGTTTGAAAAATCCGTTTGCAAAATTTGAAATTCTAATTCAATCTCATTGAATGCATCATTAAAATTCATTTTAAAATGTATAAAATTCTATTTTTAACACCACAACGTTTAAGACTAAGAAGTGTAAACACTATTCAAGAACAGCATTGTTAGTATTGACAAGGTTTCCATAATGAAAGTCAGTTACGATAGAGTTGGTCTCATCTGTTAACCGTTGATCTTCCTTGACCGGATTATGTCTGTCTCTGGGGTCCTCTGCAGGACTACCACGTCCTCGAGTTGAAATTCAAAAAAGGTCAGACTCCTTATTTACGGGATGGTAGTCTCTCATTTGTTTTCATATCGGCTCCACTCGTAACTGGTGGAACAAATTCATAACCATCAATAAACAATTCATCTTTCTTGAAATGAACTTTTTTCCGGAGATTTTTAGCTTCCTTGTGAAAAAGCTATAAAACGTTCCGACGGTCTTTAACTTCCTTTGGGTGCTGCACATTTACACCGAATCGGGTTCCTTGAAGATTGGCAGCGGCATTTCGAACTGTTTTAACGATCTTTTTAGCATTTAAATCAATCGGCATACTATAGATCTGGTTGCGTACAATGTACGGCCGTTTTGTGGATCTTTGACATCGTACTCTTTACCAAAACGATGAGCCCTGTGGAATTCGATAGGGCTTTCCATTTGCATTTGGTTTGTCATAAAATTTTTGATAACTTCTTCAGTGTCTTTAAATTCACCTTCGACAGGAACAGGGATTCCTGTAAAGTCTAAATTTTCCCGCATTGACCTTGTTTGTAAGTCAAAATGTCTTTCAAAACGTTTTTTTCCTAAATCGGTTTTAAATTTATCCACATCTTCTGATAGTCGTCGTGTTCGGTCTATAGGCTGGCGATCGAAGATATCATAATTTTACAATCAGTTTGGTTTTGTTCAAACTTTTCGTTCATAAGTTCCGTACTTTTTTCTATTTCGTTCACACGGTTTGTAATTTTGTCAAACTTTTTTGGCAAGGCTACTCATTGTGCTTTCGAATTTGTTCAGTTTTTCGCTCAGTTTGTCTAAAATGTCTAAGAATTGTAGACATTTGTTCGATTTTATTGATGAGAGAATCCATTTTTGCATTTGAGTCGGGCCCGTGACTGATAGTGGACTGTAACATAGGTTGCATGGGAGGGGGGGGGGGTCGACATTGGGCTTGACATTGCTCCAATATAATCAGGAGATCTGACCATATATATATTCGGCTGTGAAGTGTATTTGAAAGGAATCTGCCGCATAACAGGGGTTTGACAAAAAACTGTTCATACTTGTTGTGTATTGGGATGCCATTTGACTAAGATTCAACGAGTCATTGTTCAAAACATTTCGTGACTGAGTAGTGTTTATCTTACTTGGCTTATTAATGTCAGCATTTCCATTATGATCTAGAGAAGTTTTTTTTTTTTTCTAGGATTTTGTTCATTCTTTTAACTCATGAATGCAGTAATAATCACTTTTCTGTAGTATTTTGACACTCAGAAATGCTCATTTTCACAAAGAAATCTTCATGGATAAAAAAAAATCAACACGTCCATTTTGTTCTTTTTCACCATGTTAAAGCGATGTCTAGTTTCTTGTGAGTTGAATATTGTTTATATTTTTATTTTTCATGCCTACAGTGTAAGTTTTACCACATGCAGTGAATTAACATATATATATGTTGTTTTTTTTTAATTCATACATATTTTTGTTTTGTGAAATGGTGTAGAAAATGAATTGATCGACCTAATTGATAATTTCTAAAAATGTTGATGTGCAATTACTTGCAGAATGGAATTTTTAATAACATTTTTTTTGTTTTTTGTTTTTTGTTTTTTGTTGTTTTGTTTTTGTTTGTTTGTTTGTTTGTTTGTTTTGTTTTTGTAAATACATTGTGTCTATGAAAAATAACCAAAATTTTAACTGTGATACTTCAAAATAATACTAAACGGAAATCAAAAGAATGTACTCCAGTGACAAAGACCAGACATGAAAACAGGCTCACACAACAAAGAGCGTAAAATAACCAAAATTATAAGTAGAAAGCTACAAAAGTTAAAATTCAATACTGAAAAATACGGATGTTCTTATTTGTAAAAGTGGGGGGCTTGGGGTGGAACATTAATACAAATTGATTTAATGGCCCAACGTTCTCCTTTCCATCACACGCTATTAATAATAATTTCTGGTCACGTGTTGAAAGACCAAAAAATATATATGAGATGACGACTGCTAGGAAGATACAATATTTAAAGGAATCAAATTAAAGAACTTCTCTTTAATTTCTCAGTTAGTTCGGTATCTTAATTCCACCCTTAAACACTCATTTTAATCAGTATTAATCTAAGCATTGATAAATACAGGAATTGACACATTAAGTTGAAGTGTGTCACTTACCGTAAACATCATCGTCTTCCGCTTTTCCGCTTTTTATACAACAAGGCGTATGTTAGTCTACATAAACGGTGATAATACTGGAAAAATAACAGTTGATAGGGTATCGTATTACGTATATAATTCGGTAAGGATTTCTTAAATAAAGGATTAAATGATCCTGAAATTATCAATTTTCAGTTTATTAGTATCACCATCTTGAGTGTATATTTATTCCACAACGGGATATTTTAACGAATGTAGGGCGTAACACTCTTTCAATCTTATTAGTACACGTATGTTGAAATGGTAATGCAGGATTGTATGTTGAGATTGTGGTTGATTTTCCAATTTCTTCTGCCTGGTAAGTATATGTTTTAAAATGTTTTAGTGTACTGCATGACAAAAGAAAAAGTTCAAAGATAATATGAACAAAAATTAGACCATTTTTAAAACAGACTTACGTATATCGAA
Source organism: Perna viridis (assembly GCA_037379345.1). Taxonomy (NCBI): domain Eukaryota; kingdom Metazoa; phylum Mollusca; class Bivalvia; order Mytilida; family Mytilidae; genus Perna; species Perna viridis. Next base: position 33,648,170 of record CM074514.1, on the reverse strand, counting down.
ATAATATTGCAGTATAGTGTAATATCTGTCAAAACAAGTTTTGAAGACAAACTACGGACAAAAAAAAAAAAACAAAAAAAAAACATATGCTCCACAAGTGAAAGCAGAATTTGCCAATAATAAAACACAATCAATTTTGTCAGACAATGGAACATTTAAAGCAGACATAGACTTGGTGTAAAAACATATGCAAAATAGTGAATAACTGATATTTCACATCATCATTTTTCCTACGAAACGATATTTTATTAAATTTCAACATGATCATTTACAGCTATCTGTCTTGATGACTACAGTCAAACCTCTTGTCCAACAAGAAAGACGAGTAAAGGTAAGAACTTAATTGAATTTATATGAAATAAATAAATAGCACTGAAAAGACGCCCGATGTACTAACTCAAATTATCGATAGATAGCGCGTCTGAATTCTCACTACACTTTACTTATTTAAGTGTAAGTGTTTGTAAGAATCAGGCAAGATATTAATAGTCAGAAACATACGATGTAATATCATTCAATTATACTATCTCTATTTGAAAAGACCATGATTTTATCTCTGCCTCACTGGTTTGGTTCAGAATTTTTCAATAGAATGTTAGAAAAATGAGTTTTTTGACAGAGTAACTGAATGGTCCAGCATTATGTAGAAAATCTTGTCTGTTTTCCTTGATTCTGATAGTGCATATAGTCAAACTAAACTATCAAAATGATGGTTTTTTATTCTGGGTTTTACCTACTGCCACGTTCTTACAGGGATTGACCCTTAGGTGATTGCAGTTTATAACGGGAGCGATTTTCTCTCAAAGTATATCTGCAAATTCACATGTACAAGTAATAAACGCCACTCTTCAGTTCTAGCCAAATATCAAAGACTCTTTTTATATCTCAAATTACTATACAGTATTTATTTCAATCTACTATTCCCCTTCACTTTGTAAATCATTCATGATAAAAATTTCAAAGAACTTTCATCTATTCGAATAAACCAATAAAATTTACATGCAAAGGTGAAAGTCTGTAGTAGTATGCATTTCAAGTAACCGATATGCTTTAATCTTACTGCACGGCAAGACCGGGGAATTCGATATAATTAGTATAATAATTCATACTTTATGGAATTTCAAACTATTTGGTAAATTGAACAAACTCTTTAATATCGGATATTCACTCTCGTGGTGAGGTCTTATGATAAAAATAGAATATAAAGGTACATATACATGCATCTTTTGGAATAGGAATAGATAAACGTATAAACATTAAGTACATTTTGTACAGTTTGTACAAATAATAATTTTAAAAGTAGGTTTTTTAATTTGTTTTAGAAAGTTAACGCATCTATAAAGTTATCCGAAACCAGGTTACCGTAAATTACATACAGTGTTATTCTGGTTTTTGTAGGCAAACAACCTCAGAACCACAAATCACATATTTAACCATGCTCCAAAACAGCGTCTGTCGTTCAAAATTCACTCTATACGCTGTAGCCAGCCATCTCAGAAAATGCAAGATCATGCAAAGTCAGAAAAAAGTGAATGATTTTACGCGACGTTATCCCATTGTTAAACAACGTATGATTTGAATACATGTAACGCCCGAAAATTACAAAAGGCCTGTCTGCAGCGGTTAGTAGTGAAGAAACGAACGTCTGCCGCTGCGTGGAGCTTGATAATTAAACTTAAGTACCTATTTCAGTTGTGCCCAAAGATAAACCACTTATCATAAACTGCAAAGAAGAAACTGTGATAAAATTCATCAATGCAAATTTCGGGCGCAATGACAATATGCGTTCCCCACATAAATTTGCTAAAGAAATCTCAGGTTGCAATATTCAGAAAGAAGCACTGGATTATTTAAATGATCGTTGTGGAAGCCAAACATTCTGCGATTTGAAAGTCACAAAGGAAGAATTCAGAAAACCTGCTAGCTGTTGGGCAATAACTGAACATCTAGATGTATCCTATTCGTGTGTACCAAAAATCTGTATAGGTAAGTAAGACAAAATAACATATTAAGGATATCTATGCCATTAGGAAAAAATAGCATGGTTAAAACTATTCAGGCAGTATACAGATCAGTAAAATATATTATTGGCATTGATAGTAACATTCCAGGTCATGCCACATGCAAACATACAACTTTTGACGAAGATGAAATCCTAAACAACCATAAGTCCTTCTTGCCTTCACTCAACACCGAAACAAAATGTTAGGACTTACCTTACTTGTATTGAATTCTCAAATTTCATAAGAACCCATACAAAGAAAGGAATTAAGCAGGATCTCTATCTTACTCCACGAAAGAGACGTCAATTCATCTTACAAACATATTGTCCACAGTGAAGGATGGACGGCTAGCTACTCTCGTAGTGGCATTAATCATAAGAGAATAATTAAAAGATTCTAAAGATTTACTTCAAAACCTAAAATTCCGAAGCTTTTCGGAAATTAGTTCTCTCCAACCTTTTGACCTCTCAACTGTTTACACTACATTACCACATGATAAATTAAAATTTCATTGGAAAGGACTTATTCGTAAATATTTTGCTGTTTCAAAAAAATAATGTTATTCTTGGACACAAATCCATACATTTTTCCATAACATCACAGAAGGGCAAAGTGTGTTAAGCAGAAAAGCAGGATTGCGATATGCTTGATTTCCTCACTGATTAGATATTTGTTACCGACTTTTATTTTTATATCACACATTTTCCTTACCTGGACAGCAATTAACCTTCGTCTTCGTTTATATTTCATAATTGAGTGGCTGGAACAAATAATAACAACTCTGATTTCCTGGAACGATATCAATATCTCTGTAACAGGGTATGAGGAAATGCGTCTCAGATATAATGATTGTTTTTTTTTTTTTTTTTTTTTTTTTTTTTTGTACATTGTTTTTCGTGCTGATGTGACCGCTGATTTACCGATTATGACGCAATAGCATTGATATTTTCACGCCGCAATGGAAGAGCTAGGTTTAGTACGCGCTTTAAAATCTAGCATTTCATTTGAAATGTTGAAAGTCAGGACTATTGCAGTACCTGATGCCCCGGTGGTGTGATATATATTTTGCCAGATATATTTTGAACTTGACTTGACTATGGATTGGATTAATGTTAGGTAATTTTGTTGTATATCAATATCATTTCTCCGTAAAAAAGCAATGCAACGTCCGCGTGCAGTAACTGTTCATATTACACTTGTTATCCGTGACGAAAGTTGAATTAGACAGCAGTGAATTATAGTGCTATACAATAAAAGGGTTATTACATACTGGGGAATATTATCCATCGTAGAATGTATTTGCTCTACATGGGGTAATATTCCCCAGTATTCATGCAATAACCCCATATCATAGTAACAATAAAGGAAATGCATGTTACTAATGTGAAAGTTCTATCAAATCCGTATCTTATGATTATCGTGATAGGAAAACTAATAATGCGAGTGTTTATATTCATAACAAAGGGATAGGCCACTGATGGTCCATTGTTAAAAATGTCGCTGTTTTTAATCTGAACAAATTTCCAGAAAGACAGTTACTTTCATAAAACTGGAGTTGGTCTTACTAAATATTCACCAACATGTCTTGCTTATATAAACCATTATTCAGCGTTTGTATACCACAGCGTTCATAACATTTTCTGATGTACAGACAGGTGTACAAGTGAAACCATCTTTTAACTTAGCAAGTGATGACCTCATCCACTCCCAAGTTAAGGGATATGATGAACACGGAGATCAAGTACATTTCCTTGTTTTTTTGTTTTGTTTTGTTTTTGTTTTGTTTTGTTTATGTTTTTGTTTATGTTTATGTTTTTGGTTTTGTTTTGTTTTGTTTTGTTTTGTTTTTGTAATTGGTATAAATATGTCTCATGGCACCTTTGAAAGAACTCGTAACAAGATCCGTTATCAGACTCTTATCTTTTTATATAGGCAGTAAATTCGGTAACATGTGTTTCTCAACCTCTTTTTCATAGACTCAGATCTATAAACTTGGGAAAGCAATATGATCGTTCGATTAAAAACTTTGCTAGGATAGCCAATATGGACAAAGAAGGATTCCATCATGTCATGCTGAGCCCTGAAATAGGGTTGTCGATGCAAATACGGCGAACACTCAGAAACTGTCACTTGCAAAAAGCACCTTTGCATGACTTTGGATGACAGGACTGATAATTTAAATGTGTAATCATGTATTGTAGAAAAAAAACAAATCACTCAATCAAACATACATGTATTTGTCATTTAGATGGAAGGAAAATTAATGCAATGTGCTTTATTTTGTATTTAAATTCCGATAACTCCTTTCTATGAAATCTCCAATAAGGTGATGCTTACCGTATTGAGCTGATTATGGTAATTAAAAGCTGCAGTTGAATGAAAGTGTAATCAAGGGAACCAAGATTATAGCGATAATCAAAGAGTAATCAAGGGAACCAAGGTTATAGCGGTAATCAAAGAGTAATCAAGGGAACCAAGGTTATAGCGGTAATCAAAGAGTAATCAAGGGAACCAATGCTGTTGAAAATTACTTATAAAGTTAAACGTAAATCTTAACAAATGGAGAGACATTTGTTTGAAATTCCAAAGTTTAGGGATTGTATATTTAAGAAAAAAAAATAAAAACATATCTTCAATGTTAAGATGAATCATCATCGATTTCGTTTCGTCAACGGAAACACATCAAATAAGTGTTTCTTGAAGATAAAATACAATACGTGTATTTAGCTTATATCTGTATATTTTGTAAGTTCACTAAACGTAAATAAATTTTAACCTCACACAAGCTTAAACATTGTCAGCGTCACAACTTTATTAAAAAAAAGCTTTAAAAAGAGCGGGTTCCTGTGCATGTAATACACATAACTGTTATTGCATTTATTCAAAGTCATTGTACTTCTTCATTTACAATATACTCTATATTTTTTTCTATACATTCATTGTCTTTTTCGCCCTTACAAGTACACGAAACATCGATATATATCAGACTGCGTGTACCTCGCTAACGGAATTTGTTATATCACTATTAAACCCACGTAAATGTATTTATGGTTTATCATTTCTTTTCCGTTTTTAGATTTAAGAACACTTGTTGATATACATCAACCTCAATTTTCTCAATTTTTTCATTATATCGTTTTGTATTTATCTGATGATAGATCCATCATACAATACTACAACTAGCAGTGATGAAAATACACCTTCATCAGCCAATTTTGACGGTATGTAGAGACAAACTTTGATAGGTTCACACATAAATAATGCGATAAATAACTTCTTTCATTGCATGTGTGAACTATCGGGGCACATATATCGTTACTTCAAAACGTCCATATCTACAAAAAATATTTGTGCTTGTGCATTCAATGTTTTGTAACCAGTGGTAATCCTTGCACATCTTATTCTGTTAATTCTTTTTTACTTATAAAGATATATGTTTCGTCAACTGGCCTAAGAATCAACGAAAAATTAATGATTTTTGTAAATTTTGAAATAAGATATTTTTATATGAAATGATAATTATATCAAAGATAAATGCTTCAGAAAATAATTTATAATTCAAAAGACATTAAAATAGGTACTCTTTTTTAGTTAGGTCAGAGCCCGAGCCAGGAAGGGTTAATACAACTCTATACTTTCAACGAAACATGAGTGAAGGCACAAACATGATTTATGGTAGTGTATACGCCTGGTCGTCAGTCCTTTTTGCTAAAAAAAAAATTCTTCATTATACCACGTATTCGAAAGGTATGCAAGAAATAAAGAAATAACTCAGGAGACTCCTTTTATGTCATTGTTTTACCACGGGTTATTCATTTGTGTTATAACTTCACCTTGCGCTATCGCTTGGCAAAAATAATAACAAAAATGGCAAGCTCGTGGTAAAAAGTTATCATATCCATTTGAGTTATTCTAGTAAAATACATATTGTACAAATCTTGGATTGTAAATGAAATAAAAAAAGTGTTATCCGAAACTATAGCTAGTTTTACCACCGCTTCTTTTGACCTTAATTTTGATATGGTTGATAAAAGATAAAAAATGGATGATATTGTTTATTTTAGGAATCCTAACATACATTGGTAGTAGCTTGAACAAGCCTTTTAACAAAACAAATCATAGCCACTTTATCGTTTCAGTTTTTACAGTAGTTGCGTCAGTACTTGGTAGTCTGGTGATACTTATTTTGCTGTTGATAGCTTTACTGTTGATAAAACGATTTAGTATATTCAGGTAAAAAACTATCAACCTCCGAATCATGGAATCTTTTTGAACAAATTCATGAACAAAATTACTCACATATTTGTACTTTTGGTAAAATCACATCTCCGTATGAATTTTTCATAAATGAAAAGTTACTCGACGACCATTCCGTATAATCGAAGTTTTTGCTCTTTTTCTTCCGCTCCGAAATTTTGCCCGAACGGGACCTCAGCAAGTTTAAGGTGCAGTCTTCCTAAACTCTGTACACATGTGCCTAACCATCTGGAGTGGTGTCTAAGCGTACATAACAAGATGTTTGCCTTTTGTAATGAAAACCGACTTTCCCTACAAATATTAATTTCAATAATCTACAATTTGATTGGCATTTGGTCTTTCAGGGGGGGGCAGGAAATGCGGAATCCAAATATTTATAATTTTTGACTGTTTGGAGTCACAAATGAAGCCAGTTTTGGGTCATACTCTTCATGGTCCTTCTTATAATCTTATGTTAAAAAAAATGTAGTGGAAGATGATAGGATTGGACTTCCAATTATTATGTATAGTTGTACTTATGTTTTCTGATCTTGGTCATTGTTCCTTTGGAGATACTCTTTACATAGAATGCACTTTATAAATAGGGGAAATAAATTGTGTCAGATTGATTATTTGGGAATGTTCTTTGTAATTTTTTAAATTTTTTTTTATTATTTTTTTTTTTGTAAAGAGAAAGCCGATAAAAACACACAAATGATTATTGCAGAACTTTCTCATAAACCTTTCTGCTTCTTTAGATGTGCACATTGTTAAAAACGGACACACGAATAAGAATAAGACAAAATACCGGAGCATTATTTTCAATAAAGTATAGGTTTTTAGCAACATGAGTTACGTTTATTTATACCAATTTTTCATTTTACCATGCTTCAACAGAATAAATAATTTGGTAAAAGTTGTTATGATACAATAAACCTTATGATTGTTTTTTTTTAATTTTTAATTAGTTAACGCTTGTATACAAAAAGTACAATATATGTAACTGGAATTTAATGCAATCAAAACGTTCTTTTCCGTATGATTACATTGATCTAACAGTAGAGTGTCTTATTCTGTATACTTATATTCAGAATTAAAAATTACAAATTACAAGTCCTCCACTCTCATATAATTTATAGTAAGTGTAGTTGTTTGGCATTTAAGTACAAATAAATTTCAGACAATCCCTATTGTAGAGGTGATTCAAAATGTAGAAAAACCCACCAAAAAATGATGCTTTTTAGTCTACATTTGCTATATGTTTACGTAACGGTAATATATTTGTATTCAGATCTGTATTTTGAGAATTCCCACTGATATCAACCAAAACATATTAAATCAAGAACGATAACTCTTGCAAAGTGTCAATACCATATCCAATCTATTAATATTTTTATCTCAAAAGTGTAACAGGCAAATTAAAAACTATGACTGTTTATGTGGTCTGTTACTGTTCTAAATAAGAAATAAAAGTAAATTCGGTGGTTTTCTGATATGCATGAAACATCTCCTGCCTGCTACTTAAGTTAAATAGATAAAATGAATGCAATTAGTGCAATATAAAACAAAGTGTGCATTGAGCTTTCGGTACAATGTCAATTTCCGGGTATTTGCCATTTTAGAATAAAAAATTAATATCTTATAAACCTATGATCAACGTGTTGTTTTTCTTATTTTATCTGTAACAGTGAATTAAAGAGACGACGAAAGCGCCATTTGGAAATCGATACATCTGTAGGGAATGCTAGCTTGCAATACGATTATACTGAAATGAATGTGAAATCAGATAAACCTAGTGAAAATGCTGCAGTAACAAAGCCTTCGACACAAATCAAAGTCTCAGATTTTTCATATGACGTCGAAAGGAAGATTGATGACCAACAAATTTCGACCAACACCACAGAAAATGAGTATGATATTACCAATTCATGCGATCGATATCCCAGTAACGCAAATACTGCTTTTTATGGAAACAATTATAAAGCGGATGACATAAATGAAAATGCATACGATACGACTTATATCACTGATAAAAATGAAGACTCAAACTATGATGTGCATTTCATTGATGACACCTATGACGTCAGCGGTAGATTTGATCGGTCCAACATCGCCAATATACTTATCGATGATACTTACGACCATGTTATAAATAATCAAGAACAAAACAAATATGATTTACATTGAGACTGCATGAGTTTTGTGGTTTGTGTAAAGAAATATTGTAAGTTTGGAAATGATATTATGGAATCATAGCCATGTTTTTCGATAGTCGGCCCAGTATTTAATTGATGTTTTTAAAAGTATGTTTGGTAAATTTCTTTCTATTACCAATTGATATGAAATGAAGATGAGTAAAATAATATGGCACTTTAGACCCCATTAAAGAAAATACATAAGAAATATGCTGGTGAGATCATAGAAAAAGTAATAAAATAAGGCGATATATAACAGAGGGAAACCTTATAAGTCCATTGTACTTTCAACACGATCCACGACTCAACTAAACGCCACCCATTAATTTTCTGAAAATGATACAATGGTAATAAGACAAACACTAAGATAATCTATGAACCAAGTAATCAAAGGAGAGACAATCTTGCATTTCATTTAAGAAACATTTCAATTTAACCGAGTTGTGTTAAATACATACAGTACGCCAAAAAGTTTTATTCTCTGATATCAACAAAAACAAAAATAACTAAATAAGACTATTAACATAAGATGCACTAACGCACATGAAAGTCCCTTAAAGCACGTTCCGGACGTCTTATCCTCACCACTGATTTGATTTGATTTGATATGAAACTTTGTTTCATATCATTTGAACGTTAAAAGTAATCATGAGAAATGTTTATAATGTAATGCAGTTCACTATTGAGATTCAAAATACGTACGCATTGTTCATATATAATGTTTTCGCCTGAAGAGTAACTGATATTGCAGATGGAGGAGGAAAACACATTATTTTAGCTCAACATATAAGGAAAACACAAATGTTTTTAGGCGATTTATGTTTAACCCTAATGTTTGACATTGTGAAACTGGAATAGTCTAAAATAAATACTAGTTTTACATTTTGCGTGTCGTGAAGCTAGAACTGTACAGACATGACACCTAATAAAGTGTAAAATCATGTTTGTGAAGCAAAATAGCGACCTGACAAAACGGAAAAAGCAACCTTCAACTGTGGCAGATTTTTTTTTTTTTTTCAGTTTAAGTTTTCCATGCTAGATTTCAGTTGCTACGTTGACCTCTCAAAATGTCTTGTTACTTTTCAAATCCTGCCACTTGTGCTGATATAAACTGCTTATGATAATGCAATGAATATTCAGGAATATACGTTTATTACACCAAGCCCAAGAACAAACATATAAATTAACCAATTACCGTTAATGTAACATATACATTGATGAAATATACGTAATGTTATACATGTGCATGAATAAATGGAGGTATTTGACGACAGCTATTAAAACCTCCTCCGATTAGTGCCATGTAACTGTATTGTCTTAGAACTATGGTGCATGATATTTTTACTCGTCCAGATTTGGAAAATAGTTTACACGTTCCCCTCTTCTTCTGACATCTAGGGTATGACAGTGAAAACTCCCTCCGAATCTATAGCAGTCCCTGTGGGGTACCGGTATACATTTCATCCCTTCAATAAAAGAAAATAAAGTTTGATTATTTGTTTTGAATAATGATACAGTACCTGAATAGATCCGTGCAACAGAAATTGCGATCGGTCATCGATCACCGATTAGTTTTCGGTCAGTCATCAATCCGTCAAACCGATTCTTTAAATAGGTGATGGCATCAAGTGACCACAGAGCGGTCACTGTATCTTACGGTTTTTATTTGTCAATTTTACACATATTTACATCATGTAATAGTTTTAAACATCAATTTATACTTTTATTTTACATATATTTCATTTCAAACACGTCTTACGTCATTTTACATAACAAAACTGCGATCAGATTGGTCACCGGTCATCGGTCATCGATCCGTCAGCGATCAATCAGTCATCGGTCTGTCAAATTGTTGCGCGGATCGGTTCAAGGACTATACATGGTAAACGAAAGTATTTAGTGATTGGAATTCATTATAATTAAGATTGCATAATAAAGCATAATAAATGCTGAAATCCGCGATGAAAATTTTCGCTTAAGAAACCATCTATAACAGAAAAAAAGGAAAAAGTACATAAATTAATAGAGTTAATTTAAGGGAAAGAATTCTTACCGAGAAAGAAAAATATCTATGTCTTTGTTTCAGGAAGGCCTCATAACTAAATTATTGTTTTGTTTTGTTTTGTTTTTTTTTTTTTTTTTGTTTTTTTTTTTCGTTCATTGGATTGTTGTTTTTATACCAATATAATGCTAAACATTGCATAAATGAAGTTCCATTCAACACTTTTACCGTAGGATTCCAGAAATCTGGTCATAGTTACTGCCTTCTCTTCTACTAAGACTGTTCTTGGGCTGAGTAGTAGAATATTAATATCCAACCAGATTCTGAACTCGCACATTTCTATAGGAGGTTGTATTTCACACCGAGGAGCTTCTATAATCTAAAACAGAATATGCAGTATTATTTGAATTAGGTTTTCTATATCACACAAGATCCCATACATGTTACAGCGTCTTGATCTTAAGTTTTGAGCAAAATTTCTGGCTACAACAATTCTTTCTGCAGATGATTTAACAAAAAGTCCAAAGTGCACATTTAATCTAAGGAAATGACATCGTAAAAGAATTATGATGTAATATCCATCGATTAATTTTACATTTACGATTGGTTAAGAAATGTATCACAGGTTTGATATGGAAAGTGAGATAAGAAAGTAACAAATGGTATATTTTTCCCATTTATGTTACATTTCTTGTAGACTACTCATTCTATGGTTGAATGGGGATTTGTTTTCGGGTAAGGAATATGAATAGGGACAATATGGAATTTGTTTTATCGAGTCAAACCTGTTCTTACCGAACCCTTTTTGGATTATGAAATATGTTCGGTTTTGACATATATTCGCTTTATCTAGGTTTAAAATACATTTTATCTGATATAAATGGACTGCAAACAGTGTCTGGTTTAGACAGGTTGTTTTGAATTTTCATGGTTTGGGTTTGGACGAAATTCAGGGTAGTATTGATTTTCAAAATTATTTTTTACTCAATCGAAAAAAAAAAACGTTTTAAGTAGAATTTAAACGATTAAAATTCGAATTGCAGATGCTATAAACAAAGATGAGAAATTTTATGGGAATTCTGGGGAGAATTTTCTTTCAGGAATATGAAAGTTGCAATGGGGGGAGGAGACGTAAATGTTACAGAAAGATAGCTTTAACAATACAAGACCAGGATCTTCAAATGGAAGAGGAGTCTATAGTATGCATTGCTTCATTGATAAGGCAAACGAAAATTGGTTCGCAGGATGAATAGATCAGGTTAGTAAATGGATTTCGTTATCTTACATCCCAGTTTGAGCCTTTGAAAAGTCGCTCGCTATCGCGCTCGTCCATCGGCCAGTCTGGATTACACATCAGAATACCTTTGCGCTCATTGCTTGGTGGAATCAATGGAATAAGTGAGCAATCTTGAAGAAAAAACATTAACGGAAATCAATGATGAATTATTCCTATTTTCGTCAATTTGAGAAATTCGTCAAAATTTGAATATAATTTTGAATCGTAAAACATGAACATACAAGTAGAATTTAACAGACAATAATATAAAGCTACTTTAAGTTTAGTTAAACCTTATTGTATATTTTTACATGTATACTTATATTGCCGTGTGCCACAATATTTTCAGGAAGAAAAAGTCGCTTTTGATTATTGTTTTTTTTTCTCACAAAATCGGAAAACTATTCATAAGAAAATAAAAAAAGAATCTTATCAAATCGCATGATGATAATTTTAGACTTTTCGGTACATTGTTCTAATAACATTTCCCTGAATTTTGCATACAAATGCTAAATTATATTACTAAGCGTTTATATGTTCTTTTCAAATCAGCACATCATTTGAGGAAATTTTAGGTATAAGGGTATTTTTAAGTTTGTGTGTGTGTGTGTGTGTGTTTTTTTTTTTTTTTTTGTTTCTCTTTTCTTGAAATAAATGGACATTCTATTTTACAGCTTATGCAATGAATAACATCTGTAAGTAAATGTTCAATAACGCTAATGCATGTGCACGTACACGTATGGCGTATTCAGATGAATAATACGGGTTTAGTACCCCTTTTGTTAGAAGATTTCGTTTATACTGTGTAATATTTGGACAGTAACGAGCAAATGATAGCCTGGACTCTCCACTTAAAAAATGTATAAATTGAACACCCTAATTTTTGATTCACCATTGATTCTTTACAATTGTTAATGTCTTGTCCCTGGTGCAAGTTTAAACAATAAAAGGCTTAATTGGTATCCCTGTTTTGTATGTATCGTCGCAGAATTTTCGGTTTATTTTTCGAAAAACGGAGGTATGTAAATTTTGCTATCCATTCAACAAAAATATTCATTCGAAAATATGTGCATATGTGCAAAATCAAATACACAATGGTCCTGACCAATGCAATTTACATATGGTACAAATTTATGTATGTGTGTAAATACGTTTTTTTAATGAATTTGCATCTATCTGTAAATTTACATAAATGCAAATAAATTGCACATGTGCAAATTTGGTAATGAATATTTAGATAGTTAGATTCATCAAATACCAGAATACCAAAACAAAACCCAAAACAATGCATTATTTTATCTATCAAAAAGTATTGTCGCAAGAGGTTGGATAGATAGTTAAAGTACTTACGTTAAAACATATTTAATGTGAATACGTGTATGTGAAACTATATTCTAATATGAGTGCTTAAGAGGCTTTGAGGCCGCAACTGAGGTCGATTTTTGCTTGCTGTATGAGCAGCACGCGATTTTATTGGACGAGGCTTGTGCGTGTAAATTACTGCCTACCTTAACAAACACACGTAACATTCCGATGTGTATCAGCTGTTTTTCATATATTTCAGTAGATTGAATGAACATAAAATTCATATTTAATAAAAAATATTAAACGTTATGTTTTGGAAAAATAACATTATATTCCGTAAAAAATATTTGCACACAAACTCGGGGGCATTCACCACGTGCCACGGGCGCCATGATGTATAAAACCAAACAATAACATTCGTCAAAGAATGAAACATTGTACCTGTCCATAGTGTTATAATGCAAACGACTATTGCCATATCTAACATCGTTCTCCTTAATTCGTCCTTCCCTTCATAATAAAAAATACAAAAATTTACTAGCGACCATTTCAACTGCCATAGCTAGCCCAGTGTACAACCAACTATGGCGGGTTTAAGGTTATCGTAATAGGTCACGAAAATGTAAAAAAAAAGTACCGTTATTATCCTATTACAATCGAAATAAATCATGGAAACTCCGATTTGTCGCTCGGGATAAAATAATGCGGCATAAATGGTCAGTCCCTGGTAAAACAATGATAAAAAGGCTTTTTCGTGATTTAATTCTTCATTTACCTATATGGACAGGGCTTTTGTCCTTAAAATGAATTTCGTGCACTCTGTAACCACGTGCCTTTGTATGGCGTCTCAACCACTCGATTCCTTTTCTGTTGGTAGTTAAACTATGTTGTACTATTAGGTCTTTACCAAGCCGAAGAACTTCCGCTGCATCGAACACCTTTAATTACAATGTGATCTTAGAAATATATCGTAACATTGTAACACCAATCCAACGGAGCAAAAGAGAAGTGACCTGCCCTTTCATTCAACGATATAGTTGAAGTGTTATCTCTGAATAGTACTAACTTCAATGATTCCATATCTTTGATATACAGCGACTACTCGTTCAACTTCATCTGGTTCATACCTTCACAATAAATCTATACATAAATGACACAGGACGTTTGGATTAAATACCTTATGAAAAACGTTCATGACTTTCCGATTGTAAACTTTCCCTTACGATGAGGCAAAAATATATCAACATCTCCAGCCTTTAGAGCATATATTATATATTCAATGCGGTACTGTCGTGCATGTTTTTTTTTCCTTTTTTCGAAAGCAAGGATATTGTCAAATAAGTTTTTTAGAGAAAGAGAAAGGTATTCTTGTGTTCCTAAAATCATTACAGTCGACATCACAATTTCCATGTAATTATTCTTTTTAACAAAATATCTTTAGTTAGAACCCATGATTCACTAGTTTGACAACTCTCCGAACTTGAAGCTTACCCGTTTTTACTCACGTACAATGTCATGTTTGACTCTGGTGCATAGTATATGCACTACCAGAGAGCACACACGGTCATTTCCAGGTTTTTATGTTCTTATTTCAGGTGCTATAGATTTTTGTGTCTTGTCTTTTTGTTATTATCATCAGTTTTTACAAGTATTAACAATGTTTAAGTTACCTGCATTCGGTATGCAACGTCTCTAATTCTTTGATTTTGTCCTTTTTTGAATTTTATACCTCGGCATTCACTTTTTTTATACTATAGTAATTATCTACCGATATTAATAGTATTTTATGCTTTAAACATATTTTGAAAAATAATTAAGAAAAAGTTCAAAAAGTCAATTAATACTTTGAGGTAATTTAACTGTCAATGTGCCACTGACCTATTCCGCTTCAAGTGGCTATTGGGTGATAACATTACCAATTCAGCCCCTAGGGAATGTCTGAGATTTCCTGATCTTGCCTTTTCTAGTGGTGTTTACTTCTTTCTGCTCGCCGAAATGTCTTTGTTTTTACAGGACGTTACATGATTTGTCCTTCATATAGGTTTAGATAAGGAGATCTCAAGTGGCTAAATGGGAATATGCTTGTCCTTTCGGTGAGAAAACAAACTACATTTTGAATATGGAAGAACAGTGCACATAAAAAGTTACAGTACACAAAACTTCGTACATAAGAACTTACAATAGGAAAAACTGCAAACATAAAAACGGCATGCATAAGAACTTACAGGTTGTGTCTCATTTATTTGGTATTTGTGGTTTTCTGTCCATGTTTTCCGTTCTGTAGACTTAACGTCCCAAGGGAAATCCAAATTATACATGGTGTCTTCCATTGTAGGTTTTGGAGCCATTGTCCAGAGCATTTCAGGATCTCTGTCCATATAATCGTTAAGTATATTTCTAAAAAAAACAAATTTGAGGATAAAAAGTGATGGTTACAGATATAACATACAGGATTTCTTTATTCTGTCAGATCTATTTGGTTTTTTTTTAATTAATTTAATCGAGCAAGCCGAGAAGTGATACTCAGGATAGTTTGCATTGAAATTTGTTTTCTTTCTCATCAAATATTCGTTTTTAACAATGTTTTCTGTTCTTGTTATTTTTTTCTTCTTCACTGGCGTACTACAACATTTGTTTTTTTTTTTTTTTGGTTTTTTTTTTATCTCAGTATTTTTTATGAAGATTGCATTCACCATAGTAATGTATTATTTTCAAAGAATAAATAGTGTTTGAATTGATGTTAAAACTTGTCTTTAAATAAATCATTAAATAAAATTGTTCTTGTTCACTATATCTACTCACTCTCGAAAATCTAGACGGATAGAGCTTGATATTTAACACTGTATAGTCAATCCTTTTACTTGCTCAATTTTTTATACACAGGCGCAGCTTTCTAGACGCCTTGTTTTGCTCTTACACAAGTATTTTACTCCGCTGCATTGTTTGTGTCAGTCTCAAGTCATGAATGATTGGCCTCCGTTTTCACTTTTATTATACTTTTATGTTGATGAAGTATATGGGGACAACTATTTCGTTATACCTGTGTATAATTTTGTTTTGAGGGCCTACCCTGTGGTGTGAGGGTTTCCGCGTCGTTCATTGAAAATCCATGGGTAGATTTGAGCAAACATTTTTCATCCTGGGGGAGGGTTGTGGTCTCTTCGACATATTCACCATATTCATTCATATAATATATGATAAAATTATAAATATATATTTTTAAAGGCCTCTTAAAAGTGAAAAGTAAAAATTTTGTGTAAAAACTTTCGACTTTTGAATAAATTTCAGTGACACATAATTTTCCTTTAAATATGTCAGAATGCTAGACGAGTGATATTTAATCTTATTTGCCTATTTTTATTAAACGTTTGCGATATAGTAAACAATTCCTACAGAAACTATATAAAATGATATAAAAAAAAACTTCATAAAGGCTCAATTCAAACTCCAAAACACCTCCAGTTCCGTACCTTTGACGTATTCTGGAATGGAAAAGTAGTGCAGGCATGGAAGAGACCAATGCTCCGGAGTTAGGGCTCAATTATCTATAAAATTAAGTTCAGTGAGCTATGTCAGAATTCAATAGTATGTTCATCCAAAAATTATCTTCGAGAGTTAAATATAGAAAATCTACAGGTAAATGTATAAACTATTTATTATCATTGTCTTGTCCATATTTGTTCAATCCTTTTAGGTTCTAGGGGAAAAAAGTTCATAAGCCATGTACTAACATATGTAAGAAATTCGGTTCATGACCGGTTTTTACATGACTCATAAATGTCTATCGGCCAGTGTAAGGCAGGTTTTATCTTATAAAATACCTGTAAGCCATTGATTCAAAGTAACGACATCTTCTACTCATTGTTGATTCAATAATTTCATTACCAATGACTAATAATGAATCTCTCGGACATGACGCCCCGTGTTGAAGTGGTACTGAGAAAAATGGTGTCTTTACTGGTTGTGTGTAGTCCAATATTTCAGGTCTTCGTACAGTAATGTTGCACTGGTTTTTCAGTACTCTTTCTAAATTATCGTACTGTGTCGCTGCTAGTTTAATATGCTCATCACTGTGTTTCCCTGGTCTAACAAATAGAGTAGAAACATTGTGTCAAAGGTCATCATTATACAAAGTCGCCATTTTGAAGGACTCTGAAGGACTTTAAATAGGGCATTGAGAAATAAACCGATTGAAAAGAAATATTAAAAAATGTCATAAGAATTATTTGTTGGTGCAAAAAATATGAATTAAATGAACAATTAAAGAAGTATGAAACAGTTGATTGGATTATAATCATTTTGCTACTGAATCCATGTTTTCATACCTAAAGGGAGGATCATATGCTGGTTCCTTATGAGGTGTACACCAGAAGTCCGGAACTCCTAATATTACTTCTTCTAAGGGATCCCATTCGTTATAGGAGTGAACAATTTGCATTATGAAAATATATTGATTTCTGAAAATATATATGTAGCAACAGATATTTATAAATTACAGCAGCATTTCTTTTGGCGTCAATAATCTAATTAATAATACATTTTTTCTAAGTAAACTTTATTTATGGGATATCAAGGGAACCAGGACTCAAACAGTGATAAAACAACTGTGTACTGATAGACATAAGAGGTAAGGTGAACTCGGTTATCATGATGCAGATGCATACACCGTAACGATCCACGAGTTGATATTTAATTTTCTTTGTTGTGTATGTCTATTATCATGTCTATTCGTTATCCGTGGACTATGTTTATTACTTTTCAAATAAGTTCCAAAAGCCTAATTGTAAGAACGCGGTACAAAACGTCTGCGTAGGTATGGCACTTTTTTGCATATCGTATGAGTTGTGATATGAAACTCCATACGCAAGTGCTGAAGGGATGTTGCCACAGATGAAATAAAATACAAACAAAGCAAGAGAATGCAGCAGAACCAGGATTTGAAAAGTAATAAACATGGTCCAAGGATACCAAATATACATGATAATAGACATATTCAACAAAGAAAAAATATCAAAATCACAACCACGTATAAACAAAAGTAAATGAGCAACTTGGACCAGGTGCACTGGAAAGGTAAGCTCTTCTGTAAAAGTAATTGAAATATACGAAATAGCTTATAACAAAAAGAACTGAAATGTTTCATTGTATAAACGGAAAAAGATTAAAGGCAGATAATTTAACGCAGACTCGTCCGCTAAATCAATGTCAAACATGGACTTTGTGTACTGACAGGAAAAACACTTTCTGTTCAGAGAATGTTTCTCTGTCTTCATTGCTTAAATCACTTGCGTTGTATCTTAGAGAATCTTTTTATGAAATCTATTTAAATTAGATACATTGTGAACTAGCATTTATAGGAATATGCATTTTAGGAATTAACTCCATGTTTTGCATATCAATGATTGTTTCCATGCTATATCCCACTCATTAACCAACATCTCATAAACACGTCTTCCTTATCTCAGTATACTCCATTATTGAAATATGTATACATGTATAATTAATATAATAGATATCTCTATCACGTGTCCTACCCACCCAAAATCTATGCCAACGTTCAATTCAAAGTGTTGCATCGGGTTGATACGGCATGTGATACAGACTGACATGTATTTTCAGTATGAATTATAGAACAACGTCTAAATACTGAAAGCAAGCCAAAATCAGTGGCATAGGATATTTGACGATAAGCGACTTTGAAGACTTCAATCTAATGATTTAGTTTTAATTCCGTATAACGATGAAACATGCCTGTGTTTTTTTAAGTCCAATACTGAGTAAGGAAAATACCTATAGTAGTAATTTTTCACTCAACATTCCAAGCTTAAATAGAGCGACTTAATCTTTTTTTGAAAGTTAAGCGATTCAAACAACGTGTATTAACTTGTTAATAGTTTTGTATATGTGTAAAAACAAATAAAAAGAACTGCTTTGAAAAACTGTAAATAGTCAAGACTGACTGATTCTGAACCCTTGAAATATTTGCATGTAAATCGTCTTTGTTTCAGGCTATGTTTTTGAATTTGAACCATCCCATAGCTGACGCTTCGGTATTTTTGCCGATTAATATTGTTTATAAAATTGAAACACAAAATCTGTCATAATTGCCCTTTTTGGACTGTAGATGACATCATTTCTTGTTTTCAATCGATTAAAATTAATGTTAAGCATTTCATTTCGTAACAAAAGCAACAGAAATAAAAACAAAAACAAGAACAAAATCAAACTCAATTACCGACATTTACATGACACATGTACATATATATATTAATCGTCCTCAAGGCAAATGGTACCCCTTTTCATTGGTTGTCTAATGCCACTGTTAATAAGTTTATAAATGCGTCATACTCCTTTTTACACTGCTTTTAGATACTGCTACATAGGTAATCATTTGCTGCAGTCAGTTTAAAGTACAGTCTTTGAAAGGAACCAGCTAATTTAGTGGTATGTGATTCACGTAATTTATGCTACACATTTCTTTTTTGTTATTCAGTTGTTAAATGTGTCTATAAAGTGCAATGTAGAAGTATTCATTCCATTCTGTCCGGTAAAGAAGATAATTCACATCGAAAATCAAATAGTTTCAATCGTATTTCAGTGTCATTTATAGAGTTATCTCCCTTAATGGTGAATTCTACATTCTCTATAATTTATATCTCCTAAATCTCTTAAAAGCCTAATGTTTAATATCTGTTTACTATAACCTACCACGCAAAATGTCAAAAAAATAATAAATAAATAAAAATGCGTATGTTTTCCAACAATGTATTACTTTTTACATGATTCTTAACTGGCGAGATACTTGAATGCTTTACTCATTGACATCTAAGTAAAGCATTCAATACTACATGTTCTATTATGATTATATAGATTATTTGTGCCTACCAAATCTCACCTCGAGTTGAGGAATTTTCATCCACCGTTGGCAGTCACTTATTCACACTCATATATTTCCGTGAGTGATTTATATACTTTAATCTCTCTTTGTTTTATAATTTGTTCAGATGTATTCGTGTACATGTATTTCAATCAATCATAATACTGAGACATACATAAATAAAGGTACATGATAATGTATAATACAACTGGTTAAACTCCAGCATTTCCTATTAGTATAATAGGCTTCTGTCTTGCATTGATTTTTCCCATAGACATTATTTTGTTAAATTAACATCTTTAGGATTTAAGAAGGCAGACCTAGGGGAAGGGACATAGCTCATGAAATCAGTGATATGTTTGTATCATATTCAATTTCAACAAAACCTATACAGATTTTATTTGAAATAGAATGAAATCAATACAAGTTGCTTTGATGCTTATATGACATTGACGTAAAATACAGAATATAAACGTTCATATGATTTGTAAGAGTTGTGTCCCTTCTTACCCTAGGTCAACCTCCTCAAAACAAATATATAGATTGATTCAATAAAACTTTCACTCATGTAACATCATATGACATGTAAAAAATTAAACCTTCTTTTAAACGGTACATTTTTTTTCTTTTTTTTCTTTAATGTTGAATTTTCTTTCTTAAAAGTTAATATAGTGTGATATTTGCTTTATATCATAAGTAATAGTTGGACAAAAAATTAGTTTGTAAAAAAACAAATAGAAATCATACTCTCAAGTTAATGCAAGACTGGAAAAAAGGATAACAACAAAACTACTGAACACTGATCCGTTTCATAATCAAGTCATGTCCAAAACAAACCTGAGATAATAGACATTACACCACCGAAACAGCTGGTACCGCAATTGTCCTCATTGGTACAGGCATTTCAAACGAAATGGTGGGTAAATATCTAGGTTTTACGGCGCATTTAACCACATCTTTTTGGCAATAGCTCTTTTTGTCTCTGAAGACTTTTGCAGTCCTAATAACAAGGTTCATTTCAAGACGACGACGACGACGACGACAGACACCAAGTGATGGCAATAGCTCACATTCCTTCGGCCAGGTGAGCTAAAAAAAACTCCATAGGCTTAACAAAAAATGATATAAAAACTACTACGAAATTCGAACTTCTCTGGATTAGTCCATATGTCATTGATCACGTACGATATTCTTCCCAAACATAAAACACGCATTTATCAACTGACTCTAACCGGTTGGTAAAAGAAATGTTCAACCAGCAACAACTATCTGGACCTAAACAACCGGCAAACAGTATTAAAAAAAGCTTCTAACAATGTATCTGTCAATTTTTTAAGGTTTCACCATTCAACTAGTGTAACTGGTAATATCTTTAATGGTTCTGAGAATCCAATTATTGATGCTCACGTATCCCCAACAATAAAATATACATCTTTGTGTGATGGTTTGATTGATGTACGCAAACTCTTATCCAAAAAACTTTAGTCCAAAAAGATAAAATAACTTGAGGTTTTCCATCTGAGTGATTGGTCCTCAGTTTATCATTTTGGAGCTAGTGAAGAACAAACTCTGTTATTACACGATTCTTATACTAGAATGGTAGCTTGTTTTAGGGCCATAATTTGTTTAGCTGTGTTTTTACTGGTATATTTATCCAATACATGTATATTGCCGGAAAATATCATATTTGTTTGAAGGGCTTGAGGAACAATCTTGCGAGACTTTCTTTATATACTTTTTGTTTAAAATGTTGCTGAATTTATCATTATCCCTTTTTAAACAAATTTTAATCATTGGTACTTCGGGACAGGACCGAGTTTCTCTAATATATTTAGGCATTTTAAAAAGACTTGAAGATATGAGAGATGAGATGCACCCCTATGTAACGGAAGGAAAGAAGTATCGGCGGAGGGGAGGACGGACACCCCAACACTATATATCCCCACTCTTGCAAGTTGGGGTATGAAAACGATTTTCAAACGTCATATGGTTTAACGTCGCTTGGCAGAAATGACAAGCACGACTTTGCCAATAGAACAGACCCTGCTCTGAAGTAGTCGCACAGCTAAAATAAAGGATGTTGACAATCTCACTTGCACCGAAAACAATGTGCCTGGCTAGTTTTTTGCTAAGATATGTAACATGTACAAGTATTACTTTTACTGTTTAGATGCAAAACTTTGCATGATAATGCAAATATAATAATAATAACAATGAACAGTATAGTTGACGCTAATACCCATCCGTGGTTACATGTTTTTGTTTGGCATCTGCCTTTACAGAAAGTTTATGAATTATTTCACTTTTTATCTAATAAAAAGCAGACAAGTGGGTGCAAATTTGTAGTTGTTTCATGTGTCACAAAATTCTTGTTAAAAATAAATATGTTATTACACTCGTTTTTGTTTGCCCATGAATTATAAATTCTAATGTTTGAACTTGTTAACAGCAAAACGAAATTATCCTAGTCATTTGGGGTGTAAGCGGGTTGAGTCTTTGGTATATAAGCTATTCATTGTTGAAATGGTAGTTTCGGTGAAATACTAAGATCAATTTAATTTCTAATGAAAGTGTATATTTGTGTCAAAAAGGAACCAGTAACACAAAAGTATAGGGGTGAAAACTGTCTTGTTTTACATTGTACAGTAATTGACCCGTATTAAATTAGAATAGCTTCGTGTATGTGCATATACCAGTATAATGAATTGTCAAAGAGTCGCTGATGCACATTTATGTGTCAACAAAGAGATAATATTACTATCTTTCTATAGCATTCTTTATCATTTCACACGTGCGATTTCTAAATTAAGGGCGATTCTTACTGGGGTTAGTAATTATATCATGAAAACCTTAATCATGGGTTTTATTGTTCCCTAAATTGTTTTCAAAAGTGAATATAAAAAACATGTATTTAAACTTCCATTTGGTAATTTAGCCGAAAGTAGATATGTGTGTATTGCGTCTTGAGTGACACTACATAGATAATGAATGGAATGCAGGTAATATATATGAGCGATACACTTGTATATATTTAGTTCATATTTGGTATTAAAGAATTATTATTACATTGTAAATATAGTACTAGTTACTCTTCGTAGACGTACTTCCAAGACAGTTAGAGTCAGAGAGTTTACCAGTGCGTTTACACAGCAGCCAAGCCGCTAGTAGGACGTACTCTGACGGAGTTCTTTGGTCAGATATCCCGAAGACTGAGCTCCGCTACTAACACTAACATCGACCGTGAGAGGCCTGTATTGGTATTCAGGGTCGATAAAAATCCCTCATCATTTAATCCAGAAAAAGTGAAGCGATGGCGAGAAATATGAATAAAATCCCTATACGTATTTAGTTACACTTGTAACAAAGGATTTTAAGAAAATTCCGATTTGAACGAAGATTTAAGGCTGTTCCCTTACTCCACTTATAGTGCATGTGTAAAATTTACGTTTTTAATATTCGTTTATCATTTCATTAAAATAATAGACAGTTCTAGTAAGAACGATTAATCATTTGCATTGTGTGAGAGTTGCTACGAAGGCACATTTTATATACATCAAATTCGCTTGCATACATGTAATTAATTGGTTTTGAAATATGCAGCAGTTATAATCACACACTGAATACAGTCAAACGGGAAGTGACCCCGAAATGGAGAACAAATTTGTGGTCACATACAAGACCACATGTATCGCATGTATACATGATTGCAATACATATAAAATGTACGCGTAAGGAAATTATATTTTAATCACGCTCATCGGTTGAACTACTCTCAAACAGATAAAGTGGATGACACGTAGGGCCTGGAATAAGGCCAACCGCAGTATTTAATTTCAGTTTGTACCGTAACACACATCACAGATGACATGTCTTTGAATTAACATCTTCGATAAACAGGCACCTGGCATCTTAGTTTATGAGATTCATTAATATTTTGAACCCGTGTAAAATGATCATTTGCTTAAACCGAGCGAAACCTTTAGTTAAAAAAATTAAAAATACTGAAACATATCAAAAATTAAAATATGTAAACTATATTTGTTTTCTGCTCATCTGGACCCGAAATCACCACCCATAAAGATTTTTCTTCTTCTTAACACTTTTCATACTAACATTGTCCAGACCATAACTTTTTTCTCTTTTCACGTAGACTTCTAATATTTGGTATGTTGGTATATCCTCTCAGGGCAATGTGTAGCCTACCAGAGTAGGTGACTTTTGATCTTGACCCTTAACCTCAAGGTCAAATCTTATACAGATTTTGGCAAAATACAATACGTAATTTTGTCTGTGCCATTATTTTTTGGTCTTTTTACTTTGATATCTGATCTTTGACATGTATGTATATCACACCAAGGCAGAGAGTAATGTTTTATGTAGATGATCTTTGACCTTGACCTCTGACCCCAAGGTCAAGTAACAAAAAATTATGGCAAAATACCATACAAATATTTGTCTTGGCCATAACGTTTTTTCGTCTTTTAACCCAGATATCTGATATTTAGTATGTAAGTAAATCACATTAAGGTAGAGTGTAATGTTCTTGACTTTTGACTCCAAGGTCAAACGACATACAAAAGTTTGGCCAAATACCATACAAAATTTTGTCTGGGCCATAATTGTTTTGTCTTTTTACTTAGACACTTGATATTTGGTTATATTTCCTCAAGTGGAGGCGTCACGTATTTAAGTGGTTGACATTTAAACTTGACCTTTGACTTCATGGTCAAATAACATATCAAATTTTCATACAGAATTTGTCCAGATTATAACTTTTTCGTCTTTTGACCAAGACTTCTTATATTTTGGTATCCTCTCGGGGTGGAGTGTCACATGCAAGAGTAGGTAACATGTAACCTTAACCTGTAACTTCAAGGTCAAACAACATACAAATTTTGGCAAAATACCACCCAAAGTTTTGTCTGGGTCATAACTTTTTTGTCTTTTTACTTAGATATCTTACATTGTGTATGTGGCTATTTCACGCTTAGGCGGAGCGTCTTCTACCAATGTGTGGGACTTTTGAACTTGACCTTTGAACTTATGGTCAAATGAAATACAAAATTTCGGCCTAAGTTAATTACTCATTTCATGCAATATTTCACCTCGTAGTACCGGTATGTCATAAATGTAAAGAATCACATTCCCTTTATCACATGATTGTGCTTAACCCCAACATTAGAATCAATTGCAATATAGAAAATATGAACTATACAAGATAGAATACAAAGTTGCATGATCCCTCTACTTATTCATTGCCCAAACATGAGGTCAGACGTAAACTTTAACATGGTCAATGAAATGTAAAATAAAGGTTGCAGATAGTTCACCTTTGCCTGGAACCTAATTCACTAGCCTTGATGCATTAGTATATAACTTCAGTTATATGATCCCCCCTTTTATATTTAATTAGGTATGATACCAAAAGTACTAAATCAAAAATGTTTTTACCAAAAAATTTGGTTTTTTTATTGTCTTCTTTGACATATTCCTATATATATATTTTTACCTGTTAAACCAGGTACACAGACATAAACATGCCTGTAGATGTTCCAATAGTTCTTCCTAATTCCAAGTGAGTCAAATTCACACTGAACTTGGTTGTAATTCCTAAGATCTATTGACTGACCAGGTATGGAATGTAATTCATTTCTGATACCTAAGAATTAAGACTAAATCAAAATATCTTAACAGAGTTGTTAAAGCGGAAAATATAAGTCCCAAAAAACTAGCTTATCTTTATAGTTTGTTTATCATATAAACGTCATGTAAAATGTATGCACAATTTTAGCCAGTTCTTGTGCTAGTTTCATAAAATGGGAAATAAATGATCACACATAAAATGGTTTTGGAATGCTATTCAAATTTATTTCAATATGATTAGGGTACAAGACAATATCGATTTTCCTGTTGTTTATTTCCCATTCCTAGACTGTGATATTCCTGAAGCAACCTCCTACGATACTAACATTTACAACTGGTATGTTTTGCTCGTATTTGTAATAAAGAGTCAGAGTTTATTTAACACAACAGATTTATTACAGAAATGATTTAGCACCAAGGGGTACCGATTTCACAAACTTCTATAAACGTTTTACGAAGTGTTTTATATCAGATGTCTAAGTAAAAAAGACAAAAAAAATAATATGGCCCAGGCAAAATTTTGTATGGTATTTGGCCAAAATTTTGTATGTCATTTGACTTTAGAGTCAAAGGTCAAGGTCAAAAGTCATCCTATCTAGAACATAACACTCTACCTCAATGTGATTTACTTACATACTAAATATCACATAACTGGGTTAAAAGACAAAAAAACATTAAGGCCAAGACAAAGTTTTGTATGATATTTTACCAAATTTTTATGTTAGTTGACCTTGGGGTCAGAGGTCAATGTCAAAGATCCCCTATCTAAAACATTACTTTCTTCCTTGAGGTTATATACTGAAATGCCAAAGATCAGATATCTAAGATTAAAGACCAACATGTAATTGCACAGACAAAATTATGTATTGTATTATGCCAAAATTTGTGTAATTTGACCTGGAGATTAAAGGTCAAGGTCAAAGGTCACTTACTTTGGCAAGTGACACTCTGCCCCGAGAGGATATACCAACATACCAAATATTAGCGGTCTAGGTCAAAAGACAAAAAAGTTATGGTCTGGACAATGTTAGTATAAAAAGCGTTACAGTGACTTTCTTACAACGCTGACAGTCTTTTGTCTTTTCTACCAATCTGGTTAACAAATCAATGGATTGACAAAGCTATTGGGGCATTTAAACTGACCAGTTACTATTGAAAGAGTTGATGGATATAATCTGAAGCAGCTACCTGGGTTATTCTGTTTAGCATTGGTGAGGGGAGTCCAAATTTAATAAATTATATTTTGTTTTGTATTTTGTTGACAAGGTTGAAAACCATGATTTAGAATAGTATATGAAAGTACTTATTTTATCTCAACAACATTACACAGAAGTCTTCAATATTATTATACAAATGAAACCTCAATCACTATTTATTCCCTCCTTCATAAAACTGGAATAGGCCTACCAATGTGTCCTTTTAATGAAAAGTATATGATTCATACTATAGTTAAGGAACAAGTGTTATACAAAATGCAAACAGTTTGAGGTTCACGTGAAAAACAATTTTTGAAATATTGCTATGAGTTTATTGTATTCAATTTTGGGTATGAGTAAGCTTAAAAGTGAATTAAGTGCTTCATTAATTGTGAAGGATTTCCATTGGAATTATGATGTTCCGGCTTAACTACACTGGTTTTCATAGTTTGGGATTAAGTTTCATGTTAATAATAATTTTCATTTGTGTTATAATTTGGGATTTAGAGCATTGAGTTTGATTGAAATTTGGGATTATAAGTGCAATGATTTTCAATGAAATTTAAGATTTGGAATAAGTGTTATTTATATCGAAACTTCTTTGGATTAAGTGCAGTTCATGTATAACTTTGGATTTTAATGCTGTTTTCCTTGAAACTTTTGTGGATTATTAAAGTGCAATGATTTTCATTCAAATGTAATGGTTTGGGATTTAGTGTATTTTCTAAAGTGCAATGATTTTCATTACCGTAAAATGTAGTCTGGGATCTAGTGCAATGGTTATATTTAAATTAAAGATTTGGATTAATTGTTTTTTTGTTTTTTGTTTTTTGTTTTTTTTTCATTGGAAGTACACCTTGGGTTACGTGCAATGATATACATGTAGCTGGAATAATATGGAGAATATTTCTTAGTTTCATTTTCATTCTGGATTTAGTGCTATGATTTACAGCTCTGATTTGAATGTTATGTGTGAAAATGATTTTATTGGAATTATACTTATGGCTGAAGTGCATTAAATTTCATGAGAACTATATAAACATTTTGTATATGTAAATTTTAAATAAAATAAAAATTTGTGCAAAAAATTTATAAGAATCCAAACTATTGTTAAAGTAGATACTTTGAAGGAGTATATTTCAACGCATATATTTAAAAACAGTATTCAATAGATTCAGCTTTGAGATGGGACAAATAAATAAATAGTAGCATAGCATTGTAACTTCAAGTTATTGTTCATTCCATGAAAGTGTTACTATTTTACTTTAATTTGCCATTTCATATTTGCTATCCACTTGGGGACCTGTGGGTTTAAAGCTTTTTTTCTTGGAAAAATATAAACAATATTCACAACCAATAATTTTCCACATTAGTACTTTACCTGTGTTAGCAAGTACAAACAAATACAAATTATGTAACAAAAACACATTAAATTCCCTCAAAACACACTGTGAGCAATATTCAAAAGCTGAGAAAATTCCATATGATGTGAAACATAGCCAGTATTGTCTGCCTTACAACTAACCAAGTAAATTTTCATGGGTGAGTGGCTACCTATTCATCAACTCTTACAATAGCAACTGGTCAGTTTAAATGTTTCAATAGCTTTGTCAATCCATTGAATTGTTAACCAGATTGGTAACAAAAGACTGTCATGGTTGTAGGAAAGTCACTGTAAGAAGAAGAAAGTCTTTATGGGTGGTGATTTCGGGTCCAGATGAGTAAAAAGAACAAAGATAGGGTACATATTTTTATTTTTGATATGTTTCAGTGGAGAGGTCTTGCTCCACATCCATGCATACATTTGGATAATATCTTCTTTCTAGTGTTGGCAAAACGGGTCTGAACATAGCCTATTTTCGTATATTTCAAAATGTCAAAAATTAACAATTTTGGTTGCTATGGTAGCTAGATCTAAACCAATCAGATTACATTGTACTTTATTGGGAAAAAGGGAGGGATGGGTAAGATCGGGAAATTTAGCCTCCTATGGCGGAGCGCAAATGTTCCTACTCCTATCGAATACCACAGCAGGGTTCTTTAACGTGCGAGGAACGTGACATCACCCATTTTAGCTATTTTGTAAGATTATATCGCGAATTTTTATTTCATTTACACTTTTTAATGCATTAGCTTTTGAATGCCGAAAATTCAAAGACATCACTTATACAAGTTTTTTGTAGTCTATACATTGATTTTAATATACATTTTAATTTAATTTGGCGTTTGAAAAATCCAGTGACGTATACGATTTATGTTTTTTTAGCTTAATATAACATATTTGTTTATAATAGAAGTCAGTATGACAGTGGTTGGGAGAAATTATTGTATAGATCATAAACCCTGTGGAAGATCTTATGAACACTTTTGTTCCAATGTTCCTTTTTTTCTGATTGAAAATGGAAAGTCGGCAAAATATTAATGAAATATTATTACTACTACAAAGTGATTATAGAAGTAATTAACACGAAACATGTATAACATATGTTGTTTTTTTTTTTGGTCATGATTTCCGTATTATGACCTGACGACCCCAGCATGTGGCATGCCAGGGGTAACCCATTCAATCGCCTGGTGCACACATCCCAGCTACTCTGTGGACAGAGATCCCCGGTCCCTGGCCAGGGTTTTGAGCTTAGCGCTGCCACAGGCCTTTTATTTTGACACCCTGCCCCAAACGGGGCTTAACTTCATGACAGAAAAATACCCCAAGTTCAAAGTTCAAGGGCAAAGGTCACCAACTCTTGTATCCATATCATCTTCTTATGCTTATTTGATTATACAGCATTTTATTACATCTGAATTTGGGTTCCAGGCGTCGGTTTCACAAAAAGTCGTAAGTGTGAAATTGATCGTAAACCATGACGTCACAATGCTATTTAAGTTTATGACGTCATTATTTACGATCAATTTTACACTTATGACTTTTTGTGAAACTGACACCAGGTCAAAAGTTTAGATTAAATTTTAGATTTTTGTGACAATATATGGTAATTATTTGGTTAAAACATTATTCAAAATCATGTGTAATTATAACGCAAATATATTTATATCTTATCTTTTCATGTGATATAGTTGAAACATAAAAAAAAAACCTGAAGTAAAAAATATTACAATTTCATATCCTTAGGAACGTCATTAACAACCACGTTCCCAAACATGTTTTTGCATTTAGTGGAAGAATAAACATCATTTCACAATACTTTAATCATACTTAGATGCTAAACTGCTGCTTAAGTGAAAAACAGTCTAACAAAAACAAATGCACAAATTAGGTATTTGACACATGGCTCAGACCCTCCCCCTTTTTAACAACAAAAACAACAAAAAAACAAAACAATACAAAATATAACATGATAATATAATAAAGATTAAATAAATAAGTAAAATTAACAACTAACATGCAGTCAACCAACATTTTCATTATTTTCTCAAGCATGTGAAAAGTGTGAAAAAAAAGAAACATACACACACACACAATTCAAGAATGAATGGAAGCAATCAAAATATGAATATAATGATAGACAACATATTAATTTTAAGGACACGAAATAAAACAAAGAAAGTTGTTTATTTCTTATATTTTGTAAAGAAAATTACTTGAGCTTCATGTTATAGTGGTATATTTAGGTTGGTCTATTATTTAAACATGTTTTAACATGTTGCACTAGTGATTTTCCTGGAACCTTGGTTTTATTCAACATTTTCATTTTTTCTCTAGGAAAAGGAAAACAAGCAGTTGAAATAAATTATACAAGAATGTCGATTAGAAGACCTTGATAGCATCTACGAAATGGGTGACACTTTAAGGTAAATTAATTATGCAGAATCGCTCTGGGTTTGCATATTTCGGGGAACGCTAAAACAACAAAAACAACAGCGAACAAAAAAAAAAACAGAAACAAAAACAAAAAACCCACAAAACAAAAAACAAACGAACAAACAAAACAAAACAAATCAAAACTTGTAAACGAAAATCTAAAGATATTTAGCCAGTAGTCATTGTATTGGCACGTTTAATTATAAAAAAAAAAGTACCAAGCAAAACGCTTTGATTTTGAATGGTTTAATTTGAACTTAAGAATTGTACACTATTATTAAAACACAACATTATCAAAATACCAATATTATGAACGAGGACTGATCTTAGTGTTTCTCATGCGACTAGTGAATTATCTGTTTCATCTCCTTTCACGTATTTAAATTTGAAAATCATAACGAATTTGTCCAAACCTTTATTCCGGATACTGCGCATTGCTAATTTATACAGTTAATTAAATGTGATAGTAGATTTTGTTTATAGTCCATAAAGTATACAATGAATCATTATAACGTTTAACGATACAAGGGGAAAAAATTATATATTTCGGTAGGTCAACAGAATTAATGATTTTACGTCTTATGTTAATTTTACGGTGTATATATGATAAACGAGTATGAATGTCAAAAATAGTACCAGTGTTGCCTAAAACGCATGTGATTTCGTCATTTGATCGCACAATTTATACAAAATAATGCAAGAATGCCACAATTTTTCAAGGTAGTGTATTTACAACACCAAGTGATAATTTAACAAACACGAATACCAGACTACAAGAAAAGTTCAAAGATATTCAGAAACAGTCCCAATAATTTTGCAACAGGAGTAGAAACAACTGTTCTTTAGAATGTGACAAGAGCTCTCAAGTGTCCCGTTTTACCTTATATGTAAGTATGTATAAACATTCCAAGGAATAGCCTGTTACAGTTTAAGGCAAAGAAAAATGTAAAAATAACTCCTTGTGTCCTAACATACTACCCTTGTCTAAAAAACAGCAATATTAACATTCGTGAACACTGGACCTATGGCGAGAAAAATTCTACAATATTCAAAAACCTTCTCGAGCCTTCTATGATTGCTTTCAGACAGCCAGATAGTTTGCGTAACATGTGAGTACGGGCAGAAAAATCTAATCTCAGCTTGACCCTAGGTGCAAGTCGATCCTCTGGTGACAAAAGATGTAAATGCTGCAAACAAATGCACCAGTCGTCACCACTTACTAACACAGTCATGAGGAAACGTTACAAATTATTTTGTAACGTGCAGTGCAAGAGTGCAAATGTGTTTTATTGACTTAGCTGTCCCTTGTATGACCTTCAATATGTTGGCAAATCCAAACAACCTTTTCACAAACGTTTAAATTTTACTGGAGCAACTAGAGCATGCCTGTATGAGGCTTAATTACGGAGTAAAATGCCAAGACCCCCATCGGGTATATTTCAATAATACCCGATTATTGTTTTTCTTCAATCTTTCAATCATAATGAATAATCAAGGGAACTAAGGGTATAGCGGTAATTTAAAAAGATGTAATCCAGGGACAAAGACCAGACATTGAAATCAGACATACACAACAAAGAACATAAAGTAACTAAAATTACGATTATTCAAAAATAATAAGGAGACTTTGTTTATTAATGATTTTTCCCTATCATCCTGTGCCAAGTTGATTTCATATTGTTTCACATTATACATGAGCATTCACACTATTCAGATTAATTCATAATAACCAATTGATAATGGGCGTGGACAAAAAATACATTAAAATATGTATATAATACGTCATAATTGTAAAACCTTAATAATGAAGATATTTGTTCCATTAATAAAATACTAAATTGTTTCCAAAATAAAATAGATTGATATCATCATTATTACATTGCCCTGCAATAAATTCTTATTAAAAGGAACATCGTCAAGAGAACTACTTGACATATAACATTTGATATCCTGAAACTATATGTACATGTACGCATGAAGTAGTTAATGTACGCTTATAAGTATACTTTAAAAATAAGTTACTTCCGATTGGAAATAATGTAAATAAACTATTACTTAATACTTCGCAGTAAATTGCAGGTTGTCATGTCACCATGGACATTCTTACACCGTATTGGTGGACATTAAAGCTGTATTTCTGCCTCCAGGCTAGTGAGTGTTTTGCATATTTTCAATACGGTATATACTTACGTGTATTTCAGGGGTAATGCCTAATTAACAGCTGAAACATAATGTAATGGCTCAAATTGGCCTTCTCAACGAGTTATTATCGGAGGAACTGCATTTGTTTACAAAAAAAAATTAAGATGGTCGGTCATTATTTTTGATGCAGTTTATTCATGACGTATATTTTTAAATGTAATTTATTATTCCTTTCATATTTAAAAGACTTTAAAAACGAACAGTGTGAACGTAAGTGTGAAACTGATCGTAAAGTATGACGTCATAATGATATTTTAGGTTGTGACGTCATTACTTACGGTGAACTTTACACTTACGACTTTTTATGAAATCGACACCAGTGCCGCAATCAACTCTAAATGTGGTAAAATTACTTTGTTTATATATCATTTAGATATATTTCGTTGCATCTACTATGAATGCCCTACTGTTAAAAATTATAATTATTAAAGGAAGGGAATATATTTAGTTAAAAAAAACTCAGAAATTTAATTCCAACGTAAAATTTCAAGTTTTCAAAAAGACGTTTGGAATGCAAATTATGGAAAATCATTATTTAGGTCTTCTTACCCTTCCATACAAATGAATATTTATTTATTGCATTTCTTTGCACTATATTTTTTGTACAGCTGTCTTCAATTGTGCAAATTGTCAAGAATCATGTCAAGTAGGAGAAATAAGCAGAGGTAATCATAATATTTCTTATATCCAAATAAATGTATACTTTCTTTGAAAAGCAGTGTTAGTATATAGAACATGTGCGATATAGGTCTAGGATGTGATATAGGTTAGACGATAAAGGATTTACAAACATTTATAATGCATATACAAAAAAGATACATTTTCATCTGAATACATGATCTAAAATAATATATACAACAACCAGTTCTTTCTCTTCGTTTACGACCATAATAGGCAATCTCTGATCAGGAGGTGGTTTTACGTTGCTCCTTAGACCTAGAACATATAAGCCAAATGTAGGAGATGCACAACAAAACCACTAATCATGATCATTAAGGAGGTTTACGTAGGGTAAGGGACACCACTCTTATGAATCATTGGAACGTTTGCATTCAGTATTTTACATCAGTTTCATGTAAGCATCAACGTAACTTAGGCTGATTTCATTTTGTTTAAAATAAAAGCTTGATAAGCTTTGGTGAAATGGAATATCATACAACATTATCTCTGATTTCAAAGTTACGTCCTTTACCCTAGGTCTATCTTCATAAGTGATAACAATATTTGTAAACTGAAACATGCTAATTATATAACACTTGATTCATATGATAATCATTCGTTGCTCTTCATATGATTCATATTCATGGTAATTTTGCTTGTGTTTAAGAACCTCTTTTTATAGATTTGAAACTCTTATTTCTTCAACAGCCATGTGAGTAGACTATCATAGCGAAACCAATTGCTTACGTTCAACCATAGCTTTTACATTTTACATGACAGATGCGACGAAACATGAATGACCCACCAAAAAAATAAAAAGCTGCATATGAGGTTATCCTCTATGAAACGAGAATGCAAAGAAAGTTCAGATTGAAAAGTAGTCTTTAAAACAAAATCCATTTTGATATATCTAGTCGCTTTATAGAATATGTGTCTGTAATTATATTTTTAAATATTGTGTTTAAACAGTTCTCTGCCAAGAACAGCTTTTAATAATCAACTGCCCAAATGGAACAGTTATAGAATTTAAGGCAGGTAATTTTGGACGCACAGGTCATTGTGCGCAGTATTTAGGCATTGAAATTAAAGACTGTGACAGCAGAGAGAAGACTCTTGATATTTTAAAAAGGAAGTGTGGGTACATGCACAAATCCAGTTGCCAATTAAGCGTGACAAAAAAGGTGTTTGGTAACCCATGCAAAGGAGTCACGAATTATTTGGAGGTTTTATATTCATGCGTACCTTTGAATTGTATAGGCAAGTATTTATCTAAGAATATGAAGATTGTGATGACATTAGTTGAAGTATGATTTTTTTTTAATGAATGATAAAATAAAAAAAAAGAAAAACCAATAAGTCTAACTGCTATCAAGCAATATCATTGTTTTGAATTCTAAAGATTCATAAATGCCTATAAAAATGATACATTGATATTAGTCTATTTTATATTAACAGTATGAAATTGATTTAAAAAAAAACTGAAAGGTGCACATAAGATTAGAATTATGGACATGTTGAAATGTATTCCATGCTAATTGTTTTACAGAAGTTTCTTGTTTCTGGCATTCCCATGCATAACATATTTAGGTTGATAATATTTTCTCTTTTCAATCTGTTTTGATGTGTTAGAACAGAAATGACTACAACAAGCTTTGATCCGAGAAATACATCTCAAACTTTATCATTGGCATTAAATATGACTACTGCGACCAAAATGACTACCGCCTTTTCTGGTATGTACAAAATGTACAATAATGTTCAGTAAATACGTATTTAATTATTGAATATAAGCTTAGTATCTCAATTAACAATTTGAGGAATACTTCAAAAGCTGATGTTTATCAATCTGATATCAATAGCATTTTAATACAATATTATTTTGCGCAGCACAAAGAAACATAAGTAACTTTATACGGCAACAAACGCATTGTCCCCTTAAGTGGAAGCTAATTCTTCATTATACGTCAATGAAATAACCTGTATTTTCTCCATTTGAGTTTTAGTAATATTTTAATCAATGTGAAATAACCCAGTTTTGCGCATTTGTAGAACAGTTCGCCTCTCCTGGTTCACTTGTGTATTGTACTCTGTTACTCATTTACTTGTATTCTACCATAACTATCACAGGCATGTGACAACAAATAAATACGTCAGACCGGTCTCCACTTAAATTAACTCCTAGCATAGACTAGGTACACCAGTAAGGGAAACGTCATCTACATATTTTTACCAACCGCCGGGCTCCTCTTGTCACTTCATGAAAAATCACTTAAAGATAAGTGGATCTTGTTGGAGATTTACAAAGCATATTGGTCAACATGTTCATGATGTACATTTACATCATACATTTTCAAAGAATTAAAGTTTGAAAAAAATATGTTTTGGCTTGATAAAAGAACATAATTAAAAATCGAAAAATACAAGAGGTGTGATTTTAGGGGATTTACCAACCATTTCAACAATAATTAGTTATTTTGCGTTTATTTTATTATATAGTCGATGATCATGTTATTGGTATCATCTCCGGTGCAACTGCAGCACTAGTAATTTGTTCACTAATGATACTGATAGTAATTATGATAAGGTAACGTATAATATCAGTAAATTTGATCTTTGTGTTAATTGCGTTGTGATCTATATAATGGAAAAGAATTTCCACGATTGCTTACTTCCGCGGATACAGTCACGTGAAAAATTTCGCGGGTATTGATTTGTACCGCTTAAAAATTAGCGTTTTATAAATGTCCACAATATAAACAATAAATTTCCAGAGTGATATTTTTCTTGCTTATCTGTCAACCGCAAAAATGGCAAAATTTGGTACACTGTGAAATTCCACACATTGTTATCGTTCTTTGTTTGGTTGTATAAGAAAGAGAAAAATTTATGATTCTCTCCAAAGTGCAGATAAATCTGTGTACAAAAAAGTTAATTTCACCTTGAGTTACCACATTCATTGATTTTAAGTTGACAATTAATTTCGACAGTGAATTCGACTGAATCAGTTTTCAACAAAGAATGCATGTTGAAAATATTTCAAATTTGTTTAAAGAGATATCACACTGCAAAAATACTTATATTACAAACATGCATTAGTAACAGTTGTGATACAATATTGACACGTCTAAAAAATATTCTGAGTTTGAATATTGATTCATTTCAACAACTTGTTCTTGATTTTCACGACTTTTGGATGCAATGATTTTTCTCTCGCAGTTTAAGCTGTCCCTTACAATAACTTTTGAGGGGATGAATAATTGGTAAAATGCAAAAAAAGGCAAACTTCATAAGTATGATGTAAGTATTCATGTTAACCTCATTTATTTATATGAAAATGGAAAAGATATGTTACACGTTGATTTTTAGTAGGAAAATAAACGCTTTCCTAATCTTCAAAATTAAAAATCCTAATTTATTGGATGTAAAACTGATAATGTAATAGTACGTTGACTGAGATAACCGCCCTGCTCCACCAACCTCCGCCACTCATAAACCAAAATATGATTTTCACCTACCCTTATACCTCCCATTGTCCCATTTACAAATCATTTTGTCGCCAAATAATAAACTGAAGTATTTTTTGTTGTTGCTTATCATTGTAGAAACAAAAGGAAGAAAAACAAAATCAAAAAGAAGACTAGAAGCGATGCCTACCTAGACCCTGTTGGCAGTGATGGTTTGCAAGATGATCAATCTGAAATGATGTTACAAAGAAGAGATTCTGACAATATCAATTCTGAGAGAAAATCGATCGAACAGAAAGCAAGAATTTCTGTTTCAAATAGCATTGATCAGGACAGTTTTGTTACAATAACAGAAAATGTGAAAGATGGTCACGGCAAATGTTGTCGAAAAATCTCAGTTGTGCACGGGAAACATTCTAGTGATGATGAAGAAGAAAATTCATACGATACAAGCTTTAACATTTGCAAAATGGAAGAGTCAAATTATGATTTTAACGCGCCCGATGATACTTATGACGTAAGCACAAGATGTGATAGACAGAACATTGTCAAAAATCATGTCGACGATACTTATAATCATTTCACGCCAGGGCTGGACCAGAACGAGTTAAATTTAAATTAAAAACATTATGCTTGTAAAATATAACTCTTTATCAGACAGTTGTTTTTATCATGGAGAATTTCATCTTTAATACTGATTGATTTGTCGATTTCAAAGATATCAGTGAATGAATCTTAAGCTCAATCCGGAATTAGAATGACAAATTGTTGTCATATATTTAAAAAAATAAATCGAAGATGCAAAAACATAACGATTTCAATATTTAATACAGCGAAGCATTGACTTGATCGGTAAGGTATGCATCATCTGTTGCCTTGGGAACACCTACCTGGTTGTCCACATGAATAAAACTTGAACAAACTATTACTTTACACGAGAACATCTTATCATTCTGAACATTGAATTCATTATTACAAGTGTAATATAACAAAAACATTTCATTCGTCTAGTAGAGTCACGCCTTTTATATGAGTATTACATAATTAAAAACGTTTAATTTGAACTGAAATTTTTAAAATAAATCTACACAGAGAAAGGGATGAAAGAGTAATCAATGAAACACAGATTCGAGCAGAAATCAAAATAATATAATTCAAGGATAAAGACTAAACAAGGAAAACAGACACACTCAACACATATCATAAAATAACCAAAATAACACAAAAGAAACAACAGTAACTCGTACTCTACCAAAAACTGTAAACATTGATCAGGTTCATCGGTGAGGTAAGCGTCCTCCGTTATTGTTGGGGGTAGGAGAAAGTAGAAAGAAAAACTACTACACGGTGAACAAATCGGTTAATTCTCGTGGTGCAGATAGATACACCGTAACGATCCACGACTTCATAATGAAGACCATAAACTTTTTGTAGTATTGACTTTAATTTTAAAGAACCATAACCCTGTTCCAGGTCCCAATTGTTAGAAAACAGTCCGCATAGCTACGGTAAGCTCTGGAATAACGTAGGAGATCCGAGATAAAAACTTCATACGCAGATGCTGAAAGAATGTTGCAATAGATGAAAGGAAAGTTGACAATACGGAATGATAAGTCATCGCGTTTGTCGTATAGTTTTGTCATGAGATTTCCTTCACCATCGATCTCTAAGCGTATGTTAAGATATGAGGCTGATTATAGTGTCTATTGTGTCCTTTTTCCCTTGTTCTTTGGGGTAGATGCGATGCATAAAATCCCCCGAAACTAAGATTGTTTAAAGATAATACGTCAAGTATAAAG
The DNA here is from genome assembly GCA_037379345.1 of Perna viridis. Classification (NCBI taxonomy): domain Eukaryota; kingdom Metazoa; phylum Mollusca; class Bivalvia; order Mytilida; family Mytilidae; genus Perna; species Perna viridis. Next base: position 33,609,492 of record CM074514.1, on the reverse strand, counting down.
TGGAAAGTGAGGTCGAAAGATTTTGCTAAACGATATTCCGTCTTTTGGATCAGATCATCTTAAAAGTCAGCCACATTAGAGTGAAGGAATAGATCAGCGAGTAGCGGATCACAATTTGTTGTTTTTAAACGCGTCCCCCACACTGGACAGATACGTTGTCGATAAAAAATGCCAGTGTTTTGATAACATCTTGTTCGGTATACATGTATTTGAAATGATACTACAGAAATAACATTTATTAAATACTAAAGATCTGCTAGCACGAGAACAGAGGGACTGACATAAACCAATTGAGTACTTGCATTTCCTTGATGCTAAGCCAGTGAATAAAAATGCACCTGTCGTTTACTATCTTTCTATAATAGTTTTCTTACCATTTTTTCATTTTCCAAAGTTCCTTCCTGCCACTTTTCAAAAGTTCTTTCCTGCAGCGGATAGTACGAGAGGAAACGTGGAGCTTGGTCAAGTACGTTTTTAGTAATCCAATAAGGATCGGCTAAAAATATCAACCAAATAAAACAAAAGAGAAGACATTTCCAAATAGGATTGATAAAGATATAAATTCCGGTAGATCAAAGAGCTAAATATCCACCTATCTAAACTGAAATTCAGCAGTACTTTCACCCTTGTGTGGAACTATTTAAAATAAATAAAACATGATTTTCTTACTTTAATGTCTGTTCAACAACATACATGAACACAAGTTGCTTCATAAAATGTTCATTACGAATTCAAAAAATGCGAATTTATATTCTCCTGAAATTTATTTGAATTATATCTCCAGTTAAGATGGTAACATTAAAATTTTCAAAGCGCGAGCTTTAGCGAGCACGTTAAAATCTTAATTTTGCTATAAAGGGTGGAGAAATAAAATAAATCAAGAATAAGTTTAAGGAAGAGTAATTAAGGGAACCAAGGTTATAGCAGTAATCAAAAGAATGTAAACCAGGGACAAAGACCAGACATGGAAAACAGACATACACAACAAAGAACATAAAGTAACTAAAACCACACATAAAAAGTAACATAAAAAGGTGCACCGGTAGGGTAAGCGTCCTCTGCTTTTCTAGAAACACCCGCCGAGTTGCTCATAAAATGTCAAGTCCGGTGTAAACAACCGAGGAAAGGAAAAACTATGACCCGTTGAATAAATCAGTTTTCATGTTGCAAATGGATACACCATAACGATCTACGAGTTCATGATGACGACCATAACATTTCTGTAGTGATGACTTCAATCTTGTAGCAACATAACCCTCGGTTTCTCCAATGAAATTGGAAGGAACTTTGGAAAATGAAAAATGGTAAGAAACCTATTATAGAAAGATGGTAAAAGACACGTGCATTTTAATTCACTGTCTTATCACCGGGGAAATACATGTACTCAATTGGTTTATGTCAGTCCCTCTGTTCTCGTGTTAGCAGATCATTAGTGTTTCATATATGTTATTTCTGTGGTATCATTTTATCTTTCAAATACATATATGCTGAAGAAGACGCTATCTAACAACTAGAATTTTTTGTGCGACAAACGCAATGACTTCTCATTCCATATTATCAACTTTCCTCCAATCTGTTGCAACTTACACAGATAACTTAAATTGATATTCAATGTCACCGACTTATCAATATAATGTTGATAAATAAACCTAATATAGTAAGTAACACACATCAACAAACTAGACACATTACTGTGATTAAATCTATCAATACAGTGTCATATTTGTATATATGTGAAAGCACAGTTATAGGACTTTCTTCATAAAGTACCAGTCTATATAAAATTCAGACACTATCGATGGTAATGTGTTTCATGGTTAAGAAAAACCCCACCAAACAAAGGATGCCTTTTTAGTCTACGTATGCAATACTTCCACACAACAACAACATTTTCTGCTTTCAGATTTCCATTTATTTTTAGAAAATCATACATTTATCTCCCACTAAAAGCAACCAAGTGAAGACAAATCAAGAACGTTAACTCTTGCAAAGTGCAAATTCCACGTACAATCTATATAATTATTATCTCAGAAGTGCAACAACCGAATGGAAAACTAAGACTGGTTACATGATCAGTTACTGTGTCTGAACAAGAAATAAAACAGAATTTGGTGGGTTTTTGACATGCAAGAATCACTTTCTGTCTGATTTTTAGAAAGACTACTTAAATAATTGTGTGCTTTGAGAACGTAGGAATGGTTTTAATTTGTTATACCTTTTTTATGATTTTTCGTTAATTTAATCGATCGTTCTTATAATTAAACATAGTTGTAAAGTCAAAACAATTCTTTATATATTCCCCTTTTCTCAAAGCATATCAATAAAGAAAATCCTAGAACCGTCCTACATATATACTGAACATGTTTTATGTCACTTTTATACACATATTAAACGAACTAAATATGGCTCCAAATAAAACAAAATCAATTCAATAAATCACAATAATTACCTTGTAGCTTTCAACAAACGATGACGTCTTTGTTCTAGACAACATATAATGGGCGAGTATTGAATCTTGTTTTCAATTGCAATATGAATAAAGTATATATATACTATTAAAATATATTTTAATTGATGTCCACCTAATTAATAACCACTGAGTATTGCACGAAATTCCCAAAAGAAACAGAGAAAAATGAGTAACATCATCTTAAACTTTTAATTATCCTTTACATTTATATTTTATCGCGATTCCTCTTTAACACAAAGTGTTCAGTACAACAGAATCTCTCCAGCCTAGAAAAAATGTGACCGTTCAACGTTAGAAGAACTGCAAATAGAGAAGACATTAATTGGTTGCGACGTCATAAATCATGTGATCAAATGTTGCACAAATTTGATTTCAAAGCCTTTGAATTTATCCACTAAGGTAATTGTCTCAGACTATCATAACATTTGTTTTATTTTAATCTTTAGAAAAAGGTCTATTTCTATGCTTGTTAAATATTCGATAAAATATAAATGTGAAAGATATGTCCCTGTATTCTAATACTTTTAATCACTAATGTGTCAGGTTTGTACGTGCTATTAGTTTTGATCTAAGGGTCAATAAAGGTCAAAATGTGTGATGTGTGTTACTATATTAGATTTATTTATCAACATTATATTGATAAATAGTTGACATTGAATATCAATTCATGTTTTCTATATAATTTGTGGATCTGGCTTTATTACTGTTCACTAACCAGTCGGTGAAACTGTATAATGTGTTTAAAAGTAAGTATCTTTATTGTCCGAATGCCTTTGTTTTACACACACTTTCTATGTGCACATTTTTGCAGAATCAAGTTTTATTTAAAAATAATAATTTTCATTTCTGTCTTGTCCTCAATGTCAACTCTTAGTTATAGAGCTCTTACCATAAGTTCCTCTTCTCTTTGTTATACTTTGACAAAACCAAAGAAGCATATGTCGACGTATACACATACTTTATAACAATATAAGAGCTTAAAAGTCATTTTTATACACTTATTCGTAACATATCAAGTAAAAGTGCAAATCATTACTTATCCAACTCTCTTTTGAATTTTGTCGCAGATAACTATTACTAAGTTTAAAGATCTAGAATTTTAGGGACTTTATAACAGAAAGGAAATGAACATTGTTGATCTCAGTTTATGTTTTATAGATGACGTATTATCTTAACACAATCCTAGTTTCGGGATTTTTATACAGCGCATCTACTCCAAAGAACTTGAGATGAACTACATACACTGTGAAGTCAACATCATACCGTACCATTCACTTACAGATCGATGATAAAGGAAAACTATTGACCAAACTATATATACGACAAACGCAATGCCTTTCACTTCCACATTTTCAACTTTCCTTTCATCTGTGGCGCGCTAGACGTCTTTCAATTACATGTAGGCTTCTGGAACAGGGTTATGTTGATGCAAGATTGAAGTCATCACCACAGAAGTTTTATGGTCGTCATCAACAGCTCCTGATTCGTTACAGTGTATCCATCTGTTCCATGAGAACCGATTTGTTCAACGTGTCATAGTTTTCCTGTCTTTTTCGTTGTGACTTTTTTATGAACAGCTAAAAAAAGTAGAGGACGCTTACTCTGCCGGTGCACCTGGTTCATGCTCTCAGGTTTTAGTGGAGAACCAGTTGCTCATTCACGTTTGATGCTTTGCATGTATTATTTTGGTTACTTTATGTTCTTTGGTGTGTGTTTGTGTGTGTCTGTTTTAACTGTCTGGTCATCGTCCCTGGATTACATTCTTTAGATTTCCACTAGAATCTTGGTTCCCTTGAGTCCTCTTACTTGAGTTTCTGCGAATGAAAACAATTTTCATACTCAAGGTGTAAATTTCGCAATGAATTTTGTGACATAAAAGTGAATTTTGTATTAAATTGCATGCAAGAATGATTTTGTTATGAACAATTCAATTTGGTAAACACAAAGTGAGGTTTGTATGCAAATTAGTTCACAGAATCAAAACTAAACTAATTTGCATACAAAATTGAGTTTCGTTACCCAACATTCAAATTAGATAACAAAAATAAAGTATGTGATACAAAAATGAATTTTGTCATGACATAAGTAACTTTTGTCCACTGGCAGATTACTTTGTATGACAAAATTTAAATTTGTAGCATGTTAAAATTTTGTTAATCTGAACTCATTTTTGTTGAACGAAATTAATTTTTGTCTGTACCAAACCACAAGAGTCCTATTCGGCACCCCGTGGTGGAGTCTTGAAAAGCAGAGGACGCTTATCCTACTGACCACTTGGTCCATGCTCCCAGTTTAAGTGCAGTCCAGGTTACTATTGTTTTTTTTTTTTGTTTTTTTGTTTTGGTTTTTTGTTTGTTTGTTTGTTTGTTTGTTTGTTTTTGTTTTTGTGTTGTTTTTTTTTGTGTACATGTTGTTTTGATTTTTTTCATGTTTTTGTTGTGTATGTCCGTTTTCCCTGTCTGGTCTTTTGTCCTTATAATATTTCTTTTGATTTCCGCTTGAATCTTGGATCCTTTGCTTTCTCTTCTACGCCATCTAGCACAGGCAGTGTCTGAATTTTATATTGACTGGTACTTAAATATATGTATTTGAAAGAATGAAACAAAAGTAATATGAAATAACGTTTAATATTGCAGTCAAATTCAAACATAGTTTATACGACATCTGTCATATAGGCTATTTGTTTTGAATATACTTACAAAATTGTTAAGTATTTTTAATTTGTGATTAAGCTCCTATTGTAAATCATTTTCTAAAAATGTCATTCTGGTCGGTACATCTTTTTTTCCTGTTTATTACCCTACAACGACTTTGCCTGTTGTATATGAAGCATTTTCTTGAATAGGTAGACATAGTTCAGTTTATTCTATTTTTGCAGATATTTGTAACTGTTACCTTAGTTACTGCCGTTACAGCTTGTGTATCAGGTCAACATGTTACCATGGACACACGTCTTGGTAAGGTCACAGGGATGAAAGAGCAATCACTGGAGAATAAGACAATAGTATACAAATTCTACAATATTCCTTTCGCAAAGCCACCAGTGGGCCGTTTAAGATTTGCGAAACCTGAGCCTTTTGGAAATTGGAATGGTACTTTGAACGCTACTGTGATGGGCGGGGCATGTATGCAGGGTTGGAATCCATATACAATACACAATTACACTGGTGTTTCTGAAGATTGCCTTCAGCTAAATATTTACGTTCCCAATAACATATCATCTACTGCTAAAAGGTCAGTCATGGTGTGGGTCCATGGCGGTGCGTATCAGGTTGGATCGGCAACTACTTATAATGCTACAATGTTAGCGGCTCATGGAGACGTTGTTGTGGTAACGATAAATTATCGACTTGGAATATTCGGATTTTTGTCTTTCAATGATACTCTTGCAAGGGGAAATTTTGGACTGTGGGATCAAATTTTAGCCCTCAAGTGGGTGAATGAAAATATAGCGGACTATACAGGAAATCCCGATTCTGTTACAATTTTTGGACAGTCTGCTGGAGGGTTTAGTGTGTCGTTGCTTTCATTAATTCCCCAGAATAAAGGACTGTTTCATCGTGTGATTGCTCAAAGTGGTGTTTCTGACACTTTCTTTGCAATTACAAACGATACAAAGCTGGTTTCTGCTGTTATTTCAGATGCATCCGGTTGTCCGTATGATCCCGTAACTAAGGATTACAAAAAGGTTTTGTCTTGCCTCAGGTCTAAATCCGCGATCGATATTCAAAAAACATTGAACTTTGTTGAAGGAAAGGTCACGTCAACAATTCGTATAGATATACCGTTAGCACCTGTTATTGATGGGGAACTATTTAATGAATATCCATCGAAACTTCTTGCAAATAATCAATCAAGAGAGTTCGTATTCTTCCAGTCCCTTGACATGATTGTAGGGAATGTAAACATGGAAGGGTCATTATTTCTGCTGACAAGTCCCCGGGAACAAAAGAGATATAATTTTAACTTAACGACTGGAATACCGACGCAATTTCTATGCAAAGATCTTGCACCTGCGTTGGCTGACGAGTACTTTAACCGAAACCGAAAAGTTTCTGATGCCATGTGTGCGGAATACACGGTTAACAATGACCTGGATGAACAAAGCCGTCAGGTTGTGCAAATGTATACTGATATGCTATTTATAGCTCCGTCGTTTGCGACATTGAATGCTCGCTCAAAGACCAATTCTGTCTCGAAAACATATCAGTATATCTTTACGCAAACATCTCCATTACCTTTAGGTGCTCCTCGGCCTTCATGGTTCAGAGGTGTTGGTCATGCTGATGAGATAGTATTTCTTTTTGGAATGGAGAATCTTCATTTCTTGAATATAAGCTATACGGCAGATCAGTATGATTTGTCACTGAAAATGAAAGAATTTTGGACTAACTTTGCTAAAAAGGGGTAAGTTTACTTATAAATGAACGTTCTTCTGAAAGAAAGAAATGATGTTAACGTTAACGTTGGAATGTCAAACTTTAACTATCAATTCGGATGTTTGTTATCCGTATGACCATCACAAAAACTTCTTAAAGATAAGAAATTGTTTACTCATTGTGTCGTAATTGGTAGTTTTGAATTTACTTATAGCAATAGAAAACCATTTAATCCTCCATTCCTCCACTATTTTTGTTTTCTTTTAGTACATTCATTTAGATATTCTATTATAGATAAATATTTTGTTACGAATTTTTAGCAATCTCTTCATACAGGTATATAATTAAACATGGATTTATTAATATAATGTACAAATAACCCTAATACTGATAAGGTCATGAACTCAAATTTTACATGGCGGAGAGTTTCCACAACCGGCGGATCCAGAGGAATCCGCGCCTTTCCACAGTTAGTATTACCCAAGTAAATCTCAAGCCAAGACAGATATCGTTTATGATAAAAAATGCTTATTCTATCGCATATCAATGAAGCGAAATGTGAAGCAATATGCAAATATGTACAACTTCGGTCATAAAAGGTGTGCGCTATTAGTGCCTGTGTCTGTGGTCATATAAATATCATGATAGTCAATAGTCTTATGTTGCTTTTGTCTCTATTCTTTATTTCAGAGACCCAAACCCTGACAAGACCGCTATTTGGCCGCAGTATACAGTTGGTACGAAGTCATTTCTACAATTGAACGATAAAAACTTGACTGCGTATAACTATTATGACGCCAGCAGAGTTAAGTTTTGGCTGGTAACAGTTCCAAACATAGTGAAAAATTGAGAAACGGACTGACAGATTATGATGATTTTGCATTTTACTGGCAGAAATTAGAGAAATACTAGGTTTTAAACTTCAGAAAAAATGGTTACGCTCGACATTTTATTAAAAAAATATTGTTGATTGATTACTTTATCGTATTGAAGTCCGAGACGATATATCAAGCGACATGAACTTCTTGATAATTGTAAACATTGTTTACTTTTGTATATAATATAGTTGTCATGGAAGCTTCCATAACTATATATTATTTCAGCACTTATGTAAAAAACGATTTAAGATGCATATTGTAAATCTACCCAAGTGTACAAGTAATCGTAAGAAGTAGATTACAAGTAGATAAATTTAAACATACAATGTATGCGACTCCAAAATGGCAAATATCTTAAAAACTTTAGCTTTCCTTTTGGTTTATGTTTTTGTTTTGTTTTTATGTTGTTGTTTTTGTTAGGGTTTTAGTTTATTTTGTTTTTGTTTACGTTTTATATGTGTCGACAAAATTGTGTGAACCTGAAATAGAACAATCAAGATGGTCTTAAAATAATATCCGGTCACACTGGTGAATAAAGATATGACTACGGAACATGAAAAACACTTTATACACTCGACTCAAGAGTTGAGCGGGAGCTATCAATGATTAACAATAAATGCAGAATGTAGTCTTGTATTATTAATTATGTTATCCACAGAAACTTGTCACAGAGTAACCATATGCTTATATGTCTGTTTTAAATATTTTTAAATCCTTTTTCCGCAATTGATTATTTCCCTTCTTTCTAATGAAGGGACTAATAGTTTGATTATATTTGATAATTAGAAAGACTCGAAAACTTAACTATATTTACGCTCAAACATTTAAACATGCTAGCGTACAAAAATGCACTGTAGAAAGGCATGTTATCTACATATAATAGTATCCTAACTCTGTCAATCATCACCCCCCCCCCTTTTTCCAAACAAAAAATATCATATCAAGAATATCAACAGTGGATCCAGACAGTCTAAGCAACGAATTCTTCCTAAATTTCTTTTTAAAAACTGGATTTAAAAATGTTTGTTAACATGACTTCAAATTAAAAAAAAACCGAGAAAATGAGAAAGAAATCACTGAGAGTGCACGCCCAATGCGTTAGTCCCTTCATTCGTCTTGTCTTAGAAACAGTCGACAAACTATATAGACGGTATAAAAGATAAAGTTGGACTTTTTACTAAAAATTAAATGAAAATTAAAATGAAAGGTTCGAAATCAATCATTCAATTTAAAGGCTTGACATTTGTTTACTTAAAAGCCATCACTAAGCTATCTTCAACAACATGATATCGGATTATAAAGATACTTGAAAAGGTAATAAATTTATTTATCAAACTTTTCAAATCGATACAATCTGGCTTATTAAATAGCTTAAATATACACAGTTGAAAGTGAAAGGTGCAAGACTAAGTCAAACTCTACAAAAAGTGATATTTCGTAGCGTGGATATTTAGCAGTTATAAATGCAAAAATAAGGAGACTCTCATTATAGATAAATTAGGTGTTATAAAATTGTAAGTATTCAATTAGAACTATCTTGTTTACAAAGTCGAATTTGGGTTGTATCAATATTTAGTTTTGTTGTTACACGTACATGCATATGCAGTTATTTTCTTTAGGTAGAACAGTTTTATATTAAAAGTGTACTGCATTAATTTTATTGAACACTTAGGTAGCTAAGGATCATGCAAAATGTGATTCATGGGTAAAAAGCCTACATATTATTATTTTTTGATATTTTGTTTGAAATGTCATAGTAAACAGAAATTAACATGTGGTTTTTCTCATAACCCGTGCTCATAGGAGATAAAAATTATATAGAATGCACTGTAAATTTCAAAATTAAGGGAGATAACTCTATAAATGACACCCAAATACAATAGAATCTACTGGATTTTAAATGTTGATTATCTCCTAAGAGCAGGAAGATTTGAATGAATAATTACACATTTCATAGTATAGACCCATAAAACAATATAATTACAAAAATAAAAACATGTAGCCTTTTTTAGGGTGTATCACATTTTTCAGATTTTGCATGATTCTTACAAAGACAGCTACTTAACTACATCGACAAAGACATGAACGTACATAACATATTAAACTACAAATTGTATGTCGCATCTTTATAAAGATTATTTACATTTTAATTAGGCGCGATTACGTTGCACTACGAAACTGTAGACGGTAATAAAATTTACCACATTCTCAACTATCTTACTCATTTAAAATTTGACAACGTGTTTTTCGTGAATAATCATGTAAAAAACGCATTGAAATGTGTTTCTGTGGACATTCCTGTTTAAAAGTATTCAATTTAGAACAAAGTTAGGCAGATATCAATGAAAAAAGTCGTACATGAAAAGATTCTTTTTTTATTGTGACATTGGTTACCTTTTGAAATAAAGTTTACATGTATTTGTACCGTAATCGGTCGTTATTTACCCATAGAAGTGATAAATACGTGTACTTTAGATAGTGTTCATCAATTTAACAACATTTTCCTTGAAGAAAAGTTTTAATTCTAGACCTGTCAGATTATGCAACTACCTGTAGACAGTTTGATAGAAATATTTTACTCACTAGGATATAGAATCGTATATTAGTTAATCATATATATATATATATATGTATAAAAAGATAAATATTTAAAAGAGAATGAAATGATATAATTCTGTAATTAAGGGGATATATTTGTAACAATATACATGTACTTCAAGGAATTTAAGGTGTTGATAAATAAACTCTACGGAATTGGGTTTACTAACGATTTCGAAGCATTATCTATTGCAATAGACACTAAATATTCATGTACATGTATGTAGATTACAACTTGATTTTCAACTAAGTTACAGATACATGAGAGTGTAATATTTTAGAAATAAAAGTTGTATGGTACACATAATTACTCCTTTAGAATTCATAATGTACACTGTTATCGTTCGTGTTTTAAATCTTAACCAATAATGCGGACTAAAACATGAGACCGAATACATTAAATCATTGAAAAACTATGTGATGAAAACTCCATTGTCGATTTGTCTATTTTATTTTTGTAAGTTAAAGATTGATGTAGTAAAACCAAAAACTCAAATTACAGTGGTGTATCTAGGTAGAGATTCAGGTGGCGGAACCCCTTTTGTCGAAAAAATTATAAACTTCGTGCCTTATTTAGACAAAAATGAGCTAATAATAGCCTAGTTGTAACCTCTTATTTTTCTGGACACCAACTGGAACCCCCTCCAAAAATCTCTTGATCAGCCACTGCAAATTCAACATCTGAGTCTCCAAAGAAATTGTGCAATATATATGTATCATCGTACATGTTGATATACCACGGTACAGCATTTAAGATAACAGTATTACGTTCCTAAAGAATGACAAATCAGATGTGTATAATGAATGTATAATGAAGAAATACAAACTTACCGATGACAACAATCACGTTCAAACAGTTGTACCCTACATCCCCCTTTTCCTCCACCCGGATACATGAATACGCATCTGTAACACAGCGAAGGCTGGTATGGAAAATATTTTAAATGTTTCGACAAAAAAATTTTAAAAAATTATTAATAAATATTGCACGCATACGGAAAACGGCATAGTCATACTGCAAATTATACTTCAAATTTAAAGGCACGGCTCTTGTCTTACAAATCTAGTATACCAGGCCCTGGTGCGGAAATCTACGTTAACCTGGCCTGATAGAAACGTTTCCAATCAATAGCCGATCGATTGGACTGCTTAGAGGACCGTTCATAAACAAAATAGAGCAATATCTTGGTTAGATAAGGAATTTTATTACCTGCATAAAATATTTGATAAAACATTTCTGTGTGTTTATTTAATCGACACGTTTAAGATTACGAATAGCCCTTTGTTTTAGGTGATCTCATGGTAAATATCATTGAAAGCTTCAGTTTAGTTTAAAATGGAAATGGATGAAAAACATACATAGTTTGGGAAGTAAATACAGACATGATTTTTATTGTATCAGTTTTCATCGCCTGGACTATTTCTGAAGGTTAGTCTCTAATGAGGAAGTATAGATAAAAAGTAGTTTTTCACTTCTCCTGGACGTACACAAGTTTATGCAGGTTTATTTCTCGATCGGAACATTAGTTGCGCTCGTTTGATATTAAAAAAGGGTTATTACCAAATTAAGCGAAAGTTTTCTATCCTATTACAATTCCAAGAAAAAAATAGATTAGCTTGAAAAAAAAGTGTATGCCCCTTCCGGTTCGTTGGGCGCTCCGATGGCCAAGTACGTGTAAAAGTTATGATCATAGTAAGTTGTTCAATTCAATTAATATTTGTACGTTCACATTAACATTGATGAGTATCACACATGAATATGGTAAGCATTAATAAAGAAATAATGTAGAGTATATTACGTTAGGTACGGTGGTTTTTTTGTTTTTTGTTTTTTTGTTTTTGTTTTTGTTTTTGTATTATATGTGACAACGCCTCTACAAAGTTAACAGAACTTAACAACTCGTTACATTTTGTATGTATATTAAATGAGAATAAGATATGTCTACGGTGATGATTTAACCGGTTGTTCCTGACATAATTGATCCCTGTTACATTTAATAGATTATTCACAAACTAATATTTAAACTTGCATGCGTTTAAATTTGTTTGTATTTGTAAAAGAACTGGAGTCATTGTTTTTAGGGAAAAAATGAATGTGTAATTTCCATCTTGCAACTTTTGGTCAAAATTTAGTAAGGGTAAAAATATACTTAATTTTTCAGTAACGTGTAACTGTACAGCCAGTGTACCTCAAGTGAAAAGTTTTCCGGAGAATCAAACAGGTTGGTAAAGAAATATATACAGCTTGAGTTTTCATTTTCCTTTATTTTCACTTCCGTTTAAGTTTGTTTTGTTTCGTTTTGGAGACGTGTTACATTGATTTTCCATTCCAACTTATCTGACGTTTGAAACAGTATCCTTTTCGATCTTTAAATGCCCTTCAACTTGGGGATGTTTTAGTTCTAACAAAAGTTGACGTTATGCCTTTTAACAATCTTAGATTCTGTGATTTTGTACAATTATTTCAGATTAAGATACTCTTAAGTCAGCATCACATCTTACCTACTCGATGAGAAAAGAAAACTAATGACTTAACTATACCGCTTCTCCTTCCGTATCGTTGAATTTCTTTTCATCTTTGAAAACCACCCTTCAGTACAATCGTTTTGAGTTTTCAAGTCACAACTTATACATTATGTCAGTGCTTTCCGTCCTAGATATCTTGCAATAAAGCTTTTGGAGCATGGTAATGTTGCTACATGATTAAAGTCACCTTTATAAAAGTTTTATGGTCATCATGAACCTGTGGTTAGTTAAGGTGTATATATCTGCAGCATAAAAACAATGTGTTTGCCGTTTGTTTGTTATAGTTTTTTATCTTGCATATACCCTGGACGTGACATGTTAGGAGCATCCCGGCGGTTGCATTAGAAAACCAGAGGGCACTTACCTTACCGATACACTTATTCCATGCTCCTAGTTTTCAGTGGAGTTCGGGTTGTTCACTTACTTTCGTTTCCGTGTGCTACTTTGGTTATTTTATGTTTTTTTTTTATTGTGTGTGTTAGTCTTTTTTGTCTTGTAATTATCCCTAAAGTATGTTTCTTTTGATTGTCGCTCGACTCCTTGCTCACATTCTATATTTACCTTTCAAGTCGTAGATTAATTTATTAGATAGTATATATTTAGGAATTATAAATGCTATCTCTGAGTTGCAAGTTTGTTTTAATAGTGTTTCGACCGTTGCCAGATTTTCAAAAAAAAATACTAGTACTGAAGCCTTTATTTAACATTTCTTCAAGCGTTTCTTTTAGCTTGTTTTAAGACATTGAAAAGTTAAATTCATATACAATTTGACCAAAGTTCTTTGAAAGACAATATCAACAGAGTGTATTTTTTAATCAAGGGATAACAAGCACGTGTTTAGTTATTTAAAGTCAGCACATTATTTTTAGTTTGATATATCACTTACTGATGTAGCTTGTATTCTTATGACATCCACCTATCTGTTTCTTTCAGGGCTACTATGGAATATCACGTTTAAGCCCTCAGCAAATTGGACGTATGAGGTCACAAAAATAAATAATATGGACATACCTGTAAACGCAAGTCTTCGGCAAAAACTACGAGAACATTTTCTTCTGCTTCGAAATACAAGTAATTCTATTTTGTCCTTTTCTGTACAGAAACTTCTTAACAAAGAAGATCAGTTTTGGATAAATGTCGCCGTGAGTACATTAATACTGTATGAACTAAGAGTTTTCTCTTTATTTTTTTTCATTCTTTACTTTCACATGAAAAATAAATCTTCCGTATTCATTTCAGAAAGTAAAAAAAAAATAACACCGGATATCGATCATACTTCCGGTAGCGGAACGTCGATGACTGCCGAACGTTAACTTAACACTCAATAATACATGTACAACGATGTAAAGTTAAAAACGGTAATTGCATATAATTTTCAACAAAGTTTTTGAACTTTATTCTCGGAAATACATAAAAGATGATCGTCAACAAATATGTGTATGCTTTTAACAATACGATGAATCGATGAACTGAAAAGCACAAAATATTGTTTTTTGTTTGTTTTTGTTTTTTGTTTTTTGTTTTGTTTTGTTTTTTTTCTTGCGGGGGGGGGGGTGTCATGTTACTTATTCAATTATCCTGCCCGGGACACAAGACACCATTGCAACAAGCTTCCGCCACTTTTCTCTGTCCTTTGTCATTTGCTGAGCCTGCCCCGAGGTGTAACAGTGCTCTTGAATCTCTGTTTGGATGGTTCGATCTTCCCCAGGTGGCTCTAAGTCTTCCTGGCTTTCTTTTTCCTGGTGGTGTCCAATACAAACAATTTTTGGTGTTCTCTCATAGCATATGATCCATCCATCTAAAGCGTCGCTGTTTGATTTGTGTTAGTTTAAACATATTTATTTGCTAAAAATCAGAAACGGGATTGGACATAAGTTATACAGCATCATCAAGGTCCTCTCCCGGTATAAACAATGATTATAATGGTATGGTTTGTGTTGTAATACTATAGCATTTGGCAATTTCAGAAGATAGATGTTGCCAATCTAACTAAGATTATAGGTCTTATCTACATATTTTTTTATAGCTAAATTGTCCTGTTCTCGTAAAGAAATATGGTTGCGGTCTTGTAAATATATCCCGTGCAAACATTTCTTTCTTCCATCTAATATATTTTTTTATAACATGTATGTTTTTTGGGTTGTGTAGACGCCCTGTGCGGGTCCGGGTGTAAAAAAAAATAACCATACATCAGCACTAAGGTTGTCGTAAAAGGCGACTAAATAGCGATCTGAACCCTCGTCATGGGGCCAGGGTGCTATTCCCACGGAGCAACACTGGGTTTTATGCCCCAAGTGGTGGAATGGGGAACACCTGGAATGTTGCATGCTGAGATCGTCAGGCCATAATACGAAGAACCTGACCGTAAACCATAGTGGTTTACCGTGTTGTAAAAAATGCCTCGTTTACTTACTCGCACGTTAAAGAAACCTTCTGTAGTATTCGATAGGAGAAGGCGCCTCGGCTGCGCTACGAGAGTCTAAATTTTCCCACCCTACCAGTGGCAATCGAAATTCTTCAACCCTATTATCCGTGTTTCCCATTCCATTTTCATTTCATGATGTAGCTGAAATATTGCTGCTTTGGGCGTTAAACACCCATCAATCAATCAGTTGTATTGACATAATATGTGCTTATATTTCATGTTAACGTTTTTATTACGTTCTCATTTTCCAGAGTGGCGGCGTTCTAAGTTCCATTGAGCTCAGATATACATGCCATTCAGGTTCCAATGTCAATTATGTATGTATATGTATACGACACATGATTTTACTGTTCATTTGATAACACACACTTTGTTGGCACAAGGATAACGCACAGATCATTTAGGGGCTGAGATATTTTGTTGAAAGGGAACTTCATTTAAGGAGGTAGACCTAAGGCAAGGGACAAAACTATAGCAAATCAGTGATATGTATTATATTCAATTTCAACAATTAAGCCTAGTAAGCTTTCATTTGAAACAGAATGAAATCAATCCAAGTTACTTTGATGCTTACACGAGATTGATGTAAAATGTTGGATACAAACGTTCCATTGATTTTTAAGAGTTGTGTCCCTTGCCATAGGGCTCATTCCTTAATTTCTCAACTAAGCCGGAGTTATTATTTTTTTATTTATTTTAATCATTTATTTATTTATCTATTTATTTATTTATTTATTGTATTTTATTTATTTTTTGTTTTAATCTTCAAATAGAAAAAAAGTTAAGTAATAGAGGAAATATCCAAGAATCATAGTTTACTGTTCATGGCTATGTAAAATATTTTGCTACAGTTGGAATATTTTTACAAAAGTTCCTGTCCTTAATGCTACTTTTGAATACATTACCATGGACGAAGCCGATTAATAAAAAAATACCCAACATACGAATAGAGAAAACCATTTTGAAAACAAACTGCAAGTAAGAAACATTGGTACCACAGAATAATAGGGGGATATACCAGCTGTAGCGTTAGTACTCTGTGTACCGCTTTGCCAGGAACGACACCATTCAAGTTGTAACAATATTCTCTTCTACAACTATGTATAGTAATTATGAAGTGAAAACATGATTGCCGATCCCATTTAAAACACTTATTTTAAATACATTACTTGTCAAAAGGAACATACTTATTGTGTTTCCGAATACATTGTAAACGTTTGTCTAATAAAGAACATTAAAGAAAAAAATCGTGCCCTATATCATTGATATTTTATATATTACAGATTATGACAATTAACGTTGGTTCTGTGAATGAATATCCCCAGACGTTTGCTACAAATTTCCCAGTCAAACTCAATGCAACAGAGGTACGTTAACCTGACGAATATGGGACTGTACAAAATACATACGTATACTGAAGAAATTCATTTCATTAAAATTCTTTTCTCCACAAATATACACTGCCTCTTGTTCGTAAAAAAACATGATGAGTTGTGTTTTTGCGCCGATGAATCGGATGCAATACTGCTTACTGCTCATATTATCTAAATAGTAAAAAAATATCATTTTTTTCAAAATTTGAGATTGAAAAGTTGAACTAGTGATCTGACCAAGTATTTGCTGCACAAAACATTCTCAATATAGTAGTAAACTTGTTTTTAATCGGAAGGGAGTACATAATTTACTCCTTTTTTATAGTGTATACATAATAGTTTTATACACTTCTCATGTCTCTTTTGTAGAATGCCAAGATCAATACCGTAGTATTCAGCATATATCCTTATATAGATGACAAGGATATTCCTAAACCTGAAATCACAGATTTCTCCTATTCATTAGTGCCAACAAATACTCAGGTAAAAATGTCATTTGCCTTGAAACTTAACCATGTCCAAATCGCATGATTTGTACCGCCAGTTCCAAACGTCGCAATTTAACATTTGACGTGCAGGTAATCGCACAATTCTTTGGAATTTGAAGTGTCATCCCTCCTTTAATTTTTTTGTGACGCTACGAATTTACGAGTACAAATTGCAATTTCAGGTGACACGATCCGTTGCAATGTGAGACACTATTCGCCACGTTCGAATTAGATAATCCCTCGTGTGTTTAAAATCAAGATCTCTATCTAACTTGTCCATTAGGTCTCCGAATAACTTTTTAGAGGAAGTTTTATTTTACAAGAAAAAAATACAATATAAAAGATATATGAAGATTTAGTGTGATGTGTTGCCAGTAAACTCAGAGTTATCTCTCTTTAAAAGAAAATTCTATTGAACATTTGACGCCACTAAATGAAAGATTTGTGCATCAATTGCTTAATTTCATTACATTCTTAAGTAAAATTCTGTGTAAGAATCAGGCAATGGATGGAACATTATAATCCTCAGTTTGGTCTTTTTTGCCTCAGATATGCATTCAGTACATTTGTACATCTAGAAATCAACCGAAAAGCTATTTAAATTTATCTCGAGGCATCTATTACAAAAATATTTTTTCAACTTAATTTTACTAATCAATATCTTAAAAAGGCAACCTTTACCAACACTTTGCAGGTTAAGAGGTATAAATATATGTATTTGGATAATGCAATAAATCTCTGAATTATTTTCTACTTGTGCCATATCTTATACACATTTTGCCTTAGACAGAAAAGTACATAAAATCATAGAAGAAATTAGATATATACATGTGTATGTTTGTTATCTTTCCTCACATTTCAAACATGTGTGAGTCTTAGATAGACGTCTACCATATTTCTACTTGAAAGAAAGTAAAATTGAATAGTATGCAGGTACATCTGCATCGATTCGTCTGACAGTAAAAAGTTTTATAGTTATGAAAATTATTTATACATGTAAAACTATACATTATAGAATGACGGACGCCAATGGTTCCATATACCTATTGCATCATCTGATGAGATCAAAGTAAAGAAAGTACTAGATTTTGATGCACTGTACAAGAAAAACTTAAGCATTTTATCAGTCACTATTGTTGTCAAGGTAATTCCATGAGCGTGTAAGTCATGTAGATGTCTAGTTTTTTTTTTTTTTTTTTTTTTTGCTTTTGAAGTCGTTATTCAACCTAACGCAAAGTGTAAAGAATCAATGACAGCTGTTGTAAAAAGTAAATTATAAAAATGGAAAACAAAACTACTAGGCAAGCTAAGGACGTGGAAAAAAAACACAAGACCTTTTTTTTTTAAATGAGAAAGCTGAACTGCACTCGAGACATTGACAATGTGAAACTCCAATATATAAGTGTTATTCTAGATAAATACGAATTTCATGCAACAAATCTGGTAGTTAATGGGTGTGAAACTGACACGAATGAAATGTTGATACACAAAAACAAAAATATAACGACACAACTTTTTTAATATGCATGTCATTATGTAATATGTTCTTGTAAATGTATGTAGAATATGGTGCGGTTTCTTTAATGTATTTAATGTCCTTATGGTTCATATTTGTTAACGTAAATAGCAGTGTTAATTAAAAAAAAAAACAACACGAGAGGTAATTTATGTATCTCATAAACCCAACAAATTCGCTTTAAGATAATATAGATTGTGTATGGAATTCACATTTTGCATGAGTTGTCGTTCTTTAATTAATTCAAATGGGAGATGCATGTACCAGTTTAAAATAAATACAGATCTGAATACAGAATTTACCATCGTTTACGTAGAAATATAGTATATGTAGCCCTTATAAACATTTTTTGTTTGATGGATTTTTTTTACCTTGAATCACCCTCAATAGATATTGTATGCAATTCATAGGGACTTGTGCTTGATGTGTAACTAACTTAAGAAACATCGTGTATTGTTTTCTTCATTTACCACTGGTGTAAATATTTGTACTTTTTAGGCGGTTGATGAAACCAAATTTTCGATAAACAGAACTGTGCGGATAGATGTTTTGGATGTCGATGATCTTCCACCAATTTTTATATATCCCGGATGTAATAATACTTGTACTGTACCAACGTATACAGCAATTACCGGCCCAAAGTACAGGGTATGCTTATGTTAATGTATTCCAAATTTAGTAACAGATAGAAAACGAGGAAGTTTCATCTGAACCATAATTGAACCAATGTTGCATTTCGATATAACAAAAAGAGCAGACTCTTTACATGGTCAATGAAATGGTACAATACTCATTAATGAATACAATTCAAACACAAAAGAAGATAAAATCATATGGATGTATGGGTTAACCATGAATAAATGACTATTTTTTTAAGCAAAAGTATAGTTTGTCTATTGCAGGGAGTTATACGCAGTATTTCTCCAGTCAAGATTGAAGCAAAAGATCAAGACTCATTAAATACAAAGATTGTCTACAGTATCCAGCCATGTGAGTAGACTATCCAATCTAGTCACGTTAGTCCAGAGTTTAAATGTAATCTTTCCATTTCGTCTGTTTCAAAATACAAATTTCGATAAGGTATGAACTTCACAGTTTCTGCAGTGTGTTCAATTTCGAACTTCTTCGATAAAACCAATATTTATTTGCTAATTAGCCATTTTAGAAGAGCTTTCTGAAAATTGATAAGCCGTTCATAAGTAGTATCCAAGTCATCCACACACAATCGGTAGAAGGGAGTTACAGGAACTAAAGCATGTAAGTGAAGCCACTCTAGAAATGAATTCTTATATGACGTGCTTCAAAGCTCTTCAGACCACATCCATGGTAAACAAGTACTATCTTTAAAGACAACCGACGCATATGCTCGCTTTGTTAATACCAAATTGTGATATCACTGTACTATATTTCGTATTTCAGTTATTTCATTGTTTCAGCAAGTAGACTATTTTTAATTATTCAGGTATTTCAATTATTTTCATTGGTTCAGCAAGTACACTATTTCTAATTATTCAATATATAAAAGATTGTTCAACACATAAAAGTAATCAAAAATATTTCGGACACCAATACCTCATCGTAGCCTTACATTTTCCAATTGCTATCACATTTATTCAATGAAATGCGAGGTTGTAAGCTACATCGGTTAGGTTGCCATGGTTAAGCATCATGGATGTCACGTGGTGTCAAAACAAACTCAACACCGACTGTGTCAGAATAACACATGACCAACATTTCATGCAACTCGTAAGCTGCGTCTATAAAAAATATGAAGAAACTAGAATCAAAATAAGTCATGGAAACTCCATTTTATCATTGTTTTACCATGGGCTGGCAATGTATGGATTTATTTAACCCCTCACTATCGCTGGGGGTATAACAATGCGACATAAACGGCCAGCCCGTAGTAAAACAATGATAAAATGGAAGTCCCGTCATTTATGTCTTAATTTTACCATATTACCTTAGTGACTAAATTTTGCAGAGTGAAGACGATATGCTACTTTGAAATACAAAGTGAGAACTGGGTAACTTATGAAACATTCTTAGGAATAAAAAGAAAACTATGTTTTTTGTTGTTTTTTTTAATTAGTTTTAATTTTTTTCCAGCCCCAGATAATTACCATCAAAGTTTCAAAATTCATGCTGACACAGGAGAAATAATTCAGACTGGAGACGTTTCTAAAGTTGATGTTCTGATTATTAAGGTAAGAATACAAATAAATAAACACGTTTCAGCTGGTCATTAGATGAAGCCATTATTACATTTTTGCTGATACATAAACATCAATTCAATGGAAAAGGATATTAAAATTAAGACATTTGCGTACAATTTCGTGAATAACATTATTCACCCAGTAATAATGTTATTAGGAGTTCACGAAAATCATACAAAACGTTTGAGTCTTTCAAAACTAATAATTGAAATGCATTTCGCTTAGAGCTACTAAGGGTTTTAAACATAGGTAAAATTAATGGTGTCCACTGAACTGGTAGGTTGAATTAGACTACAACCCAGCGATCTGCTCGTTACTTTTTAATGAAATTCTGAATTGTAGACATGTCTGACCGGAACTATGCATCATATATTATTCATGAAAAATTGTCGTAACCCTTAAACCTCTGATGCTCCATTACCTGTATTAAATACGGGAGTACAAATATTGTAGCTCCTTTCAAAAACCTAGGTTGAACTGATCGGTGCAAGATTTGGCTTCCTATTTGGATACTTTTTTTTGTTTTGAGTACTCCTTGTGTATACTTTATTTTTTAATCTTTAACTTTCTAATTTACTATATAAGGTTATCATGCTGCTGATGAGAGGGTACTCCTTGAAATACGTAAAAAAAACATGCCGATATTTGTACTATTCTTATGATCGGTATGTTTGCATTTAATTTAATTTGTGTTATTTCGTTTATTCGCAGGCCATGGAGGCTCACACAGCAAACAAATTTTATCGCACCGCTTCTTTATTGGTAAAACTCAGCAATGACACTATCTATTTACCAGCAGCGTCAACTGTAGACAATGACAATAAAATGAAAATAATAGCGATCATTGTTGGGGCTATTTCGTTGATCATCATTGCAGTTCTAATTTTTTTGATAATATTTGTCTACAAACGGACCAAGAAAAAAATGATGATATCTCCTGGATCCGAAGGACGATCACCACGCACCCTCAGCGAAAATCTTATTTCTGAAAAAGCACCATCTGTCGAAGAAAAGGTTACGCAATGGAAGCAAACAATAAGTCCACTTGATTTTCCAGTTGTAAACGGTCCGCGTAATCAGCTTGACCCCCTTCAAAGACGGGACGAATCAACGGAAACGGATGGAAGTAGTGTCAAAAAGAAGAGACCCCGAAAAAAGAAAAAGAGGTTGATGGAAATATTTGACGGCACGAAAAACTTCGAAGACCAAGCAGATCCAGAATTTTTCCAAGGCAAAGACAAAGAGAAAAGGAAGCGTTCAACTAAAAGCAAGAACAAACGTTCTGACAATACACCATTAGATATCTCGGGTGACTAATTTCCTCTCTCAATTGGAAGTCGAATTATGGCCGAAGTGTGATTTGTGAATTCAAAACTGTAATGAAAATATAGAAATATTCAGAACTCTAAATTTATAGATATTTTACTTTTTTGTCAAAAAGAGATTGTAAACAGTTATACTTAAGTGAAATTCAGGGGTAACTAGGAAGTCAAATGACATATCGGTTGAATGCATTTTTTAACGAAAACTGGAAGCATCTTGTCCTTGGATGTTGAAAAAAAAATTAAAAAGATGCAAACCATTTTCCTTCCCTTACAACCTACATTTTTTGCCATATTTTAACAAACGTCATACTCATTTTATCTCTGAAAGAACATAATTAAAAAGACAACTACATACACCGGAGTAAATAAAGTGATCAGAAAGCTCCAGCAGTTTCTGCGTTGCAAAACTTCAACTCCTCCAGGCGGACAAGTTATTAAAGAAATCGTATGAGATGGAGCAGCTCGAATGTTCCTACGTAGGGAAGGAAGGTTGAAAATAAGGGAAGGATGTAGGTTGTTAATTTGACATATAGCTTATTTTGAAACATTTCATTTCATCTATTTATTTGTTCATGTTTATATTTTTGTTTTCATTTTGATCAATCTGAATACAATACACGATCTGACATATGCCAAGTCAGGCTTTTATGTTATGGCGTATCCATCAGCACCATGCAAACTGATTTACTCAACGGGTCATAGTTTTCCTTTCCTCGTTTGTCTACCCCGGACTTGACTTTTTATGAGCAACTCGGCGGGTGTTTCTAGAAGAGCAGAGGACGCTTACCCTACCGGTACACCTGGTCCATGCTCCTACTTTTTAGTGGAGTCCGAGTTGCTCATATACTTGTGTTATTTTGTATGTATGATTTTAGTTACTTTATGTTCTTTTTTGTGTATGTCTGTTTTCCATGTCTGGTCTTTGTCCCTGGAATAATTCTTTTGATTACCGCTATAACATTGGTTCCCTTGATTACTCTTACATTGTTTTGTTTTGTTTTGTTTTTGTTTTTTGTTTGTTTTTTACTTGCGACATTGTGTATTGTGGGTTTCAGTGGTGTCTCAATTTTATTTTTTTTATTGATTAGAAGAATACGATAGTCACCCAATCGAGGTCTATTTCTTGATGGTTATACTTTGATACAAAGGAAAATTGCAACATATATTTTTATATGATTCAAAACATAAGGAAACATATGTTTAGGACCAATATGGTAGAAATGTGTTTTGTACATTTGAAATTAAATGCATGAAATTATCGAAACTTTTTTTTCAAATATAAAATCCTTTTGAAAGCATATATTACAATAAGATTTATATTTCCTTTTTTCATGAAATAATTTGTTAGTCAGTAACACATGTTTTTCATGGTGGCCCTAAACATATAAGAAACGTGCAAAACATATGTTGCAAGTTTTTCTGTGTAGAGGAATCTCAAATTAAACCTCAGTGTCAACTGACATTCATTTCTCTGGATTAAGTTCTGGATGACGTTTATCTCATAAAGGAAATGTTTCCTGGAGGTTTCAACTTCCTAATACAAATTATGTCTATTATGACTATTAGGGTACATTAAATTTTCTTTGAAAAAGTCATGGCGGTTATCTTACTACATTGTAAAGCTAAAATATTAGACTGTCTAAAATGCCTATTTGTATTGATTTATTCAAATAAGGGAAACGATGAATTTCAAAGATAATCTTCCAACAAAAAGGTTTAGTCACGAAAAGATATGGGCAATGGTACTTAGTGTGATAGAGTTGTTAAGTAGCGCTCCACATAAGAATCATGCAAAATATGATTCATAGTCGGAAAGCCTACATTTTTTATGTTTGATATTTTGTTTAAAATGTGATAGTAAACAGAAAGTAACATGTGGCCTTTCATATAACCCTTGTTCATAGGAGACATAAACATTATATAGAATATACTATAGAATGTAAATTTAAGGGAGATAACTCTGTAAATGACACAACAATACAATAGGAACTGTTGGGCGTCTCC
This sequence comes from Perna viridis, assembly GCA_037379345.1. Classification (NCBI taxonomy): domain Eukaryota; kingdom Metazoa; phylum Mollusca; class Bivalvia; order Mytilida; family Mytilidae; genus Perna; species Perna viridis. Next base: position 33,585,294 of record CM074514.1, on the reverse strand, counting down.
TAAGAGCAGACAAATTGGAATGAATAGTTTCACATTTCATCATATCGACCGATAAAGCAACTTGACAACAAAAATAAAAATATGTAGTCTTTTAGAAATTGACCTTTCAATATCTTATAAAGACAAACGTTACAAACACTTTGATATTCACTGCTTGGGGTTGTTAGGAATACTTACTTGGAGAAAATAAAGATAATTCATAGAATAATTGCGTTTTTGTTTTATACCTTATATGCAATATGCTTTATTCTTAGACAAAGAGATGCTAAGAAAGTGAATCTATCACTGCTCTGAAGATTGAAAGACATTTGGAAGCTGATAAATCTGGAATGCATTGGTTATTTGAAAATTACAGTAAATAAAGTTGACTTCAGGGGATATGATTGTTTTAATTACCTTGACTGATGACCATTACCTATTAAAATTTTTTTCAATTAACTTGACAGGGGAATTTCAAGGCATCTAATCCAACTTAAAATCTTCGAAAAATAGTTTAAATATTTTTGGCAATTGTAAAGTTAACTACCTACACAAGTTATCAGATGATAGTTTATCAAATAAAAAGTTCAATTCTATTTCCTCATATATTACTCGCTGTATTTATCACATACGAATACAAAAAACCACAGACAAGTAAATATGCAACCCACACTCGGTAGAAAAAGATTTTAACAACAACAACACAACAGTAAGTGATGACGGGCGTTTAACACTATTACAAAGAATTGCGATATCTAATACTAATTTTATTGTAACAAATTACCGTATATAAAGAACAAACTAAATCTATTGGATTTTAATATTTTTTGACTTGTTAGTAAATCTTTCCTTAAATATATCAAAAAATCACAAAACATAATGCATTTGTAAGTATCAAGATTTTATCGCAAATTATTCTTAAATAATCGAACAGACATATAAACCGTGAAAAAAGAACGGAATTAGTAAAACATAACAAACGCACTAGCGTATTACTTTAAAAAATATTAAATATAAAATACAAATTACTGTCAGAGATAATCAAAAGGTAGTTATTTTGTCTGACACTGAGTTCACTACTGTTCCTCCAATTTAAACTTTTGAACTATTGCGGTTACCATGGACTATGGAGATCTACCGTACCATTGAACCTTGTTTAATCCAACATTTCACTTTGGGAAGCCTGTACCAAGTCAATTTTACAAAAAGTAGTAAGTGTAAAGTTGATCGTAAGTAATGACGTCACAACCTAAAATAGCATTTTTTGACGTCATAATTTACGATCCATTTCACATTTACGACTTACTGTGAAATCGACGCCTGGCATAAAGTGGCTATTTTCATTTTTTGTTCAGGTTTTTTTTCCACTTCCAGGTTCATGTATTTTCAGATATTTCCGATCGATTTATGATTATGTATTAGGTAATTTTGTTATTACTTCTATTTCCTGTCACCTTTACTGTTTTTTTTTAAATATGTCATTGAAATTTCAATTTGAGACAGAAGACGTTACAGACTGGTAAACAGTCGGATACAAACTCCAAAACTGCGACAAAAAAGCCTTATTGCATGGCATTAGGAGAATTGTATAACGAATAATTCGTTGTAACACCCATTCGCAATGTTTAAAATCTATCTGTCTTCTTTTTCAAATCGATTCTCAAGATACATATCCTGAAACCAGTCCTTGTTTGAAATCGCTTCAAACTTTGAAACTAACGTTTTAATATCATATTTATTTTGGGACTTGTCTTCCAAGTTGACCACTTCACTGATTAATCAAAAATTTAAAAAAAAATCTTTTATGACATTCCTTTCTACTTTTAACAGTTAACTGTCAAAGCGTTCTTCGCTATATTTTGTGTTGCGGTTAGTTTATGTTTTATTCAAACTTGCTACTTTTTTGTCACAACATCAGTAAATCTCCCTTTTAAAGTCAACCCAGGAAAATTGTTGTTATCAATGAAGCGTTAGCAACATGTAAATGCAATCTTGAATAAAAAACATACAATCTCTGAAATCCATTTTGTAATTACTATGCATTCAGGTGATATTAAATCATTATCTATATTGAATTGTGCTATTCTTGCTCTAGATTTCCTTGATCCCGTGTTACAATGGAATTTAAATACAAAGTATAAATCCATGGTACTTGTAAAATCAACCAAACATTCAAAATATAGAACTATTTATGAAATTGGCATCGTTTGGAGGTCTGTAAGTATTGTAAAAAGTAGAAATTTAGATAACTGTTTGTATTTTTTGTTAGATGTACTAAATTAGAAAAAGAAAATTAAAACTTAAAACTAAATTAAATTTATGCAAGTTAATACATGTACATACAGCTGAAAATTAATTTTCGGAGGTTTGATAATCATTTTATGTAGTATATATATGTACTTGAAGGGCAATAAGCATCGGTTCCTAAATACAACAAAATGTGTCTAACCCATTCCTCCCAGAATAAAATACCCGTTTAAAGTCGTCTTAACAGTGTACGTGCGATGTGAACATATACAAACCTAACATCACCCAAACCTGACAAAAACATTCACCCCAAGGATGGTCGGTTATGTAAGTCTTACTCACGTTGTATATATATATAAAACTATTTCTTTCGATCTTTTCACTATAAAACAGAAACCCGAGATTTGATCAGTATTTCTTCATACATGAACATTATAATTCTAATGAAACGTTGAGCTATATAATTATGAAATAAGGTAGGATTAGTACATGGGGTGAGATACATGTACCCCTCTCATCAACCAAAATATGATTTTCAGCTACCCTTATACCTTCCATTTACGAATTATTTTTGGTTTTTTTTGGTTACTTTTTATATCGTGTTGATGCAAAAATCCATGTTTTTTTACTTCTACTTTCTTCAAAACGTAGTCAAAGCAAATGTTTAACAGCTATTATTACAAATTTAACCTTTGACCTTAGAAGCACTGAGAGCTCGATTCAGTCTGACAGAAAGTTAACTTGAAACACTGAGTAAGGATCTTTACTTCATTTGTAGTTTCGTATCTTTATCTTTAACAAAAACAAAATGCTTATCTTTAAACAGCCCACAACACACACAAGTTTTGTTAAAATTGTGAAGAAAAATAAATCATATTTTTTGTAAATGGCAGGATTATTAAAAGAAACAAAAACAACATATTCAACCTTTTACACCCGCCTAATATAACTGCCTAATATGCTTTCTTATTGTAGGTTAAGATGAAAAGTATGCAATAGTTAGCAATTTCACTCACGCTGTTTTGTGTCTTGTTACAAAACGGTAAGAAACCTGATACGATTTTCAAATCATTGTCTATTCTTTGAACATTGGAATTTTAATGACCGATTATTTCTAATGCCGATGGTATTGTCTGTTCTTTAATATGTTCTCAGCTAGCTTTCAGTGAATGTTTGCTTTCTTTAATTGGATAATTTATTTATGTGGCGAATGTTTTCTATTGAGGTACTCCATCTAGGAGAATTTGATATATTACAGAGTTAAATTCATGGGGTGTTTATTTGTTGTTCTAGTTTATTTTTGACCTTACATTAAAGGCCTAATAAAACTAGTTTAAGACCACCACAGACATGCGCCTGTTCACAGTCAGGAAATGTTGGTCGTTAATGTATTTTCGTGTCGTTATTTGACTCTTTTATTTATTTTGAAGTTTCATCGTTCTGTTACCATGGATTTTATTACGTTTTTGAGGACTTTTCAGAGCTTACTTGAAGGTGTGTTTACACTTATTGAAGACATTTTAGTAATCTCTGTATGTCTTTACTTTTTTACAAAGGTTATATGATGGTGCATTTATTGCGCTTCATCATACATGAATCTGTTCTGTTTACCATTGAATAAATTGAAGTACTCTATAATCTACTAATCGTTTCATTTTTACATAACATGAAAAATCTTCCGATTGTTTGATTCAAGAAGGTTTCTTTGTACTTTTGAATAATCTACATGTATACTTTATATTCTCTTATTTCCATTGTTGTAATTTTGTCTGTTGGTATATTGTATAAAGAGTAATCAAGGGAACCAAGGTTATAGCGGTAATCAAAAGAATGTAATCCAGGGACAAAGACCAGACATGGAAAACAGACATACACAACAAAGAACATAAAGTAACTAAAATTATACATACAAAGTAACAAAAATAAATGAGCAACTCGGACTCCACTAAAAACTGGGAGCATGGACCAGGTGCACCGGTAGGGTAAGCGTCCTTTGCTTTTCTAGAAACACCCGCCGAGTTGCTCATAAAAAGTCAAGTGCGGGGTAGACAAACCAGGAAAGGAATACTATGACCCGTTTAAAAAATGTTTTTGAAAAGTAATTCAGGCCAGGACGCACGTTAAAGAATCCTGTTGTGGTATTCGATAGGAGTAGGAACCTTTGCGCTCAGCCACAGGAGGCTTAATTGTCCGACCCTATCCATCCCCCCTTTTTCTTGTGGCAATCAAAATATGTCGACCCTATTATCCTTGTGTCACACCCCTTGTTATCATTTCATTATCATTCATGTTCATTTTATCATCCTTTTCATGTTCATCGCTTGAATATAGCTGAAATATTGCTGCTCGGGCGTTAAACCCCAATAATCAATAAATTAATCAATATGGCTATTAAACATCATCTTCAATATGTCAATTACACGCCCATCATTATAATTATCGGTTTCTCAACAACCTAGTTTAAAATTGTCCGTGCGGAATTTGATAAGAGGCGCTGTATCGAAAGAGTTACCAACAGCCACCATGCTGGCTCTCAGTATCTTGTGTAGAGGGTAAACTAGCTATTTAAAAGCTTTTACACCTCAGCTATTTCAAAGCCTTTGCACCTCAGCTAGACTCGGTGCTAAAGCCCACAAATTAATGCACATTAATACAGTACACAGGAAACAGCTTCGCGGATTTGTAATGAGTTGTGCCCATGCTCTGTGAATTGCTTCATATCTGTAAAGCTGAGCCTATAAACTAGCGGAGTGATTCGTAGAAAATCAAAAAGTGTTTTAACAAATATAGGTCTGTGGTTGAGATTGACGGTTAAATGTGGCTTTAGGAACAACACTAACAAAAGATGCAAAACGCCACAGGGCTTTACAATGATAAATTACGTACATACGATTTAACTTCAGATTCATGATTGTCTTTTCTTTTACATTGTATATTAATGCTATTTAATGCTACAGATTAAGTTGCTAAAAGGCAATTTTTTCTCCAAGAAAATTTCAGTACACTCTTGATACTTTTCTTTAGTTGGACCAATTTATTCCCTGTGATATTTTAAGCACTTGACGTTAAGGAAGGAATCTGCAAAATATTTGTACTATCCATATAATCTGAAAAATGAACCTTTAAAGTAAGGGTCGAGTCTGGTAAAATATCGTAACATCCACTCCACATTTAGACTGCTACATGTATATGTATCAAAATCCAATGCATGTATCTGAACTATGTATGCATATTCTCTTTTTGACGATTCTATGTCTTCTTTTCTTATTAGCGAAATCAGCTCGTATCTACAGATTTCTAAGTTTTCAAATTTGCTTTTCTTTAAGACGGGTAGAATAATTCCTTCTCTTCTCTGTGTTTTTTAATTTAAAAGTTTGCTTTCAAGGATCCAGCTGTTTAAATCGTCCTTCCATCTAAATTGAAGCATTCTAATTATCCATCGGTTTTCAATATTTTTATTATTCTAATAGAAAATGTACTAAAACCTGTACTTTTAATTGGTTCGGCTTTCTGTTCAAAATACTTACAAGTACATTCAAATATTTATGCCAATAGTGATGTCATTGACCTCGGAATGTGTTGAACATAAATGAGTACAATTTCCACCGCAGACTTTTAACCGCCTCCTGTGTTACTGTATATCACTCCGCTAGCTTATAGGCTCTGCTATACAGGATATAAAAAATTCACAGGGCACGAGCACTACTCATTACAAATCCGAGAAGCTGTTTCTGGTGTACTATTCTCATTTGCATAAAGGGGTGAGGTTTAACACCGAGTGTGGCAGATATCAAGTTTTGAAATAGAGAATATACCATCTGTGCAGAAAATTGAATATAGTGTTCAATTTAAAATCTACTATCTGCATGTTGCTAGTTATGATTGACTATATTATTGACTAATAATCGGGTTACATTTTTGTTTATATCTGTTGAGAGTTGGACTACTTGGAATTTGTTGACTGGTAGTCGGTGTACCATAAGTTGTACTTATCTCTAAAAACCATTATTTTACAATATTTATGCCTTTTTTCGATTTTTAAAATTGATTCGATAACAGTCAATTACTTACTGAACAGTCACATAAAATCAACTCTAATTTTACCAGTAACTTACTCTCATACATGTTCAAGTTCCAATACTTAACCCTAATTTTTTTTTAATTTCAGTACATGGAACATGCTCTAATATTTTAAGCTACTTAGTTCCAGTCGCTATTCGAACAAAAGAGAATATTACAGGTATAGTTGCGTAAAAAGTTTGGACATTATAAACGTGAATTTGACAAAGCGGATCAAACCGCCCTAAATCGCTCGGTCAATATATATATATATATTAATTTGGGATGCTAGATTTAGCAGGTGCTCAAATACGTTAATATCCAAAAACAACACATGAAACAGAGGTAATCTACATACGAAATGTAGAGAACCGAATTTATAAGATAACACATAAAAACTAAACATAAGAGAAACAAGACGTCACACGAAAAAAGAAAAGTGTTTGAATTGAGAATGGAAACATTATAATACAGTGCCTTGAATGTATGAATGTAACTACATAGGAAAGATTATTTGACGATGGATAAATAATTTGTCACGTTTATCATACAGTGTATTTGACAAATTTCCTCTTTTTGTCAACATCGTTGATAGACTTGTATTTATCTGTATTGTCCTTACTTTCAAGCAGCTCTTAGCAGATGCGATAAAAGATTGCAGATGATTAAACCAGATCAGGCGAGTTTTATTTTGTTCTATTTTGACAATTTGAATCCATTAGCTGATTTTCATCAGATCCGTCAACAATGACATTAACACTACAGTTCTTCACTATTTTTCCTTATGACTGCAGTTTAGTATACCTAAAAATAAGACAGGAGCATGGAGTATTGATGTAACGAGGCTAAATGGGGTAGTTTCAACGAAACAAAAACGAGACTATGCTTTGCGCCGCTTTAATTTGACTGTGAACATTGACACAGATTCATTGTTATTGTACGTTACTGATCCCCTAGACTTGGATGATTTTTATAGATACCTCAGGGTAAGTTTGGACGATCTATTTTATTTAATGTTTATCCATGTTAACCTCCTTTGTCCTCCCTGATTTTTCAAAGGACAATGGAGACAAAGAACGGGAGGCGGATTCACAAAAAAATATAAAGACTTTGTGTTCAGTGGAGCTTAAAACAGGTCCACGTGTAGTACAACCCTTCCCTCCTCTGTGTTCATTGGAACTTGGAGCAAGTCCACACGTAGTACAATCCTTCTCTCCTCTGTGTTCATTGAAGCTTGGAAAAGGTCCACACGTCTAAAAACCCTTCTCTCATTTGTGTTCGTGAGAGATTGGTAATAAAAGTTTCCTACGTAGTATAACCCTTCTCTCCTCTGTGTTTGTTGGAGCTTGGAACAGGTCCACACATACATTGTAGTATAACACTTCCCTCCTCTGTGTTTATTGGAGCTTGGAACATATCCACATGTATTACAACCCTTCCCTCCTATGTGTTGACTTGATATAGGAACAGGTTCACACGTAATATAACCCTTCCCTCATTTGTGTTCGTTGGAGTTTGGAACAGGTCTATACTTAAATTGAAGTATAAGCTTTACCTCCTCTATGTTTATTGGAGCTTAGAACATGTCCACACGTATCACAACACTTTCCTCCTCTGTGTTGATTTGATATAGGAACAGGTTCATACGTAGCACTACCCTTCCCTCATTTGTGTTTGTTGGAGCTTAGAGCAGGTCCACACGTAGTACTTTGTATTACATTTCATTCATCTGTGTTCGTTGGAACTTGGAACAGTTTCACACGTAGTATTACCCTTTTCTCATTTGTATTCATTGGAGCTATGAAGAGGTCCACATGTAGTATAACCGTCTACTCATCTGATTTTACTGGAACTTTGTATATGCGCTCATTGTGTATATATCATCTTCATTGTGTTCATTTGAGTACTGGTGCACGCATGGTGTAACTGTTCTCTTCTCTGCACTTGTTTGAGCTTGTTGCAGGCGCACAAATATTATGTAATTTTGTTATTACACTTTATTTGTCATCAACGGTGTATCTTATTTTATCACTGTTTTCGTTGATCATTATTAACACAAATAAAAGAGAAAAGGTGACTCTAAAATTTAGACTACTTTGAACCTAAAGTGTTAAATAAGGAAAAAAATACTTTGAAAAACAAAGTAACAATGAAATTATAAACTGCATTTTTAATAGGGTCTGTCTGGGTTAAGATCAACAAAAACACTTAACATAGTATAACAGACGAAGATGTTAATTCAAATACCTTTATTTTCTTTATTTCAATAAGCAGTACAAGATTCCACCGTTATACACTATAATTGTGCGATTTAAAACTTGTGGTAAGCAAGAAGCAAGAATGAGATACTACGAAAAGAAAATATTAGAAAAAAATATTGTCTTCGGTCGATTCAATATAACGGTATTAATGTAGTATTTTTAATAACGCGCATCATTACAACTGTTTACTTGCCGACAAAATTCAAAGGATTTGTCAAAGCAATATGTTGCCGTTTTCCAATATAAAAAAATGTACTTGATTAAAGGAAAATAACGGATCCATCATCAATGAAAAAAGGGATGTGACATGAGGATAATAAGGTCGACAAATTTAATCGCCGCTAGAAAAAGGGAAGGATGGGTAGGGTCGGGCAATTTAGCCTCCTGTGACGGAGCACAAAGGTTCTTACTCCTATCGAATACCACAGCAGGGTTCTTTAAGGAACATGGCATTTTTCCCAACATTTTTCCCAACACGGTGCACCACTATGGTTTGCGGTCAGGTTTTCCGTATTATAGCTTGATGACCCCAGCATGTAACACGCCAGGTGTATCCCATTCCACCACCTGGGGCACGCAACCCAGTTGCTCTGTGGGCAGAGCGCCCTAGCCCCCGGCCAGGGTTCTGAGCACTATTTAGTCGCCTTTTACGACAAGCTTAGCGCTGCTGTGGGCCTATTGACACCTGGACCCACATGGAGCTGAAAATTCAAATAAGGGGGAAATAATTGATTTTCAGCTTATCATTGTAAAACACAGGCTTGATAAATATGTGAATAAAGAGATACTCTTTTTCATTGAGCGTATAGTTTTTGCTAAACTTGATCAACACACGACTTAATAGTGGTTGCGGTCAAACCAACGCCTAAACTGCGCGTAGAATTTTTAGAAACATTAGGTCATTAACACTTACAATGCATGGAATCAGGTTCAGTGTGTCTTTGTTACTACATTGGGGGTGGCCGGAGGTGGTAAGTGAGATCTCTACTGCACTTTGATTTTTTTTTAAAATTCCGCCGTTTGCCATTTTTATCTTACAATATGGCCAACCGGAATCTCTAGTGATAACGTATTTTCAAACCAAATATCAAAACTCTACGACTTTTTCCTATTTTTTGTAATTTTAAAACGACGGCCATATTGGAATTTCTAATCAGGCATTGCACATCATCACATGGTCATGGTGCCCGACTTTGTGCCCAGTTTTGGTTTCATTCCGTTCAGCTATGTCCGAGTACATGCCCGGACTAAAGTTTGTGGGAAAGAAGAAAATAAAATGATAAGAAGTCGAACATAAAAAATAGGAATTTGATTTCTTATTTCTTGCTTAAGATCACATTATTGCGTCAGTGATCGGAGGAGACGGATTCACTGAAAAATACCGATATATAAAAGTGCATTGAAATTCTACACGTATAAAATAGAATTTCACATATTTGTTTTCAAAATTACATGCCATTGCACAACATTCCCTCAACATACACAGAAACCTATGGTAAATGGTTTGTGAGATTCGAGGGTTGTTATAATAGATGTTATATGGAATAATTCAAATTGTGTTTTGTGTATCATATATTACCACACCTGAAATAGAAGATATTATATTCGGGAGGTTGGTATTCTTTATTGAAAATGGTTGTCATTAAAAGAATTATGGTAAAACAGATCAGATATTTTGTGAAACCAATGAAAGACGTAACGAGTATTACATGAAATATAACATAGATACACGAGGTTTATTCTATAACATATATGCAGAAAACGGTATTTTTTTTTGTTGTTTTTGTAATATTATTATATTATATTGATGTTGATATTACAGGGTCACCTCAGTATATATCCAAGTCCGATAAAGGCTTCGGATTCAGATTCCTTCAACAACACGATAATACATTCATTAGAACCAGGTACGATCAATTCACTGAATAATACATTAAAATGCATACACTGCCTAGGCGCTGGCGATAGATGGTAGAGGAAAACTCATTGAACGAACGATTTTTTTTTCTATCTACATGCACCATATTCAACGTACAAATTTATGTTTTTGGATGAAAACCATACAATCAGCATGTTCCACTACCATAACAATCAATCAAATAAAGAACTATAACTTTTGCAAAGTGGTCTTTGTTGCGCGTGTCGGTTTTCCGGTTCAGGTCTTTGTTCCTGGATTACATTGTTTTGATTTCTGTTTGAATATTGGTTACTCTTCATATGTTGTTCACGATCTACAGTGGTGTATACGATATATCATTTAGTTTTCTTTTTAACATATAGGTTACAAAATAAACAGCACTTTTAACAGTTGTTACATTCACAAGCACAAAACCGTTAGCTAATTGTCGAAAGTTAATAATTTGGAATTTAGTAAAACGCATAAAATGGATCAAAATGAACTACGTACAGCATAAGTATGTGTATTATAGGCGTTTCAGTTTGTCAGTCTATGATTGTAGACATTAGGAACTTTTAATACCACCTCAAGATACCATGTTTTTTACCAACTTGGTGCGTGATTCTAGAAAAAAAAGGATGCTTAACCTACCAGTTCACGTAGTCCATGCTCCAAGTTTTTAGTGGACTACGGGTTGCTCATTTATTTTTGTTTCCTTGTACGAGTTATTTCACGTTCTTGGTTGAGTGTGTCTGTTTTCCTTCTCCAGTCGTCATCCTTGGGCTAAAGTTCTTTTGTTATTACTGTTCAAACCTTGGTTTCCTTTTTTGCATTACTTGGTCTCGTCTCAATGTGAGGAGAAACTATTCAAAGAGCTGCATATATACATATGCAGCATTCAGTATACATATCTATATACATGTAGATATACATTACATAGGATATACCTCAGGCTAGTAAAACTAATTAGGTCTAACTGCTTTCTATCATATTCGATATTTTACTAATTATTAAACAAGAAAAAATTACATTCATACATGGCTTTTCCGGCCAAAGTGACTCAACCTATGTACGAGATATAGTAGATACATCGTGCAATACTTTAATAGTAAGATAATCAATTTCAATATCAGAATACAACCCAACATGGAATCGTTACAAGCCACCTTCCTACCTGATAAGCGTGATCCTAAAATGGCAGACAACGGAAACACCTTTAGGTTTAAAAAAATAGCAAATACCAAAACTGACTATCGAGATAAAATAAGTAAAATAAGTGTAAAAAGTAAAAAGTCTAGTAATGTAATTCTCTCTGTTACATTCGTTTACAGTCGCTATCCACCGACGTAACGCCTTTTCTATTGACAGACTGACGGGACAAGTTAGTCAGATCGGCGACGTGTACACTACAGCGATACTGACTATAAAGGTTTCTTGAATCCGACTCGTAAGTCTCGCCTTGTTACTGACAGAATTACACTGATAAGTCGCCTTTTGAATTGCTTTACATATTAAAAATTTAGCTTTAAGACAAGTAAGCGAAATCAATGGGTCAACGATTACAGAACATAAGCCACGCATAACAACTAGACAAAGAAATAGATAAACACAACAACGAACATGAAATACTACAAACGTATTAATTTTCGCGGTGGCAAATATTTGCGGATTCTGTCGAGTGAAACATTCGCGGGTATAAAAAAATGATAAGCGTAACATAGTTTTAAAAATCAATTGTGTGGTTACTGTTTTCGCGCTTTTCTGTCCACCGCATAAATAGCAAAAATTAGAAGAACTCGAAAATTAACATTTTTACAGTAACCAAAATAACACACACATAGTAACAAAAGTAAATGAACGACCCAAACTCCACTAAAAACTGGAAGCAAGTGCACTGGAAGGGTAAGCGTCCTACAATAAGGCTTCTAAATAACTAATAAGGATATTTATGAAAGTAATTTCAATATTCGGATTTTCTATCTGACATGAGTTATCTTTCCTGCTCAAAGTGCATTCTAAGTAAAATTTATCTCAGTTAGGAAAAGTGCCAAAATAGAAAATTTCAAATTTTCTGAAAAAAACAATGTTAGAAATAATACAAAAACATACAATAAAAGGTAATCAATTCGTATCATTCGCCCCACCCCCTCCCTAATTTAAAATTTAATATTGAATGGTATTTAAAATCGAATAATAGACTAGTTTTACTTTCTGCTTTGTTTCAAGTGACGATTGGCTTAATTTTATTATTATTAGACCCGAGCTTAAACAATTCCACCATCGTCAGTCCTTCTGGTATCAACATCGGGACATTGTTTCACTATGTGTGTTCCTTTTCTATAAATAAATGGGTGATGTTTTTTTTAAGGAATAAGGGTAACAACAGAATTACCGAACACTAAACAGATTCATAATAGTAGACTTAGGGTAGGCGCATAACTCTTGAAATCAATTATATATTTGTATCATATTCATTGACAATTTCACCCAAGACTACCAAGCTTTTATTTAAAACAGAATGAAATAAATCCAAGTTACTTTGATGATTACATGAGATTGATGTAAAATGCTGAATACAGGCGTTGAACTGATTTTTAAGAATTGTGTCCCTTACCTTAGGTCTACTTCCTTAATTGAACAATCCATAATCCTACCAATAATACAGACTAGCTCATTGGGAGTGTATAGGGTCGTTAGTTCGATATCCGGAATAGTCATACGAAAGACTTTAAAATTGGTAATCGCAGCTTCTCTGCTAGACACGCGGCTTATGGGATGGTTTTTAAAAAAAAACTACATGTGATTCACCTTCATTTTATACATTCTTACTTATATCTTTGTCGTTTTCAGAAAGAATTAAAAAATATATAATGAAAGTTAATTACAAAAATCGTCGACAAACGCAATGATGTTGAATGTTGTTTTAAAACATCTTATCCGCTTTTGTAAATGAAGGTTTACTTCCAAACTTTGCCAAACCTTTTGTACTGGTATGCACTTCCTACTCTCAGATTTCTGGAGGCAGGGTCATGTAATTAAAAATTTCATACCATAAATCTAAAAGAACCATTGATAGTAAGGGGGAATTAGGATCTAATTTGTTTTACTACCACTTTAAAGCAGCTGTCACGTCGTCTATCCCAGACGTGACATTTTATGAGCGAGAGGGTGGGTGCGTTTATAAACAAAAGAGGGTGTTTACCCTACCGGTGCACTTGATTCATGTTCCAAGGCTTCGGTGGAATCCGGGTTGCTCCGGGTTGTTTGTTTCTATGTATGTTTGATGTTTTTTGTTGTGTTGATTGCTTATTTTTTTTTTGGTTTTTTTTGTTAAGTCTTTATTCCATATTATGTTATTTTTGTGTTAGTTACCGATCAAATCCTTGTTTCCTTGATCTCCCGTCCCTTTCCACCGATTAGAATAGGCATAAAATTTCTTTTGCCTTAAAGAATACTGTGAGAGACATGCTATAATCGGCAAGCTGGTGAATCATCGTGCCAAGCTACGCATATGCACAGACAAGTTTCCAGGTCTCCAACTCTGCGCGGCTCGGGCATCCATCGCAGCGGTAGCCACGCATACGCATGGACAGGTGCCCCCCTTTGGCAAGGCTTTGAAAACCTTAGCTGTGATGGTACACCAACATTTGTGTTTCCTTTTAATTTGTTTGATTTGCAATTCCTTGGCTGTCGAGTTTGAAACTTTGATCATAATTTCCCTTGGCTTTACTTTAGATGCAGATGGATAAATTCATTCAAAATGTTCGAGAACAGTACCATCAAATTAAAACGAGAGGCTCTCAAAAAGCCTGAATCGCTTACCTAGCAAACCATGCCCTATTAACTAAGTCAGTATATGTATCATGCTTTGTTACCATGTTTGACAAAAGGTTGCCAAAAAAGCATATATTGAATGTTGTTAGTTCAACTGAGTACCGAAGGCATTATGATATGTTGGAAATGCATTCTAAGTGCTTTATAACCTCTGAAAAAATATGGGCAGGAGTATCCCTACGCACTGTTAATCCACGACGCCTGAAGGGGCATTAGCTCAATATAGATTTGCTGAAAAAGAACATAAAATGTTTGACTATGGCTATATAACATTTTCATCATCACCCTTAAACTCGGGACACCATATTTACCATATAAACTAAATATCGTTGAAATCAGAAATCAAGTAGAAAAATTTGCAGGAAAATGACTCCCCAGAACAAACTTTCGTCATTACCATTCAACTTAAAGCACAATGTTTCTTGATCAGAATTCAAAAATCATATGAATTAAAAAGTTAGGTTATATGAAATGGACAATGTTGCTCGATAACGCTATATTATTCAAAATTTCACAAAAAATTAAAATTCACGTCTATAAACATGCAATTTTAAAAATGGTTGGCACTACAACTACTAAAAAGAATTTTGGTAATTTCTTTTTATTCAAATGTGTGCAAAACCTGTTTTTGTGAAGTTTTATATTTCGGGGAAAAAAATCGTCTTTTATCGAAAGAATACCCAAAATAAAATGATAGAAGTGCCGGTATAATAACAGAATTACACTGTTCTAGTTCTTATCAATACTTATCAATATTCTCGCATGAGTTTAAACAAAGTAGTAGTAAAAAAACTACTAAAACCCAACAAATCTCATGTCAAATGTACGAGGGCTTTCAGGTTAATCCAAGATAACACGACCCTCGGAGGTGATCTTTGAAAGAACAGCGTGTGTATTCTGTAATTATTTTGCATTAAATCTAGCTTTAAAGTTTGAACACTTGACATCACCGAGATATTGATTTTGTTATCTATATTTCAATGATATCACGAATTTCTAATGATATGATATGGGCATCCATTGACGTTTTTATTAGAATTTAAATACCAAGTTTCATATTCGTGATGCAATCACAATGTATCTACACTCGACTGACGAAATCTACATGTAATAAGCTTACTCATAAAGACATTTAGTACAAGCCTAGCTTTATGTTAGGACGACAAATTTTGTTTGTGTTTGCCGTTACATTAACTTTTTATTCATGACTCCCTAAACACGAACGAGGAAAAGTGAGCGTTTGTCCTTTTACACAAGTCATGTCGCTTCGTGCGTAAGAAACTTAAGGATATGAATCAAAAGGGGTGTGCGTGTACATTTTTGTGTCTGTTGTCGTTCGCGGAAAATGTTTCAGCAACAGTCCCGCATCCTAGAGATTTAGAAATGAGAAATCAACACTTTAGTCATCAATTCTCTAAATTTCATGTATTTTATAACCATTAACAGTAACTACATGTAGATGAATGACCACACCTCAATTTTCACATTTATATAAAGACCTTATCTCACTGCTTAGCAATGAATAGCCATATGAATTACCATACTGAACTCGGGGTACCTGTTATCTTTTAGAAGGTCGATATTTTTGTGATAACATAAGTAAATACTTCCATTTAGATTGAATTTAAAAGAAAAGAAAATTTTGGCAATTTGAATTAATGAACTGGCACCAAGCCTAGGTTCCACGGTTGTCATGTGAGATTATACAAAAACTTCAAACATGGATTTCCTTGTGTTTTTGGAATGTTTGGAATAATTGGAATAAAATGGATGACATGTACATAGTTTTGTGAGGATAACATCTTAATCGTAAGTATTTCGTTAAAGTCATCATATGATTTTTCTGTCTGATGAGCATTATTATCGATGATATGTTAATATTTGTCTCGGTTCAATTTATTTTTCTTAAATTTATGCTTATATTTGTATTAAAAGGCGAAGAACTTGTACCGAACTTTTTCCTATTTTTCGAGAGTAAAAGTATATGCGTTATTAAATGTAAAATACGTGTTGTTACACGTATACCGCGTAAAATCAAAGCCTTATTCCGACCTGTTATGCAATTTTGCAATATTGGAAATACATGTACATTTACTGATAACAAATAAAAGGAAAACTGCATAGTATATACATGTATCATGATTAATCCTGCTTACGTACAGATAAACAAAATCTGAAAAGTATTTATCGTTTCCATGGAGATCCTCATTCGGTGGATAATTTGTTGTCATTGCAAATGGTGGCACCCAACTGTCAAAGTGAGTGACCACGTTGGAATTTTCAATGTTCGCAGTTAAAAGGTGCTTGGTTCACCATAATTCGTTTCAACTGTTGTATTGGATGAAAAACAAACCTATCGGTAATCAATACTAACTCTTGACCTCCGAAGAACCGATAGCCCGATTTCACGAAACATTTATCTGTTTATAGCTCACATCTTAAAGTTTTTTTTTAAATTGTGACGTCAAATAAATCCTGGTTGATCACTGGGGCTTGTGTACAGTGAGTTTTCAAGATCGCCTGACATACATCCTCTCTACCCTCTCTTCGTGTATTTAAGGCATTATTATTTCAAAAATATCAATATATTCATTTTGGTCCTCTTACAGGTTACACCTGCCCCACAATAAAGCAAATAATGCATACAAAACAAATAACGTTTCACGCCATTAGCTGGTTCAATCTTTTGTCAATTCAGCCATGTTTGTTTAAATAAGCTACGTCACCACTGAGACTATAGAAGGAGTAATCAAGGGAACCAAGGTTATAGCGGTAGTCAAAAGAATGTAATCCATGGACAAAGACCCGACATGGAAAACAGACATACACAACAAAGCACATACAGTAACTAAAATCATACATACAAAATAACAAAAGCAAATGAGCAACTCGGACTCCACTAAAAACTGGGAGCATGGACCAGGTGCACCGGTAGGGTAAGCGTCCTCTTCTTTTCTAGAAACACCCGCCGAGTTGGTCATAAAAGTCAAGTCCGGGGGAGAAGATAAACAATTAATAATCATAACGCACGAAAGACATACATGTATATTCTAATTAGATAAGAATAATTGCAATTATGTTTAGATAAAGCCCCCTTTTAAACTTTCTATGCGAACATACATGAACCATAATGAGGGCGAATTATTTTCAATTAAAATCTTGTCCTTTTCAAGCGTGAACTTTATCTTTATAAATATCCTTCACATGTCAATAGCCCACAAAATTCACTTTCATTTCTTATTCAGACACAGTTACAGACCACATATCCAGTCTTAGATTTTAATTCGGATGTAGCACTTTTGAGCAATATAATTATTATACCTATCAATTGTCCAGTGACTGAATTGAACAATTGATAGGTCTAATTTGAATTAGATTGTACATGACATCGACTTTTTTCAAGAGTTGTCGTTCTTAATTTGCTTGACTTAAGTGGGATATACATGTAAATGCACTCTTTTCTAAAAAAAATATACAGATTTATATATCTCTGATCAGGAGCATGTTCTAACAACGGCTGTGGTTTGAAAAAAAAAATTAAATGCACCAATTGCAGTATAACTTATATGATATCGTGCATGTTTACACAGGACTTAAACAACAGTTTTTTTTCTTATGTAAAGGGCATTATCATGATAATTATACTCCCTGCTCCGGGAAAAGTAATTTTTCTGAAACATACATAATTGTGACTACGAAAATCGACCTAACCCATCAAAAGAACACAAAACTACCAAGGGTGATCAATAGTACTTAACAAGAATTATCAAATTAGCTTTTTTTTTTACAAAAAAAAACCATGAGCATAGTAAGAACTTTTTTTTGTTGGAGTAGGGGAGCATAATTTGAATTTTTTACTCAAAGACCGTAGTGTAGTGTTACTATAGCTTTCTTAGTACCATATATTGGACTACATGACGATACACATTTACTTTGATTTTCTATTTTAATTATTCAAAAACGGAGTATAAGGCAGGCCGATATTAAAATCGTAATGGAGTTGTTAAATGATTAATCAAGGAAAAAAGGAGGTGGCTTTTTTCAACACAAATATCACTTCGCATCAACGCAAATACTTCTGACTTCCTAAATACTACCCACACACAGTATTGCCTGTCATTGCAGTTGAATTTATCATAAAATGTGAGAATGAAGTTTTAGTCTACATTTAGCTGTCTGCAATACTATGCAACAATACGAAGCTTCGTATTGTTACATGGTATTGCAGACAGCTAAATGTGGACTAAAACTTCATTCTTACAAATTAATCCGATAGCACTATATTATCACAATATTGCAGCAATCTCTGTTTAGTCTTATATGAGTGCTCTTTAAATGACATATAGCTGAACATCAATCTTCGGGGGTTCGATAATTGTTTTATGTAGTGCATATATGTACTTGAAGGGAAATAAGTATCTGTTTCTAAATACAGCAAAATGTGTCTAACCCATTCCTCCCAGAACAAAATACCCCTTTAAAGTGATTATGTTCTGAAGTCTCGTCTTTTCAAATTACATGCGATGTGAATGTAAACAAACCTAACACTTGCCAAACCTGACAAAAACATTCACCTCGAAGATGGTTTGTTCAGCCAGGCTTTTTATTGTATAAATTACTCGTGCAGAGTCAACATTTTTTTTCTTTCTGTCTAGTCATCAGATGCCAGTAATCCTAAATTTGTTGATTATTTCTTCATACATGACCATTATATTTCTTACAAATCTTTCAGCAGGAAAATTAGTGAAGTAAGGTAATTTGATATTTCAATACTGGTACATACTAGTAGTCAGTATTTCAGAGGACAAAGTCCGCTTTATAATAGCTATTAATACGAATTTAACCTTAGAAGCACTGAGAGTTTGACATGAAGTTAACCTGTAATACCTAGTAAAGCTCTTTCCTACATTTGTAGTTTCGTATCTATGACAAAAAAATATATTCTTTTAACAGCTCACATCTTAAAGTTTTGTTAAAATTGTGAAGAAAAATAAATTCTAGTTGATGTAAAAGGCAGGAATATTATAAACAAAAACAATATATAAACTTCTTCCTCTTACAGGTTACACCTGCCTGATATTATAACCGTCTTATATGTTTTTATTGTAGGTTAAACCTAAAAGTATGCTCTATTTAGCAGTTTCAGTAACACTGTTTTGTTTCTTGTTCCAGAACGGTAAGAAAACCTGAATAAAATGAAACATTATTGATCATTTCATTTTAAAAGAACATATACAATCTCCAGTTTCTTCGAACTTTTGGATAACCTATATTTAAACTTTATATTATCTTATTTCCATTGTTGTGATATCTACTAAAGTTGAATACTATCTGCCTGCAATAAAAGTAATATAATACATGTACGTTAATTTGAATTATGCAGAGGTCAAATATCGCCATAAAGCATCAGCTTCCAAATGTACGTCAACAGGCCATAGGATATGTTGGTCACACGCCTACTAATATTACTATCAGTTACACTTCAACCCATCATAACAGCGCGGCATATGATTAGTGCACTTACCAACAGCCACCATGCAGGATCTCAGTCTCCTGAGTAGATGATTTATTGGTTATTTCAAAGCTCTTACACCTCTACCACATTCAGTGCTAAACCCCACCCCTTTATACAAATTAATACAGTACACTGGATATAATTTCGCGGGTTTGTAATGAGTAGTGCTTTGTGCATTCTTTCACGTCATGTATATCAAAGCATATAATTATTATAAGCTAGTGGAGTGATATGTATATAGGCAGGTTACTTGTCGGTCCTAAGGATTACATAGACCAAAGACGCAAGGCCATACAGGGCTTGGCAATCACCAATTATGTACATACGATTTCATTTCAGATCTGTTGTCTTTTTCTTGCATATTGTAGTTTTAATAATTGTGGTTTTTCCTTAATTTACCAGTTATTTGTTTAATATCTGTTATGATGGCACAAGAAAGACTTTAATGGCTTGAGGCAACTCCAAGGACTATTACAGTCTTCTAAAGGCCATTATTACTGATTCAGGACATATTACTGGTCTATTATTAAGAAATATTAACCAGTTTTGAAAATTATATTTATGAAATAGAACTTGTTCCTGTTTTTGTTCACCTTATCATGTAACATGGTTTATGTTTTGAAAGTCATAACAGACAGGTCCGGAAAGCCATAATAAGTCATAATGAAATATAAACACAATTTGCAGGGCAAGATCGACCATATTAGTGCACAAGAAAGGGAAATTTATAATTCTAAAATAAAAATCATCTCGTTTGTCATACATTTCAGTAATGAGATGTCTACTTCGTCAAATTCGAGGTGAAGATCTTAAAATGACGACGATGAAGCTGTCTCAGCAGTCTCTTTAATTTCTAGTTCTGGTGGATAAATACGCAGAAACCATTCTCCAAATTTAGGATTATTTAATGGAGAGAACATCGTAAATATATCGATATGTGAAATTAAAGGATGTAACCTCTTTAACTTTTTTTGTTTTTTACAAGATATTGAAGGAACTCCGACTCATAAGAATAAAGATATAGAGATCGGCTAGGGAAGGGGCACAATCAGTACTCAGTTCACGACTTCCTTTTCCTGCCTGAAATATTTTTAAAAATGGTATTTGACAACAGTTTGATTTTATTGACCCCTGCTACTATTCTCAAGTTGCACCAATTTATTTTCTGTGATACTTTAAACACTTTTTTAAATAATCTATTGACGTGGTTCATTTTGTTTTTATTTTTGTTTATTATATGGATAATACAACTATTTTACAAATGTCTTTTTGAAAGATTATATTTGGCTTACTTCATTCATGTGAGGAACTCTTTTTAACTAAATTATATAGTAAGGGTCGAGTCAGATAAACATCGAAACATCCACTCCACACTAAGACTGCTACATGTATGTGTATTAACATCCATGGTACATGGGGTAATGTCTTTCAGTGCAAGTATCTAAACTATGTATATAAATTCTCTCTTTGACAATTAATGTAAAATAGGTCGTATCTACAGATTTCTAAGTTTCCATATTTTCTTTACTAATAGTTAGAACGGTTTTAAGACGGTTAGAACAATCCATTTTCTTATGCAGTTTAGAATTTAAAAGAAAGTTTGCTTTCCGGTGTCAAGCTATTTTAATTGGTCTTCAGTCTGTATTGTAGCATTCCTGTGGTCTTTTTCATCGGTTTTTGAAAATGTACTAAAACATAGACCTTCAATTGTCTGGCTTCCTGTTCAAAAGACTTGAAAGCGCATTCAAATATTTCTGTCGGTAGTCATGAAATTGACATAAATGATTTCAATCTCCTCCGCAGACCTATAACCGCGTCCTGGTTATATATCACGCATTTAGCTTATAGGCTCTGCTATACGGATGTAAAAATCACAGGGCGTAAGCACTACTCGTAACAAATCCGAGAAGCTGTTTAGTGTGTACTGTACTAAATTGCATAAAGGGTTGGGGTTTAACACTGAGTGTGCCAGAGATGTAAAGCTTTGATATAGCGAATATACTTTCTCTGCAGAAAATTAAAAGAGTGTTAAATTTGCAATGTGCTATTTAAATGTTGCTAGTTATGATTTACTCTTACTCGTAATCGAGTTACATTTTTTTTATATCTCTGTTGAGTGCTGGAGTACTTGGAATTTGTTGACTGGTAGTTGGTGTGCCATAAATTATTGTGCCGATGTCTAAAAAACATTTCTTTTTCAATATTTGTGCCTTTTCCGATTTTCAAGATCCTGTAATACAACGAACTATTGATTCAAAAACAGTCACATTCTTACTGAACAGTCACATAAACTCACCTCCAATCTCACTAGTATTTTACTCTCATACATGTACATGTACAATTTCTGATACTTTACCCCGATTGTTTTTTTTTATTTTATTTCAGTACATGGAACATGCTCTGATATTTTAAGCTACTCAGTTCCAGCGTCTATTCGAATAAAAGAGAATGTTACAGGTATAGTTACGTAAAAAGGTTGGAAATGATAAACATGAAGCGGATCAAACTGTCCTAAATCGCTCGGTCAATGCGTTTTTTTATATTGTTATTCTCTAACATTCAAGAAGGATACACTAGTGGTACCAACAATATCTCGATTGTGCTTAAGTAGATTTCATGGAACTAATGCTACAAATAAGACATTTTATAGTAATAAGTATGGGATTAATGATTAACACTAGCACGAATAACTTGATTGCATGGCGTTGTCCTAGAGGTTGGGGTCACTTTCTATATGATGTATATTAACATAATAGAGAGAAAATGTGATAAAGTTTGCATTTTGATGATCCTCAATATATGATAAAAATGGGAAACTAGATTTGACAGCTGCTCATACCTATCTCGAACTATATGGAGTTATCCCCCGAAGCGTTATCAGTAACAAGGTAATTCGTCGCGACGTCGTGGGGCATTCCATAGGGCAAAATACAGCATACCGTCACTAATTAGTCGTGGGGCATTCCATAGGGCAAAATACAGCATACCGTCACTAATTATTTGGTCTAAGTGCATTCCAAATTACCAAATAAACAAACAAGGCAAATTTCATGAGCAAAACAGTCCCAGGAACACTGACGTATAGCAAATTGTACAACAGAAAATACCATAAAAGTACACACAGAAAAGCAAACACCCAGCATGAACAAAGGCATGAATATATATGACAGAAGGAGATAGATACCACTCCTTATCGATCATATATCTTCTGGAGTGACAGCCTAAATGCTAAATCTGTTGGTAGCATGCTTTTGTACCATTTGATTTTGTGTAAGCCGCTGAACCCTAATTTAGAATATTAGGTAATGATCGCAGTTTTATATAATGAAGCGTCAGCAGTTTGATTATTCAAATAGGAAAAAAATCCAAAACCAACATATGAAACAGATGCATACACATACACAATGTAGAGAACAGAATTAATAAGGTAGCACATAAAAACTAAATATAAAAGAAACAAGACATTACATGAAAAGAGAAAAGTGTTTGAATTAAGAATGGAAACATCACACTGCAGCGCCTTGAATGTAACTACGTAGGAAAGAATATTTGACAATGGATAAATAATTTGTCACTTTTTTCATATAGATTATTTGGATACTTTCTTCTGTTTTGTCAATATCAATGATAGACTTGTATATGTTTATATTGGCCTTACTTTGGAGCAGTTTTTGGCAGATGCAGTAAAAGATTACTTATAATTAAACAAGAAAAGGCGAGTTTAATTTCGTTGCATTTTCAAAATTTAAATCCATTAACCGATTTCCATTAGATCTGTCTACAATGACATGGACACTACAGGACTTCATTTTCTTTTCTATAGGACTGCAGTTTAATATACCTAAAAATGAGACAGGAGCATGGAGTATAGATGTAACGAGGATTAATGGGGAAGCTTCAACGAAACAGAAACGAGACTATGCTTTGCGTCGCTTTAACCTGACTGTGAACAATGACACAAATTCATTGTTATTGTACGTTACTGAACCTCTAGACTTGGAGGATTTTTATAGATACCTCAGGGTAAGTTTGGACAATGTATGCCCTTTAATGCTTATCATAGTAACATCCTTAGTCGTCCTTGATTTTTCAAGGGACAAAGGAGACAAAGAACGGGGGTCAGATACACAAAAAATATAAAGACTGTGTTCAGTGGAGCTTGGTACGGGTGCACACGTTATTACAAACCTACCCTCCTCAGTGTTAATTGGAGCTTGGAACATATCCGCACGTAGTACAGCACTTATCTCCTCTGTTTACATTGTATTTTGTAACATGTTCACAAGTAGTACAACCCTTCCCTTCTTTGTGTTCGTTTGATGTTGACCAAGGTCCACACGTAGTACAACCCTTCCCTCCTCTGTGTTCGTTGGACCTTAGAACATTTCGACACATAGTATAACCCTTTCCTCCCATGTGTTAATTGGATCTAAGAACAGGTCCTAATGTCAAACAACCCTTTCTTTCTCTGTGTTAATTGGAGCTTCGAATATGTCCACACGTACATAGAGAACAACCCTTCTCTCCTTTGTGTTCGTTGGAACTTGGAACATATCCACACGTAGTACAAACCTTTCCTCCTCTGGGTTTATAGCTTGTTATAGGTACATACGCAGTTTAAATGAGCTTGCCATTGGTGCACACGTGGTACAATTAACTCTCCTCTAGATCTGTGTCAAATGGAAATTGCTACAGGTGCATGTTGTAAAAGTTCTCTTCTCTGTGTTCGTTGGAGCTAGGTATAGATGAGTACATGGTGTAGATGTCTTTTTCTTAATGTCCGTTGGAGTTTGGTACAAGTGCACATGTAACTGTCCACTCAAGCTTGGTATATTTGCACACTATGTGTATTTGTCCTCTTCGTGTTCAATTGAGCTTGGTACTGGTGCACGCAAGGTGTAACTTTTCTTTTCTCAGTATTCGTTTGAGCCTGTTAAAGGTGCACAAATATTTGAACTTGGCTTGGTACATATACACACTAGGTATAGCTATCCACTTCTTTGTATACTTTGAAGGAGCAATCAAGGGAACCAAGGTTATAGCGGTAATCAAACGAATGTAATCCAGGGATATATGTGCACAGGTAGTGATATTGTCCTTTATTTCATACTGGTGAACATCCGATTTTATAATTGAATAAAAGGTGGTCATGTGTCATTCTTAATTCCACTGTAGAATTTCCATCAGTCAATACCACAAAGGAAAACGGACCAGAAAACCGGTCATTATCAGAACATTTGACGATAATGACCCAGATAGGGATTTAGAGTTACGCCCCTTTAATAAAACGCAGTTGCGATTCAGACGTGCATTTGACAAAGTCACACTTCATTAAGTTTAATTATATGTACAACAACAACAATAATCAAGAATATGGTTCCTCAATGAAATAAACATAATAGTTGTTGATAAACTGGTCAATATCGTGGTATTTAGACTGTCCACAGGACAGTGGTATTAACTAAGACAGCGATAATGACCAAGCAACAGGCTACGCCTCGGGTTCACAATGATTTTCTCGGGGTAATAAACTGCTCTATCACCCTCTTAGCTATATGTTATTGATATAATACTTTTAGTTCGTTAAAAAGTCCTTAAACATGATATATATATATATATATATATATATATATATATATATTTATACTACTTAGATCACACGGAAAGTGTACTATATTAGATTATTTTTTAATATATATATATAAGCTAGACATCTTAAACAAAGTTCTGAATATAACAAATATGTTTGGATTATGTGTAAAATAATGGGGACCTTCAAATTAAAGTGAGACAGAAGCCATCCATTTTTACGACGTTTGGTATTCCAAAGATAGAAAACACTTTATCAATTAACGGAATAAGTGATTTCGACGATACTCCTGTCAGAGTCTCTACGACATGGAAGCGAGTATATTCATCCATCATGACCATGATGTAATATCCATTCAGGAACGGACCTCCAAAATCGATACTAACGTTAGCCCATTTGACTTACGGTAATGGAGACATAACCAACGGTTCAGTTGTCTTTGCTGGAGTTGCTGCAAGACACGGTATGCAACTTTTACATTTGTCCGGAAAATAAACCTTTTCTCGTAATTATTGTTTTGTTCTTACTATGCCCTGGTGGCCTTCGTGAGCTATGGCAAAGACTTTCTCCTGTAACATTTTCGGAATAACAATTCGGTTGTCGTGTATCAGAAATTCGACATCCGAATTTATGTTGCCTACGGTTAATTCATTTTTTAAAGTTTTTCAGTCAAACAATGGTATCTAGTGTAGAAATTTTTCAAGACCCATTTTTGTCCCAACTTCCAGATTTCCTATTTTTTATTACTAGCAATAAATCATCGGTATCACTTTCAGTTACTTTAGCTATTTCGGTCAAAGTCTTTGCTTACGGTACGGCATTCGTAGATTTACAATTCACATAATTCTCGGCGATATCAGAGTGATAATTGAATTTGGTGTGACGATTCGGGTGCCTTGACATGTAATCTGCTGCGTTCGGCTTTCCAGATTTATATCGAACTTCAAAGTCGTACGCTTGCAATCCTAATCTCCATCGCTGATTTCGAGCAGGTGGTTTAGATTAAGGATTGTTAAATATGCTTTCCAGAGGAAGATTACCTGTGACCAAAGTAAATTGGTATCCATACAGATATAAATGAAAATATTCGATTGACCAGACTATCGCTTCTCTTTCAATTTGACTATAGCGCTGTTCAACGTCGGTTAATGCTTGCGTAAGCATTTACTCTACCATCTTGCGTTAGCAAAAAGGCTGGCCCTACTGGGATAACATCACGGATGAGCACTCTGGATTTTCGTGGATCGAAATAAGTTATAATTCGTTTATTTGTCAGTTCATTCTTTAGACGATCAAACGATACTTGTTGTTCCTGTGACCACTTCCATGGCTTTTCCTTCTTTGTTAACGATCGTAATGGTTCTGTAATTGTAGAATAATCTGGAATGAATCTTCCAATATATTTCGTCGTAGCAAGAAAGCTGCGTACCTCAGACACATTTGTAGGTACAGGTGCGTTTCTTATTGACTCAATTTTCTTCGGAAAGGCAGAAATACCTTCTGATCCAAAGATATGTCCGTAAAATTCCAACTTGTTCTTGTTGAATTCGTATTTCCATTTGTTTAAATTCAGCCCCTTTTAAAGTAATCGTTTGAATAGCTGCTCTAGACGTGAGTCATGCTCTTCTTGTGTAGATCCGTAAACGATTATGTCATCTGACATATTCCGGACACCTGTTAAACCTTTCAACGCGGTCGAGAGAGTATTTTGAAATTTTTCGGCAGCACAATTAACTCCAAAACTTAGCCGTTTATATCGTCTCCGACCAACATGTGTGTAAAAGTTATTATATTACACGAGTCGTCCGTCAATTCTAACTGATGATAACCGTTTAGTAAATCTAGCTTACTAACAACTTTCGCTCCGTTCAAATATACGATTAAATCGACGATCGTTGGCGTGATATGGCATTCTCTTTGACTCGTTTTATTCTGTAATCTAATATTAACACATATGCGTATTTCACCATGATTTTGGGGTTAAGGCGCTACCACAATTGGAGACACCCATGGCGTCGGGCCTTCTATTTTCTCAATGATATCTAAACTTTTGAGTCTTTCCAGCTCTTTTTCCAGTTGCTTTCGAACATGAAACGGAATTCGTCGATGCGGTTGTATCACAAATTTAATAGATTCATCAATATGTATCTTGACTTGTGTATTCTTAAGCTTTCTGAGATGGTAAAAAACATCTTGATATTGTCTACAAAACTTGTCACTCTTAGTTTCTTCACCAAACTTCGCAATAACTGACACAATCTCTAGTGCCGTAACATAATAGGTTACCTGCTAAACCTTCAGAGAATTTATTGCGAGATTCAATGGGGGCTTCAAACCTGCCTTTGAAATTCAAATTCATTTTTGTACCATATGCAAATACTTTCGTTTTAGCAATTAACAGTTTTGGTTTTATTTTCATACTGTTAAATGTTTCTTCATCTATAACATTTATGCTGCTTCCAGTATCTACGAGTACGTTGACCTCTGAGTCATTAAGTTTGACAGTTATCTTAGGTTAACTTACCCCAATAGTGTTTGATGACAATTTCAATCGTCTTTCTGATTAACATACCTGGTCGATTTCGCTTTCGAACGACACATCCTTACGAAATGATTCCTCTTATTACATTTAGAGCACGTTTTTCCTTTCGCCGGACACTTGCTATCTGCGTGTGGATACTGTCCTCCGCAATTGAAACATTGTTTGGTTCGATGTTCAGTACTTTCCCTAGTCTTTCGGTGTTCTTTTCTGGTATTTACGCACCGTTTTCTTCTGTAAAGCATTAGTTTGTCCCTTCGATTCGGTCTTTTTCGATTTCGTTTGCTTGGCGTTCGGATTGTTCGAGAGCTCTTGCTGAAATCAATAGTTGATCGAGTGTAGTATCCTCCCGTAATGCTTACCCTACCGGTGCACCTGGTCCATGCTCCCAGTTTTTAGTGGAGTCCCGAGTTCCTCATTTACTTTTGTTACTTTGTATGTATGATTTTAGTTACTTTATGTTCTTTGTTGTATATGTCTGTTTTCCATGTCTGGTCTTTGTCCCTGGATTACATTCTTTTGATTACCGCTATAACCTTGGTTCCCTTGATTATTCTTTCTAAGACGTGTTGATGAACAATATTGTATAATTTGTGATTTCACTTCGCGGTCTGTATTATGGAATTCACAGTTCGTTGCGAGCTGTCTTAGACGGGTATGATATCCATCTATATTTCTGTCAGACCCTTGCCTTGCTTATCTAAATTTGTAGATTTCATACTTAGTATTCTCTTTTGGTCGAAAAGTTGTCTGTGAGCTTAGTTTAAGCTGCAACATAGTCTTCACCCGTATCCGCAAGTGTATCGAATATTTCGTTCACCTCTTCCCTAGCATAGTGCAGTAGCAATGCACGTTGACGTTTTTTGTCTTTTATATTTATGCCAACAAGACGATTTTCTAGACGATTTGTCCACTTTTTCCACCGTAAATCCACTCTGCATTCATGAGCATTAAATGACGGAAAAGTTGGTAACAAGGATGCCATAACTATATTTCGTGTAACTAATCAATGTTGTTAATTAATCCACTAGTTAATATATCCGATAAGTTTTCGCTAGTCGCCATTGTAAAATAGTGGGGACCGTTAAATTAAAGTGAGACAAAACCCATCTGATTCATTGGATGAATCAATGCTATAACCAATTGTTATAACTACTGATAACAACAGTAATTACAGACATTTCATACGTGCGTTCAAAGTGATTAAAATAAAGGTCAAATTAGAGTCAGACAGAACGACCTAAATTTCTAAACTTTAGCTAGATAAATCAAAATAATTAATTTGCTACATTCCATTATGGAACGCAGTATATTTTCCCTTTTCAGATTCAAATTACTTCAATATCACTGGAACTGAAATGTGGACCAACCGACGTTAAAGAGGTATGTTGCAGTAAAAATAAATATTTTTAAAACGTAACATTGGAAAATGGATCATTCTACGTATAATTTAATGGTACATGTATTCAATGTAGCTTTTACATTACTAATAAGCGATACATTTTTCATCTCGAAAATCCGGAAATACCTATTAGAGTTGAATTGGTCGTCCTTTTGAATCAGATGTTTTATTTGAAACATTTTTTATATATTACTTCAAAATTACATGCAATACTACTTTCATCTTATGCAAATGGTGGGAATATGATTATCTTTAAAAAAAAAATTATAAAAGAAAACAAATGTCATGAACCATGCTTCAACATGTTGCTTTCAAAGTCATAATACAGACGAACGGATTAAATCTTTGAATGCATAGATATATTAATGAACAATGATTATATAAACATATCAATTAAAGACAGTAATTTACTCATACATCATTAACGTATACGTGGGAACGTTTGTATTGTACAGTCGAAGTCTTAGTAACTACATGTAGTAGTTTGTTTTGTTTTTTTGTTTTTTGGGGGTTTTTTTTCATTGGCATTGGAAAAAATCCTTTACTACATACTTTATACTCTAAATTATCCTGGCAATTTTCTTGGCTAACCCAGTGTTTTTTATTTTTTTATTTATTTTTTTTATTAAAACGTTATAATATACCACATGAACAATGACAAAGTCCTAAAATGCCATATGGGAGTATTCATTGCTTATTTCCAGATAGCCGTAATAGTGATTCCTGTAGAGGAGTTTCCTCCTGAGTTTATTGAGAAGCCCTATGCTATATCAATAAAAGAGGTATTAGAAATTAAACAGTTTGAAATTTTATCTTTAGTTCAAAAGAATTATACTAATATTTAGCATCAAATGGTGAAAAACATGTATCGAATATTGCTTATGTAACACCCCACAACCACCACAAAAAAAAAATACACACACACACACGCACAAAAAAAACGACATAAAACAAAAAAAAACTGCAATCTAAGGTTTTGGGGAGCGCCATATTTACCATGTAATTAATGCAAAAAAGAAACCAATCGGTATGCTGTTTACGAGTTTCAAGGAGGAATCTTTAATTTAAGCAGCATTGGAACTAATAATTTGTTTACAAAAAGGAAGCGAAATCAAATATGTCGCACTCTGAAGTCAACCCAGTACCGATGAGATCTAATAAAGTATATGAAAAATTATAAGATTTTCATCCAAGATTATAAAGTACAAGGAATGAAGCCTTACTGTTCTTTGGGTTTCGAATTTGGTGCTACGTCAAATTTGGGTAAATACGATATGATACATAGTCCTAGTAAGACAAGACTGTCTACTGGGATTGTAAATACCTTGTGAAAAACTAATCGAATAAATATTGCATATTAATGTATGTTTGTACAATTATTTAAAACTTTAAAGCTTTGGACTATAATTTGATATTAAAATGCATACGGGTATCTTTGAAATTCCGGATTCATTTTAACGATATATTTCATAATCGTTAGTTATCTGGATTAGTTAATGTTGGCTTCACGTTAATTTCCGTTTTGATAATTGTTTCTACAGAATACTCCAGTAAAAACACCAATATTCGACGTTAAAAGTAAGGTTCAACAAAAAGATGTCGGAAGTAGTAAACAGTTTTATTACCATATAGATCGATATTCAGTTGATACGGTACGATATTTTGTTCTAATCGAATTTTTTTTAAATACGAGCAACTTTTTTTACTTTTATTTCATTTTCACATCAGACGTCATAGGAAATTATACAAAAGTAGTAATTTCAATTGTATGATTCGTATTTCTGTTATTTCATAGTCATATTTCAAAATTATTTCGAGAATCAAGTCGTTACATATCCTAGGAAATTTCCGAGAATCACTCATATTACTAGAATGGTTGCTTAAAAAATATAACACCTTTTGTCAAGGATCAAATATCTTTAATTCTATCATTTTTCGGTCAGTTTGTATTTCATGTACCTGTCATTAATTCGTAAATTGTGGATTTGGAATATATTGTTTGTACTAACTTAGTAATTTCTTCCTCGTCTCTAGGGCGTTGACGGATCACTATACTTTGATTTAGCTATTTCTACCGATGGTATTATCAAGGTAAAGAGGTTAATAGACTACGACAAAATGACAGCTGAAGGAAAACCAACATATTTGATGTTACAGCTACGTGCTGAAGTAAGTGGAAATCAAATATCATATGGCGAGTAATTTTTGCGGTCTTTATTTTTCGCGTCTTTAGATTTTATTTAACGAACATTACATGAAAATTATCTTGACTTAAATTTGGCGAGCTTTTTTTCGCGATTCCCCAAACCTCGCGAATATAGCAAAAGTGTCACGCTATACGTTTTATGATAAAAAAAAATCCCAAACAATACTGACACACCTAAGTCTGATTCGTATATTTACCTTTATCTCTAAACAGATAATGAAGGAACGTTAACAACAAAAATACAAATAAACGTGATAGCTTTATATATATATATATGTATGTATGTATCTTACTTTCAAGTTTTTGCCTTGATATTTCCACCTGTTTTATGGACTTTCCTGTTTTTGACTATTCCTATTGACTATTGCCTACGCTTCGTCTATCAATTCGGCAAATTTGTTATAACACTTCATTTGTTATCAACAGTGCATCTTTGCATTTCATCGGTATTTGATCACTGGTATCATTAATAGTTATAAACCCAAATAAAAGAGAACAAGTAACTCTACAAATTTGACTACTTCGTCTCTAAAGTGTCAAATGTATCATTTTTATAGGGTCTGTCTGGGTTAAAATCAACAACAACACTTAATATAAGTATAACAGATGAAGATGATCAGGGACCTGTGTTTAGTATCTGTGCACCACCATGCCGTAATACTTACAGATCAAACACACAGACAAGCTATCGGGTAAGTCAGCAATTAAATGGCACCCTCCACTTCAAATAACATTAGAAAAGAAAATCATGATTTGCGTTTAATAAACTTTTAGTTCTTCGGTCTGATACGCAGCAATAGATTTGTTTAATATAAAATTGTAATTAAGTTGATTTACCTTTGAGATATTCCTTCATGATTCATGATCAAATACCATTATTTTTTTTTTTATTTTTCCGACTCAGTCGGTATAGTTTCGCTTTTTACCCTTTGACGTTAAAGACTCTCTTCTATGGAAACTCAAGTCACCTGTTCTAAATTCTGTTTCACGACTGGCAACTTCACTGATGACTAAGTGGCGTTCGAAAAAACTGCGTCGGTTATCTTTTTTTTTAAAGAAAGTACTTGTTCGTAAGTATCACATGATTCCGTCATTTTTACACGTATAATTGAGGATAATTACCTCTGTCTTGCGTGATTTAAAATTTGTCCCAAGCAAGAAGGGAGAGTGAGATACTAATACTACGAAATGAAAAATATCTTCATTGGTAGATTTAATACAACGATCTCATTTTTTACAAAGAAAAATACTTGATTAAAAGAAAATAAATGGGTATTATTATTCCACTTGATATTAAGTTTTCTCAACTAAACAAAGTCTCTTTAGACTTGGAAATTCAAATAAGGAAGAAATAACTGATTATCAATTTATCATTGTAAAACACATGCTTGACAAATATGTGAACAAAGAGATATTCTTTTTCATGCAGCGTAAGCTTCAATCAACTCAAGACTTGATATTGGTTGCGGTTAAAACAAGGCCTTAACTGCGCGTAGAATTCTTGGGAACATAAGGTCACTAAAATATGACTGTTCTATTTAAAACAATCTTTTATTAGTAATGGGTACTGTTTTTGATAAAAGATACTACTACCCACGCATTATATTTTATTTTTTTTAATATAACTTTGTTAATGATTACATATAATTCTAGAATAAAACTTTAGAATGTTGTATATAATTTAATGTAGTAAACAGTATCATTGCAGCGTTTTACGTAAATGAATGTTAAAAAGCCTTTAATAGAACTTGATACTGTAATTAAATGTTTCTCATATCAAATCTGTAATTAAAATAAAAATGGGACTGCTCAAAGCATCGGCTGTTTTTAAACAAAAAATAAATGACGAAATTAGAATCGTGTGAATTTATTAAATAGTACAATGCATTTTATTCCTGTCAGATGGTTGATTGATTGATTTTTAGAGTTTAACGCCCGAGCACCTGTCAGATGGATTATTCTAGTACTAATCAATATATCTTACTTTGCCCTTTTGTATATTATGAAGTTCTAATTTGTACCAGATGTAATCAAGTTCTTTGACTTTGTCTTCTAGAAGAAATCAGAATTCCGATTTGTTCTAAGAGAACTCTGGATTCTTGTTGACTCTAATTTGTACTTTAACACTAGCATGTACATAAACCTTTCCTGTAACAAACTAAACTAATTAAGTAGTACTAATTGTGTTAGACACCAGGCATCATTTTCACAAAAAGTCGTAAGCATAAAGTTGATCGTAAGTAATGACGTCTTAATAGACAATAGCATTGTTACGTCATAACTTGCATTCAATTTTACATTTATGACTTTTTGTGAAATAGACGCCAGGACAGATGTTCCCCAAATGTTTCCAATGTCACAGTGGCTAAAATTCCATTTCTACTGCACTATGATTTGTAAAAATTTTCGACCGGTGGCCATTTTTTATTTTTGAAATGGCCGCCCAGGCCTATTTTTCAACCAAATATTAAAACTACATTTTTCCCCATTTTATGATTTTTTTCATTCCGTTCAGTCATGTCCGAGTACACTTGCAGACCAAAATTTGTGGGAAAGAAGAAAACAAAATGACAAGAAAACAAACAAAAGCAATACGCCCCATTTCGTTTGGGAAATACACTGAGTGTATATGATATTTTGCAAGCATAAATGTCGTAAATAATAGTAAAAAGAAATTTTAAGAGAGTACTTTTCTCGGCTTTAGATATTCCTTTTTATGATCCTCAAACTACTAGTACAAAAGCTGGATTGTAAGATTTTATATTGGAGTTTGAATTTTACATTTGTTTAAGATTACAATACTGCGTCATAGATCGGAAGAGACGCATCATATGAATTAAAATTTCGAGTGAAGACACTGTAATATCAATTTTATTTCATTGGAAAATATCGATAGATCTATATAAAAGTGCATTGAAATTCTACACATATAAAACATCATTTGACATTTTTTTTAATATTGTATGCCATTGCATAACATTCCCTCAACATCCATATATACCTATGCTCAATGGTTTGTAAGTTTAGGGTTTTTTTATAATGAATACTATATGGAATAATTCAAATTCTGTTCTGTATATCATATGTTAAAAGTGTACAACACCTGAAAATGTTTCATATATTACGGAGAGTGGTGTTCTTTATAGCAGATGGATGTCATGAAGGAATTGTGGTAAAATAGTACACTAGTAGTTATTTTGTGTAAACCAATGAAATACGTAAAGAATATTACATGAAATATAATATAGATACATGCGGTTTATTCTATAACATATATGCAAAAAACGGTATTTTATTGATTTTTGTGTAATATTATTGTACTATATTGATATTGATATTATAGGGTTTCCTCACTATATATCCAAGTCCGATAAAGGCTTCGGATCCAGATTCCTTCAACAACACGATAATATATTCATTAGAACCAGGTACGATCAATTCATTTTTGAAATAATACCATAAAAACATGCATACACTGCCAAAGGACAGTAGCATTAATGGTAGAGAAAAATTAACTGAACGAACAATGTTTTTTTATTATTATTTACATACACCATATTTAACGTCACTAGTTTTAGTCCTTTCTGTACACATTGATGTATTTGGGTGAAAACCACATATTCAGCATGTTCCACTACCACAACAATCAACCGAATAAAGAAAGACAACTCTTGCAAACTCTTCGCAAGCACAAAACCATTTGTTGATTGTTGTGAATTTTGAATAGTATTAAAAGCATAAAAGGGATAAAAAAAGACTCTGTATAGCATAATTATGTGTATTTTAAACGTTTTAGATGTTCAGACATTTAGAATTTGTAATACCACCTCAAGGTACCACTTCATTTGTTATGATCAGCATTGCGGGTGTTTTTTAGAATAAAAGAGGGTGCGTAATCTAACTCTTCATCTGGTCCATGGTTCCAGTTTTGGGTGGAATTCGAGTTGTGTCTTTGTATGTGTTTTGTTTTTGTTTGGTTCTTTCATGTTTTTGTTTTGTTTGTGTCTTTCCCTTTTCTGGTCGTCATCCTTGGACTAAGTCCATTTTTATTATCGTTCGAATCTTGGTTTCCTTCTCTCTCTTCTTTTGCATTACTTTGTTGTAAAGGATGAGGGAAAACTAGCCATAGAGCCGCAAATATATACAACATTCAATAAACAATCTCATATACATTACATTGGATATTCATCAAGCTAGTAAAGCTATTTAGGTCTAACTGTTTTCTGTCATAACCAATATTTTACTAAATGTAAAAAAAGAAATTACATTCATATATTGTAATCTACACATGGTTTTTCATATAAGTTGGATTTTTCTAAAACAATGTACGAGATAGACACACCCTTCAGTACTATAATAGTAAGATGATCCATTTCAATATCAGAATACAACCTAACAGGAAATTGCTACCTTTCTACCTTAAATGATCCCTAAATGGCAGACACTGTAAAAACTTTCGGCTTAAAAGTAGCGTACAAATACCAAACTGACTATCAAGGTAAAATAAGTAAAATTAGTGATGGACTTGGAGTCTATTTTTCTCTCCTTCATTCTTTTACAGTCGCTTTCAACCGACGTAACGCCTTTACTATAGGCCGACAGACGGGACAAATTAGTCAGATTGGCGATGTTTACACTACAGGGGTACTGACTATAAAGGTTGGTTGAATCAGGCTCATAAGTCGAGCCTGGTCATTGACAGAATTGCACAAAAAGGTCGTCTTTTGAATTGCTTTACACATAGAAAATTTTAGCTTTACGATAATTCCGCGAAATCAATAGATTCAGGATTTGATCGATAATAAAAAAGAACACAATCCACGGACAACAACTAAACAAAGAAAATAAATGTACTTACAACAAAGAACATAATACAGGGATCATAACTAGACATAGAAAATGGATACACACAATAAAGAATATAATCCACGGATAACAACTAGACAATGAAGTAGACACACACAATAAAGAACATAATACAGGGATCATAACTAGACACAGAAAATAGACACACACAACAAAGAACATAAACCAGGGATAACAACGGGACAAAGAAATAGACACACACAACAAAGAACATAATCTGGGGATAACATCTAGACAAAGAAATTAGACACATACTTCAAAGAACATAATTATTGGATAACAACTGGAACAAGATTACAGACATACACACAACAGAGAATATAATCCAGGGATAACAACTAGACAAAGAAAATAGACACACCCAACAAAGAACATAATCCAGGGATCACAATTACACATAAAAAAATACACACGCACACCAAATAACATAATCCAGGGATAATAACTAGACAAAGAAACAGCCACACACAACAACGTAAATAAAACAGCCAAAATAATACGCACAAAAGTAATTGAACAAACCGGACTTAACTAAAATCTGGAAGCAGGTGCACCGGTAGGATTAGCGTCTTACAATACTTGAAATAAGGTCTCTACTTAACAAATACGGCTATTTATAAAAGTAATTCGCACACTCGGAAATTTTTATCCGATAGGAGTTGTCTGTTCTACACATAGTGTATTCTAAGTTAAATTTATCTCAGAAGGAAAAATGCCAATATCGGAAAGATTTAAATGTAAGAAAACATACAAAAACATACAATAAAAGTGATATAAATTCATATCATACGCCAACCATTTTGGAATTTTATATGAAATGGTACTTATATCTAATGATAGACTGATATTACTTTCTTCTTTGTGTTAAGGCAACAGAAATTTCAGTTAAGGGGTTGTCAGAGTTTGCAACCATCTTAGTATCACTAGGAAATGATACAACAGCGCCACCCCTTGTCGGAAAGACTATCAAAGATGACGAATCAAGCAATTTAAAACTTGCCCTTATAATACTTGGTGTTTTGGCTCTTTTGATTATTATTGGAATCATAGTGGTATTCTACGTCTACCATAAGAAGGTGGCTAAAGCTGTCAAACCTTCTGATGATGACACTGACATCTCAATATCGCATTCTCAAAATTGGCAGGGAAGCAAGGCAGAGCTTCTTGCTGGTGATATGTTAAATCCTGCAGTGTTGGCAAATATGCAAGGCGCACCTCCTTTGACAAAGGATTCTGCAACGGAAACAGGAAGGAAAAGATCACGCAGGCGTAATAAGAATAAGGAACCAGAGATATTCGATGGGACAAGAGAGTATGAAGGGAAATTGGACTTGGATTTTTTTATGGACTCAAATACTAAATCAAAAATAAAACAATCTACAAGAAGCAGAGACACCAAAACGGATCCTAAGTACTGGATAACTATTCCAAACGACGACGAATAGTCAGGATTTGACTTACATTAAATGTTATAGTGAATGAAAATAAAAGTAGGCAACAATATCAAACAAATACTGAAAAGCGTCATACGTATTAATTGTATTGACTGATTTATTTATTTTATTGCTGAATTTTACTTTCTAAAGTTTAGATTTGCACACACATAATTGATGATATTAGTAGCTTGTGTGTTATGAAACTAGTAACAAGATGTCAAGTTAGGAATAACTCCTGTTGTACAGTGTGACATATTCTTTTACACCCAATAAATCGTTCAAGTCATTCCTCGTGAATACATTATTTGTCGTAAGGTGACAATGGACTAATTCAAACCTTCAAATTCCATCCTCGCTCATGTTGCACCGTCGCATCGTACTCGTAAAATACTATTGATTGATTGATTGTTAGGGTTTAATGTCCGAGCAGCAATATTTCAGCTATACTCAGACGATGAACATGAAATGGATGATAAAATGAACATGAAATGATGATGATGAAAGAAAAAATGGGTTGGGACACAAAGATATTAGGGTCGACAAAATTAGATTGCCACAAGAAAAAGAAAGGGATGGGCAGGGTTGGGCAATTTAGCATTCTGTGGCGGAGAGCTAAGGTTCCTACTCCTATCGAATACCACAGCAGGGTTCTTTAGGGTGCACTTTACAATTACATTAAGGCGCACTGTTTCGCACACCAAGTTACCCCGGTCAAATTTTGTAAAACTTAAAATTAAAAGTTGAAATTTGGTGGATATATTGTTTAAATGTAGATAAGCATTTATACATAGACAGATGTAATATATGTTATGGTAAACAAATGTAATTTAAATGAAAAATGGTATCCGGAACGTTTCAGTCCCCTGTCGTATTAGGTTCTCTCCTCAGCATCAGATGGCTGAATTTCAAAATACCTTATTTTGCACGAACTGTTGGGACTATAATTGTGAGAGAATGAATCGAAAAGAGTCTTATTATTTTTACCTTTTTTCCACCTACTCCATGCATGCTTTCATCCTGTGGTAGTGTCTAAGTGCCTGATATTTTATAAAACATAGTATTTGGCTGTTATTTTAAAACATAGTAATATTTTTTTCAGTATGTTACCATGGCTACTGGATTTTATAAGAATAATCAATAAATTACTTATAAATGACTTGAACCTCCACACACCAAGGATTTATAAAATATGCACTTTTTATGACAAAATACTAGAAATTTCTGTGTTGACTGTCTCAAAACAGCTTTATTTCAACAAAAAAGAGACCAAATTTTTAGAAATGACCTAACTATATTGTACTACCTTAACGTGCGAGGAAGTGGCATCTTTCCCAACACGGTGCACCACTGTGGTTTGCGGTCAGGTTTTCC
Organism: Perna viridis; assembly: GCA_037379345.1. Lineage (NCBI taxonomy): Eukaryota > Metazoa > Mollusca > Bivalvia > Mytilida > Mytilidae > Perna > Perna viridis. The sequence continues at coordinate 33,546,092 of CM074514.1, read as the reverse complement.
GTATTATAGCCTGACAACCCCAGCATGTAACACGCCAGGGGTACCCCATTCCACCACCTGGGGCACACAACCCAGTTGCTCTGTGGACAGAGCGCCTAACCCCCGGCTAGGTTTCTGAGCACTATTTAGTCGCCTTTTACAATACGTCTTGACATACCAGGAACGTCATGAATACTGACAATCCCAGAATGCCATACAGTTTCTGATTCAGTCCATTTGTCAAGTAAATGGACATCTAAATAAAATAGTTACAGTTTGCGTGTATTCAGAAAAAAATGTCGGTTAATAAATTTAATTTTATTCAAAAAGTATTATTTTACATGATCTTAATACCGTTCAAGAAGTATTTTTGTTACATAAATGTATGTTTAATATTACTTACAGGTATTGCAGATAGTTTGAAATTTATGTATAAACTCTGGGCTATACACTAACATATTATAATGTTCTATATACATGTTTTAAAACACCGACGACTTGAAATTCTCAATAAAACAATTAGCAATGGACCCAGAGGAACAGTAAACTTCTCCATTGTGATGGTTTTCCGGATAACATATGCCCTTCCGTGTGTTTTAATAGTTTCACTACTAGTATTTTCCAAAATATTCTAATGCCACATTCTGCTGGTTTACCAAGATCGAATTTCCTCACTAACTGTTTACATGCCTCTAAATATGCCTATGGCTTCCATGTACTTTTTCAAGGAATTATCAGGCATCCTTTCCGATCAACCCTTATCTATCCATAATCCTTGCATTGTTTTTTGGTTTTTTTGGGGGGTTTTTTTTGCGTTCTTATGGGTTTATGAGTAAGTTTGATTTAGATTTTGATTTGTGTTCAGCACTTTCAGCGGCTAAATCTTGAATTTTAATATATATTCGGAATCAATGCCATCTATATTAATATCACCATATTCTAAAATTCTTCTACTGGTTCCGCTAGACAACTTTGTATTTTTCGACTAATCATTCATTGCTCTCATGCCGAATCGTGAATTGAGTTGGACTTAAAACAATATAGTGGTTTTTAATTTAATAAAACTTTATAATTATTAATTATATAACACTTCGTTGCATTCTATCTCATATGAAAATATAATCAAGTACATTTTTTTTATTTAGAAATACATAACAGAGACATTTGTGCTACAAATCATTAACCGTAAATAGAATGCACGCATTTTAATAAACTTCCTAAATACACAAGACTTCTGAGTGTTTAAATGAGGTTTATCTTTTAAAAGACAACTGGCATTGAGGTTTGGATTGCAATTCTACTTGTGATCTTCTTTCATTTGTCAACCCGTTTATACACACATGTATAGAAAACAATTCGGACTGATTTTGTTCTCTTTTTGTACGATTCTCGTTTGTTGCTGTAGTAATATTCATTACTCGATAACCTATTATATAGTTTACCAACTGTATCCGGTGAGTTTATTTATGAACATTAAGTCGAATTCTGGTATTTGATAACAAGTTCAGCTATGATTTTCCTTTCAATGGGGGCCTTGTAGCCCTTTTTCGGATAAGATTTTTAAATCGAAACCTCATTTATCAATTACTGTTTCCAGCATGGAGACATGTTTTTGTCGTTACGTTTCTGCTCTAGTCTTCTTTTACATTACACAGGTATAGGCAAAATTTGACAAGGAAATTTGCCAAAGAAATTTGCCAATTGCTTTGACTGCTGATTTATCAATCATATTGAGACAATTTTCGTTCTTCACTAAATGTACATTCAAGTCTTTCACTCAGTTTATATAATTGGAAATAGGAAGTTCTAATCTCAATTTCTCATTCTGGCTTCCGCTTTCTGGTTAACCGAATCAGATTTTTAAACTGTGATATTCATTCTAAAGATGACTGGAGGGATGTCCCTGGTTCGATTAAATTACACTGATGAACACCTATACTCTGTTTGCTGACAGGTTTACATTCTTTCATGAAACCATTTACACCGTTAATGAACATACAACACGTACAATGTATTTAACAATTTTTAACATAACATAGTCTAGGTGGCAGAACATTACTTTGTGTGTGTGTGTTTTTACGAAAAGTCTCCACTTTACTCAACCCATGTAAATAGCCATTGTTTTGCTCATTGTAAAAAAAAAGTAGAAAATATGGGGAGAAATATGAATTAGGGGGTTAAGGTCTAGAAAAATGTCTGTTCAGATACAATTCTGTAAATTTTGATACTGAAATTTTAGAAAAAAAAAAGGGAAAGAATTCCTGTTAAAGAAGGAAGAAAATCGTGTCTGTATTAAAACTAAGTACAATACGGTATTGAGTTATTGTTTTTTTCTTCCGACTCTTTTGCAATTGAATTGATTTTGAAATGTAAAACTCTTTCAGTAGGCTTGAAAATGCTTTGTATGATTTAGCTTTATATTCTTAGCCAAGAAAAGGTCGGGCATCGTTGAGTTCTGTATGTAGAGTTCATTTTCGATATTTATGCCATTTTCTATATACGGCTTACATATACTAGTGGTAGACGGTGCATATACCTCAGTAGTTTGTTCTTAATACACCCTGAAGTTGCCTGTTTTACATCTTTGAACTTTGAGAGTTACTTCGAATCCATTATTACGATCTTGATTCATCTTTGAGTTACATAAACCATTGTCTTCATCACTCGCCAATACATTTTCAATAAAAACGCCAAAGTCATACAATGTAGTAATTAAATGTGATTGGAATCCTCGACATGAAGTGTTCAATTTAGATGTGCATGTTCAACGTCTTCCTTTGGCTTTCTTTCACCTTTAATTTATTCTAATCGCAATTTTTATGATAATAAGATAATTTTTGGTCAGAATTCAATACCATAATAGTACATTTAAAATCTTGATTTTATTTGTGATACTTCTTCATTTATACTAATCATAATCATCGTAGTTTTGAGCTTATAAATCTCTGAAATTATACCCAAATAATTTGACTGCTTTATTTTAAGGCCTTCAATATTACAGCAGTGTGTGTGTTTCCTCATTAAGTATCAAGTCATTGATATTAGTCAAATATTGAAAACATGAAATATTGGTTTTTTTTTTATATATCGCGTGTGCGTGTAGTCTAGTACACGTCTTAGACCTAAATTTCTGTTAACTTTTGTTGTATTGTGTTGGCAGTCAGTGTGTGTAAACTCTAAAACTGTTAGAAAACCTGAAATATGGATATTACAAAAAGTGAAAATTTAAGTTATTTCTATTACAAACCCCGGTCACTCTGTCACGTTTCCATTCTTATATAACTGCTACATTTTGAAATAAGATTGTGCCGTTTTAACGGTGCGTGCATTTAAGAAGGTTTCCAGAACATTTTCCCTACATATTACCACGCCATGCTTTAGTAATTAACTGGGGAAAACTTCACTTTCCATGTTTTATTTGAAGGGAGAAATGAGTGATTGGGGAATAAGAACGGGGAATGGAGAACCCGTGCGGGGAAATTGGGGTGTTAAATGGGGAATTCATATCTAAAATTGTAAGTTATAGAAGCGTTTATTGAACTTAATCAAATATTATGATTTGAATGCTGAAGAATCTAGAAATGCACAGTTTAAGTTGACATTGTAGTAATGCAAGTATAATAAATACAAATACAACGGGGGTTTTAAAGGGAAAGGGAATTCCCTACATGGAAGATTATTTGGGACCGTCACATTTCAATAAGTTAATCATACGTTGCCAAGCCAAACATATTATTAGGTTTTCACTTCCTCATTCATCTACCCCTAATGCCACATTTATAAGTAACTCGGCAATTATTTCTATTTCTATTTATTCCTATATGGTCTTTATCCATTGAATTGATTCTTTTGGTTTCCACTCGAATCTTGATTACTCTTTCGAGAAAAGATTTGCTGAAAAGGCGTCAATTTATCCATCTTTAAGTTTAAAATGTAGGTTCCAGTAGTCGTAAACAATTTTCATATTCTCATTTGTGACTTGCTTCTTACGTTATAGATATACATGTACGTGATTCTTTTTAATTCAGAAGCAACTTAACATTCATAACTGAGTCCCTTTAAGATCTAGACACCATAGATTCAATAGCGTACAACTCACTTTGTCATTAATTACATATACTAAAGGTAATTCTGTGTCTCTGATATCATATTTTATGGAGTATCTTTAAGAGAATGTGTAGACTTATTTGTGTACTAAATATAGATTTAAACATTGCAACTTGCGTTATTACTTCAAGTTTAAAAATGTATTACTTATTATAATAAGTGATACTAAAAAAGTTTCATTTAAGGTAGTTTTTTTTGAGAAAATACCACATTACTGTATGATCTATTGCATTATTAAAACGAGAATGATATGGAAAGTTTGCTTTTACATATTAACTTGAGAAAACTTTGGATTCCGTAGAATGGGATTTTATAACAAATGTTTTTAAAATGGCATTAGCTGTCAAAATCGGTAAATTTTATTTCTTGTAAAGTTTGTATATATCGATCATAAATACACTGAAGTACGATTTGCGGAAGAAATTAAAGCTCAAATTTTAATTGTATTTTGATGAAATACTACATGCAATACCGAAGATGACAGATAATTGGATCTCAGTACAAATGGCGGTCGAAGAGTTCGATATTTTTTTTTTTTTTTTATAAAATTGCAAGAAACTATATAATTAATAATGTACATATGTCCTTCTCCTTTGAATAACAAAGAGATGGGCGACCAGGTTATACCCCTAGGCACTCGATCTTTTTATTATTTGCGTATAAATTTTATTACTGAAACTTAAGTCAAATCCTACTCTTAATGGATTCAATGTACTAATCACATATCAATTGTCAGTGAGTATGCTGATGAGACTGTTTGGACATTATATGGCACAGAACTGTCGTTAAGAGAATTTTAGAAATATTTGCAGCCTTTTATCATATGTTAAAAATGAATTATTCCAACAACAAAAAACAGAGGAGTCTGGATTGGTAATAAAATATTTATGTCAAATTTTGTGGTCAGATAATGTGTGGTCTCTTCACTGGTCACATTCTATAATTTCTTGAAATAAATTTTCAAACAAATAATTGAATAACTTTCTGCGCTTTGTGAAAGTTTGCAACAAAAGGAAGTAAACTATTTTGGGAAGGTTACTGTAATCAAATCATTAGCTTTTCCAATAATAATTCATATGCTGATATCTCTTCTAAACCTTTACACAGCTATGGTCGACGAATTAAAATGATTTCTTACCTGTATCTGCGATAGGAAGTCCGAAAAGATTAAAGGGAAAACCCTGATAGGAGGTTCAATCGAAGGTGGATTTAAGAAGGTTCACCTTGAGTCATTTACTACATGCCTGAAACTAGGCAGTATAAAAAGACTTTTAGAAAGACATTGCTGGTTCCTGAGAGGCAGAGAGTGAACGATAGATTAGGCATCTTTTGAGTGTTCGAATTTTTAGACCAGACAAAAAGAAGCTCAAATATACTACTGTTAAATTATTATTGTTCGTGGGGTACCAATTTTCGTGATTTTCGTGGGTAGGCCAAACCGCGAAATTTGGTTCCCAACGAAAAGGAAATTTGTTTCTTCCCTAATCCAAGAAAATTGCTATCCACGAATTAAAGTACTGTCACAGTATAAGCGTAGCCACGAATCCGTTTAGGGAGGACATTATCTATATATATATATATATATATATATATATATATATAACATTCTTTGCTCTGAAATTTTGCATTTCGTGAGTTTTTTTTTTTTTTTAATTTTGTCATTAGAAGTCAAAGTGTATTTAGAATCTGGTTGATATCATTGATCAAACTTAAGACATTTTATTCTTCTGATAGGGGTAGCAAGAAATGTAATACCAAAGATTTAATTAAGTAGAATTGTCTACAATCAATTAGATTAGTCAAGATTAGTCATAATGAGGGTTTGAAGGGAACGACAGCAAATGAAATTGTTAATTTAACGATAAGTTAGTACATTAACTCTGTCAAAAAAATCATTTTTCTTACATTCTGTTGAAAAATTTCTGGGCAGATCCAGTGGTGCAGATCAAATACTGGTCTTTTCAAAAAGAGAAGGCATCTGTGTGTGAAATTATATTGTCAGATCGTTGATTTTGGCATGTTTCTGATTTTTCAAAATTTGACTGATTTTTTTACACTCTATTATGAAATAGTCATAAATTATAAAATTAATTTTCTTTTCAATCAACGCCCTGTATGCCCTAGTCATGTAGTGATGGTGGGGTTATTGTATAAATCCTGACTGTTAAAAAAACAAAAAAAAAACATACAAATAGTATATGCTTTCATAAAATAATGCCATGTCTAACCTGAAAGATCAAAACGTCTAAGCATCCTTTCCATTGGTTAAGTTTGACTTGCAAAACTGTTGCGTTATTTCATGGCTGGATGTTTTTTTTATCTAAATACATTCACGTGACAATTACGATGAAGACGTTGGTACATCGACAATTCCATGTAATAGTCTGTTCCTTTCATCTTAGAATCTTGACCATTTTAATTACATGTATATATATTCGATTGTGCATTTAGTGTATTTTGTGTATCGCTATTCTGTGTTTCTTGTACATTGTTTTGATGATAATTTGTATTACAGCACCAGTAACACAAGACCTTCCTCACCTCGTTCCGTATAGTTTGAAATCGAAAAAAGAACAAAATTGGATCACATACAGGATTAACAACTGTCAATATATTCAAAAATACAAGTACTTTACGCAAATGTTCGATTTGATTTTTATCGGATGAGTGGATGACAAGAAGACAAATCTCTCTGGGAACTATTCCAACCATTGTTAAACAAATAAGGATAATTACTGTCTTTATATTTCTGTTCACTTCGTTGTTTCTATCTTTGATTTTTACAATTTGATCATTTGTATTTGCTATTTGACCTATTTTCAGGTTTTGCCGCCTGATTCTTACGACTGTTGAGATAAAGCAGATGTTAATAAGTGTCAGCAAAATTATGCCGGGCACATCTACTGTGACGTAGTATAAAAGTGACGTGGTGTATGAGTGACCGTCCGATGGCGGGAAACTGAAAAAGAACTGTATATTAATCCGCAATAGTGCTATAAAATGGCAAAGGATGAAACATACCACAGATGAGGTTTTCGATGTCAGAAGTGTTAGGTATTCCTTCTTTGGGAAAAATGTTGCATTAAGCCGCTCCATGCATATTTGGAAGGTTTGAAAAAGGGAAAATACAAACGTTCCGCCGATTAAATTTGACAAAATAAGACGTTGGTATTGAAATAATAATGTTGAATTGTCTATAAAACTAGTGTTTATTAAGTTGTATATATATTCAACAGCAAAACACGTGTCACTAACACTTAAAGAAATAACTAGACGCAGAAAATTGTTCTTTTTCAACTGCTTTTTCTTCCACAAAATCAGCAGACTCCACACATGGACAAGAAGGACAACACAACAGCTAACTATACCAAATAAAAAATGTTCTCTCATGATAAATGTTTCCACATTACATTTTAGGTTTTTATATTCACATATAGTGAAAATACTGCTTCTGAGATGCTTAGCTACCTACTTATCTATATATGCCTTTTTGTACGTGTATTGATTTGACGCACAAACTGACGATTGAGATGCTGGTTTAATTATTATCGTTTATTTATAAATAATATCATTAGTCCTGATAGTAGTTTCTCAATTTGTTAGTATCTTCAACTTTGATTGAAAAAATACACAATACGGGTTCTGTATAAAATTTAAGTGCATAAATTAACGATCATCGCGTCTCTGTTGCTTGTAGTTGCAAATGTTACATTGAACCCAGTCTAACAATAACCCCTCTTGGGTAAAAAAAATATAATGTTTGGTTACATTATATTTTTTTGACATTACTATGTCAGAAATAATTCTACCCACTGACGACCTCCCTACTTGTTAGAAATGTTCACGATTCCTTGTCGTAAATACATTTAAAAGCTGTGGTTTCTATAAATATAGGCGTGACGCCATTTCTGACCATTATAGGTAAGGACGGTTCCTGGTAAGTTTTGGACAGAATTGACAATTTCAGGTACGAACGATTTCTGACCCCTGGCACTTGTTGGATTGTGGGGGTGACAGAACAGTACTTTCGTTATTTACTGTTTTTATAGGATAACGCGATTAATTAGATTTTGTATTTGTATTCATATTCTATTTCACTTTATCTTATTTTGTCTTGTTCAGTCTTCAGCTCTTTTTTTTCCTGCGTGAATTAATCTTATCAACCATTTTTTTTTACTTCAAATTTCTTTCTTGGTCATAGAAATGATGCATTTTTAACAGTGTTTAGCCGCGTATCGGATTGTTTTTAAGAGTTCTTTTTTTATATAAATTCGGTGGAATTCTACACAAATGTAGTACTTACGGAAAGTTTTGTTTTTACATCATTAATATGCTGTGAATTATTATAAGTAATGTATTTTAATGGATATTTTTTTTTATTGAATTTTATTGAAAATTTTAAGAGGGTAAGTTTCATTTCCAACTTATGACCGGAGTTGTTTCGCCTGTCTGTTTATTAATTTTTGTATTTTTGTATCATTTAACTTTTACGTCTTTCAAGAAGCTTCCATATAAAAACATGTTACAGACAAGGTTACAAATAGGGAAATAAGGGTTTCAAGTCCACATTTATTGATAAGTTTGTCACCAGTAGTTCGAGAAATGGTGCTTTTTTAAATGATTGAACCTAGTTCGTATGTCCAAACTTGCTGTCAGAAGGTAGACAAATATGAAGTGTTTTACATCAAAGAAAACTATTTTCATATTCTCAAGTCTGCTATCTTTAAACATTGGATTATTATCAGTTTATAATTTTACATCGCCACACCCGTGGTCTTTAAGCATAGAATGTATATTCCTGTAAGTTCTTGTTAATTTGGCATTATTCATTAGAAATCTTGTTAAATTTCTGTGAAAGACTACATACAAAAGATAAAATCATTGTGTAAAAGCATTACAAAAAAGAGGCTCCCAGGAGCCTGAATCGCTCACCTGGTTATTTGTTTGCCTTTCAAGGGCAATAACTCTAACAAGGAGTTGTCAGACAATTTTTGACTCCATTTAATTCATTGGAGACTTTTGTAAGCCTTATAATATGGATCATTTCAGCAATTGAAAGCTATTGGCTAAACCTAACAAATTTGAAGGTGTATTCAAACATCTGCTGTCAGACCCACTTGTTCTATTTTCAGAAACGGCAGCCATGTTTTTTTTCAGCGATCATAAATCGGTCATTTCGTTAAGGAGACCCTATAAAACAAAAATGTCAACTTTCATTGAATTTTGCAGAATAGCTTCTGGAGAGAAGATTGTTTAAAGTAATAACGTCAAAAACAGAAAACAAACGTCCAAAAAGGGCAATAACTCCAACATGGGTCAACATATTTTCACCAAAATTTAACCACATATAGATCTCAACATGCTGACTACTTTTATTCGTGTCAGATTTTGGTTAAACCTAACCATTTTGGAGATATATGCAAAAATCTGCTGTCCGACCCCAATGTTCTTTTTTTAGTAACAGCAGCCATGTTTTTTTTTTTAACTGATCAAAAATGCAAACGGTTATTTTGTTAAGGATACCCTATAAAACGAGAATGCCAACTTTCATTGAATTCTGTATGATAGATTCTGAGATTTCTTAAATTAATAACATCAAAAACGGCAAAAAACGTCCAAAAAGGGCAATAACTCCAACATGGGTCAACATATTTTCACAAAAATTTTACCACAGATAGATCTCAATCGTGCTGAATACTTTTACCCCTGTCATATTTTGGTTAAACTTAACCCTTTTAGAGATATATGCAAAAATCTGCTGTCTGATCCCTGTTCTTTTTTTAGTAACAGCGGCCATGTTTTTTAACAGATCAAAAATCCAAACGGTCATTTTGTGCAGGATACTCCAAGGAACAACCATCTTAAGTTTCATCTAAATCCATTCAGTAGTTTCAGAGATGAAGATGTTTGAAAAAAAATGTTGATGACGACAGACGATGACGCCAAGTGATGGCAATTGCTCACATGGCCTACGGCCAGGTGAGCTAAAAAGTGCGGAAAACTGTAAATTCACTGAAATTTTATAAGTCAAAGGGCCATAACTTCCATAAAAATCAATCAACCATAACCACATACCAAGAACAAACTTATTTGGTAAAAGCATTGCCAAAAAAAATTTTGGAAAAGACGGATGGACAGACGGATGAACTGACGCCCAGCATTTCCATGTCCCCTCGTGATCCGTCGCAAGGGACAACAAAAAGCCCAGTACTTGAACATCTAGAGGAGCCTTACTATTCTGAAATGGACAAATCGAACTGATGGAATATACATTTTTTGTTTCCAAGTTACTGCACTAAGTTCAAAAAATTGAACTTTGACAGGAAGACAAAATTGAACCACTGTTAACTACTGAATGTATTAGTGCCATTATTGTTGGTTTTTGCATATATTGAAATACGCAATAATAGCACTAATACAGCAGTTCACACTATTCATATACATAATATTTAATCATAAAAAATAGGAGTGAAACCTGTGTAAATGAAACCGCATTTGGACTTTAAAACTGGTTCGGTTTAGACAAATCTGATTAAATTTAATAAGACTAGAGCCTCAAGAGAGCCTGAATCGCTCACCTGGTTAACCATTTGCTTATTTGAAAAACTTGAGGAATGAGACAGGCTAATTTAAAATCAACTAAATTGTCAAATGCAGGAAATGCTTTTAATGGCATTTTCATGACCTGAACCAGAATTTTGCTAAAGGCAACAATTTTTGAATTATTTTCAGGGGCCGTAACTCCTAAAACAGTCAATAAATGGTTTTGAAAATTTCATCATCGGCCCTTCTCATGATGCATAACAATATTACCCTATGCCAGAAATTTGCTAAAGGCAACAATTTTTGAGTTATTTGCAAAAAAACTGCCATCTGACCCCTATGTTCTATTTTTAGTAACGGGGGCCATGTTTTTTCATGGATCAAAAATCCCAACGTTCATTTTGTGCAAAACACCCTAAGGAACAATCATGCCAAGATTTTAGAACCTGCCGGTCTAGTAGTTTCAGAGAAGATTTTTGAAAATTTGTTCACGACGACGACAATGGACGCCAAGAGATGGCATAAGCTCACTTGGCCTTTGGCTATTTATTTTAGGTGGAATTAGCTCAGAACTTTTTTCTTTGTTATACATAGATAGCAATTTCAGAAGGTATTCATACATATACTTTTTCTTCTCAAGTTATCTACTTTAAACATATTATAATTATTTACATGCATATTTCTTAGTATGTTTATAGTGATAAAAATTACAGATACTTACCCTCTTGATTGCCTCTTAATCCATCTTTCTTAATCACATGATAATTTTTTGCCTGTGGATGTTTGAGGGAGTAAAGCAGCCTCTTTAGTCATGTAATCACATTCCAAAAAAGGCTACATATTTTTATTTTTAAGTTGTTTTATGTGTCTATATTATGTAATTTGTAATTATTCATTCAAATCTGCCTGCCTTTAGGAGATAATCAACATTGAAAATCCAATAGATTCTATTGTATTCGAGTGTCATTCACAGAATTATCACCCTTAATTTTAAAATCTACAGTGCATTCTATATAATTTTTATCACCTACGAACATGGGTTGTATGAAAAACTGAATGTTAGTTTCTGTTTACTATGGCAAATCAAACAAAATGTCAAAACTAATAAATGTAGGCTTTTTACCCATGAATCACATTTTGCATGATTCTTAGCTGAAGTGCTACTTAAATACAGATCTATGCAATACAGTTATAGTAGTGAACAATAGTAATTGAATAGTTGGTTATTTGACAATAAGTGAATGGTGACATTTTTAGTTCCTTACTTGGTCTCAGAGGTGTGATATTTTTTTTATGTCAGAATTCTAGTGGTCTCAACCTGATACATTTAACTTTTAAACAGAAAGAGGAGACATTTTATTAAAAGTTCATTGCATCTGCATGAGTAACAACTGGTTATTTCTCAACAGTAAGTAAATAAGTCAAACTTATTCTCTACCTACACAAATGGGTTCTACAACAAACTCTTAAATTGCAAATTTCCTATTTTCTAACACTGTATAATAGTATAGCCTTAACACAAAAGTTCAGACAGTATTGCTTATACATTTATATTATATACGAATTGCATAAAAATTATAGTAAAAATCAATAATTTTTTTTTAATCTGAAACTTTTTGAATTTCAGATTTCAAGATTTCTTTTGTCAAAATATAACATACATGTTTATTGTATTGATAGCAGTGTTTTGTCGAATGTTCCTAGTGAAATAAATTTCTATAATTCACACGGTGAAATAAATTGGAATTTTACTCTGATTTTCTCCCGCAAAAATGTCACAACTTTGATATCAATCTGCCAATCACAAAATTTATAATTCATGTTGAAAATATTGATAAAATATGAAGAAAATCTCTATAAAAAATAAGAAAATAGAAATAACCAAAACATTTATCACTCGTCCCGAGAATGCTTGAAGATATAACTCGTGCACGGAACAAGTTCAGCTCAATTGTTAAATCTAGGCATTCATCAGCACTCATGATAACATTTTGGTTTTTTACTCTTTTCAATTAATTATCCTATTTATATCATATATCTTATATATATCGATTGCATTACAATTTCAGATTTCAAGATGTCTTTTATGGAAATATAAATTACAGGTTAATGCAATTTATATATGAAATACATGTATAAGCAATTAATGTGATTCAAAAACACAGTAGACCTTAGTTTGTTTTACAAGGCACAACAACCCTGAACTTCAAACCAAGCAATATTGCTAATTAAACAAAGACATATAAATAAATTAACATTTTTTTAATTACAATCCATTACCAATAGATAGGTAATATTTTACGACCAGCATCAATGAGAATTTCAAGGATCTTTTGATTCACCCAAACTTTTCTCCAGTTTTTCAAACTCATTGTTACTGACAGAGTCTACTTCATCTTCAATCTGCTCAATGCCCATTACTTCAGGGATATAAAACTGTAACATATTCTGTACTCCATGTTTTAGTGTGACCACTGAACTTGGACAGCTTGTACACGAACCTTGCATCTTTAACTTAACAATACCATCTTCAAAACCCTGAAAATAATAAGCAGGAAATTATAAGTACTGAAAGTTTAAGTACTATTCTGTGTAAGAGTCAGGCAATGGGTAGAACATCATAATTCTCAATTTGGTCTTTTTTGCCTCAAATAAATTCATTACATCTAGAAAACAAATGAAAAGTTATTTAAATTTATCCTGAAGCATCGGTGACATAGATATTTTTTGACTGCTAATAAAAAGAAAAGTGTGGGAAAATTTTCCGCCATTTTTCTGTAGTGCATTTTAACTAAATTTGACCTATCAAGATCTTAAAAAGGCAAATTATACAAACACTTTAATGTTAATTTCTAGAGATTATCAGGTATAAATATCAGTTTAATGCAATAAAATCTGTATTTTTTACTTCATGTGCCACACCTTATACACACTGCCCGATTCTTAGATGGAGAAATACTTTAATATATACAAAAAAATATGAAATTAATAGCTATTAAAGTGTTTGCTGTGATTGAAGTAAGTTGTGGGTTTCACCTACTTGCCCAGTAATATCAAAGATTTCATATCCAGTTATCACTGGTTTTTGAGCATAAGAAGAAAAATTAGTGAAAAATTGTGAGCTTGATAACCTTTGCTCCCATCCCAACAAAATACATGTATTTAGGGAATCCCCAAAATTATTCAGATGGAAAAATAAAATAGGAGGTGCACAATAGCAACATGTGATAAAGAACGCATAAAGAAAATTTTCAACTTACATTCAACAGTTATAGAGGTGTTGCGGATTTTCAAAAGATGGTTTACCCTAGTAAAGTCCATGTAACCCAATAAGTCAGATTGAATAATTTAAAAGTGCTGTTAGCACTGGATATTTTTTATCCTTGTGAAAATGGTTGAAAGAACAGAATTTCAAGGACAACTTGATGTAAAATAAAACTGTAATCATTAATTTGCACATCCCATACTCTTCAAATTACTATAAACTGAATGTTGATCTTTACCATTAATTTCAGAGATATATTATGTAAATCAGAAGTTGAACAGTATCCAAATTTACACATATTTAGGAATTTATGTAAATCAGAAGTTGAACGGTACCCACATTTACACATATTAAGGAATTTAGTTACATTTTACTTAATTCACAATTTTTTAAACCTATCCAAAAATTAATTTGCATTAAAAAAAATCCTTTAACAAATATTTCCTAGATGTACATAAGATTATCAAAAAAGACACTTATTTATCAATTAGATGTTGTTTCTTTGTTTGTTGGGGTTTAACATCCGAGCAGCAATATTTCAGCTATATTCAGACAATGAACATGAAATTGATGATAAAATGAACATGAAATGATGATGAAATGAAAAAGGGATGGGACACAAGGACAATGGGGTCGACATATTTTGATTGCCACTGGAAAAAGGGAGACATGGGTAGGGTCGGGCAATTTAGCCTCCTGTGGCGGAGCCCTATGGTTCCTACTCCGAGAGAATACCACAGTAGGGTTCTTTAACGTGTGAGGAACGTGGCATCTTTCCCAACACGGTGCACCACTATGGTTTGCGGTCAAGTTTTCCGTATTATAGCATGTAACACGCCAGGGGTACCCCATTCCACCACCTGGGGCACACATCCCAGTTGCTCTGTGGGCAGAGCACCCTAGCCCCCGGCTAGGGTTCTGAGCACTATTTAGTCGCCTTTTACGACAAGCTTAGCGCTGCTGCAGGCCTATTCTTTTAACACCCGGACCTGCACGGGGGAAATTTCCTGCCTATTTTAATACTTGGTTAAAATTACCACCCCTCAATTACTGTGTATCAATAATAAAATATTGATGAAAGTATGAAGATTTTGACAAAAAATTGTTTTAAATGGGACATACATAACACATTTAACACTTCTAGATGATTTTGCAGAAACTATATATATTTCCTAAATGCAAAATCTTTTACGGCCAAAAAGAAGTCCATCAAATATTCATTTTAAAGTTTAGATCTAAATTTTATTTGCAGCAATGATAGAATATTATTAAGCTGGATAATTATCTGAAATATATTTACTCAATTTAAAAGAGGTATTGAATAATATTAAAGGAATGACATTTGGACTACATTTTATGTAGTCTTCAGAGATAGTAGGCAAGTATAGTGACTTAACATGCATAAGGTATTTTGACCCTAAAAATACCTCTAAAAGGATAAATAATGACCCTTTATGATGGTCAAAACCTAACAAAACAGGAGGTGCACAATGACATTATGCTATAAAGAAGGTGCATGTATGAAAGTTTCATCAAGTTCTATTCAGCTGTTTCAGAGAAGTTGCTGATTAGAACAAGGGGGAGATGAACCAGACAGACAGCATAATCAATATATACCTCCTGCTTTTCCAGCAAGGGTATAATGAAGTACAGAAGATGTGCATGATTCAGTACAGTAGTTGTTAATGAATTATGCAGGGTTAATTCATGGGCAGCGATTAGGATTAGCGGGGGCCATGTGGTGTTTATCATATTGCGAATGAAAATGTGATGACAGATGGACAGACTCACTGAGAGAAAACATTACATGTTATACAACTTAATACATAAGAACAAAAGGCAAGTGACTTTTTTTATCACTTCATCAAACTTTGAAGAAATCAGAGACCATCAAGCAAAAACAGAGTGACAACATTAGGACAGGCTCAATGGCAGATCAATTAATAACGTTCTATTATATACAGAACAAATGACTGATGATGCCTTTCTTCTTGGTTTCAATGCCAAACTAACACTTTGTAGTTTTGATATTATACAAATAAACACTTCATTTTCAATCATTTTTAGTGATTTTCTGTTATGACATCATTACTACGATCAACTTTACTCTAACCACTTTTTGTGAATTTGACGCCTGCTGATAAATGAACTTGACTACAAGATTCAATGTATATCTAATTGTAACTAATGTTCAGCAATGTGAAAGGTGGTGTACATTTTTTGTATAAATTGTTGCCTTCCCCTGGTTTTCACATCCCAAATATTAAGAAAGGTTTTATTTTTACTACAAATATGCTTGAATACATATAAGTCAAATTATTTGTATTGGACTTTTACATAAAAAACTAAAAATTTCTTATCATATGCAAGACCTTTTACATTGTTAAAAGAGTGCAAATGAATCTTCCTCTTTTGTATAATGACACCTTGATACAACATGAAGTTGTACACTGTTGTACTAGGTGAACTCCAACTTATAGTGAAAAATGGCAAAGTCTTACAAAACACGAAGCTGCACAGGTATTCTAGTACTTGACACTGACTGTTATTTAATTTCGGTCATTGATTATACTTAAATAGTAGTCTTCGTAAGAATCATGCAAAATCTGTAAAATGTGATACACCCTACACCCCAAAAAAGGCTACATATTTTTATTTTTGACATGAAGTTGTTTTATGGGTCTATATTATGTAATGTGTAATTATTCATTCAAATTTGTCTGCTCTTAGAAGATAATCAACATTGAAAATCCAATAGATTCTATTGTATTTGAGTATCATTTACAGAGTTATCTCCCTTCGTTTAAAAATCTACAGTGCATTGTATATATTTTTTATCTGCTAAGAGCTTGGGTTATATGAAAAACCACATGTCAACTTCTGTTTACTATAAGAATTTAAACAAAATATCAAAAAATAAAATATGTAGGCTTTCCAACCATGAATCATATTTTGCATGATTCTTAGGTGGAGTGCTACTTAACAGTCCCTTATTAGCTGGTATCAACACTAGTATTAACTGTATAATGACAATTGAATCACAAATAGTCAAATATACATAAACAAGGATAAAAAAACGATATTATTAATGAGGACACTATCTAAATATAACCTCAAGCCGCATCAAAAGGTGATGTTCGGCATGTCGTCAGAATTCATTGTTCACCTAGGTGCTTGTTTATTTTAATGTAATTAGAAATCATTTATATTGTCTTTTATGTCCATGACTTTTTTAATCCATTATTAACACCTCCTGATTGATGATAATCTAGTTTTTACAATAAATATGATTGACATATTTATGACCCGAAGGCTTAAAATAGAATTTGGGAAAACCTGTCTTTACCTGGACGACGCAAAATTATCTATGCAATAAACCGAAATGCACCTCCAAGGCCTATGCAAATAAGCGATTTTTCCCTAATAGAATAATAGGAAATGGTTTTGTGCAGGAGAAAATTATGCTAATAACCGAAATATGCAATAAAGCGATATGCGATTAAGTGGAGTCGACTGTACTAAAAGTGATAAAAGCAGCAATTAAATAGACAAAAGCAAAAATAAGTTTAAATTAGCACATCTAAAATGTCATGAAAGCATTAAAATTTCAGTAAAATAAATTCCATTCAAAGCAGTCAGTACATAAAATCTGAGGAAGAAAATGTAATCAAACAACTCCTAAAAATCCAAGGGAAATAAAGTCTGGTGTATGTTATAATCAAGCTGTCTTTTAGCAAGTCTTTCCATCCATCAGTCAGTTTGTCCAAATATTTAGAAGGGTAATACATTTCCTTCCTCATTTCGATAAACAGTTAAGAAGTTTTAAGTCATCATTTATATCAAAATTGAAGAAGATACATTACAGAAAGAATATGCAACATATATAAATATGCATAAATGGCAGATGATTACTCTAAGAGCCCTGTACGGGGGGGGATAATCAAATTGAAAGGTTATCATTTTCCATATTGAAAGGGTGGTAATGGTATGTGTATCTTTAAATGAGCCTGTTCATAGTTAAATAATTCCTTATTGTTACTACTGTACGGTACCATATATTCCCATATAAACTGCTCTTTAATTACATATAACTGAAAAAACACCAATTTTTAATAAACCCAAAATTTTGGCCCCTTTTTCAGAACAGTAGGAATTAGTGACCTCATTTCAAACAGCAAGCTTCCTCTAGCAGCAAGTAACAATATATCCAAATTTCATGACAATTGGTTGACTACAACCAAATTTATCGTGTGGAAAAAAATAATTAATAACAACAATGACAGCTTCATAACATAATACCTGTAAAATTTTTGTGGTCGTATTAAAAATGTAAATCTAAAGTTAAAAATTTGGAATTTTAACCTCTATTCATAATTGGTATTCAATAACAAAAAAAGCTCAAACTTTCAAATGTTCACATCTGTAAAATGGCGGTAGTCTTTTGCATTCTAAAAAAAGGAGAAATGTTTAAGCTCCCAATGACCACTCCTTTAACTTTGAGCCAAACTACTCTATAAGTAAATAGAATTTTGACATTTGACCCCAAATAAAAATTTATCCTACCATAGATTTTTACAATAAACATTTTCAAAAGAGCCTTTTTGTTAGCTGTCATTTGATGTATGTTAAGGATGTATGTTAGGTGGGTGCAAAATGAAAATATGCCCAACTAATATCTTTATTCAGATATAATTCTAATTATGAGATTCTTCATGCTTATAGCCATTTTGATTGGTCGAGAACGTCGTTGCAAGAAAGTCTATACATGCATGAACTTTGCCAGATCATTCATACATGCATGAACGCCAGTCAACTTGAAACCAATATGGCGGCTGTGTAGTTCGAAAGAGAGTGAAAACGAACTGAACGGCATAATATAGCCACAAGAATAGTTTATTACATGCACATTGATCTTACCGGTCAAGTTTGTTTACAGAGAGTAATTTTCAGCTCGGGGAAAGAAACTTATAACTGAGTCTGACTGAACCCTTGAAAACACCTTGTTGTAATTTTCCTTCCTCCTTGTTGTATTTCCTTAATAATTATATTCCTGTTGAATTGTTTACATCTCATATTTTTCAATGCAAACCATCACTTTGTCCATGCAGTCATTGTGCAACCGATTATGTGTAAACATTCGTCTGCACTCCCATATTTGTGCAAAGGAATGTGTGTATTGAAGTGTATCAACATAACTGACAGAGGCTCTCAGGGGTTAACTTTGACTGTCAGATAGAATTATAAGGATTGAGCAGCTATTTTCGGTCGTTCATGCATGTATGAACAGATCTCGAAGCTGTCTAACTCAATGAATGGCCAAAGGCCATTCATGTAATGTTTGGGAGTGGAGAGATCTGTTCATACATGCATGAACAACCAAAAATAGCATTTCAATCCTATATTGATAATACATGTATATATATTGTCATGTGACAACATTGTCATGTGACACTTTTCAATCTACTGAATCAACTAATGATGAAAGGGATAGAAAATCACATTATAAGGTCTACTATCTGAAAGGAATATCATAAAAAAGTTCTAATGGATCATCCATGTTTCTTATTACAACTATTTCATCACATGTAGATAGATAGCACTGATTTATGGAATATTCCCTGGGTAAAAAATATTGATAATTCACATGTGAAATGAATTCTGTTATTTCATTCTTTTGACATTTATGATGAAAGCAAGTACAAATTATTGAGAAAATCTATATAATAAATGGGATGATAATTTGGTTATCATGAATAACCAAAATATAGCTACCAGTGCCAAGATTTACCAAGTTCTGTGCAGTCGTTAAATCTGTAGATTCTTCAGCACGCGTGATCATATTTTGGTTATTCACGCTTCCCAAATAAATATCCTATTAATAACTGAGCATTGAACAGTACCCAAATCTACTTGATTTCAATTCAATCTATTAATTCTGAATGTTTGTGTAAGTCATGTAAGTAATGTTGAAATGTTACTTGAATTCATTTGCAAAAACATCACTACATCATCTTAAGTAATCTGATATGATTTTTGGTTATGCTTATGATCAACAGAGCTCATTCTTTGTTTATGGTGCACTTGTCTTGTTGCTAGGGTGGGTAGAAATAAAGACCAAAAAAGAATTTTAAACATGCATTTTTCACTATTTTTACTTCTAGTTTTTATTTCTACCAACTGCATGTTGCTAAGGACGAAGTCTCATTCGGTGAGGAGAATGTGTGAGCCTTCTTTCTAGGAAAGCTTAATATATTTCTACACAGCCAATAATTTCCAAATTATTTTAAAATAATTATAAAGTAGTATCAATTTACATATTTAAAGACAAAACAGCCCATCCACACTCTACTTCTGTGTCGACAAATTTTAACCTGCGCCAGATATTTTTCAGCCATTCATAGTTCTGATCTTACACTATACATGTATGGGATGTCGCTGATGCTCCGTCAATATTTAAAATTTGTTACATATTAAAAAGATAGAAGTTTGAAATTTACCTTTTTTCACACATGGGTAATATGTCACTGAGTTATGGCTCTTACATTTCTTTTACGAGTAGAAATGACAGTTGCCAAAATGTTACTAGGTGCAATACTCTGATAGATCTGTTTATTTAAAAATTGATTCTAGCTTCCCAAACAGTTTAGTTTACTAATTTACCATATATACAATATCGCCTCCATCTTCCTGTACTGTAGGACGAATCCTTGTGTCTAGTAGCTCTTTTATCATTAGCACTACTTCATCATCTTCTGGATCAGGGGCTGAATAGAAATGACAAAATACATCAACATCAGGCAAATGCTATACTCAATTCTACATTTCAAACCAAATGGTGAAATGTTTAAAAGCTTTTTTTTACTGTTCCAACTGTATAGAATTTGGTTGATGGTGAAACATTCCTTGAAAGGATAGAAATTATAATTTATGTAATTCTCAAGATATTGGTGATGAGTATCATTATTTAATCACATGTAAGTCACTTGAATGTGAGAGAAAATTATTTCTGAAACCAAATTTTACACCTGACCAAACATTAACAAATTTAGTGAACTTATGAATATTTATATTTTACAAGACTTAACAAAGCTTTGAAATTCATTTGTATTATTATATAGATAGCAGTGATTTACCAAATGTTCCCAGTGTAAAAAAATTTCGATAATTCTCACTGTGAAATAAGAGATAAATTCGGTAAATTCACTCTCGCACTTTCTCCCGCCAAAAAATCACAACACGAATATCAATTCCCCCCCTTCACAAAATTTAAAATTTTATGTTAAAAATAGCAATTAAAAATGGAGGAAATCTATATAATAAATAGAATAATCAATTGCTTATGGTCAATAACCAAAATATGGTCACTCGTGCCAATAACACATTAAGATTTAACTTGTGTGCGGAACAATCGTTAAATCTATGCATTCTTCAGCACTCATGGTAATATTTTGGTAATTCACTCATTCCAATTAATTATCCTATGATTATTAATAAAATAATAATAAAAAAGATAGAATCTCCTAGGTAGCTGTGTTCCTTTCTGTATTCTAAGTTGTATTATTATATACACTGTACTACAAGTCTCTGTACCTGTTTTTTTATTGTTTTGGAGAATA
This sequence comes from Perna viridis, assembly GCA_037379345.1. Taxonomy (NCBI): domain Eukaryota; kingdom Metazoa; phylum Mollusca; class Bivalvia; order Mytilida; family Mytilidae; genus Perna; species Perna viridis. Next base: position 33,524,582 of record CM074514.1, on the reverse strand, counting down.
AAGATATATCAATCAAAACAAGTAAAGAATATTGGGTCTTAAAAAAAAATGATAAAATCTGTAATGGCCTTACCAGTATCAACTGAGGGTTTTTCATCTGTAAGTATGGGTAGATTACTGGCAAAGAAATCCATGATAACACCATAGATTTCTGGTTTTAATACCTGCCAATCAACATCATCATCTGTCTACAATAGAAATGAATGCCATATCATAAAATAGGATACAACAGACCAAACAAATTAGGGGAAATTGGCCAAATCAGTAATGAAATATAATAAAATACCATATGTTTAATAATAAAATATGGTATTAAATACCACTCTGTGTAAGAATTAGGCAATGGGTGGTACATCATACTTCTCAATTTGATCTTTTTTGCCTCAAATACATTCAATACATCTAGAAAACAACTGAACAGCAATTGAAATTCATCCTGAAGCATTGGTGATGTAGATACTTTTTAACTGCTTATATAAGGAAGAAGTACAGGAAAATTTTTCCGCCATTTTTCCATAATGCATTTTAACTAAATTTGACTTATCACTATCTTAAAAAGGCAAACTTTTCAAACACTTTGACAGTAATTTCTTCAGGTTATGCGGTATAAATAATTGGATTATACAATTAAATGTCTGTGTATATTTTCTTCATGTGCCACACCTCATACACAGTTTGCCTGATTCTTAGACGGAGAAGTAGTTAAAAAGCAATTTCAAATTTAAGGCAGAATAAAATGTCCATTAAAAAGTGTATGATTTTGTTAGTAGGATACTATTTTTTTGTTCAGGAAAGGTAACCTATTTCTTAATTCAAGGTCAAGATTTCCAATGACATTCAATGACTGATGGTTTTATCAACAATCCTAACTTGAACCTTTCACTTTTTCACAAGGACATGGAGGAGTCTAAATAGTCACACAATTCCACTACCACTAGTAGTCAGTAATCAAAGAATGTTATATATAGTGAGTCCTGTCTGATCCAAACCCTGGATTATCCTAAAATCTGTTTAAATCAGATACTTCTTAAGTCCATTTATATCAATTAACATGTATTTATAACTTAATTTAACTAAACACCTGTCTTAACCAAAAACCTGTCTAAACTGAACACCTGTCTAAACTGAACACTTGTCTTAACTGAATACCTGTCTTAACCGAACACCTGTCTAAACCGAACATATGTCTCAACTGAACACCTGTCTAAACTGAACACTTATCTAAACTGAACATATGTCTTAACTGAACACCTGTCTAAATTGAACACCTGCCTAAACCAAACACCTGTCTAAACTGAACATGTCTTAAGTGAACACCTGTCTAAACTGAACATGTGTCTTAACTGAACACCTGTCTTAACCGAACACCTGTCTAAACTGAACATGTCTAAACTGGACACCTGTCTTAACCAAACACCTGTCTTAACTGAACACCTTCCTAAACTGAGCCAATTTTTCAAGTCTAAAAGGGATTGGTTAGATAGGTATCACTCTATCAGGAAAGTTTCAAATTTCAAAATTTGAAATGTAAACCAGAAAATTTTTGCACGGTCTTTTTTTTTTGTGGTTTCATCTATAAATCTGCTTTTGTGCAGTTTAAATTCATGATCGTTCATGAAATTGCACTGTAATGTTCTTTGAAAAAAAATATTTCATTATAATTAATTTTCAAGTTACGGATCTTCGCATGAAAATAGCGAAAATTTCACAGTTTACAGCAGTTCATTCATTTAAATTTACATGAAGTTTTACTGATCCAGACAACAGTGTTACAAAAAAACAATACCATATTCTGAGAGAGTTTTACATTAAGATGGAAAATTCAAGAATGCAAATAAATGCTATTACACTGTACAAAAAAAAAGATTTGTATACAGCACTTAACGAAAAAGACTTTATCATATACCATTTAATCAAAGAACTAAGGGAACCCTGTAAGATTTTTTAATCTTACAGGGTTCCATGTTTTCCTTTTTAATTTTTTAACACCTGTAAGGTGTTTCTAGAAAAGCAGAGGACACTTACCCTACCGGTGAACCTGGTCCATGCTCCCAGTTTTAAGTGGAGTCTGTGTTGCTCATTTACTTTTGTTACTTTGTATGTATTATTTTATTTACTTTATGTTCTTTGTTGTGTTTGTATGTTTTCCATGTCTGGTCTTTGTCCCTGGATTACATTCTTTTGATTTCCGCTTGAATCTTGGTTTCCTTGATTACTCTTTAAGAAATCATAGAGGACAAAGTTCTCATACTGGTAATCAATAACAATTTATCCTTTGACCTCTGAAGCACTGAGAGACTGATTTCAGTTTGACAGGAAGTTAACCCGAGGAAGGTATACTGGTTACCTAATGGATAACACATACATGTGTAGTAAAATCCCGGTCGGCAACCAGTAATATGGAGTGAGGATCTTACTAGTTTTGTATCTTTAATAAAAACAGTTTTATAAAGTTATGAACAAAATTTAATGTCAAACTGTAAAAAGGACTGATCATTCCTCAAAAATGCCAATATTCAACTTTGTTCTCTTATGCGTTATACCCGCATCATCTTAGTAAATACCTTTGTCACTGTTATAAAATCTGTTCCATAAAAAACACCTCTTACACCATCTATACGAAATAATTGCCTGAAAGATATATTACTTCAACCATAATATAAAATCTTACAGGTTCTTACATGAACTTATAATCTAAGCATGAATTTGTAAGGATGACAAGGCCCTTTTTATCCAAACAATTTCTCCAGCAAGATTTGTTTCAATCTACATGTACTTAAGTAATCTTTAAAATACTGCAATTTCAGTAATTTCTTTTATTTTTATCTCATTTCTACAAGCTATACATTGTTTTGAGAATAATTATGGGTGCACAATGCAAGAACATTGACATTATTTACATGTTATGATATGTTATGTAAATATCATGTGACGTTTAGTATCTTTTAATGTACAATACAACATTTTGACAGACAAACTTTTTTTCTTCTTTTTTACCCATTTTGCTATGACATTAATATAGTTTGCACGATTTGCAGTTTAATGTCACAATTATATCCTTTCTATGAAAATAATTGAACTCTGTTTCCATATTAAGAACTGTACAAGTAATCTTCAGTTTTGCAAGGTGCAAGATACATTCAATAAGTTGTTTTTTTTTGCATATCTCTGATATTAAGCCATGCAAATATCAACTAAAATTAGAATCTCTGATGGGATGCATGTAACTATAGAAATACCTGGCCAATGTAGAACAATATGTAGAAGCAGCATTTGGAAAGTCTTTAGTCCCTGCCTCCAATACTTGGACTCCAGGTATGAACTTCAGACTATTAGGGTTTGGTGTTTCCTGGGTCTGTATAAACATATGTCTCACTGTTACAGAAAAAAAAATTAAGTTAGTACAGATACACTATTCCAACAGAGGTATTAGAGATTCAATTTTACCTGTTGTTTGTGATGTACATCAGACCTACTCCTTTATATGTAAAACCCTTAAGTTCATTTTGTTTGAACAAAAAGTTATTGTATAAATGTTAGAAGAGATAATATATAACAATATTATACACAGAGAAGTGATTTACAAATTTGATACTTTGCACATCATTGATGAAAACAGCCTAGACAATGCCCTAGACAATAAAACATTTATGTACATGTACTTATACTTAAAATGTACAAATAATAGAACTACAATAACCTGAAACTGCTCTGTTAAGACTCGTAGGCTGGAGGAATGCTTTCTTAGATGCATATAGATCTGTGGTATTGTTTCTTCCAGGGTTACATTTTGTACATGTATGAATACTGGTACTTGAAACTCTGTAATAGACAACAGAATGAATAGATATACATTCACATCTTTTTTTATTCCATATATTTTGAAAAGGAAAATCAAAGACTGCATAAACATATACATATATGACAGGTTTGTATGATTGCTATATGTGTACATGTATTTAATATAGAATAAAAGATTAATATAGCAGGTAAAAAGTTACAGAACTTCAGATCTAACTAGCAATATTGTCTCTGATATACATGTACATATATACATGTATGTACACTAAAATTGGTAATACTTGAGATGAGCGAAAATAAACAGCTGCGCTTAAACATGTCCTGTGTTTTTGTCCCATAACTTATGAACAGACAGGGGTATATAATGAGCATTTCATGTACAGCAAACATATACATGTACCAAAAATTTAGGTTATGTACATGTATCCCTTGGTCCACATGAATATACATGTACCACCTTGAGTACTAAACATATCACATTATGTGGTTACATTGAACATTACCATCACAAAAGTATACAATAAAATTTTCAGGGGTCTCAATGACCCCTTTTTGCATGGAGCTGCGCCATGTGTTACATTCCTTGCGCCATGAATTCAAAACGAGCACCTAGTGTTTATTTGGTGTGTGCCATGTATTCAAATTTGCGTCACACACATTGCAAATCAGCAATGTATCTCCAAATATCTCTTACTTATTAATCACCTATACCTGTAATAAGACAATATGCTTGGTGCATGCTAACCATAATACAATGTTTTGATTGGTCATTTCTGGAGGGACCGGGTTAATGTGTCAGGGAGTCAAACATGTTTGTAAACAAATCTCAGATCAACCGACTTTGCTATTAAATCAATAATGATTTGTACCTTTTTCAATGAATAAATCTGATAACCTTTCATTTAATAAAATATAGAAAGTATCAAGAGATGAATTATATTTGAGAAAGATCGATGTGATCGGAGAGGGGGAAATGATCCTAAATTTATACAAAAATATCTTAATGATCTCCACATTTATCTGACACAGAAAAGTAATTCGATTTGCTTAATTTTTTTTTAAAGGGTGATGTCTTGACTCACAAAAACTCTGATTCTGACGAAAGCAACATATTATATAATCCACTTTCTGATTTATTTTCAAGAACTTTGAATATTCTATGGCAAAATTGTTTAAAAGTTTAAAAACTGAAAATGTGTTGTGTACATATACATTTTTATGTACATACACAGGCGAGGATCCAGTAGTGCTAGGCCTACCCTTACCATTTGGAAAAATATTTTCAGCATGAAATCTTCATTTTTCCCAAAATTGTCTTCATTGGCCTCGATATGCATGGAATTATATTTACACAAACCCCATCCCCACCCCCTCTTGAAATCCTGAGTCCACCCTTGATACATCATTACACATAAAGTACATGTATGTGTATATTTTTTGTTGTTATGTACTAATTACGGTTCATCATAACTTTTCGACAAATATGGCCTCAATTTTACTGCAAAATTCACTTAGACTACAGACAAACTTGTGTATTGAGAACTTTTTAAGGCACAGCATCCCTTAGATATGAAACAAGAGGCTCCAAGAGCCTGAATCACTCACCTGGTTGAATTTTGCCTTTCAAAGGCAAAAAATTTAACAAGAAGTTGTCCAACAATTTTGACTCAAGACATATTTGGTAGGACTATCATAAGGATCATTTCAACAATTAAAAGTTTCATTTAATCTATCAGTTTTCAAGATATTGATTGAAAACTGTAAAAAAAAGTCATTTTTCCCCTTTCAAGGGCAATAACTCTTACAAGGAGTCATCTGACAACTTTTATCCCTTAAAACCTTTGTACTCCTAATAATAAGGATCATTTCAGCTCCTGAAAGAATTTGGCTAAACATAACAGTTTTGGAGATATGTGCGAAAAACTACATTGTATTGTCTGACCCCTATGTTCTATTTTTAGTAACGGCGGCCATGTGTTTTGACGGATCAAAAATCCCCACATCATTGATGCAAGATACACCAAGGAACATCCATACCAAGTTTGGTTCCAATTAATCAAATACTGTCAGAGGAGAAGATTTTTGAAAGAAATAACATTAAAAATAGCAAAAATCATTGAAAAAGGGCAATAACTCCAACATAACTTAACGGTGTAAAACCAAAATTAAAACAGGGATAGATCTCATCAAGCTGAACACTTTTACCCACATCAAAATTCAGCTAAATCAAACTGTTTTGGAGATATATGTGAAAAACTACTGTCTGACACCTATGTTCTATTTTGAGTAACAGCAGCCATGTTTTTTGACAATTCAAAAATCTCCACACGTTCTATGCAGGATACCCCAAGGAACATTCATACTAAGTTTGATTTCAATTGGTCGATTAGTGTCAGAGGAAAAGATTTTTGAAAGAAATAGCAAATAGCAAATATCATTGAAAAAGGGCAATAACTCAATTATGGCTTAGGTCTCACTAACCACTTCCGGGTCAAATGGCCACCCCCCTATGTAGTACCAAAAACACACTGAACCTAGACATATGCATTGTAAGTGCATTATTTGTGTGTATTATGATTAAAAGTAGTCAAAATAAAGCTGAGAATGTGTACTTTAAAATCATATATGTAATTAACTACAAAAGTGTATGAATATTGTTTACATGTGTGAGTAATTTGCCTCCATGCTGTCAGTTAGCAGAACAGGTAAAAATGTGGATTTTCAGTATTATTTATTCAAGTAAATTTTGTGAAGAATTTCTACTATGATCGTACCATTAGCATAATGATTTTGGAAGCCTTATTTTCCAAGCTTCGCAACGGTATGCAGCTTTAAGATGTCATTTGTCCTGGGAATTCACAGTGAGACTTTGAAAATTACTTTTTTAACATGTAAAGTAATGGAAACGTTAGAAGTGGTTAGTGAGACCATAATGGAATAATACCCAAATTTGACCAGATATAGATATCATCCTGCTGAACACTTTTATCCTGTCAGAATTAAGCTTAATCTAAGTGTTTTAAAGATACATGTATATGTGAAAAACTACTGTCTGACACCTATGTTCTATTTTTAGTAATAGGGGCCATGTTTTTTGAAGGATCAAAAATCCCCACACGATTTCTATGCAGGATACCCCAAGGAACATTCATACCAAGTTTGGTTCTAATTAGTCAAGTCATTTCAGAGGAGAAGAGCTTTTTTAGTTTTTATAATTAACGACGTTAATTTGTTAACGACAAGAGACGACAACGGACACCAAGTGATGGCAATAGCTCACATGGCCTTTGTCCAGGTGAGCTAAAAAGTTACACCAATTTCATGCAAAATTAATTATATCAAAAACTTATCCAACTTTTACTGTGTATTTTCATCAATTCTGTAGATTCTGATAGTGCCACAATTAACTAAGTTGAGATATTGTCTTGGGATATTCCCTACATATTAAAGGTAATGTCATGCTGGCCAATAGAAGGACAATAACCACTTATACGCGGTATGTGATTTAAACTAAATAAACAAGTGGGTCATATCAAGTGAATCACAGGTGTTGGTTTTATTTAGCACTCTCTGTGAAGTTGAAAAAAAATAAACAGCAAAAGTAAGGTCAGTATTCAGTATTGTTTTACATAAAATCGAAATAATTTTTTATATCAAAGGCATGCTACATGTTAACGTCTTAAGAATTTTATAGGTACACAGTTTTGTCTGGAGTCAGAGTGACTTGCTCCTGGTCAATAATTGGGGTGTAATATCAAAAGGCAACTCCACTGTCGATTTTAGAAAATGGGTTGCCTTTGATAGCACACTCCTATTTTTGACCAGGAGCAAGTCCCTGTAGTCAGAGTGAATAGTTGCAGTAAAATTGAGGCTTAGCCGCTATAAGGCCCATACATGTACTACTAATAGGGGTCACCTTCGTGAAATGTTATGATGAACATTAAGGTGAAGATCAAAATCCACCAATCGCAATTGAATGTAAATTTTTGCATTACTAGAATAATTCCTCGTCCATTTAATTGTTCTAAAATAGTCCAGATTACATAGTGTTCACCTAAGACATAGTACCACATCACTGATGATTAGTATCGCTGTATTAATTTTTTTTCAAGAAGTGTGAAATATTAGCTTAATTTGGTAAATTTCATTTAATTTGTGGCAAAAAAATATAAATTTGACCAAAATTTTGAAGATGATATTGACTAGGGGGTCTCTTTATACCTTCCAAGAAAGAAATTTCGTCTACAAAATGTATTCCGCAGAAAGAAGTTTATTTTGGTGGCCATTTTATTTTGACGAAATCGACGTTAGTAAACGCTTAAATACAAAATCTATTATTTTCTTTATAAAAAAGCGTTTAGCTAACCAAGAATACAAATTATCCAAATTGACTTCCTGGATACATGACGCCTTTTCACAAATTGCAGTAGTTCTTCAATAAAAGGTAAATATGCTGAAATTTATAAGTTCTGATGAATGATATTACTTAAATCTTTTAAATTAATAACTTATTAACCAAATGTACAATGTTGATTTAATATAGCCTTTATTTTGGACAAGACACGCGTACATATATCGTAGATTCAAAAAATATTGTTTTCCACCAACTTTGATTCAATGCTAACCAGTCGCCATTTCCCACATTGTACCTAAAGTTGACAAGCCACAGTCGATACTGAATACTGTTCGTTGCCGACATAACAAAATATCCACAGATTGGGATAGTAAAAACTGTCAGACCTTTTTGAAAAAGGATTCCAGTCTGTCCCAAAACAAGGTGGTTTAACTAGCACATCATCTACAGCTATGCCAACAACAGATCTGGTTGTTATGCTTTCCATTAATCCCAGTGTGGAGAAGTTGACAAGTACTCCACTCCAAAGTATGCTTCAGGGCCAACAATATGCAATCATATGTTTTCACTATGAGGAATAGATCTCTAACCAAAACCTTAATATGGGGTAGGCATTGCCTAAATCAGCGAGCACCATGAGCTTAACTATATACCGTCTGTGCAAGACTCGTAAAAATAATGAAGGACACTATAAAGAGTGGGGGTCGACCCAGATGAAAACTTTTCTTCACAAGTGCAATATTTTTATCTACATGTATATTTAAGCAGCAAGGAAAATCAATATTTATATTTAGACATCTGTTTTGTTAATTTATGGGGGAGTTTTTATTCTCAATAAACAAATAACTTGAAAAAAATTTTCCCAAAATTTCCAACCTCGCTCTAAAAATTGTCAATAACTTTATAGCACTTCGCAATACTTAACATTTTTTATCCCTCAAGGGCATCTCTAGCAACATCCATTTTAGTTTTGTCCTGTCAGATCAATCTGTACAGATACCGGAAATATTACAGTCTGCAAATTCCAAACAAGAAAATGATTGCCTTCCCTATTTTAGAAAAGCTATACTTCGATTTTTATAATATAATCGGAGTTACATTTCTTTCCAAGGAGGGTTAGGTTCTTGACAACAGCAACAGTGGAACAACGGAGATACACATACTTACATCCACATGTTTCCCGAAGTTTTTATAATCATAACATTCACTTCTTTAAATAAGTAAAACAAATTAGAAAAAGACTTGAAAACTATCAGAAAAGATAAAATTTATTTTTACAGAAACACAATCTTTACCTTTATTTTTTATGTGCTTGACTGAAGGAAATGATGAATTTTCTCCATAAGGACAGTCACTTTTTGTTACTTCCTGGACATGACTTTTTTTCTTTAGTATATTGGGGAACAGAAGGGAAATTTATAAAAAGTACACGTAATAATGGTAGAGCTCACACGGTGTAGTATCTGTGATCAGAATTTACAACACTCATGTCAAAACATCAACAAAGAACAATAGGACAATTTAAACACAACAATTCTGGAAACACTGCACACTTTAGTTAAGTTTTGCACTTTTGGCTAGGGATGAAAAATGACATTAATGGAAACTGGTGTTTGCTATAGTGATTAAAAAATGAAGATTCTATTGTAGATAAAACAATTTCTGAAAAAGGGGACTTTTAAGAGTATTTTGGAATGTTTTATATATTTTCAATGTTGAAGGGGCTTTTTTCCAGTGACAATTTGACTTCATTGTGAGAGTGAAAGTAAGTCATTTTTCACCATGCTAAATTTGATAAGTGGATTACAAAGCGAAATAGCTAAACTGGTGATGCCCATATGAAGAAGAGGTTTTCCAAGGAAAATGTTTTGACAGTTTCAGAGCATGAACTAAAAATTCAAGATATTTTGCGGGAAATTTGACATTTTTAAACCTGATTTTATCAACTTTTTTGCAAATTTTAGCATATTTTACATGGTTTCTATGGTAATCCTATTTGTTTTGGGTAATTTTTGCCAGAAAATTTTTACTGCATTCTGAAGGCCTTGACTTGATCTATTTTTAGATATATAGATTTGCAGATGCTTGACAATTTTTTTAAGCGATAAATGTTACAAAGCATAAAATTACAAGACCAAAATTTGGCATTTCTTAAATACTGTGGAGTGCTGTTTCTGGATAACAAGTGAACTAAATTTTCAAGATCTACAAATGCCTGTTAACTCACATGATTGAAATGAAAATACAATAATGTACCTCAAGGATAACTTTAACTCATCACTAACAGAAGTTAAGCAATGTCTCAAATCAGAGGAAAGAGATACATTCACGGAGAGAAAATTCATTGGATGATCTAGTGCCAACAAATCTTACTTAGGGAAGAAGGGCAGTCAAATAGATGAAAACAATTACCATAATATGATATGGAAGTAGTAATGAAAGATAAAGTTATGCAAGATCAACAAACATCTTTTCAAATAAAAATAACATCACTTCTGTGAGGCAGTCTTGTGTTGTCCATTGAATTTAAATGTTTTAACAAATGTGCAGAAACATCAAGATTATCACGGCTACCATTTTAGCTGTTTGGTCAGATCAAATCTTGGTCTGACTTTCATTTTAACATGTTCCTTTGTGACATCATGGTATATTGCAGATCCCTTGAAGCCACCCTCTTTGCAGGACACATAGTATAGCATAACCTGGATTTTCATTTTCACATTGTTTTTAACTTTTCTACCATTTATCTCCCTTTAGAAGCATAATTAGTATAAATCTTATTCAAACTAGCTCGTGTTATTTGATCACTGAATTCTAAATTATGGCAGTGCAATGTTAAAATCACATTAACTAGTTTTAATTAGATTGTATGTTAAAGACCTCACAATTGGAGATGTGGTGTGATTGCCAATAAGACCATCAAAAGACCACACAATTGGAGATGTGGTGTGATTGCCAATAAGACCATCGTCCATGAAAAAGCAAAGCAGCAAACAATTAAACTTCTACAGGTCAATTCATTGCCTTCAATGATGAGAAATACATAGAGTTGATGTATAATCATCAGCATGAAGCTTCAGTAACTATCTAAAAGTGATGCATCATGATCAGTTAATTAACAATTTCTCAACACAATGGGGTTTTTGAATATGTTTTATGTCTTATTATTTAATATATTTCAGTGTAAAGAAAATGCCACAAAATGCTCAAGTTCTAATTGCTCATGGTCCATATGAATCTTGTGGAAATGTAGACTTCAGAACACAGAGGCTAGATGGTCTACAATGTAAGTGCCTGCATGAGCTGATCTAAATTTCTAGACAAGACTTTTGATTAGAACTTTTTGAAAAATTTTTTTTTTTTTCATGTTTATTTAATATTCACTGTTTATCTTTTCACTCAATAGTAAAATTGCGACAAATGTGTTAGAAATTGGAAGACAAAGCAAGAACTTATACCGTAATAATCTTGCTGTCTGTCTGTCCATCTTTCCCCAGTTGAAGGCAGTTCTAATCTGCAATTTCTCTAAACTGCTTAATGGATTTCATTGAAAATTTTAAACATTCTTAATCACATGCAATCTATTTGGTTTCTCTATCTGAATGACTTTTTGGGTTTCCTGAAGAAAAACATGAACTTTTGTCATTGTTTGACCAGGGTGAAACATTTTCTAATCCACACTTCTCTAGAACTACTGAATAGAATTGGATGAAACTTTTACAAATTCTTTGTCACATGATGCAATTATGCATTTCCTTTTTTCTTTTTCTGACTTTCAGGGTTTCCTGTTACAAAACATTAACTTTATCATTGGTCAAACAAGGGAGATCATGGCATAAAAAAGTTGACATGACATATTTAAGTTTTTAAGTATTTCAGATATTGGAGTGTTGTGATTAAAATAACGAATTTTTCAGGTATGTTGCGAAAAGAAGGTCATACAGTTGAGTTAGAAGAGATTGAAGATTGGAATGTTGTTGAATTATGGGTAAATGGAGAAAAAGTATTTGACTGCAAAATTCAAGACTTAGATTTTGGTAAGAATGTAGATGTATAACCCATTTGTAGGTACGTTACTGATTACATACCACATGCTTTTAAGTACATTTGTAGGTAAAAACTGTAAAGGGTGTTTCCTATTTCACAAATTAAAAAAAAATGACAGTGAACATATGTGGATAAATAGGGATACTTTTTTTATTTTCCTATTTTTGTTTAACATATTTAGTCTATAGGAGAAACATTCCAACTTTTACAGAGCTTATTGAAAAATGACAACTAAACAAGCTCAAGGGTACACTACTCTAAACTGAAAAATAGGGTCTCACTAACCAATGGTCAAATGGCCACCCACATATGTAGTACCAAAAACACATTGAACCTAGACCTATGCATTGTTTGTGCATTATTTGTGTGTATTCTGATTAAAAGTAGGCAAAATAAAGCTGAGAATGTGTACTTTAAAACCATATATATAATTTACTACAAAAATGTATGAATATTGTTTGAATGTGTGAATAATTTGCCTGCATGCTGCCAGTTAGCAGAAAAGGTAAAAATGTGAATTTTCAGTATTATTTATTCAAATAGGGTAATAGGAAACACAAAACCTTTTTGATTTGGCCTGACAAAGTAAATATAAAGGTAATGTATTGTATAAAATAATTCAATCATTCTAAAATTTGTGTTACTTACTGTAAGACTAAGCTATTCCCTTTTGATTCACTTGTTTTCTATTACATGTATTACATTTCAAATTATTTTTTTGTAATAAAAAGGGGAGATAACTCAAAAGTTTTACTTTTCCAATATCTCTATTGAATTTAAATTTTTGTTTTGTCTTTTTTACAGGTAGTGATGGTGAACTTGATATGTTATGTCAAAAAGCTGTGGAAAATGTGAACAATGCTTTTTAATTTATTAAATATTTTGGATGACTCTACTTTTAAAATGGGGCAATATTTGTTATGATTTAAATGTGATTTGTTATTCTATATGTACATTTGATTTATGTAATATATTATGATTCTGAAATATGCACTTATTAAGTACCTTTTAAAAACCTGATTTCCATACAACAAGAATATAGTTTCTAAGAAGTATTCTACCTCTTGGAATATGCAGATGACTTTGACAGAATATAGGGAGAAAGCTAGATGATTATATCACTAACCTAAGAAATATGTCTTTATATTAGGGGGACAGTTGTTAACAAAAATTTGTGTGAACATTGTAATGAAATTGATGTTGGTATCGAAGTTACTTCTCCGTATTTGGGAATGTTCTTCTTCTGTTGTGTATTTAGTGAATATGGTATGGCTGGTGAAAAATTGGGCAATTTTAAAGCAAAAAAGTATACAAAAAAAATTTGGCATTCTAATATTGACTAGTCAGTAGTCATGTGCACTAAGTACTTAATTCCAAAGTATTTATTTCACAGAATTTATTTTGGCATTTTTTGACAGACTGCTAAAATATGCCAAAATGCCAAAATTAGCACACTGCAAAAACTATCCACTATACAATATTTCATTTATGATGATGTAAGCTCCCTTGTTTCCAATATTACTATATAGTATTATTGAACCTTATTTATAAAAAAAGGGAGGGTTTGCAATTTCTTTACTATTACTCAATAATGATGGCACCCAATTCCATAAAACTTTTGGAAATAGTTTATTTTTATTGTAATAAGCTCCCTTTCAGTTGTTATAAATTTCTGAACTTTTTAAGTTATGGGACTTTATTTAGAAAAAGGACGGTTACAGGTGTTTACAAAATAACTTGAAACAGCTCAATTTGTTGAACTGTTTATTTTTATTATTGCAAGCTCCCTTTTGATTTTAATTTTTTTAAATATACATTTTTGGCAGAATTTCACATGTGAAAATTGGATTACAGCATAGTGCATGTCAGTTGGGCAGGTCAGTCGGTCGGGCTGGTATGGCGGTCGGCAGGTGGACCAGAAAATTATTTTCATAATACCTTTCTCGGCAACTACTAATCGCAATTGATATTTGGTATCCAGCATCAGATCTGGGTCACATATCGTGAGATCCGATTTCAAGCCTGTCTGACATCTACTTCCTATTTACAAAATGTTGGCGATTTCTGTCTGACCAATTTTTGAGTTATTTGCCAGCACTATTCATACAAAAATGGGGCCCTCGAAGAATTCATCCATGGAATACCTGGACAGACGAATTATTTATTTCCCGTTATATGGCCTCTCAATATTTATCGTTCCCTTCAGAAATCAATGAATATTTTTTTTAAATCGCATCTGTCCATCTATTCGTCTCACTATTTTCATGTAATCTTTTAGTTTGTATAAGTCTTATTGCAGTGGCGGACCCAGGGTGGGTGCAGGGGGTTGGCGTCCCTGCTTTTTATTGGAAAATTTTTCATTTTCATGTGTTAAATCGACAAAATATGGCAAATGATGTCCTAGCCCTCCCCTTTTTTCCGTGGAACCCCGACTGGCACCCTTCCCTTTCAAAGTGTCTGGATCCGCCCATGTACTGCAAATTAAAAATTATTTTACCACTTCCATTCTTGCCAAAATCTTATGCTGTCAGACAAAATTCAGAGCAGTATGTCAAACTTGAACTTGTGACCATAATTTGCCACATCTGTAAATGTTCAGGAAAGATGCTTGCTTTTTATATTGTTACATGTATGAGTTAATGCAGGGAAAGATCCAGGATTTGAAGTCAGTAGGTGTCACTTTGCCGAGAAAAGCGAATCTTAAATTACTTGATTTTCACTAGTAAATGGAATTAGGGGTGTAATATTCATACTTTGCTAACTAAAATCAAAATGGATTTACGCTGTGATTTCTCATAACGTCATATGTTAATAGTTGCATGTCTGTGAACATTAATTGTTAGACCTTTAAAACATGGGTTTAAAATAGAACAAGCCAACAACAATTAGTGTACTTTTTATTTAAAAAAAATGAGTAAACAATTAGTAAATTGCATGACATTTTTAAGACATATTGCACTCATAAATATGGCAAGCCAACGTGGACAAAAATGAGCATTTTCTAATATTAAAAAAATGATTTTTTTATATTACAAATTCATTTTCTAATGTTACAAATTAGATTTCTTATATCACAGACACTTTTTTAATATTAAAAAGAAATAATTTTTAATATTAAAAATTCAATTGATTTTCTAATATTAGAAAATAGATTTGTCATATTCAATGACCATTTTTTAATATTAGAAAATTGTTTTGTAATATTAAAAAATGTGACTGATTTTCTAATATTACAAATTCATTTTCTAATATTACAAATTCAATTTGTAATATTACAAAATGTGTGATATTTTATAATATTACTTAATCAGAAATTTATAATATTAGAAAATGAATTTATAATATTAGAAAATGAATCTGTAATATTAGAAAATGTGTGATATTTTATAATATTACTAAATCAGGAATTTATAATATTAGAAAATGAATTTTTAATATTGCAAAATGTATTTCTAATATAAAAAAAAATCTTTTCTAATATTAAAAAATGATTTTGTAATATTTAAAATTCATTTTCTAATATTACAAAATATTGATTTTTGTCCACTTTGGCTTGCCATACATTAGTTTTGAGATCTCGCTCCATATGGAAATTCAGAAATATTGCGATTGTCGGGATGAAAACTACACTATGATTAAGAAATAGTAATATGGTTCATTGGTCTCTAGTGTTGTTTTGTTTCAGGGTTGGGGTGGGGGAGGGGGGCTAAGCCTACGTGAATGTCAGTAAAATTTGAAGTGAAATTGATCAGCTTTTTTCGAGTTAATAAGTCTCTTCACTAAAGTTACATGATCAATGTCAGCTTCATCGGACAGCATTGTCCGCCATACTCCCTGGAGGTAGTCATTGGAATGAATGCAGCCTCTAGGTACGAATAGCGTATGCAAAGGAGGAATCTTAAATGCTGTGAGATGAAGTTCATTTTCATCGTACATTTCCCCGAGGATAAAGAAACCGGAATCTTCCTCAAGTGGACAATCTAAATGGGTAAAGTCATGTTTTTCAATACCAGCCCCTGTGCTATTTTTTAGAACGAATTCTTCCAAATATCCTCTCTTATAGTCAAAATCTTGAATTCCGTGACGTAGCGACAACGATACATTACGAGATGACATGTCAGCAAAAGTACACCCGTAGTACGACAAAAACTCAGATGTAGCATACTCAATAACCACGTACTCGTTAAACGAATGTGGGAAAACGATTTTTCCAGAAGCCTGGCCTATTTTCTTCCTGATCCACTGCACGTTCCTGACCACTGTATGCTTTGGCCTTAATGGAGGTAGATCTCTGACAGGCATAAGGTCTTTTAGCTTGTAATCTCCTGGTGCAACATCAGCAAGAATTCTTGTGCGCGTAGTCATCATGGTTTTTCCACAATTACCCTGTCTTTTAAGGGATATGAAACAGTCCCAACGATCACGAACTTGTTTAAACCCGTCTTTAAGTTCAGCAGATTCCCTGACTGGAACATCCGATTCAATGAAAAGGGAAGGACTAGAGCTTCCTTTATATATATTTGGCATTGACGTATTCAAACGCGACTCTCTAAGTGGGAAAACTGTTTTAGATTCTCTTGAACTTTGAACCGCTTCCAATGATCTGAACCAATTTTGAGTACTATTTCCAGAAGCTTTCAGTTGATAAACTAGTCCGTTTTCTAATGTCAAGCAAATAGAAGGCTGAAGAGATTGCTTGTCACACAGCAGCTTTAGTTTGATATTGGACGAGATGCTGAAATGTAAATGAGGTTTGAAAACACTTTCTTTTGTGTTGTACAGATAAAGATTATAATCTTTGAGACAGCACCAACGTTTCGTGAACTTTGAATATGACTTATTTCGGCTGCATTTAACGTATACCCATCCTACTCTGTCAGTTTGAATTACAATTTTTTCAAGACATGAAATGAATTCGGAAATATACAAGTCTGTCTTTTCTTGTGTTTCAGAATCACAGAGATTGACTAGTTTACTGAATGTTAGTTTGTATTTGGTACCATTTTTTAATATATGTTCCTGATAACTGCTTTTCTTGAGCAGTAGGTAAAATACAGTCGTGTTTTCGTCTTTAACTATGGGAGGATATTCACTCGCATCCGATAATCTGCAAAATATAACCCATAGGGATTCAAGTTCACTTTCAGAAGTATCAGTCGTTGTTATATGGTTATGACAAAAGTCAAATGATGCCTTTTCTATATCAGAAGGCTGCACTTCCGTTATTCGTTCAAATATTTTAGATATAAAATTAAGAAACGCACTCCTGTGAATGGTCTCGTCTTTGAATATGCTTTCAAAATTATCCGGAAACTGTATATTAAGTCGTTCAAACAGGTGCGATATAATTTCCCTAGCCACTTCTTTGGAAATCGGTGATTCTCCTACCAGTGTCCACAGTGTCTGTAAGATGCAGGTTAGTGCGACGGTAGTCATCTATAAAGAAGAGAGTAGATAATTGTAAATTAGGTTGAAATCTACATGATGTAACAGTGCATCACTTTACAACGTAAGAGGTTCTAATTCCGTTTATGGGAGCAACCATTTGATTTTTATGGGGGCGTGGGTAGGATTAAATTTGAAAGAAGGCAGAATTATAGTAGATGGTAAAAAAATCTAGGATGACTATTCGGGTAAAAAAGGCAGGATGCATGTTTGAAAAAAATCAGGACATGCATTTTTGTAAATACTTTAATTTGTCATATTTGTAGATATCACGAAAAAATCCAAGACAGGCTGGATTCCAAAATGAAAAGTCAGGATAGTCTTAACACAAAAAAAAAGATCCGGGACAAAACATTTGATCTTAGCCCCTCCCCGCCATAAAAAATCAAATGGTTGCTCCCTAAGTCAGAAATAGCTTGCCCTCCAATCTTTATCATTACTGTGATACAAAAGAATATCTTTTAATGATACTCTAGAAGTCCATCTTTGAACAAATAAAGAACTATCGAAACACATTACATTTCCCATGTTGGAGATATACCGTTCTAGTTAAGTTGAAGTTTTTTCCTCTCTTTTTTTCTACTGCTAGTGTTTTTCCGTTATATTTTATCTGACTGGCTTTGATTTGTTTGTTTGGTTTTGTTGTTTTATTTCGCCAAGGAAGTTACTTTTGTCCATGAACTGCCCATTGTAGAAACTATGAAATAGTCTACAGTGGCGGATCTAGGGAGTTCCAAGGTCAGGAAACCCCCATTTGAAAAGTTTTGTTAATTTCTTGATAAATTTGGGTAAAAAAATGAGCACATAGTAGCCTGGACCTCCTTTTTTCATGAATCAACGAACCCACCCTCTTTTCATACTTTCTGAATCCGCAACTGGTTTAGTTAATAATTGAAGTTACATGTTGATTGACTTACAAATGACACCTACGCTAGTTTTTAGCTATCCCTTAGATATAACATTTTCACCAGTTTTCCAGACAGAACAAAACAAGTAAATGATAGTATTATTTACATGAGTACAATTCAAGAATTATCCAGAACTTGAACTGATTTCAATGAATAAAACATAGGTTTCATTTACCATATCTAACGTCCCATTCCTCATCCCGTCACATTGTCAAGAAAGTCAGATAAAACAGGCAGGGGCGGTTCCAGGATTTGAGTTTAGGGGGCGTTAATTGAATTAAATGCCGTGCAAAGCAAGGCAAAAAAATATTACGGGGTGAAATTTGAGGTGAATTTTTTTTCTTACCGATTTATGGGGGGCGTACGCCCGGTACGCCAGTCCTTGGATCCACGGTGGTCTTTCAAGCAATCATGGGGATATTTAATCAGTCTTTTAAGATAGATTACTGCTGAATACAGGTTGTCGTAAAGTCAGTTTGTCTATATGTATGCGATTTTTATTTATTCCAAAATGTTTCATCTGGTACAAATGTACCACACAATTCCTTTAAATTTGGACCTATCACATGATTCACGATGAGAACTGAATAAGAGCCTTACGGTTTTGGGAAGTTCGTGAGAATAAAAAAAAAGATTTATACATTTAAAACACAATGATATTAGGATAATTAATTGGAAAGAGTGAATAACCAAAATATGATCACGAGTGCCGAAGAACGCCTAGATTTAACGAGTGTGCAGAACTTGTTCCGCGCACGAGTTGAATCTGAATGCGGTCTTGGCATGAGTGTTATAATGTTATATTGTTAATTTGTTAATTTGATATTGTATCTACGCTTCATATATTTGTTTATTTTTTAAACTGTAAGATTGGTATTTCTACGTATACCGCAACATCAAAATTTGTCAAAATTTATAACATATAACGTTCAATGATAAACAGAATATGTAACTTAAATGCAACTCACTTTAAACAGTGCTAGACGATTTTGAAGTCCTACTGATTATCCGCTGCACGAATTAATATATATATATCATACAAAATTTACAGCCTAAATACGTGATTGGTTCATCTAGTTCCTCATATAATTCCGTGAAGTAGTTTCACAAGATACATATTTAGCTTCCCTTAAAATAGCATTATGTACCGTCCAAGCGAGACTCGTAAGAGTACCCAAGGACGTTAAAAATCCCCTTAGTAGAATAGCATTCCTTAGGACAAGGTTTTTATTAATTAGATAAATATTCGGTTTATGAGGATCAAATTATTAACTCATATTTAATTTAAACTATAAGAATAACTTTATAAAAGTATGTTTTTTGTTTGTGTATGTTTGGAGGTAGCTTTGTTTTATTAAACTTTATTTGTAGGGGTGTTGCTTTCTTTCTCATTTGTTTATTTTCAGTTATTGGTTTTGTTTAGTCGTCTTTCATTATTTTATTTTGTTTCATTGTCGCTAGCTTATAGGCTCTACTAAGCAGCTTATAAATAAACCAAACTTCTGGACTAGTATATTCGCTAAATATATTTCGAAGTTTTTACATCCCTGCCATAATCAGTAAACTTTGTAAAAAAAAATCTCTGTAAATTTTATTGAACGCTTAGGCACATAATTTGTGCAACATGAGGTAAAACCTGGTAAATAAACTTCATACATGACAGAAATGCGTCACCAAAATAATAGAAGAAGTTCTTTATGCAAATTATTTTAGTACAAACATCTTCGCGCTGATATGTGATTATCCATCCCAATATATCCTCTTTGCTGGAGGGTGGTATGATATTAGAGACTTTCCTGTATCTATGTGATTATATCTGGATATTAAGTTATTTTAATTATCAAGTTTATTTCTTCAAGACTTCCGCCCCGTGAAGGTCCGGGTGTTAAAATAATAGGCCTGCAGCAGCGCTAAGCTTGTCGTAAAAGGCGACTAAAAATAGTGCTCAGAAACCTAGCCGGGGGCTAGGCGCTCTGCCCACAGAGCTACTGGGATGTGTGCCCCAGGTGGTGGAATGGGGTACCCCCGGCATGTTACATGCTGGGGTTGTCAGGCTATAATACGGAAAACCTGACCGCAAACCACAGTGGTGCACCGTGTTGGGAAAGATGTCACGTTCCTAGCACGTTAAAGAACCCTGCTGTGGTATTCGATAGGAGTAGGAATCTTTGCGCTCCGCCACAGGAGGCTAAATTGCAAAACTTGTCGACCTTGTTATCCTTGTGTCCCATCCTTTTTTTCATTTCATCATCATTTCATTTTATCATCCTTTTCATGTTCATCGTCTTAATATGGCTGAAATATTGCTGCTCGGACGTTAAACCCCAACAAACAAACAAACAAACAAAACTTCTAGACTTCCTACTCTATTTCGGAGAAAAGTATTGATTTTAATGAACAAAAACATTTGGTTTCTCAAATCTAATGTGCGGTTCATTCAGTCATTCACATTGAGAAACTATTTAAATGACTGTGAAATACTCTTTAAGGGTCGATATTTTCCATTTAAAGGTTATTTTTAATTTTGACTAGGTATTTCGTAATATAATAATTTATAATAATGACTAACTTTATTAGTATTACGTATATCTATAGTTAAACAATATTGTCAAGGGAAATCCAGTGCATAATAACTCAAAAATGTAATTAATTGCAACCTAATTTTATATTATATATATACATAAAACTTATTTACAACTTATCAATGTTTATACCGTTATATTTTAAGATATCACTTAACTATTCAAGGACGTAAAAAAACCTTTGTTATCTAAAGATGTTAGTCTTATCATAAGTGTATATATGTATATGAGACAATAAACCCTTTTATTCTGTAATCACCATACTTGTTTATTTTTAATTATTTGTGACACAATTAACCTTATCGCAACTTACATGTAAAATTAAACATTATTTCTAAAATGTGTTGCGTGAGAACCTATTATCCTAAAAATTATTTCTATTCTTAAAGCTGCATTAGCTGCCAAATTTGTTCAGTTTTGATTCTACTGGATTTTGCTGATTAAGTGAAATAAGTTTGTAGTAATGCAACTGAAGTAATAAATGTCGATAACACCCACAGAATATTGTGAAAACAACGTTTTTTTAATCAGAGAAAATCGATAGCGCTTATCTAATTTTTTCGCCATTACTTCCGAAGATTGCCGACAGGAATATTCACCTGGGTTCAAAATACACGTCTTGTTTTCATATCATTTAAATTCATCTATTTCTTGATCAGTTTTCAAATAAATAATTACCATATTTGAGCCACATTATATCACAATACGTAAATTTCAAATAGGATTCTTTCGTTATATTCGAACTTTTTTTATTTTACGGCTTGAATCCGTCGGTCTTCCTTGCCGTTGAATAACCACTTCCGCTTTGCAATCAGATTTGTTATTAAAGAATCGATCCTTACAGCACATGCGCGGATTAAGGTCAGCAGCAGTCACATGCATACGAAATTATCTAGTTAGATTTTTTGTCTTGCAAGATAATAATGCATAGACATCTATTTTATGTATTTAATGCATTTTATTTGTGGATATCAAATGAAATTATGCATGAAAAGTACAATTTAGTAGAAATAATCCAAAGTTAAGGTATATTTCAACAGAAACAAAAAATAACGAAAATGACAACTCATGCAGCTTTAAAGCTAAATGCCAAAAATTCCATTTACAACATATACTAGTATTTGTCAAAATATTGCATTCTAAAACTTATCTTGAACTTTAATTTAAAATAATTATTTTGAAACCTAAAACTTATGTTTTTAAATGGTTCAATTTCTATAAGCATAAAAAGCTATTTTTTGTGCATTACATCCTCCACTATCTCTTTTAGTCACCTGTTAGAAAATGCTGATTGTGAATTTGTACATGACGTTACGCACGCTATTGCGGCTGTATTGCAAAAAAAAAAAACACACCTATGTAAACTTTAAATGACTATTGTAAACAATCAAAACTGTGAATATGTGAAAGCTGTATACTGTTGGAGTCAGGACAAATTATTAGTTCTGAATATTTGTCACAAATGGTACTTCTAATTCTTTATAATCAATTGAACTTTCCAAGAACCCGTAAAAACATCAAAATTCCGCCTGTCAGGTGTAACGAACTGTAGGTCTAAAAAAGCTAAAAAGGTGAATTGCGCTATTGCAGAGAGTACGGAATTTGCCAAATTTTGCATGGAAGAATAATTTCATATGTTCTTTTTGTGATAATTATCGAAATTGTGTTAATTTAAGACAAAAATATATTCAAGGCAAAAACTAAGTGTTGGTAAATGGTCAGAATTCTAAAAGTGTTCAGTAATCAAACTATATTATTAAAGTAAGAACTTATTCACACAATATTCTTTTCCGATTAATATTTCCTATAAATGTACATACTTTCAGCAATTCTACGTCGGCATTTGATAAAATTTTCAGTACAAACAAAAAAGTTACATTTTTTCGAAAATGTCTAGCGAAATGTCAGATGTCAATATTTTCCGGGTTCGTTGAGAAAATTCCATGCTCCAACGCAATTCTACAGACAACTGGCAATTTCTTCTGTGAAATAATGATACTTTGTAATTGTACATACACTTAGGAATACACATAATTCATTTTTTTATGATTTAAACTGTTTAAAACGGATAAAATTCGAACAAAACAAATGTCTAGCGATTTTTCCAACTTTCACTTTTTGGACATTTGGAACGTTTTCCGTGAATCGGGAAGTGGGGAAATAAAACGGAAATAATTCCCGCTTTGGGTGATAAGAAACCAGACACTTAAACTCGTCACTGCAATTACAAGTACAGAACATGCAACTGAAAGAGACAAAAAAATCGAAATCGATGGGATACAAAAAGACTAAAAGTATCTTTATTTTGTGTTATTAACAAACGAAAGAATATTAATAAACCAAAAAAAGAATTGAATAAATTCTTAATTAAGAGGAATTCGATCGGAGTGGAATGACTGAAAAGCAACATAGAATTGACAGAACTTTAATAAGGTATAGAAAGTAGATAGTATAAAAGTATAAAAGGGAGTCATAAATATTTTTTTTTATTTCGGAAAGGGCAAATAAGCAAGTGAAATTAAAATCTTCATTAATGAGCGGCTATCTAATGGGTGTTGATAAAAGCCCGATTTCCTGATGAATAGATAGCTCTTTCAATCGAAATACTAAGCTGTGATGAAAGGTCCAATTCTGCTATTGGTACATGTAACATTAAAATCATACATGTATATCAAAATTTTAACTTATCGTAGGAGAAAGTTGCAATGTTTCCTCTCTAGACAGACAGAGTGTGCATATATGTTGTGTTTGCATTCCACGCTGCGATGCACATGCATGTGCAAATTAAATTTACCGGTAGTACTGATAATCAATTTAATTACTATTTTCGATTTTCTAAGAAATGTTAAAGATGTTTCAATTGCTACCAATTAAAAATTATTGTATATTTCGCTATACTGTACACGTGTTTCAATAAGCATCAAGCAAGAAACGAAAAGTGTAGACAAACGTCAAATTCCGACGTTACCGTATGTGCCGCAATAGCGTGTGAAACGTCATATCTATCTTTAGTTAACATAAATAAAAAAAAAAAACCCTCATCGAGATATCTTCCCGTGGCTATTCATGGTAAACATGACATTGCCATTCTGTATAAAGAAACACTCAATACAGTTTTACTGAAATTCCCAATATTACCACGTCTTGTAGGTATTAACCCATGAGATAACACTCGCTAACCCGTAGATAACGCCCGCTAACCCATAGATAACGGAAAAATTATCATCATTACCGTTTGCTGTTGATAATTAATTCTAGTTAATTCATTTAAAACGCCGTTATATATGAATTAATTTA
This sequence comes from Perna viridis, assembly GCA_037379345.1. Classification (NCBI taxonomy): domain Eukaryota; kingdom Metazoa; phylum Mollusca; class Bivalvia; order Mytilida; family Mytilidae; genus Perna; species Perna viridis. The sequence continues at coordinate 33,500,148 of CM074514.1, read as the reverse complement.
CGAAATTATCGTTATCCATGGGTTAGCAACTGTATTTATCTTTATTTCTCATCACCGTATTACATAAGCACAGAGACATTATGGATAATATATACAATATTTACAGTATTTACAAAATAGTGTGTGTGTGTTTAGCCAGGTGGGTACTAGCTATACGGTACCGAAGCCAATTCATAGATAACGCAATTAATTCATTGATAACACTTTGACCAATCAAATGACGTGTTACGTACAACTGGGTAAGACTTGAACTGCAATCAGTTTCGTGTCCGTTGGCAAGAATGTATATTAATTAATTATCAATAGCAAACGGTAATGATGATAAATTTACCGTTATCTATGAGTTCGAAAATGTAAGAATAGCCACAATTGCCTGATTACGATCTAATATTATTTTAAATCCTTAAAATGCTAATACATGTTTTGCTTTTGTTAAGGAAGATCCACAAATTGATAGGGATAAAATCTATCAAATATCACAAAATGAATCAGGCTATGTCAGTACTGAACCAGGTCTAATGTTAACCAATTCGGTAATACAATGGATTAATTTTGGAAAAAAATAATAATGTTTGTTAACAATACAAACAAAACTTCAGATTTAAAAAGAGGTTGCATAGTAGGTCGCATTAAACCCATTTTAGAAGAAGATCTTGTTTCAATAAATAACGTTAACAAAATAAAAGTCACAAATTAATGAAATCAGTTTAAAAAAATAAATGTTCCAGAAGTATTTAGACCTCATATAGAGAAAATTGTTTTAAAATATAAAGATATTTTTAGTGCAAAAGATGCACAAATGGGTAGGACTGAAACAATTAAAATGAAAATAAATACTGGAGACCACCCGCCGAAATTAAACCTATACCAAACGCCGTTACAACGGCGACAAGTAGTTGAACAAGTAGTAACGGAAATGTTGGATGCGAATATAATTAGACGATCACAATCATCTTGGTCAGCCCTATTGTATTAATAAAAAAGAACGATGGTTCAACAAGATTTTGTATTCATTATAGGAGTTTAAATCAAATTACAAAAATAAAATCTCATCCTTTAAATCGGTAGAGTCGCTTGAAGTGGGTACCTAAAAACTGCGAAACGAAATGAGAAAAAAGAAACGAAACAATTCGAGACATGACGAAACAAAATAAAAAAGCAAAATTAAATAAAAAAATGTATTTCACTATAGTTTGCACTTAAAAGCCGTCCTGCTTTGATTTCAAAATGAATAACGATAAAATTTTGTTCCTGCATTAATAGACTTGGTTGAATAGTAACAGGATATGGATTAAGGAATTATTTTGATGGAATAAAGAACTTTGGTGAATTAAGCTTTTGTAAATGTAAAACTCTGTCTTAAATTAATATTTTCAGTCATAATTTAGAACTTCCGATGGGTTAGAGTAAATTCAACATTGTATCGTAAGGTATGACCTTATACATGCAGTTGAGGATCCAGGGGTGCACGGGGTTGGCACCTCTCCTTTTTGTTGGAAAATTTGTCATTTTCACAAGTAAAATTGACGAAGAATGGTTAATAATGTCCTAGCATCCCCCTTTTTTTCTGAGGAAACCCGGCTGGCACCCCTCTTTTTAAAAGTGTCTGCATCCGCCCCTGCCATGTCTAGCTTATCTCACGCTAAATAAGAAATTAGGTATATCTGTATTCCACTTTGTGCACCCCATTCAAATCCATCTACCTGTTTTTACTTAAATCTAAAATCTAAAATGGTCTTGTAAATCATTAAGAGGCTGTCCATGTAAAAAGTCAGGCTGATCCTATGATATGAGTGGCACAGGGTAAATTTTATTCCACTGAATGTTTTGTTCTAATGTAATGTGTACATCATATGAATGTCAAAATGAATTTCAATGCTTTCTATGTATTTTTTTTTTCTCTTTATTCGTTGCAGATAATCGAAACTAACATTCATCTTTGAGAAAGGATGCATTTGTGATATAGATAGGTGAATAAATCTTGAAAACGAAATTTGTCATGTGCAATCTTGTTTTTTGCATGGACACCCTCTTAATATATATATGAACATTAGAATTTAAAAAATCAGTATAACCAAAACTGTAGGTCAAGTATTGTAATTTAGGATAGAAATACAAACCATGTACTAACTTCCTATTCATACTGACATATGAACGGAAAATTACCCCAATGGATCATTCTGGCGGCGTCAAAATTTAATTTCCTGCTGTTATGATTAACCACGGGGTCGGTGGAATTAGTTAATGTGTATCTTGTGGATACATGCACATGCAAATTTTATTCATTTACAAGTCTGTTAACCTCACCTTACTTCCCATAAAAATGATGTTCACACTTATCAACAACTTTACTTAACTTATTGTGTATGAGGTAAAAATATAGAAGGACATACAGGAATTCTGGCACACCATGAACCTTCCTTATCTAAACCAAATTATTGAGTTACTGAACTCCAAGACACAATCCGATTCAAAGAGCTCAGTTGTTTTAATATTCACTCTGTTTTATTTTGTTTCATTTGGCCGAGAAAGACAGAATGCTACATTCCTGATAGGGGCAGATCACTCCTTCAAGTTATAAAACAGTCGTTCCGATAGACGATTAATATGTGATATACATTAAGCAACAAAATGTCGTGTACAGGGTTGTTTTAGGGTAACAAAAAATATTTGCTATTTATGTGATTCACTGATAAATAGGGATGATAAAAAATACCCACGTTTAAAAGGGAAAACTACAAAATGAATACAAAAAAAAACACCAAATAATGGAGCAAACATTTTTGGCATCGCGGCCTTCGTCAGAAGTGATAAAACCATAAAAGAATCGGCCTAAAAACCCAAACATAGAAGTAAGTCTTACTGCGTTACTGAACAATTATAAAATAAGATAGTATTTCGTAAAATTGTGAGAAGGATACTAAATCTTGGAATAAAACAGAAAACAGGTAAATGCCACTCTCTTCATAAAGTGAATCATAACAGCAGGAAATTCATATTGGATGTATATATGCCTTCTAAATGATAAATATGACATAGGGTCAGATTAGTTCGTTCGCCAGTTTGAAAAAAAAAGTCAGTACATGGTCTTTATTTCTACCTTGAATTACAATTCTGGGGCTTCATATTTGGTTGAAAATCAATTTCATCAACGGGAATGTTCATATAAATACAGCAGATATTTACAGGTCAAAATGAATAGATTTCAGTTTTGTGAAAAAAATATAGAGATGGATTTAAAAGTGGGTGTAATTTGTGTTATAAAGACATGTTTCTTTTTTTTATGTTTATTATTATGCGTTTCAATTTTTTTCGACAGATAAGGTTGAAGCCCACGACACGCGACTATTTTGTCAATGGACTCGTGCCTTAAACTCAATTACTCTTTTCTGTCATTACCTTGACTTTCTCAATTCCAAGTGTCAAACTGGAGAGCTATATAACCAATGGATATATCCAGAATAACCAGAACTTGTTTCTGTCATCATAGTGCTAACTGCAAAATGAAAGCCAAAGTCTAAATGAAAAACCGTAACAAGCGGTCTACACTTGTCGACAGTGAGCGGCGTTTTAAGAGTGCCTGTGAACAAATTGTCCAGCTGAACTACTCACTTGACGCACTTCAACAAAGCAGAGACCATTTCTGAACTACGCCAAGAGCTGTTTGGTAAAGTCATCGATATCTTCTCAAATGAAACAGACATTGAGATGTACCATTAAAAAAATAAAGATGAACATTAAAAAAAAAACGGCTCTCCTCAGAGCCACCCCGTGCAGGTCCGGGTGTCAAAAGAATAGGCCTACAGCAGCGCTAAGCTTGTCGTAAAAGGCGACTAAATAGTGCTCAGAAACCTAGCCGGGGGCTAGGCGCTCTGCCCACAGAGCTACTGGGATGTGTGCCCCAGGTGGTGGAATGGGGTACCCCTGGCATGTTACATGCTGGGGTTGTCAGGCTATAATACGGAAAACCTGACCGCAAGCCATAGTGGTGCACCGTGTTGGGAAAGATGCCACGTTCCTCACACGTTAAAGAACCCTGCTGTGGTATTCGATAGGAGTAGGAACCTTTGCGCTCCGCCGCAGGAGGCTAGATTGCCCGACCTTGCCCATCCCTCCCTTTTTCTAGTGGCAATCAAAATTTGTCGACCCTACTGTCCTTGTGTCCCATCCCGTTTTTCATTTCATCATCATTTCATGTTCATTTTATTATCCGTTTCATGTTCATCGTCTGAATATAGCTGAAATATTGCTGCTCGGACGTTAAACCCCAACAATCAATCAATCAATCTTTTCAGAGCCACACAATTTTTTTCAAAAGATTCTTATATTGTTAATGCTAGTCGTAAACTAGTCTTATTGGTAACAAAGTACAGCCGTAATTCTATGATAATTGCACAAGAATTTTTCATTTTACCAAAAAAGTGCCAGAAATTTACCAGAGGGAAAACATAAGTCCAGAGGAGAAAAAAAATTCTGCATTAGTGGATATTGATTTTTTCCAAGTTATTTTAAATTTCAATTGAAATATAAGAATGAAAGTTTTGTGTTTTCGTCTTTCGTGAATAGTTTCACTTAATTTAGTTTGAGCCGTAGATTTAGATTTACAGCTCGCTTTATAGTTTCGTCTTTTTTTTTTTTTTTTTGATTTCGTTTTGCAACTTATAGGTACACACTTCACGCGCCTCAACAGATAAATAAGTGAAAGCTGTTGCCTTCCGCTTATTTCATTTTCATATTTTTAATCTATTGATGTCAGCTGAAGTTAGGCATCTTAAAATTATATCAATCTGAATTTTCGCAGATGTCGATATATTTTTTTAACGATTGTACACTTAATCTAGATTGATCGCCTTATCTGAAATAAAATGGTATGCTAACTATGTTATATTAACATAAAAAATATTAAATACCTTATCTAAAGTGTCATCAGTTCCTTTATTGTGACTTAATTTATGTCAGAATCTTCCTCAGTAGGAGTATGAATTAAACAGTACAAGTCAGATTGCATATGTGCTTTTTGTAAATTTCAATTGAATATGTCATTTTATTTAATGCAAGACTTTCTTATCAACATGAGATAAGTCAACATATACCAATAATCGTAATTTATGACCCTTATACAATTCTATAGAAATCATTGATAAATTGAATAACCAAACAGATAACAAAACTATAAACAATAAATTTATTTCTCTCTCATGCTGATGATGGACCAATTACACGTCTGTATATAATACCTAAACAGTTACGTAATATCGTGATTGATCAATATCATGATGTGAATGGGCACATGGATATAGTCAAAGTGTTTAATTGTATAAAATTAAAGAATTATTGGCAAAATCTGTGTACAGACTTTTATGAATATATCTCCAAATGTTTAGTTTTTTTTTCAAATGAGAAGTATTAAGAAAGTAAAAACCCCATTACAAAAAAACAGGTAGTCCACCATTTCCATTTGCGAATAGATTTGTCAGGTCCATATCCAACAACATTGTCAGGAAATAAATGTATAATTTGTTTCCTTTGTTAATATGTACAATGGTTGGGCAGAAGCATTTGCTGTTAAAAATAAAGAGTCCATAAATGTAGCACATTTGTTAATTAATGATATATTCCCTGGATTTCCATGTCCTCTAGCATTTTTTTTTACGAATAATGGCAGTGAAAACACAAGCCGACTCAAAAAGTTTTTTTTTAATATTTCAAATATTTATCATATAACAACAGCTTACTACCATCCTGTAAGTACTGTTAAAGCTGAAATATTTCATAGAACTTTACATGTTTTATCTAAAATATTCAAGATAATATGCAAACTTGGGATTTATATTTAAAACAAACTTTAGCTGCTATTAGGTTCAATGTTGATGAGTCAACAAAATTTCCGTCATATTATCTCGTATATGGTAGGGATCCTATATTGCCGTTGGACAATATCTTAAAGCCCCGACGAAAGTATTTAAGGGAAGAGGAACAAGAGATCGCTTTAAAAGATCTGTATAAATCTTTTTCAGTGGTTCATAAGCATTTAAAGAAAGCTAAAAAACGTCAAGCTAAATATACTAATAAAAACGCAAAAGAAATTAAATTTGAAGTTGGCAATCCAGTGTGTTTTAAGCGTCATCGCAAACAAAACAAAGTAAATTGGCAACCGTATTATAGAATAATTGAAAAAAATAGTTATTAAAAATTAATTAAATTAATCAAATACTAAAACTGATGCTGAACGTATCCTTCCTGCTAATATTGATGAATGGGAAATTCCAAAAGTTTAATTTAATCACCCAGTTAGAGCTACTCAGTTGTTATTTCACCATAGCATGCCAAAAGTGAAAGTAGCAATAATACCAGTGACTCCGAAATGTACCTTTAATAAAAATTGCTTAAAGACTTTGACGTGAAAAACTTATCTGTCTAATTCTGAGTCTTATATCCCAAATATGGACTTGAATGCTAAATTAAAACATAAGCATTTGTTACAATAAGATCTTTCATATGAAAGGTATGATAAAACCACTGAAACTGATTTTACAGCTAACGAAAATGAGCAGAGTACTGACGACAACATGTCAATCGGATTAATTAAAACTAAAAGAAAAAGAAAAGTCAAAGTAAAACTTTAAAAAGTTAGTAGTCACTGTGACAAAACGATGTCATTAAAAATATGGTTAAATGTTTAAAAAAAATTATTTATTTATTTTAAACAGCGGGTAAGCTATGAGGTTTCTAAATCATCAATGTTAATGGGTTATAATTTAATAAATAGCAGAAATAACCGTTTGTTATCTGAGACTCATTCTTGCATGGGCTTTAAATGTGTTTCAGACATTGATCCCTTTTACTGTTAGCACATATCATCATTTGTAAAGTGAACTTAAGTAATAAAGTTTTTATTTTCTATTGAGTTTACATTGAAACAGGAAAATCAAACCACCCTGCAGTGTACGCTAGAGCGCCAATAGCCAAAATTTGGTTAGCGAGGGCTTGCTCTGCTTTTAGCGATTATATGAATTTGTAACCAAAATTTGAAAAAAACCTGAATTTTCCAAGGGAATTTAAAACCACTGAACTTATACCAATGAATCATTTAATTGATAGGTTGCAAGAGATGGGTGAAGTGGGATTAAGGCAGATTGGATGCAATACCCTATTTGGCATATTCTAATTGTAATTTTAATAACATCAATTTTTATTTATTGCAAATTCATTAGAACAAGAAAATTTAAGTTATGTTGGTTAGCCAAAACACGAACTCAGAGAAGAGTACTAGAGGTCACCTTTGTGTACGGCTTGGTATCGGTGGTCAAAACCGAAAGTGAAGCTTCCACTTCCAGAAAGTCAAAATCTGCATCAACTGTTAAAGAAGTACTGGACACTGAAGCATTTAGCAAAGACAGTTTTAATGTTCAAAACGTCATATTCGATGTTGGATTTAAGTATTACCGGTAGAACAAACAAAGATAAATCAGGCGAGAAGACACTACATCCAGCGAGCAATAACCGTATAATAAGGTCAATTATTTTAAAGTGCTCGAACGTACCCGATATTAACACCCATTAAATATACATGTATTTGGCTAGTATTTATTATTGCACACTCGCTAAGTGTTCCTATGGTGAAGTATGTACAAATTAAACAAAGTCCCATAACTCCTGTAAAATTTGTAGAATTAAAGTGCTGGCTCAATATGAACAACTACTAGTATATATGGTGACTAACAGTCCTACAAAATTTGAAAAAAAAAATAAGTTAAGAAGTTTCCGAGGTGTTGCATTCACTTTCTGTAGTGAAGTATGTACAAGTTCAACAAAGTCCCATAACTCCTGTCAAATTTGTAGAAATCAAAGTGCTGGTTCAATATGATCAACTACCGGTATATATGGTGACTAATAACCCTACAAAATTAGAACATAATCCGTTAAGAAGTTTATGAGGTGTTGCATCCACTTAGTGTTCCTATAGTGAAGTTTGTACAAATTAAACAAGTCCCATAACTCCTGTAAAATTTGTAGAAATAAAATGACGGTCCAATACTATCATATACATTTAATGACTAACAATGTTACAAAATTTGAACACAATTCCTCGAACAGTTTTGCAAAATTTAAGAATTTTAATAAACATTTCATAATCAGTAGTTAATCAGTGTCAATTTTTTAAGCATCTTTAAAAAAAAATACCAGTTAACTAGGTAACATTATGGGGAAAGATGGAAGAAATTATCAGCTTGTGTTTTTACACAATAATTAAAAACAAAGTACTCTTTTCACAAGTCAAAATAAGGTGAAACCACTTGGAACAAACGGAAATAGGGAAGAAATGGCCGGGGCAAACAGGGTTTGCGGCAAAATGACCCTCATTACGAAGAATACCATAATGCTTTATTTTTATTAAACAAATATGAAACATCCTTAAACCAAAGATATCCTCTAAGTTAAAAGCAAGTTGGAAATGCCAGGGTGAAAAAGCTGACCATTCACAAAACTCTATGTCATTTTAAATAGCAGAATCACAACAAATGAGATTGCCAAGGCAATACGAGATGCCAAAAATAACAAATCACCGGGTGATGATAAAATTATTAATGAATATAACGTTTCCTCATTTGGTACCATGAAAGACATTTTCAAAGAGTAATCAAGGGAACCAAGGTTATAGCGGTAATCAAAAGAATGTAATCCAGGGACAAAGACCAGACATGGAAAACAGACATACACAACAAAGAACATAAAGTAACTAAAATCATACATAAAAAGTAACAAAAGTAAATGAGCAACTCGGTCTCCACTAAAAACTGGGAGCATGGACCAGGTGCACCGGTAGGGTAAGCGTCCTCTGCTTTTCTAGAAACACCCACCGAGTTGCTCATAAAAAGTCAAGTCCGGGGTAGACAAACAAGGAAAGAAAAACTATTACCCGTTGAATAAATCAGTTTTCATGGTGCTGATGGATACACGATAACGATCCACGAGTTCATGATGACGACCATAAAACTTCTGTAGTGATGACTTCAATCCTGTAGCAACATAACCCTGTTCCAGAAGCCTATTTGTTAGAGTTCTAGCGCGATACAAAAAGTCTGCGTAGTTTCGGGTTGCTAACCCATAGTTAGCGGAATTTAATTATCGATCACAGGCGATATTGTGAGTTACAGCCTGTAAACCCATAGATAACAGTGTTATCCTATAGGTAGGGTTTTGGTTAATTTGGGTTCCATACATATAGGTCTCATAATGAGGGAAAGTTGAAAACAGCAAAGTATTAACCCGTTTTACGTATAATTTATACTATCATAACAAACTCGCAAAATACCAACTCGCCAAGGATCGTCTGCTTTGATGTTGAAATTAAATAACTTTAGTTAACATTTTACGATGTACAATTTTTTACTCATTATGAAACCCATAATCATTGGAACAAGACAAGGATAGATCATTTAAAATGAAATCTGTAGAATTATTACATTTTGTAACTATACATTAGTTATTTAAGGATATTAGAGGGTCTATTTAAGAATAACGAGGATTTCATAAAACATCTAAAATAACATTTTAAGGTGTGTGGTGATGAAATTATAAAAAGAAAAGTGTCACTGGGCAAAAAAATAAATGCTATGAAATGGATAAAGCCAGGGCAGTCCGAAAAAAATGACAAAAATGGCTGAACACGACCAGCGAATTCCTTTAATGGTGGGGATCGAAAAGTACTGCAAATAAAGGTCCTTCATATGCATATACATGTTTCATCAAAATGATCTGGCCTAATTAGAAATATAAGACCTTATGAAATCCTTCCTGATAGGATGTACAGTTGTACTTCTGACCATCTCCCGATTGTCGACCTTAAATTCACTCAATGTATTCAGCATCGTATGCTGAATTCAGAGAACTGATTTCCAGCGTGGCACTCGAACTAGTGGTCTGGGACGCTGGACTTTGTGCAGGCAGTGTTGCCATAGATGTCACAGCGGTACGAGTTCGAGTCCCGCGGAGGGAACGACCAAAAATTTGCATCGCAAATTTGACAGTTCTAACATCGTTGGGAATTTTTCAGACCTTTCTTTACGTTTACATTATCTTCCTTGTATCAATTTGATCCGATGGAGCAGTGAAGCTGAGACGTTTATATATATATAGTTTAAGGTATAAATGAGAAGTATTTTCTGTTCAAGTCTTCTCAAGAGTTCTAGTACAATTACATTTACAGGACTGGTATTTCAACAATGTATAATTACATATAAATAATTTATACGAATTCTCCCACGTTGTGACTTTATAGAATGATGACGTCAATGTTTGCTCTAATTACTAGTCCTAGGTTCCGTTTCATGTTTAAATGAACTAGAACTTGGAATGAACACAAATGATTAACATATTTTCATTGAACTTATTATTGATTAAAGACTTAGTCTAGTTAAATAACACTATAACAATAAAGATGAAAAGTATAGCACTATCCGTATATCCGTTACATCCTTAATAGCTTCATTCGTTTATTATAAAGCTAAGACAACGTAGCTTATAAACCACAAAAATCCCCCCAAAAATCTTTCGTAACGCAGTGTTAACCAATCGAACGCACGACATGGGTGACGCTGACATCAGCTGACTGTTCATATATTTGGTGTAATTGCTGTTTTCGAACTAAGAATATATACTTTGCACTCATATGGTATGCTTAACGACATAGACAGAGAGGGTACCGTGGAGGTACATTTCATCTATGTGAATAAAAAGTTGTTACTGTGATAATTATATAAATATCTTTCGCTTACTAAAGTACATAAATGATTTTCATGAAGAAATAATAGCCAAGGACGTTGAGAAATCCTTTAATCGGTCATGATCATATAGTACACAGAGTTCAGAAGAGAGATAGTTTTAATGGCGAAGTTTTGTCGTTTCAAAACATTTGTCGACAGCTTTTTCATGAAAATCATGTCTGTACCGTTAAAAGTAAGCGAAACCTTATATAATGACCACAGTAGCAATTTAAAATAGGGTTGAAATGTATGTACCTCGCAGTACCTTCACTCTATATTGTAAAGCAATATTCGGAAGAGAGCTTTTGCAAGTAAAAGGGGTATGAAAAGGTGACTTCTATATGAAAACTATTATTTATTAATAATTTGTGTTCAATACCTTAGTTGATCATGTTTTCGATGCGAATAGTTTACCTTCAAGAGTAGTTGACAAGTTTTCAATGCTATACATCTGTGTACTATTTACAACACGCTAGTCAACATTTGTTGTATAAATGAAAAGTTGGGCCCAACGGTATCTCAATTGGAAGCGGTTTAAACAATTCTGCGGAGGGGTTATGTAAGTTTACACTCCGTGTAAATATCTTTTAAGAAAGTTGAGTATTCATATTATTATAAATATTTTAGTAATATATCTTCTAATATTTCGTGTAATGTACGATTTGATTTGTTAAATGCAAATTTAACTATAGTCCCTCGGTCACCTGCATATTAGAAAATTCCAATTTTTCGCATTCTGTCCTCCGCATCAATACAGATGAGTCTAAAACAATTTTCATATGGGTGTTTATCATTTCTTACAATCAAATTGGTGATTATATGTGTTTTGTGTCTTTTTACTTCACCATTTTTTAAAAATCATTTAAAGATCAAATTAACAATTAAGTTTTCAACGAACAGTGCAAAAGCAGTTTAGATTGTTAATCATTGTGAGCCATCGGTCACATATACGTAAGACTAACCCAATATAGCGCGGGAAATTAGTGTTGCCATTGCCCCAGAAGAAGATGTGACGGAAGAACTATATAAGTTATTTTATTATTCAAAATGTGTTAAGTTTTACTGAAGTAAAAGTTTCAGGTCTTACAAAGTATGTGGTTCCACAAGTCAAGGGATTAGTTAAGTCATTAGAAGGATTTAATTATATCTAATATATAACATACACTATCAAGCAGGCATTTTTTAAAACAAGCATTCATAAAATGCAAAAAGTTTTCAATATGTTGGTGCTACATTGGTGCTACAGGTGTACTATTTATTAGAAGTAATTGAGTGATCAATATTCGGAAGTCTTTATTAATACAAGCATTTGAAGAGTACATGTATTGTTTTCCTTTATGTACATGTATCTACGAAGATGAACTCTGAACAGCCTTAATTGATAAACTGGTAATGCTAGAAATCTGGCTTCTATTTTATTTGTTCCAGCAGAACTTTTTTTTAATTACAGAGACCTATCCTAATACACTGGATATTTTTGTAATATCCATATCTATATGTATATTGCCCTATCATAGTCCTAGGAATTATACCAATTGAAAAGGTTTTCTATCTATGCATGTAGTTACAGCATGTACTACAAATATTATGCATGGGTTTCAAGATAAAAGTTTAAGAACCTGTCCTTGTATACACTACACACAATTGCTTCCTCCACCGATTTTAATTCAAAAAAAATGATTAGTTGCGTTTTTATTCTACTGTGAAAAAGATGCTGTCACATTATGATTTGACTCTGTCGTCCCTATTACCAATGCATGTCTATAGACACTTAGTTTCATGTGATAATTACATATAATATAAGTATTTTGCTGGGTTATAGGAACATACATATTTTAAAATTTTAAGTACAAAGATTCAACTGTATGTCATACACTGTGTAGATGTGTTATTTTTTGTAGAAAATTACAGTGTAGTTATCAATGTGTTACCAGGTCATTTGAGTAGAAGTTTATTCTGACATACAACCGTACAGAAGTATGTTTCTTACTATACCAGGGCAATTTCATATTTTCAATCAATTAAATTGGAAGTACATTTTTTTAATTTACAGAGGACAATCCAAATAACTGGGCGTTTTTGTAACATCCATATCTATACTGCCCTATCATAGGAATCATATTATTAACTGAATTAGTGTAATTGACGAGTTAGGTGATAGTTGACACCTGTTGAGAGTTGTTATTCGCTTGGGGTAATAAAATTGTCCCTTTCGCCACTTGAACTAATGTTGCTATGGGCTTACAGCGCTTCATATTTTTTTTGTACTTTCAAAGATTTCAGATGACGAAATGAGACTAGATTATTTTCGTCATTCTAAAAAGTCTTCCGTGAATGACGGAAATGACGAGCGCTAAAAAAAAATCAGTTTAAACATGTATTACAGCATGCTACAGCATGTACTACAAGTATTATGCATGGTTTTCAAAATAAAATTTGAAGAACCCTGTCTTTGTTCAAACTAGTACACGCAATTACTTCAAACAACTTGTACCGATTTTAATAAAATTCGATTGATTATGTTTTATTCGACTTGGCAAAATTGCTGTCACGTAATGATTTGACACTTACTCTGTTGTCAATGCATGTCCATGGACACTTAGTTTAGTGTGGTAATTACCTGTAATATAAGTATTAGTTAATTGCTAAAGTTTTCAAACCTAAAAGGAAAGGTGGTATTGATTTTGGGAGTTGTGACCTGAACCATTAGGGACAAAAGCAAGCATTTCATAGCATTGAACTATATACGTGCAACTCAAATAAAAGCAAATGAATGTCTCTGATATTGCTCTACAATTTTCTATACCACTAAGGTTAGACTTATGATGGGCCAAAAAGGCCAGAAACCAGTATTTTCCTGTAGTACCAGGTACAAGTAAATTGATTTTTCTTTTAAGATTGTTCTACAAGGTGCCATTTTGGGGGTTGTGACTTGATCTGATTAAGAACTAGGGGTCAAAAACCAGCATTTTCCTGATGTCTGGATGATAACTTGAGTAAAACAGAACTGACCTCTTTGAAATTAAATCACATTGTGCCTTTTCTCCAGAGGAATGTTCAGACTGATTTGGGTCAAAAAGAGCCACACTGATTCTAGTAAAATTCATTTTCTTTGAGGGAATGTTTTAGACTGATTGAACTAATTTAGGTAAAAAAAAAGGCCACGTTGATTCTGGTGAAATTCTCATCCTGTGTCGATGCAATCAAAATTCTAAGCTGTATTAACCTTGAACACTTGCCCCTACTTTTTCAAGGTTCAACCCCGCAGTCGTATGAAACTGTCATGAGTCACACAGAGGTATGTTTCTTATCATACCAGGGCAATTTCATATTTTCAATCAATTAAATTGGAAGTACATTTTTTTAATTTACAGAGGACAATCCAAATAACTGGGCGTTTTTGTAACATCCATATCTATACTGCCCTATCATAGGAATCATATTATTAACTGAATTAGTGTAATTGACGAGTTAGGTGATAGTTGACACCTGTTGAGAGTTGTTATTCGCTTGGGGTAATAAAATTGTCCCTTTCGCCACTTGAACTAATGTTGCTATGGGCTTACAGCGCTTCATATTTTTTTTGTACTTTCAAAGATTTCAGATGACGAAATGAGACTAGATTATTTTCGTCATTCTAAAAAGTCTTCCGTGAATGACGGAAATGACGAGCGCTAAAAAAAAATCAGTTTAAACATGTATTACAGCATGCTACAGCATGTACTACAAGTATTATGCATGGTTTTCAAAATAAAATTTGAAGAACCCTGTCTTTGTTCAAACTAGTACACGCAATTACTTCAAACAACTTGTACCGATTTTAATAAAATTCGATTGATTATGTTTTATTCGACTTGGCAAAATTGCTGTCACGTAATGATTTGACACTTACTCTGTTGTCAATGCATGTCCATGGACACTTAGTTTAGTGTGGTAATTACCTGTAATATAAGTATTAGTTAATTGCTAAAGTTTTCAAACCTAAAAGGAAAGGTGGTATTGATTTTGGGAGTTGTGACCTGAACCATTAGGGACAAAAGCAAGCATTTCATAGCATTGAACTATATACGTGCAACTCAAATAAAAGCAAATGAATGTCTCTGATATTGCTCTACAATTTTCTATACCACTAAGGTTAGACTTATGATGGGCCAAAAAGGCCAGAAACCAGTATTTTCCTGTAGTACCAGGTACAAGTAAATTGATTTTTCTTTTAAGATTGTTCTACAAGGTGCCATTTTGGGGGTTGTGACTTGATCTGATTAAGAACTAGGGGTCAAAAACCAGCATTTTCCTGATGTCTGGATGATAACTTGAGTAAAACAGAACTGATCTCTTTGAAATTAAATCACATTGTGCCTTTTCTCCAGAGGAATGTTCAGACTGATTTGGGTCAAAAAGAGCCACACTGATTCTAGTAAAATTCATTTTCTTTGAGGGAATGTTTTAGACTGATTGAACTAATTTAGGTAAAAAAAAAGGCCACGTTGATTCTGGTGATATTCTCATCCTGTGTCGATGCAATCAAAATTCTAAGCTGTATTAACCTTGAACACTTGCCCCTACTTTTTCAAGGTTCAACCCCGCAGTCGTATGAAACTGTCATGAGTCACACAGAGGTATGTTTCTTATCATACCAGGGCTGTTTCATATTTTCAACCAATTAAATTGAAGTACATTTTGAACTAAATAAACCATACAATCTAAATTATGTTTTTAATTTTATATCATGTACTACCTTCGAAATATTTGTAGTATTATTACTAGTCCAATTGGCACTGAGTGTATGATTCCAACGTTTACACATTCATTTGTTATAGAACAATATATCCTCTTTCACCAATTTAATTATTTATTTTGCAGTCTCTGAAGAGCCCGAACTGACGAAATACACAGGAAATTGTTGCTTGAAATAAATTATTGCTTGCAAGAAGTTTCTTGGCGTTCTTTCTCCTAAAGATACAAAATGTCAGGAAAATGGCACCAATTTCATTGCTTTATTTTATTTTACATAAGAATGTAAAAAAGTTCTAATACATTAACTTCATGTAATCTATAACAACTATGCGGCTTTCTTGCAGAGTTGCGGGACTCAAAAAACTTCAGTACAGAAATACCCTTATTCAATGTAACTGATATATACCACACTCTTAGTTTTTGTTAAACTAAAAAATCTTGGAGAGTCCAGATTTAGAGCAACAAACATACATTAAGCGAAATGGCCAATCCTTAACATGACATAGCAAAGTTCAACACATCCATGCAAGTACACCATAAGTCTGTATCCCCACTTGTTTACTATAAATAAATACCTGTACCATAAATAAACACATTAATTTTTAATGTACTTCCTTGTTGTGTGAACGTTATCCGGTTACCTTTATTATACCCTCTTCACATACACAAATCGTTACGAATAGTCAATGTTTTGCCATATTTAACTCTTCGACTTCGTAAATACCCCTTAAAAACTCTTACATTCGCAGACATTCGTTCCGTTTTTCTAAAGGTTTATGAATGCTTTTCTATATGATTTGTTTTTTTACACGAATGTCCACGAATCTTTATTGAATATGTCATTCGTAAACAGCTGGCAAACCACTTTAAACAATTCTAAAGCCATCGAAACCCGATCGCAAGAGCTCGTATAGCATTCGCAAGAACTGGTTGGTTTGCTATTTTACACGACTGTTTAACGATTCATTTAAGAATGATCCCGAGTAGTTTACGACAGTTTTTCGATGGATTAAAGAATAAACATGAATTCAAGCGAGCACTTTGCGAATAATATACGAATACTTTGCCCAAGATAATGAGGGTTAGGCTGTCGTGCCAGTGGGCGAAGAATCCAAAAGATTTTGTAGTATAATATTGATTGTTCTCTCTTAAAACATGCAAATTGCGAAATTGAAGAAACACGAGACTGTATGGGTTGGATTCAAATGACAAAATTAAATCCCACTGAAAATTCATTACCGTTCACACAACACTCGAAAATAAACCGCAAGACAGTATTCGTAAAAAAACTCGATAGGTTATCGTAAATCATTCGTCTATTATCCATAAAGCTTGGACAAATTGTAACAATTTGCATTGCACTCGCAATTTATTCTTAAATATATCATATGCATTCGTAAATTGCTCGTATTTAACCACAATGAATCGTAGACTGTTATTGTAAATGCATCGCATCCATTCTTAGTAAATCGTAAAGTGAACATTCATACTCGTGACCACTCGCAAAGCACTCGCAAGTCAGTCATAAAAGTGGCTTCATTTGTAAGGATTTGTGTTACATGTAGTTTTACGAATCTTGGAAATTTTGGTGATTCACAAGAACTGATGCTCATCGACCACGTAGCAGATAGATGTGAAAAAAGGTGTTTTCATCAATGCCATTAGGAAATTCTAAATTAATATAAGAATAGTAGGTTGTTACATGTACTACGACCAAGTTACGAGTACACTTCATACAAACAAGTTGAAGTGTCTTGTATTTTTATTTTTAAACCACCTTCAAATTCATCGATCTTGGAAATACTATTGCGATTTACTTTAGCTTAATGATAGCGTTTATTCTCTTCTAAAAGATAAAGTTACATAGGCTGTCATTTTCTTTTCTCCGAAAAGAATGTAGTAAAACCAGTTCGTCTAGAAATAGTGTGGTAAACCTAGATGTATGAAAAATATAAGTATCAAAGAAATTATTTACAATGGAGTAGTAGAGAGTAATCAAGGGAACCAAAATTCTAGCGGTAATCAAAAGAATGTGATCCAGGGACAAAGACCAGACATGAAAAAAAGTCATGCACAACAAAGAACATAAAGTAAATAAAATAACACGTACAAGTAACAAAAGCAAATGAGCAACTCGGACTCCACTAAAATCTGGGAGCATGGACCAGGTGCACCGGTAGGGTAAGCGTCCTCTGCTTTTCTAGAAACACCCGCTGAGTTGCTCATAAAAAGTGCGGGGTAGAAGGATACGCCGTAACGATACACGAGTTCATGTTGACGACCATAAAACTTCTGTAGTGATGGCTTCAATCTTGTAGCAATATAACCCTGTTCCAGAAGCCTACTTGTTAGAAGTCTAGCGCGATACAAAAAGTCTGCATAGTTTCGGCAAGCTCTGGCATAATGTATGAGTTGTGATATGATCACCCTACATGTAATTTATGTAAAATAGCAAATCTTTATTTTCTGTATGTTTATATAATGCAAAAACACACTATATGCTACATAGATTGAGATTCATTGGAATAAACGCAAGCAACACATTCAATGTGTTCAGATGGTGGATTTCTATAAATATATATATATAGCTACTGTAATAGTCTTTTAAGAATATATATGAGGGGGATCTTCACCAAAGGTCTCCTTCAGTCATTTA
Organism: Perna viridis; assembly: GCA_037379345.1. Lineage (NCBI taxonomy): Eukaryota > Metazoa > Mollusca > Bivalvia > Mytilida > Mytilidae > Perna > Perna viridis. The sequence continues at coordinate 33,481,989 of CM074514.1, read as the reverse complement.
TAATTGTACAAATACGTTGATTTATTGAGTTTATCAGAGGTCGCCTAACTTATCAGTGCACCTGTTCTATATTCCCAATAATCTTGGCGGCTTATTTCGTTTCTTTGTGCGTGTTATTTTGAATATTCTATGTTGTCTTGTTTTCTTGGTCTAATCGTTATTCCTGGATTATTATCTTTCTGATGACCGTTCTGATCCTGATTACACCGATTTCCCTTTCGTTCTTTACTTTTCAAACATAAGGATTTAATAGTTAACCATCTGTTATATCTGTCAAACATATGAGGAATAGTTTTAACGGGCATCATACGTTTGCGCTAATCCATATATAATTGCGTCAATTTTTACTAACCGAATGCCCAGAAGACTTAATGCCAGACATGCCTGTTGATCAACGAGTCCAAATATTTCTCCAAAGAAGAGATGGGGAAAAACCATAACTCAGTGCTATCCTCTTTTTGGTCTCTCTACCAAAACGATGATTGTGCTCTACCGTCTATGTACTGGATTCCTAAACTCCACAAGAATCCTTACAACCAACGCTATATGTCCGGATCTGCAAAATGTACATCCAAACCTCTTTCAAAACTTCTACACTCGTAGTGGCCAAAGAGGGTCTCAAGTCCTACCACGACACTCGTTACTCCCGTATTGGTATTAATTCAATGCGGATCTTAAATTCGAAAAATCTTCTGCAAATCCTCACTTTAGGATTATTATTATCAGAGTACAATAGCATTCAAACCTATGATTAATTTTCAACGTTTTATACTCCTATTCCCCATTCTTAATTGAAATCCTGCCTCAAAACCATTATATATCGTTGTTACTCCAAAAAAGACAGTACACTTATGTACAAATATGTAGTTCCTGGCAAAGATTCCTCATACTTTGTAAAAAATAATAACAAATCATCTTCCAACTATACAGAAGAATATGTTTTGAAAATGCTGGAATTGTGATCGACAACATACTTGCCCAGTGTGGTGGACGCGTTTTTTTTTTAACAAACGATCGGTATTCTAATGGCAACAAATTGTACTCCTCTACTTGCTTAACTATTTTTTCACCCTTATAGCCTGACATTATAGCTGATCTGATCCAAAGGAAGGATCATTTATTTAGATCCTTTAATTTCAGTTCCCGCTATATAGATAACGTATTAGCGTTAAACAATCCGAGTTTCGGGGATTACATCTACCCCAAAGAACTTGATATAAAGATTACTACAGGCACTGTGAAATCAGCCTCATATCTTAATCTACACTTATGGATCAAAGGTAAAGGGAAAGAATTGACTGAACTATACGACAAACGCGATGATTTTCCCTTCCTCTTTCGTTTACTCTGGAATTTTTATGAACAACTCGGTGGGTGTTTCTAGAAAATCAGTGGACGCTTACCCTATCGGTGCATTCGGTTCATGCTCCTAGTTTTAGTGGAGTCCCAGTTGCTCATTTACTTTTGTTACTTTTTATGTACTTGTTTGGTTATTTTATGTTCTTTGTTGTGTGTATCTGTTTGTTATATCTGGTCTTTGTCCCTGGATTACATTCTTTTGATTTCCACTAGAATATTGGTTCTCTTGATTACTCTTATTTCCACCAACTATTTGGGCTGAAATTCCTTCAACAAACCAGACGAACAAACAATGGATCAGATGCCATCAATGCACACTACAATGAACAGTTCTACCAATCTCACCCATCACTGTTTCTGTTCATGGATACTGATACTAAAATACAATTAACATCATATAAAAAAAACTGAGGAGCATTAGTGATGAAGGTGTTCGTATCAGGAAAAAAATAGAGAAAGAAAGATTCTTGAGGAAAAATTTAATAAACTGTCTTCAGGAGAAATCACCAGATAACAGTTTGTTTTTGTTGTCAGCTATAAATGCCAACCACCTATCAAGAGAGTAAGTCCTTGAAACACAGTCTGTAAATAGTTTTATCGTTTTAAAACAACAAGTTTTCGCACAAAGAACATTAAAATGACTAACCCCCCCAAGGTTAATAACCTGCTGGTTCCAAGCCCAGAAAAATAAGGAGGAAAGTCATGATGTATATGGACTAGGGCAATTGGTACATACATCATTGAAAATGTAGTGGCGGAAATGATATATTGCGCAAATGAATGGTAAATTTGCGCAAACGTAGAACAACCGTTTGAACTGACGTTTATGTCGTATATTTAATAATCTCGTAGTGATTTTTCTCGTAGTAGTTTTTCATATTCGTTTATGGTACCGTGCATTGGTATATTATGACGTCGGGTTATTTTGGCGGTTTTCTGTTAAAATGTGCATGTTTAATTTTGGTGCATATATATATTTCCCAATTTTCCTGATTCAAGTAATTGCCTTATTTATACCAGGTGAAGGTTGTGAAAAAACTCTTTTAAAGTGACGTCATCACCCGATATATGATAGCAAAATAATACATGATTTTAACTGACCTACCGGTGCACCTTGTCCATGCCCCCAGTTTTTAGTAGAGTCCGAGTTGCTCATTTACTTTTGTTACTTTGTATGTATGATTTTAGTTATTTTATGTTCTTTGTTGTGTATGTCTGGTCTTTGTCCCTGGATTACATTCTTTTGATTACCGCTATAACCATGGTTCCCTTGATTACTCTTTTAAACGATAATGACAGTGATTTTGGATCCTATTTTTAGGTGTAACATGCAGACAATACACTTAGTATTATATTTGAATTCTACACTCCTTTGATTTTTCAATACATGTTGAAAAGTTCTAAGAGTGTCCGGCTTTTCCTCGATATAATTTGTCTCAAAATAGCTATCTTTTGATTTATTGGTGATCGTACTGTTTATCATCAGAGAATTTGCAAACAAAATACTGTAATAAATCATAAACAACCTATGCTAAAATCCCTTTTGAAATTCCCCGAATAAATTCATGTTATAATACCTTAATCATTGCTAAAAATATGTTTTGTATGATTCATATATTACAATGTTTATTCCATTATAAGATGGGTATGTTACAAATTATAGTGGCCTTATAATACTTCAATATTTTGCAGCAAATTTTGCTGGTGGATCATTAGAACTTCCTGGTGATTGATTTGGCTTCCCATTTCGATTGTCTTGGTTTTGAGTAACTATTGTAAACAATAATCAGTTTCTTATTTCGATCTTCCTATGTATTTGATTCTCATGTTTCTCCTTGAAACACGTGTATATAGAATATCGATATTTCCATTATGACTCTTATTTTGTATTTGATATAATCAACTATTAGCTTATTTCTTATCAATTGACATTTTTTTTTATCAAATTCTTAAATACCATTCTGTTACATGCTAATTGGAGTCAGATACTGAAAGTTGCAATATTTATATGAATAGTATTTTTCGTATTCCCCATACGAGGTGAGAAAGTTGCGATCAAACAACAATTCCTTCAACAAGAAGTACTTCAAACAATAAAAAAAATCGAAATAGGAAGCCAATTCTATCAAAAAAAGTTTTGGTTTTTGCCAATTTTCAGGATTCTTATTTTTATATTTTTATGTTTGTTATACACATCGTATGAAAATGAATATACTACACAACACCTTTAAGTGAAACAAACCTAGTAGGAGTTGAATGTCAAAAACGATTAAGACTTTGATAAGCGGTAGGGATTATGACCTACGTGTATTTATTTTATTTCTGTTGTTAATGTTTAGTACGTTTATTTAGGATACATCAAAGTTAACTACAAGTATTGCATCATTGCTGTATTTTTGTAAAACGATTTATACGAATAAAAATAAAAGTTGGAAAGTTAAGGTGACTTTGTATTACCTTCCTTGGTTACAAATATACAATACAGTCAAAGTATGTGTTTATTAGGTCATTTATTACCTTTATTTTGAATGCTAAAAGTAATGATATGGCAGTTCATTTACATATCAAAAAGGAGGTTTTATATTTCATATATGGTTGTAATCGTCTTAAATATGTAAAATCAGTTCAATGAAAACAATTTACGCTGAAAACATAACGTCCTGTGCTTCCAGACTTGTGGTGACTTTGTGTTAACAATATATCCTAAATGGTAGAGCAAAATATTTTCTAATTATTCAAACCGCCCTTGCTTTAAAAGTAATATGTCTTAAAATTTCAACTTGAAAATAACACCCGCAGTGGGAGGATTCAAATACGTCAAAATCCCAAAATATGGCCTAAACGTAAACACATGAAAGAGAGACGACCTGAATACACAATAAAGCGAACCGAATGAAAAAAAGGTTACACATAAAAGAGAAGATGAGAGTAACAAGATGTCACATCAAAAACTAAAGCACTAGCACCCACAAAACCGGGAGTGATATCAGGTGCCCCCGAAAGGTAAGCATGTCCCGCACACGCCATATTGTAAGTGAGTAATCTCCCAAATGATACAAACAATTGCAACAAAAATGAATGAAAGACCGAAACAAGTCATTAAGTTTATTACTGAAACTTGCATTCTATGACATATGGTATCTAAAGATGTTATAAATTAAATTAATATGTGGCATGTTAAACACACATTCCATCCACAGTTGTCGTGTATTTACGCATTGATTACAGAGTTAACACTCGATAATGCACACGTATTATGTAATGGAAGTCATTCAAATGTCGTTTTAGTCATTTATTTTTACTTTTGTATTATCTTATCTCATTGTTCCTCATTCGTCCGATGTTTATTCGATAGACAGATAAAAGGCTTTGCTAAGGCTTAGTAACGCATTATTATATAAATAAGTGCGTGCCATATTATGTTTAACTTTCGGAATGAACGTTTAGAATTTATAATTTAATGGACATTTTTAAATACAATTTATCAGATAATTAGTCATGACACACATACTCGCATTTTTATAAATAATAAAAATTAATTATAAAAATGATTAAATATATATTAAATAAAATTACAAAATTAATAATAGTTTTGATAAAAAGGGAAGTATGTAACAAAAACAATATACCAATCCGCGGTCGTTTTGAAGTTGTGTTTTTAAAAGCATGCGAATTGTTAAACGTTTGAAGAGTAAGGCCGACCATAATACAATAGCAGACATCAATCGTTAATACACTTAATGAAATTGGAAAAAAAACTACAAACCTTTCATAAGTATAAATGTTTCAAGGGGTCTTAATTCCATCTTTTATTCAAGTCATGGTGTATCTACAAAATGTCAGAGTAGCCGTATGTCGGGTCCTCTTTGTGCTCGAAAAATTGTGGTAGATTATAAAGAAAAAAAACTGAACATTACTTTAGCGGGCTTTTTGTTTTCGAAATTCCTTGATCAAGCACTGCAAATGTTTTGTATTGGAATTGTGAAACTTGTATTTATAGTTCAGATAGAAGTTTTTGATAAAAAAAAAATAGGAATGTCGTGCTTTTTTTCAAATGTTCGTAATTGTGCCTTATTATTTAGGCCATAATTAATATCACAAATAAAGTCATAGTAAATATTCGAACTCACGTGTGTGCTGTGTCATGTGAAAGTCTATTTATAACCCATTGCTCATTTTCTTTGTTCGTGACACCATTTAAGAAAGAAAGTGTGCATTACGTTTTGTACTTTACCATGCAATATTTCATATTTATCTTGTATTTGAAAGGTGAAGTGTTTAATAAACAAAACAAAAGTAGTAAAAGTTTGTAAAGATGTATTTTAGTAACAATTTAAGCGTTTTGTTTGAACAGATTTTACAGATTATTCATTCCACCGTATGGAATAAATAACAAAGAGAAAAAAATGATTGAACCGTCCTTAAATTAGGTTAGAGCAGATGTTTAATCATTAAAAGTATTCAGGTAAGAAGATATATATGTGTATGTATAAATTTCCATAAGAACCAAAATATACGAGAAAAAAATAATCTAAGTCACGTGATCTAAGTATAATGCTTGAATTTTACTACCAAACTCAGGAGTGACAAATACAATACTTGTCTGCTGTAATAAACACTTTTAAGGACATGATTCTCATGAATAAATGCAAGGTTCAGCAATAAAGGCCAATTCGTCTTAATATTTTGTAGAAAAATGCAAAACTTTTGATGAATTGTGAATTGCCAATTAAAAAACTTATGTGCTTCATATGTTCAATTGCCAATCAAACAAATTCACTATAGCTACTTTCGATAACGTGGAAAGATAGATAAGTGTTTTTTTTTTTAATATAAAATACGATAGCCGGTCCGACACAATTGCTACATTGTTTCCTCTCACTTTCCTCTGATTTGAACAAAAATCGACTCTTGCACTAAAATGATTGTCTTTAGATATTGAGTTTCAACCGCGGTTATCCAATTTCCAACATCCTTTTACAGATGCAGTGTCATAATCGCAATTTCCTTTACAGCTTCATTAAATTGAATTTTACTGTATCAAAATTTCACATCCAGGCTTAATACAACTTTTAGGATTGTTTTTTTGGTAATATTCCGAATGAGAGATGAACATCTTGTTTTAAGAATAAGGCAAACCTTTGAATATAAATGCTGATATAGTAACTAAAACACATGTCAAATGAAAGTACATACTGGACTGGAAGACACAGTAGTGTTAGAACCCATTATTTACAGTTCATTGTCCGAACTAATGACCGACAACAAAGTATGTTTCCTATTTAGTAAAATATAATTAAATATACATAAAGTACCTCACTTGATGAAATCTCAAAATATGGAAACACGCCTTTCAATTTATAAATGTCTCATTAATGTCCGATTCTCAATTTATAGTTGTAATAAAAGACCAATTTCCTGTGTAATAAAGTAATGATTGACTATTAATCCAAAGGCAATATTTTCGGTTCTGGTGAATTATTCCATAATAGCATTTTTTTTTTCTTTTTTTGTTTCATTACACGAAAGATTGATTTTATCATTAGATATATGGATTTATATGACGGAATATAACGAAGTTGTTTCATAATAGGGTATGTAATTTTCGTAACGTGACTCCGTGGTTTCACGAGGGTCCAAATCTACCACTCAAATGCGCGGAAATTTGTCATTTACAGAGCATCGGGTCCATTAATAAAAATAAAACATCTTTCATTGTGAAAATAATTATAGGAAAAAAACAAAAATATATTTCTACATGATAAAAGTATTAAGCAATGAGTAAAAGACTTTGCATTGAAAACAGCATTTTGCGGTCCCGGAAGTAAATAATTAGATGCAGATTGGTCCTAAGATTTCAATACCTTTTAGATCAGAAATTCCGGTAAGTAAAATCGAACTAGAACGAACCATATGAAAAATATATATGAAGTCAGTATTAAAAATATGAAATCAAGGGTCATCACGATTAGAGCGAATTCAGATGAAAGTAGAAATTGATTCAGTTGTATCGACATGAGCTACCACTTGTAATATTTGACCAATTTTACAAAATGACAAGAGGAAATCAAGGGAAAGGACTCAAAGGGGAATAAAAAAATATTAGGGTAACGACTAGACAAGAAAAATAGGCGCACGCAATAAAGAACATGAAATAAACAAAATAACACACATAAAAACACAAGGAAGTGAACAACCCAGAATCCACCAAATAAATGGACCAGACGTCGATTTCGCAAAAAGTCGTTAGTGTGAAATCGTAAGTTATGACGTCACAAAGCTATTTTTGGTTGTGACGTCATTACTTACGATCAACTTTACACTTACGACTTTTTGTGAAATCCACGCCAGTTGCACCTGTTTGGTTCTTTTCTAAAAACACAACTTTTTGAAATTCCTGGTGTGGAATATTTTGTATGTGTTATATTTTACAAATTCTTGTAAGATAAGAAGTTCTTTGCAAGATAATGTGATAATTATCATCATCTGAGATATCTCAAAAGAATTAGTAGTAACGGAGGTGCATAGGTTAAAAATAATGAATATAATGACGCCGGATTCACATAAAAAGACAACAGACGAACAAAATCAACAACAAGCAAGATTTTAAAAGTAAACACAGAAATACAAATATAAACCAAATAATAATTAGACAGATATAGGTTCTTCTGAAAAAGTAAATATATTTGCTGTGCAAGAAACCCCGTTTTGGACATAGATTGCTTAAAAGGAGTGTAAAAAAATGATACGTATATAGAGATGCAACTTTGGTGCTCTTTGGCATGCCTTGTGACCATTGAAACGCCATCACAAAAAATCATGTCTTACAAATATAATGTCCACTTAAATATACAGCATTATAAAATTTCGTTATGTGTATGTCAAACTATCACAGAACTCTAGCGTTTTTTTTTAATATTATGATTTATTGATTTTTCAAACTTGTATTTACTTGTTTTATTATTTTATTTAGTTTTCATTTTATAACAAAAATCCAGAACTGACTGTTTAAGAAGGTAGACCCGAGTTCGAATATTAACTAAATAAGTAAACTTTAATTAAGTAGATTTATGAATTTTTTGTATTCAAAGGATTAAGCCACAAAAGACATACTGTCTTCTATTCTCCATTATTTATGAGCCATGACACAAGTAAAAATTGTCATCAGAAATGCCATTTAGAATTCACTTGACGTCTTTTCACCTATACAACTAATTTAATAATCGTATTAAGGAGAGTTATATTCTTTAATAAGGAGACAACCCGTCCTGAAATACTCAGTAAAGATTCGTCTGAGCATTACAAAACATATATTTATCAGTCTCTATAAAAGCATTATGCCAAGACAAGTACCAATTCTGTTTTTCTGAGTGTCGCTTTTTTTTCCTGAAAAAGATATTTATCATTGAAATAAAGTTCAATCGATTTGGTCCTAGACGTTTTTTTTTCAGAGAGGAATAAAATCGAATAAGTGCTGAGAATGGATTAAAATGCAAAATAGGATAGATTTGTTAATAGTATGGATATGTTCAACTTTTTCCTTCCAAATAAAACAATATTCGCACATCCCATTAGTTCGGAATCAATATCCTGATGATATTAACCTTAATTTAATTGAAAACAATATTTGGCATCCGGCTTTTGTTGTACTTCGGCAAATTAAATATACATCATAAAACTGGTTACGAAACCGAACGGAAATGAGTGTCGCAGATGGGAAATGCATCTGGTAAATAATAAATGAAGTAAGAGACTAGAGGTTATAGTTTTCATGTTTGTCCTTACCGTCATATAACTTAACAACAGGACATTACAGTTTTTGGACATAAGTTCCCTAAAGGTTAGTATTAATAACTGTGAAGATATATATCTTTTTTTATAAATACTGTATTATTTTCTCTTTTTTTACACTTTTAATTTGTCGACTGCTGCACTTAAATTTTTAGCATTTCTTTTTTCTTTTCTACGTGAATTTTTAAAAGATATATTTAGAGAAAAAAATGTTTATTTTATTATCCTTAAAGATAATTGCTTATAGAGCGTACTTCCACTATTGTTTCCAGGAAACAATCTTACGAGTTTAATTTATCATCTTGAGATAAAATGATGCCGTATATTTAGATGCCTGTCTTTGCTAAGTTTTCACCAAAGTTAATTAATCCTTTTTCTAGGTTTTACACTGATGTGGCCTTAACCCAATATTGATATTCTTTTTTTGCAGTCATGAGTATCATCTACAATTTTGTTGGTTTATTGTAAATACAAAAATACAAAAACATATACTTTCGTAAGAGCAAAAGCATTTAGATTGGTCTTCGAGTACCAATATTTACCGAACTTTTTATGTTTAAAACTTTGAAAATTAATTTACAGCATTATGTCACTATTTCGTTTACGATTACATTGTTATTATTCCAGACCATACACGTATGGTGTGAAGTTTATAACTATTTTATTTCTTTAACGATCAGATCTTATCTGTACGGCATGGCCGAACGATCTAGCGAACATTTGTGTCAAATATTAAGTAGCTTTCTTTGTAAGAGTCATGCAAAATCTGAAAAATGTGATACACCACAAAAAGGCTACATATTTTCATTTTTGTAATTAAGTTGTTTTATAGGTCTATATAATGAAATGTGTAATTATTCCTTCAAATCTGTCTGCTCTTAGGAGATAATAAAATTAAAAATCCAATAGATTATTTTGTATTTGAGTGTCATTTTCAGAGTTATCTCCCTTAATTTTGAAATCTACAGTGCATTCTATATAATTTCAATCTCCTATGAGCACGGGTTATATGAAAAACCAAATGTAAATTTCTGTTCACTAAAGCATTTTAAACGAAATATAAAAAATAAAAATTTGTAGGCTTTCCAACCATGTATTAAATTTTGCATGATTCTTAGCTGGAGTGCTACTTAACAAGAACAAAAAGGGAAGTTTTCTGTGTTTTTCACTTACTTTATAGTTGTTAATGAAGTTCTTGTACAGAAACAAACGACTATTCTCAATGCATTGATTACTGTGCTTTTAAAATATTTTCGCTATCTTTGATTCTAATTACATGAAGCTTTGTTTTTACCACGAAATTCTGAGTTTTGAATTTCAAAAATTACTTTCTTTTTAGCATGAAAGTTGCGAGTGTTAAAGTAAAAGAATTCTTGTGACAGATTATTTCTATGAAAATGAAAAAGCGATTTTTGTACAAATATCCGTGTTGTATATGTTGCAGCATACTGTTTGCTTATAAATGACCTAACCGCCGATGTACGTTCAATGTTTTGAATACATGTTATATTATCGTGAATTTTCAAGAACAAAGTATGCAACTTTTCACAAGAGAAAACAATGTAATATCAAAGAATACAAGTCTTTTATTTACCTCGAGAGGAGGTTATCGAATTAATAACATTACTTTGCTTTTATTGCAGGTAAAAAATAAAAACTGGTAAGTTTTTCCCAAGGTGATGCTCCTCTACCTTTCACAGTTCCTGTGTTTGGTTCCATTAGTTTTTTCTGTCAAGTACTGTATCATAGGAGCAGGACCGGGAGGAGTACAAATTGGTTATTTTCTTGAAAAAGCCAAACGGGATTATATTATATTTGAAAGGTCTGAACATGCAGGTAAGTATGATAAATGTTCTGAAAAAAATTACTTGAAATCTAAACGAGCACTATTATGAATATTTGAACAAATATTAGAATAAAGGTCATTGTATCAAGAAATGAAATAAACTACCACAAATACTTTTTGAACACACATTTATACCTCGTGCAGTAAAACCTGTCTTAAGTGAACCCCCTTTGAAATTTGTTCGGTTTAAGCAGGTTTTCGGTTTACAGCGGTTCAAAATACATTTAAAATGATGTAAAGGAATTTAGACAATGTCGGATTTAGACAGGTTTCCGGATTTTTCATGGTTCGGTTTAGACAGCTTGTTCTTTTTTGTCTTAACACACTTGTCTTACGAATCAATTGTCTTACGAAAAGAACAAAAGTTAAAATTAATTTAAGGTTCACAAATTTAATGACTACATTTAATCAAAATATCATATTTAAAAAAAATATTTCACTTTTAAGGTAGTTTCTATGATAAATATCCACGGCACCGCAAATTGATCAGTATAAACAAGAGATATACAGGAAGTACCAACAAAGAATTCAATCTACGCCATGACTGGAACTCGTTACTAGGAGACAGTGACAAAATGCTGTTCAAAGAATACTCTAAAGAAATGTTCCCACCAGCGGAAAGCTTTATTCAGTAAGATACATGATTTTGCTCTGTTAAATATATAATTACCAATTTTGGTGTGGTTTAAAACATGATTCAAAAAGTAACCTCCAAACTGTAGCATAAGAATCATGTTCTTAAGACATTATCCAATGCAAATATATATAGAAGAAGTACCTTACTAAAAACTAAAAATCTCGAAATAGGAAACCAAAGCCAGCAACGACAAGTTCTACCATGTATGTCAAAGGAGCTACATCATTGTAGCAGCGATGTTCATTAAAAGGTATGAAGCTTCGGTGTTTTAGGAGTTTTGTGATAATTAACATTTGCGGAATGATTTATGATATGTAGTTAATGGTTAGAAGAGTAAAATAGAATGACATTAAAACGTTATTCTGTGCATTGTATGTGTCCTACCTGCTTTTCTTATTACCGAACTCAGTAATATGTTTGCTGTTATTATTTAAGTGCCATTCTGTGTAAGAGTAATCAAGGGAACCAAGGTTATAGCGGTAATCAAAAGAATGTAATCCAGGGACAAAGACCAGACATGGAAAACAGACATACACAACAAAGAACATACAGTAACTAAAATCATACATACAAAGGAACAAAAGCAAATGAGCAACTTGGACTAAAAACTGGAAGCATGGACCAGGTGCACCAGTAGGGTAAGCGTCCTCTGCTTTTCTAGAAACACCCGCCGAGTTGCTCATAAAAAGTCAAGTCCGGGGTAGACAAACGAGGAAAGGAAAAAACTATGACCCGTTGAATAAATCAGTTTTCATGGTGCAGATGGATATACCATAACGATCCACGAGTTCATGATGACGACCATAGAACTTCTGTAGTGATGACTTCAATCTTGTAGCAATATAACCCTATTCCAGAAGCCTATTTGTTAGAGTTCTAGTGCGATGAGTTGTGATATGAACACTCCATACGCAGGTGCTGAACGGATATTGACACAGATGAAAGGAAAATTGACAATTCTGAATGAAAAGTCATCACGTTTGTCGTAAAGTTTGGTCAATAGTTTTCCTTTACCATCAAGTGTAGGTCAAGATATGAGGCTGACTTCACAGTGTCTGTAGTATCCTTTTGGGTAGATGCAATGTATCAAATCCCCGAAATTATTATTGTTTAAAGATAATACGTCATTTACATCGCGGAAACTGACATTGAAGTATCTAGCCAAACGATATTCGTTCTTTCTGATCAGATCAGCTATAAAGTCAGCCTCATAAGAGTGAAGGAATAGGTCAACAAATAAAGGAGCACAATTTGTTCCCATTGGAATGCCGACCGTTTGTTGAAAAACACGTCCACCACACTGGACAAATATGTTGTCGATTAAAAATTCCAGCATTTTGTAAACATCTTTCTCTGTATATTTGGAAGATGATTTTGAATTATTTCTTACAAAGTATGAGGAATCTCTACCAAGAGCTATATATTTGTATCTAGGTTTACCATCTTTTTTGGAGAAACAACGATGTATAATGTTTTAAGTTGGGATTGTGATTGAGTATGGGGAATAGAAGTATACAGTGTTGCAAAAATCATAGGTTTTAATGCTATTATATTCAGATAATCGTCTTGAACTAATTGTTTCCAAAAGATCTTTCGAATTTTTCAGGATCCACATTGAATTAATACCACTACGGGAGTAACAAGTGTTGTGGTAGGACTGTAGACCCTCTTTGACAGTTGTGAGTATAGAAGTTAAAAGTTTTTAAAGAGGTTTGGTGGTACATTTTGCAGATGCAGCCATGAAACGTTGTTTGTATGGATTATTGTGGAATTTAGGCAATTATTAGGAATTAGGCAATGGGTGGCACATTATTTTTAACAATTTGGTCTTTTTGCTTCAAATATACATCTAGTTTATAATCAAAAAGCTATTTAAGTTCATCCTGGAACATCTGCGACGTAGATATTTTATTCGTATTATAGGGAAAAACTGCAGGAAAATTTCCCCGCCATTTGGTACATAGTGCATTTCAACTAAATTTGACCTATCAATACCTTATAAATGCAAACTTTACAACCATTTTGATGATTATTTATGGAGATTACAAGGCATAAATATTTTAACATTGCAATAAAATCTCTGTGTTTTTCCTTCATGTGCCATAGCTTGTACACATTTTACCCGATCCTTAGACGGAAAAGTACTTAAATATCATTAAAAGCCGGTACAAACTTTCTACCATTTCCTTTAATTTGTTACTGTAATTTTATTTTTTAGGTATATCAATGCTTATGCAAAATTCTACAACCTTAATATCAAGTATAACACAGACATAAAAAGTGTTAAGAAAATATCTAGTAAATGGTTCGACCTCCAGGACCAGTTCAACGATACGCACCATTGCAAGTTAGTTAATTACATATAAAGCACAATCTTTTGTAGCCGTTCTTCCTTAGCAGTCACCTGCGCTGAATTCCAATTACTTGTGATTTAATGTCACTGATTTTATATTTATAAAAGAAATCTAAGATTGAATTTTGTGAATGTCACAGTAAAATATCTTGTTTTGTAGATTGGCAGCTTACGATTGAAATTTTGATTTTCTACATTGGAAACATATATGTCAAAATAAAGCACCCGTTTGACAAAACACTATTTAGGAATTTTGACAAAACTTCGCATTTTCTTGCATTCCTTAACCGAAACTCGAGCGAAAATCAATATTCCAAGAATAATGACTAGACAGTGAATAAAAACACACAGTTCAACGAACATAACATAACCAAAATAGCACGCGCAAAGAAAGGAAAGTAAATGTACAACCTGGACTCCACTAAAAACTGGGAGCATGGACCAGGTGCACAGATAGGGTAAGCGTTCTCTGTTTTTCTATAAAATCAAGTCGGATTTCTCATAAAATATCACGTCCAGGGTAGGCGATAGAGAAAAGGAAAACTATGACACGGCGAAAAAAATCAATTATGAGATGACTACACCATTTTAGGAATGGTCGACATATGAAACTGCCTACAAATTTAGTTCATATTTGATCCATACGTTTTTAGGTTGCCTAAGTCTTTGAATCACAAATAGAAATCACACAATCTGTGTAAAGATTACCATTTTAGATCATATAGGTTGAATTCCATTTAAGTCAAATTCGGCAATTTCTTGAATTTGGTTAAACAACATATATTCCAAAGTCTTAAAAAAAGTCCATATTTTATGCATTAAATTCTGATCTATTTACATATGGTTTGATAATGCATAGTCTATCTTTGATTCAAAATTTTAATACGTCTTACGATGAAATAAAAAAAATTATTACAAATGTATTTATTAAATAAATAACTTGTTCCTCTATTATAATTACAATTCCTGTATATATATTATATATTTTTCAGCGTCTTAATTGTAGGAACAGGTTTATCAGTACCAAAAATACCAAATGTATTAGGTATTGAACTTACAGATGGTTACGAGAGCATCTCCACTAATGGTTCGGACTACGAGGGAAAGTCTGTTCTTATTTTGGGTAAATATAGTTATATGTCAAAGTGTGTCTTTTGTCATTGACTGCTTATGAGTAAACAAAATCTGTTGTAGACACGGACGTGACATAAATGTATTTTTTTAAAAATGTGTTATCGAATAAACGATCGAAGAAATTGGGTGAGTGACATTAATATCTGTAGCATAAAAGAAAAGAAAATATGCACTGCATGTTAGAAACTAGAAAAGCGAAACAATCTAATTTCAAGTGGTACATGCTCAAAATTTTTAGTGGAGTCCGAGTTGCTCATGTACTTTTATTGCTTTGTACGTATAATTTTGGTTATTGTATGTTCTTTGTTGTGTCTGTATTGTTTTTCTTTCTGGTCTTGGTCCAAGGATTACATTCTTTTGATTTCAATCAAGTAGAATCGTGTTTCCCTTGATTACTCATTCATTTATTTTTTGTTTACGTATTGCTTAAATATGTATTGGAAATTCAAACAAATAAAACACGTCAAACATGACTGTTTCTATCTTGATAGGCCGTGGCAATTCTGCTTTTGAGACAGCCCAGGCTATATATGACAAGACAAGCTATGTACATATGATAGGACGTCACCGAATCCGTTTGGCCTGGGAGACCCATTATGTTGGTGATATTAGGTAAATAAAACAAGTACTATATAGTTTTTTT
Organism: Perna viridis; assembly: GCA_037379345.1. Classification (NCBI taxonomy): domain Eukaryota; kingdom Metazoa; phylum Mollusca; class Bivalvia; order Mytilida; family Mytilidae; genus Perna; species Perna viridis. Next base: position 33,466,226 of record CM074514.1, on the reverse strand, counting down.
TTTCGAACGCCACTAATTTATCAGTATTTGGACAATCGGGAAACTGATATGCGATCAGGTGACTTGCGTTTCCATAGAAAAACATCTTTAAGGTCAAAGGGTAAAACGCGAAATTATACCGACTGCGTCAGAAAAAAGGAACGGATATGATGAAATGTAACAAATGTACCAGACTATAATCTTAACACAAAATAGTAAAGTCTCTAAGAGATCACCAAAAGGTATTCAAATCCAAGTCTCTCTCTCTCTCTCTCTCTCTCTCTCTGTGTGTGTGTGTGTGTTTTATTCGTGTCTGGACTTTGTCCCTGGATAGCATTCTATTGATTTCTACTAGAATCGTGGTTCCCCTGATTACTCATTAAGCTCTTGAAGGCCCAGAACAAAGTAATCAAATCCTTGGTAAATGAACGATGACAATTCTTCTAAATCACACTATAAGTAATATGACGACATATAAGTTTTATGTGTATTTCCTATACTCGTTTCGATGCGTCTAACATCTAATCACTGAGTTTGGCGTTCTATATATACCTTTTGTCAATAATAAGGAAAGAAAGCATACACATGACCAGTAGAAAATAAATAATTAACATAAAGTGTCCTCTGTTAGTAGTTTTACAGTACGTTTTAAGGGTTTTACAGTGCTGTCTCGTTCCAAGTCAACATCTTGCAATTTTAAGTTTTTCAACTATTCTTAATGAATTATTTTTATTTTTATTTTATTTTATTATTTTTTTTATCATTATTTTGCGGTTTTTCTTATTCACATGTACATCCCTTTCTTTTTCATAACTGTTTTTCGAGATTGCAAAATATCTGTATATACTAATTACGCGTATAATCATTTCAATTTTATGCGAATTTTAAGTAATTACTGTAGTGAAGCTCTATTATCACGTGACATACTTCTTCGTCTGAATAAGTATGTCACGTTTGGCGCGGCACAACACAGTCGTTTAATAGCGATGAGACTACTTATGTGACATTAAACTTTATTCAAAATTGATTCCAAATCAACAGATCTGTTTTTAAGCTTATCAATTTTACACAAAAATTCCCACAACTCGCACAACTCACACAAGTGCATATTTGCTAATCCAATATGAAACGAAATTATATGAAATACATTTTTAAAAAGATAATACATTCTTTGTGCGACTTGTCACCAGTCTCTCCTGTCTTTTAAATAAATAAATAAATTTCCTCCTGATACTTAAAACTGAATATGTTTGTTTGCATGTACATGTAGATTGTTAGAATATCTGTTTCCTGCTATTTTCAGTGAAAGTGCGACAAAACAAGTATCATGCAAAATAAAAGACATTATGTGCTTTTTATATTCCCAATCATTTTAACTGATTGTCTCCAGCGGTAATCAAAGAGTAATCAAGGGAACCAAGGTTATAGCGGTAATCAAAAGAATATAATCCAGGGACAAAGACCAGACATGGAAAACAGACATACACAACAAAGAACATAAAGTAAGTAAAATCATACATAAAAAGTATCAAAAACAAATAAGCTACTCCACTAAAAACTGGGAGCATGGTAGGGTAAGTTTATGTAAAATGCTTTAAACAAACGTTCTCTAATGATTTGTAAGAGTTTTGTCCTATACCCTAGGTCTACCTCCTTAAATGTCTAACATAAATTCAATTATCATCATTATTTCCTAATTTTATCAAATGTGGATAAAATCTACGTATTATGCAAGTGTTGTGTTGTCTTTATAAAAATCCATGTATTTTATGACATTATGAGTTGTCTTTTAAAGAAAACGAACATTACAGGTAATCATGTGAATTTATATCCCAAAATATTACTACCGTTTTTTTCCAATTTAGAAATATACTGTTATAAAAAAATATACATGTAAGAAAATTCTGGCTTGTTGTGTCCTATAACTTAATGGTTTCAGTATTATTTGATTAATTAAGATAATATATAAAATTTATCCAAATTGACTACGTATACATTTTTTCCCTTAAACTTTTACCGTAATATGTTCAAAATAAAAATAATCATTATATAAAATACATTTATTATCAAATATAGACTGCGTATTGCAATTTTTTTTAAGGTGTAGTTTGGTGTTGTTCATGTAAATCAGTGTAGAACTCCAAAGCACTTATTGTAAGTTTGCAAGCTACTTACTGCACGTTAAGACCAAAGGTCAAAGGTGAAGGACATATAAGGGGCAAATGGTAGAATTGTTTTCCCCGCATTTAAAAATGTCCGGTTATCTGGCAACATCTTTGGTGGACGTATAACGTGGACATGTTTTATGTCCTAACAAGGATTGTTCGATATACTATGAATGTATGTTTAGAAAATACGTTTTGTATGTAGAAGTATGTTAGACAAAAAGGTGTGTCATAATTGGAGCTGACAAGTCAGGCATATCCAAGAGTATAAAAATAGAAAAAAAAATAAATGTTTGTTTATTCCCTTATTAAAATTTTATCTTTACATGCGATTAAGCATAACATAAGCAGCTGCAGGTATTCGAGCATGAATCGGTCAAAAATTAAGAAATTATTTGAGATATTTTCATAGAAGCTTATAATAAACTATTTAAAGGAAAGAAATATTTTACTAATCATTCATTGACTCGATTTCAAATGCAATTATAACCATTTATTAGTAATTGCAAGATTCTTAAATATTTGACTGTTACCAATGAAAATAACCAGTGACCTTAGATAGACATCAATTATCAAGTTTGTAATTAGAGAAATCACGGAGAGATCAAAACAAGTTACATCACAGTAAATATGATGACATGATCAATATTCAATTTACAAAACAAGATGTAAATGGCTTTTCATGGAATAATTATAGAACAATTCTGAAATAATTTGCCATTAACAAACCATCAATGCTGTTATTAAAAGAAATGATCCATTTGGGCACGAAGTTGTAAGAAATATTTTTCTGTTAAATATTTATGACGGCCTTTTTATATTTCATAATAATTAACAATTATTCGTAACAGCGATAAAATCTTGCATAGAATAGAAACTGAAGATGGACTTGTTATCAGACAGAAATTGATCATTTATTGAATTTTCAGTGTCACAAATAGAGAAAATGCAAGAAAAAAAGAAGGAGAAATCTAAGTCGAAATCCTTTCTGAGTGGAATAAATCAATATGATTTTTTGATTCAAAAACATATTATTCTGCATGAAAGGTCAACGAGCTGAAGAGCCACATATAAAGACCATGACGTTGTTGAATACTTTTAGTAGTCCGTTGCTTGTATTCATTTTAGGTTGTTAATGTTTTCGTTAGGTCATGTACTTGGGTTTGGATAAATCAGAATTGTCCTATTATTGACGCTGTGGTATTATTTGGTCGATATTTCGACTGCCAATTCCCTTTCTCTGCTTTGTGTCCATTTTGATAGTTGTGGAGATTGGAATTAAATGTTGTTGGCAAATTTGCTACGCTAGAAGCGATAAATTCATTCATTCAAATATATATTATTATAATCTATAGACAAAAACGTTAAATCGGTTGATAACAATAACGTTTAGCAATACATTTAATTAAAGTCTTGTGTTTATATCTTCCTTTGTATTTGATTCTGATGCTTCTGTTGAAAGGTTACTTCTTGTAGCACATGTACAGCATATCACCATTTGCAGTACTAATATGATTGGTACTTTGGTATTTAGGGAAAAAAATTCACGATAACCTTTAATTTATCTAAATTTTTACCTTCTATTTGTCTTAACTCTTCGATTGCTGTACTTGCCAAATCATTTCCGGAGTTTTAATTATGTAACTAATGCAGCAATTTTACGTTAAAAGCAATCGGTCATTGATGGATTATATTCCAAACTTTGAATTTATACGTATTGTCTTATTACAGTATTTACATTCATAATCTAGAGATGATTTACGCTTTATCGAACTAACAAGATAAACCCTGTATCATTTCTGAAAATAATTAATGAACATTTGCAAATTCAGATTCCACTTTCCACTTTTACATCATTTGCAACAAAGAAATATTTAAACACGAAAACAGTTCAGTATCAGAAATTTTCATTTGATAATGTCTATTGCCGTTTTGTGTTGTGAGCAACAGTAATAAATTTCAATATCTTTAACAGTAGTGAAATATTTAAAACACTTTCATGTAAATATAACTACTGTAACACATGCTTATCACGTATGTGGTCAGTCAGGTTGTCAGTCATCAGTAAAATATCGGAAAAACCGTTTACAAATTCAGGCTTAGAAACACCATTGTTATTACCTACATGCTTCAATATGAATTTATCTCTGTCCAATGTGTTTAAATACTAAAATAATGTATTTAAATGTACTCGCAAAATTAGCCATTATTGTACAGTAAAACCTGTCTAAACCAAGCCCTTCTTTGGACTTTGGACTTTAAAATTGGTTCGGTTTAGACAAATCTGATTAAATTCAGCTGTTATAATGCGTTACACGGGGAGCGTATGGCAGTGTAGAGTATCAAAACAGCTGATTTTAATCAGATTGGGTTTAGACAGGTGTTTGGTTCACCAAGGTTCAAAATACATTTACAACGGTGTAAAAAAATCTTTAAAAAATGTCTATTTTAGAGAGACAAAATTGTGATTTTTACTACTTATCATAAATACTATTTTACTATTAAAAGGTCAATTGTTCCAGAACAATTGTAAGATCTTTCCCACCAGTTCTCTACTGACAACAATCATGTTCATGAGAAATGACCTTTGCCTCACGGCTAATGGCTTATTGTGTTCTAGCCTGTAGAGACTGCTCGATCGACAGTATTTATTTTTTGTGTATATTTTAAAAGGCGAGGTTTTTGACAATCATTAAATTTGCAAAATAGTTCTGATTCTTATAAGAAAGATGAATTCTGTAGTAACTGTGTTGTAATAAACAATTTTTTCTGTCAATTTCAAAAAAACATTTTTGACCCAGTTTTTTACCATTTAAACAAATGACCTTTGACCTTTGACCTTGGTATTTTTAGGTAGCATTGATGCTCCTGTTCAAGAATATATATAGTTTGGAGGTACTTTTATTGAAATCAATTGAAAAATTGACCGATTCTATCAAAATAGCATTAAAAATTAGTTTTTGGGCCATAGCTCTTACAATTTTGAAAATGTTGAATGGACACCTATACTTTTCTTGTAGAGCTAGTTATTCTGAACATTTTTGTCATTTATAGTAAAACATCTGCAAAACTTCACCAAAATACCTGTTTTGGGGCGATAACATCAAAACGTTTAGGTTTCTCATACCAAATGTAGATCTTATTTAGATACACATTTTATGTGTCCATCATTTTCTTCTATCTGTAACGGTTTCGGAGTCCATCCCATAACAAGGCCAAGGTCAAATTTCAAACAGAACTTTTACCTTTGATCTTGACATTTTTAAACATACAACATATCATCAAAGATCAAAAATGAAGGTCCCAAGTCTCTACAACTTACGGTTTTAAAGTTAGATGACCAACCGAATTATAAGTCGCGAAATCTCAGGGAAACCTCAAATCTTTACGAAACCTTGTCAAATAGTACTGCCCCTTGTTTCTGAACAATATGAATCTTTCGTTTTGTGTGTATCTAGAACGGTTTAAGAAACTTTCCCAAAATTAGTTTTTCCGCTACGGAGCAGATAACTCTGGAACGACAAATGATCACGTCTCTCGGGGTGAATTCCAAAGTCTTATCTCAGATTGCAAAAGATTGTCAAAATCTTGTCGCGATATGATTTAATGAGAAGCGGAGAAATTGGGCGGCAGAGAAAAAAAGAATAATAATAATCGGAAGAAATACAAGGTCTTCCCATTGAAATGGGAAAGACCTTAATAAGTCAACGTAATGTTAACCAAATCAACATAAACATGCAATTACTGATTTTATAAATAATATAAAAGTTTTGCAAAAAAATAAATAGCATTGCTTAATGTTTTACCAAAAAAAAACCTGATGATCCCAAATCGGTTATTTAACCTTCTTTCCATATTTCACGATGGCAATAAAATTAACCAAAGCAGATCTTTGGTCACAGCTTACAGGCATCCTAAGGAAAAATATACGGAAAAATATAAAATTTCGTTCATATGCACCATCGGCCTGTTGTAAAAAGCTTTACTATCGTACATAACAAACACCACTTAATACCTTCCAAGGCCATTCAACCACTTCCTACTGATACCATCCCCGTATCTGTGGATCCAATTTCTCATCATTTTGACGGTATGTTGTATACGTGTAAATTCGTTATAAAAATATGCCAACAAAATGCGTTGTTGTATTGCTGACTATCGGTCTTCAACACAACAATCGAATTTGGACTGTTTTCGCTTGAATTTAATAAATTAGTGGTAAAAAATTTTCGTAACCCTAATATGGATTTTTCCAACAACTTAAACTTAGCATTTCGACTGTTGTTAATTGTTTCTTAATTTATTTTTCTTCATAGATAGCAAATGGTTCTTTTCTCTGATAGAGCATCAATTGGTTTATTATCTGATTTGAAAAGCCTAACTTCATATAAAGCTATAATGGTCTACGGTATAAGCATTGTTTACCGCGATTATGGAACTTATGCCTGATCCGCTTGCGTCAATGTCCGTAAGTATGTGGTAAGCATTCCTATCTAGAAATGCGACATGTATGTACCGAATTTGTTTATGTTATCGAAACTGACATTATATAATAAAATAGAATCCTAAATCCTCCGTCCCAGTAAAAAAAATAACTTGAACAGTTTCCCTACCTATGTTTTAGGGCTGTGAACAATGAGATTCTAGACACCTATCAACTTAAATCTTTAGACGGCTTTCTGGAGGTGGGTAGTATAGAAGACTACAAGATAGTTCGGACTAGGGACGGATTATACCTGGCAGACAATGAAGAAGCTGACGGCACAGTCTGGCAGCAGATAGAAAATGACCCTTTACAGAAACCTTATGATTTGATCATCCGATGTCTTGGATTTCAGTTTGATACATCTATTTTTAACGCGTAAGGATAACGTCATTATATTTTATATACTATTTTAACAGGTTGGTAGATAATTTTAAACCATTTCATGAATTGGTTTGCGTAACAAAAATATTAATACAAACCAAAGGTCTTCTCCGCCATTTTTTAAATGTCCTATTCACATACTGTTCTAATGCAGTCATAATGATTAATTATACGTATGGCAAAAAAACTTGCAATGGGTTTGTTTTTTCAATATACGATTTTGCAAGGATACGTTTTGCTAGAGACATGTTTTTTTTATTTATTATTGAGCCTTAACAGTTTCTAGTTTGCATGAAAATAATTGGTGTTAAAAGTTGAAAGTACTTTTAATCAAATTGTTACATACATTAATTGTGATACTGTGGTACCATTCGTTACCATTTCAATGATAATTGACAGAAACGGAATGAATTATGTTTAAATAATGAAAAACCTGCGGTCTATTTCATAAAAAAATGTGAAATCAATCGTAAGTTATGACGTAACACTACTTTGATCTTTAATGAAGTCATAACTTACGACTAATTTTACACTTATGATTTTTTTTTTTTTTTTTTTGTGAAAAGGGCTGTTGATTATTGTCGATAAATAAAAAAATACAAAAGACTCATTCCTTTCTTTCTTTGTTCTTAATATAAAAGTATTTATTTGAAGTCAGATAAGAAGAAGGTACAAAAGAAAATATCCTGAAATTACTCCGGACTATCAATCTGTAGACCTACCCGGAATGTACCTTGTTGGAACTGCTACACACTCACTGGATCACAGAAGGTCGGCAGGGGGTTTTATTCATGGATTTAGGTATACAGGTTTGTGATATTTCATTATTTGAATGTTAATTTCTCATGATATGAACAAATAATAACCAGTCGGCTAATGTAAGATTAATGAATATTACAATAGAATTAACATGATGTTGCAGTCGTTTTCATGCTTAGTATACTCTCAAACTCGTACAGAGAGACGAAATCGGACAGCAAACAAATTTGCCATTTATATTAAGCCGCAATACCAAATTTTAATGAGTTTGTTCAGTAGTGGTAGATGTTTTGTAAACTTTTTGGATGATCTACAAGAGCAAGCTCTAAATTCATATCTGTAAATTTAAATCAAATCTATGCTGGATTATGTACAACGATTCTATTTTGAAATCACGTCACTTGGTATTTTTTAGCTCGTGCCTTACATAGTATCTTGTCATGGCGATATCACAAAGAGCAATGGCCGTCAGTAACACACACTGTTTCTCAACTCCTTCCCGTCACAATTAAAAGGGTCAACGAAGCATCCGGAATTTATCAAATGTTCGGACAGCTGGTTGACGTTATTTTACTGTCAAGGATAAGGTAATATTCGTTCACAGATATACATTTTTATGACTTTGGTGCTTGGTTCTTTCTTCTATTTCAAATCCTATATGCATAAGTCCTTGTGTAGTATCAAATTTGGAATTAGTGTTCATATTTATTCATTTTCTTTCAAATGTTCAAAATAATTATTTGATTTTTTGAAAAAATGCTTACATCAATTCGAATACTTCTAATTAATTTGCAGGAACACCTTCCAGTACATAGAAGAGTTCCCACTGAATTTGATTAAAGATTTTGAACCCATATCAGGAATATCTACATCCAATACAAGTATGATAGTTGTCGCCCTTGAGTACGGTGAGGATTACCATGGACCTACTGAGGATGTATTTAGAGAAGATAGAGCTGCAACAGAAGCGAGATATGCACATTTATCCAACTTCTTACATCCCGTGCTTTATTTTTACAAACAGTCACCAACTCGTAAGTGTAAGTAATATATTATTATCTTTGAACCGAATAGCTCTGAGCTTTATTTCAGCAAGCATCCATCTTTTAAGACGTATAAGTCATTGAATGCTACCACCAATGGCTTGAATACAGTGAAAACATTTGACATATTTTTAAATTAAACTGAAATACGAATGTACTAACAATTATAACCGATTGTGTGATTTATCAAGAGACAAACGAAGGGTAAAACACGGAAAGAGTAGAACAAACTACAATGGCATTTATGTAGTATTTGCTTTTAAACTAAAAGACTTGCTGTGACAACCACTGAAGGCCTTTCAAAAATTTGACAAAATATGAGCAATTATTAAACGCCCGTCCGAAGGCATTTGCCATAGCTGTTATTCATATAAAAATCCAACAGATCAAATTTCAAAACTTGTAGCAATTTAAAAGCGTCCTTAGTGACTACCCTAGCTGATGACGAAAATGTCAGATGAAGTAGATCAAAGGCAATGTCGGGAAGTATTCAGTAATGTTTCCGGAGCGATATGTAAGCATTCACTAAAGTTAGATGCACGAATTGCTCAGTCTTGAATATGTGAATTCAAGTGTTTATTTTTACTATAACTTTCCTTAAATACACTTAAAGTTATGTTAAAACCACTTTATTGTGTTTTAGACCTTGATGGTAACTCTGAAAGATCTCTACCACGCCCAGACAGACTCTTACACTTAGTTGAGGATTTCCATACCAACTGGCATCACAATGAAACCCATGTTCAGCACCTGAAAGCCTTCTTTCAGCATTGTGTTTCACAATCTCTTGACCAATATACAGATACTAATTGTTTAGCATTTACATTGTCAAAACAAACAGTGCCTTTATCGTGTCTTAGCTATTTAGAATCTTCCTGACTTAAATTCTAAAATATTGATCTCGTTCATGCTGTGTAACCTGGTATATTTACAACATTTTATGCTAATAAATTAGCGCTTAACACAGCACTTCTTTCATTGGACTTTCTATCAATGCTTGGCTATGTTTAAGAGGAGAAAACATTTCAATGAAATGAATCAAAATTAACGCCTGGTTTTATCTATTACTCATATGACGTAAAATGTGTTGTTTTTTTGTAAAGTGACGGCTGTTTGCAATAGTAATCAAGGAACCAATATTATAGCGATAATCAAAAGAATTTAATCCAGGGACAAATACTAGACATGGAAAACAGACATACACAAAAAAGAACATAAAGCAGCAAAAATCATACATACATAGTAACAAAAGCAAATGAGCAACTCGGACTCAACTAAAAACTGGGAGCATGGACCAGTTGTACCGGTAGGGTAAGCGTCCTCTGCTTTTAGCGTGTTGTTTATTTAAGTTTAAGATTTTAAAGTTGTTGTGGCCGCAGCTGTCTTGTGTCTGGGAAATATCAACTGTATTTAGTATTGACCTATCGAATTTGTTTTGGATGATACTGTAATGTTCTTATGGATTAAAACAACATTATCATCATTGTGTTTTTCCTGTCTAATACGAACTTTGTAATATGTATAATGATGTTAGGAGAAATCTGTTTTCAGCAGCATCGGGACCAAATACATAGGAAGTCTAGATTAAAAAGTTAATATTCTACAAGACAAACCCATAACTGAACAAATTGAAATAGAAAGCCTAATACAGTATTAAATTAATCTACAATGTGCAATACAATAAGTATAGCTAAGTTTCGTTATTTTGTTTTATCGTCATGTTTTAATGCGTTTGAATTGTCCAATTGAGGTCGGAGATAACGTAAGAAATCTCCGTACAATAAACAACACGCTACAAATTCACCTACACTTCAAGTAAATTAAATTTCAATATGTAAATTAGCTAAATTTCGTTTTGCCAAATAAATTCACAAATATCATTTTTTTACAACGGCGATATTGCTTTTTCTTTTAATGTTTGTAATATTACATTAAATCTTGTGAAATATCATAAATACTTTCCCGAGTTTTTAAACATATTGGAACACAACTACCGCATTTTTATCACTTGATTAATATGGCGAAGACACATGTATATAAGTTGGACCTTAGGTTCTACATTAAACGTGTTATCGGAATATTAGAACCCCACATTAAGTAGCTCTCTTTGAAACAATCATGTAAAATCAATCTGAGAAATGTGATACACCCCCCAAAAAGGCTACATATTGTTATTTTTTGTAATTTAGTTGATTTATGGGTCTATATTATGAAATATGTAATTATTCATTCAAATCTGTCTGCTCTTAGGAGATAATCAAATTTAAAATCCAATAGATTATTTTGTATTTGAGTGTCATTTGCAGAGTTATCTTCCTTAATTTTGAATTCTACAGCGCATTCTATACAATTGTTATTTCCTATGAGCTCGGGTTATATGAAAAACCAAATGTTTAATAACTAAAGCATTTTAAACGAAATATCAAAAATAAAAATATGTAGGCTTTCCAACCATGTATCACATTATGCATGATTCTTAGCTGGAGTGCTACTTAACGTTTAACATCTTCAATGCGCTGTAAGCACTTGAAATGTTTTATCAATCCGTAGATACTATTGTGGATCACTGAAAGCTATTCTTTTATCGCATGTCTGCATTTAAATATGAGCTAAAAATCCACTAGTAATGGACACGGTGCACTTGTTATTTCCTATAACATAAACGAATGAACGACTCTTTCACCAAATTATTTTGTTCTCTATTTCACCGTAGGTAATTTTGATTTAAATAAAATTATAAAGTTTTTGCAAAATTTTCCGAATTAGCCGTAATTATCCATCAGAATTGAGTTATTTTTAAAGATGTTACGTTATCCTATTTTAGTATTGTTTTGTATTCAAAATTCCACATTGTATCTACTTTCGCATTGTCTTTTATTGATAGAGATATAACTAATTTAATGAACGGACGTAATGTGAATAGTAATAAAAATATATTCCAGTTATCTTTCTTTTCATAGAAATGTCCTGAAGTAGACAAGTTCTAGATTAGGATACGAACCTTCTTGACGCAACAAGTCCCAAATTTACGTTCGATTTATTACCATTTTGTTAGTTTTTTTCAAATAAGTTAGTTTGCAGATTGCGTACATTCCGAGTACAATGCAAAGGTAATCAAGGGAACCAAGGTTATAGCGGTAATCAAAAGAATGTAATCCAGGGACAAACATGAGACATGGAAAACAGGCATATACAACAAAGAACATAAAGTATCTAAAATCATACATAAAAAGTAACAAAAGCAAATGATATGTGATTTGCATGCAAATAAAGGGTTCAAACTATGGTGAATAATTCAAAGGGATAAAATTTTGAATGAGTTTGATTTTTCTCAGAAATCTGTTTACAGGGAACACCTTTTTCAGAAATGGGAAGGGGTAATTAAAAAGAAACACCAACTATTCAGGATTGGAAAGTGTCTCAAATTTCTAATTTCTTGACTACAAACCTTACGAATGGTTTGTAGTGGTAAGGGCTGGGATTCATTTAAAAGAAATTGGTCAAGTTGTAAATGTACTTTAAATGGGGAAGGGTGGGGAGGTTTTGTAAAAAAAAAAAAAAAAAACAACAATGATTTATGGCTTGTCACCTAGTTGGTGCCTCTCTTCTTTAATGGATTCCATTCAAACCATGCTGAATATTTAATAGCAATCAAAACTTATTTATTCATAAAGGTAATAACGAAATTGCAGCATGCATTGGTTTGAGGGGTTGGCATTTTGTATCTGGTAGTAAGTAATGAAGTGATAACGTGATATGAGCAACCAATATACCAAAAGTAATAAAAAAACATTACATAAAACATAATAAAACTAACAAAGCTAATCATAGTGGTACACTTTACAATTCTCTACATGGTAAAAAAGCATTTGCAATGACATTGCAATTAAGCTCACTCTCGGTGACATAACAAAACAAAACATAACAAAAACATTTAAAGCATATAAACCTGTAAAAGCAAGGGGTATGTCCGTTACCGCATCATGCTGTCCAGAGATGTTTTTTTAAGTAATGAACCTCCATATATCGGGTAAATAGCGAAGTTATATGATGTTACTCCATCTTTTTCCCCCGTCCTGATCGTTTCTTCCGAATACAAACTAATGCAAGGTCAACACAAGAATTTAAAAAAAAAACTCCTGTACACTTCTATATATGGCATCAAAACATACAAGTTGAAAAAGGAAATACATTTTAGAAGGGAAACTTTTATTTAGGTAATTTTATTTTAAGATCTATGTATTGCAGTTTGTGTTTAACTAGTTCGCGATGTATGCTTGCAAATATATTGATTTAAGGTTTCTAAACATCAAATTTCCGGTCACAAGAGACTGTCTTGTCCTTTAACATTAATTGATAACCACGTGTTATATTTCTTTGGCTTTAATCTATTACCAAAGTAAAAAATTCCTACACATGAATCAAATTATATTTAAACTCTTAAACCTAATATTGATATGAATTATTGTTAATCAATTTCTCATGTTTAACTTTTGTTTTCCAAAATGAAACTCTTACCAACCTTGTACACAATTTTACTACATGTACTCATTCTATTTATAATTTATTGTATTCTCTAACTCTTAGTGGATTCGATGTGATATGCGGTTTTGTTTTGCATTGGAAACATTCTTTTGGTTGCAAGTATATATCCATATGATATCGCTCAGTCATAATGGGTAATTGTTTGGAGGCAGTTTTTTACAGAGCAGCTATAAGAATGTTTTGTCACACGGATCGGAAATCAAAAAAGGAGTTATCTATAAGCATACAGATATATATTACCAATTATAGACTAACCTACGTTGTTCTGATTTATCTCGCTATTGGCGCTTGCAGGTATGAAGTCCAAAGTAAATTCCGTATTTCTTTTATATGTACTACACTTTATTCTTCTTATTGGAAATATTGAATTAAATCCTGGTCCCGATTTTGCTGATGCTCACAATATTTTATTTCAAAGTAAAGATTCGTTAACCGACAAATCCACCTACATTTGTAACCTCAATGTAAGAAGTATCAGCAATAACACGGCATTTCTAGAAATTGTTGGTGATGAGTTTGATATTCTTGTAATTACAGAAAGTCATCTTGATAGCTTGATAAAAAACGATGACATGAATCTAGATTTTTTTAATCCGATTCCACTGCGGAAAGATCGAATTATGAGGCTGACTTTATAGCTGATCTGATCAGAAAGAAAAAAATATCCTTTGGCTGGATTCTTTAATCTCAGTTTTCGCTATATATATTACGTATTATCTTTAAACAATCCTAATTTCTGGGATTTGGAACATGGCATCTACCCCCAGACACTGTGAAGTCAGCCTCATACCTTGACCTACGCTTAGAAATCGATGGTAAAGGAAAAATAGTGACCAAACTTTACGACAAATCTGATGACTTTTCATTCAGAATGTTCCTTTCATCTGTGGCAACATCCCTTCAGCAACTACGTATGGAGTGTTCACATCATAACTCGTACGTTATGCCAGAGCTTGCCGAAACTACGCAGACTTTTTGTATCGCGCTAGAATTCTAACAAATAGGCTTCTGGAACAGGGTTATGTTGTTAAAAGATTGAAGTTATTACTACATAGGTTTTATGTTCGTTATCATGAAATCGTGGATCGCTATGGTTTATCCATCTGCACCATGAAAACTGATTTATTCAACGTGTCATAGTTTTTCTTTCCTCGTTTGTCTACCCCGGACTTGACTTTTTATGAGCAACTCGGCGGGTGTTTCTAGAAAAGCAGAGGACGCTTATCCTACCGGTGCATCCGATCCATGTTCCCAGTTGTCAGTGTAGTCCGAGTTGCTCATTTGCTTTTGTTATTTTGCATGCATGATTTTAATTACTTGGTGTTTCTTTGATATGTGTCTCTGTTTTCCATGTCCGGTTATTTCCCTGAATTACATTCTTTTGATTGCCGCTATAACCTTGGTTTTCTTGATTATTCATTACTGTTACGGTCTATCACAAAAGGGAGATAAGGGAGATAAGTATAATTTAAAATACTAACTTTTCTGAGATTTTTTTCGTTGGTAAAAACGTTAGGGACATACGTTAGTTAATTATCTGATTATCTCTATAAGTCGGTTTCATTTTGTCCCAATTTGATTTTACTGGGATTGTTAAAAAAAAACATATTCATTATGCCGTGTAGAAAACAAAGGTAGGCACAAAATATGGGATTTATACAAAGTAATTAGTCATCCAAAAATATTTTAAAAGACAGGCAAATGCAGAAATTTCGATTGGGATGGATAAAACCAACAGCAAAGTTACGGACCCAGCAAAAGATCTATTTTGTAAAGTTTGCGGATGCTGGCGGATCCCAGATTGTTGGTGCCGTAAACTGAACATGTAATTACCGAACGGAGAAAAGGCCAGACATTGGTACCCTTGTTTCGGATATTTAGGTAGTTCTAAATGGTTTGGTCTCATTTTGTTGCAATTTTGTTGCAATAAAGCGGTTTAAGGCAGTCCACACAGACATTTTAAGTGTTTTGTTCATATGAAGTACATATTTTTCTTATCCTTTGTGTGGAGTTTCAAGTAAATTTGTGATTATTGCCATAAATTCAGTAGCCACTGAAAAAAATATGACTGACTTTTAATACAAGTCATTGGTTCCTTTCCAAAACAAACAGATAAATATTATGTTTTATAGTATCTATACACAATTTAAATAATTTCATGTTCATTTTATCATCCACTTCATGTTCATCGCCTGAATATAGCTGAAATATTGTTGATCGGGCGATAACCCCCAAGAAACAAACAAACACACAATTTAAATTAATCATAATCATATGTTTATTTATGCTTGACATACATCCATATTAAAAAATCAAAGCATCGACATTTTTGACAGTAAATTTCACCAATACTTCTTAAATTAAAAATCAATATGGTCTTATATACAATGCAAACGTCTTCCCTAATATAATAAATGATTATTGACGGAGCTTTTGACTTTTGTTAATGTTTAAATGAACTGTTCGATCGAACAAATTTCAAACCATGTGGTCAACTTTTAGTACCGTTATAGAATTTATAAGTTTCATTTTTCTCACCGGAATTTTCGATGTAAAATGTATTGAAATCCAAAGACCGATCAGCATTTTATTGGTTACTTCCGGTATCTCTGAATGTTGCATTAAAATTTTTTTTCTTTCCTTTTTATTACTTTCCTCAACAATTTCATCATATAAATATATATTCGTCATTTTTATCGGTAATTTTGCACAGATAGATGCTTTACGTTTGATTTACTCATTGTTCTGTTAATGTATTTGAATGATAGATTAGGACCCATTTTCCTTGAAGCACGGAGTCACATGACGAGACTTACATACCCCATAATATTTTCTGCTTTCTCTTGAAACGAGAATATCTTACATGAATAGCTTTGATCTGTCTTAATTTTCATTCAAACTTTTTTTTAAATTTTAAGATCCTAACACTGTTTAGGAGAAATGTAGGGAACCACAGTTAAAACGTGGATAAAAGCAAAACTCAGGGAGCAACGGAAAGACATAAAAAAATTATCTTAAATTCTTTAGATATTACGCCAGTCTGGACCGTTAGGGACAATAAAAATGATGTCCTGTGTTTATATGCAAGAAAAAAATGTCAACAGTTATCTTTAGTTGTGACCTTTTCTATTGTTGTGATTAAAAACAAATATGGTATTAATGTATTTTGAGTGGTTGTTTTTAAGTACCACTCTGTGAACGAATCAGGCAATGGGTGGCACATCATAATTCTCAATTTGGTCTTTTTTGCCTCAAATATATTGAATACATATAGAAAGCAAATGAAATACTATTTAAATTTATTCTGAACCTTCTGTGACCTAGAAATTTTTTCACTGCTTATATAAGGAAAACGTGTGGGAAATTTCCCACCATTTTTCCATAGTGCATTTCAATTTAACTGATCAATATCTTAAAAAGGCAAAATTACAAACACTTAGATGGTTATTTCTGGAGGTCATCAGAAATAAATACCTGTAGTTGGTTAATGCAATAAAATCTCCTCGTTTTTTTCCTTCATGTGCCACACCTTAAACACATTTTGTCTAATTCTTAGACGGAGAAGTACTTAATACTTCCAAGTCGTCTTTGAAGCTTCAAAGACCGTTATTAGCCTAAGAATTCGACCTGACGTCATATGTGATCGTTATGCAGCACCAAGAAATATGTCATAGCTTTCCCTCTCTCTCTCCAAATAATGACTCATTATAATTGAAACAAACTAAGAAGGAACTTATAATTTGAAGAAATAAAAATAGAATTGAAGCATTTAATAAACAATCGTTTAATACTTTTGTGCCTTTTTTTAAATAGAGATCTTTTTATCCGTTCTTTAGTTCGCCAAAAAAATTCATGTTTTCTTTTTTGTTTTGACTCTGCATAAGAACATCGATTTGACAAAATATGCTTTTATAGATCTACGGAAAAAAACTACATATTTGTCATCCGTTTTATCCTTATTTACATTTGTAAATAATATTGTCTATTTGGTTTAATATGAAAAAATGCATTTCCGTGGAAGTGTCCTATGTTGAAATTGAATTCAAGGAAACAAGAAATGGAACGGTAATCAAAACATAATTCAGGAAATAGAACACACGCAACAAAAAAACATGAAATAACCAAAATATCACGCGCATAGAAACAAAAGTAAACGAGTAACCCGGATTACATCAAAGTCTGCGAGCATAGTCTAAAAGCATCAGAAGAGTAAGCGTTCTCATATAATTTCTAGAAACAACCACCGTCGAGTTCAAAATTTTTACGCTCACTGGCTACTTTTAAGGAAAATTGCGGACAAAACAGAGGCTAAATATGTAGATATGCAGTTAAAATAAATACAATTGATGTCATCATTTCTAAGCTTCTAATATTTTGATTTTCAAAAGTTAAAAAACAAAAGTTTATGTCCAAGCGTTTCAAATTTGACAGAGTTGCATTTTTTTTTTATCGTCGATACGCGCTTCGAGCAAATGATATGACAATGATATTTTAAACTAGCAAAATTTGATTCATTACAAAAATGCTTTACTGTAGATTAACATCATTATCTTAAACTTTCAAACAACAAAGTTCTGCATTTTATCTTTAAACCGTTATAGATAAGAAAACTATTTACATAAATATTTAAATATAATACACATAAGATATTATGCCAAATTACCTCTCCTTCCTTTACATTTAGGTGGTTCCCTTTCAAGATCCCAACATCATCTCTGAGAAAATAAAGACTCGTTACAATGACCTGTCACTACATTCAGTTGCACACAACAAATAACGCTCATAAAATCTCATTTTTAATACAGACTTCCAAAACAAAAATGACTATATATAAAATATAACGGCTGACTATGGATAACTTGTTCAACTAATGTTATAAAAGTAAGACAGTATTCTAAAAATAGTAACAAAACCATTTAGAATTATAAGAATTGGTAGAAACTGCAAGGCTTATATGTTAAAAGGTAATAGACCTATTTCCTGCAGATCCATCTTTTATTTTTTTTATTAAAAGCCAAGGGATTTGTTAAGCCACCCATAAAGTAGGGAAATTTCCTTCTATTTACGAGTAAAACGTGTTTTAATGTACATGAAGTTAACAAAATACAATCTTTTTTCCAGAAAGTAGATTTTAAAGAAGACAGTATGATAAAGGGTCTCATTGGCCTCCAATTTTGGATATAAAAATGTCAAAAAAAAAACCAACAGATTTACGATTCTCAGCAGTTAAATGACGTATAATTGTGGCACTATTATGATATCATTACAATGAGTTAAAGCCATTATACATTATTTTCCTTAATATTTGTATATTTTACTATGTTATGAACAATTTTTTATGCTATTACAACAAAGCTGAAATTTTGGAGCAATATTCATAGCCTAATGCCCCTATACATTTATCTTAATTCTTAAACACCAATCTATAGGTCTAATGCAGATTATTACTTATGACCCTGAAAGCATATTGAGATAAAGATCGTCATATGAAAATTTCAATTCATAAAAAATACTGGTAATGCTGAAGTGTAATACGTTACTGCCATTAGAGATCAATGATTCTTATTACAAATATACAACAAAAAATATTTAAATGATGTCAAAAAAGTTCAGATACGACCTAAAATTAGAGATCATCAGTTCTTTTTTTATGCTTGATATTATGTTCCTAAATCTCTTATGGTGAAAGTTACATACATGTATAACAAAGCTAGCCAATTCAAGTCAAATGCGATTCTCTAAGATAAAAACCATAAAATACATTTTGAAATAGAAGAAAATTTAAATGAATACCTACAATATTCCATCAATTAAGAATGTGAACCAGAGAAATATTTCATAATTCAAAAAAATATTAGTAAATTGTCTCCGACATGTGATTTGGAATTCACAATGTTTCCTACGCTGCTGATTAGAAGTAACTTCTTGAAACATGTAAACAACATATCAAAATATTTTTTTCTCAGTAAGTTATCCCTTAAAGGAAATTCTATTCAGAGACAATTTGTTAATAGGTAAGAAATTACCAAAAACCCATCATAATAGTAAAGATACAAAAGCCTGGGTAAATATATTGAACATAAGCAGATACAATAACATGATTCCATTGTTTATAATGGAAAAGAAATCAAAAATAAATATCAAACAAACAACCCATTAAGTACTTCTCCGTCTAAGAATCAGGCAAAATGTGTATAAGGTGTGGCACATAAAGGAAAAAACACAGAGATTTTATATCATTAATCAAGTATTTATACCCGATAACCTCGAGAAATTAGCATCAAAGTGTTTGTAAAATTTGCCTTTTTAAGATATTGATAGGTCAAATTTAGTTGAAATGCACTATGGAAAAATGGCGGGAAAATTTTTCTACACTTTTTCCTTATATAAGCAGTCAAAAAATATTTACGTCCCAGATGCCTCAGGATAAATTTAAATAGCTATTCAGTTGTTTTCTAGATGTATCGAATATATATGCGGCAAAAAAAGATCAAATTGAGAAATATGATGTGCCATCTATTGCCTGATTCTTACACAGAATGGTACGTAAGTACTAGTCCACATAAAATTCTGACATTACCAATGGGTAAGCGATTCATGGTGTAGAAAAACCTACTAAACAAACGATGCTTTTTCAGTCTACAATTGCTATACAAACACATAACGAAAATCATTTCTACATTCAGGTTTGCACTTTTTATCATTAATCTCTCACTAACATCAACCAAATTAAGAACAATAACTCTTGCAAAATGCCAATTTCATGTGCAATCTATATAATTTTTATATCAAAACCGCAACTCCCAAATGAAAAACTACAACTGTTTAGGTGGTCACACACTGTTTCTGAACAAAAAATAAAACTGAAGTCTGTGGGTATTTGATATGCATGACTCACCTTCTGTCTGAACATTATAAAGACTGCTACTTAAAAATATCAAATGTATATTAATTAACAAAAACAAATAACTCTTCAAATAGGATTCATTTGAATTTCGTAGTGATATAGAATAACTCCAACATTACAAAATAGCTAAAGTTATTCATACATTGGGCAAATTATCCAGCAAAAAATTAGAACAATTACATTTCAAAATAAGACAAAATGTATTCTTTATACAAAAGTATCTTTTCCAGATAAATATACTTAAGAAGCAACCTGAATGTTTCAGGTGATCAACTAAATCATATTTTCATATCAATATTACCAAATTACATACTGTCAAAGAACTTTTATTCATGGGTACCAATTTTTGTGGTTAAGGAAAAATAATTAGTTCATAGCTTCTTGAATTCATGGCTTTCTTTATTTCTGTTTTAACAAGGGACTCAGACCTTTTCGAACTGATTTAAGGTTTAATTGTGCTATATTTTTCCACAGTGGGTCAGATTTAAAAGGAGGAGGGTTGTGATAACGCCAAATTACTTTAACCCTGCCCCATTTTTGCGCCTGTCCCAGATCAAGAATTTCTGGACTCTGTATTATTTCATATTCACTTACAGTTTATTTTTCATGTTGCTGGAGTATATAGGGGCAATAATTTCCGTGTACTTGTGTATAATGTTTGTTTTGGGGAGCGCTGCAACCTGCCCTGTGGTAAGAGGGTTTCCTCGTCGTTCATTGGAGACCCATGGGTGGCCTTCAGCTGACATTTCGACATATTCACAATTTCCATTTTCGTTATTACAAAACGGCACCACAGTTTAAGCTTGAATTATCTATGTTAACATTCATGGATTTATTGAATTATATTTAGTGAGCTTGTACATCTCATATGCTCATGTGATGTAAAAAAATGTATCTTTAATTAATTTTAAAGTACCTTTTTTTATCATAAACCTACATCGTAACCTTACAAACATTTTCCTACCCTTTTGATAGGTAGATGAGATAGAAATTCCGAAGTATGCTCATCCAACATTATCCCTCAGGAAAATGCAGACAGCTGGTCTTACTTGCATCCACAAGTATATGCCAAAGACGGACAAATAGGTTTATTAATGCAGCAAACTTGTTACTATGTACCGTCACTATATTCAGTCGCACACAACAGATAACACTTATAAAATCTCATTTTTAATACAGACCTCCAAAACAAAAAAACATGACTATATATAAAACATAACAGCTGACTATGGATAATTTGTTCAACTAAATATTATAAAAGTTTGACATAATATTCTAAAACAGTAATATATCCATTTAAAACTACAAAAAAAAATAGTAGAAACTGCAAGATTTATATGTTACAAGGTGAATAGATCTATTTCCGGCAGATCTTATCTTTTATTTTTTAAAGAAACCCACGGTTTCGTTTAGCCATCAATGGGAGTAGGGATATTCCCTCCTATTTACAAGTTTAATGTGTTTAAACGTGAATGAAGTAAACCAAAATCATAGTCCTTTTCCGGTCAGTTCACTTTAATATAAATTCATTGTAATTCTTTATCGCCAATCTATAGGTCCACCTCATTCACACTCCCAATAAAGATACCCTACTTATGACTCTGACAACATATTGATGATAAATATCATTGTCTAAAAATTTCATTTTATAACAAATACTGGTAATGTAGAAATGTCATACAACTTAGTTACTGTCATTATAGATAAATGATTCTTATTTCAAATATACAAAAAAATATATGTATTTAAATGATGTAAAAAAATTCAGTGTACCTAAATCTCTTATAGTAAAAACTACATCTTTAACAAAGATTACCAATTCCAGTAAAATGAGATTCTTTAACCTAAAAACCATACATGCTAAGAAAATACGCTACCTGGCTCACTGTTGTAATATCATTATATCTTTTCATGGATCAAAAACAATTGTGAGGAGTAAATTATAAAAAAAATACTCGAAACCTTATATTAATTTACTTAGTACCCTTAATATTTGTCAAACCACAAAATCCTGCAAACTGTCCACCAGTAATTTATTCATAAAAACCAATTGGCATCAATATGTGAAATAGAAGGAAATTTACATGAATAACTACAATATTCCATCAATTAAGAATGTGAACCAGAGAAATATTTCCAAAATATTATAGTAAATTGTCTCTGAGGTTTAATCAGGGTTTGCCCACGTTTAATTACACCAATTACCAATTAGTTAAATAAACAAAAAAGACAAAGGGTTAACTGACCATGAAGTTGTACAATCTGCCTTTTCCAAATATATAGGTGTCATATTTGTATGTTTCTGTGTATATAGAAGACTTTGTTTTCACTGAGTAGTTTCTTTTTAATATATAAATGTGAAAAAAGATGAATAATATATCTTTACTGTTCACATTATGTCACTTATAAGCTTGCATACTGAACAGTTTTATTTTTAAGATAAAATATGAAATAAATAATAATTACGCAAATAAAAAATTGTACCAGTTTAGTTTGAAATTAAGCATATTTTATTAGAAGATATTTCACCAAAAGCATAGGGTATTTTGGCAAAAAAAAGTTTTATTTAAAATAAAGCTTATTTTGTAAAACATGTTAAAGATATTTCACCAAAACCATACATATTATAGCAAAGTTGTAAGGTTTTTGTCAAAATTGTATAAGTGTTATTCAACATTAAGCATATTTTATTTAATATTTTAAAAAAATTTCTCCAAAATCATACATATTTTAGCAAATTTGTAAAGTATTTTGTCAAAATTGTATAAATTTTACAAATTTTGTTGTTAAAATTATGCTTAATGTTTACAGTTTGTGAAAGATTACTGTTAACATGTGCATATTTCACTTTATTCAATGATAAATTATAGAATTCTTTATAGGTAAAATATGTAGGTACATTTCAGAAACAAACTTTAATCGTTAAACCAACATAACCCCTTTTATTTAATTATACCTGTAATTGAAAGTGGGCACCGTCTCTGACATGTGATTTGGAATTCACAATTTTTCCTACGCTGCTGATTAGAAGTAACTCCTTGAAACATGTAAACGGCATATCAAAATATTTTTGTATTCAGTGTGTTATCCCTTAAAAGAAATTCTATTCAGAGACAATTTGTTAATAGGTAAGAAATTACCAAAAACCCATCATAATAGTAAAGATACAAAAGCCTGGGTAAATATATTGAACATAAGCAGAGATAATAACATTATTCAATTGTTTAAAATGGAAAAGAACTCAAAAATTAATATCTAAAAACCAACCTATTAAAAATCTCAATTGTAAATTAATTGACGAAAACAAATAACCCTTCAAATAGGATTCATTTTAATTCTGTAATGGTATAGGAAAACTCCAACATTAAAAAAATAGCTTGAGTTATTTATACATTTGGCAAATTATCAAATTATCCAGCAAAAAAGAACAATTACATTTCAAAAGAAGACACAAATACATTTTTTTATACAAAAGTATCTTTTCCAGATAAAAATACTTAAAAAGTAACCTGAATGTTCTGGACGATCAACTACATCATACTTTCATCTGCAATAAATAAATGAGAAATTTCCTTTCCGTTGGGACCCAAATTTTGTGGTTTACCAAACCCACGAAAACCATGAAAATTGGTACCCCACAAACAATAATACTTTCACAGTATGTCAAAAATATAAAGTGTGTTTCTTATTACACAATAGATATTTCTTTTTTAATTTTGAACAACCAAATAGTTTACATTGGCACTATTTAGTTAATGCACACAATATTGGCACTAGTGAATATACCAAAACACATGATAAATAGAGTATCATTATTTACAGTCAGATCTGTCTACTATAGGTAAAATCTTGAATTAATTTGTAACAGCACACAGGTATATATGTACATTTACTAGAATTAGGAGAAACTGATTTATGATGTTCACTGTTCTGTTCAAGAATAAAAAGGATTGTTAAGGATAAATCAAGAGAACCAAGATTCTAGCAGAAATGAAAAGAATGTAATCAAGGGACAAAAACCAGACATGGAAAACAGACACAGACAACAAAGACCATAAGGGTTGTGTAATCTTTTAAGATCTTTCACGCTAGAACAACATAAGTTGAAAAAATTGATGGTTCTGTATGCTTCTTTTTTGAGATATAAGAATTTGAAATTTTAGCGAGAAAAGAATTTCTCTTGATTTTTCATAGGTTTAGTCTTATTAGGTTTTATCTTTCAAAAACAAGGGTTTCATTAAAATTTCTCAAATGACATTTTTAAGATGTATTAAATGAAATTATGAAAAGAAAAGTGGGGGTCACTGAACAAATATTGCTATGGAATAGATAAAACCAGAGGAGTCTGAAAATCTGACAAAATAAGTCCTTAAATAGTTAAAGATGATTTTAGAAATACTTTGAAAATTTACATTACTTTTTCATAAATAACATCAAACAAATCTTCAATACTCTGCAAGTTAGTTTTTAAGAAATCATTATTACACATATGTTATACACAACAAATAAAATAGATAAATCTTACAATCCATATACCAAAACATGTACTTAAAAGAAAAATTCAACGATTTACTCTTTTTTAACCATTAAAATAAGTATGACTATTCTAAATACAAAATAAATCGTATATCTTATAACATACAATGCAAAACCTAACAAAATATTAAAATCGAGGACATTATGTCACTGAACAATGTACATCATAAATGTTTTATTTGGTTTCATTATTTTAATGCTGTACTGAGGTATCGAGGTTTATAAACATAAGTGAGAAAAGGGAAGTCTACAATAGGAAAACTTTTCTGAACTCATCAAAAACTTTTCAGTCTTAAATGGCAAAAATTTTGCATTTACGGTCTGAAGTAGCTATTGATACTTCTAAAAAGACTATACTCTTATTCCTTTAATGGTGCAAACTACTTTGCACCATTTTATATCTTAATGGCACTTCAATTGCAAAGATGAGGTTTTTTTTCAAATATATTTTGATATAAAGAAAACAAAGAAATTCCTAAATCATTTCCAATATCAATGCAGTTTTACTATATCATTGATCGAACAAGTCACTTGGGAACAGGGTGAGGGTTGTTCGATTTTAACAGACTATAAGATAGATAAAAGAGACACAAAATGTACACATTCTTATGTCATTTTAACACAAGAGGGGAATACAAGTTATATTTTTATAAACAGAATTTTCAGTGAAAACTTAAGGTACATTTTAAGTACTTTTCCTGGCAATCCACAACAATAAATGACACACTTAATAGATAAAATAAATAAAAAAGGTAAGTTTATGTTTAACCAACACTTTTACAAAAATTGAACAGAATTCATTGTAAAAATGTTTTTATTTTGGTATTTATCTAGATCCCGAATCCATCATATTTTACATTTACCCTTTTTGAGAAACTTTCATTTTCTTCCTGTGGACCATTCATTTAGGATGCAAATAAAAAATACAAGACCTTTCACCCTGGAAAGTGAACTTGAATCCCTGAAGTTCTTAATCCCCAAAAGGCACTTAAGAATAAATGATACAATTTCTTTAAATTGATGGTTTTGTCTAACTCAGGGTAATCTCAACTCTGAGTGTGAAAAACTGAATTCCTGCTATTTTTTTTTTTGAATACCTCAACTAATGCAACAAAAGACTAAAAAAAAGCTCCTGCACATACATAACTAAAACTTAACCAGAAAATATAAACAATTCCATAAAACTGCCATTGAGGTAATTAGATATGTGCAATACAAAAACAAAACAGTATACACACCAATCTCACTGGCAATCATACCACATCTTCTATTCTTTGTTTATTTTCATTGAGATACTCTTTAACTTAGTTCTGAACAAATTTGAACAGCATGTTGTGTTGATAACTTGATGCCATATGGAATGTTGGATCACTTTTAGTTTGACATACAGCCAAATTTTGTTTCATAATTGTTCATGTTTCTGAGATGACAAAATGAGTCAGTGAAAACTGTGATACATCTGGGATAGTAACTGATGGTGGATGAAAATATATTTTAGTGGTTGTGACTCACCAAAACTAGGTCAGATGGCAGGAATGACACAGGCATACTCATAATCAGCAAATACAACAATTTCTAACATAATAAAATGGTACTGTATAGCAAAACATGTCTAAAATTGTTTCTGAAAAATTAACAGTTTTTGACATTATTTCATTATCATTGAAATGATTAAAAATCAATCAAAATATTCTTCTTGTCAGCTAAATTATTCAGCAATAAAGACATGATTGTATTCCTTAAATCATTCAATAAGTAAAAGTATCAGAACTCCATTGTTAATTAATTTACATGTGTTAAAACATAGGAAAATAAATCATAAAAACTCCTTTTCCCTAAGCAATATTGATAGCAAATATAACAGACAGTAAAAACTAAGACAAAACAAAAAAAACTGATGTTCAAAAATCAAAAACCCAAGTTAAAAAGACATAACAAATTTTTGCTGACAAAAAGTCCAATCTCAAAGAATCTTTAACAAACATGACTCATCACTTCAGGATAGCTGCCATTAATCTGAAAAGAAAAACCACATTCATAATCATGTGACTTCAACTGACTGAAAGAAAACAATAGTAGAACATGAAATGCAAATCCCTGGGGTTATAGTTCTAAATGTAACAAGGATAAGCTAACGAAAAAACCAATAGAATTTTTAAGGTAATCCTATAAACACAGTTTTATAAAGGGAGATAATTTGACTTAAAGCCAATTGGAAAATGTTTGTGTATTCATAACTCTGTGTTATCACTGTTCAAAACTTAATTCAAAAACCATTTTCATTTAAAGAAACTAGTGTTTTCTACCAAATACAAACAAAAAATATGAAGTTTTATGGACAGAATTTTTTTCCTGAAAATTTAAATATCGTTTCTTCTTATTCATTATATAACAAGCAAATCCAACTAAACAAAGCTAGTAATCTAATTTTAAAAATGAATCAGTTAAATGGTTATAACATAGACAAATCTCACAAATTTGAAGGAAATTCAGAGACAAATATTTTCTTTGAAGGGCCTGTCTCTCCTTAATCCTTTTTAAATTTGCTGAAAAGACAAGAAAACCTGACAAGCATAATACTCAGCAACATATTGAGTGCAAAACTACAAAGTAATTTTGATTTTTCCCAAATCAAAGCAAACATAGAAAAAAGATTGATATACTTTTTGTACTGATAATAATAAAGTTAATAAAAATATTAAACATACCAATAAAAGCACCTAAAACAAGAGTCAGCATCAATCAAAATCAATCTCCTTTTTGTATGCCATCATTGTGTTCTTTATCAACATGGCAACAGTCATTGGTCCCATACCACCAGGTACTGGGGTAATGTAACTGGCTTTCTTGGCTACCTCTGTAAAAATTTAGGAACTCTTTATAGCTTCTATTCTAAATATATATATATATATATCCTTGAGGCTATTTTGATGATAATGTAACATAACTGTGTTGTATATTAATTCAAGTCTACATATCTACATTCAAACTTGCTTTTAATAAATATCAATGTCTATATTCATAGAAAATTTATTTTTTCACAACAATTAACATATCAATTGTCTTCTTCTTTTAAAATGGGCAGAGAATAGACACATTAGTTATTTGTGAGGTAAACGTAATCAATTTTTATTTAAAGTCTGGTTGATGAGTACGTTTAACAAATAACTTAAGCTTTTAGGAGCTTTTATATTGCAGTGAATTTGTATTAAATTCTTACACATTGGTGCAAATGAAAAATTTTAAAAAATCATCATATCAGTATTTTCAATGAGTTAATTAGCACTTTACCTTCAAAATCAACATCTCCGACAAGTTTTGCCTTGCCTGTTTTCTCATCTACAATTCTGTTAATGCCAATATCTATAACAGCAGCCCCCTCCTTTACCATGTCAGCAGTAATTAGCTTAGGTATCCCAGTGGCAACTACTAAAATATCAGCAGTCTTTGTAAACTTGGGGAGTTGATCTGGAGGGGTGTATCTGTGACATATTGTTACTGTGGCATCACCTAAAACAACACAAAATGTGCATGTATTTATAATTTATGTATTACTAATGGTATTTCAAAGATAGAATAACTTTTTTAAAAAAAAATTGCATTCACAAGACTTATTATTTGCAAAATAGAATTTTAATTATTATTGGAGTGTGATTTTAAACAATGTCATGTATCAGGTGTGGATTTCTTTTTAAAAAATCTCAAAACCTTGATTTTCTTCACAACTCTTCAATGACAGGTTTTGTTAAAACTATGAGTAAAAGAAAAATTTTTATTTTAATTTTATTTACCAAGCCAATCAATTACGATTTGTTAGTTTTCATTGGAAATTACTAATCCAAAATACTACAGAAAAAAACATATTTAACACTAGTTCTATAGTCTCATATTACTTTTATGCCAGTGTTTGCAATAAGACTTTCCTTCATAATCTTCTTTAAAGCCCTGTATCCAGTGCTATGAATATCTTTTTGACTCAGATGCCAAGTTATTTTCAACTTGCTTCTAATTTTATGTAGTCTTCCCTTCATGTTGGTTCTCGTGAAAAATTTTGATAAATTGACTTTTTCTAAGGGCAATTTACTCCAGTGATCTAGTTATATCACTTAAGGGGATAGACCTGGGGTAAGTGACATAAATCAGTGATAAGTTTGTATCATATTCAATTTCATCAAAGTCTTTCAAGCGAATGAAACCATTCCAAGTTACTTTGATGCTTACATGGTAAATGCTGAATACAAACTTTCTTATGATTTGTAAGAGTTGAGTCCCTTACTATAGGTCTACCTCCTTAACTTAAACAAGGATGTGGCATTTATTTCCAACACTATGTCATCTACAGTAAGACTTCAGTGCTTAAAAATACATGTATTTACGATTTTGTATAAATGTTATACACATTTGTTGCATTCACCACATCTGTTCCTTTTTCAATTAATACCTACATTGTATCATATGAAAGGAACTTACCTGCATTTGTTTCATATTTCCCATCTGCATGTAACAACATGGCAGCTGGCATGCCAACATTTTTGGACCTGCCACAAACTACAGCATTTTTACCAAAAGTTGGAATTCCTGGAAAATAAATAAGTAAGTAGATGATGAATAAATTTTTGCATTTATGCATTAAAGTTCTACAAAACATATATTGAAGATCCAATTACAGCACTGAGGTATTTCCAAAACAAGCATTATAATAAGCAAGAATTTAAACATTATCAAAATATTCATTTTGGAGAAGTCAAACATGTGACAAAACAAAAGACAAACAAGTGTTCTAAAATATGAATTTTAGAAGAATTTACTTGAAAAAAAAACAAAAAAAAACCAGAGGTTGCATGCAAATGTTGTGCTAGAAATTTCTCCACAGGAAGTTGTGCTAAGGTGTAACTCAAACCAGAATTGATTAATGAATTGCATTTCTATGTTCTATGACAGATATTTCATACATTTCACAACAAGAGCTTTTGATCAAACAAAACAAACCATGCTTTGTATTAGTTTTACATGCTTAGACAGACTACCCATTTTGAAGGTTTCCCATGATAACCAATGACCTCTTACACTCAAGCTATCATGTTGCCACTGAACTACTAAAGTAGCTAACCCAACAACTAATTATGTCAAAACAGTACCAGATCAGAGACGATTAACAACTTATTATGTCAAAGAGTAATCAAGGGTATCAAGGTTATAGCGGTAATCAAAAGAATGTAATCCAGGGACAAAGACCAGACATGGAAAACAGACATACACAACAAAGAACATAAAGTAACTAAAATCATACATATAAAGTAACAAAAGCAAATGAACAACTTGGACTCCACTAAAAACTGGGAGCATGGACCAGGAGCACCGGTAGGTTAAGCGTCCTCTGCTCTTCTAGAAACACCCACCGAGTTGCTCATAAAAAGTCATGTCCATGGTAGAAGAAAGAAGAAAGGAAAACTATGCTATATTGAACAAATCAGTTTTCATGGTGCAGATGGATACACCATAGTGATCCATGAGTTCATAATGACGACCATAAAACTTCTGTAGTGATAACTTCAACCTTGTAGCAACATAACCCTGTTCCAGAAGCCCATTTGTTAGAATTCTAGCGTGATACAAAAAATCTGCGTAGATTCGGCAAGCTCTGGCATAACGTATGAGCTGTGATATGTGTACCAAATTTGAAATAACTCTGCCTTATAATCATTACAGTAAGAAGTTGAAAAAATAGGACCGATTTCTTTAAGAAAAACATGACTGAAGAACAGACAGCCCCTCTCAAGAATGATGGTTAAAATAACTGAATATTTTAGCAATAGAGTAGACTTTTGTTTTAAATTAAGTAGTGCAAAATAAAGAGAATTCTAACCAATGGATTTTAATCTCTTTCACATAATAGCCATTAAGTACTCTAGGTTGGTATGGTTACCAGTAACACCAAATTATCCAAGTAGGAAATAACAATTGCTTTCAATGGTTTATCTACGAGAATTTTAATGTAAAAATACAAAGTATTTTTAAAGGTTAAAGAATAAACAGGTACCTGTTCTACGAATGACCTCCATCACGCCAGCTGGGGTCGCAGGTATAAATGTCATCTGATCTGAACAAAATCTCCCAACATTTATCACATTGAAGCCATCAACATCTTTACTTGGAGTTACAGCATTACACACTTTTCTTTCAGTGATATGTTCAGGAACAGGAAGCTGAACAAGTATACCATCAATACTATCATCCTTATTTTGTTTATCGATAATACTTAAAAGTTCTGCCTCACTTACATTCACAGGTAAAATAATGCTGTCACTTTCTATGCCTGGAATATGGATCAGAAAGATATACAATTTCTAAATTTTATTTCACAAATACAATTTTTGACAATGTGTTTATTGAATGTACAATGTACTTATAAATACATGGTGTTATATCATGCTAAAATTTATTTTGTGAAGCTTAAAATTTAAATACCAGTCCATCTTAAGAATCACGCAGAGGGTGAGTAGTCCATATTTTTTGTCAACTTCCTAAATTGTACCCATTATGTCTCATTAGTGATTTGAGAACCATTCAACATAATGAAGGAGATTGGGAAAGTGAAGGAAATAATTGACAGGTTACTCTATGTAATGAACTGTAGTAAAAAATGGTTGAAATTATTTTTCAATGGGCAGATTGAGAGATGGTAGACAGGAAGGAGGGGAATTCGAGTAAAACAACTGAACCACCTCCAATCCTCTGCCTTGCAAAAAAGGGAAAGTTGCATTTGTTTAACTTGCAGATGAGGGCATGATATGCTAGTTGGCTGATATACCAAACATTCATCATTTCTATTAACGCACGAAAATCCTTTAGTTTGGTGGTATATGCTGAAAGCCTTTTTCAGTAAGAACATGAAAACAAAAAACCATCCCCCTTCTTTTATATAAAAAAAAATGCTACAAATTAAAAACATGATATTAAAATTTTATAGAAATTAGAAAACAAAAGGAAGTCTGTGACCATGGGTACAAATAATATCTCAAAGTTTAGTGACCTTGGCTTAAAGCATTTTTCAGTCAAAGCCCAAAAATGGAAAAAAATAAACACCCCTTTTTCAACATGCAAAAAGTCCTATAACTCCAAAAAATTAAAAGAAGCTTACTTTCATCAATATAAATAAGCGACCAAAGTTTCATTGAAATGGCTTAAAGCATTTTGGAGTTATATTACAAAGTCTTGACGACAGATTGACGGACAAAATTGACAGACTTATAAAAGATTTTTAATTTAACACAGCTACATATGCCCACAGGAGTCATACCCTGAACAGATACGGCAAATATGAACACAAAATTCAAGCTTGAAATAGCTCTAAATTTTGATTGTGATTTAAAAATGTAAAACACAGATAATAATTTGACCAGAATGGAAGCAGCCAAATAATTTAAAAATTAGCAGTAAGAATTTTAAAATATAACACAAACACACAAACAGACGGACGGACAAAATACCTTTTATAAATCCGAGAATTTGTTTCTGTAGGGTATGATAAATGAAAATCAAAACCCTAGGTCAAAAGAAATAAACAATTCACAATAATGTTATGGCATTTCGTGAAAGTTTTTTTGAAATAGAAGTCCAAAAATGAAAATGGGAAATCCACCCATATTTGAAATAAAAAAGTCCCAAAACTCAAAAATGTAATTTAAAAAAAAACATATAGCAAAAACAGGAAATCCCCCCTTTTTTAACAAATAAAGTTTCAAAACTGAAAAATTAAAAAATATAGATATTATAATAATCAAAAGGGAGCTCACATCAACCAAACTAAACAATTCCAGTTTCATGAAAATAGGTGCAACCACTATTGACTTCCAGTTTGACAACTGCGAAATTACCCACTTATTATGAATTAAGTCCCATAACTCTAAATCGTTAAATTACAAATTTCCAAAAAACTGAAAGGGAACTTTCTTCAGTATAAATAAATAATTCACCAATAAAGGAAAAGGCAAAACAATTGAACATCATAATTTTAGATCTAACTCAGAAAAAAATCAAAAACAGATAATTCGAAGTTAGATCTAAGCAAGATATTTTTGTGTAGCAGTTCTTAATGTTTGCATGGTATACAACTGTTAACTTTACCTGTATATTCACAAGCCTTAATTTTGTTTCTCACGTAAGTTTTACTGGCAGGGTCTTCCCCTACTCGTATAACAACAAGCTTTGGTCGACGCCCACCTCCAGCAACTATTTCATCTATTTCAGCCTTGACTTCATCTTTTATTTCTTTGGCTAAAGCAACACCATCTATGATTTTTGCAGACAGAAGTCTATAAAAGAAACATCATGTTAAAAATTGATATTAATTTTACTTAATTAAGCTCAGAACAAAATTTCTCATTACTTTGTCTTTAAAAAGTTCATATTGCAAATTGAATATCCATCAATTATCAATCCGCTAACCTTATCCATGTGTTGTGAAACTTAATAAAAAAAACTTTGGCAATTCAGCTTACTTGTGATTTATTTCAAAACAATTTCCACATGTATGCCAAACAATATAGTTGAGGGCTAATAACTAACCCACTTTTCACAGTTTTCGGTAGCCTCATTAAACATTTGGTCACATCTGACAATTGGTTGAGTGGCTGTGTCCAACACTTGTTTAAATATAAAATATTTCCTTTATCTAAGGAAAACTACACTACACTCAGAGTGGAATGGTTCTCTAACACTCAAACATACAAGTCCGACCTGAGTGAAACTGTGTTACATCAACATATTGAGTGTTTAAACACCCAGATTCCACCTAGCCAACAACGATCGTTTGTATATTGTAATAGTCATAAAATTCAATCAGGCATAACAGGGAATTCATTGTAAAATACATTGTATATTCTGTTTCTGTTTCTCAGGTAATTCAGAACACTCCAGTGAAGATAAAAATTAAGTCATGTCATCAAAAATTCGGCATCATCTATTTTTTTATATTTTGTACATATTTATCATTTGCTGATGTGTAATTTTTATATTTACAGCTACGTCCAATGAGTGGGAGATTTCATGTAGAAATATCACTTCGTATTTTCATCAAGTAATAATGCAGTCTTTTGATATTTTTAATTTTCGCACTTTTAAATTGATAATTACTATTAATGATTATAAATAAAATACTTTGAAAGTATTGATTGTTGTAATTTGATTCGAGTGATAGACTTGTAAAAACAGTCCAATGATGCTTTAGTTTCTAAAAGTTTTAATAATTGAACAATTTTTTCAGAAATAAAAAAAAATTAATAGCACATCCCAAGACCAAGGGTCCGGAAATTATGACAGCCCATGCTGGACATTTTATCAAACTTCAGCTGACGTTTTTGTCAGTCTTTTACATGCTCAGATCGAAAATAAACTTTAAAAAATTGTTTGTATGTAGTTATTTTAAGATAAATATTGGAAAGTGTGTTATTTCAACACATACTCTGTCTTTTACAAAATATCAAAGCGAGTGAAGGCTACAAACCACTAATTCAGATTCCCATTACTCTCTATGTTAATTTGCTCATTTTCAGGGGATCCTCAGTAGTTTAGCTTAAGTTCAACCTAACCAAAACCATATATCACCTGAAACATACACATGTACTGCTATGTCACACAAAATTTCACAAGGGGTTTACTACCTTGCAGTGCAGCACTGACACTCGAAACTCATCTACCCTAAAAATAACCTGGGGAATCCTAAAAATTCTTTATTAAGACCATCTATATTTATAGTTCTACCAAATTAGTTTATTTAATTTTGAGGCAGCATACTTTGGGCTCAAAATTATTTCAATAAAATTCCCTTTTTGAAAAAAGTTCATTCATTCAAAAAATATTGTCAACTTCTTTTATAATGGCATGCTAAAGGGACTACCTTGTACCTTGGCATAGGATTTTTTTTGCATAAGTTCCAAACTGATGATGCAATTGGTGGTATGTAACCTGAACAAGTTCTGTTTCGATATGTGGAAATTCTACCATGTAAACAAAACATCGTATCTCTCGGACTTTCTCATCACATAGGCAAAGAGCCGAAAACTTCCAAGTGATGAAAAAAAATGTTGATTATTTAGAAAGAAAAACACGAACATATTTTGTATATTGATTTAAATGGTATGTTGACTTCTGTGTTAAAATGATTCAATTGAAGAATTAATAATTACAAACTACATGTACAACAGATTCGTAGTTCCAATTCCATGTGCTTTCGTTACCTCAGAAAGATTAGCAGGAAAATGGTGGACTTGTCAATCTTTTTTCTTAATTAATAAAATGTATGAAGATTCTCTGAGTTACATCAATTAATTTGTATAGGCAATGGGGCTGCATGTGTACCGTTAATTCAATTATGCAATCAACTAATCTGTTACAGGTAAATCACAGTCACAGGTGGCTGCACATCAGCTAAAATTGACACACACCTGTCAATTAATTTCCAATAAACAATCAGGAGACTGGTAAACAGAATGTTTATACACTAATAAAACCTCGCAGACTGTAATTTATAAGGGTTGAAAATTTTTTTATGTCCGATATTGGAAAACTGTCGTCGGTCATTTGCAAAATTTGTTGGTCAATGACCGGCATTTTTTACCGTTTCCAGATCCATGCCCAAGACATCTATAAAATGTGTACATAAGAATTGTAAAGTAGAAGCCCTTGATCAGGACTGAGAACATTGTCAGTAATAATTATAAGTCACAATATGTTGTCTAAACAAGGACGAGTCGTTTTTGACCACTAAAAATGCTTCAAGTTAACTCTGAGACATTTCTGATTTAAAGTACATTTCAAATACAACCTACATATATCTTTATTTTAATGACAAGTTTTGTTAAACGATTTTGAACTTCCATTGATGCCGACCGATCTAAATAAAATACATTTTTAGTAGTATAAATACTTCCTACATCATTAAAATGTATATTAAATAAGTTTTTTCATGACCAAAGTTGTTTTCATGCATATTTCAACACTTAATAACTACCCAACGAAAGTCTGTAATAATTAATATGGCATTGGAAAGACAAATGACTAATTTCAAAGTACTGGCCCAAGCAAAGTTTTGGAATATACATTAAAAAATTATTTTTTTCATGAAACACTTACTTCAAGTATATTTAGTTAGCTTAACGAACAATTAAAACACCCAAAAATGTATTTTATTGAGGTTTTCGGATATATGCACCAGGTTTTTGGTTAACACTTTTCGGTTAACGAACTACCCTGGTGAAGCTCACAGTGCTCACTTAAATAGGCAATAATCTATATATGGATTTTTAACATTGTTACTTTTAAGTACAATGGACTAAGCTGAGAAAAAAAAATTACAGAACATCATTTATTTCTTTAAAAAAAAATTGTTACAAATAGTTCTCTAGTCATCATGTTCAATAACTGTAACCAACAGCATTTCCCAGGGACTGGAAAGGAAATTTTGAGAAGGGACCATTTTCAGGTTTTTTTTCAAAATTTGAAGGGGCCATTTAGGCATTTATGAAAAATAACTAATGTAAAATTTCTTTAATGGGAAGGGGCCATTTTTCAGCCAGAAAGGACAATGGTCCATGGCCCCTAGTATTTCCAACCCCTGAATTTTCGAAAAAACTATCTTAGGAAACTTTTTCCACTTACTGTGATTACTTCATGAATATGCAATTCGGAAAGTATGAGTGGAAAGTTTGCAATATTTTTCGAGTTACAAACAGTTTTTCTATCAAGTCATATCTTTTTTACCTGTTACATGTCTGGAAATGTCTTTTGTGCAACACAGCTCGGTGACTTTTTGTAACAGATTGCAAGAATTTTACAGAAAACGTCAAAGCTTTTCCAGACATGTTGTTACCGTAGCAGACTTCAAAAGGTCACGATGTGGGTCAATGAACATGACAGATTGTATAAAAAGAAAGTCTTAGCCGGGATAAAAACGTGAAATTTCCGGAAACAAAAAGAAGCCAATTACTATCATGTAAAGACAAATCGTCAATAACCATATAATCGTCAATATTCAATAAATCCTGAGAGATAAATGAACTATTTCATGTTTTTAATGTAGATGTGTTTTCATGTGTTTAACCAATTTCCAAGGAGGATTTATCTATATTCAACTTGCAATTACACAGTAATTTTTCGGTCAACCGATATCTTGCGTGTTCATATGGAATATGTATTTTGAATGAAAATTACAATTGTATTTGTTATGGTATGAACAATTTATCTTTTAATTAAAAAATATTCAAATGAACTGTATTGCAAACTTTCAAGGGTGAATTCGCTAACTCATGCCAAGAACTACCCCAAAAAATTTCTGGTCTGCCCCCTACAGGCACTTATTATCTTTGGTAACGTGATAGAACAGATGTGGTCATTATCTATTATCTCAGCAGGGTCTAAAGTTGGATTTTGGAGCGGTTTGTCTTGGCATGTAATGTTTCTTCAACCCCCCACCCCCTCCCTGGATAAATTATGTCGTAATTAGACGTGGCACATAAATATTAAATTTTATATATAAAAACTTTCGTATATTTACCCATGCAGGGATTTGAAAATCATTATACTATTGGTGTATAAATGGGTTATACATCTACATCTCTGATTATACTACAAATAGTTAAACCATATTGCAAAATTATTTGTAATGTAACGAAATGGATTGGTCATGAGAAAAATCCAACGGAAGTCCTTTCCGCCAAACCAGTTATACATATCAGAACATGACAAGAACGTGCAGAAAAATTCAATATACGTTAAATGTACAAGAAAAAGAAAAAATAATAAATTTCTCAATAATTGCTGAAAGAGTAATAAAGGGAACCAAGATTCTGACGAAATCAAAAGAATGTAATCCAGGGACAAAGCCCAGATATGGAAAACAGACCCACACAACAAAGAACATAAAATAACCATAATAATACGTACAAAGTAATAAAAGTAAATGAGCAACTCGGACTCAACTAAAAACTGGAATGTCTCTCGTGACCATGCTAACCACGTGTGGTTTTAAGTAATTAAGTAATTGAAAATCTTTTAGATCTCTTGATAAAGTCAAATACAACAAACAGTAAAAAAATACATTCCAAGTGCAAATCCATGAACAGGAGTGTCGGGCGTACGCCCTCCCCTGAAATTGGGGGAAAATTATGGCCAAGTTCTTTGCATGGAATCCTGATTTTTCACAAATTTTACTTCTCAAAATGTTCATGCCGCGCTCTGCTCGGAATTCTTACAACACCTCTAACCTAAAATCCTATATCCGCAACTGCATTATGTTATGTGTTATAATTAGTTTGACATTTCCTCGTGTAAATGTTTTTAAGTCTATGTTTATCACATTAGGTACCCAGCTACTCCTACAACGTAAGCGGTTGGAATTCCGTTCCTCCACATCACAGTTTTGGACGGCATCAAGTCAGAAAATAGCTTGCATGCCAGACAAACTCGAGCATTGTTGGAGTATGTACCCAGTCATTGTTACTCGTAGCTTTGTAGTTTGTAATGAAAACTATTTTCTGATGAGACCGCATCAACATGATAGATATAAAAAAGGATATTTGCTCTAGAGAGACATCGACCTGTAATATAATTTATTTATTATATTAATGAATATTAATGATATACTATGATCGTAGAAACAAAATCAATAAAATAGGCTTGTATATATGACACTGGAAATTTCTTACGAGTGGTAACACCAATTTCCTCCCCATCACAATGACGCAATTGTTTCTTTTGTTTTATTTTAATTTATTTTTATTTGTTTTGCTTTTTGCTAATAAGAAATTTATGGGTGTCACTGCCATAACCTTGGTCCCCTTGATTACTTTTATTAAATGAGTACTTAAATGGTCTTTTGTGTTACATAATATTAAAGTAGTTAATATATCGCGTTGATGACGAATACACTAAAATTTATGCATCTAAGCAGGAAAAGCATGCCCATGGGCTATACTCTATAGCCCATCACGTACAGTGATATATAGGGAGTTTACGTTAGGACACCCTCTAATAAGACAGACTTCATCCAAAACTTACGTACTACAGCAAAAATAAACCGAAGTTACAGCCTCGGCTATGATGGTATAAATTATTATCACTGATCATACCTAATATTTCTAGTAGATAAATTTTCTTTTTTTATTTCAAAGATGACCCTGAATGGACATACTTTAGCATTTTAATATATAAAAAAAAAAACATAGATCACCGAATTAATATTGAGATAATTGAGCCTTATCAAAGCCACTATTTTACTACATCTTATATATGGATTCTGTAGGGAATTTTCGATATTTCGAAAACTTCTAAAAACTGGTCAATAAAATTTCTTATAACTTTATATAAACACTGAACTGGCATTCTTTCACTATTCTAATCGAATATTGGAGGTCACCGGACTCTTTTTCTTGCAATATGACAAAAAAAAAATTTCTATGCATTTTCCCGCCAATTATCTCCCCTTGAAAGAGGCCCTTTAAAAATAATGTTTTTAATTTTACCATTCTAATTTTTCATGTAAAAAATCATTTAATATAATTTAAATATGTTATTTTTACATAATTTCAAACACTATTACTTTATAGTAAATATACATGTCTGTATTTTGCAAGATGACAGAAAAGAATGCTCCGTGTAATAAATGTGATCTACCTAGAAAGCGTATATAAAGTCTCCAGATCTACTTTATATTAATAATCTTCGAATTTGGTACGTGTATAGGGTACATTTCAAAGAAATCTAACTCATCAACATATTCATTGACTTTAATTTTCTCATTGTCATGCAGCTATAATCGTTTCCAACATGTATGCACTAGTTCCAGCTGCTCCAGTGTATGGAGTATTTTTTGTCTCCCAATTCATGAATATCGTTTTGATAGAAATTTAAAAAAAACTACATCGACAAGGAAGTTTCCGTTTTTAAATTACTCTTCATAACTAATACACAGAATATGTTACACCTTAGACCCATAGATTTCTATAAAAAATTTCAAAATTGCTTAAAATTAATTGTACTCCGGGAAAAATGCTGAAAAAACTGACATGTGTAAATCATATACTTGTCACGATTTATGAAAGGGACCAGTTTTTGCCATGATTAATCAGGTACTTTATTTTACAAATATTTTATAGCCCGTGCATAAACATAGAAATTCATGAATGCAAGATAGATACAGCATAAATCGAAATCAACACTTTACCTCCGATGACTGGAGCTCCTCCTACCAAAACATGGCGGAAGCTGAACCAAAACAAACTTCTTTGCAAGATGAGTTAGCGGCTGCAGAGAAGCGACCCAGACCTGGATCAACAGATTCTGACTGGCCACAGCCAATTTTGGCCTCTATCAAAGCTGTCACGTCGGTTTTATCTGCTCCAAAACAGCCAGTATTGAAGAAAAAATTAAGGCAAAGTAAGACTTTAATACAAAAGGCCATAGACCACACGACATACATGCACTTGTATGATGAATGTAGATAATATTTCTGCAGAGGTTAATTGTTATGCATACATTGGAATCTCCTTTGTTCAGAGGTTATCTCCTGTTGATCCACTCAGGAGATGAAACTGCCCTTTAAAATGTAAATCATAAGAAAAAATAAAATATTTTATTTTTTTTCCAAATCTTTGGGCACTTCAAATTCTAGGAGTTGTAGCCAGTTGGTGCTTTAGTAAAAGTCATCAGAACCTTGGAATTTCATTTAAAATCTGTTGCAGCCATATTTTTTTTTACATAAATCTAAATAATTAAACTTAAAAAAATATGTAAAAATAAATGATATATTCTACTGGTGAAGTAGTATTTCTCACCAGCAAGTAATTCTTGCCAACCATTTTTTGTCCCCTCCTGTGAAACCAGTTCATGACCAAAATTAAAGAAAAAATTGTCTAACAGATTGTTGATGTTTTGCTTTTAAATTAAATTTCATACAACAATTTTCATGGAGGAATGTAATTTTGGTGACCAGATTGGAGAGAATTACTTCTATCTTGAAATTAACATGATCTTATATGGGTAGGCATTGCCTAAATCAGTGAGCACTGTGAGCTTTACCATACATGTACCGTCTGTGCAAGACTCATAAAAATAATAAAGGACATTACAAGAAGGGTGGTCAACCTGGATGAAAATATTTACTTCGCAAGTACAATATTTTTATTTATATTTAAGCAGCAAGCATAATCAATATTTCTATTTGAAAATCAGTCTTGTTAATTAACGGTGGAGTTTTTTTTTCAATAAATGAATAAATTGAAAATTTATTTTTTCCAAAATTCCATCCCTCCTTTCCCCTCACTCTCAAAATGGTTGATAACTTTATAGCACTTCCCAATACTTTACATTTTCTAACCTTTAAGGGCATCTCTAGCAACATCCATTTCAGTTTTGACCAGTCAGGTAAATCTGTACAGATACCGGAAATATAACAGTTCTCCACGGATGGTGGGAATATTTTACACATATCATGTGACGTAAACAAAATTCAGACGACAGCTGCAAATTCCAAACAAGAAAATGATTGCCTTTCCTATCTAAGAAAAGCTATTGTTCGATTTTGATAATGTAATCGAGTTATATTTGTTTCCAAGGCGGGTTAGGTTCTTGACAACAGCGACAGTGGAACAGATGAGATATACGTACATTCATGTGTTTCCCAAACTTTTTCTAAAAACATCATAATCACTTCTTTTTATAAGTAATAAAAATAGAGAAAGACTCGAAAACTATCAGAAAACATAATCTAAACCTATGTATTTTTATTTGTTTGGTTTAAGGAAGCAATGAATTTTCTCGGTAAGGACTGTCACTTTTGGTTACTTCCGGGACATTACTTTTTTTTCGTTAGTACATGTATTTTAGGGAACCTTAAGGGAAATTTAGATAGTACATGTAATAGCTGTATAGCTAACACTACTTCGTGGTGCTCGCTTTAAAAATGTACATTCTGATCAGTATATAGAAATTTCTATATTTACATTTGAAAAAGAAGG
Organism: Perna viridis; assembly: GCA_037379345.1. Taxonomy (NCBI): domain Eukaryota; kingdom Metazoa; phylum Mollusca; class Bivalvia; order Mytilida; family Mytilidae; genus Perna; species Perna viridis. The sequence goes on along the minus strand of CM074514.1, from coordinate 33,424,413 downwards.
ATGTGGCCATCTCAGCATATCAACTTGCTATTTCCAAATGTCTTCTGGTTCATTTGGGTTCATTTGATTAACCAATTATTTAATGTGTGATGTGACATAAAATTTTGAATGTCAAACAATTGATATTTGGGATTCGAGTGGTGTCAGTAGATATTAATTACTTGCTCATCTTTTGATGGCTATTCCATTTTCAAAAATAAGTGAACTCTTGCAAGTTTTCATCAGTCTGCCTGCAACTTTTTCTTTTTTTCCCTGCTACTTAAAATACTACTGATACCATATCCCTGTGTTCATTATCGTCATTCGTAACACAAACCAGGTATATTAGGCTTCTTTAAGGTCATTTAACAAATTAACTGTTTTTAGGGGCCTACAACATGTATAGTATATGGCCACATGGGGAATCATCCGTTTGCACCAATCAAATAAAAAAATTGTAGTATAATTGTGCCAAAATTATTTCTACCCCATAATTAAATTGTGCAAAAAAAATGTCTACCAATTGCACCAGTTTACCTGTAAAATATCTTTATTAGAGGTGGTGATATCGAATATTTCACAAAAAATATTAACATAAAATACAAGTTTAGAATATATCTAAAAATGCCTAAAAGATGTTATACCCACTTGACAAGATACATTTAGATCTCCAATTAGTATTAGTTTGACTCCATTGCACTGATCTATATACGAACAGTGTACCAGTATGTGGTCCCAAGCCCTAATAAAACAAGGAGGGTGTATGTTCATATGTTTCAATATTTGTATGTTTCCTGATATGTTATCAATTCACATGTGTGGGTTGTTAGTTTTCCAAGGTAGCCTCTGTTATGATATTCTCAATATATTGAGGATAAGGTGGATTAAAGATTAATAATGGGAACCAAGATTATAGCTGAAGTCAAAAGAATGTAATCCAGGGACAATAACAAAGAACATAAAGTAAATGAAATAATACATATTCAGTAACAAAAGTCAATGAGCAACTCGGACTCCCCTAAAAACTGGGAACATGAACTAGGTGCACCGTTAGGGTAAGCGCTTCTTGCTTTTCTAGAAACACCATGTTGCTCATATAAAGTCAAGTCCTTGGTAGACAAAAGAGGAAAGCAAGATACAGTCTGTATTGACAAAGATATTGAGAGAGTTTAATTTTATTGTCAAAATTTGTCATAATGTTTTCATGCAGAAAATACAGTTTTTGTGAATGAAACAGTTGATTAAAGATTATGGCTTCATCTCTAGTTGAACAATATGTGCTATTTGGTTCCAGAGCTGACTAAAAAAGAATTTAAACAAAGTTATTGTCTGCAAAGACACCAACAACAAACTGAAAACAAAACACTAAACAATGTACAGAAACTGACTTATATAATGGCACAGGCATGGTACAGGAAAAGGAACATTCAACATTTTTATCAGAATATTAAAGTGCAACTAACTAAAAATATCCTTTTTAAAATCTCTGGTTCTGAGATTTGAAATTCCGAACAGAATCAAGAAATCTCTTTTCTGAGCGGGAGGGGGGACATATGTTTTTGCACACGCAAACAAACTTTAATTGAGTTATGATTTCATTGAAATGCACTGAAAATGAACATTTCATGGGGAGATAACTCTGTCAAAAATCTTATTTTTCTTACATTCTATTGCAAAAATTGTGAGCAAATCTAGTAATGCAGAAATCAAATAATGGTCTTTCGGAATAGAGAAAGCATCATTGAATGAAATTATATTGTCAGATAAGTGGGTTTTTGACACAAATATTTCTGATTTTTCACATTTTGCCCGATTCTTTCAAATACTTACATTTAAAACAATGTAACGTGATACTAATAAATATTGTGATTCAAATATTGCCACCAGATTTTTTTGTCATCATTTAACATATACATGTAAGTGATATTATGCTCTCAAAACATGCAAAACCTTGGTATTTAACACATTAGTTTTCAATCAGAAATATCCTAAGGTTTTTATGAGTACTTGATCAAGAATTGCTTCTGTTAGGCCCATAAAATAATATCGTACCTACCCATAACATTTTATAGCCATTTTAGCTAAAGCACCGTTAAATCTAGATTTTCCCCGTTAGCTCAATGTAAAATGCTTTTGAAAAAGAAAATAATGTCCTTACCAATATTTTGTACCTTCCCTATTTTTTTCTTGCTCATTGCAGGAAACAAGACTACATGTATTATTTTTTGTTTGCCCTATAAAAGTAGTGTGATTAACTCTCTGACCCAGAGATCTGTTGTCATGGGATAAAAAAATGTGTGACTAAAAAAGTTGAAATTTTTAGGGTATGCTATGGACCACACTTATCTGCATGTATCCCTCTACACCATGAAAACTGATTTGTTCAACATATCATAGTTTTCCTTTTCTCTTTCGTCTACCTCAGACTTGACTTTTTATGAGCAACTCAGTGGGTGTTTCTAGAAAAGCAGAGGATGCTAACCCTACCGGTGCACCTGGTCCATGCTCCCAGTTTTTAGTGTAGTTCGAGGTGCTCATTTGCTTTTGTTGCTTTGTATGTATGATTTTAGTTACTTTATGTTCTTTGTTGTGAGTGTCTGTTTTCCATGTCTGGTCTTTGTCCCTGGATTACATTTGTTTCATTACCGCTATAACCATGGTTCTCTTGATTACTCTTCCATCACTTCTTAGGTCTACTTTCTTAAAATTTAGGAAAATAAGAATATGAAATATCTTGTCTTAGTGCAGAGGACCTTGAGGCAGTGAAGACCTTGATGTACAACATGTAATTCCACATTTGTATCATGTTATCGAAAATAGTTTCAGTAATTATACTCTCACTCAAAGATGGTATACTGGAATTACCTAATGTAAGAAACCTATTTTCAAATGCCCTTTACTTGAGTCTGCTGTTACAGTAGAATAGATTTTTCTTTTGTCCACAAACTGTATGTACATGTGTACTTAGCACTGGCATATGAAAATTAACTTTATTGACATCATTAACTCACCTGGCAAAAAGGCCATGTGTGCTATTGCCATCACAATGTTTTTTTTGTTGTTATCCTTTAACTCTCAAACATCTTTTTTTCTGAAACTTCTGGACAGATTGTAACAAAACTTTGCATGAATTTTCTGTAGGGTATTTTTAACAATCTTTGAGTAACGGTTTTTGTTCTGGCAAAAAACATGGCCACTGTTACTAGAAATAGACCATAGTGGTCATATCGCATAATTTTGCACATAACTCAAAAACAGTTGAGTTAAGCTGAAGTCTGGCAGGGATTAAAATTGTTCAGCATGATGAGTTTGACCTATGCCGAAATTTTCAGCAGAAAGATCCTTTGAATGAGTTAAATATGGGTCCAGAAATGGATTTTTTTCCTGAATTTTATATTTCTAACTTTGAAAGTCTTTTTTTTCTGAAACCATGGCATGGATTGAAACAAAACTTCAAGTGAATGTTATGTAGAACATCTTTAACAATCTCTATGTGGGGATTTCTGATCTTTGGAAAAACATAAACCATAGGGGTCAAACTGCATAATTATGCAAATAACTTTTAAAAAGAAACAGTCGGGTATAGCTAAAATCTGGTTAGGTGCAAAATTGTTCAGCATGATAAGCTGGACATATGCTGAAATTTTCAGAAAGATCCATTGACAGGTGAATGAGTTATGGATCCGGAAATGGACTTCTTTCCTGAATTTTACGTTTTCAACTTTGAAAATTTTCTTTTTGAAACTACTAGTAGGATGGAATGTAATCAAGCATGACATGAATGTTTGTTAGGATATCCTTAACAATCTTTCTGTGGAAATTTTTGATCTGTTGAAAAACATGGCCAACATTACAAAAAATTATTATACAAATGTATGGGGAAATAACTTGTTAAACCAATAGGTTTAACAAATTTTTTAGGGGGGGGGGTAGAATTGATCAGCATGGGGAGATGGACCTATGCCGAAAATTTATAGATATTTGTTGAGGTCTCACTATCCACTTCTAACGTTTCCATTAATTTACATGCTAAACGAGTGATTTTTCAATGTTTCACTGTGAATTCCCAGGACAAATGACACCTTAAAGTTGCATACCATTGCAAAGCTTGGAAAATAAGGCTTTCAAAATCATTACTCTAACGGTACGATGTTGGTAGAAATTCTTCACCGAATTTACTTGAATAAAAAATACTGAAAATCAACATTTTTACCTTTTCTGCTAACTGACAGCATGGAGGCAAATTACACATGTAAACATTATTCATACACTTTTGTTGTAAATTACATATATGATTTTAAATACACATTCTCAGCTTTATTTTGACTACTTTTAATCAGAATACACACGAATAATGCACTTACAATGCATAGGTCTAGATTCAGTGTGTTTTTTGGTACTACATAGGGGGTGGCCATTTGACTCGGAAATGGTTAGTGAGACCTGATTGATGTTGGGAGTTATTGCCCTGGAAGAGTAAATAAAATGACTATCAGAGATTTATTTTATAATATGAAAACTAGTGGATAACTAAGATGCTCTCTATTGATTCTTGTGACAGTAGTCCAGTATCAGGTCTAAAGTCCAGCTTTAAAAGTCTTAAAAGACTTCTTTTGACCAGATGAGCAATTTATACTCTCTTGTAAAAACAAATTTCTGTGCAGTGTTGTAGCTTGTTCTGTTTTCTATGTACATTTTGCATGTAAGTAATTGTTATCACCAGAATGGCCGATTTAATCTGCTTTGATTCAATGAGTTTCATTATTAAGAAAAATCAATATTTAATATAATTTGATATGCTAGTTCATTAATGAAAATTAAACTAAGTATGCTAGAATTATCATGTATTAATATGTTTCAAGTTCACAAATTAATTCTTTTCCATTGATTAAATATTTCTGAAATCAGTCTATTATTTATTGCATCTTTGAAACTTATAGTTGTTTGAGAGAATATTGGAAAAACGCCACTGATACTAAACTAAGCACTGGCTGTCTCTATTGATTTTCTACCAAGAGAACTTTTAACATGGCCGAGGAGACAATTTATCTGTGTAACTTTCGAGTTAGTGTTGATGGGGACTGGCTATGCCTGAAGGAGCTAAGTGACATGCAATTGGAGGTTGAGGAGGGGTCCATTCTGTCCCCTGATACTGATGATGGTAAGGGATTAGGTTGGAATGCTGTGACGAGAAAAAAAGGGGGAGGTTGATAAATATGTCTAGCATGCTGATTAGTTATGCAATGTTTATGTCTGTGTTGGAATGTAAACATTGAATTAGGGTGATTTAAAACATGATTCAATATAATCATGATAATGATTGAAATTCCTTCCACAGATGTTGGAATGTTAATAGCCATCTGTTGTTGATTTATGTGATTAATCATATGACATGTTGATTACCCTGATTATGCAGCTGCTGTTGTTTTCAACATCAATTGTGTTAACATTGAACTTAGAATTGTGTTACGTTTTTTGGCCAACATTATTTTTGTTTTTTTATTTTTTATAATTGCATTATTTTGTTGTCATGACATTTAAGTGCTGTTCTGTTTGATAGGATGGAGATGATGGTGGTTGGAAGGGAGTGGGGTTGTGTGAAGATTAGGGGGTGTGCACAATAAGACTTTTTTAAGCATTTAACCTGTATTTCAAGAATGAGAATAAAAAGTCCATGAATTTTCATTTTTTCTTTATTATACTTATATTTTCAAATTTGAATTTCCAGTAGGTTCTTTGAAACAAAATTTTTACCCCAGAATTATTTTTGGTCCTCATATCCCCACAAAGATGGTTTACTCCATGTACAAAATTGGACATTTCTACCATGATAATTTATTACAGCATCAAGCAATGTACAAAAATGTATTAACCCCAATCACAACATCCACACCTTATACTTAGCTGAATAGGAAGTCATTTAATCATTAATTATTATAGATGAAATATCTTCTAAAGATTAATTAGAGATATTTTGTCACATTGTGGCTGCTGTGCGTGTTCTTAGTTTCCTGCAATAATATTTTTCAATTTCTAGTCAGTAGATATAAAGGAAACTTTACAAAAATGCTTTCAGCTTGATAAAACCTCCTAAAGGTTACTAAAAAAAACCAAAGTATTTGTATGCATTTGCTGATGGTTGACATTTATATTCAACGGTACCTATTTTCTAAAGATCAAAATGACAGATAAATAGCCTACAGTAGGTAGACTACTGAAAGAAATACTTTTATGAATTGTTAATACACTCTGAAAATTCATGCAATATAGAACAAAGTCCTCATAATGGTTATCAATACAAATTTGACCTATGACCTAAGATGCACTGCGAACCCAATATCAGTCTGACAGGAAGTTTACTTGTGATATATACATTGAGTAAGTCTTTACCAATTTTGTATCTTTAACAAAATCAATGTTCAAGGCTCACATCATAAGTACCAGTCCATATAAAATTCAGGCACTTTCCATAATAAAATGATTCATGGTGAAGAAAAATTCACCGAACAAACAATGCTTAATCAATCTACATATGCTATATTTTTACTTAACAGTTGTCCTTTTCATATTCAGATCTGTACTTTTGAGAAAATCATACTTTTATATCCTACCAAAATCAACCAAATCAAACCAAATCAAGAACCATAACTCTTGCAGAGTGCTTATTTCATGTACAATCTATATACATTTTATCTCAAAAGTGCAATATTCAAATGAAAAACCAAGACTGATATGGTCTGTAACTGATTCAGATTAGGAAAAAGTAATCAAGGGAACCAAGGTTATAGCGGTAATCAAAAGAATGTAATCCAGGGACAAAGACCAGACATGGAAAACAAAGAACATAAAGTAACTAAAATCATAAATACAAAGTAACAAAAGTAAATGAGCAACTCGGACTCCACTAAAAACTGGGAGCATGGACCAGGTGCACCAGTAGGGTAAGTGTCCTCTGCTTTTCTAGAAACACCCGCCGAGTTGCTCATAAAAAGTCAAGTCCGGGGTAGACAAACGAGGAAAGGAAAACTATGACCCATTGAATAAATCAGGTTTCATGGTGCTGATGGCTACACCATAACGATCCACGAGTTCATGATGACGACCATAAAACTTCTGTAGTGATGACTTCAATCTTGTAGCAACATCACCCTGTTCCAGAAGCCTATTTGTCAGAGTTCTAGCGCGATACAAAAAGTCTGCGTAGTCCCGGCATGCTCTGGCATAACGTATGAGTTGTGATATGAACACTCCATACGAAGGAGCCGAAGGGATGTTGCCACAGATGAAAGGAAAGTTGACAATTCTGAATGAAAAGTCATCACGTTTGTAGTAAAGTTTGGTCAATAGTTTTCCTTTACCATCGATTTCTAAGTGTAGGTCAAGATATGAGGCTGACTTCACAGTGTCTGTAGTATCTTTTATCTCAAGTTCTTTTGGGTAGATGCGATGTATCAAATTCCCGAAATTAGGATTGTTTAAAGATAACACGTCATCTATATAGCAGAAACTGAGATTGAAGGATCTAGCCAAACAATATTCTTTCTTTCTGATCAGATCAGCTATAAAGTCAGCCTCGGAAACTGAGATTGAAGGATCTAGCCAAACAATGTTCTTTCTTTCTGATCAGATCAGCTATAAAGTCAGCCTATAAAAGTAAATGTGGTGGGTTTTTGACATGCATGAATCACCTCCTGTCTGATTTTTATAAAGACCACTACTTAAAATTTTGTTAAATTATGACACAAGGTAAATTCAAATGGATTTAAAACTAAAAGCTTTGTTATTATTTAAAAACATCAATATATTCAACTTCATCCTCCTATAAGTTACATCTGCGTCGAATTAAAACCTTGTTGGGCATTTTTTTATATATGTATTAACAAGGATTTTGCAGAACACTGTTTCTTTATTGGTTGATTAATAATGTAGAAATATATTCATGCTAACTCTTTACATGAACTGAAGAAGGTTTTGCAAAAAAAAACCCCACTGAAATCAGATCATTAAAAATTAATTTTTTATATTTTAGGAAGAGATCCAAAGGCTATAGAGAGAGCAAATCTCCTTAATATATCCAAGTTGATCATCAAAGAGCTGATTGATTCTTCAATGTCACATGGCCGTATGTTGGACGATAATCATGTACCTCTACAGCAGTTCTTTGTTGTATTAGAACACGTCCTACGACATGGGCTAAAACGTTAGTTCTTGTTATACTGTGGATATGATTGCCAGCATAAATAAATTGGAATTATAGTACCGGTGTTATACCATATTTTGACCTCCTTGAAATATTGACCCAGGAGCTAAAATATCATAGGGAAATTTTGGCCTCCCTTATGTATCCCCTCTCCATGTACAAATATATGATGTTTTAACCTCCTGAAATATTTTGACCCCTCTGCAGGGGTTAAAATACTCTAGCAGGGGGGTCCATTTTAACCTCTCTCTTAACCCCCTTCTGCAATATCTAAACCTCCCCTTACGATAAATAACCCCCCACCCCTTTATATGACTTCAGTAGTTATAAAGACATTAGAATTATTATTCTTACTTGAACTACAGGGTAGAGTATTTCCTAAGCAGCAGTAACATTGGCTTTACGGGAATGTAGCTGGGTTTAAGACAGTGATTTTGGATTTAAAGTAAAACTTCACCAAGATATAGTAAAAATAGATGAATTTACCATATTAAGTACTGTTTTCCTTGTTTGAAAATGATGTATATGGTTTGATCATGGTGATTTTTTAGGAAATTAATTGACATTTTCTGTATTATTACCAGGCATCTTGTTCTTTTAAATAGGTATGGTTATCACTGGCTTTATCTTTTACCTTGAATATGAAAATTTAAAAAAAAATATATTTCAAAAAACTTTTATTTTTAAAGCTAAGAAAGGAATACTACGAGACAAGAGGGACTTCTGGTCTGTGCTAGAGTCTGTTGAGAAACTGATACCAGAAGCAGGGGAAATCACCACAAGTGTTCGGGAAATGAATCACATCAAGTAAGTCATGTGTCTTTTAGTTACTGGCACCTGGTAGGTCAAGTGGATTGCCATTTCCACATTTTTAAAATGATACCTATAAAGAGAAAATACATCAAATTGTCCAGATTACATTTGCTGGCAAATGGAAAAGCTGTCAATTTCTATTATAATTTGGAACTGGAAACTGTAGGGAATTATATTTTAAGATGATCAGTTATTATATTGTGTCAGTAATTTAATTTTTCAAATATTTTTATCAGGTTGTTAAAGAAATGTAAAGAAGTAAAATGGTGACTTGACTAGATCAATGATTACAAATTGCAATTAAATGACACTACATATTTTTTAGAACCCCATTAGGTAGAGCTAGAGCCTGGCTAAGACTTGCCCTGATGCAGAAAACTTTAGCTGATTATTTTAAAGTTCTCATTGAAAAGAAAGATGAAGTACTAAAGTGAGTTTTAGTAGATACATGTAGTCAATTAGGAAATTTTGTGATACTTTCATATTTTTTGCTGTTAGGTAGTATGGTTAAATGTCATATTTGATTCTTAGACTTTAAGAAAGTATGAAAGGTTAAAGTTCATGTTTACAAACTATTAATGATTATTTTAGAAAAGTGTTAGTTTGACAGAGTTCTTGGTTTTGAAGTGGGTGACTTATGTTTAATGTAGTTATTTTTTTAAGAGGAGATTACTGTGTTGATTTATGCTGAAGGGAAAATGATTTTTGGTTTTTCAGTGAAGGTGAAAGGTTGCAGTTCATGAGGTTATTTTGCTGTAAGTTTTTTTGGAGGCTGCTTTGTTGTTACAGGATGAATCAATGGTTGATTTATTTTAATGTTTCTGTGTTATTAAAAGGTGAAGCAATGCATGGTAATTTCTGTGTCTTTTAATAAAGGTGAAAGGTTAAAGTTTAAATGTTTTATTTGTAGTGAGTACTATGAAGAAGGTGCTATGCTGATCGAAGATGAAGGTATGGTGATCCCAGGACTGTTAGTTGGTCTGAATGTTATTGACTGTAATATGTGTATCAAAGAGGAAGATTTAGATCAACCTGTAAGTCGAAATACAATGTTTATTTATAATTAAGTAGTTCTTCAGGTAAGAATCATGCAAATGCTGTAATATGTGATACACCCCCCAAAAAAGGCTACACATTTTTGTTTTTGTTATTAAGTTGCATTGTAGGTCTATATGACAAAATGTATAATTATTCATTCTTATCTGTCTGCTCTTAGGAGATAATCCACATTGAAAATCCAACTGTTTCTATTGTAATTTCATTTTCAGAGTTATCTCTCGTAATTTTGAATTCTACAGTACATATTCTGTATGATTTTATAAGAGCAAGGGCTGTTACTTTAAATAAAATATCAAAAATAGAAATATGTAGGCTTTCAAACCATGTATCACATTTTGCATGATTCTTAACTGGAGTGCTACTTATATCATTATAACGGTATCAATATAATGTTGAATTCAGTAATCAGGTGAACCAAGTGTACGTTTCTTCCTGTGAAAATTAAAATGGATTGGCTACATCAAGATTGAAAACAGAACAATAAAAATACTTAAAATCAACATGTTTATTGTACAGTTAGGCCAAATATAAAAAAGATGTGTGTTATTACCCTACCTACCTTCAGTCTAAAATATTGTACTCTAAATTTATTTTGGTCATTTTTTTAATAAGGGTTGGCTGTAATGGCTGTTAAAGTGAGGTATTAGACAGTGTTAATATACTTTCTGTTGAAAATAGAGTGAAACAGCTTAGAGTTATCCATGTTTTAATATTTTTCAAGGCAATGCTCCTAGTTATTTGTCAGAAGGTTTTCATCTGCATCATACTAACACAAGAAGCACAACTCATATGAACTTTCTTGTTCCTAGCACAGATATATAAATTAATTTGAGATAAATACTGTAATCTGATTGATTAAAATAATTTTGTTATACATCAATGGATAAAAAATATTGACATGCCCCTATACAGTTAAATTCAGAGCTACTTTTCTCATGTTTAAAGATAAAAATATGTTTTAAAATTAATTTATAAGAATTGGCTATGATAAAAATTTTGTCTATTGAAAAATAACATAAATTTTCCATTTGCATATTTAGTTTATTGCACTTCGTGCAATAATCATAGCCAATTCTTAAATATATTTATGGCAATTTTTTTTAAATGCCACTATAGATTGGAAATTTGGAATAATTTGCCAATTTCCTGTCTATTAAAAATATTTCTGTGAAGGCCTCATGGGAAAACAGCAGTAAAACAAGATTTGCAATTGGTGACATGTAACAATGAGGTTGATGAATTCATTTATTGTTATTCAGAGTGTATTAGGAATTACATTCATTTTCTTTTTTTAAATTTCTATTTTTATGATAATAGAATTGAAATTTACATTTATATATACATACTTATACTATGCGACTTTTTTAAATAGAGGGACTCCTTTGGAGCTTATACTGCTTTGTGAGTTATCCCAGGCAACCAGTTATCTTTTGAAGAGTTAATTAAAAATAAATATATGTATATTTTTATATATGATAATGTGTATTGCATATATATAGTTTTAAATTGCTGATATCTGTTTTATATTGTAATTATGATTGATGTTGCCTAAATAAATTTAATTTGATTGGAAAGTCAAAATGTTTCTCCTGTAGACTCAATGTAAAAAAAAAACAATTAATAAAAAAAGTGCCTACTTACCAACCCTTCTTTTTTTCAAAGGTATAATACGAAATACATTTATTTTGGCCTTAGTGCAGAATAGACTTTTATGTGCTTTATTGATTTTATATTTTTCAACTGTCTTTTATAGATAGGAGTAATAGATTTTAGTTTATACCTCAAGGACAGCAGATTACAGGATGATTCTCCACTTACAAGAAGGTAATGCATTGGTTTTAAAAACAAAGAGAAATACAAAATATAATATATTTTGTGATGGATGCAATTAGTGGGTGGTGTATTAGAATCACTTTGACTATCCCTCATTCTGTCCTTCCATCTGTCAAAATTCAGTCTGAGTTTTCTGTCTGCTAATTATCATATTAATTTCAAATTTAGTAGCAATATAATGATTTTAGTGGTTTATTGTCAACTTTCTATTTAACGGAACTTGTAATTTCAGGGCATGTGATGTTATCCAAAATTTTCATCCCTCAAATCTAAGCTTCCTATGATGTAACTATATTGAAATTTAGTATGTGGCTTCCCTTCAATGATTTGTACATTGTAAGCAACTTTGGTTACTGTCTGATCAATTTTCTGTTAAAGGAGTTAAAGTATGCATGTCATAGGAATATTCAAGGGTGCCCATTTGGTCCATCCTATCCCCCTATTTATGGTTGAAAATTTAGATTATGTAGAAAAAAATGGAAATCAAGGGACTGCATCCCTTTAACCCAGTCAGCCACCCATTCCCTTTTCTGATTTTCTCAATTTATTACTGCATCTTGTTCAAATAGGTATCAAATTTCAATTTAATTGAATTGTAAACCATACAGATGATTTAGGTAGGTAGCCTCTATCTACAAGCCTTTGGTAATATGGTTGCTCAAAACTTCCTCTGTGATGAATTATTGATATTAAAATAAAGTAAAAGTACATGGGATAAATACCAAAAAGACTACAGCCCACATCTTTTCACTTCTATCAAGTGTGAAATGGTTAACTATTTTGTTATTCTTGAAATTTCTATATATTTAAGAGAAATACATTTCATCTATAAAGATACAGTTATAGGAATTTAAAAAATTTGTAGTTGCTTAGTTGTGTGAAAGATTTGTAATATTTTTTAAATAAATATTTTTAGTGAAAATGACTCAAAGATGGCCACAATATTAGATCAAAAGAACTACTTGGAAGAACTGAATAGACATCTGAAGTAAGTATTACATGGAAATTTGTGTTTGAAGTAAAAATACCATAATTTCTCTATTTTTAGAAACAATTTACTACTGTGAAAGTACTATTATTCGTAGGGTACCAATTTTTTCATGGGTAGGCCACACCACGGAATTTGGTTCCCATTGAAAAGAAGATTTCCGTTGATGCGTAAACTGAAAACCTCAAAACCATAAGTTCAAGAATCCACGAATATGTGTTTCCTCACAAAATTGGTATCAACAAATTAAAGTACTTTCTCAGTACATGTATTTCAATTGCAAAATGATTATGGGTTGTTTAAAAAAGGTATTTTAAAATGTGAAATTTTCATGGCAAGTCATCTTAGTTTTGATTTTTTCCTTTTTTTAATTGCAAAATGATTAGTTTAAAAAGTGAACTTCAAAATGTAAAAATTTCTGTCACTGTCCAATGACCTTAAATGCAAAAATTTAACTAAATATTTTTCAGTTTACAGATCTCAAAGGGTTGTTATAGTGGTACTGGAATGAAGGGTCCGGGTCCCATTGTGCAATTGTTTTTTTTTTAGTGAATATATCCGGGACGGAGCATTAGTGACATCCTGTGTATGTAAGGGGACTGAAATATGAATTGCTTATAATCTTTCTGTTGAAATTACGTATGTTATTCAAAAGTGATTGTCTGAACTTTTAACACAGGCCCCAAGCAAGGGTTCTTGGAAGTCTTGCATATTCCAACTGGTCAAGACATCACTAGTTTAATACTATAGTACATGTAGTGGTGCATTATCAAAAGTTGTTATCTGAGTGCAAATAGTTCCGTCCATCATAGATCAAGAAAATTTCCTGTTTGTTTCTGTGATAGAATTGTCAAATCATCAAATTCAAGAATCTACCCACTGACGTTTTTTCACTTAACCACAAAAAATTGGTACCACAACAGGTGCGGATCCAGGATTTGAGTTTAGTGGGGGGCGTTAATTGAATTAAATGCTGTGCAAAGCAAGGCGAAAATATTATGGGGTGAAACTTGTGGTGGAATTTATTTTTCTTACCGATTTAGGGAGGGGGTGTACACCTGGTACGCCAGTCCTTAGATCCGCGCCTGCACAAATAAAAGTGCTTTGATAGTATTTGGCTACCTATGTATAATTATTTTTCAGTGCCACAGTGACCAACCTCCAACAGAAGTTACAGGAGGCCACTACAACTAATGCTTTGATGAAAGAAGACTTGGCTCTGTCTAAAAACACAATCATAGCATTACAAGAGGAGAATGAACAACTCAAAAGTGAAAGAGAAAATATTACAGAGGAACACAGTAAACAATTAGAGGTGTGACAATGTGTCTTTAGGATTAAAATGATATAAAAAAAAAATAAGCCCTAAATGTGAAGAACCAGATTGAATGGTGGCATTTTCCTTAAAAATGTGGATCTAGATATATATATTTTAATAGTACTAATGTCATGTTTTTAGTTAATATGATAAAAATAAAAATAGTAATGCTTGGTTCCCAATAACCAATTCCATTTGTACAGTTTTCTTATATAAGGTTCATAGAAATGTCAAATGATCACCAGAAAAAAATGATTAGATCTACAAATTAACAAAGCAAACAATTTTTTTTTATCTGCCAGCAAGCATCTACTAAAAATATTAGTGTGAGTATTTCATGTCATCATTGATGTTCATGCTTTTGCACATCATATGTTTATGAGTTGCCTTTTTTGCTACAAAGGATTTTTTTTCTCAACAGTTTAGAAATAAAACAAAATTCCTATATTAATATATTAATGAAGCAAAATTTATCGCAACTTTCTACAATGTTTCAAATTCAAAGTTCCATAGGACTATTCCTGGAAAAAAATGTATGTGGGTTTTGGAAACCCCTTGTTATATATGGTGCGGTTGGGGGTATTTCAAAGCATGCACAGGGATACACTGATATGAAAATTTATTTGAATTCTATGTTGGAGTATAACCAATTGTGCTGTCCAACCCTCCCAACTTTTTCCTGGAATAGCTATTAGTCCATGTAGAATTACACTTGCTGCGGTACATGTCGCTACACTTAGTCTGAGAAATAATTTTTTTTTTTTTTTTTTTTTTTTTTATGAAGAAAAGATTTCATTTATTGATTTAAGCACTAGTTTCTTGTATGCATTTTACAGAAAGATGAGCTGATACTCTTCAAAAAGGAGATTTATTATTGAAATCATTTTTATTTGTTGAAAATTTTATTAATATGTGAGGATTGTAAGGACTGATTAGAAGAATTAAAATGTTAAATGTTTGCTTGTTTTTAGTTATTAAATAAGATAAATACAAATACTGTTTTCAAGTATGGATATATCAGTTTTTGCTTGCTCTACTTTCCTTGACATCTCATGTTGTTTTTTTTTAACACTGCACTTCATCTTTCAAATTTAAGTAATCGTTCAATTCTGTGTACAAATTTTATCTTCATTAAAGAGAACATTGTGTAGGGTAAATCTGTTTTTATTTTGTATAAGTTAGCAGAAAAGGCATCTTTACACACAACTCATCATTTATGTTGTGAATAAATGTATATATGTATGTGTGTTGTATGGTAATTCACCTTTTTATATCCCCTTGTGCAAAGTGGGGGGGTTTATAATGACAGCATTTTATTTAGATTGCAAAATCGTTGTTTTTATTATGTCAATTAGATTAAACTCATTTCTTGAAAAGTAACGAAAACGTTTTAAGCTTTTTGATGTATCAATATAAATGTGATAGTTTAATAAAATCTGAGAAAGGAAGTTAGTGAATCAATATAAACAAAAAATGGTGAATTACAATTTTTTTTCTTTTTGTTGTTTGCAAAATGTATTTTTGAATTTCTGATGAAACATCAATATTCTGTGTCATTAGGCTACAAAGCAGGATATTGAAGTTGAAAGAGAGACATATAAAACATCAACAAGTGGCTTAGACTCAATGTATGGTGATATCAAATCTAGACTTGATGAAGAAACCAAAATGAGGCTGGTGAGGTTATCTCCCCTTAACTTGCTTTAGCTGTTGTACTATGTATTTACCTTTGTTTCCTATGTGTTAAAATAATGAGATATTTGTGAGCACTAATTTGTGTGGTTTAACAGAATTTCTCCAGTATGTGGTAATTAATTAACTGATTCTTGATTTCATGAGAAACATTAATTTTTCACAAGTACCCATCATTATGATGGAATTACCCATTAAAACCCTGAACAAGTACTCATCTTAATGATGAAATTGCCCAATAAAACCCTGAAAATGTACCTATCTTTATGGTAGAATTACCCACTAAAACAATGAACAAGTACCTATCTTCATGGTTGAATTACCCACTGAAACCCTGAACAAGTACCCATCTTCATGGTGGAGTTATCCACTAAATCCCTGAACATGTACCCATCTTTATGGTAGAATAACCCACTAAAATCCTGAATAAGTACCCGTCTTTATAATAGAATTACCAACTTAAACCCTGTACAGGTACCCATCTTTATGGTAGAATTACCCACTAAAACCCTGATGAAGGAATTCATGATGGAATTTCAGATATTACTGCATACATTGATAATAGTGAATTTATTATGTACCAGTAAGGCCAAAATACATTTTTACTTTTGTTAGATTAAGATAAATACTTTGAGTATCCAGGATTGAATTGTGGTTTGTGTACCAATGCAAACATTGCTGCTGTTTCGGGAAAATTTAGAAATTTCAAAATTAATTTAAACTTTTTTCTTATTAGGATGTTGAAAAGGAGTTAGAACTACAGATTGGAATGAAACAAGAAATGGAAATGGCCATGAGAATGCTAGAGAAAGACATCCATGAAAAACAGGATACAATGATCTCATTACGGAAACAGTTGGAGGAAATCAAAGCTATAAATCTTGAAATGTTCCACAAATTACAGGTAAATTACAATTTCCATTAATGGCCTCCTTTCTTTCTCGACATTTTATCTTGTTCACAAGAGAGTGAAAGACTAATGCATGCCTTCATTATTGCAGTTTTATCATTTTGAGCAAAAGTTGCAATTATGGTTTATCGTAATACAGTGAAACCTGTCTAAACTGAACCCAGAAAATTGAAAATTTTTCTAAAGTATACACTTTTTGAAGTCCCTTTATGTTAGTTAAAATGTTTTTTTTAATATGTGTAAACCAAACACCTGTCTAAACTGAACACTTGTCTAAACCAAACACCTGTCTTAACTGAACACCTGTTTAAACTGAACACCTGTCTAAACCTAACACCTGTCTAAACCAAACATATGCCTTAACTGAACACTTGTCTAAACCAAACACCGGTCTTAATTGAACACATGTCTAAACCAAACACCTGTTTTTACTGAACATCTGTCTAAACCAACACCTGTGTAAACTGAACAGCTGTCTAAACCAAACACCTGTCTAAACTGAACACCTTCTAAACCAAACACCTGTCTAAACCAAACACCTGTCTTTACTGAATGCCTGTCTAAATCAAACACCTGTCTAAACCAAACACCTGTCTAAACCAAACACATTTTAGAGTCAAACAAGCATTTTATAAAACTTAGCTATGTAATAGTGTATTTATCTTGTACTGCGCAATGTTCTATATCACACAAGTCAAACTTGGACTGGTTTTGGGGAAATAGCGCCATTTTTTGGTCCCTAATTCTGAAAAGTCAAAAATAGGAAATTGTTTCCAAGCAATAGCTTGAATAAAGAGGTATAAATCTTTATGAAACCCATTCCACAAAACAAAGGTTTTGAATGATTTTGTTGGGTTATGATTAGAGCTATTTAGGAATTGGTGTCAAAAGGGGAATGAAGTAAGCATGTTATGAAATTTTACTGTCTAACATAAGTATAAGTATATGGATTACTATTAAACTGAATCACAAGGTTCCATATCATCAAGGTCAGGCTTAGAGTAGTTTTTGGTGTGATTACCATATGAAGAAATAAGGGGCCAAAAGTGGAAAAGATTTCTCATTTTTTTTGGTTTTCAGGGAAAATATTTTCAATACGACAAAAAGAAGATTTTGATTAATTTCAAGAGTTGCTGCCCTTACCTATTAGAAATTAAGGGCCATAAAAGAATCAGTTGTAGGTATTTTCTTCACATTTGTTTAACTTGCATATTTCTTAAATATAACTCCAAAGTTCTTCGACCACTTTCACTCAGGCAATGTGTTAACCCTCCCGATTTCTGCAGGAGACTCCTGCAAAACAGACCCATCTCCTGCAATTAGTCAGTCAATCAACTAGTATACACAAAACTCCTGTTATTGTGGACATCTACCACAAGACCTCCGGTGGCTGTATTTTTTTAATTTTTAATGGGTGCCAGTTTTGTTTTCTTGCAAAGAGGATCCAAAAGGTTAAGAGGTATGACTCAGGTCAGATGTGTCAAAATTTTAATCACAATCTAAATTAATAGCTGTATTGCTTCAATATTTGTCCCAACTGTTCAGGGTTTGAGATCTGTGACATTTTAAGCTGCACCTGTTAAGGGATTTTTTTTATATTTTTGTCCATCCATGTTGAAGATGTTAAGTACAGCTTCTGTTTGTGTACTACTAAGAAGTTATAATCAATTAAAGTAAGGGATCTTTTGGAAATGAAAATTTGGGTCATGACCTTTATTGAGGTCTTTGTGATTTGTATGTTTACTTACATATAATGGTTTGAGCTGCCAGATTTTTAAAAATAGCTGTTTTTTAAATTTATTGTACCGGTAAATGAAACCTAACATGACTTGTTTTCAACAATTTATTTGTTGATATATTTTACATCAAATTGCAGTGTAGTCAGAAAATTACATGAAAATCACCATATTCTTTAATTAAACACAAATTACAACTCTCTTTTGCAATAGGTGTATGATTGTGATGATGTGTTTTGATCCACACATGACATTTATGACAGTTGTTTATGGTGACATGATTAAAAAGGTATAGGCACATATGTAACAGGAAGTATCACATGACCAAAATAGATGATCACATGATTAAATATATGATCACACAAGCAAAATCAAAGGGGGTTGATATTTTTCATTCTAATTCATCACTCTTGATATTGGTACTGCTAATTCTTCATCTTTTTCCTGAAACAAGATAGATGAAACTTGTACAGTCAAAGGACTACTTACTTAAAATGAGAGGGAAAATTCAAGTATAAAGAGGCAAATATAGAAAGTGGAAACTAACAATATATGTAACTAGTCTGCTCCAAAAATACCAGTATTTACAAATAAAGTATTAAGAAAAGTTACTGCAAATTTTAAAGTACGGTAATAAAAAAAAAATGAAACAGGGTTGTTATCCTTATAATTAGTTGCATTTGAATAGTTTTGGGATTAGCATTAGTCCAGATATCACAAAAATTCAGGTCACAGTTTAGACTAAAATAACCTAATGAATGCAGTATTTTCTGAATGAACAGTATTCTGCAGTAGAAAATATCACATGTTTTTGAGAATGTGGTGTTACATTCAAAATTTAAAAAAACAAAATGTCCTCCTTCTGTCAATCATTTAATCTAATGATCTTTTAGGGGCTGGGTTAAGTTTAACTGTACAGTGTTTTTTTTTCTATTGTAAATTGGTAGTGAAAACTGTAATGGCTGTGCAGTTTCATAATTGATGGAGAAGGAAAGGGATCAGAACAATTTTTTTTCTATTTAAACTTTTTCTTTACTTTATTAAAACTCCCCGTTTCTATTTGTTTGTTTATTTGTATTTTTTATTGTAGCTAGAGAAATCCTTATGACTACATTGTAGAGTCTTTTGTTCACATAAAGTTTAAATTAACTGTCTTACCAAAGGGAAGTAATCCACTGATTCAGGTATAGATGATGTGGAACATTTCTGTAATCTTTGTACTTCATTCTGAAAATTTAAATAAAATAAGTAAGGAATATATGATAGATTGAAGGTTTTCCAAAATGAAGTATTTACGTAAGTCTTAATTATATTCTTGTAGAAGAAAGGAAATGAAAATAATTTTTTAGCTGGACTACTATGATTATTTAGGACTGTCTTATATATTTTGTATCCTTGTGTATTTTCAGTATGGTTCAGTCGGTTTTGGTTATTTACACACCTTGGAAATCTTTCAATTTTAATAATGTAATAGGTACAGTCTACCTTAAATATAACATATTTTGTTGTTGATTTTTATTTTGCATTGTGCAATTAAAAATTTTAGAAATTGATAAGTAATGCTGAGAGACAAAAAAAATTCTGTTACAGTTTTTACATCACAATGCACTTCACCATGAAAAAAAAATACATATAAGATATACAATAATTCTACTCACTGAAATAAGTTTATAGACCATTGATTTCACATAAGGGCTAAATGTACAGGTATTTTGCATGACTGCCCTCTTCCCTGGATTCCAGCCATTACTAAAGTGGTAGCTCTGTTGAGCAGTGTAACATACAAGGCAGGTCAATGTCAGGAAAACTGTAGCTTTCATGTTTGATCTTGAATAAAGAAAAGAACTTAAAAGACAGCAATTTGTGTTCAATGTGTGTCCTGAGCTACAAATATTAGCCCTTTTAGAGAAGTAGTTTTTTAAATACTTGTGCAGTGCTTTAAATGAGAAAAACAGTGCTTTTAAGAACATTTTACCCAGTATATAGTTTTACCTTTTATCGGATCTAGTATTAAAATATCTTTTAAAAGCCAGGGTAACCAGCCTATCCCAAGCCCTGATAAAAGGAGGATCTTTAATGTTAATATGAACCAATTCTCCAGCTGAAAAATGACAAATCTCAAGTTTTGAAGGAATGACTTTATCTCATGTATGTTCATATATTTTTCAGTATTTGTATGGTACAACATATATTATATTAAGTAATTTAGATACTCACAATATATATTATCATATATTTTTTTACTACATATACTGGCAAAAAAAAAATACTGAAGCATCAGTAGTAGGATGATTCAAATACGTCAAGATCCCAAAACATGGCCTAAACATGAACACATTAAACAGAGATGATCTACATACACAGTGTAGCGATCCAAATATAAAAGATGACCGGTGCACATAAAAGCTGGCGATGAAGCAAGCAAGATGTCACCCAAACAACAAAAGCACAAGCAGTAACAAAACAGGGAGTGATACAAGGGGCTCCAGAATACATGTAATATTTAGATAATTGCAAATCTACCTGTATTTTGGTGCAAAATGATTCTTTTTTTTTTTTTGGGCACAAATCAACTATGAAATTTGAAAAATAAACTGGTTCAAAAGGATTACTGGTGCAAGTGAGGAGATGGCCCCTTCCTGTAATTTTTTAGCCTTAGACAGTATTGGATGAGTGTTGGTGTCAAACAGACAATAAAAACCTTCTATCTAGCAACTGATGAAGCAATGGATGGGCCTAATGCATCCCTTAAATTCTGAAACTACTTAATATTTATAAAATTTATTGATTTAAAAAGAAGATATTTGAGTTATATCCCTTTATGAAATTTTCTAGTGACAGAGGATGAAACTAGTGTCAGTGAATGAACTCCTTTAATCAGATCAAAATTATTGAGAGGGCATTGTCTAATCTTTAATCACTAATTAGTTAGTTTTTATGGATTTTTTTTTTTTAATTGTACAAATCATCCATTTTTCTACAGCTATTCAGTTACAAAAAAATCAAAAGGAAGAGAAAGTGAGAAGTCAGCATATAACTCGAGACAATTTACATTGTATAGCAAAGTAACAAAAACTTGCATTTTACCTACCAATATATTATTAAAAATCTTTATTTTTTAATTTGATAAGTATTTTATGAACTACAGTGAATAATATAGATAACTTCAGAGAATATAGTTTGCATTCCCTTGACTGAATGGCCATCACCTATGAAATATCTGTCAGATAAATGAACAATTAACAGGGAGATATGAACTTTCTATCATTTCATAAATATTTTAATCTGAGTTGCTAGAAAGTTTAAATTAAATCCCTTTGTCAACTGAAGGTTTAAATGTCTTCATCAAATGTCAATCTAATTATGTAAGGAGGGAAGATCAACTCTATTCCCTGAAGATAACTATATTATTCGCTGTAAAATTGCAAAATAGATTTAATATGTTTATCATTTGTGCAATTTTTTTTTAGATATTTTGAATAGATTTAGTCTTATACTTTTGAGATTATCAAGATCTTTTGAACTGGTGATACAAAAATGTGATTTATTTTGTATTTTTTGAAAAAGTAAAATTGCATAATTGCATTCAGCTGTAGCAAAACAGAAAAATAAATTTTTATGTTAAAGGTGGATTTGATTTGCTTTAGTCTTGTCATTATTATTATTATTGCATATGGGAGATAGAGATTTTTGTTCTCTAAATGCATTTAACTTTTACTGATAATGCACCGTAATGTTGTTAACTTGCTGATGCCTCGACTAGAGATAATATGCACGACATGATGTGCATCTGAGTTTTAGGAGTCTAGCATATTCCTTTTAGTTGAGACTCCTAAAACACATGATGTGCATATTCATTGAAAGATCAAACAATAACGTTCTTATTGCATACGTCACTTTCATAATACATTACTTTCAAAAGGAAGAATTTCAGCCATCCACGCTTTGACAGAGAATCTTCATATGTAGGACGTCACTGATGCTTCGTCCATAAGAATGAATGATGATAGGTTGTAACCATGTATAAATGGCCACAATTAATTCCTAGTGGACAGTTTTCAGTTGCATCCTAATTTTAAAACGTGAAAAGTTACTAATTGGTTATTTTAGTCTTTTTAGAAGGATCACTTGGAACAAATGGAAGTAAATATGATAAGATGACAGTCCTCATTCTTGTTCAGGTCTTCTTACATTAACTCAGAGTTCAGTTAGGCATGTAATTTATACTTTTAAAAACTACTTCCAGAAATGTTAGGTATCACTTACTTATGACTTATTGTTGAATGTAGGATCAATATCAAAGCTGCCCTTTACAACTTTAATGATAGTTTTTTTATTTGTGTAAAAGAATACAAGTAAAAAAAGTGTAAAGTTTTTAATTTGTACGAATGAGTGCAAGCACTCAAGGATACACCACTTTTCAAAAAGAAAACTATGAAAGGTATAGGGGCATTAGGCTATGATTATGGCCCCCAAAATGTCAACAAAACATAGAAATATATATATATATATCAGAATATCAGAATTTGGTAAACTTCAAGCAACTATTGTACCCTCATACATGTAATTCATGAATATTCAGATGTCCTTATGTTTTCTCTGATTCAAGTCTAAAAATTCACAATTATACGCTTTGACACCTGAGGATTAATTTCAGTTGTAATTCATGCCAATGAGAGCATTCTCCTTTGACAAAAAAAAAATGAATTTCTTATATCATGAACAGAGAAGTAAAGCTGTACTGCAATTTATTTTTCACGAAAACTGTTAAATGTGCATATTTACTAGTACAGTGAACATGTTTAAGGCTGAATATACATATATGTGTGGTCTCCCAACTGACCTAGTTTTTAATGCCGGTCCTAGACTTTTTTTCCCCAAGGTGAAAAATAAAATGATTATAAAACCAACTGAATGTAGTTTTCTATTCACTTCCAGTCACTACTTCTACTATTACTTGGATCAGTCATTGAGGTAAAAGGAGGATAAGGTATTGAAACACTGAATTCGAATTCATATTGAGGTTTAAGGCAGTATCAGTTATTGAAAATGACTGAAACTTGTGTAGTGAACTTAAAAGAAAAGAAAAAGAAAAAAAAAGCCTCAACTACAAACCCTGTTTTTCTCTATGAGGTGACTGGAACCATTCATATTTTTTATATGGCCCAAGCCAAACCCCTATTTGTTTGGTAAAGACAGGTGGTTGGTTTACCAAGGTTCAAAATACATATATATAAATTGGTATTAAGGGACTTCGAAAACTGTCTGGTTTAGATAGTTTTCAGATTTTTCAGAGTTTGGTTTAGACAGGTTTCTCCGTCTTAATTTCATCAATAAAAGGTTTTTCATACAGTTACTTTTGTAGATCTTGTCTATATTTTTTACTTAGAAAATAGCATAGATTAAGGAGTTAGACCTAGGGTAAGGTACACAACTCTTGAAATCAGTGATATGTTTGTATCATATTCAATTTCACCAAAGCCTATCAAGCTTTTTCATTTGAAGCAGAATGAAATCAATCCATGTTACTTTGATACTTACATGAGGTTGATGTCAAATGCTGAATACAAACCTTCCAATGATATGTAAGAGTTGTGTCCCAGACCTTAGGTCTACTGCCTTAATACACAATAAACAAGGTACAATTGGAATTTGGAATTTAGAAAAAGATAGATAATAAATAATATGTAAAACTTACCCCTACTAAGGGGTATGGCTAAGGGGTAAGGTTAGTCGGATAGCAAAAGGCAAGGAAAATTTATAACCCCCTTAATCATGATGGCATGACCAATTCCCTTAGTTGGGATAAGTTTTATAAATAACTTATTACTTATTTTCTTAAATCTAAAATAATTCCAAATTTAAATAATACTTTGTTCCTACACACTTGTTTTCAGAATTTCATTGTAGAATAAAAAAAATATTTCTTTATATCAATGATAAAAAAAATGTGTAAACCAAACCTGTGTGAAACATTGCAGTACATGTATTACAATGGTATAAGTAAACAGTTTCTTGGAACTAAAACTTTCAATGAGATAAAAAACACCTAAAAATTCCCCAAAATATCTTATATCTATTGTATAATTTGTAGCAATTTTGTGAAGTAAAGAAGTAAAAAATGAGGTAAAAAAAAACAGCATCTTTTTTTTCCATTTCTGGAACAATTTTCTTTTCTTGTCAAAATGTCAACAGTTTTTAACATTTAGTATTCACATGAAGTATACCAAAATTTGCAAATTATCTCTCTTCTAGTGGCTTGAGAAAATCAACCCAATGCATTTAAATTTCCCATTAGGGGAAACAATTCCTTTATTTTCAACTTTAATATCTTTTACAGGAAGGTTTTATAGAAGGATCATTTTTTATTTCATTCATGAATTTCTTAAAAGCTAGCTGATTTCTGGAATAAAAATATTCAAAGATTTTTGGAATGATACACGTCTTATTTTGCAGGATTTTTATAATTACAGCTACTTAAAGCATTTGATTATTAAGTTGAACTATCCCCTAAAATGCCTGAAAATAGATTATCCAAAAGCAATAAAATTAAGTAAAGCTAAGCCATGTATGCACTTCTTTTTATGATACTGATTGTTTTAAATAAGCCCCTTACTTAATAAAGCAAAATCTTTCCTTTACTGTCCATGAGATTAAATTTCTTTCTTTTATCCCTCAACCATGAAAATGTTCAAAGTAAATAAAACTTGTCTTACCTCTTATCTCAGCAGTCACAAAACAATAGAGACTGTTTCCAATGAATCATGTTTATTTTATATCATTAATTATTCGTAGGCCTTTCAAACACCTGCTCGATGTGTTGATAGATCTTCCTGTATGGTATTGGAGACCCAGCCTTTGGCCAATACAATTAAATATTTATCGTTATTATTGTTTGTCAATTTACTCCATTCTTACATGCCTACAATTTTTCTAGACATTTGTTTCTTCAGGACTTAATTTCTTGGTAAATATACATCACTATTCTTGTTCCCACAGGGTTAAAAATCTGGTTATCAATTACGCAGTCTCTCCCCCTCACAGTAATTAATCAAATATTCATGCATTTATGACATTTGTCCACATATTACTATACTTTCATATTTCCCTGTTTGGTAAAATTTGAACTGTGCATTTTTTTTATAGAAGTTTTCAATCATCAGCATTTTACCAAATGACTTTTGATCTTTTGCTTTTGATTCTAGACAAACATATCCCACTCTTGGATATTGCTTGCTTACAATCTCAAATCAGAAATGGAACATTTGTTGAATAAGCAAACAAAGAATGAAGTTCTTGTTATTTGCATAAAAAACAAGCAAAAATCTCCATTTTGAGACAAAAGAAATATTTATTCCTATTTTTAGCCATGTGAGATTTCCTTATCTAACTCATGGGTGAGATAGTCTTTCAATGGATGTGATCTAGTTCACATTTCGTTACTAAAAAAAGGTAAACAACAGATACTTTTTCATACAGTGCAAACTCAGCATAGTGTTGTTAGAGACCTTGGAATGTTTGATATTTCCCTGTCTTGCACACTCATCAGTGTTAGATTCTTGTTTTTGTTATACTAGATTCAGTGGATACTATAATTATAAAGATACATACATTGTATGCATTTTACATATGTTATTCTGAGAGGCATAAAAATGGTCTTTAAATGTTGCACTAAAGCTACAGAAATTACTTACAAAATAATTCTACCCCATTATATACAGTAAGAACCCCTTTTGGACTATATCACCAGGTATATGGCAGGTACTGCTGGACCAGTACCAATAATTTTTATGGATATGTCATGCTATACCTAAATTTCTTGTCAAAAGTTTTTTTTTAAAAATAACAGGGTATTTTACTAGGTGACTAATTAAAACAAATTTAAACGTGTGTTTGAGATGTGGGGGCTACGCCTCTGAAATTTGTCCATTTTCAACAGGTGTTTGGATTTCCAAGGTTCCAAATAGTTTTGAATTTATATAAGTGTCTTGTGGAGACAGGTATTCCAAAAATTATTCAGGGTTTAGTTTCACTGTATTTAAGTAGTAGTAGTCTTTGTAAGAATCATGTAAATTCTGTAATTTGTGATACACCCCAAAAAAAGCTGCACATTTTATTTTTGTTATTAAGTTGCTTTATATGATGAAATGTACAATTATTCATTCCAATCTGTCTGCTCTTAGGAGATTATCAACATTGAAAATCCAAAGTTTCTATTGGATTTTAGTGTCATTTACAGAGTTATTTCCCTTAATTTTCAATTCTACAATACATCCTATATAATTTTTATCTCCTGAGAACAACAGTTATGTGAAAAGCCACATGTTAATTTGTGTTTACAATAACAATTTAAACAAAATTTCAAATAGAAATATGTAGACATCACATATTGCATGATTCTTACCTGGAGTACTACTCAAATTCTGATGGAATTATACTGTGTCTTGATATTTGTAGATTTTGTTGAAAGTTTATTTTACTATTTAATGTTGATAAATAACTAGTGAATAAAAGGCATTTCAGCATCATGGAATAGTTCAAAAATGTAGAATATCTTAATATGACAATGCCTTAAGAGCATGGGGAAAAGACAATTGTATTTTTTGCTGATGGAAAGTCTGATAAAAATAAGATCTAGAAAAAATCCAATTAAAACAGAACGGCCCTTCACCTCTATTATGATAAGGTTTGGTAAATGTTGTCATGACCATGTATCTGTTGGTGTCATACTAAATATATGTCCTTGTAAAAATCAGGCTGGTGGTATTTATATTTTATACATGTGTTTTTCCGATACATTCAATAGTTTGCATTTTACCTGTTGACCTTCAAGATACTCTTTTATGGAATGCAAGTCACCTGATCATAATTCGGTTTCCTGACTGATCAAATACTGATAACTTAGTGGCTTTCCAAAAATGTATTGAAAATTGAAATGGACTCTTAAGTGCTATTATTTAATATCGTAAAAAAATATGTATTGGTCAAAAACAAATTTTACAGCTTTGTCTATCCTTTTTTGACGGTAGTTATTGTAATATAATTTATGATATATCGCTACAATTTTTTGTTTTGCCTGAATCTTATGAAGATCTGTACTTGAATCTTTGATTTTCCCTTTATCACTTATTATTATATTATCATAAATGCCTAAGAGTGTGTAGATTTAATGGGTGCTGAAAACTTGGAAAGTGCTCAAGTTCAATTTACTCAATTTCTGTGGTATTTTCTCACATTGAAATTAGAGAGGAAAAAATATTCAACAGGGTCTTGTCGACATATGTTTTCTATTTTGAGTTTTACTTCTAAGAAATAAAGATGCTGATCTATTTCAATAATGGTAACAACAAAATTACCGAACACTAATCCAATTTATAATCAAGTCAAGTCAAAAATAAATGTGGCAGAACAGATATAACACCACCGGAGTAGCTAGTACCGCAATAGTCCTAAATTGGCGGAGGCATTTCAAACGAAATGGTGGGTTAAGTCTACGTTTTGCTGCTTGCTAAAACCTCTTTTCCATTGCATCCCCAAAGCTTATTTAGGGGAAATATTACATGTGTGTGAATCCTTATTGAGAAAATATACCTACAATTAGATATTCATTTTTGAAAATTTTGATGAATTAATTTGATATTGTTTTAAAATTTCTAAGGGAATGTTTCTGTTGTAAATTGTCTGGTTCAACTTAAGAAAAAATATTTAACTGTAAGCCTTCTTCAGTTTCCTCTCCAGTTTATTCTCTACTTCTTTCAGTTGATGTTTCTTCAGTTGTTTACATTGTTGTTTATTAATTTACATTAATTTAATTTAATATATTAATTGGAAAAAGAAACCATGCATTCCTGTTTAAATTCAACAGTGACAGAACTTCAAATGCACTTAAAATCTTTAAAATTGCAGATATTGAAATGACTTTTTGTTACAAGGTAATAGGATAGAAAAATTGTTGGTAAAAAATAAAAAATATGTGAACCCCAGTTTCTGAGATTGAAAAAAAAAACACTTTTGTACCTAAGAAATGAAAAAAGAGATTAAAAAAAAACACTTTTGTACCTAAGAAATGAAAAAGGGCATTTTATTGCAAAATTCATAGTGTAAACATTGCAAAAATGATGATTATATGTTTTTGTGAATTCACTTTTTGTACCACTTGTCTTTTTTTGTTCCGATTCCCAGTCATGAAAATTTGAATTTGAATGTTAAGGAAAAGGGAATAAAACAAAAAATGTGTCAAAATTTTGAAGTAAATGCTTTCATCTTGAAATGATTTAACTCCAAAGATGTGCACAGTTTCTTTTTTCCATTAGTATATAAATTAATTTGAAACCATTACTGTAAAATGATACTTTTAAGTGTTAATGCAACTTTTAAAATGCTTTAGTGTTGAATATTATCTTTTGTAGAATTGTGATCAGTCCCTTAAACACAAGACAGAAATGGTGACAAGACTTGAAGAAAAAACCAACCAACTCATACAGTCTTTAAAAGATAATGAAAAGAGGTGTGTTTTCAATACAAGTTCTTGCTATTGAAACTTAAATAAACATACTTTACCAATAAATTTTGCCGCAGTATTTCTTCTTCTAGTTGCTAGCTGTCACATAAAATATAGTAAACACCCAGATTTAAGCAGTGTTTAACTTACTATTGTATTGTAGCCTAGTTGCCCATGGGACAAGAATTTGGAGTAATCCATATTTCTGGCCTTACCATTAATACTTTATACATTAGTTGCCTATACACAGTTGAATGTGGTAATTTGTGTATCTTGGCCTTTTATCCTCAGTATGATGATGAAATGACCCAATTCAGAGTATTATAAAAGGATAAGTACACTACATTGTGGCTTAATTTTACTCTTATATCATGTCATTGTTAAAGATATTATATATATTTAGGAAATATTGTGTGGAAATGCTTGTGTAGATATTTAGGCAGCTTTTGTAACCTGATCGATGTATACCATGATTTAATACATATGTGTTAACCCTCCTGTATTCTGTGGGAGACACTCATACTCCTGCAAAATAGATCATTCTCTTGAAAAAAAGTTTTCTCCTGTGAAGGAGACACAATTCTATGCATATGAAATTCCCTCCTTTTGAATTTAAATACAAAGTGTTTTATACAGTTAACTCTCACAATCTTGATGTCATTCAAGACATTTTTACTGCTTTTGCAATAAACCCAGTCATATTTTTCTTCAAAACAACTGAAGCTTTGTGTTATTCTATTACAACTAAACAGAATCAATGTACATTTAAATGTTTTGTTATGGAACATAATTTAGGATCAGATAAAATCTGAGTTTCTAGTTATCCAAGTTTTAAGACAGTGAGAATCAACAGTCTATTTAAACGTATGCTCAAGACACAACTATTCACCATGGTGGAGTGGAAATATATAAATCCACATATAATGTACTGTATTTTTTTGCTTTGCCTTCTGTTATATACACTTAGTGATGTATGCTTTTGTTGTTTATATAATTTTTGCTTTATTTAAATGATTTGGTTTTTTTTCTTTTCTTTTGCATGTTGTGTGTGTTAATGTTGCTATGGATACAGATTAAAGGCGTGTGAATCTGACAAATCAGCCGCTGAAGAAACAGCTAGAAAATTAGGTCAAATTATAGCAGAAAAAGATGCAAAACGGTAAGATAAGTGTGTATTGTGAGGTTGTGTTGTTGTCTCTTTATTTTATTTCACATAGTTCACTATTTTCATGAACAGAAAACAGAACCAACTTGAAGTAGTCCTATATTCAATATTGTTTATCGGTAATCTGTACTTTTTTCTTTTGATCTTGTTGACAGATATTTTTCATACTTGACTTTTATTTCCTGAACTCTTGGATGTGACAAGATATTCGAATATATCCATCAAAACATTGAGAGTGATTATGACTTCACATCAGATCTGCTTTAGAGTTTTGAATGAATATGATATCATTCACCAACATTGTGTACTTGCATGAAAGTATTTCAAGAATAAGTGTATGTTAAAATGATTAAAAATGCAATAACTGGGTTATCGATAAACGAATTATTAGTTACAATATCAGTGTTCTAGGATTCCTATCTCCCGTTACCCAGGGACAAGTGAAATTTGGGTCAGGGAAAGTTAGGTACTTAGTTGCACTTTCCCGTGGCAATTTGAAAACTTAATATGCTGAAAGGGTTGGTTTTGTTAGAATAGCAGTCATTGACTGTGGGAAAGTTGATTTTATATGGATTTTTCCAGAGGAAACCTCAATTTATGAAAAATCCTAGAACACTGAATATATTCTGACAATATCATGTAGAATATCTCAACTCACGCTCTCAGAATCGTCATGATATCATCAGTATCAATACCAAAAGTAATTATTATTCTATAAATTTCAGCATACATGTTTACCTTTAGAAGGGGCATTAATATCTAAATTTTGACCTTATATTATACATGTACCCCTATTTAACCAGTGGATGTTATATTGGAATCAACTTGTCCATTAGTCATTTATTTGACTGTCTTTAATACCAGTTTACCCTCCATCTTTAGGAGGGAGACTCCCTCTTTTTGGGTCAATCTATCTCTTTGAGAAAGTCTCCCACACGGGTGACTCAGATCTCCCTCTTTCACAAAAATCTCCCCCTAAAATCTACCTCTTAACAGAAATATTGCATAAATTATTTTCTAAATGACTTATTAAATTGATATAAATACAATGTTTATGTAACATAATAATCATTGAGAAACATTCAACAAATGGTTAATCCTTTTCTTGTACAAATTTTAATTAGAAACCTTTAGTAGATTAACAAGATTATCATAGATTATATATTTTTGTGTTATCTTTTACTTTGATTTCTAGCAAAATTATCCTTCTTTTTCCACAAAAAAGATCATCACGCTAGATCTCCCTCTTTGAGCATTCAAAAGGTTAACAGGTATGGTCTGTCCAAATATCATCACAGTTATCTAAACTCCAAATGGATGAATTGATTTCAAATTTGATGTGTGGATTATATAGATGGGGCATACATTGTAAGGAATTTTGGGTGCTGTCTGATATCAACTTCCTGTTTCATGGGACTTTTCAATTTTTCTCTTTATGGATTGATAGAGAAAATTTTTGTGAAGAAAATTGTGGCTGCCAATGGATGGATTGGTTTCAAATTAAAAATTGGTGCTTGATATTGATGGCACATACATTGTAAACTACTTTTGGTGCTTTCCAATATCAACTTCCTGTACCCATGGGGTATCCCAAGCATTACAATATTTTGTTTCTTCATGGAACCTTGGATCTTCATGTTTTAAATATATGAATTGAAAATACAGATTTATGCTTAACTTTCATGGCAAATAGCAGTTTTTCAATCAGTCTAACTAAGAGTAGACCTATCATTTATCCCATTCAGTCCCTGCATGTAGGATCTAACAACACACCATTCTACTTTCTGTTCAGATGACCATTTCAGAATCCTCTGGTTTTTCCCTTTAGATAATGCTTTCAAATTCATGAAAGATGAATTCTGATTGGCTGATCAATTCTGAAGTTTTCTGTTATGTTGCTTTGATTTGTTGCAATTTTAGCTGGTTTCATGAGGTCCTCATGAGGTTAAAACTTAAATCATCACATAAATTTCATACTTACATTTGGAACCATGTCTGTTTGTCTGTAACCCAGTGGTTTCTGGATGATAATTTAAAACTGATCAGAGGATTTGTTTCAATATTTGAATATTTAAATAATTGTTTTGTTTAAGTTTATCAACCCAAGATCAATTTTTTGCAAACTTTGTTTGTCGTTTTCTAATTACATGTATGCTGTTTTGAACATTTGTGATTCTCCTATTTATGGATTTTATTCCAACATCATAAAATTGTACATGTATAATACTATAAGATACATATCAAGTTTGATCTTTTTTAGCTCCATCCTATTTGTAGATCTTGAGTAAAGCTGTTTTGAACATTTGACAACGACCACTTGTATAGTTTTCATTTTAATTTGAAAAAATATTTCCTAACTTTATGACAAGAGGTATCATGCAAGGAACAACTTGCAGCTTTATTTTTACTTAATTTATCTTATTGGCAGCAGAGATAGTCTCATTCAGATATAAGTGTAAATTTCTATTAATTCAGCTGGAGTTGTTTTACTGGAATGTGATTATTTTGTCCAAGAAGACATGTCTGAATAAAGTGTAATATAGATTAAACATCCTGTTGTGGGTGTATAGTTATGGTCATGTATAAGTAGTTTTCTGTCTTTATCTGTCTGGGGTTACTGTGTGAAAAACACTTTGTGTGGTTATGCCAATATTTACTGTAAGACCTGTCTAAATGAAACCCTGAATTAACTGAAAACCTATCCATACCAGACACTTATTAAAGTCCAGTTACATCAGTTCTGATGTATTTTGAAACTAGGCAAGCAAGCATCAGTCTAAATCAAATAAAAGTCCAAAAAGGGTTCAGTTAGGACAGATTTTACTGTACTGAAATGTGATATAGGGGTAAACTGAGTAAACAAAATTTTACAATGTCAAAATTATGAGATAAGTGTAAGGTTAAAATGAATCAGTTATGTAAGACAAATTACACTCCCCCCCCCATTTTCATCAAGTGCTGTCAGTTTAAATACTATTTGTTGATATAATCTCACTGACAGACTGATTCTCCTTCAACCAAGTCTCAATTTAAATTATCTTTTATTCTCTGTGGTAAAATTTAGATTTCTATATATTGCTGAAAGTTCCAATGCTAAATTTTGACTATCTGTGATGGAGAAATAATTTAAACAACTGCCACTTGTAGATATAATTTAAACAACTGCTACCTGTAGATATAATTTAAACAACTGCTACTTGTAGATACTTAAGAAATAAATCACGGAAACTTCATTTTATCATTGTTTTACCACAGACTGGCCATTTATGTTGCATTGTTTTACCCTGAGCAATGGTGAGGGGTTAAATAACGACATAAATGGCCAGCCCGTGGTAAAACAATGATAAAATGGAGTTTACATGATTTATTTCAATTCCAATAGGACTGGTTTCTTCATATTTATTAACTGATGCAGCGGATGTGTTGCACGAAATGTTGGTCATGTGTTTATCACTTTTTTACCATGGCTATAGATCATTTGGCAAAATTAGATAGATTCTGTATTTGATACAATCATACATGTACCAACTTCATGTTTGCCCAGGTAATACACAAGATTATCAAAATTTTCGAACAAAGGGGGAAGAGGTATCAACCTCCAGGACTCCCTCCCACCGTGGACCATCCAATGGGGTGTATTTTTAGATTTAATACATTGAACTATCTTGTATCTTTTCTTATCCCTAGTTATGTCCATTCTGAGCCCAGTTTCCTAAAATATTTCCTCAAATGCTTCCTCAACTCAATTTTTGACCAATTAAACCACTTGAATATGAATACTTGAGGAAAAACTAGAGAAATTGAAGAAAATCTCAATTTAAGATTTTTATTAATAAAACCAAGGCCTAATCCAGATAATAGCACATTTCAGAAGCAAGTACAATGAGAATATGCATCATGATAGGTGTGATCTACAATACCTAAAGGGTTAAATTGAAGATTCTTAGTGCAATGTTAAGATCAATACAATCTTAGCTGAATTATATGGTTATTCTTGTATCATTGGATAACTTTGATTCTTATCAGATATTTATTACTGTACTCATCAATAACAATAGACAAATGAACATAATGCTATATTCCTGATTGTAATTATACCCCGGCTCCAGAGAAGAGGGGCTAATTTACCCTTGCCTGTGTGTCTGTATGGAACAATTTTTTCTGTTGCATTTTTCTCAGCAACTAATCATCACAGCGTTTTGAATTTTTTTTTAATATTCTTTCCGTAGGTATGCCATGTGGTGGGATTTGTTTTCGAAAAAATTTGTCAACAACTTCTTGTTTACCAAGGACTTTGTTTATTTTCCATATAACATGATTGAAAGGGGGTATCACTAGTGAACCAGTTGTTCTTAGATTTATTGTTTTATTTCCTTTTTAAATTATTTATTTTACAGCGAATTACATAGTTAACTTCGAGTCATCAAGGAATAGATCAAGAGTAGGTCTTCTTTTGATTGAATGATCATTACCTGGTGTGTTGACAAAGAGATTTAAGATTTCTATCAGACACAGATTTAAATACCTATGAAATAATGCTGTGAAAGTACTATTTTTCATTGGGTACCAATTTTCGTGGTTTTTGTGGGTAGGCTAAACCATGAAATTTGATTTCCAATAAAAAGGAGATTTCCATTGATGTTTATACTGAAAACTTTAAAACCACTAATTCAAGAATCCACAAGCTTGTGTTTCTTCCCTAATCAATGGAAATTGGTATCCATGAATTGAAGTACCTTAGCAGTAATAGAAAGTTTAATCTCCTAGTCAACTATCCAGAAGTTCATCACATAATAGGGTAATTCAATCAAGGGAAGACAAACTCTATGACCTCAAATTCACTATAGTACTCGCTGTAATTATTATCATGAAATACAGAATAACTGTAATTTTGAAACTAAGACAAAATGTATTACAGCAACTGTAGTATACTATTGAGACTGTCATTCAAAACTGGTCTTACTATGTTTATCAGTCATGTTAATTAATTTAACATTATGATGTCATTGGGAAACAAAGCCTTTCACATGTAAAAAATGTTTTCATTTCCTGGCCATAGAACTTGTTACGTGATATAGAGACACCAGATGTTGAAAATCTTAATGGTAATTTTGGTCATCTTTAAGGACAAATTGGATTTGATTTAACTCCTACATGACCCACTTGAGTTAATAGTTCCTCATGCCTATCTTACGCCAGATTTTTAATGAATTTCCTCACTTGTACAATGGTAAGACAACCACAATGGTTTTAAGGAAGTCCTTAAGATATTTCTTCCAAAACTTCAAAACTCAAAAAAATATATACAGTGAGACCTGTGTATACTGAGCCCTGATTATTATAAATGCATCAATTTTCATGGTTGTAAATTTTTGTAGAATCTGTACAGTGACATATTCATGAGTATAAAATTTTGTGGTTAAAACAAATGAGTACTGTTACATAGGATTAAAAATAAAATTCGCAGGTACTATTTTTCGGCTTTTTCAGTCCACTGCAAAAATTAATATTTTATTGATCTGAAGAACTGTCTAAACCAAACATTTTAGAAAGTCCCTTTACATGAATTTGAATGTATTTTGAACGTTGGTAAGCCAAAAATCTGTCTAAACTGAACAGAGTACAAAGATCAAAAAGGATTTGAATTAGGAAAATTTCACAATATTGCATAATTCCTACATTAACACTAGATTAAATTTTGGAAATATTTCCTTTGGTCAAAGTAGAATTTTACATTTTTATATCTTGGATTATAAATTTTCTGTTCATTTTGGCTGTAGGATTTTATTACATGTCATCATGTCATGGAGCAAAATTTTTTTAGAGATTTATATGATTTTTTTTTTATTTTTGCCAAAGATATTCAGTTTCTTGAAGGATTTCACTCAAAAACCTTTCAATTCACATAGTTAAAATGATTGACATGTTATTACATTATCAAATATATTTTTGCCTGATCCTGTTTTCCATTTATGTTTTTTGTTAGCGGAGTACATATAACTTCCATATTGTTTATAGAATATGTCATCTACAGAAAGCACCCTGTAAACTAGAGATATATCCAGGACTATTTTGTTTTCATCCTAATAGTTATTTGGCAAAAAACAGCAGTTATGAATTGGAACAACTCGGTCAAACAAATTTTATTTTGAAATTTTCAGAATTTTACTGCATTAAAACATAGTTTTCTGCATAAGCTGGGCAAAAAAGATACATGTATATCAGACAATTACTAATTTTATAGAGTGTCTGTTCACTGGGGGACTCAAGGTTCAGCCCTGTCCCCCCTTTTTTGTTGGAAAATTTTGTTGATTTTTACAAAGTTTTGGGGAAAAGGAGCAAATAAAAGCCTGGATTATTCACCCCCTTTTTTTTGAGACTCTCCTTTTCCAAAATTAATTGATCCATTGCATTTATAAATCAGTAGATACTATCATAGAAAGAAAATTAAGTCCCATATTCCTGTCTGTCTGTCTGTAACCTGCCTTATCTTATATGTAATTGTCAGATAAGAACAAAACTTCACACAGTTGTTTAGTGTGATTTTCATAAGTTGTAAGGTTGCTACTTTTTCAACAATTTCAGCAAATCTGCAACTTTTGCAAACAAATCAAGGATGTCTGTCAAAGTGATAACAATTTACTAAGGATAAGCATCTTTCATATCAATTTTTTTTCAGACAATGCTAGAGGTGAAATTTTGCCATATACATGTACATTGTAGCATGCTG
Organism: Perna viridis; assembly: GCA_037379345.1. Lineage (NCBI taxonomy): Eukaryota > Metazoa > Mollusca > Bivalvia > Mytilida > Mytilidae > Perna > Perna viridis. The sequence goes on along the minus strand of CM074514.1, from coordinate 33,387,489 downwards.
ATAAATGTATCAAAATTTCAATTTTTCCTTTTTTTGGCCAGTTCATGAATTACTCTCTATTTTATGTTGATTTATAACATTGAATATGTAATATTTTTAGTTATCAATGGGTTATTGAAGGTGTATACTTGTTAGAAAACAGTTAGAAAACATAGAGCTAAATGTTGTTTTTTGCATTTTCTAAAAAGTGGATTATCATAATAAGAAAAACATTATTACATATCCTTTGCAAATGGTAATCAATTCATTGTTTGTAAAAATTGCAGTCTTGCTGAAATTATCAAAAAAGTGACAAATTTTTTGTTCGTTATCTCTGACTTCATCCATTCACTATCAAACTGAAGCATTTGTGACAAATACTGTCAGTCCATCAACAATCAATTCTCTTCCTTGCCAGTGTCACATGGTTGATGATGTTGTGGTGGATAGAATAGATTGTACTTTTTTAAATCAATAAGATTTTACAATATTTTTTCTATATAAAAATAAATTTATTGCTACAGGAAATGTTGCATTATTCCTCCTAAAATTTTCATCTTACTCATTCATTTTAGCAGGTATTGTGTAATTGGTGTGTGTTTTTTGTAGTATTTTTAGTGTAGTTATGTGCTGTTCCAGGTCTAGAGTCTAGAAAGGAAGCATTAATCTGAGTGAAGACAACTAATATTATTATGTCAATCACTGTTTTGCCTAAAGCAGAAAGACAATGGCATGTGCTTCATTTAATTTTATGACTAATTTCCTATCTAACTCTAGTGCACTGAGAAAGGAAATCATCAGTTCCTTTGGCATGGTCATTTACAAGATAATGTTTTTTTGTTTTTTGTTTTCAGAAGGAGCCAAAAGATCTGTTATTTTATATAAGTGAAACCATAAAGTATTGAGTTTGTCAATAGTCATGTTAATTATACCATTAATTTCAATATAAAATTTAGAGAACCTATGGCAGTTATAGGTAGCTTTAGAACAAATAAGTCATATCTTAATAATCTACCATGTGACAGGACAGTACCATGTGACAGGAGAGTACCACATAATATGTGATTTTTAGGGGAAAAAGAAAACCAGAAATTTGGCATTTTCTAATTTTGGCAGATGCTAAGGGGTGCACTAAATACTTATGCTCAGACAATTATTTTGCGGAATATATCTTAGTGCTTTTAGACAGACTTATTAGCACCCTTTAAAATTACACTTTATACAGTGTATTAAAAGAGTAATCAAGGGAATCAAAATTCTAGAAGAAATAAAAAAAAATCAGATATGGAAAACAGACAAACACAACAAAGAACATAACGTAATTAAAATAATACTTACAAAGTAACAAAAGTAAATGAGCAACTGGGACCCCACTAAAAACTGGGAGCATGGACCAGGCGCACTTGTAGAGTAAGCACCCTCTGCTTTTCTAGAAACACCTGCTGAGTTGCTTATGGAAAGTCAAGTCTGGGGTATATGAAAGAGGAAAGAAAAACTATGACACGTTGAACAAATCAGTTTTAAAGAGGGTAAATGAATAGAGATAAATGTATTTGGAAACTCACCCATAACAGCTAGTAAGAACAAAGAAAAAATTGACAAAAATTAAGTGATAAATACAGAATAATGAGAGATTGAAGTTGAGATAGAAAAAAATCACAGTGAACTTCATAAGACTAGATGTGGTGTTTTGTGGAGGCATTGAAAACAGACATTGTTCTGTGTATCTGTGATATCACAGTCAATTAGACAATTTAAATAGCCAGTATTTTAAAATATCACAGCAGCAGCCTGAGAAAGTAAATATTAGGCAATAACAACAATGAATAGTGGGGTAATGTTATTAATATATATAATTAGAAGATTTATTGTGGTTTAAAAATCCAGAAATTTCATCCCAGCTTCACTACTTGTCTCTGATACTTGGTAGAGAAGCAGCAACTACCAATTTAAAGTGGCTGGCTAACGTCTGCTGGTATTTTGACCTTATGACCTTCTGCACTTCAAAATAGCAGCAACTACTAATTTAGAGTAGCTGGCAGGACTCTGCTGGTAATTTGACCTCATGAACTCCTGCACTCCAAAGAAGCACACTGCCTGAAAAAAAAAAACAAGAAATGCTATAGGTCAAAGAACTGATAATATATACAAAAGCAATAATTGTCTTTCAAAAATTATGTCTGACAAATAAATATTAAAAAATGGGGATTAAATTTAGTGGAAAGAGGAAGACTTTTGTAGAATCTTGTTTTAATTTATGCTGTTCTAAAATAACCACTGGTTGTCAATTTGACTAAAGGGAGATAATTCTAAAACTATCACAGACATTTCAAAGACACATTGATCAATCAAAGAAGAAAAGTTCAAAGTTCATCTCCCCTGAGCTTGAAAGATTTGATGAATAACAGCAAAAATTTGTTAGAATCTGACATAAAAAAATATTCAAGCTGGAAGACAACATTTGACGAAGATTAAGTGTTAGGTTTTGAACAATGCTGGGTTGTAAATAATTTTTAATTACTTGTTTTAGACTCAGTTTTTTTAATTGTTTTTGCCTTTCTTTTATAGAAAAGTTTCATCCAATAGCAATTTTGGATGTTTAGATAATTAAAACTTGGGAGAGAGAGTAGCAGATGAAAGATTCATTCAAGCTACAAGTCATATGTCAGTGACAAGATAATATCTTTCTAAAATTGTATGTTGAGGTTATTTTGGCAGGTGTAAAATTGCCCATTTGAGGCAAAATGGCATATGAAAATTTTTGTTGTTTCCTTATTTTAGTGAATGCTGAGTTAGTGCACTAAGTATTTAAGCCCAGAATAAATATTTTGCGGAATTTATTTTGGCATTTTCAGACAGACTGCTGAGATACACCAAAATTAGCACCCTTAAAAAAATTCCCACCACACTGTATGTTCTGTGTAAATAGAAGGTGCTTAGATTTGATTTCTATCTGTTTCATCAAAACTTCATTTTGACAATATTTCTTTGTTATTTCTGTCCTTGAGTCATTGGCCTGCCTAGCATTCTGGTCCACATTCTGATAAGAGGTCATGGCCATTAAGGCTTGCAGGATTTTATTTTGATCTTGAAAAAAAGAGAAAGAAAAAAATTTTGATTCTTTCAAATCACTCTAATCCTAGCATTATACATTTACAATGTACATATATGAAAATAAATAATTTGATTTGGTGTCTGTGTGAAAAATAAATTTTTTAACCATTCATATAAAAAAAAATATTTTGATCCGAGGAAATCTTCCAGCCTTTCCATCAATATTGAGTGGTTGTCCCTCAACAGAATGAGACAAGTACAATGTGTGTGCCTCTTTATGACTTCAGCTTTACTAGAGTTGTCTTTCTATTCTGTATTTTATATTTAAAATCTCCCAGTTTGATATCTGTTGGTTGTAAGCTGCAAATAAATACTTTGATATTTATTGTAGAAGAATACATGTTAATGTACTTGTCACCAGACATGGGAAATACTTGGCGAAGCCTTTCATGTTGCCCTGACTTTAACCCTCATACACTTACAAGGCTGTATTTTTCAACAATACCCTTATATTATACATGTATATGCATCCCAAGTACCAAATGATGATGGGAGTTTTGAACTTCTGTGCCCTGCACAGATAGTACATGCACTGAGTCTGTTTAATTACATCACTGCAACTAGTTTCTTTCTTTTCTATCAGTTTATACTCCATTGCTTTTTTCATTAATTTCATTTTACTTAGAAGGTGTTGCCCCCCCCCCCCCCCCAACAAATTTTGAAATTTCTCTGTCTTTAAACATACGGTGACTTGCTGTTAATGAACTTTCTTTGGTGGTTTTACTTATTGTAGCTATTTTCATGGTTGTTAAATAAGTGCAAAAAAGTATCCTGAAATAAAAAATCTGTTGATTGTTGATGAGCTATTGCCAGACTTTGCATTGTATCTGTCATCGTTATGGGTGTCGTCTTGTGTGTAAACTCTTCTTTAAAATCTTCTTCTCTCAGACTACTTGACAGATTTTAATGAATGTTCCTTAAGGCATGGTGCACAAAATTTGATCCATTGAAAAACATGCCTGCCATGTCCTTAAATAGAACATAGGAGTAAAGCCACTTATTTCAAGGTAAATCTCAAAAACTATGTTGGAAAGAGAAAAATGAAGATGACCTTCCTCTTTGGCTTGAAGAGCTCTACAATAGTCTTCGCAGGATTAAAGTTGTAGGACAACTTCTTGTTAGAGTTATTGCCCATGAAAGGTGAAAAATGACATATTTTACAGTTTTCAGCCAATATCTTCGTGATAGAAAAAAACTTCAAATTGATGAAATCATCCTTATGATAAAGCCAACAAAGGCCATGCCATGTCAAAGTTGTTTGGTGACTCCCTGTTAGAGTTATTGTCCTTAAAAGGATGAAAAATGAATTAGTTGAGCAATTTGGGCTCCTTGGAGCCTCTAGTTGCATTATGAAACCATTTATTTATTCAAACCTGCAGAATTTAATTCTTGCAATTTGTTCATAATTGAAATGTTGCTACTGTGAAAATTGGATATTTACAGTACTACAAATATATTTTTATTCATCTTACATCATGTAAAAAAGGTTACCTATTTTTGTTTTTTATTACAGCACAGCATTGGAAACAGACTTACGTATAGAAAAAGAATGGCGAGCCACTCTACAGAAAACTCTTGAAATGGAGAAGACAACCTCTGCTGAAATACAAACTGAATTACAACAGTTAAAACATTTAGAAAAAGTATGTTCAAGTGTACATCAGGTTATAGAAAATTATGGAACTGTTAGAATAATACAGTAAAAAAAATTCTAACAGCTGTAAAAGCAAGAGATTTGACAAATATAACAAGTTACCGCAACTTGAGATAGCTTGAGTGTTGTTGTCATTATAATTTTAAATATAACATCTAAAATAGAAAAAAAAGGGTTGCAGTTGATGTTGTGTTGGTGTCTGTCGAAGGCATGCAGATGTACATGTTTCCTTTTACCTTTGTCACCAACAGTGAAGCAATATTATTATATAGACAGCAGTGTTTTATCTAATGTTCCCAGTGTAATTAAATTTGATAATTCGCACTGTGAAATTAATTTGGTAATACTCTCGGACTTTCTCCTACCAAAACTTCACAACTTTGATATCGATTCGCCAATCACAGATTTAAAATTCATGTTGAAAATATTGTTAAACTATGAAGAAAATCTTTATAATAAATAGGATAATCGGTAGTTTATTGTGAATAACCAAAAAATGATCATTCGTGCCAAGAACACTTGAGGATTTAAATCTAAGTGTTCTTCGGCATTCGTTATATTATTTTGGTTATTCACTCTTTTCAATTAATTATCCTATTACTGTTAGTCACTCGACTCTGTCCCTAAAAGAAATCTCAGACACCCAAGGGTAAGATTTCAAGTTCTCTAACAAGGCTCTTGTCTTGCAGTCTCAGTCCTGTAAGATTTAGTTTTCATCTTATTTTTATCATTAACTTTGGTTAATTCAGAACACTTTGCCTGTCATTAGTATTCCTTCATAATAAGAGAACATCATAAATAAGTTTTATTGTGTTGTTATAAACATTGAGTGTTTTATCTCATGTATGGGTAAAACTAGAAATACCATTGCATGTCTCTAGTGTGAAAAACATAATCCCAGAAATTTTCAGTGATTCCCAGTATACAAAATACATAATAAGTCAAATTCCCTGTAACTCACATATAGTGTAACAGGGTGTTATCATGGTCTTCTGATTAGTCAACCTGTGCAGGTCCTGGTGTTAAAAGAATAGGCCTGCAGCAGCGCTAAGCTTGTCGTAAAAGGCGACTAAATAGTGCTCAGAAACCTAGCCGGGGGCTAGGCGCTCTGCCCACAGAGCAACTGGGATGTGTGCCCCAGGTGGTGGAATGGGGTACCCCTGGCATGTTACATGCTGGGGTTGTCAGGCTATAATACGGAAATCCTGACCGCAAACCATAGTGGTGCACCGTGTTGGGAAAGATGCCACGTTCCTCGCACGTTAAAGAACCCTGCTGTGGTATTCGATAGGAGTAGGAACCTTTGCGCTCCGCCACAGGAGGCTAAATTGCCCGACCTTACCCATCCTTCCCTTTTGCTAGTGGCAATCAAAATTTGTCGACCCTACTGTCCTTGTGTCCCATCCCGTTTTTCATTTCATCATCATTTCATGTTCATTTTATCATCCGTTCATGTTCATTGTCTGAATATAGCTGAAATATTGCTGCTCGGACGTTAAACCCCAACAATCAATCAATCAATCTGATTAGTCAGAATATACAAACTTTCACAATTTCGAAGTATGTACTTGTTGCTGCTCTAAATCCAAACTTAAAAAAAATTAGACAATTAAATAAAGACAGAAGAAACTAAAGATTTCAATGTTTGCAATTAGTGTGATATATCAACCCAATTTAGTATTTTACAGTATGATTTTTTTTCCTAGGACTATGACGAATTGCAGAAGGGTCACTTGAGTTTACAGAAAACATGTGAAGAACAGGAAAGAGCATTAGCAGAGTTAGGGTCACATCTTAGTGAGTAAGTATATTTAGTAAGCAGTGTCAATATAGTATAGATAAAGTTAACATTTTATCTTTTACTTCATACATTTATATTGGTGAGCAATGTCAAATTATTAGGACTTAATTTTAATGAGAAAGTACTTTTACATGAGTGAAGAACCAAATATAGAAGGGATGCACCTTATGATACTTTAAAAGGTGACATCAAATCATTGATATAGAATCAGGCAGCAGGTGAAACATGGTATGAAAAAACCCACTGTTTTGAAAGTTTAATTTGGCTGTTTGCACCATCGGAATCAATTAAAAAAGACAAGATTTTCCATATCATTTTGGTAGAATGAAATAAAATTTCATTGAAATGCACAGAAAAAAACATTTCAAAGGCATATAACTCAGTTAAAACTTATATTTTTTCTAACATTTTATTTAAAAATATTAGAGCAAATCCAATGGTGCAGAGGTCAAATATTGGTCTTTTCAAAAAGACTAACCATCCTTGAGTGAGATTAAATAGTCAGGTCAGTGGGTTTTTGACATGCATGTTTCTGATTTTTCCCATTTTGCCTGATTCTTACAAATACTTACACTTAATAGTGAGTTAGTACACCTTAGTAACATCAATTACATTGTTGTTGAACATCAACTGAGTTTAAGTAGAGGAAGTGTCTTATCTTAGTGAGAAATTTGCTTGTGTTGATGGGTAGAATTACATTAGTAAGTGCGCTGTAGTAGACTTGACTATATGGTGAGCAATTTCAAATGCATTTTATTTATGTTAATGAGTAACATCTTATTTAGGTGTATTTTTTTAATGAATTTGCTTAATCACTGTTTAAAGTAAGGAAAATACTGGGTAACTAAAAAGACCTGGCCTGGGTTTCATAAAAAAGAAGTCTCAGATTGAGGATTTTTTCAAATTCTTCATCAGTTTAAGTTGAAAGCAGCCTGTTTGAACTATGGTACTTGAAGAAAAACCTGAAGAAATTGAGAAAAATCTCAATTTGAGATTTTTTTTTTGAACTTGATTCAAAAGTAATGGTACTATTTGTTTTTGCCCAAAATATTGTATGAACAAAAGAAACAGCTTTGTTAAACTTCTTATGTGTTGCAGATCAAAACTACGGGTAGAAGATATGAAAGAAGCACAGTTGCAGATAAAGGACCAAGTTTGGAAAGGGGACAAAGATGCAACACATTGTAAAGCATGTACGAAAGAGTTTTCAATATCTCGAAGAAAAGTAAGTCTAATTACCAAAAACAAATTGAGGATTGAGATATATCAGTTGCCATGCATGGTCTCCATATGAGTTTAGGATAAGGTAGGTTATGAACTACCAATAGATATGGTAAGAGGTTAAAATTATACTATAACATATACAGGAAGTCTAGAGGGGTAAGTCTAGATACCATTGTAAAGTTTTTTTGAACCATGAAAAGATTTCTAAATGACAAAGTACATTGATAAATCAAGAAGGAAGAAGGTATAAACCTTTAAAGTAGATAAAAATTAACAATTTAAACATTTTTATTATTATTACATCTCAGTGGGTAGTTGATTACTTATCCCGTAGTTTTTGTTTATATTTTTCTGCTTCAATCCATGTAGGGTCCAATTATGATTTGGTACTATGATCGATTTCACAAAAAAAAAAAAAAAAAAAATGCATGTGTAAAATTCATTGTTAGTTATGATATCATTAAATAAAATAACACTGAAATTATTACTTATAATCAGCTCAACACTTGGTGAAATCCTTTACTGGTATTTTAATCTCATTCACAATGTTTGGCACTGCTGCAGGTTGAAGCCAAGCAAGTGACAAGATTTCTAGCCACCTGCATGTATCCCATGCACTTCTTCAAATCTGTACTTCACGGTTTACCCTCCCCCTTCCCCTTTAAAAAAGAAAGAAAATCTGCTGACCATGTAAGGGCTCTTTGTCTTATGAGGTCAATCAAAAAACACCCCTACTACTATTACTTAGTAATTATACATTCATTTGCATTTTCAATAATCAATATAAAGAGAAAAGTCTACGGTGTATATGTCAAAGAGACAACAACCCCACCCTGATGAAAATGTCAGCCAAGTATATGTAATTTTCAGTTTAGTTAAATGCTTTTTCTTCATATTCATAAAATATTTTAAACATTTGGGTTTCAAAATCTTTAATTTCCATAGATAAACCTCCAAAGATCAGAGACTTTCATATTATTCAGTTTTAAAGTGCCAATATGTTCAGAATTAGGAATAATCTAAAAAGTTTAAATCTAAATATCATCTACATAAAAGGCTGCCACATTGAACACCACGTGCCAGGAAGTTTGTTAGGTCGAGGAGAACCCTTGGTAATAAACATGTTAAATATACACACTATAAATCTTAAAGTAAGAAAAAATTTCTAAAATTAGTTTCTTGAGGGATGCATATATTGAAAATGCTGAGCTACAGACAAAATTTTATAAATTATTAAAAAGTTATAGCCTAAGGACAGATGAATTTTGTTTATGATTCCCGTAAGTTCTTCATAGTATGATTTGCCATTTTCTTTGTATCTATGGCATTAAAAAACTAATTTGTATTTATTCTTTTGTTTCTCTTTTGTAAACATTGTCAAAAATTTGCTGTTTTATGGTAAATGAAAGATGTTAGGGTTTCTTAAGCACCAAAAAATATTTAAATATCAACTTCGAGGGAAGTGTTATGGTGATGAAAATTCTGCACCCTAACTGAAAAAAAAATAGATCCTTTAAATTTAAAATAATCCATGTAATAGTTATTTGATTCTCATGCCAATATTTTTGGTATCAACATTATAAATGTACTGATTCTCATGTTCAAATATGAAAATTTATATTTGCAAATATGTTCACTTGACAGAACCAGTGAAAATTAGCAACCGAAACAATTTATCCAAAACATTTTGGTTCTGTCAAGTGAACAAATTTTGCTTTTTTTTTGTTTCTTGTAATGAAAATAAAAACTGCACAATTTTCAATTGTTTATGAACTTCCACTAATTTATGTTTCTTTATTTTTACAGCACCATTGTAGACATTGTGGAGATATTTTTTGTAATGAGTGTTCAGACAATAAAATGCCTCTTCCATCATCTGCAAAACCAGTTCGTGTATGTGATGACTGTCAAACAGTACTGCTACAAAGATACTCCTCGGCCAGCAATTGACCTTCGACCTTTTCTAATCAAGTAATGATTGGATGTTAACTAATGATGTGACCTTTATTAATATGGTCAAACTATAACAGCAAACAGCTGTTAAAAATAGATGTTATTATTGCTTTGACCTATTAACTTGTTAGGTCACCACATGACATCTGATGGTCAAGATATAGTTGACCTCCCAGTTGACCTCCAGCTTTGAGGTCATTTTGAAATCGTAACACTGCCATTTTTATGATTGTAATTCCAGCTGTATATTTAAATTTGCACAATATTAGTTACATGTTAAAATTATAAAATACAGAGATAAATTAAGGATGGTTGTATCTAGCCTCCCTTTTTTTTTACTTTGTAATCTGTTTAACATCAAATCTTGCTTTAAGGTAAATCTATTCACACCTACCAGTACATTTTATGCAACTCAGACTATTTCTGTAATGATTGACAGAAAATTACAAGAGTTCCAAAATGAAGCTTGTTTAATGCTGGGAAATTCTCAATTTGTTAACTTTAAATAATTTAATGTCAATATATGGTGAATGTAAATGCTAAAAAAGATACTGATTATTTCCATTTAAAGTTCCAGAGATATTTTTATTGGTTCATCTATTTACAACAGTGGCAGATCTAGTAATTTTGAAAAAAGGGGGAGGGTTGGGGGCTGACTTGCCTAATGGCCTGCTTTATTTATTTTTCAATTTTTACTATATAATCCTCCAAACTTTTTTAGCCTTAGAGGATCTGCCTATTTACCATTTTCTTATACAGAATATTCATGCTTCTAATGTGAGTCTTTGTCAAATGATGGTATTCAAATTATAAAATGTGAAAAAAAAATCAATCAGTGTAAATTTAGTTCTTTAAAACAGCAGATGTATATGTGCTTGTGTTTTGAACAGCTGTGTACCATGTAAATATGGCAGTACTTCAATATGGTCCAAATAAATATTGTCTTGGTCCTGATTTGGCCCAAATATACATTGCCCTGTAAATATGACAGCATTGGAGCTAGACCTGCCTACTGATTTGTGGCAAAATTGGTTTTTTCAGAATTTTGTACTAGGTTGATATTTTTAAAGCTATGTTATATTTATCTTTAAATAAGCTGTCCATATGTCATTGTTTGCTCAAGTCTTTCTCAAACAGACATTTGTTACCATACATGCATTCCATATTTGTACAATTTTAGTAACTGAGGAAAAAAAGTTACAACCAAGACTATATATTATGCTTGTGAAACTTAATCACTGCTTAAATAACATTGAAAGTAACAATGAAAATTCTAATTATCTTTGAAATGAAATTTTCAAGGGTTTTCTCCCTTTTTTCATTTCCTCTTGAAGAAAATATATTGACATCCTTTTTTGTGTTTCTTGTTAGTGGTCAATGAATTCATAACATCATGATATATTAATAAGTTGGAAATCTTGAAGATGTGAGTATTTTATTTTTTATTTTTTTGTTCATATCAAATTTAAACATGTCATTGTTGTATACTCAGCTAATTTTCAGTGTAACTTGGTTGGACTTACCACAAACAAAGCAGAAAACTGACAGAGCCTTCTATTTTTAAACAGGTAGCTGAAAAACTGTAATTATGATGCTATGATGCAATCATTGTTTCCTGATGTTGTTGTTGACTTTTTATTTTTTCTTTGAACAATATCAACGGCTATTTAATAAAGTAATGAAAATTTACTGGTATATATCATAGAAAAATATGCGTAGACTTTAGACTTGTTTCCATGACATAAATTGTATCTTTTGTTATTTTCAATGTCTTATACCACAACTACATCAATTTGTACCAAAAATGACCTAACTACTATTACAATTTGAAAAGAAGATAGAGTCGTGAAGTGATGATCCACATCTTTATTTTTCTTAACTAAATTATGATGTCACACCTTTCAAAATAGTATGTTTTCTGTTTTTTATCTGTTCAAACTTCACCATAGTCAGACAGACTTCGGCATAGAACTACAGACATGCATCCACTTTATCAATAGCCTTCTAAATCTTTAAGGTAAAAATTTGAATAATTTTATAATATGGTCTATAGTCCCTTCACGGTAGCTTTGGAAAGCCTACCATGTAAATAGTCCTTGATCTGCCTCCAGTAGCTTCATATGTACTTCTATTCTGGTCTTCATTGATTGATAAGAAAACAGCTTTTTCACCCTGACTTGTCAAGTATATACTTAACAAAGACATTTTTACATTTATTATACTACGATATTGTTATAGTATATTGTAGGTTATTAGATTGTACATTTAATAATACTACATTCTGTCCATGTACCTAGATAACCAAAGCTACAAAATGTTTCATTTGATTTTTTATTTATCTATTTGTTGACTTTTTTTTATTAGTGCTATCTCGTTGATTTTTAATCATTTTGTAGCTTGGAATACTCAGTTAGTTCATACAGTAGAACCTGTCCTATCCAATACCTCATGCATTCAGAGAGATAGGCTTGAAGAAAAGTGACTGTATTGATTCTTGGAGCCCCAAATAGAACATGTTTCAGCAGTTAATTTTTTAAAAAATATGTGAAGTTTGTCGTAAGTTATGACATCACAATGCTATTTTCTATTATGATGTCATAACATGTGACAACCTTTTACACTGTAGACTCTGAAGTTTAGTTTTTCATCAAATCTTCAATTTCTAGTGATCTGATTGGTCAAAGTTTGAGTTGAGGAAGGATTTTAGGAAAATTTTATTTTGAGGTATGTTATGAAATTGGCCACAGGTATCAGAGAGGTGTATTTTTCTATCTTTTGATGTCATGTGTCATTATCATTCCACACAGAGAGTAAGTTATTGTTATCCACAAATAAATGCTATTGCTTTTATTTCGTAGTATAGAGCATATGTTTTGTGACATTATCTAGAAAAAAGCTCTATTACGTGGCTATATGTTAAATAAATATCCATACCATTTTACCAATTTGATTCAATTATAGAAATTGAAATTGGTAATTTCAAGCATTTATTAAAGATCTCATTCTTTAAATCAGAATATCAACATTGTAGACCAGTTCATTTCTGGGTTCTCAGGCAATTGTTTCATTATACAAAAAGATATTTTTTTCATTTTTAATTGTCCCTCCCACAAAAAAAAAAGTAGCATGGGTGATCATTATTTCATAACAAATGGTTATTTTTTGTTTCTGCATTTTTGTATTTTTTAATATGACTTTAAATGGATACTCTGTTAAGATTTAAGCACCTTTAAACCACTCAACGAGTGGTTGGTAAATTGGAATCACCTTCCTTGTCCATCTGTCTGTCTGTCTGTCCATCATTCTATCTGCAAATATCTTAGCTGATTGATTTATAATTTTGTAATTTAGCAAGACAAGGTGTGTGACTTTATTTTTTAATTAGTTCTATATTTGTTGACACTAAATCTTTTACAGCGCAGAAATTCCTAAATAGGAAAATGCACAAGGATTCCTTCAAAGCATTTTAGGTATCTTTCATGTTCAAAGATGAATTATTCATATATCAAAAAAGAAAAATTATTTGCCAAGAATCTGTAAATTATTTCCCGGTAAATTCAATGTAAATGGCATATGTGCAATTGTCTGTGAACTCGGTCTGAAAGAACTTTGATCAGTATTATTTTGAAAACATTATCTAGATATATAGGGCTTGTGGATAAAGAAATCATATTATATTATAAATATTATTAATTAGTTATCAATATTTGTGAATGAAATTATGATTCTTGAAATGTACATGTGAAGTACCAGTATATTTGTTGAACTGTATGATCATTTTCAGTGTACTCAGTGTTATACTGCAATATTTATTTTGGTGCAAAGAAATTGAAAGAAATTCAATAAAAAATGTTAAAAAAAAATACCATAAGAACTGCTTTTATTTTCATGTCAATATTTACCTGGAGTGGATAATTTTTTTTTATACCATATTGCAATCACCTTGTCTGTCCATTCGTTACACTTATTTAAAACAGCTTTCTCAGCTTCTACTTGCGGGAAAGCTTAGAATTTGGTATATTGCTTTCTCATGATGACTTATACCGTGTCTCCCCTTTTCAGGTTCCTCGCTCATCTACTTCCTGATTACTGATCATAGTTTTTTAAGTGCTGCATTATGGAAATTTTCCTAACAGATTTCACAGCTTCTACTGGAGGGAATGCTTAGATATTTGGTATATTGCTTTCTCATGATGACATGTACTGTGTCTGTCTTTCCCAGCTTTGACTGAAATGGTTTTGTGGGAGTAATCTTAGCATGACATGGCTGGTTGTTCTTGGCTGTAGAATGTATTTCATTGACATTGTAAATCATTGGGATTAGAACAATTGCACTGATTATGTTTCCCCAACAAACATATTGTTTTTACTTGTTTTAAGGTTTCGTCTTTCTCCTAACCATGCACCTCCTCAGAAATGGCTGAATGGATAAAAACCAAACTTAGCACAAAAAAAGGCCACCATATGTAGATGTGCACAAAGATTTTCAATTTTCAAATATGGCTGCCATTTCAAAATATGGCTGCTGTCCAAACTTGTAAAATTTGTCCAAAAATCACAATAAATCGTAGAATATTCATACTTGGTTTAAAAATAGGTCACCGCAAGGGCTTCCAATCAGTCATATTGAAATTTAAAGAAATAGCCGCCATTTCCAGATGACCACTACTAAAACAGTTTAAATATTCCAAAACGAATTTGTCAAAATTCAGGAGCGGTGTCTACACATTTCCTTCATCCCTTCACTATAAAATAACTAATTTACTTTAATGCCTTGAATGACATGAAATTGTTAGGACCCCTGCTACAATAGTCTTCTTAGATAAATATAAATCAGACACAAATATTCTTCTTTCATTATTGTGAGGAACTTGACATTTTAATTGAAGATGGGCAGCTTAAAGCCTTTTTGGTTGGAAATCTTATGAGAACAAAAATCATTTTTTGCCCAAAAGCATCAATCATTTATTTATCAAAGTGAAATACTGCGAATGTACTTTTGATTTGTGGAAACCAATTTTCATGGATTCAGGAAAAAACACAAGTTAGTGGATTGTTGAATTCATGGTTTTGAGGTTTTCAGTATACCAGTACGCATCAATGGAAATCTCCTTTTTCGTAAGGGACCAAATTTTGTGGTTTGGCCTATCCATGAAAACCATGAAAATTGATACCTCATGAACAATAGTACTTTCACAGTGCATCCTTGTAAATAAAGGTTGCTGACTTTCTGTATATACAAATGTATCTCATGTCTTTACTGCTTGAAGTTTGTACATGTTCATTTAATAAATAAGCAGAATATGGCAAAATAATACCAACAATATTGTAAAAACTAAAAAAAATACAGGTTTCTGCTTTCGAACTGAATAATATCAGGTATATATTTAAACAAAATGGTGACTTCAACTGATAAACAACTGATAGTATTTTAAATATTTGGGGGAAAGAGAATGCAACTCAATAATGTTCCCATCAAAATAAGTTGATGTTTTCAATACAACACAGAATTAGATTTTTTCAGCAGCGTCTTAATTTGGCCATATGCATAAGCTGAAAGTAAAGAAATAACTATCATTCTTTTGTCATTTTAGGTTTATGATAAAAACAAACACATAAAAATATCAGAAAAGTGTTTTATTGTTTCAGGTTTAGATATAGTAATATTCTCAATTATTCAAAATCAAAATGTATGAAAAAATATATTTCTAATTTGTAACATTAAATACATTTTCCATTGATAAGATTAAGAATACATCATTATTTTAAATGTAAGCACTAAAAGACACAAAACGTGTTTCATGAATTGTACTTCAGGGGAGGTAATTCAACTAATGTACAAAAGAAAAAAGACAACTTGTTTTTCAAAACAAGAGGAGAAAGGCAAATAAATATATAGCATGTTCTTCTGTCGGTATAAAATACAAGGAAATATACAGAAAGACTTTTAAACATTCTCAAACAATTAATACACACAAGTATTGTATACATGAATAACAATATACAATAATTTAACAATCATCTGTGAGATATTCAGAATAAAAAAAAATGCATGTATGTAAAATATTAAATACAAATTTTTGCCAGTTTGAACCTTTAAGTATCCAATTTGACCAGCTTGGATAAATGTTCTTTTCATTACAGACGGCTTGACTAATTATATATGTAACCATTCGTAATTTTGGGCCAGTGATATTCAACTATTAACAATGAATAGCTCACACATTGTATCGGACTTCATTTTCCTACACATTTTCCTATAGTATACAAATATTATACCAACATAATTAAGCAAAGATCATATCCTGGCTACAAAAAATAGCAGAATTTCAATTACATAAATAAATACTGTCCCAAACTTCAATTATCACGTAGTAATTCTTGCCTGGCTTGGTGGATGGGGTATAATAGGGGGCAGTGGTGGTGAGTCTCTAATTGGACGTAATATCGGTGTGTGTCTATCTAGTAAATCAGCTACATTTAATGTTGGACCAGATACTTTAGAATTCACTGGTTGTAGGTTCTTCTGACTCGCAGCAAATAGATCTGCCTTTCTCACATACTGAAATAATGCAAACAGAAGGTTTTCAATTAACATTTGATAAATGAAACTTATAAAAATATCATTTTATAGTCTTGCCTCAGTGAAGTAACTAATTTACAAGAGGTTACAGTAAAAAGATAGGTTAACATTTCTATTTTTCTACATAAATACCTCAAAATTAAAATTTATATACCTTGCCTACATACGCAAAACCAATAGCTTTCATCTCATAATCAATCTCCTATAAAAGCAAGCAATAATTTCATATTTCTTTTAGTACAAATTTATTTTAGATGGTCGGTGATCTTCGAATTTTAACAATTATAAAAACAGCAACTTAAAATGTTTACTTAAAAAAATATGTTTGAAAGCAGAGATATTTTCACTTATATTCCCACATTCTCACTGTACCATATATAATTGATTTGGCATTTATTGAAAACTTACTCTAGCAGGACCCCTTCTTGTCCTTTCTCCTTCCTTCACAGTGACACCTGCTGACAGTTCCATAGATTCAATCTGCAGGGTCATAAAAAAAGTCATGTGATTGTGGATACTTTCCAGTTATTACATTTATGTTCCTGAATATTGCTCAAAGCTCATATATATCAACTTGCTTAAGCTTTTACTAATTTTTTATTATATATCAACAGCAGTGATTTAGATGACATGTCTCATAATTGTATTTTCTGTTATTGATTACCTTGATTTTGAACTATTGCCCTTGATATCTATGGATGTCACTCAAAATACTATTTATTTAAGTTTTAATTCAAATTCATCAAAACACACTTAAGTGATGTGAAGTATTTAAGCATATTGTTAAAGAAAAGATGAACAGAAACTCAAATTGCATTGCTATCAATGCAAAAGGAAGGACAATAATCCTACATGTAATGATTAACACATACTCCTGGCTTCAGTGATTCAAATTCATACTTACCAATGGAGGAGGCAATGGAGTTTTCACATCCTTTGGTAACATTTCTTGTGAAGTATCTTAAAAGGAAAAGTCGATATTTTACTATCATTGATAATTTTAGGATCTAAATAAATCTATCTTATTGCAGTGTAAATTGGGTTGTATTATCTTATTAGCAGTATATCATTCATAATTTTCTATGCTCCAAAATAACCTCAGGAACATTTACACAATGAAAAGACCAAGATCCCAACAATTTTAATAATCAATCATAATCAACAAAAAACATCAAAAAGAAGAGGACATTAATATCATATACTAACCAACAGATCTTCCGTCAGATTTTTTCTTTTGTAATAATCTTTTCTGACGACCATGTCTCATGGCATCCAGTCTGGCTTGGGCTGCTTCTACAGAGGGATCTACTACCTGATAGTTCACCTTCACTCTGAAAATATTATAATAACATTTAACTTTTCATATTTAAATTGACCTTTTTTAAAATTTTTATGACATTATTTCATAATAAATTACTTGTGGATTTCCTCAATAAAGCTTACTCTTGGTCATTTTTTTTTCTGTTGTGTGTGATTGTTATAAGATTGCTCATTTTCTTTTAGTTTTTATAACTTGATTGTTGTTTCAGTATGCTATCTTTCCCTTGTCTTTATTGAGTTTTAATTAATACTGCAGTAATAATGGTTTTGCTTCAATCAGTTACTGGTTCTACTTCATTCCATTAATATTACACACTGAATTTTTGTTAGAAGGTTCATAAAGTCGATGGATTTCAACTGCCTAAAAATGAAATATCGACTGCCTAAAGATGAAATGCAATTTACACTTCTGCAGGCTGATGGCCAACAATTTTAACATGTTACTTCAGTAATATGCATTTACATTTTGAAAATATGATTAAACATGTGTATGGAAGGTTGGCTTTTGATATAACAAATGATTACTGGTAATGTTAATCTATGGTAAACTTTTATAGTTGAGGGATTTGTTGAGAAATATCAGCCTAGGACAGAGAAATGTGGTGTGAACTTGACTACAGCACTTATCTCCCTAAGAAGAAAAGAAATTAAGTTAAGTTTTTTTAAATGCAATTTTAGAATTGTCAAAGCTTCAAAAAAAGAATTTTTAAGTTCATTGAAGACCATGTGTTTTGGTGGATGAATGTCTAATTGGCAATTATTCCACATCTCCTATTTTAATATTCTATAACAAACCTATGGTTGGGTAATCTATCTGGGTTAATCTTCACTACAGCAATGACATTGCCCATATCATCGAACATAACATCTTTGTTGCCAGGTGGCCGGCCTGCTTGGACCTGGATAAAAAAAATTATATACACCAATTAAAAAATGGAATTAATGTAATGTTTTGTGAATGAAAATTTTATCTTTTTAGTCAAAAAGAACAGTTGTACATATTGTCAAGATAGGTATACCCCCTATTTGTATGGGAAGTCGACATTGGACTGCAACCAAAATCTCTCACAACAAATGCCCTAAATTTATAAAGCCACATCACAAATTTGAAATCAAACCATCCATTAGAAGCTGTAATAATTTCAACATAATTCAGACATACAGACAGATGGACAAGATGATTTCAATAAACCACCAGATCTTTGAGTGGGGATATAATACCTTTATAGAATTTTTTTACCTTCAATATAGAGTGACATGAAGCTGGCATATTAACCAGTCCACTTTGATTTTCTAGTCCTGCCTGGTATGAATCTCTCAGTTCTGCAGCAACAATCTTCATCTCTGTGTCATCCAATGATTGTGTCATATTCTTGACACTTGCTGATTTGAGCCGACCAGTGTATGGCTTAAACTTGGTCCTCTTCTTCTGTTTTGTATCCTGAAATTATATAATTGTTTTAGGAAGCTCTACGGAGATATTGATAAAAATGTTTGAAGTTGATCATGTTGATGGTTGGTCAGGTATGATAAGACAGACTTTTCAGACCTCAAACAATGATGAGAAAACATGTCAGACCAAGTTTCATGCTAAAAATAAATAAACAAAAAACTCCCTTTTTTTCGCCAATTAACTTAATTATTTGGAAAGAATGGAAACTGCATAAATAGATATCACTAATGCTTCAGATCTTTATTATAGCTGCCAACTTGTACTTACACTTTGAAAGGCAAAAAAATTCTGAACACAAGGTGGTATTAATTTAAGAACTGTGCCAAAAATAATCCATTGAAAAATTTGAAGAAATTTTGCTGAAAATGAAGGAAAAAATATCTTTACTTCAATCCAAAAAAGAACTAAGAACTGTAATGATTCAAACCTTGACTGGTTCTTCCTTTTTGGATTCTTCTTTAGCAGGTTCCTCATCATCGGAGACCTTGTCTTCTAGTTCTTCTGGTTCTTGCTCTTCCGTTACCTTGGACACCTCCTTTTCACTAAAACACAATTTCCAAGGTAGATAATTGAATAAAATTCTCTCATTATCACTCATTTCAAGTGTCTGGTCTGAAAAAACTCTCAATCATACAATTTAAACTGACAAGGTTTTTAGTGACATCAGATAAAGGAACAAATGAAGCTGATACAATAATTTTTGTGGCTATTGGATCAGATACAAATTTAAATTTTGTTTCCTAGACTTAAACAAAAAATAAAAGGAAAACGATGAAGGGATTTCAATCACATAAGAATATAAGATTTTGCCTGGTAACCAGAATTCAAAATTTGAGTTAATGATCTTGTTGTGAAAAACTGCCTTTTGTCCATCCATCAAACTTGAATTTTTCATAAAATACTGTATTTTCTATTATGGACCTTAAATTTTCTATTTTCCAGCCACTTTCAAGCTTTACAAGTTTCTAACAAATGGTTAACTTGTGATATTAACAATATTTATTGTGTGATATTAGCTGAACAGAAAGAGAAAATTGAAAAAAAGGAGACTAGGAAACACAAAGTGTTTTTTTTTTAATTCACAGAAGGTATCAAAGAAGACAACAAAATTGGTTAACACATTTTGAAAATAAATGTTATTAGGAGAACATCTTTAATTATTCCAAAACTTTAAATCAAGTTTAAATGCATGTATGCAAAAAAATTTATTCATATTCTTCATTGAAAGCAACTAAGTATTGGGTCACTACTATTCAAAAACAAAAGAACAAATCTTACAGCTCAGATGGTTCTTCATCAATAACATCCGGATGTTCATCAAATTCTTCTGCTACAGGAGAAATTGGACGTGGTGGGATGACATGCCTAGGAACAGATCCTTGTGCCCAACAATCAGTATCAGCAGCTTCTGGCTCTGTTATGAAAATAAGTATTTAAAATTGCTGATACTAAATCACACTGTAATTGTATATGAATATAGTGTCACAATAATAAGTCATTAGTTAATGGTCTAAGGTTTTCTACTTTTTATCTTATGTCTTTATAATGATTTATTATGTATCAAGGAATATCATTTTAAGTATCAACTGCCATTTATCTTTACCATTAATACATAATATACTGAAAAATGTCTAAATCAAATCTTTTATGAACAGTATAATTTGTTCAGTTTAGGCAGGGTGGGGGGTTCATTTACACAAATTCAAAATTCATTTAAACGAAAATAGGGAGATTTTCAAAATTGTCTCTTTTTGACAGATTTTCAGTTTATTTGGGGTTCAATTTTAGACAGATTTCACTGCATATTAAAATGATTTATTGTTCACTGAGCAAATTTGTATACCTTCATCTTCCATCCAACCTTCTTTTGTGCTTTCCAGTTCTGTTTCACCCTCATCTCTTGCCAAAAATTGCCACTGTATAAAAGTAATTTAAAGCTATCCATAAGTTACATTTTTATGTCTGATCATGTATTATTACCAATCACAAATTATGAATTCTGATTATAAATATATAGCAAATTTCTTGTTTTTCTTTATGAACTCATCTTCTAATATTTTCACATTCTATACAACAAAAAAAGCAAGATAAATGAATTACTGCAGTACATTTTGTAATGTTATGTAGTATTTGTAGATTGAATTTTGGTTATAATCCTTTTTCACATTATTACAAGGTAGCAATTAAAAAAAAACAAGGCTAAAAAATCCCAAACTAGAAATCACTGAGATGGAATCTAACAAGAGTTTGTCAACATAAAAAAAGGAATTTGACCTTCAGATCAAAGTTCAAGGTCACTATCCATGGTATGTGACACATTGTCTTTCTAGTGGTCTACCTACATGCCAAATATCAAAAGCTTACACTGAAAGACAAAAAAGGTATAGCACAGACATGAGTTTGTCAGCGAAAAACTTGAATTTGACTTTGAGGTCAAAGTTCAAGGTCATAGGGTAATATCCATGGTATGCAACACATTGTCTTTAGGTGATCTACCAACATGCCAAATATCAAAAGCCTACATTGAAAGACAAAAGAGTTATAGCCCAGACACTATCTGTTACGGACGGAAGGACAGAGTGATCACTAAAGGGCGGGCCTTAATAAAATTACTAATACCCCATCTACAATGTAGTTGTCAAAATGCTGTTCAAAATGCACTATTTATCATATGTCTTTTTTCCCTGCTAGCTGATGGCAATAAAAAAATTTAACCAAAAATTCTAAATTTTTATACATTTTTCCAAATTTCCCACATAAAAAAGTAAACTTCCCCAATAAAAATAAACAGGTTACAGGGTAGTTTTAAAAGGCAAAAATATTACTGGTTATTACCTCAATGACTTGAAGTATAGCATCTTTTGCCATGGTAACTGTAAAAGGTAACAACTGTTTTTCTAGGTAAAGCTTGTAGATTTTATCCATTGATGTATCAATGATTTCATCCACAATATCTTCAATGAAGTCTTCCGATCCATCTTTTTCTAACATCCAGTTCCTGAAAATAGCAGAGTTGATGTTAGACTACTTCAATGATCAACAGAACTACAAGAATATTAAAGAATTAATTTTATTAGCTGTAAACTCAGTCCTTGTGGTTTGGTTGCATGAGGAAATTATTTGGTAAGTATGCATCTACTAGCATGAAAAGAAAATATTCCTATTAATTTTCATAATATGAGCAATTGATATTTTTTTTTGGAACTCAAGTTTTTCACTGAGGTTTAGAAAAATTGAATACACATGCCTGTTGGAGCTCACGCTATTGCCAGAGATCCAAACAGGTTGCAGCCTCACTTCACTATATTTCCTTTTCACTTTAAAATGGCACATCTTATTCACACATTAGCTCCTCGGACAGCCCTGTCAAGAGGTCACTTTAATGCCAAATTTTATTGTTGTTGTTTTTGCATTTTTTAGATTAATGTAAAAACAAATTAAGGCATATATAAAAGGTCACATGAAGTAGGCCTGTCCTACACTCCTTGAGATATTTAGGTTTCCCACACAAAAACGATACATAAACACATGCTAAACTCTCACCAAACGCATGATAAACGAATGCTTCTATTGTGTATTTAAACATAAGCTCCCAGGATGCAATTAAACGCATGATAAACAAACACTCTTAGCATGTGTTTAAATGCACAATAGAACAGCAATGAAAAATAACAATATTAACAAATATAAATGAAGAAAGTTAAAATCGAAAATAGAATTAATGAAAATACAAAGAATAATAGCCAAAATTTTAAAAATAAAGATGAATAAAGGAAATATTGAAAGTACAAAAATAAACTAACGCTCCTATCATGCATTTAAATGAAAGCACATATCATACGTTTAATCAAAAGCTCATATTGTGCATTTAAACAACTGCTTCTACTGTGTGTTTATCTGAATGCAACACTATGTGTAAATGAACGATTAATGATGCACGAATGCTAAAATGGGAGATGTGAACATTTCAAGGAGTGCATATCTGGGTGAGCATAACAGCCATTCAGTAGACAAAGGAATAAAAACAAACATGATATATCATTTTGCTATCTAACTTGCTAATGGCAGGTTCATTTCTTCCATGACATATAAGTGCAGCATTGACATTGCATTTTGCATAACCTGTAAGTTGCATTTGTAAACAAGCACCTGCAAATGAAGTCCAGAACTTCAAGTATGATATGACAAGCATGAAGTGAAATCCGTTAAATTAACATTAGAGAGGCCAAATGAAATAACTCATAAACACAATACTGACCAGTCTTGATCATTGAATTTCCCTGGGACTATTTCATGAGAAACGACAGGTGTGTGAGCTGGGGCAGGTTTTGCCCCTTTATCAGCTCTAGATTTTGAAACTGCAGCTCGCGACATTTTCCGGTTTTAGAGTAGAACTTCTACATCAATAGCATTCACGTTTGGTTTCTGTTTTTCTACATAATTAAGAGTTTTAGTATCAAATTTGCATTCCCCTATTTTTTTTCTGCTCCAAAATCTCATCTACCGGATGTTTGCGTTTTCATAGAAACGACGCAATCTCGTTAAATTATCGGTGTTTTTTTTTGGTATTTTTTTGTTCAATCATGATGAATTTAAGACTGATAAAATATTTTTTTTAAAAGTAAATATGTAACAATTCATTTTAAGAAAAAAATATTTTGTTTATAATTTTTTTATCACGTGATCACAAATATTCAATATGGACGCCGACGGACAGTTTACCTTGTCAACACACGTTCTGTAGATTGCTTTTGTATGCTGTCATTATACAGGGAAATCAAGACCGCATTCCGGGTTTTTTAAGGCATGTTTAACTGAAAAACTTACCATTGTATCGTTGCCAACTCTGTTAAAGACATTTCTTTCACTTCTGTATTATCTGTAATTGACAACCCCATCTTTGCCGAATCTCAGGTAAACGTCACAATAACAGGAAACATTGTCATATATTTCAGGGGAACAATCACGTCGTTTCTAATTGATACGTGTCGCCAAGTTCAGTTGATGAAAAAATATTTGTAAGTTCCCTACAAGGCAGTGTTTAATGGTTGTAACTGTAAAAATGTTGATATCACATCAGTGGCAGCTAGTGCAGTTAATGTGAATCATTTGTGTTATCAAACTCTATTTGACTTGACTAAACAAATGTTCAATTATGATGTTTCTTTGCACAAAAATTGGGAAAGAGCATACATATGCAATTTTACTTTTCATCTGAAAAGAATACTTATACAGATGTGGTGTATGAAATGGTTTGAATAAAAAAAATGAGATAAGAAATTTTTGTAACAGTTTTTTTCTGAAACTGTTTTCTCACAGTCCCTTTAAATTTTGAAAGCAGTTTTAAATACAAGTTGTTAACACACATTTGGAAGTGATATGGATGTTTTTGCCCCTTCAATAATGCTGGAAGTTGCAAACAGCTGATTACTGGTTATTGGCATGTGACCTCATTGGTAATATCATCGCCATCAGCTCATTGTCAGTGTTACTTCATTGTTAAAGAAAGTTATGATCTGATTTTGAATTCAATAATTTGTTTATAAATGAAGAAATTGCATTCAAATATATGACTTTCCTTATATTTTGAGCAGAATTAGCATGTATGGTTTGAATACGAAATTATATTAACAGGTTTTTTCTGCTGCTACTGCCATGGCCACTTGATTTTTTGGCAATGGCTTTTATAGGTATTTTATTATATTGTAGATTTCTATTTCAAAGTTCAGCAAAAGCAACATTGACAATTTTGTTTATATTATGTCTTCATACATGTACATGGGCAGGGTATCCATAAAGGAGATGTGACACAAAAAATATCATTTTATAACCATTTATATTTATAAAACTATAGTATGTTTAATTAAGAGTGTAACAAACATTTTCTCATCAGGTTAGCACTAAATAAAGTTGGAATGATTTATTTGTGTTTTCATGATGACCTAATTAATATGCATGAATGAAAACCGGAAGTACTTTGTTACACTCATATCCTATATATGGAAATGCTACGTCATTGGTTCTCAATCTCCATTTGGGTACATTGAAAATGTATACACATGCCTGAAAAAATTAATACGTCTTTGAAAATAGCTTGTATTTCTGTCAGCTTTTCATTTTCGTTAGGCATACATCCCTACACAACTGCTTTGCACACTATTTTTTAGGATTTGAACAGGAGGGTACAACTAAAATAGTGACACTTGATGTATCTTTCTTTCTTTGCCACTGGGTTATATTAATAAACAATCCCAGAAGACTGAACTATGACCAAGAGATAGAGTGGGCAGCTTCTTTTATCTTTACATGGTTCAGTGACGCAGATGTCGACGCAGGTGTATGACTTCGATAATAATTGAAATAAATTTTAATTTCTTTTGTCTTACGGATTTTGAAATCCATGGAGAGTGTGACACAATACACAGTATATAATAGGTGATCCTAGGTGAGTTTATGGGAGCTTTCTTGGTATGGGCAATATTTTTTTATAGGTCTGTTGAAATATTTAATTATAGTGAAGAAGATTTACAACAAGGGGATGCTTCAGCACAAAACCCTTATGGGTTATCAAATAAAATTTTCAAAAACCAATAAAAGATAACAGGTTTGTATTATCCTCTGTATTGACAAGAACTTTATATTACGCTCCATGGTACTGGTACACTTGTCAGGAGTAACATTTCGTAAAAAGGGGTAAAATTATTATTTTCCTTGAAGATCGAGATCAGAGCAGTGTAAATCTTAGAGTATGAATTTAATTTACTTTATGTAAAAAGTTCAATCTTACATGACAGAACACAATGAAATATTTGTATGTAATCTTCCAGCAGAAGTGGTGTTGTCTCACTGTGGATAGTCTAGTCTTCATACATTTAATAGTTCAATGTTTCTGACATTGTTTATCATTTTCTTCTCAAAGTGGTTTAAATTGATACAGCTGTAAGTATATATTCACTGGCAAACCATAACTTTCAATATTTTCCCTCTCAGTTGTAGAAATCATGCAAGAAATGCATAAGCCCCATGCATTTCAACCACTCAATCTATGAATTGTGAACCATTGACGTCAAACGGTCAAGTGACCACATGGCTAATTAAAACTTGTATCACTTGGGTTGTAGTTGATTTTGAATCAATTTATCTCAAATTAAATGACATAAGTGACTATAAGGGGTGTTTTTATTATATACATGTATATTAGGTACAATAAATCAAATACATTTGTAAACCAAAAATTTTAAAAATGAATTTTTGTGTCACGCCTCCTTTAAATAAACTTTGCACACAGTCTTAACATGTAGTTTGTTTAGGTTTTTTTTTCTTTCAAGATCATTCACTGGTAATTGACTTATCACAGACTTAATACCTGATAAATGGGGACCAATCTGATCCTGGTTTTAAGGGTTGATCATTTCTTGTAAATTTAAGAATTTTCTTTTGAATGAATCTAATGTCATGTTCTTTTAAATTACTATTGAATGATTATGTAGCTGCATGGATTGGTTCAGGTACTGTACACTGTAATGTACAATAAAAAAAAACTCTGAAGAAGCAACTCATAGGTCTAATGGACAGTTGTAAATGATTGGAAATGATTGTTGTACATAGATAAAATATACTTATTTACCATCAAACAGGTAATCTTAAGACAAAGCAATCAACAAACAGCTCTAGAATGAAAATGCAAACAGCAAATACCTTTACACTACAAGGTACAGGATTCAGCAACTTACAGAATCACTACAGGCCAGGTGAGTATTTTTTTTCATTTATTTCTAACTATGGATGATTAAAATGTTTTACCTATGTACGGTTTTTAAGTTTCTTTTGTGCCTTCCAAGCATCTGTCTCTAAAGGGGAGAGCAAAATTTCATGTAGATTTTCCGTCTGTGCATCTTTTTGTCAGTCCTATTATAGTTCATATTGACTCTTTTTTTAAGATTTATTTATTTTCTTTATCATACAAAACTTTCTCTGCCTGTACATGTTGAAATATATATATATTTTATGAAAAAAAAAGTTTATTGTAGACCAGATATTGGAAAGATGGGCTTCTTAGTTTACATAAATCTGGTCTCTTTTAAAATCGTTCAGTACATGGAATAGATCTTAATGACAATAACTCACACTGTCAGTACTATCAAAAAGATTTTTTCACATGTGGGTATTTGATGCTTCAAAATATTGTAAAGAAAACTAATTTTTAAAATGTCTATAACTTAAATTATTGAATACTTTGGTTGCAGATTCTAGATCAAGGAATCATTATGCTGAGAATATGAGGAGAATTCGACAGATTCAAAGACAAAGCAAACAGAAGGAGAATGAATCACACCAGCCCGTCAAAGCTCTGTGGAAGTCAGAAAAATACAGTACAGTTACATCAAAGATAAAACAAGATATTGCTGTAAGTTGTTTTTTAATTTGAAGAAAAATTGAATCTTGGCTAGCCAAGGGTTACAGTCTTGTCCCCCTCTATTAATGGAGGGGAAACAGGACCATAAACCTTTGATAGGGAAGATGGAAGAAAAGTTGAATGAAGCATTTTAGGTCTAGCATTTAGCATACGAAGGTAGAGGTTCAACTGGAACTTATCAGTACCAGTTTGAGGAATGTTTGCATTTAGATTATATCTTTAAGCAGTCATAACTTAGATCTGAACTATCTAATACATAACTCTTGTAATGGAAACATCCCACTATCATAATGTCTGAAAATGTGAGATACTAAACTTGTTAAAGTTCACAATTCTTGGGTTTTATTTATTGTATCTGTTCTTTTTTTTTATAGAAAGAGCCTGAGGCACCAAGACCTCATACTGCTAACTTTCTACGAGCACACTCTCGTATGGGGCCACCAGCTATTCCTGTACAGAATAGACCATGTTCAGCTGAACCGCCAGTAGAGAAACTTACAATATCATCCTCAAGCGATGTAAGTACAGTGACATCTTTGTTCATGTAATCGCCTAGGTGATCTCAGGGTAGTGTGCTCGACTAAAGTGCTTTAGGGTTTGATCCCTGTCCAAGTCACACCAAAAACTGCTTCAACACTATTAAGTATGTAGTATTTAAGGTTATAGAGTGATAACTGGCTCCGGTGCCACCAAAGTTAGAAAAAACTTAAGTATGAGAATATTCTTAAGGTGCATTATAACTTCAGTATAAAAAAAATGATGTTGCATCTGTGAGGTAGCACAATTAAGACCCATCTAATCATGTTAAACTAGTACAAAGCAGGGTGTGTTTGATTGGTCAATCTTTCTGGTCTAGGAATGCATGAAATACCTAGAATATCTAGAATCTGACATTAAACCATTATCAATCTATCAATCTTTGTTCTGGTTGCATTTATGTTTTTGAATATGCTTGAAAGATGAGAAATATCCTGAATTAATTGTTGGAATCACTATGTACATGTTGAATCACTAAATGATGGAAAGAAAAAATTTGCATGATGCATTAAAATACTACACTCGAACTTCACTCACTTGAACTTGGATGGCTTGAACACCCGGGATTTCTTGGATGCAATTCAAAGTACAAAAATTTTCCCCTATATAATCAATATAAATAAACTTGGATTTCTCGAACAATCTAACTGACTGGTCAGTCCATTCGGTAATAAATCTTAGAGAATAACCCTCACTAACTCGAATTCGTCAGCCACTTTGTCAGCATGGGTAATAAAAGGTGTGAAAAACTGAAACCCTTTCATTAATCAGTGTCATTTTAGTTAATTACAGGTAAAATTTAAGTCATTACTCATTAGGTAGTTTTGATCTTAACATAGCACTGATTGAAGTTCGAGAATGTTCTGAAGTCAAAGAAAATCAGATGAAAACAAATCATTGACTTAGGAACTCGAACTCTGAATGTTTTTAAAAGCAAACACAGCATTTTTAATGTCCACAAGTCAACATATTCTCCCTAAAGTGAATGAAAAAGATGCACAAACTAACAAAACTTTGTAGGAAATAAGCAATTTCTAACGTTAAAGTCAAACTCAGACCGGTAACGAAAAAATCCAGAATTCTATGAACTTCAATTTCTCGAACTCTCGATAACTCAAACACTTTTCAGTGGTCCCTTGGAGTTCGAGCTACCAAGGTTTGACTGTACATTGTATTTCATAGATCTTCCAGTCATTTGATGGAAAAAATGTTAAGTCAAAACCAATACTGACATAGCATTTGAACATTTAAAGCAAACTTTTGTTCATTGCAGGTGAAATTGACAAGGCATAACTTTGACTTTATCAAAATAAATGGTATTGGAGCAAAAAAGTCCAGGATGGTCAAAAGTCCAAGTTTGACTAACTTGGATGAACTTAAGAAGAAACAAGATGAAGATTTGAACAAATATAAAAGGGGAGTTGTGCCTAATTAGTAAGTATAATCTGAAACCAGAATTAACTTTGTATGGAAGGCAATATTCTACAATAATATACATTTCAAGAAAAAAATTAACTTAGATAATACCTATTACACAGAGCATTTTTTTCTGTCAACTTGCAAAATAAAAAGGACATTTATATTTTCAATTAACTACTAGTGTGTTCAAAATATTCAAAAGAATTTTTGACAATTGAAAATTGGTATGGTAAAATTACATTTAATAAGTAGGAAAAAAAAAGCTCTTCTCAAAGGGAAATAATTGATGGGAAACTTTTTCAAAGGGGAGATAATTGGCAGAAAAATGTTCTTTTCAAATGGAAGGGCATTAAAGTTTTTTTTAATATTACACGAAAAAAGAGTTTGGTGACCCCCAATTTTCTTCTTGAAGTGTGAAAGATTTTCAGTTAATTGTTCTTTATGTAAATTAATAAGAAATCCTATTTGCCAGTTTTTCAATAGTATGCGAAATAGTGAAAATTCCCTACAGAATCCATATAAAATATTGTAAAAATTTGCTTTTTTAGGCTAAATTATCTGGAAATCAAGTTCAGTGACCTTTGTTTTTTATGTTAAAATTCTGAAGAATGTTCATTTAAGTTCATCTTAGAGAAAAACTAGAAAAATCTATCTGCTAAAAATGTTAGTTATGATCTACCTTTAAACAATGAAGTATTTTAATTGGCTATTGGTGTAAGATTAAAAGGCACAAATATGCACTTTTGAAATTAAGTCAAATTAAGCATATTTCTTGTTCATTTGACAAATTATGTAAAAGTTTATATGTATGAAGATTCACACTTTATTGCTTGTTACACAGTTTAATTGTAAAGCTTACTCATTTTTGTGGTTCAGGATTTAAAGCTGGTTTGTAATGTCGGTCTGCAGCAATAGTATTTTGTCTATGATTTGTCATAGATGACAACTATAATGAAATAAATTGACAACAATATTTAAAAAAATCATTTTGTTGACAATAAATTAAATGACGTGCAGTCACTGGCTTCTTATCACAGGGTTACTCTTTGAATGTCATAAAATTCTTAAGATGTGAATTAGCATTTTCTTCTTATAAATTTTTCAGTCTAGTAAATCGTAAAGAACAGTGGAAGAAGGATGAGGAGGACAGAATAGCTAATACACCTGATCCTGCCATGCCTCCAGGCCATCGTGTGTTACCTGAAAATGAAAGGAAACAAACCCTGAACTTATTGCAAGAGAGTGAGTATCTTTTAGCCATATTGGTTACAAAGTATAACAATGTTTAGATTTAAAGTAGTGGTTAGTTTATTTTTAAATTCGTAGATTATGTATAAAATGTCAAAGATATATTCCATTTGAAATTATGTTTTGGTAACTATGATAATTTGCTCACAATGAAGGAATGTTTTTAAAGGAGCAATTTCTTTTCTGTGAAAAAAAGTAAAAAGAAACCATTTGGTTTTTAATTCAGTGACAGTTTATTTAATCAGGACTCCTTGATAGGATCTGCTTTCTAATGTTGAAATTTTTTTATATTCTTGACTTGGAGAGTTTTTTTTTAATTACACAAATATTTGTATGATTGACATGAATCTTTTCTTTTCAATAGGAGAAAAAGATTTAATACAAAAATTATCAGCCCTTCCTTTAAGGATGGACACATATAGACTGAGGACAGAAAAACAGGAGTTAGAAGCAAAACTAGCAGAGATTGATGAAGGCAAAAAGATTTTCACAAGACCTAAAGTCTTTGTTAAGGTTGACAGCTAAGGCATTGTAGAGAATAATCACAGTTTATTATGGGACCATTTGGGTGTTGCATCATGGGAACAGTCACATGTCAGATTTATATGACTGTTGACTAAAATGATGCTCAAAAACTGAACTTAGATATCTGCTCAGTTATTAGTAGTAACTTTTTTTTAAGTAGATGACACTATTTTTTCTTGAGCTTGAATGGCTATCTACTTGCAAGATATACATTTATTCATGGAATTTCAAAAATCTATTATGATTTAGTAAATTTTAAGAAAGCCTTTTCATTTCATATCAAACTTCCATGCTTAAGTAAGTTAAAAATATTTATCAATTATTAATTTATTAATTTAATTAAAATATCTATAATGCAGGTTTATAGTAGAAGTTTACAATAATTTGTAATATAATATTGTTGTAACTTTCTTTAATTGTCTGTGATATTTTATTTTGTATTTTAATGTTTAATGTTTCAAATAATTTTCTTTTACCAATATTTTTACCTTACATAAAAATTATTACTAGGTAATTATAATCAAATTTATGTTAATCGTCAGTTTTCACTTGCAGTTTTTCAAGTTCATGTTTTTCTTTTATTCTTCTATATTGCTTTTATTTTTCATAAAACATAATAACTCAAAGGTTATTGAATTACATATTTTAGTAAATGCAATGATTTAGTCAAAAGAGCATTTTCCTGAATCTTTCATAACTACATTTTTTAACTTTTTAAAGGATATTTTGTTAGAAATTCAAAAGACTACCAAATGTAATTAATTTAATAGCACATTTTTAGTAAAGATATGTTCTAAACAATCTTCATTGTAACTGTTTTGTAAAATTTGTATGAAAGTTTACAATGAAATCTCCACTGCCAATTTTTTCATATGATGTCTCTTGTGTTAAAAATATCTGTCATAAGATGTACATATTGTCAGTTGGTATTTTTGGTAGTCATTGGTATGAACTACAGTGGTCCTTTTCACAAAAAATCGTAAGTGTAAAAGTAGTCGTAAGTTATGACGTCATAGTAAATAAAAGTATTGTGACGTCTTAACTTACAACTAATTTTACTCTTACGATTTTTTGTGAAAAGGGCCACAGGATATTATCTAATGTATATGTTTTCTATGGTGTTGTAAAACTATTGTAACTGTATGGCCATATAAGCATGAGAACAATTTGCTTATTTTCCAGTCTTATTTATTATTGAGAACAAAAGCTTTTAAAATTTATTTATGTCATTAGAATTCTATTGTATCTGAATGGTTGTGGAAGTTAGGACATTTTTTTTAGGACATAGAAGTATAATTGTTATTTCACCAGAGCTTTTCACTACTTCATACAGTTATTTTAGGGTATAATAAAAAAAAATTCCTAGATTCTCATCCAGCTTCTCTGAAAATTTTTTTAGAAACCGAAAATTATTTTTAAAAAAAGGTAGGTTCCAGACAAAACATGGATTATTTCAGGAACTTTGAATCGGGATTTTTTTAATCAAAAATTATTTCGTAATTAAAAAAAATATATTGGGATGTGGTTGGAAATTTAGTCAGATAGGAATGAGAATCTAGTAATTTTGTTATTTTTGCCTTAATGACAATTTTTATTTCCCTATATTAACCATTGCATTTAGTACAGAAATAGTGGAGAAGTTAATTTTATAGATATAATCAGCTATTTTTAAGATACACCAAGAAATGTTAACTGTATGGTCGTACCTACTCCTAGGTAGAGATATTTATTTAGAAGTTTGTTGATCAAAGTTCAATTTGTAAATACTATTTTTATAAATATTGATTTTAGATATATAAAGCAATATAACTGTTGATACTACAGAATTATTTTTTACTGCCTTCAATTGAATAACTGTGTTTTAATATTGTTAGAGGTATTATAAAATGTTTCCTTTCTTGCAATTCAGTTTCTCTTGATTTGCTGAGTATGTTCATGTACCATGAAGTGAAAGCAAGAGGTTTCACATTATTGCGTTAAGGATACTGTACCTGATCCAATCTGTGCCACTGTAATTGCTATCAGACATCAATCGGTTTCTGATCAGTCATTGATCCATCGAATTGATCCTTAAAACTGATGAGCACTTTCATTTTACACTACATGACAACTGATTGGTTTATTTATTATATGGAACTGTTTGTTTCTTTATTCCAAATTACATAAATGTATTAAATGATGTAAATTTATATATAAATTCAATAACTTTTCTTTTAAATCAGATTTTTAAATGAAATACAAAATGTGAATTATATATTTTAAATACAAAATTAATTAACTGTAGCATTATATTAAATTCCTCCCAATGAAAATTCTTAAACTTGCATAGATCGATCATCCATCATTTTTTAAAATAACAGAACTATAAATAGATTGGTCACTTGTCATTGGTTATGGATCAGTCAGCAATCAGTCCATTAGTGGTCTTCATTTTGTGAAATATTTGCACGTATCCATTCAGAGACAGTATATACATGCATTTAATTTGTAAAATAGGAATTTGTAGTCTTGATTTATAATGAACAACTTCTCCGGTGCTATCTGCTGTAAAGCAGAGAGTGCTTATCGTTCTGGTGGACCTGGTCCATGCTCTCAAATTTTAGTGAATTCCAGGTTGCTCATTTACTTGTGTTTTAAGTGGGTGTTGGTGTCTGTTTTCTTTGTATAGTTGTTATCCTTGGATTATATTCTTTTTGATGAATGTTAAAATCCTGGTTGCCTAAGAGGTGTTTACTAACACAGATTTTGCGTATTTTGACTGCAAATCAGGCTCTACAGATTGTGAATATATCCATAGTACCTTTGTTATAATTTCAGAAAATTTAGGATTTTACGGATTATTTCCATTGAATACTGTGAAAAGTATGGATTGTCATCAAGTAGTATAAACAGATCTGTTGCCTTGATTTCCCTGTCAAAGCTTCAAACCAAATATGAAGTCCGTGTACAAAATTCAAAGTTTTCAATTTGAATAAAATTCAGGGTTTTTGGTTTGACAAGCTGAAAACGAGATACTGCCAATAGCTAATTATACCAAAGCTACATGACCCCTTCTCAAGGAATTATGTCCTAAATCTCTGATGGCCCTTCCCTTGTCATAATGACTAATAACTTTTAACTTCAACTGAACAAACAAATAATATAAATTTTATTGAGTAAACTGAAATGAAAGACAAAGTATAACACATGAATGTGAAAAGACATATATTAGCTCTTTAAACACATGTTAGACAACATAGATCTAATACTTCAAAATGATCAGACATAAATGACATTGTATACCATGAAAATATTGTGCCTTATTGGAAGCCACTATACTCGGAAAAGATCTATGCATTTTTTATCTATAACTTGTACATTCATACATATATGGGTCCCTGTACGTATATTTACTACCATTTTGTCTCTACCGACCTGAAGAAATTGGTCAAATGAATTTTGAAAACTTAGTTTTACTAAGTTTGATCAGTCCATTTGTTATGTATTGCAATGAAATAATAACTAATTTTTACCTATATAACGAACATGGCTTTTCTTTCTTAAATCTGGTGACACACATGGATATTTCACTGTAAAGTCATGATGTTTTTCTCTGACCCTGTTTCACTTACTACATGATTCTTAAAGAGACTGGTAATTAACCACACCTACAACTGCCATATACTCTTAAAAAATAAAAGTTCATACTTGACTTTCAAAGTCAAGTTTTTAGCATGTACCATATGCCTCCAGTTTGTATGTACAAGGTAATTGATTATTTAATCTACTAGAAAGTTTGTGGTCTGGCAAAATATCATGAGTCAAACTGAAAAAAGGTACTTAAACAATGTAGCTCCCTAATGGAACTAGATAGAAAATCATGTAACAATGGAAGAGCTGAGCAAAATGACCTAAAAAATTTCCTACAGTAAAGTTTGTAATATCATATAATGAATAGTATGAGCAATTATTTTTCCTGAAATATATTGTATATATCAGTTTTTATCACTCCTACTAGCTAATGGGTTGTTAACGTATTTGTAAAAAATAAAATAGGCAGTGAAGTATTCATTTATCACAACCTATACTTCATACTGTGAAAGTACTATTTGTTGTGGAGTTCCAATAATCATGGTTTTCATGGCTAGGCCAAATCTTGAAATTTGGTTATCAATGAAATGGAGAATCCCACTAATCACTATAATGAAAGCCTCAAAAGTAAGGATTCGAGAATCCACAAACTTGTGTTTCTTTCCTTATCCATGAAAATTGGTATTCACGAATTAAAGTACTTTCACAGTACTTTAAAATTAACTGTAATGTCAGTCTATGTAAGGGTAAACAAGGTCATTTTATATTCTGAGTCAGTAAAGTCTGATTCTCAAAATATGAGTAAGATTGTGAAATATAACCAATTAATTAAAAAGTATTTATTGCATTACTGGGTTTTTGCTATAAAAAAGCAAGTGTGAAAAGTACTGATAGTATCCTTTATATAACAAAGCCTGAAGTTACTAAAAAAAATAATCCCTACTTAAGGAGGTAGACCTAGGGTAAGAGACATAACTCATGAAATCAGAGGTATGTTTGTATTATATTCAATTTCACCAAAGCCTCTCAAGCTTTCGTTTGAAGCAGAATAAAATGCATCCAAGTAAATTAGACGCTTACATAAGATTGATGTAAAATGCTGAATATAAACGTTCCAATGATTTTTAAAAGTTGTGTCCCTTACCCTAGGTCTACTTCCTTAAACAAAATATACCCATGAAAAAAATGTGTATTGTGTAATACATGCAGTAATATACCCAAAAAATCACAAACTTAAATACCACATTAAAATAACAAACATCATAAATTTAAAACTCCCAGCTTAATCAGAGCTATCAAATTAGATGCAATCTTGTTTGATTAAAAAGGCATCATCTATCTTAGTAAGTACATAATGGATTAAGTATTTATGGTATGAAATGAAATAAGTAGTTTTAGACAGTTTTTAAATCTTGAGTTACCTCCCTTTCTCCAATTCTAGCCTTTAATTTTTAGTTAAAATGATTAATTTTATAGAGGTTGTCAAAAAATAAACAATTAATCAGTGTAATTTTGAACAGAAACATATTCTAATCTTCAACTACCAAAAAGTAAATAGAATATCTTATTTGTGTTATTTTTAAACCTTATTTTGACACAATGGGGAAACTTTCATTAAAGGAAACAGCCTTATTTTGGATGTAATTTAAGAATATCACTGGTTTCAAACATCTTAAAACAATTGAGGCAGAAATTGTATTATCCCCGGCTGGGTATCAATACTGAAATTTGATTGGTAAACTACACGTCGCTCATAATCCCATATCCCCGGGGGTAGCTAGACATTTTCCTGGGGAACATAATGCGCACTGCTGACAGTATTTCCGTCCTCAATGAACACACAAATGACTGAATTAAGAAATCAACTGTCCGGAGTTAACTTAAATGACTTGCTCAGCAACTTTGCCGGTATTTCGTGGATGTTACATTGGATCTATCAACATCAACCAAAACAAATGAACATGAACTCCGATTTTAGCGCAAAATTTCTGTGATCGAATTATAAAGTTTTTTTGTAGAATTACTTGAAATTCCTCAAGGAATGATGAATTCTGTACATTTCATATATCCCCAGTAATTAAATGTACCTCTTAAATGAATTAATCCTTTGAGGCCATTAATTTGTCCTATTTTTCAGATTTTTTATGCACATGCCTTTGCTTAGTCATCATCATCGTCAATGGAATTCCTGACTTAGTTTAGTTTCGACATCACATCTCTGACACATGAACTTTTGACGTAGGTGACGTAGTGCTCGAGACGTTGACCAGCAAAAACAACATTGTTGATTTCCATTGTTATTTCAATTAAAATACCTTATATTTGGGCCCCTGTAGAGTTCTACCAAAGGTAGTACCCTACATCCGATAAAAAAAGCACTCAAAATTTGCATATTTCACTATATCTTTAAAAAATACTTGCAAAAACGTCGCATTTGCATTACATGTTGTGTTGAAAATCCCTTAAAAAATGCCTGTTCAAGCTTGAAACCGGGGATAAAATCGACATCTACGTTTGTGTCCATAGATATGGAGATTTAAAACCCTTCAGTACTACCATACACCCATTGGCTTCACCTGAGGATGTACTAACTTACTAACGTAGAAATAACATAATAATGTAATAACTTATAATATTACCTGAATGGGGATAAAATTGAACAATATTATATCTAAGTAAGCAAAAACAGGAATTACTTATATCATTTAATTTTAAAAATCTATCATTGTACAGCTTGGTCAACCCTGAAGCAATTTTTCAAGCCGTGTAGCTTGGTTAATAAAACCTGGAAAGACACATCTTTTAAGTTCGTGACTGTAAAGGAGTTCATGTAATGGAAACACCAAATTGTCGGACAGATTGTTATATAATCTGATGACAGCTAACAAAAAAGTTACAGGGGTCAGTTTAAGTACAGTAACTGTTACATCATTAGTTATCTCCCTTTAGAAGATAATTTATCAAAAAACCTTATGAAATTAACTTATTTTTTCTTCTATATAATCATATCAATATCTACAGCTTAATATCATATGATGTGGTTTAAGTACAGTACTTTAAAATAACTTGCACAAAAGAAAGCAGAAAAGTTGAGGTAAACACTGCTACATGTAATTGGGCTTGGAAGTCTGGTCATGTGATCCTGTGAATGCTTGAGAATAGATCCTTAACTCCCTTTCAAAAGTGTAGTAACTGGTTATTCATGGAATAGAGATTATTATCTTATCAATAAAAATATAAGGATTAAGTGTAAGTGTTTGTAAGAATCAGGCAAAATGGGAAAAATCAGAAACATGCACTTCAAAACCCTACCAATCTGATAAAAAAATACCACTCATAGATGCTCTCTCTTTTTTGAAAAGACCATTAGTTCATCTCTGTATCATTGGATTTGCTCAGAAAATTTTCAATAGAAACTGAGGTTTTTGACAGAGTTATTTGCCCTTGAAATGTTCATTTTCAGTGCAATTCAATGAAATTGTAACTCAACGGTCCAGCATGATGCAGAAAATCTTGTCTGTTTTCCTTAATTCTGATGGTGCAAATAGTCAAATTACACTATCAAAATGATGGCTTTTTTCATACCATGTTTCACCTACTGCCTGATTCTTACATGGACTGACACTTAACTATTTCTACATTATAATAAGTTTAGTAATAACAAAAGACAGAAAGTTCTGATAACTACTATGTATTATATTCATGTACCCGATAGTAACTAAATAAAAACACATCTGTTCTTGGAATCTAAATGCTTTAAACAGTTGAAATTCTCGATTAAAACTGTACATAGAATGAGACTTAAAAGCCCAATTGATTAAGAAAGTACTTTTAACAACAAAAATAATCTGTTTGTTTGAAAGATAATGAGTTCTACAAATACAAGACCACCTATATTTATCTAAATGTTTTGTGGAGTTCTGAGGAAAAAATATGAGCAAAAACACAAAAAAAAACATTAACATTAGTTGTCCACAACACCATAAACAAAATGTAATATCACATGGAATGTAAATAACTTAATGAAAAGTAAATGACACCATTATCTACTACAATAAAATATGTCTGAGCCAAATCTGGAATAAACCAAACACCTGTCTAAACCAAACACTGAATAAACCAAAACCTGTCATAACCAAACACTGAATAAACCAAAACCTGTCTAATCAAGACACTTTTTTAAAGTCCCTTCATATCAATCTAAATGTACATGGAACTTGGGTAAACTAAACAGCTGTCCAATCAGAACAAATTCTACAGTTCAAAAGGGAATTGTTTAGACATCAGGTTTCACTGTATTACAAATTAAAAGCTTTAGGGGCGGAATCCAGGATTTAGGAGAGGGATCCAGGATTTACAGGATGGATCCAGGATTTCAGGTAAGTGCAGGGGGTGTGTAAATATAATTAAAGTTAGTGCAAACAAAGATGAGAAAATTTTAAGGAGGAATATTGGAAAAATCAAATTTCATGTAATTTTTTTCCCCATAAAAAGGGGAGGGTACACCTAGCACATATTTCCATAGATACATGCCTGAGCATAATAATTAAACTTTGAAATAGAAACATTATGGAGATTCTCAATTTTGTTTTGCTGTAGTAGACCAGAAGCTTCATGTACATGTACCATAGTTAATGACTTGACAATAAACTGAATTATTGGTCAATTGCAAATTAAAATTCTAATTATGCAGATAAGTTAAATATGTACCTAAGGGCAGATAAGTATGAGGATGCTGTACCTGGGTACCTTGGTTCCATAAGTCATTACAAAAATAATGAGTATGTTTTTTAAAAAAATATATATTAAAAGGGGTCGTGTTATATGACCTCCTACTGTACGACCTATGGTACAATTTCAAATTCTTGTTGAATAATGATTCCTTAACACAACTACTAGTACATTGTAGAGAATGAATCATTGGTCACAAAATATTGTAAAAAATGACCCCTTTCACACCCACACAAAAGTGTAGTGGCATTAACCTATGATTATGACCCAAAAATATCAATTCTAGTGTAATAATAAGAAAATTGTACAAAACATAGTAATATATGTAAATATATGGAAATTAAATATTTGTAGCTTAGGTTCGTTGCAATGTTGTAACAATGGTACCACAATTATATGTCACTTAACATGTACTGCTAAAAATTGGAAATTTTGTCCTTTTTCAGACACATTTACACCCAGAAACCAAGGAACAACTTTGAATTTTTTTTTACATATATGTATGATGAGCTAATAAACATCTTCACAAAATATGAAGTTGTTTCTAGGATGTGGTCACTATCTCTTTGCCAGAGATACTAAAAAGTACAAAATGAACAGAATGTTCAAATTTTGTATACCTCAAGCAATACTTTTGTCATTTTAATGCAAAAAAATCTGGCAAAAATAATTTTAACCAACTAATACAAAGATATCAGTACATGTATTTGGAATGTTTGGTGTGTATTCCAAACTGAGAGAGATGTGTTTTCTTCAATTTTCAAAATGAAATTCTGCTTTTAGTAGGAATTAAAATTTTCACAAAAAACAAATAAAATGCATGTTATCTACAGTATGTTTTTTTTTCCCCGGACATTGGGAAAAAAACTGATGTCAGTAAACTGAGAATACAGCAACAATAATTTCATAATACATGTATCTGATTTTACATTTTTCAATTTTGACATACTCTTAAAAAAACAAACATTTTTATGGATAAGTTAATGATTACCTAAATATAGGATATGAATGATTGTATACATGAGTATTCATTACAACAATTTTGGTATGATATAAGAAAACCATGAAAAAGTTGTAGAACAGTTTTGAAAAATCACCGTCTGAAATTCGTGCATATCAGTTTTTGTACATGCAGTAAATGACTTCTGAACTTGCTCACCGACTTGTTGAAGCAAAGTAGTCTATAAAGTCCAAATACATGTATCCAGTTTTCTTCGGGGATTTTTTTTGCAATAATTTTCATTATTTTGTCTTTGCAAGCATATCCATATTGCCCAAAACCAGTACATGTAAGTAAGGCAACTTGCAAGTTTCACTGAGGTAAGTCTGAGTAAAAGGAACACCCATCTAAACCTAAATATCTGTCTGGTGTATAAGTTTAACAATAACAGAATACAAACTGACTATACTGCACACTATACCGATAAAAATTATAATAATATCTTTGGCAATGATAAAACGTGACAGTTCTCCCCAACATATCTTTAGGTGAAACAGGCAGGGTAAGATGAAAGCTAAAAGTGAACTTCCAACAGCACCTGAAAAAGATAAACAAATATTATGGTCATTGCAGCCAACATCAGTTCAAACCTTCCTTTTGTGCTTTAATTTCATAAGGTTCCATACATTTATTCATAAAAAACATTTTCTAAACACCAGAAAAATACCACTTTTTGGTGCCTCATAGCTAAATATTTAGAGCCATGGACTCAAAAATCTTTTAATTACCTCCCCTTAACAGTATGAAATTCATAAAGATCTATACACTCATAATCATTTTATTACCTTGAAACCAAATGTTTACAAATGATGACTATGACAATGCCACAACATTATGCAAGTGGTATCTTTTTTTAGGTTGTATATGTATATAAAAAACCTACCAGTAAATGCTCCAATATATGCAAAACTATCTCTAAATATCACAGCTAATCCTGTGGCTACACATACTACCATTAATCTAACAAGATTTCTTTTCC
The DNA here is from genome assembly GCA_037379345.1 of Perna viridis. Taxonomy (NCBI): domain Eukaryota; kingdom Metazoa; phylum Mollusca; class Bivalvia; order Mytilida; family Mytilidae; genus Perna; species Perna viridis. The sequence continues at coordinate 33,345,983 of CM074514.1, read as the reverse complement.
AAGCTGATACCTGAATATATAATAAAGTTTTAATAATAATGTCTTACAGAGGTCAATATGAAAAACATATAAATCAAATTGGCAGATTAATTTCATATAAGAAGCGCCAAGTGTATTAAAAGTACTGGTAATGGAGACCTTCACACATAGAAAAAATAAAAAATAAACTAATGCATGAATACAATCAAAAATATATCAAATACATTCAAGCACAAAAATTATATCCATGCATGAAAATGGTGTGTTGTATAGGCAAGTAAAAATCCATATTGGCAAAGATCTTACAGTGAGTTGACCTTGACCTCTGACCAAGTAACTTTCCTATTCTGTACGTAAAAATCTCCTTATTTCAGCTATTTAATTTTTACTCATTCAAGAGATGGATTCATTTAGTAAAACTGGTATTTACATATGTGTTAACCCTCCTGATTTCAGCGGGAGACTCCTGCAAAACAGACCTTTCTCCTGCAATTAGTCAGTCTCTAGGGCGGGAGGCACAAAAAACACATTTTTGTGGAAGTCTTCTGCGAGACCTCCCGTGATCGTATTTTTCACTTTATAACAGGCACCATTTTTGTTGTTATTTTAGACATACAACATTGGTTTCGTATGCACTTGGTTAATATAACTCTATGAAAATCTGATTAATGCTTGGTTGCTCCTTAGACTTTTCATGATCAACAAGGAAACACTGCATTGTTTACAATTTCGAATGGATAGTTACGTAAAGGTCAAGGTTGGTGATTTAATGAAATTCTTTTAACCAAAAGGGTGCTTACTCAAAAAGAAAAATAAACAATGACAATTGGGATGTATTATTTCCAACACTTCCACATAAAATGAAAAAATACTCTTGCAAATATTTACCAAATGGACAAAATTGCACACGTCGTCACATGGCTTAAATTTGGTCATTTGGTCCTTTTTGGAGTAATTTAGCATACTACCAACCATATGCATGTAATTAAATTTCAGTATTGTACTCAGAAGAGAAAATGAGGTAACATGGCATGCAGAAAATACTGGTCACAAACTGGCTGTTTCTGCAACTAAAGGCCCTGCATAGTCTTATCACTTTTATTCCTTTCATGTCAAAAGGTCATTTTCACAGAATCCCAAAATTAGAGCTGAGAATTGACATTAGAGCCTAATAAAAAGGGAGAAATGAGCAAAAAATTCACCTTGCTTGTGCTGACTTCTGCCATTTGTCTTTGAGTGTAAGAAGTTTTCGTAAAAGATTACATAGACAATAATGTCAAAATTGTTATTTTTCAAACAGAATTTACTCAAACTTCTCTGTGTCATCGATGTCTAGAGTAGGTACTGTACTTATCATTTCTAGAAGGGGATCATTTTTCAGGACTAGTACAAAATTTTTCCAGATAGTAATTTTTATTTTTTTAGAAAATTTATTACCAGGCTTTGCTTTTTGGATTCATATTTGTATTTTTCTCCCATAAAAAATGCATAAAGTATTCATCACTAATGACTTGTATATACATATGTGATATAAAAAATATTTGTCGAAAATGTCATCACTCATAATATCCTGCATATAGGAAATGAAATGCAGAAGATCTGCAAAGAGGATCCAGAAGGTTAACTGGTATGTTATTTACCATGGGCTATAGGGTTTGTAAGTCTCGTTCTAGTTTCAGTTTTCCTTCCGGAATTTTAGATGTAGAACGTTTTGAAATCCGAAGGCCGGTTTGCATTTTATTGTTCACTTCCGGGAAATGAAAACGCTATATCAATATGCAAAATCTACTATTTCTATGTTTTTCTTAACATTTTTATTCAGTAGAACTAGATTTTTGTCATTTTTTATCAGTATTTTTTCACAAAAATATATTTTGCTTTTAACATTGAACTCAACGCTATGTTAATGACGAATCTCTATGCATTTGAATGGGTGATAAGGACCCATTCTCATGAAATCATGGAGTCACGTGACGAGACTTAAATACTCTATTCCAGTTCAACAAGATCAGAGGTCATGATCAACTCACTGTAAATGCTTGCTTGCTCATTTTGTATATAGTTATGAAATGGTCAGCAGTCTTCAACCTAAAGCTTTCTGTTAAATTCAAGTTATTGTTCTATATTGTGCTTTATGTTGGCAAGTTATAATTAATTTATACCATACATGTATTGTTTTCTTCTCATAAATTAATCTTAGGTTATTAGTAATGGGAAACAGTTGATGCATGTTTATATTTTGTTTAATATACAGCTGTTTATTCATTATATCAACAAAGTTCGATTTTTAAGTCATATTTATCAGACAACTACAGATATACTGATTGTTCCAATCTCCTTGGAAAGAAAAAAACAAAAGTATTCCCCTTAGAAATTTGTAAACACACTGCACTTTTGCTTTTCACAAAATACCAAGTTCCTGTAGAACATTCTTTCTAAAATAAATTCAGTACAGAGCAACAAATCATGTAATGCATAGTACTGCTCAGACTACTTATTGCAGCTCACCTCTTTAGGTATAGTTTTGACTAAATCTGGAGATTCTTTCTGTAATAGTGTTTCTTCCTGATCATCTGGATCTCTTTCTTTCTTTGGTCCACATATACTACCTGTAATATACATAAAGAACATAGTGCTGAAGTACTTTCAACAAGGGTGAAATTTTCCAGTTTAAAAATTTGTTGATTACAATGATTGATGAAGCTCCATGTTAATTTTTTTTTCTTTATATAATTTAGAATCCCCCATATAAAAATGTAAGATGGGAGGTTTTGGGGAAAAAATTATCATATATTCTGTGGAAAATACTAAAAAGTTGATTTTTACTTAAAAAAATTGCATTCACATAAAATCTGCCACATGAGGCAGTGTCAAAGGAGGAGAATCAGTCAAAGGGTAACAATTATGGTACTTGAAAGAATACAAATAACTAATCGGAGAGACAATTAAAAGTAAATTTGTACCCCTACTATTTATGTTTTTCTCCCATTCAAAGCCAGTGATTAAAAATGCATGTCACTTTTTAACCACCTTGTGGTGATTAAATTTCTGCGAGTTTTCCTGCCATTTAACATTTCAGTTTTCTACAGATTTCATGGGAGAAACAGATTTTCCTCCAATGGTCTCGAGGATTACAAGATTTCTCCACTCCTGAACATTAATTTTAGATTTAACCAACTCACTGAAGCTCATGGGTTGAAATCTAAAATTTAACTAGCTCGAGAGGAGAAATCTTGTAACCCCCTTGAGACTGAAGGAGAACCTATATGTAACCACTACCAACAGAAGTGTGTTTCTGAAGCTTTTATTTTTTCATGTTATTTTTGCTTGCTTGTCCCCTGTGTATGCAAGCTTTTGTGTTCTATTTTTATTTGTATTTGGTAAGGCACTCTCAAGACCTCATATGAGTAGTTATAAAATGTGCTGAATATAATTAAGCTTTGCGATTTTTATCATTTAACTTGGTATTTGACAGCATTTAGGATTAAACAAATGAAGTTTGAAAGAAATATTATTGAATCAATTTTACCTCGAGAAAATAAAAGACTTTCTATCATCTCAACAACTGGATATATTTGTAATGGGAATGTCAGACCAACTCCAATGATCACACAAACATTTATAGATGAGGCTTCCCAACTATTGGCAGTTATGTTTAAATTCAACATCTGTTGGACTTCACTACCAAACCGCAGATATCCCAGAATTCCAAAACTGCCGAGAATCACAGAAAGAACCAAGATGGCTCCATGTAAAAATTTGGGAAAGTTGTGTCTGTTACCCTCCATACTAGATTCAACAGGAATCACCTGGAATAGAGATAATCCTGCTACATTAGAATATTAATCTTGTAAAGTTACACAGGGATGTAAAACTGATTATTTCCATGTCATATTAAAATAATCAAATTTAATTAAAGCACTTCCAGGTGTTCAGTTAAGCCATCATATTGCAAACTGACTTACCTCCCTTTTCTGACATGCATGTCTGCCAACAGAAGACACCACTTATAGTATAAATGCACTTCAAATCCTGCATAAGCCCTTTTTAATAGATGTGTGCAACAAAAACAATGTATATAGACAGTATCACATTTTCTTCTTAAAAGGTACACCCGTTTTTATTATGATTTCTGTAAATTATAAATGAATATCCTAGTTTAATTATCAGTGAGCAAATTTAACATAATTGGAGCAAATTCGAAGTGATAGGTTATATTGGAGTTTATTTTGGATCAAACACAGATTAATCAAAAAAAGTGAAAAGCAAAAATTGGGGGTCACCAAACTCTTTTTCTTGCAACATTAAAAAAACTAAAATTCCCTATAGGTCTCACTAACCATTTTCAATGTTTTCATTACTTTACATGTTAAACAAGTAATTTTCAATGTTTAACTGTGAATTCCCAGGACAAATGACACCTAAAAGTTGCATACCATTGCGAAGCTGGAAAATAAAGCTTTCAAAATTATTATTCTAATGGTACAATGACCGTAGAAATTCTTCACAAAATTTACTTGAATAAAAAATACTGAAAATCCCCATTTTTACCTTTTCTGCTAACTGACAGCATGGAGGCAAATTACTCACACATGTAAACAATATTCATACGCTTTTGTCGTAAATTACAAATATGATTTTAAAGTACACATTCTCAGCTTTATTTTGACTACTTTTGATCAGAATACACACAAATAATGCACTTACAATGCATATTTCTAGGTTCAGTGTGTTTTTGGTACATGTTTTTGGGTGGCCATTTAACCCAGAAGTGGTTAGTGAGATCTATACATTTTAAAGAACATTTTCCTGCCAATTATCTCCCTTTTAAAAGAATTTATCTTCCCCAGAAAGAGGCTTTTTAAAAATAATGTTTTTAATTTTACCATTCTAATTTTTGTGTCAAAAAACATTTGAAATAATTTAAATATAATATTTCTCATTATTTTAAACACTACAAGTTCATAGAAAATATTTATGTCTGTATGATTTTGCAAGATGACAGAACTGAATGCTTGGTGTAATATAGGTACGATCTACCTTAAGCATTGTCTATAGACATAATAAATTAGAAATTCTTATATGACCTGTGGTAAAATGGTGATAAACATATGACAAACATCATATATATATATATTACAGTCTTATTTCTAAGGTGATTTATGTTTTACTCAATTTTACCGATGTCACAGAAGAAATTGTTCAACAATGATCACCATTCTGTGCAACACATAGGTTGTGTCTTTCCATAAACATAAAGAAACTAGCTCTATTTGAATCAAAGTAATTCATGGAGACTCAATTTTATCATAATTTACTATATGCTATTGATAGAGGTAAAATAAGGTGACATGAATGACCAATCCATGGTAAAACAATGATAAAATAGAGTCTCCCTGAATTATTTCTTATTCAGCCAGATCAATACTGATTTTCATCATTTATCTTGCAATATGTAATTTGATTATTTTTATCTATTAAAAAAAATCTCAATATGTCAATACAGAAAAGTTAATTCAATAATCCCTCAAAACATACCAAACCAATTCCTTCAAAAGCAGCTGTTAATTGTCCAAAGAAAACAGGAAATCCTTCCCAGTTAAAATACCAAATGTCAGGATGGACAGAAAAATCTGGAAAAAAGATAAAAGTGACAAGCATATCATATGCAGTACATATGTTCTGAAGTTTAAAATAATAGTACGGTACTCAAATACATTTAAGATTACAGCTTTTTAGCTTCTTAAATTATTTGAAAACTCACAGCTGTATTATAGATACACATACATGTAGATAAATTAATGTAAAAAAATAAGAATAATATAAAATGAAATAATACATGTATGAACCTTAATAAAGGCGAATATCAACTAGATCAGTTTTTCTCTCACTGGCATCTTTTTCAACGTACATATAGTACTCAAAGGTGATATATTTAAGCCACAATTTACGTAAAAAAAAACAAAAGAATGATTTCTGAATATTCTTAATTTGAAAACCCTAGTAAGGGAGATTACTGATCATACAATTACTCACCTATAATAAGGAAGATGAATACAGCTATACAACCTAAAAATATGGATAAATTTGCCAGGACACTGATGAATGACATTTTCCTGATTGTCCTTATCATAGCAAATATAATGAATATAGGTAGTGGTGAAGCCACCAAAAGTTTTAGCGAAGGCGCTGTTGATTGCTCGACAATGCTAGAAATCTGAGATGCATTGGCAGCTGTTGTTGTTGATGGTATAGTTGTTGTTGATGTCTTATGTGTTGTTGATGTCAGAGTTGTTGTCACATTTTCTGATGTAGTTGTCTCCATTGTTGTACTATCATTCATGAAGGGAGGTAATGTGGTAAAATCAGAGCTATTTCTATCATCGACTAAATCCTTACTTGTTAAATCTCTAATGTCTCTATTGTGCTTTAGAAAAAGATCACTCTGATTCACTGGAGTGTTTATCCCTTTTGCCACATGACAAAATGGGTAATCATGGGAGGTAAAATTTGACAACCTTAAAAGATTATCACAAGGTTCAACCGGAAACAACCTGTGTAATGTGTTTCCAATAAAAATAAAATATCCAACACAAAATCCAAACTGAGTTACACCTATAAAAAAGTTAACAAGATAGAGTCCTGTTTTGCCGTATGCATTCCAACCAACATCTCCGTATGACATGTGACATTTCATATGTTCTTCTTGTTCCCGAACTTCATCAAATTCTAGTTCAACATCACTGACTTCTTCCGAGTCACTAGTGGCCAAGTATTGTTTTGTTCTTTTTGGTGTGCTATCCATGTCTTGAATACACTTTTTAATAGCACTGTATTTTGTTTTTACAATAAGATGACAGCAATGATCGGTGAGGGTAGCAACAAATACCAAACCAATAATACCAAGCTAAGAAAAGAAATGACGATATGAAAAATTCAAAACAAAGAAAAAAAGCACAGTATGTATCGAGTAAAAAGCAAAGTCATCCAATTCAATCAAATCAGTATTCTTGTTTTTTTTTATATAAAATTTTATTAGGTTCATTACTTATCAATCATAATTATTATCATGCATTTCAAGTTTCAGGATGATGTGATTTATCCTAAAAATGAAATCATATAACAGAAAAAAATTGTTATTTTCAAGAAGAAAATTTTTTCACTTTTCTGTTTAAAATATTCTTCTTCTAAATAGTATATCTCATAGTTGGGTTTTCATCACTTCAACACAACAGTCTCTTTTTCAGGTGGTGAAATAGAAGAAACAGATGAACTGACCCCTATACACAGCCCAACTTTGAAGTGTTCGGTATAAAATTAAATATTGACTAATAAACTTACCCCTAATCCACTTTGGTAAAATGCAAATGACACAGCTAGATAGTTAGACCCAATAAAGGCCTTGACCATGTTGGCAAAGTCTCCTAAATGCATGTACCACTTCATCTTTACTGATCTGAAAACAAACAAACAAAAATTACTAATACATAACATGACTTTTTCAAGCATTTAATAGGGTACTTTACATGTGCCCTTTTTTACGATAAAATTTCAAAATTATAAGTAACTCAATCTTCTGAATGACTACATTTTTTTTTAGAAGTCTATACAGAGCATCACATCAAGGACAATTATAGGAGTAACTGTACTCATATAAATCCCAGAATGATTTACTGAAGCTGTATACCACTGTATATACCTATAAAGTCATTACTTACCACTAAAGCATACAGGTAATTAATTGATCAAGTACAACATCATAGTGAATGTAACAGTTTAAATTGAAATTGACAAATTGGTATCAAGCACCGTCTCATAACATGTAAATTTCATCAAATTTACTTTCAAATTTTAAGTGTAAGAAAATTATACATATTACAGTTACTTTCATGAAAAACAATTTGATGATTCATCAACTAGTAGTCCTGATATATATGTAAAAGTAATGAAATGTACAATGATTCTAAATCTACTTGTAACTTGTGATTATTAGGATACATTTAAGTGCCAATAAGTACATCATGTACATAAAATATTGAGCTTAGTCACTGTCAAAAGATGAAAGAATTGATGACTGTAATTAAATCTGAGCAACAGTTAACAGGAGTTCAAATTAGCAATGGTCCTAGGTCTTGGACCCTCAATACCATTAAAATTTTATTAGTCCAGATCCTGAATCTTCAACTGCCGGTACATGTATGTTCATTGATACTTTATTGCAGACTTTCTTCAAGTGGACCATTGATTTGAAACTTCAAAAGGTCAACGACCTTCCACTCTTGAAAGTAAATTTGGACCCCTGAGGTGATTACCATGTACATACTGTACATTTATTTTATTGGGGGGTGACTATTGAGTTGTTCATACTTCGTGGTAGCATAGTGTTCACAACAGACAGTTTAGGGCAGGCCTGTGAATGAGCCTTGCTCTTTTTTTAAGGGATTTATATGCTACATGCCTTTTTCATTTTCCATACATGCATTTTGTAAATGTTAACCCTTGCATGATGTGCCTTCAAATTGACTGTAACATGCTAGAGTGCCCTTTTTTTTCTGGACTACTCTGCCCTTTTCAGAAGCTGCAGGGAACACTACCAGGTATACCACATGTTATACCTGTCCCCTTTTCATTGATATATTATGATCCTTATACTTCACCATCCATATTAAATAAAACATTGAAAAACAATTGATACCATAAAAGAGCATACTGCCATCAAGACAGAATGTTACACTGCATACTGCCTCTAGTGGTTAGCAAGACTAATAAGGGTTTAAAAATAGAACTAGAAAAAAAATTATCCATCGCCACATTAAAGCATGCAATTTACATAAAAAACATGAATAAAACTGCCTCCGAAACTTTTTTGTGTCTGGGAGACTGAATTATGCCCCCACACAATATGTACAATATTGTCAGATTTTGGTGCAATATGAATAAAAGAGTGACCTGAATTACATGTAGGTATAATACTCAATACCTCTGACACATGCGTAATCAAAAGATAAATATGTTCAACAATTCCTTTTAAGATAAAATTCTTTCCACCTCCTTATGATAGTCATCACTTCAATTCATTTCACTTCTCCTTAGTTTTATCCTCCTACAAGTATATGTGTTTCCCTTAATCTTATTTAAAAATCATGTCAGAAAATGTACACCATACTCTCATATCATCTTTTCTGTTCATCTTATCCTGCTCAGCTATATCAATTTATTCACTAAAATTTTAAACTTTATATTTGGTTATTTGCAATTTGCTCTTCAACAGAACATGCTAATAACACGAACACTTGACTTTCATCCTCACTTCTAAAAAATGAAGTCTGACTGATGTTTTTCTTAACTTTTCATCCTTTTCTACATCCACCTCAAGAGACACTTCTACTTCCTCTTATTCCAAATGTTTCACACTTACACCCTAAGCCTTCAATGATAACATCAAACCAGTTCTTTGCTTAAAAAGCAACAAATCTCAAATGCAACTGCGTTGGAAAAATTTTTTTTTCTTGTTTATCAACAAGGTTATGCAACTTAGTAAACAATGATAATTCATATATGCTCACATAATCTGAACTGAAACTACGACAAAGGTCATTGAAAACTTCCATCAATTTTATCATGCAAAGGACATGTTGGTGCATAATAATCATGTGTTTGTCCCATATAATTCATACATGTAAATATATACTGGTAAATACCAGAAATTACTGATACATTCAATGACCGTTAAGTTCAAAGTACAAGCTAAAGACAATGATCTACAAAAACAGTGTACATGTATTTTGACCTACATTACTTCATTATTAGTATAATATTTTGGAATACATGTAATTCATCATTTATGTAAATATGATCGACATAAAGGATATTTGAAATACATGTCTCATATGTATACAAAACCATTAATTATCTCATGAAGAAATTTTATTTAAATGATATTAATTTTAATAAGATAATTTAGTGTTTTAATGGCTATCAATACATGCCAGAGGATGGACAGCTATAAAGGGAAATGAGATAAAAGGAGTGGGAGATGGGAGACAAGGGTAGAGAGGTGAGAGAGAAGGGGGTAGGTTGTGAGATGGGGGGTGGTGGGAGAAAGCTGGTTTTGAAGTAGGAGAAGGGTGGGTGGGAGGTGGGGAAGTGAGACAGACGTGATATGGGAGATGGTACCACACCTGTCCAACCCCTCTTTAATACTCCTGCTTGTCAGCTGATTTGTGTTTGAACTTTAAATGTAGTAATGGAGGTTTCAGCAGTAATTGACCTTTCTGTTAAAACTGCATTTGTACCTAAGTTTTTTAAAATGTATAGGTCAGTCATAATCTAGTGTTAGGTAAAATACATACAGTCCGGACACAAAAAAAAATGAACCAGAATTTTAAATCAAGGGCTGGAAGTCCTTAAAGGAACAGTTCATGAGGAAGATTCAGATTCTCACCCATTAACAGTTCATGAGGGAGATTCAGATTCAGATTCAGATTCTCACCCATTAACAGTTCATGAGGTAGATTCTGATTCTTCCCCATTAACAGTTCATGAGGTAGATTCAGATTCTCACCCACTAACAGTTCATGAGGTAGATTCAGATTCTCACCCACTAACAGTGTCATGGGGGAGATTCAGATTCTCACCCATTAACAGTCTCATGCAGGAGATTCAGATTCTCACCCATTAACAGTCTAATGTGGGAGATTGTTACATGAAAGTAAGGCTTTGAAGTAAAATTTTTAAGTATTTTTCACTGAAAGTACAGTAATTTTAACCCAAATCCTCACACGAATCTTATGATTTTCAATTTTTCATTGATTTTGTGGGAGTCTCCCCCACTTATGTTGGAGGATTAACAGATATGGCTGTAACTCATATAAAGGAAATAATCCAAAATAAATATTTTCTTCTAATTATTCTTTAAGGAAATGAGAAATTTTACAAGACAGGTCAGGACATTTACTTTTTTAATACCCCACCCCCACCAAATGTTTACTCTCACAAAATTCAACAAGCTCCTAAAAGGGTATATGATTTAAAAAACTTTGGAACAGACAGAAGATTTCAATGCTACAATGACTTATTTATTATAGTGCATAGCCATAAAATACATATTGTAAAGTTAATAAATATCATCATGATGTATTTCCTTTTCTGAAATTCTTATAAGTTGGGTTGAATATGTACCAAAATCACATCTCTTATATAAAAGAATTATTTGAACTATTTTGAGTCTCTAAAAAGTCTTTGTATAATTAATTTTAGCTACAATGTATACCATTTAATTTTTGAAAATAAGTACAAATAGTACATGCAATCTGCTCAAATTGACATGATGTTGAAATTGAAGACACTACATGTATATTGACTACATTTCCTAGGTGCTTACACTATTATTAGAAAAGTTTTGCAGATAATAAATGTGATGAAAAGCAAAAATGTGTATAACTACAATGCTTACATACAAACTGTACAAAAGATATGAACTGAACAGATTAGACATAAATTGTCCCAGAAAATGACCTTTGATAAACAAAGACAAACAATTAGAACAATGTCATTAATATTTCCTGGTTTAGTATCTATCACTTATTTTCAGTTGCATATTCCTTTCTTTTGTTGTGGATGTCATTACATGTACATGACGTACAATGTATTTCTATTGTGAAAGCCAGGGTATTCCATTATACATGTATGTATTTTTTGGGGAAAGGGAATAACACTGGATCAATCAATATAATATACACATGTATGTATTAAAGTACATGTACATGCAACATTAAATTCAATTTTTGGAGTTGCATTGCCACAAAAACATATACCTTGAAAATCTTATAACTTAAACATGTACGTGCAGGTTATTTCTTTTTCATATCCCTACTTTAAGAAGAGAATAAACATTCTTTAAGACACCAAATGCCAAAATTACATTTCACCATATTTTCTCCAAAAAAAAAATTAGTCTAACCAATTTCAATCCACATAACAAATTTATATTAAGATTAAGGAAGTACAAAAGAAGAGAATACTCTAATTAAATATGACAAAGCAGTCAGAATATCTTTTAAAACTGGATCTTGTGTTATCTGAATTATAACACCAGATAGCCTCTATACATGTACTTAATAAAGTTCAACATCTTATTCATTCCAATTCAAAGATTAGAACACTATAAATGTAGACTGACTTATATTATTTCTCAGACTTAAACATTTAGTGTGGGGAAACGCTCTCAGAACCACGTGGGGTCTAGGAGTCGGCAACAGCGTCAACAGAGCAGCCCAGCCACTAGTAGGACATATTCTGACCGAGTTCTTATGTCAGGTTTCCAGAAGGCTGAGCTCTGCTACCACAAACTACTAAGAGACATCTACTAACACAATCCCCCACAAGGGGCAGTCATACAAAATCTGCTAGGACAGTCAAGACCATAAAAACCACCAATCAGATGTTCTTATTTTAACTGTGCCACCAATGGAGACAGCGGGTCTAGTAGCTGCCTGACACTGTCCCTACAGCTTATTATCGATAAATTTGAAATTGAACAGCTTGAACTCATCATCCATCATGTACATAACTCAAGATAAGAAATGGTATGACTCTATAATTCGTATAGGCCATAAATTTTATCACTTATGTTTTACACAGGAAATGAAAAAGTGCTTCAATCAGAGATAACCATGACAATTTCAGTTCAATTTCAGCATTATTCATTAAAAACAGTATCTCAAAAAAAAAACAAATACAATTTCATAGAGATCCTTACATTGTTAATGATTAGAATATAAAGTTACAAAAAAACAATGTATTGGCACAAAACTAGGAAAATTGTTGTTATTTGGATGCTTATGGCTCATAATGTCTTCGCAGCTCCTATACTTTTTTTGTATAGGGGGTACATGGATATAATAAGAATATTCATCATGCATTTATTCTACAAATACGAAAATAATTACAACACTGACAATAGGACAAGGATGTTTTTGGCTATCCATATAATTATGAAAACTTGGTATTTATGCATCTACTTCGATTTGTCGTATTATGTTGTTTGGTTTATCTTACCCTTAAAAGTTACGTCTTCGACCGACTGTGTTGCTTCGTTTGTTTGAGGTTTGTTCGTTGTTTTTTGGGGTTTTTTTAAGTTATCTTTTGCAGTTGTTGCCGAAATTTTTAGTTAATTCCGCTTTCACTTGACAGTAAAAACATTCAATTTCGATGAAATATTCCATAGTAATAACGGATTTTGCAAGGCTAGTTTGATTTTAACGTTGAAGTGCCCAGCTGCTTGTCACGTATCGGAACTCTTCAGCGTTGAGGATCAATAAAGTCTACAAACGCACAAACAACTCTTGCTGATCAGTGTGTGAAATGCGCTTTAATATAAAAAAAAAAGATGGGGTCCTTAATTTTCAACTTTTCTTAGTGATAAACCGAAATGTCTGGCAAAAGACCGGCTAAAGGAAAAGGTAAATAACAATTCTATTTTTTCTAGAAGACTGCAGTTTGACACATGCATGAGTATTTATGTATCCTTGGTTTAAAATTTTGTGCAGAACATACATCATCATGATCATGTCTTCATGATTACAGTCAGTAGTGTCCAATGTATATGTCATGTGAATTCATTTGTACATGCTTAACATGCTCCCGATGGGACCGTTTATGGTTGTATTATCAACTTGGTTCTGTATACTTTTGGCAAGAAAAAGCATCAATATCCGGTTTGTACCTTCATTATCAGGAGCTGAAAAACAGCATAAAAGCAGCTTCATTTGTGTACACTCGTATATGTGCAATTGAGAGCCAGCCCAGTCTTGGAAAATATTTGCTAGTTTCGGTAATTAAATACATATCAAATCATAGCTTTTCAAAGAAAGGGTTGGCCTTAAAATCTGCTGTATGGCGCCCAGATGTTTACGAAAATTACATAATCAATATTATCCATAATCCTTGGGTCATAAAAATTTTGAAACCAAAACGAAACAAAAATAATTGATAAAAGAAAGAACCAGAACAAATGAATTCGATAAAATGAATCAAATCGTTATAAAAACATATTTAAACTGTTCAAAATGAAACAGAATGAAGCGAAACTAAATGCAATAAAAGAAATCTTTTAAGACATTTCGCTAATTATAAGAACCATAATGTTAACCAGTGCTGGACAATTCAACCCAAAGACATTTCGGAACATGACAACCAATAATACCTTATGAATGCCGGACATTTCGGCCAATAGACATATCAGACCATGACAATTAGTATAATGCTAGAGAACAAATAAATATCATTACAAAATTTACCATACTTGAAGGTTATAAGTATAAAATATCAAATCAGAGCTGACAAAAAGTTATCAACGCTGTTTTTAATTAATGTTTGTTCGGGAGTGTTAAAAGGTTTCACCTTCATCATATTAGACAAGTGGTAAACTGGTGACAATTGTTGTTTCAACTTAAAATGTCTATTATTCTTGTAGGTGTAATTCTCACTTGGTAGTTAATGAAAATGAAATAACAAACAAATCGAAATAGAAAAAAATCCAAACTGTGTTTATATTCTCAAATGTATTCTCTTTTCCAATTATCTGGGCACTTTGAGGTCTAGGAGGTGTAGCAAGGTGACGCTTCATAGGTACCTAGAACCCCAAAAGCTAATTTAAAATCAGTTGCAGCTATTTTCTTTAATATGAGGAAGACAGTGACCTTTAGTGCAAGCAAAGTTTGAAGCTAGAGTATCAGGTTTCCTTTTCAACAAATTTGACTTGCCATTTATCATTTTGCCCAGTTTATTTTTGTTTTTTTTGGGGGGGAAATTTTCATCAGTATACAAATGGGAGATTCCAAATATTTGGGAACTGTTCCGGGTGTGGCATAGATTGCTGGGTTTTATCTAGATCTCAAACTGGAAGTACATGTATAACATAAGCATCTTTTAAACATTTTGTCTAGGCTGCATTTTTACTATTTTTAAGCTTTTAATGTACCCAGATGTAATGTTTTGCTTGGACGAAAGTTTCATAAGTGCCAGTATGATGAATTTGTAGACGAATTTCTACACCTATAAGAGCAAGCTTTACTCGATTATTGATAAAAAGTCCTCTTTTTTACAGTCTTTAGAGAAGATAATCCAGAGCATTTTTAATATTGATTTCTATATTCAAAGATACAAATGTATATATGATTGAACGGTAATGGCTTTTCCATCTCGACCATTAAACATGGTAGTTCCGAATGGTTTCTGGTCAGTTTGAATTCCTTCATTATGAAATCAAATTATAGTAAGTTATTTTATTCTTTACATATATGTTACTTCTTGGTATATTAGTATATACATGTTAACTTGAAGACAGTTTATTCTTGTTATTTTTAATGATATGATGCAGATGAAACCTGAAACAGGCTTAAAGAATCATATCTTTTACTACCTTGTTTTAGTGGCTTCTTTGGTCTGGAATGTCCAACATTTGTAAGGAAATTTGGGTATCAAAGACTGATAACAGATTTAAGTAAAAACTTTTTTGACTCTTTGGGCATATCTGTCTTTGAAAAAGGCTATGATTCAATTTGTATTTAATTATTGAAGTTATCAAATGTTTTCTGGTTTGGTTCTTAATCGCATTTATCAGTAAATGAAAAAAAGATTTGTTCCTGAATGGAGGTGCGAACCTGATACAGGTATTGATACTTTTTTATGACACAATTCCAATGAAACCAGGCTGATAATACAACCATTTACATGAGACACTGTAACCTTAAATGCTTCAGAAGAAATATAAATTCAAAACTCAAATTAGTTTCTGACATTTCCCACAACTCATTGTGATGTCATGATATTGCAGGAGTAAAGAGGAAACCCTTATTTGCAAATTGGCAGAATATTTGAGAGGAAGGGTAAAGTATTTCAGATCCTTAATTTATCATGTTACCATTTAGATTTTTTACATCTCCACCCTGTATTTTGTATATTGTTATGAATGTGTGATTGTCAAATTTCAATTATTGTCTAGTAGTATGGCACTTACAGGTCAATATATATATAGGTATTACCATTAGGACCTTATTTTTTTAAACAAAATTTTTGCCCATGGGCATGACACCCCAGTCTTTAAATGTTTAATTTAAAAAACAAGGTATTGGTAAACAAACAACAAAAAAGTAACTGATCTTTTATATTTTACTTTTAAAACTAAAATTTAATACTTGAATGATAACAGTAAGCATGAATGGATGTTTATCTGGTATCAGTATTCAAAATATAAATGTATTAGCAATTCTACCATTACAATTTTTCCATTCAAGTATGTTGATTATAATATCTTTTTGGTCTTTTCTACCATAATTATGATTTACACTATCATTTCGGGAAGTTATTGTATATGTATGATATGCCTTATTGTTCTATTCAGGCACACAAAGGACAACAAGTACTTTAGTAGTTTAGTTTGACCTGACGTTTATTTAATGTACATGTATATTTTTGTGTTTCAGTTCACATTGCACCTCCAGGGGATTTTATTGCGCTTGGAAAGCAGAGTAAATCTCCTGCAGACAGTGACCTCCCAAGATTACAATCGAGCAAAAAAACAGAAAAGAAGAGAGATGGAACACCAGTATCAGGAGCACCACCTGTTAAAAAGCCAAAGATTTTGTCTCAAGCACAAACCTTTACACCACTTGGAAGGTCAGACATTGATAGGAGAAGTTCCCCTGCACCTACAAGTAGTCAATATGATGACTTAGCTTTAGATGGTAAGAATTCAAAATGCTGAGCTCTACATTTGTTAATGAATATTAGAGTTTTAGAGATATTTCTTAAATTTATTTAAAGTGACTTTAAAAATGGTCCTACTGGCCGGCTTCAGTGTGGTTCAGGCTAGTATGTTATAGGTTTTGCATAGTTTTTTTGAGGGTAAAAATTTCAAAAAATGATTTTTGGCTAAAAAATTCTAAATTCTATAATCACACTCTATATTTAGTTTAAAACCCTACAGAACAATAACAATTTGTGACTAAAATTACATGTATACATAGAATAATAGTTACTTTTGATTTTAATACTGACAATATTCTGTTTATCGTTAATCTTATAGTTGCATTTTTGATCATTTCAGTGTGCTTTTAGACAAGAGTCTACAAATTGTGGCTGTATGACATCATTTTCATTCAAAACTCTAAAGGTCTTATGACATCACTATCACTCCCATCGGTTTGACCGATATTTTTGAATATTTTGTCTTGCAGGAGAGATAGAAAAATATCTGTCAACAACAATTAAGGATAGAAGTACAGATTATGGAGAAACATTTTAAATTAATTTTTTAAGCGAAAATTATGAAGCAATGTGTGATTATTTGAAAATGCGGGATTTTTGTGTAAAAATGTCAGTTATAAAACATATAAAAAGTATCGATAGAGAGAGTCAATTATTTGAATATAATGATCTTGGAAATGGTGAATATGTCAAAGAGACAACAACCCCATGTATACCCTGACATTAATTATGTTGTACAATGAAAAATAAATGTTGCGTTATAATTTCTAATTTACATTGTACACAACCTTAAGAATTTGTAATGCTGTGGTATTAGAAGCTATTATGAATATAGAGTCACTGCTTTTGATTTTATTGCATTTTTTTAGTTGAGGGTGTTGACCTTTTGGAGGAGGTTCTAGAGGCAGAGGACATGTGCAATGATGAACGGTTGGAGGGATTAATCTGTGGGGGAGTGAAGCAGTTGAAACTTCATCGAGCAAAACCAGATAATGCAATCTTTCTTACACTTATGTATTTGGCCAAAGAGAAATCTAGTTTGTTTAATAGTGAAATTGTTATTGAGGTAATGTCATAAAACTTTTCAGAAGAGTCTTCTACTTTTTAATTTGTCACAGAAGTATGTTCAAGTATAATCATTGCTACTAATCTACACCTACTTAGGTAATTGATTGGCTCTTTGAATATTTATTAATGGAAAATATATGTTTTTGAAATCCTGTTAGCACAATATTTATATGTAGTAAACATTTTTTACAATTTTTTGCAATGTATAACTACACATAAGTGAAACATAATGAAAAACTAATTATTTTTTTTAAAGCACAAAAATAATACTTGTAGATATGGTCATTAGACAATAATCTGCCATAAACAAGAACTGTGAAAATGAGTATGCTATCAGTAATACTTAAACCATGAAACCTGTCTAAACTGGACCTCATTTGGACCTTTAAATTGGTTTGGTGTAGACAGGTGTTAAGTTTACCATAATTATAAAGTGAACTAAAAAAGTGACTGGTTTAGACAGGTTTTCAGATTGTTCAGTGTTTGGTAAAGACAGGTTTTCATAGTATTCAGTATTTGGTTAAGACAGGTTTTTAGAGTATTCAAGGGTTTGGTTAAGATTTGGTTAAGACATGTTTTCAGAGTATTCAGTATTCAGTTGAGACATTTTTCAGATTATTCAATGTTTGGTTAAGACAGGTTTTCATAGTATTCAGTGTTTGGTTATGGCAGGTTTTCATAGTATTCAGTGTTTGGTTCAGACAGGTTTTCATAGAATTCAGTGTTTGGTTCAGACAGGTTTTTTAATATTCAGTGTTTGGTTAAGACAGGTTTTCTCTCTATTTACTCATTCCTCATATTACATTAACATATTTTACATTAACATATTTTGCAATAAATCATGACACTTTAATTTTGCAGTCATTATGTAGTGCTCTGAAAAGAGATGTTTCCTTGAACTTCAAGTCTAAAGGCAATCCTCTAGTGTCTGTGTGTGTCTGTAGCATTTTATTGGCTGCCTTCATTGAAGATGAAAATTGGCCTGATGAATTTGTTAAGGTAAATCATGTTAAAGTTGGCATTACACAAAGAATGACATTGTTTTCTATAATACACATATCTGACTTTATTGATTAATAATCTTTTTTATGTTTATTTTGATTTGATGAAGAAGTTCAGGAATGAAAATACATGTACCAATATGTCAGTGCACAATTCATAAAAGTTACTTAAAAATTGAAAATAAATAATTTTAGTCAAACTAGTTTAAATAATTGCAGAAAATTATTTATGGCATTAGCAATGAATTAGTTTTTTTATTAATCTTATTTTTAAATTGGGTGTACTGGTGTGGATGATTTTATTTTTTTAATTAAATATTTGTGGATGATTCAATATTTTTTATCAGGTGTACGTAGAAGATTCATTAGGAGACAGAGTATGGGTTGACAGGAGTGATTGTAAGGGATTAGTAGACAATATCATCACTGCTTTCAACACAAACCTACCTCCAAAGTCATTGCTGCAGTCAGAACCTTCTCAAAGCAGTCCTGGTATGTTACGTGACTTAGGCCACAATGTTTTGCTTGATTGAAATTGTATCAGATATAAACACAAAAGTCAATGAAAACAAATTTCTTTCTTGCACAGTGTACGACATGAAATACAAAACTATGGCAATCCTTTAAAATCTAGTGGTAGATCTAATCACTTAAGTTTGGTCTAGGGAGAATTTGTATGTTTTGTATTTTGTTACTCCTGTAAAAACTCGCGTTTGTTTCATCAAAGTATTCTTTTAATACAGTCTGTGGAACGGATGTCAAGTTGGATTAACATGTAATTTACCTGAACCAAGATAACAAAATGATAGAACATGATGAAAAATTCATGCGACATATTACATGTATAAGGCTCTCTAGGAAATCTGGTTCCAATCTTTTTTCCTCATCAGCAAATGATGAGTAAAACCTTGATCTAATATTTTCTTTAGGATTAGGGTATGATTAACAATTTTTTTTATATATCCCTTTTAGCTAGCCCTATAATAGTTGAAGATGAAGATGGAACAGTGAAAATGGAATCTTCAGACTTGTTTAGTGACCTTGACATAAATGTATTCCCAAGGTAAGAATTATACATTTCAAATGTACAGGTGTTCAAATTAAACAAAAAACAATTCTGGGTTGAACAATTTTCAAAATTTGAATATCAAGGAAGGAATATCTAGTCTAGGAAAAACTGTTATGTTCGGAAAGTAACTGCAATGATTGAGTTTAATGGGAAATACTTGCTAAATGCAAGGTAAAATTCAATTTTGCAAATAGTAATTTTTTCCACAAGCTAAAATTTGCCAATGGAATTCCATATGTATTGTAAGTTCAGTTTAGAAATAAACCAAGAAATTTAAATTTGGGGAGTGTAAATTTTCAGTACTTGCTAAATTTATCTAGTGGAAAGATTTCTTAAATTCAATCCCTTTAACATTTGTGAGATATGCATCCTCTTCCTTTTTTTTTTTTTTTTTTTAAAAACTACCATGTTAGATTTTCTTATGTATAATGTTAAAGATGAATAAGTATAAGCATATTTATGGACCATGTTTGTGGAGATTGACAGCTATTAAAAAAAGTGATGAAATTGAATAATCATTAGAAATCTGTTCTGTACTCCATTTTTTTTCATTTTGAAGATATCCCTTCCAACAAGACAGCATTGAGACCTATGTGGTAGACACAATCAAGGAACAGATGAACAGACGCCAGGGCACTGATTCAACAGCTCGAAATCTCATCAGGCTCATGACAGCAACTTGTGGTTATAGTGAAGTTCGACTTTTATCAGCTCAGAAGTTAGAAATGTGGCTTCAAAATCCAAAGGTAAAAATAAATGGCCTTTTTCGGAGCACTTAAACTGTAAAAATATATTTGTCTGGTATCTGTACTTGTTTATATAAAATAAAGCCTATAGAGTTTCCATTGTGCATTGCATTTCAGTAAAGTTACATTTTGTTTGTTTCTTTTTAAATAAATTGAGTAATTAATATCTTAGGAGGAAATGAGAAGTTCTTCAAATAAAATATAAAACAATGCATCTACAGTTGTATTGGTATAACGTCATGTTCAGTTTTCAGTTACCTTAATTTAGAAATTTTTCTAATCTAATTTTATATCAGTTGTGTTCTTTTGTAGCTCACTAGGTCAGCCCAGGACTTGTTGATGTCTGTCTGTCTGAATTGTGGACAAAATGACCCAAGTGATATTGAAGTACTGTCTATGCTAATCAAAATGCGAATGAAAACAAAACCATTGCTGAACCATTTCTTGGCTTGTCTGAAGTAAGTGTCAAAATGTGTTGGTAGTTAGATAATTATTGATAAAATAAATAGTATTATCGTTTTTTGGTATTCAAATTTATGAAAGCACACTTAAAGAAAAAAAATTCAATTTTACATATTTGAGTTATTGATACTCTTAAGGTCCTTTAATTTATGATTGGTTCTTCAAAATACAGTACCCCTATGATAAAATTTAGATGGTATTTCCAAAGCACCATAAATTGCAGTGAATAAATTTTAGTTTGATGAATAAAACCATAAATAAATTATGCATCTTATATATTAGTACTTAAATAGAACATGAATGTTTGGTTGACTAAGTATACTACTACAGTATATTTACTGTGGTGAGGTAAAAGAGTTTACAAAAAAAAGTATGAATGCAGTATACTGACTCTATTACTCTCTCACCTTCAGAATGACACTTAACTAACTAGAAAACAATTTTTCATACTTTTCAGAGAAGTACTATCCCAGCATCCAGAAAATTTAAGAATGATAATGACACACACTATCTACAATGAATTGTCTAACTCTCGTAACCCTAACAACATGGCATTGATAACAGTACTTTTCCAGAATTCTCAGTCTGATGCTGCTAGGGTAAGGTTTAGATAAGCCTGGCTAACATAGTTGGCCATAATATACAATTTTTGTTCCATCTATCTGTCTTACATAAGATCCTGGATTATATTTACATATAGTAAAAAAAAAACACTGTGAAAGTACTGTTGATCGTGGGGTACCAATTTTTGGAGTTGTTGTGGGTAGGCCAACACATGAAATTTTGTTCCCAATTTTTTTTTTCCACAGGGGAATTCAATTGATGTGTATACTGAAAACCTCAAAACCACAAATCCAAGAATCCACGAGCTTGTGTTTCTTCCATAATCCACCAAAATCGATATTCATGAATTGAAGTACTTTCACAGTTGTCAAAAGGAGGAAAGTCCATATTACAAATGGCAGTATCAAGGCAAAAACCAGAAAATTGGAAATAATCCCAATGGTCCTGATAGGATTGGATTTGTTTGCATATATACTTGTAGTTACCATTTTTTTATTTCGCTAATGTCATGTTCAGTAGTCTACACAAATGGAAGAAAAAAACTTACCTCAAGGTGGAGTTAGACACATGATGAGTCAAAATGTTTATCTGAACAATGGGTTACATTGTATTAAAAATCAACTTTAAAGATGTATGGAAATGAGATCACATTGTGTGCCTTTTCTCTCTAGATATTAGCAGAGATATTCCAAGACCTTCTCTCTAACAAGGATGACTACTTGAGAGCTGTCAGAGCTTTACTGAGAGAGATAGCTAGGAACCTTAGACATGATATAAACTTCTCTGCCTTCTGTCTTACACTGATGCAGGAAAGAGATGAGCCTAAATTTGCTGAAATGGAGCCTGCTTTTAAGGTACATGTGTATTGTATAAGGTCTTTTTGCTTTTAAAGTTTTATTTTGGATGGATCTCTTTTTGTGACCCTCTGCCAGTTTATGCATACTTTAAAGAAGATGTGAAGATATTGTCACAGTAATATGATAAGCTGTTATGGGTATTAATTGATTGATTGATTGATTAATGTTATTTATAAACACCATGTTGGCATTATGACCTGCTAGGGGATGAAGAGAATAGAATGAGGATAAAGAAAAAACACTTTGACTTTAATTTGTAATTAGTATGAATTAAATACTATGTTCATGAGGTACTGCTGAAGATTAAACATTCATTTTGAATTTTTGGAGTAACTTAAATTCAACAGAAGTACTATTAGACTGAAGTTTTAAAAAATGTTCTCCATGTTTCTTCTTTCCAGGAAAGATATGCATCATCTATAGCAGATATTGTAGCCTTAAGTGTTTTCCTCAGTATAACACCAACGATCAGAGAAACTGCTGTTCCTTCTGTTAAATCAGAGAAGAAAGGTATAATGATAAAACTAGTGTATAGTATAAAGAATGCCATGAGAGAAGAACATTAATTTTCTTTTGTATTCGAATAATTCTTTTATAGCAAACTTGGTCGGTATTCTCAAAAGGATATTAAAGAAGAAACAGTTTGGGCCTGAACTTGTAATTTAGTATGTTATGTGTCAGTCTCAGTAAGAATCAATCAGTGGGTGGAACATAGTATGGAAAAAGCTGCCATTATGATAGTTTAATTTGACTATTCAGAATCAAAGAAAAAGGACAAAATTTTCTGTTTCATTTTGGAAAGTTGAGTTATAATATCATTGAAATGCACTGAAAATAAACATTTTCAAATAATCCAAAACAGATAACTGTCAAAGTCTTCATTTTTCTAAGATTCTATTGAAAAATTTCTGAGAAAATCCAGTGATGCAGAGATCAAATAATGGTCTTTACAAATAGAGAAGCATCCTTGAGTGAAACTATACATTTATTGTCAGATTCGTTGGTTTTTGACATGTATGTTTCAGATCAATTGGTTGTTGACATGTATGTTTCAGATCAGTTGGTTTTTGACATGTATGTTTCTGATTTTTACCATTTTGCCCTAGATTCTTGAGACATCAGTGGTCTGTATCTGTGTTTTTTAAGGCAGTTGGAATTATTTTATGCAACTCGTGTTATTTTTTTTCCATCTTTTCCATGGTTATTTTTTTCATTTAGAATTAAAAGAAAATGTTTACTATTAAGCCATAATTCTGAATTAGTAATCCCCATTATCAATTTTTAACAAATTACTAGTTTGAACATAGATTTTTTTAAAAATACCTAAACATGAGGAAAATGAATTTCAATGATCAGTTCAATGAAAGTCTTGGGTATAATCATGTCACAAACAGTGAAGAATATTCTCAGACTTAAATTTTGTAATTTCCCACATTTTGTGGTGCTATGGTATGAACAGTTACTATATATTGATGCTGATTTTATTGAATTAATTAACCATCTAATAACACACATTTCTCAATCATCAAAACATATTTACTTAATAATTCATTTTTCCATTCATTCAGATATAGAAGCTTTACACATGTTTAGAGATAAGGTATCTGTAATACAGAGAGATGCTGTTTGGTGGTTACACACAGTCCTACCTAAATTCATGGAAATCAAACCAGCAGAATATGTTCATTGGTGAGTACTGGCCTGGATGCCAGAAAACATAAGATACTTAACTTTTAGAATGTCATTAAGTTTCATAGTACCTATCAGAGTCTTCCGTTTTTATCTGAATTCTGCCTTGTGAAGTTCAGATTTTGGCTGTTCCGTTCCTTTTTTAATGTATGTTTACTTCTGATTTGGACTATTACCATTTTTTTTGTTGGTGGCTTCATAGAATTAAATCTATATCTCATCATAACATTTTAGTACAGGTCCACCTGAGAATCATGCAATTAAAGAACAAGGCAGAAAATGAAGTTGAAAAATTTTTGTCAGCTTCCATGTCAAGATGAAACATGTTTATGATGAAAACACTTGGTAGAGTATCTAAGAGAAAGTGATAAAGTTTTGTTAAATTCCATTGAGAATATTCCCTGACAGTTTTTTTCACATGTGATTAATTTTTATCTGCACTTTCCCAATTTCATGATTACTTTGATTTGTTTTTAAAGCAGTAATAGGAGATACTGGGTGCACTTAAAACTATTAAAAATATTGACAACAAATATGGACTAACCACTTTCTGCATGATTTGCTGTTAACTTGTCCTTAAAAAAATCTGATTTGAGTAAATTGCCAGCCTACTTAAAATAGGTCAAAATGTTAAATTTGAAATTTAATTTGGAAAATTCGGCAATATTTTTTAATCTTTCATTTATTTGAAATATCTATGAACAGATCAATTAAAATGTATAAGTTGTTCTGTTGAGAAATGAATAAAATAATAATGGCCTTTATTTTGGAAGTTGAACATATGTAGTGAATTATTTGACATGAACTATAGGCTGTCTAATCACACACAATTATATTGATAATCTATTGAGGTCAGTTAGAATGTCTAATCTCAATCATAATTCATTTTTACAATCTTTATTTTAGTTTACACAAAGTGTTGTTTTTGGAGAACATTGAACAGTACTGTAACAAAGACAATTGGCCACCAGAGGTTGACAGAGTGTAGGTTTTATATGGTTAAGGAATTCTTATCTACATGTAAATGAAGGACTATTTGATACATGTATATTCCAAATGGTTGTGGGGATGTAACTAAGTAATTTAAGCTGTCAAATACATTGAACATAAAAATATAGGAATTGCATACAATTTTATCACTCAAAATGAAAAAAAGAGTTGAGTGAAAACAATCAGAAAATTTATCTTAAATTTTTATTTCTCACATATACTCATAAGGAGTACTATTTACATTTGACCTTTCATAACCTTTTTTCATGCTTTAAATCTATTCGTGTCACCATGTTTAGGCATAGTCATATACACTAGAGGCACATATTGAAATTTGAAATATGATTAAAAATACATATAGACAAACAGGTAGATGAAATGAGTCAATCTACTGGTACATGTATATTTCAGTTTGTACATGAGATTGGGATCAGAAGTACCAGTGTTAGAAGACACCCTGATGAGAGTGTTAGTGATAGGTTTGTCTCCAGATCTCCCCCTGGGACCAGCTGATGCTGTAGATCTGGCTGATCAACTCATCAAAAGGGCTGCTTATCTTAGTATGGATGGTAAGTGGACTATTTTATCATAGAAATAACTTGACAGCCTGAAGCTTTAAAAGCAGTTTAAGTTCAATAGAATTAAATTTACTGCTTAAAATATATTATTTTAATACAAGCCAGATTGAGTTTAATTAGATCAAAAGAAAATTTTATTGTACTGTTAATATCTATGTGATATAAAATGATATGATAAAACAAGTACATGTCTATATTTACTAGGAAAAACTCTTATTCGTAATGCTTAGAATACTTAGAAATGTGGTCCTTATATACAGCGGATCAAATTTGTCTCCAAGAGTGAAAGGTCTTTGGACTTTTTTTTTCATCCTTTCATCCAATGAAATGTTTACCAGAAGAAAGCAGAAGGTCCACAACTAAAGTAAATGAAAAGTATGGTAGGTCTTGGAACTATGTAAAGAAATTTCAATTGTCCTGCATCAGAAATTTAGGATTCCAGACCTTGGACCAGTGCTACTGGTAGTTTAAAATTACCATTAGAATTTCATTTGTTTGTCTAAAATTTCAAAACTGCAATATTGTTTTTAAAAAAAGCAATTATAAAATTGAAGTTATCTTTGTAGGCTGTCAGATTACTGTGAATAATTAAATGTGAACCTTTGTTACAGGACAAGTAGTGTTACAGATGGAGAGACTGGAGTTGATTGATGCTCTTTTAAATCTGTGTTCATACAGTCATCCTGTAGATATAACTTTACCAAAAGGGTAAGATAGGTCACTAAAAAAACAGAATTCATGTTTACAATCTAAATCTGGGTAAAGTGAAAACAAGTTGATTGTTTTTTTTTCCATTCAAATGTATTTTTTAAGACACAAAGTAATATACTTAACTTCAGGGAAAAGAGTTGGTCTTCTTCCGGAAATGACCCCTTTACGAGTTGATACAACTTGTGTATGATGTGGTCACATGCTCATCTTAACTTGTTCTCTTGACCAATGAAACATCTTAAAAGTGGCAGCATCATAGACATATTCAAAACAAAGGCAAGAGAAAATTTGATGTCACCATATACTATGTATCCAGAAATGGCGGCACTTTCTAGAAGAAGTGAACAAAGTACATGTGTATATATGTTTTTAAGGAAGAAACAGGTACTTAAACTTGTTGTAGATTAAAGATCATGTTATTTATCGCTCGTTGAAGAAATTCTTGGTCTTGTCACTCGTTCCGCTAAGCTCCACTCTTGAAACAGACTTGAATTTCTCAAGCTTGTGAAAGATAACCCGATTTTTAATCTTCACTCATGTAAGAAAACTATTATTCTTTTGATTAAAGGGCAATCACCAGATGAACTTCAGTAGAATTGACAAGGAGATTAAAACTTGTTATCAATCTTAGGTTGAAGTACTTTTAAAATGACAGAAAGTTTTAATTTCCATGTTAATTGTCTAGTTATATGTACCCACCTAAAAACTTGTGTCAAACTTCTTTTCAGTAATCTTCATAGGTTTAAATCGAAATAACCAAATTAATTAGTATGAATGTTATAATTACAGGTATAAACCACCAACACTAGCCATATCTAACCTGTACTGGAAATCTTGGGTGATGTTATTGGTACTATCAGCTTTCAATACAAGGACATTTGGTCTGACATCCTGGGAAAATTATCCAACATTAAAATGCATGATGGAGATGGTAATGACAAGGTACATGTACTTATAACATTGATTATTTTATGTTAGATTTTGAATCAATCTATGAGGTTGTTCATTGAGGTTCTTCCAGCACTTGATCTACATGTATGCTGTAGAGATGGTTGTGACTTGCCTTTAGGAATGAGTGTGGTTAATTGAGTACAGCTCCACATAGAAGTCATGCAGAGATTCATGAAAAATTATGTTTTGTTAGTTTTATCATAAGTGTGCATGTATCCAGTAGGTCCCTGTAGTGAATTAAGAACTACTAAAAGAGTAATCAAGGGAACCAAGATTCTAGCGGAAAACAGACACACACAACAAAGAAAAAAAAAATATTCAAAATATTACATACAAAGCAACAAAAGTAAATGAGCAACTTGAACTCCACTGAAAACTGGGAGCATGGACCAGGTGCACCAGTGGGGTAGCGTCCTCTGCTTTTCTAGAAATGCTAGCCGAGCTGCTCATAAATAGTCAAGTCCAGGGTAGATAAAAGATAAAACATACAAATAATATGAAATAATTGTTACTTTTGATTTTGATATTATGAGGAATATCATGATGGGCATGTTATATGTCCTTGTTTCATTTGACATTCTGGAAACAACAGCAATTTGATGACATCAGTTAAAATAAATCCACACTATATGTTACTATCACACCAAATGTTTTGACGAATGTTTTAAAATGTCTTGTCATGCATATGAGACAGAAAAATGTAAATAAAACCTATTGTTATTTTTAGAAACTATGTTTTCCCACCACCAACATCAGTTGTAGAAGATAAAACAGCCAATGATTTCCTAGACCAGGAGAGGCAGGTAGGTTGTTTATAGAAATCTGTTCTGTCGTAATATTTTTAATTTATCAGTGTTTTGATTTCGTTTTGATTCCTCAGATTTTTTAATTTTTCACAAACTTTAATCAACCAGTACTATGACTCTACAGAGTTATTTTACTGCCGTAGATTTTATATGTCTAATTATGGCTAAGATATGATCTGTTGAAATTGCTCATAAATAAGGTTTTTCCATTGAACATTATCACATCAGATATTTGTTTTTAAATTGTCTGTTTCAACAACATTTGTGGTGGTTCATATTTGTATAGCATTCAGTGAAGTATGCAGACTCTTTCGTTAAAAAAAATCCTTCATTATTAGGCAGTATGTTGTTATTGACAACAGGGTTCACCTTACTTTTATATAAATTTGATAAATTTTATTGAAATTAAATACTTCAATTCTAGATAAAGGAAATGAAACTTTTTTATGTGATTTTTTCATCAATAAGCTTAATGACATAACTGTTTCAATGCTTTTTACATCTAAATCTTAATAAGAAATTCATTAGAAAGAGTGAATAAATAAGAAATGATCATGTGGTGCCAAAGAATGCCAAGATTAAACAAATGTGTATAACTTGTTTCATGCACAAGTTAAATTTCCAGGCATTCTCAGCATGAGTAATTGCATTGTGTGAATATTTTGATTATTCCTGAAAAGTAATTATCCTCCTTATTATGTAAATTATCTTAGTAATTTATTGCTATTTTTAAATAAATTTTAAACTTTTTGATTAACAGATAAAATTCACAAAAAAGATGTTTTGACAAGATAATTTATACCACATGTGAATAATAATGGTGGAAAACTACACAGGGAACTTTTGATAATTCATTGTTATCTGTATAATTATATATTGTAATTGACACAATATTTCAGATTGCAGAACAGGAGAAGCAGGAGATTCTTGAGTTTGAGACACATTTAGCAGCAGCTACTAGTAAAGTAACCATCACAGATGCTAACAGTCTGTTGATAGCTCAGCTCACCTCTATGGATCCTAAGTAAGTATAGGCTAACAGTCTGTTGATAGCTCAGCTCACCTTTATGGATCCTAAGTAAGTATAGGCTAACAGTCTGTTGATAGCTCAGCTCACCTCTATGGATCCTAAGTAAGTATAGGCTAACAGTCTGTTGATAGCTCAGCTCACCTCTATGGATCCTAAGTAAGTATAGGCTAACAGTCTGTTGATAGCTCAGCTCACCTCTATGGATCCTAAGTAAGTATAGGCTAACAGTCTGTTGATAGCTCAGCTCACCTCTATGGATCCTAAGTAAGTATAGGCTAACAGTCTGTTGATAGCTCAGCTCACCTCTATGGATCCTAAGTAAGTATAGGCTAACAGTCTGTTGATAGCTCAGCTCACGTCTATGGATCCTAAGTAAGTATAGGCTAACAGTCTGTTGATAGCTCAGCTCACCTCTATGGATCCTAAGTAAGTATAGGCTAACAGTCTGTGGATAGCTCAGCTCACATCTATTGATCCTAAGTAAGGGTAGGCTTTACACATATTACAGAGGGCTATAATCTGTTTTAAAATAGCCAAGCTTAACTCCATGGATCTTAAGTAAGGGATGCAATAATCGGAATTGAAAATGAAAGTTTGGCATTCTTGCAACAAAATTGCTTAAGCATATAATTTTATTTTTTGTACATGAGTGAATAACAAATAAAATTGTCATGGAATAAAAATGGAAAAACTGTTAGTTGACATACAATTAGCTATTGTTATTTTTACATATGTGACACCATATTTTTCATACATGTATTTATCTACAACTACATTATTAACATGTAAGTGTAAAGGAGTCTGCCTGATGAGGAGGAATAATTGTTTTACCATACCCAATACACAGACCATAAGGTACATTATGAAGAAATTGACTATACTTATCTGGATTTAGTTTATTACTTATATTTCAGTGGACCAGCTAGGAAGCCTCCAGCAGCAGTACTAGAACAGATTAAAAACATCAACGACAGTTTACAAATAGGTCAAAGGTTATGTCGGAGTAGACAGCCTGATTTCTTACTGGACATAATACAAAGACAGGTATGATGTATCAAATAGTAAAATTAATCTCACAGCATTGACTGGAGTTTTTATGAGGAATACTAACTATATTGCTTTCGTGTAAATGTAGATGCAGACCATACTATTGTACAAGTACTTTAATCTTGAATATTCCTAGTTTCAGACTATGGTATTGTATAGAAGTTGTACAAGGATCTATATCACAAAAAAGATTATGATTTTTGAGAATATAACCTATTAGGTTTGGTGAAATTTTGGAAATTTTGTGAAGTTAATCAGTGTTTTCTTATTTGAGATTTCAATGAAACTTTTATGTTTCAGTGTAAATTAAACTAGAAACACTTAGCATATTTTCCTAGTGGACCTTAGTTAAATTCTACGTACTGTGAAAGTACTTTAATTCATGGATACCAAGTTTCGTGGATTAGGAAAGAAACACAAGTTCGTTGATTCTTGGAATTTGTGGTTTTGAGGTTTCCAATATCAGTATACACATCAATGGAAATTTCCTTTTTCTCAACAGGAACCAAATTTCATGGTTTAGCCCACCCATGAAAACCACAAAAACTGGTACCCACAAACAATAATACAGTTGAACTTCGCTCGCTCGAACTCGGATGGCTCGAACACCCAGGATTTCTCGAACACAATTCAAAGTACCAAAATTTTCTCCTATATAATCAATATAAATAACCTTGGATTTCTCGAACACTCGAACTGACTAGTCAGTCTGTTCGGTAACAAATCTCAGAGAATAGCCCTCACTAACTCGAACTCGTCAGCAATTTTGTCAGCTTGGGTAATAAAAGGTGTGAAAAACTGAAACCCTATCATTAATCAGTGTCATTTTAGTTAATTACAGGTAAAATTTAAGTCATCACTAATTAGGTAGTTTTGATCTTTAACATAACACTAATTGAAGTTCGAGAATGTTCCCAAGTCGGTATGATAAAAGCATGAAAGAAAATCGTTTGAAAACAAATTATTGACCAAGGAACTCGAACTCTGAATGTCTTTAAAAGCGAACACAGCATTTTTAATGTCCACAAATCAACATAATCTTCCAAAAGCGAACGAAAAAGATCCATGAACTAACACAACTTCGTAGGAAGCAGGCAATTTCTAACGATAAAGTTGAACTCGGACCGGCACCGAAAAAAATCTGGAAATATAAGAACTTCAATTTCTCGAAATCCCGATAACTTGAACACATTTCAATGGTCCCTTGGAATTTCAAGCTAACAAGGTTTGACTGTACTTTAACAGTAATTAGAAAGATGATTTTTGCATAACACTGGTCAATAAGGGTATTAACTGTAATGGTTATGAGTGGAAGGTCTAAGAAATCAAGTGAATAAGGATTTGTTTATGTATATGAATGTTTAAGATGGGTCTAGGACATATGTGGGGCTTTTATCGGGATCCTGTTTAAGATGTTGGTCCTTGTACTTTTCCCTTTTGAGTACAAATGTGCCTTACCATTTCAGGGTACATCAAAGACAATGCCTTGGCTTGCTGAGCTTGTAGATGGGAATGAAGGATCATTGCAAGTCTTACCAGTACAGTGTCTGTGTGAATTTCTCCTACAAGATTCTGACTCCACCATGTTTGATTCTGAAGAAGACTCTACACAGACAGACAAACATAAAAGAAGGCAGGTCAGTATATTGTAATTTGGGTTTTAGTCATTAGCTTTTGATGATGTATAGAACTCATGTAAAGGGTAATTGATCAGTTAATTAATATTTTGTATACATGAATATATGCATATGATATTTTTACGGTAAGTTTATTTTACATATGAATATGTTGTATTTAATGATTGATTTTACAAGTTTGAGTCTCTGGTATACAGTTCTATTTGTCTATAAAGTTTTAAGTTTCCATCAGTGAACATTTCTGTTTAGAAAATGAAGAAGAAAGAACAGTTACTGAAGCATCTACAGAGCTTGGTTCATGGAGAATCAACACAAGAAGATTCAGCAGGACAGGTCCTAGACTATTTCCTCAAGAGACTTTCTTCACAACAACCCTCCAATAGACTTCTTGCTATAAAGGTAGAGTATATGAGAATGTCTGGAAGTATCTACAGATTTAATGATGGGTTTATCAACATGACATTTTTCTTTATAAATATTTGGGAAATATAGCTTAAAAACAATGATAGTTACAAAATCTGCACTTCACTTCATTTTAATGTTATCTGAAGTTTTCTAGCACTCACTTCTCATGGCAAAAGATTGCTGAATATGACAAGAATTGATACTGTGAATGTACTATTGTTTGTGGGATACCAATTTTCATGGTTTTAGTGGGTAGGCCGAACTACGAAATTTAATTCCCAAAGAAAAGGAGATTTCCATTGATGTGTATACTAAACACCTTAAAACCATGAATTTAAGAATCCATGAACATGTGTTCCTTCCCTAATCCATGAAAATTGTTATCCATGAATTCAAGTACTTTCACATATTCAAGTTCATTGGGAAATCAGAATAAGTAACAGAATGTATTTAAGTTGCCTGTTTCTTTATTAAAGTTTTATGATTCCTTTCATACATAGACATAGAAACATATTTTTCTGAATAGGGCCTTTGGATGGTGTTGTCGGAGAAACCTATGGATGAAATGATGGAGATTGATTACATCAGCCAATCAAAACACACCTGGCTTCTGACTGACCTTCCAAAGATTCCTGTCTTTAATCAGGTCAAAGATCAGATCTGTACAGCCATTAGACAGGTAAAACTTATAAACCAATCAAAACACAGCTAGCATCTGTCTGACCTTCCAAAAACTCTAAGTCTTTGAACTCAGTCAAATATGAACAGCTTTTACGCTAGTAAGATTACCTAAGGAGGTAGACCTAGGGTAAGGGACATAACTCTTGAAATCATTGATATGTTTGTATCATATTCAATTTCACCAAAGCCTTGCAAGCTTTCCCTTGAAACAGAATGAAATCAGTCCAAGTTACTTAAATGCTTACATGGGATTGAGTATAATGGTGAATGCAAATGTTCCAATGATTTGTAAGAGTTGTGTCCCTTACCCTAGGTCTACCTTCTTTACAAAGGAAATGTTCGATCTGACACATGTGTCAAAATGACAAAGTTTTTTAAGGCAGACATCTTTCCTTTACACAACTCTTATCATATCTGGTACTTAGATCAGTAGCAGTGATTTATGCCCTTTTCACTATGGACTGTTTTAATTCATGACCATGTCATTTTACAGATTTTGAGTGTATAGATTGTCATTTCTATGACTAGTTCAGCAAATTTGGTCTAGATTTGAAGATATTTCATTCCTGTTTCACATGTAAAGTAGATATGCTATGTTAATCTGCATTAAGAAAAATAACTGGTTGCCTTAAGAGAAATTTGCCTGAGCTGAGGTGTAGAAAATGTGTCCAGGAGCCAATTTTAGCAAAACTTTATTGTGTTGACTTGTTAAATGTTACCAGGAATGACATTTAATTATTACATGTAGCTTGTTTGTTTATGAAAACGTTTATTTCTAGGCATGCCAGATTGAGACAGATCCATCACTGATCAGTTCATACATTATGTTCCTTTCTAACCAATCAAAAGACTTGACTTTGCAGCAGCTTGATGATGTTGTTTTGGTAGGTGTTAAGGGGCTTTTACAGTACTTTTTAAATTTTAAGAGTAAAAAAAGGATTGTATATGGCATATCTGATTTGTGTGTGATTTGGACACTTGCATTGACATGATTCTGTGAAGGAAAGGAGGGGAACTCCCACTACATGTATTTGTGATAATTATACCATTACTTGTAAACTAGAGGGCTATGTTGCATTTACATGTACTTTATCTTTCTATTTGTATATTCATCTGATTAAGAACTGGGCAGAAACTCATTTTTGTTCAACTATTCATTTGCACCTTTGGTACATGTATTGCATGTATTATGTCTTCCATTACAACTGTATTTCTATAATTCAGTTAACTGGAGAAGAATTTAGAATGTGTTGTTACTGCTTTACACCAAGTTTCTGAAATGAAGGAGGTTGATTTGGTCTTAAGTCACAAAAGTGTATCTTAGTAAGGTTATACATGTATGTCTTTCTGTATTCTATTATTTGTTATGTCAGTACCATAAATATGTCTTGTTTTACTAATAAGATTACTTTACTCTTTAGGACATGGCACAGCTTATAGTTGAAAGGAATACGATAATAAACCACATCTTACCTGAGGAAGGGAGAGAAAATTCACCTGAGACACACCAGACATTAAAGTCTCTCATCATGTTATATAATAGTTACCTGAAGAAAGCTAAAGAACCACAACAGGAAGGCTATTCATGGGTGTGTAAACTTATTATAGCGAGTTATATAGTTAACTTCGGGGAATAGAGTTGGTCTTCCCTCGAATGACTGACCATTACCTGGTGAAATGCCTAAGATAGTAAACTGGAAAATTAAAAAGGAGATTGAAACTTTATACCATTTAATTGGTATTTTAATCTGAATTAAATAGAAAATTTGAATCTCTGAATCTCCTTATCCAGTTAAATACCTATAATGAAATTGTCCTGATATCTTTTACAGTCGAACACACAGGACCAGATATTGTTACAATGGAAAGGAGGTGATTCAGCCACGATGCATATTCTGGTGGTTCACGCCATGATAATACTGCTTACATATGGTGCCCCTAATTGTAAGTACATGTGATATATCATGTATCTTTTGTTGCATTTTAGGATGATTAAGTGAATGAATTCATTGGCAGTATTATAAAATGTAGGCTTTCAAAAGAAGTGTCTACTGTATTTTTAAATGTTTAAGTGTACAGACATTTAGTTCCAGTTTTTTAGTTCTCTGATGTAATATCATTTTGCATAGTAGTACTATGTCATATATACTCATCTTGATATGGGTAGCACATTTTTAAAGACAGAAACCAGATCACTCATATTTTTGTTAACTTATGCTTCATAAGTTTTAGATTAGGCACAAACACGGAGTCTGTTTTTTTTGCAGGTGAAAGTCAATATGAAGAACTATTAGAAACCTGGTTCCCTGTAGATGGAAGCCCTCCCTCTGCTTTCCTCCTTGATACTTCAGAGGAAGCTTTACTATTACCAGATTGGCTGAAACTCAGAATGATCAGATCACATGTACAACAATTAGTTGATGTTGGTAGGTGCTTTTGCATGTGTAGCAATTTAGCAAGTTTTTCTGAATATAGACAGAAATGTATACAAAATAATGAATCAAGTAAATGTCCATTAGGCAGTCAACCCAATAGTAAATATCCTTAAAAACAACAAAGACAAAAAATTTGGCTTTCATTATTGTCTTTAAAAGCTATTGGCATAAAGGTTTTTGTCATTCAGCCAAATAAAATAAAGTCAGGGATGATCTTTTACAGTTAATTGATCATTTTATGAATAACATTCACTGTCTTTAATATATCAACAGTTTTAAAAAATGAATTGAACTTATCCTATGTAGAATGTCTATTTTATACACTCTTTTAGATCATAGAGAACTGACAGTTCATAAATAATGTTCATGGTCTCCATTTCCTTTTCTACAGCTCTTCAGGATATAGAGCCCAGTCAACTGCTCCTTTTCATTCAGTCTTTTGGTATACCTATGAAGAGCATGACCTCACTTCTTGCCTGTCTAGACAAGTCTGTGATCTCTGACCCTGGACAATTGGAAGAGTCAGTAGAGGATAAGCAGTATATGGCACAGCTGATAGAAATACAACACATGAGAGGAGCTAAAGGGGGAGAAGTCTTCTACAAGTTGTTGAAACAGGGAGATCTAGCTTCTAATTTAGGTACTGCTAATTTCAGTGAATATTGTAAAACCTGTCTAAAACAAACTGATTTTGCACTGTAGAATTTGTTTTGTTTAGACAGGTGTTTTGCACTGTAGAATTTGTTTTGTTTAGACAGGTGTTCTGCACTGTAGAATTTTTTTAGTCAGATGTTCTGTATGATTAGGTTTAAGATTTAAACTGATATTAAGGGACTTCTAAAAGTGTCTGATTTAAACAGGTTTTGGGTTTATTCAGAGTTCAGTTTAGGCTAAAAACCACTAATTCCACTTCCCATAGGCTTCTATGCTAATTTCACAATATTCAATGGCTTCTCTTGACTTTACCTTAACTTTAACCTGCAGAGGACTATATATCAGCATGATTCTACATATGTCAGCTCACAATCCTCAGAATGGCATGTGGGGTTAGCAGACTTGCAGTGCAGTACTGGTCACCGGAAGTGAAGGGTCTGTAAATAGCATGGGAAATCCCAGTGTTTTCACAAGATAGGGGTATATTTAAAAATCATTATGGAGATTAGGCTTCACATCACAAGAAGCAAAATGCACCTATAAAATGTACAGAAATGTTTTTCCTTTCAGAAACTGTTTAAATTTTTTAAATAAGATGAGAACTTTTTTCACAGCACTATGAGGAACAGGGGTAATTTCTGCGTAGGACTATTTTTGCGTACATTCCAAATGCTCATTGGTTGAATTGGTGGTCTGTAACCTTTAGACAGGTTTCCTTGTATTTATATTACTTCATTCTATGACTGGATTGTAATCAGGAAAAGCAGACCTTGATAAAAGAAACAATAAGCTGGACTTTTCCTGTTATCGCAAAACATACATGTAAATTCACATTGAGCATAAATCATGTGTTAATACACAAACACTGAGTTTAATACATTAGATTGGAATTGAGTGTTCATTTAAAACAATTTTTACAACTGTGATTAGTCATTAAGAAAGATTTTTGTGTCACTGTGAAAGTAATTTTATTCATTGATAACTACATCATACAGAGGAATGAGAAATTTCTGTTGTGAGAATCAAATGTTTTTGTTTGCCACACCCACAAAAACAACATAATTGGTTTCCCACAAAATATACTTTTAGGAAATGCTTTACACTAAATTTTTAAGATGATTCCCTTATGAGCATTTTACAATTTCATATGTTTTAGTACATTTATGATAGGAATTTACTGTAAACTATGAATTTTTCCAAACAGTTTTATTTATATTTATTTATACCATTTTTGATGAAAGACCTGTTATACAAAAATAAATCAATGTGAATATTTCCTTTGAAGAGCATTATAACACGAATTGAGGAACAGCTATGAATTCATAACTGCATGAAATTAGATGGAACTGATGTTGGGATTTTTGTTTCGTTGAAAAACATGGCCGCCTTTACTAAAAATTGAACATAGGGGTCAGACAGTAGTTTTTCACATGTATCTCCTAAACCGTTAGGTGTAGCAAAATTCTGACAGGGTGAAAGTGTTCAGCAGGATGAGATCTATTGCTGGTCAAATTTTGGTTTTAATCCATTAAGGTCTCACTAACCACTTCTAACGTTTCCATTACTTTACATGTTAAAAAAGTAATTTTCAAAGTCTCACTGTGAATTCCCAGGACAAATGACATCTTAAAGTTGCATACCGTTGCGAAGCTTGGAAAATAAGGCTTCCAAAATCATTATGCTAATGGTACGATGATAGTAGAAATTCTTCACAAAATTTACTTGAATAAATAATACTGAAAATCCACATTTTTACCTGTTCTGCTAACTGACAGCATGGAGGCAAATTACTCACACATGTAAACAATATTCATACACTTTTGTAGTTAATTACATATATGATTTTAAAGTACACATTCTCAGCTTCATTTTGACTACTTTTAATCATAATACACACAAATAATGCACTTACAATGCATGTCTCGGTTCAGTGTGTTTTTGGTACTACATAGGGGGGTGGCCATTTGACCCGGAAGTGGTTAGTGAGACCTAAGCCATGTTGGAGTTATTGCCCTTTTCAAAGATTTTTGCTATTTTTAATGTTATTTCTTTCAAAAATCTTCTCCTCTGACATTATTTGATCAATTGAATCCAAACTTGGTACAAATGTTCCTTGGTGTATCCTGCATAGAACTGATGTTGGGGTTTTTGATCTGTCAAAAAACATGGCAGTCGTTACTAAAAATAGAACAGGGGTCAGACAGTAGTTTTTCACATATATCACAAAAACCGTTAGGTTTAGCCAAATTCTTTCAATAGCTGAAATAATCCATATTATTAGGACTACAAAAGTTTTCAGAGATAAAAGTTGTCAGATGACTCCTTGTAAGAGTTATTGCCCTTGAAAGGGGAAAAATATAACAGTTTTCAGTCAATATCTTGAAAACTATGATAGATAGAAAGAAACTTTCAGTTGTTGAAAAGCTCTTATGATTAGTCCTACCAAAGACTTCTTGAGTCAAAGTTGTTGGACAATTTCTTGTTAAATTTATTGCCTTTGAAAGGCAAAATTCAACCAGATGAGCGATTCAGGTTCCTGGGAGCCTCTTGTTAAGTATTGTAATAAAAACTTAAAATGGAACTAATGTATGTGTCCTTCTACAGCAGCTACAAAGGATGTAGAGATGAAGGACAAGGCACCAAGGATAAGTGGCTGGTGGCAAAAATCACATTTACATAAAACTACAGCTGCCTGGGATAAAGAACAAATACAGACTCTCTTGTTTAAGGTATATAGGTAAAAAGAAAAGGGGGGTGGTTAAAGCATTACATGTATATGTATATTGTGTGTATTGTAATTCACTAAGAAATGTTAGATGGAGGAAAAGGGAACAGAATATATAGCAACAGTTGTCTTGATAAAGGACATTTACAATCCCTTTTATTTTAAAAAAAGGAGTCAAAAGGAAATGGGTTGAATGTTACTAATTCAATGTAATACAGATAAATTGGGTACAAATATACCCACACACACAGTGCATTGTAGGGTGTTGAACAGATGTAACATTAGAAAAGGGAAAATACTGACATTACTATCTGATTTAAACTTAAAACTGCATTTATGAATGTTCTGATGAAGACTTAGTACTTGTTACATGTATAGTTTCTGTTTTCATGTTTTTTTTAAATACATGAATTTTACAATTTTGACAGGTGTATTGTGGGAAGACATCATCAGATGATCATAAGAACTATCAGACCTTACTTACTGTAGGTATATGAGTAAGGGTTCTTAGTAACAATAATTTTATGTATTAATTATTTTGTGAAACTTATAGCTCAATGATAAATTGATTTTTCATACTTGAAAAAGATAAGGTTTGAGAGGTAAACAAAACATCTCTAATAAAAAAATTTTTATCACTTACACTCAAGTTAAATGAAACAGTGAGTATATTTAACTAGAAATGAAATATTGTTATAAAATGTCCATGCACTCATTGTCGAAGTTAGTCTGCTCAATAATTAGAACCATACATGTTAAACTCACCCATATCAAATTCTTCTTAGAGATTATATATGTAGTGCATGGCATTTTGTAACATAGTGAAATAAAATTTTAATGATTTTTTATAGCATTTGTCATTTTGGTTTCATTATCTGTCTTTTTTAGACAATCTCAAGACCAGCTAACCTCTCTATAATGCAGAATATTGTAACAGGAGTTTTAGAGGTAAGTTGATGGTCAGAAATATGAAAATGTACCTATTAAGTAAGTCTTAGATAATTCTAACTGTTTGTGACATCAATCAAACTCCAAGACTTGGAGTTACAATTGAAGTTAAAGAACTTCTCAGACTTAAGAATTTTCTTAAATGTTTTCTGTCACTGGGACTGAATTTTCTTGGAGCTTTTATAAAGCATATACATGTGAATCAAATAAGAAACCACACAGAAAAATATTAATTGATCATGTGAAATACCACATACTTGGTGATTTTCATGTCAGCTATTGATTTAATATTGGCTTTGCAATGTTATTTAGGGTATGTCTCTCAGTATAATTTTACCATGACAATTACACACACTCAGTACCTAATAAACATTCTAATTTCTTTTTTGATGTTTCATTTTTTAACATATGATAAAGAAAATACTTGATTTATTTTTATCTTTGACAACTATTATCTCAATTAAGGAGGTAGACCTAGGGTAAGGGACAACTCTTACAAATCAGCATTTGTATTCAGCATTTTACATCAGTTTCATGTAAGCATCAAAGTAACTTGGATTGATTTTATTCTGTTTCAAATGGAAGCTTGATAGGTTTATATTAAATTGTACAAGATACAAAGTGATATCTATGTATTAATAATTTTATAGGAAAGAGCTTCTACATCCTATAATGTAGATGCTCTGAAACAGAAATGGGTCAAAATTGATATGTTGGAAGTGACGTAAATTAGAAATTGACATTACTTAGGAAGTGATAGATTTTACTTTTTATGG
Source organism: Perna viridis (assembly GCA_037379345.1). NCBI lineage: Eukaryota > Metazoa > Mollusca > Bivalvia > Mytilida > Mytilidae > Perna > Perna viridis. The sequence goes on along the minus strand of CM074514.1, from coordinate 33,305,404 downwards.
CAGATCCACTACATGTGTCATTGGAAGTATCATATATTCTCATATGTCAAGACATAACCCATTACAAGTACAAATAGCTCTTCACCTCATTTGCAAAGCTTAAAATCATGTTAATATTTTTTTACTAATAAAGCATGCATGTTATGGATATACAGTGAAACCTCCAAACCAGCCACCACTGGGACAAGAGGAAATGGCTGCCCGTTTTGTAATAAATAGAAACATATTCTACATTGTTTCCATTTATGTGTTCTATAACCCAACAAGTTGTCAGTTTTCTGGTCGAGGCATGTTTAATGCCAATTCAAAATTTTAGCCCTTTTGTTACATTTCAAAGCTTGCATCATTTGTAAATGATTTGATTTTATAAACGGTATTGCCGACAAAATAATGTTTACGGTTTTGAAAGAATGTGTATTAAAGATCAAAGGGCTGTTGATGGTAATTAATAATTTGTATTGTTTTAGTAAATTAGTTTAATAATTTCACCTATTGATTGTTTTGGCTTGGGTACAGGTCACATTAATTGACAGTTTAAAGATCGTACTATTAAATGACCCCAATTGCCTGATGAGTGTACACACCAATTAACACCCAACCAGTGACAAAATGTGGTCTGGATTAGATATGTTGTTTTAACTTCTGTCCCCGTCAATTATCATCTGTCCACTGTTGAAATGCAAACAAGTCAGTGTATGAATTACTAATTACATAATATTACATAATCGTTTACAGTTTTGTTGACACATTTATTACAGGTGAATAATAACCATTCGGCCAGAATTGAGAGGTTGTTTTTACTTGAATTATATATTTAAAATTGTGAAAAACCGGCCGACGTATGGTTTCTATGGGATGGCCTGTCTATTGAAGACAAAACACACAGGTTTGAAGGTATATCGGCAAGAACCTTTGAACACGGCCAGTTTGTGGGGAAGACCAGTTTTCTAAGGGACTGGTTTGGAGAAGTTTCACTGTAGTAATTCTATTGATGTGGCTAAACTGCTTCAGAAAATATAAATAATGGCTTTCTGTAATAGAAATGAAATAAAGACTTTGTTAATTTTAATTTCAGCTTATGGTAGGACCTGAACGTGAGAAGTTTGTTAAAGGAATATTGACAAACCCCAAGTCTTGTCCCCTGTTCAAGATCATGGTATCACACAGTGTAAGTGTTGATGTTAACTGTTAACATGGCATATTTATTTTCTGGTTTTTTTTTTGTTTTTTTTGTTTTTTGTTTTTTTTTTTGTAAGCCATCATTTTTGACAGACACACTTTAGTGGATGCCAGTTTGTCTGTCAGCCCACACAATTTATAACTCAAAAAAGAATAGAGGAATCTTAATTGTTGCATGTAAGGAGTTATGTTCATGATGTTATCCAGCTTCTTCATGAAATCACTTGACTTGTGCATGTTATAATATCCACACAGCTTAGTGTGAGTGTAGAGCAATCAGAGAATTTTGTTCCTATATTATTGGGAAAGAGAGGTAGGAAAAATCAGATTGAGCTGTTGGCATTGAGTATTTATTTTTATTTTTGCAGACTGGCCTTGGACAAGCCCTAGACTTATTGATGCAGAAGCTCTCTGAAGTATCACATAATCAGAAGTCTGTATTGAAGCCCATCTTAGTGAAATATCAGAGGGAGAGAGGGTTAAAAGAAGTGGATAAAGAACAGGAAAAGCTTACTGGTACACCAGAAACAATTGTACAGGGTATGTTTTAAATTTTGTAGTGTATGAGATTTGAAATTTTAGGGATTGAAATGGAAGAAGACATTGCATCCAATTTCTGATCAAATTTTGGGAAGGCAGCAAATTTTTTGTTGGTGAAAAGTTATTGAATCCAAAGACAGTTGAACCTTGATGTGTCAAACTTGGAAGAGTCAAATTCTTGGATAACTCAAACTAATTTCAAAGTCCCAGCAAAACTCCCTTAACTCCAATACAATTCTATGTCGGATGACTGGAACTTGGAGGAAGCAAAATCTCAGATAACTCAAAGTTTTCAATCAGTTCCCTTGATAGGACTTCAAGGATGTCACAAAATCTACTAATAAGTTGTTAAACTGATTGCTTTATTACAAACAGTGATTAAGGTTTGTTTTTACAATGATTAGTGTGGCTTTTAAAATTATTTGTTGACACTCTTTATGGCTTGATTTGTGTATTTAGTTAACCCAAAATAATGTGTCTAGTGAACAGAAACAAATTTGTATTAATCGCATGTTGGAATTCACACTAATAGTGATATCGGATATTTTGATTAAAAAAGAAAAAAAAGATGGTATCTGAACATTTAAAATTTTAAATAAAACACTTAACAGACAACAGTAAGTGTATTTCAACGACTACATTCATTTCACTTGTGAATCAGCAATTTTATCATAGTAATGTAGAGGTCGACGAGTATGACAATACTCCTGATGATCAACTTAGGACGTTTTTGATGTAGAAAAGATAAACAGGGAATTTCCCTAAAACACTCAGTGTTGTTCAACATTTAAAACATGATAAACAAAACATAATAGATATCTTCCGATATGAAACGCAAGACACCATGAAGTACCCTGCATAGTGAAGTACAAGTACATGTGCAAGCACAACAAATGATGTAATGCAGAAACAATCATCGACCAAACTATTTCTGGATTCTACTTGACCTCAAATGACTCGAAACTTGGATAACTCAAACATTTTTTTCTGGTCCCTTCAACTTTGACTTAACGAGGTTCGACTGTATGAGAATTTAACTATGTTCAGATTTATAGCCTTGTCCATCTTTCTGTCCTTTTGTCATGCCACAACAAACACTGTTACAAGTTATTTCATACACTTGTAAAGATTGAGATGATATTTGGTATTTGTATTTTGATGGGTTACAGATCAAGTTTAAGTTTCATTTCTATACACTAATTTTCAATAGAATTTACCATTGGAGTCGTTCCAGTAAAGCATATGAGGGAAAAGGGGAAGGCACTTTATTCTTTGTATATGGGTGGGTGTTCAGGTCTCTTTACAAATTAGACAGTTTAATACAGAACATTAATAGAACTTCTGGTGAAAAAGTGCCTTCCCTGGGTACCTCATATCTTTCGATGGAACAGCCTTTATAAAATGACACTTTTCTAAATTCTACACATTAATTTTCAAGTTTTAGATTTTAACCTTACTAAGAGACCCAAAGACCGACCGGTATTTTTAGTATGGGAACGTGTTTGGGTTGTTAAATAGTTAATACTGTCTGCATGGGACTTTGACTGTATTGTAGGCCTTATAAATCAGTCAGGAGAAGGGAAACAGACACTTGAAACCTTGATGAAGAGCTGTATGAAGGGTTTAATAAGAGCTGATCAAAATACAAAAGCTACTGAGGTTGCTTGTATGGCCATTCTTAGCAGGTAATTTCACAATAACTGTAACAAGTGGGAGGTGAATTTGTGGACAGAAGGAACAATTATAAGAGAGTAATAGGAAACCTATGATATTTCAAAGCAGGTTTTACCTCCAATTTTAAAATATATCTCATATTCAATTTATTACAGGTGAACAATAACCGGAATTGAGAGGTTGTTTTTATTTGAAGTCTGTAACTAAAACTGTGAAAAACCGGCCGATGTATGGTTTTAGGGGGTGGCCGGTCTATAGAAGACAGAACGTGCAGGTTTTAAGGTTTTTTGGCGGGAATTTTGAAAACGGCCGGTTTGAAGGAAAGACCGGTTTTCTGAGGGTCCGGTTAGGAGAAGTTTCACTGTACTAGGAAACCTATGATATTTCAAAGCAGCTTTTACCTCCATTTTTAAAATATATCACATATTCAGTATGGTAGCGGTATCTGAGTATTGGAAAGAGGATTGCATATTGTACCAAAATTTGGTTTAGATAAGTTTTGTAACGTAAGATGTGGAATTTCCAAAAGAAGCAAATTGAATTTTCTAATGTACTATTTTTTCTGCATTTCAGTGAAAACTCTTTGATGACACGGGGAATGTCAACACTGCTAGTTGATTGGTTAGAATTACTAGATCCAGAAATAGTCCAGGTTGTCCCAGATCTTGAACGGCAACTTCTTTTTGCCAAACAGAACACTTCAGGGATTACTTCCCCCGTTAGCCCATCAGGAGTTAGTTCCCCTAACTGTAGAGCATTCCTTCTTGCCATGTTAACCCATCAGACTAGCTGGTCATCCCTCCATCAATGTATTCATACTGTTTTGAGACAAAATTCTTTAAATAGGTATGTATAAACTAAGCAAAAGTAAGTATAGGGTTTGCTTTGATTATAAATACATTTATGGATTAGAACTATATTCTAGTAAGTTATTGGGAAACATACTGTTTGAAATAGATAGAAATTATAGTTTGTAATTCAGTGACATGGGTGTTATTGTGAACCATATTGTTTGAAGGGATCAAATAGATAGAAATTATGGTCTGTAATTCAGTGACATGGGTGTTATTGGGAACCATATTGTTTGAAGGGATCAAATAGTTAGAAATTATAGTCTGTAAATTCAGGGATATGGGTGTTATTGGGAACCATACTGTTAGAAGGGATCAAATAGATAGAAATTATAGTCTGTACTTAGTGACATGGGGTATATTTACTTGCTCAGCAAAAAGTTGTTTATTTGCTCATCATTTGTGGCAAAATTGAGTGTTGGGCAAATGGCAATATTTGAGAATTCCAAGTCATCACAGTAAAATGGACATTAGTTTTGAACTGTCATAGTAATGACAGTCCATACTAATACAAGCAGCTATCATGTTGTATGAGTCACTTATTTCAAGTTACAGTGAATTTGATAATTGAAACATAAATGTGTTTATATAATTAAGTAGTTAAAAACTTAATGTATTAGAGAAATTCAGAAAGCAACTAAAACTGTTTCTCATAACAAAATTTCATTTTCATGTCAACTTTATAAAAACACAAAAAATTGTAGCGATAGTTCATGTCAGATGTTTTATTTGACAGTTATGACCCTACAGCTGTATTGGATTTTCTCTGGGCTTGTCTACAAATTCCTAAAATATGGAGAGGAAGAGAACAAAAACTACCAAAGGTTTGTATTACTCTGTCTTATCATATATTGTATATAGATCTTGTGGAAAGAACATACAAGTAATCCTGTCTAATCCATACAAGACTTATTTATGAAGGTTGTAAAACAAGGATATTTTCCATTTTATAACTTATATGCGTCAGTTTACATTGAATTATAGAAATATGTGTAAAAAAATAAATTCTACTGCATGAATTATTTTTGAAATGCATGAAATTTAGAAAAGCAGTTATTTTCACTAAGTTGTTGTTTTGTTTTGTTTTTTTTTAATTTTATTATTCATTCATTACCAACATCATCATGTCAGTGACGTGGTCTTGGGTAGGAGTCAACAAGAGGCATGAACAGTTAAAGTGATATTGGTTTATTTATTCTGATTCCTGCCTTCTATTTCTTTTTTTTCTGTGGTATATAATTCCTAGAGAAATATGGAAAGATATCTAAAGAAGGTGATTTGTGTTGGCATACCACTGGATATGACTGAACTTAATTTAATCTCTTTTTTTCTCTTCTGCATTGTCTCTAACAAATCCCCTCATCATTTTAGAACCATCAACCAGAAGATATACTTGCATTGGCCCCTCAGCATATCATATCAATAGTAGAGTTCATAGTTCAGGAGGTGACCATGACAACAGAAAAGTTAGCAGACGACAGCTCTGCAGAGGAGAGAATCAAACTTAGAAGTAAACTGTTGATGTCCTGCATCAGAGAAAATGAGTTGTCCATGAAATGTGCCATTAAACATGTCGTCACAGCCATTAATGATAATAGGTATGGTAATTATTCTGCTAAGACAACAGAAATAGTAGATTTCTTTCACACTCCTTTACAGAAAGTTTCTTCAATTATATTGGGTTCAAATGTTGTGAAATCCTGACATTGCAACGGGAGCCAAGGGAACAGAAACTTGATTTGATTGCAACAAAGAATTTGTTAATGATTTATATATTATAAAAGCATTTCAGATATTTTCATGTTTGGAGACATATTTCTTGTAGCCTTCAGATCCAAAATTCTTCCTTTGTCTAGTATAAAACCATAAAACCAGTTTCTACCAGATTCAACGTAACTGGCAAATGTGAAAGTTGTCTGTTGAAAAATTATCTTAAGTTTTACAATGTTCTTTGCTTTGTCATTGCGTCATAAAATTTTAACAGTTGTTCGAACTATCGTAGAATCTTGCTTGGACTAAAACAAATTTCAGTATGGAATCTTTCATTTGAAGAAATTGTTAATGTTAAGTCTGCAGTCAAGATAGGTCAAATTTGAAATTTGAAATTTCTATCCTTTGTATTACATTGAAATAATTGTATTTTATATATTTTTGAGTCTCTCATTATATCCTCTTTTTCCTTTATGTTATGAACTTTGTTAAATGAATTCGATATTTTGTAAAAGAAAAAAAAACAATGAATTTCAACCAATTGAAATTATTTTACATGGTGTATGAAAATTAATCACTGCTCACAAAAGTAAAATTTAGATATTAGATATTGATAGCCTGTCTCATTACTTAATATTTTTTTCATACCTTTTTTAAGAAATAAAAGTGTATATGAACATGTCCTACTAGAGCTGTACTCCCAGTGCCCTAAAGTCCTCCTAATGATGCCAGACTCTGATGTATCTCTCACTGACATCAAAACTTCACAAACATTTATGACAAAGGTAAGAAATTGATGTACTTTTCAGCACTGTAATTTCAGTAGACAAGAGAAATAAACATTATATTATATCCCCACTCAACTACATGGGTGGTAAATTCATCTTGTAAGTCAGCCATGCATCAATCTGAATTTTGTAGAAATTATCTCATTTCCCACGGATGGATTAATTTAAAATTTAGTATGTGGCTTTACAAAGATGGGGCTTATGTTGTAAGTGATTTTGGTTGTTGTTGTACAAAATAAACTTGCTGTAGGAGTGAGGGTATATCTAGCTTAACAATCCATCAAATAACTTTGAAAATGACAAGAAAAGCATTCAAAAGTCAAAATTTCATAAGTTAAAACTAGCAGTTCCTTTTTTTAAGGGGGGAGGGGGGTGTGGGCATTGATTTTTACATGTAAAATTGAATTGGCATCATGGAAAATAAAAATGAATATGTATTCACAAAACTGAATCAGTGTATTTTCGTTGTTCATAAAAAAATTTTCAAGTTAACCAATGAAAACTTATTTTACATTCTGTCTTGGGTTTATTTCAGGTTGACTTGGTATCTCACAGATTACTATCAGGACTAGGGCAAGCGGGACATGGGAAGAGGCACGAAGACAGAATGGCTGATGCCACAATGGCATGTAAAAAATTGGCTGTGCAGCATCCAGTATTACTTCTAAGGTAAACAATGTATTGACTACAGTCAAATCTGTCTTAGCGATCACCTGAATTCAGCAATAATAAAACACTTTGCTGCTGTCTGTCCTGTGGTGTGAGGTTTCCCCATTGTTCATGGAAGACATATTGTTGTCCCTTTGACACATTCACCATATCCATTCTTCTTATGTTTGATTAAATTCTGTATGTAATGCACTCTATGTAAAATTATCCTGTATTATGTGACCGAGATTTTGCTCTCCCTTGGCAGGTCACTGATGACAGATTTGATGTGTAAACATTTGATGTATATACTGTAGAGACACTATGGAGTTAAAATTTCTTGGTTTTTGATAAAAAAAAAAAAAGTTTTTTTAATTTATAGGGATAAATTTTTGTGGTTTTAACTTTGAAAAAGTTTTTTTTCAGTTGATTGCTTAATTTCATTTATATTTATTATCCATGTTAGAAACAAAAAAACAGAGAATAGCAAGTCACCTGGTAGTATAAAATCATTAACATTTTTGGCACCAGAATTGTTAACATGTCTCAGATTAGATAATCTGTGACATAACCTTTCAATTTTACACTTTCTGATTTTAAGTTGAAGTCAAGAATTAATTTTTTTGAATAACACATTTATTTATTGAAAGATGTTTACAATGATTTTATTTTGTAGGCAATTACCATTGATAGCAGCTTTACTGAAGGGTAAAACAGATTTCAAGTTTGGTGAAATGAGACACAAGAACTATGTTCTATTGTTTACCCATATACAGGCCTTGTTAGAGAACCTACAACCTCATGTATTCTACAAAGATATGACATCATTGGAGGATATCATTGGCTCATACTTCTCTTTAATACAGGTGAGAGTTCAAAGGTCACATGTTGTTTGATATGACTTGCATATTTTTTGTTTTGATTTTTGGGAGGGGGGTTACATAGTGCAAGTTTACTTTAAGCTTTAATTGTGAACCTCCTACCAAATGTATACTATTAAATAGCATCTGACCTTTTAGAGAATATCATTAACTTAATCATCCCACTTATGAGGGTCAGAGTTCAGAATTATGAAATAAACTAACTTTCTGATTCAGGTGAGAAATATTAAATGGTTGTAGAATTGTGTCTAAAAAGTAATGTATAGACGAGTCAGAGTTTGAATCACTCAATCAGTGAAGCTAAGACTCCTTTCAATTTAGATTTTTGCATGTAAAAAATGTTTTTATGAAAAGTACCATTAGACTTACTGGATATGTATAATACTGTATAACAAATAATATAATATGAAATTAGTTTGAAATGTAGCAAGCTCAGTTGTTTTAATTTACTTTTTCCACTTCATTTCCACTACTAGCTTTGACTTCTTATCACAATTTTAATGCACATGGCAAAAACTTTTGATTTCTTTCAATGCAAGAGAAACCCATTTTATAGTGGAAAACTTGCAATGTACCTGATTCAGTGTAATTAGAGTTTTAAAAAATAGTTTAGTACATGTATGTCCATTACAGCAATTAAATACATGTAAATGGTGATCTAAAGAGTTCCTGTAAACAATGAAATTCAAATATGTTTATCTCATTCAGTATTCCAATTATTGATAGATTTCAGCTATATGTACATGTGTAAAATACTTATTTTTACAGAACCATGGTAATGAGAAGGTATTAGTCCCAATTATTGCTAAATTCATCAAGTTTCTGAACAAATTTGTCACTTGTCAACCACAACAGTCTGTAGTTATGTTACAGAAATATGTCAAATTGTTAAGGTAGGTATTACATGCCCTTTTCACACCCCATGCAGTGAGTCAGAGGTATATAGTGATCCTCGTCACCATCTGTGTAAGGGAATTACCACTTGGTTTTTATAAGGGGGCTAGCATCAAATTTGAAACAAAAAGGCAGGATTGAAATTTTGAATTTTTAAAAAAGCAGGATCTATTTTTGTTCTAATATTTCTCGTTAATATTAAAATTGCGCTGAAGAGTAAGAAAGGCAGGATAGATGATAAAATTCAAATTGTTAACCCTAGGATTCAGAAACGGTAAAAAATGCTGGTCATTGACTGACAAATTTTGCAAATGTCCGACAACCATTTTCCAATATCAGACATAAAAAAAATTGTCAACCCTTATAAATTACAGTCAGCGTGGTTTTATTACTTTATAAACATCCTGGCTATCTGTCTCCTAATTGTTTATTGGAAATTATTTGATAGGTGTAGGTCAATATTAATTAGCCAATATGCAGCCACCTGTGACTGCAATTTTACCTGTAACTGATTAGTTGATTGCATAATTAAATCAATGCTACACATGCAGCACCACTGCGTATACAAATTAATTGAAGTGACTCTGAGAATATTCATACATTAGTTACTTGATTTGAATAAGAAAAAGATTGACAAATCCATTTTCCCACCGATTTTTCAGAGGTAACAAAAGCACAAGGTGCTGAAACTACGAATCAATCGTAGTTTGTTATTATTAATTCATCGATTGAATCTTTATAATACAGAAGTCAACAACCCATTCAAATCATTATACAAAATGATTTTCATTTTTAAAATAATCAACATTTTTTTTTCATCACCTAGAAGTTTTCAGCTGTTTGCCGATGTGATGAAAAAGTCCGAGAGACACGATGTTTTGTTTACATGTCAGAACATCCACGTGTGGTTGAAACCAAACTTGTTCACGTGTTCAGATATTTTGTAAAAGACAGAGTATGTGTTGGAATAACACAAATTCCAATATTTATCTTTAAATAACTACAGAAAGGGTTTTTGAAAGTTTATTCTCAATCTAGGTAGGTAAAAGACTGACACAAACGTCTGCTGAAATTTGATAAAATGTCCGATATGGGCTATCAATATTTCCGTACCTTTGCTCCCTTCTCATCCATCTAACATGCTTTGGGATTCTTTTTAAAGTTTTTAATTGATCCACTGAACCATTTGTTTTCAAATGAAAACACAATGCTATAGACTATTAAAAAAAAACTGAGTAAAGAGTATATTGCATAGTACACTTTAAATCCTCTTTTTTTATCATCAAATCAAGAATATTGCAGTTGTTACTAAGCTCTGGTATTTTGTTTTGATGTTGCCATTTGTTATATGGACTTTCGTTCTTTTTACTATTGCCTGGAGTTTTTCCCAATCAATTATTAATAGCATAATTAATTGGAAAGAGTAAATAACCAAAATATTATCACGAGTGCGGAAGGAACGTCTAGATTTAATGAGTGTGCAGAACATGTGTGAAACAAGTTTCGCTCACACGTTAAATCTAGGCGTTCTTCGTCACTCGTGATTTAAATCCTCAAGCGTTCTTGGCACGAGTGAAAATGTTAAGGTTATCCACCATAACCAATTGATTATCCTATTTATTATATAGATTTTCTTCATAATTTATCGATATTTTCAATATGAATTTTAAAATTCTGTGATTGGCAGATTGATATCAAAGCTGTGACATTTTGGGGGGAGAAAGTTTGAGAGTGAAATTACCAAATTTATTTCACAGTGTGAATTATCGAAATTTATTACACTGGGAACATTCGATAAAACACTGGTATCTACACAAGTTATTACCATCCATTTACCAAATGTGAGTTTAACAAAAATGTGGAATGTTAGACTCTTTGTGAACAAGATCAACTTTTCTAGTTTGAATTGGACGAGGAACTCACATTCACATTTTATGGCTTTGTCAGATCCTATATATTACCATTATCAGATGAAGCACCAACTATTGATCAAAAGTCTTCCTTAATTTTGTTTTTTTATCAGTTTATGAATTTAACTTTTTTGTCTCCAGTATTTTGAAAACCCATACATAAGTCTTAAAACTTTTCTAAGTTTATCTTTTCTTAACTTATTTGTATGGAAGTATTGCCATTCAGTTCTGTAGTTATTTTATTTTCTAAAGTTCTTGATAAAGTGTTATAATTTGTTATATCAATTTCAGTGATGTCTCATCCCTTTATCCAGAAATGGTTGGCTTAAAATCATTACTTGCTGGTTTAAGCCTGCCTACGCAAAACAAGGGACACAAGTCTCCTGTACCAGAATCTCAGTTACCTGCCCTTCCTCCACGACCATCTTCTCCTTATACTTCAAGTCAGCTGGCTCCTTTTGTAAAAAAATTCAAAGGAACCAGTCAAGGTAAGTTTTGTGTAGTACTTATGAATGATAAATTGTTTAAAGGGTAATCAAGGGAACCAAGGTTATAGCAGTAATCAAAAGAATGTAATCCAGGGACAAAGACCAGACATGGAAAACAGACATACACAACAAAGAACATAAAGTAACTAAAATCATACATACAAAGTAACAAAAGTAAATGAGCAACTCGGACTCCACTAAAAACTGGGAGCATAGACCAGGTGCACCGGTAGGGTAAGCGTCCTCTGCAAAGAATGATAATTAAACAATGCAGTGATGAAACAGGAAGTACCCCTACAACAGTAACTGCATCAGTAAATACATGAACATGATAAAATACAACAAGAAAGCGAAGCCTTTAACCTTCAATTTGAATACAAATTGTATGAAAACACTAATCATTTGATAGGGAGGAAATTGTATTGCAATTTTCTATAACTTCCTACAGAAACTTAACTCTTAAAGTAATTTGATTCTACTTCATATTAAAAATACTGGAAAGTTTTCTTAGTACAAATGAGGGTTAACAATTGTATAAACACACTAGCAGTTTACTCTTTGTTGAGGAAAATGTTACTACTCTTTCAGCCAGAGATGGTGTTATTGTAGTTGTATTTATCAGCTGTAATCAATTACTTTTTGTTCAAGTACTCATTGTAATCATTAATCACCCTAAGATCTTATTATGTGTAACTTAATGTAATACAATTGAAATGAATATTCATAATGTTGATATTCTATAACTTCATGACCAATAAGTACTATATATATATTTGTTATTTAAAATGTATGACCTTTCTGATTTTAGATGTGTTTGATGTTTTGAGAGAACTTGATGAGTTTTCTAAGAGAAAGGTTGACATTCTAGAACATTTCATTGTAAGTTATGAAATTATAAAAGAGCTATACATGTACTTTATCAAGCATTTCATATGCCTAACTCACTGTTGAACCTTTTCCTAAGATGTATTTATCCCTTGAGCAGCATAAAATCTATTTTATGCCTTACCAAGCATCTCTTCTGTGAATATATGTATAATTCATTTTGTTGATTCTTTTGTACATGTATATATCATGTATTTATGGTTTTGAAAAAATACTTAAAATCCTGTTTTATTTGATTTATAAGTTAACAAAATATGTCAATAACATCGTCATGCAAAATCGCCCGCAATTTTATGATGGATTGCAGGAGATCTCCCACACTTAGATTTGACTAGGTTAACAGGTATGTTGAGCAGTCATTCTACAACTCTTACAAAATGATTATGTGTATATATGATAATCAATGTCACATTTAAAATAAACATCTTAAATCTAATACATGAAAAGAAAAAGCAAGTTGATATTGCCTGAAATGTTGGTTAATGTTGAAAGCAATATCACTTCAAAAGAGCAGTCAAATTATCTGTAATTCCCTATACATTAGCAACTATTGTGTTCATTGACATTTTATTGAGAAATCTGAAGCGGGCATAACTGTGTGGTATTGCCCTTGGCATTATCATGTAGTAATGCCCTCTTGACATTTTAACAAACATTAATGAATACCACATGACTATGTTTTTACCAATAAGAATACTCCATAGCTCATACACCTCTGATATGAAATAATGTGGTATCTATTTCTACTGTTTTGGGAGATATAATTGAAACCTGTCACTCCCTATCTAAAACAAGGATGTGACACCTAGGTCATGTTTTCACTACTCAGTAGGATTGGCATGATTCTTTGGTAAAACATGTATTGAAGTACAATAAAGATAAATTGCTTTGACTTGAAGTAGGACTTCAGCGCTATGGACACTTAAATTTATTATCCTTTTATTGTAGATTCATTTGAAAGAGAAGTTGGATGACTGTAATGATCAGATTAGAAACACTGCCTTTAACTTGGTGATGAGACACATTAGACAACATCCAGGGTAAATATATGTTACATTTCCCTCTTGGAAGATCGGTAGTTTCCTAATCAAGTCCCTATTTGAAATTTGGGATTTCTTCCATGAGTGTGAGAAATTCTATCTAGGATATGAGTTTAGCACTATGGAACAAATCATAAGAAAGGTAAATTCTCACATGAAAGGCAGAAAAAAATCCAAGAGATTCACTAATGAGTGTAAATACCGAACTCTATTGTAAAACACTAGGATTTGCAAGCAGTTTATGTGTAATCATAGAAAAAGGTGAACCGTGTACCACTACCATTATTGTAACATTATTAACTTGTCTGTGATGTTTTTGTTACCTCTATGAACATCTACTATCATGTGACATTGATGTTTGAAATAGCCACAATGATAGGATTGAAATAGCCACAATGATAGGATTTTTACCCATATAAGACAGTCATGCCCCTTTTTCAATGGAAAATTGTCTTATGTCAAAGAAAAATTTGATTTCTTTTAAATTGAGTTAAATTTGCATTTTCTATACTGTACATTTTAAATGCATTATCAATTAATAGCATAATAGAATGTGAAATTATTGTATATCAGCTCATCAAAGATCTTAATTAATACTTTAATTTTTTATTGCTAATTGAAAAGGAATACTAGGAAAGTATTAACTTTTGTGGGGTACTGATTTTTGCTATTTTTGCAGTGGACAAATAAGAGCGAAAAATAGTACCTACAAAATGGGTTTTAACCACTTTGAAACACTTATCATTCTGTAAATCGCAAAATGATACCCACAAATATGCTCACTTGACAGACTTTGCAAAAATTAACAACTGTGAAACTTTCATCTGTTTGCAGTATTTTTATTGTAATGACAGGGCTTAGAACTTATTCAAGTTTACTCCAGAAATAAAAGACAATTGTTTCAAATTTTCTAATAAATAAGTGGTGGGATCATTGAAGTTCAATTCATATTTGCTTGTTTATTCAAAATGATGGTTTGAATGAAATGTCATCTATTTTTCAGCACTGCCACAGACTTTGTAGCTTTATATATTCAGTGTCTAGACCATTACAGCCCAGATGTTGTAACCAGTGCTCTCAAAGTTTTACCAGAGTTCTGTGTTCTTTGTCAAGGTAATCAATAAAGGATCCACCCCTATTCTCTGTGAAACATAAGATATATAAGATACAAATAACTAGATGGACAGGGTGTACAGAATTATATCATGTCCAATAAATATAACATGAACTTGCTACATGTATTTCATTTTACTATTGATTAGGTATTTAAAGGGCAAAACAAACAATCTGCTGTGGGATCTAGATTTTAATCAATACACATGTAGGGATTTTCTTTATATGAAGTCGGGTGCATGTTAAGGTAAAGAAGATATATATATATATGAAGTACCAGGTTACATGTATAGCATAGGTTAAACACTAGGATTTACGCCGGCAATTGGGCTTCATTCACATTGTCTGTCTGTCTGTCTGTAAGTACACATGTATAAGAATTCTGTTCATGTGTCTCTCAGCTTCTTCTCAGCAAAATGTCCAAGTATATTTAGGTTTTACATGATGAGTGCTGGTTACAAATATTTAGGAGACCATGATTAGAATGAGGAACATAGTATCTGTAATCCAGGGAGGAAGGACGAAATACTGTAAATAACATGAATACATTCATTAGCTAAAGGAGAATAGGTTATACTTCCTAAATATTGCATTTTGGAGATTTGAAGTAAGTTCTGAATAACATTGTGTAAAATATCTTGGTAATGAAGCTGGAAAAGATGATGATATTAACAAGCTTCATTACTTTTAGATCAGTCCAGTTTAATCCTGCAGAAAGCCTTTTGTGTGGGAACATCAACCTCTATAGACAGTGGACCATACATAACAGAGACATTACAACTACTCAACTTAGATACCATGAACACATGATAGTAACCTGAGGTTTTGTGTCAGCCATATTCCACCAAGTTAATTACAGTTATTCAACTATGAATACATTATGGGATACCACCGAATCCTGATATATGATCATCATAAATTGCATTATACTTCCATTGGTGTACCTGCGAAATGGTATACATTCAAGTGAACCAAGCTTTCAAGACCTTGTTAAGCATTTTTTCATGTAGACAGTTCTCATCATTAATAATAAATGGGAAGTTTCATTTTGAAATTAACATTTCTGTACTCCAATGTGGTTTACAAGGTCATGTTCAATTAACTGAAATGTTGTTGTTTTGTTACGATTATAAGTGCTATTTGTAATTTTTGTCATAAAAATGAAAATATAATTAATACTTAATATGCTTTTGGTTGTTATTGTCAACTAGGAAATATTTTACAAATACATGTACATGTATGTGATGAAGATGTGACACCCTACATAGGTTAATATGTAGGTTACAAAATTTCACTAAAATTCACTCAAACAACCATTGTCATTTGAAAAGAAATGAAAGGCTCTCAAGAACCTCAATGGCTCACCTGAGTTGAGAAGCTACATTCTATTTTTTTGTGAAAGACCCAACGTTTTTTTTTCAGGGGTGAAAAATCCCAATAGTTATTTTGTGCAGGATACTCTAAGAAACAATCATACCAACTTTCATTGAATTCTGCCAGTAGTTTCTGAGAAAAAGCAAAACACATCCAAAAAGGCCAATGACACGAACTTGGGTCAACAAAAAACAGATAGATCTCGTCATTTTGAACATGATTTGGCAAAAAACTAAGGATTTTGAAGAAATACGTGAAAAACTGATACTATGTTCTATTTTCAGTATAAATGGCAGACATTTTTTTTTTTAACTGATCAAGAATCTCAATGGTCATTTTGTACAAAATAACCTAAGAAGCAATTATACATCTGTCAAGTAGCTTTTAAGGAAAAGATCTTTGAAAAAATGTTAACAATGACCATGACGAAGACAGATGCCAAGTAATGGTAATAGCTCACACGACCTATGGCCAGATGAGCTGAAATAGCAACATTTGCCAGATACATTTCTTCATCCCAATGAAACTGCAAATTTTACATACACAAAAAACAGCTGCTACACTATAACAACAAGCTTGCACCTTGATGGTATTTCAACATCAACACTAGAATCTGTTGAAAAATGGCATCTAAAGTAGTTTGTCATCTGATATTTTTTAGATGATTTACCTCTGAGCTGCCATCAAAAATATTCAGAAACAGTGTTTGTAAGAATCATGTAAATTCTGTAATATGTGATACACCCCAAAAAAAGAAAACACATCGGGGGCCACAAGAAGGGAAGAAATGTAAAAAAAAAACTGATTAAAGAATGATAAGGATTGCAGTATAAAGAAAATAACTGTATATTGACTAGAAATAAAAACAATATAAAAATTTGACACAAATCTGAAAAAAACAGCAAGCCTTGTGTTTTACACCGTTTCTAAGCCTCATCCATATGGTATTGTTTTTATTTCTGGTCAATATAGTTATTTTCTATTTGCATGATTCTTAGCTGGAGTGCTACTTAACAAGGTATAAATACTGAGTTCATGTAATATGATTTATCAATTCAAAATACCCTACGTTCCACTGTTGATTCAATTCCATTGTGGGCTTGATTATTAACTTTAATTATGTACCCCTAAAACATATTACTGGCCTTAAATTCTGTAAAATAAGGCCTTCTAGTATTTTTTATATGTAAACCTTAATTCTTGTACAATGTGCAAAATTTCCTTTCAAGTGATGTTCTAGATAGAATCTTAAGTTTTCCGAGTTCTGGTTCTTCAGATTTTGTTTTTTGAGGGAAGGGGAAGGTAATCAATTAATAAGGCAGATTAAAATAAGGCTTTGTCAGTCTCCAACAGATGTTTTATTACTTTTAGACATCATATTGACTAGTTTTGTTATGTTCTTCTGCTTCTTTGTGTTACCTACAAAAGAAAACAACATTCAAGGATTTAATATTCCATCTTTTGTCAGCATTCTGTACCATGAATCATGTTCTGTGGTGACCCACTGCTTTAGTCCATTAGTATTAAGTACCAACAGACATTTCTACAAAAAGTCAAAAGTGTAAAAAATTATCTTAAGTTCTGATGTTGCAATGCTATCTTCAACTGTGACATCATAAGTTATTATCAATTTTACTCTTACAAGTTTTTGTGAAATTTCTGTATTATGATCTGTACTTTTGAGAAAACCATACATTGATCTCCCACTAAAACCAAATCAAGAACAGTAACTCTTGCAAAGTGCCAATTTCATACACAATCTATATAATTTTTATCTCAAAAGCACGAAGACCAAATGAAAAACTAAGACTGGTTATGTGATCAGTAACTGTTTCTGAACAAGAAATACAATTGAATTCAGTGGGTTTTTGACTTGCATGAATCACCTCCTGTCTCATTTTTATAAAGACTGCTACTAAAGTCGAAACATACTTCAAGATTACTGGAAGTTGTTTATCAATCGATACCATCTCTTATGATTTAAATGTAACAAAAGTTACGGACTAGCCAAAAGTTCATTGATTATTTCAAGATTAGAGTAACTCAAGCAGATATCAAGTGGTAAGCTTGAAACATTGCATAAACTCAACTACACACTGGCATGATGTGAATGATACATACATAAATTCAAACACTACACAGCTACATGTGTATTTTTTAATGTAAAATGATTCAGAGAATATGAATGCAATATTTAAAGTAGGCTATATTTTAATCGGCATAGTTATTACCTAAGAACACTTGCTTTCATTACCAGTACTTTATCAAACTCACCAAATGTTCAGCATATAAAATTTAAAAAACCAACAAAACTGTGAAAGTACTTTTATTCATGGGTACCAATTTTCATGGTATAGGGAAATATCAGTTCACAGATCCTTGAATTCGTGGATTTGACAACTCTATCATGCAAACAAATGGGAAGTTTCCTTTTCGTTGGGAACCAAATTTCATGGTTTACAAAACCCATGAAAATCATAAAACTCGATACCCCATGAACAATAATACTTTCACAGTAATTTATTTAACTTGCAATGGTCATTCCTATTACTGTAAGTTGATAGTGTGTTAGTCACATTGCGTTAGATGAGATTCTACAGATATATATTTCTCTAAGTAATAAATACTGGTACTTACACATGAAATATTAGTTCACTAGATATTTTAAAACAGTAACACTATTCAATTTAATTTTAAATTTCCATCACAAAATTAACAAAGACCAAGACATCATTTTTGATTGAGCTTTGTTAATTAAAACTGTATACTGTTCCGGTTCAAAAATAGTTCCAACAAGAACTACTCTGCCTTTTTCTTTTCATAAAAGAAAAACCTTTCTTATGCATAAGAAGGATCTGTTCAAATTCATTTCCAAATCTGATTCTAATTTATATATTTTTGACTGGACTAGATGAATTTTTCTACAATTATTTTTTTCTGTGTCAAAATTCTTTGGAGTCTGTTCTTTATAAGAGGTGATATCTGACATAATTTTTTAACACATAGGACAGGACACTTCTTTAACCTACAGAATGCTATATTTCTGGCAAACAATAGGATATTTCTTTTTCTGCAGTTGAGGTTATTTTTTAGTGTCATGGACATCTTGGACTACATGTAGTTTAGATTGAAAGAGGTTTAGCAAAGTGATTAAAAGAATTTTTTTAACCCCTACTTATTGGCCCTAAGTCTTAATCTTACAAGATGAATTTTCAAAAGGTACCAAATAACCTACTTTTCGTGATAATGACCTATTATGTTATGTTTCATGACATTATCCCATTGACAAATACATCAACTCCTAATCATAATTAGTGTATAGACAGCAGTGTTAAAAAGCTACCTATATTAAAGTGGAGAAAGAAGGCTAACCATCCATACCTCAGTGATAGTATTTAATGCTCTGTTGTTGGCATTTCTGTGGGTAGGGTAATTTAAAGTACAAATTCATGCATGCTCTAAACATGGTATTACATGTATACAATCTGGTACTGTTTTAGAATTTAGAAATGTGAGAAAATGATTTTTATTACTTACCCCTTACTGAAGGAGGTAAGCCTTGCCATCATGGCTAAGGGCTAATAGATAAGTTAACCTTTCCTAAGAAGATTAGCCTTGCCATCACAATTAAGTGCTTAAATAAGTTACCCATAACTAAAGATATCGGCATTGCCATCATGGCTAAGGACTTCGGTAAAATAGATAACAAAGTAAAAATTAAGTCACCTAGCATAGCCAGAATGCCATATGATTAACCCCTTTAGTAATTGCGAGTGTCGTTATTAATTTTCAATTCATTTTCTAAAATTATAACGGTAAATAACTTCAAATTCAAATACATGTAATACCTTGTTTCTATGTTTTTTAATGTATTACAAAGATTACAACACTATACATGAAATAAAAGAATATTTAATTTACTAAGTTCTGAAATAACATGGCTTAAATACAAGCCAATGTAAGCAAAATTAACTACTGTAATAATACAACATTTTGGCAAAAACTCCCAATTTTCTCCTTTATCTGAGTGCCATTCTGATGGTATACATGTACTTACAATGTACCCAAATAATTAAATAGTAGTGAATATTGTCATAGGCAGACCCAAGGGGTGGGAAGGCTTGGCACCCATCATGCTTGAAAAAAAAAAAACAAAAAAGAAAAAAAAATGGTTGATCATATAGAAAAACAGAAAAAAAAAAGAAAAAAAAACTTGAAATCATTGCTGGAGTGCATCCCCATTACATAAGCCAGAGGACCTCCTTTCTGGAATCTCTGGATTGACCAATGGTTGTGTACAGGTAGCATTCAAATGTGCATTAAAATCCCTCCCCATCAGTGTACTGGTATTTGGAAAAAAACACAAGTTTATTTATTTAGATATTAATTAAGAAATAAATCATGGAATCTCCGTTTTATCATTGTTTCATCATTGTTTTACCACAGACTGGCCATATATGTCACATTGTTTTACTCGGAGGATAGCGAGAGGTTAAATAACAACATAAATGGCAAGCCTGTGGTAAACAATGATAAAATGAAGTTTCCAAGATTTATTTCTATTCTAATAGGACTAGTTTCTTCATATTTCTGAATAGACATAGCCTATGTGTGCACGAAATGTTGGTCATGTGTTTTTACCATGGCTGTGGTCTAAAGAGCTTTGAAGCATGTCATATTAGAATAATTATTTCAGTATGATCTTACCTAAACTTTTATTATGTCTATTGACCTCCATTTTTATTGCCCTCTCCCTTGTTTTATGGTCAACAACAGGATCTTTTAAAACCATTTTTAATGCATCTAATTCCTGTTTTATTTTTTGATATTCCTGTAAAATAGACAAACATTCATAATGGTAATGAATTCATTATTTATAAAGAATACAAGAACAAGATACTGTTTAATAATTTCTTTCACATCAATCATTAACATTTTTTGTACTTCTTAACCATTTTACTATCATTTTAATATGAGTTAGGCACAGCCTACAACCAAGCATCACACATATACATTTTTCTTACTTTTGTAACATCATTGAAAATAGGGTTGATAGCTGAAAGGGGCGAGATAGGATAGGTAAACAGTTGTCTATTTTTTTTTTTTAAATAATTCAGTGTACCAGATCTAGATACTGTAAATAATTCTTTTTTAAGTTTTCTTTGTTTTTGAATGCATATTCTAATTTCAAATTTTAATTTACATTATACCAAAATTCAAACTTAAAGGCAGCGTCCAAAAGGTAACACAGGTGTTCGGTGGTAATTAAATAGGACACATGGATGTAATGCAGGGCAGATTTCTACCTAGAGAGCCTATCTAGATTGCATTGAAGTTGGAACTTTTCTATTTCAACTAGCTGTAAGATAATGATTGCATCCTTTCTGATATTTGAAATTTAGATGTTTAATAATACAAACTCAGATAATAAAATTATGAAAAAATCAAAATTGCATTTGGACAAAAAGAACTAAATCACAATAATATAGCATTCTTGCGTAAGGTTTTCCATATTGGCTTAATTATTGGTCTGAGGCTAACCATATTGGACTGAGGCATAGCAAAAGTCTAATATTGCTAGCTATGGCCCAATAACTCAGCCAATATGGAAAACCATACATAATTATACGTTTATTGACTAACTATTCCAATACTTCAAATTGGCCCATGCCAATATGGATTTTAACTAGGCCAATATAACGTATTGGACGGCTAAAGCCCTTTTTGGACGGCTGAGTCCTGTATTGGCGCACTTTTGTATTTTGTATTATATTGGTAGTTTTGATCATATTTAGGCTAATATTCGAATGTTAGTCAATAATATAGTAATATTGCGTAAGGTTTACCATATCGGCTTAGTTATTGGTTCCAGGCTAGCCATGTTGGACTGAGGCATAGCCAAAGTCCAGTATTGCTAACTGAGGACCAATAACTCAGCCAATATGGAAAACCTTATGCATTTATACCTTTATTGACTAACAACTCCAATAGGTCATATTGGCTAGACCAATATGACTTTTAATCAGGCCAATATGACGTATTGGACAGGTAAAAGCCGTATTAGATGGCTAAATCATGTACTGGACGGCTAAAACGGCTGTATTGGTGACTTCTGTATTTTGTATTGTATTGGCAGTTTTGATCATATTTAGGCTAACATTCAATACTAAAACATTAGTCAATAATGAATAACACATGCAATTATCTCTTAACTTACAGTCTACCTAATATCAACAATATGCGATATTGTTTGAAGACAAAATTGGGTTATAATATAATACAGTAAAACCTGTCCTAACCAAAACCTTTTCGGACTGTGGAATTTGTTCAGTTAAGACAGGTGTTTGGTTAACTAAGGTTCAAAATACATTTAAACAGATATTAAGGAACTTCAATAGGTGGCTGGTGTAGACAGGTTTTTGGATCATTCAGGGTTCAGTTTAGACAGGTTTTAATGTATTATATTTACATGCGTGCACTGCTGCAAAGAATCAAATTCCCCATTCTCTTCTTTTTCTTGTTTTTCCTCCTTTTTGACTGCTTGTTCTGATATTTTATCTTTTTGATGACTTGAAAGATAATATCCTGCTTTTTCAAATATTCCATTCAATCTTTTTTTATATCCCTAAAAAAAACATAAACAAATTGTAATATACTGATAAGGCCCCTCTGATAAAGTTAATTCATGGGTTCAAAGGTTATTTTTCATAAAATATAATAATAATAATAAGGGAGTGCTGCATTTTTTCTGACTAAAAAAAATGATGAGGGTGCTTTTTTAGATTTTTCATAACAAGAACAAATGATAAGGAGAATGCTTTTCTGCTATTGCAGTTAGAATATATGACAAAGGGCCTGAAAGCTAAGAAACCAAGAAATAACATAGCAGGCCTAAATATTTTCTCAAGTGAAGTGAAATATAAGGAATCTACAGTAATCAAAATACACCAACCAAATTAAGACAACGAAAAATAATACACAGGTAATTCTGACTCTTTCTAAGAGTAGACAGACACTTATGGTACTTATCTATTCAGTTTAATTGCTGCCAATTTAAAAATTTCAAACAAAGCTACTGCTCATGTTGAACAGCTAGACAATATCTTGTAAATGGTTGTAATCTGATAAAGATTGCATCAAAGTTGAAAAAAGGGAAGATAATTCAACGAGTTAAAAAATATAATTTTTATCCCACTAATATAGTTTCACCTTATTTTAAACCTATTATCAGTAATGCTACCATTGAAAAGGTTATTCTGAAGATGCACAAATATTTGTTTTATCTGTGTTTTTAATACCCAATTATGTGTAAAAGTGTATAATGAATTTGAGATTATGAAGAGACCAGTTTCTGTTACATGTAACTCCATACCTTTAATGTTATTTCTTCATTGACCAATCGTCCCTCAAGGAGAGCCCACTCATCACGTAAGTCTTGAGATAATGTTGGAAAAACTAACATGGCATGTGGATGACAGGCATAAGGTGTATTAAAATTCATATGGTATTGACATGTGTTTGGCTCAGATACATTCACTATTTCATTCTTGTTGCCACATCTGAAGAAAACCTGAAACAATTGATTGACATTATATTCAATATTCTGAATTAGATGCATAATAAGAAGGGGAATGATATAATTAGAGCATGTAAAATTGATAATTTTCGGAATTTATGAAAATTCCATGTTGAAATATAACATTTTAACCTAAAAAATTTTTATTTGTAATTACAATTCACACTCAAATAATGATAGTCATTTGATTTCAGTTTTGAATTTGTTGGGCATTTAATTTAAGAACAACTTTTACCATGCAGTATTGTTTTTAAATTTAACTTTTGTAACTTTCGTGATATCTTCTCGTCGATATTATAAATATTGGTCAACATCTCCTTTAACCAACATGATTCAAATTTTAGAACAAGGTACTGATCCACTGATAATAAAAGACATAACTTTAGATAATTGTCTACAGTTCCCCTGTATACCACAAACAGATTTATCACAAGGTAATAATACCTTTGTTGATCTGAAAAGTTCACCACAATTATCCCCTTCTCTCATCACCATAGCAACAAAGGTATTGTTTTCAATTGCCCATTCTTGCCACACACTGCAGAAAAAAGAATATCATGAAGTTAAAGAAAGCTGATGCAGCTGAAGTTTGGCTGTAATAAGGTAATTGACACCCTTAGATTATAACCAAAAGAAAGTGGTCATAGATATAAATAGTATACAGTGCACTTTAAAATGGCAGTAAAGGGGAGATAGTTCATCATTTTTTTTAGATAATGCCCTTTTTTACTAAATGTTTAAACCTTACCAGTAATGCTACAACTAAAAAGGCTATTCTAAATGGTCAATAGTAATTTTAGCAATAAAAAAGTTTACAAAAAAAAATGTATGCATATTATCAATAGGATTCTAATTTTTCAGATATATTTAAAAGCTAAAAGGAGTATTTGTATACATATTTTTTACAGGATCATTATTTTATCCAAGAACATGTATACATGTACATAATAACAAAGGGGTTGTAAATATTTCACAAATCTCTATTTTCAGAATCTTAATAGACTACTTAAATATTGCACCCTACAAAAACCTTTTGTTCTACTCTATGACACAAACAAAATAATACAGATCTAAACAATCAACTTAATAAGACAGATCTAAACAATCAACTTAATAAGACAGATCTCAACAATCCACTAAATAAGACAGATCTAAATAATCCACTAAATAAGACAGATCTAAATAATCCACTAAATAAGACAGATCTAAATAATCCACTAAATAAGACAGATCTAAATAATCCACTAAATAAGACAGATCTAAATAATCCACTAAATAAGACAGATCTAATAATCCACTAAATAAGACAGATCTAAATAATCCACTAAATAAGACAGATCTAAATAATCAACTTAATAAGACAGATCTAAATAATCCACTAAATAAGACAGATCTAATAATCCACTAAATCAGACAGATCTAAATAATCAACTTAATAAGACAGATCTAAATAATTCACTAAATAAGACAGATCTAAATAATCCACTAAATAAGACAGATCTAAATAATCCACTAAATCAGACAGATCTAAATAATCAACTTAATAAGACAGATCTAAATAATTCACTAAATAAGACAGATCTAAATAATCCATTAAATAAGACAGATCTAAATAATCAACTTAATAAGACAGATCTCAACAATGCACTAAATCCAACAGATCTAATAATCCACTAAATAAGACAGATCTAAATAATCAACTTAATAAGACAGATCTCAACAATGCACTAAATCCAACACATCTAATAATCCACTAAATAAGACAGATCTAAATAATCAACTTAATAAGACAGATCTCAACAATGCACTAAATCCAACAGATCTAATAATCCACTAAATAAGACAGATCTAAATAATCAACTTAATAAGACAGATCTAAATAATCCACTTAATAAGACAGATCTAAATAATCCACTAAATAAGACAGATCTAATAATCCACTAAATCAGACAGATCAAAATAATCCACTAAATAAGACAGATCTAATAATCAACTAAATCAGACAGATCTAAATAATCCACTAAATAAGACAGATCTAAATAATCAACTTAATAAGACAGGTCTAAATAATCCACTAAATAAGACAGATCTAAATAATCAACTTAATAAGACAGATCTAAATAATCCACTAAATAAGACAGATCTAAATAATCCACTAAATAAGACAGATCTAATAATCCACTAAATCAGACAGATCAAAATAATCCACTAAATAAGACAGATCTAATAATCAACTAAATAAGACAGATCTAAATAATCCACTAAATAAGACAGATCTAAATAATCAACTTAATAAGACAGATCTAAATAATCCACTTAATAAGACAGATCTAAATAATCCACTAAATAAGACAGATCTAATAATCCACTAAATCAGACAGATCTAAATAATCCACTAAATAAGACAGATCTAAATAATCCACTAAATCAGACAGATCTAAATAATCCACTAAATAAGACAGATCTAAATAATCCACTAAATCAGACAGATCTAAATAATCCACTAAATAAGACAGATCTAAATAATCAACTTAATAAGACAGATCTCAACAATGCACTAAATCCAACAGATCTAATAATCCACTAAATAAGACAGATCTAAATAATCAACTTAATAAGACAGATCTCAACAATCCACTAAATCAGACAGATCTAAATAATCCACTAAATCAGACAGATCTAAATAATCCACTAAATAAGACAGATCTAAATAATCCACTAAATAAGACAGATCTAAATAATCCACTAAATAAGACAGATCTAAATAATCCACTAAATCGGACAGATCTAAATAATCCACCAAGGTTTGACACTAACTTCATTTGTTTGGTGGTCAACAGGACTACTTCAGAGGTAAAAAAGCTAGTCCACAGATGGTAATGATGGTTCTGTTCTTATATCTTATGAAAAATAAGGTAAAATTTAGATAGCCCATTGGATTTCCATGAACATTTTTCAAGTTGTCCTCTCCAAAATTAGGATGGCATAGGACTATCAGACTACTGTTAGTGTAGATCCCTGTAAACTACAAACTACCGTTACCAGAACATACCCTAGAATGCCATTATAAGGGTTCCATCTATAAGATTCCTCATGCTGAGACACATTGGAAAAGGGACAAAATTTATAGGTATACCTGCAAAAAATAGAATTAAATGTAGTTGACTCACTTCTCAAAATGATATTCCGTTCAGCAAAGAGTTAAAGAATATTAAAGCATTGATTCTCTACATGACATTCAATGTAACTTCACATCCTGAAGAGTTAGAAGATTCTCAGGTAAGATATTTGAAAGATGAATTTAAATATCTGATTACCATAATGATTTAAACATAACATTTTAATTATAAAAGGAGGAAAAGAATATGATCAAAAATGGTAAGTTGCCATTAACGCTGCTATTATGGCTTTTATAATATAATTTCAAAATAGAAACAGATTCCAACATACGAGTCAATCTTTTTACTGAAACATTTATCCACCAATCTTCTAAGATGCTCTGGTCCAGAAAATTTAGAAGGCTGAACTCTCATCTTCAGCTGATTTTCATCATGTGAATTCTGAGCATTAAAATTGTTGAGTCTACAAACAAGAAAATATAAACAAATCTTAATTGCATCTACAATGTACATGTATCAGAAAAAAATATAACTTACCAGTAAACCATTTTAACACAAAGATATTACTCATTTCATAACAATGTTTTAAACTTTGCATCTTAAAACTTAAAGGAAGAAGACTACCCCGGTAATGCGTATGAAAGTATATTCAAATGTTAAGTAGTTACATAGTAGAAATGTGCCATTATTTTTGTGCTTATATTTGAATTTGAAACAATTATTACTTTGTAACATACCCATAACTTGAAGGTTCCTCCACTATTTTCATATTTATCATTTCAATACCTTAAAAATATAAAATAAAAATCACCTTAGGTAAAGGTCAAATATCAAACCCATTGTTCTATTGCTCTATACTTATAAAATTCTTAATTTTAGGTACATGGGAGTAAATTCCTTATACTCTGTACAGAATTAAACATTCAATGAAGATTTTAAAGACTGTCATGAAATGTGTGGGTCATTTGCAAGGTCAACTAAAATTACACAATGTTCATGCTAGACTTCTTACAAGTAGGCTTCTGGAACAGGGTTATGTTGCGTACAAGATTGAAGTCATCAGTACAGAAGTTTTGTGGTCATCATCATGAACTCATGGATAATTCTAGAGTATATCTGCACCATGAGAACCAATTTGTTCACTGTGCCATAGTTTTCATTTCCTCTTGTGTCTAACTTAGACTTGACTTTTTATGAGCAACTCGGCAGGAGTTTCTATAGAAGAAGAGGGCGCTTACCCTACCGATGCACCTGGTCCATGCTCCCAGTTTTCAGTGGAGTTGAGTTGCTCATTTACTTTAGTTTCTTAGTATATGTTATTTTTGTTTATCAAGTTCTTTGTTGTGTGTGTCTATTTTCCCTGTCTAGTTTTTATCCCTGGATTGCATCCTTTTTGGTTTTTGCTAGAATCTTGGTTCCCTTGATTACTCTTTAATAGCACTTTTGAGATAAAATATTGCCAATTTAGGCTGAGAGATTGCCATGAGATAAAACAAGATATGAGAAAATATTATTAAAACAATTGTAAACCCACTATAGTCGCTAAAATGATTAAGTTTAACAGACTACCATATGCATAAATATGAGTACATTTAGTTCAAAATAACCAGCTGTTCTCACAGGTACAAGGGCTCATGACATATTTTGCCCCCTTTCCCCAAAACCAATAATATTTTCTGCTAAATAATTATTAACCTTCCCCTTTAATCTCTCTGTTATGATTTCTCATTGATTTTTTTGCAGTCTTACTATCAAGCCTTTTTCCAATTTACTATTATAAGAAAAAAGTAACTCACTTCATTGGTTTGACCTACCGGTACATCTATCTGGAATATTGGTGAGGGAATCCTGTTAACATTATTATTTTTTACTTACTACTCTGAACACTGGCATATATCAGATCCTGTATTGTTAAACTCTTATCCTATCAAGTTTTAGAATTTTTTAACAATTTTTCTTTGGCTTATCAGTCTGTTTTGACTAGTTCCAATAGATGTTGTTTCTAAAAGATTGGAAATAATGTGATGGTATACAGCTGGTTCCTGAAATCAGAGAAGTCAGCAATAAGATGTGTTTTGAAATGCTCATTATCTATGAAAAGTTAAAAGAATTTACATTTTGTTAAATTTTATGAAATAGAAAAGGCACAAAAGAGAATTTTGAAGTTATTTTTGTGCCGTTTCTACTTCATAAAAGTCAGGGGGATTCAAATTATGTCATGACCCTGTGTACCTGTGACAGTTCTAGAGTAAGATATGCCATATATACATGCATGTGACAATAAAACATTCTGGCATCTGAAGAATGAAGAGGAAAAATGCCTTTAAAATGGCAAATAGGGCATATACAAGGCTTGGGATACTCAGACACCCATGTGCAGGTGATATTTCACTGTTCTCTAAATCAGCAAAGCTGAACTTAGGTCTTCGAAATTTTCTGTTGAGCACTGCCAACAAGAATTCATGTTCCCATTGACAGATTAGGTTGAATTATACATATGACAGGGAATACTAACTGACAAGTCACCATGACAGATTCAGATTACACTTCCAGAATGTGTTAGTATACCTATAAGAATGTGAACAAATGAGAATAAGATCAAAAGGATTAACGCAGCTTGCCGCATCTTCTTTTAGAATATTGGATTATTGCTACTGATGTACATGTAGAGTGCCGAACGAAGTTGTAGCCCCTGCCTACTTTCATTTTCAGAGTAACAACTTCCGATTTAAAGCGAAAGTAGGTTAATCGTTATCTCATACCCTGTCCTTCATTGTCATTACTGTTGTTGACTATTCTTTTTAATGCCCGCAAGGAATATGTATACAACATGATATTTGTTACCAAATGCACAGAAGGAAGTTCTTTACATTTAAAAGCATCTTGTAGCAATTAGAAGAGGGAGAGGGTAGCATCATTAGACATAGATAATTTCATTGCATCAGAATCTTAAATTTCTGAAAATTCTGTGCAGATATATTATTTTATTTGACTCCCAGTCTTCGATTTATTTGATGCTTTATGATGGAAGAATTAAAAGGTTCAATTAAACCGGTTGCAGATGGTGTTAAAGAGAAAGTATCACCTGTATTATCTGTATTGACTGGATGGATAAAGCCTGTGATTCAAATGGAAGGGGTATCAAACCAAACTGCACAATCAGTCGCAACATCTGTGCCACAAGAAATTATTCAAGATAATGAAACCAGGCGAATATTAATAGCAAAACTAATATCAACTGGAATAAGTCTAGTTGCTTCCGTTGGAATTTCTTATATCTTAGTTAAAATAGTATCAAACATGATGGATCCCACCAGGAAAGAGAAAACTGTTGCCAAACAGAAGGTATGAAGAAAATATAGGTTAAGATATAGATCATCAAACATGACAGGAAGCTAGAAAACATAGTAAACACATATTTAAGAATTTCTATGTAATTGTTAATGACATGGGCTTGAGTTTATGATCAATGGAGTTATATTTACACTAAATCGCTATGTGCTCTATCAAAAATCTTTTAACTCAATGGCTAGATAAATTTTACTCATAGATTCCAGCCCTTGTGATTTAAAGGTAAAATGGAATTGAAACAATTTGACATGAAACACTGGGAATTTTTTATTTCCTTATTTCAATCTGAAATAAATGCTCTAAATTATCATGAAAGGTCTATAGTTGGTGCATATTAAAAAGACATCTGACTGAACTTAGCAAAAGGTTTAACTAAGTGAAAAATCTTTCAAAAATGTCATGGTTGTGAACAAGTCAACAAGTCAAAATTGTCTGTTTACTTTTGCCATTATTTTATATACTAGAAATGTTAACCATTTTATAAAAAAACAATGTTAGCTATTTCACATACTAGAAATGTTAACCATTTTATAAACAAAAAGTGTTAGCAATTTCACATACTAGAAATGTTAACCATTTTATAGAATTAATTTTTTTGATATTCCACTTTCAGGCTGATACAATTTTGAAGAGGCTTGGCGTGACCGGTGTACAGGTATGTTCTGATATTCATTTATTTTGATATTCTTAATACATTTGTTCGTACTTTATTTATTCAAGGCTGATATGATATGTGCCAATTCTATTAATTTCAGATTTTTCGCTTTATTGGACTTTATTTGTACAAAAATGGGTTGATTTTTTATTTTTGGACTATTAATCAAAAACCATTGCAGCAATTTCAAGAAAATTTTGATTAATTGTTTATTTTCCTTATGAAAGCTCCCTTTTAAATTTTGAATATTTGTGATTTTACAATTTAGAGTAATGGGACTCATAAAAATGGGAGAATTTTTTAGTTTTCACACTATGAATCAATAGTGTTTTCATGAAACTTTGGTTAATTGTTTTGTGTGATTGATGTGAGCTAACTTTTTGTTATCATAAATTTCTGAATTTTCATTTTTGAGTTATGGGACTTAATTTATAAAAAATTGGGATTTCCAATAACGATTCAAGCAATTTTTATGAAAATATGATGAATAGTTAATTTTTATTAGTGTAAGCACCCTTTTGATTTTTATATATTTTGATATTTGAGTTGTGGACTTATTTATACAAATTTAGGGAAATTTCCCATTTTTTTCCTCCAAATGCCATGAAATTGTGAGTTGTTAATTTCCTTTTATCGGGGTATGTGATTTTAATTTTTATTTATAATACACTACAAAAAGAAATTTTCAGATTATTAGAAAGCACTTTTTCCGTCCGTCTGTTTGTCTGTTCATGGTATCTTTCAAAGTCTTATCACTATTGAACGCTTCCATCCTGTGCTATACCTTTAATCACGAAAAGCTTGTACTTCGTTTCCACATTTGCTTCACCTGTTCAGGGTTTGACCTCTTCTGTCGTATCTAGCAGAAATCTGCAAAGCATTTTATTAATTCATTTAATATCAAGAAAAGTCTTGGGTCATAAACAGCTGCTATGACAACCCTGCATTTAAAATTAAAACATGATGATGCTGTATTTTTCTTGTTTACAGTACTCAATGAAGTAAGAAATATTTTATTTTGTCTAAGTAATATATCAATTGTTTACAGATACATCACTATTAACAGTTCATTTGATAAGTTAATACTTGTATCATTTTTTAGCTTTCACCATATGAGTTGTGTATTGCTGCTAACCTTGTTGACCCTGTCTCCATGGAGATATCTTGGGATGATATTGGAGGCCTTGAAGATATCATTGAGCAGATAAAAGAAACTGTCATTTTCCCTCTGAGGAACAGAAATCTTTTCTTACATTCTAAACTTCTACAACCACCAAAAGGTATGAATCAATCCGTTTTACAAACCCTTTTAGTGTCTACTTTAAAATATTTGTCAATTTTTCTAACCAAGTTTAACAAATGGTTGTCACTACTATTTTGAGACCATAATGTCAAAACCCCACTGATCTGACAATAAAATATCACTCAAGGATGCTTTCTCTATTTAAAAAAAAAACATTATTTGAACTCTGCATCATTGGATTTGCTGTGAAATTTTCCAGGAGAATCTTAGAAAAATGAGGTTTTTGACTGAGTTATCTGCCCTTGAAATGTTCATTTTCAGTACATTTCAATGAAATTGTAACTGAATGGTCCAGCATGATATGGAAAATCTTTTCTGTTTTCCTTAATTTTGATGGTACAAATAGTCGAATTAAACTTTCAAAATTGTGGGTTTTTTCATACCATGTTTCACCCACTGCCTGATTCTTACAAAGACTGCTACTTAAGTATTGTACTTCCAGGAATGTTGCTATATGGACCACCAGGATGTGGAAAAACTATGATTGCCAAGGCAACAGCTAAAGCTGCAGGTATTGTTAAAAACAACAATTTTCAATTGTTCTGTGTAGACTGAAGATATAAGGACCACTTTTTAGTAAGTTAATTTTTTTTAAATTATGGTACTGGTTAGGAATCCATCCAATACTCAGTAGTTTAAGGAGGTAGACCTAGGGTAAGGGACATACCTTTTGAAATCAGTGATATGTTTGTATCATATTCAATTACACCAAACTCTTTCAAGTTTTCACTTTGAAACAGAATGAAATCAGTCCAAATTATTTTGATGCTTACAAATGTTCTTTGTTGTGTATGTCTGTTTTCCATGTCTGGTCTTTGTCCCTGGATTACATTCTTTTGATTACCGCTATAACCTTGGTTCCTTTGATTACTCTTTCATGAGATTGATATAAAATTTTGAATACAAATGTTTCGATGATTTGTAAGACTTGTGTTTCTTACAGTAGGTTTACCTCCTTAAAATGTATGTTGAAAGATGAAATGTCAATTTCAAATGTAACACAGTGAAACCTTTATGACAAGAAACCTATGTAAACCAGACATCTTCTGAAGTCCCTCTTTATCAATTTCAATGTATTTTGAGCTTGTGTTAACTGAACACCTGCCTTAAACAAATCCCTCAGTCTAAAACAGGTTCTGTTTAGACAGGTGAAATTTCTGGCTGCTGTATGTATTGTTTCATTTTCACTTTTAGTTTACTTTTTATGTTACTGAAGTATATGGGGGAAACTATTTCACTGTACCTGTGTATTAAGTTGTTTGGGGCCAGCTGTAGCCTGCCTTGTGGTGTAAGGGTGTCCTTATCATTCATTGAAGACTCATGGATGGACTTGAGCTGACATTTTTCATCCATTTTTGTTACATTTACTGTGTATTGTTTATAACAATGTGGATTTGTTTACAGGTTGCAGGTTTATCAACTTACAGATATCATCATTAGTTGACAAGTGGTATGGTGAGTCCCAGAAACTGGCTGCTGCTGTTTTCTCATTGGTTAGTATAATAGCATAACAGTGGTTCTTATTTAACAAGCTTGTTTTTTCTGTGTATATATAAAATTTTTCATCATTTATAAAATCAACTGTACTTTACATTCTATCATTAAACCATTCTTTTTGTATTTGTTAGGCAATAAAGTTACAGCCGTCCATTATATTTATTGACGAGATTGGTAAGTTACCCAGTACTAAAGAAATACAGGCATTTCTTAATACAAACATTATAATTTCCTTGTCTTGTCTACTTAATTTTAGAAGTTTTGACTGTATTAATTCTAAAGAAAGGCAAAAGGTATATGTCCATCACAAGGCCCTTCTGAGAGTTTGGACAATTGATTCAGTTTCCAAATAGTAACTTGAATGTTGCTGTATAAATCTCTGTGAAACTGTACCACAATATTCTGTACTAAATGGGATTGATTTTGGGGGTTATGCTCTTTATGATTTTTTTACCATGTATTTTGAGCTCTTATTTTGAACTAAGATCTAAAATGTCAAAAGAGGTGGGAGCTATAACTGTCACAATGGCCCTAAATTTCCAGAAAATATTTGATTTGTGTTTCATCTAGAATTTTGGCTTAATATGAACAATTGGCATTGTAACAGCACTTTTGTACAAATCATTTTTCTTAAAACTGATGCAATGACATAATTATGATGTCATAATAAAAGGTATTTTGTCAGAAATGATGAAAATTCTTCCAAAATCCCAAAATAAAAAATAGTAACCTCCACATTCTTCCACCAATTAATTATTTTCATATGTGGTGT
Source organism: Perna viridis (assembly GCA_037379345.1). Taxonomy (NCBI): domain Eukaryota; kingdom Metazoa; phylum Mollusca; class Bivalvia; order Mytilida; family Mytilidae; genus Perna; species Perna viridis. The sequence continues at coordinate 33,271,156 of CM074514.1, read as the reverse complement.
ACAGTACATTATTACAAGACATATTAAGTAACTGTCTTTGTAAGAATCATGCAAAATGTGAAAAATGTGATACACCCCAAAAAAGGCTACATATTTTTTATTTTTGTAATTAAGTTGTTTTATGGGTCTATACTATGAAATGTGTAATTATTCATTCAAATTTGTCTGCTCTTAGGAGATAATCAACATTGAAAATCCAATAGATTCTATTGTATTTGGGTGTCATTTACAGAGATATCTCCCTTATTTTGAAATCTACATTGCATTCTATATAATTTTTATATCCTAAGAACACAGGTTATATGAAAAACTGAATGTTAATTTCTGTTTACTATGGCAATTCAAACAAAATATCAAAAATAAAAATATGTAGGCTTTTTACCCATGAATCACATTTTGCATGATTCTTAGCTTGAGTGCTACTTAAAAGGTCTTTTTGGTGGAAAAGTGTTGAGGCATCAAATTTTAACATTTAATGACCAAATATAGCATTTTTTTCAAAAATATGCATATTCTTGATGCTGTTTCACTATGTTAATTTTGTAATTTTAAACTCAAATTGCAAAACAAGAAAGACTGTCTACCAGAAATTTAAATGCAAACATATTCAATACTGTAGAAAGTTATTTTATATTGAGGCCATATGGTGGCTTTATAGCTCCCACCTCTTATCCTCTGTTTGATCACAACAAAAAATTGTACATTTCGGCATTATATTGGTACAAAGTCTCCCACTTTTGTTGGGAGCTTCCTGATAATTTTATGAAAGAATTAAACAATCTCCTGGTTTTGTGCCTGTGTGTGTCAAAGAGGAAGTTTTAGTCACATTCAGTTACTATCATTGTAAAATATAGAGAAACATTGATATCTTTTAGGGGAAGGGAAGTCACAAGAAATTGTCACAGTGAATTGGGATTCAAGTTCAAATAAGGCAAAACCTCAAAACCTTGGCAAATCTCCTGCTTTGAGAAAATTTTGAGAGGGGGAACTCCCTCTTTAGAATTTTCAAAGGTTTTATAAACAACTATGTCATTAAAACAAATTCTTGATGTAATTTTTGTCAGAGACATTTTCTTCCATATTGTATTAAAAGATTTGGCACAATAGGGGTAATTGCACAGTATGAATTTGTCTTGTAGGTTTTCTACCAAAGAGTATGTACATCAAACATATACTCTGTACTTGCTTTTGTTGAGTTCCAACTAAAAAGTATGCTTGCTGTTAGCATACAGCATTATATTTATCTAAAAATGTTGTCAATATAGATGCAAAAGACATGCTAAATCAGATGATTATCGTAATTGGTCTATAGTTTTTTTAGTTTTTGGCTATCAGTGGTATCTCCTTTCGTTTTATTTATGGTTAAAATATTAATGAACAGCCAAGTACAATTAAAGTATTAATTTTCACAGTGTACTAATTTTCGCTATTTTCGTGGTGAGTACAAAAACGTGAAAAATAGTACCCATGATTTTTAACACTATATAAGGTTTATCATGTTTTGAAACCGCAAAAATTGATACCCGCGTATATGTTTACTTGATAGAATCTGCGAAAATTAGCAGCCACAAAAACTAATACGTTTACAGTATCAGGTTAGATCTCGCTGTCAATTATTACATTAAAAGTTTTGACGCATACATCAGTTTTAAAAAGTTTTATAATGAATATGTTAAATACATATTTACAATGAAATCCTTCTCTAGGGCTTTCTCGTTTTAAGACTATTTATACATTTACAGATCATTTAAATGTATAAAATATTGTGTGGTATAGATAGGCATTTACCGGTTTTCCTTTTACTTTCATTATAAATTTTTCTAATATTCTTTAGGATAAGTAGGCTTTAGATGACTAATTTTTTTTCTCTGATGTTTACGTAAGTTTCTTTCCATTTAATATACGACCTAGATCATGTAGATGCTTTATTTCATCATACATTCTCCAGCTTTGCTACTCTAATTTCAGCTTTTCTGTTATAATCAAACCATAGTTAGGTCAAAATACCTGTTCTCCATATTTCTTTGAGATGCTGAATCTTACTATATATATACTTTTTTTTATTTGTGGCCACATTTTCAATCTGACCTAAATCAGGATCAAAAGGGTCCAAAATTACAACTTCCTTTGTTTCAACTAAAATTTTGTCCAAGCTTGTGCAATAGATTTTGGATATTTGGCTATAAAATAGATTCATGTTCAATTTTAAATTATATTTATCAGTACATAGACAATTTTTAGGACCACAAATTTTGCATTCATATAATGTTAAGGCAGTGGCACAGCCCTTGTCACTGTCATCTGTGGACACTTTGTTCCTGTGTGATAAGTTAAGATATGATTTTTCTATACACTAAAGAAATATTCTTATTTAATTTGGAGTTTGTGGCCCTTTTCGTTTAAGAAAAAATGTCAAAAAGGATAAAAATAGATGTTTTATTAAAACCCATGTAGAACGTTTGTTTTTCTTCCAATTTTGATTATTCTTTTTTATTGTGTTCATTAATTAATTCTGGTACACATATTAAACAAGACAGATTTGATACGTTTTGGACCTTTTTCTAGTTACAAGGTGTCAAAGGGACCACACCCCAAAAAGTGACTTTTTTAATTTTTTGTCTGATTTCGTAAATTTTTGTTTAGTGGATTCCTTAAAATAATCACTGCCTGCTTTTTTAAATTAGATTTCAGACATCTCTTGTGGTACAATAAGTATAAGGGGCCACATTCCAAAAAAATGGTTTTTTTTAATTTTTGGTTTGATTTCGAAAATTTCTGTTTATTGAATTACTTATGATAATCCCTGCCTGCATTTTTCAATCAGATTTCAGGCATATCTTATGGTATTTGAAGTATAAGGAGTCAAAGAGGCCACACCCCAAAAAAATGACTTTTTTGTTTTTGGTTTGGTTTCGAAATTTTTTTTTTATTGGATTCCTTTTGAAAATCCCTGCTTGCATTTTTTAATCAGATTTCAGGTATCTTTTATGGTTTTCAAGAGGGACCACTTTTTATATGATTTTGAAAATTTTTGATTGAATTTCAAATTTTGTGCAATATAGTGTTCAAACCAGTTGTAGTCTCAATAATGAATTTGAAGTCTGTATGCTTTAGTGTGTCAAAAACTAATATTGTCCCAACTGTTCAGGATCCGACCACTGTGGTTGTACCATGCTGCACTTGACTAAGCTTTCTATTTTTTTATGTCAAATACCTATGCTGTATCAAAGATTTAATCACAAATTGAAATTCAGAACTGTATTTAGCTTGAATGTAGGGTAGATTACGTTGAGTTTTGATCTCTGTAGTAGTATCAAGCTTCTCCTTCTAGAGCATTTTTATCAAGACCCAAATAATACAAACAAAATAGCATTTTTCATTCAGAAAAATTAAGGTAGACAGCTATTTCAGCACAACATTATATTGAGCATACATGTACAGACTACTTGGTATGTGAAACAAAAATTTCTCACATCCTAGAAGTCAAAAGATTTTTACTCAAGTTGTGATTGAGTGATGATTGGTTTGTAAAGTGTTTGAGTTAAATGACATGCCTTTCTATGGGTTATTGTTCATTCTACTCATAGAATAAAGATCTGGCATGTCCCTTTAGAAGGTAGAATCAATACAGTTGATTGATTCATTTTCTTTTGAAATGCATGAAACATTTATGGACAGACAATAAACTACAATGTGTCTTTGTTTTGATAGATTCTTTCCTGAGGTCCAGAAAAGCTGAGGACCATGAAGCAACAGCTATGATGAAAACCCAGTTCATGAGTTTATGGGATGGTATAATAACTGACCCTACTTGCCAAATTATGATTGTTGGTGCTACTAACAGACCACAAGACCTTGATGCTGCTATCCTCAGAAGGTTGCCTTGTCAGTTTAAAATTGGAACTCCTGTAAGTTAAGGTTATCAAATTTACATGTATGTATTTTCTATTGGGAAAAAGATACACTAAATATAGGGTACATGATTTTATCTCATAAATCTTTCTTACTGGTAGTCCTATTTTCAGTGTTTGTATAAGTAAAGATACGACTCCTCATCACATTTTGAAGATTATTTGAGTGAGCAGATATTTCTTGTATAATGTTTCATGTGTTAAGTTCAGGAAATTTTGAAATGCATGGAAATATGGTTTAACTGTGGTACAGTTGTTAAGTTTTATCTTGTTTTGTCAGAGATCTGATTTAAATATTATGGGAGAAAAAACCTACAGGATTTTGATATTGAATGTATTTAAAAATCATTTACCGGTAGGTACACAAGAACTTGATTAAGAAATCATAAGGTTACCCTACCAGGTTTTTTTTTTATAGTGGAGTTCAAGAATGATATTTCTTTTTAATTTTTATGATCCTTTGTTTTTAGGGAAGAGATCAAAGAATACACATTATGAAGATCATTCTTGAAGAAGAAGAGGTAAGGCTATGATTTAACTGAAGAAAATAATTCTATGAATGTGCTATAAAACTGTCGAAACCAAACTTTTGAGTTGAGGGGGTGAAGATTTTATTGACCCTGTTACAATGAATAATCACAACCTAACAATGATCTGTTTTATGGACCTGTAAATCTGAATCTAGCTACAGTAGAACCTGCCTTTAGAGCAAGCAAAAATGGTCCCTCAAGACAGGTGGTCTTTTGAAATAGGTTGATCAGGCAGCGTTTGGAGACATGCATTTATTGGATTTTAAGACAATAACTTTTCCATTTTTCCCTGCAATGATGTCAAAGCAAGTTTCTGTATGCTTAAATTTTTTTTTTTTTATTTCTTTAAAGGATATTTTTTATTTTATTTATTTTATTTGGGCATATTTATAGATTAGGATGAAGTCTGTTGTTATTTAACATGCATATTATTAATTATATAATAGGTAGATGAAATAGATTTTAACAAATTAGGAAGCTTAACAGATGGATTTTCTGGTAGTGATTTAAAGGAAGCCTGTAGACAAGCAGCATTTTACCGAGTTCGTGAGCTGCTTGAGGATCATAGGAATGCTTATGGTGCTGATGCTTTGTAAGTAATTTATTGGTTGCATACTCGTATGGATATACCTGAATTCTGATGAGAGAAAGTTGTCATGATGTACAATTGATCATTGGACGTTATGAGGCCAAGTAAAATTAAATGGTAGATTGTCATTCAACCTTCACAAAAAATATGGGCCAGGTGGGAGGATTTTATTTTTTATTTTTTATTTCTGACTGGATATTTGCTAGCCTAATTTTAGCTATTTGAAGTATATATATGTTCTTAATCCATAGCCACATCAGTTGTAGAGAAGAATCAATTTAGTCACCAAAAAATGAAAAATTTGTGTATTAGAGTACCTCAATACTGGAAACTGATGCCAAAAAATCTTGATTTTTAAATTCCTGCCCCATTTTTTTTGTATTTTTGTCAATTTTTTAGGGGTGGGAGGGGATGACAATCTACTAATTTATTTTATGTGGCCTAACCCTGAAACATGAAACAATCTTGGTACAAACTGTGATTGTTACTAGTTCATAAAGTAGAACTAGAATCGCTGGACATAGTGGAGGCCCATAGCCAGAATTTTTTGTTGCGTGGGTTTACTGGGGGTTATCTGGATTAAACTTTTCTACTTAAGGAGGTAGACTTAAGGAGGAGGACACAACTCTTACAAATCATTGGAACGTTTGTATTCAGCATTTTATATCAATCTCATGTGTGCATCAAAGTAACTTGGACTGATTCCATTCTTTTTCAAAGGAATGTTTGGTATGCTTTGGTGAAATTGAATATGATACAAACATATCACTGATTTTTAGAATTATGTACCTTACCCTAGGTTTACTTCCTTAAATAGAGCTTAAATCATTCTGAGCTCATTTTTACAGATATTGGCACTCTTTTTACTTCCAAGGAGGGGTATTCATTATGCCACTTATTTTTTAACTCTTGCTTGTAAGGGTCATCTGCACTTTCTGTAAAGGCAGAGGAATTTTCAGAAAATATATTTTACGGACAATCTGGATTGTGCATTCAGGAAATTTAACTCTCCATAAAAGAAAAAGAACAAGGTATTTAGAAGCATTTACTCTCAAGCAAATTTCTTCTTTACGGTCATTTGTACTCATTTGTTACTTGTTAAGTAGCACTCCAGCTAAGAATCATGCAAAATGTGATATATGATTGAAAAGCCTACATATTTTTATTTTTATATTTTGTTTAAAATGCTTTAGTAAACAGAAATGAACATTTGAATGGACTGTGGATTTCAAAATTAAGGGAGATAACTCTGTAAATGACACTCAAATACAGTAGAATCTACTGGATTTTCAATGTTGATTACCTCCTAAGAGCAGACAGATCGGAATGAATAATTACACATTTCATAATATACACCCATAAAACAACGTAATTACAAAAATAAAAATATGTAGCCTTTTTTGGGGTGTATCACATTTTTCAGATTTTGCATGATTCTTACAAAGACAGTTACTTAATTTTAGAGCTATTTATTTTATTTTTGTTATTAGATTTTTTTACTATTTTTAAGTTTTTTCTTTTTTTAAATTTTCATCACAAAACTGAGAAGTGCAATGCTGTACATACATGTATGGTATTTCTTATTTGATGGTATATTTTGTTTAAACTACCGATTGAGTGTTGTGTTTGTTCTTGTTTATTTATTTACTTTATTTTTTTCTAATTTCAGAGAAATTCCTGCCAGTACCAACTTACGTGAAATGAATATGTCAGATTTAGAATATGGAATTAATCAAGTGAGAGACTCTAAAAAATTATTATCAGGAAGTCTTATTCAAACTCCCTTGTTAGACTGATACAATGGTGCATAGTTGTTTTGTTGAGTGTCTACTTAATAAAATTGTGTTTTAAATATTACAAGTTGACTTGTGCTATTTCTTAAACTATGAAATGTGATATAGCGACATTTTTATGACCACCAAAAATTTGCCTTCTTATATGGTAATGGTATGTTTGTGTTGCCATCTGCATCATTCATTGAATTATTCTTTCTGGTCAGAATGTTGTCAAGCATTTCATCACAATATTACAATCAAAAGTAAGAGCTGTATCAAGTTTGGTTGTTATTGTCTATACTTGTCACTATTGTTGAGGTTTTGACATCTTCAGGCATATCTAGCTACACAGAGTGTGGCATTTTGTTTCTTCTGTTTCAATCCTTTTTTAATAAGACTGCACAAAATTTAAGTGCTATTGTTTTTTTAAGCACAACTCCTCTCAAATAACTGAACAGAACTTCACTAAATTGGTATGTAGTAAGAATACAATTTGTAGTTCCAAGAAAATTTTTATCCCTAAAATTGTGTGGGAGTTATGCCCCTTTGTTCTAAATTTGTGGCACTGGGTCCAAGATTTCATACCACAAGATGTGGGATTGTTTTCAGTTTTAGATTGTTTTCCCAATTATTTGGAGACAAAATACAAGCATCCCAAAATAAATCTAAATTGCTTACCAAATTATTTTGTGTTGAGCCACTTCATACAAAACTTGCTTTTATAGTGCATGTCAACCTTTCTTTGTATAACTCTATAAATTTTGTGTATTTCAGATAAGGTAAAAGTGGTCTTACTTTGTAGAATTAAAAGAATGTATATTTGCATAACCACAAATAAAGTCAGGACTTACATCAAAACTATACACACAGAGATAATATGAATCCTTTATAACAGTCAAGATAACTATTCAGATGAAAAACGTTTTTTTTTTTTTTTTTTTTTTTTTTTTTTTTAAACTTTATTCAGACATCAACAATCGTAAGTTTTCAATCCAAACTTACAGACAAACATAAAATTCTTAATATGAAAATAAAACATTATTCTTATATTAATATTATAATGTTTCAATATAACTATAAACTTGTAAAAAACCTATTGATAAGCATTTACTTTAAAACATAAATGCACTATATAACATTATAACATATCACAGAAATGGCTCCATAAAAAAATACAATATACAAATCTACTGGCAGTTCATACAAATATAGGTCAATTCCAAATGAGTTTTGATTTCCATTTGGGTAGCTATGGGTAGACTGATTTGAAAAGAGCAAATTGAAAGTAAAAAATTGAAACAAAACAAAAAAAATTAACTTATTGATCCTGATTTCCTGCATTTTTCCTATGCTCAGAATAATAGCTTTTTTTTTTTAAAGAAATTATTAGTAGAACGAAAACAAGTTTCCACATCTAGGTATAAATTTAAAACTTTGTGATGTACAGTACTCAATTTGTATTATTGATGTCACAATATTGAGCATTTATGACTTATACCCTCAATGGCTGCCATTAGATATATAGATACAATCATTTGATCCAGATTATAAATCTATGGATGATAAAGACTGTTGAACAATAAGAAAAATACACATTTAAGCCTGAAATACTGGTATGTTTATACCAGTTGAATAGAACAATTTGCAAGTAAATTGATTGTTTCTTCAGAAATGCCAAAGATTCATTAAGAAAGCACTCTTTATATTTCAAATATTTCATTATCAATACAACATACTGACTGAATTTAAAATAATTTCTCATGATTCATATGTCAGACTGACATTCTTTTTTTTATCAATATATCACTGCCATTTAAGACTTCAAAAATTGAAGTTACCAACTCAAAACTGGATATGTTAAGGAGACAGCAGCATAAATCTGGCAAAGGTCATAAAAACAATTCTTATCACAAATACAGGTACATGTAAAAGAAAACACACATATCACAGATAGAAAAAAATTATAGTTGGCAACAATAAACAACATTCTCTTCCTAAATTATGTGTCAGTCTCTGTAAGAATCAGGCAGTAGGTGAAACAAGGTATGAAGTAACCCATCACTTTACTCCACTATTCATACCTCAGAATTAAGTAATAAATTTAAGATTTCCCATATTATTTTAGGGAGTTATAATTTCATTGAAATGCATTGTAAATGAGCAATTCAAGGGCAAATAACCCTGTAAAAACTCCTAAATTTTAACATCTCCAAAAATAAAAAAAAGTGGTCATTTCAAATATACAACACTTCATTTAGTGAAATAATATTGTGTGTTATAGTTATATCAGTGAGTTTATCATTTTGCCTGATTCTTACAAAGACTTATACTGAATAACCCATCATTTGATTGACGGCATAAACCAATCAAAAACCTGGGCCCAAACTTATTGTTGGGACTAAAATAAAATTGTAAAAAATTCATATTTTATTCAATTATAACAGCCACTGCCATATTGTGATGTAAAATGTAGAAAACAAGGCATGTGGATATGTAGACCAGACTTGATAATATTGCAATGCTCAAGTCCAAGTCTCTACACTATACTATTAGTCTGATCAATAAATGGAAGTCAATAAAGACAGGCAATATGCCAGAGAGACAGAAACAATACCAAACAGTGAAAAAGATGTAAGTCTTCTAGGGGCAGTCTTTATAGCATTTAAGCAATACTTTGTACCAGTCTACTTTGTCCTTGAGAGCTCCCTGTTCTTTTGGAAGGAGTGCATGACTTTCGTCCTCCAATAGGACTGGCTAATGACATCAATGATTCTAAAGTCCTTATTGCTTTCTTGGATTCTCTGTGAAAGGAAAAGAAATAGTTATTGAAACTGCTGAATTTCCCATTATAACAATGTTTTCTCATACCTTTTCAAATCATTTTCTAAATATACCAATCATCATATTAAATTCATGGTAATTGTTAACCTCTTTACATAACTGAACTCACATCTGCATGCCTTCTAATAAACAGTATTAGTTGACGAAGAAAAATAGAAAATAAAGAAAACCAAGCTTACTGAAAATATGAAGAGAAAAATATTACGTATCACGGAAATTAGTTTTCTTTTCACATGTGTCATGGTTGTATTATAAATACCGTATGGCAGGTTATTTTGGCGAATGCAAAATTTTGCCATTTTAAGGCAAAAATATACTGAAAATATTGTCAATTCTAATCTTGAGCTCAGAGCAAATATTTTGCAGAAAGAATAATGACATTTCCAGACAATCCGCTATATGGTACCTTCACAATAACACATCAACTTTTTTTTCTCAAATGGTATACTATTACACATACCTAGACAGTGGACCATCAGCTCTTTCTCTCTCCCGTAGAGCCCTCATCACTCTCTTATCCGTCAACTTTAATGCCACAAAAGTCCTTATTACCTAAATTAAAATAATATTTTATTGTTATAAATCACAAAATAAATCCTTACAATACGACATTTTAAAATGTGTTTTGATAGAAAATAAGATTTAATTTGGCAAAAGTTACCAAAATATGTCCGCATGTTAGAAATACAGTCTCTGTATCATTGAAATCATGTTACACTTATTGGTTCATTAATAATATAGTTGTATGCAAAGTAAGGTATACTACAACTTATACAGGAAGTTGCTACCAGACAGCAGCCAAAATCACTTACAAAATATGCATACATTTATAGCCACACACCAAATTTTAAAGTAATCCATCCTTTGGGAGCCTATACAATTTTCAAGAAATTCAGATGAACAGGTAAATCCAATATACCACCCACTCATTCAGTGGGGTTTAATATCATATATGACATCAATTTATGTAATATGTATGCAACACAAGTGCCAGCATCACACATGTATATACACATAGTTTACACGAAACCATCTTTTCACATGCAACTAGTCATTATGTCATGTTATATTTACTAGTACTAAATAAAGGGCTGAGTACCACACAGTTCATATGAATGCAGAAAATAATTATCCACCAACATCATTTATTCAAAATGTATTACATTATAATGAATTCTAGTCAAAAAAGCATGTTTCTACAAATTGTAAAAAAAAATAATGGTATAGTGACATTTATAACATAAGTGCAACCTTTTTCCAAATTAAAATGAGGATGCTTGGTATTTTGACACATTTGTTGATTGATTGATTGATTGATTGACTGATTGATTAGGATTGTGTCCTATGGCAGGTATTTCATGCATTTCAAAATGAATATGTTTGATCAATCTAACAGATCCCTCTTAGTGGAAGTCCAACACACTGGGCTGGATTTTTACTGAGCTAGATCACAGAAGCAACAGTATGCATGTCTTCCCACTGACATACTATGTAGACTTCAAAACAAGTCGTCACTCTGTCTCTGTGTGCTCAGCACAGAAGCAGTGACTACCAATTTAAAAGTCTTTGATGAGACTCAACAAGGGATTGAACCCACAACTTCTGGTACTTTAGGCAAGCACACAGCCACTAGACCAGTAAGGCAATAAAAATGGGCAAGTTAAGTAAGTACATATATTAGGTCAAAATCTACTATTGCATTTCTACTATGAAATGGATTTTCTACATACCATAAGTCTGACATAATCACTAGAATCTAATTCCATCATCTCCAAAAGAATCCTTATAATTCTCTCATTCTTCATACCGAGTGTGCCCTGTATAATCAGATACAAGAATTCTAACTTACCAATGCACTATATTAATTTCCGATGTCAATTTATTTTGATATTTATAACTCTGTCCAATTTTGCATTCTTAAATTCAACATAAAATATATTCAAATCACTATCAATTTTTTTATGTTTGGTTTAGTTGCTGTTTTTTAAGATTATTCTCCATATTCCATAGAAACTACTAATTAATTTTCGCAGTTGCTAATTTTCCCAGATTCTGTAGTGAACATATTCGCAGGTATCAATTTTCACAATTTAAAAAAAAAAATATGAGCATTATATGATGTTTAAAATTAAATTCGTGGGTAGTATTTTTTGCAATTTTCTGTCCACTGCAAAAATAGAAAAATTAGTATGTAACTGATGTAAACATGGTTTCATTCTTTAGTACATATTAGAAAGGCCCTACCATGAATATTAGCAAAGGATTTATTTCCAATTCCACTGTGCCAAAATCAAAATTTATTAATTGGTCCTATTTTAATCATGTGACCAACAAGAAAATTCATGCTTTCCATACAAATGCTAGCCCACATTACAAGCAGATTTATTTACATCAACACCAGGTATACCAACTCTACCATCTTTGCATACTTTGTTGGCATATAATTCAAATAAATCTGATTAGACCTACCACAGATATTACAGCCTGGCTTCTGGTATCTTCATCTGAATCTTCTAAATTCCTGACAAAAGAACAGGATATTAATATCAAGTTCACATTAAATTGATTACTAGAACCACCTTGTTGAACTTCAACATTATGTTTAAGGTTAGTGCCTACCCAAAAATAATCAATGTGTGCTTTATGCTTCATTGTATAGAAATATATTTTCCACTTAGAATGCAAGGTAAAGTTAGCATATACCTTAAAATCATAATGTTGTCAACTACAAAAGCACATTTTTATAATTTAATAGAATCTGCTATACAATGAAAGGGTTATTGTATGAATATTGGAAATATTATCCCTGGTAGAACAAATATTTCACTCACACTGTGGAATATAAAATTCTACTGGGAACAAAATTCCCATATTCATGCAATAACCGTATAATGCAACAGTCATCCTGTACCCTGGTACTTACTTTTCCACTTTTTCACATGCTTTTGAGAACATTCCTAATGCTGTTAAGGCCTTAGCAGCAGACAGTCTTACTTCCTACAATAAAATGAAAATAAAATTCTTTATAAATAAAAAACAAAATAAATAACAAATTCATAGAACAAATAATTCAGTACCATCTCTTATTTCAAAAGTTTCCAAACTAATGAATAGTTAATAAAGCACACTGAAACCTGTCTAAACAAAATCCTGAAAATCTGAAAACCTGTCTAAACAGAATCCTGAAAATCTGAAAACCTGTCTGAGCCATATACTTTTTAAAGTCCCTTAAAATCAATTTAAATGTATTTTGAACCATAATATACCAAACACCTGTCTTAACCAAACCAATTCTTAAGTCCAGTTTAGACAGGGTTTCACTGCATAAGAATTCTACATTTGTGTTTCAAAAGTTGACTTTAAATATGTTTAACTCAATGACTAAATATATACTTCAGATTTCTTTATACACCTTCTCTTTCACAAAAGACATGTTAAACATTTAGAAAGGTATACAAAGGAATTTTCTAAACAACTAAATGTTCTGAAATACAAAAGAAAAATAATATGAAATATTCAAGTGAATAAAAAGCTAATTCTACACATATGTATATGGTAAACATATAAACACATGAAGAAGTAAACATATGAAAGTTTACTATTTTCCTTTTATAACAAGTAGTACAATAAATAAGAAATATATTTCAAAAGACACACATCTTCACAGTTGCTAATGTGTACAAATAATTTACATGCATTTATTTATTGAATTTTATAGCAAAAATAATTTTTGTACAGCTATTTGGCAAAAATATATACCACTGCTCCCTGAAGAATTATTAGAGAGAACTGTGGTCATTACTTCAAGACAAATGGAAAATGAGAATGATTTTTGAAGTGGAGAAACAGGGAGGGATAGACAAAGGTAGACCTGTATACCACATTTAGTTTAAATAGGGCTACATAGCCAAATGTGTGACAAACGATACTCATATGGTGCTTGATTCATATGAAAAACATATGGTGCTTGATTCATATGAAAATCATATGGTGCTTGATTCGTATGAAAATCATATGGTAATCATATGATGATTTCCGTACGGTAATCATTTGATTATCATATGATTTTTATATCATAATTTTGACTTGAAAATATATGACAGTCATATGTTAATCATATGATAATTTCCACATGATAGTCATATGATTATCATATCTCATATGATAATTTTGGCTGGAAACATATGATAATCATATGTTTGTGAAAAACACCAGATTATCATATGAAAATTGTGTGATTATCATATGTTTACTGAAACACATGATTATCACATCGCACTCTTTTCATATGATTATCATATGTTGCATACCATATGATTCTAATGTGTGGCACTTATAGCTGTGTTTATTTACTTACCAAAGTGGGATCGTCCCATAGCCTCCTTTCAAGTATTTCATAAACTTCTTCCTCCTTAGCACCAGAAAATACATTCTTCTGACCTGGTAATGAAAAAGATAAATTTAATGGAGATCTGGTAACATGGATTTGTATATATTTTCTGTTTGGGTTATATTTTCAAGACTATGATAACAGGGTAAATTAAGAATATTCATAGCTTAATACAGCTTGGATCCAACATAAATGTTTCATTTGTTTTTTGTGCAATAGTATATACATGTAAATACATTTCTTTTAAGCCTTAAAAATCATCAATTCAATTTGCTGCATTTCAGAATCTTCTAATGCTCTTTGAAAACAACAAATTAATGTGTGCAACCCACATACACAACATAATTTTCCACAATATCCATTCATACAAAAAAGGAGATTATTGCAAGGATATTTACCTAAAATAATCAAATGACCTTTACCTATTGTAATCAGATGGTATTTACCTATAGTAATGAGAAGTTCAGAAGCCAGACATCTATGTTTCCAAACTGAAGATTTGCTTATCATTTTCAATGTACTCTTTACAATATCTTTGTCTGTCACATTCAATTGTTTGATCAGGATCTCTAGAGACTGAAATATCAGAGTTTCTTCATTGAATTAAGAAATGTATTATAAATATTTTAAATCATCTCCCTTTACATCATATAAACTTCAGGACTGCTTCATATGATGGAAAGTGAGAAAAAAAGTTGATCATGGAGTATCAATTTCAATTGTTTTCATTTATTTGTCAAACCACGAATTTAAATTACCAGCAAAATATCAATTCATATCAGGAAATCCACAGTGCAAGTTTTAATTCAGAGAGACCTTTGTAAATGGAAACATATGATAATCATAACATGCTCGATTCATATGATTATCATATGCACCATTTTAAGCTGCATACTGAAAGTTATGTTTATAAAAGATGCTACAGCAGCTAATCTCACCTTGGCTTTGACATGAGTGTCCTCACTGAATTCCAGAGCCTGTTTTAATTTGAATTTACCATTACCATCAGAGACACAGAAACGTCCAAGTAAAACTGCTGCTTCAAATGAGATCTGGTCATCAGGATCAGGGTTACAACAGTAATGGCTTAGAACCTTCACTAACTCAGGAAATGTGTTAATAGTCTAAAATTATAAGTATAGATCACATGATCTGTTGATTAATAATTAGGTTTATGTCCTAAGGCAGATTTTCATGCATTTCAAACAACAATGTTTGATCAATCAACAGACCATACTTTGTAATGGTCTGAAACAAAAAGTCAGATTTTAATAGCCCTAGCTCACAAAAGCAAAGCCTGCAGGTAGGCATGTCTCTCTGCTTAGACACATTTATAAGTATATATGATTTGTTAAATTTCAACTACATACATATTTAAGTTTAATTAGTCAGGTTTGTCAGTTATTAACTTTCCATTAATCTAAACCAACCAAGTGTTTAGTATAGTTGAGAGCTGATCTATCATATTATCATGTGTTAAGATTTCTTAGATGTAGTTATGCATATCATGGTAAATTGTTATAAAGCTCTCTGCAGCCTATAAATACCTAGGAAGTGACCTTTTATGTACATAAAGTGTATTTTGTAATTATCTATTTGTGGTCAACAAGTAATTTTTATCCTATTGACACTGGTTTCATTAAAGTACCAGTATAGTCTATGCGACCACCAGTATTCAGCAATAAGCTGTCTTAACGTACTATGATTAAAATATCTCTATGTAGTGCATTCTTTGTGAAGTTAACTAGTATATAAAGACCATCTGTTTTATGTAACTCTGATTTTCATCTGTCTTAGGTCACAGGTTTGACTGTAGTCTATTTGTATTTTTTGTCACTGATAAAGTCTTCATGTTACTTAGCTACACTCAGTTTCAACACTGAGTTTATTTTGATACATAAATAAAGGTCCAAGTCAGAGAATTCAGGTCCTGTTACTTACATCTTCAACATCAGACACTGTCATTTTTTTATATAATCTGTAATCTTGGCAATCTATCATAGTTTCTGTGAGATCAAGTCTAACCTAATTTAACATATCTAAACCAAACCTCTTTTTGAATATATAATTTGTTCTGTTTAGACAGGTATTCAGTTCATTCAGGGTTCACTTTAGACAGGTGTTCAGATAATTCAGGGTTAACTTTAGACAGGCATTCAGTTTATTCAGGGTTATTTTTAGACAGGTTTCACTATATCTATTACACCGACCTTGAAACATACTTTACATTTTATACATGCCATTGTATACTTTGATATATTTTTGATTCAGACCTCTTTTAACTATAACCTTTGACCCTCACCTTATTTACATACTGTACATTTTTTCCATCAATCATAGTTCTGATGAGATCAAGTCTGATTTCTGTATTGCCTATTACCAGGTACTTCAGGATTACCTGTAAAACTTCCTCTTCCCACCAGCCTACAAACCAATAAGACAAGTAATTAGTGACTAGATTTCTTATCTTTTAAGGTCAAAGGTTCAAATAAATACAGTGAAACCTGTCAAAACCAAACCCCTTTCGAACATAAAAAATTGGTTCAGTTTGGACAGGCGTTTGGTTTACATAGGTCCATATAAACACTTAAACTGATATAACTTTAAAAAGTGTCTTATAGACAGGTTTTCAGATTTCAGGGTCTGATTTAGACAGGTTTTACTGTATGTAAGTAAAATAATATTTTATTTAAATCTTTAATATATTTTTTGAAGTTTTTTGGCATTTTAATAAAATTCATATCAAATTTATTCACAATTTTTTTTTATTTTCTATTTTTTTTTATTAAACAATTCACTGACCAAAATTCATATTATAGCCATTTTTTATAGAATCTAAAACAAACTTATCCATTTTTTATTTTGCCTTTTCCAATATTTAGGAAACTTCATAACATTTAATTTTACTTAAACAAAAACATGAAACATGAAAGTAATTAATTGAAAAATAAAATACTGATACCATACCAACAAGTATAAGAGATTTGGCAGCTTCATATCTGACTCTTTGATCTTCATCAGATTTCATCCTCTCCTTCAGAGCATAGACCACAGTTGCATCTCCACATCTTAACAATCCTAGGTGCTGTTAGAAATATATATATATATATATACATATATTGTAGCTTATTAAATAGAATAACTATATATTTACTTTTCTACTTATTATTTTCAGTAAAAGAAGATTAAAGTCATCACTGCAAAAGTCTTATGGTAATCATCGTGAACTCACGGATCGTTACGGTGTATCTATATGCACCATGAAAACCAATTTGTTCACTGTGTCATAGTTTTCTTTTCCTCTTTGGTCTACTCTGGACGTGACATTTTATGATCAATTCAGCGGATGTATCTGCAAAAGCAGAAAAGCTTACCCTACCCCAGCTTACCTTAATGAACCTGGTCCATTCTTCCAATATATAGTGGAGTCCAGATTGCTCATTTACTTTTGTTTCTCTGTTCATGCTACTTCAATTATTTCATTTCTTTGTTGTGTGTGTCTATTTTCCCTAACTCATATATATCCTTGGACTATATTCTTTTGAATACACCAGACATTTTTATCTTTTTAAAAAAAAAGTTGTGGTGAAGATTAAAAATATTTATTCATTATCTTACGATGACAATGTTTCAATTAACTGCAGAACATATTACCTTTGAAGCATCAACTCTTTCTTCGGCTCTCTTTGATGTCAGGTTATTGTGGACAATGGTCTGAAAAAGTATAAATATCATGAATGCCAAAGAATGCCTAGATTTAATGAGTGTCATGTTCCGCACATGAGTTAAATTCTCAAGAGCTCAAGAGTTCTTGGGACGAGTGATCATATTTTGGTTATTCACAATAACCAATTGATTATCCTATTTATTATATAGATTTTCTTCATAATTTAATGATATTTTCAATATGAATTTTAAATTCTGTGATTGGCGGATTGATATAAAAGTTGTGATGATTTGGCGGAAGAAAAGGCGAGAGAGAAATTTATTTCATAGTGTGAATTATCGAAATTTATTACACTGGGAACATTCGATAAAACACTGCTATCTATATAATAAGTAGAAATAAAACTAGAACTGCTAGTGACTTAAATGATTGATACACCTACTTACAATACAAAGCATGAAAAAAAACCTTACGTTGAATTTTAAATATATATTCAAAACATCGGTTTTGGGTGAGGCTTTTATTTCCTGTATTTTCCATGATTCATTTCAGTTTAAGAAATGACTGCTATATTTTTTTCTGTCAAAGAAGAAATAACCTCAACCACATGGTGTACACTAAATAAGTTGTGAAGAAGGTTATATAGTACGAGACAGGCATTGAAATTATTTAAAACAGGCACAATCAATATAACAGTCATTCTTTGGATTTAATTTGGAGCTCATTAAAAAAAAACGCTGATGACATCACAGTCACATTACAAATTGGTCTATGAGATGGACACATTTTTTTTACCCAATCAGAAAGCATGTTACTTTCTTTTTGCAATAAACATATTTGTTGATATTGATGTAGTATATAATTTGTAAATACTGCAAACATTACCTATAGTTTCCTATTGATTTCAATAAGCATTAACTGAATTATTTTATGTTACCTTTACTCTTTCCCATTTCAGTCCAGCATACTCTTGACTCTTTGGTTTCAGCTTACTCCATGTGCTTGCTGTAAATCAATTCAAATACTATGACACTCAAATAAATGTTACAACTTTTCAACAGCCAATTAAAATTACCTGCTTGATTGTCACTCAAAAAACCAGAAAATTATTCTACCTTTATTAATACTTATTTTTTTGTGGTTTTTCTTATTTAGATTTCTAGTTTTTTTTTCGTGCTTGTGTCTATTACAGAGCCTAATCTAGATGAGAGAAATGAGCAAAAGCTTCTCCTTGTTTGTGCCCACTTTTCCAATCTGCCTTTGACAAGGAGAAGTTTTTCTAAAAGATTATATTGACAAATATGTCAAAATTGATATTTCTCAAACAAAATTTAATTAAACTTCTCCTTGTCATCAAAGTCTAGAGTAGGCCCTGCTATTATCTTTTTAGTATAACGATTATACATGCATTTCCATGTAACTGAAAATGTGACTTCTCAATCAGACAGACGGTATGACACCTAATAAACAGACAAGATTTTACGAGGTCTACAAACAAAGCAGAAATTAGCAAAATTGGAAGTAAAATCATCTCCCTTTAAATATACAGTAAAAATTGAATGATATTTCAGAAAAATGATTTAGACAAGGTATTATGTTGAAGGTACACTGTGTTCAGTCACTGGATTTGAAATAGCGGAATTCCGCTAAAAGTGGGAAAAAATCATGTCTGATTATAAGTCAAACAATAATGTTGATGTATTGATTGTTTTAATTAGTTTTCTATAAAAATAAAGGAATTTCATTAATACCAGTACTACTGAAATATTGCTCATTTAGAATTTTTTATGTTCTACAATTACAGAAATGTGACTAATTAAACTAATATCATTGAATTAAAAAAAAAAAAAAACAATGCATGATTATTTTTTTTCCTAATCACAAAATTATACAATCATAATTAGAGATAATGATAACAATAATTAACAGACACATTATTTTAGGAAATAATATCATAAGTGTAATAAATGATAGTTCTAACAAATAATTTTGATGTGCCTTGTACCTAGTGATATGATTGTTTGCATTTCTTTTCCTTTTATTAATTTACACTTGGATTTAGACATTTTGAATCAGAACTCTTTAGCTTGCAATTCACTTTTTAAAAAATCTAATACTTATACAAAGATAAATTTCAGTTAATGATATTGGAAATGAAAGGTGTATGTTATAAGAGTGTAGTATAGTGTACGTAAATTTTATTTCATTATGTAATTACCAAAAAGAACCTTTGTAAGTTGTGTTAACTTGCGTCTAATTCATTTGTTGAATTTTAGTAACAAAATATGTTTAATCTAATCTAGTACATTGCATAAACATATATATATATGGTACAGAAGCACATTGCATTAACACATATATATGGAGCAGAAGCACATTGCATAAACATATATATGGTGTAGAAGCACATTGCATAAACACATACATGGAGCAGAAGCACATTGCATAAAAAATATATATTGTACAGAAGCACATTGCATGTGCAGTAGATACAGCTCTTTATGTCATAGATGCAAATGGAGAACTACAAAAGCTAAAACACTAACCTAATACATACTAAAGGTTAATATCTATGTCATAAAAGGAGCATCAATAGACAAAAAAGTTGTAAACTAGAAAAAGTGTAGGCAATGCTCACTAAATTGATACTCCCACTCTCCCATGTTGAAACATGATAAAATCCATGTTTTGTGAAAAATTCTGTTAAAGTTTTCATTCCATTCAGTGATGTAGGAAAAGGACAAGAGGAGAATACCCTCTGTGTAACAAAAGTACAGATAGAAGTATGGATGGAAGGACAGACACTTCTATCACTATATAACCCCACTTTGCAAGTGGGGTAAAATTAAAATTTATAATAGCAAATCTACTTCATAAAATTATTTTATAATCTCATGATTTCTTAAATTTGAAAAAAGACTAAAAACGCACACACACAAAGAGAACAACTGACAAAACCCTTCAACCTGTAACAAAACAGACAATATCTATCAGTTAGATTTGTTGCTGTAATACCATAATCATTACATCTAATTATAATGTTTGGATCTGTTTTCAAAATTGATTTAAATTGGTAAGCCTTTGGTAAGGGACATAGCTCTTGAAATTAGTGATATGTTTGTATCATATTCAATTTCCAAAAGCCTTTAAGCTTTCCTTTGGAACAGAATGAAATCAGTCCAAGTTACTTTGATGCTTACATGAGATTGATGTAAAATGCTAAATATAAACTTTCCAATGATTTTAAGAGCTGTGTCTCAGTTTAGAAAATGAATGATTTGAAAAATAATTTCATAATAAATTTTTGTTGAAGATTGATAAAATTCAAACAGACTTTACATATTCTATAAATAAAACCTCTCCTTGTTCAATTACATTCACTTATTAAGCATTTCATCTAAGTTAGCATGATTCCATGATGATGATTCTTGTGTAATAAAAAAAATAATTTTTAATGACATTTGAGAGCAGACCATTTTTAGAACAGCAACAAAAACTACTGAGATATGAACAACGCTAGACATTCTACAACTACACAAAGCAGAGTAGCAGTTGTTGACATGGTTACCTTCACTGCTATTATCATCAGCCTCATCTACATTTTCCTCTTCTAAAATAGTTCCAATCAGGTTGATATTTAAGAAATAATTCACAGAGACTCCATCATTATTTTAACCACAGTCAGGCCATTTAAACTGCCATATTTTACCTCAAGTATAGAGCAGGGTAAAATAATAACACAAATTACCAGCCCATGGTAAAACAATGATAAAATTTAGCCTCAGGGATTTATTTTGATTCTAATAGGAATAGTTTCTACATGTTTAAGATAAGACACAGCCTATGTGTTGCACTAAGTGTCATCGGTAAGATTAGGTAAAATATGTCAATATCATGCATTAAAAACATTTGAAGCACTTTAAATTAGAATTAATGTTTAGCAATTTTGTTTTCACTACTTTATAAGTGTTAAAATCTGACATAAAAATCATAAAAATACAATCTTGTCATTACTTTGATTGTTGTTTTTCCAACTTCTTTTTTTTTAAGCAAGTATCATAAATTGTATCAATTATCTCCCCTTACCAAGTACTTATGGGTGAACTGGTTTGTAGAGAGTAATAGGTAATTCACAGTTAGCTACTCAAAAACCAGTCTGAATCATGGAAAAACCTAGAATGAAATACATAACTTCTTACTAAATACCTTTAGATAATGTTGTTGCCATCCTCACAAATAAATTTCCTCTCGACTTAGTCCTACAACGAGATAATAATAATAAGGCTTTATCCTTAAATACAGCAAAGGTATATTTAATTAAGTTTTATTTTTGCCTTCAAAAACATATGTCTTCCCTGTTCCAAAGTTTAAAAGGGTGTTTTATATGTCTCCCCTGTTCCAAATGTTTAAAGGGGTAAAACTCCAACAAAATTCAGTGGGTCATAAATTTCTGGTAATATGCATAACCACAAATCATGTCGTAACTTCCTCCAAAGTTTCATGAAATTTGGTGCAGCAGTTTGAGAGAAGCTGTGCTAACAAAAGTGTGGTGTACTGACAGACCAGCAGGGCATAAACAATATGTCTCCCCACCAATGTGGAGGGCAACAGAATCATTACAGGAAAGCTTGACATGTACATGTGTTTTGGAAGGAGAAAGTTACGTATTCATGTAATTAGTATAACCCATTTAAAGTTTCTTTATCAGGCACTATTCCATCTCATTTCAATCCCCTTACAAGGATTTTTAGTAGGTTAGAGAAGTTTATCTTTTTATTCTATGATATGTATATAATCATTCAAGAAAGTGGGATTGTCAAATAATGGTAGGGTTGAAATTTTCTAGAAGTTCTAACTCAATATATTTTGGTGTCATTTGAAGCAAATACAAGTTAATTCTTGAAATTAATTTGAGATTAGTTTATACTTTAAGATAATTCTTACTCTGAACGAGGTGTACTAAGGACACTTTGTTCCTGTTGTAACATCAATCTGAACTTTTTCTCTGTTGTACTGGGTCCCTTCCTTCTTCCTCTGATTTTCTCCTTATATAAAGTAAGCCTGGTTTCCTCTGCCAGTTTTCCCTGGTCACACACACGTACAGCTGGTTTACGCTTGACTGGATCTGGGTCAGTGAAAGAGTCAATCAGTCTAGGAAACTCTTTACCTCTTGTCTGAAAAATAACTTTATTGAGTTATTTGAGTATACTGTGTATACAGAACATCTTATTTAGGTGCTTTTCAAGGGTATTACACCAAAAATATATCCACACCAAACACCTTACTGTCTATACCAACACACTGATATGACATTGAAAGATAAATAATGAAAACATTATTTACAGAAACTTTCCCAACTATCCAAAAAAATCTTATTGAGAGTTATTTGGTTTACAACACTGAAGTATGATACAATAGTGTCATTCATGACTTAAGTAGCAGTCTTTGAAAGAAACATGCAAAATCTGAAAAAAAGTGATACACCCAAAAATAATTACCATTGATTACCTCTCAATAAAAGAAATTAAAAATTTAAAATTTCCAATGTTAACACAGTGAAACCTGTCTAAACCAACCCCTTTTTGTTCTTTAAAATTGGTGCAGTTTAGACAGGTGTTTGGTTTACCTAGTTTTAAAATACATTAAAATGGTTAGAAAGGGACTTTAAAAGTGTCTGGTTTAGACAAAATTTCAAATTATTATTGGTTGGGTAATACTGTATAAAAATGATACTTACCGTCCTTGTTAGTGGTAGGACATCTGGTGGAGGTATAGGTTTAGGGTAATATACAATCGGTGGTTCTTTCTTTGACAGTAGGAATCTCTTTGGCATTTTGATGGGTATAGCTGGAGGAGTTGCCAACATCCTTGATACATCACCAGATAAACTGGTTTTACCTCTCTGCATCTGGGAAAATAAAGAAAAAAATGTAATGGAAAATGGAATACTTGATAAAATTAGAAAATTTTGATACTTAACAGGAAATATAAGTCTGAGCAGTTCTGGAGAACTTACGGTTCAATAAATCGGTACATGATATCTTATTTTACTGCACCATTCTTTTTAGAATATCATTTTATTGACAACTTTATTATTTTTCCATTGTTCTTTCTGCCTGATATTTTCTATCTCAGGTTACTTTCAGTATGCATCAACAACATCCAATGACACCATAACATCAAATCGACTTTTATGTTGCTGATTAACAAAAAAACACCAGTTTTGAATGTCTCAACTGATGACCAAAAAAAAAACACATCTCACTCTATCCGGCTGTGATACCACATAGCGGGTAATTTTCACAGGGGTATTAATTTTTGTATAATTTAGTGGCATGCCTAAAAGCACCAAAATAAATTCTGTAAAAAATTTACTTTGGGCTTAGGTATTTAGTGCACCACTTACCATCTATGTATACTGTTTTGCTAGTATAGTCAAATTTTATACTTGCCAAAATAACCTACAATACAGTATGTTCTCCTCAACTTCAAAACTTCCACAATTCTGTATGTACAATGCATCACTTTTTTTTTATTAAAAGCATTCTTAACCAGTAGTTAGAACTTAGAAATCTTTGGCTTAAATTTCATGTGTTCACATTTTTTTTAAACAGAAAGCGAACAAATAATTCAACATACCCTTGATGGTACCAGTGCCATTGTGGGTTCTTTACTTCCCACTGAAAAAAAGAGGAAACATCAATGCAGTAGATTTTGACTGGTTAAAGAGCATTATGAACAAGAGGAAATCCAAAAAATCTTCTTTTTTAATTTCATTTTCATTTGCAACTAATGATTCGCATACCAAATTTACAGTGAGTTTTATAGTTATTTTCATGAAATACAGTTAGTCTTCCCTTGATTGAATGACCCTATTACCTAATGAAATGCCTTTGGCAGTGAACTGGACAAATGACAAGGAGATAAATAGTATTCTATCATTCCATAGGTGTTTAAATATAAGTTTGATAGAAATGTCAATTGTCTAGATTACTATCCCAGGAAGTTAATCAGGCAGTTATCATTTAATCAAGGGAAGACAAAATCTATTCTCTGAAGGTAACTACAGAGCTCGCTGTAAAAAACATAACCTTACTTTAATTCTAAATTAATGAAAAAAGGTAACAAAGATATTATCTGACAATGGAATATATCAAAGTAACAAAGTATACTGTAAGGTATGAAAGTTAAAAGGAGAATACAGTAAAAAGTATAGAATTATTATGAAAGAAGAAGGATTCATAAAAAAGTATTGATATGCTGTCAAATGAAAGAATCGAACAATTGAGTAAAAAAGACACAGAAAATCAAAAAGATATTTATGGCCATTTTCACTACTCTATGTCACTGAAATTAAATCATTTCATATTCAGTGACATATAATTTCTGACAAATATTTTGATGATATTTTTAAACAACTTTCACTTACTGTCCACATTCTGCAATATAGAAGACTGAGTTTTACTGCGATCAATATCAGGTTGTGTTGGACGGACAGACAACATGGTTGCATTATAAACCTTGTCATACATTCTGTAAACTTTCCTGGCAAGCTTGTCTAAATCACTTTTCTGAAATATCATTCAATTATATGTTAAATTTTATAACAAATTACAGCAACAATATAAATGTACATGTTGGAGACAGACATTTGTAAGTTATTTATCTATACTCAGTAAAACCTGTCTGAATTGAACCTCTTTAAATCTGAATGTTTTGTCCAGTTTAGGCAGGTGTTCAGTTTTAGGCAGGTATTCAGTTTAGGCAGTTGTTCACTTTAGGCAGGTGTTCAGTTTACAAAGGTTAAAGTGTATTGAAATTGATTAAAAGGGACTTCATATGATTAAGAAATAAATCACGGAAACTCAATTTTATCATTGTTTTACCACGGGCTGACCCTTATGTCGCATTATTTTACCATAAGCGATGGTAAGTTTCTGTGATTTATTTCAATTCTAAAAGGAAAATTATAGTAATTTTTTACATATTCGTGACCTATTACGGCAATCTTAGACCCTTAATATTTGTCTGTACACTTTACGCTATGTTAGATTGCTTTGTATTTTTTATAATGAAGGAAAGGGTGAATTAAGTAGAACGATGTTAGATGTGGTAACAGTTGTTTGCATTATAAGGTCACAGTGTTCACACATGGACAGGTACAATATTTCATTCATTGACGATTGTAATCGTTTGTTTTCATATGATGATGCATGTGGCGCATGCTACTGCATACATGTGTAAGTGATTTTTACTGAATATAATATAACCTTTCTAAAACATAATGTTTAATGTTTTTATTAATTATGAATTTGATGTTCATTCACACTACTGAAAAGAATAAAAACAGCTGATACAAATCCGAATGTTATGTGTCTTTGTTTGCATGATTACAGTGGGCAGTAATTTACACACACACAAGCCATGCCCAATAAGTGGCATGCTGCTCATATAGCAATCAAAAATCAACCACAGTTGTGGTCTCAAAGCCTTTTAAGAACGTCATCTTAGAATTTCTGATTTAAACAGGTTTCTGGTAAATGTATGTTTTTCAAAGGCAGATACACCATAATAAAAAAAAGGTCTTCTAATGAGACATTAAATGATACCATTAAATAATGCCATGTTGCAAAAAAATTTGGGGGGGGGGGAAACAACTTAAAATGGCCATGGCTTTTATGTAAATAACCTAATCACACTCAAATTCAAATTAGATCTGTATTTTATGATACTCAATAACTAAACAAAGATCCTTCAACAACTTCTACAATAAAAATCTGAAAACTGTCATGGGACAGATAGGCATGTAACTTTTTGGAGGGTATCACATAATACCATATCAATTGAAGATGGGAAATATAAATGATTCAAAACATCTGTAATGCTACCAATAAACATGTAACATACAATTTATTACAATTTGAAAATTATAAAAAAAAGTTTCTAAAATCTCTCAATAAATTTCTAAATAAAAAATCCTAAGATTTCATAAAATTTCATTGGACAGACAATGCCCTTATATTTATATTAACGCCAATAATTTAAATTCATATTAGAAAAATAATTACTTACATAAACATTAGAAACATCAATTTCATTCTTATCCAGTTTTCTCCATGGCAATCCTTTAAAGTCCTCTTCATCTGTAAACATAAAATAAGGCAATTATAACATCAGCTACTAGACTTTTAAAAACAATTTATCAAGAACAATTATCATTAAGTAATTTCCAAGTCAGTACAGCAAAAACTTTCCATTATATAAATAATTATTTAGCAAGTAAATCAATACTGAAATGCCATTCAGTGAAATTACTGTATATCGTTTGATGAATATTAAGGTGAGACAAAGAAACACATTTCCTTGAAATACTTTACGATACTTTTTTATGCTATTTTTATATGATGACATTTTAAAATATTTTTTTCAAAGAAAAATTCTTAAAGCCTGCTACCATTTTTTACATAATCAAGAAGTTCTATAGATTTCATCTCTCAAAGCTTGTTATAATTATAAAGGAATAATAAATCTTTGAAATAATCAGACGAAATTCATTAAAACCGAAAGCAATCACGCTTACAGTTTGTTTTCTTACACTTGTCCCCTGTACTTAAATTGACTGCCATGTTGACTTTTACTTATCTTAAGTAGTATTTCAATAGAATGTTAGAAATTTTAGTTTTTGAAAGAGTTATTTGCCCTGATCTGTTCACTTGTAAAAAATAAAAGAAAAATGTAGTCTCTTTACCTTGTTTTCTGGTGGTTTATATGGTTAAATAACACTATCAAAGTGGTGTTATTTTTTTATCATATTCACCCATTGCCAGACTCTTACAGAGACTTGCATTTGAAAACAAAATGAACTATTCCATTATCATAAAGTATTTTATATCAAAGCTAAATGCATTCAACTGGATCATAATAAAAAATAAACCCAACAATTTGTAAATCGATCTAACTTCCATGTAATTCTAGTCTGGTTCTATAAAGATAATTAAAATGCTTAGGAAAATAGGAACAACAGACATATAGACAATATTCTTACATTTCTGTAGGAAGCTTCCAGGTACTGCTAATGGCATCTGGTGGTAGGACAGAGGATCTAACTGCATCATGATGTCATAATGTTCTCCATACTCAAATCTGTGATGTTCTGACTGCCAATACTCTAATACAACATCTCTTTCCTCTTCCTCTACCTCTCTCAGGAAAGCTGAGTATAAATCAGTTTTGATTAAGCATAATTTTTCATTACAAAAAATAAAAAAGGTTCTTGTCCGTTGTATTTAAAATACTACCATTAAATTTAAGGTCATTTTAAGGTCAAAGAGAGGGACTAAAAGTTGTTACACTTTCACAAAAATTAAATTCTTAAGATATCTGAAACTTTGAATCTTGATATACAAAATTATTATATAATGATTATTGTTTGGGAAATATTTTATCTCAAAGTACACAAATTTCACTCCCAAGCTCATGCAATATTTAGTACTATTTGGGTCAATATTTTTGCTACAACATTATATCATAGAAGTCAATTAAAAAAAAATAATGTTCAATGCAAAAACCAAAATGCTTATTTAAAAGACAAAACCATGGGCAACAGTCTATAGTTAAATTACCCAATATATTATAGCATTATTTCATTTCAAAACCATGTTAACCATGTACACACTTTTAAGCCAAATAACAGTTCAGACATGCAATAATAATACATGTATTTTTTTAACATGCAACATTTCTTTTGATTATCATTACACTCTAATTAAGATTAATTAGAATAATTTTAAAATGGACAACTTCATCAATAACCTGTTTTTTCATTGAAGTCCTAAAAACTCAATATTCATGCACTTGTATGTTATTGTAGTTTGACAAGGACCATGTACAAGGTTGTGATCATTGTTACTGCTAATTCATGTTGACATGTAGTCAAGGAACTGACTTTCCTTGGTTTTGATGAATTTCCCATGTAGGAAAACCCATACAGACAGTTTCACATAACCTTGTCTTACATGGCAAATCAGTCAATTGAGTATTGCCAAATGGTATGGTAATGTCAATGTTTACAAAGACATTTGTGATGTCACAGGTGATTTGGGATTTTTCAGTGTAATGACACTATGTATATTATTGAATACATGACATATTTTCTTCACTATAGGTAAATTGGCTATAAAATCGAAGCATTTTTCAGAAGAAACCGGCAATTTCACTCAGCCCACACACTCAGAAATTTCTTTCACTCAGGAGAGAAATTCATCCTCTTTTCACTCATTCAGCTGTTAAGAGTAAAAGAGGGAATCTCTCAACATTCATCTAAGAAATCCTAATGCTTCAAAATGAACTTACATAAAAAGCTATTAATCTTGACATTTAGACCACTCATTCATAAACTTATTTAGAAAAAAAAAACAAGAATGGTATCTTAAAGAATAAATTTAAATTCATGAAACAGAGCATCTCATTCTGAGAGTAACATACAATAAACCAATCTAATATGGATATATAGTGTCGTTATCTAGGACGTCAATCCAATTCTGCAGCTACTAAATTTCACGACCAACACTTTCTCTAAGATGTTTTCTATTATACAGCTCTATTATGTATTGTATTATAAACAGACTTTATTCGCAGTAGTTTATCTCCAAGCATTTTTTGTTGCAGTATCTTTTAATACATGTACTACTTTGTCATTAAGAAAATCTCATAGATCATTTACAAAGATTTTTTCATTAAGTAAATACATGTATTAAAATTTGATATTATAAGTAACATGCAATCATCATAAAATACAAGTCAAACACAACATGCAAACTGAATACATGCATGCTGGTTTATATACCACTGGAAGATCTCTCATTGACAGTGACATTAACAAAGCTAGGGACATCTGCAATGTATCAAAATTCAACATTTTCTAATCATAATGAAACTGTATGAAATAAAACAAGTGTAATTCCAGTACTGTGAGTTTCCTCACTGAGAGTTTCTGTCTTCATTTGAGACACCTAAAACTCTGAAGTTTAGTTATATCCATTTAAGCATCTTGCATCCATTAATAATTTTCTGGTTTCATGTAACATCACGCTCAACCTTCATATAAAGTTTCATTAAATTTTGTAGTTGTGCTTACAAAGTAGTGTACACGGATAGACAGACAGACAGACTGACAGACAGAGGGCAAGATAGTCAAACAAGAGATTTTTATATATTCCAAAAATCTTTGTTTACAGATCAAATGATACTCCAGCAGTGCTAGGGGATGTCTGGCAAGCTATTTTCTGACTTGGTTGGGGTATGTAGCAACGGAATTCTAACTGTTTACATTGTAGGGATAGTGGAATGACAAATACAACCAAAATATCTTTGGTCTCACTAACCACTTCCGTGTCAAATGGCCACCCCACTATGTAGTACCAAAAACACACTGAACCTAGACATATGCATTGTAAGTGCATTATTTGTGTGTATTATGATTAAAAGTAGTCAAAATAAAGCTAAGAATGTGTACTTTAAAATCATATATGTAATTAATTACAAAAGTGTATGAATATTGTTTACATGCGTGAGTAATTTGCGTCCATGCTGTCAGTTAGCAGAACAGGTAAAAATGTGGATTTTCAGTATTATTTATTCAAGTAAATTTTGTGAAGAATTTCTACTATCATCGTACCATTAGCATAATGATTTTGGAAGCCTTACTTTCCAAGCTTCGCAACGGTATGCAACTTTAAGATGTCATTTGTCCTGGGAATTCACAGTGAGACTTTGAAAATTACTTTTTTAACATGTAAAGTAATGGAAACGTTAGAAGTGGTTAGTGAGACCTTTTACAATATTTAAGTAGCAATCTTAGTAAGAATTATGCACATTCTGTAATATGTGATACACCCCAAAAAAGGCTCACATTTTTATTTTCGTTATTAGGTCTATATAATGAAATGTATAATTATTTATTCCAATCTGTCTGCTCTCAGGAGATAATCCACATTGAAAATCCAATAGTTTCTATTGTATTTTATTGTCATTTACAGAGTTATCTCCCTTAATTTTGAATTCTATAGTGCAGTGTTAATTTCTGTTTTAAACAAAATATAAAAAATAAAAATACGTAGGCTTTCCAACCATGTATCACATTTTGCATGGTTCTTAGCTGGAGTGCTACTAAATGTGCATGTGTCTCCTAAGTGAAACATAAACCTTTTATGTACTTTTATAATATCTACATCACGTTTGTGCTCAGAAGCGCATAAGGGAAGCAGTACCGGTAATTACTCATATGTAGTGTGAAACAATGTGAATTCTGTAATTTGATATTTACGACTATTTAAGCAGTGAAAGTGAATACTTCAAAATGATGAAATTGAATTGATAATCCTACAATTAAATATCAGTTATTATTAATTACTGTGATATGATCAGCCCTCAAGTAATTCTCAAAATTTATATCTTCAGACACAAACATATTGTTCTGTTTTAATAGATCATACATGTACCCCATAATGTCATGAAATTCTTAAGTTAATAAATGTATCAAGCTAATAATTTTTGATGCTACTCTAAGATGTACATCTCATCTAGTATAGACACATTAAATGCTCAAATTGAAACAGTAAAAATCAAAGAATAGGTCCCATTCCTATAGTGACACAACAGCTAATTGGCTCATGAGTATAAAACCATGACCTATATTTATTATTATAAAACCCTGTAACCTAGTTGTTAACAGAAATCCTGTCAAATTATATTAAAACACTAAAACTACATGTATTTGGTTCACATTGTCTATAAATGATCATAATATAATTATCTTGACTAATACACATACCTCCTAAAAACTGTGTTAAGCCCAAACTAACGAAATTGAATCTTTAATATCACATCCATTTAATATCTGTTTGTAGAAGATTTATCATTGTTCCATTAGACGTCATATTAAGTGTCAGAAAACTACTTTAAAACATTATTTTTTGTGGGGTACCAATTTTCAAGATTTTTTAAATGGCAAAGCAAACTTCGAGGTTTCGTTCCAAACAAAAAGGACAATTTACATTACATTGTATGATGGGACTGTCAAATACACAAATTCAATAATCTATGAGCTGTCTTTCTCTAGAACTCAAAAATTGGTAGCACTGAATAAATGCACTTTCAGAGCTAGTGTACATTAATACCGGTAGATGTTTTTTTTTCATAATGTCGAACTCAACTGATATTACTGGTATGCTGACCTACAATAGAACCACTAATGGGATGTCAATTATAGATCTCCTACAAGTTAACATTTAAATGGAGCAATTATCAAAGATTTAATTTTAATTAGAATGGTACAAAGCCATAATTTTAGATAATAAAGCTTTCCACACACACTAACTATACCTGGTTTGTATTTTTTGTGCTTGTATATTTTTACTGATTTTGAAACTGCAATTTATACAACAACTACATTTTTAACCCTATCACTACAAGTTATAAAAAGTCATAAAACTTCAAACAACAAATTCTTTCGATATGAAATAATGTAAGATATTCAGTGATTTCTCATATATGTACAATATATTCTCAAATCAATTTTTCTCAATTTTTTATTACACATTGTTTACAATTTACTTGCGGAGAATTTATTGTGACAGTCATTTCAAACCTATTCAGTGCATTAAAAAATATCTCAGTTAATCAGTTGCATCCCAAAATGTAATAATAAAAAGATATTTGCAAACATATTTTAAAGCTAGTCCATTACATGAAAGGGGGTGATTATGAAGACACCATCCAAAAACCCAACTTCTGACAATATTTTTATTTAACTTCAAATAAAATTTTGATAGCTTTCCTGCATTTTAAAACTGACCAAAGATCCATCATATACAAAACATATATCTTGTCTAACTTCTTTCATTTAATTAAATGAAGTACCCTAAATTTAAAAAAAATATATTATATATTACATACCTTGTCTGGTGTCTTCTCTGGTTGGAGTTACTATGGTAACACGACTTTTATTTGTGACAGTAGTCACCTCTGTAAGAAATGTCTTCTCCTGTCCTTGTGTTGTCTGTTTTTGTTTTTCATCAACTTTTGTAGCCTCTTCTGACTGACCTTTGACTTCTTCTACAATTTCGTCCTCTTGATCTTGCCCTTCCTCTGTGACCTTTTCTTCACCTTGCTCTTCCTTCTCCTCTTCTTCTTCCTCATCTTCATCCTCCTCCTAAAGCAGAAAACTGCCTCTTCAGTTAAGTTACAACTATACGAATATCAGATTATTTTTTTATTTTGAGGCAAAAATACATGACAAATTTTGAGGATTGTAATTTTTAGGGCAAGCTAAGTGCTTAAGTTCACAGTAAATATTTCATGGAATTCATTTTGGTGTATTCAGACAGATGGCTAAAATACCCCAAAATTAGCACCCTGCAAAAAAAAATACTGCTATAAGGTATTACAAGCTTACATGAACACACCTCAGTCTCTTAAAAATTATTGTACATGTAAAAGGTATTTACTAAAAAAATGATAAATCAGAATATTGTCAATGTTTACTTTGGTCATGAGATATGACATATCACAATATTAAAAAATAACTTTGCCAATGCACATGATATACCTTTTCCCCCTTTTTCTAATTTTAAGTTTCATACTATGCAGCAAAAAAAAATTGCATTAATGGAACATTAAGTGATAACCTGCCACATAATGGTGAAAAAAAAGGAGGCTGTCACAATGTTCAAAATGACAAAAACTTAAAAACTAAATTTTGAATTTTGCTGAAAATTGAATTTATCTCGTATTTTATGGTACTTATCAACAAAGGAAATGACTCCAATGCAAGTTGCATGATATAGTTTTTAAAGTAATTATAGAATAGATTTTCAGTAATATGAGCAAAGTTAATAATAAAATTTGAGATACTGGGAGACATGTTTTAGAAAAAGAACCGTTGCTATTGTTTGTACCTGAATCCCAGAAGATATGATTATCGGTTGTGGTGAGCTAGTTTGTGGGTATTCTTTCTTTTGGAACATAGATGGTAACTCCCCTAACTGATCCCCTGCTTCAGATTGTCCTGAACTGGTATCCTTCCTCTCAGATGAGCTAGCACTGGTAGACTTTTGTGGACTGGGCTCAATGTCAGATTCTTCTGATTCCTCTTGAACCTGTTTGTAACCAGTAGTAGTTGGAAGCTCAGATGAGGCTTCAGACAGGGGTGTGTCCATCATTCCTCTTTGTCCTCTCTAAGATGAAATCATATATCATACAGTCTTCAGTTGTATAAATCATTAATATAGTTTCCATAACTGATACCCTATACCAGTCGAATTATTGCCATAAGTTGCTATTCTATAGATGAATCCTCTCGTATATAATAATATTCACATTCTTACTCTTGTGTTGTTTTAAGAGGGTTTAAGAGGAATCCATGCAAAAATCAGTGGGTGGCACATGGCATATTGGTTTTCAAAATATTTTCACTCTTTTCATACCACTAATGCATCCTTTCTCAGAGCTGAATGTTGGTTACAAAGAAAGCATTAAAATTCATTGAAAAAAGGGAAATAACTCTTTAATTTTAACCAAATTTGGTT
The DNA here is from genome assembly GCA_037379345.1 of Perna viridis. Taxonomy (NCBI): domain Eukaryota; kingdom Metazoa; phylum Mollusca; class Bivalvia; order Mytilida; family Mytilidae; genus Perna; species Perna viridis. The sequence goes on along the minus strand of CM074514.1, from coordinate 33,236,867 downwards.
GCTTTGTAAGGGAACTTTAAAATCATTTTATGGGCCATCCATTATCAATTCAAATCTTATATTATTGGACACACATATGATGTATACATTACATTGAAACAAAAAATTCAGTGGGATAAAATTTACCCTGTGACATCCATATCATAAGATCTGCCTGATTTTTACATGGACAGTCTCTTATGAAAAAATCAGTGATGTCTTCTCTTCCAGCGAGAAACTCAATGACATTCAACTAATTTCACTTTACTCCAAATTTGAAAGAATTGTTTAACCTCTTCCAAACATAACTGATAACAAAATTCAACACTTGAAAGAACATTTTTTTTTAAATTTCATGATCTCTAAAGTTGAGTTTGAATTTTTCTCAACACTTACTTAAATAATAAATCTAACACCTTCCTATCAATAAGAATATAACTTTATGATAAGTAGTCTCTTTCCTTATATTAATGATGTAAATTAGAGAAACAAATTGTGACATCTTTACACATGAATATTTATCCAATAATCCACTTGTAGCAATACAAAAATCTACATAACGTAAACAAGTAGTCAGCAGTTGTTTCTAAGAAGTAAAAATATTTTTTGTCAAATTAAAAAAGGATGAGAATAATTTCTGATCTTCTTGCCCTCTTACCCACCAAAATAAACAATAATAAAAAGTCAGGATATTTTCAACAGCTTGCAACACCAAAAAACAACAATAAGGAACTATGTTTGTATTTATACCTGCAGTTCTTGTAAATCTTCCGATTCACTGATGGATGGAGTATATAATGAATCATCATCAAAAAAATCTGACTTCTGCCTTATAGGAGGTAAAGCCCTCTGTTCACTGAAATCTTCACTGTCTGATCGGAAAGTAACAGCTGTTGTGTATGTCTTATGTGATTGTCTTGGTCCTGCATGTCCCTAAAAAAATAAATAAGATAAATTGAGTCATAAGGAGCATATTTTTTTTTAATATCAGTCCTTAAGTACTTACTCCTTCTAATTTTGCTATGTACCTAGAAAAAATCAAAATTGATGATAATAAATTAGCTGACAAATTATTTTACTATTTTTGTGTAATAACAAACTGGTTTATATTTTTGTACAAATTAATCTCTATAATAAAGATCACATCAAACATGTATACACTCATACAGAAATATTCTTTTCAGCAAGGTAATTTTATAGTTATACCAAGCAATCTTTGCAAGCAAATAAGCACATTTCAGAGTTCCACCTAGACCAATATAGTGTGGTGTTCCGCACATAGCTACATGTATATATCTTAAATACCATACATTTGGAAATTATTGTGTGCAATAGTTAATGTAATTTTGTCATTTTTTTAACAAAATGTTACTCTAATGTTTGTGATATTGAGAAAAGTCCAAGTTCAAGTATGTGTCAATGATGCATCAGTGTGATCTCTCATCAGGTAAAAACAATATTGGTGCCATTAAACAACTTCAAAATTTTTATCATAGAGCTTACAATACACATTGCATATAAATGAATAACATGAAGCTACAGGCATTGTCATGCTAGGTATACCATAACTCATATGACAACACAACAAAACAGTAAGTTACTATCAAATCGCAAAACAATGGCTTACAATATATGAACCATCTATATAAAAATACATAACAAGTTTGAAATAAGTATATCCATTAGGAGTTGATATAGTTATGACAAAATTTGGAGTGACAGACCAGGTGATTCGAATATACCAACCATTTGTAGAGTGCTGGTATAATATATACATATATCAATCGTTTCCCACAAAAATAAAGTGATGATATGTTAAAATTTGCCAATTGGTTCGTTCAAAACTAAATATTTTCCACTCCTTATTCATAATACTTACCTTTATGCCTTTTATACGTAAAATGCTTATAGATTTTAATGAACGTTTCTTCAAAAGCACGGGTACCTAGTTTGACAGAATTACCAAAGAATGAATGGTCATTTGAAGAGAAAATTACATTAAAAACTTAGTCAAAGCATTATTCCATACCATGGATAAAAGATACAAGTAAGAATTAGAATTGTTCATAATAATATAATAACTCAAATTTTCAATGGTTTTGAATTTAACTCCAGGGACATAGTGATATATTTTGGTTTTCTTTTAGTTAAACAAATTAATCAGAATCGTGGTAGTGGTTGTTTTCTAATTCTGCACTTTTTCCTAGAAAAATTATTTCATGCAAGGGAGTTTATTTGAACTATTTAGCAAAAATATATGATGTAACCAAGGACAAGATGAATGAAACCCCAAAGTATAATTTTGTCTTCTCTGCAGCTAATTCAATTCATTTACAGCTTCTTTTTTTTATAATCTAATCTTTCTTATATTCAAACAGCAGTTCATTTGACTTCTTAGAAATGTTTAAATATATATAAAACTCTGAAGATGATTTGAATGGTATGCAAAAGTTCAAATAATCATCTAAAGCTAATTTTTTTTTCAAAATCATTTCAAGCTAATTACTTTTTTCAAAATCATCTTAAGTTCATTTTTTTAATCATCTAAAGCTTTCTTCACAAATATTTGCAACATTTTCTTTTGTTAAAGCTGACATTTTTTTCCTTTTTAAGTTAAAAAGTAAATATGACTTCTATGAAAAAATTACTATCATTGAGGTTTTTTTTATATATTTTGTAGAACAAAACAATATCATCATCATCTATTCTTACCAGTCTCCTATTCTTTCCACAAAGCATAGCCATTCTATCCTCTAGCCATTTTACTCTCTTTCTGGCAATAGTTATCTGTTCTCCTTCACCCATCTTAACGTCAGCCCTTGCATACTGTAATTCTGCATTTATTTTGTACAGCAACTTAAGAACTACAAGGGCTTTGTCGACTTTTTCCTTGATCCTAAGGCATTCATCCCTGAGGCTATCAACCTCATCGTCTGATTTTACTACCTCAAGGGCAGTAAGAATAGTATGTAGCTCAGTCTGTGCATTTTTGACAATGTCTTTCTGTTAATATTAAATTAATATCCTTATGAGGATATGAAAAAAACCATAAAAAAACATCTTACCACATAGGGGGATATAATTAGATAATTAATGATCACTATACAACATTATTAAATATTGGTCTACTGTCTGTCATAAAGATATAATTTGTGGGCTTATGTTCCCTGCATTGCTTTTGAAAAGGGCATGGAACACTAGGTAATAAAGAACACTCTAAAATATACAATCTCAGAGGCAAATTTGAAGGCATAGAATGCAAGCATTAACATCTGTTTTGAAAAAAATGACAGGAAAGGGCAAGGCATCACACCCTCCCATACTGATTCGTTTGACTTTACTAATGAGAATGAGTATTTCAGAATTTTAAAATAGTATCTCTGCATAAAAGACTGCTTTTTTATCAAACAACTATATTTGCTTACTTGCTCTTCAATGTGTTTATCTGAGCAGTGCTGGACTGAGTAATTGGTCTTCAATGTCAAACCACTTCTAATGGTTGTTGGTCTTGCACTGTACAATGACATTTCCTAGGCAGCTATCAAGAAGAGTCTATAAAGCAGGGGAAAAATTTACCGATACAATATAAAATGTAGACGGGAGTGTTAATGGCACTTGAAAAGAGAACAATACACATTTTATTTTACATATAAGACCTCCTGCAATGTTTTTCAACTAGTCTTTACAAGATTCACAAAATAATGCTTAACAAAAAAAAACTGAATCAAATGGATGGCAACTTAAGTTGATAGACATGTAATTAATGAGCTTTTTCATTGTCATATCATTTCTCTTCTCAGAATTATTTAGGCACTAGAAGTTTAAAGTCTCACATGTCCTAAGTCCTAAACTTCTTCTTAAAAAAATGCTTTAGATCATTCAAAGTTATATCTGTTATAGTCTTACAGTGGTCATATACTATATAAATATAACAATTAAGCCCTTTCTTTATACATTTTCATCACTAACATCAGTAAGAATGAAATAAAAATGCATCATGGGTTGAATAGAAGTGACGGAGAACCTTTGCAAATGTATTTTTAAGGTAGATATTGAATTGCCATACATAAAGTTATATTTTGTAATTTGAACCAAGGAAATTGACAGCAATGTAGATTAATGCTTTGTCATTAGCATTTGTATGACTGAAGTGATTAATATGCCCCCAAGAAGGAGCTAAATGGTTGAGAAGTTTAAATATAAAGTGTAGTATAATGAAAATCAAGATAGACTACCCCCCCCCCCCCCAAAAAAAAAGAAGAAGAAGAAAAATGGGGTACAAGTTAATGGCAGATGTTGTGGGTGCAGAAGGTTGCCATGACGTTTTTGTCACCAAAAAATGTTCTATGTGTGATATCCTTTGTGAACATTCAAGTAAGTATATGTATTTGTCTCATATTTTTCATTATAATATAGGATATTTCTGATTTCAAATCAGCATCCCTCTGATTCAGTGTGAAGTCTTATCAGAATGAACAGACATGAAACATTTACTGGTTAAACACCATTCAAGTGGTCAAATGTTCAGCCTTCAATAAAATTCAAAAACAACAGTGAATGACAGGTCAATAATCGTCATTTCTGTTTTTGGTTAACTAAGTTCTAGTGTAAAGGTGATCTAATTTTCATCTTACTTTTGTTATGAAAGCCTCATACATGGCAGACAATGAGTCATTTTCTTAATTATAGTCATATTATGGTAGGTTAAAAATCAATATTTAAATATTCATTTAATTTGGATTGTTATACATTGTAAGTTCTTAAAAGTGTACAGTAAATCCAGTCTTTCCCAAGGTTCGTTGCCTGTCGGATATCGCCCGTAAAAATGTGCCAGGGCTGGTAAAAAATCTGGACCGCCAGACCAGAAGTTCAGAAAATTTCCGATATTTGTCGTTCTGAATTCAGGTCAAAATGGACAGTAAAACTTTGTTCGGTCCTGAAAATAGTATGTCACCACAGGACCAAATGTCCTGAAAAAAAAAACTGAACCTTTTGAAAGACTGTAAATCACGATGGCAAACTTATATAATGAATACTATAGTAAACACTTCTGGACTTGACTACGATGATGTACGACCCAGATGGGCATGCACCTGTTCTTCATTATAACTTACCATTTACCTGGATTAAAGTACATTGTACACACTGGAAAGGGGAGAAAGAAGTATAATTCAATTTCGTAAATAGTGCAAAATCGCCCTAATTTGGCTAAAACTGCATGTATTTTCCCTGCCCTCAGGGCCTAATTTAGACATCAATTAAGAAGAGAAGTTTTAGTAATTCAGTTGAAAAATAATGACATAGACATTTGTTTCTATGTAATCTATTACAAAAATTCTCCCTGTCAGAAAGAACAGAAGTGAACACTAACGACTAAGTGACTAACAGGGAGAAATTTTTGCCTATTTTCCCTCTCATTAAGACCATGTACATATACATCATACAGGTGTAATGTTTTGCTGATGTTAGCTACACTGTCATACTACACTTTTTAAATTGTAGGCACATAAGTTCATACATGTATTACATGATGTAACAGAAAACGAGAGTGCAGACAACAGTGTGAATAACTTGAATAAATGGAAACATTTGTGCATTATTTTTCCTTACATGGTTGGAAAATTGTACAAAAGTATCATTTTAACATAAGTTTTACCAATAGTTCATTGCAATTGAAGAAACATTCTGTAATCGCATGTTGTACTGTTTGTGTGTTATCCATAATCAGCCATATTGTTGACATTGCCTTGTCGACGAAAGTAGTCAATTGAACGTTTTGACATTACAGTGTAGTAAATACAACGACAAGCATACGATTGACTTGAAAGGGCACTTGCTACCCACAATACCAATCGCCTTGTTTTCGTCCTTTACTTCCGCTAAAACTGAACGGTACATGCTAAACTTATACTTGTCATGAATCTTGTCCCATCCGTGTACTTTATAGAATAAATTGAGGTTTTTCCAATAAGGAAAAGAATCTTACATCATTATTCCTCTGCTTTAATTAAGATTTATGCCTCTAATGTCTCGTCATTTCCTTAAAATTACTTTCGACTCGAAAGGTATTCGACAGCGAAAGGCTACTTGGACAGGAAAACCATGTATTATTTCACCGCACTTTACCCGACGAAGCAAATTATATGCTCACTTTATCTACTTTATTACTAGTGAAGTGTACAACGACTTGCATTGTTCAAATTTACACATCAAATTCAATATTTTAACGTTTGACTAATCGTTACATTATCGAACATTTTTCTTGTATATGATAAATCTGTTAGTGAATATTTATTGCAGTAGTTGACAGTAGTAGTGTATCTTATCTAAATGATTATTATATATATATATATATATATAGGACTCAGGCCAAGAACTTGACTACAACCCTGAAATGTTTTAGTGAAACGGGTAGACAGTTAAAAGATTCAATACTTTTATCTCTTTATCAAAAGAGTTATGAGGTTTGATGTACAAACAGTTACAAATTCAATAATTGTTTTTTAGTTCAACATGGTGCGTATGAACGTGTTAGCTGATGCCTTGCGGTCAATTGCTGCTGCAGAAAGAAGGGGCAAAAGACAAGTGCTTATCAGACCGTCATCAAAAGTCATCATCAAATTTTTGACTGTAATGATGAAACATGGTATGTTGTTCTGTTGATTCTGCAGATTTTGTGGGCTAAAATATGTGTGGTTCCAGTTGCTTGGCCAACCCTAGACTTTTTTGCCAAAATGAAAAAAAATTAGACCAACCAACCCTAATCACCCTATCCATTCTTGGAAAGACTCAGTATTTCTTAAAAGTAAACAACAATGGCTGTGAACTTGCTTGCAGCTACTGCCACTAACAATAAAACCCAAAAATTTACAGCTTTGGTGCCTATTGATGTTTCATTCCTGTTCGAGATGAGTGTGGAATAATTAGTAGTTGTAATTATCGTTTTCATTTCACTTTTAGAAGTTCATCTTTCAGAATTTAGTGACATTTCAAGCTCACCTTCTGAGTTGTTTAAAAAAATGATTTTCCAACCTGTACCTGTTACCAACCAACCCTATTTCATTCTTAGAGGTGACCAGAACCACAAATATATATATTTTTTTTATTTGGCCTGTGCTATGAATATTTGGTTCTCATTCTAAATGTTCTACCATATTTACAAAAGCTGAAAAAGTGAATGCTTAATTTATAACCCAATTATTTACTTCACTTTACATGTCCTTAAACATGTACCTTTCTCAAGGAAATTAAGAACAATGTTGAATTTTGACTTACACATTTTAAAAAATATACTGAAGATTCTAGACCTCTAATTTTATGCATGTTTTTAGTTCCACCAAAAAGACACCCCCATACATGCATATGCCCATCTTTCAGTAGATGAGAAACTCGTCTACTAATCAGCTAATCAGTAGTCCCAAGAGTACAAGTCCAGAAATACTATTCCAATATCCTAATTGTTCTTATGTCTAGTACAGACCAGTTAAATATTGAAAGTTCAGCAGAGACTGCTATTTATTTTACTGAATGAAGCAATGAGCAGACCCAAAATAATATCATCAGAAAGCATGTAAATTGAACTTTCAAATTTAACATGAGACAGGTTAAACCTGATACGCTGTTGTTTTATTTAGTTTATTTTTATTCTGTTTCGATTTGTTTTCTGTATTTCTTCTATTTTGTTTTGATTCATTTTATTCAAAATGTTTCGTTATCATTTCACGTTTTTTAAGTACGCAAGAATTATGGTTAATAGTGATTACATCGTTATTTGTCAACAGTTCGGTGCCATGATGCAGACTGTTTTGGCCAACCTTATCATGGAAAAAGCTATGATTGGATTTGTATTTAATCATTGTAGGTAGCGAATATTTTCCAAGACTGGTTTAGTTCTCAATTGCATTTACAAAGTGTACGCAAATAAGCTGACATGATGCTATTTTTAAGCTCCTGAAACTGGAGGTACTGACCGGAAATTGATGTTCTTTCTGGCCACAGAACCCAGATGATAATACAACCATTATGTGGATATGTAACTTGTGTATATGTGTCTTGATAATTCTTAATTTTTCAATTTAAGGTTACATTGGAGAGTTCGAAATTGTTGATGACCACAGAAATGGAAAAATTGTTGTTAACTTAACAGGACGGTTGAACAAGGTATGAACAAAGTTTTTTTTTTACCCGTCTTGATGAAACTTTGGTTAATCATCTTTTGAATGATGAGAGCTCCCATTCAATTTTGAGAAGTATCTGAAATTTCATTTGTGAGTTTTAGGACACCTAAAAAATGGGGATTTCCCATGTTCTTTCAAAACAACCTGAAAATTCTTGAAATCTTGTTGAATAATTTATTTATATTAGTGTAAACTCTTTTTTGATTTTTCTACATATTCAGTTATACACTTTTCAGGGGACTAATTCATACAAATATTGGGCATATTCCATTGTTTTTCATGTGAACTTGAACATTAGTTGGTTGATCTTTATAAAATTAATAACAAGGTTCCAAACCACAAAAAGAAGATTGATAATGATTTTGGGGGTTATGGTCCCAACCATTTTATAATTAGGGGCCGGAAACAAGCATTTCATAGAGTTTAACTATATAACTATGATAAAGCATAGGAATGTCTATGATGATGTTCCATAATATTCTATACCATTTCTGTACAGCTGGATAATAATGTGAGTAAAAGTTGAAGGATCTCTGAAGTTGTATTGCAAGGTGCCATATCTCAAAAGGAAGACTGGGATTGTTTTCAGGGTTGTGACATGAGCCAGTAATGGAAAAGGGGCCATTAAGGGACCAGAAACGATTTTTTTTTTTTTTCTGATTTCTGGATTCTAACTTCAGTAAAAGAGAATGTATCACTCTGAAATTTACCACAAGTGCCATACCCTCAAAGGATGGATTGGATTGTTTTGGGTTTTTTCTGGAATCATTCATGAATAAGGAGCCACTTCTATTCTGATCAGATGTTTTTCCTGTGTCAAATGTCTAATTGTATTCAAAATAAAAAGCTGTTTCAAGTTTGAATGATGTGTCCTGTGAAGACTTGCCCCAAAGTTCAGGGTTCAACCTCTGTTGTAGTATCAAACTGTACTGCAAAGCATTTTATTTGTACACTTTTCATTATACAGTTTACATGATGTTATATTCTAGTTATAAATGAAAATTTACAAAAACTAACACATGCAATATTTTTTTAATTGATTGCTCTGTTATTTGCATTGACAAGCAAAATGTCAATTCTATTCATCTATCCTGCATTTGTGTTTTAGTGTGGTGTAATTAGTCCTAGATTTGACATTGCCCTCAGGGATATGGAGAAATGGACGACAAATTTGTTACCCTCTAGACAGTTTGGGTATGTATAATTGTAAGGTGCCTGTAACCCTTTTAACAGTTCTAGTTTTATCTGGTCAATACAGTGCTCTAGAAGTTTTGACTTTCCCATTATCTGTTGAAATGTTTAGGACAAAAATTAGTGTTGTTTCCTGCTACCAGCAAGGAAAATACAGGGTAGGTAGGTATGGAATGTCTTTTTATTGAAGACATTTTACATTGGATTAATGGGCAACAATCTAGACCTAAACAGGGCTTGAGCCAAAATGGCCATACAATGGTTAGGGTAGGGCTAAATTATAAGGCAGGATACAGACATACTATTATAATTTTTTTTTTTGCCTTATGCAGGGATCGGGCTAGGCTTCACCAATGTCGCAATTTTCAATTTTTTATTTGATCTGGCGACAAAAATAACTAGTTGGCGCCTAGGTTTTGTGTATTAAAATTGACATTAAGTTTGTCAGCATCGGATATTCTCTCCAATTAAACAATTGTGTTGAAACCTGGTCAAAGTTCATTGATCATGACTAATTACGACTGAAGCCAATCAAAAGTAATTAGACCAGGTGACCGTGACTCACAATATCCTCCTGGGAAGTGTCAATTAGATGTAAATATATTATCGAGCCAGTCAAAATTCTTATCATCTGGTCAAAGATAAACACAATCGTGGCTACATACAAGCTTCACAGCCCTGTTAAACCATATGATACATTCAGAAACAGACTTACCTAATAACAGAACAAATTAAATCAAATTAACAATGATTATCCCATCAGGAAGTGTCTAAAACATTTTGAAAAGCAAGAATTGATAAAAGAAAATGGATGACATTTGTTTACACTTTTGTCATGTGCCTTTTTGGTGGGAAAATCGGTAAACAAATAGATGGGGATATCCAAATTCTAATTATATTCAGATAAATAGTATTCGAGATAATTGAAAAGGGATAAAATGAATGGTCAATGATTGTTTGCTAGAAATTTTATCACTTGAAAAAAGAATTTTGTTGAAAATTTATTAATGAAAGACAAAATTATATTTTAAGATAAACTTAATTAGACCACAAAGGACAAAGGTCAACAAAGAACATGTTTTAAAATTAGGGACTACATGAGCATAGTAATATAAAGTCCTTGTTAGAAATAAAACACGTTTTCTGGAGTAGTACTTTATTATTCAGTCCTTGCCTTCAAATTTTTTGTCCAGTAGCCCTTTGGGCTAGCAAGTTTGAATTTTTTGTAGCCCGAACTCAAAACTAATAGCCCGAAAAATTCAGAAAAACAAAATAAAGAATTTATCAATACCAAAAACTATCGACGGACAACAACGACCCTCAAATCAAAATAAGAACCACGGTAATTTTAATTTGACAACTAAATATTATGTTGTCCTACAAGTATTTGTGAAAGATTTTATTATATAAATCAATTAGTTTTTATTTAGTTTTACTTTTAATCATCGTTTTTTATAGTAACTCTAACATAAAATAAATGTTGCGGCATATTGCTGTTTTTAATTAACGCCAGATATCGTCAGGTTTAACTCAGAATGATTTGACACGAAAGGACAAAAGGTCGCGAAAGTAAATAATGACCAAAATAAACAATAGTGACATTGTCGTAACTTTGCAATTATATTTCAGACAGAATGTAAACACAACAACGTACTGTAGGTCGTTGAAACACTTTAATCTTACACCTTCACAACTCGAATCTGACTAGCCCGGTCGGGCTACGGACATTTAAATTTTACTAGCCCCGGGCTTCGGGCTAGTGGCTAACGTTGAGGACTGATATTTTGCCTATAAAAAGTGACTAATGGTTTTGTATCCTGACTGAGACAAGAGCTAAAAACCTGCTTTATACATACATCAAGAGTGAATCTTTGATACATGTATGTCATGAAAGAAGGGGTTATTTTGATGAATTGATAACTCATCACTGGACTTAATACTGTCATATTTAAAAAAATTAGAAAAAAAAAGATTTTGGTTCTAATTTATGAAAATTGGCAACAAAAATTGGCAGCTGTCACTTTCATATGCATAAAATATTAAGTACTACTCCAGAAACAGGTATTTTACTTCTATCAAAGACTATATTACTATTCTCATGTAGACCCTGATTTTGAAACATGTTCACCTTCGTCCTTTATGGTCTAATTTATCTAATACAATATAATTTACTTTTTTTTTATTATTTTTAATAAACTTGATTCTTTTTTTTTTCTTTTTTTTTCAAGTGATAAAATTTCTATCAAACTACAGTTTCCCTGTTTATAATCTTGATATCTGAATAGCATTTCCTTAATTAGATTTTTGGAATCCCCATTCTATTTGTTTACCGATTTTCCCGCCAAAAAAGTCACATGACAAAAGTGTAAACAAATGTCATCCATTATCTTTTATCAATTCTTTCATTTTGAAATATTTAGACACTTCCTGATGGGATAATCATTGTTAATTGGATTTAATTTGTTCTGTTATTACGTAAGTCTGTTTCTGAATGTATTACAGGTGTCAACACAATTGTGTAATTGGAGAGAATATCCGCTTCTGATAAACTTACAGTCAATTTTAATATACAAAACCTAGGTGCCAAGAAAATCGCAAAATGCAGCATTGGCAAAGCCCAGCGCGACCCCTGATTTTAGTTATTCACTCTTTCCAATTAATTATCCTATTATTCTAAAGCGCTGCTTGTAATTATTACAAATTCAACTTTCCTACCGAAAGATCTGATGGAGTTGATAACAATGGAATGTGGTCTAAAAGGTGGATACAATGTGATCTGTGTTTTATTCAACCTTTTACAGTGAAACTTGTCCAATTATAAACTACTTTGGACTTTCAAGGATTATTTTTTTCCTCTTTTTAGCGGAATTCTGGTAATTGAAATCCTGATTTTACCTACTTCCGCTTTGTTTGATGTCCTCGTAAAATCATTTCTGGATGTTAAAATTGGCTTGGTTCATACACATGTTCTGTTTACAAACGTGCAAAATAAATGACAGAAAGGGACTTTAAAAAGTTTAAGTATCTGGTTCAGGCATGCTTTAAGGAAAAAGTGCCTGCTCCTTTTTTTTTTCACCAAGTTTCAGAAAGTCAAACTAGTATATGTTATGACTAAGTCACACAAAAAAGACTTTTACTCATTATAAATCTTTATAAATATCAACTTAATTCATGACATAACCCCCATATACCCTTGTGATATTAGGCCAAATAAAATTATACCTCTGTTTCCCGTTATCCGACCGACTGGAATTTCACTCCTGTGTCAAAAAAATTTTTTTTTTAATTTTGTAAAAGCCGACCAACCAGAAATTATAGCACCAGTCCATCTTTTTTTCCTACACAACTACTTCCATTTTCCAGTTTTCAGATTATTCTAAAAAAAAAATGGCTGCCCACATGTTGACCACAAGCAGTCTTTTCGCCATTCGGCTGAAAAAATATCAACGTGGGCAACGAGAGGCTTTTGATGAATTGAATGGAGGACCAGAACACGCTTGATGAAATCTTTGAAGCTGAGCATGGCCTTTTACCCAAAAATTTTTTGTTGTTTGGTTGTGTTTTGGCGTTTTGTTTTTTTGTTTTTTTATTTAATCTCAAAATTCAATTGATGAGATTGATTTAAATCGAAGTCTGAAGGAAAACTTCAGGATTTAAGACAATTCTCAGTTGGAAGATTTTTTATGAAAACCGCACCAAGACAAAAGGACTTACTTAAGCGTTGTATTCTCTAATAAAAAATTCTTATTTTTGTTTATCTACCAAGGGGTTAATGTTAGTAATTCAAGATTGGCAAGTTATTGAAGTATTTTAAACACAAAATGGTGACTTGTATGATATTTGTAAGTAATAGCTTTAAGCTTATTGTACTTTGGTGTCTTGTCAGCTTGTCCATGACTTTAAGTACTTATTAGTTCCCTTTACATTTCAGATTCCTAGTCTTAACAACATCAGGAGGCATCATGGACCACGAAGAGGCCAGAAGGAAGCACTTGGGAGGAAAAATCCTTGGTTTCTTTTTCTAAAGACATTAAAAAAAAAAGAAAGTAAATGTGTATCTGCTTTCTTGTAGCCTGTTCAGTGATGTTTTTCAATTAGTGTGTTTACCCATTTGATGTAATATTTTGGTCCAAATCTCTGGAAAGTCATTGACAATATCCATAATTGTAGCTCAGCACTAGTAATGAGAGCTCTGTAAGATATTCGCCTTGTGCAGGTCCGGGTGTTAAAAGAATAGGCCAGCAGCAGCACTAAGCTTGTCGTAAAAGGCGACTAAATAGTACTCAGAACTGGGATGTGTGCCCCAGATGGTGGAATGTGGTACCCCTGGCGTGTTACATGCTGGGGTTGTCAGGCTATAATACGGAAAACCTGACCGCAAACCATAGTAGTGCATCGTGTTGGGAAAGATGCCACGTTCCTCGCAAGTGAAAGAACCCTACTGTGGTATTCTCCCAGAGTAGGAACCACAGGAGGCTAAATTGCCCGACCCTACCCACCTCTCTCTATTTCCAGTGGCAATCAAAATTTGTAGACCCCATTGTCCTTGTGTCCCATCCCTTTTTCATTTCATCATCATTTCATGTTCATCGTCTGAATATAGCTGAAATATTGCTGCTCGGACATTAAACCCCAACAAACAAACAAAACAATCTGTAAGATATATTGCTCACCTTCAGGAATGGCTGAAATTTACAAATTGTGCGATGTAGTATTTTTGTGTTAGAAAAAAGTTGCTTTAGTTTGAAGGATGGGTTGAAGTCCATTGGTTACTTTTTATATGATGGCAGAATATTTGTGGTCATATTGTATGGTGCTGTCATCATCCTGAGGAGTTAGACCTAGGGTAAGGGACATAGCTCTTGAAATCAGTGATATGTTTGTATCATATTGAATTTCACCAAGGCCTTTCAAACTTCCCTTTGAAACAGAAAGAAATCAGTCCAAAGTACTTTGATGCTTACATGAGTTCGATGTAAAATGATGAATACAAACATTCCAATGATTTGTAACAGTTATGGTCCTTACCCAATGGTTTATGGTCTTCCTTCTTAATCTCTATCATCTTCTGTAGTCTCTTGGATTTGGTGTGAAAACATTAATATTGGTTTGAAGGCATTGATAAATTTTTTTGGACTATGACTTGAACCAGTCAATTGGAACTACTCTGCCATTTCCACTACACTTCTACACAACCTTAGATGCAGGAAGGAGGATTTTTCCCGAATTGTAGTGATATGCTGATCAAAGTTTCTATCCAACAGGTGGCACCACAAACTTAAGTGCAATATTATATGCTAGAAGGGGAAAATAGTTACTAATTCTTCGAATTTTAGTGCAAAGAGAGGAACTAAGACAAAAAAATAATAGTAAAAAATTCAACTAGTTCAAACATAAATTTAGAACTACATTAGACAAGACTCCTTCATGTAGTGCATATGGAGTGTTTCTTGTGTGTGTCGAGAAAAGCTGAGTAGTTCCAGTTGTTGAACCAAACAAGAATTAGGGTAAAAAAAAAAGGTCAAGAAACGAGTGGTTTCCTGATGTGCAAACAATAATTTGCATAAAAGTGAATGAATCTTTTTAAATTGTACTACAAGGTTCTGCCTCAAAAGGAGAGTTGGATTGAAATTTGGGATTGTAACATGAGCCAATTAAGAATTACGGGTCAGAAACAAAAACAAAATTCTGGGTGACATATTGGGTAAAGGGAATGGGTCACTTTGAAATTCTACTGCTGTTACATAATCCCTAAGGAAGGCTGGGATTGATTTTGGATGTTGTGTCAAACCATTTAGGAAAAAGGGTTAAATCTTATACTGTGCCAAATACCTAATCACTTCCAAAAAGCCAAGCTGTATCAAGTCTGAATGATCACTGCTGTTTTCAAGTATTGTCTTGTGGTCTGTCAGCCTGTGCCAAGTCGGGGACCATTGGGGTGGTTTATTTATAACTTTAAAAGTTTTTGCCCTGATATTTGCTATTTATTATATGGATTTTACTTTTCACTATTGATTAGTTTATCAGTTGAGTAATTGAGTTGTTACCCTTCATTTATTCCCCAGTTCACGATGCTGCTATAGGTTAATGGAAGTTTTGTTTGTAACACATGTTCAGGGGCGTATCTAGACACTTTGAGAAGGAGCAGCTCCTCGGAAGAAACGAGTGCTCGGACATATTTTTTTTCTTTTTACTGATGAAAATGACAAATTTACAAATAAAAAGGAGGAGGACCCCCACCACTTACACCCTTGGCTTCCTCCCCCCCCTTGATTTGACACTTAGCTTACATTTTTTGTACGAGTGTGTTACTATATGGGTTGCAAGTCGATATAGAAATGGAAAATATGGTAGTACATGAATGATTAGTGATAGGTTTCAAAAAGTTACGATATATTACAGGTGATGGGCTAAGCAGATTCACCTATGAAACGTGTCAATGATTCTCTACTAGGTCACACGTCTTAGGCTAATTAAAATTGCAAAATAATTTTCGTCCATGTGCTTACTGGGGTTTAAGTGATTCATGTACCCTGTTAGCGATTGTATCCACTCGTGTAGATGAAGTATATGAACCTTTTTTAGAGGTGCATCACTAGGATCAGATAACAATACGAATTTCTGCACTCTGATTACCTCCCTTTGCATTTAAAACAGCTGATTCTTCTGTATTACATTCATTAAATCGTTTACTAAACTAGTTTTGTTAGGAAATAATTCAAAATTTAAACTCTAACAGACCATGTGAAATTTGTGATCAAATTTTATTATTTGTAAATTTGCTAGCTAGATAAATGATGATATTTTACCATTATGGAGACAATGAATATTAATTTAAGTGTTAGAATGGCACTTCCTCATCTATCAGCATGTCAAATTTGCTCCAATCCTCAGAATTGCAAATTTAGAATTTTTGGAATCCTGTTTCAGGATTTAGATATTGTCTATAAGTGTAGTATATTTGATTGGACTTACCAAACTATGATCATGTATACTGAAGAACGCCTATATGAAACAAATGTGCGGAGCTTGTTAATCTCAGTGCGTTTTTGGCACGAGTGATTGTATTTTGATTAAAACACGGTCAGTACTTTTTGTACGACCGCAAAAAAAATTTCAGGTACGGCGCTGTCGTCGTCTTCGTCTGTATACACTACGTTTTCGTGTGATAACTTTAGTTCTGGTTGACCAATTTGATATTTAGTTTTACTGACAACTAAAGAACACAAGTATCTGTGCAAAAGGAAAGTTCCTGTTTAATTTGGAGTTTGTGGCTCCTGCCGTTTAGAATAGGGACTAAAATGGGTAAAATAAGTGTTTTAACCGAATGTTTTTTTTTTGGGGGGGGAGGGTTTGATAATTCCTTTTTCCTTGTGTTCTTTATTTAATTCTGGTAAATAAATGTATCAGCAAATTTGTTGCACTTTGAACCGTTTCCGAGTTCTTGCCAAGAATGACCCCAAAAATTTTCTGGTCTGCCCTACAGGCACTAATATTAATGTATTTATTCCCTCAGCAGGCTCTCAAGTTGGATTCTGGAGCGGTTTGTCTTGGCATATTATCTATAGACTTTAGAAATTCGCACATCAGAAAGATTTTCTTCATTTTGTATTTACTTTTTTTTTGTGGGGGGAGGGGGGTTATTGTAAACAACGGTCTTAGATTATTGTATATGTACAACCGCTGTGATTTTGAAAATAATGAGAAATGAAATCTGGTTAGATAACAGTTTTGAACCGTGTCCAAGCAAACCAAACTAGGTACAAAAATCGAGCTCCATTTAAAGAAGTTGTGCAACAGCATCCATATTGAGGAATTCAACAGTACCACTGTTTAAAAAAGAAATAAATGTTCACAAACACAAGGGACAAAATCGTAGACATTTTTAATACACATATACAGGCAATTTAGAAGGCCTTTCCGACGACCTTACTCAAATTTCCACAACAGCCGCGATTTTAACATCGCTGCCGTCGGAAAATGAAAATTATTCATAAAAATAGGAAAAAGATCGTAAAGGCTTCATTTTATTTCCAAAAGAAAGCCTATGTGTAGGGAATAGAATAAGCGCTAGTCAGACCTCCTAGTTCCTGGGTATACATTGCGAAATGTAAAAACCTGGACTCTAGACATAGCATAGATTTTAATATATTTAAAGACGTTGGTATTCTTAATGTGGAAAACAGGGTACGACAAATGAGGTTAAACCATGTTTATAAAATATTTAATAGAAAATCACCATCTTATATGAATTGTAATTTCACAAGAATTCGAGATTGTCATAACCATTTTACTAGATCTAGTGAAAATAATTTTTATGTTCCAATTATAAAGGGGCCAACTGTTCAATCTTTTTATTATAATGCAATTAAAGACTGGAACAATTTACCAGCAAATTTAAAGAGTTTAAAAAATTCAGATGCGTTCAAACTAGGAGTAAAAGATTATTTATTTGATCAATTGAAGCAAGCTCGGCATAAATAGTTTCATTATTATATTGTAATACAGTGGATTTTACTGTACGTCAGTACTTTGAGTGTTTGAAGATGAGTACTGAGTTACTGTTGCAGAGTGGCGCTTGCCGCCTGGACACTACCTTTGGTCAACAGCCATGAACTCTTCTTTGGACACTTAAAGTTTTTAGATTTTATTTATAATACTAGTGATTTGTTTCCTTTCAAGATACCCTGCCAAAGTTTTGAATTGTTACACTTTTTGTTCACCTCTAAGATTTTTACTCTATGAGGACCCCATTGTAAATAAGCTATTTAGCTTTCATGGGCCATCCTTGATTAGATATCAACGTCTTGGGTTCTATATTTTTGACAGTTCAATTCTTTTATACTTTTAAAATTTTATAGACAATATATATTTGTATTTTATATTGTGTATATGTATGTTGTAAATTGTGTAACACATGTAATATGTTGATATTTAGTCGAAATAAATCATATCATATCATATCAAATCGTCTCAAGTGACCACCACCTTTATTTATTGGCATACTGGTCCATCGTATTTTACGGGTATTTATACTATATTAGGAGGGTATTTCGAAGTACACGAGTCAAGTCGAGGTTCTATTTATCACCACAAACATTGCAAATGTTATTTGTAGTAGTTTTTATGCAATTATTGTGTTCTCAAAACGAAATGGGAAAATATATTATATTTTATCGGTTTCGTGTTCTCAAAACGAAATGGGAAAATATATTATATTTTATCGGTTTCGTCTTATTATTATTATTACAAGCATTCAGTCTCCTAAACATTTCTCCATGCCAAGACATACCCCAACAATTTCTGGTCTGCCCCCTACAGACACTAATTACCTTGGGTAACGCGATAATACAGTTGAGGTCATTAATGTGTCCATTTTCTCAACAGGGTCTCAAGTTTGATTCTGAAGCGGTTGGTCTTGGCATAATAAGGGGCCACACACCAAAAAAAAAATCTTTTTATACCCTCGTAAACGAAGTTGGGGAATATATGTCTGTCCGTCCGCCCGTCTGTTCTTGACTATTTTCTAAGCAGCTTACAGCATTTTTATGAAACTTTGTCGGTTTTAATATAACCACATGGATATGTGCATACTGTCAGGAATTTAAGTTTGGGCAAGTATTGTAGAAATGATGGCTGATGGACTCCGGCGTTTTTTTTCAATAATATTTGGCCTGATGCGTTGTCCACAACTCCTCCTCAGCGACTTGCAGGATTGTAATGAAACTTGATGGTGTTTTAAATTTCCATATAATTTGTGTATATTGTGAGAAATTTATGTTTGGGCAAAAATTGTAGAAAAGACGGCTGTTGGACTAAGGCTTTTTTTCAGCAAATCTTGGTCTGGTCCGTTGTCCGCGACTTCTCTTCAATGACATGTAGAATTGTAATGAAATTCAGTGGAGTGTTAGATTACCATAGAGATGTGTAGATATTGTCAGGAATTTATGTTGAAAGTAAATTTGCAGTCATATTCAATTATTGTCTTGGCAACAACAAAAAAAATAGTACGGATTTCCTTTTGTAGTTTGGTGTTTTAAAATGGCAGAAAAATTGTGTGTCAAAAGTTCTTAGTCTATCCCTCATGTGTCCAATATGAATCGCGTCCCCATATGTACAGGTTTCAACAGGCTGCGGAGTATTAGTCCCTTTAGGGGCAATGTCTAGGTTCTTTTTGGTCCGATTTCTAATTTTTTATTGGTTTCCATATGAATTTTTTATTTGGAACTTCAAAAGCATTTTGTAAAAAATCTTGTTAAAAGGCTAAAATGAAAGTTTTCAGCGGTGGTTAAGTTTTTATTTTGAGTTTGGGGAAGTGGTATGAATGCCAGTGAGACAGTTATTCACCAAATACCAAGCAACAAACAAACTTCTACAGGTCGTTCTACAGTCTTCAATGATGGGCACAATCCATGCCATAAAGCAAACTATAAAAAGCCCAAAAACAAATGCAGTGAATCAATTCATAAAAGACGAATATCATCCTAAACGAATGAAAAAACTAAAAAAAAAACAAAACAAAACCACTTGATTACAGGTTCCTGACTTAGGACAGGTACATACAGTATGTAGCGGGGTTAAACATGTTTGTGCCATGGGCGCTCAATCCTCCACTAACCTGGGACAGCGGTGAGAAACTATTGACAGACTGAATTTAGGTCTCGTATATTCAATAATATTTTACAATTTTGAAAAAAAAAATAATCATGTTGAAAGATCATGTAAATGTGGAAAATAGTCTGTTGCATATCTATTTTAAAACGGTGAGTCTGGCAAAATCTGGGTTCCAGAAATACATATGCAGTTGTTAGTTTCCAGGGGCGTAGCTGCCTATACGCAAATACGCAGTTGCGTACTTTCGGAAAAAGTAACAAAAATAAAAACACACATTTTAAAGATAAAATAAAGGTTATTTATCACATATGCATACCATGAACGTAGAATAGGCTCTGAAAAACTGGCTCCAAAAACGTTAAAATTCAGGAGTTTCCCTCGGGGCTTTGCCTTGCCGGACTCACTGGGGGCCTTGAGCGACCCCTACCAAGATCCCTCGCCGTAATTTTGCGTAAAACTAAAACAGGCCTAGCTACGCCCCTGGTTTCTGATAAAGGTTATGTATGTATGTTTTTGAAATGGTATGATAAAAGAAAAACTTATTTTTACGAATAATTTGCATATGGCCAGAATCATAATATTGTCATAGACGGCGAGTGATCGTCCTTAAGTAAGTTTGTCAGGGTTCCTCGTTTTATAATAATGATAAGATATGCTGCTTCAATATTATATTAAATGAAGTTCATTTGTATTCATACAAGTACATGTAATTCTGTAAGTAAACAAAGATGATGATGGCCTTCCGAATTCTCCAAAACATATATACAACTATATAGAGTATAAGGTGGGGAGAGTCGGTATGGTGGGATATCGCATCCTGTTCAACTATTTTTATATCTAATGTCGGAAAACAAATTTGACTTAAAACTTTCTTCTTATTTTATGACTGGTTGATTTTAGGATCTTAATGTAGAATTTGTGAAAATCGAATTGAAAATAAACAGTCGCTATTGCTGTTTGTATTGTACAGATATCTATAAATAGTTACAGTGCCTGGAATACGTGTCTTTTGAAAGGTAAACATTCATCTTTAAAATATAAAATTCCTTAATTTCAATAAAAGTAACCTATATCACTCCATCCCATAAATGACATTACTTATGTTTGAAACTTTATCAGATGAAACTTTTTCCAAGTATAATCTAAATGAAACAACTTTACGCTTATAATAATAAAAGATACTGAAAGCAGTATGATGTTAATCAAATATGAAAAAGATATTAAAAGAACAAGGAATGCCTTCTTGTGGCGATTACAATATATATATATATAGAGAGAGAGATGTCACAGCGGTACGAGTTTGAGTCCCGCGGAGGGAACGACCAAAAATTTGCATCGCAAATTTGACAATTCTAACATCGTTGGGAATTTTTCAGACCTTTCTATACGATTATATATCTTCCCTGTATCAATTTGATCCGATGGAGCAGTGTAGTGAATAGAGTCGTCACATTCTGAGACGTTGTATAATATTGATTTGTTGTGACATGTATCATTAATTTGATCCACTATCCTACATAATAACACCTAGATGAACTGTCCGGTACTACCATACATCGTGTACTAAGTTACAGCCCTAGATTAATCCTACGAGGAGGAATCAACCGGCCAGCGAAAGCTATATTTTTATAGCCTAGCTGGCCGAGTGGTCTAGGGCGCTGGGCTTAGTGCAGGCAGGTGTTGGCAAGATGTCACAGCGGTACGAGTTCGAGTCCCGCGGAGGGAACGACAAAAATTTGCTGCGCAAATTTGACAGTTCTAACATCGTTGGGAAATTTCCAGACCCTTCTATAAGTTTACGTTATCTTCCCTGTATCAATTTGATCCGATGGAGCAGTGTAGTGAATAGAGTCGACACATTCTGAGACGTTGTATAGATATATATTGTAATCACAACAAGGAAGGCATTCCTTGTTCTTTTAATATCTTTTTCATATATATATATATATATATATATATACAAATGTCTCAGAATGTGACGACTCTATCCGCTAAACTGCTCCATCGGATCAAATTGATACAGGGAAGATACGATATATATATATAAATATATATATAGTACTTTGACGTATTTATTTATCATGATCATGATTGATGATCATATTCCTAACTCTGTATGAAGGTTTCGTAGATTCATTTATAGCTCCCAATTTAAAGTTGAAACTTTTAACTTGTGTTGAACAATACAAAATACATGTATATCACCGTTGCATATCGAATTATTCAAGAGGTATATCTTTTTTCACACAGTTTCATATTGATCGTCTGTCAAGTCTGAATACAGATTATGTCCATGATTGTGATAATGCATTTCCACTTCGCTCTTTGGCCTTTGGACTGAATAATATCTCGCTTCTTTCTCTGTTTTCTCCTCTTTCTCCCACCTGAAATGATTCAATAGTGTGTCGGTAAAATACACCTTAAACAGACGCAATATTCGAGGTGTTACAAGGGAAACAAAAACAAAAAATACATATCGATATATAGGATTTTCTATTTGTATAGCATTATGATTATCATTATTTAGACTTTTTTAAATGTGCGGCTGCTTGAATTGGAACATGTCATTAGCTGAAACCAGTTATTCAAAAGGTTGCTGGTTCAACTAAGATTAATCCTATGCTTGTTTTAATCAAAGTACCATACGCTGTGTCAGTTAATATCGAATGGGGATTCATGTTATGCTTATATATGAAAAGCCTGATATAAAACAGTTGGCAACAAGACATTTTGACATGGTCTCGTCGATTATCCAAACCTTTCATTGTTTTGCACTCGGACATGCAATATCCTTTTATGAAAATTATAAGGCGGAAGTGCATTAATTACTTGACGAGCAAAGGACGCTAATTTTACCGCAGTACCTGGTCCACGCTCCCAGTTAAAGTGGATGCTCATTTACATTTTTTAAAATATGAGTGTAATTTTGGTAATTTCGTGTTCTTTGTTGTGTGTGTCCATCTCTTACTCCATTAAACTTTTAGATTCATACTTCTGTTTTTTTTTTAAAATCCAGGCTACTGTTGTTACTATAGCAACCAAAACAATACCAACACCAGTGAATCCACCAATTACCAAGACTGAAAGAGGAAAAATTGTGACTGATGGAACTAATTGCTCTAGTTTTTTTATTTGTTTTTAATAAATTAGCAATGATATTATTAGATTATTTAATATTTTTAAACGAGAGGGAGTTTCTCATGCTTATCTCGTCTAGCGGCTTTGCCACGAGAAGAGATGAGCATGAGAAACTCCCGCGAATATTTAATATTCTGTTTATTGCTGTTTTGCTGAATGGTAAGGTATTATACTCGGCGTCACATAAATAACATACTGTTAAAATTTGAATAAAAATATTTTCTACGACTTTATTGACACCAACCGTCGTTTAAATTGTCTTAAATGACTTGCTCATTCGTTTAGCCAAACAGCTTCTCAAAAACAAGTCGCTTATTAGCTTAAATCATGCGTAACAAATCCTTACGGGAAAATCCCATACTAATATCCGCCATGTTGGTTTTTACGGGACGATTTGTTTACAAACGAAGTGCGTAAGTTCCCGTCGAACTCCGGTGACAATCGTCTGCTTGATCAACTTCTCGGTATTATACGTTGTTCGCGTAAAATAAATCCGAGATATCCGAAATAACGCCGAATTGCATTCTGGGTTCTTCGGTTTTTGGACAAACCATTCAAACGTAAACAACATCTCCTAGCAACCCGATCACTGTAAACATGGCCGACTTTTTACAATGTAAATATTGCCACCTAGAATTAAAATCTGACCGGAATTTAACGATTCAATGTTTAGGGAGAAGCCGTTTGGCTAAACGAATGAGCAAGTCATTTAAGACAATTTAAACGACGGTAGGTGTCAATAAAGTCGTAGAAAATATTTTTATTCAAATTTTAACAGTATGTTATTTATGTGACGCCGACTATAGTTTTCTTTTATTTTGAGTAGTCCTGACCTAAATATGTATGTTTTATAAGCGCTGCAAGATTTCCTTCCCGGACTATTTTTCGGTGACGTGCTACGTGACGTCACGTATGTTGTGCAGTTGTGACACACATCATTTGAAAAAAAAATCGGTAAGCTATGACGTTCGCGTTTAAAATTTGTGGAATAATATTGGGATATATTCATTCCAATCGGGTAAGTTACTGTATTTAATCATTCTCTATTGTAGACTAGACAATATTGCCACAAATTAGCCATTATTTCATTCGCAGTAAACAAAGAGACGGTTATTTGGATCGTCAAATATTCCTGCGCTGTTGCTTGTATGTCACGCGAGGACATAGGAACTACCGATAATTTTCATTCTCACTTGACTGGCGTGAGATTGAAAATTATCGTATAGTAAGATCAAAGGGATTTTAAACAAAATAGCGATAACATATAATATCGTTACCGTTTTTACGTGAGAATAACCGATAACTATATATGGACGTGAACATGTTTAAATTTTCTTTTATCGGCTCCCGGGATAATTGGCGCCAACAACTTCTATGTCCGCCCCTGTAATGCCATTTCTTTCCGTTTCCTTTTGATAGCTTTGTCTAAAAATTTCAATCCCGATTGTATGCCTGATGTATACAAGTCCTTAAACCATAAATAAGTTATAGAACAGAGGCGAATCCAGAATATGCAAAAAGTGGGGCTAACACGCTACTCAAAGGGGCATGTTTCAGTGATTTTCATTGTTTCCTATCAACCAAACTTTACGAGTATAAGGTGGGTCTCCTTTGAACCCGCCCATGCAGAAATCAACATTCTTCTATACTTATAGAATGTGGCTTACCCTGTACAGATATCCTATCTTCAGTTAGTGTATTATTTATCTGAAACGAGTCTTCATTACCTGCAGTTGTTTTTTCAGCCGTCTTCAGGGTGTAACTGTAACCCTCTGTAAATGTTTTATTCGCATTAAATTTGTTTCTCACTTCGAGGGCTGCACTCTGAATCCCGAGTCCAGAGCTATTTTCTGATTTTGCGACCAAAGAACTTCTTGAAAGATAGAGGAATAATCGTCTTAGCAGTTCTTATACTTGGAATTCTTTCTTAAAAATAATGACAGAAAGAATCGTTTCATTTGTTTGACTACTTTTCTTCAAGTTAAGGATTTTCGATGCTCATGTTCAGACCTTTTTGTAAGATGTTCAGACTCCTCTGGTTTTATTAATTTAGTATTTTCTTTTCATAATTTCATTAGACATATCTTTAAATGGTATTTTAGAAGTTTCTATGAGATCCATATTTTTTCCGGATTTTTCATAGATAATACCTTCTAAGACAAAACCTAAGAAAACCAAGAGAAACATTTTCCCGCCAAAAATTCAAATGCTTATATCACAAAATAAGCACATTGAAAGACCCATCAATTCTGTTCTCCTTATAATGTTCTACCATGAAATATTTTAATAGATTTCACAACCCTTTGAAACAATTGTTATTCTTCAACTGAGCAGCGAACACCTTTAACAAGAATGTTGTTAGGAGGGATCTCTACTTAATAATCTGATTTTTGTTATGTTTAGTAAAATAATGGGTGCGTATAAATTGAGCGACATTGTCTTTTCAGCGACTATCTTTTGAGCGACGCTTTTTGAGTAATTGCGTATATCATTTGAGCGACATCAAATCAATACAAAATATAAAAACGGCATATAAATTCAGCGACATATTTTTAATTGATTAAATACGGATGTACATAAAATTCACATAAACGGTCCACCAGTTCGCTCAAATACACCTGAAGACCCACGTGCTACAAAATTATGGTCACCAAATTTCTAATTTTTCCAGGTGAGCGATTCATCCTCTGTAGAGTGTAGTAATAGAATGCTTTTACTATTAATGTCATCTCATTAGCGCTAGTTTTTTCTTATTTTTTCAACGCAGTCGGTATAGTTTTGCCGTTTATTCTTTTACTTTAAAGACGCTTTTCTACCGAAGCGCAACTGTCTGTTTCCCGATTGGCCAAACAACCCAAAAAACTTGTAAATCGCGCATCAGGTTTTATTATGATTTTAATAAAATGTGGGAAATTAGAAGTACAAAGAACAAAATTTTACTGCGTCTGCTATCTTTATAAAGATAGCACTTGTTTCAAATTGAGAATGCACTAATTTTAACCTTCATCAATCATGATATCTTATTTATGTGGATTTTAAAATAAGTACCTTTTTCAATGTCTTGGAGGCAAGTATAAAATAACTGTATAAAACTACTTCTCATCAGGCATCGTTGAGTTAGATCTAGAAATCTCTGCACTTTGCATTCCGAAGTAAGTCCGGAGCACGTGTTCTTTACTTTCTTGTGTACTTTAAGCTTGGGTGAACAATATGCATCATCATCACAGTATCGACAGGTATCGTTGACAACAACAAAGGACAGGTTTTTTATTCTTTTGTCAAACATGGCTTTGGTTAACCCCGATAATGTTAAATCAACGAGATTAGCTTCGGCAGATCCTTGGAACTCACCTATAATGTAGAAATATTTAAAAATTGACAATAAAAATTTTGTCCATTGAAAAATAACAAATTTTCCATGTGCTTATTGTTTATTGCACGAAGTGCAATAATCATAATATGCACATGGAAAATTTATGTTATTTTTCAATAGACAAAATTTTTATTATTGCCAATTCTTATGAATTAATTTTTAAACATATTAATATCTTTAAACCTGAGAAAAGTAGCTCAGAATTTAACTGAATAGGGGCGTGTCAATATTTTTTTATCCATAGAGATATAACAAAATTATTTTAACCAATCAGATTACAATATTTATCTCAAATTAATTTATTGTTGAATATGGTTAGTAAGTCAAGCTATTGTTAGTAACTTAGACACACGAAGACAATAATACTTAGTTGAATTCGGATTTATTGTTTAAAAAGTAACCTCTATGATCTCTCGCCTCAACTACTTTGTACCAAATCTTTCCCGTGTCAGTAAAGCAGCTGTCGTTGTATATACCATCAATTTTCAGGTAACACTCGTCGGCGCCGCATGCAGTCATATTTGATAATGTTTCGTACGACAGGTAACACTGCTTTTCTTCTAGCGTATGGTCGGTCGAACAAGTATACACAGGATTGTAGTAATTAACAGATCCATGAAGATCTTGGATATTCTCCCTTTTATGACATCTAATTGGGACGTCTTCGCCACATTCTTTAATAATCTGCCTCACTTCTACAAAAATCGTTTGTTTAAAAATAAAGGAAATATATTCAAAATCCTCCAGTATGTATAACATCGATAGAGACGCGTGAAAAAAAATCCTCATTACAAAATATTTTCAAAATGCAAGTGCGCATAAAGTTTTCTTATCTGTTTTAATTTGGTAATTTCCTGTTTGCACGGATAACTTGTGTGCTTAAACCATACAACGATCGGTTAGAGGAACCTTTAAATGGCGACATACTGCGAATTAAGCAGGACACGGGTCAAGGAAGCTACTACTTTTCCTAGGAATGGAAACTGAAAGTCGCTAAGGTCGACATCTTTATGATTGAAAGAAGATTTTTTTAAGGTTCGGACTAAAATGTTGCTAATACAAGCGAATGTCGTTTAAATGATGTACAAAATAAAATACCATATAAGTACATGTATACTCACCAGGTACATGTATCACCAAAACAGAAGGCAAAAATAAGAGCGCAACAACAAAAAGCGACCACATCGCTGTAAGATTCACACGCCTCTATGAGGGAAACATTACTAAGTGACTATTTGGTTATTTCCGTGATAGTTTTAGGTTTAAAACAAAAGTATTCTGAATTAAACAGTACATTTATTTAAATTCGGCAAAAAAAAAAATAATAACGGAAATTTCCATCCATCAATCTAAATATGGTATACACAGTGTATGGTTATTTTGCAATGTGTACATGTACATGTACCGCGGATAACGTGTAGAATTTTTTCGATTTGATTTATATCTATTTCGGATAATGATATTTTGCTGATATCTTAATGGTTTTGTTCATTTATTAGACTCAAGTTAGGGAAGGACTACGTGCAGTGGTGGATCCAGGAGGGTGCAGGGTCGACGCTCCTGCTTTTCATTGGACACATTATCATTTTCATGTATAAAATTGACAAAAAAAAATGGTAAATAATGTCCTAGCACCCTCGGCCTTTTTCCTGAGGAACCCCGACTGGCACCCTTCCTTTTCAAAGTGTGTGGATCTCTGATGTGGTATATATCTTCTTGATGATAATGACCAACGATAAGTACTACGCTAATTAAATAACACTATAACAATAAAGTTGAAAATGATACCACTTTCTGTATATCCGTTACATCCTTCATTTCGTGCATTGTAAAGCTAGAACATCGTTGCTTCTAGGAGATAATTCGACTGTCTTTGTGGATAAAACCAATAAAATCCCCAAAAATCTTTCGTAACACAGTGTTAGCCAATCATTTGCACGATATGAGTGACGCTGACAATCAGCTGACTGATCCTATACTTGGTTTAATTTTGGTTTTCGTGCTGACATATATATCATACTCAATACTGATAGACCCCGTTTGCACTCATATGTGTAATACATGACGGACTAATGTGTTTCCTAACGCCCTTGGCTATCGTTTGGGGTCTCTTATGGACGGTGTAAAGCATCAAAGCGTTTCCAGTCCCCGGGCATAGTCAAAGCCGTGAATGTGGGTCATTGTGTATTCGAGGAAATTAGTTGTCATGTGACCACGTTCATTCGTTAAATGCATTAAAATTCATGCATTATCACGTGATCTAATGTCGATCGGTGACCAAGTGACTCAATTCGTGATATACAGCGTTGTATAGCCTACAGCAGCATTTGCTGAATCTATACCTTTTGGGATAAAATCAACACTTTCCAGTGCATGCAAGACAGATATTGTTGCATGCCAGTTAATTGATGAGAAATTTCCAAAGCCGAGAAAAAATAATGTTATGTTTCCGAGCACTGTTCTTAAATTTTGTAGGGTCGGTAGGTAGGGATTTTTTTTCATTTTATATTTTTGAAATGAAATAAGTATTAAAGATACAATGAAAACCAAGTATGCAAAGAATAAACATGTAATAGACTTAGTCCACAGCCTAATCCCTTTTGGGATTCGGCACATGAGTATTTTTGTTTTGTTTTGACAGAGGTGGTAAAAATAAAAAAAAAAATATCTCAAGTGCCTGTTATGTATTCCTTACAATTTATATCATAACAGGATTGAGTATAGAAGGCATCTATTTAGATTAGCATTTTATTCTACACTGAATTACATTATCAATTTACATGGTCTATAACAAGAAATCTCTGATACGACGGTAGGTACTTTTAAACAATAGAACAATAGAAAGTCACTGGGAAATGTTTATCATCATTTCATGGGTGTATAGAGTTTTATCAGTAAACTGCTGATTATCAATAGTCTAATTGTCTTATTTAACAGTGCCGAATTCCAAAAAAGGATTATCCATAACCAAACGCACTCATGGAATGTGTGTTTCAAATTTTCTTTTTTTTTCTGAAAGGCAATCGGCAGAATTTTCACGTTCTTTTTTTTTCTTCAAAATTTCAAATAAAAACTTATGATCCTGAAGGAGGATCGGTAAGATGATCGGAAACATTTTTTAGGCCTAAACGGATGGTCTATTTATTACTCCAGTAGTGCTAGAGATTGTCTGGCAAGATTTTTTCTGACTTGGCTTGGGGTACGAGACCTCTTACATCAAGGTTACAGACCACCAATTCAACCAATGAGCATTTGGAACGTAGGCAAAAATAGTCCTACGCAGAAATTACCCCTGTTCCTCATAGTGCTGTGAAAAAAGTTCTCATCTTATTTAAAAAATTTAAACAGTTTCTGAAAGGAAAAACATTTCTGTACATTTTATAGGTGCATTTTGCTTCTTGTGATGTGAAGCCTAATCTCCATAATGATTTTTAAATATACCCCTATCTTGTGAAAACACTGGGATTTCCCATGCTATTTATAGACCCTTCACTTCCGGTGACCAGTACTGCACTGCAAGTCTGCTAACCCCACATGCCATTCTGAGGATTGTGAGCTGACATATGTAGAATCATGCTGATATATAGTCCTCTGCAGGTTAAAGTTAAGGTAAAGTCCAGAGAAGCCATTGAATATTGTGAAATTAGCATAGAAGCCTATGGAAAGTGGAATTAGTGGTTTTTAGCCTCAATTGTCTATACATATACAAATACAGATTCTAAAGAAAAGTTAATGACAGTGTTGTGAAGTGCTGAATGTACATACACGTTATGTTGGTTCTGAAACCAAATGATACTGGCAGTGCCTCTTGATATATTTTATACAGCTGCAAAAACAAGTATACAGTTTTTGTCCAAGGAAACATTTTTCAGGCTACAAATGTATGTGACTATTTAGAATTAGATTAAATTGTCTGATACATGGTTTAGTTGAAATATTGATTTTGAAGTGTTAATTGTGAGTCAGTACCGATGGATTTAGCCTTGAAGTCCTTTATATACCGGTATCGCGTTTTTGTTTCATAAGAATTTCGAATGTTTTTCGTCGAGTACAAGACTATAAGTGGGAAATTTTTCCTTTATGCAGTTTTATTCTCCTTTGCTAGAAAACTATTTAACTATGACTAATGTAAAAACAAAGTAATCATAGATGTAAATTCTTAGCAAATCATACACTACTAATTTGGTCCTAAGGAAGAGTAATCGACAGGCTTTTTATGGAATTGAAAATGAAGCATGTCCAAATTCCGAATTTGCCTATATATATGTGTGTGTGTGCGCGCGCGCGTGTGTGTATTTAATATAAAAGTGTCACCGAAAAATGGTGCTGACAGCGACGTCATCGTCGGCGTCCGTGTCGTCGTCGTCCATATTCACTTTATTTTCGTGCGATGACTTTATGGTTATAGTTGATCAATTGTTATGAAATTTTGATATGATTTTACTAACAAATAATTAATTATGCTCCTATTTAATTTTTTAGGTTATGGCCCCTACCATTTTAAAATTAATTATTGCTCCTATGTAATTTTTTAGGTTATGGCCTCTACCATTTTAAAATTAGGGCCATCCAATTAACTGCCAGATACCAAACTGTCAATGGGAATAACGATAGGTAGATTTTTCTAAATGTTATTGAATTTTTGTCTTCAATAGTACTATCAAGGGCGGGATCGCGTTCAGAAATTTTGGGAAAGAAGGTTCTAGATAAGTTCCCGGAAAAAGGGGGTGTTCCAGGCTACTAGTTTTTGCTGATTTTTGCCTAAATTTTGCACGGAATTAACAAAATTTTCCAATAAAGAAGGGGATCAAACACCGCTTCGTGGATCCACCACAGAGAATGTCTATAAGATTTGATTTCCCGTGATTTGATATCTCGACATAATACTAATAAAACTCTGTTTAGAATCTAATATCCAACTATGTGATCAAATTGTTACGAATTATTTTGGGTCTTTTTTTTTTAACCAATCCTTCCACGCTTTCAAATAGGATACAAAATTGGCAAACTACATTGTCCATGAGTGATGCATGTGTGCCAGGGTGCATTTCTTGCATTTTTAACTTTATATTTCACTTTGCTATGTGAACATTATATTTGTATTTATAAACATTTCATAATATTTCATTATTCTTAGAGCAGGTGAATACCTTTTACTGTGTTTGTATATTGGTATTTGACTTTGATCCTCAGATAATGATCTGCTGATCAATTATATTGCAGTAGTGGACAAGTAATTTTGGAAGCATTCAGGTGTGGCAGTTTAATTGTAGATGAGTTATTGGAGATGTGTTTGGTTTTGGAGTTTTGATTGGTTTAGAGGTCTGAGCATTTTTCCATTGTTACTGTCCTAGAGTTTTCCCCCTCAATTTTCCTCTCCTGGTTTGAGTTGAGTTTTTGTCTTCGAAGTAGTCAGACATATTGGTATATTTTACAAGTGTATGTGAATATTTGATTTGGGATTTCTGAGATTGATTTTGAGGTAGCCATTATTTACTTTTATCTTTACTTTCATTTCTTTACTATCGAGTGTTAGTATGTGAGATTAGTATTTTTGAGTATTTTGAAGAAATAGTAGATCAGTAATTATTTTGATAGCAATCATACTTTCAGTGTAATCATATATTTTGAGCTACTACTTTTTGATATTTAGTTTTTTTATTCAGCAAATTGAGTCTACTCTGCGTTTTACTTTATTTTTACATTTTGTTACTATTTTCTTTAGTTTTGACAGTTTAGCCAGTTTTGAAATACATCTAGTATTATTCATGGAAAGTACCTGTATGCTTATACTTTATATTTTTCAGGATATGGTACATTAATATTATACTAGTAGTATGTAGTTTGATGTATAGATGGGCAACCTGGTCCCATAGACAGGTAATTGAATGTTTTGTGTTTGTCTGGTACTTTTGTGTATTTTTGTATTGAGAGTTAAACTATTTAGCTTTCTAGTTTTCATATTTGATATTTGGTATATTGAGAGTGCATATGAGAGTTACTCGTTATATTTGGTATGAAACATTATTTTGAGTAGAATGGCTAAGCAGTGTGTTTAATTATTGTAATGCAGGGACTCTTTAAGTTTACTGTGTGTGACATGTCTATTTGTCTTTGTGTATTGTCTTATGCGATATATTAAAATATATTATTACGTAATTGCAGGGTTGAACCTTTAAACATATAATAAAGTATAAACATTGTGAACCTGATATCTTGGTATTTACAACCCCTATTACACATGCAAGCGATGTTTTAATCACTTGTGTGATAGTTAAGAAATCGCAAAAAAATTCCGTTATATTTTAATTTTCTAAGGTTTTTTTTATACAATTCACACGAAGAATCAAACTAGATCAGACCACAGCGATACCTTGTTTTGAAGCACATAATTAAATTAGATATCTATATAGAAAGGGTAACTCGTAAATCCAACTTTTTTTTTTGTGGTCCATTCAAGATAACAAACACATGTGCAACAAATATCTTTAAATAAACAGCCGGACAGCAAAGAACCTCCGTGACCCCGAATTCCTTTGATCCAATCTGCACTGAACATTTTTAATGATAAAATGAACAAAGATTCGCAGCATATCGGTTAATTTTGCCGATGTAATCGATGAAGCTGTAACGAGTCGATTTTTCAGTGCATGTTTTGGCAGTGAAAAATATCGCTATTCTGGGGTCACTTGACTTTTGCAGATTGGCGTCGCCATTTATTGACTTTGCTTTTCGGCTGAAATGTAAATTCCTAACAATAACTTATTGTGGATATTTGGAATACCCGGCGTCGCCTGATTGCGTTCTTTACTTAGAATTTTGTAAACAATTGTTAGTTACCATTTCAATAGTACTAAGTTTTTTTTTCAATAAAAATTTCGTTCATTCAGCTACATAGACTTTATTCCCGACTTGCGGACCAACATTTTGTCAACATTTATCTCCCTTTGGAGCAGGTGTCTATTCGGAACATGTAAGGTTTTCTATCCGATATCGACGTTACTTTAGAGAATCTCGAAAATCAAAAAGGAATTTCTCGTTCTACTGACGCTGCCATAAATTTTCTTTACCCGGGATACAAATGAAAATCATCCTTATGTAACCTACCAACAAAATGAAACACCCTGTAAATTTTAGAAACACCGTTGTGTTTGTCTGCTGGGATTTCCATTTTCATTCGAGTTACCTCTTTTTTCTGCACCCAAATCCGAACATCGATTAGAGAGACTTGGAAGAGTAATCAAGGGAACCAAGGTTATAGCGGTAATCAAAAGAATGTAATCCAGGGACAAAGACCAGACATGGAAAACAGACATACACAACAAAGAACATTAAGTAACTAAAATCATACATACAAAGTAACAAAAGTAAATGAGCAACTCGGACTCCACTAAAAACTGGGAGCATGGACCAGGTGCACCGGTAGGGTAAGCGTCCTCTGCTTTTCTAGAAACACCCGCCGAGTTGCTCATAAAAAGTCAAGTCCGGGGTAGACAAACGAGGAAAGGAAAACTATGACCCGTTGAATAAATTCATGGTGCTGATGGATACACCATAACGATCCACGAGTTCATGACGACCATAAAACTTCTGTAGTGATGACTTCAACCCTATTCCAGAAGCCTATGTTAGAGTTCTAGCGCGATATAAAAAGTCTGCGTAGTTTCCTGCTCATACGGGAGGTAACTCTGCCAAACTAGGATAAAATATGGCTGTATCCCGAGCTCCGCAAGTAGAGAATATGGTGTAATAAAATACTATTTAAAAAAATGCACAGTCCATTAGTCTATAGTCCATCTTGTGACATTAATACAAAATTCAGCCGGCCTAATTTTGTTAAACTTAAAATAAAAGGTAAGAATTGTTGGGAATACGGATTGTAGGTAGTTGAACAGATGCAATTCTTGTGATGGTAAGGAGGTGTTAAATATTTACGCGCTTTAAGCTATATCTGGAAAGATTCGGGTCCTCGTCGGATTGGGTTCTCTCCCCAGCAACAACTGGCTGTTCTTCAAAAATGCAAAATTTTGCACGAATTTAAAGACTTAAAATCATTAACACATGAGCAGAAAAAGTCACACATTTTTTTACTATGATACCACGCCCGTTTACCTTTTCAAGCAGTTTGTAAAGTGCCTGATATTTTAGAAAACCTGTTTTGACAGTTAATTTTGGGAAGGCACCACAAACTTGGTATGGAAACCGATATATTTTTTTCATTATGTTACCATGGCTACAGGTTTTTCATGACAAAATATAAAAGAATATCTATCTTTTTTCATAGATCTCCATGATGTAAGGTTTTGAAAAAATTATCCCTTTCACATGAAAAAAAATGTTGGATTTACCTGTTTGAGTGTCTCAATATATCTTTATTTCCACAAATTGTCATAAAGAAATTTGCAGTGACTTATCTATAGAGTGGAACCTATCATCATTCGACGTCTGTAGATAATTTGTTTACAGATAATAAATTGAATTTGAGAATAAGTATGGAATGTTATTGTCTTCATGTCTTTTTATCACAAGATGCCATATTACAAAGGGAAGGCTTGGATTGATTGTGGGGGCTAAGGCCTGAACCGTTTTGGGAAAAGGGACCAAAACATGTATTTCTATGGTGTCAGGACAATAAAGTTAGGGTATCTCTGAAATGGTACTTAAAAAGTCATTCATTCAAGGAATGCGGGAACTGTTTATGGCGGGGATAGGGGGGTTGCGATGAATATTTTCAAAAAGGACCAGGTATAGGCATTTGCATAGTGTCCAGACAATATTACAAATGGATCTCTTTTATGGTATCATAAAGTGCCATACCACCAAAGAAGGCTGGTTTTGATTTTAGAAGTTGTGATGTGAATCATTTCTTAGGGGTAAAGACAATAGAAGGTATGACAAACACACAAATAATATATAGATATGATTTTTATCTGCAGTTTTTATATAGGCTCTATAGGTTGAGCCTAGTTTGAGCGCTATGTATCATTTTGATTTTGTCTGCTTTTAAATAATATTTAAAAAAATCAGATTAACAAATTGATTTGACGGCATCACCATCATACTGTGTCCAATTCAGCTGGTAAATTATTGTCTCCGGCACAGCCTCAAATTTCTTGCCAGTCTTGGAAACGTGAACGTCACAGACGCAGACCCCAAAATAGTGCTTTCGCGTGAATTTATGACAGAAAAAAAAGGAAATTAAGAAAGATATTGCAGTATATTGTTAAACAAGGACAGGGTAGTATAAAATCAAAATATAATGAAACACATTAAGAGTAAGAGACACTAGTATTGGAAAATCTAGATTTTCATTGATTATAGTTGGAAATAAAGCGGCTGTTGCTATGAACCCGGAATAAAACTTACTTTTACTATCCATGAAAACTTTTTCTGTTTTAACAAGTTTCCCTTTACTATATATACTGTACTAAATTTCAGTTACATGATATATTCTTACCAAAAAAAAGAAACACTCCTTTGCAAAAACATGAAAGGAAAGAAGTAAACACACTTGACATCAGGCATTAACAAAGGGAAAAAAGCCAAAAAATAATGGTAGCACCGGTCCAATGTTTAAAGAAAACGGTTTAATTCAAAACTTCATGTTCAAATTACCAAGTATTATTAATCCACATGCTTTCCATCCCCGATTTTTACTCTAAATTTGATTGCAAGAAAAGCACAATTTTAGCTAAATCCCTGAATGCATGGTCAGACTTTGTGAACAAACGACTGTGTCTTCTATCACGTCCGCGTTTGAACTATAAAAAAGCGGGAAGAGATCACAAACGTCGCAGTTTGCCATGGACCAAGTTGAAGATCAACACGACCATAGCCGGGGTCGGACCTGCTTACAGGACGGGACTTATAGCCGATGTAGCTTTGCTGCACAGCACCCCCGACGCCCCCGATCAACCGGATTCAAGTAGAGGAGAACCGGAGTCGGACACAGACGGATGTTTGGGTTCAAAGAATCATTTAACGGCCCTTTTCAGGGCCAAGCAAATCTTTCAAAAAGTATTCTTAATGGTGTATAATGTGCAGTGTTGTTTTGAGTAAATAATAATAATAATAACAAGAATAAACTCCCACAAAAAAAAGACAACAAACAAACAAACAAAAACTAGTATGAAATAATATCCTGTTTACAATTTGGAAAACCTTTAGCTTTTTCATAATAACTTATAGTAAATATCATTTTTCATGTATTGGACACAATGTAATAGGTGTGGAAAGTTTTCATAGTGAAATAATGTCCTGAAAAAAAATAATGGGTAATAATTTCCACAGGATAACATTTCATCTGGATAGTATTGTCTTACATCAACACTCCGGATGCTAATCAGAACTTCGATGAAGCATTCAGAAACGAAGAGTCCAGTTTTGTAAAACATACCCTCGACGCATGTGCAGTGGATGAGGGCACAATTTCAGGAGGGGAAAAACTTACTGAACTCGATCTGTTACTCGAAAAACTAAAACTTGGAAAAGCACCAGGTCATGATGAGGTACAATACGAGCATTTGAGATACTGTGGATCTAACTTACGTGAAGCCATAGCTCGACTTTTCAACGCTGTTGTTCGAATAGGACACATACCGTACACTTGGAACCATGGTTGCTAATAAACTTTTTCAACGCTCAAAGGAAGATTTTGCTTTTAAATAAACAACTAATTCGAGAAGAAACTGTTTCAGGTATAATTTTTTGCAGCTAAAATATTTCTTCATCAAGCCTGGATAATAGCGTTGAATTAACATGTTAAAAATATGGACTTTAAATAAAAGTTCACAGAGTATCTTAATATGGAAAAATAACAACTCGCCATGGCGAGTTAATAACACGCCTTAGCAAGATATTTTTTTCTGCATGTCCTGTAAAATACCGTTTACAATTTAAGTTCGCTCATTTTCTTCCAGGCACAGTATATTTTTTTATACTTATTTATATTTAGTTAAGGCAGGGGTGGATCCCGGAGCCCTCTTGGATGACTATGCCTGGCTTTAGAAGTACTCGGCTGCAAAAACACCAATCAAAAATATCAACGACCTAAAATACATATAGCTTTGACATTTTGCACACATTTTTTTATTCCGAACAGATGGTTCCATATCTAATTATTATTTTAAACAACGAATGAAATATTTATGAATATGAGGTTAATGAGGTTCCAATTTTATAAGTGGGACAGATGTTTTATCTAATTATACGGATGTATGTTGTTTTAATTTGTGAATTATATTAATATGAATATTGGCAGCCAGAGCAGCGCTAACTAATTATTACCAAATGGCTGTGTGTACTAGAATTATGTCCTGCTTTGTATTAGAAGAGTAAGAAAATGTTCAGCAAAATGGGGCTCCATTGGGAAACTATACATATTGCTAAACACAGCAAAAACAGAACTAACAAAAAGCATGAAAAAGTACAGAATTTGAGAGGATAAGAGTGGAAACAACAGTTAATTGATTGAGTGAAATGTGTTTGACCTTTTCTATAAATAATCCTCCCCTTCCATCATAAAATCTTGAGTTAAAATAAAAGGGATATTATTTAAGCCTTCATGGGGAAACCAAGCTCAAGCCATGGATAGAGTAACAGAAATTATTCTGAATTTTAGCCCACAACACTGTACAAAGTAACAATATATATACGAATTATATCGCTATAGCATGACGCAGCACTTACTGATTTCTTTAGTATTTACCCTAATTTGATTTATACATGTATACGTGTATGTATGAACTTTTAAACTTGACACATTTTTAATTCTTTTTTTCTCATTATCTTATTTAAATAGACCTATTTTAAAGATCTTTAAAGGAGGCGATTCGGGATAATGATATGGCAAAATAAAGTACATTATATCTTTTGTAACAACATAGAAAAGAATACAAAGTCCTTACAGTTCCCATTTAATTCCACAAAGAATAAATCAACGTTAGTTAAAAGGAATTATGTAGGCCTGGTAATTTGACGCAATAATTCGGACATGCAAACTGCCTGCATATTAATTATAAGCCTTTTCCCTTTGATTACGTCAAACTGACAACAATACGGGGGCTGTCACGCTGATAAAGCCCTTGCCAAAATTCTATACGGTGTTAGCTCATTGATATTGAGGTGTACGACTGATAGGTTATGAGCTAGCTGTGTTGTGTATTTGTTTACATTCTCTAGAGTGTATACAATAAGACATATTATTGATATTCTAATATATAACCTTCGTTTTCATATTCAAGGATATTTTAAAGTTAAACGGGATTTTCACTTGCCGAGTATTATAAATTTTGAATACGAATGATTTGAAACTGGATTTATAAATTTATCTTCCTGTTGGAATTTATATCACTTTTTTATTCACAATGGGAGATATTTGCAATCATAGAGATATGTTGCATGACAATACCAACACAGAACGTCAGTTTATTCCACATTTTCACAGCTCTAGTTCACATTTTACGATCAGTCCAAGGGACGCAGGAAAACTAGTACATTCTCAGAAAAAACGGGAGGACGAACGAAGCTGTTTTCTGTTGCAAATTTCATTTTACCCGGTGTATAGTGATGCTGAAATTCCAACATCATGTTTCAAAAAACTTCCACGGATTGTAAATGGAATTCCTTTAGGAGCTGGAGTCTTAATGAACGACCAAGTTGGAAATATACGATGGAAGTATGTAGAAGGTGTGAGGAAGATGCATACATTCATATCAAAACCTATCTGTGAAGAGGAAGCGGAGGAATCAAAAAGAGCAATCAAGGACAGTTTTCTAAGACATTCACAAGCTTTGTTTGGGGACATTACTGTCAAAGCAACAATTATTCTATCCCGGTGTCTTAACTTTGACGATGACTTCATTATAAATGATATTGCTACTACATTAAACGAAGGACTACATTTTAGTGACTAAAAAAAATACCCCAGGGCATTAGTCTATGGATTTTAGTATTGGTAATACGCCGTCTTTCACTTGTGTTTTGATGTTTGGAAATCCATTTCGTATATTTTATTTATAATGGAGAGTTTTATGTATATCGTTAATCCTTTTTAGGTATGATTTGTGTGATTGCTAAGTGATATTTATTGTTATACATCGTTTGTTGAAAATCAAATCAAAGAAAAATCAAATCTTTAAGTTTATTATAGTTACATTATCTGGCAAAGTCTACAAGGTACTCAAAAACAGTCTATAGAACGGACTAACAGGGGCGGATCCAAGTTTTTTTTTATTGGGGGGGGGAGAAATTTTGAAAAATCAAGATTTTATTAAAAAAAAAAATAAAATCCCAATTTAAGGGGCTGAAATTTACGAGTACGATAAGCTAGAATACTCCTGGTGCACTTAAAATCGTCAAACGATAAACGTGATGTTAGCAAACAAGGTACTGTTCATATACTTGAATACGACAAATCAGCTAAATCTCAGCAAACAATATAGTCTGAAAAGGTATTACTGTATTTGTGTATGTTTGAAGCGCCAATGCCTCCAGATGAGCTGTTTTATCGCTAATTCGATCTATAACTCATCTACTATAGGTACACTATAGAAAATCAAGCCCAAAACCTGCAAGTCACGGTTGCGGTATGATGAAAAGACCGACAAGGCTGAAACAATCATGGTCGCATAGCGGCGGCGGTGTAAACACTGAAATATACTTAATGTGCACCTGTGGGATTTGCACTCTCTTTTCGTAGGAACACTGAAAAGTAGTTCATGTATATGTATGTATACACTGAAGCCTTAGATTCAGAAAAAATATATAAGAAAAAACCAATGTGTAAAACTAACATTAATAGTTGCAAATCCATAACTTCCGAAAGGGGGCACTTCGGTGAATTTCAGTTTTGACCATAAAATCATAAATCGTGTATAAGAGGGGACACTTCTTTGATCCGCCTGAATAAAATATATATCCGATCGAAGCACGGAGCTAATCCCGTTTTTAGTGGATATAGGAGGTGCTCATTTAAATTGACTTTGTATTTCGTCTGTTGTCTTTTTCATTTCCAAAACTGTGTTTGGTTCAGACTTAGTTTGACACTTCTCAGATGTTCAGAAAATGTTGTAAAATGTATTGAAGGAAAATGTCTACATCGAATAACCCAAGGAGTAGTATTTTTTTAATCGCTCCAATATGGGTGTGGAATTCTGATGATGGTTACACCAAAAAGTTACTTTTAAGTAACCCACAGTGATAAACAGGATAGACAAAGAGGTTATTGTATATTTCAAAACATTTAAGGTTGCACAAGTCTCTAACTCCCTTTGATAATGCTTGCAATGTGTCCTATTTTTAATTTTTTGTCATGGTTTTGGTTTTGTTTGTTTTCCTAGTGCTTTATTAATGTTCCTTTTTTTTCATTTTTTTTGTGTTGATGCGTTTTGTTTTGCCTTATACATACATTGATTTCTTTGATGTCCTGACTCAGCTAAGTTCTAGTTGTCTACTACATGTACTAATATCTACAACTTTTTTGAAAAACAAAGGTTTGCACACAATGCCGTGACTAACCGTAGTGTTTCCGAAGTCTATCAAGATCATTAACAGGAAGCTGGAGTAGGTACTAAATACAAGAAATAATGACAACTCCTCAAAACTACACATCAAATATGAAAGGGGGTTCCATAATAGTAAAAACCTAGATAGATGCCACTCAGATTTGCCAATGGACGAGTGAAGTATTTACAACTATATCAAATGTTCCACATCTGTTTAAACGAGTTCTAAGATTAAAACCGTGTTGACCAACAGCTATGAAAGCATTAATAAGATTCCTTTGTCCTCTCTTGATTTTCGCTCCACATATACGTAGTCAAGCAGTCGGCATTGTCAAACCAGTGGCCCTTTTCACAAAAAATCTTAAGAGTAAAATTAATGGTAAGTTATGACGTCACAAAACTTTGATTTACTATGACGTCATAACTTACGACTATTTTTATACTTGCAATTTTTTGTGAAAAGGGCCACTGGTTTTGTCTACGCAGAATTTTGTAGGCCTTATCATAAGAATCACTTTAACAATTGAATTTTTTTTTCTTTCTATCATAATTTTAGATATTGGCTAAAAACTGCAAAAAAGTCATTTTTGCTTTTCATGGGCAATAACTCAAACAAGGACTTGTCCTACAACTTCAACCTAATGCAGATTTTTGTGAAGTAAGGTCCATTTATTTTCCAATATCTCTTACAGTTCTTGAGATATATTAAGAAATTGGTGACTTGATTCTGTGGTCAAAACAGCAACAGCAGCCATTGATTCCCATAATTGACACAATTGTCGAAGTGGTTACTCTTAGGATGCTAGAGACCAAGTTTGGTAATAATCCACTGAGTGGTTTCAAAGGAAAATATTTTTAAAGAAAAGTTAGACAACAGCAGATAACTGACACCAAATGATGGCCATACCTTATGTGACCTTTGACCAGGTTAACTAACAAGAAATAAAACTGTGCACTACTATGCAACAACACAGTTCAAAAATGAATGTTCTTCTGCCAATCAAAACAGCTAACTGGTCTAATATTAAAACACTGGTTTGTTAGCCAGAAAAACTATGCACTCTAAATGGGAAAGAGAGACAGGTAGGAACCAATATGAACCCAACTGAAAAAAAAAAAAACAGATTTATTGAATTTCAACAAAGTACCACACATTATTCCATTCTGTTAAACCCAAGCTGTAAATTTGGAGATGCAGTGCTCCAATCATCTGGCCACGAACAGACAAAATTACTTATTCTGTGTAATATCCTTAGAAGTCAAGAAGCTGAAAAGGAAAGTAATAAATGTGAATGATGAGAAAAAAATTACAAACTTTTACAATATTAGCCTATAAAGAGGGCATCATCATGATAAACTGACTGCCTGAAATATTGATAATGTGTCAAGTTGCAGGCAAGGGTCGTCAATTTATTGATAATGTGTCAAGTTGCAGGCAAGGGTCATCAATTTATTGATAATGTGTCAAGTTGCAGGCAAGGGTCATCAATTTATTGATAATGTGTCAAGTTGCAGGCAAGGGTCGTCAATTTATTGATAATGTGTCAAGTTGCAGGCAAGGGTCGTCAATTTATTGATAATGCCCTCTACATAAGCAATTATTGTGTTTGTTTCATTCAAGATTCTGAAGCAAGCATTATTGTGTGATAATGCATTATTGACATTTTAATACACATTTATTTCTGATTACTACATGACTTTGTTTTTTAAAATATAAATAGCTCATTCTCCTTTGAAATAAAATAATTTATGTTGTAGGAGGTCTAAAAAATATTTTAGGACTACATTTCTTGTCACAATCTAAAACATTTCTAGTATCAATATTGTAGCGTGGAATTCTACATTGTATTATGTGTGATCATGATTACTGTACATGTACCATTGTCTATTTTTTCACTCCTGAAATTTAAAACAATGATGTCTAAGTGATGTTCGGTTTAGATTTTTCTTCAATGTATTGGGAGTGGTTTGATGGGTTTTGTGTTAGAGTTATTCCCCTTTGATTTTAGCTGCATTCAGAGTACTGGTTAAAGTGACCATTTGCATCAATATTGTCTACCTATTCAATTTTCCATTCGGTTACCATTTTCACAAGCAGTTTAGAGTAAAATTAAGGTTGACAAGGTACATCATTTAAATTGCCAAGACTTAATGTTCCATCCACATTTGTACTGACAATTATATACTGGTCTGAATGTCAATAAGCGAATAAAAGTTTATAATAGAATATTCATGATCAAATGGTTTTCAATTTTTCTTGTACAATGGGAATATATATAAATAAAACATTCCACCCCCATTTTTTCAATGTTTCAAGTTCAATAACTCCCAACACAATCAAAATTAGGGTCTCACTAACCACTTCCGGGTCAAATGGCCACCTCCCTATGTAGTACCAAAAACACACTGAACCTAGACATCTGCATTGTAAGTGCATTATTTGTGTGTATTATGATTAAAAGTAGTCAAAATAAAGCTGAGAATGTGTACTTTAAAATCATATATGTAATAACTACAAAAGTGTATGAATATTGTTTACATGTGTGAGTAATTTGTCTCCATGCTGTCAGTTAGCAGAACAGGTAAAAATGTGGATTTTCAGTATTATTTATTCAAGTAAATTTTGTGAAGAATTTCTACAATCATTGTACCATTAGCATAATGATTTTGGAAGCCTTACTTTCCAAGCTTCGCAACGGTATGCAACTTTAAGATATCATTTGTCCTGGGAATTCACTGTGAGACTTTGAAAATTACTTTTTTAACATGTAAAGTAATGGAAATGTTAGAAG
Organism: Perna viridis; assembly: GCA_037379345.1. Taxonomy (NCBI): domain Eukaryota; kingdom Metazoa; phylum Mollusca; class Bivalvia; order Mytilida; family Mytilidae; genus Perna; species Perna viridis. The sequence continues at coordinate 33,193,099 of CM074514.1, read as the reverse complement.
TGGTTAGTGAGACCTAAACAGAGCAGAAAAGGAAGATTCATACCAAAAAAAGTTAAAATCCATAAAATATACTTTTAAGCTTGTGTATGATATGTGCATAGATAGGAAACAGTAAATAAATAGACAGACATATTAAATTGGTCAACAATTTTGAAGAAGATGGGCACATAGTGATTGTATATAGATATAGAACACACTATCACAATAATACTACATTTAATTTGGATAAAAACTAATTTAACAGTTCCTAGTTTCATAACAATTTTCGTTGGTCTTTTATATCCATAGGTGTATTTTATAAAAAAATATGTTCTAGAATAGTGTTCTTTCCTGTGCATAAGTACATTGACTACATGCATGCCTACTTATAAAAACTGATATCAAGTTTCTGGTAAATAAATGATGCCGCTTAACAAAAGTTACAGAGACCCTATTTAAATTATTATCTGGGTTTCTAATCTGAAGTGCTTCAAAGCTCTTTAGACTTCAGCCATGGTAAAAAAGTGATATATGAACACGACCAACATTTCATGCAGCACATAGACTGCTTCTATTAAAAAATATGAAAAAACTAGTAATATTTGAATCGAAATAAATTACAGAAACTCCATTCTATTATTGTTTTACCATGGGCTGGCCATTTTGTTGTTATTTAACCCCTGCTGTTCCTTGGGGTAAAACAATGCCACATAAGTGGCCAGCCAGTGGTAAAACAATGATAAAATTGAGTTTCCATGATTTATTTCATAATTCTTGTTGAAATAATTACTCACCAGTCGAGGGAGAATCATTTCAGTGTTCTATGGTAACTGAACTTGATGCAGTGTTTAAATTAGTTGGGGAAAATCTTTTCTAAGTGTTCTGTGGTAACTGAACTTGATACAGTATTTACTCATCAGTTGAGGGAGAATCTTTTCATAGTTTTCTGTGGTAAATGAACTTGATACTGCATTTACTCACCAGTCAAAGGAGGGTCTTTCTTAAGTGTTCTGTGGTAACTGAACTTGATACAGCATTTATTCACCAGTCGAGGAAGAATCTTTCCTAAGTGTTCTGTGGTAAATGAACTTGATACAGCATTTACTCACCTGTCGAGGGAGAGTCTTTTCTAAGTGTTCTATGGTAAATGAACTTGATTCAGTATTTACTCACCAGTCGAGAGAGAATCTTTTCTAAGTGTTCTGTGGTAAATGAACTTGATACAGTATTTACTCACCAGTTGAGGAAGAATCTTTTCTAAGTGTTCTATGGTAACTGAACTTGTGTCTTCTTTCTATTGATACCAATAAAAATGATCATTAGATTTATCTTTAATTTCAAGTAATATATATTTCCTCCATAACTTTACCAGCACAAATAAACTGTCACACAATATGTTTTAACAATCACTTTACTATAGGTTTATTGCATGCAAAGTAGGAAATATCCTAAGTACCATGTAAGTATAAGAATAAGATTTATTCTTCACAACCCAAACCAATAGAAATAAACAAAACTAGTATGCAGTCCAATGTATATTTTACTTGATAACCCTTCAAGACTTATTATACGATATAGAAAATATTTGGTACAGCACTTGGCTTTTGTAAACAGAAAAGCACATAAAAAATGAAGTTGCATTCATTTGTACATCTACTCCTGAGGCAGTACTATGAAACTGAAGCTGATATATGAACAACAACCATACTCACAACATATCTCTATCTATATAAAGCCATATACCAAATTTCAAATCAATAGATCAAGTGGCAGCCCAGATTTTTATAATGAAACTTTTATCTATCATTCCATATAGTGAAAAATTGTGAATTCCCACAAAACAGAAAGTTGATATCGGACAAAAAGCATGATCATTTACATTTGCCACATCAACATATATAAAGCCAAATATCAACTTTGAAATAATCCATCTAATGGGAGTCAAGGTAATTGCAGCAAAATTCGGACAGACAAGGAGATTCCAATATAAATACAGAATAATCTGTAATAACTAGTACCTCTGCTTCTCTGATACATCTCAAAACAGCTTCTGAAATAAGTAAAAAAAGCCATTACTGCAATGCTCAATCTTTTGGAAAGAAATGGAACAAACATTACCTAAAACAAAATTCTTAGTTTCCTACTTTGGGCTGTTTATGTCCACCTAGCTTTATTTTATTTTTAAGTTAGCAATATTTATCACAGTTACCTGAACAGAAATGACCAAATCCATTGAACAGAGAAATATTTGTCATTTGTTAATTAGTAAGCTGATCTGAGAAATATTTTTCTGTCTGATGTACATGTACATTTACTAGTAACTTAATGCAATATTTTCCCTAGTAATTTGTACTTCCATTTTTAATCTGAGTCATACAGTTAAACTTTCATAGTCCAGTTCACAAATCATAAATAGGTTTTTCCAGTAAGTCTTCTACATAAAGGTAAAACAATCTAATGACTTTAGAAACAATTATCAGGGATAAAAAAAATGAGCAGTCGCCCAGTAGCCCATGACTACTAGATTTTGAGCTGGGCTACCAAACTTTTGGGTAATATTTACAGTAGTAGAACATATAGAAAATATCAAACAAATATATGGTCTGATGTTTCCAACTTTTAAACCCTGATTATATAAAATAATTACATCGAAAATGGGTTAGGTTAAGACATTTTTTATTGTCTAATGATTTTCTACTACCCTCTGTCAGTGCCATTTCAAGATATTTTTTTAACACCATGCCAACAAACAAAGCAAGGAAAAATTTGATCCTGTAAATAATTATTTTCTAGATGTTTGAAGAAGTTGTAGTTAATGCATGATGACCCAATGGTACATGTATGCCAATTCATATATGCATAATATAATTTTTTTTGGGGTGTTCTTATTTTCCCAGTGGACAGATAAAGAATAAAAAATAAAACCTGCAAAACTAACACTATGAAATGCTAAATCATTTTGCTACTATCATGAAAAGAAGACCATCTGATGTGCTCAACTGACGAAACCAAGAAAATTAATCTGTTTACAGTCTATATGTACATATATATATATACAACTATTCAAGGACTCAGATTTTAACCAAATCATAACCTCCATAGGCATATTGTGTGCATACTTGTATATAAATACTATGATTGATGTAATAGTGACTCGACAACCTAGGTACAAGTATAGTTTACACAGCTTTTTGAATATGATAACTACATTGCAAGGATATACATTAAGTAAGACTTCAATGGACCTCTTTAAAGTAAAATTAGCTTGAATAAGGATTGCTGATTTAAAACACAGGGAAATCAACACATGTTTTATATGTTTCAAATTATATAAAAACATATGTTTAGGATTGGTATTGCAATTTGTGCAATAAGAACACAAAAATATGGGTCTTCAAAAGTCATATGAACAACATATGCCTTTAATACATAAAATGCTTACTATATAAATTTTCAGCAAATGTTTATCATGATTGAACTCTTCATTTCCAAGCATTTGATTATGAACAGTTTATTTTCTCATTTTTAGTCATATTTGATGTTGAATGACCTATTTATTAACATTTTCTGTTAAAAAAATCTCCAGGATGGGACCCCAGAATTTCAAGATGTCAAGAATAATAATGTAAGTCTCACATGAGCATTCCAGAACCTCATCAAATATATGCAAATACATATAACAAGAATGGATATGGTGAAAATGTCCAGGAGACAGCAGCCTAAACAGGATGACAAATGTCAGCTCAAGGCCACCCATGGGTCATCAATGAATGACAAGAAAACCTTCACATAAAAACAACATCATACACAGTAACAGCAAAATATTTGTTCCATATACTCCAATAACATGAAAGTAAACTGAAAGTGAAAATGAAACAATGCGTACAAAGACTTGAAATTTCAGACTTGGGATGTGATGAGGTTAAAGTACTTTGGCATCATAATGTTGAAACAACTAAAATACCAAAGGTCTACCTGTACATTCTTCAGCATTTAAATTCTATTCCATAGTCATTAAATTAAGTTTGATATTTTCCTTGCCATTTATTTTATAACTAAAGTAAAGGGAGATAATCATTTTTCTGTTAACCAATTCTCATTCATGAAGCATGACAACCTGGAAACATTACCTCTGATAAAAATACTAATAACTTCTCTTGACATAAGGACTGCTTCATTTGTCACTGTAATATAAAACAAAATAAAGTTAATAAATTCAGTAAATAAAATTGAAAAGTGAACTTAAAACAGGACCGTTTAACCTATGGTATAATACTGTTATGAAGAAATTCAATATCAGCGAGTGCATTGCACTTTAAATATTCAAAACAGCTCGAAGATAATTATGTAATGAATTCTTATACATATAGTGTATCTTTTTACAGTATTTATGTACCAGTACATTTTACATGAAAAAAAAATCCCAGTTTTCTACTTGTACTCAGTGATAAGAATAAAAGAAATATGTCATTCTTGAAGAGTATCATAGATATTTCTGATTTAATTGAAAAATTGATATTCTAACACTGCTGATAATGCAAGGTGGGAAAATCTCAGAGATTTCCAAATCTTGCATTTTCAGGCTGTGTCTGATTCTTTTTCTTACTTTAAATATTTAATTTTGTGAAATTCTAGATGAAACAACACTAGATACTCAACAAGAAATTACAACAATATCATATAGGCAGATGTTCAATATCAGGATCGGGAATAGAAACCTTGGATAGAATGTGTAAAATCAGGACAGAAACCTAAAAGAGAACAATTTTATACAATCCACTATATAGACAACTTGAACATCTCAGTAGTAAAGGATAGAAATGGGAATTCACTTAATCAACTTGTCTTACCATCATCATATACCAACACTGTTATGGAAGCATTACACAATGAAATGGGTCATCTAGGACACAAAAGAACATCATCTGACTAAGGGTAAAATTTTGAAGGACATCTGATACAGGAACTTTGCAAGTTATTTGGAACAAAAAAACCAAGAACCTGACCATAACATCCACTGGGAGATGGATTAATAGAGAGATTTAACCACACACTTTTATCTATGTTAGGAACATTGGAACTACAACAGAAACTAAATTGGAAATTACATGTCGGACCTCTTGTTCATGCATATAATTGTACAAAGCATAAATTAACAAATTAATTCCTATACTTTCTAATGTTTGGCAGGCAGTGGCAGATCCAGGGGGTGGAGGGTCCCCCCACCCTCCCTTAGAAAAAAAATTGTTGTAAAATTGTGTGTGTTAAATCATGAAAAACACTCACTTCGTTATCCTCACCAGTGATCCTGTCAAGAAATTTTTTTTGGCCCCCACCTAACCTAAGACTCTAGATCTGCCAGTAACAGGGAACCACATTTACCAATCAATTTGGTTTTGGGATTAGTTACTGAAAAACATAGGAAACCACAAACTAAATATGTACAAGAATTTAGAGAAAGGTTAGTCACAGCATATAAAATAGCAGTTGATCACTCAAGGAAAGTTCAAGAAAAACAAAAGGAAGGTTATGAATTGAAAGCTAAGGGAGCAGTTGTTGAGAAAGGTGACAAAGTTTTGTTAAAAATAGTGGCATTTGAAGGAAAACATAAAATTCAGGACAAATGGGAAAAAGATACATACATTGTTAAGGAGCAACCAAATTTGGATATCCCTATATTTGTTGTACAAAAAGAAAATGGAGATGGAAAATTGTGAACTCTCCATAGGAATTTACTGCTACCAATTGGACATATTTTTGGACCAAAAGCCAAAACTCCACCCATTCTGAAACCTTGAAAACAAAATCTAAAAACTTTACCATTGAAATCAAATACTGAAACAACTAACATAGCCACTAGTGAGTCAGATGAGGAATTATGTGGAATCAACAGAAAGTGTTCCAACTAACACTACACAGGCAAAATTATTTCACATCATTTTCACACGAATTTCACATCATTTTCACCTGGATTGAGCAAATAAACTAAGTGACAGAGTTCGTGTGAAATTCTGGTGAATGGAGCCTTCATGAGAAATTCACACGAAATGTTCACATGAAATTTGTGTTAGTGAATTTCACATGAAAATTATGTTAATTTCATGTGAATTTCACATGAATTTCATGTGAAGCTCAATTAACATGAATTTCACATGAAAAAATATTTGCCTGTGTAATCCTAATGTTGTAACACATGAAGTAGAAAATATTCAAGATAATGAAGTTGGAACAGTTGGGGATGCCAAATCTGATATAGAACAAAGTACATTGGAGGAAACATTTGACAAAACTGAATGTAGAGGAAACATTTCAGTACGGAAATGAATCATTGGATTCTACATTATCTCCAATACATCCACCTAAATGGCCTCATCGTACTAGGAAACAACCAAAATTTCTCGCATCAGGCAATTATATAACCAAAAGTGCTATTCAAAGTAACTGGAAGGAAAAAGCAGAATGTTTATTAACTATTTTGCAACAAGGAATTCTTTCAAATGTTCAGAATGAAGCTGGATTAGCATTGATAGACATTATCAAAAATTCCTAGGAAGTAAAAAAATTCTGTAATGTGATATAGTACACTCTAATAGTTTTGTATTCTGTATTTGTATTATGTATATTTGTAATATGAGGTACTGTTATGTAGAACCATATGATATTAATGTATTCAGTATTGTACTTTAAGGTCAGTTACAATGACCAGGATGCCATTTCCCAATGCAGGGGAGTTTGTAGTATATATGGATTTGATATGACTTGATATTTTTATATGAATAAATATTATAAATGTGTATATTTCTTGATAATGCATATCAGACTTTGATTATGACTTTTAGGACTGCGAGTACTTTGATTTTCATTTAGACACACTGTACGTCCTTGGACCTTTATCCTCTCTGTTCTGATTGGTTATTTGTGAACTCCTTTGTTACACTTTTCAATTTTTCTTTTAAGAGAAATATTGAATTCTAGTCTCATATTTTATATTGTCAGTTTCTATTTATTCTGGTTATGGATATTCATATCTAAAGGTTAGTTACATTGCTTATATTCTGTTCTGATGCATTCGATTTTCCAAAGTTTTATCTTTTGTATGAAAAACATGATATTCAGAATGAATGCAGATATTCTTTTCATTGGTATGAAAGTTTAGACTTGAAAGTAATTTACTGGTTAAAAAGTTATAGCACTTGAGATATAGCTATTGCTAAAGGTGAAGATATTGGATCTAAATATACAGATTATATTATTTTGATATTTATACTATTGTTTTGTATCAATTAATATTGAATATATTCAACTATAGACATAAAGACTTATGAAGTCATTATTTTTTGTTCAGATCTAGTATTAGTTGTATATCATGAGTATTATTTAAGTCCATTAAAAGAATTTAACTACCTGAGAAGAAGCCAGCTAAACCCATGTAATCAGTTACATGGTAAGCTGTGTTCAGATTGTGTGTGTTAATTTACATGTGTATTTTGTTTGTATTGTCTGTTTCTTATTTGTCTTACGATTTACATGTAATTGTCCATTTGAGTGACTCTGAGTATAGTTCAGTGATATGAAGTGTTACATATTATACAATTTTGCAAACTAATTCATTACCAGAAGTAGACTTGGTAGTTTTGTACATTCATTATGTGTTAAATACATTTAGAGATAAATGGTTAATTTCAAATTGAATTGACTTGACAGAGTAATTTATATTTTTCATTTTAAGTAACAAGAGACAAATAGAGTTATCTACCTTTGTACGTGAATTGCATTCTATGTGTATTGTCTTTGTCTTTTGTCAATGTCTAAGTTCATGTTTATTATGTTACAGGGTGTTTAATCTGCAATAAATCTATAAAACCCTAGCAGATAGTTTATTTGTCATATTTTGACGATTCTACAAATACAATGGAATTTTCAATGCAATTACTGATAATAGCTTGTGGTTAATCCACGCCCAGTAATACTACATATTTTATGCAAATAACTTGTTGACCTTTATTGTAATTTCACAGCCTTTGGTTGTATAATGGAAGAAATATGTTCTTACACTCATCATATGTTGACAATCTGGGATTTCAGCAGTTTTTTATCTTTTTTATTGTTACGCTGCTCTCCACTCACCAAAAGACAGAATTTCTCAAACTTGAGGAAGAAATCCCACATCTTTAACAGAGACTCATGTAAGAACCTACTAAAGTCACATGGCTAAAAATACAAATGTATGAATATCATTGTTTCAAACAACTGTCTTTTGTAAGCATTACACGGCACATACTCCAATCTAATCATAATAACTTAGCCTAATGTATTTCATTTTAATATAAAGTGTTCATATCACAACTCATACATTATGCCAGAGCTTGCTGAAACTACACAGACTTTTTGTATCACGCTAGAACTCTAACAAATAGGCTTCTGGAACAGGGTTATGTTGCTACAAGATTGAAGTCATCACTACAGAAGTTTTATGGTTGTCATCATGAACTCGTGGATCGTTATGGTGTATCCATCTGCACCATGAAAACTGATTTATTCAATGGGTCATGGTTTTCCTTTCCTCGTTTGTCTACCTTGACTTTTTATGAGCAACTCAACAGGTGTTTCTTCAATAGCAGAGGACGCTTACCCAACCAATGAACCTGGTCCATGCTCCCAGTTTTTAGTGGAGTCCGAGTTGCTCGTTTGCTTTTGTTGCTTTGTATGTATGATTTTAGTTACTTTATGTTCTTTGTTGTGTATGTCTGTTTTCCATGTCTGGTCTTTGTCCCTGGATTGCATTCTTTTGATTTACGCTATAACCTTGGTTCCCTTGATTACTCTTTCAACTTGATACATTTGTATGTAAAAAAAAATATCATTAAATGAAACACCTCAATTCTGCAATTTAACCTTTTTGAAAATCTTTTAATAGTGAAGTGAATGTATGCCTGAGTTGTGATCATAAGTTGTACATTAAACTCCACTTAATCCTCTACACAAGCAAAATGTTACTAGTCTGTATTTCCTCTGGCCCTGCAACATTCCTCATTTTTATTTAAACAAAAATATATCATGACATATCAATATTCAAATACTAAAGAGGAGGGTTGCAGGGCCAGACAATTTGAACTTAAGTATATTCCAGCTTAGCATATACCACAAAGTGGGTAATTTCAGAGTATTGATTCAATGCACAGAAATCACAGCATTCTTAGATTTACCTGATAAAAAAGAGAAAAAACATATTTGATAGAAATAAAACTTAGCAACATATAATGCCATCAACATTGTACTTACGTTTAGTTTTCTCATCCTTAAAAAATGACTTCAGAATTCTTTCTATTGTCTTCTGTAAAACAGATTTAAAATAATCATATTCAAAACTAGACAAAGTGATGCCCCAGCACTCAACATAGACACAACTATTCAGCCAAAATACTTAAAGAAGGAATATCCTAAAAACACCTTTGTGTCTGGGAGATGAGATACAGGTGTAACAGAAATAATCTCACCTTGCCATCATTTTTAGTATTAATATCAGCTTAGGTACCCACTTGGGTAGCTGTTCTTTAAAAGTTTTTTCAGTGGTTTTTAACAATTAAGTAATTGTTTTGTAATGTTTATCAAAAACTTCAATGATAATTTATAATGAAGATCAATTGAAATCAGCTATTATCTGCATCATACGTGTTAACCTTTGAAAATTCTAAAGCAGGAGATCTCCCACTCAAAATTTTCTCAAGGCGAGAGATTTGCCCAGGTTTAGTTTTCACGACATGTTTTGTGTTTAGAAATTGACCTTATTTGAACTTAAATCCATATTCACTATATCATATGACACCCCATTGATTCCCAGAAATTAGTGGAGATGCAATGTTTCCCAATTTTACAGTGATAGCAGAGACTTAAAATAAAAGAGATAAAAAACTTGTTAATTAGCCTGTCTACTGATTAGATTATCACACGGTGGAGAACAAGATTCCCTAACCTTTTCTACTTATTTATTAAACTACTTTTTTCCCTTTTGATGAAATGATCTGAAATAAATTGTAGCAGACATCCAGAAGATGTAATAATGGGAAACAAGATTTTATTCAAATATCTTTAAAGACAAAAAAGTTGTGATACTTAATGTGAAGTATAATGAATTCACTTTTGAATTATTTCATTTTCATAAAAATCGAGGGGTAGTTAACTTGTTTTCAATACTTTTTTTTGGTAGAAAAAAAAATGTGGTATGAACATAAAGCTAAGATATTGTAAAATGGGAAACTGAAGGTTTTATTTCAATATTCACAATACTGTTTTAGTTATGATCATTTCAAGTCAAGTTCTCATTGTCGATTAAGTAAAAAATCTCATTTTCTGCTGCATGCAAGATTTCAGTTAGTCTTCAATTACAGGTCTATGGTGATAATTAATTAGTGGCCATCTTCACAGGTTGGATATCAGTTTGTTTTGACAAGAACTGAAGTATTTTTCTACTGTTCAAATTCTGTTTAGTAGCCCCATAGTAGGCCATATGACGTCGATAAATTCGTACAAATGATCATAATGGAACACCTAAACTGTCTGATGAGATACATATTTGTTTACGTGTCATCAATTTTTATATTACTTGCTGTGGTTTTATAATTACATGTGGTCATTTTGTATTTACATTATGTAGGAACATCTTTACAATATGTCATTTTGTCTTTACGTTCTGCCATTCCGTCTTTACGTTCTGTCATTTCGTCTTTATGTTCTGTAATTTTGTCTTTTCATTCAGTCATTTTATGATTGTGTTATGTCAACATATATTAACATTATGTGGATTTATCTTTATGTGCAGTGGTTTTCTTATAATGTGAGGTCGTTTCATCTTTATGTTATGTCGATCTCTATATACTTTATGTGCATTTTCTTTTCTTTACATGCAGTGATTTCTTATTTATGTGATGTGGTAAATGTGTAAATGAAACTTTCAATTGATAAAAGGATCCTTCTGATAAGTCCTACCAAAGTGTTCGCTGAGTCAAAATTGTTGGACAGCTCCTTGTTAAGAGTTGTTGTCCTTGAAAAAAAAACAAACAAAAAAAAATAAGTAGGTGAGCTATTTAGGGTCATTGGAGCATCTTGTTTATGTTTTTATACTTCTAACTTCTTTTTTTTTCTGCAAAACAAAGTAAATTCACATATGTATGTATCAATATGCGGCCAAATGTCTCAGCTTTACAATAATACCAAGAAAGTTACGGTAACACTTGGGTTTTGTATCAAAATGAATACAATGGAACTCTGTCTCATAGATATCACTTAAATTGACATATTTTTCAATGTCAAATCCCTAGAGTATTTATTCTTCAGTAAAAATGGCTTACTAGTATTTGTTATTTATGTTCAAGATATTCACGGCTGATACACCTTGGATTCTGTTGGTGACTTGTGGCGATTTTTGTAGTCAGAATTTATAAAACCAAAACAAAAAATAATAATAAAAATAAAAAATGCAAAAAATGGGAATTTCAATTTTCCCATAAAAAGTTGCATAACTTCGACTCTACAAGATATTACTCGACTAAAAAGTTTCCAATTTTGAATCATTCAATATTAAATTAAATTTCCTGAATTAATAAACCACTATTAACTGATTTTCAAGACAGATTTCTTTTTAAATGTTTAAATATTTATCCCCTTCCCCGAGAAACCTGGTCTCAGTATCAAACATAATTCTCATTCAAAGCATACTGATACTGTGAAACTCATATTTTAGGCATTCATAATTTAAAAGATAATATTTACCCAAAATATCTGAACAATTCAGGTGTGTGATTTTTTTATGGGGTTCCAATTACTATAAAATCATAAAAAGTGAAATTTACAGAATTTCAGAATTTCTTCTATATCACCAGTTATTATCTTTTTTTCAGAATACCGTAGTTTAAACAAACTTTTGTGTGATATGGTAGATTTGTAGAGTGTCTAAGCTTTCAAATTGGCCAGGTAATTAATATTTGAACTTTCCAAGTAAAGTTGGTGGAAAAATTACCACCCCTACCCATGAAAAAATAACGCAACATGCACCAAAATGTTAATTTTTAACATATAAACGGTGTACACTGGGAATATTGCGGGCGATTGCTTTAATTATTGATGCATCCAACATATTTGCTAATTTCAGGAGCATAGGCGACAATAATGTGTTTTTTTCATAAAAAGGGAAAATTCTGGAATTTCATTTTTCTTCCATCTCACTGTTAATTGGCGTATATTTTTTTCAAATACCGTAATTGAAAAGAGCATTTGTATATTCAAATACAACTATATAGTGTCAGGCGCGTAGCTGCCGTTAGGCAAAAAAAGCTTTTGCCTCCACTTAATTTTGCCATTTTTTGGGGTTTTCTTTGATAAAATACATCCAGGAGATGCATAAATGATGCTCTAAAACGCTATCTACGCAGAGCTTGGGGGGCCTTAAGCGGACCCCAGACCCCCTGCCGTAATTTTGCCTACGGCTACACTTCAATTTGGCCTCAGCTACGCGCCTGAGTGTCGTAGCTTTGTAATGAGCCCAAGATATATAAGTATTTGAACTTTTCCAAGTCAAGTTAGTACAAAAATTGCCACTACCCATGATAAAAATACCTTAATACGGCCCATTGCCTGTGCTTATTAGAAAGCCAAGATGCTAAATAAATATGTTTAGATATGCAAAGGCATGTTTGAAGTACGGTACTTAAAAAAATTGCACAGGTGCCCATGTTTTCAATTGTGTGGTTACCTTCTTAAATAATTCGTCGGACATATCACGTTAGTTTAGTCTTTTGTTTATGTATATTTTTTTCTTTCATTGATGATTGAATTTTCCGCCAACCGGAAATCTCAAAACTAATTTTCGTGTACATCTCGGATAAATAGTTTCCGCAATGCCCATCATAACCACGAAATGCTGTCATTGGTTCGCTCGCTGACGGGGGTTGGAGGAAAGTATACATTTTTAACACAGGTCTATGTTTAAAAATCGCATAATTTTCATTCGAGGTCTGTCGTTACTTTAATTTTGCACAATCAAAATCCCCGGTATGAATGAATGAATTTCCAACTGAAATGTAAATTCCAGATATTTTTAAAAGGGAAAATATTGTATGTCAGTCACATCAAACGGTTATCAAAGTAAAGCCAGTGTGTCGATTTTCTTGTGTGTGTATGTGTGTGTGTGTGTATTCTTTTGCTCTTTTTAAATTGTATTTTTTCCGATTTCTCGTATCGTATTTTAATACACCAATTTGCATCATAAATCAGTATAGGTTTGATTATTTTTTAATCTGCATGTCTGTTTTGCTTAAGATGTTAAGACATTAAGACAAAAGTAAATGAACAAACCGGACTCCATTAAAAACTGGGAGCATGGACCAGGTGCACCGGTAGGATAAGCGTCCTCTGCTTTTCTAGAAACACCCACCGAGTTGCTCATAAAAAAGTCAAGTCCAGGGTAGACGAAAGAGGAAAGGAAAACTGTCACGTTGAACAAATTAGTTTTCATGACGCAGATGGATCCACGAGTTCGTGATGACAACCATAAAACTTCTGCAGTGATGACTTCAATCTTGTAGCAACATAACCCTGTTTCAGAGGCCTAATTGTAAGAAGTCTAGCGCGATATAAAAAGTCTGCGATGAATGGAAACTTCTCATTCCGTATTGTCAAATTTCCATTCATCTGTGGCAACATCCTTCAGCACCTGCGTACATGGACTTTTCATATCACAACTCATACGTTATGCCAGAGTTTGCCAAAACTAAGCGGACTTTTCGCTCCGCTCTTGACTTCTTATAGTTATATAGGCTTTATTTTGGTTATGCTGCTACAATATTAAAAGTTTTACGGTCGTCATCATGCACTCGTGAGTCGTTATGGTGTATCTATCTGCACCATGAGATCCGATTTGTTCACAGTATAATAATTTTCCTTTTCATTGTCATATACCCTAAGCATTTTATGAGCAACTCGGCGGGTGTTTCTTCAAAGGCAGTGGACGCAAACACTACGCGGTTCATTAGGTCCATGCTCCTTGTTTGTTTTAGGATTCTGATTTTTTCATTTTATTTGGTTTCTTTGTTTCTGTTATTTTGGTTATTTCATGTTCTCTGTTGTGTGTGTGTGTGTGTGTGTGTGTATCTGTGTGTGTATGTGTGTGTCTCTCGTCTATTTCCTCCTGTCTAGTTTTCATCCTCATAGATTCTTTTGATTTCCGCTCAAACTTAAAATTGTTCCCTTGATTACTCTTTTACTCGAAGTATCTAACTACGTGTAGAATATCTGGTATGAAGTGTATATATGAAAAAAATTTAAAAATGCATTTAGTATGCGTATTTCTTAATTAACTGTTTGTTGTTTACAAATGCTTTTTTTTCTGTAAATACGTTTGGGTTCCCTCAGTGCATGACCACCAGAGAGTCTTGTGCTCCAGCATGACTTGGAATATTATGATTATTTCATTTGTTTTGCATTGCCTTTTTTTTTCAAATGTTGCATATATTCACATAATGTGTATGCATAACTTGGAAATACTTTTCCTATTTGTGTTTCATGTTAATAACTTCAGCAAAGCATTTTATTAAAAATAATTTCCGCACTCATGATACAGGAAACTCGATCCTCACACATTATTTAGTGAAATTTAATTCACGTAAACAACCGGGAAAATAATTCACTACACTCAAAAAAGTTTCAACAACATTTTAATCTAAAATTTGTACAAATATATATATATAAGACCACCATTTGATGTTGGATTCAGAAATTTTGAAAAGGGGCTCAAGGCTATTATTTGCTCATTTTGCCCAAGTTTTCCTCGGATCCGCCACTGGCCAAAAGTATTAATTGTTGTTTCATGCACTGAAAAAAGTGGTGGCAGAATTCATGAAAAATAAATATTTCATGATTTTTTTAATTTAGTTGAGGGCGTTCGCCGGGTCCGTCCCATTTGAACCTGCGCTTTCAAGAACGTCATGTCCTTTATCTGCATTATACTCAATGTTACAAACCTTTAACTACAATGTACGTATGTTCACTGTTCCTATTTCAATATTTTTGCTTTGTATTATGAGCTAATGAGTATTTTAGGTCGACATAGTACACGAGAGGGAATGCAACGATTCTAACGAATCATGTTTATCCTTGAGCACCGCCACATGGTGTCCATTGTGGACCGATAATACTCTCACAAAGTTCCTTTGATTAAAGAAGAAAGAAAAAAAGAAAACAATTATGACTATCTAAGACAGCTAGAAATCTGCCTCTTGTCACTGGATAAAATTAATGTTGGAAAAACTCCAACATCGTTCTCTCAACTTAAAACACCTAGTTTTCTGAATTGTATAAGCCATCTCATCTCGCCTAGACTACAAACGTAAGATACATGTATTGGGCTACATAAATACCGTATGTTATGTCTCTATATTGTATTATTGTGTAATGTTATCTTATGTCATCTGATTGATATCAATACTGAATATATATGCCCCCTGAGAGACCCTGCTTGGAAGAATTAAAAATGAATTTGAATTTAAAGCGAACAGGAATATTCTGTTTTCAGGGCTGGGTTTCTGTATTAATGTTGTTATGTATCAAAATAGTACCTTCCTGCAAGATTCTTGATGATGATTGAGGGTTTTTACGGTCTTGACTATCCTTACGGATCTCGCACGACCGCCCCTTACGGGGATTCTGTTAGTAATGCCAGTTAGTAGTGGAAGGTAGCTGTGCCCAGCCTTTGGGATATCTGACCGAAGAACTCCGAGTATTTCCTACTAGCGAATGGCTGCTGTGTTGATGCTCTAGCCTACTCCCAGACCCCACGTGGGTTCGATAGCTTTTCTCCACTCTAACTATTTGGGAGTACGTCAACGTGTAGAGTGGCAAGATTATTACACGAATCGGTACTGTACGGTATAGAAAGTGGTGGGGGAAACATGATACTTTTAAAAACCTCGATGTAATAAAATTTAAAACCAGGTCAATAATTCTACCCCTCCTCTCCCGGGCCGGCCTCTTTTCAAGGTATACCATTGCACCCTGCATTGTACTAATCTTTCTTAGTCATCCTCCCAAGTCAGGGCTGCGAGTCCATCTCTGACTGAAAACCCTGACTTCATGGGAGAATACCTATAATTTCAGGTCTATGTTCCAACAGGGACTTTATATATTACAATTAATGTTATAGTTCCAAATAAGAGAGCTTAATTTTCTTTCATCATCCATTTTTTTTCTTTTTCACAATCGCACAAAAGCTGGGAGTAAATTCATATAGTACGTGTAGCACGTAACAAGAGGAGATTGTACTGTATTCAGTCCTGACCATTAATTCCGGATTTTGTCATAGTTTCGCGGACATTTGTTCCAAGCATTATCAAATTATCTCCCTTCATTTATTGTCATCCATTATTTTTTTGCAGGTGCGCGAAAATTGATTGCATAAAAAGCTACATTTGACAGGTATGTATTGCTTGGTTTTGTTGGGATTTAAAAAATACTAATATGTAAAAGTTTATCGAATATTCATTGCTTATTAATTAAGCGAATATCATGTACTTCTAAATGTACCAAGGATTTTTTTTAAAGTTTACTAATACTTGTGTGTATCATATATGTTGATGTGCACAATGTACATACATGTACATGTCGTGTTAAAAGATTTCTTTGTTCAATATTATTTATTCATATTAAAGCCAGTGAAGGGATTCTTATCAGCAGGAGCTAACAAACACCAATTTAGCATCAGTCATATTATATTTATATGATCCTTTATAAGAAAGTATGAATGACCAAAATTTAATCTCAAATGCCTTATAACGCTAAGATTTAACATGTGTTCAGAACTTCTTCTGTGCACCAGTTTAATCTCTAAGTGTTCTTGGCCCAAGTAATCACACATGTACATGTAGTACTTTGATTATGCATTATAACCAATTGATTGTACTAATTATTACGTGCATACAATTTCTTATTTGTTATTGTTAATTTCTAGTAAATGTCAAATTTTGTGAAGGGAGGATTGATATTTTAGATCATCTGTGATGTTGAATAAAAAAATACTGTATTTTGATGTGTATAATACACATGTGAAAAAAAAAATTTAAACTTAGATTGCAGTAAAATTTTGTAAGACAAAAGATCGGTATTTTGCACACTAGATCAGTCAATTTATTTACCTTGATGCAGTATTTCATATGAAAATGTGAAAGAAAGAAACTTATATTCATACTAAAACAACATGTAAAGATCAGTAGCTACATAACGTTAAATGGATAACTTTAATTTCGAAGCTTGATAAAATTGACACAGGATGTGTGAAATGGCTATTAAAACAAAAACAAAAGTTGGGAAAATCAGTCATTTATACTTATAGTTTCAAATTTGACAATTTATCATTATAAAACACACTTTTAAGGAAGAAAATTGTAAGAAGCAATTAAGTAAATTTCAAAATAATCATTTTCAGCTTCAAAAGCATTTGATAAGGCGGGTTTGACAAAACAGACTTTGTTACTTTTTGGTTTTTAGTATCAATTTAATCTCTTACCATGTTTCATATTTAGTAAGAAAGAAATATTTTACAACCTTTGTCCCGTAATTTTACTTATTGACCCACAAAAAATAAAGTCTTTCGTGCGGGAGGCATCGATTTCCCAGTATTACGAATTCCTCCCATGAAAACCCCCTGTAATTGAATTTATCAAATTTTTGTCAATTTTTGTCTGCCATTTTTGTTTATGTTAACAACTGCGTGGGTCGTGAAAGTGCTTTATTGTCAAAACGCCTGGAATAGCTGATTGCCATACGAGTCTATCTGATCACATGTATGTTCTTTCATAGCAACAAGTAGCATGATTTACAATTTCGAATGGATAGTTATGTCAAGATTTTATGAACTTTGTGGCCGAACACAACTTGCCGTTCCATTTGGCTAATAATTTTACTGACTGTGAAAAAAACATTTCTTGACAATAAAATTGCAGAGAAATTTTAATGTAAAAGGACTAAATGCACTCAAATCTTAAAGCAGATTATCATACCAAGTCTTGAGGCTACAAACATAAAGTGATTGAAAACTGTAAATAGAAACCATTCAGTATTAAATGTGATGAAAGCAATGGTAGGGATGCCACTACTCTTTTTCCTACTCTTGTTCACATTTTTAAAGATGGAAACAGGTCCATCAGAACCAGATTCATTGACATGCCAGTGATGAACATTAGAACAGGGCAAAATCTATTTTATGCCTTACCAAGCACCACTTCTGTGAATACATGTATAATTCATTATTTTGATTCTTTTGTACATGTATATATCATGTATTTATGGTTTTGAAAAAAAAAATATTTAAAATCCTCTCTTTTATTTAATTTATAACATAACAAAATATGTTGATAATGTTGTCATGCAATATCTCCCGCAATTTTATGATAGATTGCAGGAGATCTCCCACAATTAGGTTTGACTAGGTTAACAGGTATGTGCACACCCCGATGCTCTGGAAATGATTTCCATGTACAAATATGTGCATAATACACACCAAAATATAGTATAGAAATATATGTAAATTCTACAGACCTATGCTACTGGGAGTATATGAAGTAAACATTCAGTGTATAAGTTTTTTGAGCTGCAATCTTGACAAAAAAATCAAAATTATTATTAAAATACATGTATTACAAAATCACACTGATTTTCATGCTGTTTCACAGACTGATACAGTTGGTCTAAAGCGTATGAGATTGCGACTTCTTGAAATAATGAAATTGATAATCAAAATAAACATTGAAGTGTAATGATAATTGTGCTGTACATGTAATAATTCCTAATTTAAATCCTTGATGAAGACCATTACAGTTTCTGTTGTATTGAAGTTCATGAAGTGACCTCTAGATTACAAATATAGTGCAGTAGAGTGGTGTGAAGATTTTGCATATCTTACTTAAGGAGGTAGACCTAGGGTGAGGGACAGAACTCTTGAAATCAGTGATATGTTTATATCATATTCAATTTCACCAAAGCCTTTCAAGCTTTCATTTGAAACAGAATGAAATCAATCCAAGTTACTTTGATGCTTACATAAGGTTGGTGTAAAATGCTGAATTACAGGTGTAATATCACTATTTCTGGTCGCTATTACTTTCTGTGTTAAATTCAGCTTTTTATAAGGCTCTAAATTTTTTTACATCAGTACAGATGGTGCTAGAGGGTATCATTATGATGGTCACCCTTTACCTTAATTCTCATAAAAATATCAACATACCTCATGTGCCTTCTAAGAAAGAATGGTAAAGTTAAAGTAGACAGGTGCAGAAATCACTACTTTCATTTTGAAATTTAGCCATATCAAGGGGCCCAGAGTTTTTGTTCAGAATTGTTCTACCCTACACTGAATAAAGAAAATGAAGTTTTTAGAGTATTGCTTATTCATTTAGCTTTCAGATGACGCCAAGTGTGTATACCTCTACTAAACAAGTAGAATGATAGGGTGCAATATTGGGACTACTTTGTGTCATTACGAACTACTTTCTTGGATGTGCAGGCGACTGGTTTCCGAAATAGTGGTATTACACCTACAAACGTTCCAAAGATTTGTAAGAGTTGTGTCCCTTGCCCTAGATCTACCTCCTTCATTCACATGTATATCATGTACTCCATGTTCTAATTTTGAGTTGCAATCATGCATTTCACTGCTAAATTTTTGGAAAGTTGGGAATTGGGCTGAAATTTGGGCCTCAAATAAGGGTTGGAAAATCACTGAGACCAGAAATCTTTCTCTTTTAGTTTAACAATTATTGTTCTCCTGAAACAGTTCTGGTGTATACATTTGTATGTGCAGTAATTTAAATACCAACAACTAATGAAATTATCTTTTCAGAAACAATGACTGGTAATTTGTCCAAAATATATATTTTGTCATCAGATATTACTTGTATGTTTTGAAACAGCCAATATGTGTCTTTTCGAAGTGAAAAAGAGTGCATTCAAATGCAACATAAATCATCAGTATTATAGCCATTTTCTATTATCTAAATACACATACATGTAATTGATTTTATCCCAAATGTGCAAATGGCACATGCCATTGGAAACACTGTATATATACATGTACATTCGTACCTTAATGATCTGACAATCATTATTCAGTTCCTGTAGCTCTGAAAGAATTAAGTGTTGCTTCCTGTACATGTACATGTATTTTGCTTCCTTATGAGTCACATTAAACATGGAATAGAAATAACAATTTCCCAGTTTGCTGATGCTAGTTAAAATTGTATTGGGGTATAAAAAAATCTTGCATAGGTGGGAAGCACATTGTTTGCAGTCATGGTTGTAAAATTTTTGCTACATTGTATTTTACTATTTTCACAAAATTCCCTTTTTTGAAAAAAGTATTCGTGGAGAATGAAAGCCAGAACATATAGAAATATTCTTCCAGATAAAGCTAACTTTTGATATATCATGTTTGTTGAAAAGTGCTACATTATGTGCATATGATTTTTAATTTTTAGTCCCATTCACAAAAGGGTCTACATCATGGTCCAAAGGGTCCAGATTGAACTTGTTTGATTATAACAAATATTGAATTCTTGGTTTACATTTTTTCATAGTTGGAAAATCCAAATTCATGTACACAAGTGTATTGAGATTCTTGATTTTGGGTCACATTTTCACATTGGTCACAACCCTGTTTTACTTCCTCTATTTAAACAGTCCAAATTCAGGGCTGTATCAAACTCAAGCTTGAATGTGTATTTTGAAGTGTCCATTTCATACTTGCTCCCAACTGTTCAGGTTTCTAACTAGGTTTGTATTATGTTTTATCATGCAGAGAATTTTGTTCTATTGTAAATGAGTGAATCAGTATGATTATTTGATGATCATGTATATTTTCAGTTTGAAAGCAGATCTTATTTTTATTATGAAAAAAATAAGGATCTGCAGCAAAGTGAAAATGTGAGACCAGTTTGACAAATTTTGTTAAGGCTTTTAAATAAATGATAATTGTTCACCTGACCACCTTCTTCAGTAATATTGATGGAAAATAATGAAGTGTTAAAACAACATCTTGGAGACATTAGAGTCCAAAGTCATAGCCAAAGCGTGAAAACGGGATGGAGATGATCCACGTAAAAGAATGTAGTTTGATCGATTGTTGGGTTTTAACGCCCGAGCAGCAATATTTCAGCTATATTCAAGCGATAAAAGAATGTAGACAGCAAAATAATATACCTTAACTGGTACATGTAAAAAATTATACAACACTTGCAATATGAATGCCTTAAAAGAACTGACGGATCACAATGTACATGTTGTACGCAAAATCTTCGTTTGTGGATTACAATTTTTTTTATTTCCGATAGAATCTTGGTTTCCCTGATTTAATTCAGCCATACACTGTACTCAGGCAAATATTGATCATGTGAAATTCACTTGAACTTCACAAGAAATTAACAAAATTAACATGACATTGTACTACATTTTTGTATTGTGCAAAATTTGACCTTTTACTCCCCAGAGAAATAGTATTTTTCCGACACAGTCTGTATAGCTTCACTTTTTACCCTTTGACATTAAGGACACAAGTCTCCTTCTTTTTCCTGATTGGCCAAATACTGATACCTTAGTGGCGTTCGCAAAATCTGTATCAAAAATTTGGAATTGGGTCAGAGAAAAAACTTTATCAGAACCTTAAAAATTGCATGCCATGTGTTATTTTCTTGAAAGAATGTAGAAACTTAGAAGTAAAAAAGAACAAAATTTTAATGTGTCGGCTATCTTTTTTTTTAAAGATAGTACTTGTTAACTTTTGTAATGTTTGTAAGTAAAAGGTTTTATTTGACACAGTGATGCTAAAATAATATAGAAAAAACATTGGTTGAACCTTTTAAATTTCAAATAAAAATGAAATGCCAGAAAAACCATGCTCACCAGTAAGCCTGTGTTTCCATCTCATGCCTTTCACAAAAACAACTGAAATGTTACTCTCCAGGCACAGATTTACAGTGGATTCACCATATGCCACTTTTAAAAATGGGAAAATATTTTACTTGAAATCTTAATATTTCACAAATTATACTTCCAAAAATCTTATTTTCTCCTACCTAACCTGCAATCATGGATTCGCCCCTGATCGTCTTTTATTTCTACATGGACAAGCTACCACATGAGTTTGGTCCTAACTATATCATTAGTATTATTGTATTTGCCACTGGAATTTACTGGAAAGTATATTTGTTGTACATGTATCTAGAATTTTGATATCATTTCTAAGCAACTATCCAAGTACTTTTACTATCTGAATAAAATTAACTATATGCATGAACTTTAAACCATGATATTTCAAAGTCTTGAACTAAGAATAGCTTTTCATGTCATATTATTTTGGGGAGAGATTTACAGCCTCTAAATATAAACTATTGTCACACTTCACATGGTCATATTAAGGCTCTTAAAGATTCTTTTTCATGGGTTAAATACCTCCACATGTGACTTGTTTTATAAGATTTAAATTCTACCCAGTTTGCTCCTGTCATTGAAATGTAGTTTAAATTACTTGTATTTCAGTTAGTTAGTTAGTTTTAGTTATTTTATTTCTAGCACAGATCACATGTTTATGTATGTTTCAGATGATTATTTGTGTATGTTTTTATGTGCTTTCAAATGACAAATATCTCATGATTTAAAGTCAAGGATTATTTTTCTTGAAACTTGAAATTTAATCTTATCATTTTCAGCATCCAGAGCCAAGCATGTGATGCAGTTTTACTCACTTAGGATTTTGTGAAACATTGACAAAATGAGCCATTCTGTGATATTGAGTTTTTTTGCAGCATTCCTTTTTGTACAAGGTAAGAGTTTTGTCAATTATTTTCTTTATTCAGGTGACAATCAGCTGATTAGGGTTGTCATGTGTGATTGAACTCATGCTTGTGTGCTGTCAGATACATCATAAATACCTCACTATCAGTCAGGTGTACATAACAATTTCTTGTATTTATTAACTGAATACAGAATATGAAGTGTAAAACAGATCTTTAAATTTCCAATGAATGGGACAGGGGATGCACTGATAACTTTGAAAATCACAAATAAACTGGAAAGAATAATAACAGATCACTTATACTGTACTTGTTTAGATCAATATTTTCTTGATTTTAACTGATAACTTTGAAAATCACAAATAAACTGGAAAGAATAATAACAGATCACTTATACTGTACTTGTTTAGATCAATATTTTCTTGATTTTAAACCTTTTTTAAATTTGATACAGTGTAGTACTCTTGTTTTTTTACATAATACATAAATCCAGATCAATAACTACTGCGTATGTATTAGGCAAAGAAAAATATATCTGTGTTTCTGTTGGCATACTTTAAAAAGCTAAGGTCAGTAGATAGACAAATTTGTATATTATGAAATGTTAACTGGTTTGTTTTGGAGACACATTCAGACTTAGGCCTTATACATTGATGGTCATATCATTTACATGTATTTACTTCATTAGATTGTAAAATTTGTATTTTTGGGCCAATAACTATATAGGTCATAGAAAACATTACCATCCCTCTGCATCCATCGTCATTAACAATTTTTCAGAACTCTTCTCCTCTGGAACTACAAGACATATCAAAACCCAACTTGGTATGAATGTTTCTTAGCCAAATTCTGACATTAGGTAAAAGTGTTTAGCATGATGAGATCTATCTCTAGTCAAATTTTCATTTTAATATGTTAAGCCATGTTGGAGTTATTGCCCTTTTTCCGCATCTTTCCCTATTTTTAATGTTATTTCTTCCTAAAATCTTCTCTTCTGAAACTACATTTTGTGCTAGACCAATCAGAACCAAACTTGATATGAATGTTATTTAGTGTTTTCTGCATAGAACAAATGTGGGATTGTTGTATCCGTCTAACAACATGGCTGTTGTTACTGAAAATAGAACATAGGGGTCAGACATGTTTTTCGCATATATTTCGAAACTGCTAGGGTTATCCGAATTCTATCATTTGCCAAAATGGTCCTCATTATAAGACCTACAATGTCTGCATTAGGTCAAATTTGTCAGATGACTCCTTGTTAGTGTTTTCGCCCTTGAAATGTAAAAAATAATGTTTGTTTTTACAGTTTTCAGCTAATATCTTGAAAACTATGATCCTTATGATAAGGCCTACAAAAGTCTGCAGTGATTCAAAGATGTTGGATGACTCCTTCTTAGAGTAATTGCCCTTGAAAGGCAAAAACTGATGTTTTTATCAGTTTTCAGCCAATATCTTGAAAACTATATTAGAAAAAAAGAAACGTTCAATTGACCAAATGATCCTAATGATAAGTCCAACCAAAGTCTCCTTGTGTCAAAATTGTTGTTCAACTTCTTGTTAGAGTTATTGCCCTTGAAAGGCAAAAAAAATAAGCGATTCAGGCTCCTGGCAGCCTCTTGTTTAAGGTTACATTAAAAAAAAATAGGATAGTTAGGTACATGTAGGTGAAATCATTTTATTTTTTTTTTAAACATTTTAAGTAGACACTTATGGGAAGATTACTTTAATATTGCTCAATGAAAAAAAAAAGAAAGCTCTTTCGCCAAAAAAAATTACTAAGTTAGGTAGGGTAACCTTAAACAAATAATTATTTTCTCTGGCCTTATAAGTTTGATCCTTGTACGTTGTACATGTACACATGATATTAATGTAATTTCCCTGAAAATAAACCCAGTGGTTTTATCAACAATTCAATCACTGTTTAATGTCCAATTTATGATTTGATCCTTGTACGTTGTACATGTACACATGATATTAATGTAATTTCCCTGAAAATAAACCCAGTGGTTTTATCAACAATTCAATCACTGTTTAATGTCCAATTTATGATTTGATCCTTGTACGTTGTACATGTACACATGATATTAATGTGATTTCCCTGAAAATAAACCCAGTGGTTTTATCAACTATTCAATCACTGTTTAATGTCCAATTTATGATAATCGCCTGTTGTCACTTTATTGTTGGTGACTTTCCTGTGATATTTAGGCCTTACAAAGTAATAGTCTTGTTTTCTGCTACCTGCGAGAAAAAATAGGGTAGGTAGGTAGGGAAATTATTTTACTTTTCAAAAATATTTTACATTGAGTTTATAGGGAAACAATACATATTTTAATAGTCCTTGAGCTAAAATGGCCATAAAATGCTAAGGGTTGGCACAAAAAATAGGATAATTGAAGGTCGGAGGAAACATACATTTTTTTTTGCCTTATCAAAGGGTTGCAGGCTTATGCACTGTATATGTACATACCAGTATATACATGTACATGAACATAAAAAATCTTCTCACTGTTCTAGGATTTTTGAACATTTTAATTTCCATTTGAAAATTCCAAATGGAAATTTAACTTGCCCCCAGTTATAATCTGCTTTTAATCGGTTTTCTACTTGCCAAAGAGAATGTGAAACGATATAAAAGAAAAGCTTTCCTGCACAGAAATTGCAATTTCCACCGATGAAGGGAAAGGGGAATCCTAGGACAGTGAAATTAAGGCTTAATCCTTAGAATGGGAATATTTTTACTGTAATAAAAATAAAAAAAAATCAGTTTACTAAAGTACTGTTTCAGTGTTAATGTAAAAAACTTGTGAAAGTATAAGTTCATACCTTTAACCTTTTGAATGCTCAGAGAGGGAGATCTTACTCTTTTCAGTTTTTCTAAGAGGGAAATTTATCGGTAGTGTGACAACCTTTTTCTCAGAAAAAAAAAGGATAATTTTGTTAGAAATCCAAGTACAATGATAAGACAAAGATATAAATTCTTTGATAATCTGGTTAATCTACTGAGGGTTTGTAATCATAATTTGAGTAACTAGTAAAATAAAAGGGTTAATTATTTGTTAATTGTTTCTCAATCATTATGTTACATAAACATGAATAATAGCAATTTAATAAGCCATTTTAGAACACAATTTTGGCAATATTTCTGCAAATAGGGAGATTTTTTTTTTTTTTGGGGGGGGGAGAAATTTGTAAAAGAGGGAGATTGTGTCTCCTACTTGGGAGACTTTTTCAAAGAGGGAGATAGACCCAAAAAGAGGGTCTCTCTCCTAAAGAGGGTGGTAAACAGGTATGTGAATTATCAGATAGGCTATATCTGACAATAAAGATAGACCTATTAATATTAACATTTGGGTAAGTAAAAGTTTTATTGTACAATGTATTAACCTAATCTTGAGTATTTTTCAACTTGCATTAATGTTCTTAATTTAGGCAAGTGGAATTTTCATCAACTTTCTCAATAGGACTAGGTTTGCCAGATGTTAATCTCAGCCCCTGAGGAGAAAAGAAATGAACATGTCATTGGAAAATAGAAAATTCAGCCAGGCTGACAATTTTTATATCATTGACTATATGATACAATTGACACTGAGGGTAATTAGGCCTTTACATGTAATTCATTTGTGTTTTGTAGCCACAATTAAAGGATCCTAATAATTCTGTACTATGCAGTACTATGATTTTTACATGTATTCAAAAAAACTTAATGAAGTCAGCTCTGTGTGTATAGGCAGTACTACTATAGGGTATGTAAGTCTTGTTCTAGTTTCATTTTCTTTACCGGAATTTCCAATGTAGAACGTATTGAAACTGAAGACCAGTCTGCATTTAATTGTTTACTTACAGGTACTCGAAACACTGTATAACAATGCAAAATCTTTCATTTTATGTTTTATCTTAATACCTTTATCATGTAGAAATAGATTTTGACATTTTTATCAGCATTTTTTACACAAAAAGATGTTTTGCTCTTGACACTGAACTCAACACTCTCTAATTGACTTATCTCCATGCTTTTGAATGGTAGACTAGGACCTGTTCTCGTGAAATCACAGGGTCACATGACGAGACTTACATACCCTATGTAACCTAATAGTGTCTCATACTGAACATTGAACAAATGCATGTGTTGCGAATTGAAAAAATCTTTTTTGCCATTTTGACCATTTGCCATCCCCCTTTTTTTACTATTACATGATGGGATATTACTTAAAGTTCCATTTAAGCCCTATTTTTCTTATTATATTCTACAAAATGTATGTGAATTTAAAAATATTCACTTATATAATGTATTATTTGCATCCCTGTGAACCCCTTTCATATACATGTAAGATAACTGCATTTGAAGTTGGTACTTTTAAAAAAAATCTAAATTACCACACTGAATAGGTAATGAGGCATTATATAATTTTGAAGAATATACATTTTATTGAATCATTTCATTGAGTACACTTCGTTTTGTACTTAAGGATTTGCATTAACGAAATTACCTTTAAAAGGTGAACATTTTAAACACTGTACATGTTATGATGATGTACATTTAGATGTCTTTGCATCACAGTAAAATCTTATTAGTGTAAAATTTAAAACAGTTTCATGCCTCCAGGCTCATGATTCAAAGGTTCATCGAATAAAAGTCGTCCCTGACCTCAGAACTACTTTGTGTTTACATGTTGACACATACTGGTGTCCTTAAGGAATTAGATTTATACTAGTAATGTACATCTAGTTTAATGGGCGAACACATGTAATTCTATCTGTATGAAACTAGCAATGATACACGCTTCAAAAACTTTTACAGAGCTCATGCAATTCTGTTTTTTGTTGTTGAAATTGAATATACAATGTACTTAAAAGTTATTTTGATACCTTTAGAATGAATTATTATTCAAAGCCTTTTTTTCTAGTTTTAATTATCATTGTACAAGCTAGTCACAAATAGATTGCTCCTCCTTCCTTGTTACTATATTGATGACTCAGTAGTCCTTAATCATAATTTTAACCAAAAAGTGCTATTATAAATTTAAAGCATGCAAAATGACCTTCTTTTCTAAGTTTGTATCCCATCACCTTTGTTTTTTATCTGAATCATTGAGTGTAGTTCTTCTTATAATCAGTAGAGAGAACCCTGTTTAAGATGCTGCTGCTGTGATACATCCAAGTACAGCTTACAAAAGTTATGCCCCTACCCCTTTAAAGAAGAGGATGTGGAGCTTTTTGAAATTTATTATGCTAACAGTAACTACAAGCAAAGTCCAATGGGCAGTTTATAGGAATCACCCTGTCTAGTAGTTGGTCTGTTTGTCTGTCCAAATGTTCTGTAAGTGGAACAAATTCTAAACAAATTTTAATGAAAGTGTTGAGGAAGGTTAGGCATTATGTGTTAATGTACATAAAGGAAGATATGTATGGCCCAATTCCTGCAACTTAAGGGTTTGACAAGTCAAAAATTTGTAAACCCAGCTCCATCAAAAAATACTGAATGGATTTTTAAGAAATACTATAGTAAGGTTAGGCACTATTTGTTGATGTGCATGAATTGAAATCAGTGTTGCTGCATGCCTGCGAATGGAGATAATCCATCCTAAGTTCAACTACAAATTCACTCAATGATTTAAATGAAACTTTGAATAAAGTTAAGATAAGCATTCTGAAAGATTAATTATTTATTTGAGGTCACTGCTAAGGGAGAGAACCTACATATGGGTTATTTAAGTTCATTTTATTCAGGAAGTTTTCTTTGTTAGCTTGCTTACAGCACATCTAGTTACATGTAAATGAACCAGTATTGGTATCATTATGTTAATCATACATATGTGTCTTGTCAAGATTAGCACAATCACTTCAGTTACATGTATGCTTGTGAATCTGTTAGGTGCACTTGTTGAAAACTTGATATGTTGCAAAATTATTTATCCACTGGATAATTTGTGTATATGTAGATTGTTCAACTCTTATTCAGTTGATAATGTTTTATGTAATTTTTTTAAGAAAAAAATTTCCAGTTTGTGACAGTCATATTTTAGGATGTTCTGTGAATCACTGCTTATATGATCATTCATCATCTTCTCCTAAAGATAAGAATCATTCATTGAAAGATAATTAAACAATCTATAATGCCAGAGTTCCGAGCTAAACCTGTCAAGTTTTTACGTCATGGACACTATTGATAATTATAGTAAATGGAAAATATATTTGTTTATCACATTTTGCTATTTACATTTAGTATTTATCCTTATTGATCTAATGAAACTTTGTAACCTGTTGTAGTGTAGAGTATTCATTGTAATAGTTATTGAACTGATTGGTATACATTGTCAGTGCTCTATGTGGAAATGTGCACATTAATACATACTTGTACATGTAACAGATATACTGGTATGTCAGTGAGACAAAACCAAAGCATTGAAAGAATGGTGCCTGATGGACTTACAACTTATGCATGTGCATATTATGATCAGTACTAAAAAGACTTATGACTCCATTTGTTTTGGGGGCTTTTTACAGCTTTTTTTTTTATTGTATGGGTTTTGCCTATCATTGAAGACCGTATCCATGGTGACCTGAAGAAGTTTAATTGTTTATTGCTTGGTATTTGGTGGAAGACTGTCTCTTTGGCAATCACACCACATTTCCTAGTTTTATATTTCGAATGATACTTCTACCTGGTAGAGTTTTAGAATCACAGATACCCCTGCATTCCATGTTTTACTGATGGAGAATATGTTTGTATTCAGTTTCATATCTAACTTGAACATGTAAATTTCACATCATTCAAATTGGAAGGTTATTACATGTACTACATGTATTTCCATTACACTAAACCAAATTTACTGAATACCTATGCAACACACAATAAAAGCAGATTTACAGTAC
This sequence comes from Perna viridis, assembly GCA_037379345.1. Lineage (NCBI taxonomy): Eukaryota > Metazoa > Mollusca > Bivalvia > Mytilida > Mytilidae > Perna > Perna viridis. The sequence goes on along the minus strand of CM074514.1, from coordinate 33,163,415 downwards.
ATGTAGTACATGTAATAATATCATTTATAATTTATCTGAATTTAATAATTTTATACTACAACATGTATTTACCTTTGGGACGAATTCGATATAAAAGTTTTTCTCACAGAAGTTTGAATGAAGAAAATACAAATGTAGTGTGTTTATCTCACACTAAGGTGGTCCAATTAAATTATAGTCTGGTATACAGTGTGGTTACAGTAACAATAGATAACATCACTGAGAATTATGGATAGATAATATATTTAAATTACAGCCTGTCAGTGTTTTTGGTTTGCAATATTTACCTTCTAAGATAGGCTATTTCCTGATTTATTCACAATTGAATATGCAGATTTCTATAAATTGTACCCTAGATATATATTAGATCCCAAAATGTTAGTTTTCTTCCCAAAAGCCACATGAGATGGGGTGGGTTTTATTTTTAATAAGGTAACAAAATCATTGCCTGTGAAGATTACAGCAGTAATAACTGGCATTACCGAGCAACTGTTTTCTCTTTTCAGTACAATGCAGTCCCCAAATCATCACCCAGTCTTCGCCATTGACCAAGCCTGTTGGAACAACTGTCTACATGTTGTGTCAGATCAAAGATTTGACAGATGAAGTTGTAAGTAACACATGATACAGCTGTTTAAATGTCAGAGTTCCCAACGGTGCTTGGTACAGAAAAAGTCTATGCATGTACAGTACATTTAGAAATACCAGATAACAATGGATGATTTACAGCCTTAGGAACTACCTGTATTCAGCAGTAACCGATATTAAAAAACTACTAATAAAATATCCCTTTGTAGTGCATGTTATGTAAAATTAACCTCTATATAAAGACAACCTGTCTTTTGTGACCATGATTTTGATTTTCTTTTGAAGGTGACTTAAGACAGGTTTGAATGTACCATAACTTAGGACATGTGTTGATTGTTGACTGTGTAGATTTAAAATATGACCATGGTTGCTTTGATTTCATAATTATTAAGACAAGATACAGTCGAATTTCACTCACTCAAACTCAGATGGCTCAAACACCCGGGATTTCTTGAACACAATTCAAAGTACCAAAATTTTCTCCTATATAATCAATATAAATAACCTTTGATTTCTCGAACGCTTGAACTGACTAGTCGGTCCATTCGTTAATAAATCTTAGAGAATAACCCTCACTAACTCGAACTCATCAGCAATTTTGTCAGCTTGGGTAATAAAAGTGTAAAAAACTGAAACCCTATCATTAATCAGTGTCATTTTAGTTAATTACAGGTAAAATTTAAGTCATCACTAATTAGGTAGTTTTGATCTTTAACATAACACTGATTGAAGTTCAAGAATGTTCCGAAGTCGGTATGATAAAGGCATGAAAGAAAATTGGATGAAAACAAATTATTGACCAAGGAACTCAAACTCTGAACGTTTTTAAAAGCGAACACAGCATTTTTAATGTCCAAAAATTAATGTAATCTTCCGAAAGCGAACAAAAAAGATCTTCGAACTAACAAAACTTCCTAAGAAGTAGGCAATTTCTAACAATAAATTCGAACTCGGACTGGTACTGAAAAAAAAATCAGGAAATATATGCGAACTTCAATTTCTCCAACTCCCGATAACTTGGACAAATTTCAATGGTCCCTTGGAGTTTGAGCTACCGAGGTTTGACTATTATTTGAATTTAAATATTATTTGTAGTTTTTTAGAGGACAAAGTCCTCATAATGGTAACCAATACAAATTTAACCTTTGATCTTAGAAGCACTGGTTTCAATCTGACAGGAAGTTAACTTGTAATACATGTGTACCAAGGGTAATACAAAGCAAGGATTTGTTTATAGTTTTGTATCTTTGATAACATTTATTGAACATAGCTTGTGTGTTAAAGTTTTGTAAAATTAGGAGGAAAAATAAATTGTAGTTAATGTAAAATGGTTAACAGTATTATTATTACAGATCGGACAGAAAAGTAGTCTTGAACTATAAATAGCCATTTTCCCTACTTTCACTTTCGTTTTGCACTCACCAAACCAACCTTTTCAGTAGAACATTTTTATGATATTATGTTAGATTTTCTCTTAAAAAGGTTCTTCATCTTCCAGTTTGATGTTTGCTCTATTTTATAAGTCATTGTTCATATCTTTTGACAAAACATTAGTTTGTAGAGAGGCAAAAAGAAAATGCACTATATTTTTATAGCATCCATGTTTTGACGTACACCCGCTCAGGGATATGCAATACGATACTGGTACCTTAAGGTAACACTTCATGAACCTTATCCTATCAGGCAAATTGATGAAAATCCCACAACATTAGACTCACTGTGATGTAGATGCTACTCTTATAAATGTTTTTTATACTCTTTTTCTAAAATACAATATGATAAATACATTGTACCAGGAGTGTGTTACCTGTTAGAAGACTAAGATGAATTTATTGACTTTGTTTGCCTTTTACAGTTTTACATCAGCTATAAGATACAAAGCAAGTAAAGATCCTTACTCCGTATTATAGTTTAACTTCCTGTTGGACTGAAATTGGTCTCCCAGTGCTTCTAAGGTCATAGGTTAAATTCATGTTTATATTGGTTATGATGACTTTGTATTCTTTTAGATTAAATGATACACTGTGAATGAAAAAAATTGTATAATTTAATAATAATTGTGATTTTGTGATCTGAGATAAGAATAATCACAGGAACCAAGGTTGTAGCGGTAATCAAAAGAATGAAATCCAGGGACAAAGACCAGACATGGAAAACAGACATACACAACAAAGATTATGAAGTAACTGAAATCATACATACAAAGTAACAAAAGCAAATGAGCAACTCAGACTCCACTAAAAACTGGGAGCATGGACCAGGTGCACTGGTAGGGTAAGCGTCCTCTGCTTTTCTAGAAACACCAACCGAGTTGCTCATAAAAAGTCAAGTCCGGGGTAGATGAAAGATGAAAGGAAGGCTATGAAAAATGCTGTTACTGTATACTCCATTTATTCTAGTAAAAAATTCTGACATGTGTGTTATAATTATTCCTGTTTCAAATCTGTGACTTATTTCACAAAGATAAAAATATCCCACAATATTTACTGAATTTATAGAAAGTACATCTCTTACACAGACTGATTTGTGTTTTGTTATCAGCAATTACATATACAAGGAAAGACGTGGTCCTGTCAATAGGAAAAGAATCTATAACATAAGATTATCTTTGTCTTTTACTTTGTTCTATAAATTGATTCTGAGATTGTCTTTTGTCGAGACGTAAGAAATCATTTGCTGTTGTGAAATACAATTCATTCTTAGAATTATCAGTTCTATATTTGGAAATTGCACATAAAACTTTCTTTGAATATAACTTCTTACATGACAATTTTATTGATTTTAAGCATGTAATATGTCAAAGATGCAAGCTCTTTTTTTTCTGTTTTATTTTCCATATCAGGTTCATCTTGTAGTTTTACACTAGAATTACTGCTTAATATGTATTAATTTGTAAAGGGTTCAATGCTGAAACCCATCAATGATTGAAATAGATATTCCTTATTGTTAAGATATGTTTTTTATACACTCTATCCCCTACACAGAAGGGGAGTATTTAAGAATCGCAATGTAAGTCTGTCTCTGTTTGATTGTCTATATTTTTTGTAAACGCAATTCCTCCAAAACCTCTGTGGAGATTTTGATGAAATTTTATGGAAAGGTTGGGCATCATATGTGTAAGTTCATGAAGGAAAATATAAATACTATCAGAAAACACCTAAGAGAGATAATTGACCTCGAGGATTTTACATTTAACATTAAACTCCATTTGGAACAAGGAGTTTACTCTTTGTGAGCTTATTCTCATAATTCTATTGTTTTTTTTTATTTGAAGGGGGTTTGAAGTTTTCATGAGGCAAGTGGCATAGAAAAAGTTGAGCAGATCAATAGCTGCTTTATTTCATTGGCTCTAGTAATCTTTATTCAATGCATTTTGGATGTTTAAAGAGTTGACATGGGTTTCCTATGTAGATGTACATGATTGAAGTAAATTAAGTTTGGTCACTGCAGTGGTAGATAATTCAATGTAGATCTAAGTCCATCTGATGATTTGGTATTCCCTATTATTTTGAGTTGTACATGTATTTACTTTGTGGTAGATAGGTTTATTTTCCATTTCTTATATTCAGGTGTTTTACCAGTAACAATTGAAGGATTTTTTATTAAATTTTATACGTTTTAATAATTTGAACTTTCACTTTTAACGAAATTGTATTTAACTTCAAATTCTTGTACATATTCATTATCTTGATTTGTAGAAGATGGGTACACAAGAAGCAAGAAAAAAATCCATGATGCATTAAGATGTTGATTAAACATTGCTGAAACCTTAGCATTGTTTCTGTTTCAGACTCCACAATCTTCTATTTGTATATTCTTAGATGTGTATACCTTATTATGAAAGTGCTCAATGTTTTTTTCAGGTGTCATGGGAGTTTTTACAGCACAACAATAAAATTATTTCTAAAGGAAGCAAGCTGATGGTAGATGAATATAGTCACTACAAAATAGAAATATTACCAGGTGATACATCTGGTAAGTTATGGTAATATATGAATCACTCTAATAATATTTTTTCAATGAAGAAAGGTTTCTAATTTTTGAATTTAACAAGTAAAATTCTAAATTTGCCCTTTAAACATTGTTTCAAGATTTGTACATCATTAAAATGGAGATTGTAAAAATTCTTTTCCTCATATTTGTCATTCAGGGAGTCATCTCATGGACTTCATTACAATGGAAACTGTGATGGGCCTCATCAACCATTTTAATATCTAAATTATTTCCAGAAGTCACAATTTTCATGCTTTTATTGCCAATAGCCTGTGCTCTACATCCCTCACCCAAAACAGGAGAAAATCTCTGTAATGTTTAGTATTTAACATTTCATATGTTTTTTTTTTGTTTACAATTTATATTTTGAAATGGTTGGTTAAATCATTACATGTTCCATATAAATTCTAATTATTTTTATTTTACTGTAAGTTGTAAAAGATTATAAATTTGTTTACAGTGTAATTGCATGCTTAGAACTGAGCCTCAAATATTTTGAAAAAAAAAAAAAAACTGTTGTAAAAAAAATAATAAGCTGTCTGTGTGCTACCTCTGCAAACAGTTCAGACTTTTTGGTTCTTAGTTTCCTAATTCACAAAACACACTAGGATCATTAAAATAGGGGTTTCAAATTACGAGCTTGATAAAATTGACATAGGTTTTATGAAATGAAAAATCTAACCTTTCCAGATTTGGTTGTATATCCAATTTCACAATTTCCATTTAAAAACTTACTTTTAAGACAGAAAATTGTAAGAAACAATCAAAGTTAGTATCAAAATAATAATTTTCAGCTGTAAAAGCATTCAATAAGGAGGGTTTGACAAAAATGCACTTTGTTACTTTTTGGTTTTTAGTTGTTTCATTTTTATCTCAAACCATGTTTTATAAGAAGGAAATATTGCACAACCTGTGTTTGAAACATGTTATTAAGTCATTTGAAAATGATTTGAAGAAAATATCACTAAAGGTGTAATACTTAAAGATGTATTTGATGATTAGATAAAATTTCTTTCAGTAACATTTCTCTTCTGATTTGTTTGTTTACATAAAGTAATGTCTTTTCTTGTGCCAAAATCTTTTATGTCTTTGCCAATTCTTATATAATTTCAATGTAAAAATGTGTGCAGAATACACCCCAAAATACAGTGCCTATGACATGCTTTCATAATTTGTATTTATACTGTAGATGCACCTGTTTCATACTTATTAACGATACTCAATCTACGGACAACTGATCAGGGGTACTATGTGTGCTCTGTCGATGGAACCAATAAAAGCATCTCATATGATTTAAAGATCAATGGTAAGTTTGTTCTTGTCATATAGTCTGGTTGGTCTTAAATTGAAAATGCACTGATTTGGCCACAGAAATTGTCTTTTCCTGCTACCAGCAAAAAAAAAAAAATGGGTAGGTAGGTATGGAAATTATTTTATTTTTCAAAAACACTTTACATTGAGTTGATGGGGAAACATTCTAAACTTGAACAGTGCTTGAAAACATAGAAATACCAACTGTCTCTTCATCATATTTGTTTGTCTTCCATTGTGTATTGTGGAAGTCAGATACACACTTTTTAACTTTTAAAATGTTAAGTGAAATGAAGTATTGTCTGTGAAATTCCTTTATTGATCTTACATACATTTGACTTACATTTTCAGAAGCACCCACACAACCACCACCCCCAACACAACACAAGTACAACTTTACAGGTAAGTCATTATCAGGCCTGGGTGCCGCAGCTAAAACATTACAGGTCAGTCATCATCAGCCTTTGGTGCCTCAACTAAAACTTTACAGTTAAGTCATCATCAGGCTTGGGTGCCATAACTAAAACTGAAGTCACCATCAGGCCTGGGTGCCACACTTCTTACTTCACAGGTAAGTCTCCATCAGGCCTGGGTGCCACATCTTTTACTGAACAGGTAAGTCACCATCAGGTTCGGTGACATCTCTTAACAAGTAAGTCACCATCAGGCCTGGATGCCACATCTCTTACTTAACAGGTAAGTCACCATCAGGCCTGGGTGCCACATCTCTTACTTTGCAGATAAGTCACCATCAGGCCTGGGTGCCACATCTCTTATTGTACAGATAAGTCACCATCAGGCCTGGGTGACATCTCTTAACAGGTAAGTCACCACCATCAGGCTTTGGTGCCATATCTCTTACTTAACAGGTAAGTCACCATTAGGCCTGGGTGTCACATCTCTTACTTTACAGGTTGGTCACCATCAGGCCTGGGTTCGACATCTTTTTTTTTACAGGTAAGTCACCATCAGGCCTGGGTTCCACATCTTTTTTTTACAAGTAAGTCACCATCAGGCCTTGGTGCCATATCTCTTACTTCGCAGGTAAGTCACCATCAGGCCTGGGTTCCACATCTTTTTTTTTACAGGTAAGTCACCATCAGGCCTGGGTGCCACAAAACTTGAAAAAAAAAGGAAGAGTAAGAATATTTTATTGTAAAACCAATCAAGTCCTTAGATTTTATGATATCAAAATATAAAAATCTGAAAGTACAATTTTATAAAGGTCATAAAGTTAAATTATTACATGACAAGGGGATGTCACATTTTAATCACTGTTAGGCATGTGAACTAATATTGTTTTTTGCCTTTAATCCATATTATAAATACTGATACAGATAAACTTGTATATTTTCAGATTGCTGCATAAGGAAAAATGTCTCGTCATCATGTATGCCTGTGTGTGACCCATTTACATTTGCAATGCCAACAGCTTTCAATCCCTTAGAAGCCTGTGCTTTTGATCTTCCTAAATTACTGGAGTGTGGTTCAGGTACAGTATTACTACAATACAAACATACCAATCATATTTATTGCTAATGTATATGTGTTTGAAATAGTATCCTCTCATCAGCTGGATGAGAATCAAATATAAAGAAAGATCTAAATCCAAACATTAATTATATACAAGAAGTAAAGTACAGTTGAACCTCGATGTGTTGAACTTGGAAGAGTCGAAATCTCAGATAACTTGAATTAATTTCAAAGTTCCAGCAAAACTCCCATTACTCCAATACAAATTTACTTTGGATCACTTGAACTAGCATGATTATAAATCTCAGATAACTTGAGGTTTTCAGTCTGTCCCTCGATAGGACTTTTAGGTTAATTAACCCTGATGTCTCAATGTCAACTATTCAGTCAGACAACTGATTGCTTTATTACAAATCTTGATCAATCAAAGTGTGTTTCTACCATGATTAGCGTGAAATTATTTGATGACGCTCTTTTATGCTTATTTGTGTATTTAATTAACCCAAAATAGTGAAAGAAACGAAGTTTATTAATCACACTTTGGAATTAACACTAACAGTGATATCAGATACTTTGATAAAAATTTAAAAATTACAGATGAAATTGTAAGGCCAAAAAAAAATGTCTGTTTAGGGTTACATTCCTCCCAAAAATAGGGTAGGTCGGTCAGCATTTTCATTTTATTTTTTTTTTCATTTTATTTTTTCTCGATTAAAGTTGAGCCTATATTTGTAAAATAGCATCATGTTTAAGTCATGAAAGTGTTTGGTTTTAAGTACATTACACACCTATTAATCATGTCTTTTATTACAATATACACTTATTTTTTGTAGGAATTTTGAACAGAATATAAGTACACTGTATTTACGCTTGGATTTACGTGATATAAATCAGTCTCCTATTCAAACGCTATTGTGACCTGGGTTTTTAACGTACTGTTGGTTTTACCGGAAATGATCCGTATTATACCGGAAATTGGCGGAAATTACTGATTTTGTCAATTTTGGAGAAAAAATGTATTAGGGTCAGGAGAAAAAATTAGGGTCGGTCGGGAAACCTGAAACAGACATATTTTTTTTTTGGCCTAATGGTATGTGAATATTTAATTAAACATCAAACAGACAATGTAAGTGTATTTCAATGACTACATTCATTTTGTGCATGAATCTGAAATTTTATGGTAGTAATATAGTGCATATAGTTTGACAGTACTCCTGATTGTGAGTCATTAAAAGCAGCATTTTATAAACTCATGATGTTTTCGATGTATAAAAATTAAATTGGAAATTTCCCTAAAACACGAAGTGCCGTTTAGTATTTGAAACATATAGATCACAAAAATATGTTCTTTTATGAAACACAAGACATCACAAAGTACCCAGTAAAGTAAAGTACATGTACAAGCACAACAAACTAGGAAACAATCGTAATAGAGCAGACTATTTTCGGGTTATACTCGACTTCAGATGACTCGAACATTTGTGCCTGGTCCCTTTGATGAAGACTTAACGAGGTTCAACTGTACTCAAAACCAAAACTATCAAAATAGAAACCGAAATCCTTCACCGAAAAGTTATACCATGTGTCAGGGATATAGCCTCTGTGTTTTAGGTATTTTAAAATTTGTAATGCTTGAAATTTTGATAAATATGATAAATGACAATTCTTTTATAGGAGATATGTGTTATTGGGTCTTTATATAGGTACTATTTTGCACACTTACCTGCCCACCATGAAATAAGAGAAAGTTAATACATTTAAATATAGATATGATTGCTGTATTGATATCATGTGACTGAAGGGCATATTGCTAAATTGTGGTTTATGGGTACTAGAATAGTCCTATTTGTGAGTACTAGAATAGTCCTATTTTTTAAAGACATGTTGAAGAATGTTGTTGTTTCTTATTTAATAGACTCATTTTTTTGTTGTTTTTTAGATGGAAAGAATCATGCACCTTGTTGTCATAGACGTGGTTTGGATGTCATGTGTTCAGATTTCTGTGTGGGAAAAGTCCCTACCGACCTGGATGAAAAACACTTGATTTGTATGAATAACACTTTTGATATCCTTATGTGCTATGAAGAAGGACAAAGTAAGTTGATTTTTGTCTTCCTTGTTTTGTAAAATCAGGATTACCTTCATCTGTTTAGGTCCTGGCACCATAAAAATGAAGAAAAAAAAAACTATATGTGTGACATTCTTAGTTTTTATGGTAATTCCAATTAGAGTCTAGGGATCTTATGATATCACTGACTATTTCAACTATTCTAAGACTTGAGAATTTGTGGCACCTCATTCAAAAACATGTGCCATATCAAATATTAAAACAATCCCAAATTCAGAGATATAATGTCATACTTGTCCCAACTGTTCTGGGTTCAGCCTCTGTGGTTGTATCAGGCTGCACTCTGTAAGAGAATTTTATTTTCAATGAAGAATTTATTTGTAGTTTTATCTAGAAGAATCACAGATTAACCTCATATTACAATTCTATCTTAAAATATTTTACTATATTATTGCCCTTAGATTTTCTAATGTTTTAAGTGTAAGTATTTGTTAGAATCAGGCAAATGGGAATATTCAGAAACATGCATGTCAAAACCCCACTGATCTGACAATGTAATATCACTCACAGATCCTTTCTCTTTCTGAAAAGACTATTATTTGATCTCTGCATCACTGGCTTTGCTCAGAAATTTTTCAATAGAATGTTAGAAGAATGAGACTTTTGACAGAGACATTTGCCCTTGAATTGTTCATTTTCAGTGCATTTCAATGAAATTATAACTCAATGCACCATGATATGGAAAATATTGTCTTTTTTTCTTGATTCTGATGATGCAAATAGTCAAATTACACTACCAAAATGATGGGTTTTATCATACCATGTTTCATCACCTACTGCCTGATTCTTACAGGGACAGACACTTAATCACCAAGATAAAATACAATTTAATATATTTAGTGTTTTACTATTATAGAAATTTTACCTGGCCCACCGACATCTGTATCAATGATTGCTACTAAACCAAACATAGGGTTTATGGTAAATTGGAAGCCACCTACAAAGAATCCTAACCTTGTAAAGGGATACTATGTACATTACAGACTCTCTGCCGATACCACCTTCAGAACTGTAAGTTTTGATGTTTTACTTGTTCATGATTTACACTTTTGTAATATGCAGAAATCCCCCCAAAATGTTTTATGGAGAGAAACCTCATTATGGAAAGGAGAAGGGTCATTATGGCCCTTTTCAGGCTCAAACAATCTAACATATATTTAGAAATTAAAATCTAGATTTACAAAATGTAATTTTATGCTTACTCATTCAGTCTTTGTGCCTGAATACTCATTAGGCTACCATTTTATGCTTAAGTTTCTCCAAATAGATTATTTTAATTGTGGTTTTATGTAGCCAATCTACAAGAACAGTGCATTGAAACTACAGATATGTTGGTAATTTGGTAAATATCTTGCAATATGCTAAGATTTAGTTTAGAGGAAATTCAACCACTCCACGTTGTAATTTCAAATCCAAATTTTATTCAAAAGAAGATGAATTATGGTTTAAGTATCTTTTTGTGACTCCCATACATTTCATTTATGATAAGGTTAGAAAAAAATTCCATCTTTAAGTGCCTAAAATGACTAGGTCAATCAAAATACTTGTAAAATCAGTTTTGGATTATCAGATACTTTTATTTTGTAACATCTTTTGTCTGAAGTAATTTTAATTTTTTGGGCTGTTTGATTATTTTATTGACCCTGTTTAATCACCACCTGGTTGTTAAGGTCGGATGCACTTTTAATCACTCACTGAGAATGATAAAAGTGGTTCCCATTAATAAGCAAGAAGCTAGAAAACTTGTCCATGGATTTTGGTTGTAAAGTAAGATAATTTAATTCAATAATAGGCCATTCAGGGGTTAAACTTTTCTTTCAAGAGAGAAAGGCCCTGGATTTTCTGAAGTTCCAATTCAATAGTTTACATGATGAAAACCAAAAGTTAAAGGGTCAACAGAAAGGGTTAAAGGAATTGAATTCAGACTTGATTACTTACCAGGAGTCGCGCTGGGCTTCGCCAATGTCGCAATTTGCGATTTTTTTATTTTATCTGGCGACAAAAATAGCCAGTTGGCGATTTTCTTGGCGCCTAGGTTTTGTATATTAAAATTGACAGGAAGTTTATCGGCGACAGATATATTCTCTCTAATTATACAATTATGTTGACACCTGGTCAGATTTAATTGACTATGGCCAATTTATGACTGCAGGCAATTAAAGGTAATTAGATCAGGCGACTTTGACTGACAATATCCTCATGGGAGGTGTCAATCAAATGTAAATATATTATTGAGCCAATCAAAACTCTCATCATCTGGTCAAAGGTAAACACAATTAAGGCCATGTGCACATGGCTTCACACAAGCTTCACAGCCCTGTTTGACCATGCAATACATTCAGAAACATTCAGATTTACCGAATAACAGAATAAATTAAATCCAATTAACAATGATTATCCCATCAGGAATTGTCTAAATACTTCAAAATGAAAGAATTGATAAAAGAAAATAGATGACATTTGTTTACACTTTTGCCATGTGACTTTTTTTGTGGAAAATCGGTAAACAAATAGAATGGGGATTCCCAAAATCTAATTAAGGAAATGCTATTCAGATATCAAGATAATTAAACAGGGACACAATTAATGGTTTATGGTACAAAATGTGGTTTGCTAGAAATTTTATCACTTGAAAAATGAATCAAGTTTGTTAAAAATATAAAAAAAAATTAAACTATATTGTACTAGATAAATTAGGCCATAAAGGACAAAGGTGAACATGTTTTGAAATCAGGGACTATATGATAATAGTAATATAAAGTCTTTGATAGCACTTTATTATTTTATGCTAAAGAGCTAAAAACCTGCTTTTTACATGCATCAAGAGTGAATCTTTGGTACATGTATGTCATGAATGGAGAGGTTATTTTGATGAGTTGACACAGATAATTCATCAGTGGACTTTATACTGTCCTTTTTTTCTTTTTAAAGTATAATTTTTTTTGGCACCCGTTGACTCTAATGTCTGAAAACTGGCGACAAAAAATGGCAGCTGGCGATATTTCTGGCGACAGAATTTTGGAAGCCAGAGCAGCCCTGATTTTGTGTTTTAAATTTGAAAATCCAATTTTTCAAAATACGGATTTTACCTAAACATTTCTTTTCCATCCATCCAGTCACATTTGTGGATGCAACTTCTGGGAAACTGTGTGATGTATTTTGTTCAAACTTTGTGGGATAGTCACCATTTGTGGTTGATCATAATATGCCACCATTTTGATTCATCATTTGTTTTTTTCAGGAATTATTGGATTTTGTAGAATTTTTGTACATACTACCCTTCAGGAAATTCTTCTGAAAACTGCTTTACTAATTTTGTTCACATTTGTAGGATTGTTATTCACCAGTATGTGGTTGATCATATTGCACTACCGTTTTGTTTCCACAAATTTGACAGGAGCTATGGGACTTGGTTGAATTTGCACATTCTTCACTATAGGGACACTAAGTGGACACAACTCCTCTTGAGAGTTTTTGGAATGATTTTTATCATGAAGTATACAATATTGCAAACATGAATAGTTCAAGATGGTAATTAACTATGGTAATGTATGATATGAAACTTCCAGTCATACATTAAAAAAAGTATATGTTGTAAATCTAAGTTTTTCATTGATTAGTGTTTAATAAATGCAAATAAAACATATTATAGGAGAAGGTGTAATTTTAGTTGTCCAGTGTGAATAAAAAAGTTTACATTTGTGCAACTTTACATATGCTTATGTGATGTCAAATTTTCTTTCAGAGTCTGAAGATAGATCCAAACAAGACATCTTTCAGTATTAGTGGACTCCTTCCCAGTAAAATGTACTCAGTTTATATGTCAGCATTCTCAGACTATGGCTCTAGTCAACCATCAGAAATAGTCACACAATCTACTCTTGGAGGTATGTAAATAATTCTGTGTATATGTGAGCATACTTAGACTGTTGGTCTAGGCAACCATCAGAATTAGTCACACAACTCATTCTAGAAAGTAAGTAAATGAAGGATAATAACTAAATTACCAAACTGATAAAATCTAGGCAGTAGTCAAAAGGAAAGGAAATTGCAATATCAAGGTTAAACTAGAAAGTTGGAAACCACTGTGATGGTCCTGACTTCTAACTGACATTTCCAAAATGAAAGGTGGGTTAAACCAGGCTTTTTAGAAAACTAAACCTATGGCTTCCATTATAGTTCATTTTTTCTTGTATGTCAAACATGAACGAGAAGATAAAATTGCATCAATCCAAATCAGTAAAGTCAGTGGTCAGAACAGTACAGAAGATATGAATAATCAATAAGTGAAAATAAAAAGTACGAAGTACAAAAAAAATTATGTAAATCATAGACAAGAGCTTCAAAATAAGTCTTGAACTTTGTGGAGACGGTGTCTCAAGTTCAAGATGAAATGACAATTATACAAGTAAAAACTACAGAAAATTAACTTGTAGACATTATGAAAACCCATAATTTACACAAATAATCTGTTTGTCAGAAACAGAATATTGTCAATAAGATATGGATATCCGAAATAAAGCTTCCTTGCTATCACAGCTGGAAAGTTGGTAAATTTTCAATTAATATTATATTTTATAGTGAACATCTTCATATTTGATAAAAAAATCAGGAAATAAAATTATAAGTTTTACTCGTACATGGAGCAAAGTCTCCCTGACACCTTCCTTACATGTGAGGCCTCTACATTCCTTGTGGCTGCATTGACCAGTAGTATCTCTAAGGGGTTTTATAAGGAACTATAAACGTAAAGAAAATTGAACAATCAACAAATTAATTATCACAGAAATAATTCAAAAAAAATATTTATGTAAAAAAATATGTGCATTTTTTTATTTTATTTAATTGAAGCGTAACAGCAGTGGCCATTTGTAAGAAGGCCCATGATGGGAAAATGAGAAGTCTTTTATGTATACGGCTACAGCCGTATACAATAGCGAGATATACCCAGCTTCTTATCTAATCAGAATTCCGACATTTTAATTTGAGCTATAACATGTCCCTATATTCATTTATCTCTATAATTATGCTCTGAGGCTTTTATTTCTTTCAAAATGGGATCACATTATCAGACTTAAAATATTATTTTTCTTTTTTTTTCAGGCTCTGTTCCAATTGAAACTGATATAGACATAAATAGTAAGTTACAAAGCTATGGATCCCCTTTTTCCATATTTACCATAAATATAGCCCACTGAACCAGTGGGTGTTATGTCGGAATCACCTTGACCTTCTATCTATCCAACTCTATTTATTAGTTGCAGTTATCTCAATTGCAGCTGGACAGATTGATTTGAAATGTGGTATGTAACTTTCAATAATTGGGACATGCACTGAAAAGATATTTGGGTTGATGCCTGATATTAACTTCCTGGATGAGTGGGATATACCTGTTTACTGTTTATTAGAAAATAACTCAGCCGCAGAGTACTGTGTAACAGGAGTATATAAATGTATATATAAATATAAAGTACATACATATAAACACAAAATATCACACATAAAGTTATCAAGACAATATTTTCACAATATTATTGCATACAAATAGCATATCTAATTAAACATCTTTTGCAGTTTTTGCATGAATATCGACACATTTATTAATACCTTTATATTGCAAAATTTTATCATGCCATACATTTTTTCTCTACTTGGATACCTCGTATAATATGATGGTATAAACTTTCTTCTTAAGTCTAAAACTACATCATTATTACACTCACAAAAATAGTGATATTCGTCCCCAAGACCAGTTCCACAAATTCTACATATTCTATCTTCCCTTGGGATATTCCTCCACCTCCCCATTTCAGTGGGAAACTTTATATTACATACCCTTAATCTACAAAAATTTATCCGGTAACTCAACTTTAATTTTAAAAGATAAGGCTCCAATTGAAATTCATGTTTAAAATTAGAATAACATTCACCTCTAGACGAGTTGTTCATATCAGTAAACCATTTTTTAATAAACTGGTCTTGAAGACGCTGCTTAACGTTAATTTTCATAAGATTACCATCAACATTCTCTTGGATATTCCATATTTCACTGAGTCCACAGTTAGCAAATATAGATTTTAAATAGTTATTCCACTTAAAATTATATTCACCATGTTCACACATGTAGAATAATAATTTGTATAATTTGCCAGACAGTTTATTTTCACTAGAAGTTAATTTATGCCAAAATCCAACCATTTTCAGTTTGATCTGCAGTTCAAGTGGAAATCTCCCAAGTTCCCCATAAACCATAAAGTTTGGTGTAGATGATCTAACACCCAGTATACGTTTGCAGAACTGAAGATGTAATTTTTCAACATTAGCCTTATTTTCAAACCCCCAAATTTCCGAAGAGTATGTCAAAATAGGAACAACCAATACATCAAACAATTTTAATTGCAGATCAATCGGAATGGAAATATTTTGAATCTTTTTATATAGTGCATAAAGAGCTTTCTGAGCTTGATCAACCAATTTTTTCCACGCTTGGACAAAATTTCCATTGTAATTAAATAAAAGATCCAAGTAAACATAGGAGTCTTTTATTTCTATATTTTGATTAAACAATTTAAAAGAAACATGTTGCAGTGATTTCCTTATAGAGAAGATAACAACCTTTGTTTTTGCTACATTTACACTCAATTTCCAATCAGTACAATATTTTTCAAAGACAGAAAGTGCCTTTTGTAACTCTGGTGCCGACGCCGCAAAAATAACAGTATTGTCGGCGTATAAAAGAATAAACAACTTTATATACATATTAAGGTTGTCCATAACCTTTTCACTCAACATTTTTAAACCATCCACAAAGTTTTCAGACAAATATTCTTCCAAGTCGTTAAGGTATAAGACAAAGAGAAAGGGAGATAACTTTTCTCCCTGCCTTACACCAATTTCACAAGGAAAGAATTCAGTTATTAATTCCCCACTCTTAACACAAGACTTAATATCAGTGTACATATTCAATATAACATTAAACATTTTCCCGCCAATATTATTTTTTACAAGTTTTCGCCAAAGTCCCACCCTCCACACAGTGTTTTAGAAATGCCTTTCTAAAATCTACGAAGGCACAAAATAATTTTTCACCCGAATTCAAATATAATGAAATTAAAGCATGCATGACAAACATACTATCCTGAACAGAATAACCCTTTCGAAATCCACCCTGGGCATCAATAATAATCCCAATCTCATCTGACAATTTATTAAGTCTTGAATTAAGAATAGAGGTAAACACTTTTCCCAGATTTGACGTAAGACAAATTGCACAGTAATTATCTAAATTGCTTGGGTGTCCCTTGTTTTTGTATAATGGTTTAATTATCCCTGTTAACCAAGAGTTTGGAATAATCCCTGCATTAAGCACCAGATTGAAAAGTTTCATATAAATAGGCAGGAATTGATGTACCGTGCTTTTTATATATTCATTAACTACTTCATCGTCCCCGGGAACTTCACCATTGCATAAATTTTTCACTTCTGAGATTTCCCTATCTAAAATATCAATAATATCGTTATTCTCTATATTGTCTAATAAATCTTCAATATTGTCTTTCTCTGTGTCATCGCTCTTATTTAGGGGTTTAAAATATTCATACAACTGTTCAACTGTGATATGACAGTGTGTTCAACTTCATGCTTAGGTAGTCCAGTTTGGTTTCCTAAATGACAGGAATATCTAGTATAGCACTCAAGAATTTCATGTTGCAACTGAGAATTATTTATAGAATCTCATATATACAGAAATAGTATAAAACTGATATTTTCACAATTAAATCAAATATAAGATATTTTTAAAAAATTAAATAACTTATTATATAGGTAGAAGTGATTTAGCGAATGTTCCCAGTGTATTTTTTTTCAAAAATTCACACTGTGAAATAAATTCAGTAATTTCACTCTTGCACTTTCTCCTGCCAAAACGTCACAACACGAATATCAATCCAGCGTTCAGAATATTTTTAAATTTATGTTGAAAATACAATGAATAATGGAGGAAATCTATATAATTAATAGGATAATCAATTGGTTATCGTGAATAACCAAAATATGATCACTCATGCCAAGAAAGCATCAAGATTAAACTCGTGATCATATTTTGATTATTCACTCATTCCAACTAACTATCCTATTATTCCCTACCTACCTACCCTATATTTTTCTTTTTGGTGGCAGGAAACAAGACTAATTTTTGTTTTGGCCTTATTTAACTTCAATACTCATTGACATTTCTTTTAATATATTACATTGTTCACATGTTTAAAATTTTATACTTACAGCATGCTGCAATAAGAGTAAAATGCCACAGGCATGTAAAGACAGTCTATGTAAAGTAGATGCTTTTGAAAAATTGGACCCAAGAGTTGTTCTGAGTTGCTATGGTTACATTGATGAGGCGTTAAAATGTGTCACTGGTAAGACTAAAAGTGTTGACTATGTTTTTATTTGTGTAGTTATATCATTATTTTAGTGTCAGTCCCTGTAAGAATCAGGCAGTTGGTGAAACATGGTATGAAAAACCACCATTTTAAAATTGTAATTTGAAAGATAATTTGGAAAAAAAGACAAGATTTCCCATATCAGTTTGGTAATTTGAGTTATAAATTTCATTTAAATGCACTGAAAATGAGCATTTCAAGGTCAGATTGTTCTGTCAAAAACTTCATTTTTCCAACATTCTATTGAAAAATGTCTGAGCTAAATTGGTGATACAGATAATAAATAATGGTCTCTTTAAATAGAGAAATTATCCTTGAGTGAAATTATATAGTCAGGTTTGTGGGATTATGACATGCATGTTTCTTATTTTTCCTGTTTTGCCTGATTCTTAAAAAAAGACTTGCACTTAACTTAAAAGTAAGTACTTTTGGAATGAATATAATACATGAAAAAAAATGAAGATTCTTCTTGTAATGACTTTTGAAGTTTTTTTAATAGCATAGTTGTATGTCGCAGTTTGTTGTACTATTATAGATACAGATGTATTGACCACCTGAATTTCTCATAATTGGATAATATAATCGATGCTGAAAATAGAACACATAAAATGAAGTATAGGTCCTGTATACAATAAATTTTCCTGAAAGGAAAGTATCCCAAAATGCCAGACCTGCTATTTCTCTAACTTCTTGCAAAGTTTAATCGTCACTTGAGTCGGCTTGGCCTGTTTTGTTAAAACTGATTATCTATTTGTTTTCTGTAGATTATTGGTTTGAATACAATTGTAGGATAATTTTAAAAATACAATTTGTTTTGCTATATGATGTTGCTCACAAAGGTTTGGATAATTTGAACTTAAATTGTAAATTACATTGTCTTTAGAAATAAGAAAAAGAGTGTCTTACATTATAACATGAGGTTTATCTGATTTTTCCAATTTCCAGGAAGAAAGCTAAAGCTCGTGCTGAAAGTACTATCAATTAATGATCTTGATTGGAGAAATCTGTTAATTGATTTTTTACAATGTAAAAAAGCTATATTTCTCAAATTCATGATTACTATTAACACATTTAAGTGATTCTGTTGAAGTTTGAATTACCGAGGTTTGAATGTCTATTAATCTGGTTCACTGGTCAATATCATAAGCGACCCTAGGATTGCTAAAAACATAGACTCAGGTCACCAGTGACGGATATGCACAATATATGAGTAAACTGCCGCTTATGAAATTAAATAAAAACAAAGATGAGATTATCTAAATTAACTTTATAATTGTGCATACATATGGAAGGATAATATAAATAACTTAAAAAATACTTAAACGTATTTTTCTTTATATTTGAATAATAGAACATATAGAAGTAAATAAAATAACGTCATATTCACTTAGCCAATCAAAAGACAGAAGACGTCACTGGTGATCCAGGGTTATATTTGAGAGAAACTTGTGGAACAAAAATATTACCTGGGCTTCCAGGTTAGAACATTTTATTTGTTCTGTAAGTAACTGAATTATATTGAAATATTATATATATATATATTATATATGAAATGCTTGAATGAATGTCACATTGTTTTGTTTTTTTGTAGGTCAGAGAAACCATACCGGTTGTTGTCAAAGGAATGGTATACCAGACAAATGTCTAGGATTTTGTTCTGGTAAACTTCCACCCTTAGATAATGAACTATCCCAGTGTATGATCAGGCTTCCTCTGATTGAAGCATGTGTTGTAGAAGGAATGGGTAAGTGGAGCTCCTTAAATATGTTTTAAAAGATATAATGTTTTATTATTATGGCTCTGTCTGTCTGTCAGTAACATGTTATTCCATATTTTGAAATGTTTACAACCCCACTCTGAAGCAGAGGGGGTATACAGTTTAACCCTTGTTTTTTACAACTTAGGCTACATCCTTGAAAAGGGAGAGTATCATAAGGGATTTCAAGAGTAATCAAGGGAACCAAGGTTATAGCGGTAATCAAAAGAATGTAATCCAGGGACAAAGACCAGACATGGAAAACAGACATACACAACAAAGAACATAAAGTAACTAAAATCATACATACAAAGTAACAAAAGTAAACGAGCAACTCGGACTTCACTAAAAATTGTGATCATGGACCAGGTGCACCGGTAGGGGAAGCGTTCTCTGCTTTTCTAGAAACACCTGCCGAGTTGCTCATAAAAAGTCAAGTCCGGGGTAGACAAACGAGGAAAGGAAAACTATGACCCGTGGTGTTGATGGATACACCATAATGATCCACGAGTTCATGATGACAACCATAAAACTTCTGTAGTGATGACTTCAATCTTGTAGCAACATAACCCTATTCCAGAAGCCTATTTGTTAGAGTTCTAGCGTGATACAAAAAGTCTGCTTAGTTTCGGCAAGCTCTGGCATAACGTATGAGTTGTGATATGAACACTCCATATGCAGGAGCCGAAGGGATGTTGCCACAGATGAAAGGAAAGTTGACAATTCTGAATGAAAAGTCATCACGTTTGTCGTAAAGTTTGGTCAATAGTTTTCCTTTACCATTGATTTCTAAGTGTAGGTCAAGATATGAGGCTGACTTCACAGTGTCTGTAGTATCCTTTATCTCAAGTTCTTTTGGGTAGATGCAATGTATCAAATCCCCGAAATTAGGATTGTTTAAAGATAACACATCATCTTTATAGCGGAAACTGAGATTGAAGGATCTAGCTAAACAATATTCTTTCTTTCTGATCAGATCAGCTATAAAGTCAGCCTCATAAGAGTGAAGGAATAGGTCAGCTAGTAAAGGGGCACAATTTGTTCAAATCATTATTCGGGGCAGTATGATCTTTTGCTGTCCATTGTACATTGTCTCATACAAAATCATCAGCTCCAAGTTTAGAATCCCTGAAAATTATTTGAAGTTTGGTATGAACTTGACCTTGATGGATCATATCATATCTAGAAAGTTTAATGTTTGTCTCAAATCAACTTTCCTAATGACCTAAATTTCCTTTGTGGGCAAAATAAATGTATGATGTCTAAGAAATCAGAATTAATACTTATAAATCAAGCATTGGTAATGATAGTTTTTTTTTCTTTATTTTACAATAGGCTTTTATTATTGTTTTAACTGTAAAAATACTTTTGATTTGAGCTTTAATTTCTAGACTTCAGAAAAAAAGATAATTGTCACAGTCAAACTTAATCTCTCTCTATTTTCAGCCAATATCCCAGGACCCCCAGAGAATGTGATACTTACTGAGGTTACACAAGACACAGCCACTGTCAAGTGGATGGCACCAAAATCGACAGCTAATGTAACACACTACATTGTGTCTTATGTAGAACATAGTCATGCTGATGAAATGGCACCAACAAAGGTGTGTTTTATGTTTTTAAGTAAAAAAATATCTGTTTTAAAAAG
The DNA here is from genome assembly GCA_037379345.1 of Perna viridis. Taxonomy (NCBI): domain Eukaryota; kingdom Metazoa; phylum Mollusca; class Bivalvia; order Mytilida; family Mytilidae; genus Perna; species Perna viridis. The sequence goes on along the minus strand of CM074514.1, from coordinate 33,142,077 downwards.
TAACATAAAAATTATTACCAGTCATGCATCAAGCCTGATGGGATCTGGTGATACATTCTGTTAAGACCTACAGAACTAATTTTGTTCTTTTATCAGTATTGCCACAGTCAGAGTGTCATGTTCACAGTCAGAATGACATTGTCTCAGTCTGAATGACATGGTCAGTCAGAATGATATGGTCACAGTCTGAATGACATGGTCACAGTAAGAATGACATAGTCTCAGTCATAGTCTTTAGAAATTATCAGAAAGTTGATGGAAGTCTGTTGTAAGCTGATTTTTAGAATATCCTGAAGTAACAAAATTCATAAAGAAATATTTTAACTCCTGAATAAGTTGTATAGTTGTAAATTCAATTTAGCTGATTCCATCAAATATTACTAGGAGCCATGAAACGCAAAAGTCTTCTTGATTTGTTTCAAGACATGATTAACTTAAAGTACCAGCCAAGTACCAATAAGGTGTATTTGACATTTAATAGTAGGACTTATCTTCCATTTCATGAAGAAAATTCTGTTATTTTTCTGTAGAAAACAACCAGTGAAAGAAGTATTACCCTGACAGACCTTACTCCTGGTACTGAGTATGACCTGAAAATTATATCAGCTAATGAAATGGGACAAAGTTTGGAGACACCTAACATTGGCTTCAGGACATATGGTGAGAATAAGACTATCAGTAAAACTTGTAAAGTTAAAATTTATTTTCTGGAGTCATACATAGGTTTTTTAGTTGCATTTTGATTAATAAAAGCCAATACTTGCCTTAAGGAGGTAGACCTAGGGTAAGGCACACAACTCTTTCAAATCATGGGAACGTTTGTATTCAGCATTTTACATCAATCTCATGTAAGCATCAAAGTAATTTTGACTGATTTCATTCTATTTCAAATGAAAGCTTGAAAGACTTTAGTGAAATTGAATGTGATACAATCATATCACTGATTTCAGAAGTTACATCCCTTACCCTAGGTCTACCTCCTTAAATGACAGTTAAATATGGATAAACACCATATTATACACTTGCCACCCTTATTGGTGTGTAATTAAACTGTTTGTTTAGTAAAGAAAGTTAAGCGAACAGAGAGCTTGCCTGTAGACGACCTAATTTTTTTATGGGAAAGAAGTTGTTAGGTCAGACTGCCACCAAAGTGGTATTGTGAAAGTACTTTTATTCGTGGATTATAAAAGAAACACAAGTTCATGGTATCTTGAATCTTGAATTTGTGGTTTTGAGGTTTTCTGTATGCACATCAATTGAAATCTCATTTTCTGTGGTACCAAAACTCTTGGTTTGGCTTACCCACGGAAATCATGAAAATTGGTACCCCACGAACAATAGTACTTTCACAGTATTTGATGTTTTGTATTGAATATTTTGGTGATATTATAGTTCACACAATACTTATCTTCTTTTTTTTTTTATTAATCAGAAGGGGTACCAAATAGTTGACCAAATAAAAGGCATCGTGTGATACTATTTTATTTAATTAAAGAAAGTTTATAATGTGAATACATGTAAAAATACCTGTTAATATTTTACTTCAAATGATACAAAGTGTACTCTTTGATAAAATCTAATGTGGTAGATTGGTACTATGTGCCTATGGTGTTCCTGTTAATTGATTATGTAAAACTTGATCGACTGATTTATACTATTTTAGATGAGATCCCTACTGGTGTGCCATCGACCACATCCTCACCAGGTCCAGATCTACCATTCAATGTTACAGGTAAGGTAGTTTAAATTTTGTAGATTTCAGAGTTAATAATAGGATAATTAATTGGAAAGAGTGAATAACCAAAATATTATCACGAGTGACAAAGAACATGAAGATTTAAAGAGTGTGCGGAACTTGTTCCGCGCACAAGTTAAATCCTTAAGCATTCTTGGCACAAGTGATCATATTTTTATTATTCACAATAATCAATTAATTATCCTATTTATTACATAGATTTTTTTCATATTTTATCGATATTTTCAGCATGAATTTTAATTTTTGTGATCGGCAGATTGATATAAAAGTTGTGATGTTTTGGCAGAAGAAAGTCCGAGGGTGAAATTACCGAATTTATTTCACAGTGTGAATTATCGAAATTTATTACACTGGGAACATTCAATAAAACACTACTATCTATATAATGATAAGTTTTACTTCATATCAGAGAAGAATGGGCTATCCATTTTAGTTAAATCATGTTAGTTAAATTATCGGTAATGCTTGGTATAGATTCTATTCAAATAAATACAATAGGTTCTTATTTATAGAGGAATCATTGATAATTGACAACCCTTGGGAAGTGATAATGCCCTCGCCTGTGACTATAGACATTGTCAACATTTCTGTCAATATCACTGTCTCTTGGGCAGTCAATTTATCAGGATAATGCCCTGTATAAAAGCAACTATTGTATAAGTCTTACTATGTCCTACTTTGATAAGCAGCTGATTTATAGTGATGTTATCTGTCTTTCCATCCTTAATTTTGAAATGAATAATTCGAAACACGTTCAGACATGGCACAAACTAGAATCAATAGTGTGACCTAAATGGCTGATTGCACCCAGATTTGTCTGATGTTACAAGTTTGGTTTGTAATTTAAAATACCAGGTTTATTTTTTTTTATTAATTACCAGTTGTAATTATGACTGATTCATTAGATTACTTTCACACCTGGGTGTCCAGCTTCTTATCATTTACTCCTGGATACTTTTAAATATGATTTTAAAGTACATGTAGCTTGAACTTACATTGTACATAACATAGTTTTATTTTTACTTTACATACAATGTTAACTTTTTGTTTGCAGTGTGCTGTTCAAAAAAGGGAGTCAGTAACAAGTGCCTAGAGCTTTGTGATTATAACTTCATAATAAATGCACCTTCATCCAAGTTATATGCCTTGGCGTTCGAATGCAGTAATGATTTTTCAACTGTTATAGAATGTGGGTCAGGTACGTGGCAGTAATGATTTTTGTACTGTTATAGAATGTGGGTCAGGTACGTGGCAGTAATGATTTTTCTACTGTTATAGAATTTGGGTCAGGTACGTGGCAGTAATGATTTTTCTACTGTTATAGAATGTGGGTCAGGTACGTGGCAGTAATGATTTTTGTACTGTTATAGAATGTGGGTCAGGTACGTGGCAGTAATGATTTTTGTACTGTTATAGAATGTTGGTCAGGTACGTGGCAGTAATGATTTTTCTACTGTTTTAGAATGTGGGTCAGGTACGTGGCAGTAATGATTTTTCTACTGTTTTAGAATGTGGGTCAGGTACGTGGCAGTAATGATTTTTGTACTGTTATAGAATGTGGGTCAGGTACGTGGCAGTAATGATTTTTGTACTGTTATAGAATGTGGGTCAGGTACATGGCAGTAATGATTTTTCTACTGTTTTAGAATGTGGGTCAGGTATGTTGGTTGTTCTATGGATAGTAACTCTATTAAAATGTGTACTGTGTACTATGTATCGTAGTACTTTCACTTTTGGTAACCAGTTTTTGCCCTTGTGAAAATTGTTGAATAGTATAGATAAATCTTGAAGTATTTAAATTTAAAAATCAAAATGTATTTGTATGATTAGCTGTAAAAATCCTTAAAAGTTCAACTTTACTTCAAATTTTATGCCAAAATAATAAAATAATGTCTGGAAAGAAATTATAATACACACTTTTGTATGATGGAAGCTAAGCTGTCGTTATATCTTTTTGCTGTCTACTGGACAATGATTTCTTAGTTATTTCAAAGATCTGCCATTTGTAAGATGGAAGCTAAGCTGTCATTGTATCTTTTTGCTGTCTACTGGACAATGATATCAAGGTTATTTCAAAATTTTTCCACAGTATGATTTTAGGCTTAACATGTGAGGGATGAAGTTGTTTGTACTCAAATAAAAACTTTATTGATAATGCACTGCAATGAACACCCACTATACCCCTTTCATTTAAAGCAATCTTTCTGAAGGTTCATCAGACTGTCGGATATCACTGGTAAAAATGTGACAGGTAAAAAAATTCTGGAATGCCACTGGAAGTCTGGAAAATTTCTGATATTAGTCATTCTTGATTTGGTCAAAATGGCCGGTAAAACTTGGTTCGGTCCTGAAAATAGTATGTCATCACCGAATGTCCTGACAAAAGTGAACCTTTGGAAAGACTGTTAAAGTTCAAATAATTACTTCTGAATTACATACTTCATTTGAGACCAGGGTAGGAAACTCACTCAAATTTTAGCCAGTCCTGATTACAATTTTTGAATATATTTACTATATGGCTTTATAAACTTTTGCTTTAATTAACCAATCCTGCCAAAAAATAGCCAGTCTCAGGCTGGTGAGCAGGTTACTATTTCTAACTTTGTTTGAAACAGAAAAGTTTTGACCCATTCATGTTTCAGACACCTACATATAAGTTCAACATTGTCTCATTTATTCTATTTTTTTGTGTCCTGCTTTCATAATTATGAGCAACAAGGTAATCTTACCACAGCACTGTGTGTAATCTGTAATTATACAGCTGACTTAATAGAAATCACCACCTTTTCCACCTGTCAGTCTGTTAATTCAGTCGTACTTCATTTTAATACTGGTTCTGACAAATTAATTTTTGGGCAAGTTTTAACATTTTTGAAAAAGGTAAAATGAAACAAAATTTTTAACTGTGTGGAAAGTTGGATACTGTTTAGCTAATGATCTACAGTTTATATCTCTGAAATCAGTAGCAAAGGTTAGCATTCAGTTTAAACATATAAGAAGAAAAAAAATCAAAATTATTTGTGAAATACAAATTTATGATTACAGTTTCATTTTACATCATATAGTCTTTGAAATACTTTTTGCTATTTTCACAAGGATGAAAAAAAACCTCCAGTGCTAAGAGCACTATGTTGATACTGTTTCTGCTTTATTAACAGAAGCACTTTGATGATACTACATGTATTTACTGCTTCATTAACTGAAGCACTTTGATGATACTACATGTATTTACTGCTTCATTAACAGAAGCACTTTGATGATACTACATGTATTTACTGCTTCATTAACAGAAGCAGTTCGATGATACTACACATATTTACTGCTTCATTTAAGAATTGGCTATAATAAAAATTTTGTCTATAGAAAAATAACATAAATTTTCCATGTGCATATTGTTTATTGAGCGAAGTGCAATAAACAAAACATGCACATTGAAAATTTATGTTATTTTTCAATAGACAAAATTTTTATCACAGCCAATTCTTATAAATTAATTTTAAAACATATTTTTATCTTTAAACATGAAAAAGTAGCTCTGAATTTAACTGAATAGGGGTGTGTCAATATTTTTTATCCATTGAGATATAACAAAATTATTTTAACCAATCAAATTACAGTGTTTTTCTCAAATTAATTTATTAACAGATGGTCGTGACCACTCGTCATGCTGTAAAAGGAGAGGCATTGCAGACAGTTGTTTACATGTTTGTAAAGGTGAAATGAAAGATACCGACATTCTGTGTGCATTCAGTGCACCAGATATATCCCAGTGCTTCCAAGAGGGTGTAGGTACGGAAAAAAGTCAATCTGTAGAATTTTTATCAGCACCATTTTTTTCCACCACAAATATATTGTGATCATGTAACAGTATAGCTTTGTCATCACTTAGTTTCTGTGAAACAGGAATATATTAGAATAAACATGTATGAAATATTAATGAAGTTGCCTTTTAATAAACTGGCTTGTGAAGTTCAGGGGATATGGTGATATGTGGTCCTTCCTTTTTTTTGTACATCCATTCCACAGAGGGGTACCCTGTTGGAATACATTGAAAATGAAACTTTCTCAGAACATTTATTTCAAAATATTGAATGTGTGCACCTGTTATTTTAGATTTAGATTGGGATGATTCAGGATTTTTTTTTCAGAAAGGTGGGTCTTCCATAGCAAAACATATACATGTATCATTACAATTAACTGATTTCTATTTGAGATTGTCATAATTCTGTGTCCTTAAAACTTGTAAGATTTTTCATTCCTTATTTTTTAAATATATATCTGATGAAAAATAGACCAGTGAGGAAAGTGTCATGTGCACTTGTACACTTAAGGTCACTGACTGTACTTGTTGACTGAATTATGATAGTGTTAACATCACAGTAACCATTAAAACATGTTGATGTCATTTTTCATAATTTTTTTTCTGAAAACCATTCAATAGTTGAAACAAAGAAATATTCACTGAGTTCTTATTTTCCGCCCCTTTTTTCTAGTCTATAATACTATGTTTTAACTCCAAAATAAAAGCTGAACTAAACAACAGTATTCATCAATCTGATTTTGCTTATCATTTCTCAGTTTGTAATTTAATTACCTGATTAAACAGTAGATATGAATATAAAAGATATTAATATTTCATTCTAGATTTCTAATTACTATGAAGCCAAGGATTCCCCATGCAATCAATTTAAATATATGAAATCAATTAGGCAGGACACCATGGGGATATATAATAATTGAAAAAGATCTACCTATACATGTATTTTAAGCAATTTTATCCCTTTTTTTATTGCAGGCTAAAAACAATAGTAGGGTATTGTATCTGTATGACTTTATTTCTAGTTATTTTACCAAGACAACCAAGCAATGTCTATATATCTGATTCTGCCTCCCATTCTATATCTGTGACATGGTCTCCACCATTGGGAGGACCTGCTGTGGAATATTATGATGTCTACTACCAATCACTGTCCTTAGGCAAAAAACAGGTAGGAAAACATATGAAAAGATGAAACATACAGGCTTTCCTTTACCATTTTAACACAAGTTGTAGTTTTACAAAATTTGGCTAAAATGCTAGTATTAGTTTGAAGGGTAAACTAGTCTTGTTTATATACTGAAAACTGTGAAATTTGTGTGGCAGTTTTAATTTTGCTGTTTTCATACAAAGATCTGTAACATGAAATTTAAGCTGTTGCGAATATATCCGTCAAAGAACATTACAGTACAATTTGATGAAGGATCCAGAATTTAAAACTGCACGAAAGCAGATTTATTGCAGAACCTGCCAAAAAAAGTTGACATGAAAACTTCCCTGTTTACTGTATGTTAACCATAAAAATGATGTTGCAGACATCACATGTATCTATCAGTCTTTAGGTTTCTATGTATTACTTAAAGAAATGCATATTGTAAATGTGTGAATTATTGTGGGATATTTTCAGGATTTGATAGTTCATACACATCACATTATTACAGGGTTTTAGCTAGAATTTTGAGGGCTTTAGTCACTTTTGCGTAGAGCACGAATGACATATGGGTAGCAGAATTTTGTAAATTTTTTTTGAAATTTTCAGTTACACTATTCCCAATAGGTGAAGCATCATGAAGATTTTGAATTGATAGCAAAATATTTAACTGTTAATTGTGTGTTTTATTGCAGAAAATGTTTAAGAGAACCAACAGCACAACATATATTATACAGAACCTAGAGAGTGGCTATGAATATACTGTATATGTTATTGCTGGTAACTCAAATGGATACAGTATACCCAGTCCTGCATTGAAAGTATTCCTGCAGCCAGATGGTTAGTTTTTTGGTTTATGAAAACTTATACACATTGATGTTATTCCCTTGCTATTGAGTGGTTAATGATGTTCACTGCTCGTGTTCAGCCATTTTTGTCAGATTTTTGGACTCCTCTGGTTTTATCCATTTCATAGCATTGATATTTTTTTGCCTAATGACCACTTATCTTGTCATAATTTCATTTAACACACCTTGAAATGTTACTTGCGATTATTTTTTATGAAAACCTTGGGGGTTTTTAATAGAAAAATCTGGAGAAATTCTTTTCCCACTAAAATTTCAAAGGCTTATTGCTCAAAAACACACTAACCCATCAATTTTTTTCTACTAAAGTTCTAGCACCAAAGATCTTTTAAAATTTCACAACCCTTTGTAATCCTTGTTATTTTTAAACAGAGCCACTTTTAGGATGAATTTAGTACACAATGAGTGGGAGTTACATTTCCATTGTTTAAGGTAGATCATATTTAATATTTTTGTATAAAGATTTTCCCAATTTTTCTCAAATATGACCTTCAATGAAAATACTTCAAAATTTTAATGTAAACAATATAGGTCACCAAACTTTAATTTCATGAAAATTCAGCTTTATTGTAGGTGTATTGTCCCAACATTGTTAAGCCAAAGTTTAAGGGACCAGGCAAAAATATTTGAGTTATCTGAGGTTCTAGTCATCTGAGGTTGAGTATGACCTGGAAATAATTTGGTTGAGGATTGTATATGCATTTACATCATTTGTTGTGCTTGTATATGTACATGTACTTGACTTTACACACGGTGCTTTGTGAGGTCTTGCATTTCATATTGGAAGATATTGTTTTGTTTGTTGTATATCATGATTTAAGTAGTTGTCTTTGTAAGAATCATGCAAAATTTGAAAAATGTGATACACCCCAAAAAAGGCTACATATTTTTATTTTTGTAATTAAGTTTGTTTTATGGGTCTATACTTTGAAATATGTAATTATTCATTCAAATCTGCCTGCTCTTAGGAGATAATCAATATTGAAAATCCAATAGATTCTATTGTGTTTGAGTGTAATTTACAGAGTTATCTCCCTTAATTTTGAAATCTACAGTATATTCTATATAATTTTTATTTCCTAAGAACAAGGGTTACATGAAAAACTGAATGTCAATTTCTGTTTACTTTGGCAATTTAAACAAAATATCAAAAATTAAAATATGTAGGCTTTTCACCCATTAATCACATTTTGCTTGATTCTTAGCTGGAGTGCTACTTAAATACTGAACAGCAATAAGTGTTTAAGAGATATTTCCTTTTTTTCTACCTCGAAAATGTCATAAGTACATACAATGCTGCTTTTAATGACTCACAATCAGAAATATTGTCAAACCATGTGTTGTATGATAAAATTATACATTCGATGGCAAAATGAATAAAGTTGTTGAAATACACTTACTGTCTTCTGTTTGATGTTTAATGTAATGTACAATTCATATTTTTTTTATTATTATCAAAATATATGAAATCACTGTTAGTGTGAATTCCATCGTGTTTTTAATAAAATTTGTTTCTTTACACTGCACTCGCTACTTTTGGTTCATTAAGCGTACAAATCAAGCCGTAAAGAGTGTCAACAAGTAACTTCGAAAGGCACGCTGATTGTTGAAAAACACACTTCGATCATGGTTTGTAATTATACAATCAGTTTTCCAACTAATTAGTTCACTTCAAGACATCAGGGTTAATTAACCTTGGAAGTCCTATCGAGGGGACTGATTGAAAACCTCAAATTTTCTGAGTTAGACACATCAAGGTTCCACTGTATTTAAAAATGGTTTTATCAAATTTGTTGAAAATTTATATCTGAAATAGATTGTACTGTCCAATTTTGCTTTAAGGGCAAGTAAAACAAATGCATGTGCTTCTTTTACCTTTTACTTTCAGTTTCTATTTAATCCTTGTAAACAGAAGTAAGGACTACATCAATTGTACATCAGCTTTTTTCTCAACTTGCATTTTATTTTGTAGATCATACCTTCAACTGCACTGATAACTTTACAAAGAAAGCTAAGATGAGTGTTGATATCATGACAGTTTTAGCCACAAAACTGCTCACCAATGCTACTGTAGATGATTGTAAAGAGCAGTGTTTAAACATGTCATACCATGACCAATGTACTGGGTTCTTGTTTATACTGGCCGAAAAGAGATGTATTTTACTCTATGGACAATATGGACACCAGCGACCAGTGGATATGATTGACTTATACACTAGAGATTGTGATTTTGAAAGTGAGTTGCCATGATAAATAATCTTAGAATATTGAAAAGTTTGGTGGGATGTTATCTTTTCCTTATTTAGCTTTTTTCCTTGGAAAATTTCTTTTTTTCTTTCAAATTTCAATACAGTTTTCATGAAGTCTTTTAAGAAAATTTGATCAAATAGTTTAAGTTAGCTTAGCTGAACATTTGAAAATATGATATATGTATTGAATATGTTTAGAAAGTGTTCATAACAATTTTAGGTTTTCATACACATAGGTTTCGTCTACTTTTCAAATCCATATTTTACCCCTACATTGAGTTTTTGCTGTAAATTTACTTATAATTTTGTCTATTCCAAATGCATTGGTCGTATAAAATGAGACCTGAATTTACTTACTGTAAACCAGTCTATTTCGTAGAAAATTACTTTCATGTTTCATGGTTTGAATACAATTTCCCAGCTATATAACTTTGTAACTTACCTCTCTAACCCTGTATTCCACAATCCATCAGCTATATTTTATTTTTTGTTGGCAAAGAATGTATATTTAAGCTGTTTAGAAATACTGTAAATGTACTAATCTTGGCAGTGTACTATTTTCGTGGTGGACAGAAAACCAAGGACAAGAATTGCATGCAAAATTTATTTTAACATTATTTAACGCTAATCATATTTTTGAAACTGTGAAAATTGATACCGGCAAATATGCTTTATCTACAGAATCTGAGAAAATAAGCAACCGCTAAATTGATAAATTTACAGTAACCTTTTCCCCCATTTGAATCATTAGGACTCTACTCTTTTTTCATAGCTACATGTTAGAATGCATACATGTAGAATTATTTGGTTCAGTTTCTTCTATTTTGTCATTTATTTCTTTCAGAAATCATCATAGACAAGCCTGACATAAGTGGACCTGTTACATGGAAATCTCAGGAAGGTACATATTGTCATTTTCTTTATAAATCCAATAAAACATGAATAACTGATTATAAAATTTGATTGATTGATTAATTATCATCCATGTATGTTTGTAAGCACAACTCTTACAAAAGAATTCATCAGAACATCCAATGACGATTTAGATGACGCAATATAGTTCATGCCAGTTTCTCTTAATGTAAGATACTGTGAAAGTACTTTAGTCCGGGGGGTACTAATTTTCGTGGTTTTTCGTGGGTCGGCCAAATGACAAAATTTGGTTCCCAACGAAAAGGATATATTGATGTGTATACTGAAAACCTCAAAACCATGAATACAAGAATCAACAAACTTTTGTTGCTTCCTTAATCCACAAAAATTGGTATCCACGAATTATAGTACTTTTTTGGGGGGATATCAACCAAATCTCCTGAGTAGAGAGTAAATTGGCTATTTCAGAACTTTATACCTCTAACAAACTCAGTGCTTTATTTACCTCACCCCTTTATGCAACGTAGTACAATACACTGGAAACAGCTTTGCAGATTTGTAATGAGTAGTGGTCATGCCATGTGAAGTTTTTCACATCCTGTAAATCAGAACAGAGTGATACTTAGTAAATCAGAAAGGAGATTGATATCAACCATTGAGGTCATAGGTCTGCAGAGGAGATTGATATCAACCATTGAGATCATAGGTCTGCAGAGGAGATTGATATCAACCATTGAGGTCATAGGTCTGCAGAGAAGATTGATATCAACCATTGAGATCATAGGTCTGCAGAGGAGATTGATATCAACCATTGAGGTCATAGGTCTTCGGAGAAGATTGATATCAACCATTGAGGTCATAAGTCTGTGGAGGAGATTGATATCAACCATTGATGTCATAGGTCTGCGAAGGAGATTTATATTAACCATTGAGACCACTGTTCTTATTCACTCATTTAGTTTACATAATGCTCCAACACAATCACTTTACTATTATTTTACAGAGTGTTGTGTTCATCACAATGTTTCCACTTCATGTCTGGATAATTGTAAGACAGGCAATGCCATAGCCAGTCCTCAGCAATGTGAAGAGGATTTCTCCACTGTTATTGCATGTGCCACAGGTAAGTTAATTATAGAACATGGTATGCAATGAAAAGCCCTTTTGGCAAGGTGAGCTATTGCCATCACTTGGTGTCCGTTGTTGTCATTGTTAACAATTTTTCAAAACTCTTCTCTTCTGGCACTACTTAACCAATTTGAATCAAACTTGGTATCAATTTTCCTTGGGGTATCCTGCATAGCAAAGATGTGGGGATTTTTGATCTGTCGAAAAACATGACCTCCATTACTAAAAATAGAACAGAGGGGTCAGACAGTAATTTTTCGCATATATCTCCAAAACCGTTAGGTTTAGGCAAATTCTTTCAGTTGCTGGAATGATCCTTATTATAAGGCCTACAAAAGTCTTCAGGGATTAAAGTTGTCAGTCGACTCCTTGTAATAGTTTTTCCCTTGAAAGGTGGAATATGACATTCTTTTTTTTATTTTTACAGTTTCCAGCCAATATCATGAAAACTATGATAGATAGAAAGAAACTTTCAATTGCTGAAATGATCCTTATTATAAGTCCTACCAAAGTCTTCTCGAGTCAAAATTGTTAAACAACATCTTGTTAGAGTTATTGCCCTTGAAAGGCAAAATTTAACCAAGTGAGCAATTCAGGCTCCTGGGAGCCTCTTGTTTTCTATGGGTTGAAAAAATTTTTTTTGCAATATTTGTTGTAACAAGGACTTTCATTGGAAAACATCATAAATTTTTGGCGTCAGTTCCATGATTTACTGTTGGAAATAATTTACGTTATTTAAGTTATTTTAAAGATTTTTAATGGTAAGTTTTACAAATACATTTAACATGTGCATTAGAATGGACATTACTGTATTGTATTTAATGATTTGTCAATGTCAGTCTAGATTTGATAGAGGGACAGAGAAGAAAGGATGATACTATTGACTGGAAGGGGGGCAGTAAAGAAGGCATGATACTATTGACTGGAAGGGGGACAGGAAAGAAAGCATGATACTATTGACTGAAGGGGGACAGGAAAGAAGGCATGATACTTTGACTGAAGGGGGACAGGAAAGAAAGCATGATACTATTGACTGAAGGGGGACAGGAAAGAAGGCATGATACTTTGACTGAAGGGGGACAGGAAAGAAAGCATGATACTATTGACTGAAGGGGGACAGGAAAGAAGGCATGATACTTTGACTGAAGGGGGACAGGAAAGAAAGCATGATACTATTGACTGAAGGGGTACAGGAAAAGAAAGCACATTTCATGTGTATTATCTTTTATTTTTCAGATGGTAGGAATCATTCTGCTTGCTGCCAAGCAGCTGGTGTACCCAGATCTTGTTTACCTTATTGTTGGGGAGCTGTGATGGATAAGGACCACCCTGTCACTCAGCTCTGTTTAAGTTATACCAGAATGTTTGTTACTTGTTTTACAGAAGGAACCAGTGAGTTGAATGGGCTCAATTTTAAATCTCATGTTCAGGGAATTAGTCTATTGCATTGATTATGGTTATCTTTAAAGAAGTTTTTTGAACGTAATACATTTTGTATCAAATGGACTTTATTGTCATATGCATCTACCACAGATTGGTTATTTGTAAACAAAAAAAATACAGTGGTGATAAGTATGATTAAATAAATATGTAGTATATGAATGTATATACATACATGTATATTTGTGTAAAACAGCATATAGGAATCACCTTTTCTGTCATTACGTCTGTACATCTACCCACATGACAACCTCTCAAGAGATTTTGATGAAATTTTAAAGGAAGGTTAGGCATTATCTGTAGATATGCATGGAGAAATGTAACAGTTGTTTAGTTCTGAATTTTAGACTACATTGTAGATGTGGATTAAGGCTCAATATTATTGTCCAATGCCTGCAAATAGAGATAATCCAACTGAAGGGTTTAACATTTCAGTTAATTTGAAGGAGTATTTCCTTGTGAGATCTGAACCAATCCATGCAACTATAATTGTGACCATCCATCGATTACCAATCATTTTTCGATCTGTTAAACTGATGCTCGGTTAAACATATTTTACAAATTAGTTTGTTTTGGTTATTATTTTTTACTCAAATTCACTACATGATATAAATTCAGACATGAAGTAATTTACTTGTCTTTACAAGTGTAAATGTTGGTTTATCAATTTACGCTCAAATAAATTTAATATGGCAATTTTAATGATTGGATCGGATCGAAGTTTTGAATCTTACATGAACTAATCATCCATTATTTTATACAACAAAACTATGATCAGATTGGTCTTTGGTTATTAATCCATTAGCCATAATTCAATCATCTGTCCTTGATCTGTTGAATAGTTGTGTGGATCTTTCAGAAACTGTATCAAATTTTCAACAAAGAATTAAAATATGACATAACAAATTGATTGAGAAATTACATGAAGTTCTTGATATGTGCAACCAATGTAGATTTATTATTAGTAATATTTCCTTATAGTTGAAATTTTGGTTACTTTCAGAAACATTGCCGTCAGTACCTAAAGAATTTAAAGCAACAGAAATTAGATCAACATACATAGTGTTATCATGGACTCCACCAGACAAGAACTGTGAAGGTCCCAAGACAGGGACTTGTACTTATGTTCTCCAATGGAGACCTGGAGTACATTTGAAACAAGTAATTATAATTATAACAATGTTCTACATAGGAAGAATTGCTATATATTATTTATACATATATAATGTAATTTTCCAGACTATAAGTCAATATTTTCATTCTGCAAAGTGTCAGACTCTACTTAACTTCCACTACAACTTATATAAGGATTTTTCAAGAAAAAATGTTCATCTACAATTCATTTCATTAGGTTTGTTTAGTTCACTTTTGATTGCTTTGATTCAAAATTTTCGGTAAATTGCAATACACGAAAGCTGTCACTCAAACAGTCAAACCGGCGATGAACTTCGAAGATTATTGATCTGTGCCCCTTCCTTTTATGAATGAATACGACGATGTTGATAAAAACTTAGAAACTTTAAATCTGTTTAAAGGTATAAAATATATATACAAACTCTAGAAGATATTTTAACAAAACTCTTTATTAACTGGAAACAACATTATTGCGTGTTCCAGAAAAGTTGGTCTTTTAATATGCACAGATATACCCATTTATGGTATGTCGTAACACATTCGCACATGGCTCAAATTATAATCAGTAAAGGTGTTATCTAAATGGCTAATTGCAACCAAATTTACTGGTAACAATTATATTTTATTGTATTTTATAATACCAGATAATATTGTTTATTAAATACCGCTCGTAATTATGACCAACTCATCAAACAAATTTCCTGCTTATTTCATGCATGAGTGCCCAAGCTTGACATGTTTACGATTTTGTACACCCAATGATCTAAGGCTTCAGAGCCATTGACACACCATTCTATAAAAATAATTTAACTCTTGGACAAAGTACACTTTAACAAAAACATTAATATTAATTTAATTCTATACATGAAGTCCAGTGGAATACAGATAATTACTTTTTCTGGACTATAATTTGTTGTGGAGTATAGGTCAAATTGCTTAATTTTGACCAAAATTGACGAAAAAACATAGATAGGTCAAATTTGCCAGATAAGTCAAAGGTCTGACATGTGCAGGTTTTAGGCATGGGCAACATCCTGTATAGTATACTGAAGCTATATTGTGGTTAGGTATCACATATTGGCATTGGGTCATAGTTTCTTATATAGTATATCCTACCCAGTATGATCTGTAATGATGTAGACACAATCCTCGAAATACATGTAGATAATTATATTTTTTACAGAGTGTGAGAGGGACTTCATTCAACCTAACTAATCTTAACCCAGAGACTGAGTATATGATTTCTGTCTCAGCTGCGAATACTTTTGGCAGTAGTTTACCAACTCCTATTCTTGTTGTTAGAACCACACCAGCAAGTAAGTACCAAATCTTAGGAACACAGTTTTTTTTTAATCAGAGGACAAGCCCACAGTATTGTGAAAGATGCCATCAGGAGTTTCATTTTTACAGATTCTGTGAAGTTTCTAGGAATTTTGACTGCAAATTATGCTCTGCTGATTAAAACACTCTTTATAGTGCCTATTCTAACCTCACACAAATTTAAAGATTTTATGGATATAATCAACAATATTGTTTGCCATTGAGTATTATAAACAGGGCCGAGTTTCCTTTGTCAGTCTGTCAGTCCATTACACTTTTCTGTAACAGATTTCTCTGCTTCTATTAGAGAGAATGTATATTGCTTTTTCATGATAACTTGTACCATGTCACCCCTTTCCAGTTTCTCCATTATAACTCATACCATGTCTCCCCTTTTCAGATTCTTCATAATAACTTGTACCATGTCTCCCCTTTCCAGGTTCTCCATGATAACTCGTACCATGTCTCCCCTTTCCAGGTTCTCCATGATAACTCATACCATATCACCCCTTTCCAGGTTCATCACTCCTCTACTTTATGTCAAAGGTACGACTTGATTTGACGGAAACAGTTGAATGGAAATATATTTAAACCTGTCTATAGTGACCTTTCACTTTTCAAGGGCCATTGATAGGCAGGGGTCTTTATACAGAGGTTATCAATGCCTTTTTGTAGCATCCTTGAACTATTCCAATAAAAGATTTTTAATGTCTTCATTCGTAGTCATAGTCATTAAACACCTTGAGTTTTCGTAAATTCTGAATCTGTCTTTTCCATTTGCCAAATAATTCTGCAACGTTGTATGCAGGCTTCCCACTGTCTAAAAATTTTATAGTTTCCACTTTCTGGTAATGATACAACCTTTTTCTTTTCCGAGAAGCCATTTTTTGAAGTAGATTTTCCATTGCAATCATGTAAACAGTATTCACTCATGAATGTAGATTATTTTTCACTCAATTTTTCAATTGTCAATATGAATCTCGTTCACTGACTGTAAAAAAATGGCATAATCAGTTATTGTTTCATTGACTGCTGTAAATACAGTTTCATACAAAATCTCCTTTTGAATGAAATCGAAAATGTCAATTTCCAGTTTCTTCTGAGCACAGGGATTTGCGTTTGGGGAATGGATTCTGATGGTTTTTAGTCACTTTGTACAAGTTGTTGTTATATAGAGTTCAAATGCATGTGAAATTTTTTGGGAGGGATGAAAAAAGGTTGCTATAGGCAGGAGGTCATTCTGGGAGGGGGTCGCTAATACAGGCCCAACTGTATTCCTAGCATGACTTAGCCTGCAGCATCTTGTTCCCTTTTGTATGTCATTGTTTTTCTGTTTTTGTTTGCAGAATACATTGTATGTGATTCAAAATACAATAAAAGGCAATGAAATATAGATATTATGTTTTGCATTTCAGACGCTTTCGCTGTGAATTTTTATATACGACCAGGAAGAGTCATTGACAGTGGAGAATCTGTTGGACTTGTATGTGCAGTGTATGGGGCTCCAGATGCTATGGTTGAGATGACATTTAAAACGAAACAAATTACCACAAGCCGTGAATATCTTATTAGCAGTGTATCAAAATCTGATAGTGGATGGTATACTTGTACTGTAAAGAAAACCCCTCAGGACCAAGACCCTGTTGTAAAAAAATTACATTTACCTGTCAGATGTAAGTAATTCATATCAGAATTTAATTGTTTGTGTCCAGTTTTTGTTATACTCGAGATACATATTTAATAATGAAATGTAGTACATGTATTATACCCCCCCCCCTTTCAAAGAGGGAAGAGGGGCCATACTGCTATAGCTTGTGGGTCAATTTATTCTACATTATTCTTGTAGTAAACTAAACAGCCAAATGTGCCACATATGATAATCATATGGTGCTCGATTCATATGATAATCATATGGTAATCATATGAAAATCATATGGTATTGAACATGTGATAGTCATATGATTATCATATAATTCTCATATGATAATCATGTGTTTGTGAAAAACATGATAATCATGCGATAATCAATTGTAAACCAAAACATGATTATCATATGGTGCTCAATTTATATGATAATCATGTGATGCAAACCATATGATTCTCATGTGTGGCACATTTGCCTGTGTAATGAATGTGAAATAAAAATAAAAGTACAAGTTTATTGCCACCTACCAATGTTTCAATGAAGTACAAGGAACTGCTGAATCAAATTATAAAAAGACTTTATGATGGATGATCACAGTCCTGTCAACATATTTTTGTTTTGTTTAGTTTTTTTTCTTTTCTTCAAAATTTAAAATAATATGAAATGCAATCTAATTTCGTATTTTAAAAAGTACTAATTACATTATTATAAATGATTTTTAATATTATGTACAATATTATTTAGTCTTTATTCTGTTTATTTAAATAATGGGATTTTGACCATGGGATTCATCCATAGAAGCATGTTTAGGTTAAGTCTATATGTTTCATTCCATTTGCCAAGAGCTTTGGACATCCATCGATGTAAATATTAATAAATTACCTTCCCCCAGACTTATGTTTAAAATGGCTCATGCTTTTCAATGTACCTATATATAATGTCTTTTTGGGGCGAGCTGTAGCCTGTCCTGTGGTGTGAGAGTTTCATTGTTGTTCATTGAAGAACCCTGGGTGGTCTTGAACTAATGTTTTTCATCTGGAAGTGGTTGTTGTCTCTTAGATATATTCACCATATCCATTCTCGTTATATTTATCTTTTTGTATTTCTGTCATCTTTACTTTGGTCATTAGATAAACCAGAAATAAAGGCTGTCCATGGTGACAGAGTTGAACCTGATGCTGGAAAGACAGCTTATTTGAAATGTATCTTCATTGGTTCTCCTATGGTCATCAAATGGCAGAAAGATAACAAACCAGTGCCGACCAGCTTTCCCACAATACATCATGCTGTATTCCAAAGGGACTCATCCCTTGAGGAAACTTTGGAGATACACAATGTCCGAGCCGAAATGTATGGGAGATATGATTGTATTGGAACCAATAAGTTTGGTGAAGCCACAGGCCATGTAGAATTAACAAGTAAGGAAATTCATTTAATTAATGTAAATAAGGGCTTCATCTTGGGCATCTATTTACTTGAATGTGCCCATATTTCATGAGTTATCATTGTGATATTAAAAACAAGTGATAGAAGAAAAGTTGCAGACAATCTGTTATTGCTGTTAAATACAAAATTATTATAATTTATTTCATAATGTGAAATCACCATGTAGCTGAAATTATAAAAAAGGTAGTACATGTATTGGAAATTTACATTGATATTTAATTTAGTCTTCGAATATAGTTTGCTTTGCATTTTTTGAATGATTGTTCATGCAGCCTCATTAGGTTTGCATTACCTAAATATTTAAAAATACAAAAATATTGAAATATCTGATTTAATGTCTGAATTATGGTACTTCATTCATTTTATATATTTCAGATGATTATGTCACACCTTCCCCTGGACCAAAACCAACTATGCCAACAATCGACACTGGCAATGTTACAGGTGAGGAAATAGTGTACTTATTATACCCTAACTTTCAATCTGGGGTATAAATAGTGATTGGGGTGTCTATCCTTACTTCCTTTATGCATATGTGTACCCATCTCTTAATATCTGTTACTCCTTCTGTATCACTTAATGGAATTGAATGAAACTTGCACAGAATCTTCATTATATATTTCCATTGTGTACCTCTTGTTTTAGATTTTGATCCAAATAAATTATGATGTCAGTAGATGTCCTTAATATTGTAGGAGAAGTGACATTTAAGATTAGATTTTATGCAATCTTTGCATACCTAGTGCATATTTAAATAACATATACAAATGTGTCTTTGTTCTCTTAGTGTGTATGTGGTTTGCCTGTCTGCATTTAGTAATTGCTTTCAGTATAGTAACTATTGGTTTTAGTCTAGTGACTATTGGTTTCAGGCTAGTGACTTTTTGGTTTCAGTCTAGTGACTATATGTTTTAGTCTAGTGACTATTGGTTTCAGGCTAGTGACCTTTTGGTTTCAGTCTAGTGACTATTGGTTTTAGTCTAGTGACTATTGGTTTCAATCTAGTGACTATTGGTTTCAGTCTAGTGATTATTGGTTTCAGGCTAGTGACTTTTTGGTTTCAGTCTAGTGACTATTGGTTTCAGGCTAGTGACTTTTGGTTTTAGTCTAGTTACTATTGGTTTCAGGCTAGTGACTTTTTGGTTTCAGTCTAGTGACTATTGGTTTCAGGCTAGTGACTTTTGGTTTCAGTCTAGTGATTATTGGTTTCAGGCTAGTGACTTTTTGGTTTCAGTCTAGTGATTATTGGTTTCTGTTTAGTGACTTAATAGATGCTACACAAAGATTTTATCAGATAGACCAGTAGGAGCGTAGGCATCCTACTTTATTTCAGTTTAAATTTTAGACAAATAACTGAATTTTAATTGAAATTTTTTAATTTATGCCAAACACTCTTCCTGTAACAGAAATCCATGTTATAGACCTTATAGTTATGAAGTTAGTGTGATTAACAGTAACTTATCTTCATTGATATATAACAGTTTTTGTTATAGCATTTGTTAAATTGACACCTCTTCATATGTTCGGGGAATTCAGCTATTTCAAATCTGGATTGTACCATTACAATTTTTTTTTACTGTATATTTACTTCCAATTTTGCCAATTTCAGCTTAGTTTGTATCTTCATAAAATCATCTTTGAACGTTTTAATTTGGACATATCTAAGCTTACTCATTTTTGAAATTCATTTTTTTTTTTTCAGAATGTTGTATGAAAGGTCAAATTCAAGGTGATTGTATGGATTTGTGTGACTTCAAGGTTGATTTCGCTATGATTGCCAACTCTAAGTATGATGACTGTGTAAAGTATCTTCCTGTTTATGCCAGCTGTGCTGCAGGTAAGGTCATTGTTAAACAGGACTGTTGATACTATGTTGTTAGTAATAAATACTGCTCATCTTTAGGTACATACTGCTCTTCATACCTATGTACATTGTTCTCATATATTTTTGCCAGCCAAAAATGGGAATAAACTGAAATTCAGTATTGTGTAACTTTTGTCCTGTTCAAATTTTCTGGTATTTGAACATTTATCTTTCAATTTGATTGTTCTGCTTTTTTGATTGTCTTTTTTTTTTAATGATGTAAATTAGGCATATTGTGTACTTCATTTAGCTCTTGGTGCATTTTAAGGAGGTAGGCCTAGGATAAGGGACATAACTCATAAAATCAGTGATATGTTTGTATTATATTCAATTTCAAAAAAGCCTCTCAAGCTTTTGTTTGAAGCAGCATACAAATGACATTCAGGTGCACTGTTTTGTACACAAAACTGACCTGGTCTAATTTTGTAAAACTAAAAAGTAAAAGGTGAAACTTGGTGAAAATATTGATTGTGGGTAGTAGTGCATTAGTACATGAATAAATGCAATAGTTGTGAAGGTAAAGAGGTGTAAAATGCATGTTTTCAGCTATCCGGAAAAATTCAGGGTCTCACTGGATTGTGTTATCTTCACTGCACCAACTGGTTGCATTTCAAAAATGCAAAATTCTGCACGAACTTTAAGAATTAAAATCATGAACAAATAAGCAGAAAAAGGTACACTTTTTATTTGTTTTTTACAATAATACCATGACAACTTACTTTTTTCGTGCTTGGTATTTTAGAAAACTTTTTTCGTGCTTGGTATTTTAGAAAACCTGTTTTTTGACAATTAATTTTGGGAAGGCACCCAAACTTTGTTATGAAAGCTGATGTATATTTTTATTATGTTACCATGGCTACAGATTTTCTTAACAAAATAGAAAATAATATCTTTTTTTTTCATGGATCTCCATAATGTAAGATTTAAAAAAATATATATACTTTTTACAGGAAAAAAAACTGTTAGATTTGCTTGTTTAGGTGTCTCAATACAGCTTTATTTCTACAGATTGTCATAAAGTTATCAGCAGTGACCTATCTATGTAGTTGAACCTTTAGTGAAATTGAATGTGATACAAACATATCACTGAATTCATGGGTTATGTCCTTTACCCTAGGTCTACCTCCTTAAATATGATTTTATCATTCTTATATGTTTTTGTTAGATAAAAAAGACCATACCAAGTGTTGTGATTCACGAGGGGTAAATAATTTTTGTAAGCCATTCTGTAACGGATCAACTCCCAACCTCTCTGACACTGCCATGCTCATTACCTGTGTGGAAGAGGCTGTGGACATCTTGGAATGTATAGAGTCTGGAAGAGGTAATTATGGATGATTTTCTGAACATCTTGGAATGTATAGAGTCTGGAAGAGGTAATTATGGATGATTTTCTGAACATCTTGGAATGTATAGAGTCTGGAAGAGGTAATTATGGATGATTTTCTGAACATCTTGGAATGTATAGAGTCTGGAAGAGGTAATTATGGATGATTTTCTGAACATCTTGGAATATATAGAGTCTGGAAGAGGTAATTATGGATGATTTTCTGAATATCTTGGAATGTATAGAGTCTGAGAGAAGTAATTATGGATGATTGTCTGAATATCTTGGAATGTATTGTCTCTGGAAGAGATACCGTAATTATGGATGTGTTTCTGAATATCTTGGAATGTATAGTCTGAGAGAAGTAATTATGGATGATTTTCTGAATATCTTGGAATGTATAGATTGTGAGAGAAGTAATTAAGGATGATTTTCTGACTTTTGTTATACACCCTCTAAACAAATCACTCTTTTCATCTTTTCTATTGTATGTCTGTCAGTTCTTTGGTTTTGTACCTTTGTTTTGTTTGTGTGCCTTGTTAATGTAAATATTAATATTAACTGCCAAAATTTTACAAAAAGGGTTATTATGATTTAAATTAATAAGTGTTATTTGGACTGTAAATTTGTGAGGTCGTGGTCTGCTTGATCTTATTTTCAGTTTGCTAGCCTACTTTCACATTCAGCCATTGATCTTTTGAATTGTGGTTATAGGGTCACTTCTTTTATTATAATGTTCACAGTTAGATGGATGTTTTTTCTTTCAATTCTTACCTTCCTTTTCATTGCCTTACTTGTAAGAAAAAAATTTCTCACTTTCAAGATATTCTTATTTTTAGCCTTGTTAGATTTACTTGCAACATGTTTGTGATGTCACAATGAAACGTTCTATGAGGTATTGTAGTGACAAAAAGAATTTTGGCAAGTAGGGTGTTGTTTTATCAGTGTTCTAATCATAGAATAAATTATAAAAGTGAGAGGAAGGATCAAGCACCATTATAAATTGTATGATAAGGAAAATCTCAATCACCCTCAGGTAAGATATCAATGTTTTCTAACTCAGCAGAGCCTTGTTTCTTGATTCTTAATTCTTGCCCTTGGATGAATTTCTGTCGGTATGTAAGGCTATATGTGTCTTTTTACAATGTTTGTTGTCCTTGGATGAATTTCTGTCAGTATGTAAGGCTATATGTGTCTGTTTACAATGTTTGTTGTCCTTGGATGAATTTCTGTCAGTATGTAAGGCTATATGTGTCTGTTTACAATGTTTGTTACCCTTGGATGAATTTCTGTCAGTAATGTAAGGCTATATGTGTCTGTTTACAATGTTTATTGCCCTTGGATGAATTTCTTTCAGTAGTGTAAGGCTATATGTGTCTGTTTACAATGTTTGTTACTCTTGGATGAATTTCTGTCAGTAATGTATGGCTATATGTGTCTGTTTACAATGTTTATTGCCCTTGGATGAATTTCTGTCAGTATTGTAAGGCTATATGTGTCTGTTTACAATGTTTATTGCCCTTGGATGAATTATTTTCAGTAGTGTAAGGCTATATGTGTCTGTTTGTAATGTTGGTTGATTGATTTTGACTGCTAACAACTAAGCACTATCTGCAAGATTGATTTATATTTGGATAGTAAAGAAAATAAAAGTCATCATTGACGATCATTTCATGGAAACTGGTTTAATTTGTGTTGTTTTTTAAATAACTTGTGGTCTGATGCATTACAAGGAGAGTGTTGATTATTTCAGTTGTAAGAATGTTTGGTCATTGTTGAAATCAAAGCCTACTCCAGGAGCAGTTTATCATCATACATCCCCAATTTTTCAAAAGTTTAATGATTAAATTTCTGTAAGCGTATAAATTTTCACTGTTGCTAATTTTCTGTCAATATTGCTTTTGCATGATGACCGTGTCTCCCCTTTTCAGGTTTCTCACTCTTCTACTTCCTGTTTACTGAACGCCTCAGTGTCTCCCTTTCTTAGGTTGAATGGGGATATTCTTAGCACAATGTAGCGGTCGACCTCATATTTATATTTATTTCATATCAGATCAGTTCCAATATTTTCATTGGATTATTATGCAGTATTTCTTTCAGTCAGTATTATCAGTATTATAAAATTTTTACAGTTAGATACATAACTATTCACATTTGATGATCAATTTTTTTGTAGTGAACATTCCATATGCACCAAGAAATGTGATGGCACAACAACAGAGCAATAAGATTCAAGTTTCCTGGGATGCACCTAACACAGGAAGTGCTACTGTAGAAAAATATAATATATATTTCAAGAGCAAATTGCTTGGTTCCCCAAAATACCATGTTACTACAGTAAGTTTCATCAGTACAAAAACTTTTTTTTTTTTTTTTAATTTGAGGATGATTTACTAGGGCAAATTGGTATGTCTACAGTTGTACTAGACAGTGTGGGAAAACATTTTTTTCCCAACTTGCCATTCTAGCTGGTGGAACATTGATCTTACTAACCAACTTTTTGGGTTTTTTTTTCTGTACTGTCATCTGTTTTCTCTTGGATTTGACTATCTTCTACCTTTCTTTTTCTTTCTTTAACTATCTTTTCATTCGTTTTTAAAATTACCAAAAACTTTTCCATTTTCTAATATTCTCTCCCATTTAAGTTTTTCATGTACTTTACAGTAACAAAATAAGTACTCCATTTCTGAACTCATATTTAAAAATTAAATTATATTTCAACAGATTCATCATTATGAAACAAGAAAGTATTTGCTTCTTGTCCATTTTTATTTTGACAATAAACAACTAATTTGCAAGGTAACAAATTTTTATTACCAAGATAATTTCATTTGAATACTGATACGAGATTGGGACTGTCACATAGGTTTTCACACATTGCGTTTATCGGAAATTAAAATGGCAGATCGTAAACATTGCTTTACAAGCCAATAAAATTGTGCATATTATGCTAGAATTCTCTTGACATATTCAAGCTTAACTTCTTAAAATGTAGGGAACATATTTTTAATGTATGATGTTAAGGGATGTTTTACTAAATAACCTGTTGGCTGGTTAACTTTCCTTGGAACTTGCCAATCAAATGAGGGTCGCCAAATTGACGTGTAAGCTAATGAGATCACACCGAAATACACATCTACTCGTATTTGGCAAGCTGGCAAGCGGTGGTTTCCCACACTGCTAGAGTAAACCATTGTCCATACCATTGTTATTACATTTTTTAAACCATTATCCTGAACATTACCCATACCCTTGTCACACCATACCATTACCCATGCACTTGTTACACTATACCATTACCCATACCCTTGTCACACCATACCATTACTCATACCCTTGTCACACCATACCAGTACCTTTGTCACTCCATACCATTACCCTTACCCTTGTCACAGCATACCATTACCCATACCCTTGTCACACCATACCATTACCCATACATTTATCATACCATACCTTTTCCCATACACTTGTTACACTATACCATTACCCATACCCTTATCACACCATAACATTACTCATACCCTTGTCACACCATACCAGTACCCTTGTCACTCCATACCATTACCCTTACCCTTGTCACACCATACCATTACCCATACCCTTGTCACACCATACCATTACCCATACATTTGTCATACCATACTATTGTCCATACACTTGTTGCACCATACCATTACCCATACATTTGTCACACCAAACCATTACCCATACCCTTGTCACAAAACACCATTACTCATGCACTTGTCACACCATACAATTATCCATACACTTGTCACACCATACCATTACCCATATATTATACACACCATACCATTACCAGTACACTTGTCACAACGTAACCATTACCCACATCCTTGTCACCGTATTATTATCAATACCCTTGTCACACCATACCATTACTCATACCCTTGTCACACCATACCAGTACCCTTGTCACTCCATACCATTACCCTTACCCTTGTCACAGCATACCAATACCCATACCCTTGTCACACCATACCATTACCCATACATTTGTCATACCATACCATTACCCATACACTTGTTACACTATACCATTACCCATACCCTTGTCACACCATACCATTACTCATACCCTTGTCACACCATACCGGTACCTTTGTCACTCTATACCATTACCCTTACCCTTGTCACACCATACCATTACCCATACCCTTGTCACACCATACCATTACCCATACATTTATCATACCATACCTTTACCCATACACTTGTTACACTATACCATTACCCATACCCTTGTCACACCATACCATTACCCATACCCTTGTCACACCATACCATTACCCATACATTTGTCATGCCATACTATTGTCCATACACTTGTTGCACCATACCATTACCCATACATTTGTCACACCATACCATTACCAGAACCTTTGTCACAAAACACCATTACTCATACACTTGTCACACCATACCATTACCCATACCCTTGTCACACCATACCATTACCCATACCCTTGTCACACCATACCATTACCCATACATTTGTCATACCATACCATTGCCCATACACTTGTTGCACCATACCATTACCATACACTTGTCACACCATACCATTACCCATACCCTTGTCACATCATACCATTACTCATACACGTGTCACACCATACTATTACCCATACATTTGTCACACCATACCATTACCAGTACACTTGTCACACTGTAACCATTACCCACACCCTTGTCACCATATTATTATTATTAATACCCTTGTCATACCATACCATTACCAGTACACCTGTCACACCATACCATTACCCTCACCCTTGTGACACTATACCATTACCTGATACCATTACCCTTAACCTTGTCACACTATACCATTACCCATACACTTGTCACATCATACCATTTACCATACCCTTGTCACATCATACCATTGCCCATACACTTGTCACACCATACCATTACCCATACACTTGTCACACCATACCATTATCCATGCATTTGTCACACTGAACTGTTATCACAGGGCCAAATCCTGGGATAATGGAATTGAATGACACTTTCACAGAATTTGATGATGGAGTATAGTGATGTAAGAGCTCAAATTAGGTACATGTATACAAAGCTATGGTAGTAAGATTAAAGTGTGAATATTTTAAATCAACCATCTGACATTTAGGCAAGAAGTAAGAATGATTTGTCATGGTAATTTCAAACTCTCAGCATTCTTATCTCATTGATGAACACAAAGAAAAATATCCGTTAATTTCAACAGGATGTGCAATTATGGATAATAAAAACCTCTTTTTCTGAAAGGTGTTTGTAGTAATGGATGGAAAATACCACAATTTCTATAATTTCTAATTTCAGGAAAGAACAATCTTAAGTTACAACTTCAAATTATCAAAAGTAACTAATGGAGTGTATTACCGTGTCTGGGTGACAGCTGGCAATGACTATGGTGACAGCTTGGCATCAGAAGAGAAAGTTGTTCAGATAACAGGTTTGAGACTTTTGAGGGAGTATTTACTTCAACCACATAATAGGTTTTAATGAAACATAATATAAAATTTGACTTATGTATTATAATATAGATGTTCCTTTAAGAGGGAACTATTTTCAGATATTTACAAAGAGACATTGGTCTTATGATAGTGTTCTTGCCTCTTGTGTTAGGTCATTGGTTTGATTCCAGGCTTAGTTTAAGATGGTCATTGTTTCTTTTCCAAGTGTGTAGCATTTATCATAAAATTAATCAATCAGTCAATTAAGTTATCAACTTAAATATGTTTAGCGCCTTAAAGAGTACAGTGGGATGTCCTTTTTGAATGACAGATTCAGAGAACGCCCTTCCCACTACATTACCATATTTACATGTAGTATCAATCCCACAGAATTAAATTAATTGATTGATTTTTGGGTTTAACGCCCGAGCAGCAATAGAATAAGATCAATGGAAAAAGGCTGTTTTTGAAATTTCATAGCATTGCCATGGTTATGACCCTTCACCCAAAATCGATGGAAAAATACTGCTTTTGAAATTTCGTAGCATTGGCATGGTTATGATCCTTCATCCAAGATCAATGGAAAAAAAGCTGTTTTTGAAATTCCATAGCATTGGCATGGTTGTGATCATAGCTAATAACTTGTTCTAATGTCATATACTTTTTCACCCATCATGTTAGAAGTTAAAAGGAATAATGAAAATTAAAACAAACATTAGCATGTATTTGAAGTAAATGAAATCCATAAGAGTATGATAAATGTATATTTCTTACTTTATGCCCATTTAAAACAGTTTTTTTGTGCTTCTTCATGGTGTCTTTTTTTACAGATTTCCCACCCGAGGAACCCAAAGATTTGAGTGGTAAAGCTGTAGGCAACATGATACAACTCCAATGGACAGCCCCTGATTATACAGATAATATTGCCAAATATGTTGTCAAATATCATGTGAAGGGAGAAAACTCCATTCCTCTTGAGGTAAGTACAATGTATCAAACAGATACGGGGACAAAAAAAAAATTTAAATGCAAACATTACAGTGAATAAAACAGTTTACTTCTTCAGTTAGGTCATCTCTTGTTTACATGACTTTTACCCGATGAACTGCCTTTAATGATTAACTGGAAAATTGAGAAGATTTTAATTTCTGACATACATCAAACACCTATGAAAAAGTAGAATTGGTCAGTTGTCTAACTAAACCAGTTCACCAAATGAAAGGTAATATCAAAATTACCCAATTGATAGGCAAAAACTCCGGGCAATAGTATAGTCAAGAGGAGAAAAGTCCATATAACAATTGGTGATATAAAATAATCCAGAAATTTGGGAACTAAGGAACAGATTCTGACCTAGTTCAGGATATAACAGAAATGGTGGGTTGAACTAGATTATATAATGCACTTAATGTCCTTCCTCCATTACAGTTAACAATTTAACTGAAGTTCAGTTATATCCCCTTAAGTTAAATTATGTATATACATTATTTGCTCACCTGGCCTGATGGGCCATGTGAGCTATTGCCATCACTTGGCATATGTAGTTGTCTTCATCATTGTCTGTCTTCGTTAACAATTTTTTGAAGCACTTCTCTAAAACTGCTTGACCAATTAGAACCAAATTTGATAGGAATGTTCCTTAGGGAATCTGAATAGACCTGATTTAGGGATTTTTTATCAGTTGATTAATATGGCCGCTGTTGCTAAACATAGAACATAAGGGTCAGACAGAAGTTTTTTGCATATTTCTCCAAAACCGTTAGGTTTATCAAAAATCATACATGAGGGTAAAAGTTTTAAGCATGGTGAGATCCATCTGTGGTGTAAATCTGTAAAGCCTTTTTTCCATGTATTTTCAATATTTTTAATGTTGTTACTTTGAAAAATCTCCTCTGATTCTACTGGATAGAATTCAATGAAAATTGATATGATTGTTGCTTGGATATGAGCATTAGTGGAAAAAAAAACACACTTAAAGGTTTAATTAAATAAGTAAAGAAAAGCCAAGTTTCATAAAGAATCTCAAATTAAGATTTGCCTCATATCCTTCAACCCAAGTTTTGACCAATCAAATCAGTTGAAATTTAAGATTTGAGATAAAACTAAGGGATTTGAGGAATTTCTCAACTGAAATTTTTTGTATGAAACCCAAGCTAGCCAAAATAAAAAAACCCTGGGTAAATGAATCAGGAACACTCTATTGATAAGCATCATCTGCTTTACTTGTAACACTTCTAAGTTCAGTTTCACATGTTTTGTCAAGTGTAACTTTGTTGTGTTTATGCAATGTCGTTCTATTCAAACTTGTGTTGTCAACACTCAGAAACTTTTATTTCATTTTTATGTTTTGCCACCCATTGTATTCTATTTGTAAGTTATTTCCTGAAATTTTCACAGATTAGTCTTAATTTTTATCATTTAGATGGAGGTACTAGACATCAAAATGAATAAAGCCAGTCTGATGTCATTGAAATTATCAACAAAATATGAAATATGGGTTATTGGTCGTACGAAAAAAGACCAGGATGGCACAGCTTCTAATCCCATTACAATCACTACTGGTAAGTTTTCTGTACTTTGGAAATTTTTGCGGGTATTAGTTGTCGCATTTAAAAAAATGATAAGTGTTACATAGTATTAAAAATCAATTTCTCGGGTACTATTTTTCAAACTTTTCAGTCAACCTTGAAATAGCAAAATTTCGTACACTGCCAAAATTAATATGTTTACAGTAATATACTTTTAAATAAATGTCCACTTCAGTGGTCTGATGCTCTCCTGGAGTGAAGAAGGGTGTTGGCTTGACCTCTGTTTGAGTCACACCTAAAAATTTTAAATTGATTTTCACTGCTTCACTTCTAGCACACAGGTAGGAGGTAGAGTTAAGACTGGTAGGCCTACAGTCAGAATAATATCTCTGTGTTTGTGACAGCCCTACCATCAGGAGCTAGCCCAGACCAGTAAATATTCACCTCAGCTTGTCTGACTAGTACAAAGCAGAGTCTGTTCAGTTGATCAGGTGTTTCGGTCCTAAAATGCATGATATATCTTTCATAGGAGGTAAAACCACAATCAATCTATCAATCATTGTAATTTTTTTTGTTCAATTAAAATGCCCTGAAGGTGTGTTTTTCATGATGGGGATGAACTGCAGATCTATTCTTGATACCTTGGAGTTATAATAGTTTGTGTTTAAGGCATTATTTCCATCTAATAATTTCAGACATGTATATAATCCCATTAGTCATGAATTTAATGAATGAAACCCAAGAATAAGGTTTGTACAGTGGAAAATGATTTATTTTTTAGCTTTGGCAACAACTTCTTGTTTGAAGTTGGGTTGTAGGGATTTGCTTGTCGGCATTTGTTGTCACAGATTTCCTGTTTCAAACCACATCTATAAACTGAACATTTGTTTAATGGTTCATATTGCTAGTGCTTTAGTTTCTGGTGTGATATCCTGTTTACCTTATCTTCAGTTTTTATATATAATTGTATTTTATTCTGTTGATTGTTGATGTATATTTCTTAAGTATTTTTACATTCAGGGCATATACTTGGATTTTGATATTGATATATAAGAATTTGCAATAATAAAAATTTTGTCTATTGAAAAATAACATAAATTTTCCATGTGCATATTGTTTATTGTGCGAAGTGCAATAAACAAAATATGCACATGGAAAATTTGTTATTTTTCAATAGACAAAATTTTTATTATTGCCAATTCTTATAAATTAATTTTAAAACATATTTTTATCTTTAAACATGAGAAAAGTAGCTCTGAATTTAACGGAATAAGGGCGTGTCAATATTTTTTATCCATTGAGATATAACAAGATTATTTTAACCAATCAGATTACAGTATTTATCTCAAATTAATTTATATCAGAATTGTGACACTTTGGTATAGTTTTGTTGATATTTAAAGCAGTTTGGTTTCGACAGAATCATTTATTTATTGTTTAATCTTATATTAAATATTTGTAAGAAATGTAATCTTTTTCCATTGTTCTTACTCTCCGATATATTAAGAGTAATCAAGGGAACAGAGATTCTAGCGGAAATCACAAGAATGTAATCCAGGGACAAAGACCAGATATGGAAAACAGACAAACAAACACAACAAAGAACATAGAGTAACTACAGTTATACATACAAAGTAACAGAAGTAATTGAGCAACTCTGACACCACTTAAAACTGGGAGTATGGACCATGTGCACCGGTAGAGTAAGCTTCTTCTGCTTTTCTAGAAACACTCGCTTTTAAAATAGCATTGAATTTAGGAAAAATTAATAAAAACATAATTTGTAGGACTATTGTCACTATTTAGGTGGTTAGTAAGTTATCTTTACCTTCTGTTATCTAGCTAATCTAAGCCTTAATAAGAATGTTTGCAGGTAATGTTAAACAATTTTTATCATATTTTCTGACTCCTCTGGTTTTATCCATATTCATAGCATTAAGATTTTTTGCCCAGTGACCCCCACTTTTCTTTTCATAATTTCATTAACTAAACCTCAAAATGTTATTTGGAAAGTTTTTATGATATCCTTTTTATTTTTCAGTGGTTTTGGTAAAACCTACTAAGACAAAACTTAGTACAGAAAATCTAGAGAAATTCTTTCCACCCAAAAAAATTCAGTTGCTTATATCTCAAAAATGAGCACTTTAACCCATCAAATTTTTCTTCTTTTATTGTATTAGCAGGAAAGGTCTGAACAGATTTTACAACCCTTTGAAACCCTTGTTCTTAAGTAGACCAGAAAATATCCTGTAACCATGACAACATAACTAACCCCTATGTAACTTTTGTTGTATATTTTATGACTACTTTTCGTAATTCCAAAATAATTCCATATTCAAATAAAATCATTTTTTACCAGAATTTCAGTATTTCATGGGAATCTTATTTTGTATAAGAAAAACAGAAATGTTATGTTTTTGCAAATATAAAGAATATTCCAACTTGAAATTTTGGTTTATGGCAATTTTAACAATGGTAACTCCTGTTGAAGTTTAAAAAAAAACAATCCAGTATCTATCATGAAATTGATAGCTTTTTTTAAGATAGAGGTTTTTTTTTAAGTCAGTTTTCATTTTTTTGTCAGAGCATCATTGTTATTATTTGAATTTTTTTTTTTTTTTGATATTTGGACTCGTAGTGTGAGTGAGCTACAACATCTTACAATTTTACTGGGTACTTTTTGTATGGTCACATTTTTGCCAAGGCTTATGATAAAAAGTTCTATTTGTCCTGGCTGTATGTGAGGTTTTATGGCCCCTGTTACAATAAAATACAGATTGAATACTAGATGTCTTATTTCTATAATAAATTGGCAACTGGGAATTGCTTAAATTTATTTAAAAAAATGAACAAAAACTATCAACTTAGAAGGCTTATACACATTCCCTGAATATTTTTTTGCCTTAGATGTACACAGACAAATGAGTCACACATGATAATCATATGGTGCTCTATTCGTGTGATAATCATATGAAAGTCACGTGATTGTCATATGATTGTCATATGGTAATTTTAGTCTGGAAACATATCATGTGATCATGCAATAACTATATGAAAACTGAAACACATCATTATCATATCACTCTTGATTCATATGATTATCATATATTCCAAAACATATGATTCTCATGTACGGCACATTTGGTTGTGAATACATGACAAAAACAATGAAGAAAGTATGAAGAAATTATTATAGTGACATATGCATGCTTGCCTGTAGTTCTTAAGTTTATATTTCAGGAAGCTCAGTTCATGTAACAGATCAGTCTAAAAGAAGTAAAGGTAAATAAGTAGTTAGTTATAGGTCTCCCCCAACTTTGGTGGGCAGTCATATTGTTTCTACCTTGTCTCTCTGTCTACCAAACTTTTGTAATTGTATCTGCTCGGAAATAAAAAACATTCATGACGTTTCCGTATTTTTCCCAGATAAATTAAGAACAGGCAGAAATGGAGTGAAATGCTGGAGTATATTGTACTTTTATTTCTGTTAAATGGACCATTTAAGAAACTGTATGGAATTCTGGTTTAGCTATCGTTCATGACTGGTCAAGGCGTATTTTACAAGTATGCTGCAATGGGTGCAACATTGTTTACGAGGATGGAAGCTGAACTTTTGAATTGGTCCATCGGATAGGCTAAATTAAAAGAATAGAATGTATTTTGAATTCTTTTCAGATAATGGTAGTAATGGAGGTGTTGTGGCAGTAATCGTGATTGTTGTCTTACTATTGGTTGGAGCCTTTGTTGTTGGAATTATTTTTTATAGGTGAGTAGAGAAGACAGTATCCAGTCTGTAAGAGCATGAATTAATTATGAAAAAAAGCCACTTCTTGAGATGTCATATAATATGCGTTGAATAAAATTAGGGATCTTGATCTCTATCATGTTCTTTAACCACAATGTACAGTGTGTACAGTGTTCTAGGATTCCTATTTCCCATTACCCGGGGCAAGTGAAGTTTGGATCAGGGAAAGTTAGGTACTTAGTTACACTTTCCTGTGGCAAGTTGAAAACTTCATACGCTGTAAGGATTTGTTTTGTTTTGAAAGCAGTCATTGACTGTGGGAAAGTTGATTTTTCATTGATTTTTCCCAATGAAACCTCAATTTCTAAAAATTCCTAGAACACTGGTGTATAAAAATCCATTAATACCCTGCCTCAAAATATGGTTTAAATATTGTATTTTTACCAAGTTTTTTTTTACAACCTTTTGTTAACTTCGTTAATATTTTGTTACTTAGTCATAGGATTATTTTTAGTATACAACTGCGAAAAATTTGCGGTCCTTTAATGGTATCTTGCTATTGTGCCATTGTTGTTTGTAGACACTTACTGTCTGGACAATGACTTGAGTATTAATGTATAGATTTTTATGAATTTATACCCCCAGGTGCCATGCCATGAAAGGAAGTCTTGGATTATGAATTGAACCATTTAGGAATTAAGAGGCCAAAGAGAGGCCAGAAACAAGCATTTTCATGATTCAGGTCAATAACTTTGACTATAAGTGAATGGATCTCTTTGAAATTGTAGTACATTGTGCCATACCATAAAAGGATCCCTCGATTGATTTTGGGTGCTGTGACTTGAACTGATAAGGAATGAAGGGCCTAAAAGAGGGCAGAAACAAGTATTTTCATGATTCAGGTCAATAACTTTGACTATAAGTGAATGGATCTCTTTGAAATTGTAGTACATTGTGCCATACCATAAAAGGATCCCTTAATTGATTTTGGGTGCTGTGACTTGAACTGATAAGGAATGAAGGGTCTAAAAGAGGGCAGAAACAAGTATTTTCATGATTCAGGTCAATAACTTTGACTATAAGTGAATGGATCTCTGAAATTGTAGTACATTGTGCCACACCATAAAAGGATCGCTGGATTGAATTTGGGTGCTGTGACTTGAACTGATAAAGAATAAAGGGCCTAAAAGTGGGCAGACACAAGCATTTTTCTGATTTACTGATAATAACTTCAGGGAAAGTGACTGGATCTCTTTGAATTTGAATCAGTGCTATATCCCAAAGGATGGCTGGGGCCAAAAGGGCAACTGTGATTCTGATCAAATTCTTTTATTGTGTCATATATTAAATTGCAATAAAAATTTCGAGCTGTAACAAACTTAAATGGTGTGTCCATACTTGCCCTAACTGTTCATGATACTGACTTCTGACTTTGTATCAAGCTGCAGTCTGGGAGCATTTTATACTGGATGTGTGTTCAATAATTTTCTACTTTACAGGCGCAGAAATCGACACAGATTTCAAGAAGCTGTAACATTTGAGAACCCACAGTATGGATCTTCACATGATTCAAAGATCAAGGTAAGTATTAAAGATTTGTAGAATATATTACATTTTAGGAACATAATTTATATACTAACTACACATTAAATCTGATATCAACTTGGCTATAAGTTAAATGGGGAAAAGAGATTTATAAGAATTGATTAGCCAGAAGTTTTTGGTCTAGTGTTATTAAGCATGCTGCTCTTAGGCACGGATCCAAGGACTTGGCTTACCAGGCGTATGCCCCCCTAAAATGGTAAGAAAATTTTTTTATACCTCAGGTTTCACCCCATAATATTTTTTGCCTTGCTTTGAACTGCATTTAATTCAATTAATGCCCCCCCCCCCAAACTCAAATCCAGGATCCACCCCTGGTTCTCAATTTTTCTGCTGTAACAGGTACTGAATACGTACTAATTTTTGTGGTGTACAAATTTTCCCTATTTTTGCGATGGGCAGAAAATGGTGAAAAACAGTACTTGCAAAATTAATTTTAAACATTTTATAACATTAACCATTTTTTGAAACCACAAAAATTAATACCTGTGAATGTGTTCACCTGACAGAATCAGTGAAAATTGATACGCTTAACAGTATTAGTTGTGTTAATTGTTTATCCAAAAGATTGAAAATTTTTTAGGTTTTTCCATCATGCATGACCGTCATTCGTCACTTTTTATCAATTTGTCAATATTCATCTTTTTCTTTTTCTCAGATATCTGGATTACCAGCAGATACAGGTGAAGATAATCCATTTGGATATTCCCCATTACAGGAAGAGAGAGATGAACACTATAGCTCCCCAATGTTAGATGTTGACCAAGTAGAATTCAAACCCAGAAAGTAATCCTAAATTTGAAATTTTGCTAAAATTTAAGATGACAGAGTTCTGTGTAATTTGCTGTTATTTTGATATTTTCCTTCAGAAGGATAAGCAGCTATTGAAAGTTCTAAATATTTATTTAAAATAAGGGTAGCAACTTTTTTTATTTGCATAATAGCTTTCTTAATAATGGTTACTTAGTTAGTACAGAAAAGGTATACTTGAAAATGTGAAAATCATGCTATTTGTTTTAAATCAGGTACATTTTTTATATTATCTTGAAGAAATTTTCACTTAATTTGAAAAGAACCCTAGTTTTTACTGCAACTATGAGTACTGTTTAGTTAATTAAGTGAGAAGATTCTTTACTACTTAAAAGCATTTCCATTGTATTTCAGGGTTATTCATGTATTTGGTTTAAATGATATACCTAGAGTTTTCATTCAAATGCTGAAAAATGCCAAAACTTGAATACAATTCATCTTTCTGATTTTTTTTTACAGTACAGTAGAATTGCATTGATGACTAACATCCCTAATGTTCTTTAACTAAATAATTTTCACAGATCGTAATCAGTCTCTTTGATTTTTTTTATTTTTTGGTCTCTATGAATTGTTTTTGTTATTTATGAATATTGTTATAACATTTTGTATTGAATAGAAATTTGTCAGCCTCACTTCAGTTTATAGGAGAAAAGCATGGAAGATATTTTTGTATTCTACTTTGTTGACTGCTGTTTAATGGTTTACATTTACATGTGTAGTATGAAGAGAAATTGTTTAAAATTCTCAATATTTAACTTTTTACCATACCAATAGTTCTTTATGTATATCATTTTTATTATAAGTACTAATTTTTTTCACTTGAACATTATTAAAAGGTTAAGAGGGCTATCACAGAACTTTTGAAATGGGGAAAAGGTCTAATTACAAGTTTCAAAAAATACAGACTGTCCCATTTTCTCAGATTATTTTTCATTTTGTCTTATTCAATGCAGAAATCCTGAAATCAGTATATACTTTTAACATTCCCCCCTCTTTTGGTCTCTCCTGATATTTCACTATTTCTGTGATATCCCTATCTGCATACTGTAAAAGTACTTTAATTCATGGATACCAATTTTCGTGGATTAAGGAAGAAACACAAGTTTGTGGATTCTTGAATTCGTAGAGGTTTTCAGTATTCTCCTTTTCATTGGTAACCAAATTTCCTGGTTTGACCTAACCACGAAAACCACGAAAACTGGTACCCCATGAACAATAGTACTTTCACAGTATTGGCTAATTGAATGATGATTTACTCATGCACAAGCCTTCTCTGTGCATGTTCGTTGTATATGGTACATACAGGGTTGAATTTTCCAGCTTTTTAGCGGAATTATGCTATATCACGTCTGAATTTTACCATTACAATCTTTTTCTCTCTATATTTACTTCCGATTTCCGCTTTGTTTTCATAAAATCCTCCCTGTACTTAGGAACTGTTTTTTTTTTTGTTTTTTTTTATGGCTTGAAACTTGTCTTATATATGAGTTTACTAGACAGTTAGATAATCTTATAATGCTGAACTCTGCTTTGGTTAATCTAGGTAATGATTTGGCAGTTGTCCATTTATTGATCACATCCAGAGATATATATGTATATTAGGTCTTATCTGAATACAGTAGGATTACATTTGTTACGAGATCTTTTCTTCTTCTTACATGGACATGTAGTTTGTAATATTCATGTAGTTTAGATTATCAAAACTGTCATTGTGATCTTGAAGAATTTTTAAAGAGTAGACAACTTTCATTTTTGTCATAAATTTGAATTTGGTGGAAACTTGGTTATAGTTTTATACTAGGGAAAGAAAGCATTTTTGATTTAAATGAAACAAGACCAGTAGGCATGTGGAAATACGTCCTCAAACATGTACTAATCTTGAATGCTTCTATGATACTGTGTCATTTGAATAATAATTGTTGAAGTAATTCATTCTTGTTTCTGTCCTTTTGGCACCTATTGCAGTGTCTCAAATCTTAACTCCTGTTGACCCCAAGTGACCTCGATATAAATTAAGAACTTTTTCAGAATGGAAGTAAATGTGAAAGTTGTCTATACATACATTTTAGATTTATTAAGGAGCAAGTTTTTTTATTTAGACTTTTTATGTAGTACATTTATATAAAAAAAAATTAATTAGTAACATATCTACTGTATAAATACTCATGTTTCACATAGAAATCAAAATAAGTATGTATCAAGGTTATTGTTAGTGCTAGCTGTAGAAAGTGTTGTAAATAAGTTTTGCCAATTTGTCAAAAATTATACAGGGTTTAAATAAAATGGGTAAAGTGCATAAAATAAATAGACAACAAAATGAAATGAAATTCATCTGTTTTGATCATTTGGTTAGTAGAAAAATTAGTAGGCAAATAAATTTCAAATTCTAATATGACATGCTTCAAAGCTCTTTAGACCACATCCATGGTAAAATAGGGATGAACATATGACCATTATTTCATGCCACTCATAGGCTTTGTCTATTCAAAGTTATGAAGAAGTAGTCCAATTTGAATTGAAATAAATGGTGGAAACTCCATTCTATCATTCTTTGCCATGTTTTGGGCTCTTGCTTGGGGTGAAAAGAAATGACCAACCCATGGCAAAATAATGATAAAATAGAGTTTTATTTTGAAATCAAGCTACTGTGAAACTTGTATAAACTGGACCCTTCTTGGACTAAAGTTTTTGTTCAGAGATCCTTTTCACAAAAAATCGTATGAGTAAAATTAGTCGTAAGTTATGACAAGTAAATAAAAGTATTGTGACTTCATAACTTATGACTAATTTTACTCTTACAAATTTTTTTGAAAGGGGCCACTGATATTCAGTTTACCCAGGTGAAAAGTTACTGAAACTGATATAAAGGGTAGATGTCTGGTCCATACAGGTTTCCTGTGTTTGGTTTAGATAGGTTTTACTGTACTGAATTTCCTTAAGATCTGTAACCTATCTCATCTGAAATGGAATCACCTGAGGTTTTGACCTTCCATTATTTATTCATATGTTATGAAATGCTCTGAAAGGTCCAGGCCTTACTCAGTAAAACGTTGGAAATACATGGTCCAAGAATATCTAATAAACCATTGCTACTTCAATAAAGGTATTGTTGATCTTATGAAGAAACAAATTTATAAGACTTATTTCTTCATCTTGTGGTGCTTTGGCTTGGACTTAAAAAAAAATTGGGTTATTTGAATCTTATGAAGCAATAAGTTATTGTAGAAATTGTATTTGTTGTTATTGTTTTGTTTAGAATGATAGAGATTTTGTCATAAAGTTACATTTTGATAATTCAATACTGACCACCTAATACTTTAATCAGGGGATCAAATTAGTGGGGGTCAGATGTCAAGGACCCTCAGTTTCTGAAATTTCATTTACATAGGTCCATGCAGGACCTTCCAACTGTATTCATTAAGGCTTCATTGATTACTTTTGGTTTTCTTCAAGTGGACCATTGATTTGAAACTTGGAAAAAGACCTTCCACTTTAGAAAGTAAATTTGGACCGCTGCTTTAATAATTCTAATACTTAAGTACCTCATACTTGTCGTTATTATTTTCAGTGTATCTTATTCATATACTGTATTCATCAGGGCATTTAAATATTAGTCAGAACATTTATTGTTGATAATATCATTTATTTGTACCCTTGCTCAGCAGGAGGCACATAGTGATCATAGTGTCTTTCTCTGTTCAGGCCTTGTTCTTGGATTTTGATTATCTGTTTTGTCCCATTATTGACACTTTGGTATGTCTTTGTGGATAATTGGTTAAACTCTTCAGCTACATATCACATACCCTACATATTTTGACAGAGGTTAAATCATATGGTGAGATTTGATTTTAACCAGTGTGAAATTTCATCCACTTTCTGTTTGACAACTGTTCATATTTTGACCATATGTACTGAGGTGGAGAGCTGGGGAGGAGGTATCCTTTATTTAGCTTTTCTCATGATTTTTCTAGTTTTATCATATCATGAATATTTTATTTATGCTTACCTTTGTTTGCTTTAATTGCTAAGCTTTTTCTATATAAAAAAATCAGTCAAAATCTAGTTCATTACTTATGGCTATCAGTTAGTAAATATTTTTGTTTGTAAAACTTTTCTAATACTTTTGTGATGAGGTTGACACCAAATCTCTCGAACATGAATAATTTTGGTTATGTTGTAAATGACTAATTGTAGTTGACAGAAAAGTAAGAATGTAGTACCTGTAAAAATTGATTTTTGATACTACACAACACTATTTATTTTGTGTAACTAAGAAAATTGATACCTTTGTATTTGTTCACTTGACAGACTCAGTGAAAATTAATATGTTGATAACATACCTTTTGTTATGTGCACATTGTTATTCACATAATTAGTTCTAATGTGTTGAGGGATTTGAGTCTTGAGTACATGTAGTACATTTGAGTCTTGAGTACATGTAGCACATTAACTTAATTTTTAACTGTTGGTATTATAGCTTATTGAAAGAATTCATCAAAATAGCAAAAAAAGTTCCTCATTACTTTACTCAATTGTGATTGGATTTTCATGCTTGGCTGAAGGTAATTTTTTTGGTATAGCATTTTTGGTTGGATTCATTTGAATTATATTTGTCAAACAAGTATTTTAAATGTTTCAATTATCATTATCATCTTCTTAAGTTGTTTTTATTTGTAAACTGGGACCAAGTTAGTTACTTCTCATTAGTAACTTAAAAAAATTCTAAATGACCACCAATGGCAATATAATTTGTATGTTTTTACTGATCAATTTTCAATTCTTCTGTTGTGTAAAACTGTCTTATCTGGAACCCTTTTGGATTGTTGAATTTCATTGCTTTAGACAGGTGTTTGATATACCCAGGTCAAAATACATTTAATCTGATGTATAGAAACTAGTCCATACAAAAAACGGGTAGTGGGTTTTGTTCTAATTAAAAAAAAACTTTCATCCATTTTATATCCCAAATGCACCCTTTCTCAAAGTTGAATGTCAGTTTTTGATTCAATTCAACGATAAATGAGAAATAAATTTCATAGAAACCAGTGGAATTTATTGAAGAAGGGGAGATAACTCTTTAATCTGAGCAAAATCGTGTTGCTTTGTTAGGGAATTTTAAAATCATTTTCTTAGCTATCCTTTGTTGATTTAAAATAAACTTTTTACAATTTGATATACATATGATGTATACATTATATTAGAACAAAAAAATCAGTGGGATAAAATTTACCTTGTGCCACCCATATCATAAGACCTGCCTGATTTTTATATGGACTGCCTCTTAAAATATGTTGACTTTAAAACAAGCATTCTATATCATCGTGAAGTTGAATTCCTGTTTGGACCAAACCATGGAAATCATGAAATTTATTTTTATAATCGTGAGTACTTTAATGGGTTATTTATTCATAACGAACTTCTCACATAGTACATTGTGATATTATTGAGATGTCCAAGAAATGTAATAAATTTCAGTAAGTTTAAAAAATGGCCAATAATCTTTTTTCTCTCTTTTTTTTTTTATCCCATTCACTGCATTAGTTATTTCATTTCAATATCAAAGTCTTCACATGGTCAGGTGAAAAAAAGTGAAACTTGAATTTTTTCTAATTGTCTTAACACATTTATAATATGAGTGACTTACCATGTTATAGAATATTGTTATTACTTGATATAATATGTAATGATATTTGTGACATTTCAAATTTTCACAGGAAGCCAGGATCTGATTATATTTTTTTATCACGTGATACAATGTTTTTACATCTTTGAATCTAATGATTTTCCTTATTTTTTGATAGATCTGAACCTTCTTCTATAGGTTTAACAAATGCATTTTTTAAAAATACAAATCAAAGTACATTTGTATTAATAACATTGCTTTTTGGACAAGAGTGTACTATGGACTTTAAGTAGGAATCCCTGAGTCTGTAATACTGCACTCCAATCAGATAATTAGTTAGTGATTTTGTTATTACCCTTCATCTCAAACTCAGAACCACTGGGACATAAATGCCTTCACTCCACAGAACTTAAAGCCTGAATTGTAGTGGAGAACCTCTAGGATGACAAGCCTACATTCCACTCATAACCCCTAGGACCATAAGCCTACCTCCAACTCAGAACCCCTGGAACTTTGAGCCTGCTCTCTAGCTCAGAACTCCTGGGACTGTATGCCTCCACTCTTGCTCCGAATCCCTGGGACTACCTAACTTAAGTTTTTCATTGTCTACTACTACACTGTGTGTGAAATGTAATATGTAATAGATAAATGTTTTATGGGATTAAGGTTTGTTCACCCAAATTATTTGGATTGATTTATGAATTATAAATGTTGAAATAGTGATTTTTTAATGTTTCTGTTTGTATATTGAAGTCAAGATTTCAAAAGTCAGAGAAATACCTCGCTAATTATAACCTACTGCATTGCTAAAAATAGAATGTTATCTCTTTTATTTCAATATTAAAATATCTGTCTATATTTAACTTTTTTCATATTAAATGCATGTACTTTATTTTAAAAAGTGCTGTGTATTTGTCTATTGGCGATTCTGTGATATACATGCATTTATCTTGTCTGAGGAAAACTTTTTTTTTGGTAAATTTGCACATTTGTAAACCAATTTAAAAGCAAGTAGCAGACCTGATGTATTGTATATGCCTCATTTATTGACATACAGTACATGAATTTATCTTTGCCACTATTTTCGTGATCTGTCATTATTTTTCATTCAGTCACAGTTCAATCATCAATCAGTCAATACAGTATAATCAGTGTCCACTGGATTTATACAATGCACAATTTCAAGAATGCTTGACACTGCTCTTTTATTGATACATTCCAATGAAAAATTTGAAATGTAGGTAAATTGGCTGTATATCATTTGTACCTAATGAAACTATGGTTGAAATGGTTTCTGGCCACAGATACGTCACAGATCAAACTGTTTGCAGCAATCAAGCCGTCAAATAGTTGCACAGATTGGCTCAGGGACTGTATGTGGCAAAATTGTATCATGTTTGAATAATAGTAGAATAATTGCTCTTGGTTGTGGTACTATTATTTTGATTAATAAGTCTCTGAGGATTTGTATTATGTTTTTCATGTTTTGTATCAGTTTGTTCTTTCGTGTATTAAAAAAAAACATTGATATATATAGATTTTTTCTTGGTTCTTTGCAGCACTCTGCATATTTTCAGAATAGACACTTTTTGGATATGGCATCTGAATATCTTTTGTCTTTATTTGGTTTAGTTTAGGGATTGCATTTGAAAAAAAAGACATTTGATAATTGTTAATGCATATATATGAAATGTTTACAATATAACCCACTTTTGAAAAAAAATCTGTTAAGCATCAACAGGCCAAAATACAGCTGTGCTCTGCAGGGACATGACTTTAAGCAATATATTTTCTGAAAGTAATTTTGGTAAGGTTGAACTTCGGGAGTATGTACACGTTCCTGCACTTCCTGGTAAAAGCCTAAACTCTGTGACTTCTCATAATTTTGAAGAAAATTGATGTAGGAAATTGAACGAATCTTGCTGATCTGTACATAATATTTACATGACAACTTCACAAATATAGAAATGCTTTGAGTCGTCAAATACGTTGTCAGTTTTTCCTTCCATAATCATTAACGCATGTTTAAACTGACGGATGTTGTCTGTATGATAACTCGGGTCCCAATCAAAGAATGTCATGATTGTACCATTTTTAGATACGTACACCTGGTCAGTATCTTTATCATTGCCATCTATGTAAGCACCAAGGAAGTACACTAGAAATAAAAAAGATCTGTTAGATATTAATTAGGCCAAAAATATGTATGTTTCCTATCACAAATTTGAAAAAAGGTAGGTGAGCAGGTATTTTCACTAATTTTTAGCTCACCTGTCATCTCTATGTGTTGTCGTCGTCCATCAACTTTTTCAAACATATCTTACTCTGAAATTACCGCACAAATTGAAATAAAAGTTTGACTGAATATTCCATAGTGTATCGTAAATAATCCATGTGTGGGGATTTTTGATCTGGCGAAAAAACATGACCGCCGTTACTAAAAACAGACATTGCAGAATTTTGCAAATCACTTGAAAACAGTTGAATTAAGCTAAATTTGGCAGGAATTAAGTAAAATTGTTCTGCATGATGGGATGGATTCAGAAAGATCCGTTGCGAGACGTTCGAGTTGTGGGTCCTGAAAATGTTTTTTTCTCTCCAAATTTTATATTTCCAACTTTGAAAGCGTTCTCCTCTGAAACTCCTAGATGGATTGTAACTACATTTGGCAAATATATTCCGTAGGACATCCTTAACAATCAGTGTGTAGTGA
Organism: Perna viridis; assembly: GCA_037379345.1. Lineage (NCBI taxonomy): Eukaryota > Metazoa > Mollusca > Bivalvia > Mytilida > Mytilidae > Perna > Perna viridis. The sequence goes on along the minus strand of CM074514.1, from coordinate 33,097,561 downwards.
TTTTTATCCGGCTTAAAATATGGCCACGGTTAATAAGGGTAACAACAACATTTTCGAACATTATAATCTGATCAATAAACTAGTCGAGTCAAAATAATTCTTGACAAAATAGATCTTACATCACCATAGTAGCTAGCGCCGCAATTGTCCTGACTTGGTACAGGCATTTCAAATGAAATTGTGGGTTAAATCTAGGTTTTACAGCGCACAAAACCTGCCTCTTCCATGGCGGTGTGTATATAATGGTGGTGATTTAAAGCATTTGCATGCTACAGTAAGTAGTCAGTGGTCATTGAGGAATTTGGTAAGGGACCTATTGAGACGCATTTCCTCGATCATATTGCAGATATATATGGCGTTCAAGGAAATCAGAGTAGTTGGTACCCGCTCTAGCGTAGCGAATCAATTGTGAAATGTAAACACTATACGCAGACGATGTAGGTATATTTCTGCACAGGAAAGGAAAATTTATAATTTTCTAACTAAAGTCGTCTCTTTTTTCATAAATCTTAGTACTGAGATGACCGCTGTTGTCGAATTCGAGATGTAGGTACAAAAAAGATGCTGAACAAGCTGTTTCTGCAGTCTACTTCATCTCAAGCTCTGGTAGATATATTGAAGGTAATATTTACCAAAAGATGGGTTGTTAAAGGACAATACATCATCAATATATCTGTATGTGAAATTTAAGGATTTCGCTTTTTTTTTTATATTTTCATTCTTCACGAGATTCTGAAGAAACTAAGTCTGTATGAATACAAAATAAAGTCGTCTGTTTTATGTTTTATCATAAATCTTAGTACTGAGTCGACCACTGTTGTCGAATTCAAGATGTAAATAAAAAAAAGATGCAGAGAACAAGCTGTTTTGTAGTCTCCTTTTTCTCAAGCTCTGGTAGATACATTGAAGGTAACCATTTACCAAAAGATGGGTTGTCAAAGGACAATACACCACCAATATACCTGTATGTGAAAGAAGGTTTTCGCATCTTTTATATTTTTGTTCTTTGCGATGCTCTAAGAAACTCAGTCTCGTATGAATACAAGTTGGTGAGGAGATGAGCGCGATTAGTACCCATTGGAATGTCAATTTGTTGCTGAAAAGTGTCTCCTTCAAATGTGGCATATATGTTATCTGTGACAAAATCAAGCATGCTACAAACCTGCTTTGCTATGTAACACACTTTACCTTTCTGAGATGTTTTAGAAAACATGTGGATTTGAAACTTTTTTAGGATTTTGAAAAAGACCATAACGGGTCAAACTGAAGATTTTTGGTAATAATGTTAAGCTATAAACATGATTAGCATGGTTTTACGGACCTGGGCCAATTTTTTTTTATAAAGATATGTTGACCGATGTTGAAGTCATTGCCCTCGGAAGCCAAAAAATGACTATGAGAGATTTATTTAATTATTTGAAAACTGGGTGGAAAACTTAGATACTCAACATTGATTGTACGATTCTCATGACAACAGTGCAGTAGAGTCAAAAGTCCAATTTAGAAGGCTAGAAAGACTATTTGACCAGGTAAGCGATTCAGACCGTCTGGAGCGTCTAGTTTACATCTGACGTCAACAGTGCTTATTGAAAAATGGCAAAAAAAAAAGACTTTAGGGTATACTATTTTTAACTGCAATATGTATTCATATATATTCATAAATACGAGCTATGAATGAAAAGAATAAACAAATTATAAGTATAAGTACAAGTCATGGTTATGATTTTCGTTATTTTAGGAGAAGATAAAATACAAATATTGATTATTACTTTCGTCATTTTAAAGAGGAGATAAGCTTTGCGTTCGCATATCAGGCCAGTAGCCAGGACATTTTTAGGGTGGTTCGGCGGAGGGTTATTTGGACGAAATTTTTCAGACTGTGATAGTGATTAACCACCTTACAGCTCGTTCGTAATCATTTTCAATGGTTTTTTTTGCTTCCAAAAGGGAGGGAGGTCGCCATAACTCCCCGTACCCCTTGCCTAGTATGGGTATGTATATATACATTTAAAATAAACCTTCCTTATATATTCAAATGTATATAAACAAAAAACAAACTGATAGAATACTGTGAGCAACTGCTCAAAGGAGAATACCCACCGCTTCAAATGGGGTAAATGTTACAGTTAATAGAAAAAGACCAGTTCCAATTTCAATACTAATTTATGTAGGCTAGTGAGTAATTTAAATAGCTCTCTAGGTAGAAATCTGACCTACATTATACCAATGTGTCCTATTTAACTACTTCAGAACACATGTGTCATTTTTTGGACACTGTCTTTTAAATTGAATATAAAAATAAAAATGTAGCTTAACCAGCAAACGGCTTTTTTTACAATCCCTGCACATATACTGTAGCCGAAATATCGTGTGTAGGGCAAGCGCCCACTGATTTGAAAAGAAAGCTACTGATTTTGGTATTTAGCTGGACCACAGGATAAACTGTTTTAATTTATCTTAATTCTAAGAATGACCATTTATTGAAGCAAAACATTTTAATCTTGCCATGCATAATACATTTAGGGACACGAATATGTGAATTACAGACGTACTATCTTTTTTTTTTTTTTTTTTTTTTTTTTTTTTTTTTTTTTTTTTTTTTTTTTTTTTTTTGTCGAGGCCAATCTGATTGACTGAAACCTATAACAGGACCAATATCAAAATTACATATTTATTGACAATTTTATTAGCCAACTCAACTAGATGATTTGTAGAACAGTGGTTTTCGTGTATTACCGAGAACATGTAGGTTTTTTTTGCATTAATCTGTCTTAAATATCCTTTTTGTATAAAATGGAAGATTTTTTTGTGTTTCTGCAGCTTTTAGTCCTGGTGATCAAAGTTCATGAAATCCAATTCTTACTAAAAATGACGGTGTCAAACGACCGGAAGATATGATGCCGTATTGGCCCTGGTTTGATCCATATTGGCCCCGTATAGATGCCGGGTTTGAATTCATATCAAACGGTCAGTTTTTGACATCTTTTAACGTATCTGGGTAGTTGGTTAATAACATAGAGTATCAACCCGAGACTCCTATATGACCCTAAGGGTCACCGGTCGAGGGTTGATACCTCATGTGATAAAGATTTTGACATGTCATGTTCATAATATCATGTAATTTAACCATACTTCAAGTATGGTCTGTGAAGGGGTGCGATATAGGGTATGCGATATAGGTCTACGGGTGCGATTTAGGTATAGAGATGTAAAATACGGTATGCGATATAGGGTAGACGATATAGAGTTTAAACAAAGACTTATAATGCATGTACAAAAAAGCTATATTTGAAACTAAATATACGATATATAAGGTTATTGCGTATGTATTGCATTAGTACTGAGATTGAAGTAAATAACTCTCTGAAGCTCTAAATTGGTATAACTTTGGCTTTCCGTTTCGATATTTTCGGTTTTGAGTACTGATGTATACAATATATCTTCGGATTTAGATCTTCCGATGTATTTGGTTCAAATGCTCTGCTGTGAGGTTACTGCTTGACACGTGTGTACAGTATAGAGAAATTTGCAGTATTGTTGTGAGTGGTATTTTTATATTTAGAAAGCACTTGGTCGATACCACTGCTGATGGACCAAAAGTTCCCGAGGGTAATAACCAGCTCAGTAATAAGACTTGCTTGAACCGATTTATATCATAGATTATTTATCCAAATTTGTAGTATTACGAAAATTAAAAAAAGCCCTAAATGGGTTACACGTCTCGGCACTTGCCCTACTAGGCATCCTATTTCAATTATTTTCGGTTTAGAGTACCTCTTGAGTACAATTAGTTTTTGGGTCGAGATCTTCTTTTGCATTTGGTTCTAATACTGCTTACGAGAGATTACTCCTTGAAACATGTACACCATACCGAAATACGTAATATCAACATGAGTGGTTTGTTTGAATGTCCCATAATCGTATTTTCCCTTGGAAAATATACATAGTTCTTACTCACCGATCAAAACCTAGGACTTATCTGGGTTTTGCTTTAAATTTGGTATGATGGAACCATGAACAAATGATTGGCTTCGATCTCAGATTCCTAGTCACTTGTAATTCCGTAAAAATTAAATAAGAACTTTTTTTTTAATTGAGAGTTTTTATCACGATTTTTAATATTCCAAATCTGACCCTAATTTAAGAAACTCAAATAGCTGTGTGTACTTACCATCTTCATATCTCCTCATTTCACTTGCAACAAAATCATGCTGATCTTGATTCCAAATAGTAACGAGTCCTTCACCCGGTGGAACTTCACACGATGCCTTAGCATTACTCCATTCTTTGGTAATGCTCATTTGAATCTTTATACACAAGTTAGTTTTCCTGTTGTAGGTATAATCATCCGGGCACCTAACTGAGAAAGAAAAAAAAGGTTTTAATGATATTTGAAGAATAGCGTCTTTGGAGGATGATGTGAAATTTGAAATAAAAATTCATGATCGCGTATTGCTACTATAATTTATAGTTTATATAACAAAAATCCATAATTTCATGACGAAGAAAAAACAAAATCTATATTTTCTCCAAATTAATTGACAGAATAGAAAATTTCAACACAACTCCCTAAAAAATCAAATGGTTTCTCTGTTAATGAATTTTTAGACTTTTTATTCATTTGAATTGCTTCGGAATATGTTAGGATTAAATACCGGCATAACAAAAATCCCAGAGATTCAGGTCTCTGTACTGAACTTCTATAGGATTTTTGTTTTAACTGTATATATTCGGTAAATAGGGTTCACTAGCTTCAAAATTATAAATACCCAACCCCGTGGCTTCTTGATGTTCGTACAGATGTCTTTTTCGATTCTGATTTTAGCTGAAACTTTTCAACGAACTACTTCTTAAACAAACGGACCGATACTCCGTAAATTACAATGTATATAGGGACTGTCCGCCCATTCGATAAATAGTATTAATATACTTACAATGTACAGGACCATTTTGCAATTTTAGTGGGATTTATATATTGAAACCCGTCTAATTATGTCAACATACCATCAATCTCTTACATTAGCAATATAAGTTGGATTTAGGGCATTGAAACCCGTCTAATTATGTAAATCTTTAATCAGGGTCTCTTATTTTTGCCATTTCAGTGGGATTTGGGCATTGAAATCTGACTCCTTGTGTAAATCTTCCATCAGTGTCTCTTACTTTTGCCATTTAAGTGGAATTTAGGCATTGAAAATGTTTGAAGTAAGACCCACTGATGGAAGATTTACATAATGAGACGGGTTCCAATGCCTTAATCCCACTATGGGTCACTGATGGTAGATTTGCATAATTTATAATAGATAATTAATTGGAAAGAGTGAATAACAAAAATTTTACCACGAGATTCAACGAGTGAGCGGAACTTGTTCCACGCACGAGTTAAATCTTCAAGCGTTCTTGGCACGAGTGATCATATTAGTGCAATGAGTTAGCGTTGCTCTATTTCGAGGATAAGCATCTTAGACAATTGCTTAATAATGTAAATAAAACGTATATGATGTAATAATTGCGCATAGTAGTTTTTCCTGCCAATGAAAAACTAAGTTATTAATCCAGTCTATCCAGTATATCAAGTACGATCTTATTGAACAAAAGGAGGGATCGCTGATGTTTGCCCTACCTCTTCCTATCCATGCTCACTTTACCTCATTCTCTGTTGAAAAAATAAAAAAATTAAAAAAAAAACTGGGACAATTCATTTCCTAGGGAGCCTTGTGGTCTCAGGTCATTCTCCGATGAAGGTAAGGAGGGTGTTTCATCCAGGTACATAATTAATATTGCTTTCTGATATACATACAAAACACTTAGTTATCAATCAGATCGATTAATTGGGATCATGTAGTTTCATCTAATTTTTTTCTCATCGCTTAATCTGGTGTGAACGTCAAAATGGCAATCACATTTCACATTTTTTTGTTTCAAAATCAACAGAAATCTACAGTTTTCATTCTCCTTTTATTGACGCCTTTGTTACCGCATGGTGAGAAATTACTAAGAATTTTAAGCCTTTGTTAATTTGTAATCAAGCAGGAAGGTTGGGTTATTATTCTAGTCGCAGCATCTTGATTCCAACAGATCGATTACACAAGCAGATCAGATATCATTCACTGATCCTTCTCGGCACAGAATAGCATTGATGCTTCGTCTGTTTTCCTATTTTAGGCGGAGCCTTGGTTTCGTTCAAACGTGAAACAAGGGTTTGAAAAAAGATGATCGAGTTGGGTAAAGAAAATACGTTTTCATACGGTTGTGTGTAATGAAATAAAACGACCCACTTTCTTCTAGTTCTAGCCATATTAAACAAATTATACAATATGGAAAAAAATAGAAAACCAAGAAACGGTTTTATAGAGGATCACATATTTCATGCGCATGTCCACAGTCAGGAGATGTTGGTGATTTATATATGTTTCTTTGTGTCGTTATACTACTTTTTAGTTTTGACTTTGAACAATTCTCATCGATTTATTCACCGTTCTCATCGTTATCCTACAATCGTTATATTCATTTAAGTTTTTTTTTTAAAAATAAGTAAATTTAAATTTAAGTTTCAAATTTAAAAACTTTCATTGAAGTTTTTAACTGAATTGTATGAACTTTATGATTTGTGGAAGAAGGAAAATATTTACAGCGATCTTCTTCCAAAAATTTAATATCATTTTTTTTCCAGATGAGTACAATATGTTTATTATTACTAGAATTCCCACTACCCACAATGCAACATGGCATGACTTCAAATGAAAACGTTATTTGTTTTTTGAGGGCTGTCTTTTTATATGTGATTGTAAATGTGTAAGTTTATCATCTCGAGGTGTTTCCATGTTCTGGACATGTCTGTGGATTATAATGTTTCGGAATTGTTTTTTTTTTTCGTTTTGATTCTTTAGTATTAAAAACACCTTTTCGTACTAATGCGCGTGCTCAGTATACACTTCTGCGAGGTAAGGCAAGGGTAGAACAAAATACTTTTCCTCGCAGAAGTGTATATTGCACGAAAGGGTCATAGATAACAGCGTTATTCCATAAATAACGGGATTTTGGTTAATTTCGCGTGCCACGTCTATGAAAACAATGTTAAATCTTCGATTTTTGACCGATTAATGTGAAAGAAATATAAAATCTACAATGATGGCGAGTTGATTATGAAATTTCTCAAATTATCGTATAATTCGAGGCTTGCCGAGATAATTTAAAAATGAAAATTTATTTCTCAAGATCTGAGAAATGTCATAATCAACGAGCTATAATTGCAGATTCTGTTTATCTTAACGAAAGCAATCCATTTGCAAACTTTCATGCTACATCGCTGGGTTAGCATGTTATACTTGAGTTTACCGCAGAACAAAGTATGAAACAGTATTTCGAAGTTTTTTCTACTAACCTGGTTTGTAGAAGAAATAAGTCAAACCCACTACTGCTGTGCCTAGGCCAATAGACTCTGATGTAAGTAAGTTTGGTGACGCTAAACATTTGTTGTCCGTGGATGAAAATATGAAGGCCCCACATTCAGTATCCGCTGTGCACAAAACTGAGCATGCCAGTTTGTTTTGTACTGAGTGCTGCCAAACTAAGTTTGATGGTAAAGTTATATTACTGTATGTGGAGTCACCTTTCCATATCATCTGTCGTATTGCTGGAAAATAAACAAAAATACCTATCACTGGGCCAGTGAAGAAAACGACATTTCTAACGAATCATTCATTGAATGAATTGTCAAATCACACAATACTATATGGAGAAAAAACGTCGTCTCACTGAAGGTCTAAAAGAAAATTTCGAAAAGCCCGCCTCCCGAAATCTATGTGTAATAATCTGCAATGTTGTTTTATATGAATATTTTATGTATTGTGTAATAAAATATTTGACTTGTATGAATGTGTATTATGTTTTAGTATTTGACTTGGACTGATTGACAGACGAGCTTTCGGGAACTGGTGATTGTATTGCAATCTAGTCGTAATCTTCTATATTCTTTTTCATGCTTGATTAGTACGCACTTCTTTCCTCGTCATCTATTGGTTGGTAATTGTCGCGGGTTAATTCCTTTTTTCATTTGAACACTCTGACCTAAGTATCTGAACGGACATGTTGGTTTTTATGTTCTAGCAACCTATATTCTTATCAACTCAACTTATATGCGCATCTGACTTCAACTTAACTATTACTAAGGTACAATACAGTAGTACTGGAGACTTACTATTCCTGTGACCATTTACAAATGTGCCTCTTGCACAATATGTGAGGGCATTAACATTTATTGGCAATAAAGCATAGAACCCTAGAGATTAGAGTTTACTTCTATCAACCCCCTAGAAACAGATGTTGTGACAATGGCGCCCACGTAGGGACTCAGGAATATTCCGATTTTAGTGCTCATACTTTATCCGTACGGAGCACTAGGTGTTTCCGGAAACAGATCCGTCATTTAGTTACTTCCAGTCAATATTCAGGACGTTGGACAACTACGAGGAAATTTTTATGGATGTGTGATCCAAACTAGTGAAGTTTAGTGTTATTCTATTGTAATAGTAAGTTGATTGATACTTAATTATATCCATTATACATTATTATAATCTAGAATACCTGGTTACATGGAATATTTTTATAAATTGACATAGAAATCCTTGATTTTCGAGTTTGAAAATTTTGGCTAAATTTTGGTCAAATTTAGGCTTGAATAAGAAACATATTTTTAAATGATATTTTGATTTTTCAGCTTTATTACCCGGTCATTGGTGTTTAACAATGATAGTTTAGACATTTGTGATTGTTTAAAAAAATATTTTTGGACTTTTGGATTTATTCATCAAATACCTAGAATTTTGTTGATACTTGATTTTTTTTGTCCCGAATAGGTAAACAAGGTCAAGGTCAACAAAAATTACATATTTTAAAAATAGAATAACATACACAACAGATGTAATCAAACACTACATGTGTTATAGTGTTTAGAATAGAGTGACAACTAGTTAACACTTGTATTTATTTTGAATTTCACACATTTTATTGTGTTTGAAATAGATTGTCACTTGGAGGTGTACTTTGTATATTCACTTATAAGTGCATACATTTTGGTAGGCACTATATGGTCTGACTTCTGTTATTTTTCACATATATTCACATAGACTTTAATTGTGATATTTGTATATGTATGGTTTGTGTGTATATTTTGTTTGTGTTTTGGGTGATATGTCATGTACATGTGCGTGTATTATATTTTGATTTTTAGTTGTTTGTATGTTGTGATGTTACCTTGTGATCTGTGAACATAGTTTTGTGTGTATGTTTTGAATTTTGAATATAAATAGAGTTAAAAACATTTGATTAAACTTAAAAAAAAACTATCATCATTTAAGTGTAGGTTAAATTTAAAAGTTAAATCTAATCTAAACTTTAATTAAACTTTGTTTAAACAGTTGTGACGCGATCGAGTGTAGTGTGCATAATACTAATATTCTGATTGAACAAATAATTACGAACTTTTGCTTGTTAATACCAGTTTACTAGCTACTCCTTTCACTTTGAACTTTTTGACTATTCTTTTCATTTGATAGTGTCATTCTTAGATTTTGAGTTTGTGTTACAAGGTGAGTTTAGACTTTAGACACAGATAGACTTGACTCTTATCCCATAGGTCACTGACTTTAGAATCACAGACACACTAGTTGTGAATCTACCTCGAGTTTTTTTGTGTCCTTTATTTAGTTAGTGAACATAAAAGCTTCACACAACTCTTTCCCATCCCATATTTCAGGGGAGGCTGTAGCTGATTATCCAGATTTGGTAAGTGTAATTGTGAATTTTGTATATTTTGTGTATTGTTTTATTGTTTGTACATTGTAGAATTTTTTTCTCCCCTCCTACATTGTTACGTACACTATGGCAGAAGGGAAGGCTGATGGGAAGGTTGTTGTGGATCAACCAACCAGCCCATTAACAGAGATACCAAAAGAAGTTAAAGGAATGATGGAAAAATTAGGAGTAACACCAAAAACTGATACAGCACATGACTTGACTAAATGGATGCTAGACTACCTCAAGACAACAGGTGTCTTACCACCCACAATGCCATCTATGACTCAACCACCAGATATTAAACCAAATATCAAGGATGATAAACCAACCAAGGTAATGATGAGCCATCCACCCAGAATCACATGGTTTTCAGGTCATGAGAAGCAATCCGGCGACACAACATATGAACTATGGAAGCATGAGATGAAGCGTCTTATGAAACAGCCATACGACGAAGAAGTTATCTTAAATGGTTACCAGATCACTCCGAGGAGAGGCAGGATATGTCGCCATGCGTCTTGACTTAGACACTCCAGTAGAGGAAATAATACGAAAGCTGGACTCTATCGATGGGAATGTTGATGAGAAGGAAGAACTTCTAGCAGAATTCTATGCGGCTACTCAAAGGGAAGACGAATCAGTCACCAGATGGAGTTGCGGGCTAGAGGGAATAGTTGGAAAAGCAGTAGAGAGAGGACTTGTTAGAAGAGCAGATGTGGATGCCATGTTACATACTAAACTGTGGACTGGATTGAAGCCATCACTTAAAGATGTATCAGGGCACAAATATGACACCATAAAGGATTTCGATGGGTTGTGAGTAGCCCTAAGGTAGATTGAGGAGGACAGATTACAACGAGCTGCACATGTTACAACCAAACCACTCACAAGTAAAGCTGTGACAGAATCATCAGATGTGAAGGAGATCAAAGGAATGATTCAACAGATGACCACTAGAATGGAAGGATATGAGAAGAAGTTGGAGCAACTACTATGGCAACAAGTGCAACAATGGCAGCAACAGCCATCACCGTGGCAACAGCAACAACAACAACCACCAACATGGCAACAACAGCCTCAACCATGGCAACAACAACCAACTTGGCAACAAAGATATCAGTCTAATTGGAGAGGACAACAGAGTGGTAGCTATAGAGGTAGAGGTAGGGGCAGAGGTAGAGGAGGACCAACACTTAGATCAAACAATACCAATGAGGAACCAAAATGTTGGAGATGTGGTGAAGTTGGTCATTATAAAATTGGATGTGCCAAGAAACTAGCGCCAGGTAAAGAAGATTTAAACTCTAACAAGTTTACGCAAGGGGAACATGCTTAGGCTTGTTCAGTGCTACCGTTCCCAAAACCAACAAAACCAAATTACCACCAGGACTTTTTGGCAAGCCAACAGAAACTGAAATACAGATAGATCATTTAGATACAACCACACCTGCCTTGCTAGATACAGGATCCACCGTGTCAACCATGAGTGAATCATTTTACCAACAGAATATATCATCGCCTTTACACAGTATTGAAACGTTATTGAACATTGAGTGTGCTGATGGCCAACCATTACCGTACTTGGGATATACTGAAGTCAACATACAGATACCAGGACAACAGAGCATGCACCCATGCATCATGCTGATTGTGCCAGACAGTTCTTACAATAGCCATGTACCTCTTATTTTAGATACGAACATCTTATCCCAGATGATCATCACATCAAGAGATGACATGGAGAGAAAGTTTTGCTTTGCAGAACAGCCAATTGACAACACCCTGGTATTTGACCTTTCGCTGCATAGTACTTAGAGAGAAGGAACTCAAGAGCAATGACAACCGCCTTAGTATAATAAAGAATGGAGAGAATAAGAATATTATCATACCTCAAAATTCCACAGCCACTTTGTCAGGGTATGTCGACAAAGAAATCCCATATCAGGCCACACTAGCCATGGTTCACTGCTGTAGATTGGCGAAAGATTTCAGCGACTTCGATGTTGAACCGAACTTGTTGTCATACAAGCACCAACATAATGGACATCCTAAGATCAACATAGCGAATGTCACCACCCGCACCCTCAGCATTCCACTACGATCTATCACTGCAGAGGTTCAACCCATAACCATAAAGACCCTACCTGAACCACCGACTAAGGAAGAAGCTACAAAGATTATGAATCTGTTGAAGATAACCAAGAGTGACCTCACTGATAGTCAACTATAAGAAGGATATCGACTTATCCGTTCCTATATGGACATATTTTCCAAAGCTGACGACGATTATGGAGACACAGACATCGCGAAGCATCGAATAGATCTCATTGATGAGAAACCCTTCAAGCAACGATATAGGAGAATACCACCTTCAGCCTATGATGAGGTACGCAGTCACCTTCGACAGCTCTTGGACGCCAAAATCATCAGACCTTCTAAAAGCCCTTTTGCATCCAATGTAGTCTTGGCTAGGAAGAAGGACAATACCTTGCGTCTCTGTGTTGATTACCGTCAGCTGAATAACCAGACAATACGGCTATGCTTTGCCACGGATAGAAGACTTGTTGGATTGTCTTGCAGGCAGTAGGTTCTTTAGCTTCGTGGATATGAAATCAGGGTACCATCAGGTCGAGATACTGGAAGCACACAAAGAGCGCTGACCAACAGCCCGGCGACGTACCAGAGGCTAATGGAGGAATGTCTTGCTGACTACCACTTAAGATATGATGTGTGTTCATCGACGATATCATCATCTTCGGTAAAACATTTACAGAGCATTTACACAACTTGAACCTAGTGATGGAACGAATACGCCGAGCCCACTTGAAGCTAGTGCCAAAGAAGTGTTCCTTTTTCCAACGCAAGGTGCATGTTGTCTCGAAGGATGGAGTTGAGGTGGATCCCGATAAGACAGAGAAAGTCACCAACTGGCCTAAGCCAACATCACCAGAAGAGGTCCGTCGATTTCTTGGACTCGCCGGATACTATCATCGCTTCATTCGTAACTTCAGCCAGATCAGTCGACCATTAACAGACTTGATGCCCAGAACAACAGGCAAGAAGGGTAATAGAAAGAAGAAAACACCTAGCGACTGGCACTGGGGAGATAGAGAGGAGGCAGCATTCAAAAAGTTGAAGGAGCTCTTAACATCAGCACCAGTACTCAGCTACCAGCAACCTGAATGTCTATTGAGCTTTATACAGATGCCAGTAGTATTGGACTTGGGGCAATCTTGCATCAGATTCAGGATGGACAAAAGAAAGTAATATGTTACGCCAGTAGAGGATTGACGAAAGCGGAGAAGAACTACCCAGCCCACAAACTGGAATTCTTGACTTTGAAGTGGGCGGTTACGGACAATTTCAAAGATTACCTCTATGGACAGTACTTCACCATCATCACTGATAACGACCCACTGACATATATTCTAACCACCGCCAAACTGGATGCTACCGGTCACCGATGGCTTGCGGACCTTGCAACCTTCGACTTTGACATCAAGTACCGGCCAGGGAAGACCAACACTGCGGCTGATGCTTTAAGCAGATGTCCACAACAAGAGGAAGTCAGCATCAGCTGCGACTCAGTTAAAGCCATATGTAATTCAACTACTACCGCACCAGATTTGTTCCAAGGTATGCAGACTGAAACAGCACGTACCAGCTTGGATATCATAAAGACATCAGCAGGTCAGAAGAAATGATGGGTCGTCATTTCACGGCTGGGGGAGTTTGTAATAGTCTGCAATGTAGTTTTATATGAATATTTTATGTACTGTGTAATAAAATATTTGACTTGTATGAATGTGTATTATGTTTTAGTATTTGACTTGGACCGATTGACAGACGAGCTTTCGGGAACTGGTGATTGTATTGCAATCTAGTCGTAATCTTCTATATTCTTTTTCATGCTTGATTAGTATGCACTTCTTTTCTCGTCATCTATTGGTTGGTACTTGTCGCGGGTTAATTCCTTTTTTTCATTTGAACACTCTGACCTAAGTATCTGAACGGACATGTTGGTTTTTATGTTCATCCGAATCTAGCAACCTATGTTCTTATCAACTCAACTTATATACGCATCTGATTTCAACTTAACTATTACTAAGGTAGAATACAGTAGTACTGGAGACTTACTATTCCTGTGACCATTTACAAATGTGCCTCTTGCACGATATGTGAGGGCATTAACATTTATTGACAATAAAGCATAGAACCCTACAGATTAGAGTTTACTTCTATCAACCCCCTAGAAATAGAGGTTGTGACATATGCTCGACATCAATGTTTTAGAGTGAGCCTTAAAAAATGTCGTCTTCTCTGATTGTCACGTTCAATTGTTTTTTTCCATTTAGCAAAGAAGTTAGTCAAATAAAAATTCATATAATATATTTTTTGCCGGACATCGATTGAATCACCGAGAACGTAATTTGACCGTGCATAAGTAAAAATACGTTTGTAATTAAGTGGTTCATCGAGCATGATAGTTATATTGTATTGTAAGCAAATCAAACCGGAACAGCTTGTTCAAGGATCTAATCTTATAATTAAAATATTATGGAAAACCAATGCTTCAACAGGATAAAAAACCCAGCTATTCAAATGATTCGTGTTTCGACACTTTTTTAATACTTTTAGCAGTTTGTTGAGCAACGGCGTCGTGACTTAACACTCGTGAGCCAATAGACGTTATTCCAAATTGGGAAATCGGGAATTGTTTCGAATCATACCACCATACTTGAACAAAACTGGTACAAAAATAAACATATTCATATAGAAGAACTTTCGACTGAAACATTGTTGGCCTTCCATAAGACGCCAATTACATTTTGAAAATGGTAAGACAATTGTTAAGCTATAAGAATGAAACCAATTTTTTACTTTAAATTCATTAGAAACGATTTTCCGCGTGAAAATCTCGGGAACCAGGATAACCCCAAATAACCTTTGCCGAGTTTTTCCGGAAGTTGGAATATCGTCTATATGGACCGAAAGGAGTCATGATGTTATTTATAAGTCCGGGTCCGGAAGCCGGCTATTATCACTTAGCACTACTAGTATTTGAAATTAAAATTGAATTGAGTTTGAGTGTGGTTAGGAAAAAAAATCTTGTACGCACATATTGGATCCAATATTGTCCAAAATCGTATTAACTGTAACCATGATGTAACGTCTGAAAACATCCTATTTCGATTCGACCGGATAATGTGTTTAATTTCGGATAGCGATGGTTACAGAATGATCATTTAAATAAGATAGAAAAATGTATACATTTCACAATTGTTCAAATTATATCGATTATAAACAATCAAAGTACTTATGTACTGAGGCAAGAAATAGCAATAGAAAAATTAATTGGAAAGAGTGAATAACCAAAATATTATCACGAGTACCGAAGAACGCCTATTTGAATTCATTCCGCGCAAGAGTTTAATCTTCAAGCGTTCTTGGCATGAGCGATCATATATTTGTTATTCACGATAACCAATTGATAATCCTATTTATTATATAGAATTTTTTCTTCATAATTTAACGATATTTTCAAAATGATTGGCGGATTGATCACAGTTTTGGCGGGGGAAAGTCAGGGAGAGAAATTACCGAATTTATTTTGCAGTGTGAATTATCGAAATATATCAAAGTGGGACAAAACACTGCTATCTATATGATAATGAAGCTTTGGTCAACAACATATTTATCCAGTGTGATTGACGCGTTTTTTTTCAACAAATGGTCGGCATTCCAATGGGAACAAGTTGTGCTCCTCTACTTGCTGACCTATTCCTTCACTGTTATGAGGCTGACTCTATAGCTGATCTGATACAAGAAGGTACATCGTTTATAGATAGATATTTCAATCTCAGTTTCTGGTATTTAGATGACGTATTATCGTTAAACAATCCTAATTTTTTTTGGATTTTATACAGCGCATCTATCCCCAAAAACATTGAGACAAAGAAAAAATACTATAGACACAGTGAAGTCGTCATCATGAACTCGTAGATCGTTAAGGTGTATACATCTGCACTATGAAAACTGATTTGTTCAATATGGCATAATTTTCCTTTCCTCTTTCGACTACCCTGGACTTGACTTTATATGAGCAATTTGGCGGATGTTTCTAGATAAGCTCCCAGTCTTTATTGGAGTCCGAGTCCCATTTACTTTTGTTACTGTGTATATATCATTTTAGTTATTCTAAGATCAGTGTTGTGTGTGTGTGTGTGTGTTTTCCATGTCTGGTCTTTGTCCCTGGATTACATTCTTTTGATTTCCACTAGAAATTTGGTTCCCTTGATTACTTTTTTGTGCTTTAATCCCCTTCCATTGCTGCATTTGGGTAAAACATTCATTTGTTTACATACAAGGTATACTACCCTTTCAAATAAAATCAACCTACCTATGAATGAACACCTTTTCACTCATTTTGAAAACAGAGCCCAATGAATAAGAGTAACAACAAAATTATCGAACACTAATGGTTGGTAAAATCTAGGTTTTACAGCGCGCCAAACTGCCCTCTTCCATTGCGGCGTGAATATACGGCGATGATTAAAATCATTTGCATGCTATAGTGTCATGATCGGTAAATCAGTAAAAAAAACCTAGAATTCGTTCAAACACAACATCTATTCGCACAGTATAAACTTTGAAATATTTCTTGATAAAAATAAAAAGTGATCAATATTGAAGAATCAACGTACCCATGTACTTACTGATTCAATTTATATCGATCGTCTGAATTTTATTGAAGAAAAAATAAAAATCCCATAGATTTTACTAATGCAAAACTGTACAATAATGATCGAACTGTTTTTCTACGGACGATGGTAAAAGGCTTTTCAAAATTCGGGTGAACGCTTAGTAAATTCACAATTCTCTGATTTAATTTTAAAATAAATACTCCCTTGCTAAAGTGTACACGATTTTGTTTGTTTGGAATAATAATTGTGCAAATTTTGGAGATTGGCTTGCCATTTGCCATAATTAAAATTAGAACTTGCACAGTGTTTGTTTATTAAAAAAATCATTTTTATACATTTATTTTTCTTATCATTACTAAACACAAAACAACCAAAATTATATTTACAGAGCAAAAAAGGTAAATAAGCAACTCAGACTGCACTAAGAACTGGGAGCATGGTGTGCCGGTAGGGTAAGCGTCCTCTGCATATCTAAAACATATAAAAAATTAAAGACGAAATACGATTTTTTATTTAAAAAATAAACTTACCTGTTGATTCCACTGAATCAAATAAAGGTAGAAGCGAAATAGCACAAAGTATATCACAAAAACCTTTCAAGATATATCCAGCTGCAAAATTAAATTTCATTTTGATATGAGAACCTTGTGACACTACGCATTCCCAGCCTGTATCATATTACAATGGAATAAAAATCATAGAATCGTTTTCACTTTCCATTTATTTCTTCGTTCTAAAAAATCCTAAGTGCCACCCCACTGTGTTTTCTTTAAACTGATTGGTTCCATTTTACAAACATTTTGATGATCAATTGTTATGTTCTTTGTATCAATAAGAAAAGCATTTGTATTGATTCTGAAAGTACAAGTCCATCGAAATCTTCTGCAATGAATGACGCACGTGTTTCCATTGAAAAACGGTCTGTAGGCTGACATAGAGAAACAGGTGCTTATTATTTTAAAGTTTCTATTGCGCTTACACTATCGGTGAAATGTTTAACGCGTTTGTTTTTTTTTCTTGATAGTAATATGTGTTTGGACGTTTCTGCCTCTACACCCAAAATTTTCATATCGATAGTTTTCAAATGAAGAATATTGGAAGACGTACCACTATATATGTTGTGTACAAGTTGTGACTGGTATTTTTTTGTGCAAATTGTAACTTGTATTTTCAGTTTATACAAACTATACTTTGTATGAAAATTGTGAATACAAATTATGATAAGTAGAAAATGAGCAAAAATTAAGAAAAATTACGTCTTTGTTTTTTTTAATCAAGGTTTACCATCGATTCGTCCGTCTATATTGAAATGGAAGCCCATGCTTCAGGTAATATTATTTTGGTGAATTATACTTATCTTAATTATTCATCTTGTTAGTGAGTTTTCTTTAAAAAATGTCATTTCAGTCTTTTAAGAAAATTTTATAATATGATTGGTGGACAGCAGGATAATTTTTTGC
Source organism: Perna viridis (assembly GCA_037379345.1). Taxonomy (NCBI): domain Eukaryota; kingdom Metazoa; phylum Mollusca; class Bivalvia; order Mytilida; family Mytilidae; genus Perna; species Perna viridis. The sequence continues at coordinate 33,079,599 of CM074514.1, read as the reverse complement.
AAGCGTTGGAGCTATTTTGTAAGTGCAAAAACATCATTTACTAAATTAATGAACTTAGCATCTTTAACTTAACAGGAAAAAAATTGAAGCTATAAATATTACGGTATAAATATGACATTGATTCCATTTCTACAAATTTCTTTGCCTGGAGCTGTTTGCAAACTTTCAAAAGGTTACTTTTTATGCAAGTGTAAAGGTGGTTGTAAAACTTCAAAATGCAAGAGCGAAAAGCAAAATACCATTAGTAATTCCGTTGTCAATATTCTTTGACAAGCTCTTATAAGAATTGTTCAGAAATGAAAATTTATTAACCCAAGATTAGCATTATTTAATGATATTGCGTGAACATATTCTCATCCATATTGAGAAAAAAAGATGTGTTCACATTGGCACATTGAGATTTTTTTTTTCATTTTAATCAATAAATGAGCAACTCGGACTCCACTAATAACTGGGAACATGGACCAGGTGTACCGGTAGGGTAAGCGTCTTCTGCTCTTCTAGAAACACTCACCGAGTTGCTCATAAAAAGTCAAGTCCAAGGGGGTCGAAAGAGGAAAGGAAAACTATGACACGTTGAACAAATCAGTTTTCATAGCGTAGATGGATACACCGTAACGATCCACGAGTTCATGATGACGACCATAAAACTTTTGTAGTGATGATATGTGTAAAAATGAACGTATGGGGAACTATATTTTTGTTTGCCATCTTCATTAACGTTAGATTTGTTTTAATCCAGGGAGGGCAATACAGAAAATAATTGTGAATAAACCACCAAAAACGTTTGGATCGGAACTTTTCAGGTTACTTCTTTGTGCAAATGTGTTTTTGACGTTTAAGGTACAGCCCTTGTAGAAATTACTTTTCATTCTGTATTGTCAAAGGCCCTTTCATCGGTGGCAACAAGCGTATGGAATTATTTTCATATCACTACTTCATACGTTATACCAGATTGCGTAACAACGCAGACTTTCTGTATCGCGCTAGATCTCTTGCAATTCGACTTCTGGAACAGTTTTATGTTGCGTCAAGATTGGAGTCATCACATCAAAAGTTTTATGATCGTCATCATGAACTCGTGTATCCATCTGCACTCTGAAAACTGATTTGTTCAACGTGATAGTTTTGCTTTCCTCTTTCGTCTACCCTGGACTTTTCATGAGCAACTCGGTGGGTGTTTCTAGAAGAGCAGAGGACGCTTATCCTACCGGTGAACATGGTCCATGCTCCCAGTTTTAATGGAATCCGAGTTGTTCATTTACTCTTGTATTTTGTACGTAATATTTGATTATGTTATGTTCTTTGTTGTGTATATCTGTTTCCCATGTCTAGTCTTTGTCCATGGAATACATTCATTTGATTTCCGCTAGAATCTTGGTTACCTTGATTACTTTATTGGATGACTGTATTTTTGAAAACAAAATGTGGCATATGCCACCTATTGCCTGGGTCTTCCAGTGACATCGTCGTAATTGTAGATTAAGGATCGTTTCAGAACGACCCTATGACCTCCAAATCTGTATGTCTACGTTTTATTACTTTGAACATAAGTTGTTTAAAGTCATACTGTAGGCATGTCACGATCGAAAGGTCTTACCGGATGTAGTAAAACATGTAAACATCTTTTCACTCGAAACCGGAATGGTTAAACTAATTAGTACGGGCTTAAACAGTCAAAAGTCATTTATAACTCAGTCGCTCGCATTTACGTTACGGTTTTACTCACATTTTTATTTATACGTTATTGAAATGATCAGAAGATAGTGGTATTTAGTGGGAATGATTGCTATGTCTCATTGCATCTACATGCGTTTGTACTCGCGGCGTTTTTGTTTTTGGTACTGCTCAAAACAGGCATGATTCAATTATAAAATACCTTTGAATAATAACGACCTTCGGCGAAGATTAATTTAAATCTCAACAATGAAGGCATGTTCACAATTAAAGAAAAATGTTAAGGTCAGCATATACTCTCTGGTATTTGAAATGGAGGATATTCAATCATTGCTACAAAAGAATTTTAACAACAGCCTATTTAGAGTCTGCAGAAAATGCATGGGACAAATGAAAACTGTAAAGTTAATTATTTATCATTTTTACGTATCAATACCATCTTTGAAGATTCTTATTCAAAGCAGCAAGCTCATCATAGAGCACGTTTTATTTAGAAGACACCATTTCTTGTTTGTACAAGATCCTTTTGTATTTCAAAACAAAAGATCGACGCAGGAGTATTTCTTTATCTCCTAAAAGAAAATATATCTTCTTTTACCACCGGACTTATCACCACGCGATGCCTTGCTGTTAGAAAGTATGTTTCGGTAGAAACGCCACAATAACAGGATTAGAGAAATTTCTACAGTCAAAACATACCAACAGATACGGAACTTTAGACCAAGTAAGTTTCATAAAGGCTTCCCGCGTCTCTCATAGTTTCCTTGTAAACGAACAGAGCAAGTCGACTATCAACTGTCTTTAAATTAATTTTTCCGGTTTCTTTAAATGATTTATTGATTGTTTTTATTGTAGGTAGAAAGTACATGGAATGATACAAGAAACATAATTATAACTAATTGCCTTGATATTCTGTGTCAAACTAGTTCGAAAAAAATATATATGCCATCGAGACCTGTACACGTTTTTTTATTCAAACTTTATAACATTAGGTAATTCAATGTACAAGAGTATGCTAAAACAGCGAAACTCTGTGGGCATACTAGTATAGCAGAGGACGTCCGGAAATTTACGTCATTAGTCCGGATATACAACTATATAAGACAACAAAACAAAGAACAACTACGAGAATAAAATAATGTTAAAACATAACACAAACTAACACCATTATCTTCAATTCGTGTTCGTAGGCACTACGAAAATAACTTTTAAGTGTAAGTATTTGTAAGAACAGGCAATATGGGGAAAATCCGAAACATGCATGTCAAAACCCAACAGATCGGACAATATTTTTTCACTGAAGGATGTTTTCTTTCTCTATTTGAAAAGGCTCTTATTTGAGTTCTGCATCTCTGGATTTGCTAAAATAAAATACAACAGAATGTTTTTGACGGAGTTATCTGCCTTGAAATTTTCATTTTCAAAGCATATTAATCAAATTATAACTCAATTAGCCAAAATAATATGGAAGATCTTGTCTTTTTTCCTTGATTCTGATAGTGCAAAAACTAAAATTAAACTTTCAAAATGGTGGGTTTTCCATACAATGTTTGACCCACAAAGACTGACTCTTAAAACACATCAATTGGATCTGGGTGAGATAAAGAAATCTTTCACAGCTTAAAATATGAATTTCCTTAGCTTTCTCTTTGGTGAAAATACTCCGTGAAACACTTGTACAGCATACCAAAATTTGCAATATTTATATGATTGGTAATTTTGAATTTAGAAACTACTTGTATGATGTCGTTGGTGGGCCTGAGGGTATTCACCATCCCAGTGGTCAAAAACTATTTTACCGAAATTCGCCACTGCACAAATTTCGAGTCCCCATTAAATGCCGATGATTCAGTCCCCTTGTATAAACTTACAGTAACCTTTCCGTAGGTAAACAAACACACGATAAAATTGCTTTGAAAAAAAGATAGTTGTTTGTCTGTTGCTTCATTTCTTATTTGTGTTACGTCTAACATCTCTCAGACGAAAAATCAGACAACAGCGGATAATGAAGATTTCCAAATATTGATAAACATTTCATACTCCCAAATAAAATATGTTTGACGTGTGGTTGAATGGATGGATAGACAGCTGAAGAAAGACTATATATTGCTCAAAAGAAGGAAATAGAAGGAAAAATAAAAAGTGTTGGGCTTTAAAAAATATTTACTTTTACTTTTCAGGCGTTTCGTCTAATTACTTCGTTGAATATTTCTAAAAATCACTGTCGATCGTTATAAATATATCACATCTAACAGAACAAATCCTATCTTGGTTATTTCATTGACAATATATGTACCCAGTTGTCCGGTAAATCGGGTATAGTCAGTTTCGTCGACATTACTCCACATTTTTCATACTGAGTAGACTACTAAGGAAAGGAAAGCAAGTTGGATCAGTTTGTTTTTATCTGACATCAAATACATAAATGTCGATATTAGTGTTCCAGAAACTGTACTTAGTTCCTGTTGAAGTCTCTGTGGCTTGCACATATGCTACTTTGATAATGCAGTGTTACATACATGTAAAGGTCATCGCTGATCTTACAGACCGATGTCGTATGTCAGTTTCCAACATGATAATGACTTTTTGCCATGTAAATATTTTTTAACCGGGCATAGGCATTTCAATCAGCATTGATTGTATTGGTTTTACAAGAAGCAGAAAATGTTCTCCCTTCCAGAGCACATTTGTTCATAACTGGATTTTGACGGGGTTGTGCAGCTAGTGAACGTTTGTACATTTAAATCCTTGGTGTTTATACAATTTAGTTTTTGCAGTATGCTAAGTTTAAGTTTGGAAGCTAATACTGCAATTTACTACATTTTCTCGCACTTTTAATCAATTGAATTTTATGACTTTCATAATTTGTGTACCTAGTACTCACTAACGTTAGACAAATCGTCCCTTATCGCAAAAGATTATCAAATTTTGATTGCTTCCTGCATTGTTTCTACGTAAAAAAGTAAGATTTCGTCGTTGATATTTGTGTGAAGTCTATTGTAAAACGACAATGTAGGCGAAATGAATTGTCAAGATCCACATTGTTCAGAGCTTGACACACTCCAATCATACCTTATAATTGCCTGATCAAATAATGCAATGAAAAATTAAAAAAAATAGTATTACAAAGAATAACAAGGACATTGTTATATTTTTGTTTCAGTGTACCATTTTTATGGATAAATATTGTGGTTCACTTGGTTCACTTGGTACTTACAAAACGCCAAACTGTAAAAAAAAAGTTTTGAAATGATTTAATTTGACGATAATAAGGTAATTAGATTAATTAACCACTAATTAGTAATTATAATTTGTCTATCAATTTCGTCGTTTGAGATTCCGATTGATAGTATTTCATGATTTTAGCAGTCATCGACTGAACGAGAAACGGCATCATTAACTGTCTGACAATGATTTACTAGCTGTGTCAATTTCAACGATTTTATGATTCTGAATGAATTAAATTGCATTATACTTCCTTCAAAACAAATTGTTATACAACATATAGGTTATGTATTTTAATGTTAATAATGCACGCTTTTACGACCAGAATGTTATCACATTATCATTTTGAGTTCTTTATTACTCCAACTCATTTTAACACAATTATTCTAAAAACCGCATTTTTTTCCCTGCATATAAAGTTGATACTTTCCCTTTTGCACTATATTGAAATCTGACAGTAAGCACACACACTAAAAAAAACCATAAAAACAAAAACAAAAACAAAAAACAAAAAAAAAAAAAAACAAAAAAAACAAAAAAACAAAAAAAAATTAAATTGTCCGTAACATATCTTTCTTTGTTGTAAAAGACAAGAGATGCTGGATCGATTTTTTGAGTTCTTCTTGTATACAATTAATATTTTGATATAGAATTTCATTTGTATTTGTCTTTAATGCTGTTGATCAGAGATTACTACCTGGAACACGTACTGAATATGATTGTCTTTTTTTATTTATAAGGACTGTAAGTTGTATTAATGGCCATATTCAACCCTTATTATTGTCGGATGTTTCTTTCCATGATATCACCACACTTGACCACACATATTACTAATTAACTTTAAAATACACATTTAATCACTACGTCATATATACGTGTAGTTCTGAGCTGTAAGATATTACGGCAGGTTTTTCATCTTTTTATTTGATTTCAACCCTCATTAAAAACCATGAAAAAAAGCAAAATATTTAGTCATGAAATAGCGAAAAAAAATGCGAAAAAAAGACAGAAATGAAAAAAGACCGCATAGAAACATGTACAAAATGAACATCCATGAGCGCTTGAACAACATATAAGTTTAGATATGAAATTCTCAAAGACAAAAACGAAGGGTATGTTACAGATAAAACAAAATCAATGACAAAACGGAACCAAAAATTGATAGGCATAGCGTTGATCAATTCATAAATGTAGGATTAAATATGAAGCAGAACTTTTAGTGTTAATTATTTCCTAAAAAGGATTTTAGTCTCAATAAACGTATTTATTGTTAATAATTTTCTAGATTTTAGTAACATATCTGTCCTATGTGAAATCATATACGAATTGAGCAGAAAACTATAATAAAATCACTTTAATCTTAATATTTAAACATTCATTTTTTGTTCATCTGCAAATTTCTGTATAGTTGTCTTTTTAAGAAACGGTAAAGGTATTTAACAGATAACTTATCCAATCCAAATTTTTTGTAACGTATATTTCAATCATATATAGAGAAAAACCATTTCTTCAATATATTGTATCAATTTGTTCGGCAATCGTCATTGGTTTCGCCATGAATAAAAGAGAAAATATGATTTTAGTCCAATATAATCATCGCTTTAAAAACATCATGCATGCAGCAGTGAAATGAAGAATAAAAACATCAGAAAGGTAATTGCTTTATTTTTACTAAAGCGACTTTCTGGCAATTCAACATTACAATTTTCCTGATTTACACAAAAATCTTAATAGGTCGAAAAAAAATTACGTTTCCGATCGTTATATAGTTGTGAAAGAATTTCAAAGTAAACATCCTTTACAGAACTCCATGCTTGAAATATGAATAAAACATTTATATGATAGCTAGTATAATTTTATCGGTTTTCTTGCGGAAATTGGCAATTTGAAATCAACTACCAAATAATTTTATATTGTAGACCAAACATTGCTAATTAATTTAGTTCTGATTACTTGTATCGATTAAAGCACAAGATAAGATGGAATGAAATGGACCTCGTCATTTTGTCTCGTTACATGCGGCGTTGCATATAACGCGATAAAAGCTATCAAGAAGTACTTCTATGCATGCTATAATGAATTTTATTCCAACATCTTAATGGAATGTATTTGGAAGTGTTTTATTAAATGACTGGATCTGCTAATTAAATGTAGGACTGTAAAAGATAGTTATAAAACCAAAGTTTATTTCTTTACATAGTCTAAATGTTCTATTTTTTGCGTTTTCAACCAATATTCATATCGCGATATTTTATCCCTCTGCATAATATATGTTTGACCACGTGTTGCACAAATGCAGTGAAACCTATTTAAACCCTACCCTAATGAATCTGAGAAACTGTGTAAACAATACACATTTACAAGTCCCGGCGACATGGAAATTGATTTGCTCATCGTGTTATAGTTTTCCTTTCCTCTTGACTTTTTATGAGCAACTCGGCGGGTGTTTCTAGAAAAGCAGAGGACGCTTATCCTACCGGTGCACCTCGTCCATCCTCCCAGTTTTTAGTCTCTCATTTGCTTTTGTTACTTTGTATGTATTATTTTAGTTAATTTATGTTCTTTGTTGTGTATATCTGTTTTTCATGTCAAGTTTTTGTCCCTGGATTTCATTCTTTTGATTGCAGCAATAACCTTGGTTCACTTGATTACCGCTAGAACCTTGGGTCCCTAGATTACTTTTTGATTTCTGCTAGAACCTTGGTTACCTTGATTACATTTTGATTACTGCTAAAACCTTGGTTCCATTGATTACTCTTTTAAATCAAATTTAATATAATGAACTATGTGGAACCTTTGTAACCCGAATACCTGTATAAACTGTACAAATATTAATGTTTAAGTAACTGTTTTGTAAGAATCATGCAAAATCTGAAAAATGTGATACACCCCAAAAAAGGCTACATATTTTTATTTTTGCAATTAAGTTGTTTTATGGGTCTATACTATGAAATGTGTAAATATTCATTCAAATCTGCCTGTTCTTAGGAGATAATCGACATAGAAAATCCAGTAGATTTACTGTATTTGAGCGCCAATTACAGAGTTATCTCCCTTAATTTTGTAATCTACAGTGCATTCTATATAATTTTTATCTCTTAAGAGCACGAGTTATATGAAAAACCACATGTTAATTTCTGTTTACTATGACATTTCAAACAAAATATCAAAAATAAAAATATGTGAGCTTTTTACCCATGAATCACATTTTGTATGATCCTTAGCTGGAGTGCTACTTAAATAGGGTTACATATAGAAGGTTTTACTGTGTCATGGGAATTCGTATAGTAAAGCATATTATTTCGAATTAAATTTTTACTCTACCAAACGAACAAGTACTATAAATAATAATAGCATTACTATGGTAGAATAGGGTTAGATTTAGAAGGTTTTAGTGTATCATAGGAATACGTAAGAGGTTTTGTAAATTCGTACAATAAAGAGACTGCATATTATTCAGAATTAAATTTTAATCCGCCGAACGAAAAACTCAAATAAATAATAATTACATTGTTCGAAATATTTATTACATCTACAATTCAAAATAGCATTTTCAAATGTTTCACGTGAAATGTGCGGATTTTACGTTTTTCACAAATTTTGTCAATTTATAAATTTTGTTGGAATATGTCTCGTGAATACCACAAAAGCGGTTATCTTTTCTTTTATAAATATCATTCTAGTGAGCAAATGTTAAGCTAACCAATAATGATCGAGGCTGTGTGTTAAACGACATTATACATCGTTGTCGCAAAAGTTTGTAAGAGATAATTTCTTTATTTCAAGTTGTGTACCTTTTCTAATTAATATCTCTATCCATGTGTGGTTCTTGATCTTTATCTTGGGTCATTTTGTTGATTTCCACTGTTTATACAGCGCATAAATGTATTATTGATAGATTTACTATATACTTTGTATCAACAGCAATACAATTTTTATTGATATTGTTTTCGAAACATTAAATATACCGGTTTGTTTTTATTGTTAAATCATCTACTTTGTAAGCTAACCATTTATTTTAAACAAAATCATATGCGACATGGCATCGTTTTTTTCTTGCCTCTATAGAATTAAAAATTATCCATATACAAAAATTTTCTTTTTTCGGACCGTTTCTTATTTCCATCTGATGAAACAGTTCATTTGCCCCAGAGTATTTAGTTTTTATTATATTCTTGCAAAAGCGTAAAATATATAGTGATCGTGTTGTCCTTCTGTTCCATTGTCTACCCTTCGTTCGTCGCCAGTTCTGATCCATAATTCCTCTAATATCGCTGGAAGGACTTTCAAAAATTATTCAAAATTCGAAGATGCAATGTGAATACACTATAACGCCTTTTTTTTATCTGAATGTCTTTTGGGTTTCTGGTGTAAATTGGTCGACCAAGGGGGTTGTATCTTCTCAACGCAAATAATCAGAAACCGCTGAATGGATATTGAAACTCACATTTATTGTCAAATGATACTATTATTCCTATCTGATTTTTCTGCCGCAATAACATATGTAGTTTCCTATATGGTTTGTAGGAGGACAATGGGGCTTTTCATATAGTGGGCTTTGTGTTCAATTCTTACAACTTCTTACTTCGTCCGTTATTTGAAAGCTTACAGAAACTACAAATTAGTTATGTCCCGCGCTTTACCTTGAACACATTAATAAGAAACGCAGTTATATTTCGTCTTGGTACAATTTGAAATTTATCACACTCAGTCAAAATCCAGAATTTGTCGGACGTTTTTCTGTATTTTCCATAAGGTCAGCATAATCACAACGACCTCCGCCGAAATGCGAATTGCTGTGGGTTTGTGCGTTCATCACACCTTGAATACGCTTTGATGCCTTCATTTTTAACGAATTTTAATTAAATCTACACCAAAAGTTACTGTAATGAATTTCTCCGACAAATGTGTTATATCCACAATGAGAGCAGACTCATACTGGACATGGCATTATTAGAGCTGTGGATATCCCTACAGAAGTTGATTACGCCAAACCTAATATGTTTCTGGTCCTTAAACCTAATGCTTTTTGCAGAGTATGGAAAGATATGTTTATTTTTCATTTTCTTTGCTTTGTCTTTCCTTTTCAGTTTTCCAGTAATTACTATTTTCACTAAAACCGTCGTTACCACCGCCTCACTGAAAATTCACTTGTTGCCATTGTGGACAGCAAAAAATGGAAAACAATTCCACATAATCTTTGCACTCTCATTTAATATCTCATTAAAACGCAACTTCTCTGTACTCTGGAAACCCAGTCTGGGTACAGATATGAATATGAACGAAATGTAGCATGAAGATAAGACATGTTGCATGTAAATCTTACACAGACATTTATAAAAAAAAGTGTATCCATGACTCAGATATCTAATTAAAAGTTTTGATAACGAAGTATTTAATATGATGTATTAAGCTACTGAAAAAAAAAATTCAAGTTGACACTAAAGACATATGGTCGTAAGAAAACATTAGGCTCTTATCGAAACAGTAAATATCTAATAACAAATCATCATTAAAGAAATACAGTCTACGATCACAAATACTTAATTATTTCACTGGGTTTGGAAAGAAAATGTTGTTTTGAACATCCAAGACCAGCTCATGTAATTAGTTTGTGAGGTAAGATATGTAATACAGCGCAATACTATTAAAGAGGAAATTATAAAAATGACTTAAAGGTAGTCTAACAAGTATGGCTTTTTGTGGTTTATATTAAAAATCAATCTTATGAAGAAGTAGCAGCGATACTATAACGTTTGAATCGTGTAAAAATCTACAGATTATTCTATGATTAAACAACAAGTAATAAACCAGTCATGAGAGTAAATCGACCAAAAACGTTCAAAATGTAACCACAGCAGAGCGAAAAGATTATAAACGTCACCCATGCCAATCGTATGAAATACAAAGTGACCTTCACCGCCAAGGAAGACGATAGGAAACATATATTGAATACTTTTAACTGTTTAATTGCATTAAAGGAGTAGTTGTGTACTGGAATTCATTTACTGGTTCGTAACCACTGCATTTGATTTTAAGAGTTTTTTTTGTCGCCTCGGAAAAATTGCAGTCGCCACTATGGCCTGACTGACCGGAGTCATCTGTCATAGATATTTTTCTCCTTTACCGGACTCTCAATGTGTAGCATGGATCTAGAACAACGAAATCTTTTCATTTTAAGTGTAGTTCGTTGCGCTTATATCTGTCTAGACGTTTCAATTCTATTCAATATATTTTTCTTCTGTTGGCTTTTTAATTATGTGACTTAATTTTTTAAAACGGATTTCCTCTCTTTTGACAGATTGTTTTCTTTATTGAGCTCTTTAATAATATTATTTGATGAATTTGAAAAAAGTATATTGTTTTAAAATAGGTGACAACCTTATATTGGTTCTTAAAATTTTCGGCCAGAATTCTAATTTTCCCAAATGCATTCTATACAAATTACCTGTCTTTAAAACAACAACGAATGACATTATATTAACATTGAAGGGTTTTTATTTTGGGATCTATTATTCATTCCCTTACCAATATGACAATTAACAATTAAAGACCTTGAGACTGTTTTAAGCATTTCAATAGTAATATATATATCTTATTATTATTATTAACAACTGTACTCGGCCTATAAAATTGGACAATTATGTGCAAAAAATGTATAAATATATTGCATTCTATCTACTATAACTACTGCATTTATAAATAATATAAAGGGCAACTCTAATTAAAATTTTCGCAGATTTAATCAATATATGAATATATGAATATACAAGCACCATGCCAAAAAGGAGTCTCGTTTTTAATTTCCTCTAAAGAATCTATTAAAAAATACTTACAAAAACAATAGTGAAGCGATACTACAATTAAGCGATTTAAAAAAAAAAACAAAAAAAAAAAAAAAAAAAAACTGTTCAACTTATGAACAAGAAATCTCTAGAGAATGAAATATCATAATGGTTTATGTTTTATCGCCAAACTTCCAAGACTAGTGATTGGAAAAAAGAAAATAATATGGAGTTACAATCTTCCATTATAAAGCAAGTAAATGTTTGATGGATTTTTTTCTTTCAAGTTCAACTTATTGCTATTTCTAAGTTATCTTATTAAATCTTTATGGAAGCCGGTTAGGGTCATTTGGAAAAAAATGTCGAAATTACGACATAGCTATGTCGTAATTTCGACATATTTAATTTTTTTTTCAAATGATTCTAACCGGCTTCCGTAGTAATGTCCCCAAGTGTGTTAGTATAATAGAATGAATGGTAGTACAACTGAAATCATATCATGTTACGCTATTTCGGGAAAAAGATATAATAGCTGCATTTAATTGAATACCTTGATTTGTTACAAAGTGAGAAACACATTATCAAAAGATAAGAAATATGGGAACAAAACACAAAAAGAATAACATGTTTAGAAGAAATACGAAGAACGATCAAAGTAAACTAACTAAAAATTACACATATATGCAAACAGGATTTACCCCCCCCCTAAAACCTCGAGTAACCTCAGTTGCTATAATGGTAACAACTTTGACCTTTGACATGCTTTGGTAGAAAGAGTAATCAAGGGAACCAAGGTTATGGCGGTAATCAAAAGAATGTAATCCAGGGACAAAGACAAGACACGGAAAACATACATACACAACAAAGAACATACAGTAACTAAAATCATACATACAAAGTAACAAAAGTAAATGAGCAACTCGGACTCCGCTAAAACCTGGGAGCATGGACCAGGTGCACCGGAAGGGTAAGCGTCCTCTGCTTTTCTAGAAACACCCGCCGAGTTGCTCATAAAAAGTCAAGTCTGGGGTAGACAAACGAGTAAAGGAAACTATGACCCGTTGAATAAATCAGTTTTCATGGTGCTGATGGATACACCATAACGATCCATCATAGAATTTATGAATGCTAGATTTGACGTCATATTTCGATGATTTTGACGATTTTTTATATGAAATTTACTAAGTCTTAAAAATCCTGAGAATTTTGGAAAATGCTGCTCCAGAACGTGTACAGCATACCGAAATTTGCAATTTAGATACGGTTAGTATTTGTACATTTAGAATGTTTAGCAGTTTAAACTCATCAGAAGATATCCCAATCTATGCTCGTTAAATATCATGTCCTATCTATCACAGAAAATGAAACTACATAGCAGCCAATAAGAAACGGAACAATAGTAAAGAGACCAACCAATATACAAACGAAACAACTTTTTCTTTTCTATACTTTAAGTAAGTAAATGCAAATTATTGTGTTGATAATATGTATTTTATAAAATACTTAACTGAGTATGATGCATTTATGTGGAAATAAGAATTACTATACATCGTGTACTAACTTAAAACCCTAGATTTATCCTACGACGAGGAATGATCCGACCAGCAAACTATTTCGTAAAACCTAGCTGGCCAAGTTGTCTTAGACGCTGGATGTAGTGTAGGTTTTGTTGCCCTAGATGTCACAGCAGTACGAGTTTGAGTTCCTGGGAGGGAAATACATCGTAAGGAATTTTCCAGACCCTTATGTACATAAAGCGAACATATGTTGCATCTCCATGGAAATGAAGTTTGGGGTTCCATAATACAAGCCGTGGACTTCTTCATTCGTCAATCAAGAGGTACCACACACCTGGTTCATGCTCCCAGTTTCCTTATATTTTGACCATAAGATTTCCTGGTAACAGATCGGAGGACTTTGTTCTAGTATTACGTGTATTAATTTTTCAGCTACCAAAAGAGTGTATTACAAACTATCATGGGCAAGAGCTTTTTGTTGTATGATATAGAAATATTGCTGTGTACTTAAAATGTTAATATGAAGTGATAATATTTCATATATTTTACATATCAACATTTTCACATTTTAGGTGATTAAATAGAATGTAGATATATTCTTAAAACATTCGTGTTTTAACTACTGCAATTATAAATCAATAAACCCTTTTCATCACTAAATGGTGCATTAGCAATATACAACTCCTCGCAGTTTCTGTTAAATGTTATGCCGTAGGTTCTGTCGAGTCCATCTTTACTAGTCAATATTGTATATAAATAAGTTCCCTCTGGGGACAAGCAGTGAACAGTGTTAGATGTCCAACACGTAATGTACAGATTGCCTATTATGTCTTTAGTCATACATAGAGAACCAGCAAGAGTGGGAGCAGAATATTCAATCAGTGGTGTGCCATCTTGTTGCAAGCCGTATAGTTTAATATCTCCTGTCTTATAACAGAAGAGAACATCATTATTTCCTACATGCAAACTGAGAATAGAGTTAACCGAATTTCCGACTTTGAAATTATACCAATGTTTACCGTCCATATCTCTAATGTATATTATACCATCACCACCACCTAGAAATATTTTGTCTATCTTGGTAGCGATTCCGTGAACTTTTATAGCTGATCTGATCCAAAAGAAAGAATATTGTTCGGCTAGATCCTTTAATCTCAGTTTCCGCTATATAGGTGACGTATTATCTTTAAACAATCCTAATTTCGGGGATTTGATACCTTGCATCTACCCCAAAGAACTTGAGATAAAAGATACTACAGACACTGTGAAGTCAGCCTCATATCTTGACCTACACTTAGAAATCGATGGTAAAGGAAAATTATTGACCAAACTTTACGACAAACGTGATGACTTTTCAATCAAAATTGTCAACTTTCCTTTCATCTGTGGCAACATCCCTTCAGCACCTGCGTATGTATTGTTCATATCACAACTCATACGTTATGCCAGAGCTTGCCGAAACTACTCACACTTTTTGTATCGCGCTAGAACTCTAACAAATAGGCTTCTGGAACAGGGTTATGTTGCTACAAGATTGAAGTCATCACTACAGAAGTTTTATGGTCGTCATCATGAACTCTTGGATCGTTATGGTGTATCCATCTGCACCATGAAAACTGATTTATTCAACGGGTCAAAGTTTTCCTTTCCTCGTTTGGCTACCCCATGCTCCCAGTTTTTTAGTGGAGTCCGAGTTGCTCATTTGCTTTTGTTACTTTGTATGTATGATTTTAGTTACTTTATGTTCTTTGTTGTGTATGCCTGTTTTCCATGTCTGGTCTTTGTCTCTGGGTTGCATTCTTTTGATTATTGCTATAACCTTGGTTCCCTTGATTACTCTTTCAATTCTATACTGCGTGCCAGCTCTCATTGCGGCAATGTCGACGAACTGAATCAAATTAATATCTGGAAGAGTATTAATGACATGGCCCATGGTCCACTTTCTAAGAAACTGTCCTCTAAATGTGTTCCATCTTCTGTCCACAGCGACAGTGCCTTTGTCGGTCCACTGTTATTGCATAGTAATATTACATTTTGTTATGTGTGACTATCATACACGTTGTTCGTCCAGTAAAGCAGACCTTTCTATCAAGAATAAATTTTGATGGGGAAGTTTCCTTTCTTACCTTACCCGGTGCTTGATATTGATTTGATGTCTCGAAATCTAAGTAGCTTTTGCATGATTGCTTTTCAATTGGGAAAAGTGACGAAATATCGAACTCGTCGACCGCCGTTTGTACTGAGATCCAATTATCTTTCATCTTCATCAAAATATGCAGCCAAAGTCGCCTTAAGTCCTAAGAAAATAATCATTTTTTTTTATTGGAACCGTTTTTCGTGAGAATTTCATTGGCCGCTTTCGCGATCTCTTTTGAGTTGTCTAGTTCGTTCGTCGTTATTAGCATTTGTTGCTTTATCATTTTATCAACCATAGTAAGACAATCGAACTGAAAACGATTAAATTTTCATCAATTTTTTATTTAAAAAAAAACAGTATCCTTTGCACTTTAGTCCTTCCATTTTCTATTTGTGTCTTGTTTTGTTGTCTGTTCAATTTAATGTTCTCTGCATTCTTGCACAAAAGCGCAATGTTTTTTTCGTATCATCGTACAATACAGATTGTTTAACACCTTTAGCAACTAAATTTAATGGTAACATTTTTCCACAACAGCGATGCTCATTGACAGTACATGTCCGACAACACAAAGTATCATGGTCCTGACAGTAAAACTCAAGTTCGCCGTCATCAAGATTATGGCAGTATTTTCTCAAATTGATATTCTGTCTGCTACAGTTTTATAGTCTATTAAATAATGCGATGCAGATGCTTTGCTCCCTTTGTGCGCTTTGGCACTCGTTTGACACAGAGGGTCATCACAGTCTGTACAGAACATGAAAGCATTAGATGTTTGATCAAGGCTAGAACAAGGCCCACACATTTCTTGGTTTGTTGCCATTTTAGAATCTGAAAAAAAACATTACGTATATGTTTTTTGTCTGAAATATATAAATTAGAAAAACGTTATGATTGAAATCAATCAATATCTGTATTACATGATTGAAATAATAACAACGTTAACCAAGGTCAAAGTGTCTAACTGTAAAGCATAAATATGAACATATCAGTTTATTGATTTTAATTGAAGTTGAATTTATTAAACATATAATTAACATCATCATTGTTTTCATTAACCCCAAGGACACATCAAAGGCTTTACTTAATAAATTGACAAGAAAACTGTATAAAATAAATAAGACAAAATAGTACAACCTTCTATCCGTCATTTTGCAATGTTGTTTACGTGTAATATACATGTAGTTTCTTAAATGTATAAAGGCTCTGTCACTCTATATTTGGGCTTTCCATTAATCAGTTTTGGTTTGATTAAAGTTAGTGTAACCTGGAACCATGTAATTAAGAAAAGGACTTAAGACTTATGAAAATAATTTCAGGTATTAATGTTCGCAATAACAAACTAAAAAGAAAATGTAACAAAACTTAAAACAGTAGAGATATATAAGAAGAAAAAAAACACCTCTGCCTAGGACAAGATTGTTACACGTAGCCATATGTCACCCGCAACATCAACAGTTAAAAAGTACTTTATCTGGGAATATTCTTCCATGGTAACTTCAATCAAAGTAGCTGATGACGTCACAAGAATTACCAATTTTCTTAGAGGTTTGTGGCCCAGGGGTATCATATTTCCACACATGAATTAAAGAAAATAAATTTACTTCTATGGCATAAATTATGAAATGACATATAGAGCAAAATAAGTTATATGAGAATTAATTCATGTATTATATACATAATTTTTAAAACTATGGTAAACATGACATTTGAAAATCGTCCATTGACCGTCTCAGTTCAAAGTTTTTTATTTCACTCTAATTAGAAGACTAAGAGCTTAATGTTCAACTGCTGAATTAACATTAGTTTTTAAAATCAATTATGCGTCTTTCGTGGTTATAACGATTTATAAAGCAAGAAATGTGCATCTTAACTGCTGCCAAATTAAGAAATAAAGACTTTTATCATATGGCAATGTGTCTTGGCAAAGGAGGTGACAGTGGTACAGTTTCAGCTAACAGAAATATATTATTAATAATGACAATTCGATAAAAAGCAGAGTGATACGTATTATCACATGTCAACTGTATCAAATTTTGTTTGTTCTATTTCGATGACCTTCTTAAAATATAATCTGACAAGATATCACTTACAAGATATCACTATCATATACAATGACTATTGAAATATTGGTTAATGTTTTTTTTTTTTTGTTTGCAATATTAAAAAGCTGATGATATTTTTAATACGCTCAAATGGCTGAATTATACATTTTTATAGTACCCTTTAAGAAAACCCTTTTCAGACACTTTTATGTTTAATTATCATAATGTTTAGCATTGAAGTAATTCAATAGCCATGGAAGACATTTAACTATTATAAAATATTCCTGGGTTAATCAACTTGGTTCTGTATACTTATGGCAAGAAAAAGCATCAATATTCGGTTTGTACCTTCATTTTCACTGTGAGGTCAGCCTCATATCTTGACTTACACTTAGAAATCGATTGTAACGGAAATCTATTGACCAAACTTTACGACAAACGTGATGACTTTTCATTCAGAATTGTCAACTTTCCTTCCATCTGTGGCAACATCCCTTCAGCACCTGCGTATGGAGTGTTCATATCACAACTCAAATGTTATGACAGAGCTTGCCGAAACTACGCAGACTTTTTGTATCGCGCTAAAATTCTAAAAAAATAGGCTTCTGGAACAGGGTTATGTTGCTACAAAATTGAAGTCATCACTACAGCAGTTTTATGGTCGTCATCATAAACTCGTGGATCGTTACGGTATATCCATCTGTGCCATGAAAACTGATTTGTTCAACGTGTCATAGTTTTCCGTTCCTCTTTCGTCTACCACGGACTTTACTATTTGAGCAACTCGGTGGGTTTTCGAGAAAAGCATAGGACGCTTACCCTACCGATGCACCTGGTCCATGCTCCCGGTTTTTGGTGGAGTCCGATATGCTCATTTGCTTTTGGTACTTTGTATGTATGATTTTAGTTACTTTATGTTCTTTGTTGTGTATGTCTGTTTTCCATGTCTGGTCTTTGTTCCTGGATTACATTCTTTTGATTACTGCTATAACCTTGGTTCTCTTGATTACTCTTTCAGAAGCTGAAAAACAGCACAATGGCAGCTTCATTTGCGTATACTTGTATATATTCGATTGAGAGCCAAACCAGTCTCGGAAAATATTCGCTAGTTTCGATAATTAAGTACAAATCGAATCATAGCTTTTCCAAGATTGGGTTGGTCATAATAGTCTGCACAATGGCGCCCAGATGTTTACGAAAATTACGTAATCAATATTACCTATGATTCTTATGTCATAAAAATTGCGAAACAAGAACGAAACAAAACGAAACGAAAATAATCGATAAAAGAAGGATCAAAACGAAACATTTCTATTAAATGAATCAAATCGTAATAAATACATAGTTAAACGAAACAGAATAAAGCGAAACTAAATTGAATAAAAGAAATTCTTTAAAACGTTTCGCAAATAATAAGACCCATTTTTTCTATTAGTGCCGGATAATTCGACCCAAAGACATTTCCGACCATGACAACCAATAATTCCTTATGAATGCCGGACATTTCGGCCAATAGACATATCATAAAAATACAATCAGTATAATACTTTAGGACATATATCATTACAAAAATTTACCATATTTGAAGGTTATAAGTATAATATGGGGTAGGCATTGCCTAAATCAGCGATCACCGTGAGCTTTACCATACATGTACCGTCTGTGCGAGACTTGTAAAAAGTAATAAAGGATATTACTAAGAGGGGGCGGCCCGGTTGAAATAATTTGCTTAGCAAGTGCAATATTTTCATTTATATTTAAGCAGCAAGCTAAATCAATATTTCTATTTGAAAATCTGTCTTTTTAATTAATGTTTTTTTTCAGTAAATGAATAACTTGAACAATTGCCCCACCCCCCCTCCACCCCCCAAAAAAATAAATCCAACGCCATACCCCCTTTCCCCTCGCTCTCAAAATGGTCAATACCTTTTTTTATCCCTTCTCTAGGGCATCTCTAGCAACATCCATTTCAGTTTTGGCATGTCAGATCAATCTGTACATGTATAGATACCGGAAATATTACAGTTCTCCACGGATGGTGGGAATATTTTACACATATCATGTGACGTAAACAAATTTCTGACGACAGCTGCAAATTCCCAACAAGTAAATGATTGCCTTTCTTATCTTAAAAATACTATGCTTCGATTTTGATAATATAATCGGAGTTATAATGAGCGCCGCGAAGCAGTGTGAGCTCTACCGTTATTACGTGTATATTCTAAATTTTCCTTAAGGTTCCCCAATATACTAAAAAAAAATCATGTCCCGGAAGTACCAAAAAGTGACTGTCCATACGGAGAAAATTCATCATTTCCTTCAGTCAAACAAATAAAAAATATATGTTAAGATTACGTTTCAGTAAAAATAGATTCATCTTTTTTGATAGTTTTCAAGACTTTTCTAATTTGTTTTACTCATTTAAGGTAGTGAATGTTATGTTTATAAAAACTTCGGGAAAAAACACGTGGATGTACGTACGTGTATCTCCGCTGTTCCACTGTTGCTGTTGTCAAGAACCCAACCCACCTCGGAAAAAATTATAACTCCGATTATTTATCAAAATCGAAGCATAGCTTTCCCAAGATAGGAAAGGCAATCATTCACTTGTTTGAAATTTGCAGCTGTCGTCTTGATTTCCTAGAACAGTCACTATGCGCCTGTTCAAACAATTACTTCCTAGTTACCTTTGTCATTTCCGACAGAACGATTTTCAACCATTCATACATATTAAAAAGTATAAAGGATGTTTCTGACGCTCCGTTTCTTTAAATCATCAATTGTAAAAAGAAAAATGTCTGAACAATACAGTTGACTTTTCAGACACACTATACTAATTTTACAGCATGTGTTGTTACTACTGGATGTCTCTATGTTACTGCAACTATATGGTGATGTGTCGAGGAAAAAAAATATTGTTGAATCGCGATAGAGCTCATTTAGTAGAGGCTAGGTAAATTTACGATTCGCAACTGACTACGGTAATGAATGGCCTTATGCCAACATGTGAACTTCGTTTAGCTAGACACTTAAATTTCCGTTTCCGCTATACAGATGACGCATTACTGTTAAACAATCCTGGTTTCAGGGATTTCATACATCGCATCTGCCCCAAAGAACTTGCGATAAAGAATACTACAGACACTATGACGTCAGCCTCATATCTTGACCTACACTTAGAGATCGATGGTAAAAGAAAACTATTGACCAAACTATATAACAAACGCAATGACTTTTCTTTCCGTATTGTCAACTTTCATTTCATCTGTGGCAACATCCCTTCAGCACCTGCGAATTGAGTTTTTCATATCACAACTCATACGTTATGTAAGATCTTGCCGTAACTATGCAGACTTTTTGTATCGCGCTAGACTTCTTACAATTAGGCTTCTGGAACAGGGTTATGTTGTTACAAGGTTGAACTTATCACTACAGAATTTTTATGTTTGTCATCATGAATTCATTGATCGCTACGGAGTGTCCATCTGCACCATGAACACTGATTTGTTATTTTGTGTTATTTTTTGCTTATTTTATGTTATTTTTTGTGTGTGACTGTTTTCCATCTCTGGTCTTTGATTACTCTCTCATATAAATCTAGATTTGGTGTTAGTTTAAACATATTTTTTATTTCAAAGAATACATCAATATATGAAATGACGATATTATAATACAATAAGGATTCGGAAACAAGCTGAAGCTTATGCTAATATCTGTCTCCTAATAAACAACGAACTGTTTTAAGACAATAATAGCATGCTCTTGAATAAGTATGTATCTTTGATGCAAGTATCTATTGGAGAAGTAAAAGTTGCACAAAGAATCTAAATTGAAGAGGGATATATAGGAAAGTATACAAAAAGGGTATTGAGGAGTTGAAATGAACAGGAAATAAAACACAATACAAACAGATATATGTATATACACAATTAAGCTTTTACAAATCGTTTACTTTTTAAAATGTAAGTTTGCACCTTTAAAAATAAATCTGTATTTTGTTTTAAGTTAGAGCATCAGACCCTTTGCGGAGAATGTCAATATCGATATAGGAATTCAAAGTATGTATGGTGTTACGTCGAATCTCAGAGTAATTGTAACATTCAAGTAGAAAATGGCTGTTTGTTTCTCTTTGTCCACAGATACAGTTCGGACTGGCCACCAGACGTCGCCTGTACAGATGCTCATTGAGAGAGCTGCTGTCCATGCGCAATCTGGCGTGCAAGACCTGACCGGATCTACTACCAATATTATAGTACATAGGTTTGGTGTTAAATTATTCATTGGCTATATTGTCTAGTGCGTTTTGCTTAATGTACTGGTAAACATTGAGGAATAGTTTTAACATTAAACTGATCATTAGAAAATATCAAACGTAAAATATCTCGATGTATCATGGTACCAAGCTTCATAATTTATCAACAGCCACTGCTTAATTTACTAAATGGTCATCTTAAATTCTGAAACTGGTTTACAGTTCATTATACATGATTTGAAGATATGTGTTCTTAATCTCGCGAGGCTTTGTACCCTTAGCATAAATCGGTTTATTAATATACCGTGATGATATATTCCTTAATTGATATGTACTTACTCTATTT
This sequence comes from Perna viridis, assembly GCA_037379345.1. NCBI lineage: Eukaryota > Metazoa > Mollusca > Bivalvia > Mytilida > Mytilidae > Perna > Perna viridis. Next base: position 33,057,618 of record CM074514.1, on the reverse strand, counting down.
AAGCTCATATCATTTTGATGTGATAGGTTTAAATATTTTCTAAGTCTATATAATTTCATGAAAATGGAAACTGGAACTCCAGCTTTTGTCACAGTAAATGTTTCAGGAATACGTTACACGTTATCAAAGGATATATTTTCTAAGCTTCCACCAGCGGAAAGAGTGGAATTATGTAACAGTTCTTTGCAGGATTTTTCAAAAACTGAATATTTCTATTACAAAAATCGTGACATTTTTGAAAAAGTTTTAAATTATTTCGCAGGATCTGCCCTTCACGTTCCCCCAACGGTTTGCCAAAAAGAACTAACTGAGGATTTATTTTTCTGGGGAATTGAAGATATTAGTATCAGTCCCTGTTGTTATGTGAATGTCAAGCGTCAGATGAATGAAATTACTTTGGTTAGAGACTTTATTGATTACCAAGGTAAAACATCTCAAAACATCTCTGAAAAGGCAAATAGATTCATGAAATGGCGTTGTAAGCTGTGGAATTTTCTGGATTTTAAGCAGCAAACAACGGCATGTCGAGTAAGTTTATTCAGAAACCCACTTCTTTGCAGATTTTGATGTTTGAACTTGTAAGAGACGAAGATTCCTAATTACGAGGTGATTAATAGGTCTTACATATGCTCTTGTTAAAGTTTGCAGATTCTTCGATGGCTATTAGAAATTATGTCCATGTCCTGAGTCGAGCACATGGGAATGACTTAGATTATGAATTTCTCAAATATGTGAACGACATCCATGAATTTAAAAAACGAAACTATTGCAGTATATATTTCTTCAAAAAATCGCGTCTCTTCTTTACTTAAGAGGACGCTAACCCTACCGGTGCACCTGGTCCATGTCCCAGTTTTTAGTGGAGTCCGAGTTGCTCATTTACATTTGTTACTTTGTATGTATGATTTTAGTTACTTTATGTTTTTTGTTGTGAATGTCTGTTTTCCATGTCTGGTCTTTGTCCCTGGATTGCATTCTTTTGATTACCGCTATAACCATGGTTCCCTTGATTACTCTTTTACAACAATCTACCTACACAAAGAGTGATGAGCAACTAGACATGTCAGTGTGACGTTCCATTGACAGTATATTGTCGTTTTTGACATTCCGTTTATCGGGAAATAATACCTCAAACACATTTAAAATGTCAGAGGAAAACAAGATCACCTTCCTTGTAATATCGAATCCCGGAAATCGATTTTATATTTGTCATCCTCTCAAAAATCAGTTTTCTCAGTAATGAGATAAAATGTTTCTTATTTTACACCTAGTTCAGGTCTTCATTGTCACCCAAAATTACTGGGAAAAGCTGAAGTTGCTATTTATTGCTCATACTGTTTTTCAGTTGTTATACTGATTATTGTTTCCCTTTTTATATCTATCTCACATATTTTATTATGCTTGCTTGGTTCCATTTTACTCAATTTGCTGCTTCTTCTGCGAGGACCCGATTTTTATCACACTTCATCATCCACTTGATCGCTACATCGTAATTTTTCATTACTTTCTCTTGTAAGAACTTTATCCATCTTGATAGTTTGGTATTTTTGTTCTTCATTTCTGTTGTGACCTCTTTGAACTAATTTTAGGTGTGTTAAATTGTGCAATATTTTATTCCCACAGTGGCCATATTTAATAGGGAAAGGGTTGTGATCAACGTCATAGTACTCTAACCCCGTCGCATTTTTTGCGCCTGTTCCAGTGAAGAATTTCTGACCTCTGTATGTATTGTTTTGTTTTCACTTTCAGTCTACTTTTATGTTGCTGGAGTATATGGAGTCAACTCTTTTGCTATACCAGCGTATAGTGTTATTTTGTGTTCAGCTGAAGCCTACCCTGTGGTGTGAAGATTTCCTCTTCATTCATTGAAGAACATTGGTGGCCTTGAGCTGACATTATTTTCATTCCGGTAGGGTTTTTGACTCTTTGACATATTCACCATATCCATTCTCATTATAACCGTTCAATTATAATTTCTTTTTTCGTTTTTCGTTCTATTCCAACTTAGTTTAAAGTTTTATGTGATATCCTCCTGTTACATTATAAGTTTAAACTATCTTTCCTGTATTTTGTAAAGAGTTTAGACTCCTTATCCCTTATTCATCCATGGTTTCTACTTTGGGTAATTTCATTTTTGTTGAAATCCGTACCTATATCCCACTGTGATGCCGTTTCACTTTCTTCTTTCGATACCCATTTGTCATTTTTGTTGTTAGAACTAAGTTAAAGCTTTATTCTGACCTTACCGGGTGATAGTTATAATTGTAATTCTCTTATCAGCTTTCTCTGAAGTCTTACTTAATGATATTCTCTGCATACTTTGCGATCTTTTTTTAAAGGGCTTTTCACTGAAGAGAACACTGTTTATATTATGAATATTTCCATGGAAAAACACAGTTCCTGTCAATTTGTTTGTGTAATGGAGTTTCTCAAGCCTTCATTATTTATCATACAGTCTTCCCCACTTTACACATTGCCATAATCAGTTGTGGCTCTAAACATTTTTTTAAAGATTTAAACATCATCCAAAACGATTCTCTACGCAAGGTCCTTTCTAAAACACCGTGAACCACGCTGCATAAATTGGAATTATAACTTTAAAGTTCTTATTATGGATCCCGTGTAGAACTAGGCAAGAATATGGATAAAACGAGAACAAGGAGGCATTGATTCTCTGTCAGAGTAGATAAAAGCTGTGAGGTCTTTAATTTTTAAACGTATAAAAGTTTTAAGTGGGTCAATGAGTGTCATCACTAAATCAATATTCAAAGACCCCGATGTAGCAAAAACATTGTCTACTATACATGACAAATATATTGTCGTACCAGCAGACAAAGCCAAAACATCATTGTCTTTGTCTTCAAAACGTATTACATCCAAAGTTTAATCCGTAGAAAATAATAGCAGTAATAAGACCTATACTGCTACCACAATCTTCAAAGAAGAGATAAAGGATAACCATAAATCTGTGCTTTCCTCTTTTCTCTTTCCAAAAACGATGAGCCCATGCAGGTCCGGGTCAAAAGAATAGACCTGCAGCAGCGCTAAAGGTGTTGTAAAGGCGACTAAATAGTGGTCAGAAACCTAGCCGGGGCTGGGATGTATGCCCCAGGTGGTGGAATGGGGTATCCCTGGCGTGTTACATGCTGGAGTTGTCAGGCTATAATACGGAAAACCTGACCGTAGTGGTGCATCGTGTTAGGAAAGATGACACGTTCCTTGAACGTTAAAGAACCCTATTGTGGTATTATCCCGGAGTAGGAACCATAAGGCTCGGCCACAGAAGGCTAAATTGCCTGACCCTACCCATCTCTCCCTATTTCCGGTGGCAATCAAAATTTGTCGACCCTATTATATTTGTGTCCCACCCCATTTTTCATTTCATCATCATTTCATGTTCATTTTATCATCTGTTTCATGTTCATCGCCTGAATATAACTGAAATATTGCTACTCGGGCGTTAAACCCCAATAATTAATCAATCAATCACTTACTTTTGTTACTTTGTATGTATGATTTTAGTTACTTTATGTTCTTTGTTGTGTATGTCTCTTTTCCACGTCTGGTCTTTGACACTGGACTACATTCTTTTGATTTCCGCTGGAATATTGGTTCCATTGGGTACCCTTTCTCATGGAATAGAGAGGTTTTGAATTTTGAGGAAAATAGTTTAAGTATTTTATACCTGTTTTAATACTGAAGAGATAACAGTATGCTATAGATATCTTTGCTCAGGTATTCTGCAGGATTATTTGACGAAAGATATATTAATCCAAGGGTTTAAGATTACCGGATATCTTTATCAATTGTAACAGACAGTATTAATCGAAGAAAAAAGAAACTACAGCGATAAATTCCTATTCTTTGGTCGTTTAAATGAAGAAGTGGGATGCTGTATGACCAATTGGCTATATTAGTTAATTGATTTTTTTCGGCGATAGTGCATCGTGTAAATGGGAAAAGTCCAATACGGACAAACGATGCTTTTTTTCATCTTCAAGCACCAGTTGTTTTTTACATAACGTGCATGTGGTCAGTAACTGTTTTGAATAAGAAATAAAAATGAAATGTGTGGGTTTTTGACATGCATGAATCACCCCCTGTCTGATATTTATAATGACTGCTACCTTAATATTTACATTATATAATTTCAGGCATATTTTGTTATATCTACTCTGATCATAATGACATCAGTGTTGACTATTGCTGTGAGCACTTTGCCAGAATTTCGTCGAGTACTTATAAACGCAACAGAGAGACCGCTGAAGTGTATAAAGGATCGGGATACTGATTCATTAGGTGGTCGCTTGCCTGAGGGAGATGAACCTCTGCCTATCTTTCCTCCTGTGATCACTGATAACAACACAACGTTGAATACAACTGAAAAAATGACAACCTTTGGATATACCCCACCTCTCCCAACTAAAGAAAGCGTTGATCAGGGATTATTCTTACTACATACTCCAAACTCGACATTTACTAATAGCGCACTGATGACAAAAAATCAAGAAATATCAGCAGCTTTTAAACAAACTTCCTTCCGAAGACGAGATCAAAAAATAAGAGTTTCCATCTCAGATCCGGAACCAAAACATTGCGTTTCAGCAGAGAAAATGACCATTCCAGAAAACCCAAGTTATTATATATTTTTCTATATTAACGTAGCTACAAATATATTTTTTACTATTGACCTACTTTGTCGATGTGCCTGCTGTCGAAGTATAAGGCTTTTTCTTTTGGATAAAATTAATGTTGCTGAAATTTTAATTATTATGAGTGCGATTGCTCGTTACATAATGGAAGCTTACAAAAGCGAAGGGCTGCACGTTGTCTTTGACATTCTGCTTTATATTCAAGTGTTCAGGGTTGTGAGAATTTTCAGAGTTTTGCAGAGTGTTAGAGCCTTTACGATTCTTTGTTTTACCCTTAATCTAAGTTTAAAAGAAATCCTTGTTCTTGTATTGTACCAAGGCGTTGCTGTGGTTGTTTTATCAAATGCTATTTACATGTCAGAAAAGACGGCAGATTTTACAAGCATTCCCGCTACGTGGTGGTACACATTTGTTTCCATGACAACATTGGGATACGGGGATATGGTCCCTAAAACTTTGCTCGGGAGAATATTAGGTTCGATCGCTACTGTGCTCGGATTGGTTCTCTTTTCCTTAGTAATACCGATCGTTGCTTCAAAGTTTATGACTGTGTACGACATTGCCCAAACCACTACCGAGGAAGAAATGCGGGAAAATTTATCGAAATCTCGCAAATCAAGGAGAATGAAAGATATAATGACAAAACAAGCGGTCAGAAATCATGTGTACACTGAAAGTAAAAATGGTGATTTACCAAGATGTGTAGTCTAAAATGGAAAGAAGCAACCATTTACTATATAACGGCGATATCGTTAAAGTGGAACGAGATCTACATGTACATTTGTATCCATGTCCCTTTCTTCTATTATTGCTTCAATTTTGTTACTTTTAATTAGTTGACTGTAGATCTGTGTATCAATGTGTCAATGAAATGAAAGGGTTAAAAAAATCTGTGATGTAAATAGAGGAGCTTTATAAATATCAGACAGTAGATGATTCATGCATGTCAAAAACCCACCGAATTCAGTTTTATTTCTTCTTCAGAAACAGTTACTGATCACATAACCAGTCTTAGTTTTTTCCCTTGGTTGTTGCGCTTTTGAGATAAAAAATTATATAGAATGCATATGAAATTGGCACTTTGCAAGAGTTATCGTTCTTGATTTGGTTTCATTTGGTTGATTTTAGTGGTAGATAAATGTATGATTTTCTAAAAAGTGCAGATCTGAATGTAGAACTGATTATCGCTATGTGAAAATATAGCATATGTAGATTGAAAAAAGCATCGTTTGTTCGGTGGGTTTTTCTACACCATGAATCACTTTACTATAGGTAGTGTCTTAATTTTATATGGACTGGTATCTAAGCATTTAAGCAAACGATTACATCTAAACCAATTTGATAAGTCTGATTCTAAAATCGAAAAATTTCCTTTCATAATCATTGTATATCCTGATAAAAAATCTGTCACAAAAATTCAATGAACTCAGTATATGTTGTAGAAAACGTTAGCAATAAGACACTCGTTGATACATTGTATCCGATTATTAATAACAAATGTGTTTAAATACAATAGAAATTGACCTTTTTATAGAGAATCATCTTTCAACTATTGTTTTGGCGAGAAAAAAAATTATTGGTCTTCATATAGAATTTACTGGCCTAAATATGGATTTTAGTTGGTTTAAATACAGAATCTCAACTTCCGGTATATAATTCATTGCACGTGCTTCACGAATCCACCAGCTAAATAAATAATAAATGCTGCGAAACATTCATTTTGAACATTTGATAAAAAAAAGCTTCAATATCTTTTAATAAAGATTGACAGGTTCGAAATACATGGGGTTTTTTTACAGTACAAAAAAGACAAAGAATAAATGTTTCTTTACGAATGTTGCTTTAGAGATATCTACATCAGATGTTGATTGATAGGGGTTTTGAAATACACACAAGTTACTGTTACAAATGTACAAAATAATTAAGTAACAGAAAACACCCGGCACGCAAAACAAAAATTAAAATTTTTTTTTTGGCATTTACATATTAAATTAAAAAAAGCAATGTATTAAAAGAGTTTACTTTCAATAGCACAAAAGGAAAAAAATCTATTATCAAAAGTTAATTAAGCAACAAGAAATTATATTTCATTTATCCTTGGCAGAAGGAAGAAAACAGGAGAAAAACAACTTTCTGATGGACTTTAGCCCAAATATACACAATTAAAAAAAATTAGATCTGCCTACTTTTCACAAATTCAATTCACATGTAGAAGTATGCAAGTTATAATTTCAATGAAATTGACCAAATGAAATTGACCAAACACTGATGAAACCGTTTTTGTATTGGCAGAATGTGATTTGAATTTTATAGATATGATTATTAATAAATGCTGAGACTTACATGTATATGAAAGAATAATCACAGGAACCAAGCTTCTAGCAGTAATCAAAAGAATGTAATCCATGGACAAAGACCATACATGGAAAACAGATATACACAACAAAGAACATAAAGTAACTAAAATTATACATACAAAGTAACAAAAGCACGAATAAATTGAATATTTCGTACGGATTTAGTGGTCTAATACGAATATTTTATTTATTTAAGAAGGTAGACCTAGGGTAAGGGACACAACTCTTGAAAATTGGAACGTCTGTATTCAGCATTTTACATCAATGTTATGTCAGCGTCTAATTAACTTGGATTCATTTTATTCTGTTTCAAACGAAAGCTTGAGAGGCTTTGGTGAAAAGGAATATAATACAAACATATCACTGATTTCATGAGTTGTGTACCTTACCCTAGGTCTAACTCCTTAACTAATATGTGTCTTTATACAGATGAGTATTTAAACAGGTTAGTTAATAATGGTGTCTTAAAACGCGGGTATTTTCATATGAATCCTGTGTTAAGTCCAAGTTAAGTCCTATTGAGTTTCGACCACCTCGCTTCGGGCCAATATAGGTGACCCCCAACCCATACGACTGTACTTGGACTATTTTTATTTGCTGAATTAGAAAATGTGAGTGAAAATATCCAGTATCAAACACACGAGTATTAAACATACAAGTATTAGTTATTGTAAAAAGGTAGTTATTTATTAGCTGTAATGTTTAACTGTAAACATTAAAAATTATTATATATATAACATTGATTTCATATACTATTTGAACTTTTTATGGATGATGTTTTATGTGCTGAGAAGTACCGGTATTTACAGTATATAATGAGAACGTACTATAAATTGTTCAAAATAAAACCGCCGCAAAAATTTCACGGTTTACAGTATTTTTTTTCTGTATGAATAGATCTGATTTGTGCCATATTTTTTGTAGTAACACACTTTTTATCTTACCTTCCACTTTTAACATTAATTACATGTAGGAATTCATTCTTTCTGAGACGTGGTGATTTTCACTTTGTTTGGTGCTTATGTCTTGCTCATACTCATCATGGTTGTAGGGTAGGAAATCACACATAAATCTGCCGATAACCAGATAGATCTAATAGCAGTTTTCAATGGATGGAGCACTGGGATATTCTAGAAAAGCCACTTCATCAGAGCAGTTGTATTTTTTGTAAAAAGAAACAGTTCAAATAACAACACATTCACCAAGTAGATTGTATTTGTAAATATGAACGATGCACATGGATAGAAAAGCCAAAAAAAAAATCATTCTTATGTACTTCCTAGATATAAGAGACCAGCCAACGTGAATTAGACCTTTGTGGGTAATGTATTGTAGCACGTCATATACTTTGAAAATATAAAATTGATAGGGGAAGCAGTGTACAATCGGGCCATATTTTGCGAGTCAAACATGCAAAGTAAAATTGTCAAACTTCATCAAATTATAATTTGATATCTTACATCATCTGAATTTCTCGAGCTTGTAGAAACACTGGCGAACAGACCTTTCATTATTACCTTTATGCCCAACTACACCAAAATATTGTAACGGTTTAGGCGTCTTTCAGTCCGAATGGTTTATTCGTATTGATTAAAAAGGCCAAACCGAAACATTCATTTGCATGGATCCCTTTGATTTGGTATTTGGTTGATTCAACACAAAGTCAGGATAGGTTCATAATATTTATACGAATAAATAATCTTCTTTTCAATACAACAATGACATGACAAAATCAATATCCTTTTTCTCTAAAACCCAATTTGGTCCTAGTGTCCTATCAGTACCTGATGTTGGTTTTTAAAATAATTTAAGCCTACAGAAGGTTTTATACAACTCATAGAAGGTTATCTGGTGAGTAATCATCCACTAGAAGTTTATTTGGAACTTTGAATCAAATTCTCCATACGGTATATAATTTCAACCAAGTTGACAGCTAACAGGGGAAATCCCAAAGGAGGATGACTCATCCAAGCATATGGCTAATTTGCATATGTGAATAGGTATCATACCATGCCTAATTCAGATTTTCTCTGGTGTTTATCACTCATAGTGATACTAAGCCAAGATTGGTATGGTTCTGTTTTTTTGTTTTTTGTTTTACTTCGGAAGTGACTGCTCAAGCAGCCATTGAGATTCAGAATCTGCTTGAAGCCAAAAGTAGGCCTCTTTTTATATGCTAATGATATCCCCACTGACCAATCAGAATACTTCTCACAAACACGTGCAATGTCCCGGTAAAATGTAAACAGGAATGGCGGTCGCAGGTTATGTTTTCTCCAGAAAGGAAAACGCAATGTTTGCTAATAAAAATAATACAAATCATATATATAATGATCTCAACATCTGGTAAGGATACTTTCCTAAGGAACCATAATCATAAATAGCGTCAACTAACTGTATCATTTCAACAGGACGTAAAATTAAGCGTTACGGCTTGTAAATATCAATGTAAACAGACCGAAATAGATCGATAAATATTACTAATCAAGTCAAAATTAAGGTAATTTCACTTTCCATGACCAATATGACAATCGTAATCGAAATAAATGCATGAGGGGGTTACAAATTTGTATCAATATTGATATATAAAAGTAATCAAGAGAAACAAGATACTAGCGGAAATAAAGGTGTCATTAAATAGGTATTTTCATATGAATCCTGTATCAAGTCAAAGTTAAGTTGGATTTCGATCACCTCGGGTCAATATAGGTGACCCCAACCCCATACGACTAAACTAATACATACAAAGTAACAAAAGTAAATGAGCAACTCGGACTCCACTAAAAACTGGGAGCATGGACCAGGTGCACCGGTAGGGTAAGCGTCCACTGCTTTTCTAGAAACACCAGCTGAGTTGTTCATAAAAAGTCAAGTCCGGGGTATACGAAAGAGGAAAGGAAAACTATGACACGTTGAATAAATCAGTTTTCATGATGCAGATGGATACATGGTAACTAGTATCATATCTGGCGAAGAAATAGGTTACTGATAGTGATGTGATCACCTGGTTATTTGAGTCAATAAAAGTAACGACCAGTTAATAAGTTGAATGTCAGTATGAAACAACGTCCATGAAATGGATTGGGATATTTACAAAATACTACCCACAAAATTAAGCAACAACCTGACTGTGTTCACAGAAATTGCAAAACAAATATTTCTCGTCTGTCCGTAAAACTCTGTTCACAAGACAGCCCCATACATGCATCGCATTTGTCGAATAATGGAAAGGAATATCTATTTAATGAAATGGCAAGACGCAGCAATCAGAAATTATTTTTAATGTGGCGGAAATTATTAAAACGTTTTAGTACATGTAATCTGGTTCCTGATGTAAGTCGTAGCGAATAATATGATACCAGTCTATTACTCCTTCTAACAAAAACTAGAGGCTTTAGAGGGCCTGAATCGCTTACCTGGTCAAAAATAGCCTTTTAAGCTTTGTAAAACTGGACTCTTGACCTTACTGTATTATTGTCACAAGAGCCATTTAATCAATAGAGAACATCTTAGTAACCTACCCGGTTTTCATATTATAAAATAAATCTCTCAAAGTCATTTTTCAATCTTCAAGGGCAATAATTCCAACGTCGATCAATAGATATTATGAAAATTTCGGAATAGGTCTGTCTCACCATGCTGATCAATTTAACTCCGTGAAAAATTGGCTATACACATTGGTTTTCGAGTTTTATCCACAATTTTTAGTAATGACGTGCATGTTTTTGACAGATCAAGAATCTCCACACACACAGATTGTTATACGCCTACAACGTAAGAGGTTGGAATTCCGTTCCTTCATACCCCCTCTTACTTTCGAGCGCCATATTGCATAACGCTCGTTCCGCCGTTCCTTGAAATTGGCAGAATTATAGTTAACTATTTGCCTTTTAAAACGCTTTATATAGTTTCTTTACCATAACACGGCGGAAGGTGACTAAACTGAAGAAAAACAAATGACTAACCTGATGAGAAAATCCAGCAATCCTGGAAATCCTTTGTAAAAGCAGTTAAAATGTACTTCTTATTGGGTTGTTAGCCTTTTTAAGTGTGCAATTCCGGTTGATAAAATTACGGTTTTGAAAATTTGCGAAACGAACATATTAAATTAACCAAGGAATTGCCTTTACCAACTTTAAGTTCGTTTTGTCAAAAATATATTGTATTCCGTAAAATTTGTGACCTAATTCAAAATTGCTGGTCATTTTGACAACTGTCTTCATTACAAATGTTTTCTAGGTATTTAACAAATATTTAGGATTTTTATCGTTCGATTTCTGGTTGGTTAAACTTCTTTTATGTAAATAAAAGACATAAAGTATTTTAAAACACGTGTTTAGCTAATTAACATTTGCGGTAGCTTTCAACATGTCAGATGCTAGATGTTAGGATGGCACCAAGTCAGAAAATAGCGTGCCAGACAACCTCTAGCATTGCTGGCGTAAGATTGTTAAGAATTTCGAACTTAGTCCGCGATTCTAATTTATTGAAAAACTAAATAACGCAATTATTGACTTTGACTATAATTCATCAGAACTTGCATAATTTTTATGTAAACTGTCTGAACAAGATTATTTTATATAACCTGATCACAATTTCAAAACATTCTTTCTTTTTTTACAGATCTTTTGAGCAAGCAGAGTTATCTCGCTTTGTATACATCATTATACTGTTTAATTTGATGAGGCATACAATAAATATAAAAACAGTCTAGTTTAATAATTTAAATTGTTTCATGAATTACGAAAAGTTTGTAAGCTAGTATAAAACTTTTCTATTACAATGTATGAAGTACGATTAGTTTGTAAGCTAGTTTCTTTGCCCAAGGCTCTTAATTTCAAACTGCAAAAATCCATAGGAAACTATAATAGTAAAGTGTGGCTAAAAACAGCCGATATGTTTATTGTATAAGCCTTTTGTGAACTCAGCATTTTTTTAACGAGTTTGAGTTTTCATTATAAAAGGAATATGCAGAACAACATGCATGAGCAGTACGTAGTCAGCAGAGATAACTGAATAGTCAAGAAATATTAAATATAATATTTAAGCGTGTTTAGAACGGTATTAACGCATTTGTTCTTTAACCAAAAATTCGGGCATTTTCATATTGTTTGTCTTTAGAACTGAGTTCGGGACGAAAGTAAAAGGGATGACTTGATTGCAATTTGACGTTCTCATAAAGTATTGCCAATTCTCTTATGCTATTTCAGTTGTATTTTAAGACGTCCAAGACATCGATTAAGTTTTTAAAACAATTATTGGGTACAAAATTTGTTATTTTGCATTCTCTCTGCGACATGTCACTTCCGGAAGGTGAATATTTGTTTTTGTCATTCTTTCACATGGATCTTTAAAGATTTTTATTCAGATATCAATCAATAATTGTTGTTGCGCAGTTTTTTTTCTCTCAAAGAAACGGATTATGAACATATTATGATCATTACACAATCCAATTTATCATACTACGCTACAACTTTTTAAGTCGTACACAAGTCAGCTATTTATAGGCGTAGCACCCAAATATCGATTGGTGTGGTGGTCAGACGCCTTGCTATGGGATCTGGGAGCATGGTAAATATCCTGTTTTTTTTTTGGTTAATTTTTCCAAAAAAGTTTTAGGTACAATGTACGACATGCCATACCAACAAAAGTTGTCCCTGCTACTATGTTTATCTTGGTGGCTACTTAGATATTAAAAATAAAAGTGAAATCATAGACCTGAGGGGGAAATGAACATTTTGAAGAAAAAAATCAATTAAGTTGCAGTCTTTATCAATATCAGACAGGAGGTGATTCATGCATGTCAAAAACCCACTGAACTCACTTTTTTCTTGTTCAGAAACAGCTACTGATCATATAAGCAGTCTTAGTTTTTCATTTGGTCGTTGCGCTTCCGAGATAAAATTATATAGATTGTGTATGAAATTGGCACTTCGCAAGAGTTACCGTTCTTGATTCGGCTTAATTTTGTTGATTTTAGTGGGAGATCGATGTATGGTTTTCTCAAACTTATACATCTGAATACATAAAGGACTATTATTACTCAAAAGTATAGTATTTGTAGATAAAAAAAAGTATAAATTGTTTGGTTGGTTTTTCTACACCACGAATCACCTCTACATGAGGCAGTGTATAAGTTTTATATGGACTGGTACTTAAAAATAAATCGAGTACACATTGCTTATAATAATTATATTTATACAGATTTAAAAAATAATAAATGCACGGCGTCGTTCACAAACATTTCTAAAGTATTGTAATACCTGTGACACAAGTTTCATTGTCAAATTTTCATTTTTTGTCCCCCGCCTCTACGCGGATGGGGACATAAGATTACTGGTGCCCGTCTGGTCACACTTGTGGACGCAACTCCTGAGAAACTGCTTGATGGATTTTATTCAAATTTTGTAGGTTCTTAATCAAGATTTTAGGTTGATCATATTGCACCGCCATTATGATTCAACAAATTTTACCGGGGTTATGGGGCTTTTGCACTTAAACATTTTTCCGCGACTGGGGACATATGGCTACGAGTTGCTTGTTTGTTTTGTAATACTTTTATGTAGTCTGTAACTTGTAAACTTTCGTAAATAAATATTATTTTCATTTAATTTTCAAATTACCCTAGATCTATAATAATAATTACATGACAATTTGAAGTAAGACATTCACTGTAGATGTACATTTTTCTTGCTTACAGAACAGAGCAAGAAAAAAAATGCTTTTTTAAAGTGCAAACTAATTTACAAAACATCGTGTACATATTTTAAAAATCTTTAGTCAGTCAGATAGGCGTATGATGCACCATCTTTTATACACAATTATAAAATGAGACTAAGTAGCACTCCAGCTAAGAATCATGCAAAATGTGATTCGTGGGTGAAAAGCCTACATATTTTTCATATTTTGTTTGAATTGCCATAGTAAACAGAAATTTACCTTCAGTCTTTCATATAACCCGTGTTCTTTGGAGATAAAAATTATATAGAATGCACTAAAGATTCGAAATTAAGGGAGATAACTCTGTAAATGACACTCAAATACAATAGAATCTATTTGATTTTCAGTGTTTATTATATCCTAAGAGCATGCAGATTTGAATGAATAATTACACATTTCATAATATAGACCCATAAAACAACTTAATTACAAAAATAAAAAAGTATGTAGCCTTTTTTGGGGTGTATCACATTTTACAGATTTTGCATGATTCTTACAAAGACTGCTACTTAACTCTTAATTTTCCTATAAACAGTTAGATATACTATTCAATTTTCAATTTCGAAAAAAAAAGTAATATTTTCAAGTTACATTTATCATAATGTCGTGAGATCAATTTGTGATAAAAATCTGCTTTATAAAGGTCGTAACATATTTGATTACATAAATAAATGACACAATCAACTAGACAGTTATGTATCAAACAAACCAAAACAGACTCAAAACTAAAACACACACAGCTTTAGTATCTTGCCAGGACAGTTATTTTTATTATGAAGCTTTTAAAGTAGCTTATATTTACTGAAGAACTTTTTTTTAAATATTAAAATTGAAGCAGTGTTGCAAGTGTAAACCTATATATAAGTACATGTACTCTATGTTGGTGTCATGCGTTTGTTAAAAACATAAAAACATGTAAGTTTTTTTTTATGACAGCGAATTGAATTTCACATTCAAATTTGAAAAAAAAGTCCTTGTTCTTAAATTATTAATGAGTAATAAATTAACTGTAGTTACGTAAATAATTCATTATTGACTCAGAGAAATTGGAGCAGATGGTTAATTAATTCACTATATAAAAGAACTAATTACTATTAATCTAAATATCGTTCTCAATTTTCAAGAAATTGTCATTTCGGAATTTTGAAAATGTTGGGACTATACTTATTTTCGGCTGTGCTCATGTTGAACTTAATTTATTGTTCACCGATTACTGGAATTAGGATTAAGAAAACCGACGCAGAGAAAGATGCACCAAATAACAACTTATGGTGTAAGTATCACGTTAGTTCCCACATGTTAATATATTTTGGTAAAGATCGCCGACAAGTACATGTATGTACATTTAGATTTGTTTGTTTGTTTGTTGGGGTTTAACGTCCGAGCAGCAATATTTCAGCTATATTCAGACGATGAACATGAAATTGATGATAAAATGAACATGAAATGATGATGAAATGAAAAAGGGATGGGACACAAGGACAATGGGGTCGACAAATTTAGATTGCCACTGGAAATAGGGAGAGGTGGGTAGGGTCGGGCAATTTAGCCTCTTGTGGCGGAAACCTATGGTTCCTACTCCGGGAGAATACCACAGTAGGGTTCTTTAAAGTGCGAGGAACGTGGCATGTTTCCCAACACGGTGCACCACTATGGTTTGCGGTCAGGTTTTCCGTATTATAGCCTGACAACCCCAGCATGTAACACGCCAGGGGTACCCCATTCCACCACCTGGGGCACACACCCCAGTTGCTCTGTGGGCAGAGCGCCCTAGGCCCCGGCTAGGGTTCTGAGCACTATTTAGTCGCCTTTTACGACAAGCTTAGCGTTGCTGCAGGCCTATTCATTTAACACCCGGACCTGCACGGGGTACATTTAGGTTAATTATACTAATGGTTTACCTTTCTTCATCTTCACCGTTTATCGTCTCGACGAGCGCTAACAACATTTTATAAATCCACTGTAAAAATATAAATCATGTCTTGTGTAATCAAATTGGTGCTGGTTAATAATGAAATGAATTTTAGTTCTTGAAACACTGAAAGGGGGAAATAGTTCCAACTTTGGTAGTAGGTACCTTCCTCATTTTTTTCATATTTTTTACCAGAAATTTATTTGCTAAAGTTTTGTCTTAATTGGTAGAAAAATAGGTCAATTTTTTTATTAGTCATTTCTGACTATAAGTTGTGATTTAGTCCAGTGGAAGATGTTAAAGTTTAGGACTTTTAATTCAGTTCATTTGTCATGTTCACCCCATCTACAGGTCTTATGAATTAATTTCAGAAAACGATGGCATTTTTCAAAAATTTAGATCTATAATCCACCTTGTAGGTATCTTTAGGCCAGAGAAGTTTTATTCAGTTTGCACCGGTGGAATTTTTTTCATCTGTTAAAATGTGTATATTGAAATGCGCTTAAAAAAATGTGGTCTCGTGCCTACAATTATACGAAAACAATAAATCATGAGTCTTGCGATATTACGAAGCGTATATAATAAGCTTTTTCAATACTTCCGAAAGAAAGACCGTTTTACAGACGTTTTCTTACTTGCATGCCCATGATTCCGGTACAATATAAAACTGTATTTATATGAACATGTAAATATAACATTTGTCTTTAAAATTTATTTCGTGACTGTTTTTTAACCCTTTCAAGAATAAAAATAGTTTCATCTGTATCAAAGAAATGCTTAAACCTAAGAAATAACTTGTGGAAAAGCGAATCAAAGTTTGGAGATCGATTGCGTAACTGCTTGTAATAATTTTTTCTATGTATATCTAGTTCAGTTTGAGATCCAGATAGAGTCAGTCTTCTGAAGGTATTTACTATTTAGGATTTAAGTTATACGCTGGTGCATTTGGTGCTTTTCACCATATCCGTACTTTTTTACCTTTCCTTTCCAAAAATTGATCATACGACTTTCTGAACAGATCTATGGATTCACCAATAACTCATTATTAGACAGATACTTTATTTACCTTTAGACGCATGTGTGTACAAGAGGACAAAACACAAGCAAACATGCATTCACACAATATATACAGTACGACAAGACATCAATGTCACTTAGTCACATAAATAAGTAAGCATATAGGTTCAGTATACATTGTTAAAATAAATTGTTATATTTTTTTCTGATAAAGATGGCTTGGCTCAGTTTTTTTTTATGTTTGCACATTACAGACTGACAACATCCCCCTTAGTTTATATTCTCTCGGGATTTGAAAGTAGTATTGTGGTATATGTATATAACGAATACACGAAGATTTGTGATATCATTATTATCAATTTAGATCGAAGAATTGATAGAGGAATCGCCAGAGCCTTTAGATTTGTAAAGCTTGGTAGCATTTGCAATTATCTTGTAATCGACATAAATTGATTCAGTACATGAGTACTTTGAATATTACATACACAAAGGTAGTGAAATTCACTTCCCAAACCATCGTTGCAAAGATGACAGACTCTATTTATTCTCTGTATTCCGGACCATCGTCCAGTTTCAATCGGAAATTCAATATTTGAGCATTTAAGGTTGGCTATATATATTCGGTCAGTCATATTAAGCCTCGGTACATATAAATTAGGTTTAAATTCTCCATTAAAAGAAGATTAGAATTCTCCCCTAGAATAATTACTCAGTTTGGAAAATCAGTTCTGAATGAACTGATCATACAGGTTTTGCTCATGAGACTTTTTAATAACAATCTGTCCATCGGTATTTAATCATTCCAGATGAAACTTAAATCACAATCGCCAAACATAGATTTTACATATATGAAATTCTTTTAAATTTCAACGGATTCCCTACATGTATATGAAGTTTAAACATCGGACCATAGAAATACCCAAGAATACCACAGTGTGTCGATAATTACAGGCGGTAATTTCGGTGATTGATTTTATTTTTATTTATAATTACCTTCTGTTGAAAACTAATCGTTCGATAATATTTGTTTATTCAATGATTTGTGGCTAGTGTTTGCAAGAATTTATTTAATTATCATGATTATTCTATAATGTTTTGGGATATTCTGGGGTATTCTTGTGTATTTCTATGGACCCTTTAAACATGAACCTATACAAAATTGATGACAATTTGTTATCATCATTTATCAATTTAGTCCAGAACCTGATCGTGTTTTGTGTTACAATAATTTATTTCCAAGGGAAATATTCCTAACTCACTATATACTATAAAATTAAAATGAGAATTAGAATCGTTAAAAAAAAACAACAAGCAAACGAAACGACAAACACTTAGTCTATTTCGTAAAAAAATCACTCGACGCAAAATTTCTAAGATAAATCTTGCAATGCAAATAGCTCCACATTTGGAAATTGTCCATGTCTATTTGCAGCTAGTATCCAGAAAATCCGTTCTGTTGTCGGAGTAGAAGCACGTCAGAACTTTAAAAGTTCTAATGCAGCTAGACAGACTATCGAAAAACAAATTTCAGAAAACAACGAAGTCCTAAATGGTTTGGATAAAGCCGAAAACGTGTTTGAGGATAGAATTAACACTGTACAGAGGACGAAAACCAAACTCGAAAATGTTGAAAAAGCATTAGAAAAACAATTCGAAGCGACGAAAGAAATTCAGGATATTTTGAAGACTGCTGAAACTAAACTACAAACACAATTATCAAAAGATGAAAATGAAATCAATAAATTAGGGGAGATCATGGAAATCATGGCATCGAAAATTTCTATAGAAAAACAAAAATTACCGGCTGATTTAAATGCTGATGATATACTATCTACAAAAACTGAAAATGATAAATCTAGGAGAAATCCAAGTCAATCTCAGAAACAAAACACTGAATTCAATGGTGGACAAGAAAGGCCCGTAACGGAAATTAATATTACGACCGCTCTTAAAGATATCGAAAATGCCCGTCGCATAGATAAAAACATACGAGATAAAATTAGCGAGGATAAAAAGGTGTCAATTAGTGAGAAACAAGAAAGAGACGAAGTACAAGATACCACTGACAAACCACAAAAGAACAAACTGGATACACACCAAGACAAACTACTAGAGAACCAATTGCATACTATACACCAACTGCGTGATAAACTACAACCAGTCGTAGAAAAGTTACACAACCAACTCTTACATGTTGAAGATGAAAAGCAACTTACAGAGCTGAAAGATACAGAAAGGAAAGCAAAACTCCAAAACCAATCAGAGAATGGAAAACAAGGTATCCAAGTTAGCGTTAATAAGAACGAGGAAGAGAGAGATTTAGAGCAAAATGGTGAGAATAAGCAAAACGAAGCACATTTTGAAAAAACGAAGATCTCTGTGATGCCACTGTCTAGGAACCGTGAGCAATTTTCTGAAACACAACCATCAGATATCGAACATGGTGATAATGAAAAGAGAAATAGCAAATTATCCACTACAAACGATGAAAACAACAATGAAGAGTATGAACAGGGACAAAACCAGTTGAGCGATATCGAAAACAACAAAAAGATTACAAAGGCAAAACACCCATTGACCAAAACCGTTGATGAACAAAAGACAATAAATAAAAACACATTATTAAAATTACAACAACGACCCACAGAAACGACCGATAGAGACCACAAGTCAATCAATAATAACGAAGAAAGTTTGAATGAAAATGACTACGATCTTTTTCCGACGAAACGGGCTGATGCAATGTTCAAAGGTGCTGATTTACTTGACGAAAAACTATACCATTTGGAGACACGAGAGTCTGATTAGGGATCGCACAATGCGAATTACAGTTTTGGGAAATTTAACATATTTACTTAAATTAGGAGGTTATAGATTATTTTGAGGACAGTGATGACGACGTTGTATGAATAGGAGGTGATTGTTAAGTCCGCAAAAAGTGTTGCATTAAAAAATTGATAAATATTAGACCTGTAGAACTTTTTGAAATAGAAATAGAATAAAAGAAAAAAAACCAACTTACTCTGTTGTATGTATAATTATCCCTGTCAAACTGTTACAGTAATACATATCTACATGTATGTTTCTTTCAATTTGAAATGTATGGAAAAATGATTGCATGAACATGTATCCTTAATTAATGTCATATTCACAGTTTTAACGATTTTGGTATAGTTTCACTACTTGTCTCAAACGTGTGGTTACAGTGCGCACCAACAAACGACGACCACAAGTGTCATTCTTCATATCGTTAACGTTTTATCAAATTTATGCTAAATTAGCACGCGTTAAATTTGGAAAACGCTTCTTACGCTAGTAGAGGAATCAGGGTCTGAACCCTTCCTTTTTGTTGGAAAATTTTGTTATAAATAATATTGTGCGAAATTTGGGCAATCACTAGGAAATAAGCCTGGAAGTCCCCTTACATGTAGATTCAGAAAATAAGCTAACCTACACTCTCGATGAAAATAGATCGCTAGAATAGTCCCTGTACTTTACTACATTGTATTTCAATACCACGTACGTTTGAATTTGTTTGTTAAGTACACATGATACTAATCGTAAGTGGACTTAGGCTGCAACAAAGCAACTTATAATTCATTTCTTGAAAAAAAAACTCTTCATGTATCTGAAATTTTTATAGTTTAATTTTTCAACGCTTTAGATAGCCGATCCTAAGTTACTTTTCGGCAGCTCAAAATTATTTCATAAAGGTGAGACGAAACTGTTACCCGTTGCTGTTTACAAAAAAAAAAAAAAAAAAAAAAAAAAAAAAAGCAATAAAAAGTGTGTACATGTACTTGGTAAAAACATGTTCAGGGCACAGAGAAAATATTTTCCTTTCTTTCAGAACTTTGAAACCCTCGACGTAGCAATCCACTAGTGTACCAATCATCCTTTATGAACAACTGTATGACAGATTTATTGACTCAACGACTTAAATGCAGGGTCAATAGAAATTCGGATTATTTAAGAAGTAGGAAACTTTTTGAATTACTCTCTTGATCAAGCATGGCGTCGAGTGGTCATTTGATATCAATCGCATATATCGTTCATGCCGTCAGCTAAAAAAGGAAGGCACGCTTTTAACTACTCAAGAGTTATGATGTAAACTGCACCGAAAAATACAAACCGATTCACTCTGAAAAAGTAATAAAAATATCACGATAAAACCAAAGCTCTCTCATGTAACAATGAGTGTTTTGTGTTACTTCAGCAACATGTTTACACATCTTTGTTTACACACAAAACACATGTGTGCGTGTGAGTTATTCATCATTATATAATCATTATATAGATCAAGGCCTACGTAATCGATATATTTTCACTTTCTGTCAGTTTCGTAGGATAATACTATACTTTTGCTAAGACTAACTTTTAAGGTAGGTGAACTTACAAAATTTGTATAATTACTCCCGATCTTTGTATTTCTTTCTACTGATGATTTAGTTTAATTTGATTTCAGATCCCTTTTTCGGATAAGCGAATCGAACTTTTTATTAACTTATTTTAATGCAATGTATAATCTCCCACACGGCAATCAATGTACATTACATTTGTAACAGGTGGGTATGATTTTTTTTTCATTGTGATATAGATACGTGAAATATATATAATTGATAGTTATATCAGTAAATTGTATAGATTATCATTTAAGAATATTGAAGTAAAATAGATAATTATAAACTCCATTAGCCAGTCATCATTTAGGTCAAATTGCAAAAGATCTTACTCAAATATAAAATATATTGTGTATACCTAAAGGATCGTGGATGATATATGCAGGGGCGGATTCATAGTGGGCTGACCCGACGTTTCTCCTTAAAATTGGGATTTTTTATAGACTTTCTTGGCCTCAATTTCTATTTTCGTCCCCAACTTGAAAACCTATGTCCGCCTCCCCACATGTTTCAATCGTAATGCCTGGTTATTGCATGTTTTCTTTGTCGCTGCGGGGATAGACACAGTTTTTTCGTGAAAAAAGTATAAATATGAGGGTTCATTTCTTTTTATCGGTCTGTCATGTAAGTTGATAATTACATAGACATGTGGATTATTATAGTTTTTGATCTTGGATATATACTGAATATTACATGTCAAAATCTGTATCACGTGCTGTATCGACCCGAGTCTCCTATATTACCCCAAGGGCCGGGGTATATTTAGATAAAAATATAACTTTTTGTATAAGCATTATTCAAATGTAAGTGTTTGTTTAAACCCTATATCTTCTATCCATTATCACACCTCTAGACCTATATCGCATACCCTATGTCGCACCCCTAGACTTATATTGCATACCTTATATCGCACCCCTTCACAGACCATACTAGTACTTGAAGTATGAACATGACATGTTGAAATCTGTATCATATGCTGTATCAACCCTCGACGTATATCATCACGCGGGACGATGCCCTTGGGATAATATAGGAGTCTCGGGTTGATACCGCATGTGATACAGATTTTGACACGTTATATTCAGTATATAATATATGTACAAAAAGTTATATTTTGACCTAAATATATGATATAAAGAAATCTAAATAGTGGTAAACTAGGCAAATTAGTATATCGATAAGATGTGTTCATATACAACCCTTCACATTTGAATAGCATTGAATAGGTCAAAGTCCAAGACTTATAGTATAACTATGTCAATAGTCCTGATCATTTATTTGTTATGTATACTTTTTGGGTTAAAACCTCCTGTGATAAAATCAATCAACGAATCCACTTTCATAGATTTAAATCATAACATAACAAAACACCAACAAAAATTAATAATAAAAAAATAGTAACAAGAATAAAAAAGGAAAAAAAATAAATAACGAGTCTCGAGGTGCGCTCAGAAAAAAAATGTTGCCCGAGACTACAATAAAATGTTCATTCCCGACGAAGAAAATCATTTAATTCCGCAAACTTTACTATGGAATTTTTCTGCGTCTTTAGGTTGAAGGCTTAATAAATCTCAAATTAGACTGAAGAAATTAAAACTGGCGATTATTTTTAGAAAAGTCAAGAGAGCTCATACACATGTAAAAAATATAAAGATGAAACTCACAATAAAACACCAAATACACACAGCATTCTGATCATGGCGTACGGGATCGATCTTTTGACGGAAGAATAATGCATGAAATTCCAAAAGACTAAAAAAAAAGTATAATATTTCTAATAGTAATTTAGAGGTACAAAGTGTACATATACAACTCAAATCAAAAGAATTTTATTCAACATACATGTTAATGTTCATGTACGCAAGGGTACATTAAAAAGTCTTAGAATAAACTACTGTAAAATATTTATTTCTAAACTTATAAAAAATATCTTTTAAATCGAAGAATTGAATCATTGCATGTGATTTTCGCTAACTTAATAATCTGCAAGAAATACATTTATGAATGAACACCGCGGTATGACCACGCCAAACTGGTAAAAAAAAACTTTTCCAGTACTGTGTAAATACTCTGTATGTGCTTACACTTGTGAATTCACTCGACAGTCAGTATAATATATTATATTAACATTAACAAGAAAACGTGTAATTAATGTAATGCTGACGTCTTATTATAATTACACAAGGAAAGAATTCGATAAGAACGTGGAGAGGTTATCTTTCTGAAGATAGTCACCATGGTGGGAAAATAAAGATGAGACTTGTGAAGTAATTGAAATACGGATTAATGAGGATGAGATTTGTCAAATATATTAAATAGAGATGAACCAATTTAATAAAGATTTAACTTGAACAAGTCACGTTTTTTGAAATATAATAAAGTTGAATTGAGACTAAAATATTAATGTCTAATGCTGGGAAGTTGCCATGAACTATTATAACAGTCTTCCTTGGATCATTATTACAGACCTTGGGCATATAACTGGTAAATCAAGGAAAACACATTTATCAATACTATAGTATTAGCTGAATATATACAGTTAGAAAAATATATAAATTTGAGATCATGAGTACTACATTAGCAACATAAAGCAGTATTTAATGTGTTCTTCTAAAAATTGTGATTCCGTGTACGTGATGTGGAAATTCATATTTACATATCACACACTTAATGTAGATGGTAGAATATTCATTCCTAACTTCTTTGTTTATTCTCGATTCAGAAATGGAACTGCTTTAATTTAATTCTCTTGAAATCAAATTAAATTCAACTTCTCTTTTTTCTATTTTCATGGGCAAGGCAACTCGCAACGTAATGAGTCACTAAATTACCCTAATGCATCTGCAACTTATCTACTTCAAAACCTCCGGTATTTGAAAAAAATAAAAGACCAAATGAAATAGAAAATCTATTTTTGATTTTGCGTGAAGAGCAATTTCATATTAGATAGATAAAAACCATCGAATAGACAAGATGTATCTGCTATTTCTTCAGCAGACGATAGGAAGCGCGTGATGTATGAACGTTACTATGGTTACGTCTTATCTTAATTTATCTCTGTAGCTGCATCTTCCAAACTTTTCGTACATTCCTCTAGCCACCTTCTCTTACAGGTTTAGGCCCGGGAAAAGGGCCGGACTAAAATATGGAGACGATATGGCTTCAGAGGTCTAGCAGTGAAGTCCCCTGGGGATTTCGTTTGCAAGGGGGACGGGAATTCGCCCAACCTTTATCGATTCAGAAGGTAAGATTGTTTGATATATTGCTATGTGATCGCGCATGAATATTTAAATTGTAAATGTACATGTATACCCTAACAGTGAGCAAAGTAGGAAAACACATGTTTCTATTTATCGATATAGTTTTATATATTAATTCAGTGAGAAAGGTTTAAAGCAAACGCGAAACATTTTAAGTACACCCCCCCAAAGAAAAAAAAAAGAAAAAAAAAAGAAAAAGTAAACGTTTAGTGGAATATGTAGTCATCAATTATGACCTTTTGAGATCTTTAATGATAACCCCCCGTAAAATAACAATTACATGTTAAAAGTAATATGTGTTAATAATCAGAATTGAAGTACATTACAGGTATTGTAATCTTGCGTCATTTTACACCCTACGGCCATAAGATTATCTCCCCCTTTTTTCATCAATACACTAATTTACTTGTAGACAGACACCTTTATATAATAACATCCGTTCCACCGGCTGGTTTTTATTAACTAAGACTCGTTCAATTAGCTTTGTAAATAAAAATAAACAAATTGTTCTAATCTGGTGCATGGTGATTATTCTTTTGCATTAATTCCAAACAGATGTTCCGATCTTTTTTTCTGCCACACTTGTTCGGTGTTAATCTATATAGGATAGGATAGGTTGTATTCTGATTTCCAATTTATAGGTAAGTCAAAGCAATTATAAAAATTAATCAATATATGAAAGGTTATAGATGAAAAATTATTGAGAACAGTGCCCACTTTGTTGAAAAATGTTCAATTTGTGCAAAATTTAGACAAAAAATGAGCACGTGAAAGCCTATAATCCCCTCTAATGATTTTCTGTATTGGAACCCCCTTTTTAAACCTTTCTTGATCCGTCGCTTGTATTTTACATTGTGCATGTAATATTTTTTCTTAAAAAAACCTTCAATGTATTGTTCACCTATAATTTAGCCAAACGTTGAAATATTATTGATGTAACTTACATCATATTTTGGACGACATACAAGAAAACGGAAATCGTGGTCTTAGTTTCATATTTTGTTCTACTAAAATGTTTTATTTGCTTATATGTTAATCAGTAACTTTTTTATCTAAATGATAAAAACGTCTGTAGCAAGCTTAGATAGCATTGGTGTACATTAGAGTGTACTTAAAATCAGCAAAATTAATGAATCAGAAAGTATTCTGCAGATAAAATTTGCTATTTTCAGAGAAAATATATATTGGCATCATCTCAATTATCTTATCTAAGACTTCTGTTCTTCAGCCTCTTACTCAATATTTTATTTGTTTACTTGAGCACCTGTCTTTTGTTTAGGAAAGGCTGCTTAAATAGACGCTAATTGTGCTAAAAATGTATATAGCTATGTAATCCCTGCAATTCTATTTCAATTCACAAAAAAAAGAATGAAAATATAGAAAATTCAAAAGAACAAACTTTTGCCCATGACGTAATCAAGATTTAAAACAGAAACAAAGTATCCTCAAAAAGGTATAAAAAACAATTAAGTATTCTAACTAATTTTTGTCAGACTATACAAAAAGTGGGGACACGAAAGCAAATGCCAACTATGGTGTGGCATAAAAGCTAACTTTTAAAAAGTTTTAAGATTTTCTTGCTCAATGTCAATTTTATTCGTAGTAAGTCAAACCTGATGATATTTTTATCAAGATGCGACATTTCAATCTGATATAACCTTTAAAATTATAGATTCCAGGCAACTTTAAGTTCTAGTTAGCCTCGTATATTTTCCCATGTTAACGCTCTATGTTTCGAGCAACGGTAATTATTAGTGTCCTGTCTCCATGAAGGACATGACCTGAGCATTCAGCTATTCGAACACGGCCATATACGACATAGAAAAAAACTTTATTAATGCAATTCAGTATGAAAATTTTATTCGCAAAAACTAGTCTTGGTAAATATGAAGACCTGCTTTGCACATATATTCTCCGTAGTTTTCTCCAATCAGCATGATAACAAAGACACACACCCCCCCCCCGATTACGGGCGTGCACAAAAGTTCTGTAGGTTCATGTAAGATTCAGGTCTGTACCAACTTAATGATGTAAATTCTGTTGAAAAAAAATAATGATGGGCATTCCTATGAAAAAAAAAACTCCATTACCTCAGATCCCTTTTTTAATTCTAGAATCACACAGAAACTATCAAATTTGAATTTTGTAGATTTGTCTGTATGCAAGTAGCACTTTATATAATGAGCAGACGAACAGAAATATCATTTAATGTTTATACCAGATTTTCTCTTACTATAAATATTTTCTCCTTGTGAAGGTTAACATCTACAGTTGTAGATAGCTAACGATTGACTCATATGTGCCAAAACTCTTGGTTAAGCGAACGTTTAAATAGTTTTTCATGTTGGTGGGTTGTTTTGGCAATGTGCTCTTCAGAGAGCCGATTCAGTGATTGTAACATTCTACACACTTAGTTCATTAATCATTTATATCTCTGTTCAAGACTGTTGTTGAACAAAATGTACTTCATCGATAAGAGTTATTACACCCCCGAAAATTCCTAACATTTTAATGGGGTGTTATTAAGCTTGATCAGACGTAAATAAAGTTAATTGTATACAATGCGGGTTGAATACAATTGAAACGATAAAGAATGAATCTAATTAAGATATTTGTCAGGTTTAGTCCGTGGTTGGTCCTAGTTCTAAACATTATCTTGTTTAAAAATATTGCAATCTTGTCAAAGAAAAAAAAACCTGATTCCTTACTTGCTTGTCTTCTACATAAAGTCAAATGTATTTTTTTTACTTTCATTTAATTATTTACACTGGGTAAAATGCACATTTAAATCGTTTGAACTCATCTCTACTAAATATACGAACGTAGGAATTATTACAAATTTTCGTAAAATGATGTAAAGATTGGAAAATATTTGTTTGACACGATTGTACCAATTTTACTATGAAAATTGTGTTACATCTGCATTATGGACATAGATATACACTTGTTTATAGTCCTACTTATTACACAAATGCAAGAAAAAGCTTAAAACTCAGTTAATTCGTTTGTGAAAAAGAAAATAAATTATGAACAAAACTGCTACATTGTACCAACTGTCCGTTTGTTATTACAATATTAGTTTCATCATTTTCCCAGTCGTTAAAGATTCATTTTCCCAGTCTTCACCTAATACCCCATTATATTTCTAGCAACAATTTATCGTTTTCTTTACTAGAGTCGTATACTCAAGCCTGACTTTGCATTTTTACGACAATAATCGTCTATAAATCACAATGACCCCCGTTTGTTGATCCCTGGTTCTTTGCTTTGACTTCCGACATTCCATTGTTCAGAGGTCACATATTAAACGCGGTGAACTTGACATGATTAAACGGTGTAGGCATAAAAAATATCACCTAACTACATTCCCCCTCAATACTAACAAAAGAATGCTTTGTAATTGTAAAGTAATTGATTTACAAATTTCATTCATAAACATCTTACTAGGTACAAAGGGGGTATTTAACCCTAACTGTTGGATATCGAACCCTTCAATCAAAAAACATTTAAATCCATTGTATAAGTTACTGATGGAGATGTTTAACTTGTTAAAATCTTACTAACAATGAAATCAAAATTTGAGGTAGGTTCATTATTGTTTTTTTTTCAATATGGATATTTAAAAGCAGGTTCTACTTAGGAAACTATTCTATAATCAGCCAATCTGGTGGCCTTGCGTATATCATATTTTTATCGACTTATAATATGTTTTTTTTTTATACAAATTTCAATACGGATAAGTTTACGAGCATGGTAGTAGTTTATATGTACATTGATTGTAGACTGTGTATAACATAAAGAAACTTAAAAAGCATATTCATGTGTTAGAGGTACATGTACATTGTAAGCCTTGTGAGATTGAATCCTTCAGTTTTTAGATTTATTTCATCTTTCAATGAAAGGTTTGTAGAAATTTTGTATTTTGCATTTTTTTGCTGATAGCATAGGGTATCTTTTTTTTAAATTGTTAAATAATATATTTACTGAATAAAAAGGCTTGTTATTAACTTTGATCAAACCCCAAAAAACATTTCCATGTTCTTTGAACAACGTAAGTACATGTATATGATTATATTTATGTGACGCACCTCCATTTTACTGAAGACAGCCAAATCCTCAACTAAATATTGGGCAAAATGTAAATAAAAGATATGTTTGTTTACATTTTAGGTAACACCGGGCAGTGTGGCAGGAAACGTTCTAGTGCCAGGGGATATACTTCTTAAGATCGGAAACAATGACGTCACAAATGTGTCACATAACCAGGGTCAGGACTTAATTCGGTATTCCGGGGACTTATTGCAATTGACAATCAAAAGGTAGAGTTATCTTTCTTTGAACTTGCTTAAAAGTACTGAACAAAACTACGTTGATAACACAATACTAAATACACTGGTCTAGTTTTTGTTTAAAATTGAATGATTAGCAACGCTTCAAATATTTCAACGTTTTTGTGTGATTTAATTCTTCAATGGAGGTTCTCATTTTTTACAGAAAATGATCCTAGATTTTATAATATTATATCAAATTAGGTAATTAGTTTGAATTTTCGGTGAATTCAAAAAAGTTTGACCAGAGAACGGTAATTTTAAGGTAAAGAATAAGCTTTATAAACCGAACTGGTATGAAGATTGTGTTCCATTGAAGTTCTTTCATTAGACACATACTTTTATTTAAATGTGCATATTACTCAGTGTAAAATATCCATGTTCCCAGTTTTTAACTTTTTTATGAGCAACTCGGCGGGTGTTTCTAGAAAAGCAGAGGACGCTTACCCTACGGTGCATCTGGTCCATGCTCCCGGTTTTTAGTGGAGTCCGAGTTGCTCATTTGCTTTTGTTACTTTGTATGTATGATTTTAGTTACTTAATGTTCTTTGTTGTGTATGTCTGCTTTCCATGTCTGGTCTTTGTCCCTGGATTGCATTCTTTTGATTACCATTATAACCTTGGTTCCCTTGATTACTCCTTAAAAATACGTAGAAATATATGTTCCCCTAACAGTCAAAGGCAAGCCCAAGGGGAGGGTACCACTTTTTCAAATTATAATATTTTACTTAGGCTTGATTTAAACACGTGTTCGATACAATCTAACAGAAAATTCTGTATGTTTTCAGATGTCCTAGGGTTGCTGCTAGTGCCCCAGTTAGCCCAACACCGATATCACAGTATAATTACCAACATTCAGAAAGTCCTAGTTCCTTTAGAAGTTTATCTCCAATTTCGGATAACTTCCCAATGTATCAGCAAGGATATCCTTACCAACCGAGAATGTACCAGGAAGACAGGGAGAGTCCACGACAGTTTGCGTCACTACCAAGGCATGCAACCGGGTATAGAAATTTTGACCCTTATGAGCAACAAGAAGTCAGGCGTGACGAGTACAGTACTCAAACCATGCCGAAACCAACGCCGTATCGACCAAATGCTGGCTTTCAACAGCCTCAACAACAACAACAACAACAATTCAACCAAATGAGAAACGAAAGAGACCAATACGGGTACAACAGTCAACCGTATGGACGTGAACTACAACAAAATATGTACGAACCGTATCAGCCAGATCCATATGCAAACCGCTCTCCCGGTCCAAACTTTGGTCCAGGTCCTGGTTATGGTATAGCCCCTCCAACTTATGGCGAAACTCAGCACCAAAGACGAGGGAGTAATTCAAGTGGTCCATCATATTCAAGACAAACCTCACAAAATTCGTATCAAAGTCAACCTATGTACCAAAACCCAACTGTTTCGACGTATGAATCACCTGTTTCTCGACCTACTAATGCGGGGTATTATGTAAACCAAAATTACAGTGATTCACAGTCACCATACCAACGACAAGATTCTGGAATAAGATCTTACAATGGGTACGATCAACAGAGACTTGATGATAATCAGCAGAGAAATTATCAATCTAACGATAATCTAGTACAGAGGCAAACGTCATCAGGATACCAACGCCAGCCTTCTTATGATCAAACACCACAAGTTCACGATGGTCGACAAGTCACACAAGTAAGTAGGGTAACAGCTTTCCCTCGCGGGTTACAACAGCAACAGCCCCAAACACCGCCATCTCAACAACCACCATCTCCCCCTGTAAGGGAGGAATCTCGGCATAACATTCAACGACAAACTTCCGGTGGATCTTTTCCTAAAACACCTGTGTATGAGGCTAAAATCTGTAGTGCTGGTACTCCGTCTGAAGGATATTTGTCGTCGAAAAATGAAAACGAATCGAATCAGAATTATAAGAATGAAACGAAATTTGTGACACCTAAGAAAAGTCATGTGCCAACTGGAATAAGTAGCATTGAGGATATTTTATCACCTTTCGAGAAGTTCCCTAATTATTATAACGAATTTATTAAATCCAATGAACCTAAGCACGAGACAGACAGTGGTGTCGCTTCGGATATATCGGAACCTCCTCGTGCATTCGGGTCACCGCTGAGTGCGTCATCAGATTTGCGTCCTAGTCCTACGTATCAAGACACCGTATCGGACAATCAATCGAACCAGTACAACACGGTATACAGTCCTACCAGGGAGGACTTCTCCCAAACTCCTCCTGTCCCTAAGATGGCGGAACCTGCACCACCTCCGCCACCGCCGCCACCACCACCACCACCCATAGACTTCCAACCACCACCGCCGCCTCCTCCCCCTCCCCTGGGGCCACCTGGAATGTGGTCTCCTCCGAAGAGGAAGATCAAGGTAAGATTTCAAATCCATGTTTTTCTTACTTTTGTTCTCTGCATGTTTTTTTATTCTTATCTTTGTTCCATCCTTAGATTTCTGTAGATATTTTTTAATACATATGAACATGTGCATGACCTTGAATAATCATTTCGTTATCGATTAACTCTTCGTGAAGTCAAACTATGGAATAGAAATCAAAGACTTTGCAAGATATACAATATACAATACAGCTCATTCTCGTTCATTATCTTTTCAACAACGCCTGTTCTAAAAATAAATAATGAAAAGGACGTATTTTTCACGGCTCTAGGCAGGTCGCACTGGAAAAGAGATTCATTGTTAAAAGCAATGTTGTGTATTATATTTCTATATCCGTATGATATGCTAAAAGAATCGCAAAAATGTCCATCTAAGTGAATTAAACGTTTTGAACCAAGCTTGACAGATGCTTATGTTGTTTATCAAACTGACTTTTCACGAGTCCTCTTTTTACCGACATAATCATCTAGAAAATGTGTTTCATGTGTGCCCAGAATTGTGTCAGTAACAATTGAAATATGTTAAACCAACACAAATATAGACGTTTTATACTTATATGCTAAATGATTGTTAATTTATATTCTTTTAAGTAGTAGTCGTTGTATGAATCTTGCAAATTCTGTAATATGTGATATACCCGCCTCCCTCCCCCCCAGAAAGAAAGGATACATATTTTCATTTTTGTAATTAAGTTGCCTTATAGGTATATATGATGAAAATGTATAATTATTCATTCAAATCTGTCTGCTCTTAGGAGATAATCCATGTTGAAAAACTAACAGTTTCTATTGTATTTTAGTGTCACTTTTAGAGTTATCTCCCATAATTTTGAATTTTACAGTACATTCTACATAAGTTGTATTTAGAACAAGGGTTTTATTAGAAGCCACTTGTAAGCTTCTGTTTATTATAACATTTTAAACAAAATATCAAAAATAAAAAAAAATATGTAGGCTTTCCAACCATGAATCACATTTTACATGATTCTTATCTGGAGTGCTACTTAATTTCAAAACATAACTCAGTATTGATAGTAATGATAAGCAAAGCAGTCAATCAATTTAGATTTTTTTTGTAATTATCATTTACAAAGCTGAAAAAAATTGAAGAACTACAGACATAGCGTTGAAAGGAGTCAACAGTCTACTAGAAATATTCATTTTCTGAACAAGCTAAATGCATCTGCTTCTAATGCAGATGCATGCCATTGTAGGACTTGGCAGCATTTTTGTGTCATTAATTAGAAAACAAACCCTTCACTTTGGTTACAAGAGTGGAATGCAGATAAACATAGATAGCTCTTCTTGTTTTCTGCCAAGTAAATGAATAAACCACCTGTGAATCCCTATCAAAGCAAGCAGACGATACCCCAATAACAGAGCGTGTATTGATCTCTGATATTTCAATATTTTATGAATATATAGGTATCTTTTACAAATACTGTTCTAAATATTATCGTATTGTCGTATCTAAAGAATTTGATTATATCTTTTTAGAAGAGTTCGGTATCTTCTATTTTTTTATGATTCTATTTTGAAACATTTAATGATATCATAAATTAATAGGGGGTTTCTTTTTCAAAGTATTATTTTTAGCGATTTACGCCGATGGAATTTGCTGAAGTGCCTTGAAAGTTTTCATCTAAACAAATGGCAAACTAGATTGTTCATTTATTAAGTCAACTGGTTCAAAACTCGGTGACATTAAAAGGGTTCAACTAAATGTTTTAGATCTCTCATATTGGAAACAAATAACTCAATGTCAATGGTTAGGAAACGACCGGCTACTGTTTTTGTTTTACCCCGCACCCCCGTAACGTCCCCATCTAATTAAGGGTAACTTAAAAGTGAACTTACAA
This sequence comes from Perna viridis, assembly GCA_037379345.1. Lineage (NCBI taxonomy): Eukaryota > Metazoa > Mollusca > Bivalvia > Mytilida > Mytilidae > Perna > Perna viridis. The sequence goes on along the minus strand of CM074514.1, from coordinate 33,024,702 downwards.
TATATTTATTGCGTTTTAGAAATCTGTCTTTTAATCCATTATTTTACATGATCTACACATCTTGAAATCTGCTAAAAACATACTTGGACCCGAATTGTATACTTTTTAAATGGGCTTAAAATCCCAAGTTTTACTCTTGTCTTAGATTTAGCAGAAGGTAGAGCAAAGGTCAATTAAGCAGGACAATTCTGTAGGTTATTCATATTCATATTATATTAAGGGTGCTCTCTTAACCTGAAAATGGAAATCAGAATTCATGTCATTTGTTTTATTAATAAACATGGGAACAAGCCGCGTTCTTCGACATTTGAGTTCTATTTCAAAGTTCATTTGGAAGGCGGACAACTGGTCGAAGATCCCAAAATAAAAACAAGATATGGAATATAATTTTGTTACAAAAATTTAATGCCTATCTTCAAACGAATACTTTAGAGTGTACATTGTACCCCTGTCCACCATTTGTTCGACCATCAACGCGTCATGGGATGAAGGAGACAATGGCCGTTTTTTTTAGCGAGGGGGGACCTGGGATGTTTTTGAAAAAAAAAATGTTCAAAATTTTGACAATTTTTTTGTTACTAATCCATTGGAAAAACTTTTAAAAATGATGCTATATTTTCCCTATTACTTAACAAGGCAGATTTTCAAGTAAAAATAAATATTTCGGTTGCTGCTGAAATAGAGCTTGCGAAAAACAATGGTTATCGGACTTAGAACACCAAAAAGAGGAATGGAAATACTCTGTACTTTTATTCTAATACATGCGTTCAGCTGGTATACTGTTATTAAGCTCTCTTACCATTGACATTTCAACTTAAAATTTACATATCCTTTCACTTAAAGGTTCCGACGGAAGATGAGCAATCGAAGGAAGGAAAGGTTCCCGATGCTGTTCTTAATACTATGTTGAAACAACAAGGCAGTGGACAACCAAAACCATTCGCATATTTTACTGGTGGTATAGACTTGAAAGAATTTAAAAAGAGGAAGTAAGTTAGTTTGTACTGATCAATTAATATAAGATATTTCAGAAACGCAGGATTTTTAAGTCAGTTCCGTTGGTATTTCGTCGTACAATCGTTTTGCATTCAAGACAATTGCTGTTATTGCCGTATTTGTTTTTGCCTATTACAGAAATCTAGTGATTAACGACCAAAAATATCAAAATATTGCTTCCAAACCTAGTCCATAGTTAGGTAGCAGATGGGTCACACAAAAGTTCCTGCAATTTGAAAAAAACACATGACTTAATTTTAAGCATATAATTGTTGACTTAACTGTACATTTAATTTAGTCCATTACCTACAAGTACACATATGAGTTCAAGTTGCAAGCTTTTTTTAAATGAATTCTTACGAATCAATTGCGATTGCAGTCGTCCACCGCCAAAAATTATGCCAAAAAACTACAAAGGTCCGAACGTAGACGATGGAGGAGCACCAGAGGAAGTGGCATTTAGCAAACCCAAGCCGGTTAAACAACCACAGTCTGGTGCTTATAAACATATCCAGTACAATAATCCGATCAATGTTTACTCCAAGCAAAATGCCGAGGATGCTTTGAGGACACAGAGTCAAGGGGCGGTAACTGCTGTTTCTGGGTAAGCATAACAAAAATGAAAATGGGGAAATTCTTGGCAACAAAGTGATAAGTGTAATTTGAAGAAAATCAATTTATTCGTAATATAAGAAATGTGTACTGTTTCTGGTCCTCCCATTTTTTGAATTGACGTTCAAGTGTTGATACTTAAATTCAAGTGTCAAAATCACTCCCTTTTATTTCCGGGGACACAATTACAATATATATTTTTAGCTTTTTTTAACCCTTCAAACCTGCATACATATATGTTGTAATCATCATTTCATTAATCTTCTACTTTAAAATAATTCTTCATCAATTTAACTTGTTCTGGTGTGGAACTTTTGTTTGAAGTTTTGTTAATCAGATTAACAACTGCATATTTGTTTTACTACAGTTTTGTTTAGTACACTACCAATGATAATTAAACACCCAAATTTAAGATTTCTGTTCTGGCAATATATTATATGATACACGAACAAGTCGTGCTGTTGAAATTAGAAAATGCTAGTATGTAAGACGCTTATTTATTACAGCCCGCGGCGAAGCCGTCGAAGTTCAGAATCTGATACGCAGTTTAACTATGTTGTACCTATGAGGACTATTCGGTGAGGCAGCAAAAACAATCTCAGCATGGGGCAAAACGGCGTAGAAATTCTCGGCATGAACGTCTAGCGAAGCGAAACATCTCTGTCTATCTTAATTATATGTGTAGCATACTGTACGATAGAGTATGCTTTAGCTGTAGTTATTCTAATTCAGCCGGCTTAACCATAGACGTTCGATGCACATTAGCAAGCTCCAAACAGCTTCGATCGTTCGGAACTCGCTTTAAACTCTGCAAACAGCCCTATTATCAAATTACAAAAATCTTGCCAAGTCGGGACAAGATGATTTGTTTTACACGATCTTTCTCAATTGTCCAACGACGTTTGATTTGGAAACTGCTAGAAAAAAAAATTCAAAGAGCTGTCTACAGTGGTTTGTAAGAGAGGTAAAGAACGTCTGGCGCAGTGTTGAGCCCGACATACGACGCAGAATTTTAGAAATTTGTCTTTTAACTCTGCAATAATGCCTATGCAAATTTAGCAAACGACTTCTATTTCTTTGTTCTAATTATAAAAAAGTAAAAAATTTACATAATAAGCATTGAAAGTCTATGTTTAAACCGTATACATTGTATTTGTCATACTGTACATTTGATATCAATATAGTGTAGGCTGACGATAACATCCTCATCAATATATTGATATATGTACATGTAAAGTACATGCCATCAGAAATATCACCTTTACAAGAACATACCTCTCATATACCGTTCATTCGTACTGTTGCGTACAATGTTTCGTATACTAATGCATCTTAGTTCTAATTTCTCAATCGTATGCCGGAGCAGATCCAACGATTTTGAAAAAGAGAATTACAGAAAAGGGGGTCCCAGGCTATTATTTGCTAATTTTGATGAAGTTTAGCAAGGAATTAACAACATTTTTTTAACATAAGAGGAACCGGTGGGGGTTGGGAGATTCAACTGCCTGAACCACCCAGATCTGCTACTGATATGGCATATCATTTATAATCCGTTTCCAAATTGATTTTTTTCATAAATGGTTAATGGAAAAATAAAATTTAAAGATATATTAAAATTTCGAACCACTCTATATACTGTACATGAAATCAAAGACCTGGAAAATTAATAAGAATTTCTTTAGCCGGGATTACAAAAAATCTTATTGGAATACTGAAATATCTTGAATGTAAAATACACGTGTTCATTGAAATGTTAGAACTAATCGTATCTGTCCAAATTTCAGTCTTTATGTTACCTAACTTACATGTAATGGGGACAAAGATAACCAATTAATTATACAATAATGATACATTTTTTCATAACTTTAGCAGTAGAATATTAACTTAGTTATTAGTTTGTCATTTGTACTTTCTAATACATGTACTTGATAGTAAGGTATAGTTTATATTAGTGGTATAGGTACGTTTTATTGTAAAGTTATACTTCGTCACATTTCAAGACATAAGATATTTCCCGGATGTGAAGTACAAAATACAGCATACTAGTTGAGGCATTACAATTAGTGAAATACATATGATAATCATCTAATTGAGTCTCATTTTATTTTGGCCCTGCGTTGTTACATTGAATTTGATTTTGTATTTTTTCTGATGGGATAACAAATCACGATCTACAGAAACAGACAAAAATATTAGTTAATAAATCAATAAATATACGAAATGTATTTCACAGTGAAGCCTGTCTAAACCGAAGCCCTTTCGGACTTTCGAATTAGTTAGGCGTAGACTTTACAAATGTCTTATTTAGTATTGTGTCGGTTTAGACTCATGTGCTGGAGACTTTAAAGTGTCTAATTTAGAATTGGTTGGTTTAGACTGGACTACGTGTTCGGGACTTTAAAAATGTCTGGTTTAATAGATAGTTCTTCTGATTATAGAGGATTCGGTTTAAGGAGGTAGTCCTAGGGTAAGGGACACAACTCTTACAAATTATTGGAACATTTGTATTCAGCATTTTACAGCAATCTCATGTGAGCACCAAAGTTACTTAGACTGATTCATTCTGTTTCAAATGAAAGCTTGATAGCTATAGGCTTTGGTGAAATTGAATATAATACAAACATGTCACTGATTTCAAGAGTTATGTCTCTTACCCTAGATCTACCTCCTTCAACAGATTTTACTGTAATTCTAATTGGGATATGTTTGGATAAGAATATATATACAAATACCTATATGTAAAAGGAAGCACACATAAGTGGTATAACGACTTCCTCCAGTAAAGTCGTCGGGTTCATTTTATTTACTAAATAGATTTTGTTCATTGAACATACTGGTTTATGACATTGTGCAACTATTAGTCAATAAGAATTGGTAAGTGTTTGATGTTGTGGTTCAAATCAGTATCCTGAAATAACTGTAGGGAAATAGTTGTGGTCGAATACATGAATGACTTTAATAAGGGTAGTTTTGAGATAATACAAGTACATGTATGTTAAGCTGTTACACACTATGATATAAGGATACAATTCAATATAAAAAAAGGTAAAAGATTATACTTCAGTGTGTAAGTTGCTTTTTAAAGGTGAGCATAGAAAAGAACAATACTTGAAGGAATATGGGACACATACATGCCATTAACTTCACTAACAACTTATAAGAGAATATTATAGACATTTCGTTCGATGTTTTATTTTATGTTCTTATTTTTGATGTAGTTTAATTCCCATCTTTATGTTTTTACCGTATAATTTATCAGTTCTTTGTATTTCATTTTCAATTTTATCTTCATTAATTTCTATTTTCTAGTAACGTTGTCTTCTCTTCATTTTAACCTTTGACCTGTTACCGCCATTATTTTTCTATTTGCCTTGACCTATGTTGCCACCACGTTCAGTGGCCTCGAAATTGGTTAATAGACAAAAAACGAATGACAGAAGTAAATAGGACGTCTATCTAGTCTACGTACTTTGGTAGGGCATCTAGTTACCACTTTTTGCATAAAGGGATTTTTAGTGCGACTGACTTTTAATAACAGTAAGGAACATTTTATTTTGATCTTTATATTGCTTCACGTTCATTTTCTACACACGACACGAAATGCTCATCCTGCAATTCTATGTGTCCTAAAATTGATTTCAAGTGTATATTATATTCTTTTCCAGAATGGCAGATAAATCGTCTGCAGATATTGAGAAGTCAGCAGTTTATAAAATGATTAAGGAAAGTGAATCTTCAGGTAAGAGTGAAGTCCCCTTATGTCCAGTTCCGGAATATTCGCAGAAGCAAGGATTATCGTTCCTACTGTTACAAACTCTTTATGACAATGAGGCGGAAGCTGCTCAAAGGGAGACAAATAATGAGTGTAAAATTTCAATTTATATCCCATATCTATATACACTCTTCTGCCTTCCTTTCTTTTCCATTGTCACTTAACTGTAACTTTACTTTCTATTGTATACAATGCCTATCGATTAAAGCTTTTTTGAGGTCCTCGGCAAATGCAACTTAAATGCCATATTTTTAACCAATAATCAACATAAAAAAAATAATACGCATGGCTTTTGCATGAGCTTTGTCAGTATATTTGCTTTATACTTTTCATTATTAATTAACGAGCTTTATTCATAATGATTGAATATTATGGTATATATCTGATAATTGTTTTTTTGCAAAGAATGAGGTCGCTTTAGTAGAAAATGTACCTTCACTTTTGTAAAAAAAAATTACGTATTATATGTACTTGCATTTATGGTTACATGTATATCTATAACACAGTTCATTGTCTAAACTACTTGCCGTTTCCTTATATTATCACTATTTTAATTTTATTACATATATTATTTTTTAAACAGTTAATACTATCTTAAAAGTATAAATTATAAAGTACTTCTATCTGTTGTTTTTTATATACTATGTGCATTTCTATATTGAGTTCATTTTGAGTTTCTTCATAATCTGGATTTAATGTCTCATAATAGTGTAATTGTGGTTTAGGAACAAAACAATAACAAAAAAAATTAACATTGTGTGTGACAAAAAATATTTATTCGAAGTTATGCGTAAACAAAAATTCATAATGTCTTACTTAGTTAATAGCAATGGTTGCATACATAAAATTCCAGAGACACCTACTTTTTCGTTGAAATTTCTAATATTTGTGTTTTTTTTTTGTATTGAAGTTTTTAAACTCAATCTCTCATTGGTTAGAACCCCCTTGTCTGTCCGTCATTTCATTTATGTTAATGATACTATGCTGTCGTTGTCATTCTCGTCCGAAGCATCCGGACAATACTTATATGATAAATAAGTCATACTTTTGAAAAGATAAACCATGGTTTGACCATTATTGTACAGTTGCCAGATCCACACTCAGTAAGTTGAAAATGCTTCTTCAACAATTGTACAATGTATTGATGTATTAACTAATTTGTTTTTCTGCATACCTTTGTCAAGAAGTGATCATGAACTCGTGGATCTTTACTGTGTATACATCTGCACCATGAAAGCTGATTTGTTCAACGTGTCATAGTTTTCCTTTCCTCTTGACTTTTTATGAGCAACTTTGCGGGTGTTTCTAGAAAAAAAAACGGGAGACGCTTACCCTACCGATGCACCTGGTCAATGCTCCAAGTTTCTAGTAGAGTCCGAATTGCTCGTTTATTATTTTGGTTTTGATGTGTGTCTGTTTTCCATGTCTGGTCTTTGTCACTGGATTACATTCTTTTGAAACGTGAACCGTTTAAGAATAGGGGCGAAATGGGATCAGGCATGGTGGCCGTGCCATACCGCTTATGGAATGATTGGATTTATTTTTGGTTTTGTACAATGAACTGTTAAGGAATGAAGACCAAACGAAGCCAGCATAGTTTTTATGACTTAAGTGCAAATTTACGGATCACTTCGACATATAAGCACAATGTACTATAATCCCAAAGGAAGATTATTTTAGATGTTGTAACTTGATCGGATGAGAAATAAGGGGCCATATAAATAAAATTGGCCATATTGTTATGGTGTGTCCTTACTTCTCCCAGATGTCCAGGGTTCGACTCATGTGGTCATATTACGCTGCGTCCTGTGAACTGTTTTATTAGCATATTGAAAAATGTTGTCACACAAATCTTGACCCCCTCTCGAAATTTCATATGTAGTTTATTAGGCTGATAATAAAAGCGGGGAAATTTTATACTTGGAGTGTGGTTGTACCTAATTTTTATAGTAACCAAAAAAAAGGAATTTCAACACCACTTTAAATTACTGTAAATGAAACATTTTACTTTGTCATTGTTTATGAGTTATGAGACATGCAATCTTTTTGTTTTCAAGTGCATGACGATTGTGATTCATGTTTTTATTTGTTTCTGAGTGTTTGTTTTGTTCAACTAACATGTAAAACTCAAATTTCGAATAGAACTGAATCTTAAACCCAAAATTTCTATGATATCGTAACTTAATAACATACTTACCCACATTTTCCTGCTTTACCAGGTACACCACGTAAAAAGCATCAGCCAAGAGACCCATTATTACGTCATAATTCGATCGATGACGAAATGACTTTCTCTGGACTTAACAAGAAGACCGATATCCCATCAAAAGCATTTCAAAAGCTGACCCGTATTTCTAACCAAGATGACGATGACCAATATAATGGTCAGCAGCAGTCTAATGCATATGATAAATACCGAGAGGATGGTAGGTTTGAAATAAATATATTGATGCATTTTAAACAAAACTATTCTGACCTCTTACCTATCGTCATGTCCGATCTACAGCAATTAATAACATCATAGAAGTTAATCTAAGTGTGACTTCGAATTTGATATAATAAAAGCAAATGGAAGGATAGCATTCTGTTAAAATCATATTTGAATACATAGAAAGTCATAAGATTAGAACATACACTTAAGTAATTAACTGAGAAGACAATATAATTGAAATTTCGTAGGACTTTCCCAAATAAAAAAATCTTTACGAAACCTATGTTTCAGTTACTAAAACCTCATATCAATTATTCTACAAAATAAGAGACCCTCAGTTTGATAAAATAATTTCATCACTTATTTGAAAAATGATACTGACTAATCAGGGAACAAAAACGAGGAAGAAGTGTCGTAATTGTCATTGTAAAGTCGTTATGTTAAAGAGCTGTTTTGGTCTGCATGAAATGAATCGAATGACGCTTTTGGTATGGTGTTTTTTCTGTGATACGCTTTTGTTTGAATGGCCCTTGCATACGGTCTCTGAAAGCGTTAATATATTTTTGAATCTAGCTCATATTCTTTTTTTCAGAAGAGGAAGAAGGATCTGTAGGCAAATATGAACAAGGCTCTATCCGTTACGTTGGAAAGCATATACCATCACCTTCCTTTAGAGTATTGCAAAGGTTGGCAAAGTGTGAAGACGATGAAAATTCAGGTAATTGTTCTTTAAGAAGTATGTGTGCATTTACAAGTATATACGTAGACATTGCTCATTTCTCTCCAGTCTTTTGTTGTTGTACATCTTTTTGAATGTTTCCCTTGATTAATTGTCTTTATACAATATTCCACACAACAAAAGTTGCGTTAACTAAATATATATAATACAGTTTTTATTTTGTATTCTGAAAAAGTTTAAAAAAGATTTTTAATTGGCAGTATCTATAAAAGAGATGTGGTAATACTACCTTTTGGCTCAGTGTATATCAGTCTAGGTTGTTACCTTCCTTATATTGTAAATTTGTCTCCAGTTGTATTTTTGCATGATCCCAACAACATTCATATACCCACATCATTCATAGCTCGAAGTTCCCCAAAGCAACCAACGGATGATGATGATCTCCCTTGTGATGATGACGATGGACTTCCGGACACACTCAGTGGGGATGAATTGACGGACAAGCGATACAAAGGAGGCCATATTCCATCACGTTCATTTAAAGTTTTACAGATGTCAGTGGGAAATAATGCAATTGAACAAAATGGTAAAAATTCTCACTAGCGCATCCCATTTTTCTTTATTGTGTAGTTCCATATTAATGTTCGTGTGTCATACTAATACTCAATCGTCTTTATGTATAAAGAATATTGATAGCAGGAAAACATTTATAATGAGTACTATGATTTACTCATTCAATTACGATGAATTATTAAACCCTGAATGGAGTAAACGTCCATTTTCTAGTATAATAATTGGGAATAATAATGGGTATACGGCATTGGGATATGGAGAATTTGGGAATGGAGAATGAGGAAGGGTAAGTTGGAATGGAGAACGGACGAATGAATGATTTATCACGAAACCAGATAATCTTACAATAGCTTGCTTTGGTTCAAATTAAACATGTATCGCACAAAGTACGTGGTGATCTGTGTTCGTTATGTATAATATGCACTGTCACCAAAGATTTGTATTTTTGCAGACAAGATAAATTCTAATCAGATATTATGATTATATCGTTCTCAAAGGGCTCTATAAAGCTACACATTGTTATAGGATATAAATGTCTATTTGCTTTCCATACGTATGGTTTTTTTTCGACTAGTTATCTTTCCGTTTACGACAATTGGAAAACACTCATTATTGTACAATATCTCATTCTGGTAAGCATTTGACTAAAGTCGTATTTGCGAGCAATTATTTCCGGTATTTCTACAATCGAGACACTAAAATTAAGTTTCGAGGCTAATTTTAAATTTCTGTGTAATATGATTGTCAAATAGACATGCTTAAAGACAAGTTAGAACTATTAGGAGAGTTCAATCAGAATCTGAAAATTCAAGCTCTTCATTGGCATGTTATTGTGAAGTCTTTAGAAGGTGAAAATGAAGCGTAATATTCGAAATAAATTACCACTTCTATTTTGGGACATCAAGCTCATCTCGCATGTCAATGAACGATAACTCTGATATTGTATAGAGAAAAGTAGAGCATTTCCCAATAAATGCCCAACTAAATAGATATTGCCCAATAAATTTTGTAAGTCTATTTTCACATCGTAAAGAATTGGGATATCAAAATATTACGATTTTGTATTTGCAATTTTTGAAATATGACACTGTACGGAAGAAATAATACTCTTCAAAATAAATAGAACATGTACGCAGTGTTCATTCAAGACCGAAACCTAATAACGTATAACGCACAAAAAAGTATGGCTTGTGCGCAGTTTTCCGTAGGTCGATCTCAGAGTTTCCAGATGTCTAGACGTGTTTCTGTTTTTTAAAGCGCCAATGACCTCGATGATTTCATAGTAAACATCAATAAACATGTCGGAGAAGTCGTTGTTGAACTGTTTTGGGTCGAAACGCCCGAGAGGTTCGAGTGAAACTGCAGACGGTGATGTAATGGGACAAGATCGTTTCCCGTAATACTGCTGACGACATGCAACAAATCACGGAACGGCAGGCAAATCTAAAAATGTAAAGGAAAATGAAAATGACCCCCTATTTTTACAGCCCCAAAGTGTTACTTTTCCAAAATTGGCACCCTGTTTTACAACCAAGGGGCCAATGGTCCCTCCTTGTAATCTGGGATGAACACTTTGTACGCCCCTCCTTGTTCATGAAAATCACCCTCTCCCATAAATTATATGGAGAACACTACTGTACAAACGGCCGCAATTATAATCATTTATGTTACTACATTGATACCACACTCCCCTGGTCGATGATATGCACTGTTTGACCTCCAATGGGAATATATGATTGATATTCTGTTTCATTGAATTCAATTCTGTACTGTTGTCAGAGTTACGGATAAGAGTTTGGTACCCATTGCCAAATGACAAAGTCCATGTTTTGCGAATGTGAAATTCCCAAAATTGATTTCGATCCAAATTTTAAAAAGGAAGTGCACAATGGAAATCTCTGTAAAAGTTTATTTAATTTCATTCAATGGTGTAGGAGGAGTAACGTATAAGAGGCTGGTTCCGCTCTGTGTAATCGAAGGATGAACATATGGATGTACGGACGAAGTGTCCACCTTAATTTGGTCCTAGACTAGCATAGGATCTTTGTTCTAGTAGTGAATCTATTGCATGCACCAAGTCTCGGTGGTTCGATAATTTATACTATTTGCAGTTTATTCTTTGTGTTTTTTATTATTTGATTTTATCTCCGTCATTTGAAATTCGATTATTTTTACAACAATATTTGCTGCGTCATGATATTAAAATGGCTGCACATATTCAAATACTGGTCTAAGAACTGAAACTCACTGTCTCATTTTCGGGCTTGGTTTTCTGCATGATGGTTTGAAACAGTATGACACATTTTCGTTCTATAGCTAGTTTTTTTGAACTCGATCAATCAAAACCCAACCTCATTATTTCAAAGTACATTTCGTGCATGAATAGAAAAGGGTTGTAGAATGCCATATTTTATATTTATTTAGTTTACAGATTTAATACTTCATCCAACAAATTTAATGTAAAAATGTAGGATTGTGATGCAAGTAAACTTTGAATAAAAATTCCTCACACGGGTTTGTGTTACTTTAAGATCACTATTGCATTATTATGTCATTAGTATTTATACTGAGCCATGTTAGGGGTCCCACGTGACACCGGAGAATTTTTCAAGTGACAATTTAACGTCTGCAAAAATATTATCGTAGACAAAGACGTCATAAGTTTCATAGTTGAAGGACACACCAGTATTAATACAACAGATAAAAAAATTTTTCTCGTCAGTTACTGATACAGTTTAAACACACAATTTTCTCTGAAATATACTATGAATATTATATTATTTTTTCTGTCGTTAGGTATAGAAACGTTATTAGAGACAATCATAACTAACTTGTTTATTACAGGTTCAGCAGGACAATCACGTGAAGCAACGCCACCACAGCGTGCGCCATCTGGCGGCAGGACGTTAAAGATAATCACTAAAAGTACAGCTGTCAAACCTCCACATGATCAAGAAGGAGCCCCTAGTACGGCCTTTTAGAACATGAAAAAAATGGTACAACGTGATATTATTTTTTTTAGATTTGACTGATTTGGATATGTGCAATAGATGAAAGTCTGTAAGAATATACTTATACTTGAATGTTTTGAGTACTACTTGTAAATCTTCAGAAATGTTAATTTATATTACTTTTAAGTTTTGTTCCTACACAGACTTTGTGTCTCCTCATACTACATAAAAAGCATAATAGATAGATCTAAAGATAGTACTAGCTGATGTTTTAAGAAACATGGTTTTAATGAAAACATTTTTTTTGCTGTATAGAGAAATCGTTCTTTTAATTGCATTTTTTCGAAATATTAGTTTATAGTGAAATATTTTTTTTATACTTTTTGCATCAACAATTTATTTATGTTTATTTGTGAGTGTGTTTTATATTGGCTATGGTTTTCAATATTTCTGTATGTAAGGTTTACTTGGATTAAACACACTAAAACTTAGAAGAATAGTACATGGAACAGTTTTCAGTGAAAATTCATCGAAATATTAGATGAATTAATTAATACTTCAGCATAAGCGTTAGGCTTATGTTTTTTTTTTTAAACAAAAATGACATTTTTCAATTAGTTTTGAGACAGCATTGATGTTTATCAAAAGAACATGAACATTATTTATTGTGTTATATTGTGATAAAATATTGTTTTAATATATTGATATTATGGTGTGAATGTTTTGCCTTTTATTTATTTCAAATGGTTTAGTTTATTCCTATTTAATTCTTTTATCATGTTTTCTGCATATTCTATGCAAACATTGATCTTGACAATCAGTTTCTTTTTGTTGTTCGTCTAGAAAACACAGTTCAACAATTCATTTCGTTGATTTTAACATTCAATTATTCAAACCCATATCATCCGATGGTCAAATGCAATTAACGGCAACAATGACGTATTTATTAGATGTTACAATCATCCAATACATGTAAATCTTACGTGGAAATACTGCTTGCGATGTATAAAATGGAGTTTTCGAACCTAAAAAGGTGGTTCTAATCATTTGTAAATTCACTTCATGTGTTTCCATTATTAACAGTAGAATCAAAGGCAGTAATGAATAATTCGTGCAATATTTTTCATGCTTTGAAATGAAATGTATTGGATTGTAATACAATTTTGGTTCTATGTGTTGTAGTTAATTTTGTATATTTGAAGACTGCTGCCCTACTAAACTGCTAAACATGTAGCACACATCATGATGAATTCGGTTTTTTTAATAATATTGAATGAGGTCATTTGCTAATCAACTTAATAATAAAAATTTGCATGTAGGAAAAGTGAACATCTGAATGATTAATGTGAAAATTAAAAAAAAAAACTAATGTTATATCTTTCTGGTTGGAAATCCTTTTTAGTAGTTATATCTTACCAGTTTACCCATATACAAGTCTTGCCATTTAACTCGATGTTATTAAGAAGCTGGTTAAGCCTTATTGAATGAATATAAACATTCAATAGTCCTTTTCGGTCTTTAGAATACTGTAAACATATAAATATTCTCCGTTGTTCAGTTCTGTGGATTCTGTCTAGTGAACATATTCACGGTTTCAAAAAAGATTAGCGTTAGATAGTTTTAAAATCAATTTTACAGATTTTACTATATTTCGCGCTTTCCGTTCTACTGTGATTAAAAACTTCATATGTTTACAATATTTGTTATCTTTATTTTCTCTCACACGTACTGTATCTTATAAGATAGTCTTCCTACAAATTACAAAGTATATTTGTATCTTAGAAATCTTGTGTTTGTGTATTTTTCTTTAATAAAAAGCTTTAAATAACATATTTTGTCGAATGAAATTGCAGAATCAATATTAACTCAAACAGCAATGCCCTTTAACATAACAGTATAAGTCGCATGTAACAACGAGTGCAGTAGTTTTGAAAAATAAAAATGTCACATACATGTAAGGCAAAATTTTTCTATACCAAGATAATTAAAAAATGCCATTCAATATTGAGTTTCACATATTGTTGACAAAATCGGTCTCAGAGTAAAATTCAATTTTGTCCTTTGATATTTCTTGTTTTAAATTATAGATTAAACTGGCAAAAATCTGGCAAAAATCTGGCAAAAATCAAAACAAAAACAAATGAATAAATAAAAAAAAGGAAATATCAATTACAGCACTTGCACTTGAATTGTCTCCCCTCATCTCGTGAATCCGAAATTTACATAAAAGTTCTTTCATGTAATTTCGTGTGAAGAGTAATCAAGGGAACCAAGGTTATAATCAAAAGAATGTAACCCTGGGACAAATAAGACATGGAAAACACAACAAAGAACATAAAATAATACAAACAATACTTACAGAGTAACAAAAAGTAAATGAGCAACTCAGACTCCGCTAAAAGCTAGGAGCATGAACCAGGTGCACCGGTAAGTTGCTCATAAAAAGTCCAGGGTAGACGAAAGATGAAAAGAAAACTATGAAACGTTCAATCCTTCGATCTCGTAGAAACATAACCCTGTTCCAGAAAACTAATTGTAAAAAGTCTAGCGCAATACAAAGAATCTACGTAGCTACAGCAAGCTCTGGCTTAACGTATGAGTTGAGATACGAAAACTTCATACGCATGTGCTGAAGGGATGTTGCCACAGACGAAAGGAAAGTTGACAATACGACTGCCAAGTCATCGCGTTTGTCGTATTAATAAGTTTTTTAAAATGAACAGAATTGATTCTTCCCCGCGTCACCAACGGTAAAAATAGCTCTTGTAGCCGTCCGTCATGCTTTGGCGTACATACATTGTGTAATGTGCGTAACCAAAAGTATTCAAACTTTGCACAGAATTTATACATATTATGAAGATGTGGATCTCCTATCATTGACAAATTTAACAAATATTAAAAATGATTTTACCTGTTGAACTTAGCTATGTTTTTAGCAGTATATATGCTGTGATAGCACACCATTTATTTAACTTACCATTGTGTTTACTCATTAACTGAAAATATGTGCAGACAAAAATATAAAGCTGACACAGTTCCATACATGGTATAAAGTGATAAGGATATCGTTCTTTCCTCCCTTCTGTCTGCCCGTCCCTCTTCCCTTTTGTTACACAGAGAAGGGCTCATCTCTTGTCCATTACTCCTCCTTCACCATTAAATGCAATTCAATTAAACACAAAAGTTTTAATATATATTTCCATCGTGAACCTCCTATTTTAGATTTTGATCCAAATTAATTTTGGGGTTTTACAAAACAGAACACAGACTTCGTCATTTACGCATTTGAGACGCAGGGTACACATTTCTTATGTATTACTCCCTCTATATTGCTGAATGAAATGTAATGCAACTTTAAAGCTGCATTAAATGTCATTTTCGTAAATTTTTGTTTCTGTTATAATATATATCTGAACTTTGAATTATTTCTGCCAAATTGTACTTTTCCTGTATAATTTCATTCGATATCCACAAATAAAATGTGTTAAATACATGAAATAGGTATCTATATATTTATTGTCTTGCAAGACAAAAAATCGACCTAAATAAATCCGTATGCATGTAACTTCTGGTTACCTTAATCCACGCATGTCCTGAAAGTGTCTCTTTTTAAAAACAAATCTATTGCAAAGCGAAAGTGGTAATCAATGGCAAGGAAGACCGTCGGATTCAAGCCGTAGAAGACAAAAGTTCGAATATAATACAAGGATCTTTTTAAAATTTACGTATTTTAATATAATGTGGCACAAATATGGTCAGTAACTGTCATTATTTATTTGAAAACTTATCCAGAAATAGATGAAATGAATTGTTAACAAGACACGTGCTTACCTGTGTATCCGTTATTGTTATTATTTTTTTTTACCAAGGTTAAAGTATTTTTAACCAAGGTTAATGTCCTGTCGGCAATCTTCGGAAGTAATGACGAAAAATAATTAGATCTGAGCTATCAATCTTCTTTGATTAAAAAAAACTTTGTTTTCACAATATTCTGAAGGTATCATCGACATTTATCGCGTTAATTGCATTACTACAAACTTATCTCATTTTATCAAAAAAATTCAGTAGAATCAAAACTGAACAAATTTGACAGCTAATGCAGCTTTAATATTTTGCTTTGGTATTCAATATGTGAACCATTTTAAATTCTGGGGTGTTTTAGGTTTCACATCAACAAACATGGATTTTATCTTTCCCTGATGCGGGGAACCCATCTTGTATCCGTAACTCATTCTACATGGTATTGAATAAAACTTTAAACCGAATCTTCATTACGTATTACCATAATGCAACCTATTTTTCAGAATCAACTTGGTTACACGTAAAAGGTGAATGTTATAAAATGCAGGGAGTGGATGGTATCAGTTTAGTATGCAGTGCTCATGTTTTTTTCTAGTTTCCCTCCTACTATTGTAAACCTAACTCAAATCATGCAATGATTACAAGACTTGAGGGTGAGTTGCAGCGTATACATTAAGAAAAAAAAGTATCGGCTATAAAATAAAATTGACTATATTGGGTGAGAGCAGTATTGAACTGTCTGTATGGCGAAATCTGATTTAAATAAACTCTTGACCAATTTTCTTGATACTGTGAAAACTGATTGTGTCATAGTTTTTTTTCTCTTTCGTCTACCCCAGACATTTTATGAGCAACTCGGCGGGTGTTACTATAAAAGCAGAGGACGCTTAACCTACCGGTGTACCTTATCCATGCTCCCAGTTTTTGGTGGAGTCCGAGTTGCTCATTTACTTTTGTTACTTTTATGTATTATTTCAGTTACTTTATGTTCTTTGTTTTGATTATCTGTTTTCCATTTCTGTTTTCCATGTCTGGTCTTTGTCCCTTGGATTACATTCTTTTGATTTCCGCTAAAATATTTTTCCCATGATTACGCTTATCATCTAAGAAAGATACTTCTAAGTCAATGTTACATTTTATTTGCCCAAGAGTTGAAAACCTTATTAGTTAATAATACTTTCCTAGAAAACCTGCACAGACACATGTACTCGTTTTTTTGTGTGTTATATTTACAATTACACAGACTGTCGGAAAGTGCCAACCCGTCTAATTGCTTAGAAAATTCAAACATACAATTAAGGTCCCTTTCATGGAAATATAATACAATATGAAAAAACAGGATCATTTTAGCTAACAATTATCCCAATAAATCCATCAAAAAGTCATCTGTTCAACAAAAGATTATCAACTTTCTTACTTTAAGCATGCCGATGAGACTTTAAAGTAAAATTATTCTGTGAATACATAACACGCCAGTACAAAGATAAGTTAAAGAGTATGAGGTTATCTATTTTAACCAATTCTACGATTTGCTGTACAATAAAAGAATAATTGGAGTTGTCTCTTTTCCCAGTCCGGTCTTTGCCGTTGGCATATGTTTTTTTTTTTTAAATTTCTGTTTAATGTAGTTGTTCTTACATTAATATTGAGGTATATTCTTCTTAGTAGTAGACACATTGCACTGCCAATCTTAAGTTTAATACTGTTTGTTTGTTTGTTTGTTTGGGTTTAACGTCCGAGAAGCAACATTTCAGCTATTCAGAAGAATAATCCCCAATATCAGTACAATACTACCGTCCCTTTTAGTGCAATACATGCACTTTTTATACCGATATTATCACATGGTTAGTAGAAATGAATAAATTGTTGATTGGTGGCTACTTTCATTAAAAAAAACAAAGAATACATGCAATCATTTTTTTAGGAAACACCAAAAATTATTTATAAGTTGTAATCCACTGTAAATATATGATTATTTGTCCCCAAACTGAACGGTTCCAATGTATATACATCCATATGAATTTCAGACACTGCTAATGTAGTGGTGATTCCTGGTGCAGAAAATCTACCGAACGACAGATGCTTCTTTAATCTACGTTATTTATATTTTTATATGAATATTGTCCTTTTCGCATAAAGATCTGTATTTTGGATAAAATTATGCATGTATATCAAACCAAGAACGATAACGCTAGCAAAGTTATAGTTTCATATACTCTCTATATCATATTAATAGCAAAAAGAGCAACAACCAAATGAAAATCCACAGCTGGTTATAAAGTTTGTTACTGTTTATTAATAAGATATAAAAATGAATTTGGGGAGTTTTCGACATGCACAAATTACCTCCAGTGTAATATTTAAAAAAAGATTGATATTGAAGATTTTGTAAGTTGAATTAGTCATAAGACTTCTTTGTAAAGACTAGTTTAAGTTGTTATATTTCTATATATAGAAATTTCTATATATAGAAATATATCCTAAGATTTCAATTAGAATGAAACTAAAAAATAAAGGCTGGGTTTTGTTATATTTCCGGAGGTTAATAACTTATTTTAAGTATTGAAAATTAATAATTTTTTAGTAACAAACTCGTGTATTTAAATTTTTGTATTGTTTTCATGATGTAAGATGCATTTAAGATAAACTAATTATGCCACAGTCTTTACAAGTCAAGGACTTCATCTGAACTGTTTAATTACACGTATTTATGTAAAGGAGGCATTCTTGGATAAAACACTTATTGTCTAGCTCTGCTGTCTATCATTTCCTTTCTGTAATTGTCACTACACTGACGATAAACCAATTCTTAAGTGACCAATTGTCCTAACGAAATTACTTCAGTTAGAATGACCTGTACGTGATGCTGATTTAACAATACATCTTATTCATTAGCCATGCCTATTTATACAAAGATTCATTGAAATATGACGCATAAAAAGTGTCATATTCTGTGTAAGAAATAAGATTGAATCTTATCATCAATACACGGTGAATGCTTAATACAATGGTCATTCCTAGCTCTCCTCAACCAGGTTTACATAGAAAATTGGGTTTCAATGTATCAACCAACATTTGACTTTGCTACTAAATAAACTTATCTTGTTTGTCTGGTTTTTTTTCAAGGGGGATATTTAGCTAATATTATTATCAATTACTATTTTAGCAAAATAAAATTACTTTACTATAAAGACATGTAAATTCTCAGGTATTAAGCCCGCCTTGATAAACAATCTGTTTCCCCTTGTGATATTTCTATAATGAGTTTTGGTTTTGGTAAGCGACGAAGACATCATGATAATTAAGTCGGACATACAATGATTTCTCGTAGCTATATAGTATGTAAGAATAGGAAAATCTCTATTTCGGTCTAAAGTTAGCATGCAAAATGATATTTTCTCAATCAACTACAGTGTATATCGTATGCATCATTTTTAAAGTGATTACTTACCGAATGGTGACGCAATTTAGGATGTTTGAAATATCACATTCCGTTTCGTGGGTGGAGTTTGGCTTGTAATTGCTAGTTGCTATATGGACTTTCCTTTATGACTTTCCTTTTTGACTATTGTCAAAAGTTTATCAGTGTGGTAATATTGTTACTACTCTTAATATTACATATTGTACTTGTTCTTTCCAATAACTCGGTACGGTAGAATGTTTTTCAATCTGCAAACTAAAACTACCTTGTCATATCAGACTCAATTTTAGGTTATCTTTTCTGAATGAGAAAGTACTTTGAAAAACATGTCAAAATGTTAAAATGTACATGGCTAAAAACATAAGAACGCTATCCACGTATCACTTTAATATACATTATACTAAAGGGTGCAGTGTAGGTAAGACAATTTAAAAAAATAATTTGTTCTAAAATCCTTCTACACATGTTTTACTCGACCCCATATGATATTGAGCATTGAAAAGAAAACCATAAATACAGTGGAAGTTTTTCGTTGGGTACCGATTTTCATGGTTTTACGACATTCGGCTCGTAACGAAATGGAAATTTCCCTTTCAATAGTGTGATAGAACTACTAAATCAACACATTCAAGACAAATTTATTCGATATTTGCACATTTTTTAACTTTTTTTTCCTAAAAAAAAACTGAAATGTGTATATCTGTTGGTTATACATATACGTTTAAGACAAGTGTAAGTGAAAGAAGAATGCTTATATAGAATAATACGAATATTACACTTGTATATTATTGAAAGCTGATTCTTGCGATCAGATGTTACTACTTTTAACATAATTATATACTGTATTGAGCTCAGTAAAGTCATATACTATACCATTAGTCCACGGGGAGTTTTAATATCATCACAAACCCTACATATCTATTGACCAGCATCAAGGAGACAATATTTGGCACCTGCTAACTGGAAGGACTTATTACACAATGAAATATTAACACTATGCTTTAAGCAGCATGTGTTTTAGCTGCTTTATATCAACATGTTTTTTTCTGTTTATTATCAAGTTTTTCGATTAAGCACTATCAATGTTACTTACATGTAGCTAACCAATAGTAAATCTATTTAAAACTGAAAAATGTGGTGGCGACTAAATAACAACGCTCATAGGGGTAAGCAAAAGAAGACAAATCGAACGGAAATTAGCAATACAGTTACAAACATAGATAGAGGAGCATGATATTAAACCATAACAAAACAAAGAGAAGTGAATATCGGGAAAACAATACCACAGCAACAAAATCAAAAGGAATATTAAGAGACATTAAATCCAAGTACATAACCTAAACATGAAAACAGAAATATGTTATAACAATGTACAATGTAGCAAACAAAATAAAATATAATTACAATATAAAACCGAAGAAGTAAATGGTCAATGTAATCATTTTCCAACAATCAAACATATTCAAAATTTAATGAAAACGTTTTTCGTTTCGATTAATGCATACATTTAATTACAGTTGAATTTTTCTGAACGTCCAGCCCTTGCACACCACTATTGTAAAAGTGCAAAGATAATGATTTTAGTTTTTATAGGTCATAAAAATGGTCCCTGCAAAATTAAAAAGACATATTACAATATTTAGCTGCAAAGTGTACTTAAATCATATGAAAAGACAATTGCCTTATAGGAAGAAGCTTAGATGGCGGATTCAGGAAATTAACAAGGTCACAAATATCCTTGGAGTTGATAATATGGCAGTGTTTCCGTTTTGTTGTATTAAATTAAAAGTTTCATCGATAAAAGCTACAAAACGAAAACCAAACTTTGCAAATTTAGACATTCAGGCTCTACTTTACTTTACATAATATTTTTTAATCCTAATACTCACATATTCCTAAATGTGAGGTTTGCTTGGTAAAGACGAATGATATATATTTTAGAAAATTGATTAAGTTCTCGATCTGAGATTTGGTTTCCAACATGCAAGCTTAAGCGATCATGATAACCGATGGAATTTACTATCGAGAATGGAGTAGAAAAGTATTTCTGTAAACAAAAACATCCATCGGTTATCGCATTTAACTAGCACCAGTTTCTTTATCAGAAACAACTACGGTGTATTACCATGTGTCATTTTCGTAAAACCCTACACAGACTTCACTGAATCCGAATTAAATCATTTTTTTTTATCATATTTATCAAACTTTGCAGTATTACAAATTTCAAAATACTTAAAACTCTGAGGTTTCATTCCTTGTACTTCACAGGGAAGAATCTCTCGGTGATAGATTCGGCTTTCTATTTCGATAGTTTTGGTTTTGAGTACTTGTGTACAACTAAGTTTTAGATTGCAATCTTCCGACATATTTAATTCTAATATTGCTGACGAGAGTTTACTTCCTGAAAGACGTGTACATCATACCGAAATATACATTATATATTATATTTTTTGCATTTTGTATTTCTGACAATATATAATCCAAATATATATTATAATTAAGTCCAATTAAGATAATTGGATTTTTCTACAACTTTCTATTGTATTTTTAAGTAGCACTCAGGCTTAGTGTCATGTAAAATGTGATTTATGGTTGGAAAGACTACATATTTATTTTTGATATTTTGTTTAAAATGTCATAGTAAACAGAAAGTTACATGTGGTTTTTCATATAACCCTTGTTCATTGATATAAAGATTATATAGAATGTACTGTAGAATTCCAAATTTAGGGAGATAATTCTGTAAAAAAACTAACTTTTAAAAATATTTGTATATTTGTATTAAGGGTACCTGATAAAGATACAAACTTCCAAATAATTATTCTTTTTAATGAATATTTATTTATCCGATTTGTATAAGGTATATACATGACAATTTGTGAATGTTATTTGCATACATAAACAACAAACAAAGGTATGTATACAATGATTAGAGTCTTGATTTGTTTGTATATACTAACTTTATTTGAAAATGGTTGTGATACTGTGTCTATTGACAGTAGAAGCCTTTTAGAATAGGTTAAATACGCTACCGATATTCGTTAAAAAAGCATTCCTCTTTAACTCACCTGGCCGCTATTGTCATCTAGTTGCGTCCGTCGTCCGACGTAAACGTTTTAAATGTCTTCTCCTCTGAAACTACAAAATGGATTGCAACCAAACTTGGCATAAATGTTTCTTGTGGTGTCCTCTATAAAAGTCATATGGGGATTTTTGGTTCGTTGAAAAACATGGTCGCCGTTACTAAAAATAGAACTTACGGAAAGGACAGAAGTCTTTCGCATATATCTCAAAAGCCGTTAGGTTTAGCAAAATTCTGACAGGGGAAAAGCGTTTAACATGATGCGATCCGTCTGTGGTCAAATTTTGGTGTAAGATGTTCAGGCATGTTGAAACTATTGCCTTTCAACATTTTTTCACCATATTAAAGTGATTTCTTTCAAATATTTCTCCGCTGACACTACTAGACTAATTAAAACCAAACTTGGTATAAATGTTACTTAGGGAGTTCTGCATAGAACTGACGTGGGGAATTTCGATCCCCTGAAAAAAACATGACTGCCGCTACTAAAAATCGAAAACATGGATGTTAGACAGAATCTGTAAAACCGTTAGGTTTAGCCAAATTCTGCTGACGTAAAATGTTCAGCATAATTAGATTTATTGCCCTTTTCTAAGTTATTTTGCAATAATTAATGTTATTACTTAAAATAAAAACAATTTACTTAGAAACTACTGAACAGAATTAAATGAAAATTAATATGATTATTATGAGCATAAGAAGTTTTGCCTTAAGGAAAAAGATGGCCGCTTTTTTTACAAAAAGAAAAAAAGTTGCTTATCGACCTATGTGAGCGATCCAGCCTCTGAGAGGATTTAGTTCGGTTTTGTATTTCCTTGAAGTTACCCGACTATGAGTCCCACCGTATTTTTTTCTTACACCTGCTTTCCTATATCTAATATTCTTAAACATACAAGATAAGGCAGATTGAGGTACATTAACAACAATGCAACAGAGCCCTATCTTAAACCATTTTCATACTTCATGACAGTTCTTGATTCCCATTTAGCCTTTATTGCCAATGTGACGCAGTGTTTATTAGCCTAAACTTTTATCTAGGGAAAAGATAACTATGTCAGAATATTGTATATGGTGTATCCTTGATCCTGCTAACCAATTGATAAGGAAATTAATGGACAGATACAAACCAGTGTATTATTGGAATAAACAGCTTAATAAAGTACTGATTCATTGTTACCGTGTCTTGGGAAATGTCATACAAGAAACCATGTTTTCGTTAAATCATTCTTGCATTATTCTTGCTGTATTTATTAGCTAGGCACGATCTAAGTCGCACTTTTAAATGTAATTAGTTGTTCGTCTTCTACATTGTAATCGGGGAAAGGGAATACGGAATACTGAATGCTGGTATTGTTATCACCATATACATAGTATCTAACACCTCGTTGAGAAATTTACGACATAACTCTTAACTTGCCAATTACAAAGCTCAAGAGTCCATATCATCGCTTTACTTTTTAATTTAAACTAGCAAGACTAGACTGTGTTCAAATAGGCTCTGAAAGAAACATTTTCATTCATAAAACCTTTTGTTTCATTTTACAATAGCATTGCAAATGAGATTTTTCGTGTGTCAGTCTTTGATCCAAGAGTAAACAAGGGAACCAAGTTTCCAGCGGAAATCAAAAGAATACAATCCAGGGACAAAGACCAGACATGCAAAACAGATATACACGACAAAGAACATAAAGTAACTAAAATAATACACACAAAGAAACACAAGTAAATGAGCAACTCGGAGTCCACTAAAACAGGGAGCACGGGCCAGATGGACTGGTAGGGTAAGCGTCCGCTGCTTTTCTAGAAACACCCGCCGAGTTGCTCGTAAAAAAGTCAAGTCTGGGGTAGACGAAAGATGAAAGGAAAACTATGACACGTTGAACAAAGCAGTTTTCGTGGTGCAAATGGATACACAGTAACGATCCACGAGTTCATGATGACGACCATAAAACTTCTGTAGTGATGACTTCAATCTTGTAGCAACCTTGTTCCAAGTTTGTTGTGGTGGTGTATGAACAACTACACGTAAATCAATTATTATTTTAGTATAGTTTTAGACTTGGTGTAACACTGGGTAGTTTAAGTGAATTTGAGGGTGCATTTGGAAATTGGACTTTTCGCAAACCTTCAAACATCATCGGTTAAGCAAAAATACCGAAACTCTAGCTAAGACGCATTGCTAGTATTATATACATCGTGATTATCCTTTTATAATAACCCATCGATTTAAGTATAGTTTTCCCTCAAGTTAGTCATTGCAAAAAGAAATCAGTTCTACAGGAAATCTCCATTTCAGTTTTGCACTTGGATGGAATACATATTTCGCGGTTACTAGAACAAAGCTGTTTGGGACAGTAGTTCTATGATCACTGATGTGAAATTATTACTGTTTTTTCACATGTAACACAAAATCCATGTTACAACAATAAAATCTTCTATTAAAAGCTGAATTATTCAAACTTAACTCGAGATCAATTAGGAATCATCGTTAATATTTCCATATGCCCGAGTTGTTCGATTGTATGATTAAATGTAATTAAACATGTAATTGTATTTCTTTATTGGAGACTTAATTTATATTTTCCGACATTCAATAAATCAGAAAATATTATTACCTTCAACTGCTTAATCAAGAATTCATGTAAATGTTCTAGCACTACCTACTTTATATAAAACTCAACATTCTTGACATGTTGCTAAAAGGATGAAGAGAGGGATTATCTCAGCCCATTTTTTGATACCATACGTAGTTTGTAACATAATATGAATACCAGAAATATAATTTCAAATTATCAATTTTTACTTCGAGATACGATTTAAAGACCTGTTTCATTGTTTATATACTCATTTAATCTGCCTCAGTACATTTCTGTGCTGTAAAAACTTACAGGAAAGTTAGTATTTATTACAATGAACATTTGGGGACACTTTTATCTAGAAGTTGTCTACCGTATTTGATAATAAAGATGACTTTATAACAGAAAAAAGCTATTTGTTAAAACGTTGTCTAGTATTATTCCTTAATATGCGACAAATGACTATGGGAATTACCACACGGTAAGAGAGAGTAATCAAGGCGACCAAGGTTATAGCGGTAATCAAAAGAATGTAATCCAGGGACAAAGACCAGACATGGGAAACAGACATTCACAACAAAGAACATAGAGTAACTAAAATCATACATACAAAGGAACAAAAATAAATGAGCAACTCGGACTCCACTAAAAACTGGGATCATGAACCAGGTGCACCGGTAGGGTAAGCGTCCTCTGCTCGCTTCAGAATATTCAAGGAAGTAAACACAACATTTGCCTACGGAGAAGGCAATTTCTCTGTTATTTACATTTTAACCTTCAATATGTTATATTGAAAACCGCTGCCGTGGTACTGTACACTTACATATTCAAACTACTCAGAAGGCAGTGTACAATTCCAGATTTTAGATTCACAATACACCATTCTCGTTCCAAATTTCCGATTCCCATCCATGATTCGTGGTTCAACAGTTCTGCACTATCGTGAACGATGTTACTTGAAAGTTTAGAACAATTATGTTCCGTTTGCTACATTTAACATGCATAAATATAGTGTCATGATCAGTATGTGACAATATCTATTTTGAAATATTTTGAAACTAGAAGTAGTCAATTCTCTGTTTTGATTAACAATTCAAGTATACATGGAGGAAAATCAATCCCTCCGAACAGAACCACTAAACAGAAATTATAGTGAATTGAAGTCTTATTCCAACAACAAATAACAGCCTGTCAAACTTGGAGCCTAAATTAAGTATATCTTGTCTTGCGGTAATTGGTAGTTTTGTAAATATTGGAGAGGAAAAGGACTTATAAGTCAATATGCATGTTGGTCTTTGTGCGTAAAATAAACATTTTGACCATGGTATTCGTTAAATGTCTAGGCTTGTGGAAAGGGTGTTCAAGCAAATATAAACAAAAGGCTATGCTTTATTGATTTGACTATTTATGGTAATTTAATGTTTTATTAAGATTTCGTATTTTATTTTGTAAAAAAACTTGACTTACACAACGAAATCCTAATTTCGGGAATTTGATACATTGTATCTGCCCCAAAGAACTTGAGATAAAGGATACTACAGATACTGTGAAGTCAGCCTCATATCTTGACCTACACTTAGAAATCGATGGTAAAGGAAAACTATTGACCAAACTTTACGACAAACGTGATGACTTTTCATTCAGAATTGTCAACTTTCCTTTCATCTGTGGTAACATCCCTTCGGCACCTGCGCATGGAGTGTTCATATCACAAGTCAATGCCAGAGCTTGCCGAAACTACGCGCTAGAAGTTTAACAAATAGGCTTCTGGAACAGGGTTATGTTGCTACAAGATTGAAGTCATCACTACAGAAGTTTTATGGTGGTCATCATGAACTCGTGGATCGTTATGGTGTATCCATCTGCACCATAAAAACTGATTTATTCAACGGGTCATGGTTTTTCTTTCCTCGTTTGTCTACCCCGGACTTTTTATAAGCAACTCGGCGGGTGTTTCTAGAAAAGCACCTGGTCCATGCTCCCAGTTTTTAGTGGAGTCCGAGTTGCTCATTTGCTTTTGTTACTTTTTATGTGTGATTTTAGTTACTTTATGTTCTTTGCTGTGTACGTCTACTTTCCATGTCTGGTCTTTGTCCCTGGATTACATTATTTTGATTACCGCTATAACCTTGGTTCCTTTGATTACTCTTTAAATGTACAAAAACACACGCATCAAGTTTCAATCGTCTACATAAATTGATTCATACATGTAAAAACCCACCAAATTCATATTTTTTTTTTATTCAGTAACGGTTCCAGAAACCGTTCTTAGTTTGGTACTTCCATTTTTAGGAGAAAATTGTATAGATTGTGTATGAAATTGGCATTTTGCAAGAGTAACCGTTCGTGATTCGATTTAATTTAGTGGCTTTTAGTGGGAGATGAACGCACGATTTTTTTTTCTAAAACACAGATTTTTACAAAGAAAGGATTATCTTTATTTGAAATATACCACATGTAGACGAACGAAAAAAATAATAACTAGACAATAACAAAACTAAAAAAAAAAAAACAACATTGTTTGTTCGATGGGTTTTTTTTTCCTTAATGTTTGTTTCCTAAGATTTGGGTCTTGTTTCTAATCATTTTAGGTCCATATAAAAATCAAGGAAATTCTATAGTTACAGGGACATATGAGAATAAATGTGGAACTTTAATTGTTGAAGTCAAATCAGTATTCGTCATAAATAATCCTTTTTCATGTAGTGTATAGTGAGGATCAAGGGGACTGCATACTGTAATATATTATAATTTAGTATAATGTATGATTTCCATTAGTTATTCATAAGCATTCTCCTACGCAGTCTCGGACGTTAAACCCCAACAAACAAACAGACATCTATGTTTGTAGAAGTTAGGTTTTTATAAATTCTACTACAGAAGACAATGGACGAGACTAACCAAATCTTTTAATTTCAGTTTGCGTTATAAAGATGATGTAGCTAGTGATGCAGGATATGCTTACCCCTCCGAAGCACCTAATGCAATTTCTGAGTTTTTGTAGGATTTCATATTGCAAGTGCTTCAGTTCATTTTTGTATGATGTCTTGTTTTTCTTATCTTCAGTTTTTTATACATAATACACAGGAAAAATTATTTCACATGATTTTCACACGAACTTCACATGATTTTCACCTGAATTGAGCAAATAAACTAAGTGACAGAGTTTACATGAAATTCAGGTGAATAGAGCCTTCACGTGAAATTCACACGAAATGTTCACATGAAATTCGTGTTTAGTGAATTTCACATGAAAATCATGTTAATTTCATGTGAATTTTCACATGAATTTCATGTGAAGCTCGATTAACATGAATTTCACGTGAAAAATATTTGCCTGTGTAGGTATATCTAAGACATGGTACACGTTCTTTGACTGCGTTGTAGTTGTTTTTTTTATTTGATGTCACAAATATGTGTCAGTGGTGGTAGTCCGTCTGTCTGTGTGTGCTAACAATCAACATTACAAGTGTTCGGAACCACACGTCTATTTACCGAAAAAAAATGATGGATGGTGTGGGTTGATGGATATTTAACAAAGAGTAATCAAGAGAACCAAAATTCTAACGGAAATCAAAAGAATGCAAAGATAAAGATAAAGATCAGACATGGAAAACAATCACAACAAAGAACATAAAATAACCAAAATAATACATACTGTAACAACTGGAAATAAGCAACTCGGACTCAACTAAAAACCTGGAGCATGAAACAGATGCACCGTTAGGGTAAGCGTTCTCTGCTGTTCTAGAAACACCCACCGAATTACTCATAAAAAGCCAAGTCCAAAATAGTCGAAAGAGGAAAGAAAAACCATGACACGTAGAACAAACCAGTTTCATGGTACAGATGGATACATCGTAACGATACACGAGTTCATAATGACAGCTATAAAACTGTAGTGATATCTTCAATCTTGAAGAAACATAACCCTGTTCCAAAAGACTTATGGTAAGAAGACATGCGCGATACAAAAAAAGTCTGCGTAGTTATGGCAACCTTTGAAGAGTATCACACAATAATATCTGTAAGTTTCTCTTTTGATGTCGAAGCGGGGGGCATTGCAATGCTTTTTTTTGTTGCTTTTCTTTCTTTGAATGCGATCGTAAAATAACTTTTCTCTTTTTTTTCATTAAATTACGGAACAAGTTGGCAAACATTGTATGATGTAAATGTACATTTTATCGTACCAACCTACATATTATCTTAAAAAATCTGAAAACTTAACTTCATTTATTGAGAACAAGCCTTTGTAAGATTCATGCGAAATGGTAAATTCTGATACATACATGTGAAATACCACCGATTTGACAATATACTTTCACTCAAAGGAGTCTTCTCTATTTAAAATGACAACTATTTCATTTTGTATCAATGTTTGAAAAGTTTTCTGCTCTTGAAATATTCATTTTCAGTGCATTTCAATGGATAAGAGTAGAAAAGAAATACCGAACACTAATCCGATCCATAATCAAGTCAAGTCCAAAATAAATCTGCCAAAATAGGTATTACATCACCGGAGCAGCTGGTATTCCAATGGTGCTGACTTGATACAAGCATTTCAAACGCGTTGTATAACTTATTTTACCATAAGATATAGAAAATTTTTGTCTTTATTCCAAGCTACAATTAGTATAAGGTAAAAGTAGTCAAATTACAAATAAAGTGTTGTGATATTTCATACCATGTTTCATCCGCTGCCTAATTCTTACAAACACAGAGACTTAATAGTATGTGTTTAAAAAACACACCCTTTTAAATCTATCGAACACTTATTGTAGAGTAGGTGGAAATTAAAGGGCATACTTATCACGCATATATCTGATTAGTATGCTTCATTAACAAAAGTTATCATTTATGATGTTGACTGACCAGTAGGCGGTCATAGCATGAAAAAAGATGTTCTCTCTGACATTAAAAAGGGTAGTTATCGAGTTACGTCAGCGCCCTAGTTTGGGTGTCAGCCTTTCAAAAACATACTCTCCTGTCACGCTGGTCGTTATTTGTTATTTGTTATTTATTTATTTTATTTTATTTTTTTTGCCGATAAAATTGATATTGATTTACCTAATGTCAATAAGCACTTTTTTAATAGTGCGAAACCCGTTAAACGTAAAGATGACGTCTAAATCAGTTAAACTTGATACCCTATTTGCGGTAAATGCGGTTGCAGAATCTTTCAATACTTTATTCAGCTGCACTGGTTTTTACTATAAATCTAGATCTTGTAGATAAAGGATATTGTTGTTACACAATTTGGTAACAGATGTTTAATTCATAAAAAGTACAAATATTTTTTTCTGTCATGAAAACAATTAAACCTCTCTTTACGTTTAAGTGTTTATATATGGAGTTGACAATGTTACCTCTCTGACAGATTTAATCATATGGCACATTTTCAACATCAACGGGTCTCCCAGTCAAATCATGATATTTATTATTTTAATCATTTAAAGAACCAAGAGGTGATGAATTTAAGAGAGCAACAGCTCATTAATGGTATAACAATAACAATACAAAAAACGGTCCACTTCTCCATAGATGTAAATTTTTTCAACATTCAAGCGCTTGTTCTTAATTGTATTATTTTTATGTATGTTTTATGTATATAAATACTTTTTTTTAATCGCTCTCCGTTTCTCCTCGTTCCGAATCCCCATCTCCCATATAAAATGCTGATTGTTATCCATGATGTTAGACTTTTCATCGGATCTTAGCTTGAGAGGTCGCCAATTCATGAATAATTCAAAGCACGTGTAGTAGTACAAAAGACACAAATGGTCAAAACAACACCAGAAACACCCAAAACATAAAAAAGCAAAACAACAAAAAACAACAAAAACCAAAACAAAAAACAAAAAACAAAAAACAAAAAAACAAAAAAAAAAACGTGTGATAAAAAGCATATCTCACAATACAAAGGAAGTAACAGGTACACACAAATAATCAATCAACACCTACCCCACAAAATACTTCAGCTTCTCTGAATTGATGGACAGTTTCAGCGCTTTTTTGCAATTCATCTGCCATGCGCGGATTAAAAAGTCAAGCCTTCTCCAAGACAGAGACTGTCCTAGGCAGCAGAAAATGTCGCTGTTCATGTTTGTAACAGACACTACATATAGCTATACTTTGAAAGTAAACGTCAAGGGTTCCTTGTTAGTTGTTCCTATTTTTGGAAAAATGAAAATTTCATCATATTTTATACTAAAAAATAACAATAACTTATATTACTTAAAAATACGTGACATGTGTGTTAAATAAACAGATTTTTTTGGGAATCAGCTTTTCTACTTACAAACTTTTCAATAGTTATAAATTACCTATATGTTAGTAAAAGGAAATTAAAAAGAAGAGAGTAGAAAAAAATTTAAAATGTGTTAAATATTTGTTAATTAAATTTATATTATTAAACTAACTTGTTGCGTATATTGTGTACATTAAGGTTTTTGGAAATGGTGAAAATCTTGACACAGCAACTTGATGACAAAAATATCCCTTACAAATGTGAATTTCTAGCTGTCTTAATATGGTGGATACAATATCGGCATTGTCAGAACTTCAAACTTTAATAGTAAAAAGTCATAGGTTAAACAAATCTTCAAAAGTATTCTCTGTTTCGTATAAAGTTTTTGTGAAAGATAGTTTACAACAATTATTATTAGTTATGTAATTAAATTTGAGACAAAATGAGATATTCTGAATATCGAATTTCTCAATGTGACATATTGTCATTCGCAGCACATGTGTTGGTATTCATCGAATTCGCACTACATACAAATTTAGCGATACTTCTCAATATCTTGTAATTAACTAATGAAGGTTCTAGAAATAAGAGATGGCCACAATTAGTTATTATAGCATGATTAATTTCATTCATTGATCGTATGCAAATGACGACACCGAGTTGACACTGTGGCCACGCCAAGCCTCACTCTTCTAAATATTCGATTATCCATACGTTTTCTCTTCTTTGAAGATCTTTGGACTGTTTGTGATTTGTCCCATTCCACTGACGTGTTTAAGACCGGTAGGGATGTAGGTTTCCCGATATTGATCACATTGCCCGCAGCTGATCACGTGATGCCAATTAATGTTATTTAAATCTGACGCTGAGATGTTTCTTCAATATTTCTTAAGTAAAATATTAAATCTATAGCTCACGAATAGGGAAAACTCGAAAAGAACTTGTAAAGAAAATTTGATGAAGGTAAGAACATTCTGTAGTTGCTTTGTGTATTAGAAATATACGTATACACACTAGATAGAAATAAAATTAAAGTAAATAGTTGAAATAAAATAGAGTTCATTAAGTTTTAGAAGTATGTCTTATTAATAATCCTTATTCTGGATTTGAATACTACGATATGAAACTAATTCGTAACAATGTTTCTTTAATTCTTTGATGTTGTTTTTCTGCTTTTTTTTCAAAATCAATTATGTTTCTCCATAGCAATCATTTCATTGCACGGATATGTAGCAATTACAATAGATTTGTTTGTATTGTTTTATGGAAGTAGTTTGAAATGAATTACAGTCAATATGAACAATCTTTTATGATCTTAAGTGCTCTTAAACCTATTTCATAGCTTGTTACGAAGTTGGGATTTATAAAAAAATAAACAAATAGGCATCTATTTATGCTTGAAACACAAAATCAAATTATGTTGATATTTTTCCTTGTACTTATCATTTATCGAATGGACAATATTTTTTCATCATTTTATATAAAAAGGAAATTAACCATGTAGAAACTTCATAGAAGACAATGCATGAAAATTAAAGCTTAACACAGTTTGCAAAGAGACTATCGTTTCACGTTTTACCATTTTGTCTAGAAAACTTTAAAAACAATTCTTGATTTAATGTTATAAAATGGCG
The DNA here is from genome assembly GCA_037379345.1 of Perna viridis. Taxonomy (NCBI): domain Eukaryota; kingdom Metazoa; phylum Mollusca; class Bivalvia; order Mytilida; family Mytilidae; genus Perna; species Perna viridis. The sequence goes on along the minus strand of CM074514.1, from coordinate 32,991,927 downwards.
TTTATAACAATTGCTGTTTTTTTTCATAAAATATACTTTTTTACTAAGGAATTTTATTTCTGATCAATTTTCAATCCAATAAACTTTGCAATAATGATGTTATATAATGTTTTCTTCTGTAAGAACATTATAAGAATAAGATATTTTATATGTAATTACTTTTCATTGGATTTAAAAGAAATATATTTGATTTTTTTATGCAAATCGACAGTCCGTCAAATGTAGATATCCAAAGGCATCTATTGAACTTCGTAAGTTTTCATAAAGTTTGAAAACTATATTTGTCGCTTTTAGATATCAAACCATTTATAAAATTTGGTATCATAGATTAAGCTTGTTTTTATAGATCATTTACTACTACACTTTTTTTGGAATGTTAAACTGGTAAGCAGATTTTTTGTCTTTCTCTCAGTATTCTGTCGTTACGAAGATTTAAATTGACATTTTAGAAATATCATCAGTTTTAGGTATATAATGTAATGTAAACTAATAAAACCCACAATGACAGGAGATGAAATATAATAACAACCAACTTTCTGTCGTAATACTGTCAGACAATTTAATTCTTGGGTCAATATTATAAATAGATAATTTTGCTTCTGAAGCATTAGATTTAATACTTAATCTAGAATTGAAGTCCGAGCATTTTACAATGAAATAAAAGGACAAACTGTTGTTGGATGCTTAATTGCGGTACTGTAAAACCTGCATTTGTTTGAAAGTGTATTTTTTTGAAAAAAAAAACTTGTTTATGATGAAGAGTATCAAAACATACTTACCCAACTGATAAACTCGTGACAATAATCAAAATGGAAAGTCCGTATAACAAATGACAAAATAAGTTCTTTTACGAAATTTCTTGTTAAATGTTAATAAAACGCTTAAATTAAAACTGTATTGGATTTTAAAAATAATAAATCAAATGCACATACACAAAGTTTGTGATGAAAAACAACTTGGTTTAAGGTTTAAGTACCAGTCCATGTAAAATTCAGACACTGCTATAAGTAGAGATGATTCATAGTGTAAAAGAACCCAAATGAACAAACGACGCTTTTTCCGTCTACATATGCTTTTATACGAAACGATAGTCGGGTCGATCCGTATTTTTGAGAAAACTTTATTTTCATCCCCACTAGAATTAACAAAAATGAAACTAAATCAAGAACAATAACTCTTGCACACTACAAATTGTAAACATAAACTATTTACAATTTATATCGAAAGTGCAATAACAAAAGAAACACTAAGACTTGTTATGTGGTCTATAACTGTTTAGGAGTTAGAAATTAAAGTGAATTCGGTTGGTTAACATGCATGAATCACCTCATGCCTGATTTTCATAAAGACTGCTACTTAGATCCTTAAAAAGTCATAACTACCAACCTCACAAAATGGTCAATTAATAAAGGCGTAAATCCGATCAGCTTGTGGTGGTTTTTCATTACATGTGTGTAGAACTAAAACGTTTGGCAGGTGTTTGAATGAAGTAATGAAGAACTAAATTAATTAACTCCAATGTGATTTCAACTTTAAAATTCAACATTTATTTTAAAACTTCATTTTTTGAAAGCTCATAGACTGCTTATTATTTGCTCTTTCTAGTTCTTAGTTCTTTTACATTTATCATTAATAGACACAGTAAAAAGCTGTTTGTCTATTAATAACAGTTAAATCATGTAAAGGTATACCATTATATTTTTAAAATCTTGATTTAATGAAGCGATTTATTTCATACGCTCCCGCGTACAAAAGTGATATTGCAATTAATGATATTTTTCTTGCTTTAGAAATTGTCATTCAAGACCTTAATAGGTAATTATCATTAAACATGTGTTAATTTTCTGAATCGATAGGATATAAAGGTCTCATAACTATTTACAAAAGTCTTAATACTAGACACGATATTTAAGTTTGAAATATTCGAAATCAATTTAATATATTTTGCGTCAGCATGATTTGTATGTCTTGTTCAATGCAAATATGTCATACATCATTTTATACACACGATGACATGTGATGCTAATGTATTTGAAATTGAGTACAAATGATTTCATTAACCGCTTTTGTATGCAAGTCCCCAATAAATAATCACCGATGAGAACCAACAAAATTAGACAAGCCGTATTGAGCCGCGGATAGAGGCATCGGCGTTGCCCAATGTAGTTACCAAGGACCAACCATGTTTGTCTTTGGACAACCTAAGTGGTCAATATAAAAAACATAATATTATCCTATAGTATTATCTTATATCATATTTCATCGACAGACAACTGTACCTTTTACATATTAATTGATTGGATAGTTAAAAAAAACATAATGATCTTTTCACAATTTTTATGAAGTTTGCAGTTTAGTTACTAAAGTTTATACGCAGATTTCAAGATCATTGTCTACTCTCAGTTTCGTACAATATCTGCTAAAAGTAATTGCGCTTGACCTTTTAACAACATTACCCTACTGTTAAAGATCACACAATATGATTGTAAGCAACAGTTTCATTGTAACAGAGTAAACGATGAAATCCGAAAGATACAAAGACAAGCACTTCACTGTTCAAAAGTTGTATATATAAAATTGATCGAACATTATAACTTTATACCAAATAATAACATGACATCATTACTAAGTCTTACAATCAAGCGGTGTTGTCGTACGGGTTATTATGATGCAATACTGAAAAGGCATGAATAACTCGGTTAATTTGTAAAAAATCTCCAAAATATTTGTTTTACCCAAGATTTTCCTAAAATCTTATCAATAATTGTCTTGAACAAACGTTTTATAAAGCTGATGGCACTAAGTAGAGCAATTTATAAAAGGAAATATTAATATATCGTATTTATACCTTCAGTATAAATGTACCACTTCCAATTCATCTAAGTTGTATCTTTCTTGTTGAGCTTACTGCTCACGTAAGCAATAGTTCTAGAGGCTATAATTCAATCTTCCGTAGTTTCATGTGTCCTGTCATTAGCAACTGAAGCAGGTAATGAAAATATCAGATTCATTGTACAATGGCCTTTAAACTCTTTATATGGACTTTTCTAGCTTGTTTGGTTATCTTGTTTTCCCTATTTCTCAACATTGTGTGTTTTATTGTTTTGGTTTTTGGTTTTAGAAATATTCTGGTATCAGAATTAAAATTAAATTTATTGCAACCTTTATTGTAACAGTTTTCGTTTGAGAATTATAACCCACTAAACCACCGTCTTAAACGTGGGCACCGCCTAACCTCGAGTGCTAAAGGGCGTGTGTTAATTCATCAGCCGAGCCACACCGAACAAATTTCATAGTCAGGCTTCTTCTCCATGAACGTGGTATTTAAAGGGATAGAGTGAAGATTGAATGGCTCGAAGTCAGAATAGTGTGCCGCATGGAATGGCATACCAACCTGTGGTATGTTTCATTTGTAAGCTAGCACAATAAAGATCCGTATTATCGTGACGGACTAGAACAAAGTATAATCTGTTTAATTGGTGTTTAAGCCCAAGTAACAATATTTCAGCTATATCCAGGCGATGAACATGAAATGATAATTAAATGAAAAATGGGATGGGACACAAGGAAACAAAAGCCGACAAGATTTGATTGCCACTGTAAATAGGAAGAGGTGGCGCAATTTAGTCTCCTGTGGCGAGGCCGAGGCTGTTACTAATGTCCAATACTAGAGCAGGGTTCTTTAACATGTTTGGAACTTGGCGTCTACCCAAGTGAAAAACTATGAAGCATGCTATGGGTACCCCATTCCAGCACCTGGGTACACAACCCAGTTGCTCAGTGGGTGGAGCGCCCTAGCGCCATATTTTTAGACAATATTCATAGATAGAAAATCTATCATAAAAATGCACTGTGATTTTGATATTTTTACCTATGGACTGAACCAACATTTTCAAAATATACATGTAAAGCATAATGAACAGGTACATGACGCACCCAACTTTTGTCTGCTAATTATAGGAATTTGAAACTTCATTGCCTAGAATAATTGGACATTAATAATAGCCATTTATTCCAAACATATATCATTCCCTTGTCGTTATAACAGAAAATATTCAAATGTCATCCGATTGTTAATAAATTTGAATATAAAATTCTCTAGTACTAAAGTTATTTGCTTCATGAATGGTTATAACACCTGATCTTACTCCAATTAGCAATGCTTTAACATTTTAATAACATTTGCTATCATATATTATGTACAGTACCCGCCTTGTTAATCTAGTGGTAGACGAAAGTATAATTACTGAGAATTAACTACTACTCAATTTTCAAAAGAAACATATTGGTCGAATGATTATGAGTCCTAGGCGTAAGCATGCACAAATACAAAGAGAATTTTTATTTTTATATGTCATTTCACTAAGCCCTATTTCAAATTATGTATATAATTATATATACAAACAAAGTATTGTATGTTGTTATTGTACAGTAACTAACATTTGGCAAGTGTTGTACATTTATCATTTCATATCTATATGTTTTCTTTTTTTTTTTTTGGTTATTTTTCAAATAATATAAAATGCAAATCGTCAAACCATTTTTATATAAATATGTTTTGACATTTTATAGCAAATCGTCATAGTGTGCATCGCAATTTATAGCAAAGGCTACAAAATAACTACATTGTACTTGGAAATACAGATTTTTTCCCTTTTCCATCGTGATATTGGGTAATTTGTTATGAAATTTATCTCACAGGCATGGGTGTCAAAATTTTTACATTTAATTTCTTATCGATTCAAGTCAAAATTAAGAACTGATGCTTAATAAAAACTTACATAGTTACCGATTATTTCAATCGTGAACTGCGGGCTAATAAAATGTAATGTCAGCATAGTACCAAATCATTTTACACAAAATAATCTATGTTAGTAAAGAAAACAGACCAATCAAAAGGCATATCATTAATCTAATTTAAATGTCTTGCGTAGTGTGACAACGGTTTAGTAAAGTTGTGTAACTTTCCGTATTTTATGTTGAATTTGCCAGTGCGATTTAGACTCTGAATCTAAGGATTTTATGTGGAAAAACTTATCAATGTTGGTGGTCAGTCCAAACTTAAATACTACCTTTCAGAAAATACAAAAATACCAGTCATACTTATATGCTGTACAAGTGTTTCAAGGAGTAACATCTCACCAACGGCATAACAATCTAATACATAGGATGATATAAATCCAAAACCTAATTGTTTACAAGAAGTACTCAAACCAAAGATAACAAAAATGATGCGATGTTACAAAACTAGAACTAGACATTGGATATAATAATATTGAGTGCCTTTAATCATTTCATTTCTAACCAAACTTAAATTATTGACAGCAATTGTCGTATGTAGTTTAAAATTGCTATTAACAACGAAGCGAAAATGAAAAATGCCAACCGCTAAAAAAGTAAATCAGAATCCTTGTTACTTATCTACGATTTTAATTAAAGGAAAGTTGTTATAATTTACCCATCAATCACCTCATGAAAGTGACATTTGGATCGATCATATTTCTTACAATTTTTGAGCTTGTACATTGCTAAGTCTACGGTCAATTCTTACACTCCTTTCTCCCGTTTGTCATATTTGAATTTGTTTGATAAATTGCCAATTTATCAATATCCGTACCAATGGCACTGGGTTCAGTCACTGCATTCGATTGTATATGTTTACAATGTTTAGTTTCTGGATTAATGTAATTGACTATATTCAGATGGAGAGATTTCATGTCGCGTATTTTCGCGGATAATTTAACGATTGTGTTTGATTAAATCTCAAAAATTTTCTGAATATTCATAAGCAAATATATATTAACCTAAATTATGACATCTAGATGACATACTCTTTTCTCAGAAACATTTTTTCTGCTTGTTGAAAATTTTAAGCATTTGAATCGTCAGAGTGTGTGTTCTATCTGTAACGGCCGCCGATGTTAGATTAATGTCATATATTTTTCTATCTCTAACGGCCGCCGATGCTATATTATTGTCATATATTTTTCTGAGTTAGGTTCACTGAGACACAAACGGCTATATGTTATTCTGTGTTTCCGAGTTAGCATTTTTACTATATGTCTCTAAACCTCGAGATTATAACAAGCTCCAACACAGCGCATGCTGCATTTTATTTTATAATGCATTTATGTATTTAAAAAACCCGTACATTAAGTAGAGAAGTATCAAAAATTAAAGATATATGTATTGAAATTTCATAAACATTTGCTTCGTTTTTAGTATGAAATAGCCAGTGATAGGACTGTCAGCGCAATAACAAAACTTCCTCTATTTTAGTTTATATCTAAATATGACTATATTGATTTTTTTCGGGATGCATTACAATAGAATAGTAGTATAACATGGAGAAAAACAAGCAACGAGTTCAGAATTTACTGAACATAAAATTTAACGATGACTGTAATCATTTAAAGATCTCTAACTTCGTTTTTGATCAACAACAGTCTGCTATATGTCATATATGTCAATTTACACTTAAATGTTAAGGATTGTTAAAAATAATAGGCTTCTGGAGTACAAAATTGTGCCGAAAACATTTGTTTACGCAACACAGCTGGGATTTAGTGTAAATATGTAACTAAAATGGAGTTGAATGCTTTCCAGACAAACAACATATACTATAAGACTCTTGGCAAGACCTTTTGATACCCTATCAATGCCGTAACCTAATATGTACTGCAGCATATAGCTCCCAAAGCATTCCATCATTGTTACCGATGCCGTGGTGGTTACCACAACTAATGTCTCCTTTCAAGATAACGAGCTTTATTGTTTCATTAACTCTCAAAATTGACAGCGCTGAATCTTTCATCGTGATCGAAATTAGGTGTTTGATTCAAACAGGCTACAATCACATTTTGGTCAGTCTCAACCATGCTGCGCTGTAATTCACCGCTTTCAGGCAAGTAAGTGATATAAAATATGGGTAATGAAAGTCAGAAAGAATGATCGCTGATTTGTCTGTTGTTATTAATTTAATCTGGTGTTATTCTGGACTAACATGGCAGGAAAGTCGATCAAAAAGAAATAAAGCGTAATATACCTTGCATTCTTTATGGCTTTATGCAATGGTTCTTTCAATAAAAGTCCTAATTAATCCCAAAAATGTCAGAATATTACTTAATATGGTACAAAATTGCACACATTTCTAAGTAATGAAACCTGAATTTTATAGGTTATTCCTCTTTTTAATTGTCACGCAACACATATTTCACGTTGTCAGTGGAGCAGAATTCCTACACATTGCATGATAAAAAGGCAATGTTTGCCATGATCATAGACCTTTCAGTTGCCTTGGGACGTTTATTCTATTTTTTCTTAAACAGCGAATTTTTTTTTTTCGTAAAGATCGTGTACTTTCAATGGAAGTCTCACATGTTATATGGATTTAAACACAATGTTTTCTCTTGAACTTTCTTATTCATTGTTATGAAAAATGGCGGTTTATCAAATTCCCCCGGTGTTATAAAGTGCGTCATAAGTTCAAAATGAAAAGTTCGTACTTTTAAACAACAGTTTGCAAAATTCTGGGTGTTTGAGCTATCCGAGTTCGAGCGAGTGAAGTTCGACTGTGTTTATCTGTTAACTCTTTAACCCATTTCCAAATGGGCTAGCTCCTTCTACCAAATATGCAGCCCGGACCATGTTGACCGGTAGAGTACGCGTCATATGCTTTTCTATAAACACCCGCCGTGTATTTATATTTCAAACTTTTGATTTGTACATGCATTCTGTACAGAGTGCCAGTGCTTCAGCTGAAATGTGTTGGATGCAAAGAACTTATTTTGCAGTATTAGAATTTCATAATTTGTATGTTACGATTTCAAGTTCACAAGATTCGAGTATAGTATGAAATGGAATCAAATGTAGTATTTATTGGAGTATCAGCAAGTTTAAATAACTTGCAAGAATAGAAATGTCTGGTCTTATTATGCGCGCCATTTGATGACAAGGATGCACATAATGAAGTCATGTAATAAAGCAATATTAAGTCCTCAAATATTTCGAATATTTTCTGTGTAAAAGTTTAACAGACATACGATTTTTCTGAATCGTAAGTGACGTCAAATAGCATAAATGCCACAGTGGAAACATTTTTGACGTTTTTGCGGGACAAAAGTCGGGAGTTTTTACACTTGCATTTTGGATTTTCAGTGTTACGTGTACAGTAAAAAATAAAACTACGGCTGTCTGTATAATAGAATACATAACGTCATAATATTAAGTATAAACAAATAGACTTAGAGTTCCATTTGATATAAGCATAGGCGAGTCCAAGGGAAGGATTTATTTTGGTGTTAATTCGTTTATCACTGATTTTTTTGTGCCCCCCCCCCCACCATTAGTGCCTCCTTAAGTAATTCTCTGGATAAACTACTGATAATCGACTGCTACCTTATTATGCTTGCATTAACTTAACGTTCAACGAAAGTTGTAATCTTTTTTCTATGCGACTTCGGCGTCCTCAACAGCATTTACAATAGGTCGTTAGTCTAAAACAATGCTCGTTTGCACTTAGATACTCTTACTATTCTTGGCAATATCAAGTCTTAGTATGCCAGTTGTGTAATGCATACACAATTAAACTATCGCAAGACCATTAAGTCACTTTCAACGATGCAGTTAAAGACCAATTGATAAGGACTTCTAACAAAGAAATTGATTTTGTTGGTGTTAGAGGATAATTTTACAATTGTTAAATAAAGAGAATGCTCATTTGTTCAAAGGAAATACTAAAGCGATAAACAAGTCTTTTATACATCATGTTTAAGCATCTCATATTTAATATCAATATTTCCTTAATGAGTTAAGGAGTCGTATTAGATATAAAGTTTTCTTTAATAGTTCATAGAACTTTGAGAATATCATTTGCAGTCGTCTGAATATAGCTGAAATATTGCTGCTCGGACGTTAAACCCCAACAAACAAACAAACAAACATCATTTGCAGTGTTTCGATTTCTATAGTTAAGGTCTCTTCTCTGGATCTTATTTCTCATTTGTTCCTTCCTTTTTTTCTATTTGTTATCAATGCTTAGTTTTATGACCTAATACCATAGTTGCATTCAATTCCTGTATTTTGTTCCTTTCGTGAAGTTCTTTTTAATAAATGTTAAAGATACATTTCTGAATTTCATTAATTATTCATCACTCATTGTGTACACTTATTATAACGTTTACGCCCTTAGATTTTTGATGTCCTATAGTTGACACTTCGGTATGTTTGCCTATATTTAATGAGGGATTAAGAAAGGGATTCCGATTTTTATATAGGTTACAAAATATGGTTTAGTTTCCTTCGAGCAGATTATAATTGACCATATGGAAGTTTTCGTCTCGTTACCAATTTTGTTGTTTTAGCCCTTTCCGAAAAAGTTAACCAAATACACAAGGCGGGGCGGATCCAGGATTATAGATTAGGTGGGGAGCACAGTTAAAATTTTTTGGGAGTTAAATATTTGAAATATTCTTCTAGAGTGGGTGCAATATAGATATCTTTGTGGTAAAATTAACTAGAAATTAAGGTTTCAACCTAAATCGCCTAAATCTACCCCTGACAACCCATCCTTTGCAAATTTTAGGGAGGGGGCGCACGCCCGCCACGCCCCTGCCTGAATCCACCCCTGCAAGACTAATTCTTATTCTTGTTATTATGCCATGTTATTATTAACAAAGCGTTTCACACACATGAGTCTTGCCTGGGTTTAACTGATTAAAATATCAACAATGAATCATAATTTCATTCTTGTCCCTTTTCTCAACTCTATTACTATTTTCTATGCAATATGTCCCTAACAACCTTTTCACGTCTTACAAAATGTATTTTACAGCTGCTTGACATGTACAAATAATTCTGTATGCCATATTGACTGCTTAGTGCGAGTCTGGAATGTTTCACAATACTATGTACTTCTTTTTCCCAACGATTGTGTGAACCATTTGGACCATGAAGATTCCTAAGTGAAATTCTTCCTAGTACAAAAGACAATCGTTAACGTTGCTAACAATGTCTTTCTAGTATAACTAATCTTCAATGACGGCTTCTCAAGTCCGGAAATAAGCAATACCATAACCGAAAAATGTACAATGATCGTAAATACAAACTCAAATATAAAGTAACTTAATATAAGATGTTTCAACTTGACGATGATCGTTAAAGATTTCTGGCAGCATCCTCTGTCTGTAGGCATATTGATGTTCCACCAAGTAGAAAGGTTAGCTTATTCTTTTCAATCACACCAAGAAACTTTCCGAATTTCCGATATAAACTGCTGCTCTGCCATTCAGAATTATATTGATGGAACATATATGGTGTATATTCATCTGAAATTTGCATTGATCGGAATTTCTCAAAACTCCGAGTGTGATTGTTTCTTTGGAAGTTCAAGTTATGATTAAATGTAAAGAAATCTTTCATATGAATCAATCATAGTCCGTAGTAGAAAAGGGCACGATAAAACTAGTCGATTTGATATCTTTACAAGACCATTGGGTCAATGAGTTGAACTCGGTTGTATTGTCGCCATGTTACAAGTTGTTAAAGTTGATTCAGGTCAAAAACAAAGAGTCCTGAACTCAATGTTCGGGTTGTCAGTGTGGTTTTACAAAATGTATCAAGGTAGTGTATCATTAATGCCATTGCGTTCACGGTGACAACTGTGGTGCAATCTGGTCCTCATATTATTAACGTAAGTTGGCTGTTTTTGAGAGAGAGAGAGAGAGAGAGAGAGAGAGAGAGAGAGAGAGAGAGAGAGAAAAAGAAGAAGAAGAAAACAAACAATTTTTATCTCAACAAAGGAGATATTTTTTTTTAATGTATTATGTTTATAACGGTTGCTTTTTCATCTTTCTCTTCAATGTTGACATCTTGAGTCTATTTGAAGGTCCATTCTTTGCTTTGATACTTTTATTTTTTTGTAGGAAACGATTTGGTATTAATTTTGGTGCGATTTTTAGCAAGTTCAAGATACGGGACCTCCTTGTGTTTTAGTCCGGTTTGTTCCGTTTCCACATACTGAATCATTCCGAAAACTTGTTCAATTAGCATAAGATATGCCATTATCCACGATACCTTTTTATTAAGGTGTGCATGTAAAATACAATGAGAGTTTATGTATCATATAACTGGTAAATATGTAAAACATATCTTATTTTACTTTTCCCAGCTGCCAGTAGGGATGTCTCGTAATGTTTGAATCATTTTCCAGAATCAAGTCTGGACGAAGTTGCTTGTTTTTACCTCTTTCAAATCTTATTTCAATTTTTCGGGTAAGAATTATCCCACTTCATTAACATACAGTCGAACAAACTATCTTAGTAAAGATGCCATAAAGCTGTCATCTAAATTTAAAAGAGAGATGTAAGGATTTAGTATCATCAAAGCAACCGATCACCGAACAGCGATTGGCGTCCTAAAGCGTACATCTGTACCTTAGTAAATTTACTCAAAACAAATGTCTACTGTGCTTATAAAATACTCGTTCCAAACCTGAGATGCTTACATGTAGAATACTTGTGCAGTATATTTGTATGCGTTGTCATAAAATATAATCTCCATTCACTTTGTTTTTTGTTTTATTTTTTTTTTCATTTTATTTTGTTTTTTTTTAACTCTGAAATTAATTGTCATGTTCAGAATTAGATTTAATTAAATAAATTCAAATTTGAATTATTTGTGACATAATTTATGCGTGTAGTTCGGCCATCTATTATTTTCATGTGGATGATCTTGATTGAATACAGTAATTAAACCTTGACCATTTTCCAAAAACGTCAAGCATTATTGGGACGTTTCCATAGCAACGGTAAAACAATGGTTGTTTTTGCCAATCAAACCTTCCCTTAAATGGCTCATTATCCGGGATTGAAAACGCAAGATTGATTTTGTTACCTTAAATCAAAGACAATTACGGATCAGTAGGCCTGAACAATTTCTCTTAATTCCAACTCCATACGACCTCTTGCGTAATAGCCCGTATGGGTCGCGGTATAAATTGTCTAATTTTCTCGTCACAACTTCAGAGCTAATCGCGGAGAATCGTATTGTAAACACTTTAATAAGAAAACGTTTCGTTTTGAACTATGCACAACCATTGTTAAGATGTTAAACTAGAGAATGTTTATTGTTTATACTACAGAAATAGAACGAACTGTCTGGTAATATCTGACTAGACTATATTTTGACTTTTTAAAAATTGTTTGCAGAATGAAATAAAAACTTAATTCGTTTTTAACCTATAATAAGAAATACGGTTTAAATTCAAGCACAAGGCTGAATTTTCTAGTACGTTTATATTCACCTTTTCTGATAAAATTAATTAAAAAATCTTTTATTTTAAATAGACATGACTGACAGAAAAATTCCGTGTTTGGAATTGCGAATCGAATTTATTAATCAATTCTTACTCCTACAAAAAATATACTCAATATAAAAGTTGCTTATTATATTACATTCCATACTTTCTCCATAACGTCACAGCAATCGATATGGTGCTGCACCTTTTGAGGGTGTTGATGCAGAGCAAATATAATGCTTCAATTTGCTCAAAACTACTCATGACTTTAAATGCGAATTAATATTGGCAATTGAACTTGAAAGGAAATTTTCGATATTTGCTAAACCTCCCCTATTTGTTAAATTTATTTAATGTTAAAAAAGAAACATAGAAACTAAGGAAACAAGACATCAATGTGAAGAAGTTGTAAACAATTTTACAATATATTGGTACGTTACAGGTTCCCTATGGGCTACTCCTTAGATATATACGCGCCCCGTGCAGGTCCAGGTATTAAAAGAATAGGCCTGCAGCAGCGCTAAGCTTGTCGTAAAAGGCGACTAAATAGTGCTCAGAACCCTAGCCGGGGGCTAGGGCGCTCTGCCCACAGAGCAACTGGGATGTGTGCCCCATGTGGTGGAATGGGGTACCCCTGGCGTGTTACATGCTGGGGTTGTCAGGCTATAATACGGAAAACCTGACCGCTAAATATAGTGGTGCACCGTGTTGGGAAAAATGCCACGTTCCTCGCACGTTAAAGAACCCTACTGTGGTATTCTCCCGGAGTAGGAACCATAGGGCTCCGCCACAGAAGGCTAAATTGCCCGACCCTACCCACCTCTCCCTATTTCCACTGGCAATCAAAATTTGTCGACCCCGCATTGTCCTTGTGTCCCATCCCTTTTTCATTTCATCATCATTTCATATTCATTTTATCATCAATTTCATGTTCATGGTCTGAATATAGCTGAAATGTTGCTGCTCGGACGTTAAACCCCAACAAACAAACAAAATAGATATATACGCTCACTATAGAACCTTTTAGATGATTCCAGTCTACTGCTGTGCGTACAATTAATGAGTTTTTATTCAGGTTTGTAGGGTGGTATAACTATTGCTCGGTTATCACGGACTTGATTATCAATGATATTTTTGGTGACACAATTTTTGTACGATGTCGCTCTGATTTGGTCTTTGAATTGTAATCAGATCATCTGGAGAAAGCGCTGGTATCTGCCTCTCAACCACGTTGAAGAAGAATATCAGCCGTTTTTGCTGGCATCTAGTTTGCAGTACTGATAATTACAGGTCTACTTGTAAGGCTCCCTTCCTTTCTGGATTTGTAGTCTCTTGTGGTGATTTTTGCCCCTCTCCTCTGTACTGCCTCGAGTTTGTTTATTTCCTTTTGGGTGTACGGATCCCAACTTATTGCTATAATGTTTTAAAAGCAGGAACAGTGTTAATGTTCAAACAATGTAACACAGTTAAATAAAGGTAGCTGTGGTTGGAAAGATATAAAAAATTTCGTAAAATTAACAGACGTTGGTGGAAGACAAGGGTGAGAAAATTGGAAAATGGGAACAGACGTCACATTGTACAACTAAAAACAAGCCTAGTAACAAAAAACTAAAATTAACTGATTAAGACACTACCATTTAAGTCCGGCGTTTTGTTTTGTTTTCCATTACTCGTACCAGTTAATTCTTACTGAACTCATTATTTCTGGTTCGTTTGATACGTCGACTAAAACGCACCCATTGATACAAACCAATTATGAAAGACCAAAATGTGGTTCAACTGGATCGATCTGCATAAAAAAGTGCACATGACTGCATAAGATAACCGTAACCCTATCCGTTGTTCTTACATACAAAAACTTATAGCCAATAAATGTCAAAAAAAAAATTAAATTGACAAATTTGAAAACTTTGCAGCACAAATTAAAGCAACGTTTTAAAAAAAAAGTTGATTAGGATCAACAAACATATGATTCAAAAGGATAGGAAATGATAGAACCAACCGAAGTACGTATTTTTTTAATGATCCAAGAATCTGGATAAGTTTTTCCAATTTTTAAACATTGTTCTCTACAAAACATAATTCTAAATTTTCTTATTGATATAGTTATTCGGGCATCTATTTACATTCCATAAAAATGATGTACGGAAAATACATGTATGCCTTTTTAATGTCATCTAAAACTTCAAATGCCTTTTCAAATACAAAGTATCAGCATTTCTAAATATTATGCAGATTTAGGATAATTCAGTGATATTTTCTTATAATTCAACATAATGACAAAACTGATTCAACTATCTGATAAAAATACATGTACCTGCTATAGCATGTTCTATGATAAGCGATAGGGAAAACTTGTTTTAAATCCAAAATATGTTTATGACATGTATTACCATCCTAATGTATTGCCCCAATTATATCGCCTGTTTATTCACTCCCATTTACATCGAAATTCCCGTACAATATTTTGCTACGTAAAATCGGTTATGTTGAATAATTACTTGTATGTATAAGAGAATGAAGTACATGTAGGTACAATATGTTACTATCTAATATTCTAGGAGGCTTAGTGAAAGAAGGGACTAAGGGCAGATACAGGACCGACACGCCGGTTGAGTCTCCCAACCCCCTGTGACCCTTTTTTAAAGTAAGGTTTTATGTCAAATAGAGGTATCCTAACTCTGATACTCCCATCCACTTCCGGTGTCTACAGGAAACCATTTATATTACAAAATTTTCATCAAACTACAGTTAAACAGAAAATTTAACCTTCAGAGCATTTGCGTGAAAGTGAAGCAGAGTATTATATTGTAGTTCTATAAAATATCAACAACTCTTTGTGGTTGATGATGTTTAACAAATTCTCAGTAAGCAAATTAAACTTCAGTATGTCGTTAGCCACACATTCGCAAACGATTTTCTTTGAAACTTAAACAATTAGTGAAAACTTCTTCCTAACTATGCCACTGCAAAATGGTCTGATTTTCCACGATAAAACATGATGTTGAATGTTAAATCAGTACCGCCATCTATTTACAAGGACTTAAATTAACGTATAGTAACAAATTTGTATTCAGCGAAGATATAGCTTCTAAATTATAGCAGTAGTTATTTTACAAACATGTTCCAATTTGTTTCCGGTGCTTAATTAAGAAATCTATTTTAAATATTGCTGGCAAACAATCAGATTTTACCAAGAGATGATTCTCGATAATAAAGACAAAAATGAAATTAGTATCATTAGTTAAAACATCAATGAAAGGAAACAGCTTTGATTTTTTAGCATTTATTTCGGACAAAATGAAAGTATCAAATAAACTCATGGGATTCCGTCTCGAGCTCCAAGCATTAACTCCTGTTTAGAATATCTTTATTATATAACAAAACAATTAACGACCATGTTAAAATGTAGGAAAAAACATAGTATTGTTTGTATGACTATTGATTATCAATATCTTGTAATTTTAATTTCGCGTTCTATTTCTTATCTTAAAACCCAGTAGTGCTAACCCATACTGAGAGACAAGTTTTATTTCAATAAACTCGACAAAGGAAAAGTAGCTACGTATGGAATGGTCTGATGTGAAATATTTATCTGCGTTTAACTGTAATTGCATATTGATGTCCCGCACTGTGATAAGAACCTATTGTAAACTTCTTAATTGGATTTTGGACAAAGCACCTGCAGTTTATCGATACAACATAATTTATTTAGACTACATTTCACGTATTTAATGTTCATTCCATAGTCATCAGGCCCTCTTCAGGGACTTTCTTACATGAAACTCCAATACTTATTCAGATGGTTATGAATTGATTTTTCAGATAAAATAACATGTTATGCTCGTTTTGTTTTTTAGCGCAATTTATGTCAAAAGATTGCATAACCATTACACGATTAACTTAAGCAATCGTTTAATCCATGTTACAAGTACATATACATGTGTGCGCGGGTTTGGTCTATTTCAATGTAAAGAAGTCTTATTTACATTATAAGATATTTTTAGAAGCGCAACTGTAATGAATTATTTATGTAAAATAAATCCTGTAACTTGAATGAAATATATAGTCTAACACCAAACCATCCATGAAGAACCTTCAGGAAATCATTCCTTATTCACCGATTTTAACGGTGGCAATTTCATGCTCCGCGTTCGTATTGAAATACACCTGAAATGATGCACCGTAACGGAAGCGCTAAAAATGTATAAAACTAGTCTGACCCACCAGGTCTGTACAAGTTAACCTGAGTGATTCAGGCTAAAAACCACTAATTCCACTTCCCATAGGCTTCTATGCTAATTTCATAATATTCAATGGCTTCTCTGGACTTTACCTTAACTTTAACCTGCAGAGGACTATATATCAGCATGATTCTACATATGTCAGCTCACAATCCTCAGAATGGCATGTGGGGTTAGCAGACTTGCAGTGCAGTACTGGTCACCGGAAGTGAAGTGTCTATAAATAGCATGGGAAATCCCAGTGTTTTCACACGATAGTGGTATATTTAGAAATCATTATGGAGATTAGGCTTCACATCACAAGAAGCAAAATGCACCTATAAATTGTACAGAAATGTTTTTCCTTTCAGAAACTGTATAAATTTTTTAAATGAGATGAGAACTTTTTTCACAGCACTATGAGGAACAGGGGTAATTTCTGCGTAGGACTATTTTTGCCTACGTTCCAAATGCTCATTGGTTGAATTGGTGGTCTGTAACCTTCAGCCGTTATATTCCACTCACTATCGACCACTACATTAACCTTTTATTGCCAGTGGCCGATAGAGGGCGTAGTTAGTAACAAGTCAAGACAATAGCGGTGGTTTCCAAGTTTCCGTCTTTACCTTGTTATTACCATTTGTTATATATACGGACTTTCCTATTAACAATTCCTTAAGACTATTGTCTTGATTTTATTAGTTCGGTTATAATATTATTACCCTACGTTTAGTTGTGAAATAACTATTTATGCAGAGGAAGGGGTATTTGAAAGGCATATTTATTTTTTTTTCAAGAAAAAGAAGAAATTAGAGAATCTGTTGTAAACATATTAGAAAGAAGTAACTGAGTAAAACTTTATGGTGATTTAAATGTTCCCTCAGTTATAACGGCTTAGGTAGCACTCCAAGTAAGAATCACGCAAAATGTGATTCATGGTTGGTAAGCCTACACATTTTTTTCATATTTTGTTTAAAACTTTACAGTAAAGGGAGATAACTTTATTGGATTTTCAATGTGGATTATCCCCGAAAAGCAGATGGGTTGGAATGAATAATAATACTTTCATCATATAGACCCAGAAAAGCTTTTTAATAACAAAAAAACAGAATGTGTGGCCTTTTTTAAAGTGTATCACATATTACAGAATTTGCATGATTCTTACAAAGTCTGATTCTTAAAAAAACACAAGGGAAGAAATCGCCAAGTGCACAAAAAATGTAGTATGGGCCTGACAAATGTTGACGGCACGTGGTTTCTGTCCAAGAATAGTTTGAGGACATTCGCCGAATTATCGTAAGAAAACTTTAGCAATGAAAATAATATGCGTATTAAAGTATTCCTCACAAATTTAAAAGAGGGCACTGAAATTATAAAATGTGTTGAAAAAATGGCATAATTTTCAGTATAGAAACTTCAAATTATTAAGTATGATACCTCTTTTGATAATAGCCTTGTCAGTAACAAGTTTTTTGGTATGCTAGGCTGTCCATTGCCGACTATGCTAAGCCTATATTTGTTAACAATGTCATGTCACAAAGTACGCCAGTACTTAGACATATTTTGTCGAATGTTAATGTACAAAGAAAGAATAATAACTAACCGATTTTTCACATTGTATACTTTCCAACAGAAACATTATAGTTATGACACACAGAGAAAAAGTCTAATGCTCTCTTTTTGTGTTCTTCTATACGGATAATAGACATAGACAACAGACGTTGCATTTAAAGTTGATTAAAACCAAGTTTTACAAAATTTGTACAGCTTTCAGCATAAAAATAGCTTTTAAAAGACTACATACTTTACAAGTTTGAATATTTGATATGGTTTAACTTACATTTGCTAGAAGCATCAATTTTAATATAGTTCAGTGTATTCATGACTTTTGAATAGATTTACAACTTTGCAAAGTATGGTTTACATGTTGCAAAAAATAAATTTCTTTCATGTCCTATAGTCGTATGTCTCTTGATTAATTAGTCTTGGCAACTAATTAGCCGTCGCGTAATTGCTTGTCTTTTTTTTAAATCTCTGTACATCTTAGTATTATACACAAGAGGAATGCTGTAAAATATATCAAAGATGGAAAGTAACATTAGAAAGAGAATAATATAGACAAGACAGCAACATTATAATACCAAGGCCTTTGGTATATTTTATATGATTTTTTTACCTTGTGATTAAGATACAATTAGTCGATCGAATTTCCAATTTCTATATATGCAAAAAAGTTTTTTTTTTGTCGTCTGTATTATTGTCTGGCGGTTCTGTGATATAGATAACGTATTATCTTTAAACAATCCTAATTTCGGGGATTTGATACATCGCATCTACCCAAAAGAACTTGAGATAAAGGATACTACAGACACTGTGAAGTCAGCCTCATATCTTGACCTACACTTAGAAATCGATGGTAAAGGAAAACTATTGACCAAACTTTACGACAAACGTGATGACTTTTCATTAAGAATTGTTAACTTTCCTTTCATCTGTGGCAACATCCCTTCGACACCTGCGTATAAAGTGTTCATATCACAACTCATACGTTATGCTAGAGCTTGCAGAAACTACGCAGACTTTTTGTATCGCGCTAGAACTCTAACAAATAGGCTTCAGGAACAGGGTTTGTTGCTACAAGATTGAAGTCATCAGTACAGAAGTTTTATGGTCGTCATCATGAACTCGTGGATCGTTATGCTGTATCCATCTGCACCATAAAAACTGATTTATTCAACGGGTCATGGCTTTCCTTTCCTCGTTTGTCTACCCCGGACTTGACTTTTTATGAGCAACTCGGCTGGTGTTTCTAGAAAAGCAGGGGACGCTTACCCTACCGGTGCACCTGGTCCATGCTTCCAGTTTTTAGTGGAGTTCGAGTTGCTCATTTGCTTTTGTTACTTTGTATGTATGATTTTAGTTACTTTATGTTCTTTGTTGTGTATGTCTGTTTTCCATGTCGGGTTTTTGTCCCTGGATTACATTCTTTTGATTACCGCTATAACCTTGGTTCCCTTGATTACTCTTGCAAATGAAGAACAAGCAGATAGTGTTCTGAGAATATCATGTGATTACTTTTTTAACTGTCACGAGACCATTTATAACAATGTCATAAAAATGACTCAAAGAATATTGAAAGTTAACTCTTAAACCAGAAATATTGACAGATATTTCAGTTCAGTGCAAATTTAGATACGCTAACGACCTATTGATGACCTCCTATTTCACTCGTATTTTGCAATATAAATATGGTCCCTTCTATCATTCCCCTGGGTATCATTACCGTCGTTGTTTTTGATTATGTTTATTCCCCGTTCGTTATTTCACCGGTTACTGTTGTACGTGTAAGCAATAGAAAATAGCACTACTTGAAACTTTGCTAATCTCTAAGTCACTCTAATATCTTATCAAGAATTATGGTTTTGTATAGTTTCGGAACGATTGACGCAACGTTTGCAGTAAACTTATTTAAAAATTATATCAACTAAAATGAAGTTTTCCACTACAATGCAATTTCTCTAGCCTCTCGCAATTAAATAAACTTAGTCTATTAGTTAACAAAATGAAGTTCGCATCAAATTGGAATAAGTTAATTTTGCACAAAATCTGTGCATTTGAGTCGAAAAAATTATCTTTCCTACACGACGAAAATGGCGTCATGCGGAAAATATACAAATCTGACTCCGGAACTATTTTACCCTTGAATAAACAAATTTATACAATGTACACTGATAAAATCGATGGAGTTCTTATCCCAGATCAAAAAAGGCTTGAAGCGCAACCAACAAGATCAATTGAAAATATCTTAGCAGAGTTTATAGGCATCTTTAACTTCTCTAATTAAATCAACAAGGAGCGATTCTAATTACGGGATTTGTCAGCTAAATCCTGATTAACTTTGGTCTGTTAGCCATTCAAAGCGATGGTTCAGACAAAATGTTCCTCGTTATATAATCAAAAGATTAGTTCTCCGGATGGATTTTTTCCAGTCTCCATGGGCTCTTTATTAGTTTGGTTTATGACACAAGTATTATTTATTTTAGCAATTGCCATTTATTTTTTGCAGTGATTTCTAAGATTACAGTCTCAGCGAATAAGCTCATGTAACTTGTGCCTCTAAATCATTCCTTATTTGTCATTCTCTTAATGCCTTTTTCATTCTCTATCTTTTTATCATAGTATCAAGATACATTACTGATTTTCGTTGCTTAGCTACAATGGAGTAAATATACCAGCAGGTACGCATGGGGCACATTATTCTAACATTGGCCCACAGTCGTTATCCTTTCCCCTTAAATACCACCAGGCGTGACTTCTAAATTTAATGGTCTTTGGTGTGACTCGACCGGGTTAGATGCCACGACCTTCAAATACTGAGGCGAGACCGCTGCGGAAGTTAAACACCATGAATTTTAATTCTTTGGTCGTTGGTATGACTCGGCCGGGTTAGAAGCCAACGACCAAAAACTGAGGCGAGACCGCTGCGGAAGTTAAACACCATGAATTTTAATTCTTTGGTCTTTGGTATGACTCGGCCGGGTTAGAAGCCAACTACCAAAAACTGAGGCGAGACCGCTGCGGAAGTTAAACACCATGAATTTTAATTCTTTGGTCTTTGGTGTGACTCAGCCGGGTTAGAAGCCACGTCCTTCACAAACTGAGGAGAGACCGCAACGGAAGTTATACACCATGAATTTTAATCTAAAATACCATCTGAATGGCAGATAAAGAAAGTACAGAATTTAATTTCTTTATTTTATCCTAGTATTCAACATTAACAATACATTTTTTACGACGCAGTCGGTATAGTTTCGCTCATTGCCCTTTGACCTTAAAGACGCTGTTTTATGGAAACGCATATCACCTGATCGCAATACTGTTTCCCGAATGGCCAAATACTGATAACTTAGTGGCGTTCGAAATAACTATATCTAAAATTGAAATTGCGTGCCATGTATTATTTTCTTGAATGAAATGTAGAAAATTTTAAGTATAAAAAAACAAAATTTTACTGCTTCGGCTATCTTTTTTAAAAGATAGTACTTGTTAAATTTTGTATTACTTATTTGCATATACATGTGCTAATTAAAAAAAAAATTAAAGAAATAGTAGAAACACAAACATAAAAATGAAGAAATGTTTCATTTTTAAAAAGACTTACACACAAAATATTACCAGACAGATCATACAAAAATGTTATGCATATTTTGTAATGACACTGGAATTAATAAGAAGCGAAATTATCTCCCTTCCGGTACTTTCTTTTAAACAATTGTCGCACATTATTTTCAAGTATGGTTGGTTAACATGTAATTTATAATTATGTACATATATCACTCATGGATTGCTACGACAAATATAAGATGTAGTATAACTGTTTTCGACCTATAAAGTATTAAGTGTAAGTATTTGTAAGAATCAGGCAAAATGGGAAAAAATCACCATTCTGACTATATAATTTCACACAAGGATGCTTTATCGATATTTGATTTCTGCATCACTGCAATTGCTCAGATTTTTTTCAATAGAATGTTAGAAAAATGAGGTTTTTTTGGCAGTTTTCTGTCCTTAAAATGTTTATTTTCAATGCCTTTCAATGAAATTACAACTCAATTTTTACAAAAGTGATCTGAAAAATCTTGTCTTTTTTCATTATGATGGTAAAAATAGTCAAATTAAACTTTCAAAATGGTGTTTTTATACCATGTTTCCCCCACTGCCTGATTCTTAGAGAGACTGATACTTAAGCACCAAAATACTATCAACAAAAATATTTTCCTTCATTTTATTTTCTATTCAACTTTTTCTAACATTGAAATACTGAGAATGAATTGTTATTCGAGAGTCCTGTTTGCAAATATGACACCTGCAGACAGGTTTTTGTTCGTTTTATTTTATTCCAGTCAGATTTTGAGGAAATTAATTTATCTGTTGCCCCTGCATGCCCCGTTTGTTGTATACAAACTGCAGCAGCAAACACTATCGCATCAGTCTGTTTTCTCCGAGACATGATACGAGTACTGTAAAGTGGCCATTATATTTGGATGATCTGAAATGGGAAATAATAAGATTATGTAGCGTTCGCAAGTTGTACTTGACCTCGTAGCACCGCTTTTATCTTGTTTTATAATGGCACTCGTAAGAGTCAGGTATAACAATTATCGTCAAATTTAATGTACCAGTCCCCGATTTTATGCCATCATACTTAAAATCAAAACATGTTGTAAAATTATTTTTAATGGTCAAATCTTAAATTGTGTATTCTTGAAAAAATCCATATCATATGTATTAAAAATGTGAAACAATGTTGCCTTTCACGCCAATGCACGTCTAAGTTCTAACTTTTCTGATTGCTCGGTATAAGTATTAGTAGGGTAAAGTAGTTTTAATCCATTTACCATAATTATATGGAAGTTGGATAACACATTATAAAAGAATACAGATAAAATAAAAAAAACTAGAAGGATAAAAAGATAGAAGGATAATAATAATAATAATAATAATAATAATAATAATAAAGAATAATGACAATCGCATAAGTGGTTTTGTATAGTTGGGGTTATTCTGTAACCCTCAGTCTGTTGTAATTCTTTGACTATTAATTTTTATTTCATGAATGCCTGACTATATGATGGACTGGTACTTATAGATAAAACAATTATCGTTACTATACATAGGCCCCACCAGTCTTTATTCGCAACAAAAACCCTGACAACAAGCTATTCAATGGGTGTGTAGCATGCGGTAAATGTGTACAAAATGACTAAGGCCTTTGTGTCAGAACGTTTATATTTCAATACTCTGGACTATTAACGAAAGGGAAAAATAATGACAACAGAATGAAGGTAAACAAGATGTACATGTATGATAAACGCATGCCTAAAAATTTATGTATATATTATACATAATACATGTTCATTGATATACAAAATGTTACATATTTTCTTATAACTTCATCATTTCAGCTGCAAAAACATACAAAAACGAATCTAAATGCTCAAAATGACACAAACGAAGTAACTACATTTTAAAGACGTCGTCGTATTTAGTCAAAGTAATATTTGTTTATTCCTTAGGTTAAAATTAAGTTGTTTAAGATTCTACATCCGTCACAGCCCCCGATTTCAATAACTGTTCATTTTTTCAGATTAATGAATAATAAAATTTACTACAGTTGTAAAAACCAACAAAGAAAGGCTGCACTTCTTAGAGTTTCCCATGCATTTTTTTAAACCATATTTGAATGTATGCTGAACTTCTACTTCGTATATGATTATTAAGCAATGAATTTTTATTTTATTTGTAATAAGCAGTGTTCCATTAATATTATTATACCAGTTTCATAAATCAAAAATGAGTTGTGACTTCTGTTTTTGAGCCGAAAAGATTATCGCATGTCGGATTTTGGAGGAAATTCAAAGAACTGCAAGAACTTGTATCATTAACAGTGTTTATGATTTTGACTTTGGAGAGAAAACTGACATGATTCTTTCTTCTACTTCGAAGGCTGACGTCACAAGAACAGACTAGAAGAGGAACTATGCATTCCAAAGTTGAACTTTGATTGTTGGGATGTAGAGTGCTACACGCGGAAGAAACCCAAGGTAACATTTCATAGGAGTAAATTGGAATTTAGGATTTATTTATTTTACAACTATAAGAGGAATATTTTTCAAAAATGGTTTCGTTCAATTTGGAATTCGTGAAAACAAAAGCATCAGACATGGTGAGAACTGCCAACGACAGAATACAAAATCCAGCCTCTCAACGTCGTCTCGTTTTAATCATTGTTTGTATCGCTTTACTGTTGGATAATATGTTGTACATGGTTATAGTACCAATTATTCCAATATATTTAAAAGATATGTTTAATACCGAAGAACCTAGAGCTACAGATATAACGACAACCGGAAATGTGACCGATGTTTACAATTATACTTATTTGTATAATGGTGATTACTGGAATAAGACATACACAACAACAACTACTAAGGGCCCTCTGGATGATATTCCACCTCCGCCAATAAACTATGGCGAAGGTGGTGGTGCTATAGGAATACTTTTTGCTTCAAAAGCTATTATGCAACTAATGATTAACCCTTTTTCTGGTACTCTCATAGACAGGATTGGCTATGATCGACCATTAATGTTTGGACTAACAGTCATGTTTTTCTCAACAATTGTTTTTGCGTTTGGCGAATCGTATGCAGTATTGTTCTTCGCTAGGAGTTTGCAAGGCGTAGGATCGGCTTTCGCTGATACATCTGGCTTCGCCATGATTGCAGACAGATATCGTGAGGATGCTGAGCGGACAAAAGCTCTAGGTATTGCTCAAGCATTTATATCTTTTGGGTGCTTAGTTGCACCTCCAATAGGTGGAGTTTTATATCAGTTTGCAGGAAAAGTTGTACCGTTCATTGTATTGGCTTCCATATGCCTTATAGATGGTATCCTGCTTTTATTTGTGATGAAACCGCTCCGCCAAGAACGACAACTTACTCCAAAAGAAGATAGACCTAAAGGAACCCCGATCCACAGATTACTAATGGACCCGTATATTCTTGTTGCAGCAGGGGCATTGGCCATGTCTAATGTTGCCCTTGCATTCTTAGAACCAACTATTGCCATGTGGATGGAAGGAACTATGCATGCGACTCAATGGCAAATCGGGCTAGTATGGCTGCCGTCTTTCTTACCCTACCTTGGGGGTGTATACATGACTATAAAAATCGTTAGAAATTTTCCACGTTACCATTGGGTGATTTGCTGTGTTGGATTAGTTATAGAAGGCGTTAGCTGTTTAATCATGCCTTTCTCAAAGGCTTTTTTCGTAGTATTATTTCCAATCATGTCTTTATGTATCGGAATAGCTCTTGTTGACACTGCTATTCTACCGACTTTAGGATATCTAGTCGACGTACGCTATGTTTCCGTATATGGTAGCGTATATGCTATAGCTGACATTTCGTACTCAATAGCATATGCTTTTGGTCCTATTGTAGCAGGACAAATAGTCCAATCAATCGGTTTTACATGGCTTAATGTAGCAATTTTTCTCAGCAATATATTGTATGCGCCATTATTATTCAAATTGAGAAATTTTTACGAGTATACACCATTTACCAACGAATGTGATGTACTTGTTTCTGATCCGCCATCAAAGCAATATAACACATATCTCCAGAACGGCTCCATCACTGGCGGAAAGATGTCGGAAGTAGGCACAATCGACGGCGAAAACCACTTGAAAGTGACAAATGGAAAACCGATGCATTCACAAAATGGTTATCACGGAGAATCAGAGGAAATCGACTACTTCGAAGCAAAACCAGATTCATTTTCTTTTTACAGTAGACATTAACCATTTATCTTGTTTGGGCTCGATAGACATGGTGTGTTATTTCTAGTCAGATAGCTGCTATCTTTATTCCAGACAATATTTTCCTAACATCATATACTCTTCGTTTTTGATGAAGTAGAAGTCTAGGCAAAATTTGTCAATATTTTGTACAAAAATAAAGCTTATCGCCCAACGTATTGACTATGTATAGGTCACTTTATTCTTTTAATGCATATTTATTTGCCCTGATAAAGGTGGTTTTAGTCTAATGCTATAGTGTTTGGAGTAAACATCAAAGAAATTATATTGCAACAAATGTTTCTTCAGTCCGATTGTTTTCAATGATATTGGAAATCAGATTCGAGCTTCAAGCCCACTTATGCCATCCTGGAGGAAATTCTTATAGATACGGTTACAACAACAAACATCTGTAAAATGTTTTGTTAATATATAATGTCACCTTGACCTCTAGAATTCCTCAAAACATTTACAAGACAAAGAATAGTCATTATCTCATGACTTCTTGTAGTGGGCCCCAAACTGAAATTTGATTTCTTAAATTTTTTGACTTTATCTTTGTTTGTCTGTCCATCGAATTCAAGGTCTAGATTTGCTTTAACGTTGGGTTAATTGCTTTGACCGAAACACGTTTTATTTAAATAATATTTAGACAATCAACATAAGAAATAATCATAGTTAATGAAATGTACCAGTAAACACTGACTTAAAGTTTCCAATTTCCACAGCCACGAGCCATTGTACGGGTATTTCAGCCGTCCTTTCCTATATTTAAAAATCCTTTGAATCAAAAAGGATAACGTTCACGTACGAACGTCTTCAACAATTTGGATTGAAATCACAGACTAAGATTTAACAGTTACGACTCCATGTAACGTTTGTAAAGATTCAAAAAGTAAATAACAATTTTCAAAGTCTACTAAATTAAATATTGATCTTTGTGGAATATATATGAAAACACATAATTCCACATGTTAATGTCGTATTGTTAAAAGTCATGCACCTCCACAAAAACAACGCAGCAACAACTGGTGTTGTATATTTGTTTTAGATGGTAATTAAGTGTAATTGTTTGTAAGAATCAGGCAAAATGGGAAAAATCAGAAACATGCATGTCAAAATCCCACCGATCTGACAATAAACTATCACTCAATGATGCTTTCTCTATATGAGAAGACCATTAGTTGATCTCTGGGTCATTGACTTTGCCCTGAAATTTCTCAATAGAATCTTAGAAAAATGAGGTTTTTGACAGAGTTATCTACCCTTGAAATTTTCATTTTCAGTGCATTTTAATAAAACTGTAACTCAATTGTCCAGTATGATATGGAAAATCTTGTCTGTTTTCTTTGATTCTGATGGTGAAAATAGTAATGAAACTATCAAAATGATGGTTTATTTCATACCATGTTTCACCTACTGCCTGATTCTTACAGGGACTTACACTTAATAACTTAAAACTCTATCTCATAAGTGTTTAGGTTTATTTCATTTAAAGTCCATCCGTGTATATTATTTAAATTAAAGTTGCCGAGTTTTCGTTTGAATTGGTAATATATTATGTTTGACGTGAACGATTAGGTTACGTGTACAATTTACAAAATTGTCAGATTTTATTCTCTGAAATTATATTTCCGAAGTGAAAAAGCTCATTTAAAAAAAATGCTTTGAATTTCTCACAGGAAGTGCAAATCTTTTGTAAAAACCAGTTCGAATTTCTGTCACGTTTAACGGTTTAAGTTTCTGTATGAGACCTGTATGGATGACATGTATCATATATTCAATTCTATAGTCCGTTTTCAGTGAATGACCAGTTTTTAACTTCCGTGTCTGGAACCGAATACCGATTTTGAACTTTACAAATACAAATATACTCAATTATATAAATATTGAAAATTGCGGTATGTTGTATACGTGTTTCAGTGAGTAACCTATCATCAGTAGCAATTGAACAAATATTCAAAAAGTTCAAGATTCAGTAATATATATTATATATATGAAGATCTTAAAACCAAAAGTAATGAAAAAGGAAGCACCACCATGCACGTATTTGTACATTACTGTATTCCTGATTACTCCTAAGTTTGAGTTGAAGCCTCGTGTTTAAGGGGTTTTAAGATACGGCAAATTTCGGTAAATAATATATAATTCATTGTTCGGATACGACAGATCTGAATACTTGGTTACAACTAATCAATCGTAAGTGTAATTGATTGATTGATTGATTGATTGATTGTTGGGGTTTAACGTCCGAGCAATCGTAAGTGAATAGTCCAGACCAAGTAAAGATATGTTGTATCCTTATCGATGAAATATCTAAAGACCATTGGCTGGCCATATCAGAAATACGTATTTCAGTATTGTAAAATTTTATTTTAAAAGTATTAAGTATTCTTCAATGAAGATCTATATTTTATTTGCTAGGATTAATACACTAGCACCAAACGACAAATATGCTTTAATTGTAAATACAGTTAAACCTATCTAAATTGGTTCAGTTTAGACGGATGTTTGGTTTATCTAGGTTAAAAATACATTTCAGTTTATATAAAGGGGCATTTTCTGATTTAAACAGGTTTTCGGATTAATCAGTGACCGGTTTAGACAGGTTTCACTGTACATTTGACAGAGAGATTTTGTTGTTAAATGCTCATCTACATAATGTTAATAATCGCACCATAAAACCAATTATAACCCAAATTTACAAGTTTTTTATCCGAGGAGCTTTGTCTCAATGATTGGAAAGTTATTTTGTCTGAAATAATAAATTAAAACACTTTCTTCGAGTACTGTACTAGATGGCTTCATCTTGAAAATAAATACTTTTTTGTTTAAAAAATGAAAAGATAAAAAGATATACAAAAGAGTAAGCAGTACTGGTTTAACTTCATTTCTTTTTTAAAGTTTCTACATATTGGAAAGGACAAAGTTGTTACATAAACGCTAAAAACTTAATTGAACAAAATTAAAGATTTCCATTTCTCATCAGACACAGACATACTCATTATACCCTAATTTTGTAGTTAATGCTTTTATAAAATACTTAGACAAAACACGTTGTTACCTAGAGTAGTAATGATCATTTTCAGGGTAAAATTATGGGAAGTCGTAACGTAATTGAGAAACGGAAGTTCACAAGACGATAAGTAAAAACAATAAACAAAACAAATACAAAAACTAACTGTCATAATAATATTACAAATTTCTAGATATGCTAAAGACAAAAAGAAGTCAATGAAATAACACACTAAATGCACCCTAAGGAAAATAAGCATCCGCATATGCTTTTCTGGAACTGTCCACTGAGTGTAACATTCATTCTTGCCAATAAAAAAAGGTAGTGTGTTACATTAATTTTTTTTGTAAAAGAAGGACTGCTTTCATGTATGAAGCTGACGATTTTTTTATAAACGCGTCTTTTTAAAGACGTTGTATGGGATACAATCTGTCCGTGCAAACGTTGTACAATCAAACGAAACGATTTGACGGATTTTAATGATATTTGTTACATTGTTTCTCATTAACGATGAACATTCATCGAAAGTCACTGTTTTATCCGTCCAGATCGTGAATGTAAATTAACCACAAGAAAAATGTTTTTTTTTTCCAAAACGATATTCTATTGACTTATATTTCAAATCTCCTGTTGTCGGTATATATAGATCAAACAATTCCAGAACCGCTTTATTAAAAGACATTTTTTAATCTTAACTTTCGTTTCGCCTATTTTGATGGATATGATTTTCTGAGTTTAGCTTTAATCATTTTTGTTCTATGATAAACGGCGAATCAATAGTTAATTTCTATCCAGACTTCCTATTCATCAGATAGAACCTCAGTTAAAAACCGTGCAATGATAATTGTGAGTATTGGTAATTTTGAATTGACAATATCACTGATATTGCAATGTTTTATGTCAATGTAAGGAAATATCGACAATCCAAAAGAATTTATCATTTTTAATAACATGTATAAAGAAAAGATCAAAGACCATATTAAGATACAAAATTCCTGGTGTTTATTTGAAATAAATATAATTATTGGAAAAATATGTTCAGTAGACATGTGCATTTAGCAAGAATAGTTACACCGCTGGCGCCTTTGATACAAGGGCAGCTTATTGTATCGAATGGCGTTCTTGATCAAAGATATCATAATTTCAAGATTTGTTTTTCAAACCATGCAATGAACTAACGTTTCTTTATATATAAAAAGGTTACACATTTTTTAAATTTGTTATTAAGTAGCATTATAGCTCTATATGATAAAATGTATAATTATAAACCCCAATCCGTCTGCTCTAAGGACATAATCTACATTGAAAATCCAACAGTTTCTGTTGTATTTCAGTGTCATTCACAGAGTTACCTCCTTTATTTTGAATTCTGTACAGTAGATTCCATATCATTTTTATCTCCCGAGAACAAGGGTTATATGAAAAACCACATTTTTCTTTTTATTTATTATAATATTTTTAAACAAAATAACGATAATAAAAATATGTAGGCTTTCCATCGATGAATCATTTTTTACATGATTCTTATCTTGAGTACTGCTTAATTGGAAATTAAAGTTAAATCGTTATTATCCATGAATGTAAATACACCAAGATACTCTTTTTAATGTGATGTTTTACAATACCGAGTTTTATTCATCTTCTTTACAATATAGATAGAAGAGACGATACTAAATAATAATATGACATATACATTGTACAATACAATGACAATAGAAAAGGGGGGAATACATAAAACTAGATATAGAAGAAGAAAAAAGAAGGCAATTTAATAATAAAGTGTAAGTCTTTGTAAGAATCATGCAAAATGGGAAAAATCAGAAACATGCATGTTTTAACCCCAAAGATCAGACAATATGAATCACTCAAGGGTGCTTTTTTCTATTTGAAAGACCATTATTTGGTCTCTGCCTCACTGGATTTGCTCAGAAATTCTTCAATAAAATGAGGTTTTTGACAGAGTCATCAGCCCTTGAAATATGCATTTTCAGTGTATTTCAATGAAATTATAAATCAATGCACCAACATGATATGGAAAATCTTGTCCTGTGCTATAGCAATACTATAACAGTAATATAATATTGTCATTTGTAAACAGCATAGCAAAAATAATTACATAAATAAGTCACAGCAGAGGGACAAACACTTTGACAACAAATAATATTTAGGTAGCTTGCACATGACACATAACATGCTCAAATCTCTGATAGTATAAAGTTCATTAGTTTTCAAATTTCTTTCAGAAAACATACCATATTGAAAATTACTGATTTCTTTGTACATTTTAACAATAAGACAATTTATTCATATTTAGCCATGAACAATAATACTAAGATAGATATTCATCTTCTATACATTGCATACTACAACAATAACATGATCATAATATTTGAAAACCAAATAACTGACTCAGGTAATTGAAGTAAACACCAAACAAACAAAAAAAAAATAAAAAAATGTGAACTTGCCATAAACGTTGCTGTGGAAGTTTGATACATTTCGTACCTTCCTAGGTAATAAAAGGCGCTTCGATTGCTTTATGATTTAAAGGACTAATTCATAAAAGTTATCGTATCTATTCCTAGACAACTTCTTCCTCTAATATGTTGTACTTTAATGCATAAATAAGGGGGGGGGTCATTAAATAATATATCTTGTATTTAATAGAAGAACCATTAACTTCTATGCTATTCGTATTGTTCACATGATCACTAGTAGGATAATTCGACAAGATTTTCTCCATTTAGGTCTGATGAGTCGTGAACTTAATAATTCTGCAGCCCTTTTCACAATAAATCGTAAGAATAAAATTAGGCGTAAGTTATAACTGAGATACAATGTAGTTAATGTTATGTGCGGACATATTTCAGGAAGATTAGAACAAATTTTTGTGTATTTGTGCAATAATTACCGCCATGCAGTGCCTCAAAATTTTTAAAATTTTTTTTGAAGTCCGAATTGCTTGTGTTTGATTAATATTCTCTGCATTTGTTTTAAGTTGTTTTGTTTTTATTTTTGTCTTCGAAATTCAGGTTTAGAATATGTTTTTAGGACTGGATACCCGGAAGTTTCTTGGAATATAGATTTACAAGGAATTTTTCAAGAATATATTAAATTTAACGATAAAGATAAAGAAAGCAAACACTACATAAAGTCAAAAATTCATTAATAATTCACAAAACCGAACCAAAATAAATATATATATAAACAAAAAACAAAATAAAAAAACAGAAGAATAGAAAAGAAATGAGTTCAATGAAATAAAATCCCGTGCATGAAGCTGATTACATCTTCGATACGAGTGCATTTATATGCATGATGAGAAAGAAACCAGTCGCTTAATGAGGCCTTCCATGATACTTCATTAAATAATGGTTTACAGTGAATTACATTAATTAATATTTTAGAATAAAGCAGATCTTGGATTGTTTCTGTATCGATGTAAAACTCGACAGGATAATAGTTGTTTTCCTCGTAATTGATGCCTAGGTTTAATTTCATTTAAACTTTAGTTATATTGCTTATGTTTAATTAATCGTCATATCAAATTCAATTTTGAACAAGTTTAGGGAAACTCATTTTCGGTCTTCTCGGTAAATGATGACTTAGTTTATAGAAATGGAACACATTCTACGATTGGCATTCGAAACGCAACATTTATGTAACTAATGAGCATTGCATCCTACTTAAGCACAAACATTTAGTGGATCATATTTTAGCCTCCGTTTAATATGCTTCAAGTCAAAATCTCTTATATTTTTCATTTTTATATTCGTCAAATCATAGGAAATGGATCGTGTAAAAGTACTCCATGCACGACATTTCATTCGTTTTCTCTTGTGCTAAGACCTAATTAAATCCATTAACTCTCTCACTCTGTGATGAACATCTGTTTACTTGAGTTTTTTTTTCATTACATTGTACAAACCACGAAATAACCTTTTACGTTTAATTTTAATGTGTAAATCATGTAAAAGACTAAACCATTTAATTCACTTCTGGGAATTTGTTCATTGATAGAAGTTGTAATTTTACTCCAAAAAGTCAACTTACGCTTGCATGTTTGTTTACTTCGATTTTTATTAACTGCTTAATAGTGTTACGTGCTTAAAACGGATTAAATCTCAGATTCACGGAGTAATTATGATACTTGAATCAAAGCGCAATCTGTAAATTTGAACTCATAATTAATTTTTGCACTATGCATGCAGGTACATTTAAATAGCCATAATTCATGAATTTTGATAGGATATTTTGAGTGTGAGCAGTCACCATGAAAAGGGGTTACATGTGTCACTACAATGAGATTTTTTTTAGTGCGTAAATAATATTTTTTCTGACTATTGTTTGGATTTCAGTATACCATCTCAACTGATGCCTAATCCAATAAATTCTTGTATTTGTTTATTAAAAAAAAAACAAATATTTATGAATGTAAAAGATGTACCTTACTATATTTAAATATTTTGGCTAGATTTAAATCTGTAACGTGGATTGGCCCATAGTCTCGCGTGACCTTAAGCTACTTATGCCCAGTACAAATAAAGTTAAGCATAAGACACCTGTTTGTTTTATTATATTTATTCTAAACATCTCAATGGAATTATACCGTCAAGAATTTCATGAAATATAGATACATATATACATTTTTTTGTAAAAAACACAGGCCAATATTTATCTTTCCAGTTTTCTTTTATCAAAAGTGTATTCGTAAAACTATTTCAATTTCTGTAAACATTATTTCATATATAGGTCTGAAAAATTCCCAACGATTTTAGAACTGTCAAATTTGCGATGCAAATTTTTGGTCGTTCCTTCCGCTGGACTCGAACTTGTACCGCTGTGACATCTATGGCAACACCGCCTGCGCAAAGTCCAGCGCCCTAGACCACTCGGTCAGCTAGGCTATATAAAATGTAGCTTTCGCTGACCGGGTCATTCCTCCTCGTATGATTAATCTAGGGTTGTAACTTAGTACACGATGTTTGGTAGTACGGACAGTTCATTTAGGTGTTGTTATGTAGGATAGAGGATCAAATTAATAATGCATGTCACAACAAATCAATATTATACAACGTCTCAGAATGTGACAACTCTATTCGCTACACTGCTCCATCGGATCAAATTGATACAGTTGTCTAGGGCGCTGGACTTTGTGCAGGCGGTGTTGCCATAGATGTCACAGCGGTACAAGTTCGAGTCCTGCGGAGGGAACGACCAAAAATTTGCATCGCAAATTTGACAGTTCTAACATCGTTGGGAATTTTTCAGACCTATCTATACGTTTACATATCTTCCCTGTATCAATTTGATCCGATGGAGCAGTGTAGCGAATAGAGTCGTCACATTCTGAGATGTTATACAAAATATATATATATATATATATATATATATATAATGTATTTGCCAGGGGTCAGTGTAGGCGCATTTGTGCCTCTTCACACTACAAAACAATTCATCTTGGTTCCCAAATGCGGCCTTCTACGAAAATCGAAACATGCGTAACACGAACCCTAAACTTGAGCTACACCCCATACATCAAGTATTCTTGACATTACCCTGCAACAAAATAACATGAACTGCAACATGTATAGCAGTTAGTGTTGTATCCCCTTACAATAAACATGGAACTATTACATCATGACGTATGTGACTTTCGACGTTATCGCGTTAAATCTCACCGCTTTAATTACCCCATTAAATATTCATCAACCTTATATTTACAGCCAAGATCCATGTTTTATAGGTTTCTATATCCGGAATTATTTCATTTTATTTGCTTCAACCGTCGTAAACGTTTACGAGCTGGTCGTGGTCGAACAAGAACCTGTGTTATACAAATCTTTTAGACGTATGGATATTCTGATTCCTTTGCGTGTTGATGAACTGACAGTTATTTCACTCCCCGACATGGCACTTACCGCTTTTATAAAAGATGTATGTTTCAAGGCGCGGATGAATATTGATTATCGCTACAATGGGTGTAATATACTTCAGAATTGGTTCTTTATTTGTCAATCCGCAGGATAATTAATCCGATCTTACTTTCAATCAAATACCAGAGTTTTCCGTTAACAGCTAAAACGTAAGGGTTTGTCGACATTTTAATGCGTAAAACACGCTAAACTTGTCATGGAACGTCGTAAGTAAATGCAAAAAGGATGAAGGAGTACAATTTATCGTGAACTATACTTTTTAAATGGTTGCTAACGAGGTTTTCCATGAGTTTTGTAGATTGTGTGATATTTTTCCAAGAAGGCCAATTTCATATCAATCAAGTTTACGTGACTCGTTATTTTGAGTGGAAAGTTTTGTAATTCGCGTTTCAAGCTATAGTTTCAAGTGTTATTTTATTCCAGTTCTAACCCAAAACATTTAGAGAAATATATACAGGAGTACACCTTGTATATTGCCGTTTAAAAAAAACTTAAACATAAATACTATACAAACTCAGTGACAGATGATTTTAAATTTTCTTACACAATTGTCTTTTAAATTGGGTAGCAAGCTTTACTCATTCTATCAGCAACACAAGTACGTTTGTGAGACTTCTGTAAGATTTGCGACTAATTATGCATACATTCGCTCTCCAACTAGTTATAAACCTGAATTTAGATACAAATAAAGTGTTATCAACTTCCAGAAAAGTTTTGATTGTAATCCTTGTTTTATCTCACGCTTCATATTTGCTGTCTAGATGACAATGCTGACGGACCAAAGTTTCCCGAGCCCATTAGTCAGACTTGTCTGACCCGAACTATATTATAGAGTATTTTCCGATCGTTGTAGTATTCCTTAAATAACTGATTGATGCTTCATTACTTGACCTATGCATATTTCGTTTTATACAAAATACTTTTTTATACAATTCATATTTTTAGATTTAGATCTTCCCATGTATATATAGTTCGAATAATACTTAAAAGAGGTCACTCTTTGAAATACCTTTACAACATACTTGAATTGACAGTGTTTATATGATGTTTTATTTTCGTATCTATGAACCATTTATACGATGAGAAGTTTTGACTAAGACAAAGTCAATGTCACTTATAGAAACGGTGAACGTAATTTTTTGAATAATTGTTTTTTTGATAATTAAGAATATGTTTAAACAATTTTATTAACATTAAATGTAACCCTTTTAAACACAGTCACGCATCTAACAACACAAGTAAATATCTAACACCGATGTATTCGGATCACAAAGGAAGAAGAGTGTTTTGAGCGCTGTAAAACCTAGATTTAACCCACCATTTCTCTTAAAACTGCTGTAAAAGGTCAAGCCCATTGCAGTACCAGCTATTCCTGTGGTATACTATCTATTTTGTCAGATTGATTATGGATCGGATTAGTGTTCTGTAATTGTGTTGTTACTCTAATTAGCAATTAAATTTGAATTTTTAAAATTGCACTTAAATTTTAGCTTATTGGGATGATATGTAAATGGTTTCTTCCTAGTAGCATTTCTTTTTTTCAATTGTGTCAGGTTTATATCGCTTTTTTCCTTTCAGTGCGGCATCACCCTTTAGTCGTTTCCAACTAAAGAAAATGCAATTAAAACAATAATTTGAGTTAAATGAGAAAAATTATCATTAAATTTAATTTATTGACATTATATCTATAATCGTCTGTTGGCCACGAACTACCATCGAATCTGTTGACGGATGTTATAACAAAGGTTTGCGAAGTAAAATAGTATAAAATCCAGGAACTGCCAATGGTAAAGTGATTCATGGTGTAGAAAAACTCACCAAACAAACGATTTTTTTTCAGTGTACATATGCTATATTTTCACTTAACGATAATTTTTTTCTGTATTCAGATCTGCACTTTTGAGGAAATCATACATTTATCTCCCACTAAAATTCATCTCAAAAGTGCAACAATCACATAAAAAATTAAGACTGGTAATGTAATCAGTAACTGTTTCTGTCTAAAACTAAATTAGGTGGGTTTTTCACATACATGAATCACCTCCTGTCTGATTTTTATAAAGACTGCTACTTAATAGATGAGATGTAAAAGGTTTATTACTGTATTTGTTGAATATAAAAAAAATACCACTCATACGAATGTGTTACTATTGCCAATGTCTAAATGAAGTACACGTGTATCAAGCAGTAATCTCTCATTAGTAGCATTAGAATAAAACACATAAGGTCCAAATCCAAAACCGAATTGTATACAAGAAGTACCAAAAAATAAAATCTGTATCAAATACTGATTTATAGCGATAATGAGTCTAGTTTAAATCATGAAAAAATGCAACCGGCATGTTCAGACCTTATGTTTCCACGCTTGGACTCTGTGTCTGTTTATAAAGCTGACTGTAGATAGTATTATTTACTGATTTAATAAAACGATTAGCCATTTCCAAAGTCTATCAATTGTTTACCGTACCATGAACGTTAAATGTACATTTGGTCTATCTTAAGGAGCTGATGATTTATAAGACTTGGCTGTGTAATTAGTTTACTTGCAATTCTGATAATAATGCAAATATTGAACATACCACGTAACAAATAGTTTCTTGTAACGGACACTTTTGGTTTATATTTGTAGAATTTTTTTCAAGTTTGGGATAATGGATCAGTTTTTATTGGTAGTTAAATGACACTCTCTGATTTGTTATTTATTGTTTTTCTTTGATGACGTAAGCGACTTCTAACATTACTGACAAGGCAATTTACGAACAGAATTTATATGAAGCTTGTGCAGTGTATAAATTGACTAAAGTCGCTGTTTTTGGAAAATTTCCAAATTTACAGAGATGCCAATTTACATATGTATGTATCTCAATTCCTATAATGTGGGATATTCAAATAATTTTATTATAAACCAGTAATCAAAGGGAACAAGATTCTAGCGGAAATCAAAAGAATGTAGTCCATGGACAAAGACCAGACATGGAATACAGACACACATAACAAAAAATATTAGATAACGAAAATAATACGTACAAAATAACAAAAGCAAAGGAGCAACTCCGACTCCACTAAAAACTGGGAGCATGGACCGGTAGGGTGTGCGTCCTTGGAACCTGCTTGGGTACAAATTCCCGCATGTTTCGAGATTCGTTTAGTATATAACGTCTTGGTCGAACCAGCGACCGGCCGCACTAAATATAGGAAAAGAAATACACTTACTTGTACCGATATAAAAATACTTAATTGTCAGTATCAAAAAACATTTTTTTTTACAAAACAACACTTACCTTGTTTAACGGAAAGTTGGTGTCTCATATTTGCAAAGTAAAACATTTTTTTAAAGAAAGTAAGAAATATATGTAAATGAACACCACGATACCAAATAACCGAGTATATAATTAAAACAAACTACATCGTACATTAATTTGATCAATTTCTCTTCATGCATTTTGGGGAAATATATAAATCAAAATAAGGTTCGTCTTTCTAAGGGTTTTACTGTGACTTCTCTACAACAACAATCTTTTGTTACCAATCTACTGAACAATACAAAGGATTGACAAAGCTATTGGGACATTTAAACTGACCAGTTGCTATTGAAAGAGTTGATGAATACTCACCTATGAATCTTTTCAAAGCTAGCTCCTAGTTATTTAAATCCGAAGCAGCTACCTGGGCTATTCTATTTTTCATTGGTGAGGGGAGTTCAAGTTTAATAAATTATATTTTGTTTTGGATTTTGTTGACATGATTTGGAATAGTATATTAAAGTATTTATTTTATCTCCACTACATTGCACAGAAGTCTTATATATTATTATAAAAAATGAGACCTCAATTAATATTTGTTCCCTCCTTCATAAAACTGGAAAAGGCCTACCATGGTGCCCTTTTAGTTGAAAGTATGTGATTCATACTATAGTTAAAGAACAAGTGTTATACAAAATGTTTGAGGTTCATGTGAATTACAATTTTTGAAATAGTGCTATGATTTTATTTTATTCAATTTTGGGTATGAGTAAGCTTAAAAGTGAATTAAGTGCTTTATTAATTGTGAAGGATTTCCATTGGAATTATGATGTTCCGGATTAACTGCACTGATTTTCACAGTTTTGGATTAAGTGTCATATTAATAATATTTTTCATTTGTGTTATAGTTTGGGATTTAGTGCATTGAGTTTGATTGAAATTATAATTTGGGATTATAAGTGCAATTATTTTCAATGAAATTCAAGATTTGGAATAAGTGTTGTGTACATTGAAACATATTTGGATTAAGTGCAGTTCATTGAATTTATAGCTTTGGATTTTAATGCTGTTTTGTTTGAAACTATTTTGGATTATTAAAGCGCGACGATTTTCATTCAAATGTAATAGTTTGGGATTTAGTGCTTTGTTTTTAAAAGTGCAATGATTTGCATTACCGTAAAATGTAGTTTGTGATCTTGTGCAATGGTTATTTTTAAATTAAAGATTTGAATTAATTGGTTTTTTTTTCATTGGAAGTACAGCTTGGGATTATGTGCAATGATATACATGTAACTGGTATTATATGGAGAATATTTCTTAGTTTTATTTTTATTGTAATTGTTGTTCTGGATTAGGTGCTATGATTTACAGCTCTGATTTGAGTGTTTTATGTTAAAAATATAAATTTTATTGGAATAATACTATGGCTGAATTTGCATTGAATTTCATCAGAACTATATATACTTCTTGGACATGTATATTTTAAATAATGTGAATTCATGTGAAATAAATTTATAAGAATCCGAACTATTGTTAAAGTAGATAGTTTGAAGGAGTATATTTCAATGCATATATTTAAAAACCAGTATTCAATGGATTCAGCTTTGAGATGGGACAATTCAAATAAATAGAAGAATAACATTGTAACTTCAAGTTATGTTCATTTCATGAAAGTTTTACTATTTTACTTTAATTTGCCATTTCATATTTGCTATCCACTTGGGGACCTGTGGGTTTGAAGTTTTTTTCTTGGAAAAAATATAAACAATATTCACGACCAATAGTTTTCCACATGAGTACTTTTCCTGTGTTAGCGAGTCCAAAAAAATACCAATTATGTAAAAAAAAAACCATTAAATTCCCTCAAAACACATTGTGAGTAATATTCACAAGCTGGGAAAATTCTATATGATGTGAAACGGAGCCAGTATTGGCTGCCTTGCACCAGACCAGGTAAATTTTCATGGGTGAGTGCCTACCTATTC
The DNA here is from genome assembly GCA_037379345.1 of Perna viridis. Taxonomy (NCBI): domain Eukaryota; kingdom Metazoa; phylum Mollusca; class Bivalvia; order Mytilida; family Mytilidae; genus Perna; species Perna viridis. The sequence continues at coordinate 32,951,872 of CM074514.1, read as the reverse complement.
ATCAACTCTTACAATAGCAACTGGTCAGTTTAAATGTGCCAATAGCTTTGTCAATCCTTTGTATTGTTCACCAGATTGGTAACAAAAGAGTGTTATAGTTGTAGGAAAGTCACTGTAACAAAATAAATGAACTGATAAAATATAGGCAGTAGTCAAAAGGAATAGTCCAAAAGGAAAATCCGTATAACAAATGGCAATTTCAAGGCATAACTGGGAAGTTCATTATTTCCGGTATATTTCAACACAAATTTCCACCAGTCGAAATCGGCAAAACCAATAGTCAAAACAGTGCGGAAGATAAGAACAACAAATAAATAAACATAAAAAGAACTAAATAAAATAAACATGATGCAAATTTCAAAAAGCCTGAACTTTGTGTAGAAGGTGCGTCAAGTTTAAGATATAATAATTATAATATATAAATAAAAACAACATAATCTATAATCTATTTTTCAGAAACAATTTTTTTTTCAATAAGGTATGGATATTGGATTGATTGATTGTTGGGGTTTAACGCCCGAGTAGCAATATTTCAGCCATATTCAGGAGATGGATATTGGAAATAAAACTTTTTTAAGGCAGAATATGAGGTGTATTTACTTAAAATCCTGGTCTAAAGCCTGTCTCTTAGGCACCGAAGGCTTCTTAAGAAGTCAGAATAGTCGCTACTAGCTCTGACATATCTAACAACTGAGAAATGTAAACTCCATATCCAGGATTACTGCACCAAAAAAAAAAAAAAAATCAAATTCGTCTCGTTTGTCATATATATTTGTTCTGAGATGACTATTGTCGTCAAATTTGAGGTGAAGGTCTATAATTGACGCTGAGGAAACTGTGTAAAGTATTCTCTATAGTGTCTAGTTGTGGTGAATAAATAAACGAAAGCCGTTCTCCAAATGTAGGATTATTAATGGAGAGACCATCGTCAAAAAGTTGATATATGAAATTAAAAGATCTAGTTTTTTTTGTCTTTCACAAGAGTTTGAAGGAACACCAATTTATAAGAATAAAGATACAGAATGGCTAGGAGATGTGCATAATTAGTGACCATTGGAATGTCGATACTTTGTTGAAAAATTGTTCTTCCAAAAGTGACATATATGTTGTCGAGAAGAAACTCTAGCGTAGTAATCACGTGTTGCTCGGTGTAGCAATTGTTTCTTTTTTTTTTTCTTTTTTTCTTTTTTTTGTGGTGCTAAAATACGTAGAATAGTAGCCTCAAACAACAAATTTGTGAGAATTACAATTCTTGCGGTTTAATTCCAGTGGATGATTTCTTTTAGATGGTTTTTCAATTTATCGTTGGACAATATAGTATATAATGTTGAAAAGTCAAAAGTTTAAATAGAGTTAACTGCAGCAAAGGAGCGGTATTTCAGATAAATAATATCAACGGAAAAGATAAATGCTTCTCTGGAAGAAAACACACATACACACAGACTCATCAGAGAATGTAATCATTTCAGCAAAATAATATACCTCACAACGTCTGTATATTAAATCAAAATTCCACGGATAATTCGGACAGGTTGTATATAACACTGAGACTACAAATTATATAATTAGAACTGTAATTATGTATTTTATATACTTTATACCTAAATAATGATATCCCGTATTGTCTAACATTACAGGTATATTTATTCAGATATAAGGATATCTATTGCCTTATACAAATTGTAGTTTTTAGAAGATGAGATAAATGAACATAATCTTTAACTGAAAGCTGTTTGTGCCACCAAAATCAGAAAATAAAATGCACGCCCTGGTTTTATAAAAAAAACTCTATCAAGTAACTAAATTGGTCGAAATTTGAGTTGAGGAATTTGAATGATTTAAAGAAAATCTTAATATGGGATTCTTTATGGAATCAGGCTGCTAGGTCTCTTTTAAAAGAATGCATGGATAGATAACTCTGTCAACGTTTATATTTGTGACTAAAACTTAATTTTTTACCAGCTGCTCCGGTGGTGTAATATCTATTTTGCCAGATTTATCTTAGACTTGACTTGATTATGAATCGGACTAGTGTTCTGTAATTTTGTCGTTACTCTCATTTTACATGTATAAATGTTGTAGAGGTCGAATATTTGTCATTTTAACAGAGACCTCATATAATAAATATATAATTTCAGGTTTGTATGTTCATGTATATACAATGTAATTGCTAGGTATAACAAAACACGTATTAGAATCTGCCAAAAATTTGTGAAATCAAAATAATGAATGACAGAATCCTACTAGTTGGAAATTGAGGTGGTCGTAGCAGAAAATCAATTCTTTAATTTGTATCACACATCTTAACCTAAATTGTGAATACCCAAATATTAAAATGTCTCAGGATAAGCTGTCTGATATTAATTTACTATTCACGAATTTCCCCCTCCTTTACCATGTTCATTTTGAACAATGTACTGTATAGAGACATTCGTTCTTTTTAACCTCGAACAAAGAAGACTTTATCAACAAAGGCTATCGTATTTCAGCCTCTTGCCTGTTACATTACAGGTTAGCCGTCTTTGAGAGTAAACAAGGGAATCCAGATTCTAGCGGAAATCTAAAGAATGTAACCCAGGGACAAAGACCAGACATGGAAAACAAGCAAACACAACAAAGAACATAAAGTAACTAAAATCATACATACAAAGTAACAAAAGCAAATGAGCAACTCGGACTCCACTAAAAACTGGGAACATGGACCAGGTGCAAAAAAAGTCAAAAGTAAACTAATCCAATATATATACTGAACTAATGCATACTTTTTGGAGATACAAAACCATACAACAATTCACATGTATGTTCTATTTACCTAAAACCAAAACCCTATACATTAATAATGTGTAGTAATGTTTCATTAATGTTCATATCACAACTCATACGTTATGTCAGAGCTTGCCGAAACTACGCAGACTCTTTTGTATCGCGCTAGAACTCTAACAAATTGGCTTCTGGAACAGGGTTATGTTGCTACAAGATTGAAGTCATCACTACAGAAGTTTTATGGTCGTCATCATGAACTCGTGGATCGTTGTTGTATCCATCTGCACCATGAAAACTGATTTATTCAACGGGTCATAGTTTTCCTTTCCTCGTTTGTCTACCCCGGACTTGACTTTTTATGAGAAACTCGGCGGGTGCTTCTAGAAAAGCAGAGGACGCTTACTCTACCGGTGCACCTTGTCCATGCTCCCAGTTTTTAGTGGAGTCCGAGTTGCTCATTTGCTTTTGTTACTTTGTATGTATGATTTTAGTTACTTTATGTTCTTTGTTGTGTATGTCTGTTTTCCATGTCTGGTCTTTGTCCCTGGATTACATTCTTTTGATTACCGCTATAACCTTGGTTCCCTTGACTACTCTCTCAATCATACAATGATTTTATTTACCAGACCCTTTAACACTTCAAGACAGTATTTGCATAGAAATAGGGCATGTAAGTCTCGTTCTAGTTTCATTTTTTTACCGGAATTTTCGATGTACAACGTATTGAAAACCGAAGAGCTATCTGTATTTTATCGTTTACTTCCGGGTACCTGAAACGCTGTATAACAAGGCAAAATCTTCTAGTTTATGTTTTTTATTTACTACATTTATCATGTAGAAATAGTTATTTTTCATTTTTATCGGTATTTTATACGAAGAAAGATTTTTGCCTTTAACATTGAACCCAATGCTCTCTAAATGACAAATCTCTATGCCTTTGAATGGTAGACTAGGACCCATTCTCGTGAAATCACGGGGTCACATGACGAGATTTACATACCCTATATACGAACAAAACATTCGAAGGTTTGAAACATAGTCCTCATTCATTACAAAATTACATAGAAAAAGAAAGAAATTTTCAAGTGTTTAATATATTTACCTATTATATAAAGTTTTCTTTGTCTGATGGCAAAACACACTTAAAGAGAATGTTTTGCAGTTTATAACAGAAATGTAAGCTTAAAGTTAGAAAGGAAAAAAAACGATGTGCAATCATCAATTTAATCGCTTCAATGGGTAAAAACCCTTGAAATTGATTTTAGCATGAAGAACAAAGGATAAAAGCTACTTAATTTGATATTTTCATGTTTAAAAGTATAGTTAATCAGCTTCTTACAACACTCTTATAACACCTACAATGAATGAAATAAGCTTTAAAATGTATTAAAGCTGAAGTAGTCTAATTATATCATTTAAAGGATTACTGGGATGGTGAAAGTAAAATGAAGGACTAAGTAGGAATCGACATTTCTATGGGAGCTCACAGGTGCCAATATTGGTATTTCCACTTGAGCGTTAGTAATCCACCCATCAATTGTTGAGTATATGTTTACTTTTCTTGTAGATTGAAGAAAGAAAAAACGATAATTGGAATAAATGTTTTCTAATTATTGTTGTTTGTTCTTAGAACCGGATCTAACGAGACCATTAATGATGTATTTTATTTTTCAAAGAAAAATCTATCATAGAGAAATTTATTACTAGTCAGGACTCAAAATAAATTTGTGCTTTGAAGATATCTGTCAATAAGTTTATGTAAGACTAAAGATAAATTGAAGGCAGCTAGAAACAATGCTGGAATTTCATGTTGAAATGTATTTGCTTCGGCATCAAAACGTTTCATACCGGTATCAATGTTCTTTACAAGGTTAAAAAATGACCATTTGTCAATATCGTGCTGTCATTTATTGGTCTGTTTTGATTTAATGTTCCACTTGATTGTCTGCGATAGTTGTTTGCTTTAAAAGTATTTATGCCATAAAGATGGCAAGCAGATATTTCTGTTCATGTCTACAGACACATCAATAAGCAAGTCGCTTAATAATAAGTGCATGTCTACCATTTACGTAGTACAAAATAATGTTTTTTTCAATAGAAAGTTGAACTATGAACCTTATCCTTGTTTTCATATTTAATCATGAAAATATAATTCCGAAGTTTTACACTTTAGTAGATTAAACCATTTTCACACTGAACATCTTTTGGTCATTTACTTATACTACCAGACGGAGAACGGATTGACTTTTGTACCTCAAGTTATTGGTGTAAAGAATAATCAAGGGAACTAAGGTTCTAGCTGAAATCAAAGAATGCAATCCAGGGACGAAGACCAGACATGGAAACAGACACACACAACAAAGAACATAAAGTAACTAAAATCATACATACAAAATAACAAAAGCAAATGAGCAACTCGGACTCAACTAAAAACTGGAAGCATGGACCAGGTGCACCGGTAGGGTAAGTGTCCTCTGCTTTTCTAGAAATACCCGCCGAGTTTCTCATAAAAAGTCAAGTCCAGGGTAGAAAAACGTTTTTGAACCAATTGTTTGCTAATACTAGGGACTAGTTCAATTAAAAAAAACAAGATTGTTTTGGTGAATACTTTAATAACAACCTGTATCAGAAAATTGGTGACTTGTTTTGTCTCTTTACTTATTGTGTTATATAGTATGTTCTTGTCACACAAATTACATGAACCACCCGGTGGATGGTTTTAATGAAAAAATCATTAAAACTGAAACCCTTGGTCTTTGCTGCAATTATTATATGTTTTTATTGTAGTATCTATTATTTCATTTGTTTCGTCCTTTTTCCTTACACGCATACAATGCATACAATGTATATATTATGTCTATCCCTCGGAATGAATTGTGCTTAATTGTCCTTTTCTTCCTTCGACGATATTTTCGGTATCACTAAAGTAGCCTGAAACAAAAAAAAATGATAACGGATGAAGACATATTGAAAATGTAAATGTCGTAAAAATGTGACTTGACAACTGATCTATTTTTTTTTATTTTGAGGTTGTGGTAAATATTACCTGTAATGTAAGCTGTACTTTTCCATCGAGACGTGCCTTTGGAGACTTGTTTTGTAGTAATGTAGCACAATAATATTGAAACACGTTATTCTTTCAAAATTGATCAACAATAGGTCCAGTATATTTCTTCTCTTTTTTCGTGTAAGAAGATGTCTTGTTCATTTTAGCGCTTTAAGGCGTTATTTTGAACATTTAGTGCTGAAGGTTCCTTGTTCGTCTAATTGTCAACACTCTATGCTTTCTGCTGTATTCGATAATGATCACTTGATTTCAAAATACATAATAATGAAAACTTATTAAAATTTAAGTATTTCTCAATTATATTCAGTTGCACATTTAGAGTTAAATATAGGATTTATACCTTTTTTAATTGATGACCGACGACGCAAATGAAAACGATAATTAAAAGACTGATTGTTATGTGTCCATTCCAGTTGGTTGTTATCAGGGCTTACTTCTGGAGCTATATGGGGGAGGGTTATTTATACAGATCAATTACATTTATAATATAGTTTTTCTATGTATCTCCATATAATTTAGTTTTATATAAGCCAATTACCGATTCGGTTAAATCTTGATAATGCTGTTTCAAAACTACATGTATATTCAAATATCAATAAGCGTTTTTTTTAAATGTTTTTTAAGTACTATATATCTATATTTGGAAATTGCAATTGCTTCCCGATTGTTTGTAACGACGTGGAAAAGTTGTATCTGATAGATATTCAATTTTTCAATATATTCTATAATATAAAACTTTTTTTTATTCCGAGTTTGGGCTAATGTTGGCGTGTGTGATGTCTGTGGGTCATGCCAATCAATAAATGTTTATTCACCTTTTTGTTGTTTGTAAATACATGCATAAATTATGCAAAATTATTATTTTAAAATTTCCCATGTATGGATTTAATTCTTTAATAAATGAAAACAGTACAGCGTTGGTAAATAAATATTTGAAGTAAAATTTATTGGAGATAACAAAAATGTTCGATAGTGGATAAAACAGCGCTTAATATTTGTTTTTCTTTTAATACATTATTAAAGATTGATGTAGATTTTATGATCGAAATTGTGTCTGGTGTTTCTTTGCAGATTTTGATCAGATGTCTTAAACCTGGAACTGTAAAGGGAATTACCATGTCAAACTCACAGACATACAGTACTTGACACATTTTTAGTTACAACACAGGATGACAACGTCACACGTTAAAGAGTACATCCAACGAGTAGCTTCCATTGACCAAGAACAATATCCTGAATGGGACCTGAAGGTATGGCTAAAACATTAATTACAAGTGTTGTTTTATTCGGTGTTGTTGTCATTGACACGCTAATGAAGAATTTAAGTTATATTTTTCCATTCATCCATATAGTGTGCAAGGGGGGTGGGTGGATGTGGGGTTGGTACCCCTCTTTTATAGAAAAAATTATCATTTTCGTATGTAAAATTGACAAAAAATGACAAATAATGTCCTAGTACTCCCTTTTTCTGAATAACCCCGGCTGTTATCTGGATCCGCCCCTGCCATATTAGGTATAGATATATGTAGTGCACCTTGTTATCTTTTAATTACAAGATGTCTGTCTGTCTGTCTGTCTGTGAAGGTAGCGAAAATGAATGAAATCCCAACAACATAAATAACAAAGACGGAAAGTTTTTGTTGCTACATTAATTTAGTGCAACTCTTTTGTTTGACTTGAAACACAGCGGTCTTACTCACGTGAAATGTTATTGATGAATACTCAGTCAGTCGATCGTCTTTGTATTCTATTCTAAACTACAGTTAATAAAGAACTTCAAATAAATTTTCTAATAATAAATATAAATAAAAGACACTTTTCAATTTTTGAGATAACAATCGATGTTGCTAGAGTAGTGGTACACTATGACGGAAGTCTGTCATTATGAACTTTCAGTTAATAAGTACTGTATACCATTAGCCGTCGTTTTAAAATATTTACTAAAAAAACCTATGATCCAATGTTATCTGCTGAAAACCTTCTTGAAGTGTAAACACAAATTAAATCCACTTAAGTCCTTATAATATCAGGACTTTTAGTTTGGATGGTGTTTTCCATTGTACTTTTTTCAGTATCCAAATGAAAATAATTATAACTACTAATTTTTTCCAAAAAGAAGAATGGTTAATTTATTTATTAAACAATTTTTAGACTTAAGATGTTTGTCCATTAGTGAGTCTTAGAACAATTCTGATATAACGTGCTTAACAGGCTTTGAGACCAACTGTGGTCGATTTTTGATTGCTCTATGCGCAGCACGCGACTTATTGGGCGTGACTTTTGTGTGTGAAATTACTGTCCACCTTAATCGTGTAAACAAACACACGTAACATTCCGATGTGTATCATCTATTTTCATTCATTTCAGTAGCGTGAATGAACATCGAATTCATATTTTTAAAAATGAAAAACGTTATGTTTTAGAAAAGTTATATTGTAATCCATAAAATTCATTTACACACATACTCGGTAGCATTCGCCACACGTGCGCCATCATGTACATGTATGAAACCAAATAATAACAATCGTCAATGAATGAAACATTATACCTGTCCATGTGTGAACACTGTGACCTTATAATGCAAACCACTATTGCCATATCTAATATCGTACTACTTAATTCGCCCTTTCCTGCATTATAAAATACAAAACAAAGTTTTACTTGCGACCATTTTAACTGACATAGCTAGCCCAAAGTGTAGAGCCAAAATTGGCGGGTCTAAGGTTACCGTACTAGGTCACGAAAATGTAAAAAAAAGTACCGTTATTATCCTATCCTATACATGTAATACGGGGGAATAAATAAAGAACAAAATAGCATTAAATGTATTATTCTTTAATCCGAAGTAAAGTTTAGATTACCCTTCAAACTAAGTACATGCACAACGTCAAAAGGTGGAATTTGTTCGTATTCACATACATTGTAATTAATTAACTGCGTTGAAATGCTATCTTAAATTGAACTGCCTATAGTCAAGATAAAATAAAACAAACTGCGAATCCAAGATAAAGGTGTATATACATTTGTAGCTGTAACAGTGTGAATGCGTTAGTCCTTCCCATGGTTGAAGACTTGATAATATACTATACTTATAAACACACATAAAGAAATTTGATTTATATGAGAAGTACTAATGTTTGTGAGATAACAAAATGTACTATTTCTTCGGCTTTCAGGAGAAAGCGATCTAATTAATGTATCTTAAAGCACAATTGATAGTTTTGGTAAAACAAGTTTTGGTAATGGACAAATAATGTGAATTTATTATGTGGAAAACGATATTAGTCAGAGGGCTTTTTTTGTATTACCCAATTTTCAAAGTAATGAAAACATTTAACTAAAAGTACATGTAATTTAAGATCCGCCTCATAATGCGGTGAATTTAGAGGCTATTTTTAGATAAAAACTCTTTAGTATTTTGTACAGTCACATTTGAATCCTGCTAAACATCCTTTTTAGTTTTCGCAGTGACAAGCTGCGTATGTAGTTAAGTCATTTCATATATGACAATAAAATCATTTTTTGCTGCTACAAATGTAGTACATGCATGTACAAATATGCTGTGTTAGTTAAGGAAGATTGGACATAATGGAAGCTCGGTAAAATCTGTCCATCGGTTTCCTATGTTGACACACGTGGAGCTCGAATTCACAGCGATGTCCACATCGTGAGTACAAGTCAACTTGAAACTGTGCCGAAGGTATAGAGACGAGATAAGTAACAAAAATGAATTTTTAGCACAGAGCTCAGTAAAATTTGTTGAAATTAATATGCATATCAAAACTCCTATACATGCGTTTTAATTTGTACATGAAGTTATTGTTCTAGCACGCATAATCGTATGAACTCCCCAGTGATATCAAAAACTTTCCAAATATTGCGATGTGAATTTTTTTTGAAGAATTACGTTCTTTAAAGGTATCATTTGCGCAACATACATTTTTAGACAGGGTTGCACCAAAATTGGAAACTCATTTCCGCCCGTTTACCTCTACATGCATTTCAATCACTAAAAGGATGGGACACAAGGACAATAGGGTCAACAAATTTTGATTGCCACAAGCAAAAGAGGGGATGGGTAAGGTCGGGCAATTTAGCCTGCTGTGGCCGCAAAGGTTCCTAATCCTATCGAATATCACAGCAGGGTTCTTAACGTGCGAGGAACGTGACATCTTTCCCAACACGGTGCACCACTATGGTTTGCGGTCATGTTTTCCGTATTATAGCCTGACAACCCCAGCATGTAACACGCCAGGCGTACCCCATTCCACCACCTGGGACACACATTCCAGTTGTTCTATGGACAGAGCGCCTAACCCCCGGCTAGGTTTCTGAGCACTATTTAGTCGCTTTTTTATGACAAGCTTAGCGCTGCTGCAGGCCTATTCTTTTAAAACCCGGACCTGCACGGGGCTGGAATGTAAAAGTCGGGAGAAATGTACCACCTAACTAAATCATAATGGTGAAGTAGGTTACCGAGTATACTTTATGTAGTGAATTTGCAATATATTTGATTGATATTTTTGTCCACTTCTGGTGGACCAGAGGTCCCCGATGGTATTCACCAAACAAGACTTGTCCCACCCCAAAGTATCAGATTTTATCATATTAATCAAAATTTGCTGTACTAAAAATTTCTAACTACCTAAAACACTGAGGCTTCATTCATTGTATTGCACATGGTAGAACCTCTCGGTGAAAGGATTATTCTTCCAATATCGAAAATTCTGGTTTTGAGTACTTCTTGTAAACATTTAGTTTTAAATTTAGATTTCCTATATGTTTGATTCCAATGCTGCTGAACAAATGTTCCTTGAAACACGTGTATAGAATATAAAATTTGCAATTTATATGTAAGACTCGGAACCGCGATGGGACGCGGAGGTACGATGGTCGCGCAGAAGTGCGATGGTAGTACGCCAAAGTGCGTTTAGTGATCACGCTGAACTGCGATGTTAGACATGATTGTTTTGATGCATAAATGCGTTGGCCACTACGAGGAGATGCGGTTTTGTTGTGTACTTCGCTGAAATGTTTTGACTATCATGTAGATTTTTTTCCATTGATACCGTAAATATACGATTATCTTGAAATTCTACCGATTTGATATTAGTCTACATGCAATCAGAAAAAAACTGCTTTCAATAAATTGAATAAAAAAACTGTTTTATTCAATTTTCAAGTGGGTGTAGGAAAAAAAAAATTGAGAAAAAATATTAAATTTGTTTTTATAATTTCCTCGATAGTTGGAAGTATGAAGTATAAAACTGGCAGTCTCTTAGAATATGAGAACTCATTAATATGAAAATATTTCTTGACTAGCTTAACTGTAAAATGGTTGTAGATAGCTTTAAGACTAATGTATTAGCGTATGAACTACATGAACTACATACAAGACTGATCTTTAGTACCTGTACAATCTGCAAATGTAAATGTAATGTAGTATAGGACGGCGCTTTTTTTCTGCATGTGTGTCATCATATACACTACTGCTAAGGTTATCAAAGAATGATTGATGCTACAGAGGTCTTACTAGATTTGATGGATTAACAGACTATAAGTAAAATGAAGAGATTGATTGATTGATTGTTGGGGTTTAACGTCCGAGCAGCAATATTTCAGCTATATTCAGACGAAGTAATATGAAGAGAAACGTGCCAGTCTAGTCCACCGGAACTTCGACATTCTATTACAGTTTTAACTCGTATATTGCAGTTTCTATTTCGCCTTTCAACTATAGAATACGCTCCAAGATTCGTTGTGTCTTACTTTTTCAAAAGGTAAAATTCCATGATATCAAATTTATAAAAAAGCAATATTTTTTTCCGATTTTTAATACAATTATACATGTAACAAAGTTGTCCCGGTAAATCTTTTAATTATATCTGTTATTGTTTTCATGATGCTTGAAATACGACTTTCAGTATCCGCTATCTTTTGTAACCTATAGCTACAGTTTATGTTTCTTGAATTACCTCGAGTATCGTAACGTATCTTTTAAGTTTTGATACTGCATTAAATACATGTACTGTTAACACTCAATAATTATAATGATGCATGCCACGTTTGTTTATACAGGCAACAATGTACTAGCTACTTTCATGACTTGCCTTCCAGATTGTTAGTTTTCTCTGTTACATTGTACGCGCTTATGCACGTAAAATTTCGTGGGACGTTAGTGCACCAACGCACTTCCGCGCCGTTGCGTTAAACATCAAACGTACTTCAGCGTTGACCATCGCAGATCAGTGCGACCATCGCACTTCGGCATCCCCATCGCACTTCCGAGTCTTACATACATGATTGGTATTTTTGTATTTTATTTTACAAATTTCAGCCCTTAATTTGAAAAATATACGTGTTTAAATAAATATTTTTCTTTGATTATTTTCATTTACTTTTTTTTGTCTTTAAGATAAAATATCCTTTTTCAGTTAAAATCAGAAATTAAACCATTGAAAAAAAAGGCGTTAACTCCGTCAGCAAAAACTGGTGGGCCAAAATCAGAATGTCTAATTTGTTTTTTTTTTCCAGTATTCAAAAGTTAACCATATTTTCTTGTCTTTCAATTTTGCATGTTATTTTCTCATAAGGACATTATCAAAATACTTGTTTTATGGTGCAAATAAGTTTTGTAAAAAAAAAGGAAGTGGCATAAAAAAGTCAAACATTTGCGCAAATAGAAGATATCTTACAATTATTAAAATCAGTTGATGAATCATTTGGGTTTTTTTCTGAATTTAATAAGATTTGGTTTACGATGTTGTATTACAAAATTAGTTCGTAATAGACGGGTATAATTGAAGAAGTCATGTTTTGGAAAACAACCATTGTATATTTACTACTTGTTGTAGTAAAAGCGTAATCAAGGGAACCAAGCGGTAATCAAAAGAATGTAATCCAGGGACAAAGACCCGACATGGAAAACAGACATACACAACAAAGAACATACAGTAACTAAAATCATACATACAAAGTAACAAAAGCAAATGAGCAACTCGGACTCCACTAAAAACTGGGAGCATGGACCAGGTGCACCGGTAGGGTAAGCGTTTAAAGAATGCAAACGAATACACCAGTCCGTGAACAATGAAACTCGAATCTTAAATTTGAAGGAGTATTCGTCGGAAAACCAGGTGCGAATATGCGAAAAATAACCTTATGTTCCTTACAATACAGTATATATCAAGGGAAATACCTTACAATACAGTACGTATAAGGTGAAATACAGCCTTGAAAAACAGTGCATATCAAGGGAAATATCTTACAATACAGCCTTGAAAAACAGTACATATCAAAGGAAATACCTTACAGTGCAGTACGTATAAGGTGAAATACAGTCTTGAAAAACAGTACATATCAAGGGAAATACCTTACAATACAGTACGTATTAGGGAAAATACAGCCTTGAAAAACAGTACATATCAAGGGAAATACCTTACAATACAGTACGTATAAGGTGAAATACAGCCTTGAAAAACAGTGCGTATCAGGGGAAATACTTTGCAATGCGGTGCATATGAGGGGAAGTACCATACAATACAAACTTGAATTAAAAGGTGGACGACAGGCGAATAATATTGAAAATTGACTTCAGTTATTAAAATAAACGAGGACAAAAGAGAATAATGGGACTAAGTCCAAAAGGCCATACGCGCAACACAAGGTAAGAAGGTAGAATGTTTTTAAATTTACATGTATTCATATGCATTAAAAACAAACCATCTCTTAATAAGTTGGGATAATGAGCACTAAAAAGGTAAGCTCACATTATTATTTGTTCATGTATATATACCAATACACTTGATGTGGGGGAGGAATGGATAGGGTAGTAATAAAATCTCCCATGCTTCAGAATTAAATCGACGTAACCAAGTTGACATCTCTCTGAATTGGCTTTAGCACATGAAAAACTTGAGTCTTCAGATGAAGTTTTGCAACTACATGTACATGCAATCAATTTAAATTTACCAATGGTAAATTTTTGAAGATTTAACATTTGATTGTAATAATGCAACGTATTGAAGTAAATCAAAATGAAGTACTAATTAAATAACAATTAAGGTGAAAAAAAGATAGCACTTTTCGTAAATCCTTTCCTCATTGACACCTTTGGCTACCTCAATGCAAACTTTTTTTTTGAAAAAAATTGTTGCGTTGACTGACTTAAAGCACTAAACTGATCGCCTCTTCACTTTTTTAATTTCATATAATAAAAAAATACTGCAAAATCGTTCTTGGCATTGTCTATCTAAAGAGACGAATTCCTTTTAAATCTTTTTTCGAAATAATAAAAGGAAAATTAATATCCATATTGGATTCCAGTGTAATGTCAAAATATAGCGATTGCAACCATTTTTCATGAAAGGCAATGCATGAATATGAAACAAACCTCTGACACTTTCGCCAATTAATTCATACTAAGGTAAATGAAGCTAAAAATTGAAAGCCTCCAGAACATTATACAGCGTAAAGCTTTTTGGAATCGATAACCAGAGCCCCAAGGGTCATCACATTGAATTACAGATTTAATATAAAATACTGGTCTATCTAAATCAACAATTTAAGCGTATCATTGCCCGTATAATAAACGGTTTTCTCTTTACGGGAGGTTATTAAGAACGTCATTGAACATTTGACAGGGGTCGTAAAATTGACATCAGCATCGTAGAAATATTTCATTTTCTTCGTTTCTGGTTTGAAAATTAATGTTATTATTCCAATTAAATTACAAAATTCAAATTTATCACTTTTCAACTTGGAAATTCTATGCTTTAAAGTAAATGAGTCACTAGCGGGCACAACAAGCGATACATACTCACCGTTTACAATTGTGAGACTAACTGACAAGTTTTAAAACAGTAAAATTAGATGAAAATGAAATCATCGCTGTATTTGTTCTACTAAAAGTATAATGGCTGATGAACTAAGCCAATGCTTCAAAATGATATTAGTAAATATCATTTTTACAGTCGACAATTCGATTATTTTATTCTATTTCAAATGTGATAGAAGATGCATATATTTTGCATGTAATCACCTACATTTGATCCCGTGCAGGTCCGGGAGTTAAAAGAATAGGCCTGCTGCAGCGCTAAGCTTGTCATAAAAGGCGACTAAATAGCGCTCAGAACCCTAGCCGGGGCTAGGGCGCTCTGCCCACAGAGCAACTGGGATATGTGCCCCAGGTGGTGGAATGGGGTACCCCTGGCGTGTTACATGCTGGGGTTGTCGGGCTATAATACGGAAAACCTGACCGCAAGCCATAGTGGTGCACCGTGTTGGGAAAGATGCCACGTTCCTCGCACGTTAAAGAACCCTACTGTGGTATTCTCCCGGAGTAGGAACCATAGGGCTCCGCCACAGGAAGCTAAATTGCCCGACCCTACCCATCTCTCCCTATTTCCAGTGGCAATCAAATTTGTCGACCTCATTGTCCTTGTGTTCCATCCTTTTTCATTTCATCATCATTTCATGTTCATTTTATCATCAATTTCATGTTCATCGTCTGAATATAGCTGAAATATTGCTGCTCGGACGTTAAACCCAAACAAAAAAAACAGACATTTTGATCATCATTTCACTCACCATCTTGCATATTTGGATGCATAATTACCAGAAGCCTGTATGTTGTACATGTTTTGTCAGTTTTCTATTATCATTGAGTGACCCAATCAAACCAACCCTAATTACTAAGCACAAAAACACATTTGTATATATTTGTCTTTTATGACTTAGCAGGATGATACTTGAATCTAGGAAACATCAATAAAATAATATGACAATTCAGATACACCAAAAATCCAAGTATATGATCTTAATTTGAAAACAAAATATAGAACACCTACATTCACAATGCAATTAATAGAATAAAAAACAATTTTATATGAAAACCGACTGCAAGGAAACAAGACATCAACTGAAAACTTCAGCATTTTTAATATCAATGTGAAGCCGAAACAAACATATGTTGTTTCCTTTTACACCTTAAAAAAATCAATTGGGTATGTACATTGTGAGATAGAAACTTTATATCGGTCAATCAAATTATGATATGTAGTATTGTGTATTGAGTGATTTTTTTTTACTTCAGCCGAAAATGGTACAATCATGTTTAATGTAAACAAACTTCGTCCTCAATCCTTATCAAACCCGTCCTCGCTAATAGTCCACCTCAATGAAATGTTATTTTTTGGTGTGTCTAGATAAGCAGAGGACGCTTACCCTACCGGTGCACCTGGTCCATGCTCCCAGTTTTTATTGGAATCCGAGTTGCTCATTTACTTTTCTTACTTTGTATGTATTATTTTAGTTGCTGTATGTTCTTTGTTGTATTTGAATTTTTTCATGCCTGGTCTTTGTCCCTTGATTACACTCGTTTGATTCCGCTAGAATCTTGGTTCCCTTAATTACTCTTTTACACTGTCAATGGTGATCTGATTATATAGATACCAGATATGTTAAACACTTTAAAAAATTTAAACTGATCCCGAAAGTACCGCAAATCCGTTGTTTTTAATAACAGAACGATGTACATCAGGTCAGTAATATTTTAAATACAGAAATAGCAAATCCGTCTATTTCTATTTTAAAAGAACTAATTTTAGAACATCATACGTTCTTTTGGTTTTAAGCCTTTTTGTAACATTGCAACATTTACAATGTATGAATACTTATAACATTGTGAAATTTATTAAATAAATAGACCTGATGCATAGAAATCTGTCACAACGATATTATCGATGTGTTACAGAATGACACGAGAACAAGTCAATGTTAACAGTTAGTTATGGTGGGTATGTAACGAAAAATGTTTTATGCGTAGAAACATAACAGGAAAATAGTAATTTCTCTTTCATTCTTAGCCATGTTGAAATAAACATGTATTGTTTCCAAACGGAACTTCTCACACTTTCTCGCGTAGTGTAGCGGAAATGGCCAAGCAGTTCCGACTGTATTGTTGCATGAAATGAAATGAATAGAATACAATAGGCATGGTTGATGAGGATGAAATCTCATTAACAAGATTAAGTAATTGTTGATTTTTTTTTGCAAAATTAGGCAGAGAGTATACAACATGTACAAATGCACTTCAGCTTGATGTCAAAACCTTTAATAAATTCCCAACATTTAATTCATTTCCATTTTTTGATAATAAAAACAAACACGCTAGTTCTCGTTCTTATTCAGATTTTCTACATAAGACCCGGAGTAAACTTGGTTTATTATAAAACAGTTTAAGTTAATAATAAAGTGCATATTACTTCATTCTTCTGAGGAAAATATATCAATATTGAATATTTTTGCTAATAGTGAGAAATAAAAAATATTTAAAATACTAATTATAGTATTTTTACATATCTTTAATTTTTGGACATGTACTGTAGCACTGTCACAATATTCAATAATATTGTGTTTATACTTTAATAAGACATTATCTACCTGCCAAGAACCTGGGTTCATTTCATTGAGTATCTTTTTGGCATTTGAAATTGATTTTAAAATGATACATATTGCCGATTATCCATACACGTACGTTCTACCCATTAATGTTTTATCATTTGTGATCTTCATTGTCTGGATTTGAGAAAATAACATTAATGTAGCCAATTCAATCCATAAACAAAACACGTTCAATTACATTTAAACTGACTTCCCGCAAAAGAGTATTTTTTTTGTGGTCTGCGCGTTCTGGTGCATCTTTTATGCGAATTTACATACAAAACAAGACTGCTACATGTATATGTATTATTTCCGCATAGTTTTGTTGCAATCCCATCCATAGGACTTAATCTGAGAAAATGATTTGTAATATTGCAGGGTTTGAAATATTACGTTTTTTCGATATCCAATTCATGTTTTAGTAGAGATTCAAGGTGTACATTGTCACAATTTTTAATAGTATTACAGGTACATGTACATGTACAAGTAAAAACATCTACACTACAAATCTTATAAGCGATATACAGATAAATCAGAATATACTGCATGCATCAGTTACTGCAATTCTGTCATGTTTTAATTTTAAAGATACAATAATAATTGAAATATTCATAATTGCGATTTTGAGAAAAAAAAACACCTTGCATCAATAATGTTTCACAATGTGACAGTTATTATTATTGCCATTGAAAGTCCGAAGCATCTTCTCAATGATAACGTCGCAATAATTTCTGAATTTATAGTTATATGCATCCGTTGACGACGATCTTAGTTCTTAATTGTCCATGTATATCATTTTTATTTTAACTCTGTATTTTAGTCATTATTTTATTTCTATAGAAACCGCTTCCAAAACTGCCAGTTCCAGATCTGAAACGGACTCTTGAAAAGTACATCGAACTTATACAGCCAATTTTGTCTACAGCGCAGTATGCCAAGACTAGAGACATTGTGCAAGACTTTGGAAAACCAGGGGGAGAGGGAGAGTATCTTCAGGCAAAACTTAAAGAATGTTCAGATGTCAAAGACAATTGGGTAAGGGGGCTATCATTTGATGGGATTGAATGTTCTATGATACTACATTTCGTTAGTAATCTTTGACCTGGATGCTTTTTTTTTTTTAAATATGTTCTTTACTTTAGATAACTTCTCGTCCAATATTTGATTATCTTGTCTAAAGAGGTGTATTTTCTGATAATTTCATTTCTGTGCACCTCTGTCATACTCATTTTGTACCCTGACTCTTTAGGTCAATATATATTTAACTTGACATATCACATCCAGGCAAGTTTATCAGATTCTCGCTTGTGTAAAATGGAGATTTTCACATCTGTACCTGCGGTAATAATACGACTGTACAAGCTGATCATTTGCACATAAGGTTAGGTACACGTCAGGGACGGATACAACTGAAGAATAGGAGGACGCACACGCGCGTGGGGCTGGATCTGCCTTTTAACGCAAGTGTGCAATTATGTACGATGAAGCAAATGAATCTTTTTCTATTATTTTACACCAAAAAAAATGTGGGTTATTGGACTTCTGATAAGTTTCCATTTGTAGGGTTGGCATCAACCTGTATTTCAGTACATGAGATCTGGGCATAGTTAAGTGAAAATCAACATCCTGCACAGACTCATCTTATAAAAACACAGAAGCGCTGCATTTAAGCCGGCTATCTTATCCTAGAAAATATACACTACTTGTCCGTACATTCCTTACACCAAGCATTTTACAAAAAAACGGAAACATGGAATCGACAGATTTATCCGTTATTTATATAATAATTTTAATAATTTTATTTGTTTCAAATTACTAAAATATTTTGTAACCATTTCTTATTTTAATTTTGCTTCATGTCTTACTGAAATTCATCAACAAAGTTAGTCATTGTTGTAAAATACTATATCATGAATCTTTCGCAAAGGTTAACTAACGGCTACATCTACGTCAGAAAATCAAAAACACTGTAGGAATCAAGGGCATTGAATTAAATTTCTAATTATAATTAAAACATGCATTTCTTTATTGAATTAATTTGTGGATAAAAACAACTACCGTAAACGCAGACTGCATTGCAATAAAAAATAATATCAAGCTATTTTGTTAAATTTTGGTTGAATGCTATATGTAACCAAAGATACATCTATTTTATTTGTAGAAAACAAAATCCAGTTTATTTTTCAAATAAGAGAAATTTTCTAAGACAAATACAATTGCTTTCCAATTACCAGCATTCTTGATGTAAGATATTGGATTGGGGCCTATTGATTTGCAATAACGAGCGATTCATGCTTGATGTAATTCGTTTGAAGCGGTCCGGCAAAAGTTCTAATCAAAGACTCATTTGTTTTGAAATTGTTCATTTTCTCAGAGATTACCCAATTAGTTATCGTCTTTTATAAACTGAACGATGTTAATGTCTACTATTATTCATATTATCCATCAAATGATTACATGTTTTAAGAAAAGTCTATGGGTCCCTCATTAGGGCTACAGGATTCGAACATTTTACTTGTGCTTTGGTACCACTCTTAATCAGTTGAAAAAGAAAAAAAAGTTTTCTGCTAAAATAAACACGCAAACATGCAGATGTCTGGTTGTGTGCAGAAAAAAAATTAAGTAGCAAATCTTTAATGATAATGAATATAATTTACTGCAACAATTAAGAGAAAATAAAAGTGTTGACACTTTTCCATTACCAGTTGGTAATTAGGCGAAGCGTAAACGAAGCAGTACATCTAGATGTAACAATATTACTGAAAAAAATGTATGATTTATCTTAAGAATTTCTGAAGAATAACTTTTCCCCAGATATCATTAATTGTTTTCCCAACCTCAATATCAAATAAGATAGGATATACGGAGTTTACATCTAAGAGTAATCAACGGAACCATGGTTATAGCGGTTATCAAAAGAATATAATCCAGGGACAAAGACTAGACATGGAAAACAGACATACACAACAAAGAACATAAAGCAACTAAAATCATACATGCAAAGTAACAAAAGCAAATGAGCAACTCGGACTCCACTAAAAACTGGGAACATGGACCAGGTGCACCGGTAGGGTAAGCGTCCTCTAACTACACAGTTAAACAATCTCAGTTAAGTCGTACAAGATTAAATATTGCTTGCCTCAAATGCAAGAGGTTTTGTGTTTGAGCCCCAGACTGGACATATCAATGTTATACAATGTTAAACATTATACACCAAGCAGTAGCACATAGCTTTATTGGCTTGGGTGACGAGTAGACAGCTCGAATTTAGAATAATGCGTCTGAGTGGGATGGCATGCCTAATTTTGAACTGCTGTTTCTATTAGCTAAATGCACATGTACTATATCATAATTCTGGGATGTCGGACTGTATGAAGTAGTGACTTTCTTGTTAAAACGTCAACACGTGGTAACACGTACATTGTAAAAGCCGGGTAGGCACATCACATGACGTTTACATTTAACGATCATGCGCATTTGCACTCAGAAATAAAATATCAACAAAAAATAGCTGAGACTATTTTCTGTAAAGATGTAAATAACAAAACTTGTTATCCGTATCCATACATTTTGCTTACCGATATGAGATATTCATTTAGAGACTTTTTGTCTGAGAAACAGGATGGTCATTGAGAAGTTGCGCATTTAACTAAGTGACAAGATATTTCGTTTAGTTTGCGAACCATAAATAAAAGAGCTTATAGAAATGTTCGCATTTTGTTTCCAGACTATAAATGCCATTGTTTTCCTTCTATTGATTACATGTAATTACTAACATGCTTTATCTAAGTATCAGTCCAGTATTTTTTCTTACTCCTACTTTTAGTTTGTTTCCTTTTTTAACACTATTATTTAAATGATAATTACATGTTCATACAACAAATTTCATTGTTCAATAAACAACTTTGGTGTGAGGCGTTTGGGCGAAAAAAACATTGTTGTGTCGTCAGTAATAATAATATTTGGCATGTGTTAGATCATGTAAGAGATTGAAGATTCAAGGTTTGATACTTAAAAAAATACTTTAAGATGGAAGCTATAAACAGATCAACATTAAACTATTTTGTTAAAGATACGAAACAATTAAATAAAGATCCTTACTCAGTATTACAGGTTCATTTCCTGTCAGATTGACCTCTAAGGTCAAATGTTGAATTCATTATGATAATCGTAATGAAGACTATTGTCCTCTATAATACAATTTAAGAAGTCTCATAAAATACATTTCTTAACAATTACATTTCCGCTACACACGAATATTTTTAAAGGATTTTATTCGTAGTATGGTCGACAATGAAACTAAGATCAAAGAGTCTGAAACATTGTTGGTTCTAACCCAACAAGTTTCACGATCCCCAGGAACCAACTAGTTCCATAGCTCGAGAATTGCGATGAGCTTCGAGATTTCCTTCCCACGAACCATGACGACAATGTGACCTTTCCTGCTATTACTGATTGAAATGTTACTTGGATACGTGATACAAACTTCCATTAGTTTACTGACCATAAAAATATAGTTATTTATATAATCTAGATAAAGACAAAATATTTGTAACCTGTCAAACGAATAGAGATACTTGTTACAGGAAATGTAGCTGTTAATTAAGTTTAAGTAAACCACAAGATTTCATCCAATTTTCTATCGATCTTGACGTCTTAAAACTACAAAAATATAAAAGATATTATGCATATCTTGGTTGTTGTTTTTACGCTCTTGTGCACAAACTCGCGTGTTCATTTTTATCTTTTGACGTTAATGATTCAATATCACTCAATCTCGGCAACAATTCCTACGAAAATTATATGTTTAGGAAATAACAATCATAAGTTGAAGGAAGTCGAATGAATGTAGAAGGAAGCGGTTCAACAATAGTCGATTTTGCGTCTTTTTTCCATATACAAATGTAACTCTACAAGATAACTTTCTATGATATGGCATCGGGTACACATATTATAATAGTTAACAAACGGTAGTTTGCTTGCTTAAAATGATAATTGGCGTTCTTTGACAAGTTAATAAGAAATTTTGCGTGATGCTTTCTGATCGATCACATTAATTAGCCGTATTTTTACGATTTGACTGATTCTGATTCCTATCTTTTCCCTAACCTTTGATTTCAAAATTGATTGATGTTAGTAACGTTTCATATTCAATAATTTTACTTAATTTCTACCGGAAATTAAAACACTTGTAGGCAGTAATTGCCCAGGCGATCACATGTCTTTAATATGAAATGTACAGATTTTTTTTAAATAATCGTCCTACTTCAAATGTCTTGTTCTAGAAGTAGTTTATACTTGAAATGCCCCGTTGGAATAGGTTGACAGATCGCGCACTTTTGATTCTTCAAATCCTACATTCTCCTATTAGTACATATTACATGTATAAGGTCAGGTTAAGATAACAGAAACCAAACGTATGTTTACTAGGTCTTGAAAATTTATTTTAAAGGGGTTCAAACGTAACATGGTTTTGATTACCATTTCATTCAAGACAGAAGAAATGAGGTTACGTCTTTGCAAATTTGGAATATTCTTAGAAAAATGGAGAGGGAGAGAGGGTGGGATTGGAGAGAGAGGGGATAGGGTGGAAGAGGGAGAGAGAGTGTGTGACGAAATTCAATTATCTTGAAATATACGCTAAAATTTAGATTAAAATTAGATAACAGTTTGTAAATGATCGCTTGCACTCAAATACTGAATTAAACTTAAATGTGCAATATATATATGATTGGTATTTTTGTATACACCCATGTCCCTAGATAATTTTAAATAAAATTTCTTCATATCAGAGAAGAATGAGATTTTCGTTTGGTTAAAAAATAGTCATGTGGTATTAATCAAAGAGCATTCAAATATCAAGACGGTACAAAAATATATCACATGATGATGCTCGTTTCAGATTATTCAATAAAAAAAACACAATAGTTGTTTTTTTAGAAGGCATTATCGAAAACTGATTGCCATCGGGATTGATTGATTGATTGTTGGGGTTTAACGTCCGAGCAGCAATATTTCAGCTATATTCAGACGATGAACATAAAATGGATGATTGCCCTCGGGAAGTGATATTGCCTACAAACTTGAGAATGCCCTCGTACATGCGGCTCGAGGCATTATCAGTGTTTCAGACAATATCACTGTCCCGTGTGATATCAATTTAACATAACAATGTCCTCCACAAAAGCAACTATTGTCCAATTTTGCAGTACTGCGTCAAAATACTTGAGTGATTTATCTTACAAATGTATTTTTTGAGGTAGATCTTATCTTTTGCCATGCACATATTACTATTTGGGCGTGCTGACAGCCATGTTTCAAATATCAGGAGTAAGTTGGACAAAATCTTTTAAAGATAAATGTCAAAAAATGAACACTTCAGGGTATGTTGTCCATTACTTATACATTATAGACTCTGCATCTTAAAATTATTTATTTCATAGGCTTACAACTGGTGGTTGGATGACATGTACATGAAGATCAGGCTTCCCTTGCCAATCAACTCAAATCCTGCTATGGTTTTCCCAAAACAGCATTTCGTTGATAGAGCACAGCAGTTAAGGTAAAAATCACACAGCTGATTTCGTCTACTTATCATGAATAGTGTCATATTACTTTCCTATAGTCATATATGATCTGCCATAATTTAGCATCAACTTCCGATGTATGTTGTGTCGAATTATAATGACCATGTAATGATAAAAAATAACACATCGAGACTGTGGCGTGGGAACAATCACTAAGTGTTGTTTTAATTTAAACTGCATAAATACACGTGGTACATGTAACAATATGCATCTCTGTCAAATCACCCTAAAACGACACATCTGAATGATTGGTAGGAAGAGATTACACAATAACAGGTGGACAACTTTGATGTTTACCTGTATTTCTTCATTTCATTAAAGAACTCGTTCCTTCTTCCGATTTTCACATTGCCTTACTGGTATAAAATTGACGGTTTTCGTTCATTATATACAGAACATAGTGTTTTGTATGATGGTTACCACCTGTGAAATGGCTGTAATTAAAAAGAACTTTACAAATCTTTCCTTTAAATTGTATTATTTTGACTGGGTACACCTTGAGAAATAGTTTTTTGAAGCAATAATGGTTTATTTTTATCGTAGCCATTTCATTCAAGCAAAATTTATACATACAAGAATCTTAAAAAGAATTTCGTCTTAAAATTGGAATCTTGAACTTTTCAATTATATCATCTGCTATTTGTAGGAAATTCGATATATCCTATTAGAGCATTATAACTTTACTTTTTCCAGACATTAAAAAACCTTTTTAAAACATAAACGTCACCCTTCAGCAACATAAAGTACTTAAATTAGTACTTAATTGCTCCCAAACGTTTCAGGATCTGTTTTCGAATAAAAAGTTCCTGTACGATTCAATTTAACTAATACATTTGTATCAGTAAATTTTATTCCACAATCTGTCCGTATAAGTAGTTAACTAACAGTTTTGTTATATAAAACTTGATACCTATGTCATGTGTGTTTTCTACAAATTACATGCCAATAAAAGAGATAATAAGGTTTAAAAAATATTTCAATTTTATTTTGTATTACCGCCACTGGATTTTTTATGATATTAGTCTCTGCACATCATATATGCATACAGCAAGGTCAAAGTTTATAATATGGTATTGGGCAACGAAAGTCCAGGCTCAAACCAGTCTTATTGTAATAATGTGTCTCATCGCTTTGTGTTTTATGGGTACAATACATTTAATTTTTGTAGTAAAATAAATGTTTATTACTCTCAATAGTTATTTCAGGGTTAAGCTTTGTATGATAACCTCGATCGAAATTTTGTCAAGAACATTAAAAAATATCCCATCATGGTAAACTCTACCGATTCTTGAATATTTTTTTTCTAAAATTTCCACGGTTTTAATGCAAAAACAAGGCAACAAAAATTGCACCTAGCGATTGTTGTCATCTTTGGATTACAATAAGGTTTAAAAGGTAGATTTCTCCATAATTCAGTGAAATTATATTATACTGGAATTATTATATGTATGTGTATATCCAAACTTTTGTTTTTAACTGAATGTAACTATTTACACTTTTTAGCTTGATTTCTATGGTGTTTTCTTTCTTTTCTTTTTAATGCACCTTTCAAGACTTTGACCGTTGTAACCATATTCTCATGCTAATAACGAAACTATGAAGGTCTTTAACTCGATGAGCTAATCGTCTCCCAGGAGTCTTTTATGAAATATATGCATCAATCGTAAAAGGACAACTAATACCACATTTTCTAAAGAATAGCAAAGGAATGACATGACGCGTTAAAAAGATGAAAATAGCCAATATTGTTTACCGTATTAGAAAGAATTCAATCGTGATCTCTGAAAGAATTCCCTAGTGCAGTATAGCTATGGTGCGCTAGATAGCTCTAATGAACTAGCTGAAAGAATATAATGCTATTATCGTTAAATGTCTGAGATTAAAACTGATTACCGGTGTTGTACACTTCGTTAGGTACCAGATCAAATCAGACTGGGTCTCAGGGGAACAGTGGTGTAAAATGAACATTGTTTGTCATTAGCATCGTCAATACGACAATAGACATTTATCACTCAGGTATATGATACAATAGTTGACGGCTTTGCTCTTGCATCCTCTGTCGTTCATTATAAATGCGAGCCTCTAGAGAGTGATAAAACCATCAATCATTGCTGCATATTGATTTCATATTCAAGAAGGGTTTTATTGTTCATAAAGGTCTTCTAAACTGATTTTCCTGGAAGTTTTTCCCTCTATTAATAAGCAAACACAATGTGAACCTTAAACTCGAAGATTGAATGATAGTATTTTGGAAAGCAAAAGATATAATAACTTGATTTTAGCTTTCAAATGCAAGGACGTGAAACGGGTTTTAGTTATTGAATTGGCGTTTTCGAAAATCCCTTTCATTAAGTTATTGCATGTATGGCATATTTCTTCGAATTTTTTATACGCATCAATTTAAAACAATAACGGATTCATGTACATATCTTTAAAATGCTGATCTTCTTGTCATGGCATTCAAATTTTTTGTTTATAAAGTATGATGATTAGTAAAATAGATCAAGTAGATGCCGCTTATACGTTTTACTCTTCTTGCATATTTTATGATGCATAAATAAAAGTGTAATAAAAGTATCAGTAAATGTCATTCTTTGGCACCACCACATAAGGAAGTAGACAGAAATATTTTTTGTTTTATCTCTTTATGTTCCATGTCTCCACCACTTGTCAAAAACTGTTCATATATGTCTGTTACCGGATATGATGTCAGCAACCTGGCTGGTGGTTAAATGAATGTTCTTATGCTGGACCAATTTAATTAGGTTGGGTGCTATTTATGAAAGAAAAAAAAACATCTACAGTCGCTGCTTTGTTTGTTCGTATATTTGTTTTTATTTTGTTTTTCATCATTTGTGAACACAATTACATTAGTGTATGATATCCTTGTTCAGTTTTCTTGACGGTTTAATACTTTAAATCCTTTTTAAATGAATATTATGATGTTTCTTGTCCCAAGTTTCCTACTGTTTCCATTTATATTTTTGATGTGTCCATCTTTTTTTCCAAGGCCAGTGTTGTTACAGTATTGCATGTTTCATTTTCATTTTCACCGAACATTACACAAGGAATTCGTTTTACAGAAATCGCCGAATCTACCGCGTTTAGTAATAGGTCGTGCATCTAACTATTTTTTTGTAACCGTAAATCATTACTTGTGCATTTCTTTTCTTTCATTTTCACAATTTACATTTTTTGTGTGTTCTTTTTTTTTGTACTTTTAACTGTACAATGGTGACCCATAGATTTTATTAAATTGATTAGAATACTTTTGTTTATTAACACGAAAGCTGATGCGCAACAAAACTTTTAGACTTTCAAAAGTTATCTTTTACAGAGCGAACGCATACAAAGAGCCATGTTTATCACAATATGTACAATCTTATTGTTATTTAAATACAGGTATGCAGCAAGACTGATTTCTGGAATTCTTGACTATAAAATAATAATAGATGCGTAAGTATTAAATTAATTGAAAATTAAACTCGCAAAAATAACACTAACTGTTCAATTAAGATTGTGGAGTATATGAAAGTATTCTTGTCTATAACTGAGAAAACAGATAAACTACAATTACATCATTTTCTGCCTTGAG
This sequence comes from Perna viridis, assembly GCA_037379345.1. Classification (NCBI taxonomy): domain Eukaryota; kingdom Metazoa; phylum Mollusca; class Bivalvia; order Mytilida; family Mytilidae; genus Perna; species Perna viridis. The sequence continues at coordinate 32,924,418 of CM074514.1, read as the reverse complement.
AGTACTTTTAAAGATTTTTATGGAGTTGAATTCAAAAAGCGTAAATGTGATATCCAGCATTTTTTCATTCAACTTAAAAAAATAGTAGAACGAACATATCTTAACACATCTACGCTATCATCTTATGTAGCGATCCAGCTAAGAATCATGCAAAATGTGTTTCATGGTTGGAAAGCCTACATATTTTTATTTTTGGTATTTTGTTTAAAATGTTATGGTAAACAAAAAGTACCTTGCGGCTCTTCATATAACCCTTGTTCTTAAATAAGGGGGTAACTCTGTAAATGGCACAGAAATGCAATATAAACTTTTGGGTTTTCCATGTGGATTATAGTACCCTAAGAGCAGACAGATTGAAATGATTAATTATACATTTCATCATATAGACCTATAAAACAAATTAATTTCAAAAATAAAAAATGTGTAGCTTTTTTTGGATGGTGTATCACATATTACAGAATTTGCATGATTCTTACAAAGAATTCTACTTAACTATATCAAGTAGTCGTTCATTGTGCGATATGATATCAGAAGCGGTGAATATTTGCACTTCTATAGCTAAAATTATTCTATCATAGAAAACATTTTCCCAATTACACGACTTGCTGAACCAAACGCAAATTAAGTCACAGAAAATGAACACTTCTAAGATTTCAAGGTGACCTTTTTATATGCACAAATGACATCGGAATGGGTCATTATGTTCGGCTTACAGTAAATACAGTCGAGCATAATATCCGATGAAGGAAGTATACTCGATTTTATGGAACAATTAGCATCATCATTTTCTCTTCGGAAATATCCGTTTGGGTATGGCTTAAATGGTCGGTAAAGACAAACATTGTTGTTAAGGTGTCAATGTCTATGATCTAAACATAGAGCAAACATTTATTGTGTAAATCGTGTACTTTACTGTGGTTCATTTTTAAAATTTCTGTAATTTTCTTGAGTCCTTGATATATTTGATCATTTTATTCAAACTTTATATCGTGTTTTGTACGTGTCTCTTAAATGTTTATATGTGTACTTTTGTCATAAAGTGTCAGTCCCTGTAGTAGGTGAAACGTGGTATGAAAAAAACCCATCATTTTGTCTACCCCGGACTTGACTTTTTATGAGCAACTCGGCGGGTGTTTCTAGAAATGCACAGGACGCTTACCCTACCGGTGCACCTGGTCCATGCTCTCAGTTTTTAGTGGAGTCCGAGTTGCTCATTTACTTTCGTTACTTTGTATGTATGATTTTAGTTACTTTATGTTCTTTGTTGTGCATGTCTGTTTTCCATGTCTGGTCTTTGTCCCTGGAATAGATTCTTTTGATCACCGCTACAACCTTGGTTCCCTTGATTACTCTTTGATAGTGTAATTTGACTATTTGCACCATCAGAATCACGAAAAAACAGACAAGATTTTCCATATCATGCTGGACAACTGCGTTAAAATTTCATTGAAATGCACTGAAAATGAACATTTCAAGGGCGGATAACACTGTCAAAAACTTCATTTTTCTAAGATTCTATTGAAAAATTTCTACACAAAACCAGTGATGCAGAAATCAAATGATGGTCTTTCCACATGCAGAAAGTATCCTTGAGTGATATTACATTGTCAGGTCGGTGGGGTTTTGACATGCATGTTTCTGATTTTTCACATTTTGCCTGATTCTTACAAACACTTACACTTAAGTGCTACATGTGTTGAAAGATGTATGAAACCAGTCCGGTGTTGGACTGCTATTAAAGGCATTAAAGTCCCTTTAAGATCAAGCAAACCATACCTGTCACATGTACTTACATGTAGTGAATTATGGACTTTTCTGGCTATCCTTAGCTTGTAAAAATAAAATAAAAAAATATAAAACATAACAAAAAAAAAAAAACAAAAAAAACAAACAAAAAAAAAAAAACGATGAAGCGTCCCAAACATTTTGAGAGTACCATAACACAATATGTACTCCCCTTGATATATGGCCGATGTAATATTTGAGAATATGTAAGATCAGAACACGTGTAAGTTTTCAAACTAAAAGAAATGAATGACATGATAGGTACTATAAAACAATTATTTTCAAAACATGTATATGCTTTCATAGTAAGAAGAGTTAAAGAAATACTTAAGTTTTTGTTTTCAGTAATTGGTGGGCACCAATTTTTGTGGTTTAGGTTGAAATGACCAGTTCGTCGGTTGTTGAATTTGTGGATTTGACAACTCTATCATACAAACAAATGGGAAATTTTCTTTTCGTTGGAAACCAAATTTCGTGGTAAACGAAACCAACGAAAACCTCGACAACTGATACCCAGACAAACAATAATACTTCCACAGCATAAAGATAAAAATAGTGGGAATTTAGAAAAAAACTAAAGGTTAAAGAATTGTTGTTGATGTAATTTTGCATTAAAAATTTTGTTTAATGTTTTTACCGATCAAATTGTGTGACAGTATCAGCATTATATATATTTATATATATACGTCTCAGAATAAGACGACTGTATTCGTTGCACTGCTCCATCGGATCGAATTGATACAGGGAAGATAACGTAAACTTACAGAAGGATCTGAAATATTCCCAACGATATCAGAACTTTGGTCGTTCCCTCCACGGGTATCGAACTCGTACCGCTGTGACATCTATGGCAACACCGCCTGCACTAAGTCCAGCGCCCTAGACCACTCGGCCAGCTAGGCTATATAAAAATACAACTTCGCTGGCCGGGTCATTCCTCATCGTAGGATTTATCTAGGGCTGTAATTTAGTACACGATGTATGGTAGTACGGGACAGTTCATCTAGGTATTATTGTGTAGGATAGAGGATCAAATTAATGAAGCATGCACAACAAATCAATATTTTACAACGTCCCAGAATGATACGACTCTATTCGCTACACTGCTCAAATCAAATTGATACAGGGCAGATAACGTAAACTTATATATGTAAAGAATTTCAAGCCTGTCGCCTACCTTTGTTAAACAAATCAGGGTCAATTTAAAGAGGTTTCTCTGTGCACATGATCCAAAAGCGGATATCGTAATGTTATAATTAATCTTTAAATTGGATCAGATTATATTATAGGTACAAAAATTTAACCCTGTCCAATTTTCAAAGCAAATTTCTTAAATCTGGACCAAAGTCCATTAAAGTAATAGTAACACGTAATTTTATTCCTGTAGGTTTTATTCTAATGCACTGCACAGCCATTTTTTTCAAATACTTAACGATAATTATTAAAATGCTAACTGTTTTCAGATGTTTGTGCAGTATGTAAACAATTCTTGTCCTTAACTTGTGCAGTATATGAAAGTATTCCTGACCTTAACTCGACCAGTATATGAAAGTATTCTTGTCCTTAACTTGTGCCGTATACGAAATTATTCTTGTATTTATTTTGTGCAGTATATGAAAGTATTCTTGCCTTTAACTTGTGCAGCATATGAAAGTATTCCTGCCCTTAACTTGAGCAGTATACGAAAGCATCATAGTTCTTAACCGAGAAAACACTTAACTGTTTTATGATACTTGCGCAGTATGTGAACGTATTATTGCCATTAACTGAGAGAACAAAGCAAATAGTATTTTATTACATTAAGTTTCTGCATAGAGAGTACTTTTAAAGATTTTTATGGAGCGTCGAATTTTTAAAAAATGTAAACGTGATATCTTACGAATTCAGCAGTTTTCATACAACTTCGAAAATATTAGAATGTACGTATCTTGACGCATCTAAGCCATCATATTTACAACGTCAAGTAGTCGTTTCATTCTGTGATATGAATCGTTGCATGTTATATAGCTTAAATAATTCTACCATAGAATGCGTCAAATGAGCCCTCTATTATTTTCATCAGCTGATTTTAATATATTCGTATTTAACGATGACATTCCACACACACTTCTATCAACAGTGAATGACCATGTCTCACATTAACCTGAGTGAGAAACATGAATTTTTTTTACTTAGTTTACATATTTTTTTAAGTTAGCGACTACACCAAATCATCTTCTTAAACAAGATCTAAAGCATAAAACAATGAAGGATGATTTCAAGCGGTATACACGTTTAATTAGAACAACGGATTTCGAAAATTATTTTTATAAGGATTATAATGTCGAGTAATGGCATAGGAATATCTATAGTAACCGATGTTTTCATGAATCGAATCGTTATCAGTTTGGATATGATAGTAACAAAAAAAAAATAAAATAAAATAAACAATATATGGTGTTTCTTATTCGCTTTACAACCTAACTAGTTATGTACGCTTAATATTAAATACCACAAGTAATAGTTACATATAAGTAATCACTATTATGATATTGTTACATCATTCCCTACATTGGCCTAAGGCGCAACCAAAGGCCAATAATCCTGACCAAGGACTAATAACAAGAAAGCAATACAGAAATCATTATGTAATGATATCTTTATGTATTGACACAGACAAAAGAAAGGTGGTTTAATCGAGGATATCGTCGGATATGAAAATTGACAGAATGAATCAGGGACTATTTAAATAAAAAAAACTACATGCAGTAGAGAAATAACAATGAAACAAAAGGGAATAATATTTAGTACTCAAAGGCGTGAAAAAATATCAATCTCAACCTTTTACATGCGAATAATTTCCTGCCATTTATATATATTTTCTAACATTTGTGTTTCAGACGTGGATTACCAATAGACCGAGCACGACATAAAGAAAAGGGCCAACCGCTGTGTATGGAACAGTATTACAAACTTTTTACATCATATAGAATTCCGGGTGTAAAGAAAGACATGCTGATCTCTAACCATACAAACCTGATGCCTGAACCGGAACATATCATTGTTATTTGTAAAAATCAGGTAGGTTTTATCAATAAATACATAAAATTACGTTGAAGATGTATGCGGCATAGCAGTGTGATTTTGAACATTGATTTTAATTTACAAAAATGCTGCTTTTGATATGTTTATTTACCTCATGATGAAGAAAACAATAAAGCAATCTTCTAGTATCAACATGAAAAAAATAAACATCAACATGAACATAAACTACAAAACTTCCGGTTCGTTTGCTTTGTCATCTGGGGCGAAACACTTGGTACGAACCTATAATGGAACACGATTTTGTGGTCCTTTTCACCAAAAAATCGTAAGTGTAAAATTAGTCGTGAGTCATACTAAATAAAAGCATTGTGACGTCATAACTTTCGACTAATTTTACTCTTACGATTTTTGTGAAAAGGGCCACTGTGGTCCTGGTTGAACGAAGCATCCCTAACCTACTTGTAAATACCATTTATTGAAGGACATAATATATCGTCAGACCAAATCGAGCTATAAGTGTAAATCTGTAGCATATATGTGTCTAGTCATTCTTTCATATATATATATATATATGTGTGTGTGTGTGTGTGTGTGTATGTAAACCATATAATAGAGAAGGAGGGTCAGCCACGTCCTACATGTGTAGACACACTGAAACATGAACGGCAATAAGTTACGTATTTTGGAAAAAAACGAATGCAGTTACAATTCATGAAGTTATTGTTTGAACTTTCATTGCAGACGCATACCGTGTGTTATAGGAAGTCTCCTATGTATTCCCCTTGGTCGAGACATCAAACATGTAACAACATGAAGATACATTAAGTATAAAGATTAACAAAGTTGGGTCCTATCCTAAAGGCAAAGCCTATACTATAATTACACATATGTTATATTCATAGTCCATTACCTTATACCTCTGTAATAGTCATTTGTGTTTTTACAGTCTAGTGTGTTAATATATGACGCACATGGTCGTCAGGTCAGGTGAAGGAGGAAGGCATAGGATGTCATGATGAAAAGTCGGTGATACATGCAAGCCACATGACTATATGTCCCTTTTACGAATTATTGACTTTCATAAATGCATTCATTGCGACTCGATCACCAAAATGACCTCACTTTATGATGAGGATAGATTTATTTCAATCATCATACTTGCAGTTTGATAGTATCAGGTAAAAAATCAAAGATGGCCTGAATAACTCGGTTTCATCTAGTCCTTGCTTTCAAAATGCTTATTGACCCTTAATTTCTTATTGTGTGATCTTTCGGTTTCTGTATTTAGTGCAATTTTTATTCTGTTAACATATCCGTGACCCCTCTTTCTCCTTGATTCTTGATCTTGATGCTTAGATATTGCCTTTACACATTGCAACTCTTCTTGATTTTACATCTGGGAGTCTGGTATTATTTGTCTGGTCGTTGTGGTATTTTAATTTAATTGGAAAGACAAGGATGTTCTGAAGGCTAATGACCTTGTTAGGCAAAATCTACGTCCTTTCTTGGTGTGAACAAATTCATGACTGCGAATTTCGTGAAAGGAATATAAGTAATAAATTGCCTGCGAGGAAAGGTTTTTTTCCTTCCATGACAAAATTTAATAGATCATTATCAAAATGGTGAAAAAGTCTCCACAAAAATATATATACACGCTAGATTTAGATGAGTATAATTGTGCATATGATACATTTTTTTCTAGAATTGCAACCTATAGTTGTCTGTTTATCTTCTAAAATATATGCATTATTAAGCTGGATGGTCTTTTCTAGCACAAAAAATGAACCGAAACAAGTCTAATTAAGTCTAATTAAAAAACAATATTAGAGTCTAAATCTTATAGAAATAATAATAAATAAAAAACGTAAGGGAGCTATTTCCACGAAGATAAACATCGTACCAATGAAGTAATAAATCCTTAGTAGCTTTTGGGGGTATCAAATAAGGTAGACGGTTGATAATTCGAAACTGCACTTGACTGAGAATCGTTTCTTAGATTGACTTCGTAAATTTCGAAATTTTTTTCACGTTGAAACAACTCAAGTGATTTCAAATCGTATAACATAATCTATAAATCATCAGGTATCTTTATTTTAAATGTTCCTTGACCAGCCCATGGTAGATTGGATAAGCATTTTATATTTTTCACTGAGACTTGTTTATTACACCAAAAGGAGTGAAGAAGTATCTTTGCCCGATTTTGCATTAAGTATTCCGTATCTCTATCTTGTTTGGTGTTTTTGTCTCCTTTCTTTTACTTTTTTGTCCTTGTGATTTGGATATCATTTACCATGGATTTTCTTCATTTCACTATTAGAACAAATCATGGCCGAGATACTCGGTCTCTATTAACTGCAATTCGTCATTGGAATCAATGACCTAGATTCAATGATTGTTGAATTGAACAGCCTAAATTAACCAGACTACGAATAGTATTAAATGCCTATAAAATTCTTAAAAGAAAATGAGATTTTTTTCTACACTCGATTAGCTACCAGTTTCTATAGGAAATTCAGTACATATTGATATTATTGTTTAGACCAAGGCTTTGTTTGACTTTTGAAAGTGCATGGAAATTTGCTATCAATAAATGTTAACCAAAAAAAAAAAAAAAAATGGGAAAACACCATTATGAATAATAATACATGATATTACACCGAATATTATGTTATATATGACTAAGGATCCTGATTTCTATCCATTTGTTTACTATGTTGGTTACCCATACGTTATGTTATTTGGTATTTCGAGACATTCACCCTTATAAAGCTTGACTGGAAATAAGCAACATAGTTGGTATTTTTAAAAAGCCGAATGCCGTTTATCATAATTTGCATCTGATTCGTACAATCCCTTTATGTTGAGTCCGGGGTTATTGCTAATTTACTCTGGTTGTATATGCGGGTTTCATCTTTTTTTATTTTTACTTTAGTGTGCAGTTCGTTATTTTAGTTTTAGTTTTATACTTTTTCTTATTGCATTGAATATTAGTTTTGAATATCAATTTAATGTTTTTATGGATGATAAAGATCTGGAATTATTTTGTTATTCAAAGTTTTTTGTCCTGGACGTGATTAACAACTTTACAAGACTAAGCGAGGATGACTTATACACGCAGCTTAACAGAATCTACCGAATGGCGGACGAAAATGAAGACACATCAGACCCCGTGGGCATTCTGACAGCAGCCTACAGGGACCAGTGGTCTCGTGCCAGAGCGAAGCTAATGGAAGGCTAGTATTTTAACAAAGTAATTTTCATAAGAATATTTGTTTTGCATTGAAATGACCTTAAAGGATATTTGCTGTACAGTTGTTACTTTCAAAAGAACATAAAAAATTCCACAGACGAGGTTTAGAAACTTGTGTCGACTTTATACTTGTATGTAACTATTCTCTGATAAATCGTTTTCACGGCGGTTTAAAATAACAAAAACCCAATTGCGACCACCGGAACTGTTAACGTGTTAATGATTCATCATGAACATCTAAGACCCGTGCAGGTCCGGGTGTCAAAAGAATAGGCCTGCAGCAGCGCTAAGCTTGTCGTAAAAGGCAACTAAATAGTGCTCAGAACCCTAGTCGGGGGCTAGGGCGTTCTGCCCACAGAGCAACTGAGTTGTGTGCCCCAGGTGGTGGAATGGGGTACCCCTGGCGTGTCATATGCTGGGGTTGTCAGGCTATAATACTGAAAACCTGACCGGAAGCCACAGTGGTGCACCGTGTTGGGAAAGATGCCACGTTCCTCGCACGTTCAAAAACCCTACTGTGGTATTCTTCCGGAGCAGGAACCATAGGGCTCCACCACAAGAGGATAAATTGCCTGACCCGACCCACCTCTCCCTATTTCTAGTGGCAATCAAAATTTCTCGACCCCATTATCCTTGTGTCCCATCCCTGTTAATTTCTTCATCATCATTTCATGTTCATTTTATCATCCCTTTCATGTTCATCGCCTGGATATAGCTGAAATATTGCTGCTCGGGCGTTCAACCCCAACAATCAAGCAATCTAAGAACAACGAAAGCAAACTTCTTTAAATTTGTCAAAACAAAGTGCTAAGCTCAAACAATTAGTGGAGTTTAAAAAAAATGAAAATTTTCACCTACATTACCAGATTAAACAGTTTGTAGTTTGTTAGCTCAGAAAGTATTATAACGGCAAAAGACTTCATTAAATAAATAAACGAGTAATAAAGGGAACCAAGATTCTAAAGGAAAAATTAAAGGAACACAATAAAAAAAAAACAATGACCAGACGAGGACAACATGTACACAACAACAAAAATGAAATAACTAAATTATTATGTACAAAGAAACAAAAGTAAATGAGCAACTCGAACTCAACTAAAACCAAGAGCATGGACCAGGTGCTACGGTAGAGTAAGCGTCTTCTGCTTTTTTAGAGACACCCGTCGAGTTGCTCATAAAAAGTCTTGCCTGGGGTAGAGGAAAGAACAACAACATGTACCAAATAGATACATGTAGCTAGGCCTAACTATTGTCAAGTTATCTGACCATGAACTAGTGTTCTTGAATATATCCTAATAGTAAACAATCATCCTTTTATCATACCATTGCATTCATAATAAAATAGAAATAGTTTAATTTAAAATTCATTCATTTACAAATAATGTTTCCGTCATATAAGTAACTAATTTCAACTTTTGTTATTTATGATATCATATCTTATTCATAATAACATTTGACGTGATTTAAACAACATAATTGCATAACCATAATGAAAGAGTTTAAAAAACGAAGAAAAATAAATAAATCAGTTTTTTTTCTTAGGAAATGGCTGAAATAAATACATCAAATATGAATTTATAAGTTCCATTTTTAATTAACAAAGTTCCTTTATTTCCTTTTTGAGAAACCAATCCTTTTCTGATAGATAAACCAATCTCTCTAACAGTCGAGTTACAACTAATTGACGACATTGTTCCGTTCGTCAACAATCTCACTTGCTATTTTTGCAGCAGTTGACAAATGAATGCAAGAACTAGTTTCAGTTCCTCCTCCTTGTTGACAACTGGTTTAATGAATTATCTTCATATATAATGAGAACGCCCTATTTTTGTGGACTTTAAGCCCAGTTTCGCCGAAAATAAGATTTCTATGTTATCACTTAAAAAGTTCAATACGATATTTAGTTAACAAAGTATTAAAGTACCGGTCGGATGTCGTTCTATGGGGAATGGTAAAGTGACGGTCGGATATCGTTGTATGGGGAATGGTAAAGTGACGGTTGGATATCGTTGTATGGGGAATGATAAATTGACAATCGGATGTCGTTGTATGGGAAATGATAAAGAAACGGTCGGATATCGTTGTATTGGGAATGGTAAAGTTGATACATGGTGAAAGGGGAATAGTGTATTGGTAATAGCTATTCAAGAGTGTTGTGTAATTGTAATAGCTATTCAAGAGTGTTGTGTAATTGTAATGGCTATTCAAGGGTGTTGTGTAATTGTAATGGCTATTCAAGAGTGTTGTGTAATTGTAATGGCTATTCAAGAGTGTTGTGTAATTGTAATGGCTATTCAAGGGTGTTGTGTATTGGTAATGAGTTATGAATAGGGAATAGTGCATGTAAATTTTGTATGTTGTAAATGCTGAAAGATGAGTCGCGTTTAGGAAAGAGAATAGCGGAAAATGTGTATGGGAAATAAAAATAGGTGTAAAGAGAACGTATAAAGAAATAAAAGAAGTATGCCTTAACCGTTGAAGTTTAGAGTGAGACGTTTTAACGTTTCGTATACCGAATTTGAATTCCTTTACTATTTCAGATTCAACAAACAGAGATTCTTTAGACGCAATAGAACGTAGTATATTTGTACTGTGCCTGGATAAAGGGATACCCATATCATTTAATCATCAAAATAGTATCGATGAAACAAATAGACATATACGAGATGATGTGTCTTTAGCCTTTCAAATGTTACATGGTATGGGGACTAATCATAACAGTGCTAATAGATGGTATGATAAAACTATGCAGTTTATTATTTCGCAAGATGGTGCTTGTGGGCTTAATTACGAACACTCTCCATCGGAGGGAATAGCTGTCGTTCAGTTGATAGAACACCTGCTAAAATACATGTAAGTTTAGGTCAAATTATGCTTTTGTTTATTGAAATATTAAACAAGTCGGCAAAATAATGAAAGACAATCTTGAACAAAGTAAGAAAGAAACATGGAAACCCGTCAGTAACATTAGTAACTTAAGTTTTGTAAGAACAAGGAGATTAACTCATTGAGTTGGCCATTTCACCTCTTACCATGAATGCCACTATTTAGTTCAATACACACATTTCTCTACAACCGTTAATTAAGAACAAGGGATAATTCAAAGATATTAAATGCCATGAGACGAAATTATTTCAGGTCTGTTTTAAACTATAATCCACTTTTTTTTCTAAATTATGTGTTAATTTTCCTAATTGATTGTAATATGGTGGTGTTATATTGAATACATTTCAGGGAGGAAATCAGAGTACGTAAGCTGGTGCGAATGAATTCTGTCTGTGAATTAGCATGTCCACGACGGTTACATTGGAAAATATTTCCAGAAGTTCACGAAGCATTTGAAGTAGTATCCGAAAGACTTAACAAGTAATTCATACTTACTTTTACTTAAAAATAGCAAGGGGAAACGGATTCCAAAGAGGTATTAAGGGATAAAATAGTGTTGGCAAGAAAAACAGAAAAATGACAAAAAAAAGCAACATATAAGGTATTAGCAAACTAGTAGCAATCTTAAATGGACTGTTGCATTGAAGTTTACCAACTTTCACTTTACCCTGAAAACTAATTTGAAGAAAGTAACAAAAAAAACGCATTTCTTAACACAGCTTTTACAGTTCTTAAGTTAAAAAAAAATCAGATAAGAATACGTTTTAAATAAAAAAAAATGTTCCAAGCTTTACATGAAGTTTGCACACAGTTAATTCTGTTTCGGGGTTTATGTTTCATTTACTACAATTATACGAGATTCTTTTCTTCAAAAACTTGCAGACAAATACAAGACCTGGACTTGTACATTCTGAGGTTTGAGGAGTTCGGAAGGGAATTTCCAAAGGCACAGTCCATGAGTCCAGATTCTTTCATTCAACTTGCATTGCAACTTACATTTTACAAGTAGGTTTGTCAGGAAATTGATAACATTGTTTATGAATCATTCAAAACGTTTCAAAATTTCTATCATAAAACATGTTGTTAATACGTTATTTTTGTCAGCAAGAGATATTCTATCCTCAGACCTATTATACATGTATCAATATTTGCGTATTTACGTTTTTCATAATCTACAAGTAAATATTACATATAATGTATCAAACGAAAATTGGATCTCTAGTCTAAAACATCTTATTGGTTGATTTGCCTATCTCATATAACTTAGCTCCAAGTTTTTGGTAGAGTCCGAGTTGCTAAGTCGATTTTTTCCTTTATACGTGTTATTTTGGTTATTTCATGTTCTTGGTTGTATCTATCTGTTTTCCCTGTCTGGTCATTATCCTTGGGTTATATTCTTTTGATATCTTCTCTAATCTTTGTTATCTTGATTACTCTTAGAACAGCTGCCATAATTGTAAAAGTCGCATCTCAAATAGGTTTAGAAATGCTTAGCGTTGCATCGATTCATGTTTTACTCTCATTTATTGTAATATGTTTTTCTTATATGAGTTTAATATGTTTGTTACTTTTTCAGAATACATCGAAAACTTGTATCGACATACGAAAGTGCTTCAACGCGACGATTCCGCCTTGGGCGAGTAGACAACATCAGGGCTAACTCTCCTGCAGCACTGGAATGGGTCAAGTCAATGACAGGGGAATTAACATCATCAGTACGTCAATTATTTTATAAAACAGATGTATTTTACATCAAATTAACAATCAAAATATTTTTTGCGACATACAAAATATACAGGTTTTTTTATTTTGTATGTACGTTAATAATCGAAATTGACTAGTGAAAAATATAATACAAAGACGAAACATAAATATAAATGGTTTTCATCTCTGTGTAAATTGTCATAAGTAATCCGGTATTGAACCACAAACACAAATATTTCATTAAAAAAACATCCTGATTATCATATACAGCTATGTGTCTACAAATAAGAAATACTATTAACATATAAAATATGTAAAATGGTAATCTGTTTAAAGTTTGAAGGTTTTCTATGTCATTACCTTACAATTAAAAAAAAAACGGATTTAAATACTAAACAAAATACCAGTTTTATATATTATAAATTTCGATATGCTGTACACGTGTTTCAAGGAGTAACCCCTAATCAGCAGCATTAAAATCAAATATGTAGGAAGATCATAATCAAAATATTAGTTGTATACAAGAAGTACTCAAAACCAAGTCTATCGAAAGAGGAAGACAAATCCATCACCGAGAGGTTCTACCTTATGCAATACAAGCCTAGACATATGTGAATAAATGCTTGCATTGACACAAACAGATTGTTGAACCATATATTTTCAATGCAATATACATATGTGAATAAATGCCTGCATTGACACAAACAGATTGTTGAACCATATATTTTCAATGCAATATACATATGTGAATAAATGCCTGCATTGACACAAACAGATTGTTGAACCATATATTTTCAATGCAATATGCTGTCAGATTTTCGATACGATCTTCAATCATGGTTATATACTTAATAACATTTAAAAGCATATGAAACAATTATCATTAACGTTCTCGCATTCAAATAGTTGTGGGTGTGTGTTAATGATGACATTTTACTATCCAAACAGTGAAACGTTTTCTTTTTTATCAGTACCACTCTAAATATTTATCATATCAATTTTTACAATGAAGTTTTAATCAATTAGACTCAAGTTTCATCCTGATCACTTTATTGTATATTGATATTTCAATGTTTGGTAAACAGAATCAGAATTTATGTTTTGGCTAAGATTTTCAACTTTAATTTGTACTTTTGATTTTGTTGTATTTTTGTTCACCTCGAATTCCTTGTAAGTCAATGTCAAATCAATTTACTGCTCTGAAGAGACATTTAGATTATATGTTGATGTTTCTCTGTCAATCGCATAAATACATAAATACTCTCAGAATTAAACTGAAATATGAAACAAGAAGTTTCCTGAAGTTTAATAGAAATTCAAATGATATGATTCATAAAGCGTTACTAGTACTAGTTCATATGTCTCGCTCATTGGCGGAAAGAGCATTTGGTATACTTCATAATAGAAGGAAATTCACTCCTACAAGACATAATTATTTTCTAACATCAAACATGATCCTGAGTACTTTTGATTTTACACAAGTGACTTCTTTACCTTGCCTAAGGACTTGTAGTATTTAATTTGAAAGGATGGCATTGTATTTGTTTTTTGTTTTTTTAGTTTTTTTTTGTTTGTTTATTTTTTTTTTGCTCTTCGGTGCCTAAAGAGAATTTATAATGAAAAATGAAGTGTAGAAAGCATTTCTGAAAATTACAAATTATTTGATTTCCAAGTCATCGTAGACGATCATATATTTCTCTACGTTGTTGACATTATGTCTGAAGTTAATTGACATTGAACATTGACCAAGTTATTAAAGTTAAAACTTTGGTTACATGTACCATCTACAAAAATTGACTACCCTTGACATTAAAAAAAATAAAATATACTTTTGGTATCAATGATTGCATGACTCTCCTAAAATGGCTAAACACTTGATAAATGGTCGAAGTTTTCAGCGATGAGGTCTCGGCTGACAATTGTGATTTATTTGTCGGAATTGTGGATGAGAAAAAAGACTCTAAATTTTATTTAGATTGGTCTCTGACATAAATAGATTTAAAATTGTATTATTATATTATCATTTTGATCTTTCATATATGTGTGTGTGTGTGTGTGTGTATCGTCTCAGAATGTGACGACTCAATCCGCTACACTGCACCATCGGATCAAATTGATACAGAGAAGATGAAGTTATCATAGAAAGGTCTGAAAAATTCCCACCGATGTTAGAACTGTCAAAATTGGTCGTTCCCTCCGCGGGACTAAAACTCGTACCGCTGTGATATCTATGGACTATGTATATATTGATGTCCAGCAAACAGAACAAATTAAGACATAAATTTACATTATGACAATTGATGTCACTGACGAAACAGTATGAAGGGAAAATTATAAGGACGAAGCTTTAGCGACGCCCGATATATATGTATATGTAGATGTTACGAAATATGAATGGCTCAAAATCGTTTTGTCGGAACTGACATATTTCGGAAATGACATGTGCAGTTCGGAACTTTTAACTGTTATTGGAAGTATAGCATATTCCCGTTTCTGGAGACATGGTCCGTGATAAGTAAAATTTATATCTGAGTACAAATAGCTCCACTCTTATAGACGAAGCCTAAATTCATATTTTAAATTAAAGATAAAGCTGACTGTGTTAACCTTTCTCATTACCGAAGAAATATTTTTGATGTTTATAGTAATACACTACAATAAATATTCTCGAGACAAAATGCTCAGATCATTTTAATTTCTTCATAGTTCTATCGCTTTTCATTATGAAATGTTATCGCAAGCTTCATTGTTCTTCGGTGATTTTACACGGCGATTGAAAGTTATTAAGCGGCCAGTTGAGAATAAGAATGACATTTGCAACAATTGATCTTTTAAAAAGTTTTCATAATGATAAAACGTTGACAATTTACCTGAAAATATATTTTCTTGAATATCATTAAACACATTTGGGAACAAGAAAATTAAGTAACAGTTTATATAAGAATCAGGCAATGGGTGAAACATGATATGAAAAAAAAACCACCTAAAATGTGTATTTTGACTATTCGCACCATCAAGGACAAAAGACAAGATTTCCCATATCATTTTGGTAAATTAAGATAAAATTTCATTGAAATGCGCTAAAATGAACATTGCAAGGGCAGATAATTCTGTCAAAAACCTCATTTTTCTAATATTCTATTGAAAACTTTTTGAACAAATTCAGTGATGCAGAGATCGAATAGAGGTCTTTTCAAATACAGAAATTATCTTTGAGTGAAATTACATTGTCGGGTCGTTGGGTTACTGACACGCATGGTTTTTTTTTTATTTTTCCCGTGTTGCCTGATTCTTACAAAAACTTAAACTTGAATAGTTAAAATCAGCAAAGGTTACATTGAACGTGTCGATCAAACCTTATTTGATATCTGCTATTTTTGTTTAGTTAGACAAATAACTGAAGCATTATTTCTTGAAAAGATCATTCCGTATGGGTATAAAAATGATATTGGTATACATTTTTTTAAATGTATTTGAGATAGAAAAAAGTAGATTAAGAAAAATGTACTTTCACGGGAAAAGTGCTTTTGAATCTACATGTACTTATTTTTGTGTTTTTTATTCAAGATGGACAGACCGCAAAACAAAACAAAAAATATTTCTATAAATTTATTTTTTATCGGTAAGTTTGTTGTTATTTCAGAATTGGCAATAACAAAAATTTTGTACATTGAAAAATAACATAAATTTTCCATGTGCATATTTTAAACTTTATTGCGCGAAGTGCAATAAACAAAATATGCACATAGAAAATTTATGTTATTTTTCAATTGAGAAAATTTTTTTCATAGCCAATTCTTATAATTAATTTAAAAACATGTTTATATCTTTAAACATGAGAAAAGTAGCACTGAATTTAACTGAATAGGGGCGTGTCAATATTTGTTTTATCCATTGAGATATAACAAAATTATTTTAACCAATCATATTACAGTATTTATCTTAAATTAATTTATTACCTGATACCATTTTACCATATACAAATGACTGTTTATCATTTTTGGTAAAATTAGAATAAGGTGTACATAAATTTGTGTTAATAAAGACTTATTTTTACCATATACACTTAATGAACCGAGTTTTAAAAAATTCAAACTTTTAAAAAAATCTAAATTAAATCAGTTTTTGTCAAAAAGCTGCGTGAGAGTTTTAAAATTTATAAGGGCATATTACACAATAATATAAACAAAGTCCTATTAAAAACGATACTGTAATGCAACATTATATATATAAATTGACACGGGAAATTTCAGTCATAAATTTGTTATAATTTATATAATCAATTAATGTATTTCCCCCAAAAAATGTAGATATATGTACATCTTAAATTTCACCCAAGAAAATATTTTAAAAAGCTCTTAATTAATCGTTCAATTGCAAACATTTTTTTACATATAGATCACAAACAATAATCACAACTTTACTGTATGTACCTATTAAAAAAAAAACATTTTCCCATTTTCAAGGATACAGAAAAGATGGAACTCTTGAGGAAGGCTATGCAAAAACAGACCGAAATTATGACAGAGGTAATGTAATTCTAATGTCCTAGAATCCGTTACCACGTTCCTTAACATACTGAAAATACAACCCGTCTTTTGTTCAAGTATGTTAGCTCATCTATTCATATATACATCTTTATTCTCTAAAAACCATAGACATCTAATCTGTTTCATCACTTTTATAAGGAAGAGCATTCCCTTACATGTAGCATAAAACACATAACTGTAAGTGTAAAACCAAGATTATCAACATTATACGCATGTATCATACAAGTGATAATTTGATAACATTGCCATTATGGGTGAAAGGAATTCAAGGGAAGAAGGATTCAGACGGAAATAAAACAAGTACACATGTACTATCTTTAAAAAAAGATAGCCGACGCAGTACAGTTTTGTTCTTTTTACTTATAAGTTTCTACATTTCATTAAAAAAAAATAACACATGGCACGCAATTACAATTTTCGATACAGTTTTTCGAACGCCACTAATTGATCAGTATTTGGCCAATCGGGAAACAGAATTGCGATCAGGTGACTTGCGTTTCCATAGAAGAGCATCCTTAAGGTCAAAGTGTAAAAAGCGAAACTATACCGACTGCGTCGGAAAAAATACATGCAGACTTCATTTGAACAATATGTTTTGTAACATAATTTAAGAATAAGGACTAGACAAAGGACATAACTTGAAACAACCAAAAATAACAATCGAAAAGGAACAAAAGGTAAATGAGTAACCCGGATCATTTAAAAACTGGAAGCTGGGACCAGATGCAGCGAGGAGATAAGTTGCCTCTGCTTTTCCAGAGACACTCACCGAGATGAAATACGAAAGTTAAAACTCGAAAAATCCGTATGTTTCTTTCATAATATTACAAACATAATTACGCAGTGAAATACTAAAAATTGTTTTAAAGAATATCCTTGGTCATGGGACCGACTGTCATCTTCTTGGATTGAGGGAAATGGCAAATGAACTAGGACGTCCCATTCCAGAAATATTCACTGATGATGGTTATAAAATTGCGAACCATTTTTCTTTGTCAACGAGTCAGGTGAGTTATGTTTATGTACCTTAATGAAAATTGAAGTGATGACTTTTCATTGCCAATCATTGGTTGACTAATAGAATGACACCAATATACATAAAATATTAGAAAAAAATAGCGATGTTACATTTTATATTTTATAAGTTCTGTTATTGAACCAATTAGAATCGCGTACTCTTGTATCTTCTCGAGAGTAATATTTGAACACCAGTTAAATCACTGAAAAATGCAATAAATGGAGTCTATCGATTGACTCGATTACGTTTTGACCATTTTCAAAAATCAATTAAAAAACCTTTTGGCTATATACCCGTTCCAATCATTAACTATGAAACTACACTAAAGCAACAATTCACTGGGACGCTGTTGTTACATGTAAAAACATGGTTAATAAACATTGTTATTTTTAAAAGCTGTTAAAAACTTAAAAATTCCATTATCCATCCTTGGTCATTTTTGTATTGACCCTATCAATCAGCTATACAATCAATAGGCTTTATTGTATGATAATATGAAATACAATAATACAAATATAAAAAAGGAGGAATGATTCTGGTTCATTTCTATCGGATTATGCACATTATACATTTCTGTAGCTATCAGTTACCTTTATTTATTAACCTGGATGTGTCATTTGTGAGCAACTCGGCGGTTTTTTAAGAAGGCAAAGGACGTTTACCCTACCGAGGCACCTGGTCCTTACTCCCATATTTATTGTAAGCTGTATGTGATTTTGATTATCTTCTTTGTGTCTATTTTCTTGGTCTAATTGTTAGCCGAGGATAATTTTCTTTTTGATACCGCACGATTCATGGTTTTCTTGATTCCCCCATTCCAGACTTTAGTAAGTTGGCTTTTATTCATTCGAGTTCATGATTAGTATTTTCTCATATGCAGTTGAGTTGTAGTCTATTATAGATACAGATAACAAAAAATCATTTACGTAGCAGAAATCATTTTTTATTCTTGGACTCGTATGCAAATTAATTTGGACCACCCAGTATTTAATAAAAAATAGTAATACATAATGAGTTTATGAACTTAAGTTAAAGGTAACGTGCTGTCTACTGTATATATGCTACATATTTCATCTCGATCACACAATAATGTCTGTTTGAATTGTTGACTAAAATATGTATTTTTTTTTTAAATGGCTGTTAACATTTATTAGATATCTTTGTCAAGTTACGATTTTATGTAAATTATATACCAAACGCCAATCAATCTAGGTACTAATCATGATCGAAACACAGGGAGAAAAAATAATAAAATTCGTTCATTGAGAAAACATCGACTCCTTCTTCTTGTGCCATTATATTTCTTATCAAAGAAAAAAAGTAGTATTGAAATTAAAAGACTGAAAATTCCGTTTCCCAAAGGAATAATTAATTAAAGACACAAAGGTTGTACAAGCGCCACCTACGGTTTTCTTCGATAAAAAGTGGGAATTTGTACTTATTTACCTCTTTTGAAAAAAATGTTCGCATTTGGCATCGTACCTGGTGACACATGTCATTTTCTTAGAAATGAACATAAGTGAGAAAAACTAATTTTACTAACGAACAAGTTTTCCAACATCAAAAATCGAATGTATGAATAGGATTTTAATAACCACATGCTACATGAATTTTTCCATGAGCTGTTCGAGATCAATCATATTGCATATTTGATTTGCAGGTTCCAACAACAATGGATGCAATGATGTGTTACGGACCCGTTGTACCGGATGGATACGGTGTATGTTACAACCCCCACCCTCACAATATACTTGTTTGCATTACTTCGTTTAAAAGTCACTCTGAAACAAGATCAGATTATTTTGCATATACATTGGAAAGCAGCTTCCTTCAGATGCAGGAACTATGCTTGAAAACATCGGAGTTGTGTAAACCTCTTCAAACTGTCCGTGAAAATTCTCTTGAAGTAAAGAGTAACCCGGAGGTTCGAAACGGAAGCACGCCTCGTGTTTCGAATGGCGATTGCAATAGTGTTGCATCAAGTCCAAGACGACTAGCGAGATCAAAAAGACTTGGAAGTTCAGGTCATGAAGTTAAGTAACGGAAGCTTATTTGAATTACTTAACGATAATCTACAAAAAACATGAACCATCAGGCTGATATCAAACAAAACCTATTACATGTACAAAATGGTATACTGTCTTCATTGACTGTTAAGAATCAGAAAGACGAAATATACGAAAAATGAAGAACGGAAGAACGATAAAATGCATGCAGGATTAAGATAGAAATATAATGCAAAAATGAGTGATTCCTTATTATTTTGTCCTGACAAGTCTTTCACACTGTCAATGAATTAGATTTTTTGTTTTTATACTAGGTTAATCATGTCTCGATAAATATAAACACAATCATGTTATGGTTTTAAAGTTTGTTAAGTTTGGTGAGTTGAGTTTTAGTATCACATATATGTGATGTGTGTCGTGGAATGTGATGCACTGTTAAGACACCAGTGTTGTTCTTCCGTCTTTGGTATAAATAAAAAAAGTGCCGAATCATTTGTATAAGTTAATGTGTAAAAAAATATAGATTAAGCGTTTTGCCAGGTCATAATACTTGCGGTATTGATATTATCGTAGTATTTTTTTTTATTTTAAAGAAAATATTTCTGATTGTAATGATGATTATTGTTAAAATATTTAGTTGAAAGTTTGAGGTGATGGTGTATGAGCATACATGTAACTATTGTTTTATGGAAAATTAGCATAATTTATGTTAGATTATTACAAATAAAAACTTGAATCAAGCTGCTGTAGTTTTGTTACGAATAGCTTATTAATTGATTAAGCGAATTTGATTTGCGCCACTTTGCATTGTAATAGTTACAGAGGTTATTTCTACTGTTTAGTTTTGTTACGGATAGCTTATTAATTGATTAAGCGAATTTGAGCCACTTTGCATTGTAATAGTTACAGAGGTTATTTCTACTGTATAGTTTTGTTTTCCTCTTTTTGAATCAATCAGTTATGTTCGTCCTGCAAATGTTTGTGAAAGAGTAA
Organism: Perna viridis; assembly: GCA_037379345.1. Lineage (NCBI taxonomy): Eukaryota > Metazoa > Mollusca > Bivalvia > Mytilida > Mytilidae > Perna > Perna viridis. The sequence continues at coordinate 32,903,202 of CM074514.1, read as the reverse complement.
TCAAGGGAACCAAGATTATAGCGGTAATCAAAAGAATGTAATCCAGGGACAAAGACCAGACATGGAAAACAGACATACACAACAAAGAACATAAAGTAACTAAAATAATACATACAAAGAAACAAAAGCAAATGAGCAACCCGGACTCCACTAACAACCGGGAGCATGGACCAGGTGCAACGGTAGGGTAAGCGTCCTCTGCTTTTCTAGATACACCCGCTGAGTTGCTCATAAAAAGTCCGGGGTAGACGAAAGATGAAAGGAAAACTATGACACGTTGAACAAATCAGTTTTCATGGCGCAAAGCGATGTTCATGTATACAATGTACATGATATATAGGTACAGCGAATTTAGAATCTTACACTATATCCAAGATAGGTGAAATTTCAAATTTGAAGCACGAGTCTGGCCTAGCATGTTTTTTTTTCAATGGAAATTTTACTTTCGAGAGGGTAAAAATTTGGTTTGACAAGGAAAGCAGTGTAAAAAATATTGTTTCTCTCATGACTTATCATATTGGTCTGTACTTGATACTGGCAACAACAACTAAGAAATTGCCTCTTGAGTGTAATGCCTTAAGCAACACAAATGGTTTTGAGACATTACGACTGAATTAGAACCAATCGTCTGCCGATGCCAAAGACAAAACAAAAGACAAGACAAAAGACAAAATAGTTTAAGTCTCACCTCTCACATAAATACACAAACAAATTTAGTAGTATATACAGACATTTAAAACATATACAATTGAGAGTCACTTTCTAAAGAGTTAAGAGAGACTATATTTACATTTAAAACATGTAAAATAAACATTTTCAAATAAAAAATTTAAATTTAAAATTAACTATATAAAATATTTTTTTTCGTTGAATTAAAATATCATGGCAGATTTTGGCAGTATAAAAACATATGTTTTCATTACTAAATAAATATATAAACTTTTCATCATCAGATAGAGTTAAAAACTAAGGACAAAAAGTCTACATGGAAGAGAAAACGTTTCTTAAACCAATCAGGAGAAAATGCAGTTATGCAGAACTTATTTTTTTTTTCTGAGGTTCAGGTTAACTGGCTTACTAGCGTTTTAAAATTTCTGAAAAAAACGTATGTTTAAATTCCTTATCGAATTGTTTGGATCTAACACTTTACAACAACAAAAAAAACCTGAAAAACTTTTTAAGTACATGTAAGAGTAACCAAGGGAACCAATGTTATAGCGGTAATCAAAAGAATGTAATCCAGGGACAAAGACCAGACATGGAAAACAGACATACACAACAAAGAACATAAAGTAACTAAAATCATACATACAAAGTAACAAAAGCAAATGAGCAACTCGGACTCCAATAAGTACAGCTTTTTTCAGTACATGTAACACTTTAGATGGACTTCCTGTAAATACATGTAATAGTAAGATGTGGTTTCAACCCGTAATCGACGATCGATTTAGAAAGCAAACCTATCGTAATAAAGGCAGATAGAGAGGGAAAAAACATGATTTCTATATTATTAAGAACTGACGCAATATAAAACTGAATTAAAATACATCTTCACAAAATGTTACAACATTCAATATATATATATATGTCTGAAAAATTCCCAACGATGTTAGAACTGTCAAATTTGCTAAGCAAATTTTTGGTCGTTACCTCCGCGGGACTTGAACTCGTACCGTTGTAATATCTATGACAACACCGCCTGCACTAAGTCCAGCGCCCTAGACCACTCGGCCAGCTAGGCTATATAAAAATATAGCTTTCGCCGGCCGGGTGATTCCCCCTTGTAGGATTAACCTAGGGCTGTAACTTAGTACACGATGTATGGTAGTACGGGACAGTTCATGTAGGATAGAGGATCAAATTAAAGATGCATGTCACAACAAATCAATATTATACAAACGTCTCAGAATGTGACGACTGTATTCACTACACTGCTCCATTGGATCAAATTGATACAGGGAAGATAACGTAAACTTATAGAAGGGTCTGAAAAATTCCCAACGATTTTAGAACTGTCAAATTTGCGAAGCAAATTTTTGGTCGTTCCCTCCGCGGAACTCGAACTCGTACCGCTGTGACATCTATGGCAACACCGCCTGCACTAAGTCCAGCGCCCTAGACCACTGTCCCGTACTACCATACATCATGTACTAAGTTACAGCCCTAGATTAATCCTACGAGGAGCACTGTAGTAAATAGAGTCGTTACATTCTGAGACGTTTATATAGTATACACTTAACACGCTAATATTGTTAGCGACTTCCTGCCACTTGTAGTTTCAGTACTTGCATTCGCATATGATTTGCATAATTATAATTACTACACCACATTATGCTGCTGACCGGTGCCGTGTTTACCGTCAATTCTAGCGTTATTCGAGATCAAAATGTTCTTCTTAAATATCATACACATGTGTTCTGCGTGTGTTTTTTGCTTGTTCATGTATGAGAACGGAAAGTTTTACATTAAAGGATGAAATGATTGGTTAGCATTGAACTTAATGAAATATTACCCAGCTTCCGATTCAGACACAGGGGCTCATTACAACTTACTATATAGGTCATTGCCAGATGTTTAATCTGGTTCCCGGTCGATATCATAAGCGACCCAAAGATCGCTAATAATTTGTGAAAAACTTGCGGAACGAAATCATTACCCGCACTTCCTGGTAACCAGTTGTTTTAATTACATATGGGTCATCACGGTTACGAAAGAGTAAGGGAACCAAGATACTAGCGGAAGTCATCCGATTTTAGAACAAAATCTGCGCAGAATATTTGACGATTAGCGACTTTGAAGAATTCAGTCTTTGATTTTTAAACTAAATTTACTTTTTGTATCGTGTATTTTTTACAGATATTTTCCAAATTTGTAGCAGAGTAAAAGATGGAAAGTCGTCAACTTAAAAGATTCTACATTTTCAAATTCCATCAGTATCATTTGATCTATAAGGTATTAGTAGACAGTAAAAGTCAGAAAAGTAGACGGGGGAGTTATACGGCTCTTGCTCCCAGTTATTGGTGAAGTCTAGGTTCCTCAATCCCTTTCAGTTTCCTGTATGTTTTATTTCAATTTCCTTTTATCATTTTTTTTATAATTTCGATTTTTTACTGACTGAGGGGTTTTTAAAGCCTTTGACTACCTGAATTTTAATATCGTAAGGCTTGGCTGTTCGTGACAACAAACTAGTTCGATGTCATGTCGGACAAAATTTAGCAATATATAAATTATGTTAGCGGACGCTTACACTACCGGGGCACCTGGTCCATGCTCCCAGTTTTTAGTGGAGTACAGGTTGCTCATTTACTTTTGTTTCTATATGCGTGTTACGTGTATTTTGGTTATTTGGTGTTCTTTGCTGTGTGTGTCAGTTTTTGTCCCAAGCTTTTCGCTAAAGTGGGAGTATAGAATTCGGCTTTCCACTCGTCCGTCCTAAATTTGTCTTCGGAGCGTAACCTTTGAACGCTTTCATAGAATTTCACCAAACTTAAGCAGTTGAAGGCTTACGATATGAGGAGGATACCTAATGATTTTGAGGTCAGTAGGTTGATGGTCAAGGCCACATGAACTTTATGAAACAGAATATTTTAGATGAAATTTGGTTTCTGGAGCGTAACTTTTGCACGCCTTCATAAAATTTCACCAAACTTGATTAGTAAAAGCCTAATGGAGTATGAAAGACACCTATAGAATTTGAGGTCAGCAGGTTAAAGATCAAGGTCACACGGACTTAACAAAATATAATTTAGGGTGCTAAAATCGGTTTCGGGAGCTAACTTTTGAACGCCTTCATAGATTTTTACCAACTTGGACACTTGAAGACTTCTGAAGTAAGGCAGACACCTATTGAATTTGTGGTTAGTTGGTTGAAGGTCAAGGTCACACAGACTTAATAAAAAATAATTTTGTGGACGAAAATTGGTTTCCGAAGCTAAACTTTTGAACGCCTTCATAAAATATCAACAAACTTGGATAGTTGAAGGTTTATTGGATTAGAGAGAAACCTATTGAATTTGAGGTCATTAGTTTAAATGTCAAGGTCACACAGACTTAACAAAATAAAATTTGGGGGTAAAAATTGGTTTACAGAGCATAACTTTTTAACGCCTACATAGAATTATACCAAACTTGGACAGTTGAAGGTTATGGGGTAAGAAAATAATATTCCATTAAATTTTACTTTCGTTGCGGGCGGGGCACCTGGAGCACTTCTCTTTGCTTAGTCAATAGTCCCGGAATAATTTGATAAGTCTTTTTGACTACCGTTCGAATCCTGGTTCCCTTGAATAACATATGCATGCAAGTTAAATTTAAATTTGTTGTTTCTTTTATATATTTTCCATTGTCGTAGGTGTTAGTTCCACTGATGCTCGTTGGTTAACTTTTAAAACTCCTCTTTCGCTCTCCTTCTTAGACTGATAACAGGTTTCTGATTTACTTCGTTTCACTTTGAAATAGTGCATATTCACTCTGCACAGGAGATCGTTCGTCATTCTGACAGGTAAAACATAATAATCAATCTTGGTGATAGTTACGCTCTTGGAAAGACAGTTTAATATTGCAACACTCACTATAAACGGAACTTGCAAAAGGGAGATAAATCGTGTCTTTAAATTAATAGGAGTTGTCTAAAATGTCATCATACTGACATTCGAAAAACTATCGTCAACGCGAAACACTACATCTCGATCTATATAAGCTTTAGAAATAACAAAAATGCAGCCTAGACAACCATTTAAAAAGAGGTCTACGTTATTTATTCAGAAATGAGTTCTTCGCAGGCTTCCACTAATGAAAGTATCCTAATCAAACTCGGCAAAATTAATAAATGGCATGAAGTCGACTTCATTGAAAAGGTTTTGCTTCGGACTTAAGGCAAATACCTTCCCCGTGTTATCTTTAAAACAGCATTGCAAGTAATCCAAGGGTTTGTCATACGGACGTAAAATTTTGTATGAAATCGTACATGTAATTTTATATGATAAAGTGTAGTAGGACACCTCTAATTACAGGATATTTTCACAGCAATGAATTAAAAATAAATACCTTTTTTCTGTATCCAATTTCATCGGAAAATGATAGATCATAGTCAATGAAATGTTAGTAATTTTTGCTTAAAAAGTGGTACTGAAGCTGAAGTCGTAAGAATTATCGATACAAAAATGCAAAATATTATATTCTGATTATTATTATAGTGATCTTTTGACAACAAGAATGTGGTTTCTTTCAAAGCTTCTTTAATTTCAACACTTCGCCCACAAGTGTAAATATGTGGATACAAGGTTGTTGACCAAACTACATGTACGCACCTCTTACCCTACATTTGTATGTAACATATACAAATAATAATGCAATCTTAAGGTAATTGTTTTAGTGTAAATATGGATTGTGGTCTTCATCATTTAATTATAAATACTAAATATTCATACCATCTTATTTTCTTTGCAAAGAGAAATAACCCTAGTACTAAAATATAAACTGTGTCATACATTACTAGGTCTCAGTCTTGTATTCTTTGCCCCATAGGCTTCTATAGTATACCTTAAATTTTCATGATTTAAAAAAAAAAAATAAGCAAGAAGTTTCAATCTAACTTTTGACCATGTTTTTTCCATTAAGGAAATGTTAAAAAATAATTTTAGGTCCATTTTAGAAAAAAGGCACGAACTTTGGTATACCAGGACTGGTCGAACTAAACATAGACTTTTTCTACTTTCAATTTTATTTTGAGTTAATAAAATATACCCCTTTTCTGAAGCATTATTTTTCATGAAAATACTGTTTTCCTCAAAAATTCAAAAAAAGTTTTTTTTGTGTCATAGCTTGATATTTACTCTGTACTTTTGATGAAAAATGATAGTCATTTGCCAAGAAACAAAAACAGGAAAAGGCAAAAAGAAAGCGCACTATATTTTTTAGCCTCCATGTTTTGACGTACACCTGTTCAGGAATATGTAATACAAGACTGATACCACTAGGAGAATACATTTGATGACAGTACTCGTCTGGCATGGCAGAAACTATCTTTAGAACCGAGCGGGCTTAACTGCATGATTTGGTAAGGTGGACTGCGAAAGTTGCAGATTCGTAGATATCATTTACTTTTTTTCTGCTATAATAAATTATGCAACAGAAAAAAATACTACATGTTTTGTTTTCTTGTTTTTGTTCTGTTTTGTTTTTGGTTATTTTTTTGTGGTAAAGTTTGAAGTAACGTGTTTAATGGACCAGCTATTAGAAATGTTCGTACATTTAGCAGTTTAGACTTGGACTTAGAATTGGTGTCAATAGACCAAGTGATTCCTCATAACGAAATCAGAGACTCTTTGATGTAGTTTCTTAATCATTGTGCGACTGAAGAATAAATACAATTATGAATGTACATGAAGATGCATCTTTCATCACTTATAACGAATTTGTTTTGCATCAAATAGGTTGAGGTCCTTGAAATAAGAAATTAGACCGTTAACTTCGTTTGGGAGTTTTACGAACATCCCGTATATAATCTAATCCCTATCTAGTTGACGTTTCATACACTGCTATTATCTTCTACGTATTTACTTAATTATGACATTTGAGAACTGGACACACGACTTTCTTTCATACCTTATCAATATAAACAAGAGATTACACTGTGTCCAATCTCAAGATATCCAATGTATACATTTGCCTATCACGTTTAGAATGATTTGATTCAATTTTTAACTGATAAATACTGACGAAAATGGTCGTTAAGGGCATCGCACAAATCTTCAAATAGAAATTTGCTTTTGATATTTCTGTATTTCCAGTTAATTAACGATTAGATTTGACTTTGTGAAGTGCATGTTAGATAACATTTACTAGACTTATCCATGTTACTGCGGTTAGAAAAAATAATAAGCATACTTACTAGTATGTTTGACATGTAATAAGTCTTAGCCGTTTCCTATGACAAGCTTTTCAAATGCAATGAAAAATATTTCATTTCGATCGAAAGCAATAATCTTCATTCAATTTGACGGAGTCAAGCAACAAGAATTTAAAACTTCTGCAATACTTTGGTAGCTTAATTGAAATTGAGCTTTAAAATTGCGAAATGTTAGATTTGCTTATTACTAGAGAAATGGATAAAAACACGATAATTCTTTCCTTTTTTCTAACCGCAATAACATGGATAATTCTGGTAAATAATTATCTAACGTGCACTTCACAAAGTCAAATCAGTCGATTATAACATGTATAGTGCATATTATAAGATTCCATAATTACCCAAATGATATAGTGCTGATACTAAGCATTGATAATGACAAACAAATGCAAAAAGTATGTGCGTACATGAAATAAATGTTCAATAAGTACTAAGGTAAATAGTTACACATCCACAATTGATGTCACAAATGAAGTAGGATCATGTCAATAGAACTCATCAAGAGAGGTTTCTGGAATGCACCTGTCATCCAATTAGTTTCTTATCAGATAATTATGTGTGGTGTATATATATATATATATATATATATATATATATATATATATATATATATATATATATATATATATATATATATATATATATATATATATATTTAAGAAATAAATCACGGAAGTTCCATGTTATAGTTATTTTATCACGGGCTGTCCATTTATTCGCATTATTTTACCCCGAGCAATAGCGAAAATCAACCACTGTTGTGGTCTCAAAGCCTGAGGCTTACTTGTATAATATAAAAAAAAGGCTACATATTTTTATTTTTCTTATTAAGTTTCTTTATACTTCTATATACTTCTATATTATGAAATGTGTAATTATTCATTCCAATCTATCTGCTCTTAGGAGATAATCAATATTGAAAATCCAATAGATTCTACTGTATTTGAGCGTCATTTACAGAGTTATCTCCCTTACTTTTGAAGCCTACAGTGCATTCTATATAATTTTTATCTCCTAAGAGCATGGGTTATATGAAAAGCCGCATGTCAATTTCTGTTAACTTATACATTTTAAACAAAATATCAAAAATAAAAATATGTAGCCTAAGGCTTTCCATCACATTTTGCATGATTCTTAGCAGGAGTGCTTAATAAAAAAAACACCTAGCTTTTGGCGAAGTACAATTCTTACTATCCTGATAAAAAAACGAAATTATATTTTAATATCAAAATACATTTTTTTCTTTATCATGATCCCCTTGTAAAACTAATATTTAAATTGAATGTACAAATGACATGATAATACAATATCTGATACAAATGCACATGTACATGTAGATATCAATTATAATAGTTCGTATACAAAATTTATGTACATGTAGATAACAGTAGTACAAAAATGTACATGTAGAAAAATGTATCAGTTAAAACCTTTCCTACACGTTAGAGTAATGTATTTCTAGGCTGAATCATCATTTTAAAAGTATTTTACCACAGTACATTAGTACCTTTATATAGATCCACTACGATTATTTTGTTGAAGTGCAAAATGGGAAAAAATCAGAAATATATATGTCAAAATCCCCCTGATGTGAAAATGTTATACATGTATCCCTCTAGGATGCCTTTTCTATTTGAAAATACTATTATTTGATCTCTGCATCATTGGATTTCCTCAAAATTTTTAAAAGGAATCTTAGAAAAATGAGGTTTTTGACAGAGTTATCTGCATGCCCTTGAAATATTCATTTTTAGGGCATTTAGTCCAGCATGATATGTAAACTCTTGTCTGTTTTCCTTGATACTGATGGTGCAAATAGTCAAATTACAATTACACTATCAAATGATGGGTTTTTTTATACCATGTTTCATCTCCTGGTTGATTCTTACAGGGACTGACACTTACGCTCTTCGGTGTCATTACATAAAGATATAGTCAAATGGTTTATTAAAGGTATCTCAGGTCGACTCCGTTAAGGCGAGCCTTAGATTCCCGTGAGAAATCCAGTATCAAAAACCAATCCCTTTATATAATGTATGTAATGGCATACCCACAATAGAAAATAAAAATAAAAACAATAAGAAACGGAGCAAGAACAATATATACAAATGTATTTTAAGCACAGATGTTCGCCCAATATTCTGTATGTACATGTAATGAAAATTTATAGGTAACTTTTTTATTTTCGTTTTTTGTAAGTTAGTAAAATAGAAAAATCATTATTTCGCCCTTGAAAAAAAGCTTTGAAATGACAAACAGTACTGTATATATATTGTGTCCGGATGAGCCAATGTCATTCAACTCCACTGTGACGTTACGATTTTTTACGCATGCCTGGTTTAAAACTGACCTGTCATTTTTTTGCATCAGTGCCTGTACGTTGTGACAAGCATACATCAAGGAAAATGTCACAAATATTACCAAAGAACTAAAATTAATTAAACTTCTTTATCCAACTGATTCGACCTGAGATACATGTACCTGTGATAAACCAATCGCCTTATATTCTGTATTTATTTAATCTTAGTTCTGTAGTTATTCTGTTAAAGCGTTTTTTTTTAATATAACATTTCGATGTAAAACCCTGTATCATGAAATGTTTATTACAGCTGACCTTCTCAAAAGTGACCACTGAATCCCCGATCATCCCCTGTCTTTTATGCATTTTGTTTAGTGGCAGATTCACGCAGATATAAAGTAAGGGAAAATATGGACCCTCCACCAAAAAAATGGAAAAAGGTAATTAAGTTCACTTGTTTTAATAGTACAATAATGATTTACAAATTTGCATCATTTTGTTGAATTACATTCGTTTCTAGGTAAGTTGATGTTTTAACAAACAAATTCATAAATATAATATAAAGCAGGTATTGTATATGGGCGAAGTTAAACTTCTTGAGACATTATAGGTTTCCCGCACACACGATACCTTAACACACGCAAAAAGCTCACCAAATGCACGTTAACGAAAGCTCTTAAATGTAACAGGCATTTAAACGCACGATAGACAAACGCTCATAGCTCATAGATGAAAAACAAAATAATACATGTGTAAACAAACATGAAGAAAAAAAAACAGAAAATAGAACTAATGAAAATACAAAAAAATGTCAAAATAACAGTTGAATAAAGGAAATAATGAACGTATACAAATTAACGTACGCTTCTATCGTGTGTTTAAACGAAAGCTAACAGCGTGCGTTTACACGAACGCTTCTATCGTACGCTTATCTAGCATTTAAACGAACGCAAAACGATGTGAAAATGTACGATAAACGATGTACGAACGGTAATATGGGTAACGTGAAAGTTTCAAGGAGTGTATAAACTAGAGATTGGGTGACGATTTTGGACGACTTTTTTCAGGTCAAGTTGTCTTATATATGTTAAACCCACAGACGGTGATATTGTTTATATTAAACGGAGCGATACGCAGTAAATCAGGAAATGGCTATAGAATTGCACAGGAGATTGAAATTTAACTGCCGTATTTGCAACTGGCCTGACTTTCATAAAAAAATCTCAAATTGATATTTCCACAAATCCATAAGTGTTTCCTCAAATCTTGAACTGTAAGCGATTTGATTAGTCATCATTTGAGTTGAAGATGGATTTGAGGAAAGTTTCAGATTAAGATTCATCATGTAACCGGGATTAAAATCAGATATTCAGTGGTTCTAAGGCCATTGGTTAAACATGGAAAATATACACTCGTCTATAACGCATTGAATCGTTTTATTTTCTTCTGCTCTTTTTTTTTCAATTCATGGAACAGTCGTATTTAAAAAAAATTGCATGCATGTACTTACACATCTACATGTATCTCCGAAGTTCCATTTGCTATTCAAGACCCTATAGAAGCAAGATAAAATATAGGTCCGATCTTACTATTCAATTTGAAGCATAGCTTTTCTAAGATAGGATTGGTAATCATTTTGGAAATTGTGCATAGCTGTCAGTTGCTTCTGTTTGATATGCAGTTGTTTACGTCACAGGTTGTATGTAAAATATTCCCAACATCCGTGGAGAACTGTTATATTTATAAATTGTACAAAATGTTGAACCACACGATGCTCTCATACAATGCCTACTACACAATACAGATTCATTCAATCACCGTTAATACTCTACGTGTATGTACGGTTTATATGTAACAAAACTGTAAAACATCATATAACGCAGCTAATGCCTTGTTATTATTTTTAACGAGTATATATTTTCACATTTCTCATATTAAGATCATAGTAAACATGTTTTGAACCGAGGACAAAATTAAGATCACTGTGTGCTCAAATTCTAGGTGACGCCGTTTTTACAAACGTTTTACCAGTATAAATTTACTTGATAACATTGAGTACCAAATGAAACGGTCAGATTACTACAGTTGTATATAGTACAAATCATTATCTATTTGTATATACTTAATACCGGTACGTTGTTCGCAAATGAAAGAAAGTGCATTTAATAAGAATTGTACTATCCGATGGGCGTTTGCCGACAATGCTAAATGTGTGACGGGTTCTTGGATTTACGAATGTATTGTCAAAAATGTAGGTAATTAAGTATTAGAGACGCTGATAGTTTGTAGTAAATTATTTCCGAACACCACTGTGCATACCTTTAGTTCTATGTGATAATACTACGAAGATCGTACGTATTTATTAGTAACAAAGTTTAGAATGGAAGTTAAGGAGCATAGAGCATACGCTGTGAAAAAAAGAGTAGTGTACTTTGTCGGATTTTTATTCATAGCCATCCCAATAGCTGTTGGTATATTAGTATGGTATTTCATGCCAAAATGTGATGATAACACGAACACTGCTGGAAATTCTGGTGCAAACCAGGGAGGCGCTGAATCAACTTTAGTGACTAGTAAACCTACCTCGACGTTCGGGACGACGCTTCCGCCATCTCCCTCAGAACCATGGAAGAACCTAAGACTTTCAAGGGATGTTCTTCCGGTTCACTATAACGTGACGCTATACCCAGATTTCTACGATGGAAATAGTTGGTTCTACGGTAATGAAACCGTGGAAATTGAAGTTTATAAAACGACTTCTTTTATTCTTATACATTATCTTTATTTAAATATGACAAAAACAGTTCTTAGAGATGCAAACAAGGTGGAAATTGGCATTAAGCAACCTCGTGGATATGATGAAAACCAATTCTGGATAATTGAAACCATATCTCCACTTCAGGCTAACTCAACAGTTTTCCTTGAACTTCAGTTTGATGGGTCGCTTACAAGGTCCATTGTAGGTTTCTACAAAAGTAGCTATGTCAACTCGATCACTAATAAGACGAGGTAAGTTGGCATTCAATGATGTGATTCATAATGTTTTATATAAGTGGTTAACATATGTAAATATCCACACACAAAAAAATAACCGAAGCGTTAGCAGTGGGATCATTCAAATACGTCAACCCCCCCCCCCCCACCCAAAAAAAAAAAAAAAAAAACATGGCCTAAAAGTGAACACATGGAACAAGAACGATCTGCAGACACAATGTAGCCAACTGAACAAAATATATCAAACATAAAAACTGAAGATAAGGGAAACAAGAAAAACGAAAGCACTGGCCATATAAACTCCCACAAAAAACCGGGAGTTACAACAAGTGCTCTGAAAGGGTAGGTATGTCCTGCTCCGTCAGACATCATAAAATATGGTAAAAGATGTTACAAATGTATGATACGGTTTTAAACCAAGCTTATTTAATTTGATATTAATATCTTCTTTTTCTAATCATTACAAATGGACAATGTGCAACTATAGTCATATTTTTTCATTGAAAGTTTATTTCAGGGAGGTTTCTATTTTTTTTTTTTGACAGGTGATAAAAAAAAACTGTTTTTAAGCCTGTTTACACCTTTAAAAGTTTTGAAAACCGCAAAATAACCTTAAGTAATATATTAATAAAGTATTTTAATGCTGAATGATTTGCTGTTTCGATCTTAAAAATTCCCTTTAAAATATTTCAAGATGGCAAATCTTTTGCATGCTTCGGAAACAAAATTATCAACATACATGTACACGAAGTGTATGTAGTACATAAACATTAATATCACACTGGGTTCTTTTAATATGAACATAATCCGACTTCAGGTTTTGAAGTACAGGACTGCCCAAATTTTACTTTTTACTTAAAAGATAAGGAAAAGAGGACGCTTACCCTACCGGTGCACCTGGTCCATGCTCCCAGTTTTTGGTGGAGTCCGAGTTGCTCATTTACTTTTGTTACTTTGTATGTATGATTTTAGTTACTTTATGTTCTTTGTTGTGTATGTCTGTTTTCCATGTCTGGTCTTTGTCCCTGGATTACATTCTTTTGATTACCGCTATAACCTTGGTTCCCTTGATTACTCTTACATATATTTTCGATTCACAAGACGGATGAGTCAAAAGTGAATGAGATATACATACGAAATCTTCTCTACTGATAACAATACATATATATACAGATACAAAACAATAGGTTGCCGTAAGTCATGCTCTATCTAAAAGTTATGTGCAGCATGTGCAAAAAACAACAGTACATGTTACTTGAGTATAATTTACAAGTAATTTGATAAATTATGTGTATTACATTGTAAACATGAACGATATTAATGATAGTTACAAATAAAAAAAGGCTGTCTTAATGTCGTTTAGTGTTGTCATTTCTTAAAGGACATCACATGCCCGTCTGTCTGTTTTCACCTTTCAACTTACATGTTATGTTAGCATTGTTTTTCGTTGCCTTCATCACTTATATCAGTTTATGTAAGCAAATAAATTCGTGCTGAGGTAAAAGAGTTCGAATAACAAATTATCGTTCAAACGGAAAAATATTTGTACATGGACATTCGTGTAGGCAAGTTGAACATGCCAAATTATTTTTCTGCATAATATCACTCGCTGCAATAGTAATTTTACAATTACTAAAATATCGTTAGTTACGAAAAAAACACAAGCACTTCTAAGTACATGTATTAATTAAATTTCATTTTTGTGCCTCCTTAGATATTTCAACTAAATTTCGTTGTTTATAACACATATGTAAAGTCCTACATGTTTATACACATAATTCCTTTTTTCATGCCTTTAAAAAAAATTTTGTCTGAAAAATTTTTTTTTTTTTGTGTGTGTGCAAAATTTGGGTTCGAAATAGCAAATGATGGTTTGGAATCTTTGTACATGCTATTAAGAATACCACTGTCGCAATCTCCTGTACAGAGATATATACAGTTTGCATTCGCTATTTCAAAGCCTTTATTACTCTGCCATACTCTATACCTTACCTGGCCTCATAATTACTCAATACCTTTCCGACCTCGTAATGTAAGTCAATACAGTACAACGTTAGTAGCTTCAGGGATAGTTAATAAAATACAGTTCATGTATAGAGAAAAACTGCACATCATGTGTGACAGATGTAATTTTAAACTAGCAGGATAATTTGTGGTTAATCAGAAAACGGTTATTCGGTTATGTACTGGAGGTGTAACCAATAGCTTAAGCACGTTTTTGAATTGTGTTTGTCTTCATGTGATTGAAAGAAAATTTCAAACGTTTTTCATTTAATTTAAATTTAATAACTTCGTTCGAAAGTTGTGGCATTTAACATACTAGAAATAGAGGTTGGGATACCATTTTCCTTCGCGTAACTGTTAATTTTTAATTGTCATACATGTATGTTTATCGACATTTTTTATACCATCACTCACAAGCGGATGGTTTATTGGAATCACCTTGCCCGTCCGTCCATCAGAATGTCATCGCAATTATCTCGACTCCCCATGGATTGATTGATTTCAATTGTCGAATGTGGCTTTGTATAAATGGGGATACGATGTAAGGTATTTTAATTATTATCCTATATGAACTTCCTCAGCAAATATAAATGAGTGTATAACGCATGCAACTTCATATTGTTCTTTTGAGAAAAGGGGATCAGTTCATTTTATACGAATTTGTAGATGTACAAAATGTGTGTATGTATCACTTAAATAAAAATATCACCAGGATGTCCTTAAACATATTTTATTCAGGACCATGTTGCAAGTGTACGTGATACTAATTTATTCATAAACTAACATTTTTATGCTTACAATTGTATGTGTTTACACCAAGTTAACATGTATCAAAACGGATGTAAAATATGAACGTATTATAAAAGGTTAAAAGGTTACACATGCACATGGGTTTTTATCTATATGAGAAGTGAAAGGAAATGCAGATATTGTTATTGGACTTTCCGACAGAAAGAAACCATCACGGCCAAATAAAAGGAATGAACTGTTTAATTCTATTATTATATCAGCAATCAATAACAAGTTAAAAGAAAAGAAAATAATGCATCATTAATTGACTAATTTGTTGCTTATTATCGTGGACTCGAAAGGATTTGTAATTATAGTCTTAGTCTTGATCCCCATCTTCCGACACAAGAAGATCCGCTGCTAGAGTTCGAGATTCCCATTCTCATTTATCAGACATTCTTGGGTTGTTTCATAAAAGCTGTAGTTTTGCTGAAATTGTCGAAAAAGTAATTTGAATATTGTTGGTAACGACCCTAAACATGATTTTTTTTACAAACAAGCTGCAATTGTTGACACCCACTATCGACTTGTTCATGATCATTTCTCTCCCGTGATGGGATGATCAAGTTAAGTAGAACGGCCTTTAGGTTCTACACAACAAGAACATCTATCATCTTCACAAGGGCGGCAGAGACAAGTCAACAAATTTTGCATTTATAAGCATGTAAATATCTGTATTTCCAAGTACCGATGAAGTGCTTACCTTTTAACTGACCGTAACATTTTAAATATCTACGTGGCAAAAATAAAGTGGGGAAAGAATAAGTTATATATCAAGTAAATGAAATATATTGGTAAGATAACGACTTTAGTTTAAACAAAACATAAACGAGGTGCACGAATTCGGTCAAGCGAAAGTACTGTGAAATCTTTATTATATTTAGGTCTATGGAAAATCCGGAGTCCGAATTATAATTGTTTGTTTTCGTAGATGCGGAATGTTTATATTTGATATCTAACAGGCTACCATTCTATTATTATCATTATTATTATTATCATCATCATTATGATTATTATTATTATTATAATTTTGTTTATTTGAATAAAATCATTTACATATTAGAAGGAAGCGAACAAAATCAATTTGATATTTAATTGATTGTTTTGATTACTCCAAAGGTCAACCAAAGGTCAACTGTTATTTTCGGCCATTTTCATTTAAACAACTGGATATGTTTATTTACTGCGTAATAATAATTATGAAGATAAATTATGAAGAATAACAATAAAAATGAAGGTACATTTTCGTATTACTAAAAAGAAAAAAAAACCAGATACATGTATTATTTAGAAAATATAATGTATGCACATGTATACACTTTTATGAGAGTGGAACAATGCTAAAAAATTCAATAAGAATACGAGATTAAATTTGTATATTATACAATCATGCCTAACCTCGGTGATCCATCAAACCACTTAAAACAACATAAAAGATAAGTGTACCATGCCCTCGTCCAAGGTACTTGTACATGTAATTACTCATGATATCAGCCGGCCGTCGTTGATTTTCAAACTTGTTTGAAGGTTTCATAGCAGTATACTTAGTTGAAATTTTATATAAATCCGTTGAGAAATGTAGGTGTGAGAGCGCTTTCAAGCTGTAACGGACGGACGGGAGATCAGCAGAACTCCAGCATTTCTTAGTCCCTCTCACGTTACAATTTTATAGATAAGATAACAAAGTGCTATATCCATTCTTTGTACTTTCGTTGACAGACTGTTTTATTACTTGGTGTAACAATTTTTAAATTTTAATACGAAAACAAGATTGTAAATTTAATTGGCTATCTCTAAAACGCAAATACAGAATCTATTTATGTTGGTATATTTTGACATCTTAATAGAATATTCAACATGATTTACTGTTCCGTACCAAATAACTGTTATAACGGCCCAAATACAATTTAAAAGTACTATATATATATATAAGTTGTTTTTTCACCAGGAAGAAGAATGCACCTGGTCCATGCTCCCAGTTTTTAGTGGAGTCTGAATTGCTCATTTGCTATTGTTACTTTATATGTATGATTTTAGTTACTTTATGTTCTTTGTTGTGTATGTCTGTTTTCCACGTCTGGTCTTTGTCACTGGATTGCATTCTTTTGATTATCGCTATAGCCTTGGTTCCCTTGATTACTCTTCAACGGAATACTCCTCTGCTTCTTTCATAAGATGGAAGGAAAACTGCATGCATGCGCAAAATGACAATATGGATTTTTCCCCTCCACTCCAACTCTTACCTTCAAATAAAATTTACTTATCTTCCGGTTAACAATCAATGAAAAAATCCAGTTTGTTCTTAAAAAAAAAAATCTAAATTCGGTACGGCATCATAAAGGAACATTCGGAGACTATTATGGAGAAGATTTCAAAGAAAAAACACGAATACCGAGAACAGTTTTGACGGCTGAGCTTTCAAGTCATAAGAACAAAACAAGCCTTCTCATACGTACATGTACCCCATTTTCCCCTTTTGTTTTAGCTATCTTGTATCATCAAAGTTTGAACCAGTCAACGCTAGAAGGGCATTCCCATGTTTTGACGAACCCAACATTAAAGCTAACTATACAGTACATCTTGTTCACAGAAATGGATTCACGGCTCTATCAAATATGCCAGAAGAGGTAGTACACGTACAAATATATATGATATAATATGTGCATGTACATCTTTGCTCATTATAGGTTTGAAAGACAAAACTTTGCATTGATATTTTAGAGAACCATCGAATTGTCCTGATAGTGTGTTCATTTATTCAACTCTTAGTACAAATGTAGAAAGCGTTAAATCAATCACTGCATGGTATTTGGACGGGCCTGTTCTTAGGACTAAGTTCCACCCGCAGATTTTTTCCTCATACTTACAACCAAAGATTAACATTGATTAATTGGTATATGAGTGTCGTTTTTACAAGGGTCTCTTCAGATGATCGTCATATTTTCCACTCAGGAATCTTTCTTGGCAGTCAAAGTTACTGTAGCATACAGCTGTGAACGCTCCAGAACGAATTTAATTTATCCTTTGTTGTTCTTTTCTAAACTCGACTCAAAAATATAAAAAAAACCAATGTAAATAATGTATTTTAATCTCAGCTAAACTAGTGTAGCTACGTGTATAATGAATATTTCAACTTGTACACTGACACTTTTTTATGCAGAGGAAAACTCAGTGGTCGGAGGATTCATCCCTTTACAAGACAGTTTTCGAAACATCGGTGAAAATGAGCACTTACCTTGTGTGTTTCATAGTGTGTGATTTTAAATATCTTACCAAGAACACTAAGCATGGAATACAGGTACATGTAGTACTTAAATTAAGATTGCTAGTTACAAGTGTAATATACATGCACATATTTAATTAAACCGAACATAATCATACATAATTGTACATATGCATTTATAACAGCTGCGCCACGAGCATCTCATCTGGCGAGAAACTAAACACTGCCATATGTTGTGAACAAAAAAAAAAGATTTCCATAAAAAAAATATACAGACGTTAAAATAACCATTAAAAACTCAGATTTGTACATGTATGTAAAGTTTGAAGCAATTTAAAAAGACGTTTTCTTGATGTTACGCGACATGTGAAGAAGAAACCCTTTTTAATAATATCAACAAGGCGTTTTTGTAAAATTTTGATACTTTTTAAAAACGGTATTGAAATGGCGTACGGTCATGTGGTCGTGCATTTATGAGCTTGTCCCTCGACAAATCGATTTAACTAGTCTTAGAAATTATCTATGTAGAAACCTTTGAAATACATGAAAAATACATCTTAAAATTGTGCGATAAGACAGAAAATGTGATAAAACAAAGAAAGTGTACCTTCTTCCTATAAATAAAAGCAATATACATAGTGACGTCAAGTGCACACATGAATAAAGAATGATAACTCTATTTTAATAGGTTCGAACATTCGCAACACCCGACAGAGTCAACCAGACCCAGTTTTCCCTGGATATAGCTGTACACACAATGGAGTTATATCAGGATCTGTTCAATGTATCATATCCACTTCCAAAACAAGGTCTTGTTCTACTCCTTACTCACTTCAAATTGAAAATAAAAAAACTTCCTTAGTGGCGGATTCCGAAATTTACGATGGTGTGGAGGGGGCTTACCAGGGGCGCTAAATACCCCTCACATTGCCTTGTGTTAATACTACAATTATAACTAACGAATTTGTTTAATTATTCATTGAACACTATTTCTGTCTTATCATTTTTCAATGTTTTAACACAAAAATATCACATTTTGAAAAATTAAATTCAATCTCATAAGAGAGGCTGAAACATTGACTTATTATACCCACACGAAAGCCGCAACTAGATCTGGCATCTATAGTCATTTGTATAAAATAATTGCTATACGTTAGTTGTGTTAAAATTAGGCAATCAGTATACTAGATTCTACGGATTTTTTTGTACATGGTATCATAAAAACTTAAAAATCTATCTGAAGATATTTTCGGTTAATATTGAATGCAAGCAAAAGGACACAAGCATGAAACATTCGTACATGTACATGTAAATATGGGAAATTCAAGACGTAAAAATTGTTTTATTTTCCTAGACATGATTGGTATTCCAAATTTTGTCTCTGGTGCTATGGAACACTGGGGCCTTATTACTTACAGAGAAGTAAACATGTTGTATGATCCTCAAGAAGCTTCTACAGCAAATCTACAAAGGGTGGCCGTAGTCGTTGCTCATGAAATATCACATCAGGTTCGTGAAGATTATCGTTAGGTAGACATTACATTTTTTCGATAGTGTTGTTTTGTCATTTTTAAGTAGCACTCCATATAAGAATTATGCAAATATGTGATACACCCAAAAAAAGACTACACATTTTTGTTTTTGTTTTATTTTTGTTTTGTTATTAAGCTGCCATATAGGTCAATATGATGAAAAGTTTAATTTTTCATTCAATCTGTCTGCTCTTAGGAGATAATTCACATCGAAAATCCATTAGTTTTTACTGTATTTCAGTGTAATTTACAGAGATAACTTCCTTAATTTGGAATTTTACAATGTATTCTATGTATTTTTTTATCTCATAAGAGCAAGGGTCATATTAAAAGCCACATGTAACTTTCTGTTTACTATGACATTTTAAACAAAATATCAAAAATGAAATGTGTAGGCTTTCTAGCCAAGAACCACATCTTGCATGGTTTTTTACCTTGAGTGCTACTTAACGAAAGTATTGCCGATATGGGACAATTTCGCCTTTTGCCATTTTTCGATATGTTTTTGTCACATTTATGTATGATAGTTGGTTTTTACTTTTGAATCACCTCCGAAGAGTCGAGCAACTTAGACGTGGCATAATAATACATACCAACCAAGCTTTACTTTACAAAAAATGCACGTGAAAAAATATGGCTTTCTTTGAACAAATGTATGTATTCACACGAAAAGAAATACAAAACTAGAAAAATAATAACGTATTCTTTCCCGAGTTCATCGGTTAACAAAAAAAAAATGAAAACCTAGCTTGCTTCACCGAATTTTTTTTCAAATACAATGTACGAAGCATAAAGTTCAGTGTTATTCAAATGATTAAACGATCAAAAGTCACCATAACAACATACTGAAGAATATCATTAGATGCCAGAGATCTTTGACTGTAAGATCGTGAGCATTATTATTCAGTCACTTTTGGTAGATTAAAGAATGTAAATTTAGTCTGCCAATATAAAAATTGACACAAACTATGAAATATATTACAATGCACATGTGTATTTTCAAATATTAATGCAGTGGTTTGGCAACATTGTCACCATGGACTGGTGGGATGACTTATGGCTGAATGAAGGATTTGCCAGTTTTATGGAGTATGTTGGTTCTAACTCGTTCAAACCAGAATGGAAAATGGTATAAATACAATTACTACAATTATCTTTTCTTTTCTGACATATTTACGACTTTTTAAAGGTATTTTTAACAAACATAGAGATACCAATAACCTTTTGAATTTATGATTTGACTTTTTAATGACTGCATGCGGAAATCGGGGGGGGGGGGAGGGAGCGGATCTTCGAAAGTTAAATTCAGAAAGTAAACAAACAGGGTCAATAATATAAATAAAAATAGGGATGTATATTGACCGCTTCTAAAATAAAAAAAAAATAAAATTCAGATAATCGAGGACCCCGGCCTCGGAGAATGAACCGCTTGCTCCTGTATTGTAAAACTATGCTCTATTAACAGAGAAGCTACAAAACGAGATCTTCAGTTTACACATGTATTTCAGATGGAACAATTTCCATCAGAAGAAGCACAACCAGTGATGGTAACTGATTCAAAAGTATCCTCCCATCCAATTATAGTAAATGTTCAGAACCCGAATCAAATTAATGAAGTCTTCGACAGTATTTCCTATAATAAGGTAAGTATGAAGAAACTTTAAGTGTAAGTCTCTGTAAGAATCAGGCAGTGGGTGAAACAAGGGTTGAAAAAAAAAACATTTTGAAAGTTTAATTTGACTATTTCACCATCAGAATCAAGGGAAAAGACAAGATTTTCCATATCACTTCTAGGTCAATTGATTTATAATTTCACTGGATGCACTAAAATGATCATTTAAAGGACAGATATTTAAAACATCTGATTTTCTAACATTCTATTAAAAAATATCTGAGCAAATCCAGTGATGCAGAGATCAAATAACTGTCTGTTCAAATAGGGAAGAGTAATCAAGGGAACCAAGGTTATAGCGGTAATCAAAAGAATGTAATCCAGGGACAAAGACCAGATATGGAAAATAGACATACACAACAAAGAACATAAAGTAACTAAAATCATACATACAAAGTAACAAAAGCAAATGAGCAACTCGGACTCCACTAAAAACTGGGAGCATGGACCAGGTGCACAAGTAGGGTAAGCGTCCTCTGCTTTTCCAGAAACACACGCCGAGTTGCTCATAAAAAGTCAAGTCCGGGGTAGACAAACGAGGAAAGGGAAAGTGTGACCCGTTGAATAAATCAGTTTTCATGGTGCAGATGGATACACCATAACGATCCACGAGTTCATGATGGCGACCATTATGGAGGAAATTGAGGAAAGCATTATTGAGTGAAATTGTGTTGTTCGTTCGGTGGGGTTTGACATGCATATTTCTGTTTTTTATTTCGCCTGATTCTTACAAAAACTTACACATAATCAAGACAAGGTAACTGATAAGAAAAAATATAAATTTGAAAAAAAAACACTTTGCATATATTCTATTTAGTTCAATATCTAATACTGCGTGCACGAAAAATAATAATTCCTATTTGCATACAAATGTATCAAACATGACCTCATAGAAATAGTTATTATGAATATATGAATATTCAGTTAAAATTTTACCATCGGCATCTTGTAAAATTTTGTTCAGTTTTGGAACACACGTCAACACATTCCAAACAGGATAGCAATTTGCTTCATCACGAAGAGTCATTGGTGTACCAAACAATATATACATGCATACACATGTATATAACAACTGTTATAGTTTAACCGCGACATGGCACAAAATATCAAAACAAAGTAATTAGATTGTAATTACATTTAAAAGAAGTATACATATGTATCTGACCGTTTAACTCCATTTAGGGAGCCTCTGTAATTGCGATGTTGGAGGGTATCATGGGTCGTGACAGATTTTTCCAGGGTGTTGGTGTAAGTTACAACTATTATACACTTGTAAACTCTCTTTCTCTTCTTTTTGGATTAAAAATGTATTTTCTCACTTTGAATAATTGAATACACAAATTTGAAATACTTGTTAAATAATAGATTCAGAAACTTTTTTTAATTAGAAGTCGTTCGACAGGAAAAAAGATATACATCTACATGTATGTTTGCTTATACTAATGTAACTAACCAACTATTAAAAATACAAGTCAACAACTGATCAAAACCATAATTTACAAGTCTTGAAAAACTTTCTATTTACTCCATACACATGTCCCGTACCCCCATCCCTCATCCCCATTTTCCATTCCCTAATGTCCCCATCCCCATTCTCCATTGTCCCTATTCCCATTACCAATTACATTTTTCTTTGTCAAACATTTACTGTTATTCAACTAACTATAATATATCTTTTTTATATCAAAATTTACTTAAAAAAACGTATTTCCCCATCCTTCATATACCATAGAATGGAACGTTTATCTCATACAAATACTGTATACATGTGTGTACCATTACAGTGTACCTGAAGAGGAGGACTGTGTACCTGTAGCTAAGACTTCAAAAATATAAGAACCCACACTGTCTAAAATATAAAACAGACTGCGTGTCTTGTAATACAACTATTATATCTGTATATATGATTTTCATGCATCTATATTTTCAGAAATACCTGACTCAGCATGAATGGGCAAATGCTAAAACAGACGATCTTTGGTCTGCCCTGGGAAACGTTGTTACAGTAAGTTAAATGACAGCGTGCGTATTTTCCTGAACTACATGTAGCTGCGTCCATCAACTTTTAATAAATTTTTGAACGATTTTATGAATGATTTCTGATATTCTAACTTATTAAAACTTGTAATCTCAATTAAAAACAGAAAATAAACATTATAACAAGATCTAATCCCTTTATATCATGCAAAATATTACATTTTTGTTTCAAACCACATTCATTGTACATGAATGCATCATATAATAGGAAAATATATGTATATGTACTAGCACATAAATCATAAAGCAAGTGCTAGTTTTCATAACCTTTCAGGTTGTTTTCTTTTAAATATTCAAATATACAGCATTTTGAATCATCATACATGTACATGTATACTGTTATTCTATGATAATGCATAATGTCAGGAAGATTTCGTAATTTCTATTTTAAGACAGAACCAAGGATAAGTGTAAAAGATATGATGGACACATGGACACGTCAGATGGGACTTCCTTATATCAATATATCAGTTTCAAGCACAGGGGGTATGACCACTGTTAAGGCTGTACAGAAACGATTTCTCGCAGATATCAGTACACAATATGATGAAAACGAGTCTCCTTACAAGTGAGTATTTGAAATGGAAACGGTTTTGAAATAGTCCATTTTTTTTATAAAGTATATGACACTGTAATTTGTTAAAAATACCTTTCCTGATAACGACAACAAAAGTTGCGCACGTTAATAGTACTAAATCCGATTTCGGTATCAGATCTGATGCTATTTCTTTTAAGTTATCTTGTGTGTAGCTACATAATTTTCCGCAGTGAACATGCAAGATGTGTATCAAAGAGCCTACCTATTAAACTTGTGAATGGTGTAAAATATTAGTTTAAGTTCAAAATACTACAATTTCTAACATAAAAATTCCATATCTGCATACAACAGCGTCATTTCCAACGTTTTATTTCTTCAAAAAGGCGCATGGGTCTTCTTGTCAAAGTCTTGATTGAAAGTTAATGACAATCGGTGGACTGATCATGCTTTGCGAAGTTTGATTTTAAAGCAAAATTACAATCTATTGATCAACAAAGGTGAAACATTGCTGTTAAGTAATGTTTTGAAACGCGTCCTACGTGACGATAGACGATAAACTTTGTTACTTTAAGAGCTATAGCCTGACATTGCGATATCCGAGCGAAACAGTTTTTTATGGATTGAAACACTTTAGAAGTAAACTGCAATGATTTCGAGCGTACTTTATATGTTTAAGGTATAAATGGTATGTGTATCTGGACTATGAAACAAGTGATGGAAAATCTGATGGTATATGGATGAATAAGGAAGATGGTAACAAAAATGATTTTTTTCTTCATTAATTAAGCTTCTAGAATGTACATTTACATTTGACCATTTTTCTGATTACTTCATTATTATATTTATTGAGACGCGTGTACATAATTAAGTGATATATTATATGTACATGTACATATAAAAAAAATGTAATTTCAGTAAGTAGAGTGGTGAGGAACACATTAAATAAATGTACATAATATGAAATTTCCAAGAATTCAGAATAATTTCTATCAATCATTTAACGGCATATATACATTAACGATTGTCTTTGTGGCCTATACGATATCTAAGCCAACACATGACTACAGATGTGTATAAAAGCCAAAATTACATATGTAATTTAAGAGTGCGTTTTAGAAATATATTTGAGTGACAGTTATCCAATGTAAAATATAATCGAATTGAAAAGAAAATTGAAATAAAGTTATACATGCAATAATAGAATAATATATGCATATAATAGTTGTGAATAAACTCGCAAAAAGTACTATCTTTTAAAAAATATAACCGACGCAGTAAAATTTGTTCTTTTAACTTACAACTTTCTGCATTTCATTTAGGAAATAACATATTTCGATACAGTTTTTTCGAACGCCACTAAGTTATCAGTATTTTGGCCAATCGAGAAGCAGACTTGCGATCAGGTGACTTGCGTTTCCATGGAGGAGCGTCTTTAAGGTGAAAGGGTAAAAAGCGAAACTATACAGACTGCGTCGGAAAAAAATACATGCAAACTTCATTTGAACAATATGTTTTGTTTTTTGCTTCAGAGAAAACGTTTAATGTTCAGACTGATATCAGTAACGGATGGATTAAGTTTAACGTCAACCAAACAGGCTTCTATAGAGTATTGTATCCAGACAATCTTTGGCGTATCTTCGCTGCAAAGCTGCAACAAAACGTCAATGTAAGTTGAAGTTGTTATTGTCATAGAATTTGCCTGAATGTAAACAACAGCATAAAAGTAAACACAAAAACCTACAACGGTGAAAGATAAAGTTGCGGATTCACTTTGCAGATAAAAACAATATGTGTTCCCTAAGAATATAACATGAATCTAATAGTCGTGAGATAAAAAATGCACATTTTACTAAGGGTGAAAGTTTGTTTCATCTTATTATATTAATGAAAATAATGTACTACGAGAGAAGAACGATTTTTGACCTAGGAATCTTGACCAAATCTTTTGGTTAAATTATGCATTACAATACTTATAGAATGTACTTGTATTTTGCGTATTTCTCCTCAGATATACCGAAATCAGAACTTCCTTCAAAGTTTATTTCTCTATATTTCCAGACGATGTCTGACGTTGAGAAATCCGGCCTTATTGATGACGCTTTCAATTTAGCACGTGGAGGGTACCTAAATTACGATGTGGCATTGGACCTCACCAAATACTTAGACAAGGAAATGGACCATTTACCATGGGAAAGTGCGGTATCGGGACTTGGTTATATACGGGACATGTTTGAATATGGTGGAGACTTCTCTGGATTTAGGGTTTGTTTGAATGTTAAATAGAATTTTTAACTTATTTGTAAACTAATTTCAAGATCTCCTTCAACATACATGTTCATGTATTTCCACAGTTACTATACCAATTTTGTTTGTATTGGAATGTGGGTCACCCTGAATTGATGTGATCGACAATTAGAAATTTTGCACCGATGAGTCACGCTTCCTTAAATTTCGTTTGTCATCCCAGTAAGCTTATTATGAATAGTTTTGCACACGGATAACTTATTCAATAGAACATCCACATTCACTACATGCAGTGAACATATATGTAGTTGTAAATGCACATGCTACCTTATAATAATATCACCTACATGTTGCATAGTGGTACATGTATATTATAATTATACTAGAATTAAATGTAAAAGGAAACATCACAAAATGCATACTTACAATGTATCAAATCCATTAATTATTTTTTCAATCAAAGGCTTTACCTTATTTTTTATAGGTTAAACCTACTTTTATCGTGTTTAAAAAAACCCACCTTTTCAGTGGAAAAGCTGCGCACCTAGTTTGCGCCGCATCCCATTTGACATATGGTCAGATTTTCAAAGGAGGCAATGTACATGTAAACTTAATCGCAAGTGTCGCTAGCATTAGCAGGAACGCTATTAAGGCCGGTTTCTTTTTAGCTCACCCTGCCCACAAGGCCAGGAGAGCTATTGCCATCACTTGGCGTCTGGCATTGTCGTCAACAATTTTTCAAAACTTTTCTCCTCTGAAACAACTGGGCCAATTTGAACCAGACTTAATATGATTTTTTTTTTTGGGGGGGGGGGTGTTCTGCATAGAACTGATGTGGGGATTTTTTATTCTTCGAAAAACATGGCCGCCCTTACTGAAAATAGAGCATAGGGGTCTGACAGAATTTTTAGCTAATATCTCCAAAACCGTTAGAATCATCAAAACTCTGACGGAGGGAAAGTATTAAGAATGATGAGATCTATCAGTGCCCAAAATTTGTTATTGTCCTTTCTCGGCGGTTTTTTTTTCGCTGTTTTTAATGTTATTTCTCTTAAAAAATCTTCTGCTCTGATACTGCCCGGCTAATTAGAACCAAAATTAGTACGAATTTCCTTAGGGTTTTCTGCATAGAACTGATACGGAGGTTTGTGATCCGTCGAAAAATATGGTCGTCCATACTAAAAAATAGAACATAGGGGTCAGACGGAAGTTTTTCGCGTGTATCTCCAAAACTGCAAGGTTTAGCCAAATTCTGACATTGGGAAAAGAGATCTACATTGTATCTGTGGTCAAATTTTCATGTAAATCTGTTTTGCCATGTTTGAGTTATCGCCCTTTTTTGACATCTTTTTGATATTTATAATGTAATTACTTGTAACAAGCTACTGGACAGAATTTAATGAAAATTGATATGATTGTTCCTCCTTATGAATTTTTATCCAGGAAAAAATAGGACCGTTTTTACAAAAACGAATGTTGCTGATCGAACCAGGTGAGCGATTCAGGCTGTTTTGAGCCTCTAATTCTCTTTCATGTTCAGAAATGGAACTTGAATGCAATGGTTTACTTTCTCCAGTTTATTCATAAATGATTAGGTCGTGGTTTCCAAGACATGTCGATTACATATACGAAAATGGATCATAGAGACAATATGTATCTTTTGTAGAAATATGTTTTAAGTAAAGTAAAACCAGTTTTAGACATAATAGGATGGGATGACAATGGAGACCATTTACGGAAGTAAGTATTCAATAAACATGTTAAATGGTACAACTAAGGGGTATCATCCCCTCGCTTCAAGTCCAAATTACACTCCATGTTTTGGGTGAAGTCCCAGGTACAATTTTACTTTTTGGTAAAGTACGGCCGTTTTGAAATGTTAAGTCCATTAACTTGTGTGCCTACGTTTAAAGTACACTCTAAAAATGACCAAAATCCCAAGTCCAAAAAGTGGGGTGATACCCTCAACTAAGCTTTTTAAAACTTCTTTTGAAAGACTGTCCATGTAGAAACCAAACAGGTCCTAGATATGGGTGGCACAGGGTAAATTTTTATTCCACCAAAATTATTCTTTCCAATGTAATGTTAAACTCGTTATTGGAGACAGGAAGGACAGGCCGTTTATCTGTATCAATAGTGAATTACATAGAATAAATGATCAAGTTCCCTAACAAATCAAGTAAATTACGAGCAGATCAAAATGTTACTCCACTTTGTTTTTAATTTTGTAGTGCTTTCTATGTAATTTATTTCATTCTTATTATTTCAGTTAAACAAAACCAAACAATATTCTACATGTATTTATTAAAAAGATGAGTTTGTGACTTCAAATAGATGAAAATGTTTTGAATACATAACTTGATATGTGTTACCCGCTGTAAATGAACACACTAAATAGTTTACATTTTCTATACTACTTTTTCAAAACTTAATTTTTGCAAATCCCCCCCCAAAAAACTTAAGGAGGTAGACCTAGGGACATAACTATTGTAATCAGTGATATGTTGTATCGTATTAAATGTCACCGAAGCCTTTCAAGCTTTCCAATGAAACGTAATGAAACCAGTCAAAGTTACTTTGATGCTTACATGAGACTGATGTAAAATGGTGAATACAAACGTTCCAGTGATTTGTAAGATTTGTATCCCGTACCCTAGATCTATCTCCTTCAGCTACAATTTGTAGTAAGCATAATCTACTTAAATAATTAAGTTAATATTGTTTATATTTATTTAAGAAACACAAATATATAACTGTCCCGTACTACCATACATCGTGTACTAAGTTACAGCCCTAGATTAATCCTACGAGGAGGAATGACCCGGCAAGCGAAAGCTATATATTTTTATATAGCCTAGCTGGCCGAGTGGTCTAGGGCGCTGGACTTAGTGCAGGCGGTGTTGCCATAGATGTCACAGCGGTACGAGTTCGAGTCCCGCGGAGGGAACGACAAAAATTTGACAGTTCTAACATCGTTGGGAATTTTCCAACTCCACAAAATTCTGGAATAAACCCCTCCTTTATACACTGAAAGTTTCCGAATCTGTCCATTTGATTTATTTAGAGCATATGTTTGCGGTATTGATTAATTTCAAGATATTCTGCTTTAGGCTGATGAGGTCGAATATAATTGAACTTGCCTGTAACCTTGGTGATCGTGAATGTTTACAGAATGCTACTCAAAAATTTAAAAATTGGATTGAGAAGGGACAAAGGTAAACTGTCAACTTACGTTTGCATAAGATTTAATATAATTTATCCGTAAATTTTGTCAACTTTGAATCTGCTTGAAAGTATTGGTTACAATAATTATTGATATAGAGGATTAAACCAAAATAAAAAAAAAAACTATTGCAACTATACGGTGTAATTCAATCAATTTAGAAGTAATAATAGGGGAACTACTTAAAGACGGACAAAAACGAAAAGAAAAAAAATAAGAACTGAAAGTACAACCAACGCTTAGAAATTCAAAAAAGTAATCAAAAGGACCAATTTTTTAGCGGAAATCAAAAGAATGTAATCCAGAGACAAAGACCAGACATGAAAAACTGACGCACGCATCAAAGAACATAAAAATAACCAAACTATTACATACAAAATAACAAAAGTAAATGAGCAACTAGGACTCCACTAAAAACTGGGAGCGTGGACCAGGTGCACCGGTAGGGTAAGCGTCCTCTGTTTTTCCAGAAACACCCACCAAGTCAAGTCAAGTCAAGTCCGGAGTTCATGAAAGAGGAAAGGAAAACTAGGGCACCTTGAACAAATCAGTTTTCATGGTGCAGATGGATACACCGTAACGATTTGCGAGTTTATGATGACGACCATTAAACTTCTGTAGACTTAGTGATGACTTCCATCTTGTATCAAAATAACCAGTTCCAGAAGTCTAATTGTGAAAAGTCTTGCGCAATACAAAAAGTGTGCTTAGTTACGGCAAGCCTTGGCATAACGTATGAGTTGATATGAAATCTCCATACGCAGGTGCTGAAGGGATGTTGCCACAGATGAAAGGAATGTTGACAATACGGAATGAAGTCCTCGCGTTTGTTGTATAGTTTGGTCAATAGTTTTCCTTTACCATCGCTCTCTAAGTGTAGGTCAAGATATGAGGCTGACATCACAGTGTCTGTAATATCCTTTATCTCAAGTTCTTTGGGGTAGACGCGATGTACAAAATCCCCGAAATAGATTGTTTAACGAAAATACGTCATCTATATAGCGGAAACGGAGATCAAAGGATCTAGCTAAACGATGTTCCTTCTTTTGGATCAGATCAGCTATAAAGTCAGCCGCCTCATAAGAGTAAAGGAATAGATCAGCAAGTAGAGGAGCACAATTTTTTTTTCCATTTAAATACCGATCGTTTGTTGAAAGACGCGTCCACCACACTGGACAAATATGTTGTCGATAAGAAATTCAAGCAGTTTGAAAACATCTTCGTTATATTTGGAAAAAATATTCGGAATAATTTTATTACAAAGTATGAGGAATTTTTACCAACAACTACATATTTGTATTTAGGTGTACTATGAAAGAATTAAATACCAATAACTCATGAAACACTTTTAAGAAATTAAGAAATTCGGATTTCCCTATTAAATATGAAGAAGACTATTTTATGAATTCTTTGTCTCCATGTTACAGATGAGTATCTATTTTTGTTAACAGCATTCCACCAAATCTGAGATCATTGGTGTATAAATATGGTATACAGAATACTAACTCTGAAAGCGACTGGAATTATATGTGGAATAAATATTTGACAGAAACCGTTCCACAGGAACAGTCTAAATTATTATATGGTTTATCCAGGACACGTACAGTTTGGCTTTTAATGAGGTTGTATCTATAAACGTTCAGATTACGTTTCTACATGTATAAAAAATGTTTAGTTGATCAGTATTTCTAACACTATCTGTAGATTGACTTGTGAAACACACAACCGATCGATACCCATTTATCTTTTATCATTTAAACTAATATGGTTTTGAACATCACTAGTTACATGTACAGAGAACTGTGTTTTAATAAATGGCAAATTCCTATTTGCAGTAACATGTAACGTACAATGCATGATTTGCTTCGCCAACAAGTCTTTTTTTCCAAATAACAATATGATAGAAACCGCTTTCAGGAAGATGTTGTACATGTAATTAAATCGAATAATATAAATTGATAGAGAATATAACAATTTAAAACTATAGCGGTAAATCATGTAATTTTATATGATTATGTAGTTTGTTCTTATTCCACTGTTATAGTAGATTAATGCGAAGTAGTTTTCCTAATTTTTTCCGGCTCATTCGGTACGCTTTTTACCCCTTGACTTTATAGACGCTCTTCCTTGGAAACGCAAGTCACATGATCGCAATTCTGTTTCGCGATTGGTCAAATAGTGATAACTTAATGGCGTTTGAAAAACCTGTATCAAAAATTGAAGTTATTTCCTAGATGAAATGTAGAAAATCAGAAGTAAAAAGAACAAATTTTACTGCGTCGGCTATCTTTTTTTTAAAGATAGTAATTGTTTTTCTGTCATTCATTGATAATTTTTAATTATCTAGGTACTTGGAATACACAAAAGACACAACGAAGGTTAAGTCTCAAGACTTTTTCATTGTTATAACTTATATTGCGCGAAATCCAGTTGGACGTAGTTTGGCTTGGGACTGGGTGAGAACTAACTGGGAATACATGGTTCACCGGTGAGTACACGGAACGCATGACCAGTGTAGTTGGCAGTCTGGTCTACTTGGTAAAAGAATAGATTGTACTTGATGAATGTGGGGGAATGTTTTTCATATGATAAACCTTTTGAACAGCCAGATCTTGATGTTTAAGTAAATAGTTCCATGAATGGTAAAGCCGTTAAAGCAAACTTAAGCAAACTTGGTACTAACTACATTTTAGTCGTAATGGTCGTATTTGGATTGGTTACTATTAGTTTTTGTTAAGCCATGTATGTATGCTGAACTGATTTATATTTAAAACCACCCAGTACATTATGTGTTGTTCTATTAATGTATGATGGCATTTTGTGTTCGACCCTTGAGAAGGTAACAAAGCGAACATATTTTGATGTTTTAGCTTTGTGCTCTACAAATTTGGACATAGTTATACTGAAAAAGAATCCAATAATATTCTAGTAAAAGTGGGTGGGGTTGGGGGGGGAGGGCAATTGATTCGTGAATAGAAGAAAGTAAGGTACCTCATCATGAAATTAATACGAGAGCGAGTTGTTCCCTTCAAGTCTATGGACTGATACTTTCAGGTTGGACTTGTATTTTAAGTTACTTCGTGGGGAATGAAGCTATTTCAGAACAATTCTTCGCCTTTATAAAATTATTTCATATATTTAGTTGAGCTTAACACGAGTAATATAATTTATACTAAGATGAGCTCCACTGAAATTTGGATACAATAATACACTTAATGTGATACATAGTAAAATGTCTGTTTCAGGTTTACGGTCTTTTCGAGATCATTTGGTAGATTAATACCCAGCATTGTCTCAAATTTCAACACAGAATTTCAATTATCCGAGGTGTGTATCATAATTACATTAAATGCAAAATTGATTTAAGTCTCAGTCTCATTAAGAATCAGGCTGTGAGTGAAACATGGTATGAAAAAAACATCATTTTGACAGTGTTATTTGACTATTTGCACCATCAGAATCAAGGAAAAAGACAATATTTTCCATATCATGTTGGTGCATGGAGTTATAATTTCATTGAAATGCACTGAAAATGACTATTTCAAGGTCAGGCAACTCTGTCATAAGCCTCATTTTTCTAACACACTATTGAAAAATTTCTGAGCAAAGCCAGTGATGCACGGATCAAATAATGGTCTTTTCAAATAAAGAAAGTATCCTTGAGTGATAATACATTGTCAGATCAGTGGGGTTTTGACATGCATGTTTCTGATTTTTTTTTTCAAATTTGCCTGATTCTTACGAACACTTACACTTAAATGTTATATTTACTACAAATTATGATTTTGTTCTCAACTATCTTTGAGTTCTTATAAAGATTGAAGGTGTGTAATATTATAGTATAGAAAGGCAATTAGGCTAGATCTTATACAAGTTAATGGTTAACGCAAAGAACCTTAAACTCGACCATTCGATGAACTTGAATATTTTTAATTAATAAAGCTCTTAAATGGTATAAATTTCCCACTTACACCATATACCATCCCCATTACCCATTCCCCATTGAAAAATCACCATCCCCTATAAGATTCCAATTGCATATTTCATATCGATATGTACAATGCACATTATCAAGTTAAATTAATAAAATTTTAATTTAAGGGATATTTACAATGTCATTTCTTAATTTAATCCAGTACATCTTTCATACTAAAACTTTAATTTCTCCATCTTCCTGATTCAAATCACCATTAACGTAGAATAGGAAGTTTCCCCATATATAAAAGCACTTTACAACTCGTTATTATGTGTCCCCATTAAGAACTATATTAAAACCCGCAAATTATCCTTCCCATACAGGAGATGATAACCAAAAAAAAATAAAATAAATAAAATCGAATAAAATCAGATGTCAAAATCACAAGAAAAGGGTATTAATTTAATAACGTTTTTATTTTCTTTGATATTTAAGTTTCGTTCGTCCGCTTTTAAGGATTATACTTATTTTTCTCCACGTATTGTTATAAATGGAAGCTGCCTCTCGTCTTTCTATGTGTTCCGGTTTTCTTTTTCAGGCTTCTACATGTTTACACACACACAAAAAAAAACAACAAAAAAACAAGGAGACAAGTTAACATGAGCTTTAGCAAGCTTTGCATTCTCTTAAACACACTGTTTCTATTGATGTTCAACACTATTTTTTTTAACTCTTTTGTAATTAGTTTCGTATTTTGTAAAATTTTAGGTTGAAGCATTTTTTAAACAATACCCAGAAGCTGGCGCTGGAGAACGCGGCAGAGAGCAGGCATTGGAAAGTATCAGAGGAAACATAGCATGGATGAAAAAATATCAACATATCATTTCCTCTTGGTTGTGTCAACAGCCGGGAGTTTGTTGAAATAAGCATTGAAAATGGTTTTGACGTTGTTTTATACATGATCTGTCTTTTGTTAATTGATATTATAATCACCTCGAAACGAATTAATGTCAATAGAAATTTGCATTTTAATGATCATTTAGTGTAGAGAATGAATTGTAACCAAGGTCTATGTTATACAGAGTTGTTTGTAAAGTGCTTTACATATTTTATTGTGTCTTGAATTTCTGTGATAAAATTCTGTTCATTTTCTTTGAGCAACTTGTATGTATGATTTTAGTTGCTTTATGTTCTTTGTTGTGTTTGTACGCTTACCCTACCGGTGCACCTGGTCCATGCTCCCAGTTTATAGTGGAGTCCGAGTTGCTCATTTACTTTTGTTACTTGCATGTAAGATTTTAGTTACTTTATGTTCTTTGTTGTGTATGTCTGTTTTCCATGTCTGGTCTTTGTCCCTGGATTACATTCTTTTGATTACCGCTATAACCTTGGTTCCCTTGCTTACTCTTTCATATTATTGGCAGATTTTCAATGGGAGTTTCTGTATAAATTTTTAGTTTTTTTGTCCTTTTAGAGAATACACAAAATGACAAAGCAATACAAGAACGAATGCATCAATCAGATGAAGTTTCACTTGGACCAAATTTATATTTATTGGGTTTAATTCCGAATTTAAGAGTATGTTGGAAATTTCTCTACCACTTCTAGTTTTGATAAAGTACTCTTTACACAGAAGTTACATTATATGTTATATAAAGTTATGAAACCCACTATGTTTTTATGACAAACATAAGAGAAATAAAAACAAATATGACCAAATCGGTTTTCCGTGAGGTTTAGGAGAATATTTTTCTGTTCACAGACGACGGGCGTCAAGTGATGCAGTACAATGTGTCAGAGTTGCTTTTCGGGGTATTTTTTGTATGAGTATCGGATTTTTGTTTACAGGTTTCTTAGGTTGAACTCTTGCCAACGTGACCTCATTACGTCTAGGTAGACTTTGGGTAAAGGGCTGAAATGATTTTTTGTTCTTTATTGTTCCGAAGCGCAATGTAGTGACCATATAATAATTGTAAATTATAAAAATAATATAACAATAATGTAAAATATTGAATAATGCCTAAACAAACATGTAGCATATATGTTATACATTGTTACTAAGTAACTCTTGCAAACGAACTTTAATACATGAATGAATCCAAAAAGCTAACCGACTTAAAAGTCATGGGTGCAAGTCAAACTTGCACAATAAAAGTGATGAAGAGGAATAACTCTATTAAATTAGCTCACTGAACTTGGTTGATGAATACATAACTTAAAATATGAAAAGGGGAATGTCTATGTCTATACTACGGGATACTTTTTCATGCCTTAAGCACGTTATATCCGCTATTCTATTAATTGTGTAACAATAGCTTCGTAACTCATTGTGCAGGAAAACCGTCTTGCATTTTGTTATGAAAATTCAGAGTAAAAACTTCAAAACAAACTTCACAAAGAGAAATCTTGCCATATTGGCTTCTAAATAAACAAACCTCATGCTTGCTAACCAGCTGTTTCTATTTAAACTATCAAAAATTAGAGGACTTGTTATTTTTCAACATTTGTAATCATGGTTACTTCCCTTGCACAAAATAATTTTAATACCACCATATCAGGCTAAACGTACCACTTAAATTGACAGTGGCAATGATAATATAATCGTATCACAACAATCTTACTCGCAATCTTTTCTTTCTATTTAAAACTATTTACAAAGTTTTATGTATTTACAAGTTGCCAGACTACTAAAATAAACTGTCTTGCATGATATGGCATATTTTTCTTGAAAACTATTTACTAACATTATTATAAATAATATTTTCATTTCATTACAGATAAAAAACTCAAATTAATGTTTAATTAAAATATTTACAACTAAATAATCTTAAATATAAAATATAATACAGCATAGCTGAAATACATGTATATGTTTAAGGTTACAGACCACCAATTCAACCAATGAGCATTTGGAACGTAGGCAAAAATAGTCCTACGCAGAAATTACCCCTGTTCCTCATAGTGCTGTGAAAAAAGTTCTCATCTTATTTAAAAAATTTATAGTTTCTGAAAGGAAAAACATTTCTGTACATTTTATAGGCGCATTTTGCTTCTTGTGATGTGAAGCCTAATCTCCATAATGATTTTTAAATATACCCCTATCTTGTGAAAACACTGGGATTTCCCATGCTATTTATAGACCCTTCACTTCCGGTGACCAGTACTGCACTGCAAGTCTGCTAACCCCACATGCCATTCTGAGGATTGTGAGCTGACATATGTAGAATCATGCTGATATATAGTCCTCTGCAGGTTAAAGTTAAGGTAAAGTCCAGAGAAGCCATTGAATATTGTGAAATTAGCATAGAAGCCTATGGGAAGTGGAATTAGTGGTTTTTAGCCTTATTAAGACACAAAAATGATTTTTTTTCTTTATTGTTCCGAAGCACAATGAAAAGTGACGCTTGGAACTACTTTTTTTGCTGTATTTACTAAAATCACACTTTCTTGTTTCAACCAATCAAAATATAAAATATATCTCGTTGCTTAGTAAAATGAGCGGAAGAATTGAACCCGAAAACCTTAAAACTAATTTTTGTCGCGTAGTGCTAAAGTATGTAAAAAGGAGCTTAAATTGTTTACCTCTTGGACATACTTATTTTATTGTTTACATAATTAATTACTGGCAGGAAATCCAACATCCAACAAAGAAAATTAATCTGACTTGACTTGTTCAAATTGCTATAACTCTTAATTAACAACAAAACATTCACAGCTTACCCGAAAGGAAATATATCGGATGTAATCCTCTTGTATGTGCAAAATACTTTACTTGATTTATTTAATTTCACAAAATGTTAATAATTCTAAAATCTAACTTAAGAAAATTAACTGTCTAAAACTTTAGTCTAAATTTCTGAAATAAAATGAAAGAATAATACTGCAATTTTTACAAAAAATCACCATTTTTGATAAAATTTGTACTAAAAGAATCTTTCAACCATTTGCTATATGCGACAACTATGTATAATATAATCAATGGTTGGGTAGTGATACTTAAATAAAATAGCGCTTACTTTACTTTACATATTCGAACCAACAAGATGCGGAAGGGGATAATTATATTTTTGAAATATTTATTGGAATATTAACAGCATTTGTCTTCTTGAACTTGAATCGTGGGGGTTAAATCTGCAATACCTTCACTAAATGCAGTGTGAAGTACTCGTATGACCGATGATGTGACAGTAGCATTCTAATCCAAAGTTCTCATCCGATCATCAATTTGCTTTAGTAGTCTTATTGATGACACGAATCAGATTACAATGTTATGGTATATGTCATTATAAGGATCCCAAACCAATTAGCTCTAGGACAAACCTGAAAAGTGCCCGACAGAAACGGGGGATAATTAATTGTAAAGTAGCATATCATTATGTTAGCCCGTTTATTTATCTGATTAAGACCATAATTTAACAACAAAATAAACAACCCAATTGGTTCATAATCTGTAGCAAATGGGATTTGTTTCCATCAAATCATCTCCGAAGTACTTCAAACTTATTGGTTTTATAAGAGGTGATTACTATATTGGCTATTATTCAAGATAAATATAGCTGCTAGTTTGATTAAAAGGTCGTAAAGTTGTTATCGATTAAATCGTCCATATATTACGTCTTCTTATCATTGCTGCATAGGAAAAGGTTATTATTATTATTATTTTAATTTTTGATGTTTTTTTTTACATTTTCACTACTCTGCACGTAAATATGTTTAAGGTCTCAAAACCCATCTTATTTTAAGAAAACAATGAAATAAGCAATGATAAAACAAAACAAACAAATATCAGTGAAATAAACCTCAGTCTTCGGAGCACTCGCATACCTATTTATTCCTACATTTGATCTAAAATCTAATATATTTTGAGTAGATTAGTGTTTATTTGAGCTATGTTGAGCATGCTAGCACTGCGTTTTTTTTCTTTGGAGCACATAAGAGTCTTTGCGAGGCGCTTTCTACAACCACACGAGTTTTGTGATCATATCTGAGCAGACTACTCACATTTGTTGCTGTGCTATGTAGTATACATGTAGCTTGCAGTAGCTCTTCGCCACCCCTTTATTCCATCCACTACCTCCTTGATCTCAGATGCATCTATCTGCATTCATCTAAGGCCTTGCATTGCAATTTAAAAAGTTCTATGTCCTCTATTTGTTCCCTTCACATTTTGAATCGCCCTGCGTTTGTACATTTCCTGAGTTTTATCAAGTGGTATTGTAACATGCATGTAACTGTGACGAGCCTGACTTAACCCTTGCATTCTATATCTCATGATTTTTTAAAATGATTTTCAGATTTTATGTGGAGTTCCACTTTGTTCTTGTTATACATCAACGTGACAAATATTAATCATTGTAGACCCTTCAGCACAGTATTTCTCATACCAATATTTATTGAAGGCTTTCTTTATAATATGCTTCCATATATTTTTGCTGGGTGGATTTTGCAAAATTTCAGTTGGACTGGTAGTTGATATTTCTCCAAAGTACGTGCAACGTTGTTGAAAATACCTTTTCTTGGTGTGCATTCTGCATTTCCCATAGTACAACTTGTTTTTCGATAGCTGTGTCTAGTCTGGCTATTCCATAAAGTAAATTCTGACATAGGTCATCATAAGTGGCTTCTATTGGTTCAGCCCCTATTATGTATATAGTGCGGCAGATGAAGTACGGTCTGGTAAGCATTGGAAATGTCTGTGCATGGATCATTGCAGATGTTCTAACTTATTCAGGACAGATTGTTTTGGCTTTTGTACCTCTGTTACATACATGAACCTGGGATCTACTTATACATTCCATATTTTCAGTTGGACAACTGGTGATATTCCTGATCAAGTATGGAGACCTGATCCTTTAAGCGCATAAACGTCTTTCCGCCCAATTTGTGCTCTTTCGTCAACGTTGACTTGAGAATTTTCTTGATGGGTTATTCCATGGTGTTTAAGGCCTTGAACTCTTCTTACTTTCCGTCTTTCTAGTGTGTGGCTGCTTTCTTTTGACATTTTGATAAATTCTGTTTTTTTCCGCATTACGTTTGACGAGATCTCGTCTGGTGTTAAACTGAAATAAGTCGGTCATGACTTGCATTTCAGTGTTTGGTCCTAACAAGACTGTCATCTGCACAGGCCGGAGAAGCTACATTTATTTGTCCGATTTTCGATTCTAGGCTACTGGCTTGTTTTTGTTTGTTTGTTGTGGTTTAACGTCCGAGCAGCAATATTTCAGCTATATTCAGGCGATGAACATGAAATGGATGATAAAATAAACAGGCTACTGGCCGTAATGCCTTTGAGTATCGTGTTGTTTTAAGGCTTGTATAATGGAGTAGATAGTTTTGCTCTTAATCGTGTTCCTTGATTGATAGCTATGTCTTGTTACATTGCCATCCCATTTTACTTTTAATGTCATGTTCGTGTTGGAAAGTAGTCCACATGTCTCCTTCGTGGTACAGCTTATTAAGCAGGATATCATGAATCACTGTATCAAATGCTCTTTCTGCATCTAACTCTATGACCTCCAAATCGCTGCTTGTTTTACGGAATATGCATTGGCTTCTCTCGAAATAGATGCTGTGAATTTACTGGATGATTTCTCTGTAAAAACTATTTGGAGTGGATTTTGAGTTGTTTTATGTTGTTCTTCAAGCCGGCTACATTCACTGGCTACAACGTAGTGCACGGCTTGAACCTTGTTCGATTAATGGTTTGTGTAGATCTGATCATAGGCCGCTTCTGTCTTTAGAAATCCTCATAAGCTAAGTATGATTTATGAGTTTGCATATTTCAATAAAACAATTGTCCTTAAATTGTTGGAGGTTTTCAAAATATTTCAAATTGAAGTATCTTTTTTAAGCATAAAAACCTTGCATTTGATTTCATTATTTAGGATTCTTTGATATTTTAAAATATTTAACACAAACACTATGACAGTTTGACAAGTTTTTGCATTAGTAAAATAATAAAAACAAACACAGGAGAATGTTTTAGCGTCACTAGACCTTGGGTTTCGTGCACGGTTACAGTCTAAGATATTAAACTTTGAAAGTTTTGTAAAAATATCTGGATTATAACTGATTTCGTTGATTATGTTATGTATAAACAGCTCATTCAAACTTAATAGATATAACTTCTTAGCCTATAAAACGTGGATTAATCTATTGACTTTTGCAAATTTTTCATTTCTAACGGACCTTTTTCAACCACATCTCAATATTACTGTATGAGTCGGGACAAATCTTAAATTTAGTCTACATGTACACCATTACTTTGATACATTTCAGACGATAAATCAACCTCTCAATTTTTTTTAAAGAATTTAAAAGCTTATATAAACAAGACTTTCATAGACAGGGTACGATTGATTGATTGTTGGGGTTTAACGCACAAGAAGCAATATTTCAGCTATATGCAGGCGCTGAACATGAAAAGGATAAAATGAACGTGGAATGATGATGATGATGATGATGAAATGAAAAAAGGGGTGGGACACAAGGATAATAGGGTAGGTAAAAAGAATTTGAACCAATACAATTATTTTGCATCCTTATAGGCTATCTTACAGTTCATACTTTGTAAAACTTTACATACTAAAGATAAAATAAATAGGCAGCATAGAGGCTTCCACGTGGTTGAAAATTAAAATAAAATACAAACTTCGATAAATATTGACAGTACAGAAAGAAAACGGGTCACTACTGAGTTGTTTACCATCCCTATTACAGACCAAAACACTATAAGCAATGCTTACGAACTTCATTCTCCATTCCCCCATTTGGTAACCTTTTGACCTTCGAGTAGATTTGGATCAAAATCTAAAAGAAAACGTTCACAAAGGGAATGTGTAATAAAGATTGTGTGAAAGTTTCATTAACATAAAGGAAATGACGTCATTCTTTATCCCCACTCAAAATGGAGGGGGTTAAGAAGTACAATAACAAGAATGGCGTAGTCTACAAATTACAAATTAATTTACGCCTTCCAATGTGAATACTGTAGTAACGTTTAGTGATTTTAGTTTTAACAACCCAATGAAATTTCTATTCACAATACCCCAAAGCTTATACGTACAATCATGGCCATAACTCAGAATTTTGAAGCTATATTTTAAATTTTAAATTGTTTCCAAAATGGATCGCGAGTTTTTGCGACAGGACAGAAATACACAAAACCTTAAAAGAAAATAAAACACGTAATGACAAGTAAGAAGATGGTATAGTTTGTTTGTTTGTTGGGGTTTAACGTCCGAGCAGCAATATTTCAGCTATATTCAGACGATGAACATGAAATTGATGATAAAATGAACATGAAATGATTATGAAATGAAAAAGGGATGGGACACAAGAACAATGGGGTCGACAAATTTTGATTGCCACTGGAAATAGGGAGAGGTGGGTAGGGTCGGGCAATTTAGCCTCCTGTGGCGGAGCCCTATGGTTCCTACTCCGGGAGAATACCACAGTAGGGTTCTTTAACGTGCGAGGAACGTGGCATCTTTCCCAAAACGGTGCAC
Source organism: Perna viridis (assembly GCA_037379345.1). Lineage (NCBI taxonomy): Eukaryota > Metazoa > Mollusca > Bivalvia > Mytilida > Mytilidae > Perna > Perna viridis. Next base: position 32,861,314 of record CM074514.1, on the reverse strand, counting down.
CAGTATGGTTTGCGGTCAGGTTTTCCGTATTATAGCCTGACAACCCCAGCATGTAACACGCCAGGGGTACCCCATTCCACCATCTGGGGCACACATCCCGGTTGCTCTGTGGGCAGAGCGCCCTAGCCCCCGGCTAAGGTTCTGAGCACTATTTAGTCGCCTTTTACGACAAGCTTAGCGCTGCTGCAGGCCTATTCTTTTAACACCCGGACCTGCACGAGGATGGTACAGAACAACCTAAAAAAATTATGATTGATTGATTGTTGGGATTTAACGCCCGAGCAGCAATATTTCTGCTATATTCAGGCGATGAACATGAAGTGGATGATATAATGAACATGAAATGATGATGAAATGAAAAAGGGATGGAACACAAGGACAATGGGGTCGACAAATTTTGATTGCCACTGAAAATAGGGAGAAGTGGGTAGGGTCGGGCAATTTAGCCTTACGTGGCGGAGCCCTATGGTTCCTACTCCGGGAGAATACCACATAAGGGTTCTTTAACGTGCGAGGAACGTGGCATCTTTCCCAACACGGTGCATCACTATGGTTTGTGGTTAGGTTTTCCGTATTATAGCCTGACAGCCCCAGCTTGTAACACGCCAGGGGTACCCTCATTCCACCACCTGGGGCACAACCCAGTTGTTCTGTGGGCAAAGCGTCCTAGCCCCGGCCAGGGGTCTGAGCACTATTTAGTCGCCTTTTACGACAAGCTACCTAAAAAGTTTAGCACAACAATTTCATCTGAAGCTTCATAGCAAACAATTCCCATGAAAAGTTATCGTATTCTTAATTACACCCCCTCCTAAAAATGCAGCCAAACATTGCAGCAAACAAGATATCGAAGCTGAATACCAAATTCTAAATCATTCCCATGACGAGTTATCTAGCTTAAGTAAAGAAAATGTATTACTTATTGTATCAATTAAAATAATTGTAGGACCCCAGAAGGCATATAGAAAATATATAAACCTGCGTTGATGCTAATAGCTGAATATTGTCTAATCTTATTGCGACAAAATGTAGAATCTTAAATAAGTAGGACTCGTGATTTGTGTAAACTTTCAATATATATCATACCCTATTATTCCCAATCAAAACAAAAGCGCGATGTACTCCAAAACTAAAAACGTCTCCCTTTTTTAGTATCAACTAATTGAGGTTTGTAAAATATAACTGTTATCATCATTTTAACAAATACAATTATCCTTTACAGCATAGACAACAAAATAAAAAAAAACAATTGAACCAAAAGATAATATAATATTGTTTACAAGTTTAATGCGTATAGAAGGAAACAACTAAAAACCGTTTCCTCATAGGTCGCTATTTAAACCCAAAGCAATACATTGATACACATAGCCCGCCAATTCAAAAATAGGTGAAAGTCTTTGATTAGTTTGTGTAATCGCTTTTCATTTGTGTAAATATTTAACGGAATTAATATTCATATCACAGTTCAAGTATTTAATGGGGGTAGTATAAACTTGTCACAGCAGATAATCCGTAACTTGTCACTCATCAGACCCGACTAGTTTGGCCGAACATTCCAAAACATAACTCTTGTAACCTCAATGATATCATATAATATAGCCAAGTTTAAATAGTAAAATGTTGCAACTCTTGTGATCAATTTTGTTGACGTTGCACGCTACCAGTGGCTACTCTCAATTTTGATCTGATTTGATTCCTCCCTCTTGTAAACCCTTAGCTGTCTCCATTATAAGTTACTTTGTTAATTCCTGTCTGTGCATTGCTGATCGGAATTACAGACAGGAAAAGGTAATACATAATTATTTATACTAACGGTTTGTTGCAGTGTTCAATACTGGGATACATGTCACTTTAAGCAATGTTATTTGAATCAAAGTTAATTGTTACAATATTTAATTACAAACTATGCTTTACATTGGTTACACCGACTTTTATTTTATGTATAAGGTTGGTACTTTTATCAAATATTTCACACCTTTAGACTCTTAATATAATAACATTTAAGTGGTCTAAATCAGATCAGAAAAGGGTTATGAAAAAATAACGAATTTCTATTATTGAAATAAAGTGTCCTCGTTCAAACAATAACACTATTTGTGGTAGGAATGTTGATTTACTGATGAGCACAGATGAAATTTGATATTAAGCAGTACAACATAATTATATATTATATCAGCAAGGGGTTGTCTGACCTCCTTTTTATTGGAAAATGAGCCATTTTCATGTGTAAAATTAACAAAAATGGTAAATTATTATTATAATGTCCTAGCACCCCCTTTTTCTGAGGAAACCCGCCTTGCATCCCCTCCTTTTCAAAGTGTCTGGATCCGTCCCAGGGTAGTCACTATATATTACGGTATGGCTGATCAAAATGGGGTTTCACTTCAATCCGTCTTGACCTACAGTTATGATTACAATAGGAAATATAAAGCAGACTTTTTAAGAAAATCTTTAAATTTACAATGAAATTGATTTTTGTTTATTTTGATAATTCACGTTCATATAAATAAACTGATTTTTACTATCTGTATTTTCAGTCCAGTCGACGATTACAAAACAATGTTCTTGTAGTTTCTTTGTTTCCGTTTTTGGTATAACTTTCTTCATTTCGGTCTATTTTATAAGAAATGAAGAATACATTAATGTACGCCCGGCGCGCCCGTCTGTCCGGTCACACATTACACCTTTATTTATCCTAGTCAAGATTGGGGACTTATCTGATTGAAAAGCAGTATTAAACTATGCGATACATTTTTACTTTTAAAACAAAAAGAGTTTTATTAAAGTAAAGGATACAGTTTTATTTAAAACAACATGAAAGAGAGATTTATTAAGGTTAATTATGATTATAAAAGTTTTTTTTATCCTAGTTGTTTTATTGTCTCAAATTAAAAACTGTTATGCAATTACGTACATTTACGTATATTATTTTTGTTCATGAAAATAATATTAGAAGCAATAAATTACTTAACTATACCAAAGATTTTCTGTGATATACTCTTATAATTTATAATACCCTTAGTACACGTTTCATTCATTTTCTCTAAAAATCTATTGCTAACTTATTTACAAGGTAAATAGCCAATGAAAATTAATAATCTATAACGATTTGGTTAAATCTTGCCTTTCACGTAAACCTTGAAAAACAGCTCGAGTTAAGTAAAAAAGACCAAATTAAGGTCAATGTTGTTTATTTTTAATTCAGAATTGTACATAGATTTCATGATTCTGTGTAAAAAAGCAATATTCTTCAATAAATATTTTGTAATTAATCATATGAAATGAAACCCTATTATCGGTAGAGTACCATTATATTTGATCGCGTTTAACAGTATTTAGGAACCTTATACTTTTTTTCTTTGACAATTACTGTGTAAACAGCGGGTAGAAAAATAATCCTATCAGTATATAGAAATTTACACCTTCTTCAAACAGATTAAGCTGGGAAACACTCTTAAATATGTTTAAGTGAGACCATCTTTATGGTAAAACCCAGGATGAGCATATTTAGGGAATTAAACAGTAATATGACACTAGAGAACCATCACATCGCCATTTATTTAATTTTGTCAATGATTTCTACAAACAAAGCGATATTTGATTAGAACCAATTATCTTTTTGGTCTCATAATTTTGTTTGTTTTCGACGTATTTTTGTCAAATTTAGTACGTGTATGTTCTTCACCTCACACGCTGCCGTTCAAAGCCCTATTAACGAGGTGAGTAAATTAAATACTATCCATTTAAATCAAAAAGTCGTGACTAAATTAAAATCAAAACTTCACTTGAACTGGCAACTCTTCTCATACTGCAACACCCTTGGGGAGATTGCTTTAGGCAAGAAATTGTAAGTTAAGTTTAAAAGTTTAGTCAATTTTTATTTCGAAAGTTATTTATAATTTAAAATATTTTAAACATTTTAAGTCAATTTGTAATGGTCATTTGAGTTAACATGACCATGTATGTATATATCTTTATTGTAAATGAAATGTATGGTTTATGCTAAAGTGCAACTGCATACCGGTATGTGAATATGCATGCATCTATTGATTGATTAATAATTGATATTACGAATAATGTTGTTGGTTCGATTGAACATAACAATTTTCACCGTTTACACTGTGATTTAGCACAAAATTTATTGGATATGTTTGACAGGTAAATAAAACACATTTTCCCTGCGGAAATGTATACCTTCGAAAATTTTAATCTGAAAAAAAAGAAAAAAAAAGAAATCAATTAGCAGCGGCAAAGCGGCCACACGTTTTAGTAATTTTCAAAAGTTAAAATATTGTTTCTTGTTTGAGGAAGTAAAACCTTATGAATGTTCCTTACTCTACATTTAACTGATTCTACATTTTAGGATATTTTTTTCACTAACATTTGATGTTTGTCAACTTTTTTACCTACATCGTTATCAAACAATTATATCGTCTTTGGTCTTGTGTGTTAGCCAACACCTAGCCTTTGATTTAAGGGTATGAGTTATTTGTAAAGATTTATTTGTTTAGATGCTCAAACGACGTTTTAGCAAGTTCATTTTATATTGAATTTCATCTCTCTGCACGGTTTAAGTTTGCAAAAAAGTTTGTGGATCAATCGTCATATCAAAACATACCTCATCTTCATTGTAACTTTGTGTACACGATATTACTTTTTATATTGTAAGAAAACATGTATTCCATGGTATGCTTGGAATACTAAGACACGGACCATTTTTATTATGAATGGGGGTGGGGGGTTTTGAGTTTGAAGTCGGATAAGATATTTTTCGCGTAAGAGCAAAATTTTTATTTATATTTCAGCAGCAACCAAAATCAATATTTTGATTTGAAAATCTGCCTTGTTAAGTTATGAGGAAATGCGGAATCATTATTTTTATTTCTTTAAATGTATAAGTAAAACAAAATCCCTAAATTTGGAACATTTATTATTATTTGACTACTCAGCCCCTACACCTGCTTATAAAATGGTCGGTAGCTAATTTACTTTTTCTTGATTCTTCTATAACACACAATTATGACTGAACTAAAAACTTTCAACTACAGTGTTCCTCATCTGCTTATTAAAGATCCAATTACAAATCAAAATTCGTCGGCCCTATTTTCCTTGTGCCCGTCCAAATTTAATGGTGCTTGGGTGTAAAATTCCGATCAATAAATCAGTCAGTCGTATTTGAAAAATTCCAATTATGCCGCTTTGGTGGAAGGGATGGACGGACACTAACAGTAGTCCGGTAGTCCTGTGCCAGCCTTATTTTGGAGAGGACTACCTGAAAAATGTTTATGGTAGTCCTGTGGGCTATATAAAGTTTGCCTTATTTTTCATAAGATCTAAGACCAGAACCGACATTACCAACTGCAGCCTACCTGTTTTGCCTCTAAAGTAGTCCTGTTGACCACCAAACGAATGAAGTTAGTGTCAAACGATGGGTACTGTTTTGCCGATATTAATTATGACACACGGAACAAGATTTCCCCCTGATCTGACATAAATGTGTCATTCTGCAAAACCTTCGTCGGAAGACATAAGTGAAATAACCATATTTGACGATGAAATTTTCATTTGTTCTTTATTTCGTAGAAATACAGTTTACAATTTAAATTTTTATTAACAATAAACAATAACAAATCATCAACATTATTACATGTATATATGTAAACTTTGTACTAAATATATCAATTGATAGACATGTAAAACTCAAAATTCATAACTTAAAAGACAGTTTTAAAAATAAGTATTTTACAATTTTATTAGGTTATATCGAAATGCAGCGATTTGGTGACTTGTCACAACATGCCTCTACCCTAATCAGAATGCAACACGGACAGTTACCAGCCCCAACGTTTTTTACGGGCCCTTTACAGGCATTCCCTCCGCAATACCCCCATTCGTTCCCATCAATGTCGATTGCCGAGCGACTGGCAGGTAAGAATTTTACATTTACTTCATGGTTATAAAATATTTGTGTTCCATGTATTATTGTTTGACTAAAGTAAACTCTGAAAGACAGAAAAAAATACGCAGTAACTTACAATTGTTCTTTTTTATTATTTCTGTTATTTCAAGTTTTCAATGATATATCTTTGCTGAACAGATACTCTAGGTCGAGAGGTTCTACACGCATGAATTTAAAATTAAGGAAACAACAGATACATACAGCTTTTATCTCATTCCTACGCCCGAACTTAAATACTATATCGTTATCGAACATATACATTGTATCAGTTATGGGTCTTTGTGTAATCTACTAGCAAGCCCTTCATTATCAATGTTGGTATGAGACCATGTAAAAAATCATGTTTTGAGGCCCCAAGGACAACCCACTGTTCCTTTAAAATTAAAGAGACAACTCATAGTGTACTCTTTCTTCTGCCTCATTACCTAGACCTAATGAAACATAGGGAACTTTATGACAAACGTGATGTTTTTTTACTTCCCAATTGTAAACTTTCCCTTATTCGGTGGTAATATACCGACATCTCCTGCCTATAGGGTATACATATTTCATAAACCTGTTACTGTCAAGCCTGTGATCTGTGCACGGACTGTGGATACTGTCAATCAAACTTCTTAGTCAGGGACACGTTCAGCCCTTGTTAATATCATCCAAGTTTTACGGTCGTCATGTAAGTGCATTGAATTTACACAGAGATACATTTCATTTCCTTTAAAACGGTTTCAATATCTATGATCTATTGTTGTGTTATATAAAGTTAAAGATCAAATGTTCTGAAATTTATACATACATGTAAATAAAGGAGCTTGCCCCCAATATCAAATAAGCAGCTCCACTAGCATATATCCTATAAAAGGGGGTGCCTCGCTTCAACTCAATTTTATTCAAATAAAATCAAATATATCACTCTTTACTTTACTCTCAGCAATCATGAAGCAGCTGTGACAAATTTTTTGCCTGCTTATATGGAAAAAAGTGTGGGAAAACTATCCTAACACTTTTCCATGGCGCATTTCAACTAAATTTGGCCTTTCAATATCTTACAAAGGCAAACTTTAAAAACACATTTCTGGAGGTTATGAGGTGTAAATACATGTACTTCGTTGATGCAATAAGATCTCTGTTTTTTTTCTTCATGTGCCACAACTCACATGTAGTCCCATTTCGCCTCATTCTTAGACGGAGAAGTACGTAATTGCGATATCTCTAGGAACACATTTTTCCCGCGCTTTCTGTTGTCTGTATAGCGATGTCAAAGTCGCAGCAGTTAAACGTTCGGTCCAAGCGATTGTAGAAATCTGGAGTTTGAATGTTCAAATCATTGTGTTGATTCAGTAAGAAGTATTTGATGGTGATACATGTGTTTATTCCTTAGATTCATCATTAGTCAAGTGATTGCTGAGCAGTAAATAGTGATATATTCGATTTTATTTGAAAAAAAATAATTGAGTTGAAACGAAGCACCCCATAATCTTCAATCATCCTTTTTGTTGTTATATAATAGTGGGTCCGCATATTTGATAGTTGGAACAAGCCGCTGTGCTTCATGAAAACTTTCAAATGCTAAGGCATACACTAGAAAGTCAACAAAGGTTTTTGTTGTATGACAACTCCTTATTAGCGTGAAACAAATTAACTATTTTCATCTTCAGCTATTAACCCAAATTTCATAGTGAATATGAAATAAAATAGTGAAGCATAAGCTTATACATGTACAATGTATGTTAAAAACCAATGAGAATAAAATAATATGATTGTATTGCAGCTGACCTGCTGTTTGAAGCTCGTTTTGGTCATCACCGGAAACAAAGACGAAGTAGAACGGCATTCACGAATCATCAGTTGGCAACATTAGAAAAAACATTCACTAAAACACATTACCCGGATGTTGTTATGAGAGAGAGGCTTGCAATGATGACAAACTTACCGGAGGCAAGAATTCAAGTGAGTTGGAATACACAATTAAGACTTTATATTCTCACACATTAATATATGTATGTTACGGGCATGTACGATACTTTTATGTTATACTATAATTACTGTACACACGTAATTGAAGTACAATAAAAGGAGTACTTTTCATTTAGATTTTGTATCTTACGATGGCGATTTTTGACACTTTATGGTTAAACTAAACTATTCATTGTAGCAGGTAATAAAAATATAAGTATATAACTTTTTAATCAAATAACAGTAGTTTTATTAAAATTTAATCTTTTTTTTCGAATTAAGATACTTTGTTCACCTTTGTTCAGACTCTGTAAAGAGTTAATGTAATCACTCTTCTTAAACAAAATTACCAATGTACGTTAATCTATCGTAATTGAAGTTGGATACTGAATTGTGAAGTTTTAAAGTGTATATAATCCAGTAAGTTTTCTTCGCTGTTCTACATATTTCGCCGATAATTTTCTATAACCTTGCAATATGAATTACAATATATCACTTTATTTCACCATCAACACACAGCCCTTTGTGCTATTTCATCGACTTTACTTTCTGTTCTTTTTACCATTACCATAAAAAAAGAAGAACTTTTGGAGGGAGGGTAACAAAAATGCGGTTTACATAATCCATCGTTTTTATCCTTTGTTCTGACTGCAGTAACGGGTTTCTGATGAGAAATATACTATTGTTGTTTCAGGTATGGTTTAAAAACCGAAGAGCTAAATACAGAAAGAAACAAAAAGGCCGACCAATCGAATATACCGACGGCAACGACAAGGAAAAATCTTGTTCTGATGAACAAATTATAGAAGTTGTAGACGAAACTGAAGACCATGATTCTACAGAAAAGGAATTAGATCGAAATATAAGAAAAACAACAGGTTAGTCTTCTTGTAAGATTTTATTATACTTTATTTTGATTGTTTTAGTTGTCTCAGTAATAATTACGTAATGAAAAAATACGTTTAGAAATACAGAGCGTTTGCAAATAAATAATTTACTAGAGTTCCGTATATTTCTCAGTATACAAGGTCGTCCCAAGAGACTGACATAGAAAAAAAATGCTTTGAAACTATAAGCATTTTCTTGTTTCAATCGTAGTTAAAGTTGAGTAAAAATCCATTCAACGATTTCTGAGGATATACACTACAAAGTTCTTGGAAGGACCTAATCTGTGGGTGTGGTATGTAAATCATTATTTGAAGTTTCACTTTTAATCGCGTTAATTATAGTTTTTTTTTCGCACCCTATTTTGCAAAAAAATAGTCAACCGCTTATAAAAGTTATTAATTATAATTTATTATTGTTTTTTTGTGCTTAGACGATTCAGGAGCTACATGTACTGGTGAAGATGACCGTAGTATAAAATCTGAAACATTACAAACCACTTTTGATATAGAAAGCGAAGCACCAACAAATGCAGGTATTTGAGAAAACTGAACTTTAACCATCCACTAAAATCGACAAAATCAAGAACGATAACTCTTGCAAAGTGCTAATTTCATGTACAATCTATACAAATTTTATCTTAAAAGCGTAACCCCAAATGTGACCTATATGGGTATCTTAATGAACAAGAAATAAAACTGAACTCGGTGGGTTTTTGACATGCATGAGTCACTTGTCTGATATTTAAAATGACTGCTAATTAAAACAAAGAGGAAAATTATCACTACATATCCTCATTTGCATGGTGTTATGATGATTTAAATGTAATAGTAATAGCGTAGTAACGTGCAGTTTTCAAGATCTATTTTTTTTTCAAGAAACATGGGAACATGTAATCAAACTTTTTTTGTTGAAAAATTGAAACGGAGAAAACAAACACACGATAAACAATTATTGCTAAATTAGTTTAAAGCATATATTTTTTGCAAAAAAGATTGTAGGAGTAATAATGACTAGATATTAATTTATTATGACTGATTGATTATTGGGGTTTAACGCCCGAGCAGCAATATTTCAGCTATATTTAGACGATGAACATGAAATGATAATGATGAAATAAAAAGGGATGGGACACAAGGATAATAGGGTCGACAAATTTTGATTGCCACTAGAAAAATGGAGGGATGGGTAGGGTCGGGTAATTTAGCCTCCTGTGGCGCAGCGCAAAGGTTCTTACTCCTATCGAATACCACAGCAAGGTTCTTTAACGTGTGAAGAACATGGCATCTTTCCCAACACGGTGCACCACTATGGTTTGCGGTCAGGTTTTCCGTATTATATCCGAACGACCCCAGCATGTAACACGCCAGGAGTACCCCATTCCACCACCTCGGGCACACAACCCAGTTGCTCTACGACAAGCTTAGCGCTGCTGCGGGCATATTCTTTTGACACCCGGTCCCGCACGGGCATGAGAATTTAACTGTGATGATTTTATATATGTTCATATTTGCGTCCGTTTTATGTAGGCTGTTTTGATAAATGACTTTTTTATTTTCCTGTTTATATTATTGTATGCACAATACTAATGTTATTGAAATTTAACGAAAACCCTCAATTCTAATTTCAGATAGTTCGTCGGAAGAAACCTGTCAGCTTCAGTTACCACCATTTTCTGTATTTAATTGGAACAATCATCTGATTGCAAATTCATTATATCAGAAGCAGCTAGAACTTCAAAGATCAGTAGCGTGTACAACATCCTTCCCACTTCCTTCAATGATCACACCACATTACCCATATGTTGGGCCTCACATTCCGTCGTCATCTTACACACAGACTGAGGCACTCAGACATTTTCATAATAATACAACTCATAGAGAAGCAGAATTTAGACTCTAAAACTTGCGGCCCTTAAAACACTGAAATATTTCACAAATAGAACAAGGTCCTACAAGCAAACTCGTACTTGCACACAATTTTAAATAAAGTGTGTTGCAAGCACATTTGTTTTATTTTTTATCAATTTGGCAACCGTTGAAATACACACTGCTGTGTATGCCTTATATTTACATGCGCACAAAGTGTTTTTGATATTGATGAAAATGCAATGTTTCATTTCATTGTACAGATGGTTTGCTATATATGCGGCAGGCTATTTTTACCAGCAGTTAATATGGATGATCGTATAAAAAATATCATTCAACGCTTCCTTAACAATCCATGGTTGTTTTCTTACATGTATCACCCTTTACCTTCCTTGCATGTCTGGTCTTTTCTTGCATACTTAAAAAATTTTTTAAGTAAAGAACGTAACTAGAAACAAGTTTATGGGCGGTTCATAATGATGTATAAAAAAACTGTAAATGTGCATGTAAATAGAAAAAGCGAAGTCTTAATCACTAATGTTTACTAATGTTCATGCACTTGTTCAGTTGTCAGGTGGATTCGTAAACTGTAGAAGAGTTTGCTGTAAAGATTTTTTTTTATATTGACAGTCGTGGTTTTTAAATTGCACTAACTTGCATTATGGACAGTACTAAATCCATCCGATAAGTATTAAATTAAAATACCAAATGATAACATGCCAATAACCGTTAATTTTCCACTGGGTTTTATTTGTATTGCACAATTTACGTAACAATTTTAGCCTCTTGAAAGCAAATTTAATTTCAGCATTGTCAGCCATTATCTAAAAATCCCTGATTACTAAGGACTTAGTATGGTTCAAGACATATGAGTGTCTCTGTTAAGAAAACATGTGTCGTTTTGAAACATTTGAAATGCAAACAAGTCAAAAGATTAAAATATATTAAACACTTGTTTAATACTTGGACTGCAAGTTAAATGCAATTGTTTGCAATTTGCAAATCAAGTATGACTGTTCGTGCACATCAAAATTATCGTTATATATTCAATACCAGTTAAAAGTTTAAATTGCCAAGCCGAAGTATTATCATTTAAAGTTTGAACCTATGATTATAAAGCTTAGTGGAACCGATTAAATACATGACGAAGCAAAGTTCAATAAAGTATTTTATAAAAGAACAAAATTACATTCTGTAATTTAAATGATGACTTTTTGTACCCGCGCTTAGACTTCTTACCTATTAGGCTTCTGGAACAGTGTTATATTGCTACATGATCGAACCTAGAAGTTTTATGGTCGTCGTCATGAAATCGTGGATCGTAACGGTGTATCCATCTGCACCAGGAGAACCGATTTGTTCAACGTGTCATAATTTTAACTTCCCTCTTTCGTTTTCCCGGACTCGACTTTTTATGAGCACATCGGCGGGTGTTTCTTGAAAAGCTAAGGACGCTTACCGTACCGGTGCACCTGGTCCATGCTCCCAGTTTTTAGTGGAGTCCGAGTTGTTCATTTACTTTTGTTGCTTTGTACGTATTGGTTTTGGTTATTTCATGTTCTTGGTTGCGTTTGTCTGTTTTCCATGTCTGGTCTTTGTCCCTGGATTACATTCTTTCGAATTCAGCTAGAATATTGGTTCCCTTGATTACTCGTTAGTTAACTATACCACATGCAAGACATTTGAATTCAACAAAGAATAAAAAAATAATTTCAGTCACGACTATTAACTGTAAACTGACATAATAAAGAAGAAACCGGTTGCTCTGCTTCGTACAATTTAAAAATGTTACAGATATTTGGGAAAAAGGGAACATTTAGTAATGAAATGGCCTTGATAATAACATAAAATAATCAATGAGAAAATTTGAAAGGCTTTCAAAAAAGTGTGCGTTTCATATAACCTCTGATTAAAATAACTAGAACGTGCATTTTGATTTACGTCATTATTTTATCAACTATGCTAATGAGATGTCACTTTAAATACTAGATCTTCCAAAGAAGAAATATTTTAATTTGCATAAAACTAGCATGCATTTTGTATCTTCGAATTCTCATTAAAAGGTGATTGAAATATAGTTTTTTTTATCATTTTCAATACCATGACAAAATTCTGAAATGTTTCGTTCTGTGCTAAGACTTTCAAACTCTCGGTAAGCATAGAGAAATATAACGTCACAGTGCTGTATTCCTGGCGATCAAAAAAGCTTCACAGCTTAGTGTTTGAGTATCAAAATCCTTGAAATGAAAATGTTCCAGTATGATTTTTGGTTATTTTTTTTTTTAATAAATGCGTTTTAAATTTAAAGGTCCGTTAAATAAGTAAATTAATGTAAAACAATGGAAAATAAAAATGTCTTCAAATCACACACACACGGACATATTCAACAACATATTATCGCATTCTTGTTCCATACATGTATTCTCCGTTCATTTAGATAAAGGTCTGGTTTTATAAGGAAACTATCATGCGTAAATATGATATTAATCCCTAGGACGTAGAGAAGCGTTAAAAGTAAGTTACAAAGAACAATAAATGGTTCAGACAAAAACGGCATACACAAATTCTCTGGGCAATGATAGTAATCATGAGATGAGACTGAATTTGTTTGTTTGTTTGTTGGGGTTCAACGCCCGAACAGCAATATTTCAGCTATATTCAGGCGATGAACATGAAATGGATCATAAAATGAACATGAAATGATGAAATGAAAAATGGAATGAGACACAAGGATAATGGGGTCGAAAAATTTTGATTGCCACTGGAAATAGGGGGAGGTGGGTAGGGCCGGGCAATTTAGCCTCCTGTGGCACACAACCCAGTTGCTCTGTGGGCAGAGCGCCCTAGCCCCTGGATAGGGTTCTGAGCCCTATTTAGTCGCCTTTTACGACAAGCTTAGCGCTGCTGCAGGCCTATTCTTTTGACACCGGACCTGCACGGGGCGATGAGATTTAGAGGGACTAGGAAGTCGAAGACGACGAACTTCACGACAAGATACCTAAACCACCGTTTCCAAAAGAAGACCCGCCTCGCCGAACCTTTGAATAAGAAGCGGCACCAAACACATGCCAGATCCACATTCTAAACTATTATTTCTACTTATTCATGACACCTGGATTTATACAACAAATGATCACAGATACAAATAGGCATACATATAAAATACTTGTGGCACTTGTTTGTAAGTAATTTCCCCGTAACCAAACTGAATTCTTTTCGGCGATGTCATATGTACGTTGTGAATGACCAAGTCAGAAATTGTTGATGAATGATTAATTTCACTTTTCCAATTTAGCTTACGAGTTATTACAAAAAATATTTACTGTGGTAAAACAAACTCCATAACAACGACGAATATTATATAATGGTTATAATGTTGTTCATACTTTAATGAGTGAAACTAATCCTTAACGGCAACTATACCATGTTGTTTGTGATTCGATTTAAACTCTCTTCCCTTTGCACTTGAACAATTGTGGCTGGAACCATTCATTAAACTGCTCAATATGATAAAAAAAATATCGCGTTTGCTGAAAAAATAAATCAAATATGTTAATCTAAGTGAGCTGGTGATTTGCTATCAGAGAGAATGGCAGGGTAAACAAAAATAGTAAGAGATGTAATATCAAGAAACAAGTGGCTCCCAGGAACCTGAATCGCTCACCTGGTTATAGTTTGTTTCTCAAAGGCAATAATTTTAACAAGGAGTTGTCCAACAATTTTGGCCCCGTGCAGTTCCGGGTGTCAAAAGAATAGGCCTGCGGCAGCGCTAAGCTTGTCGTAAAAGGCGACTAAATAGTGCTCAGGAACCTATCCAGGGGCTAGGCGCTCTGCCCACAGAGCAACTGGGATGTGTGCCCCAGGTGGTGGAATGGGGTACCCCTGGCATTTTACATGCTGGGGTTGTCAGGCTATAATACGGAAAACCTGACCACAAACCATAGTGGTGCACCGTGTTGGGAAAGATGCCACGTTCCTCGCACGTTAAAGAACCCTGCTGTGGTATTCGATAGGAGTAGGAACCTTTGCGCTCCGCCACAGGAGGTTAAATTGCCCGACCTTACCCATCCCTCCCTTTTGCTAGTGACAATCAAAATTTGTCGACCCTACTGTACTTGTGTTTCATCCCGTTTTTCATTTTATCATCATTTCATGTTCATTTTATCATCCGTTTCATGTTCATCGTCTGAATATAGCTGAAATATTGCTGCTCGGACGTTAAATCCCAACAATCAATCAATCAATCCAACAATTTTGATTCAAGAAGTCTTTGGAAGGACCATTTCAGCATTGAAGCTTCGTGCAGGTCCGGGTCTCAAAAGAATAGGAATGGGGTACCCTTGGCGTGTTACATGCGAAGGTTATCAGGCTATCATACGAAAAACCTGACCGCAAACCACAGTGGTGCACCGTGTCGGGAAAGATGCCACTTTCCTCGCACGTTAAAGAACCCTGCTGTGGTATTCGATAGGAGTAGGAACCTTTGATAATCAATGATAATAATAGTTACAAAATGAGTTGATACCAATATAATTCTATCAATGAAATGGAACAATATGACCTGGATAGTTCAACCACGCCACCGGCCAGTGTGAACATTTTATCTGGACGCCAAGACAAAAATAGATTTAACCTAGTCATCGCTGAAGGATCTCCAAAATAACTTCGAAGAAATATAAGTTCGATACAAAAATTAATTGATTACGCCATAATATTGATAAGCAAAATCGTACACATATCTTATTAAACTCCTGTAACCATCTATGATTATTTAGACAGTAGATCTGTTTGAGGGATTTAAACGCCTCACTCTCCAACAAAATCTACTGTCTAGATAATCATAGACGGTCATCGATGATGATTGGGGTTTTTACGGTCTTGATTATCCTTACGATTCTCGCACGACCACCCCTTACGGGGATTATGTTAGTATTTGGAGGTAGCGGAGCCCAGCCTTCGGTATACCCGACCGAAGAACTCAGAGTTTGTCCTACTAGCGGCTGGGCTGCTCTGTCGACGCTCTAGCCTACTCTCAGACCCCACGTGGGTCCGAGAGCATTTCCCCACTCTATTTGGGAATACGTCAACGTGAAGAGTGTAGACGGTCATCTGGGAGCTTATAACTTATATTAGACCACAGCAATCATTATGCTAAAAAGATAAACACATGACCAACATTTCGTGCAACACTTAGAGCCCCGTGCAGGTCCGGGTGTTAAAAGAATAGGCCTGCAGCAGCGCTAAGCTTGTCGTAAAAGGCCACTGACTATAGTGCTCAGAAACCTAGGCAGGGGCTATGCGCTCTGCCCACAGAGCAACTGGGATGTGTGCCCCAGGTGGTGGAATTGGGTACCCCTGGCGTGTTACATGCTGGGTTGTCAGGCTATAATACGGAAAACCTGACTGCAAAGAGTCGTCACATTCTGAGACGTTGTATAATATTGATTTGTTGTGACATGCACCATTAATTTGATCCTCTATCCTACATAATAACACCTAGATGAACTGTCCCGTACTACCATACATCATGTACTAAGTTACAGCCTTAGATTAATCCTACGAGGTGGAATGACCCGGCCAGCGAAAGCTACATTTTTATATAGCCTAGCTGGCCGAGTGGTCTAGGGCGCTGGACATAGTGTAGGCTGTGTTGCCATAGATGTCACAGCGGTACGAATTCGAGTCCCGCGGAGGGAACGACCAAAAATTTGCATCGCAAATTTGACAGTTCTAACATCGTTTGGAATTTTTCAGACCCTTCTATAAGTTTACGTTATCTTCCCAGTATCAATTTGATCCGATGGAGCAGTGTAGCGAATAGAGTCGTCATATTCTGAGACGTTGTATGTGTGTGTGTGTCTGTACCTCCTATTACGGAGAAATTTACCTTTAGTTGGAGCATGTTGAATTTAGCGATTCTTCAGCAGTATATGCTATCCCAAGGACATTACGCATGAAAAACTGAAAACCACGATGTAGTTATTCTTCCTTAGTCTTTTTATACATATTGAATACAATTATGCTTGGTGTCAATGCCTATATATATTGCCCTCTGCTAAGTTTGATCGTTGTCATTTAAAAAAAATATTTTTACTTTCATTTTCATTGATATCAACAAATTTATAGAATGCGTCAGGTCACATGATCAACTATTTACACCTTTTCGCAAAATCACTACAATTGCGTCATGAATTGAACCGAACATACAATGAAAAAATGGTCCAAAAGGTGACTGAACGAAGATAACGAAAACAAAAACCACACTGATTATTGATGAGTTTTATAGGTTTGTTTGTGTGGTGGGGTTTAACGTCCGAGCAGCAATATTTCAGCTATATTCAGACGATGAACATGAAGTGGATGAAATAAAAAAGGGATGGGACACAAGGGCAACAGGGTCGACAAATTTAGATTACCACCAGAAAAAGGGAGGGATGGTTAGGGTCGGGCAATTTAGCCTCATGTGGCGGAGCGCAAAGGTTCCTACTCCTATCGAATACCACAGCAGGGTTCTTTAACGTGCGAGGAACGAACGTGGCATCTTTCCCAACACGGTGCACCACTATGGTTTGCAGTCAGGTTTTCCGTATTATAGCCTGACAACCCCAGCATGTAACACGCCAGGGGTACCCAATTCCACCACATGGGGTACACATCCCAGTTGCTCTGTGGGCAGAGCGCCTAGCCCCCGGCTAGGTTTCTGAGCACTATTTAGTCCCTTTTTACGACAAGCTTAGCGCTGTTGCAGGCCTATTCTTTCGACAGGGCGAGTATAATAGGAAGGTTAAGAATGATATGTAGATACGCATTAAAGAAATCACTTGATCTCTGATATCTACAAAGGGAGATAAGCCTATTTACATGTACTACATGTTAAAAACTCATAAGCACTATTTTCTATCAATCTGTCGTATGGATTCGTGGAGTTGTTTAGGTAGGTTAGGAATCATACACGCATGTAGAATTGTTTGAATGGATTGAAAAAAGTTAGATCACAGCCTCGAAAATAGGAAGTGACGACGTGAAAAAAATTCAGAATTATTGTAGACTTAATGAATGTAGAATTGATAGACTTAATTTAAAATAAAACATTAATGCTTTAAATAGATATCGGCCAATTTTTGTGTGAGAAGTGACACTGCATCTGAAAACGTACCTTGGATTTTAACCTTTGTTTAAGATACTCGTACTACTCGTAATACGTAAAACCCAGACATGGAAAACAAAGAACTTACTAAAATAATACATACAAAGGAACAAAAATTAATGAGCAATTCGGACTCCAGTAAAAACTGCAGGGAGCATGGACCAAGTGCCTCGGTAGGGTAAGCGTCCTCTGCTTGTCTAGAAACACCCGCCGAGTTGCTCGTAAATAGTCAACTCAGGGGCAAACAAAAGGAAAGCAATGACACGTTGAATAAATCAGTTTTCATGGTGCAGATGGATAAACTGTAACGATCCACGAGTTCATGATGACGACCACAAAACTTCTGTAGTGGTGACTTAAATCTTGATACAAAAAGTTTGCGAATATACGACAAGTTATGGCATAGTGTATGAATTGTGATATGAAAAGGAGATGATAGTAGGGTCGGGCAGCACATGAATGAAAGTCCAACTTGTCTCTAACTAACCATCTTTATCTCCTGTAACTCCAACTCCTCTAGTCTCACCCTTTCCACTGAAATTATCACACTATAAAATTACAAAAAGAAGAATAGGGTCGACAAATTTTGATTGCCACTAGAAAAAGGGAGGGGTCGGTAGGTTCGGGGAATTTAGTTTCCTGTGGCGGAGCGCAAAGGTTCCTACTCCTATCGAATACCACAGCAGGGTTTTTTAACGTGCGAGGAACTTGGCATCTTTCCCAACACGATGCACCACTATGGTTTGCAGTCAGCTCTTCCGTATTATAGCCTGACAACCCCAGCATGTAACACGCCAGGGGTACCCAATTCCACCACATGGGGCACACAACCCAGTTGCTCTGTGGGCAGAGCGCCTAGCCCCCGGCTAGGTTTCTGAGCACTGTTTAGTCGCCTTTTACGACAAGCTTAGCGCTGCTGCAGGCCTATTCTTTTAACACCCGGACCTGCACGGGGCGACTTTAGTTGCTCTCATTGTATTACTACAATGATTAATTTCATTGAATCAGCAGAATTCAATAGAATCAAAACTGAACAAATTTAGTAGCTAATGCAGTTTTAAGCGCCCGTAGATCTGTTCTTAAATAAATGATGTCATTCGGGTTTAAATGAAGGAGGGAAACTCCGGCATTGCTTGATGAATGATTGATTATTGGGGTTTAACAGCCGACGATCAATATTTCAGTTATATCCAGACAATGAACATGAAATGATGATGAAATGAAAAAAAAAAAAAGATAGGACACAACGATAATAGGGTCGACAAATTTTGATTGTAACTAGAAAATGGGAGGGATGAGTAGGGTCGGAGCGAAAATGTTCCTACTTCTATCGAATGCCACATCAGGGTTCTTTAACGTGCGAAAAACGTGACATCTTTCCCAACACGGTGCACCACTATGGATTGCGGTCAGGTTTTCCGTATTATACCGGCATTGCTTAAAATTCATCTAGTATGTGTCTGTGAAAAAAAAGAGAACGTAACAAAAACTCCCTTTCACATTGCTATTATTATAATGGTTATTTTGGGAAATGTAGTAGATAAGTCTTATTCACGGTCAGTGTCGCTTTTTGGTTCATAGGTCCATGCGAAACTTGTACATGAAAAGTGTAACGGTTCGAGTTGCATCATTTATTTCAATTTAATATCGTTCGTAATAGTTCAAAACCTTTTATCCGTTTAATTGTTTCTACCTCTGGCTTTCAAGATTTTCCATTTCACAGATATTTACTATTTACTGTGGTTTTTATATACACCAACATATAACACTACTGATATAAAAGACATCACAGAATTGAATGTGAATATCATTATATAACATTCTCTGCCATAACAATCCTTCTGATTTTCATACGGTATCGCCATCTGATACATACAACCAAAAAGCACATTGGAACCAATAGCACTTACAGATATGATCGTTGAATAAACACCAAAGTTTCTGGCAAAATATTTCATACCATAGTATTCTCGTAATGTGGTCGCCAAAGTCCACCAAAGACAACCATCTGCCAGACCTATTGTTATGTATGTAAGAAGAAGTATTGTGAAATTGTCCGACAAAAATATACTTAAAATCAGTAAAATCGTCTGAATCACATTTAAGACTAGTATAGGTGTTGTTCTTGGAAAATGTTCAATAAACGAGTCCGATAAAAATCCTGATATCACCTTTGATACAATTTGGGAAACAGAAAATGTTGTCACAAATAACACCGTGTATTCCTCAAAGTTAAATGACTTCAGAAATGTTCCAGTGTTGTTAAGAAATACTAGTTGTATACACCCGGATAATATAGAACCCCACAGAAAATACTGGAAATCACATAATTTAAATAACTGATAACCTGTCACCTCTTGAACGCGGTTCATTTGCGTATCGTCGACTATTAGACAAGTCAGCTCTGTATTTACAGGATAAGATCTAAGAAATAAACTGCATAAAATGCAGACGACGAAAACAACAACAGCGTCTGATAGATAATATCCTCTGAGATCCTGATTCCCTTCATCTTCTAAATAACCTCTAGCAAATGCAATGGCATATAACCATGAATTTGCCATAGTTCCTGCGTTGAAAGCTACATAGATAAAAGCCATTGCCTTTCCTCGGTGTTGTTGCGAAAAATTTTCGACGTTGGCCATTACTACTGCAATATTTATGAATCCATAACCAAAGCCTGAAACATGTAACTATAATTACATTTATTTTGTTTGTTTGTTTGTTGGGGTTTAACGTCCGGCAGCGCCCCGTGCAGGTCCGGGTGTTAAAAGAATAGGCCTGCAGCAGCGCTAAGCTTGTCGTATAAGGCGACTAAATAGTGCTCAGAAACCTAGCCAGGGGCTAGGCGCTCTGCCCACAGAGCAACTGGGATGTGTTCCCCAGGTGGTGGAATGGGGTACCCCTGGCGTGTTACATGCTGGGGTTGTCAGGCTATAATACGGAAAAACTGACCGCAAACCATAGTGGTGCACCGTGTTGGAAAAAATGCCACGTTCCTCGCACGTTAAAGAACCCTGCTGTGGTATTCGATAGGAGTAGGAACCTTTGCGCTCCGCCACAGGAGGCTAAATTGCCCGACCTTACCCATCCCCCCCTTTTCCAGTGGCAATCAAAATTTGTCGACCCTATTATCCTTGTAACCCATCCTTTCTTTTTTTCATTTCATGTTCATTTTATCATCCATTTCATGTTCATTGTCTGAATATAGCTGGAATATTGCTGCTCGGACGTTAAACTCCAACAAACAAACAAACAAACAAACAAACAAACGTCCGGCAGCAATAGGCCTATTCCTTTAACACCCGGACCTGCACGGGGCCCAAAATTTGTGGGACGTAATTGTTCGAGCATCTAAGACTTCCTGAGACAGCATGTACGATTGATTGATTATTGGGGTTTAACGCCCGAGTGGCAATATTTCAGCTATATTCAGGCGACGAACACGAAATGGGATGATAACATGGACATAAAATGATGATGATGAAATAAAAACAGGGATGGGACACAAGAATTGGGTCGACAATTTTTTATTGCCACAAGATAAAATGGAGGAATGGGTAGGGTCGGGCAATTTACCCTCCAGTAGCGGAGCGCAAAGGTTTTGTTTGTTTGTTGGGGTTTAACGTCCGAGCAGCAATATTTCAGCTATATTCAGACAATGAACATGAAATGATGATGAAATGAAAAAGGGATGGGACACAAGGACATTTGGGTCGACAAATTTTGATTGCCACTGGAATCAGGGAGAAGATGGGGAGGGTCGGGTAATTTAGCCTCCTGTAGCGGACCCCTATGGTTCCTACTCCGGGAGAATACCACAGGAGGGTTCTTTAACGTGCGAGGAACGTGGCATCTTTCCCAACACGGTGCACGACTGGTTTGCGGTCAGGATCCCACTCTTATCGAATACCACAGCAGGATTCTTTAACGTGTGAGAAACGTGGCATATTTCCCAAACACGGTGCACTATGGATTGCAGTCAGGTTTTTTCGTTTTATAGCCTGACAACCCCAACAGGATGTGTGCCCCAGGTTGTGGAATGGGGTACCTCTGGCGTGTTGCATGCTGGGGTTGTCAGGCTATAATGCATAAAACCTCACCGTAAACCATAGTGGTGCACTGTGTTCGGAAAGATGCCATGTTCCTCGCACGTTAAAGAACCCTACTGTGGTATTCTTCCCTATTTCCAATGGCAATCAAAATTTGTCGACACTTGTGTCCCATCCCTATTTCATTTCATGTTCATTTTATTTGTTTGTTGTTGGGGTTTAATATCCGAGCAGCTATATTTCAGCTATATTCAGACGATGAACATGAATTTGATGATAAACTGAACATGAAATGATGATGAAATGAAAAAGGGATCGGACACATGAACAATGGGGTCGACAAAATTTGATTGCCACTGGAAATAGGGAGAGGTGGGTAGGGTCGGGCAATTTAGCCTCCTGTGGCGGAGCCCTATGATTCTACTCCGGGAGAATACCACAGTAGGGTTCTTTAACGTGCGAGGAAAGTGGCATCTTTCCCAACACGGTGCACCACTATGGTTTGCGGTCAGGTTTTCCGTATTATAGCCTGACAACCCCAGCATGCCAGGGGTACCCCATTCCACCACCTGGGGCACACATCCCAGTTGCTCTGTAGGCAGAACGCCCTAGCCCCCGACTAGGGTTCTGAGCACCATATAGTCGCCTTTTACGACAAGCTTAGCGCTGCTGCAGGTCTATTCTTTCAACACCCGGACCTGCACGGGGCTCATGTTCATTTTATCATCAATTTCATGTTCATCGTCTGAATATAGCTGAAATATTGCTGCTGAGACGTTAAACCCCAACAAACAAACAAAACAGACAACCCCAACATCTAACACACCAGGAGTACCCCATTCCACCATCTGGGGCACACATTCCAGTTGCTCTGTGGGCAGAGCGCCCTTACCCCCGGCTAGGTTTCTGAGCACTTTTTAGTCGCCTTTTACGACAAGTTTAGCGCTCCTACAGGCCTATTCTTTTGACGCCCGGACCTGCACGGGTCTGGGAGAGTTGGAAGTTTACCAAACAAGAGAGCAACAACGTCGCCAAATAAAAACGAAATACATATCATCTAATAGGTATACTAATCCGTATGAAGTGTTCGGTGTCAAATGATCATATATCTTTTTTGTCTTATTTCGGAGCTTAATTGTTCAAAAAACGATATTAAACTAGGACAAAGTATTTAAAAATGAAAAAAAAATTCTACAAGGATACTTTAAATGTTATGTTTACGTCAATCAAAATTATTTACTATAGCATACAAGTAATATAGCGTTTAAAACTGCTTTAGAGGAAACAAAATACTGACTATTTATTTATTTCCCATTGATCATTTTCGTTTTAAACACAAACCAATTAAGAAATGAAATAGCGCCTGCAACTCTCCCATCTTAGAATAGTATTTTATGTAAAAGGTCGTAGACCATTGCATCATATATCCCGTTCCAGCAAGTAACAAGCAAATTAACGATGTCCATGAAGGTCCAGCTCTTTCAAATACAAAACCGGCTGGTATAAGGAAATAGTAGCCAAAGTTGCACAAGGCTACCATTAGCTCAACTGAAAAAGAAACATATATACTCTAGCATATTTTGTTGTTATCGTTTTTTTATTTTTTAAGTAAAATTAAACTGACAACAAAAACCACCTTTAACAAAATATGTTTGTTGGGGTTTAACGTCCGAGCAGCAATATTTCAGCTATATTCAGACGATGAACATGAAATGGATGATAAAATGAACATGAAATGAAAAAAAAGATGGGACACAAGGACAGTAGGATCGACAAATTTTGATTGCCACTGGAAAAAGGGGGGATGGGTAAGGTCGGGCAATTTAGCCTCCTGTGGCGGAGCACGAAGGTTCCTACTCCTATCGAATACCACAGCAGGGTTCTTTAACGTGCGAGGAACGTGGCATCTTTCCCAACACGGTGCACCACTATGGTTTGCGGTCAGGTTTTCCGTATTATAGCCTGACAACCCAGCATGTAACACGCCAGGGGTACCCCATTCAACCACCTGGGGCACACATCCCAGTTGCTCTGTGGGCAGAGCGCCTAGACCCCGGCTAGGTTTCTGAGCACTATTTAGTCGCCTTATACGACAAGCTTAGCGCTGCTGCAGGCCTATTCTTTTAACACCCGGACCTGCACGGGGCTAACAAAATATGAAGTTGTAGTCCTAGTTCAACTTTAGATATTTAATTTGTTTGGACGTTTATAAGATTAGACATACGTGAAAAAGAATAGAATAGTGGTTTTTATATGAAACTGTTGGTTTTTGTTCATTTACTATGTTTTGTTTAAATAATACAAAATCAAAATCAAAAAAACCTAAATTGTTTTACATACCGGTACTAAATTTATATCAAATACTGATCGTACATCAGAACGGACACGTGTTCTTTGTAAGTTTGTATACTAGCTAAAATGAAAAGGCACATTTACTACAAATTTTCAGTCAACAAATGACCTTCTTCAGTGCCTTAAATAAACTGAGTGTAATATTTAATGAAAATTTTGCCCATTATATATTTTATTATAGTGTATTAACATCATTATCGGTATCGTTGTACAATCCTTTAGACTTGTATAATTATATATATATAAAAGGTACTGTAGAATTTGGAATTAAGGGAGAAAAATGACACTAAATTACCATAGAAACAATTGGATTTTCAATGTGGATTAACTCTTATGACCTGACAAATTGGAACGAATAATTTTACATTTTATCTTATAGTCTTGTAAAGCAACTAAAACACAAACATAAAAATGTGCAACATTTTTGTGGGGTGTATTACATATTACAGAATTCGCATGATATTCTTATCTGCGTGGTACTTGAATATTATTTGAAGATAAATTAGGAAATTCATCACAAGAATATACATTTATACCTATCCATTGATCATAGTCAAACTTCTCTTTTACAGCATTGGTGTATATAGGAACAGCAAATATACACCCAGCTAGCATCATTCCAAGGCAACCCACAATAAATGACAAACATCTACCAAGATCCTGACAGTCCATACTACTTATTTCATTCTAGGCAGAAGGAAAAATATCTAAAATATGTAATGTATAACACTATTGAATGGTTTATCAAAATATAAATAATTCTTTCGATGAAAAATAATTACGAAATATAAATTCCCCGTGCAGATCCGGGTGTTAAAAGAATAGGTCTGCAGCAGCGCTAAGCTTGTCGTAAAAGGCGACTAAATAGTGCTCAGAAACCTAGCCGGGGGCTAGACGCTCTGCCCACAGAGCAACTGGGATGTGTGCCCCAGGAGGTGGAATGGGGTACCCCTGGCGTGTTACATGCTGGGGTTGTCAGGCTATAATACGGAAAACCTGACCGCAAACCATAGTGGTGCACCGTGTTGGAAAAAATGCCACGTTCCTCGCACGTAAAAGAACCCTGCTGTGGTATTCGATAGGAGTAGGAACCTTTGCGCTCCGCCACAGGAGGCTAAATTGCCCGACCTTACCCATCCCCCTTTTTCCAGTGGCAATCAAAATTTGTCGACCCTATTGTCCTTGTGACCCATCCTTTTTTTTTTCATTTCGTGTTCGTTTTGTCATCCGTTTCGTGTTCATTGTCTGGATATAGCTGAAATATTGCTGCTCGGACGTTAAACCCCAACAAACAAACAAAGCTATATTCAGACGATGAACATGAAAATGGATGATCAAAATGAACATGAAATGAAAAAAAAGGTTCCCACTCCTATCGAATACCACAGCAGGGTTCCGTAACGTGCGACGAACGTGACATCTTTTCCAACACGATGCACCACCATGGTTTGCGGTCAGGTTTTCCGTATTATAGCCTGACAAACCCAGCATGTAACACGCCAGGGGTACCCATCCCACTTGCTCTGTGGACAGAGCACCTAGCCCGTGGCTAGGTTCCTGAGCACTATTTAATCGCTTTTTACAAGCTTAGCGCTGCTACAGGCCTATTCTTTTGACACCCGGACCTGCACGGGGCGCCATACGCCATAAATATCAGAGAAGTGAAGGGGTTTAAATCCCGCTGAGGAAGCAACCAAATTTGCAACCTTGCATCGATTCTAGAGTTGGGGTCTAGTTTAGACTTCATTATATATATGAATGCATCATTGTATTAACATTTTATGTTGATCCTCGCCGTGCATGCTATGTATCTATATAGTTTTGTTTGTTGGGGTTTAACGTCCGAGCAGGAATATTTCAGCTATATTCAGACGATGAACATGAAATGATGATGAAAAAGGGATGGGACACAAGGATAATAGGGTCGACAGATCGCCATTGCCACTAGAAATAGGGACAGGTGGGTAGGGTCGGGCAATTTAGCCCCCTGTAACGGAGCCCTACATCTTTCCCAACCCGGCGCACCACTATGGTTTGCGGTCAGGTTTTCCGTATTATAGACTGACAATCCCAGCATATAACATACCAGGGGTACCCCATTCCACCACTTGGGGCACACAACCCAGTTGCTCTATGGGTAGAGCGCCCTAACCCCCGGCTAGGTTTCTGGGCACTATTTAGTCGCCTTATACGACAAGCTTAACGCTGCTGCAGACCTATTCTTTTAATATTAATCAGTGGTGTATGAAGGGTTGCAGATAGTGGTTCGGCTATAATAATAAAAGAATAAGTATATTGCGTGCTTGCTTTGTAGATCCTCCCATAAAGCAGGGGAGAGTAAGATATTTTAAATAAATTTAAATGTCTAAGAATGATTAAAATTCATCTTGGTATAGTTTTGTTGTAACAAAACAAACATTTGTATTGTAAAATTTAACTTTGTTCGCCAACATTCCAATTTAAAGGTAGAATAAAATATATAGTAAGTTGTTAGAAAAAATTAGATCTTGCGTTATAGCAGGTCAAGAGAACAAGTTAAGAAATCCTTTGCACCAGTTTTCATAATGAAATTAATAACGTTTTACCTTTAATGCCGTAATACGTCTTACCTTTAATGCTGTCTCAGCTCACCTTTATTGCCGTTAATGGGATGTCTATTTTGGACTTTTACTTTGAATTTGTTGGAACAGAATGTTTTGAATAATAAAAAAAATTATGTTACCACTTTATGCATGAAATAAATTGGTCGATTAAACATGTGACATATCTTTGTGAAACTAATTTTGTCAAACACAAGGAAATAAAACGATCAATAATGAATTATGGCTACATTTGTTGTAGACCGAACACATCAGCCAAATATAGACTGACAACAATTGGAAACCAGTTAAACAAAAGTAGGAATTTTCTTGATGTTGATCATTTTAACAATTTTACGCAAAAAAGGGATATATTTATACAAATATACTATTTTTCTTTATATTTTACGTCAGCTGGAAGGGCAGATCTTGTTTTTCTAAAACCCAACTGTGAAATTAGTATATCCGACCGATTTCAATATCGTGTATATTTACCATAGTTACAGCAAAATAATGTAAATTTCTTTTCATAACAAAAATGAGTTATCTACATGTTTTATAAGCAACTCGGCGGGTGTTTCTGGAGAAGCAGAGGCCGCTTACCCTACCGGTGCACCTGGTATATGCTCCCAATATTTACTGGAGTCTGAGTTGCTCATTTGCTTCTGTTACTTTGTATGTACGAGGTTCGTTACTTTATGTCCTTTGTTGTGTATGTTTGTTTTCCTTGTCTGGTCTTTGTACCTGGATTGCATTCGTTTAATTACCACTACAACTTCCTCTTACAGCAAAATAATGTAAATTTCTCTTGATATAAAAAAAGAGTTATATAGATGTTCATGAACCTACTGTTTCCATTTAAGACCTGCAATTAACTATCCAATAAGAGGTCATAAAAACTTGTTTGTATATACACACCTTTATACGAACAAAAAAAAAAATGGAGATAAAATAAAGTTTATGTACATGAAATAATAAAAGGTGGCTATGCTCCAGTTTGTGTTTTCGTGATGGTTATTGCTTCCAGTCAGCTTGATCAATTTACTATTGCTTGTATCGTCAACGAAAGAATTTCGCGAATTAGATAGCTTGTACACTCAGTCGATATACCATGATTTAGACTGAAAACAATCGAAATCAAGGATTTTCGTTTGTTTTGTCCCAGCAACGGTGTATCCACATATTTTTTTCATACGGTTACTGATTCAAAATATAGCTGAAATATTGCTGCT
Organism: Perna viridis; assembly: GCA_037379345.1. NCBI lineage: Eukaryota > Metazoa > Mollusca > Bivalvia > Mytilida > Mytilidae > Perna > Perna viridis. The sequence continues at coordinate 32,833,293 of CM074514.1, read as the reverse complement.
CGGACGTTAAACCCCAACAAACAAACAAACTGATTCAAAATCAAAATTAAACAAGGCCTCATTGACTGCTTAATCATATGTGAATATAATTCCCCTGTATTGCAAAGACAAATCCATACCAATTATTTCATATTCCTATAATTCACCCATTGCATGTAACATTTTCAATTATAGAAGGCTATTGCAGAACCTCGAGATTGAGGACTTCAATGCTAAACCACCTGACTGTTCTTGCAAAAGCTCTCCATTCAAGTATGGTCCTTCTGGTCACGTCGTTACGGGAGATTTAACCATCATCGAAAACGAATCTTTGCGTAATATCCCAAGTACCGTGAACCACGCTCCATAAATTGGAATTATAACTTTAAAAGTTCCTCTGGATGCCGTCGGGGACTTTACAAGAAAATGGATAAAACGAGAATAAGACATTGGTTCTCTGCCAGAGTGGTTAATGGCCGTGAGGTCTTTAATTTTAAAACGAAAGTTTTAAGTAGGTCAATGAGTGCCAAGGTTAAATCAGTTTTCAAAGACCCCGATGAAGCAAAAACATTGTCTACTATACTTAAAAAGTATGTTGTCGTACCAGCAGACAAAACCCAAAACAACATTGTTTTTGTCTGCAAAACGTTTTACATCCAATGTTTATTATCAGAGGCCCCCGTGCAGGTCCGGGTGTCAAAAGAATAGGCCTGCAGCAGCGCTAAGCTTGTCGTATAAGGCAACTAAATAGTGCTCAGAACCTTACAACCTTGCCTCAACGATAGTGTGGCTATGTTGACCCTCCGATGACATCTTGAAACCAGTCCAAGCTTTTCATGTAGGAACCAAAATATTTCGGTGGAAGATCGTGATATGAAAGTTCATGAAAATCCAATATATATATCTCTCGTTGATGAATTGATGGCCTCATTAAGTATAAAATGTTGGATTGCAATTAATGTTCATTTCCTTAAGCTCATTGCAAGATAGTAAACTTCACACGATATGTTTAGAGCTAAATTCATGAATACATGCAGCACTCCGGTGAAATTTAGTCTTCTTCAGGTTATCAGAAAAAAACGCTCCATATAACTTTAAACTTTGAAGAAATTATTGAAAGTGACAGTGGTTTGCAACCTAAATAGAGATAATCACATTGAAACCTTTGTCTGAAAACAATATACAGATGATATCTTTGTTTGTTGGGGTTTAACGCCCGAGCAGGAATATTTCAACTATATTCAGGCGATGAACATGAAGTGGATAATGAAATGAAAAAAAAGAGGGGACACAAGGATAATGGGATCGACAAATTTCGATTGCCACTGGAAATAGGGAGAGATGGGTAGGGTCGGGCAATTTAGCCTCCTGTGGCGGAGACCTATGGTTCCTACTCCTATACCACAGTAGGGTTCTTTAACGTACGAGGAACATGGCATCTTTACCAAAACGGTGCACCACTATGGTTTGCGGTCAGGTTTTCTGTATTATAGCCTGACAACCCCAGCATGTAACATACCAGGGGTACTCATCCCAGTTGCTCTGTGGACAGAGCGCCCTCGGCTTGGGTTCTGAGCACTATTTAGTCGCCTTGTACGACAAGCTTAGCGCTCCTGCAGGCCTATTCGTTTGACACCCGGACCTGCACGGGGCCAGATGATATCTATAAAGGACAGGGACTGTTTTTGATATCAAATCATAGCACTGTTCAAGTAGCTTATATGTCAACTGGGTAAGGCTCATGTGGCTGATGTGTTTATGTTTCACATAAAATGAACATGAAATGAAAAAAAGAAAGGATGGGTCACAAGGATAATAGGGTCGACAAATTTTGATTGCCACTGGAAAAAGGGGGTGATGGGTAAGGTCGGGCAATTTAGCCTCCTGTGGCGGAGCGCAAAGGTTCCTACTCCTATCGAATACCACAGGAGAGTTCTTCAACGTGCGAGAAACATAGCATCTTTCCCAACACGGTGCACCACTATGGTTTGCGGTCAGATTTTCCGTATTGTCGCCTGACAACCCAGCATGCAACACGCCAGGTGTGCCCCATTCCACCACCTGAGGCACACAACCCAGTTGCTCTGCGGGCACAGCGAGTACTAGGGTTCTGTGCACTATTTAGTCCCACTTTACGACAAAGTTATCGCTGCTGTAGGCCTATTCTTTTGACACCCGGACCCGCACGGGGCTGTAATAAGGAATAATTAAGTAAGTTGCATACAGATTGTAAATGAGTTGATTTTTCTCATTATAATACCACGCAAGAGTTCTTTTTGTTTTACATATACCCAACAATGATGGCTGTTTCATATTTTAAAAAAAGACAAACCATGTCAGTACATTGTATTTATTCCATATATTTATTTAATTCAAAGACGTCAATTTTTAACCAAATAAATAACACAATAAAATTAGAACATAAAACAAAGTATTTAAATTACATATATAAACAAACATGGAGTTCCCATTTTTATTTTTTTTAATGAAAAGTTTTCATATTGGAAATGAAAATACTTCATACCTTGAAAACAAAAATTGAATTGACAATAAACGTTACCATTAACCACATTCAAGTGCTGCATGGAGAGCTGAATGACTAGATATAGTGTTAACAGTGTAAATGTTTTTTACGTTATTGCAAGTTGTTTTTTTTTTTCAAAAAATTATTACTTTCCCACATTTCCATATAAATATTTAAAACAGTTTTAACCTTTATGCTCATTTTTTTTACAGTGGTTTCGATAAACGCCTATGAATAACAATACCGACAGAAAAGACATCACTGAATGTAGCACAAAGGTCAATTTGTAACACTCTTCACCAAAACAGTTTTTCTCATTTTCATTCGGTATTTCTAATTGATACATCCATCCAAAAATTACTTGCATACCTATAGCACTTGTAGCAGTTATCGTTGAAAACATTCCTACGTTTCTGCCAAAATATTTTATACCGTAGTACTCGCGAATTGCAACTGCACCAATGCACCACAGAGTAGCATCACTCATACCTAATACAATGTTAGTTAACATAAGTATTGTAAAGATGTCAGAGAAAAATATACAAAGTATCGCAAAAACCGTTTGAATCAAAGTTGATACTAGTATGACTGTTATTCGGGGAACACGTTGAATCAATACATCGGTTAAGAATCCTGTGAACAGTTTTGATACCATTTGAGAAATAGATGTAGCAGTCACAAATATTATCGAGTATTCCTCCATGCGAAAGGATTTCAGGATAGTTCCGACGTTGTTTATAAATACTAGTTGTACACATACAGATAGTATAGATCCCCACAAAAGGAATTCGAAATCGAGTAATTTAAATAATTGACAACCTGTAACATCTTCTATACAATGTTCCCACATAGTGTTTGGTAGGGAGTCATTATCTACTAAACCGATCAACTCAGAGTCAACAGGAAATGACCTGAGAAATATTATGCACATAATACTAATAACCAAAACGACTACAGTGGTACTTATATAAAATCCCTTTAAATCCTGATTTTCCTCGTCATTTATATGACCATTAACAAACGCTGCACCATATATCCAAGAAGTAAGAATGGTTCCTATATTGAAAGCCGTATACATAAATGACACTGCTTTTCCACGGTGTTGTGGTGCAAAGTTGTCGATGTTAGTCATTATACTTGATATGAATAAACACCCATAACCAAGTCCTTGAAAATAAAAAACATGAATCATGTAGATAATAACTCAGAATACATTACATTGGATTAATTTCTTTGTTGTTTTTTTTTTGCATTTCTTTCCTTGACATATGATTCTATTTATTCGGAGTTATAACTTTTTTGCAGTAAAGGGTGGGAGGGAGCTTTATATAAAATTATACTAACATTAATCTAGGTTCATTAAAATCATATAAACCTTAATTTATTCTTGTGCTTAACTTTGATGTGAATAGATGGATAAGAATATGTTGATTAAAACTCATTTTATTTGAGAATAATTACTTCACTGTAAAAAGCACGCATTTTATTCAACTCAAGTACGTACCTATCAGGAAATGGAAAACGGCTTGCAATTCTCCTTTGTTAGAATAAAATTCTACGTAAAATGTTGTAGACAACTGCATCATATAACCCGTTCCAGCAAATAAAAATCCAACGAACGATGTCCACGAAGGACCAAATCTTTCACAGAGAATGCCTGCAGGCATTTGGAAAAAAATGCCAAAGCTGAACAAAGCTACTATAAGCTCCACTGGAATAAATAATGTTGTGTTCAATTAATTTTGTATTTTAGTGAAATTTTCTGCATTTGATACTTTTTTCACAATGCTTGTAACCTCTTCAAATACAGTAAAGATGTCATATGCGTTAAGATAAATAAGTGAATTGATAGTTTGCTTGTTATTTAATTTTTGTAAGGAAATTTAATGTTTGATTTTTTTTAATTAATAATTGACGTGTAATATAACCATGCTTAATCAAATGAAACGTATTGTTACTAACTCGCAAGTACATTCTGTGTTGCATCTTTTGATACAAAATTGTTTTATTTTAGAAGTTTATACGATACTTCGTTTCTATGGCAACAAACATCAGTTAGTTACACAATGTTATTCAGTAACTAAACAACTAAAATACAGGTTATGCCGTGAATCCGGTATAAAGAGTGATTATGTACTAACCGTATCTAAAAGAAATCTCGAATGATGTATTCCTTTACAAGTATGACCAAAAACAAAATTAAGAACTCTTTGTAGGAAAATAAATACATACAAGACACTTGTATTTTAATTTTATCAAATTGAAATATTTTGTCAATAAAGACGTAACTGAAAGTAAATTTTGGTACAAACAACATTAATTTAGCCTTTTCTCTTCAGGTTGTTCTCGATACTAGTTTTATTATGGCATTCTAAAATGATAGCAACAATGGTTTGTCAATCATTCTCAAAAGATTTACTTGCATGTATTAGAAATAGACATCACTTAATTAAGTGTCAAAATCGGAACACTTTTAAGATTTATCCTACTAATTTTGTTACGTTGAAATTATGAAAATTTAGAGACTTAAGCGAGCTTCAAAAGTACATCTACTGCAATTAAATAATGTAGTTAATATGACAATTTTTTTTAATGAAAGACAAAAAATTCTTTTTAAAAAAAGCAATCATCATTTACTAAAATACATACTGAAAGAAAACCAAGAGAACCATGTGATAATTTAAAATCAAGTTTTAAGTCTTAAATGTTTAAAGATAATTACAAAATTATCGTATTTTAGACAAAACTAGGTGTGCTGTATAATATTTGAAGGAATAATCTCTCATCAACTACACAACAACCAAACTCATTGGAAGATTTAAATTAAAAAAAAATAGTATACAAAAAATAATTGTAAGGAAACGAATCATAAAGAGGCCTAATCATGTGCCGAGGTATTCTACAATCTACAATACATGGAATGAACCTCGATGTTTAAAATGTTTTTTGGAAATTGTGATGCCTTAACTTGTGTAATATTCTATTACAAATATTTGTACTCACAGTAGAATATACACCACGATGTTTTCCTTGTGTACTATTTTATCTTTTAATTTAATTTTGAACTAAAGGTTAATTTAGTTTCTTTTGGTAACAATCATTTGATTCTGTGAAGGGGAAAGGCTATGGATTTTAAGAAAACAAATTCCAGACGAATCAAACCCACTCTTACAGCCCCGAAGATTCAATAGTTGCTTCCTAAGTACTGAATTGTAAATAAGTAGCTGTCTTTGTAAGAATCATGCAAAATCTGAAAAATGCGATACACCCCAAAAAAGGCTACATACTTTTTTATTTTTGTAATTAAGTTAATTTATGGGTCTATATTATGAAATGTGTAATTATTCATTCAAATCTGCCTGCTCTTAGGAGATAATCAACATTGAAAATCAAATAGATTCTATAGTATTTGAGTGTCATTTACAGAGTTATCTCCCTTAATATTGAATTCTACAGTGCATTCTATACAATTTTTATCCCCTATGAGTATGGGTTATATGAAAAAGCAGATGTTAATTTCTGTTTACTAAAGCATTTTAAACAAAATATCAAAAATAAGAATACGTAGGCTTTCCAACCATGTATCACATTTTGCATGATTCTTAGCTTGAGTGCTACATAATTGTTCATGTTTTTTTTTAATTTAATGTTAATTGTTTTGTTAAGGAATATAACTCTCATCTTCATACGTGAGTGGGGCGCATAATTTTGTTTTCTTTTCATATTTGAACGCAACGTAGTTTAAATTTTCAACTGTGAATGGGATCTAGTGAGTGTCTTTTATTATACCACCGCGTGCCAAAGCAAAGACAAAAAAATTCTTAGTCGAATATCTTGAAGCCAACCTTCATCGATATACAAAGCTTGATTTATTTTTCAAAATATTTTGCATCTCTTAAAGGCTGTAAGAAAATAAAGGCAAAGTTCGGTTAAACACCCGACCTACCCCCTATTTAGCATCAGGACCGTTAGTGTTAGTATTATAATTTTTTTGTAGATATCAAATGAAATCTTAGTAAAATAGATTTACATTCTCTTTTATTCACGTTTTTATTGATGATGGAAAAAGTATTTCTTAATCTGAAGTCTCTTCATATAATACTGGCAAGAGTTTGTGTGTATTGAAAGCGGTACATAGCATTTAGTAACATCAATACCTATCCACTGCTCGTAGTTAAACTTTAACTTTATGGCATTTATGTACACAGGTACTGCAAAAACACCCCCTGATATCATCATTCCAAGACTTCCTGCAGTAAAAGACAGACATCTACCAAGATTCGGATATCCCATGTTTCTGTTGAATTGGAAGGTTATCTTACTGCAGTTGCCGCTGTAGAAAAAAACAAGGTCTTTTTTTTGTATTCTATTCCATTTTTAAAAGTATCTTTGAAAAAACTCGGGTCTTGTAGACTTCACAACCTGACGATACAGAGTACACCTAGATACATAGTACTCGGTAGAGATTCCTCATAACTTATGAAATAAAAAGTTTGTTTGTTTGTTGGGGTTTAACGTCCGGGTGTTATAAGAATAGGCCTGCAGCAGCGCTCAGCTTGTCGTGTAAGGCGACTAAATAGTGCTCAGAACCCTAGCCGGGGGCTAGGCGCTCTGCCCACAGAGCAACTGGGATGTGTGCCCCAGGTGGTGGAATGGGGTACCCCTGGCGTGTTACATGCTGGGGTTGTCAGGCTATAAGACGGAAAACTATTATCAAACTATTAGGTATTATCAACATTTTTTGCTTCAGTTACATTACCAAAAAAAAGGAAGGGTCACAAGGATAATAGGGTCGACAAATTTTGATTGCCACTGGAAAAAGGGGGATGGGTAAGATCGGGCAATTTAGCCTCCTGTGGCGGAGCGCAAAGGTTCCTACTCCTATCGAATACCACGGCAGGGTTCTTTAACGTGCGAGGAACGTGGCATCTTTCCCAACACGGTGCACCACTGGTTTGCGGTCAGGTTTTCCGTATTATAGCCTGACAACCCTAGCATGTAACATGCCAGGGGTACCCCATTCCACCACCTGGGGCACACATCCCAGTTGCTCTGTGGGCAGAGCGCCTAGCTCCCGGCTAGGTGTCTGAGCACTATTTAGTCGCCTTGTACGACAAGCTTAGCGCTGCTGCAGGCCTATTCTTTTATCACCCGGACCGGCACGGGGGTATGAAATAAAAAGATTACAAATCATCTTCCTAATATACCGAAGATGTTTTCATAATGCTGGAGCCCCGTACAGGTCCGGGTGTCAAAAGAATAGGCCTGCAGCATCGCTAAGCTTGTCGTAAAGGGCGACTAAATTTAATTGCTGATGACAATACATGTACAGTAATATGATATAATATAAAGAAAAACTACAATCATGCATTATATTTTGTGTAACCAATCTGCTTCTCATAATCGTTAAATATTGGCGTTCCATCACATTTTGGTTATTCAATATTTCCCATTTTATTCTTATGTTACCATCGATATTATGTATCTCACTATAAATAAAAATACATCATTCATACTTTGTTGACTATTCTGCTAAGTGACTGGGTCTTGTTCATTTCTACCAGGTTTTTATTTGTTGATGGACATCTCGTTTCATTCCCCCCCCCCCCAGAGTAACAAAGTTCCAAAACTGTATTAACCTGTTTGTGTTTCTATATATTGTTTAACTGCATTAAAAATTGTATTGGATTTCAATTGAAGATATTTACACAAAACCTATATATTCCAATTTCATTCAAAGAAAAAGCTCTTTTCCTACGACTCCTTGTTTATTTCAATAAAAGACTTCAATTATACGAATGGCCTGATTCCCAGATAGCTTAAATCTTGTTCTTTGTAGATTTGTAGGTAAGGTCTGTAGGCTAAAAACCACTAATTCCAATTCCCATAGGCTTCTATGCTATTTTCACAATATTCAATGGCTGCTCTGGACTTTACCTTAACTTTAACCTGCAGAGGACTGTATATCCGCATGATTCTACATATGTCAGCTCACAATCCTCAGAATGGCGTGTGGGGTTAGCAGACTTGCAGTGCAGTACTGGTCACCGGAAGTGAAGTGTCTATAAATAGCATGGGAAATCCCAGTGTTTTCACAAGATAGGGGTATATTTAGAAATCATTATGGAGATTAGGCTTCACATCACAAGAAGCAAAATGCACCTATAAAGTGTACAGAAATGTTTTTCCTTTCAGAAACTGTTTAAATTTTTAAAATGAGATGAGAACATTTTTCACAGCACTATGAGGAACAGGGGTAATTTCTGCCCCGTGCAGGTCCGGATGTCAAAAGAATAGGCCTGCAGCAGCGCTAAGCTTATTTTTTATTTTTTATTATTTTTTTTTTTATAAATCTTAAATACAACTTACGTTTTTTGACTCTTAATCTTCACTATCCTGGTTTTTTTTTGAACCGGTATAATACAGTCATTTTTTTTTTTTTTTGGGGGGGGGGTATTATTATATTATAATGATATATAACTATTGACAAGACATAACATTTAAACGAATTGATTTCGAAAAAAACTAATGTTTTAATAACTGATGACAACACATGTACAGTGATATGATATAAAATTTTAATTTATTTATTTATTTGTTTGATATATATATATAAATCTTAAATACAACTTACGTTTTTTGACTCTTAAACTTCACTATCCTGCTTTACTTTGAACCGGTATAATACAGTCATTTTTTGGGGGGTTATTATTCTATTATAATGATATATAACTATTGACAAGACTAACATTTAAACGAATTGATTTCGAAAAAAACACCAATGTTTTAATAACTGATGACAATACATGTACAGTAATATGATATAATTTAAAGAAAAACTACATTAATATGATATTATACTTTGTGTAACCTATCTTCTTCTCATAATCGTTCAATACTGGCGTTCCATCACATTTTGGTTATTCAATATTTCCAATCTAATTCTTATGCTACCATCGGTATTATGTATCTTACTATAAATAAAAATATTCATACTTAGTTAACTATTCTGCTTAGTGACTGGGTCTTCTTCATTTATACTAGGTTTTTATTTGTTGATGGACATCTCGTTTCATTCCCCCCCCCAGAGTAACAAAGTTCCAAAACTGTATTAATTTGTTTATGTTTCTATATATTGATTAGCTGTGTATTAAAAATTGTATTGGATTTCACTTGAAGATATTTACCCAAACCCTATAAAGTATAGTCCAATTTCATTCAATGAAAAAAAAGACCTTTGCCTACGACTCCTTGTTTACTTCAATAAAATGACTTCAGTTATACGAATGACCTGATTCCAAACTGAAAACTGATTTATTCAACGGGTCATAGTTCTCCTTTCCTCGTTTGTCTACCCCGGACTTGACTTTTTATGAGCAACTCGGCGGGTGTTTCTAGAAAAGCAGAGGACGCTTACCCTACCGGTGCACCTGGTCCATGCTCCAAGTTTTTAGTGGAGTCTGAGTTGCTCATTTACTTTTGTTATTCTGTATATATGATTTTAGTTGCTTTGTGTTCTTTGTTGTGTGTGTCTGTTTTCCATGTCTGGTCTTTGTCCCTGGATTACATTCTTTTGATTACCGCTATAACCTTGGTTCCATTGATTACCCTTCCAAGACAGCTTAAATCTTGTTCTTTGTAGATGTCTATGTAAGGTCTGTATAGGTTGATTGATTGTTGGGGTTTAACGTCCGAGCAGCAATATTTCAGCTTTTTCAGATTGCCATAAGAAAACCCCGGTGCAGGTCCGGGTGATAAAAGAATAGGCCTGCAGTAGCGCTAAGCTTGTCGTATAAGGCGACTAAATAGTGCTCAGAAACCTAGCCGGGGGCTAGGCGCTCTGCCCACAGAGCAACTGGGATGTGTGCCCCAGGTGGTGGAATGGGCTACCCCTGGCGTGTTACATGCTGGGGTTTTCAGGCTATAATACGGAAAACCTGACCGCAAACCATAGTGAGGCACCGTGTTGGGAAAGACGCCACGTTCGTCGCACGTTAAAGAACCCTGCCGTCGTATTCGATAGGAGTAGGAACCTTTGCGCTCCGCCACAGGAGGCTAAATTGCCCGATCTTACCCATCCCCCCTTCTTCCAGTGGCAATCAAAATTTGTCGACCCCATTATCCTTGTGACCCATCCTTTTTTTTCATTTCATGTTCATTACATCATCCATTTTATGTTCATTGTTTGAATAAAGCTGAAATATTGCTGCTCGGACGTTAAACCCCAACAAACAAACAAGCCACTAGAAAAAAGGAGAAATTGGTAAGGTCGGGCAATTAAGCCTCCTGTGGCGGAGCGCACAGGTTCCTACTCCTATCGAATACCACAAAAGGTTTCTTTAACGTGCGAGGAACGTAACATCTTTCCCAACACAGTGCACCACATTGGTTTGCGGTCAGGTTTTTCGTATTATAGCCTGACAACCCCAGAATGAAACATGCCAGGGGTACCCCCATTTCACCACCTGGGGCACACGTACCAGTTGCTCTGGGCAGAGCGCCTAGCCCCCGACTAGGTTTCTGGGCACTATTTAGTCGCCTTTTACGACAAGCTTAGGCCCCGTGCAGGTCCGGGTGTCAAACGAATAGGCCTGCAGCAGCGCTAAGGACAATGGGGTCGACAAACTTTCATTGCCACTGGAAATAGGGAGAGGTGGTTAGGTTCGGGCAATTTAGCCTCCTGTGGCGGAGCCCTATGGTTCCTACTCCGGGAGAATACCACAGTAGGGACCTTTAACGTGCAAAGAACGTGGCATCTTTCCCAACACGGTGCACCACTATGGTTTGCGGTCAGGTTTTCCGTATTATAGCCTGACAACCCTAGCATGTAACACGCCAAGTGTACCCCATTCCACCACCTGGGGCACACATCGCAGTTGCTCTGTGGACCTAGCGCCCGGCTAGGTTTCTGAGCACTATTTAGTCGCCTTTTACGACAAGCTTAGCGCTGCTGCAGGCCTATTCTTTTAACACCCAGACCTGCACGGGGCTTAGATTGATTGATTGTTGTGTTTTAATGCCGTTTCGGCGACTAGGGCCATATCACGGCAAGAACATTTAATGAAATGAAAATATTAAAAGCAAGATCAAGGTCTCTTCATAAAATAATGAAATTAAAACGAAAAGCTATTTACATGTATAAAGGTACACAAAAGGTAAACCTAAGACATAAAATACATTTAGAAACAACACTTCGATAAAACATTTAAAACATGGAAAAATCAAGGAAGGTATCAAATTTAGATCTTATTAAATAAACAGATGTCCCGCAAGAAATCGATAATGTTTTTAGATGAAACGGTCTTGAACAAATCAAACATATTGGCGCAGTCAAAATAATTTTGCCTGGTGGTGGCAAAATCCACACAATCTAGAAGAACATGTTTGATAGAGAAAGGGCAATCACATGGGATACACTCCGGTCTAGGATCACCAACAAACAAATGGCCAATGCGACATCTAGTCATGATCTCTTTCTCTTTGCGATTGCCCGATTTGGATTGATGAATACCTAGATCGGGTTTTATGGAATGAGTTTGTTGTGTTCAAGACCGTCCCATCGGTCCTGCCACATATTTAAAATATATTTCCTTATTAAAGGTTCAAAATCGGTGTATGGCAAACTAACGTCCTTAAATATTTCATTTAATGCCTTCTTGGGAACCCTGAATACCCACATGACTGGGTTACCAGAGAAAAACAATCTCTTTATCAAATTCCCGAAGTCGATGAATAAATATAAAATTTGTAAGATAAGAGTGTCGTTCAGTTTGTGATTCTTAATTGCCAAAAGACAGCTCAAAGAGTCAGACGAAATAACAGATTAGATTGAGTAATGAATTTAAGTGCTAATAAGATGTCTCGAGCTTCAGCTGTGAATATGGAAGCGCTCAACGGCAACCGTTCAGTTACAGTTTCGTCACCATGGACAGCAGCACATGCAACGCTATCGCCATCTTTCGAGCCATCGAAAAATCTGCCTGATTTGGTTTAATTTCAGAAAATTGTTGTTGTAAAAATAAAGGATTGGTATCGGACTTTTTATATTCACGCAGATCAAAAATGAAAAAATGGTGTGGAAGCTCCCATGGAGGGCATTTTGAAGTAACAACACGTGTCACTGCATTGGTCTCCAGATCAATTGCTTCCAAATGAGGTTTTATTCGAATTCCAAAAGGAGGGGTTTTGCATTCATGTTTTCGATAAATGTCGACATAAATAGGATTAATGACACAGTCTTAGTCAGGGCTATCTGGGTAGGCCATAAGTTTACTTACATATTGAGCCCCGTGCAGGTCCGGGTGTTAAAAGAATAGTTCTGCAGCAGCGCTAAGCTTGTCGTAAAAGGCGACTACATAGTGCTCAGAAACCTAGCCGGGGGCTAGGCGCTCTGCCCACAGAGCAACTGGGATGTGTGCCCCAGGTGGTGGAATGGGGTACCCCTGGCGTGTTACATGCTGGGGTTGTCAGGCTATAATACGGAAAACCTGACCGCAAACCATAGTGGTGCGCCGTGTTGGGAAAAATGCCACGTTCCTCTCACGTTAAAGAACCCTGCTGTGGTATTCGATAGGAGTAGGAACCTTTGCGCTCCGCCACAGGAGGCTAAATTGCCCGACCTTACCCATCCCCCTTTTTCCAGTGGCAATCAAAATTTGTCGACCTTATTATCCTTGTGACCCATCCTTTTTTTTCATTTCATGTTCATTGTATCATCCATTTTATGTTCATTGTCTGAATATAGCTGAAATGTTGCTGCTCGGACGTTAAACCCCAACAAACAAACATAAAATATCTAGTGCCTTAAGATACCTAGATTTAAGTAATTTGATATGGGGAAGAAAAGAAAGTTTACTATCAAAAAGTAAACCAAGGAATTTTGTTACTTCCACTATTTTGATTTTATTACCATAAAGAAAAAGATCTGGGTCCGGATGCAGCTTTCGCTTTCGACAAAAGTGCATACCAACAGTTTTAGATGTAGAAAACTTAAACCCATTCTCCAAAGCCCATTTCTCAATTCTTTTGAGGCAGACTGGTAACTGCCTTTCAATATTATTCATATTTTGTCCCCTGTAGCAGATCAAAAAGTCGTCTACATACAAGGAACCGTCAATATTGTCCTTCAAAACTTGGGCTAAACTATTAATTTTTATACTGAAGAGAGTAACAGAAAGTTTGTTTTGTTTGTTTGTTGGGGTTTAACGTTCGAGCAGCAATATTTCAGCTATATTCAGACGATGAACATGAAATGGATGATAAAATGAAAATGAACTGATAAAAAAAAAGGATGGGTCACAAGGACAATAGGGTCGACAAATTTTGATTGCCACTAGAAAAAGGGGGGTGGGTAAGGTCGGGCAATTTAGCCTCCTGTGGCGGAGCGCAAAGGTTCCTACTCCTATCGAATACCACAGCAGGGTTCTTTAACGTGCGAGGAACGTGGCATCTTTCCCAACACGGTGCACCACTATGGTTTGCGGTCAGGTTTTCCGTATTATAGCCTGACAACCCCAGCATGTAACACGCCAGGGGTACCCCATTCCACCAGCTGGGGTACACATCCCAGTTGCTCTGTGGGCAGAGCGCCTAGCCCCCGGCTAGGTTTCTGAGCACTATTTTGTCGCCTTTTACGACAAGCTTAGCGCTGCTGCAGGCCTATTCTTTTAACACCCGGACCTGCACGGGGCCGCCTTTTACGACAAGCTTAGCGCTGCTGCAGGCCTATTTTTCTGACACCCGGACCTGCACGGGGCACGATCTGACAAAAAAATTAGACAAGAACAGAGGAAGTCTTCCTTTCAACCCCATATCAAATATATCTTTTAAAATACCATATTTCCACGTCGTGTCATAGGCTCTTTCTAAATCGAAAAGCCCCGTGCAGGTCCGAGTGTTAAAAGAATAGGCCTGCAGCAGCGCTAAGCTTGTCGTACAAGGCGACTAAATAGTGCTCAGAAACCTAGCCGGGTGCTAGGCGCTCTGCCCACAGAGCAACTGGGATGTGTGCCCCAGGTAGTGGAATGGGGTATCCCTGGCGTGTTACATGCTGGGGTTGTCAGGCTATAATACGGAAAACCTGACCGCAAACCATAGTGGTGCGCCGTGTTGGGAAAAATGCCACGTTCCTCTCACGTTAAAGAACCCTGCTGTGGTATTCGATAGGAGTAGGAACCTTTGCGCTCCGCCACAGGAGGCTAAATTGCCCGACCTTACCCATCCCCCTTTTTCCAGTGGCAATCAAAATTTGTCGACCTTATTATCCTTGTGACCCATCCTTTTTCTTTCATTTCATGTTCATTGAATCATCCATTTCATGTTCATTGTCTGAATATAGCTGAGATATTGCTGCTCGGACGTTAAATCCCAACAAACAAACAAACAAACATCAAGTAATTGCATGAAGACAATGTATCCACAGATGACGAAAGTGCTATACCATTTGAAATCTTGCTCTACTGAAAACTGGGAGGATAGACCCTGTACACTAATGTCACGAGATGTAATCCATCATTTTCGGTTTCTGTAACTACATTCTACAGAAAATATGGTAAAATATCCCACAAAATAAATTAAGAAATCCATATGAATGTTAAAAAAATATATTCCATGATTTTATAGCATAACAAAAAACTTAACATTTAATCCAATGGCCAAGGTCAACAACCCAGTGTTTTCAAGTTGTCTCTAAAAAACAAAATCCCAATATGGCATCTACAAGATAAAAATGTCCCTACATTTATAATTATAAAACCGAAAATAGGTCTTAACCTGCATCATAGTCATATATTTGTCTGCACATTAATACAGTGTATAAACACTATGCAAGTTAAAGAAAACTGTGGGTTACAAATTATATTAAGTATCTACAACAGTATTTATTGCATGTAATTACATGTAACAGGCCATACAAAATAACCTGCAGCCATTTTCACAAAAAAATGTAAGTGTGAAATCAATTGTTTTAACATCACAATATATTCTCTCATTGTTCTCTCAGAACTTACCATTGATTTCACACATTCTCTTTTTTGAAAAATGGACAGCTGCTTTTGAAGAGTAATCAAGGGAACCAAGGTTATAGCGGTAATCAAAAGAATGTATTCCAGGGACAAAGACCAGACATGGAAAACAGACATACATAACAAATAACATAAAGTAACTAAAGTCATACATACAAAGTAACAAAAGTAAATGAGCAACTCGGACTCCACTAAAAACTAGGAGCAAGGACCAGGTGCACCGGTAGGGTAAGCGTCCTCTGCTTTTGTTGAAACACCCGCCGAGTTGCTCATAAAAAGTCAAGTCTGGGGTAGACAAACGAGGAAAGGAAAACTATGACCCGTTGAATAAATCAGTTTTCATGGTGCTGATGGATACACCATAACGATCCACGAGTTCATGATGACGACCATAAAACTTCTGTAGTGATGACTTCAATCTTGTAGTAACATAACCCTGTTCCAGAAGCCTATTTGTTAGAATTCTAGCGCGATACAAAACGTCTGCGTAGTTTCGGCAAGCTCTGGCATAACGTATGAGTTGTGATATGAACACTCCATACACAGCAGCCGAAGGGATGTTGCCACAGATGAAAGGAAAGTTGACAATTCTGAAAGAAAAGTCATCACGTTTGTCGTAAAGTTTGGTCAGTAGTTTTCCTTTACCATCGATTTCTAAGTGTAGGTCAAGATATGAGGCTGACTTCACAGTGTCTGTAGTATCCTTTATCTCAAGTTTTTTTGGGTAGATGCGATGTGTATCAAATCCACGAAATTAGGATTGTTTAAAGATAATACGTCATCTATATAGGGGAAACTGAGATTAAAGGATCTAGCCAAACGATATTCTTTCTTTCTGATCAGATCAGCTATAAAATGAGCCTCATAAGAGTGAAGGAATAGGTCAGGAAGTAAAGGAGCACAATTTGTTCCCATTGGAATGCCGACCGTTTGTTGAAAAACACGTCCACCACGCTGGACAAATATGTTGTCGATTAAAAATTCCAGCATTTTGTAAACATCTTCCTCTATATATTTGGAAGATGATTTGGAATTATTTCTTATAAAGTATGAGGAATCTCTACCAAGAACTATATATTTGTATCTAGGTGTACCATCTTTTTGGAAAAACAACGATGTATAATGTTTTTAAGTCGGGATTTTAACGGAGTATGGAACAACTTACACTTATATTGTAAGGTTCAACACCATCTTTTGACAAATACAGACTTTTTCCTCTTTGACTCCTGACAAACCTATGAACTTTGGAATAATACACAGCATGGCTGGACATAGATAATTCAAATTCAAACCCATTTCTATCTAGACATACTAAAATAGTTACTTGTTTTTGCTGTGTATTTTTCATTTATTCTGCAGATAGTGCCAAACTAAACAAAGTTGATGTAGTGATTTGATATTTCATCACACATTAATCCTCTATTCAAATAACTGTGCTGATCAATAGGACAATATTCAACCATACACAATACTGTTAAAGTACTTGTATTTGTGGTTTCTAATTTTCATGGTTCAGTGCAAAATGATTAGTTCGTAAATCATTGATTTCGTGGATTTGAGAATTATCACATACAAATGGAAAATGTCCTTTTTGTTGGGAACCAAAACCATTAAAATTGACACCCCACGAACAATAATACTTTCACGGTAGTTGATTTAAGCTATGAGAATGAGTTGACAATATCAAGATAAATTCGGATGTTTATTTTGTCGACACTGAACTAGATGTCTGGACGACACAAATGCCTCCACCTGCAGTACAATTTTTCGAACTTCAATGGGCATTATTACATACAAAAAAAAATAAATAAATACACCAGAACAGAATTCAACCTATATGTATAACTTATAACAATATAAACCTATTTTGTTTGTTTATTGGGGTTTAACGTCCGAGCAGAAATATTTCAGCTATATTCAGACGATGAAAATGTAACTGATGATAAAATGAACATGATATGATGATGAAATGAAAAAAGGATGGGACACAAGGACAATGGGGTCAACAAATTTTGATTGTCACTGGAAATAGGGAGAGGTGGGTAGGGTCGGGCAATTTAGACTCCTGTGGCGGAGCCCTATGGTTCTTACTCCGGGAGAAAACCACAGTAGGGTTCTTTAACGTGCGAGGAACGTCACATCTTTCACAACACGGTGCACCACTATGGTTTGCGGTCAGGTTTTCCGTATTATAGCCTGACAACCCCAGCATGTACACGCCACGGGTACCCCATTCCACGACTTGGGGCACACATCCCAGTTGCTCTGTGGGCAGAGCGCCCTACCCCCCGGCTAGGGTTCTGAGCACTATTTAGTCGCTTTTTACAAGCTTAGCTCTGCTGCAGGCCTATTCTTTTAACACCCGGACCTGCACGGGAGCAATATAAACCTACATACCAAACATCATGTCATTTAGAAAAGCAAAAATGATCAAAGAATTTTTTTCTGATTTAAAGAGGTAATATTCCATAAAAAAGGGACCTGGAAAAAAGTCCAAGCTGATCTGTAATTCATCAATATACACATGCATAAAAAAATCAGTTCAATATTTCAAAGCATTCAGAAAAAAATCAGGGAAACTGGTCTTTCAGTAATTTTGCTGATTTAATGTAATAAGCTTGTAGTAATGTGACTGAAGAAAAAATGTTGATGATACCTACATAATATTGTGAATAAAGCAATTTCTTAGAGATCCATACAATTCCATTCAAGACTAGGAATTGCTGATTGCTGAAAATATAAATCAAAACCTTTTGGGGTGTGGAAATCAAAGAGATCATCATACTTTCATTCATACAATATAGCTCTTCAGAAAACCAGGAAATGCTTTCCTGTGGTCATTTTCAGATCCTAATTTAAATAAAGAGCTTCATGGAGCACAGCATGATAAGACCACAGTGGTCGAATCTGTAACAGTTAGGGCAAGTGTGGACACTGAGTTTTTCACACACATATGCATAGGGACTTCCAGTTCAGTATGGAAACAACAACTAGTTTTAGACACAATATAGTACAAAATTTGAAATAGGAATATCCATTTCAATTTTAAGATCACTACAAAATAGGAAGCACGAATACCAAAAGAAGACAGGAAATAAGAAATCTAAACAAATAGAGGGTCCGTTGATAGTCTCCATTTAACCATACTTTTCAGATGATATACAATTATAGATTAAAGCATACCTAGATGAAAAGTATCACTTGATCGAGTGTTGCAATGTACATAGTGCCATTAATACTCAATAAAGTACACTTTCAATACGATGAAAATGTAGATTCTTCCAAACATCGAACACTTTAAAACTTTGGTTTTCTCACCATTTTTCAAAAACATGATACTCGTCAATGAAGACAGCTATAACAATCCTTACAAAATCTGCAGACTGTAGCAATTTTATCCCATTTGGATTTGAAAAAAGTGACAGAAAATTACCCTGAATTTGCCATCCGTATACCCTGAACACCACAGTTACAGAAATTGTCACAAACATTGCAACTGACACTGCCAACCATGTCAAATTTACATACTGGAATACATCTAAAACATATAATTAAAATAATATGTTCAAAATGCAATACCAAGTTTATTCAAATGTACATGTAGTTGATACAAACCCAACTTAAATAAATGGACACATATCAAAACATTCTATTTTGCTACATATACATACAACTTGTGCCTACTCTACATCATACTAGGATACATCTATCTAGATGTGCCCCGTGCAGGTCCGGGTGTTAAAAGAAAAGGCCTGCAGCAGCACTAAGCTTTTCGTAAAAGGCGACTTAATAGCGCTCAGAACCCTAGCCGGGGGGTTAGGGCGATCTGCCCACAGAGCAACTGGAATGTGTGCCCCAGGTGGTGGAATGGGGTACCCCTGGCGTGTTACATGTTGGCGTTGTCAGGCTATAATACGGAAAACCTGACCGCAAACCATAGTGGTGCAACGTGTTGGGAAAGATGCCACGTTCCTCGCACGTTAAAAAACCCTACTGTGGTATTCTTCCGGAGTAGGAACCATAGGGCTCCGCCACAAGAGGCTAAATTGCCCGACCCTACCCACCTCTCCCTATTTCCAATGGCAATCAAAATTTGTCGACCCCTTTGTCCTTGTGTCCCATCCCTTCTTCATTTCATGTTCTTCGTCTGAATATAGCTGAAATATTGCTGTTCGGACGTTAAACCCCAACAAAGAACAACAAACAATTTCCAGTGGCAATCAAAATTTGTCGACCCTATTGTGCTTGTGTACCATCCCTTTTTCATTTCATCATCATTGCATGTTCATTTTATCATCAATTTCATGTTCATCGTCTGAATATAGCTGAAATATTGCTGCTCGGACGTTAAACCCCAACAAACAAACAAAACAATCAAAAGTCAATACCTCAGTATGAAATATATATAAGCCTGATTTTGGTTAATTGTTGGTAGGGAGGGTTCCCAACATTAATTTCACACACGTCAAACGTTCCAATTCCATATTACCTCACATGGGGCTATATATTTTTCTGAAATTATCCCTTTGAATGTTTCTAATATCCATAGAAAATATGTTGTACATTCTTCCCAATTTTAAAGCATGCATCTTTATGTTGCAAACAAAAGGATAGAGTTATCTTTCTTTTCCTGACTGGCAGCTACCGTTTATTTATTTTGAGCTAATACGCTGTGTTTATTTGAGAACTGTTAAGTTTATGTTCGGAGAATAGGGATTTAAAATACAAGTCTTGTATTGTATATTCCTTGGTGTTGATGGTATTAAAATTGCATGTACTGTGTTTCTGCCATGTATATAATAAAAAAAGTGGAGTGAACGCTTAGTATTTGAAAATATTAATACATTTTAAGAGTGACAACTACGATTTGTATCCAAACATGCACGTACAGCATATCGATATTTGCAATATACATAATTGTTATTTTGGCATTTCATTATTTAAAAAAAAGATGTTCTTAATTTCAAGAGTACTTTTAAAACACTAATTAACAGGTAATTGGATTGATTGTTGGGTACATTTTCTACCAAGGCTGTTATAAAATGCTAGATACACACAAAAATGTGTGAAACAATAATAGATGTATGTTGTGGCGACAGTTGTACCCTTTGCTTTGGTGTTTTTATTTAACTCGGTTAAATTCGTGTTGATTGTTAAAACTGATCTTAGATATAAAGTACAGTTAAAACAAAAGTAAGCATGAAGCGAATCTGTTTCATCGCCGGATTGTTCTTAAAGTGTAGAAACTTTTTTTTTAATTAAATAAGATAATACTAACTTTTGCAAATAAAATGTAGATTTAATTTGAAAGAGTAATAAACGGAACCAATTTTATAGCGGTAATCAAAGGAATGCAATCCAGGGACAAAGACCAGACATGAAAAACAGACATACACAACAAAGAACGTAAAGTAACTAAAATTACATATACAAAGTAACAAAAGTAAATGAGCAACTCGAACTCCACTAAAAACTGGGACATGAACCAGGTGCACCGGTAGGGTAAGCGTCCTCTGCTTTTCAAGGAACACCAGCCGAGTTGCTCAGGGCCAGGTGCACCGATAAGGTAAGCGTCCTCTGCTTTTCTAGAAACACCCGCCGTGTTGTTCATAAAAATGTCAAGTTCGGGGTAGCCGAAAGAGGAAAGGAAAACTATGATATATTGAACAAATCAGTTTTCATGGCGCAGATGGATACAACGTAACGATCCACGAGTTCATGATGACGACCATAAAACTTCTGTAGTGATGACTTCAATCTGATATAAATTCATAAGTATAGATCAAGACAATTTCCAAGCAAGAAAGACAAGTTCAAAAACAACAAAACTCATAATTATTAAACCATTAAAACATTATCACGCCTTGTCCCAAAAAGGGAAAAACAAACAAAAACAATAATACATCAGGCCTTCAATAAAGCTTGTGATATATTTCAATTTTTTTTCAGATAAATTTTACTACGACATTGTCGCATGTGCATTTGTATTTACATATTTATATAATTGTGAATGTGCAACGAAAAATTAAGAACTATTAGGCATGTTGCGACACCTGTTACGAGTAGCAAATTTTACCAATAGGATTTTTGTTATGTTTTGTTTTGTTTTTCGTGTAAATAGTATTTTATTGATTGATTGTTAGTGTTTAATTCCTAAGAGGCATTTTATTTTACATATTTTATCATGAATTTGAAACGGGTGATGAAATGGAAAATGGGATGGGACACACGGATAATACAGTCAGCGAATTTTGATTACGACTGGAAATAGGGACAGATGGTTACGGTTGGGCAATTTAGCCTCCTGTAGTGGAGTGCCAAGGTTCCTACTCGGATAGGATATTCAACAACCTAAGGCAAGCAACCCAGTTGCCACTGCCAAAGCAAGGGTTCTCAGCGCTATTAAGTCGCCTTCTACGAAAAGCTTAGCGCTGCTACGGGCCTATCCTTTTGACACCCGGTCCAGCAGGAGGCTGTATACCGTATACCGAGTAAATTTCAACGGTTTCAAATTTCGTGGTCTTTATTTCTCGCGTCTATAGTTTCAATGGAATGGAAAGTGTATGAAAAAATGTCGTGACTAAACTTTGGCAAACTGTTATGCGACTTTCTAAACCTGAGAATATACCGAAAACGTTCCCGTGCTGGCATTAAACCAACCTTTAATTGCAAAATGTAAAAAATGTGCTCGGAATATCACAGATTTACTTGACCCGTGCAGGTCCGGGTGTTAAAAGAATAGGCCTGCAGCAGCGCTAAGCTTGTCGTAAAGTGCGACTAAATAGTGCTCAGAACCCTAGCCGGGGGCTAGGGCGCTCTGCCCACAGAGCAACTGCGATGTGTGCCCCAGGTGGTGGAATGGGGTACCCCTGGTGTGTTACATGCTGGGGTTGTCAGGCTATAATACGGAAAACCTGACCGCAAACCATAGTGGTGCACCGTGTTGGGAAAGATGCCACGTTCCTCGCACGTTAAAGAACCCTACTGTAGTATTCTCCCGGAGTAGGAACCATAGGGATCCGCCACAGGAGGCTAAATTGCCCGACCCTACCCATCCTTCCCTTTTTCTTGTGGCAATCAAAATTTGTCGACCCTATTATCCTTGTGTCCCATCCTTTTTTTCCTTTCATCATCAACATTTCATGTTCATTTTATCATCCCTTTCACATTCATCGCCTAAGTATAGCTGAAACATTGCTGCTCGGTTGTTAAACCCCAACAAACAATGTTTATATATAACTTATGTGATTTTAAAGCGCACACAAATACTAAGTATTTTCAAGAGAGAACAAAGGCTTTCTAGTTAAACTTCCTCCCAAAGTCATTACTGTGTTTCTATTTGAGGTCTTTATTATTGCTGCTCGGATGTTAAATCCCAACAATCAATCAATGTTTTCCTATTCTGACATAATATATTCTCTGTGCCTTTTCACAGTCGTTATGTGGTCTGAAAGGGACATTTTTTTCACATTGAACATAGAGAATGTAACCAAGGCCGTATCGATGCTCCGTCTTGTAATCATGAAATAAACAGGGGAACTACAATTTGTTCAACCTTTTAGCATATCCGCTAGATGTCCCAGTTATACTACGCATCAACCTTGTCTTCTGTCAAAATTGTCCAAAATACTATTGTCGGTCTTGCAATTTTTCTTTTTCATAGATAATTTTTGGCTTATCTTTTCCACGAAGGTTTTGGGATTTCCTTTAAAAAAACAATTTACTGGACAAAAAACACGGGCATTTCGATTGTCGTCGGACATTTTGAAGTCAGTGGTCAAGGGATATTCCTTACATTTCTTACAAATTTGTAATCCAATAGGGTCATTCATGTACGTGACTCCTACATTAATATTTTATTTGAAAGTAAAAGTATACTATCAATGTAGTTTTAAAAATTGACTTCACCTCTATTGTTACTTGACACCTAACGCCTTTGAAAACTATTGAATTACCAAAAATAAAAGAATCTAAACCTGACAATATTCAATATTTCCAATATCTCACGAGACTGTGTATGTTGAGGTCATAGGACTACATTTGTATTTCAAACAATAGTTTACATGGCAAGGTCAACTACTCGTTTGTCTCGTTAACTGCTATTAACATATCCATTTGCCTTCTCCAATAAAGATGCCCAGTATCAACATTGAAGTCATTGAAATTCTGGGTTTTTTTTTTTTATATAAATAGTACACGTATAATGCCATAAAAAAACAAAAATTAGACGTTTGCAAATATTCAGAGCAATGTTATTTTTGCATGTCAGCTTGTAATAGTATTTATTCACAAAGTTTTACTGATGCGAGAAGTACAAAAAAGGACAATGTAACTCTAGTCAGTCTAACAAAAGCGATTAAATTTCATTGAACTTATAGTAAATATCAAGTGCTTTGATTCGAATATACATTAAAAAGACAGTCAGAAATGATTTTAGAGACACCAGATGGATACTTGACTTTTCCTGTATTTGTCTAACCCGACATTTTGATATGTACAGCATCTAACCTTATAGGTCACATAATCTTATGAATATTTAAATTATTATCTTCAAAAACAAATAAGGCAGATGTTGTAGACCCATCAGGGTAGGGTAATAGCAGTTAACGAGACAAACGAGTAGTTGACCTTGCCATGTAGCCTATTGTTTGAAATAGCCCTATGACCTCAAACCACACAGCCTCGTGAGATATTGTCAGGTCTAGGTAAATCTATTGATATGTTAATTTCTATACATTCGATTTTATTTCGAATGAAAACTGCTACTATTTTGTTCTTGTGTTTTCTTCTTTCTTAATCATTTATACATTTAATATTGACATGTTCTTTCCCAGATATAAATACATATATTAAATCAGCAGTAACCTAATAGATCGTGATGTTTTCTTTAAATATAAAAAACGAGAGCAAGTAGTCGTTAAGGAGTTATAAGGGAACCAGGATTCGAGCGGAAATCAAAAAGAAAAATTACAAGGATAAAGACGAAGCGGTTAAAATACACATAACAAATAACATAAAATACCTGAAAAAGCAAGTTAAAGGAAACAAATGTAGTGTGCAACCCGAACTCCCATTATCCCCCCAGGTGGTGGAATGGGGTACCCCTGACATGTTACATGCTGGGGTTGTCGGGCTATAATACGGAAAACCTGACCGCAAACCATAGTGGTGCACCGTGTTGGGAAAGATGCCTCGTTCCTCGCACGTTAAAGAACCCTACTGTGGTATTCTCCCGGAATAGGAACCATAGGGCTCCGCCATAGGAGGCTAAATTGCCCGACCCTACCCACCTCTCCCTATTTCCAGTGGCAATCATAATCTGTCGACCCCATTGTCCTTATGTCCCATCCCTTTTTCATTTCATCATCATTTTATGTTCATTTTATCATCAATTTCATGTTCATCGTCTGAATATAGCTGAAATATTGCTGCTCGGACGTTAAACCCCAACAAACAAACAAACAAACCTTTTTCTAGTGGCAATCAAAATTTGTCGACCCTCTTATCCTTGTGTCCCATCCTTTTTTTTCATTTCATGTTCATTTTATCATCCATTTCATGTTCTTCGTCTGAATATAGCTGAAATATTGCTGCTCGGACGTTAAACCCCAACAAACAAACAAACAAACCTTTTTCTAGTGCCAATCAAAATTTGTCGACCCTCTTATCCTTGTGCCCCATCCTTTTTTTCATTTCATGTTCATTTTATCATCCATTTCATGTTCATCGTCTGAATATAGCTGAAATATTGCTGCTCGGACGTTAAACCCCAACAAACAAACAAACAAACCTTTTTCTAGTGGCAATCAAAATTTGTCGACCCTCTTATCCTTGTGTCCCATCCTTTTTTTCATTTCATGTTCATTTTATCATCCATTTCATGTTCATCGTCTGAATATAGCTGAAATATTGCTGCTCGGACGTTAAACCCCAACAAACAAACAAACCGAACTCCCCTTAAAAAAAATAGCTTAAATGTCGCTTTAAACCAGAACCCTCTTGCAAATAATGGCCATTAATAACATTTTACAATACATTAAGCGTTCTTTAATAATAACAGGCAATGGTTTTATATAACAAATCATGGAAGTAGTTTATAAAATGTAATGCAAAGGAAAAGTTTGAAAAGCAAAACTTTGGCAAAAATGTTTGAATCTCTACAGTGTATTAAAATATGTTAAGAACCTGAAGTAGTAGATTCTAATACTTAAGTAGTTAAATAAATGTACAAATGTAGTTACTTCAAATAATTTTTGGTTCAGCCTCAGTCTTTTTTTTTAAAATCATTTTGCTAACTGCCTTAATCATAGGTAATTTCGGTTACTATAAAAAAAAATAATGCACAAGAAAATTATTTATTTGATACACATGTATGAAAGCGATCCTTAAAAGCTCTTGAATACTATTTCGATACATTAATATATTTTTCCGTCCATATTCAATATAGAATTCATTATTTACTGGACGAACATCCAAAATGGCCAATGCGTGCAAGAGAAACGCTGAGAATTTACCACATCATCGGCATCTTTGTCATTTTGGAGGTGGGTGCACTTAAATTTTGCTGGCTTAAATATTCTCAAGGGAAAGTGGTAACCTCCTCATATTAATTTTTTGCTAACAACTTTACTAATTACCACTAACTTTGAAATGTTCATGTTCTTCTATGTTCAACATAATTAGCTTTGGTCAATGAATGTGAATGTTAATTTGTTGACATCTATAGAAGTAGATTTACATTTTTATTCGCACTCCAGTGTGTGAAGAAGGTATTAGGGTTGTAAGTATCTTCAAAGCTGGTAGAAGTACCTCTTAATTTTTACATTACACTTGTTTTAAGATGACAAGCACAAACCCTTTAGAACCTGTAGATGTAGTGTATAAATTTGATAATTATTGCTTCAAGCATCATATAAAATAATAAAATGCAATATTAATTGGATTGAGTTTGATGTGCTTTATTACACGAAGTTAAATTAAATCTTCTTATTAGTTTTCCCGAATAAATATCAAGAAAATTAAAACGCTCCATGATACGGTGCCTCAATTTATTCGAAATAAATACTAAAATTTTAACATCAAACGTGACAGCACTTGTCACGCGAGAGAACGGCGATCTAAGCGGCGACATACTATTCTCTACACCCAACACATTTTTACTTTGAAGTTTAGATCCTGAGAAAACCACTTATTATGATGCCATAATTTGGTACCAAAATTACACGATTGCATCATTTATGTCTGCAAATATTTCAAAGATAGATTTTTCACAAAACTAATAATTTGATTGCATTATGGATAACATTAGATAGATATTAGCATTCTCTTTTAACTAGATTTAACTTTTAACGATTATTTTTTTGAGTTTACATGTTTTTAAGTCGTCGCCGTCAAGGTGTTTTTTTTTTTCTGACCTTGTGACTATTCATTTTGCTCACGATTTATATTTTTAACTCCTTGTAAAATTAATTATAGTTGTTTTCGTATGAATAAATAATCCTAATACAAATGCATTCTCATGCAAATTTTCTGGACACAAGCTTACTTCAAGATATCTAAATTCGTACCAATTACTACATAAATTCGTACCAATTACTAAATATATATTTTATTGCTGCTCGGACGTTAAACCCCAACAAACAAACAAACTAAATATATATTCCATATTTACAAAGTATGATCAATTCTAAATGAAAGAAACAATAATAATTCACCCAACTGAAAGAAAATCAAAACACCAATCATCGTTTTTTACTGTTTACAAAGTTGAATTAAGCACTAAAATAAACTCATGCAATGAGCTACATGAAGATGCAATTGTTTTGTCATAAAAAGAATTTCTACATTGTAACCCATCGCATCAATTAAGTATATCTTGAATGTTCATTCTTTTCAATTAATATTTTGATATACTGATATGGATACAAAATTGACAAGACCAGAGGTCGACAGTTTCCATTGTAAAAGAACGTCGTTTCTATGACGATATCGTTTTCATCATCGACGTTTCTGATTTGGAAACAGACGATACCACATTTAGATATTCAATATACAAATTAATCCTGATTTGTTTGTCCAAGAGAACGGCAATCGACATGACAGTAATCTCATTCGGAATTGTTTACGGCCATTTGATCGTTAAATAGTCCTTTGGATGATAATTACAAAATAGAATTGTATCGATGCTCATTTACTCTTGCCGTTTAACTTTAAACAATACAATATGACTGGGTTTATCGACTAACGGAAAATGCATTCAGCCAGAAAATCGAGCAAATCCATTCTGCATTAAAATTCAAAGGCAATTAATTCGGAGGAAAAGCCATTAATAAGAGTCGGATTCTTTTGGTATATATCACCCTATTAATCATGTTATAACAGCTTACTCTGAGGTTTGGTTGAAAACTTTTCTTGTTAACCTAGCTTTCTGTCACAAATCCAGACTTAGTCAAAATTGCTATTTTACCGTTGCAGAATCCTCTGGTATTTAGGGCTCACATCCCGCGCAAGCGTCATATCTCTATCCTCCCTAAACCATAGATCACTTAAATGCTGTAAAATGTGTATTAACGGAATATAATAATTAAGTCATCTGCCTTAATTTTAATTTTCCAGATTTATTAAAGTCAATATTATATTAGATCGATATAAACATGAATTAATAAGCATTGAACTGTAGATCCAAGTTGCCTAAACGAACGCTTTAAATAAGAATCCCGAATTGCCATTTGCTACCGTGTGTTGGCAAGTTCTTACAAAGGTTTACAGCATCTGCAAAGACGTAAAGATTTTATTAATTATGAATTAATTTCATTTAATAACTGTCAATGTCTTTATTAACATGAGCCTGTAATCTTATTTACTTGAACTTTGTTTGCTATCACGCCGTTTTAGTCTTTCAGGCGGTTGGTCGAGAATTTAATTGAAACTGAATAGCTGCAATTTAGAAAAGGAAATACATTTTTTGTAATAAACTTTCTGTCATCATATTGTTAAGTGGCGATAAACAGTCGATAGGCAGTGTGCACAAGTATCGATGTTCAGTAGTTTTGGATGATATAACCCTCAACTCTAACGCAAGAGAAGAGGACTAAGTCAAGAACAGACGGAAATGACTTCTACTGTATACTGAGTGTAAGACAACAAATATAAAAAAAAATACAATAAATGGTAGTACGTTAGTGTAATAAAAAAAAAAATACCGAACTGGTGCAACTGTCAAAAGAAATGTCCATGATATAAATATCAATATCAAGACAAAACCCGGAAAGTTGGAAACAAGAACGATTGTCTTGACTTGATACAGGAATTTCCGATGGAAATGGTAGATTGAACCATACTTTATATTACCTATCTGGACCTCATAATAATACAAAGCGCACAAATAGCGCTTTAAAAAGTTATAATTATGTAGCATCTTTTGTGTAAACGATTAGCTTTGTCATTTTCTTTAATATGATTTTCCATCTGAGAGAATTTTATTTTAATTATACTTGTTTTTCAGTTTTAAAGAACATGATTTGCAGAGTCATTTCACCCATGTATTGTCTATAACGGAAAAAGTTACAATTATTGAGATATTCTGATTTCAACAAAAAAAATGTGTTACTCATGATAAATTTACACTTAAATTAACATCGTGTGGTAACTGCATATTCAAAATCATCCGAGTTCATTTTTAGAACAATCTATGAAGTCACTTCTCTGTCTAAGATTTGTCCAAGACAATTCTATCTTGATAAAGAGCTCTCGTGAGATCGAGACGAGTATCTCGTATTATCACCAGTGGGAATTGTATCTGAGAAATGTTACCGATTGTTGTGCGTAGCATTTCATTTGGAAAGGATTAATTAGTAATCTATTTAACTAAATTAACTTATCAACTTCATCATAATTTGAATCGTAGAAGATGGAACCGATATCTTAACGACAGTCTGGCTGATTATGTGAAGCAGGAATGACGCGATATTTGATTGGATGGTTTCTTTTTATAAACGATTATCTTGTAATTTAAGTGAAAGCACGAACTAGGCAATCTTAACAGTTAAAGAAGTTATTCGCTTTAATTTTACTACAGTATGTTTTGAAGTTCTTCAATATTTAAACGATTTAAGTAATTCGTAGGTAAATAGAGACCTAAATTAGTTGGCGCTTATGCTAGTATTCACACAGTGAGTATTCCACGTGTATCAGACATGACACTGATCAGTGACCGTTTGTCATACAATGTTGCATAAATTGATTGATCGATCGTAGATAGACTTTTTAAGGCATGAATTTTACATAATCAGACGAGAAAGCCTGACCAATCGAGCAAACCCTGTCTTCAATTAGTCCAGCGTGTCGGATTTTTAATATGCTAGCTCATAGAAGTAAATACAAAACTATCAAACATGTATATAAACAGCATATTTTATGAAAGTGTCACATATCTGTCTACATGGAATATAACGCAATATGTATAATCAATAAAATATGTAGTTAAATAAAAGACTGATGTCTTCAAAGTCGCTAATCGTAAAAAAATCTCTGCCACTGCTTTAGGCTTACTTTCAACATCCGAAATGGCACAAATGCGATATGCTCTTAAATCGGGTAACTTCCGCTAGGATCTTGGTTCCCTTGATATGACTGCGTACTCTTTCGTAACCGTGATGAGCCGGAAGTTTTCAATCGATTGATTGATTGTTGGGGTTTAACGTCCGAGCAGCATCATTTCAGCTATATTCAGACGATGAACATGAAATGATGATGAAATAAAGAAAAAAAGGATGGGGCACAAGGATAATAGGGTCGACAAATTTTGATTGCCAAACAACTGGTTACCTGGAACCAGTTTAAACAACAATTTACTATAGAAATCGGGGTATTGATAATGTTTATGACCTATACAGTCTATTGTAACGAGCCCCTGTGTTTGAATAGGAGACTGAGTAATATTACATAAATTCAATGCTATCTAACCGATTACTTCATTTATCTTTTAATGTTAACTTCCCCTTCTCATACAAGCAAAAACATACATAGATATGTGTATGATATTTTTTAAAAGAGGTAAATTTAGCGATCTTTTGGTTCCTTATGATATTGACCAGGAACCAGATTAGGAACCAGGCTAAACAACTGGTAATGAATATTTATAGATATCGGGGCCGTGCTAATGTATATGACCTATATAGTCTTGTAACGAGCCCGTCCCTGAATCGGAAACTGGGTAATGTTCAATGCTAACCTATCATTTCATGTAAACTTCCCGTTCTCATACAGACAAGAAACACACTTAGAACACATGTCTATGATGTTTAAGAGGTACGACCCGTGCAGGTCCGGGTGTCAAAAGAATAGGCCTGCTGCAACGCTAAGCTTGTGGTAAAAGGCGACTAAATTATGCTCAGAACCCTAGCTAGGGCGCTCTGCCCACAGAGCAACTGGGATGTGGGCCCCAGGTGGTGGAATGGGGTACCCCTGGCGTGTTACATGCTGGGGTTGTCAGGCTATAATACGGAAAACCTGACCGCAAACCATAGTGGTGCACCGTGTTGGGAAAGATGCCATGTTCCTCGCACGTTAAAGAACCCTACTGTGGTATTCTCCCGGAGTAGGAACCATAGGGTTCCACCACAGGTGGCTAAATTGCCCGACCCTACCCACCTCTCCCTATTTCCAGTGGCAATCAAAATTTGTCGACCCCATTGTCCTTTTGTCCCATCCCTTTTCATTTCATCATCATTTCATGTTCATTTTATCATCAATTTCATGTTCATCGTCTGAATATAGCTGAAATATTGCTGCTCGGACGTTAAACCCCAACAAACAAACAAAAAGTGATGTTTTCATATAACGACCCGTCTCTACAGACAATGGTGATGTTCCACATATAAGTTTACTTAAATAACTTCGTAGGTGGCGTGGCATAGTGTAAATCACAGAGTGTTCGGGAATAAGATCCTTTTCATGGCGTCTATAGATTCTCAGCTTATTGCGGTTTCTATTTGAATTGTCATTCCACAATTTAATAAACCGTGATTGCTCGTCATTAATTCGAATTTAACATTTGACTTCTTCAAGAAATAGATCTTTACTAATTCCAGTTTGAAGTATGCTATCTATATCAAAACTTGGTCACATTAAAGTCCCATGATCTTCGTTTGCGCTTAAAATCTTTTGTGTATCTTTAATAACAACCGGCTATTGTCAGTATACTCAAAAAGTTGCTGTTTGGCAAGACATGTAAACCAACCTAAATCTCCTTGAACTGCAGCGTTGCTTGTCATTTTCGGCCCGTGCCGGTCCGGATATCAAAAGAATCGACCTGTAGCAGCGCAAACTTTGTAAAAGGCGATTAAATGGTACCCTGAACCCTGGCCGGGAGCTAGGGCGTTTTGCCCACAGAACAATTGGGTTGTGTGCCCCAGGTGGTGGAATGGGGTACTCCTGGCATGTTACATGTACATGCTGGGGTTTTCAGGCCATAATAGAGAAAACCTGACCCTAAACCATAGTAGTGCAACGTGTTGGGAAAGATGCCACATTCCTTGCACGTTAAAGAAACCGTCTGTAGTATTGTATTGGAGTAAGAACAATTGGGCTCCGCCACAGAAGGCAAAATTTCCCGATTCGACCCATTATACTTGTTTCCCATTCCATTTTTCATTTCATCATCATTTCATGTTTATTTTGTAATTTTTTTTTCATGTTCATCGCCGGAATATAGCTGAAATATTGCTTCTCGGACGTTAAACCCCAACAATTGATCAATCACTGTTATTTTCGTCACACCAAGAAAACTTTAACAGCTCTATTGTGAATGTTATTAATAAGTCAATGTTCCTTGAGCCTCCATATAGCGGAACCATATAACAATATCGGTTGAACCAAAGTTTCATTCAGTTTTGTAAGACATTCTTCCACAGGCATAAAATTCAGAGGTCACACAACTCAACACCCGGCTAGCAGATTTTGAAAGTTCTTTCACTGCTTTGCTTCTAGTAACGTGTTCAGAAAACCATGCATATACTGAGATAATTTTTAAGAGGCTACATATTCTAAATTTTGGTTACCACAGCAAAAGTTTAAATTACAACGTTGAACAGAGCTAGGTCTAAAATGTATAATATTGGATTTACTACAATTGTTACGTAATCTCAATCTGTAACACCATTAGTTTACACAATTTAACATGCATTGTAAATTCGCCTCATTTTGGTGCTAGTAACACAATATCAACTGTATATACATGTAGCAACATACTTAAATTTATATTATCAATATGAATACCTTTATTTAGAGATTTAATCTCAGTTGATAAATCATTAATATATAATGCAAAAAGCGTAGGCGGAATTAAATAACCCTGTTTGACACCACGAAACATAGATGTTAAAGAATTATTAACACGCACTGAGCATGTAGTGTTGCCACACAAATATTTAAATGTGCATACATACACATATAAAAACTCATTCGAGCACATTATTCCGACTCTGAGCCACACAGTAGTCATCTCATAAATGCTGCATGCTTGGCTGAGAAACAAGGACTACAATTTTTTGTCCTAGGTACATGCAAGACCCGACCGGCAATCTAAACCACGTCTTCCCGAGGCCAACGAGTAAGTAATCAGCGTAGAGACATTCTAGTTGTTATATTTCTCCATCTGCCCCGTGCAGGTCCGGGTGTTAAAAGAATAGGCCTGCAGTAGCGCTAAGCTTGTCGTATAAGGCGACTAAATAGTGCTCAGAAACCTAGCCGGGGGCTAGGCGCTCTGCCCACAGAGCAACTGGGATGTGTGCCCCAGGTGGTGGAATGGGGTACCCCTGGCGTGTTACATGCTGGGGTTGTCAGGCTATAATACGGAAAACCTGACCGCAAACCATAGTGTTGCACCGTGTTGGGAAAGATGCCACGTTCCTCGCACGTTAAAGAACCCTGCTGTGGTATTCGATAGGAGTAGGAACCTTTGCGCTCCGCCACAGGAGGCTAAATTGCCCGACCTTACCCATGCCCCCTTTTTCCAGTGGCAATCAAAATTTGTCGACCCTATTATCCTTGTGACCCATCCTTTCTTTTTTTCATTTCATGTTCATTTTATCATCCATTTCATGTTCATTGTCTGAATATAGCTGAAATATTGCTGCTCGGACGTTAAACCCCTACAAACAAACAAACAAACAAACATTTCTCCATCTTCAAGTTCTGTTGGGTTTGACTACAAACATATGTTTTTACAGTGTCCAATCTATATTTAAGATGGTTCTGTTACAAATCTAACCAAATGGGGATCGAAGATTTCGATATCCCTTGAGCCTTGAGTCAGCATAAATGCTAAGTCTTTGTGTAATGAAATAGCATGGTCAGTGACTACCGTCTCGTTTTTTTTTGTTTTTTGTTTTTAAGTCAATGAGATAAATGGTGATTTGTGCTTGTTTCCTTGCTTGTGTAACTTCTAATTATGAGATAAATCCAAAGCAAGTAGTATTATACTTTACATAATAACATAATACGATTATATAATGCAGAATATATGTGGTACTGTCCGTCCATTAAAAAAAAAAGAAAAATCCCAACAGTATGCAATGTAATAAGCATTCTTCAAAGCAGGTTTCATTTGCCTCTCAAACAAATTGTCCTCATCTCCCTGGTCCCGCCATTTCAATTGTAATTGATGTATTGTTTACATCATCGTTGACAGAACATTTGTTAGAAGTATGGTTCAATTACCCATAGTGACCCACCAGTATTCATTGGAGAAAGACGTATTGTCATCTTTGTCATTATTCATTGTACAATTGCAAATTGAAATAAACTAAGGGATTTGATTATCCATATTTAACTGCGGTAATAATACCAATCATTCCTTATCCTGCTGCCAAATGTAATCCATCTTCGACAATTGATCGGCATGTAACGCGATCGATGATTGGATATTAGCATACAAATGTCTTATCGCGGCGAGGGTCATTTAATCTGTTTGAAATGCAAACCGTGATTTCATTAGATAGTCATAAACTTTCATCAGTTTACTTCAATTTAGTCTGAGCTTTTGAATAATTATGTTATTCAAAGAGGTTTTGCGGTTTAGTCCCATCTACCAAATGAACACATGGTACCCAATAAACCCCTCTAGGTGTTTGTTTAATAACAATTACTTCTTTTTTTTCAAATAATTAGGAAGTTTGTATTTATATAAATTCCGAGAAAATTACCATAGTCCATTCCTTCGTGGTATTTTGAACGTCGTTAAAGCTTTCGCTAGATCCGGTGGGATGGCTTTTTATTATTATGTATGTAAGCTTTATGCTTTCATTTAGCATAACGAGTGAGGTACGTATAAAGATCCTTACAAACCCTAGAAATCTTGACTAAAATTCATCAACAATTCAGAATAATATGCGTTCCGTTACATAAACATCTCACCAAGAAACGTCGAAAAGTACAACAATTTTTAAATCTATCAGATATTCCCTAAACGGCTGATCATAAGTAGCAGTACAAACTCGGTGAAAATTATGTAGAGGAAAAAAGCGCGAATCGTGAATTTCATGTCTTTGTCGAGAAAATAGGAGGTCATGGCACGTTATCCGTTTGGGTGTTAACACCTTTGTTGCTGTGTATATTTTTTAATCTCTGTTCTAAAGCTTTCAGGAGCAACGTAGTTTTAGGTTTTCTGTAAGACTGCTTTCGGGTTAAAATTACATTTAGTTTTTGCATGATTGTACAACAGGACAGTCAGAGTCCTTTTGTTTGTGTGGTTTTTTTTCTTGGTATTTTTACGGTTCTTTTTGGTTGGACTTATATGCAATGCTTAATATTTTTAACGTTTTCGTTAAAAAAATGCTTACGTCCGTGAAATCCCTTCAATCTTTATAAAACAATAGTTCATACTATCAATTCTCATAAGATATTCATGAAATTTATTGGACTAAATATAAAAAATTAAATATATTACTTGGTGTCGCTGAATCAGTTCACCGTAGCAGATCATCTTATATCTCTAAGTTACCCGATAGCATGAAATGTCCTTTCGTATGTGTCATGCTGACTTACACGCTCTGTATTAACTAGCGATTAAGTAAAAGTATAGCCTATTTGGTCTTCGTACAGGCGATGTAGCCATTGATGTCAGCAAAGAAAGGGTCAGAAACCCGCCGAGGAATCGACCAATTAAGAGATCACCTTGAATCGATTCTAAAGTTTAGGTATACTTTTGGTCTTGATTTAAAACCTATATATTTAAGTAGCTGTCTTTGTAAGAATCATGCAAAATCTGAAAAATGTGATACACCCTGAAAAAGGCTACATATTTTTATTTTTGTAATTAAGATGTTTTATGGGTCTATATTATGAAATATGTAATTATTCATTCAAATCTGCCTGCTCTTAGGAGATAATCAACATTGAAAATCCAGTAGATTCTATTGTATTTGAGCGTCATTTACAGAGTTATCTCCCTTCATTTTGAAATCTACAGTGCATTCTATAAATTTTTATCTCCTAAGAGCACGGGTTATATGAAAAACCACATGTTAATTTCTGTTTACTGTGACATTTCAAACGAAATATCAAAAATAAAAATATGTAGGTTTTTTACCCATGAATCACATTTTGCATGATCCTTAGCTTGAGTGCTACTTAATATTTTTTCTTCAATGCATCAGCATACATTGTTGATCTTATCATTATGTTACTGGTCAACAGACATAATTTTATTTTATTTACTATAAATATATATTATAAAGGCTTACTTGATCATGTACTACTCATTAAAAGCATTTTAAATGCATTATATCTCAGCACAAATTCATTTCTTTATATTTAACACCAAGTTTTTCATTATTATTAAAACAAATCAATATCAGACGAAGATATCTTTATCGTGAATCGAAAACATTATGTGCTAGGAAAATTAAACATGCTATGTCTATATAGTGATGCACTGGCAGTAGGATATGGTCGAAAGAAATTGTCGTTATAAATGACTTAAAAGGTACCAGATTGTCAAGAATAACAATACAAATTAAATCAAAGAGATTTGGAAAACAGTACTGATAAATATATATTACGAGGATATTGGCAATTTTATTTCGACCAACAAATGACCTTCGTCATCGTCAAATCACGAGTGAATTTTAAACTTCTTGTATTATTTCTTTTTTACTGCTTTAGTTTTAATTTTTTTCTGACTTGTGTTTCTATAGACTTTTAAATATATTTAAGCTATTTTATGATGGCCAAAAGAAGCCTGCATGGTTCGAAGCATTACTTGGAATCTGTTGTAGTCTTTCAATGGCCATTATTACTGATTTAAAACATACAGTTGGTGTATTATGAAAACAAAACATTCCTTAATATATAAATGTGTATATAATACAATGTAACCAATCATTCGAAAATAACTGTACATCATCGTATATCAATTGCTCAGCTAATAGTTGCTCTCTAACAATTAATTTTCTATATGCACAGTCCAAAATGAAAGTATCCTAAGATATATGTCTTTAGTCATGTCTTAGGAATACAATTAAGATGGTCTTAGGACACGTGTGAGACACGTCACATGGTGTAAACCGAAGCTATCTTAGGATGATCCTAACTATGATCATTCTGAGATGGTCCGAAGATGATTTAACGTTTATCGTGATTTAACGCCTTGTAATTATTCAAAAACTGAAAGGTGAATATATTGATTACATTGCATCTATAATATCACAAGTCGTTAAACATGTATTGCACGAATAATGAGTAGTAGGAAAAGGAATCCATTTTTTTTCGGAAAGTGAAATTAAAATTATATTGACTGAAGATACGAAGAATAGGGCAACACTATTCAACAGAGTAACTAATGTTAGAACTAATTATTAAGTATCAGTCCCTGTAAGAATCAGGCAGTAGGTGAAACATGGTATGAAAAAAAACCATCATTTTGATCATGTAATTTAACTATTTTCATCATCAGAATCAAGGAAAACAGACAATATTTTTCATATCATGCTGCAGCATTGAGTTACTATTTCATTGAAATGCACTAAAAATTAACATTTTAAGGGCAGATATTTCTGTCAGACCTCATTTTCTAACATTCTATTGAAAAATTACTGAGCATAGCCAGTGAAGCAGAAATCAAATAATGGTCTTTTAAGACAGAGAAAGCATCCTTGAGTGATATTACATTGTCAGATCGGTGGGGCTTTGACATGCATGTTTCTGATTTTTCCCATTTTGCGTGATTCTTACAAACACTTACACTTAAATAAGAAAGATGTGGGGAAATATTT
This sequence comes from Perna viridis, assembly GCA_037379345.1. Lineage (NCBI taxonomy): Eukaryota > Metazoa > Mollusca > Bivalvia > Mytilida > Mytilidae > Perna > Perna viridis. The sequence goes on along the minus strand of CM074514.1, from coordinate 32,795,494 downwards.
GCCTTTAGGTGAATGCGGTAAACTTTGGACATTAAATTCTGTCATTCGTACGAAATGGAAAACCTACATGAGTAGCACCAAAGCAAAGTTTGCTAAACATAGACGGGAATCGAGAAAGACATGTGGTAGACCTCCTCCTGATGAGATTTCAGCAATGGAGGAAATTGTCGTTGGAATTATAGGTGATAACATTAGAGGGGGTACAGACATGGCATCTGTAGAATACCCATAATGCATGGAACAAACGGCATCATGTTCAGTACACGTGGATAATTTCTCAGCAACAGAGGAAGTTGGTAAGTGTTTGAAGATGATATGATAATACTTGTCTTAAAAAAAGTAAATGAAGTTCATGTATAACCGTAACTTTTGCATCTTCATAATATTTTCCATTAAGTTGACGGAGATATCCTACTTTTTGTACATTTACACGTATTTAACATGGTTATCTTCACTTAAATCTATAAAAAAAAAACCCAGTCAAAAGTGGATATAGGAATTATATTCGACCATGTTGACACAAGTCACACCAACGTATATTCCTATACTATATGTCCTTGAAGGTCGTCGTGATGCCGTATGTCCTTGAAGGTCGTCGTGATTCCGTATGTCAAATAGTGGTAAAATTGTAACATACCATATATATGCATACAATATGTGATACTGGAGTTCAGCAAGCATCAATCAATCAACCAGGAAAAAATATCGCTTACAATGTCTCGCATGTAAAACCACTAAAATTACTGTAAAATATATGATCGTTGTTAACATTTTATACAATGTCCCTTTTCAGAAGACTCGTAGAGGTACTAGTACCTTGTCAACTTCTGATCTTAAAAATTAGCATGAGAGGTTGGACAATGAAAAAGAAAGACTTACTGTGGAAAAAAAACAAGCACTAAAATAGAAAGCGAAGAAGATTACTATTTTGAAAGACGAAATGGCCATAGACAACGACGAACGTGATATTGAAAAGGAGAGGCTTAATGTAGACCGCAAGCGTTTGATACTGGAACAGCCAAGGAACAACTTCACTTGACACAAGTGATATCTGTATAGTAGTTAAAATTATGAAGTATTATACGTATTTCTTCTTCGCCAAAGATATTTAAAGTATGTCAGTCTTTTTAGCTCACCTGACTGAAAATCAAGATGGGCTAAAATCATTACCTTGGTCCGTCGTCCATTCGTGAAATTTTCCCAGTAAAAAATATTTTCCTCTGGAAGGAAAACATATTACCTCAGCATTCAGCAGTTCTAAAATGTTGAAATAATGAAGTAAATACTAATGAGACAACCATTCAGTGATATGTATTGCTTTTATTAATAATTAAATCTTGTTTATTATCAGTTCTCCGAATAGCGAGGCAGTCTTTCTAGTTTCCGGCATATTGCTGTCCACCTATATATTTCCGTTATCACAAGGGAAACTGTTCCCAACAGGAAGTGGAATTCTATTGGGCAGAACAATCATGGCTATAATAATGGTACAACATCTCATTGGTTTATACAAAAAGTGTACCTGCACTAGTATCTATAAAACTGAACCGAGATTTCAAAACCCCAAAACCACGCTCAAAAAAGTTCCTTATTCTCATATGGAAACTATCATAACACTGTTCCTGTCTTGTTGTTAGGTTCAGGAATGAAGTCAAGAGCTACGGACTATCTCTAAGTAGCCAATCATCATTTATTTCACCATTATTAAACATTTCACATAATCTAGAAATGCTCAATACGAAAGTGTCTTGGCTGCTTCTATACCATTTCGTCACAAACTCCCGTTACTGTTATATAGTGACAGTTTTTCCTGTTGACGTATAAATGTTCGTCAATGCCTGGAGCTTTGATACATACATGGGTGCCATCTACAGCGCCTACAACATAAGGGAAGTTAGAAATGCTGCTTTATTGCATGAAGGGTTGCCTGGTCTGTTTTTATTCTTATGTAATGATTACAAAACCCTTTTAAATATTCAGTGATATCACGAGTGACATGAGACACACTGGCTATTGAAATTCGGTGGACGTCCGCATTCACCATTTGGAAACTGCCAGTCGCATAAAATCTAAGAGCCACCATTATTTGTAAGGAAACTGGAAATGCTTGTGATCGTTTTGTCGGGCGTGCGAGCTCCTATTGGAACATTCTGTAAAGTTAAAAATTCAGAAGCCTTGACTATCTCTACCTGCGTACACTTTCAGTATCATCTAAATAACCCAAATAAACTAATGGGTAGTCTCTGTCTCTAAATGCTCTGTTTCGTCTAATGTTATTCCTTTGTTGTCTGAGATGGACAAACACAGCGCCACGTTTGTTGTTATTTCTTCAAATTAGGACATCTTAAGTTTGTCTTAAGTATTATGAATATCATAAGTTCATCTTAGGATACCTGTTGAAGTATCCTAACTTCAGGGCAAATTTTAGGACGTACAATGTATCTTAGTTAGGAGACTTTTGTTGACATGACTCGGGATAGTACATCCTATTCCTATGAGAGCTTCGTTGACATAACCCCTGATTACAAATATTATAGTATTTACTGGTTCCCCTATTTGTGTCAAGATGCGTGTATCGAATTGTCTTCCCTTCGGTAGCATGACATACTTTTATTTCGAGCTTCTCTTAGGAGTCACTAGTGTACCATGATGAGTTACAGATAAAGTTTATGTTTCGTTGAGATTGTCTGTGAATTAAGATCCTTGAAATCTCTTTTTTTTCAAATACTTTTTATTTCAAAGTCCAATATATGGACGCGTGGGGTATGTGAGCGCGCTCACTAGGGTTCTTTAATTGTAAATATCGGTGCAAAATAAGTATCTCACTGATTAAAATGAAGGAAGTCAATGTTTAGAAGGAGTAATCAAGGGAGCCAAGGTTATAGCAGTAATCAAAAGAATGTAATCCAGGGACAAAGACCAAACATGGAAAACAGACATACACAACAAAGAACATAAGTAACTAAAATCATACACACAAAGAAACAAAAGCAAATGAGCAACTCGGACTCCACTAAAAACTGGGAGCATTGACCAGGTGCACCGGTAGGGTAAGCGTTCTCTGCTTTTCTAGAGACACCCGCCGAGTTGCTCATAAAACGTCAAGTCTTGAGTAGACAAAAGAGGAAAGGAAAACTATGGAAAAGGAACAAATACAAAAACACATTTTGTCGTTGAAAAACCCTTAAAACTGTTGTACCAATAACTTTTAATAGAGTATCATGGTCATTCATCTAGATGTCTGGTCTTAACTGAGGGAAATTCATTTTCAACATAAAAGTAATCGAATCTCGAAAAATGGCTGTACATATTAAGATCTGCAGTGAAACATCCCCTACGTCGTTTATAGAGATGTCTTAGCGAGGTCAGTTGAAACCACACCGAGCTCGTTTATGATTAAGTCAGTGTTCGGCTAAAGCAGTCAACCCTCCAAAATCGGTTACAATAAAGTCTGATGTCAGCTGAAAAAGTTCCCACATCGTAGTTTTTCAGTGAAGGATTGGTCGGGTGTATCAGTCACAGTACCAAAGTCAAGAATGATTTAATCGTAAATTTTACGAGATGCTCGATGTAACTTTTTATTTCCAATACAATTCTTTCAAATATAGATTTTAAGTTACATTAAGCATGTATATTTAGTCTATTAAATATGCAGTAGGACATTAATGACAAATGTTTGTATTCCTAGATTTGAGTCAGCATTTAGGCTAGGTCACAAAAGAATCACCTTTGGTTGAGTAGAAAGGAAAAGCGAAATAATTTATTGCACTTTTTAATCTCTTTACAAGCATTTAGTTCGAAGAGGCACTCTTTGTGAAAGCAATATTTCTCGGACTATTCGTTCCATATGCTAAATTAATACATATCTAATTAATATTATTGCGTATAAAACAAAAATTTATATTCAAACTGCGATATAATGATTACATTTTCTCCGTGCGTAACGGGGGAGATCCCTGGATGTGATTGAACGAAATTTACATCAAAATATTTTATCTTTTACCGACTGTCTTCAAACCAAGTTTCCGTCGATGTAACGAGCATCATTACGAAGCTATATGCCAACTCAATTTCCTTCAGTAATCCTGGGGTATTAAAACGTTCTGTTGAAGCCGACAACATCATCATCCAGGGATTACATCCAATCTCCTCAAACAAATATAATTGCAATATAACGAAAGCCCCCGAATTACTGTCTCTACGTATGGAAATAGTGATTCTGGTCTAGCGAGGGCTTTGAGCACAATCTCTTTCTAGCTTAACGTACTTTTTCGTGGATATGAAAACGTCTTAAACTTTGACGATACAGTTATTTGTAATTGAAACCAAGGAATCTGTTTTATACTCTCTGCTACAGTTTTTCATACTTCGAACATTTATCGAGAAGATCTGGGAAAATCTGTGAGAAGCTTTGGAGATTTTAGGGCTCTTTTAGCCTGTGCTGTTAAAAGCTAGTAACAAAGCGCTAGTAAGCGATACTTATCCTTCACAATTTGCCTTGTCATTCAATTCAATAAATACTCATCTGATTATCAGAAAATCTAAATATAATTTTAGTTCTAGGCTGGGATTGTTTACCTTGTCGAAGCATCCAGTCCATATATTTATGTTCTTTTACTTTTTTTATTTTCATGTATTGTTTTGTTTTTTGTTTTCCTTATGCTATGCATAACGTTTTTTTTTTCAGTTTTGGTAATTCTCTCTGTTATTAAATCTTTAAAATATTGATACATAGTATCATAATTGTCATTATTTTTTTATTTTTAGTTTATTTCCTTCTTGTTGATATTATCGTGTTCTCTTGAATAGTGTAACTTTCTAGTGGCAATAGTGAAAAGCAAAAGTGTACAATAATATCATAAAACAGAGATAAAGCAACTCGAGTTTTCTTGCAATTGTGTACTGCATGTAAATAATGTATATATCCTCTCGTTTTCGTAATGATATTTACACAGAAACTCCGGGGACTGAAAGAATATGCGTTTCAGCCAGGGAGCGCACTTAACATGCATTCGAGGAAAAACAGCATAAAATCGAGAAATAATGGAGCAATATATATCTAGCACACAATCCGAAAAAAAATCGCAAAAAATGAGAGCATAAGCTTGTTACTACACTAAAACCTCCGTCATCTTCTTTTAAAGAATATTCATGTGGAAGATCAAGACTACATACATGAATCTTGCTGTACATTGTTAAACGTTTAACTTAAAACTTATGTCTGAAAGTAATGGCACTTGTGTGTCTTTACTTGTGAATGTGGACGTATACCCGTCGAAATTTGCAATGAGTAACAATTATGGTAAGCAATCGCACGACTTTCTTTGATCGGCATCTATACCGATTATTGAATAAAAATGAGATGTATATATGAAGAGTTTTTAAAAATCACAGCAATATTACAACAAATCGTAATAAAAACACTCACTCTGCTCACGGATTCGCGAAAATTTGTGTACGCTAACTTAAACCGCGAAAATTTGTTGGTTTACAGTAATATGACTGGCCGCTTACAACCGTTTCTGGTCCACATTTGAGCTAGTTAATATAATCAGAAAACATGAAAAGGCTATTTCAAGCATCATAAACATAAACTATTAGCGTCCCAGCACTAAAGTATGCACATTTATAAGTACTGACGTTTATTTGAAAATAGGGTGTTCTTTTATCAAAGGTATACCCACGGTACATAAGTATTTACCGCTCTTTAGTTGGCGTGCATTTGCCTCAATGACGGTTTGAATGTGGACATGCTCTCAGACCACGTATAGGATCTGCGAATAGGCCAGAGCTCCAATACAGCAGCCCATCCGCTGGTAGGACATATTTTACCGCTCTTCCGTTAGTTGTCCCGACTATATTGACTGTAAAAATGCATTATTTTTTTATCATTTCTAATTTAACGAACCCAGTAATGAAAGTAACATATTAGCTTCTATGTAACTAAAATGAATTATGTATAATTTAAGAGTGGTTGATGATTTTTAATTTTTTATTACAAAAGCACCATTCAAGCAATCTTGATATCTACTACATTTGATATGATCCCTCGCTTAGGTAGTGTTGTAATATAAAAACACTCACCAGTCTATCTGCTCATCCGCAACACCCCAGTGATCACTAGAATTGACATCTTTAAATGACTGTGACAAAACTTTGATGTACATGTACTAACTCATCATCAGGAAAATAAAAAATCTACCACTCGATGCTGAAGGGCAGTGAACGCTCAAACCAAAAATTTTTCATCATTATTTCCATAGATCATATTTTACTAAAGAGTATACCGAGTACACAGTTTTTTTTTCTGACTAAATGAATAAAAGGATTGCTCTTCAGATGTTGAAAGGTCTATCTTTAAACTAAATGTATCATGGTCATCAATTCTTTTATATAATTTTATACTGATACATTGATGTTAAGGAGGTAGACCTAGGGTAAGGGACACAACTCTTAAAAATCATTGGAACGTATGTATTCAGTATTTTACATCAATCTTATGTAAGCATCTAATTAACTTGAATTCATTTTATTCTGCTTCAAACAAAAGCTTGAGAGGCTTTGGTGAAATTGAATATGATACAAACATATCACTGATTTCATGAGTTATGTCCCTTACCCTAGATCTACCTCCTTAAGCGTTTCAGTAACATGAATCAGATATCTGTAAAAATAAAAACATACTTTTTTTCAAATTGTAAATAAAACTGTCTTTTATTTCACTCACTGTGAGATTGCTTTTAACTTTTTAAACGAAATAAGCATAGTACAAAGAAAGCGTATCGGGCAACCCCAAGTTTAGAGACGGAATGTGTCGGTCTTTTCTTCTTACTTGTGTTATGTTTTATTCCGTTCCATTTCGTACCGTTTAGGTTTATTTCTTTGTTTTTTTAATATGTGGATATTGTAGACTTTGTTTAAATGTATTGGTCTTTTTTTTTAATTCCTCCGCGTTTAAAAAAGACTGTAAATGTCTAACGTCTTCCGTCCCGTATGCGGTCTAAGTTAAAGTCACAATGACCTTAGCGCATATTTAATTCAGACAGACAAGTTAAGAATCTTTATTTCGAATTTCATTGTAACTTGATGATTATTTGGGGGTTATTTAGATACCATCTCTATCATGTAGCGCAGATTCTGAATTTAGGGGGAAAAGTGAATGATGCGGGTATATAGTTCCGATGCCGCCGAATGGGGAGCCGTATGTTTTATGACAAAACTCAACTTCCTTTAATATTGTCACTAATTAGAAATGAAAGCTGTGAATTCCGTCATAAAGAGAAGGGATTTTCTTTTTAAGCCATTAATCCCTGCTTAAAAGAAAAATGAAAAGCTTCATCAAAATTCGAATTATTCAAACCGCAATTTGTACGAAATTATATAAAAATGCATCTGGTAGTATGTTTTTCAGTTAAAAACTACTTTACTTTTCATTTTCGCAGCATTAATTCTCGTGTCAATAAATTATGTCTCCTAAAGCGAAATAAATCCTTACTAAACCCAAAGACGAAGTTACTTTGATCCCCATTTTCAATGGAAATTTCGGCAATGTACACTTTATAATCAATTTCAGACTCCCTATAATATATCTGAATCATATTTCATATTCAAATAGCACTTTCTTGCGTAACAAGCGACACTTAATGAGTTAAAATTACTATTCAAAGAATGTTAAATTAACTTGGTTTATAAACCCTAAAACTCATCATAATGATAAGAAATGAAATGAAATATATAACATGGTGTCCAACGTAGATATAAGATTGTATCGCGATTCTACTAAATCTTTTTGTAATTTTAGCGGTTTATATGGAGTCTATCTCAACAGTGGAGCCACGCGAAGGCAGTTGGAAACCTCAATTTTCAAGTGCACTCCTAAGGTTTGAATGAACTGTTTTTTTTTAACATTCCTACGCTTTACTAGGAAAAAAGACTTTTACATACTAATTTAAAATAAACCTTATCAAATGCATCTTGTTATAGTAAATAAATTTGAAATGTTTTTAAATAATTTTGTTTATATGCACAGACTGCTGAATTTTAACATACACATTCTTGGTCGGAAAATCATAAATTATGAAGAAATCTAGTGATTGTAAGAGAAGCTGTCAAAAATGGAGGGCAGGTTATTGCACAAAACGAGTCCCTCTTTGTAATTTTTATCCACCTTTCCCATGTTTAATGTCAAAGACAACTTTTCACAACAACACAGCACATGGCCACCTATAAAATTCTCAAGTACTTTCTCTCTAAAAGTATTAGGGCACCGTCATTAGAACGTCATTACATCAAACGGAACTCTTTGTACGGGTATTGTACTCGGTCTTTTTCGAGTGTTTGTATTCACTCAGTGTTTGATGTCCTGTAGTTAATTTGCATAATAAGAAATAGATCTTTAAAGTGTTCATCTGGCAATACAAGTTCGCCGCTAATTTGCATAAGAATTATTGATTACAAGTCCCGTTATGTTTGAACCGCATCATAATTTATAATTGAAATGATATCCGTAAAATATTTTATCGAAGTCATTTTTCTTGCAACAATCTGTTCTTCCTGCACAAAAGAAGATAATGTCTTTATTTGTCTTTCTATCTTTTCTCAAGGGATTATTTAAACTGGTCGTTTACAGAAATTTATGACCGATCAAACAAAGCTCTTGACAAAGGTTGCAAACTGGACACTGCCAAATGAAAATCGTGGAAGTCACTGTTTAACATCGTTTTCTCAAAATATCTATAGATTTTCTTGTTCATTTTAATGCTTCTATACATACTATTACACTGCACGTATGTACGGTGTGTTGTTGTATTGCAGTAATTTGTTTGCCTATGCTGCCATTGAGTTCGGTCGTATTTCTCAGCTCTTTTCGTCAGAGTAGTGTAGCTTTGACTGAGTCGAGACTTTGATAAGTTGTACGTTTTTCATACACAAGAAGAGGTAAATGCACTCAACTAATACGCATGTTCGTCAGTATTGGCCTCTTGTCACCATGTTTTTCAACTTAGAAAAGAATTTAACAGTTGTCGCGTTCAAGTGTATCTCGAGTGCCGGTGTAATATCAATTGTTTAAATAATGGAAAGGGGAGTAATCGATTCCGGGTATTAATACGGATGGGTGATTAGTTGTTCCCCTTTTCACACGATTTAACTATTATCTCTAAGATATCTATCGTTACATCAAAAGCAATCGATGCGAAAAATTTTAATGACATTCTGTAAAACTGACAGTGAAAAGTCGTTATAACAACTGGTCAGTATTGCACCTCGGTAAAATTCGCTGGCAGATGTCTTCAAACTCATTAGCATTAGAAAATCTAGTTACATGTTTGATAGACCTAATCCCTCTATTAATGAAGAGGAATAAAAAGCAGTCTATTCTTTGTGGGATAAAAAAGGTGTCAAAGATGTGTATGATTAATACCTCCCCCAGAAATTTTAAGAAACATTTAGCTTTATTTTTGGCTTGCTAATGTGTCGTTTTACAAAAAAAAAAATCATTGTAAAGTTTAGCTTTGTGATTCAAATATCTATTAATGTGTATGATTTATCACATGTAATGTAAACGTTCTTATTTCTCTATATTCATGTCTTTCTGGAAAGTTAAGAATGACTTATTAAAGAAAAGGTTTGTTTTTATTCAAATCTAAGCCGTACGTATTCAGGCCTAGTATATGCGCAGATATTGGGTTCCCTTCCTTTTTGTTTACCTTTTTATTGAGATTTTGGTAAACTTGAGGTTGTTTTGCAAAATTAAAGTAAGTGTAAAAAATTGGTACGGGACATTTGTATATTGTGTAGTCTCCGGGCTTTGTGTTAATAGATGTTGCAGTTTTCTTTACATTTCGTCTTTTGTTTTGGAAATTAATTATTTTTTCTTCGGTCTATACAAATATAACACAATATTCAAGTAAAAAGGAATAAAAAGAATTTGTTTTGTACAAAATTAACAAAATAGTGTAAATGTATTTTAAATCTTCTGGATTGAAAAAAACCTAGCCACACGCACATTTTCCTTCTATCCTAGAATATATGCTGAAAATATACAAAGTACCGTTGTTTGTTTAGATGGCAATTCGTGGTCACTTCAGTTTTAAAATGTAATATATTTAAAATTTGGGAATGAACTGTATAACAATTTTTCAAAGTTAAGTTTAAATTCAAGAGGCGCATTTTTGTCAACAGATTTTTACTCCGACCACTACCTTTTAGAAGATCGCTACCGATTTCAATGTTTACTAACAAATTAGGGTTATGTTTGCCAAATTGGATCTTAATTGCAATTAGTCCGTCTTTGGCCCGAGATGATTTCACTTTGCTCTAACGTGGTAACGGCTTGCTAATGTTATTATCGGGTTTGTGACCTTAGATTGCTAATCCGTAACAATTCACTGCGAATTAAGTCCCCTGTTATCCCTTTTTGACACTTTTTAATTATTACGATTTTTTAGTGGTTTTATCTATTTCGATCATTATTAGATCTCTACCAATCTTTCTATGTGAGAAAATTGAATTTTCAAACACCTTTTGACACGTTTGGGTATTAAAGACCTTAAAGTCTTAGGACACATCCTTGAAATTGTTTTATTTTAGCAAAGAAGACATTATAATTGAATGAATGAAGACGGAATTTATTACAAAAAATTATTGTCTTTATTGTGGTCGTCAATTCAATATTAGCCCCATCTGTATTTTATTACGGTCATTTTCCCTCAGAATCACGTTCCTCTTTGCTCTTGAAATTAAAATACACTGTAGCTGTGGATAAAGCGTAAATATTTCTATTAAGCTTTACAATGCTCGACGCATTTAACAAAAACGAAGAAGACAAACAAACGAACACAATACAAAGTAGAAGTGAGGTTACTCCTGAAGGTCGGGGCAAAAATTTAAACTACAATAGTATATATTTGTACATGTACATATATGTATATATTATTGATTTAATTAATAAATACAAACGTTTTATTCTCATAGCGTATACAAGTACTAAATAAATGTCTACACATATAAAAATGTAAGTTTCCAATGTCTTTTACTGCATTAAAATTGCATTTCAATTTGAATAATAAAAAAGCCCTATCTTTTTTTACGTGTTTACAGCCTTTTCGTAATTAACGTTTGTAATATTCTGCTTACAATGACCTTTTCACAAACATAGAATAATTTCATGAAACATGAGAATCGTATAATATGTACATGTGTATTTTTTAACTTTCCGAAATAGCTGTACATTAAGATTTTTGTTTTAAAATGGGAATTACACGTGCCATTGTATGGGATTTGTACAATTGTCTTATGGTGAGGAAATTCCTAAACTTTTCTTACTTCAATCAAGGAGTTATCCTTGCTTCAATCTACTAATTTATTTATTTATTATCTACTTTCTTTGTCAAAATTACTGTGATAAATGTGCTATGATTAAAAAAAAACATTTACAGCGCATGTTCGTTTAAAATATTAGTCTTTTATTTTTTATTTTTTGTGTCGATATTTCATGTTTTATCAAAATTTATAAAGCTGTGTAGAAAGAACAACATAGAATTTTAGTATTTATTATCCAATTGGTACACTTTTTATTTTTTTTTATTTTCAAAACACAAATAAAACACTCTACGTAAGCAATCGTTGCTTTGTTCGATGCTTATGAAAGTACACAAATAAAACGGAGTCAAACGCATGAGTTTTGTAGACGAATACATTTTAGATGATATACAATGCAATTCAACGCTTGCTCTTGTCATAATTGCCACAAACTCGCGTTCGTCTTTAGTTGTTTAAGATGTAACTACATGCACATTGTACTCTCAACAAGTTTGAATAGAGCCTTTAAGACAAATGATTGCAAAATAAATTTTAAAGACAAATAATATTTGAATAATTTTTAAAATGCGGTTACTCTAGTTTGCATAAATTTGCATGTTTAAATATTAAAACAATGTAATTTGTGGATAATAGAATTTGGACGTTTTAATTCTTAGTTACATGTTAGTATTAGTTAGTTAAATTATTTTTAAATTTCTCAGATGTAAAGGAGATTTGATGAAATATATATATATCGATTTATTAACAAATAAAAGTAGTCTCAAAATAGGGTTTACGATACTTGTTTTGCAAAACGAGTAATTGGATAGCAAATTCTACATATCCTTCCATTGCAGAAATAGAATGATGCGGTAGCTGGTGATATGGGTTGGAAAACCCTCATACGTTCGACAATGGGTCAACGTTTTAGACACTGGTCTAGATGTAGTAAAATGGATGTAGATAGAATTACATGTATTTTACTGAGAAGAAATAGTATTTTATATCATTAAAAATACTATGATACTTTTTATAAATCGTACCTTTTTTTAACTGTATTTTAGCTGTATATAATACTATGTTCTCAATAGTCTCTCATAATTCTTTTTAGAATGGCTCATGCATTTTAATTTGTGTGTTTTATATCTTATTGTTATCATGTTTTATATGAATGTATGTGGTGAAACATTAATAAACTATTGAATTGAATTAGAAAGTCTCGATCCTCAATACACATTTTTAAATTACAATTTGTTGACTGAACCAGACGTCCAGAGCACATGTCATCAATTAAAATATCATTTTTCAATATTAAATGTGATAACTGTCCGTATGAAAATGATAATTAGTTAACACCTATACAATGTGATATGAAATATATGTAATTAATGTCCCGTCGGGGCTAATTGCAATTCTCATCACCTAGTGGGACATACCGAGTGCCCGTTTGAAGTAGGGCCGTGCATGATAAGATCAACAGTTCCGTTAAAACTGTATTGTGTATGGTAATAAATCAATTATCGGTCTGCATGTCACTGGGATTAACTAATTAGTAGTCTAGACGATAAGTGTATTGGCTAAAATGTGTATTCGGGTTGAAAAATACCCGAAATTTATGATGACGTTTTAGAAGTCAAGCGATGATGTAAGAGCTGAATTTTTTGTTATTAATTATACTTATGAGGAAAAAAACTAGCTAAGGAGCCTCTGCTACTAGAAGTTAAAATGTGAAAGGAAAACACGTTGAAGCAAGTTATTATCCGTAGGATATGATTCGACATAATTTTATTAAAGTGCAACCACAAAAAAAATAATCTAACTGTTCCAATATTTAAAAGAATATTATATAATTAACCTAAACCAATTAGTGGTTTATGTCGCAAAATCAAACTTTATTTATATAACTAACAATGACTAAATGAAAAATAATCCTTACTTTCGAATTGAATAAATTTTGTCATAAAACTAGTGATATTTATTTAGTTTTGTATATCCAAATCTTTAACAACAATTACATGTGAAAAGTAAAATATCTCCTTCAGCCATATTTCTCAAAAATTTCAAACTAATTCCCAAACTAATTATTGAGTGAAACTATATTATCATTTTGTAAACAAAACTTTCTATTCAAGTTTCGTCAATATTATGCCCTCGGAGTTTAATATTTAAATTAGCGTGTGGCTAATGTTCATAAGCACGTGTGCTGATTGGTTGATTTTATCACAGAAGACAGTAGCCATTGCAATAGTAGGCAGTGACGTCACACACAAGCACATGCCCACAAGGCAAATTTGAGGGGTATATATCCTAGATTGATACTGTTCTCAGTATAAACTAAGCTTGATAAGCAGTCTTTACATATTCTAAACTTTCTTATTTTGTGGAATAAGGAGCCATATCAACTTAAACCTATAATACTTGTACATTATGGTATTTTTACGGGGTTGAAAGCTGATACGTAAATAGGACACAATAAGCCAACAGTGTCGGACAAGGATCAAATGGGACTTTATCTCTAAACAGATACTTACTAAAAGTGAATGTTATTGATACAAAATATTCTGAGTTTTCTTTTCTGGTCCAAATCGGATTAGGAAGACAAAAGGCGGACCTTTATTACATATAGATGGACTCTATGTCGAGTGAACATATTTCATTGGAAGAATTTGTAGCAAGCGTACACAACCAAGAAACCTCAAAGATGACCATGCACCATTTGGAATCAGTCCCTACTGGGACCACAGAATCTTCACTGACAGTCCCTCACAGTGCCCATTCAACACATACTACTATGTTGGAGTCTCCCAGTTCAACTGAAAGCTCCATTGACAAGGGTCATAATGGTATGTGGATATTTTGTCACTAATATTATTACTATTCGTGCAACAAAATTTTTAAAGATTAAATATATATCAATACATGTATTACATGCAAGCTATAAAAAATAATATTTCAAAGCTACAATTCAGGAGGGATTTAATTTGATTTTTCAACAGTACATTTAGGTTGTGTTCATTTTTCGTATATTTTTTTCAATGATTTATTTGGGTAATTCATTAGTATATAATGATATATTATATTATACACATTAACACACTTATTTATTTCATGGTCGTAATGGAAACACGTATTACAAAAAAAAAATATTAGAAAATTACAAAATAGAGTTATTCTTAAATTCGGAAAAAAAGAAGTTATCTCACTCCCACAATATAGACAGATGTATATATGATTTAATTTTACTTTCAAGTACTGGAAATAAATCATTCTTTACACGTTATAATACCAGGCTCTCTAGGCAGCTCAATGCTCTTCTGATTTTTGCAATAAAACATTGATGGATCGTAAGGACCTAAGTGTGACCTTAGCCATGTAAAGTGTTCGTCAAGAGTACTTCTTGAGTGACGCTTGTCAATTTCTTGCTGAAAAATAAGTTTCATTTATTTTTCCAATAGCATGGGGTACTTGAGTACGACTTTTTTGCGTAAGAGCTCATGTTAACTTTATTTTATTAATTTTTTGATATTAAAATAACATTATGTCATTCTTGGCATGTTGCTCTTAGGTTCTTGAAAAAAAAATAACGAGCGTACAGAATTTCATAATAATGCATATGTTATATGTAAATAGCTACCATTTCATACCTCGGATAGCTGTCTTTGAAGATGGTTCTTTTATACGAGCAAATTTCATGCATTACCATTTCATTGGGTTGTTTCAAGATTCAACCAATTATTCCCCGTGTCGTATGATGCTTTTTAAGTGTTTATGCATCATAAATACAAGCCGCAAATTCATAGACAAAGATACGAAATAATTAAACATTCCACATCATTTCTTTGGATGTAAACCTGGCTCCCGTTTTTCAACAATATTTGTTTATCTGCGGATATAAATATTTTAATCTGTTTAATTTTGTCAATGGATTATCAATTCAAGTTTCCGAGTTCAAACCAAGCATAAATTAAAAATATAAATGAAAAAGTTACAATGCAAATCAAACAACACAAAAGGCTAGGTCAGATCTATCTATAGGGGCAGGCATCCTAATAGATTTTTTAAAGCTGTAACGACATTCGACACCTGAAAAACTATGATAAACATCTAGCTTTATTAATTTTCGATGTATTTACAAGTGGGAAATAACAGCGATGCTTATGTTTTAGCCGTAACTTTGTTTTGATTTCTATTATTTTGACATAAAAACTGCGGGCGATTAATCAATTTCATGCTTATTATTTTACAGTTCTTGTTGTGTCCGTTCAAACGAAATTTCTTTGAGTGGGCACGTTCTCGATGATCTGTCGAAGATGAATTAATTTTCTCTGCTCCATCTTTATCGCTAATACCGTTAGGGTAGATTCCCATTGAACTTAGGGTGTCAATTGAATATAAGTGCTTGTGCAACTTCCCTCCAAGCCTTTCAAAGTTTGTCGATTAGTAAATACTTGATAGAGATGCATTTGAAATGAAACATTTCATTTTGAGTTGTAGCTGTAAACGCAGTGGGTATAGATTTTAATGACAAGTGCTTCACGGAAAGCCCACTTATTCTTTCAAATTCCTCCGTCGGCGAACTAACGGGGCGCCTGATATCAGTGCATTAAACATTCAAGTGTATATATGTACAAATTAAACTGACTGAAAATGAAATTAGGAAGGGAATGATCTTGTCGAAATAGACGAAATTCGAATGTTTTGACTCTCAACGTCAATATTAGATAATATTTTTGTACATGCCATGTTCCTCATGTCAAAAGTAATTGTTTTACATATTTACGAATTTTCACAAGTATCATTTTACAATATTTTATGTATAAAAATGCAACATTGTCGAAAATGTCATGTTTTTTTTTAAGTGGGAAAATATTTTGCCGAATTCAGTTATTCAGATTGCTCAATTAGCTTCAATGGCTATCGATGCCAAATTGCAATTTGAAATCGGGACAAGAGACCGTCTCGATTGCTTGTCAAATAAGCTCCTCTGGTCATTTTGATAAGTTATGAAATACATCTTTATTTGATCCGAAAAAAAGAAATAATTAATGGCTTCAGAAAAAGGTGTGGAATTTCGGGCCGAAGTTATATTTTTTTTCTTTATTTAGTCAACACTTTCGGGTGCAATAAATTATTTTGTTCTTGTTTAATAAAGAAAGATTTATCTTTTTTCGAATTGAAAATTTGTGCTTCAAATTTTACACGGAAACCATAAACCTTTTAAATAAATTTACTTTATCATCAGAATTAAAAAGGATTACTGCATATGTACCGCGAACTTTACTTTAGTTTCTAGTGTAACACTCGAAATGTTGACAAAAAGGGTGAAATAAACAAGAAGTTTACACAGAAAAAAAAATCAACTCTGAAAACTTTCCCAAATTTTTTACATTTGAAAAAATATTTTGGTCTGGATTTTTCGGTGCACATAAATATTTAATTTGCGTGCTTTGTTTCAATAGCAAACGCTGCTTATTTTTATTCTATTCTCAATTTGACTGGTTGAAGTTCTGTGTTAATGGATGCTGGTATTTTAGTCAAGCATATACATGTATTGAATTCAGTTGTTATTTTTGGAGTTTAATAAATAGTGATTTTTTTTAATTTACAGACTCCATCGATATTTCGAAACAGAAATGCGAAGACAGTGGATCTGAAGACGACAAAAAGAAAAAGCGTCAACGCCGACAACGGACTCATTTCACGAGTCAACAACTTCAAGAGTTGGAAGCAACATTCGCTAGAAACCGCTATCCGGATATGGCCACTCGGGAGGAAATTTCTGCATGGACAAATTTGACAGAAGCTCGAGTCCGGGTAGGTTTTATCATTTTGAATTTTGTTTTGACTTTGAATTGTAGATTTATAGATATTATATTTATTATTTCAAAAACAGTTTTGCTTAATGAAAGTTGACCAACCGTTCCACTTACTCAAAGTACGTAATGATTATCTCCGAAAGGTTTTTTGTATATTACTTTATGAATTTACCAACATACTTTATGCATTTCTTAAAAAAATACATAAACATGTAAATGTAAAATATAAGCGCTTAAATGCTTAAAAAATACCTTTAACAATTTAAAGAAGTATTCGTAATACTTTTGAAAAAGAAAATGAATAAATAAAATTGCGAGATGTAAAATTAACGTAATTCTTCATCTGCATTTAATCTTATATTTGTGGAATATTAATTGCAAACGAAATAGCGAATTTAATACGATAATTGATAAATAAACTTTCCTATCCAGAAATCTTTTCAACGCGTCACGCCCCGAAATGGGTAATGATGCTAGTGTATCTATTTATCGAGATGTTTTAGATTTTAGATACACAAATTATTGCATAAGGTGTTAGGAATATAATCAGTATTGTTTACTGTGATAACATGGGGTGAGAAGTTGATACAATGAAGTTTATCAAAAATGTAAATGATAATTTTGAAGTATTAGCGTTCGGATTCCCACCCCTAATTTTCTGTAACTTGTGAAAAGTGCATCTTGTGCTATAAAATCCAACATGAACTATCTCGATGAGGTTTGTCATCAATACCGCTATCTTTCTATATGAGATCATAACATAGAACTGTACACTTGTTATTTAATACATTATTGTAACATTGTGCATTTTCCCTGGTTCTTCATGAAAATTAGCACTTTTTTGTTACATGCAAATGCATTTATCTCGGTTCAGTTAATTTCAAATGCATGTATTTGCCGCAATATTATTTAGAAGTCGATTCCGAAATACATATACTTAACTAAACTTGGGTGTTAATAAAATCTGTAGGTTATTTGTACAAAACAATTAAACATTTCAAACATTATAAATAAATTTGTATTAATATCTGAAATCCGTCTTACTTGTTTCCTTGTGGTCATTCTACATGAAATATGTTTCCTAAACATGCCTTAATTTGAAAATTTCAGTTTCATAAGTAGATGACAAATTTTAAAATGTTCGGGGCACTATCAATTCAGTAGCTTTCTACTGTTAGAAAGGAGAGTTTCTTAAGTGATTGTAAATTTACTTTACAAATTTGTATAAATTTCTTAGGAAGAATTAATCTGATATACCCAAGTTTATGATTTAATAAAGTAGAAAATCTCCACCGTTTCCAAACACACTGTTACTACCAAATTGCCTTTATTCAAACAACATATGACCATTTTTGAAATGATATTGAATTTGCTTGAGATAAATGTAATAAAATAGAAAATTTTATCTTTCCACTTGTCTAACGTAGGCTGACGATTCCCATTATCATCCGATTATGATATTAATCATGTTGACACTATTCTTCATTACCTTTTTTCCTTTTCTCTAGGTGTGGTTTAAAAACAGAAGAGCAAAATGGAGGAAGAGGGAAAGAAATATAGACACATTCAAAACTGGATTCGGTTCTCAGTTCACCGGTCTTATGCAGACCCCATTCGACGATTCATTGTACAATGGGTACACAAACCCTAATTATTGGGCAACAAAAGTTCCGAGCCCTCTTGGGGCAAAAACATTTCCGTGGGGTCTTAACTCCGTAAATCCACATCTGTCTTCCGTTGTTTCAACACAACCTATGTGTTTTTCGTCGCCTACAAGTATGTCAAACAGCATTAGCAACGCAATGGTTCCGAACGTTCAAAACGTTCCTACAAATATGGGAACTTCCGGAACGCCATGTCCTTACGGGCCTCCTGGAGCCCCGTACCTTTATACAGCTAACAGGGACCAATGTTCAAGTAGTATTGCCTCATTAAGACTTAGAGCTAAACAACATTCAACATTTGGTTATCCTCCAAGACAGCCATCCCTTTCAGCGTGTCAATATGCAACCGTAGGAAACGGTAGTGTCGTCTGATAGAAATTAAAATGGCGGCTGGACTGTAACGACAATTACTGGTGCATCCGGTTTACCTCCAAAACGGCAATACTATACAATATTGATTCCTAGAATGTTCATCTTGCCAAAATTTGAAGGACACTGCCAAAATGTAAAATAAGGAATCGGACATCATTTACAATGACGGAGACCTCAGCCTGTCTCATTCGAAGTAGTGATTTGATGATGTACATATAGACAAACGTTAAACAGGACTTATTGAGTGTATGAACATATTTATTTTTCTTTGTTGAATACTAAGATAGGACTAATGTCTAGTCTAAGATCAGAATGAACTTCCATTTGACTTTATAGTGCTTTGATCCTGCCTCCTCGCAGATAATATAATCATGTTCTTGTAATATTATAGAAATGAGAACTATGGCAGTAAGTGTCATAATTCGCCTGAAATGTTGTTTACAATTAAATTGTAGAACTTGATATTGTCTTCCGCTTTATTTATTGCGTCTTTTTTTTCCATTGCACAAAAATGTGTACGAAATATTTTACAGCCATTATATTGTCGCGTCTTTTTGAAAATGTTTTTTTCAATCTCCCACGGAAAATACTGTGATTGTTCGCAGCAAATACACCAGTGGCGTTGGGTCCAAGGGTTTCTTGGCTTGGGGCCTCCTTTTTGGAAAATTTTGGTAGTTACGTGCAATATTAGCAGAAATTAGAAAATTATAGCCTTGTACCCACTTTTTTCTCCATCCCTCCCTTCTCAAAATTTCAAGATCCTCCCCGTCATTCAAACGACTACATTTACATTATACTTTAATATTATTGACATTATCATAATTCTATTCAGTTGCAAAAGAACAATATACCATTGATATTGTGCATATGTACTCTTCAGTAACATTTTAATACAAGTCATACAAAAAGTAATAGCAAGGACAACATCAAATGCATCACATTCTAGTGTAAAACAATTTTCTAGGATTGCATCGTTTGGAACGAATACATTAGTATTATGTAAAAAGAAATAATTATTTGTTATATAGAAAATGTTTTGCATGAAAAATTGAATGCAATAGAGTTATTTTATCGTTGGGTTGAAGTTACGAACAGTATATTACAGTTGTATCTTGTACATGTATGTCATCAGATAACTCGCCTGAATATAGCTGAAATATTGCTGCTCGGGCGTTAAACCCCAACAATCAATCAATCAATCAATCATCAGATAACATGGGAACAATGAAAAATGTACATATATGTACGATCATACATGTAGGAGTCACACGTATCATAGACTATAAAAAAAAACCAAAGAAACAAACAATTCAAATTTTATATCTTTTTTGTATTAAAATCAAACTTTTCCAATGATAATTTTTATTCCTGCTAGACAAAACAATGCTGTTTACAAACTGACATATTACTAAGCTCCGAACAGCGTTTGACGTTCCGAAGTCACTCTAGACGCTGCAGCCAGCCCTTTTAACAAATGCAATGATCTTGCAAACTCGGGAAATAGTTAAAGATTTTACGATGAAACCGATGGTAAAGCGACGTTTGATTTGCTACATGTCCGAGAATTTCAAAACGCTTGCCTGCAGAGGTATGTAAGAGAGGAAACGGACGCCTGCCGCTGTTTGGAGCTTGACTTATTGCATTTGTTACTGAAGGTAGTTCCCGTGTCATATTTGGTTTTTTACAACTTATAACATTATTTCAGTAATGTTTATATACTATATATATATATTCGATGTGAGAGACAAATATACTGAGAAGAATGTCCTCACAATTAACATTGAAATCCCGAGAGTTCGTTAAAATTTAATCGTGAACTTGTCTAGAAGAATTTCCCAATTTTAATAAATTGATAGCCGGGTAAAGTTCGTAAAATGCAAATGTAAATTGTGGTAGTAGCATATATACATTTCTAACGTGAACAAATCGACAAGTACACACACACACTCGAAGAAAAAATACAATTTACATCTCCCACTGCCATTCGTAGTTCACATCCGGGGAAGTAATCGAAATTTTATTAACCAAATTTTTTTTAACACTGCGAAATCTTACTTGCTAAAAAATGTATGCGATTCGATGTAATCGCTCCATCTTTTCGGTACCTGTATTTAAAGTATCATTACTCCAAATAGCATTGAACAGAAGAACAATTTAGAGAAATCAGAACCAAAAGACATGGACAAAACGTGAAAACAGGAAACAGAGACGATCCACGTAATACACACAATGTTAACTACAGAATAAAATAAATTACATGTAAAAATTAAGAAGATAAAAACACGAACAATACACAAACAACTAAAGCACTTGCAATGTGACCGCTGACAAAAAACTGGAAGTGATATCGAATGCTCCGAAAATTTAAGCACGTCTTACTTCGAGAGTGGCATAGATGAAAAAATGCATGAACAAGGCAAATATTCACCTTCTAAAATGTTTAGAATCCTCAAACTATATTTGAATTATTACGCGACTTTCAGACGGACGGACAACGGTTTGGCACAAAAAAGTCAGGCGAATAGAAATGTAATGGCCATAAGAAACTTAGAAACACTCGTTTCATACCTTTTTTTTTTTTTTTGGTAATTCAAACTTCTGTTTAAGCAAGTTCTGCTGCATACATGTAACTGTGTATACATTTGTAATACATGTAACTGTGTATACATTTGTATTGATAAAGACAGATTGTGCGTGTATAGATTTTTTGCTCAAAAGTGTTTTCATTGTACATGTACAGACAACATTTTCACTAAATGTAACAAATCCGATTAAGCTTAATAACTAAAATAAATGTTAACAATTCACTATTGTCAGTAGCCAATAAGTTTTCATCACATTTTACTCTGTGGATGAAATAATGAAGAACAAAGAAAGCCTAAATTAAATTAAACGCAGATACAATACAAAAATAAAACAGCAATGTAAGAAAAATGGCAGTGTTTTTATGTAAAATTGTGTTTCTAGCTATTAACCAATTTATTGTATTTTTTTCTTTACACAAAGAGTTTTATTTTAATGGTTATTTCTCAGTTCAAGGGGTCTCCATACCGCACACATTGAAACAACTCTAGTGCCGTACTTTTAAGTGGAATAAACTTTTGTTACATTTTGCTTATGTTTATGCAAGTTTCTTCAATTTGTTAATTGAGCAAAAAATAAAACATCCAGTTCTTTCCCGTCAATTTACACTCACTTCTCGCAGTATATCGGGTTTCAAACCAAACACATAAACCCAACCTTTACATACACTCGTTAGATTTGATAATTAGTCATTTTGACGCTTTAGTTTTATTTGAATTATAATAAATAGATAACCGGATAATCCCTTGTACAATGAAGTATTAACCTTAGCTTGTCAGAATGGCTTGCTTAGAAGATTACGATACATCTGCTTCAATGGCGTGAAACAGACAAAAGGGAGATAATTCTTGGTATTTGACTGTAATGCATTATATTTCTTGAAAAAATATGGCACCAAATACAACACGCTAAAGACATTGGTTGAATAATAACATATTACAGAACCCGCTTTAAATGGTTCTACATCTCAGTTGATTTCTAGGGTAGCGGTATCCATACAGTTCTTCCTTCACTTTTTATATTGTTATACGAAACTTGTAGCAAAAAATTGTTTTAATTTCTGTTGGTTTTTTTTCTTCTTTTACATTTTGTGAACATTTACTGGGAAAATGTGCTGTTCCACGTCGAATTGGTAATACATGAGCTACATTTAACTTGTCTAATAATATTTTCTGCTTAAAACATTGCCGTCAAATTAGATATATACATATGCAAGTAATCTGTAATTTATTGACGGTCACTCAAGTTGGTCTTTCAAACATCTGCAATTGCCTAAAAGTTGGCAATTTAGTCTATATTTAATTTCCATTGTGGCAGATCCAGGGGAGGGTTCCATAGATCGAAACTGGCACCCCTTCTGTTAAAAATATTTTGTTAATTTCACGCAGACTCTTTGGGACAAAATTCAGCAAATAATAGCCTGGAACCCCCTTTTAAATATATCTGGACCCGTCCCTAGTATTGAGTTTCCACTTGTTTGGTCCTGTCTTAATTATTGTCTCAATTGAAATATATTTAACAGATAACATTGGAAAATGAAAACAGCTAAATGTGCAATATTGTTCTTAGGACCGAGATAAACTGAGTTCTTCATATTCCGAACTCTGTGATGTTCCGGTTAATCAAAACGAGGGTAATCCTGCAAATAAACCAAACGTGTATTGCGGCCAACAATTGTCACGTTGAGAGAGTCTTTGATCTTAATCCTGATTATGTCAATTCTTTAATTTCACTTTACGCCTGCAAGTTAATGAAAAATTTAATCCTTCTTAAGTTTAAGATTTACCTTGTTTTAACACAGTTTGTGTTTAATTTACAGAATGTTGGGTCTCAACTTAAACATGTGGCGACTCCAGCTATTGGTCCGAAATTAATCAGAAAATATGTATTCATGCATACTTTCGTGTGTCCTATATTATACAACCAATTTACATGTGGAATAGTCTATGATGTTTTCCTTAAGAGTTATTTGAATTGAAAAATCGTTGAAAATAAATGATTATGAAACATTTATTATAATACAATACAAAATGTATATTATAATAATACAACGATTACTATATTTATGTATATAATCATAATACTCTTTCATTGTACATTGTATATATAAATTATTCGCGTGATAAACGAAAAATTTGGTATTTGGATGAAATGGAACCATGAAATTAATACTTAAATCACACGAATTTCATAAACAATGTCACTTAAAACATTTAACCCACCAAAACTAATAATGATAAAATCACATCACATTTATTCAAACGATCATAAAGCATTTTTCACGTTAAAGCAGTCATGGCATTGGCCAAAGGCCTTTTTGAATGTGTACATCGCTAGTGTTATGAGGATTGACAATATTGAAGTGTCAGTTCTGTTGTTACATGAAGAGTAGTACATGTACCCTAAGCCAAACAAAGTTGATTATATAATGTTCTTTGACAGAAGCTTCGAGTGTTTGCAAAGGTATAAATGTCTACCTTTAGCATCCGATACAAAATCTTTAATCTTTTATCCTTCTAGTTCTCGGCTTTCATCAGCTCTACTCAGACGTTGTATCTTTTTCTTAACCCTTTCAGTTGATAATCAAAATAATCGTGATGAATATTGATAATTTTGGACACATTTATGATAATATTTCAATAAAATCGCCTTGTTTGAATAGCGATATGATATGTCCATTGAAATCAAAGTTGTTGTTCATACCAAGGTGGACCGGAAGACTATATCAGCTATGGAAACATTACTCAAGAGACCAGATGGATGGTTGCAAAAAACTGAAATGCCAAAAATGATAACTGAGGAATTCATACACGGGGCAGAAATATTTTAAACTATACTTAACTATGATTGATACATATATAGTTTGCATGTATAATTCCACCGGGAAATGTCTACTTGTAGATCCTATCCCATTAGAACTCTCATAATCAATAAAATGATTCCATATAAATGTACTTTATTCCTTTAAATCAAAGAATACAAGATGTTGCACCTCTTGAGTGGGACTAAAAAGACATAGATATTATACATATGGATATATTATGATTCTAACTTTCAAATATTATTCTAACCGGTGCATTACCTCCGCAAAAAATAGCGGGAATGCACCTCAGCTTATAGTTTTACTGAACGACCTTAAAACATCATGATGATAATCCAAAACCTTACTAAAACAACCATTCCACGGCTTGGTGCCATTTTCTTAACTTCTCAGTTACGTTTTCTTTCACACAAAAAGTAAGATGTATTATGAATAGGAAATGTTCAATATTTGTATTAAAATATCCAATGTTTATATTTCCTGTACTTTACAAAGTTTATTTATAAAAAAACATCAACGGCAACAAATGTTTTTGTTTCTCAAGTCCAAAATCCCCTCCACGCGCGGTATATATTTTCATGACCGCTGAGTGCAGAAATGACGAACATCTGTATTCCACTTCTGCTGCACTACGAATCATAATAGTATAGGTCAAAAGGGTACCAGAAACAGACCTGTTACACCAAACTCGATCTTTTCTTACGACATAATTACCACGATGACTCCGACATCTTGGAACCATTATGGTATCACATGAAAGAGTCTCCTTTTGTAAAATTCAGCATAAGTTCCAACTTATCTTTTTCAAAGACAAATTCTCTGTTTGTTCATGCTTACTGTGTTTTTAATGAAACACTACTCGACCAGTCTCTAGCCTTATCGGTAACTGTGATCTTACGCATTGTCTTTAGTTACGTAAACATTGTCAGACCTAATATTGGAATTATTCGGCTACTTGATGTAACTTTGATAACTTGGTATTGGATCCTTAACTGTACTTTTAACATCCTTTGAATGGAGAACATTAAAAAGCAAGCATCGACGTCATTTCACATATATTTTTACAAAGGATTGCTTTGACTTCCGTCTCTTATTTCATCGTTTTTTCAGTAGTGTACACTTCTGTCGCCATCGATATGTGCTATTTTTAATTATTCTTTTGTAATACTAACATATATGTATCGTTAAATTGTATAACGAACTGCTTAAATTCTGCCGTTAATCATAGCTTAGATTGACAAACTAGCAGAAGGTAATAAATATATGCTAACCTCACTATCCGAACTCTTGAACTATCCACAAAATGTTTAGCCTTTTAAGAAGTGAAACCCCCTAAACTGTACTTACGAATATGGGGTATAGCACAATTTATGCATATTTATATGTGGTAGTCTACCAAGAACGTGTTGTTTTTGTTTTTGTTTTTTTTTTGCAACGGAAACGGTAATAATATAATAATTCAATATTAATAAATTCAAAACTCTGGAGACAAATGGGAGATCAAAAAGATACTGATTGTACGGATAAAACGACGATTCATATAAAATGAAGAAAGGCAGTTCATCTTCAAATAAAAACATCATTCATATTAGACTAATTGTTCCCCATCAGAAGAAAAGTTGGTCAAGCTACAAGTAGAACTACCAGTATTTAATAAACATGTTCCACATATGTTACCGAAGTGCTCGCCTAATTACAAAAAAAATATGTTCTAGAGGAATTATTGAGAGGTTTCGGTGGGTCTGCATGTATTTATGTACCCAATACGAACATACATGTATATATCCACAGTTTTATAAATAAAAAACGTTGATTTGAAGACGTCTTATAAAGCTTGACTCTTATACATGTATAACAATGTCTGATACATGTGCGTTCTATCCTTGTAGAGAATGAATCGTGCATTCAAATGAACTAGTACATACATGCACCCTACTTAATAATGTCCTAACGGTAACTTAAGTCCATCTATCAAACAAAATACATGTAATTACATGTACTTCTTTCTATTTGCTGTTGGCTTCAGTTGTATTACAGTTCAAATGCATTTATCTGTGAAATGTCTGCAAAAGTGAGAAACGATAAAAAGTCGGAAACTTGAAAGGCGTTATATACGTTGATATCAAAATCCCAAGGGCCAATTAGCGTGTTGTTCATACATCCAGCCTATACGTCTTAAGACGTGCTTTTCACGGGTTCAGTTTCAGTGTGTCGCCTTTTTGGTCAAATATCACAATTTTTTCTTGTAATTTTATCAGAGATGGATTATGACTTCGTCTGAGTTTACACTACTCCAACCAGTTAACCAAATATAGGCGGATACGTCGAAATATATCATTAATAAAACAAAGATAAAATTTACTGATATCGTTGAGGAGAAATTTTGCTTTATAAGTTGTTTATTTGCTTTTCTTTCATTATACATGCACATTGCTTTCAATATCTCGTTAAAAATCGTTAATTTTCACAATTTCATTTCTATACATGTATTTGAGACGACTTAATTGTTGTTTGAATTTCGGGGCATTTGAAACATTTTCTAATCCCGCTGGCTTGCTGGTATATCCTTAGTTATTGAATTGTCATAATACTATTTTTGTTTGCCCTAGAGGATTTTTAGTCTGATGTTTTATCCTCGGCTTATTTTTATCCAATGATAAGAGTTGGTTTTAATTTGAATATTAGTAATGAATGATGGCTGTTCTTATGTGTGTCTAACTTGGGTATTATATTACATTTATGGAAACAAATCTCTGTCTGAAGTTTTTTATAGCCATAATTGAGATATGCTTTACTACCTTGGAAGCTGAAACCAAACTTAATCCCGGTCGCCATTTTGAGCGATATGCGATTTTTGATTACTAGTTACTGAGTGAGCTTTGGTTTTGGAACGTTCGATGTTTTCGAGGTCCGAAAATGGTGGACTAAAATATTGTGCGTTTCTTTAGAGCGTAAACTTTCGATTTTGTCACTGACTACTGGATTAGGACAACGGTTCTATGTTTTGGAATGTTTAGATACGCCAATGGTGCGGACTTGTCTTATCGGTAAGTCCTCCTTTTTGTATTTTGGGGTCAAGGGGTCAACTTTTGCAACATGTGGATCAACCCCCCCCTTTTTTATTTTGTAGCTTTTCTTTTGTTTGCTACTCCATTAGTTCAAATTCATATTTGGTTTAATAAAAAATATATACATCAAAATGGAAACAAGTAATTCTTTGTACGAAGCGATTTGAATAGAAAAGCGGTTTTTTGCATTTCTTTTTATATTTTTTTTCTAAGTTTAGTCCCAAAAATATGATCCGTCTGTGATATGCAGGTGATGCTGATGTAAAATTTATATTTCAAATAAAAAATGATTATTTGTTTTAAATGTAGTACAAAAAAATAAAGCTTGACGGGTATAACACTAAAGAGAAAAGAAAAAAAAACGGCATATGCGCGCATTTTTTCTCAAAATCTTTCTTTAAAAATAAATTGAAAAGGTTATATTATAAATAAATGCATTCCATCCGTTTTGATAACTACAAAACTGCTACTTTTAGCATCAAATAAATTTCAACAAATTACGTATATTTCTAGAGATTATAACAAAACTTTTATATTTTTAAAACACGCAATTTCACATTTTAATTTGGACAATATTTGTTGATTCAAAAAACGAATTTGAGGTGTTTTATTTTATTTTTAAATTGTAAATCTTTAAATAAATTTAATTCGCAAAGTCTTTAAAATTCGAATATTAAATGCGGAATAAAATTCAGCCTTATTCTAATAATCTAATTGTACTAAAGTTCTTCTCATGAATATTAAAACATCTTATTTTAATAATAAATGTAAATGTACATGATCAGCAATAATTTCTCTCTGTTGAATTTTGATAAGGTGTTTGTTGAAGGAGTTTGTAATTTATTTCTATACAGATAATTGAAGTATTTGTACCAGACGAGTTAATTGCAATTACTCTGACCGTCGCTTCTTTATCACACCAAAATCGGGAAAATTCCTCAGAAAACAAATCAAATTTAACACAAATTGTACAATTTGTCACATTTCGTATTACTTTAAAAAATTGTCCTTTGTATTTTATAATTATAGCAAATTATATTTTGAATAATTTAAGACTTAATATTGAAACGATTTTAAGATTGTTAATTGAAAAAAAAAAGATTATAAATTATTATTCTTCTATTTTTACTCCATTAAAATGAATTTCATTTCATTTATCATTTAAAATATTTTAAGAATTTTAGGCTCTTAGGTCTCTGTTTTAAAAAAATAGAAAACTTAATATTTTTTGGTAAAATTCAAATTTGTGTAAAATGATTCTTTAAAATTGTAATTCAAAATTAAAGGTTTTTGTATAATGAATTCATTCCGGTCTTGGATTGACATTTTCATCCTGGTTGGACAGTTGTCTCTTTGATGTATACACCATACATAATCTCATTACATTTAAAAAATTACAGTTTACATTTTCTTATTTGGAAAAGATATTATTTGAAACAAGCTTATATTAAACTAATTATTATAAGTTAAAATATAAAATTTCATTTGATCTTAAAATGCAAATTTACTTCTAATTTGAATAAATACGCATAACAACATTAAAATCAAATTTGCAACGGGCGGAGTCGCTGGAAACATGTGAATTTCACTATATTGTAAATGTTTGTGTTAAAAACATAAAAGCAATTATGAGTTGCTCAGATTTTTTATTTGCATTGTTTAATTTCAAAACATGCGAGTTCCGCCCTATCCATGTTAAACATACTATGCATGGATTTTTGATCAATAAATTTATTTTAAAGGAGAAAACTTTGTGTGCTTAGCTATTAACTTTTCCATGAAAAGGAGGCCATTTGCTGCCTTAATTAGTTACTAGTTATTCTCTGAATGAATGTTCGATTTGTTTCCAAAACGGACAACTTAAATTGATTTCTTTATACTCGACGGCACAGAAGTAGAAAATAATGTGCATAATCTAGGCCTAGTAGAAATTCGGGATGGTTGCTTTTATCTAGAAAAAATTCAAAAATGAAAAACAAAATTTCGGCCTAGACTGTCGAAAATTTACTTTGCGAAAAATTCCTATGAAATTAAGTACTGAAGAAAAATCTAAACTTTTCCACTATTAAGTACACGTAGATGTTTATATGTATGTAGCCACCACGAATATATTGAGCTAAACGTGTAATTTACCGTGTTTCATGTCAGATCGAAACTTGAAACCATTTTTATTAACACCCCGATATATGTTGAAATGAAATAATTTTTTTATCTCATAGATGAAGTATTTGTGTAGTAAAAAATTGATGTTTTAACAGAACGTCAATCGACGTGAACATTCAAGCTTCATTAAAAATATATATTTAGGGTACAGAGACAATGCAGTATATTTCCAACCATATGGAATTTACAATCGACTTTTTGTTTCAAACGTTAAAGTATATAAACAATGTTAAGAAAATATTAAATTCGACACTTAACTAAAACGCAAAATTAATGCGGTCATAAATTAAACACTAAGTGAAAAAAATAGAGAAGCCAACGCATATACAACAGAATCTGTTACAGCCTGAAACATATATCGTAAACTTATCTTTATTTATTTAACCTTTTCAATTAGCATGTCGCGAATTATAAGCCCCTTAAACCTCAAAGGATTAAAAAATAATGTTATCGCTGTAAAAATTCGTTTCGCGCGTAAACGAAAACTGATAACAAAATTATACATATATCTTTGAAAAAGTTGTATGCAAACAACAGTAAAGTTGGTTTTCAAAAATTGTTGTTTTGTTTTCTTTATCTACGTGTACATTGTATTGGGTGTAAATTGAACGTCCCTTAATTGCGATTTAGTTTCTAGATGCATTTTTTTTTAATTTTCAATACTATCGGTATGTACAATTTGTCGAGACAGAACATGTTTTTTTTTTATGAAAACAACTTTTTTTGCCGCCAATTCTTCTTAAATTTATACTTAAAGAAAGCTGATGACAAAATTTGTCTAGTTTGTACCATTTTCTGCTTTTTGTCCAATTTTTGCCTCCAAAATAACACACCTAGGCATTTAGTTAAAATTTGTGTACACACTATATGGGTACTCTTAATGTTAGATAAACATTTCATACGTTTGAATAAACTTTATTTGAACACACACAATATTAAAATTACAGTATCTTTTGAAGCCATCGAACCGGATAGGCTATCTACCACAATAGAAGTGTTGTTAGCCTGACATTAGTAAGCTGACCACACAAGGAAGGCGCGATCTTATTCAAAACCATTTTAAACACTAAAAGGATATAGTTGTTCCACCTATGTGCCATTGTAGGTATGTGAAAGGGTTCTCTAAACATAAATGAACAATGATGGCATAGAAACAGGATGTTCCTATTCGATGACTAAAGTTGGCCATCTTGAGAGATGTCCATATTTACAATGCCTGTGGTTGTCTTGGCGTGGATTGAAAGCCCTTGTCTAGTACCGTTCCATACTTTTCGCACGTTTAAATAGATTGATTAAGGATTTGGCATAAGTGTCTAAACATATCAATTACTGCTATTAGGGTTATCCTGTAAGTTTGAATACTCATCTGGAGCATGTAGAGAAATGCCCCAATTCTGAAATGGCTGTAAATGGTAGATAACAATGGTCTGATAAGGCAGAAGGTTCATACTGTTTTTAAGTGAGATTTTCTTCGTACAACTGCACATATACATCTGTAGTAAAGCCATGCACTACCTGATAAGTTTGGGAGTTCTACTCGGTACATCAATGCTGTACTCAGGGGCTGTACTCAGGGACTGTATTTAACCAAGACAGATTCATGTACTAATTGCATAGTAATTCACTTTTGTTTCTTTGTACTTGTTATGTTGTTGTGTCTGTCTGTTTTCCCTCTCTAGTATTTATCCTTAGAAATATTCATTTGATTTCCGCTGGAATCTTCGTTCCCTTGATTACTCCACTATGACATGTTTGATGTACATGTACAATATTGTGTATGAAATACTGTACTAAATCATCAAAAGTTCCTGTTTTATTAAAAACAAAATAGTTCTATGATTAACCATGAAATTTACCGCTTTATACATGCATGTGAGGTATAAAGCTGCTGTTCTAAGCCAAGTTTCATGTAGTACAATACATGTAGTGTTTGTTTCAACCAACACATTTGCAGTTTTTGTTTGGTACAAAATGCTGTTTTCGACCAAAAATATGCATACTATATACATTTATATATCATTTTAATCTGTATAATATTTCTGTACTAGTCTTGACAATGTCATCTAAAGTTTATTCGATAAAAATACTACATGAGACTCTCAGACACGACATGTCACGTTTTTCCGCACATTACAACTACTCAATTCATGAACAATTTATGCCATACACGTGCAATACTATTAAAATTGTACTTGGCTAAGTAATGAAGTGAATTCCAAACAATAATGTTGTAATCAGCCATGCTATATAATTTATTTGTTATATATATATATATATATATATATATATATGGATGTATTAAGTAGCACTCCAGCTAAGGATCATGCAAAATGATTCATGGGTAAAAAGCCTACATATTTTTATTTTTGATATTTTGTTTGAAATGTCATAGTAAACAGAAATAAACATTTGGTTTTTCATATAACCCGTGCTCTTAGGAGATAAAAATTAAATAAAATGCACTGTAGATTTCAAAATTAAGGGAGATAACTCTGTAAATGGCGCTCAAATACAATAGAATCCATTGTATTTTCAATGTCTATTATCTCCTAAGAGCAGGCAGATTTGAATGAATAATTACACATTTCATAGTACAGACCCATAAAACAACTTAATTACAAAAATAAAAATATGTAGCCTTTTTTGGGGTGTATCACATTTTTCAGATTTTGCATGATTCTTACAAAGACAGCTACTTAATTCGAAAGATTATTGTAGATAATAATGCATATTTGGCGTGTTCAATCAAAATATTATAAATTAAATTCTAATTGATGTAACAAATTTGAATTGTACTCATACAAAGACAGGTTCAGGCTTATCACGTATGTATACTGCTGTTCGAAACAATGACCCGAGAAGTTTTATTCTGTAATATTATTGTACTCAGCCAGGACATGCTAAGTTTTTTTCCAACGTGAAACAGCATAATATTCTGTTTCAAATAACCCACAGAGTAAAACTATATAAATGCAAGTTGCTTTTATCATCGAACTTTTCGAAAAAGTTACGACATATTTATAAATTATTAAGCATTTTTTTTGGGGAACACTTCATCTCTGCGATCAGGAATCGTTCATCCACCTCAGCATCTATTACAATGAACTGGGAAATCAAAGATGGTGTTCTCGAAAAAAGCCTAAGATTAATTCGTTCCACGACACGTCCTATGACCAATTCAGAGATGAACTACGGATCATCTCAGAACACTACTTACATATGACTCAAGGCTATCTCAGACGCATCTGATCTAAGGTCGCCTGAAGCATATCCTACAGTAACTTCAAAATTTTAAATCGTTATTGAAATTTTCTTACTAAATATTGTCGGACAAAACCAATTATCAAATTGTTTATTTATCTAAGTTTCACATGTATATTAATCAAATGCATGAGTTCAAATATAATAAAATAAAAGCTCAAAAGTGGTATAATTCAAAATGGAAAACAATTTGTTTAAAAAAAATGAATTTGAAGTGTCATCGTATTGTGAAACACGAAGTTCAAGTTTAAAATCATGCATGCACGATTTCTTTACGAGTTAAGCGAAGTGTGCATAAATTTCACGTTCGTCTTCAAATAACAATGAGCAAAAAGTGAAATCCAAACGTTTCGGAGACGCAAGTACATATTCTTTTTGGATGAGGTTGGGTGTCAAAAGAGCATTTTATTCGACAAGAGCCGAATTGTAGCCAAAACGCTGCTGGAAAGTTAGGATGAGGATATGAATAATACTATCTTCAGACACCTAATTACATGTAAGTCTCCTAAAGTTACGACAAAAAATGCGGTATATCCTAAGTTAAGAGAGCATCGTGAAAACGATTTAGGACAAAAAACAAAAACAAAAAACAAAAAAACAAAAAAAAAAAAAAAAACGTTGCATAAGATGGCCACAGGACACGTCTTAATCCACAGATGGCTTCGAGAAAACCATATCCGAGTTAATTTTAACCAGTATTATCGACCAACTAGTAGACAGTTTGGAATTCTGATCTGATATGGTCTTATACATGTAGTTTCAGTAACACATGGCTAAAGAAAAGCCGATATAAAAAAACAACATTGTAAACTATGGATTTACATGTATCATTCTATATATTTAATGGACCATCTTAACAAAATTTATCATATTATGGGTTATTTTCAACAATTTTCATAGAGAGCTGTGACTTCTTTCCCTTCATAATTCCTGCCGAGAGTGAAAAACAATATATGCAAAATCTGAATCTTTTGCAAAGTTAAATGAGATTATTCCGTATGACTTTTGTACTTCTTTGACATTATGATTATAAGCCATGATTGACGTGGACGTGAAAGAGGAGGACTTAGCAATGCTGAAATTCAGAGTCATGATCATCAATGGATTCGGTAGCGCAAAGTGAGAGAGTTGGAAAATTCAATGTAAAAGCTTTTAATGAATGATACCTTTTAAGATGTACACTGTTATTCGTATTTCGTTTCTTTTAGCTGGTTGTATATGCTCACGAATTAACGTAGTTTCGACTTCACGGAAAGTTTACACATTTATAATTTCAATATATCAGTAAGAATATCTACACTCCACCAGACGACAGGGTCCGACGTTCTCAAACTTTCAATGAAATTTGTGTAAACAATTATTGTTTTTTAACATAATTTATTGCTGAACAAACTTAAACTTTCGTTCCTGATTAAGTATAAACCACTTCAGAATCTATTAGTAGTTCTTATTCAGGCGTTCAAGTTAACACATAAATTCATTCCATTCAAAATGTTAGCTGAAAATTGGGGAATTCAAATTTTTAAGGAATAAGTACTTAGTTCGGTAGCCAGCCAGTCATTGTGTCTATGGCATATAACTAATAACTCATTTGGATATCTTTGATGTCGCTGAAAAGTTGTAAATACATATATGCGCTTTTTGTTTGATAGCAAACGCTTTTATTTATACAGCATGCATTGCTGTTGTTACCGAAGGTATCCCCAGCTGAGGACAAGCCCAGAAACCATCCTTACATGTATATACATGTAAGTCATGTCATCGAGAGGGTCCTTAATTCATAGGAGATGTCGCAAATTTGGCAAAAATTTAACGTGGTGTCTTCTATGGTTCTAACACTTCCTTGTGATTTACATCGAAATTTTCTTTCGATGGTCACTCTTTTATTAGATAAAGTACAAATCTACATAAAATTTAGACACTACCAATGGTGAAGTGATTCATGATGTAGAAAAAGACACCACACAAATGATGGCTTTTTCAGTCTATATCTGTACATTCACATAACGATAAGCATTTCTGCATCAAGATTTGCACTTTTAGAAAATCATACATTTATCTACCACTAAAATCAACCAAATCAAACCAGATCAAGAACGATAACTCTTGAAAAATGCCAATTTTATGTATTAACTATATAATATTTATCTCAAAAGCGTAACAACAAAATAAAAAAAACTAAGACTGGTTATGTGATTAGTAAATGTTTCTTAATAACAAATAAAACTGACTTAGGTGAGTTTTTGATATGAATGAATTACATTCTGTTTGATTTTTATAAGGACTGCTACATTAGTACTGGAATCTGTTAGAATCAGGCAAAGTTATCTCCCTTTGATGATGAAATTGCAACATATTTCATATATTAAGTTATACCTCAAATTACTGACACTTTCAAAAGAAATGAATGCCACTTCTGCATTTCAGATAGCATTTTGAATAAGATTTCACGGAGAGACTTCTTCGTTTTTTCACGATTCATCCACTGTCTGATTCCAACATACCTGACCATATACACTCCTTGAGACATTTAGGTTTCCCGCACGCACGATACCTAAACGCACGATAAACGCTCATCAAATGTAAGGAAATAATCAAAGAACAAAAATAAACGAACGCTTCTATCGTGCGTTTAAACGAACGCTCGTATTGTGCGTTTAAACGAGCGCTCATATCGTGCGTTTCAATGAACGCTTGCAACGTTCGTTTAAACGAACGCGTGTAACGTGCGTTTAAACGAACGCTTCTATCGTGTGTTCATCGTGCGCTTAAACGAAGGCAAAACGATGTGTAAAGCACGATAAAGGATGCACGAACTCTGAAATGGGAAATGTGAACGTTTCAATCAGTTTTTCATCATTTTTATGCTCATAAAATATAATAAAAAGAATAATGGATATGTAGTTGCTAATACAAAATCAGATATGATTTTGAAAAAAAAATATTGAATTGAAGAATGCGTATCTTATAGTGTGATACATTTTTACTGAAATAATGTGTCCATATCGGTATTTGTATAGAAAGAATGTTAGAAAAGGATTTGGATTATTTAAAAAAGACTGAAAATGACAAGAACAAGCACGTCTTTACGAAAATGGTCTAAGGACACCGTCGATATGCAGTTTTCTATAACGTATCCTCAGGACATCTTAGATCACAGTCCAGTGTTTAGCACTAGTGGAGTCCGAGTTGCTAATTTACTTTTGTATCTTTGTATGTGTTATTTTGGTTATTTATTTTTTGGTGTGTTTTTTTGTGTGTGATTGTTTTCCCTGTCTATTCATTATCCCAGGATTGCATTATTTGGACTTTTGGTTCCCTTGATTACTATTAGATTCATCATTGTATACATTCGTTGTATTACATTGGGCCAATTTTAGGATAGCCGTATGTTTTTTTTGTATCTGTCATGTTGTTGCGTCAACAATGGCAAATAATATAACATGACTGATTGGACAGTCAATGATGGCAGTAGCGATTATAACTTCCGTCTTCATAACAATTGTAGTTTGATGTTTTGGGGTTGTGGAGGTGGTCGCGTAAAAATTGTATTTTAATGTTTTTGTGTAGTGGAGGTGAGCGCGTTATGTCACAAAATTTAGCAGGAATACGGTTCTGCGTCGTTCATTGCATTTTGTTAAAAAATATAGACAAAGAATTTTTTTTATAAATATAATCCGTCTAAATGGTGTTCATGTAAGTTCAAGAAAAATGACTTCTCTTTTCAGCAATTTGGATGCAAATTTCGCACCACGTAAATCTGTTTATCTGTATAGTTGACACACCAATGTTATTTGACGTACTTAAAAAAATAAGATGCAAGTCCTCTTTTTGTTAAAGGAAACAGTAAAAATTCACTTAAGCAATAACTCTTCCTTGACACTGATTGTATACATATATTTTATGTGAATTTTATTTGCTGAAAACAAACCATGATGTGGTATACGTGTATTTTATGAACCATTTCTTCTAAAAAAACAAACGATTATATTGTATAGTTATATTTTATGGGACTTAGCTACGAAAACAAACTATTTACAAAAGCTACGATAGAAAAGGCAACAATTGATGCAAAAAGGTATACTATAAATCAAGCCCTTATATTAGGGATACCCAGACAAGTGGTTGCTGATACTTTACTTGATTCATCAGACTTGAATTTGATAGACTCAAGACACACGACGACATTGGACATTTTAAGAACTCTTCAAATTTATTTCCACTTTTTAGCCATTCATTGTTTCTTTACCTCTCAAAATTCTAACCTTTATAAAGAAAATGAGTG
Source organism: Perna viridis (assembly GCA_037379345.1). Classification (NCBI taxonomy): domain Eukaryota; kingdom Metazoa; phylum Mollusca; class Bivalvia; order Mytilida; family Mytilidae; genus Perna; species Perna viridis. The sequence continues at coordinate 32,758,160 of CM074514.1, read as the reverse complement.
TTGGAAGCTCAAGAAGCATCCGTAGTTAGGGATGGAGGAATTTGATTAAAGATAACAGCCGTGATCCAAGCAACTGATAAAATAGTTCCAATTTTGTCACCAGATAAACTTAATTCGCGGAATATTTATCACAAATAAATAATTTTCATCCCTTAATCCCGCCATTTTTATTATCCCCCTCATTATCTATTATTAAAGTGCAAATTTGAAGCTCCCATAAAGTCGCATTGTTATTGTAGACTTTGATGTTTTACCTATTATTCCTGCTCAATTTTAAGCTTTAGAATTATGGAACTTAAAGAAAGAATGGACTCTTTCAAGTAGAGGAATCCATACAATTCTCGAGGAATTAATTAATGGAGCAATTTGTGTTATTTGTACCGACAACACGAAATTGTGGCCACCAATACTATGGGCTCGTACAAATGTATATAAACAAATGGTAGAAACTTTTGTAGTATTGATAACGAAATGGGCATCAAATTCTGTGTCTGAACAAGAGTTATTTATCATTGTTGTTGTATTATCCGAAACTATGTTGTCTCTGAACGGTCTGGCTTTTCATTGCAACTTACTCTTCATGTTTTGGTCCATCTCTTTTTTTAGAAAAGAAATATTCCGAACCATCATTAGTATATGTGTGTTTTTATTTTTTGTGTGCATGTATGTATGTTGGCCTTAAGTAGCATTTGCTAGCCTTCGTGTTGGTCTTTTTTAATGAGTGATGTTGTAAAAATCTTCGGGGCATAATATAGAATTTACATTTATGTACATGTATAATTATGAAGGCAAACAGGGATTGCATCTCAATAAGGCCTCTTAGTTGAACTAAAATCAAATATAGGAAGATAAAATTGTAGCATGCTGTCAGTGATTTCAACGTGATCTGTTTTCTTGGGGAAATAATTGAAACAACAACTACAGATTTACCTACTTCATGTACAACAACAGTAACAACAAAAGCTAACAGCTCTACCTCTCAACATCAGACAGAGTAACAATTTAGTTTGAAACAAAAACAATTTTATAATAAGCTTTCCTGACTCAAAATAACAATAAGTATATGTTCATATTTATTTCGCCTCCCCCCTCTCTCTCTCTCCCCCCCCCCACACACAGAGTTATCTATAACAATCGTATAAAGCCAGCATTATTTACATGCAATTAAAATAAAACCAGCACCACGCAATAAAAATTTTAGTAGGGGCGACAACTCCGTTCTTCGTAAATTCGATCGAAACTTCATCTTGTGATCAAAATACCAACAAAAGTCCTTATGTACTTAATGCACACCAATAGAAGAGTCCAGAATACCACAGAAAACACCAGGAGTAAATGTTGAAGATGCTCGTCCTTAAGTGAGTCAATGTACACGTAAGAGCTATAACATTTCTGCCATCGTTCATCTTGAAAATCCTTTGGCATTTCATCATTGCCTGTGACAATTCCACTTTTAACAACACCACTGAAACTATATTTTATTCTAGAACTTTTTAATAAAAAATTGGCTCTGCTTCTTAGAGCAAGAGCTCAAAATCTTGAATGACGCTTACCCTACCGGTGCACCTGGTCCATGCTCCCAGTTTTTAGTGGAGTCCGAGTTGCTCATTTGTTTTTGTTACTTTGTATGTATGATTTTTGGTTACTTTATGTCCTTTGTTGTGTGTGTCTGTTTTCCATGTCTGGTCTTTGTCCCTGGATTGCATTCTTTTGATTACCGCTATAACCTTGGTTCCCTTGATTACTCTGTTCCTACTGCTGGAACATGTATATTTAACTTTTATAATTATTATGTTTAATTCTTTAAACATTGGCATTTTTTCTTCTTTTACATCGTTGTCATTTTTGCAAGAAAGCTTATCGTTATCGAACTCCTTACAAAGACTAGTATCAGATAAATCTATCTAGAACATACCATTTCCATGAATGCATACGCTAAGACAATTCTCTAAATTTCGCATTTTTTATATTTAAATACCCTTCTAGATAAAACCAAAACACTGCCTTAGTAGAGGTTATTCATAGTGTAGAAAAACCCATCGAACAAAAAAGGCTTTGTCGGTCTACATATGCTACATTTTAGCGAAATGATAGTCCTTTCTGTATTCATATCTGTATTTTGGAGAAAACCATACATTTATCTCCAACTAAATACATCCAAATCAAACACAACAAAGACCATAAAGTAACTAAAATAATACATATAAAGTAACAAAAGTAAACGACAAACTCGGACTCCACTAAAAACTGGGAGCATGGACATGGTGCACCGTTAGGGTAAGCGTCCTCTGCTTTCCTAGAAACACCCGTCGATAATAAGTCAAGTCCGGGGTAGACGAAAAAATTAAGAAAGGAAAACTATGACACGTTGAACAAATCAGTTTTCATGTTGCAGATGGATACAACGTAACGATCCAAGAGTTCATGATGACGACTATAAAACTTATGTAGTGATGACTTTAATCCTGTAGCAACATAACCCTGTTCCAGAAGCCTTATTGTAAGAAGTCTAGCATGGTACAAAATGTCTCCGCAATACCTCCACATTCTATATAATTTTCAACTCAAAAGTGGAACAACCAAATGACAAACTACTATGTAAGAGTGGTTATGTGGTCTTAAGTGTTTCTTAATAAGAAATAAAAGTAAATTTGAGAGATATTTGACATGCATGAATCACCAGAAGTCTGATTTTGATAATGACTGCAACTTTAGTATCAAATTAAAAATGATTCCATAAAACTTTTACTTATGTAGGATATGTAGAATTCAAATTTCTGCCAAAAGAAAAGAAAATGTAAACGATTTTGCTGAAGAAACAAAAGTCTCGAACTATGAATAGCATTTTTTTCCACATTCAATTCTATTTTGCACTCACCATGCCTTTTTAGAAGCCAATTTCTATGTAATCATGCTGAATTTCCCTGAAAAAAAGTTTTGAATGATGTAATATGATGTTTGCTCTATATCATAAGCCAAAGTTTAATTTTTCTGTCGAAACACTGTTTTATAAAGAGACAACCCCTCTCCCAAAAAATACACATTTTGTTTAATTCTATGCAATATAAGAATCTATTGGTTGAATAGATAAACAATCATTCTTGTCTCCCTTTCATCCACGTGATACGGTAGTACGAGGAGGCCACAAACTTCTCACATATTTATTACTTATGCCATTTACAATTAAAAATAAATCCTCAGACTCATATACATAGGTATTTGGAAGGGTAAAAGTATGAAACAACAAAACTTTAAAAAATGAATAATAAAAAAGTACCGCCCTTTTCTCAATACACAGTACCCCAAATAATGACCCAAAATTGGCTCGAAAGTATATAAAGTCGATCTTTTTTAATAATGTCTTACTTCAACACATCAACTTATTTTTTCCGTAGCCCCGTGCAGGTCCGGGTGTTAAAAGAATAGGTCTGCAGCAGCGCTAAGCTTGTCGTATAAGGCGACTAAATAGTGCTCAGAAACCTAGCCGGGGGCTAGGCGCTCTGCCCACAGAGCAACTGGGATGTGTGCCCCAGGTGGTGGAATGGGGTACCCCTGGCGTGTTGCATGCTGGGGTTGTCAGGCTATAATACGGAAAACCTGACCGCAAACCATAGTGGTGCACCGTGTTGGGAAAGATGCCACGTTCCTCGCACGTTAAAGAACCCTGCTGTGGTATTCGATAGGAGTAGGAACCTTTGCGCTCCGCCACAGGAGGCTAAATTGCTCGACCTTACCCACTTCCCCTTGTTCCAGTGGCAATCAAAATTTGTCGACCCTATTATCCTTGTGACCCATCCTTTTTTTTCATTTCATGTTCATTTTATCATCCATTTCATGTTCATTGTCTGAATATAGCTGAAATATTGCTGCTCGGACGTTAAACCCCAACAAACAAACAAAATTTTTTTTCCGTATATCCTCTGACTAGATCAATAAGTAAAGAAAATACCGAAAGAAAGCATCGCGGTCAAGTACTGTTCTAATCGTCATGTAATTGAATCACCATTGGTTGTACATATATTCTGACAATTATCAATCACTACAATTACCTTACGAAAAACTTTTATGATATTTGATTTAAATAAGCGAAAACAACACAACCATTGTTTAATCCATATCTTCGTTTGCACCTTTTGCATTGCGCATACTTCATTTAACTAAAGCAGCATCAGATTATATTTATAGAATACGGAACCGACCGTACCGACATTAACAATATTTTAAGTTATCTTGAGAAAAAAATAGTACAATGCACTTTGTTTTTGAAAAACGATGAAATGTTATATTCAGCATAATAATCTAAACCCTTTAGTACTTTAAGCAAAAAAAAAATATTGAACTTTCTTAGCACAGTTTAAAGGTGAGTAACAGATTGCCATTTAAAGAGGGCGTTTTGATACACAGTTTTGACTTTAAACGGGTTTTATCCTGCTTCAGTTGATTAATAAGGGATAATTACTTCGAATCTAGGTGTGAAATACACCTGTGGAATTATAACCAATCAAACAACCCAAATAGTGCTCTGGCATGAATACAGAATTCCAGTTAGAATAGGGACATCTTTTCCGTCATCAATTCGTTTGATGTTTTTTTTCTTGTTTGTGTTTTTTGGGGATAAAAGGATGAAAGAAAAAGTGTAAACAACATGCATACTTTACTATTCACAAAATTATAACAAAATATTTTTTCTTGTTTTTATACTGAAGCCCACATGGTTTATATTTTTGTATGTAAGTGGGTGGTTTCTTGATTGTTTTTGTTTGTTTATTTGTTGGGGTTTAACGTCCGAGCAGCAATATTTCAGCTATATTCAGACTATGGACATGAAACTGATGATAAAATGAACATGAAATGATGATGAAATGAAAAAGGGATGGAACACAAGGGCAATGAGGTCGACAAATTTTGATTGCCACTGGAAATAGGGAGAGGTGGGTAGGGTCGGGCAATTTGGCCTCCTGTGGCGGAGCCCTATGGTTCCTACTCCGGGAGAATACCACAGTAGGGAGGAACGTAGCATCTTTCCCAACAAGTGCACCGCTATGGTTTGCGGTCAGGTTTTCCGTATTATAGCCTGACAACCCCAGTATGTAAGACGCCCGGGGTACCCCATTCCACCACCTGGGGCACACATCCCAGTTGCTCTGTGGGCAGAGCGCCCTAGCCTCCGGCTAGTGTTCTGAGCACTATTTAGTCTCCTTTTACGACAAGCTTAGCGCTGCTGAAGGCCTATTCTTTCAACACCCGGACCTGCACGGGGCGGGTGGTTTCTTGAGAATACTAGTTTGTGAACAAACCAATATATTCTATTTCCATTTTGGTTAATTATTGAGGACAAATAAGGATAAACTTGACAGGGATAAACTTGACTTTGTGTGCTTATACTGGTAAAGACATCTTGCACTCGTTATTTCAGTACTTTATATTCGCATATGATTTACATAATCATATATCTATACTCCACGTTATGCTGCAGATCTGTGCCGCGTTTACCGCCATAGCGTCATACTTCATACGAAATAAAAAAAAATATACCTCTTAAATATATATAACATACACGTGTGTTATACGTGTGTTTCTTGCTTGTATGAGAACGGGAAGTTCACTGGAAATGATCGATTAGTGTTGAACATTATCATTATCCATTTTCCGATTCAGGCACAGGGGCTCATTACAAGACTATATAGGTCATATACATTAACAGGTCCCCGACATCTATGAATATTCATTGCCAGTTGTTTAATCTGGTTCCTAATCTGGTTCCCTCTTCAATAAGCGACCCAAAGATCGCTATAATGTACCTCTTTTAAAATATATCATGCACATGTCTATGTGTGTTTTTTTACTTGTATGACAACGGGAAGTTTACAATAAAAGATGAAATGATCGGTTAGCATTTATTTTATGTGATATTACCCAGTTTCCGATTCAAACATAGGGGCTCCTTACAATTGACAATATAGGTCATATACATTATCAGGACCCCGATATCTATATATAGCCACTGCCTGTTGTTTAATCTGGTTACGGGTAACCAGTTGTTTTGATTAAAAACATTCAGGTCACAACGGTTACAAAATGGTACGCAATCATATTAAGGAAACCAAGATTCTAGCGGAAGTCATTCGATTTTAGAGCATATCGCATTCGTGTTGAATGTAAGCAAAATTCGATGGCAAAGAATATTTGACGATTAGCGACTTTGAAGACTTCAGTCTTTGATTTTTCTTTCTATATGATGGTGTATATTTCTCAGCATCTTATAAATGTAATAAATTGGGTACTTGGAGCAATTAGAGTTTCATTTGAATAGAATTACATGCACATTTATTCCAGTTGACTGTTATTTTGTACAATTTTATATTTGTAATCATTGTGTCTTTTTGTTAACTTTAAGGAAATCGAGTCTCATGATTCATATGATTGTATGACACTGGAAATTGATGCTGGATTACTTGTACATATAGCATTACACAATACATTTTAAAATTGTTATCTTTAATTATTATTAAATAATGACAAAAAGTGGAGGTTGGCAAAAAATCGATTAAAAACAGAATCGTAACGGTAAAATCTGGATTTCAAACAGCGGAATTCGGAAGAGAAAAAAATCATGTCAACAAGATTAAAATATAAATAGTCAAACGACGGAGAAGTTTTAAGATTGCAGAGAGCAAAAAAACTATCAGCACAAACAATAAGAACAGATAAATGAACAGCCTGAACCCCCCCCAGAAACTAAGATAACGCAATAGTGAAAATATCTTTAGCTTCCCGAACATTTTCAAAAACCTCCGTTGATGTCTTTTCTTTTTTGCTACAGGTCTCATTTAAATTTGTTTCAAGATGATTTGTAAAATTCATTGAATTAATTTTTAATTTCCCAAGTGTTCACCAAAATCAACAGCCCTACTAATTCATCCGGTACAACTCCTCTCGGGTTATTAAAAGTAAGTAAGCATAGGTCGACTACCAATTTAGTGTTTAACCGGAATAGTTTAGTTCCATCCACACTTACCCACTTTTAAAAGATTAACGCGTTTGTGAATCTGTGTGTTTGTGGATTTTCTTTTAATACGTTAATGATAAAAAGGTCAAGAATGGGTCTTAAAACTCTTATTACGTCCAACGCCTTTCGTATGCGTGTGAAAGATATTGTCAGTAGCTTTAACCTTGTTCTCTGACTGTGTATATCATATGTCTCGAGGGTTTAAGATCTTTAACATGAACTAGTACGACAGAATATATCAGACTGATTTAAAACCAGATTTAAATTGATGCCATCAATTATGAGCTGCTCAATTCATGATACTATTGTAATCCGGATGATAAATGTTCTGAAATGCGTATATATATATATAAATATATGATGCACGTGTAATATAGTTCAAGAGATAAAATTTGTCTTAAAAGTTATTCGTCTCCTGCAGACTATAGGATTTGAAGTGATCTTTCCGTCAAATGTTTCAAAAGTAAACAGCCGACGATCACTATGTGAATGGCGAACTCCATGTTGCACTTCGTGTTTTATGGAGAAAGCAGACCGTAAGAGCTGTCTTTTTCCGGTTGTTTTTAACGTTAATATCATATGTGTCTTTTGGTGGCAGTAAGTGTCGTAGTTGCATTCGAACTCATCTTAACCTGAACGGTAATTAATTTGCAATATTTAGGATCATCTGTCACAAACTTACAGGAACTGGAACGGCTATGTTTGTACTGTTAGTCTTTGGGAGGGTCAGAAGCCGTATGGCTTAGAGCGATTTCCTTCCTTAACTTCAATTCAATTTAAATTTTTGTAATCGACTTTGTCAAAACTGAAAATTCTTTAATTACAAAATCTTTGACAAATTGATACCATCAAAGAGCTGAAGATGATGCGGCCATTTTAGACTCATAAGCCATGACTGAAAAGAAAACATCAGATGTACTGCTTTACGAAAAGTATAGTAAATGCATGGTCCCTTTTTAGACTTTCGAAGATCGTTTCTTACGTTCGATTTTGTGATGTATTTATGGATTGTTTTTTTCAAATTTTTTTGACCAAGTTATGCGAGCAAGTATTAAATACAATCCTCAAATACAAGTTAGTTTTTGGAAAATAACATATCTTGCTCATATGAGGACATATAAAGCACTGCTTCAAAAACATGCCTTCATTATTTGATACTATTTATTTGATACAAAACAAAAAAGAGAAAAAAAATGACGTCACAATAAAATATGATATACATGTAAATAAGAAGATATAAACGGTTCATAAGTAGTTTCGGAAACGATACGATTCCCCAATGTATATGATATAGTACGAAGTTATTATAGAATCAACAACATTATCAACTTTGTTTATTGCGTCGCTTATTAAAGAAAACGGCTCCTGTGTTTTGCAAAAATTCACAGGGGTAATCCTGACTCATGCTCTAATAATGTAATGTTCGATAACTGGTATCGCTACGGAATTTCTTACAATATGTATAGTTAGTTTCGTACGAGTAGTAAATCGTATTCTTTAAAAAGCTTTGAAAACGTTGAAGAGACAGACTGTCAAATTGTAATTTAACGCCTGATAAGCGCTCAGGTGAAATGGAAAAAATGATCTTGCAATCTTCTTTTTACTGACCCACCATTCACAAATCAAAACGAACTAGCTACAAAAGTTTGATTAACAAATAATTTATCTCTAAGTTTAAATCAATTCGTCAAATTATTTTCCATTTACGTTCAATAACATATCTCGCGAGAAATGGCCCCTTGTGTGATTTGACTATTTTTCATTCGGAACCTTATCGAACCGCAACCATCTGTTGCTGGGGATCAGTGGCTAGTGCTTTAGTTATCAAATATTTTACGAATTATATCACATTTGTGTCGATGACGAATATGTTAAGGGCAATATCTAGTGTTTGTAAATCTGAATGTACACAAATAGTATAATTACATATCTAAGATAGGTTTTTCTTGTACAATTCACATCTGGCTTTCTGGTTAGCATATGAGTTAAGCTTAATGGAATGCAATTCATTTTATGATACCAGTTTGGCGGGAAAGTAAGTTCATGGCCTAATATGAGTAAAGTACTTGTTTTTTTCCCAGGCTTTTGAATGTAATAAATTCTAGGACCTCCTTCTTTCACTTATGTTTTAAAAATAACAGATAAAGGTGACCAAGGCATGTAAGATAAGAACTGTTGTTGAATTATTATCTATATATGTATGTAGCTATGTCTTTCGTTGTATTTTACACGTTTTAGCACGAATAATGTATTATATGCACACATCGTAATTCATCGAGTGCATCTTGATTGATTCAAGTTATTGAGACAATGTACTTGCTATTGAAGCAGTTCATACACTATACTATTCTTAAGAAGATGCCGTGATGTAACGTGAAATTTAACACTTAAACATGACAACCTCCTTAGTGCTCATTGTAGATTAATTGTGAAACATTTCTTCTGCTTATGTGTAAATAAAGTAATAATAAATAACTGATTGACCGGCAAATCTGCTGGACAAGACGCTATTGTTAAAAAAAAAGTCGACACAGATCGAATTTATGCAGCCACAATTAAGCTTCCAATACTATTTAATTATGTTTTTTGTTGGTGGGAACCAGTTTCGATAAAAGTGTATAGATAGCTGTATGTCGTTGTGTAGGTACATATATTGACATACAGTTAGTTTAGTACTTATTGAGTACGACTTTCTTGTAGTTACGTTTACCTTTTTCCCTTTTTTTATGTGGCTGCTTAATTCATATATCCGGGACTGTTTTCTAAAGTTTGTCTTGTCAGAACGATTATTTTTTGTATTAATATATAGATCTACTGTTTTTATTAAGCCTTGAATAAAACTTGAAATATTTTATGATCATGGTCATTCAGAACCAAAAATAAATACACTGACATTGCAACTTACTTTAACGTATCATGCGTGATGTATATATATATATTATCATTGAAATTACAATGAATACTATAGACACGTATATTTATACCAATAATTGCCACATTCTACACCATGGGGTACGCATTGTTTGCTCTGCCAATCTTTCAATACATTTTTGATATGATAATTCACCGTAACTGTTATAATTCATTGACGTACAAGGATTATATCTAATACGATGAGTGTCCTTTCTTGGCCTTTTTTCTCTTTATTTTAATACCAAAACAAGTTATGATAATTTGTAAACGACGATTCCTTTGATCATTTATATTTTCAGTTTCTTGCACACTTTGCAGGGGGAGAAATTGTTTGATTTCGACAGTTGCGTTTGTAGAACCAGTTTATGACATCCTTTCCACTTTGTCAGTTGCTGTCATTTTTGCAATGTCATCTCCAAGCTTTTCTGAAAACTTGTTTGCTTTAAACGTCTTTGATGTTGCAATACTGTCGAAAGTTGAAGGAATAGTTATGATAGCCATGAGAATATTTATCTTGAAATGTATCTATTACCCGATCTTGTCAACTATCGCAGGAGGTTCCTTGGTGCTTTTTATAAATTTTTTTTCACTGGGTTTACGTAAACGGTAATAAAATCATACACAAACTTAAAAGAAAAACAAAAAGTTTTTGATATTTATGGATTTTAATTCAACTAAACTACTACAGGACAAGAACATATGAAGTTTGTTGTTATATAATAAAACAACATCAAACGTTTTATGCCATAACAAAATAAGAAAAGCAGAAACATATAGCTTAGTTTATACTCCTATTTCTTTATTCCCTCTATTATAACTTTTAAACAATTTAACCAAACATTTCATTTTTTTTTCATTTAAAAGATTGGTTTTTTTTTGTCAAAGGTAAACTATTACGAATACTCTATGTTATTAATTTTAATGCTTATAAACCAAAATGTTAGCTTATGAAAATATATTTTTTATTTTGATTTTAAACTGCTTACATTTTAACCATCTTCCGTTATTTAATGGTACCTTCACCTCATAGAGTGTAGACGGTTTTGGATTCAATTTCTTGCAAATTCTAATTTTCTTGTAAATGGAGTCTCATCAGGCAACTATCAATATCCACTACCTGTGGTATACAGTAGAGACGTGACCGAAAAGTTTGAATCGGGTTTGAGAAAGGGGTGTATATATTTGATCAAAATGCTTTATTGAGGACTGTTACTTCGGTGAGGAACCATATTTTAACATAAATCTTATTCGAGGTATCGGGTTAGTAGTTAACAGGGCACGGCCCATAGAACAAACGGTCTTGTCCTAAAATAACAAATTAATAACCAATTTGATAATCTGCCTTTTTATACCTGCCTTTTTATGTATATTTAATAAAGAAATTGCTTGTTTAATTTCCTGTAACATCAATATTATCTGAACATTTATTGTAAACTTGACTAAATTTCACGTGAATATCAATTGAATTAACTGAGTATATTTTACTATTTAAATAATATTTTTTTCCTTTCGCTTATGCGATGCGTATTCACCTGTCACTAGTCATCTTTTTCTGAACATTTATATGAAGATATCAGACTTATCTATTGAATATTTTGTATATATTCCCTGTACGATTTAATTATCTTATGGAGTTTGTCTTGACTGTTTGTAAGACTGGTGTTTTGATTTTCTTTGTGAAGCATATCTAAATGCCCCCTGGCTATTGTATACACAGTTTAAATTATGTTTGGGAATGGAAACTAGCTACCATTTTTCTTCTAACAAATGATTTACCATACTTATCAAAACAGGTAGTTTCAGGTTTATCTTATGAGCACCTGGAATATTTAAACGTAATGTGTTAATCCCATCGGATTAACTAGCTTTACATTTTATAGTTTAACTATTCTAGAAAATTGGTTAAGTACAGTTAATCATATAATTTTTTTATGTATATTACAATGGATGAATAAAGTTATTTCTCGCGATCGTATTCCATTTATAGACCAATTTAAGTTATATATCGTTACGAAATATATTGCAATTTCTGTTCCAGGTAGAATTTTCTAACGAATACTTCTCTCACAAATGAACACACACAAAAAATAAACATGATGAAGAAACTATAAAAGATATTTTCTATGTAAATTTATTTGTTTTTTTTTATGTGCGAAATCAAATCTGATAAGCATTTGATCGCAAAATATTTGAGAGTAAGACCTTATGATCCTTTTGAGCCGTAACAATCTGAAGATGGAAAAAGTCGTCCACATTTATATCAGATGTTATATCTGTTAAGCTGTAAAAGTTACCAGAGATAAGAATTTTATGAGAAAAATGTTTTCTATGAAACCATTCATTTGCATACTATTTTATGCAAATTTATTATTAAAAGTTAACATTTGTTAAACTTTTCATTTTAAAATGTCAATTTTGATATTTCATATGGAGTAAATTACTACATTTCGACGTTCCTTCTTCCACACCTGTTTTTTTTTTAAATAACAAGTGCAGAAGGGTAATGTTGTTCTCTTTCCATTTCGGTAAGTTGGTTCTCATGTTGTATTGTTTCTGATGTGTGTATTGTTTATTTTTACATTCACGTAAGTTGAATTTGGCATTAAGCATTTTGTTATTAAGCTTTTTTGTTTGATTGTTGACATAATTTGTAGCCTTCATCTACGTTCTTATGATGGAAAATTGAAAAAAAACCTGTTTTTCAGTTTCTTCTCTCTTTATTAATTTTTTTTTATTTTGTTTTTGCTTTGTTTTTTGTTTTTATTATTATTTTTTTTTGTACACGCTGTTTATCGTGTTATATTTATCGTGTTAAAGATATATATAATCTTTTGCCTTTTATTTCATAAATACTCGAATCACTTCCTTTGTATGACTTTTGGTGATACAAGTAATTGGGTCTCTTCGAAAATTGTATTTTTCACGAACAATGAATTGCAAAACACAAAAGCTATACGGTTCAGAACTCATTCAAGTTTATCCACTAATAAAAAAAATCGATTTTACCATTAAATTAAAAAAATAATGGAAATGACTAACACAAACAAAAAAATATATTGAATGAAAAGTACATATAATTGTAAAATGAATAACAAGTGAGAATGCTTGCTGTAGTGAATAATGCAGGAATATGTCAACATTTGCAAGAATTTCCGGTATTACCTTTTTTAAACCTCAATGGAACAAAAGTATGCAAAACCGCACGCATCATACACCCCACAAACCATAATACGAGGATTAAGATGGATACGAAAAGAAGGCAATTTTGGTACAGGGATAAAATTATTAAAATAAAGTTATTTGGAATGGATTGCTTATTTATTTTGATAGTGTCTCAGCTTTGAAAAAAGAACGTTACTTTTTCTGGTACTTAGATAACCTTTTTTTGTATATGTACTTTGTAAAATCTGAAAATAAAATAGCTTCCTGATATTTGTCTAGTCATATTTTTTTCATGAAAACAGGATCTTATATAAAAAAATCTTCAGCCCCCTACTTCGCATAATTCCCCCCTTTTTGTTGTATTTTACACTTCAATACCTTATAAATTTTTGCAAATATAAAATAAATTTTAGTTGATTTCTTTTCCTTTGGAATAATAAGTAGCAATTACAAGTATACGACAATATGATTGAAAACTTCCATTTCAATTCCATTTTTATATCTAATTTTACTAAGTTGAAATTACATGCAATGATAAGTAATAAAATTCAAGACAAAAAAATAAAAAAAAAACAAAACAAAAAAAAAACAAAAACAAAAACAAAAACAAAAAAAAAACGGAACAAATGAAAAAAGAAACACAGACAGTAAATACCACCAACGTGCAACAATGTTAATTAAATAACAATTAAAGAAAGTCTATGTGATTTAGAGACTGGATTTAGATTTCCGTTGTTACCGAGCGTTAGACTTGGTTACAACTTCGTTAATGCAGCCAATGTGGTTTGTTTATATATCTATCCTATACATTTGGTAATTAATGCTCTAAACACATTTTTAAGATTTAGATAAATACTTACAGTTGTACACTAGCACATAATAAGATGGATTTGTTTGCTTTTGAAAGCTGTATAATTGATTTCGATTACATATGCGAAAAGATTAATCGCCCTATGAGAAGCCAGCGTATCTTTAGAGCTGGGTCTTATCAGTTGCCGTTATCAGATTCCATTCGTGCAAAAGTAAAGAAATTTTAACGCAAAGTATTGAATCGGTCACTTCACGACTCTTGAACTAAGCTATGTTTACAAACTAGCTTCCAGCTTGAATACAATGGGATTTTCTCCTATCTTTTAATGTGAGCCTAAGAGTGTAACATTTCACTGAATAAACGATGCTACTTTCCGAGGTAATGGGGTTATTGAAAACCAACGCCGCCAACATGAAAGTGTCTTTACTAACAACCAAAGAATGGGGTAAACTTGCAAAGCATTTATTTCCCTCCATATCATCATTTGTAAAACGAAACTTTGACGGACGAACCAATTTCAGGCACACGATTTTTATTTCACCCAAGTAACCGTTGACAGATTCGATAGAGAGAGAACAATTTGGACCAATAAGGTGAAAAACAACACAAGAGAAATTGGAACGATTCACATTTGAAAATTGCAGTGTCAAAAATATGCATGTGGGCAAACAAGAGGTCTATTTCTTTAAAGCTTTATTTCAAAACAAAGCTCTTGAAGTATATCCAGATATTTCTACAATGAAATGTTTTCACATAGTAATGTTATTACAGCTGAATATAAGAATGCTTCGCATCTTTTACCATGAATTTTGTACTTGATTCGCCTGGTAAATTAGGTAATCGAAATTCAAAATTTCCAGCCATATAGATATTGCAAATTTTGAATGCTGTACACATGTTTCAATTAGTACCTACCAGCAGCAGCTGCATTAGTACCAAAAGCTTAAAAAACAAGATTCAAAAGTATGCAAGAAGTAGTAAAAAAAAATAGAACGTTCAAGCCAAACCCAGCACTGAAATGATTGCAGCTCCGTTTATGATTTCTACTACCGATATTAATGCTGAAAGTATATTTATTGAGTACCAATCCGCTTTCGAATTATTAGCATATAAAAAGCTTATATCGGATATTGACTTCCAAAATGGTCAAAATACACCTAGGGGAAGAAGGGGTACCAGTTTTTCATTAATAAGAGCATATGATAATAAGCATGAATATGTTTATTATAACATCCACTTTATTTTTCTTGAGAATGAAAATTTATTATTGTTAAAATATACTCGTTTATGCTACATTTACAAGTTTTGTAAGTAGGTTTGATTTGTATTTGTTTGTTGCTAATAATCTTATTGTTATATTTTTTTTTGCATTTACATTTAATCGTTTATTTTTGGTATTCGTGATTTTTTTAGCCAAAAAATATTCCCTCTTCCAAAATGCAAGTCAATTTTCCCTCAATTTTTCCTAAATTCATACAGTTTTCATACAATAATAATAATAATAATAATAATAATAATAATAATAATAATAATCACCAATAACAACAAACAGCATAGCAACAACAACAACAACAAACAATGAAACAAAGCAGTAAATATCTGTTTAAAATTTACAAGAAAATTATCGGAACAAAGATACACAAAGAAAGACAACTCTGACAGAATTTAAATGTTTCGTTTATAACCGATTGTCAGTTTTTCCTTTAGTTTTTTATTGATTATTAAAAACCATTTCATTGTTTTTCAGTATTTTAATATAAAATAGAAGACAAACTGATGTCAACAGAGAAATAAAGATCTAAAGCAAAAATTCAGACATGATAAGGTTTGTTTTTAATTTGTTTTAAGTTTTGGTTCAAAGATTTTTTAAAATTTTATGTAGGTATATGAACTAACATTGTTTGATTGTTTAAAATATTTCTTATGTATGGTATTTATAATTTTAATTTTGTACATTTTGATTCACCATATGTTGTTCTCTTGGAAATCGATATAAATGTATGGATCAGAATTGGAATTCGTGGTATACTAGAACAAATTCGGTGCATGTTGAAAAAAAGTTTTTTTTGTCAGATATAGTTTCATTATGGTGATGTTACAAAGTACACTTACCTTGCAAAAAACGCGCCGATACATTCATTTTCATAATATGTTTTCCTCGCACATTCAAATTGCGTATAAAATCATACTTTTCCTATCAATCTATAAAATCTATTGGTATTGACTGAATTCACCGGTTTGCATAAATATTTCAAATAAGAATAAATTTAATGTAAAAAATGTTAAAAATACCTGCAGGTGGGCTAGACGTTTGTTGGGCTCAAATTATTGGCCTCGACCGTACCAGTATAGTCCGACCATGAAGGTGAACGCAAATAGTCCAGACTATGCACATACTGTCAAAAATACCAACATGGTCTGGAACAAATAGAAAGAAAAACGTTTGAGAAAATTTTGGTTTATTTAACAAAAGGGTATCCCTGAACATATCTGATAAAGAACAAGCTTCAGTAATTATATGAAACTTGCATTAATAAGAACACGACACAAATCTAATGACACCATTCCCAGTTGCCTACTCTCAGTAAATTATTCAATTATTATAATTGATGAAAAACAACAATATTCAAAATTAGAAATAATTTATAGGTTTTTTTGCTTGAATGATAACATTTATCAAGATATTGAATAAAATATATACCATACATTTTTCCACCGCCCCTTTCAATTCCCACTGTCCCGTTACCTAGTGGCTTATCTAACTTTCATTGATGTTTCTTATTCATAAAGACGAAAATATAATACACTGTCTAACCTTAATCGAAAGTCGCAGATGTCATAGCTTTCTCAAAACCTTGTATATGTACTGCGTTATAATGGGTTGCCAAAAATATAAAATTTCAACGTCAATAAAGAACATTTTACAATGTTCCATTACGTTACTACTCGTACAGTTCGTGTTCACTCTTGCAGTTTGTGACTTATTCTTAAATGAAATATATTAAAGGCATAGAATATAAACCTTAATGAGGAATAATTATACCAAAGCGCATTGGATCATAATGTAATACTTGAATAATCTAACATTTCCTTAAATTGCTTTGCTAATGATAAAGTTTAAATTCTTTCTAATTCAAATAGAGAAAATCCTTTGTTTGTAAATGAAATGTTCCAAAGGTTGAAAACTCCTTATCTGAATGCTTATGATGTGGTGAAAATTATTGTCATATTTCCCACTATTAAATATTTGATGTGACTTATAACCAAAATCTTTGTTTTGTATATGATGCTTGATCTATTCATAAACAGGCTTAAGTAATATGTCACGAAATAAGAACTAGGTGTTTAGTATGATCCTGCTCTTTGAAGTTTCTGAGACCTATAAAGCCTCGCGGCTGTGATCGCCTAGATTATGATGCATTTCTTGGGACTAAAAGTCATACAAATAGAGGATAATACTGCGATTTACTAAATCCTAAAATTTTAACAGAACCATAAACAAGGAATAAAGGCACACTCGAATGGGGTTTATATCGCGGAGCATTCCTTTAATTTGGAGATCATATGCATTAATACATGCATATGCAACAAAGGACAACACAGGATTTAAATGTTACCAGGCTAAAGCTGTATGAAAATTTAAATACACAATTTTAAGACGCAGAATTAACATAGCTTTTTTAAAACTTGGGTTATGTCAAATTCAGAATATACTTTTTTTGTTATACAACAAAATATTCTTGAAACTCCAATGTACCTTTTTTCAATATACATTGTTTTTTAAGTAGCTAGGAAGAAAGACTGTTCAAGATCATGAAGTATATAATTAAATCTAGTCGAAGGGAAGAGCAAAGAGCACTTTACTTAATATTTGGTGAAAACTAATTCATAGAAATGAAACCAAAGATAAGGAAAAGACTACAAGGTTGTAAACATTCTTTGCACTGTCTTGCTGGTGTTCTTTATTGATATGGTGAGAGTTCACTGTGAAACTAACAACACTATTGAAAACAAGGAACTTAATGTCAAAGAGTTATCAAGGGAAACAGAATTCTAGCGGAAATCAATAGAAATCACAATCATAACCCTCACCCTGGTTCATCTAGCCTATTTACCATTAATGTGTATTGGTCAAGTGAAAAAGAACCATCGATGTAGTCGAAGCTGAATATAACGCTTTTAATATGTTATTGCATTCCTACAGCTTTTTTGTTACACGTGCCGTCATATCTAGAATTGAATAAATTTGTTGTATTTATTTTTTTTTATTGGAAAACTAACCCCTGGATGAGTAAAGATGACAGTAACCAAGTTAATTATTCATGTTCAAATTGCATATTGGTTTTAGAAATTTTGCATTTATTTTATTTATTTATTTTTTTATTGTTGTTGTTTTTTTGTTTTTTTTGCCATTTTTTATTAAATATATGTAACTTGTCATAAACAATTTTGGTGGAGTGATCTCTGCTGTGACTTCAACTTATCTAAATTTACATAAATTTAAATCACTTTTAAAGGCATTGTCATGAATTCATGTGTCTAGTTATTTATTGCGGATTATCATCAATTAACATTTTGATTATTTTAATTTTATTTCTTTAAATCAGCATACAGCTCATTGATAAAACCACTTTTCAATGCACACCATTAACCATCAATTAATTGCTCAAAGAAAATTCCCCTCTCTAAATAATTCATGAAAATGTCTTTTTTAATTTTTTACCTCAAATTAACTAACCAACAAAAACATATTTTTGAGCAGTTACTTATTAAAAGCATTTATTTAAAAAATGCAATCTCTGACCAATCAAAGTCCTTTTAACAAAAGAAACACAGTCAAAATCCCTACGCTGTTTAAAATTGGCCATTTACCATTAACCCATGAGCAATGCACAATCTCCTCTTGAACTGTACACTATCAAACTTTTTTCTTCTAGAAACTAAAAATACCTTAGTAGTTAGGACATGATTTTGCACTTTCCAAATCTAGACAACTACCTACTTTTCCTCTTTTAAGATCCATCCGTTGAGGAAAACAAACGAGAAATGTTTGTTTACCAGTAGGTAGGCAGAATCTCACAACATGTCACTTTCAAACTGTTCAATTTTAATTTCAGAGTAACTTTAAATTTAAAGGTTACTAGCGCGTTTCCTTTAAGTGTTCTCGGCCAAAATAAATTTTAGAATATTTGAAAGTTTGCCTTTCTAGGGATTAAGGCTGAGATTGGTATTGGCATAAACTAAGGCATAGTTAAAAGTGTAGAATTATTTAATTGTGATTACTGTCACAAACCTCTGGCTGGGATTTGTCTAACGTTGTTTTATGGCAGGGTGAAAATCTGCTGAATCAAGATGAAAGGAATAAATCACCCTGTTTCACTTACCAGATAAAAAGAGTGTTGAATTGTCACATGCGTGTTGCCATGCTTAGCCTTCATTTATAATGTTTTGTTGTTATTAGAACTATAAATCAGGTACTAACAGAACCTAAAGCAGAAAGCTAATAAATGTTCTGTCTGCTATTTTTAGACTACATTGGTAACGTTTTTTTTTTACTGAAAGCCAAGTCGTAGAATGAGTCAGGAAGTAGCCATCCTCAAACGTTCACTTTTTCATAATATTACTCAGTTAGTATTATTTAAAGCAAACGGATAAGTAATGAACTTTTTACCCAATTAGCAAAACGAACTAAACTTAATAGAATCGCTTTTTAATAGAAAGCTTCTATTAGAGGTACTTTTCTTGAAAGACTAATTGAACCATGGTTTTTAGAAAATAAAAAAGAGATATTTGTGCATTTTACATGCTAAACATTGCTCCCTTTCAAATAAAACAAAGCTAAAGGTCGTTGGTTATATAAGGTTCTATTTCTATAAATAACATCATATACTTTCCATTTTCATTACAAGAAGCAAGAGCGTTTTTGATGCAATATTAATAAGTGTAAGTATTTGTATCAGGCAAAATGGGAAAAAATAGAAACATGCAAGCTAAAGCCCTACCGATTTGACAATATAATTTCACTCAATGATGCTTTCTCTATTTGAAAAAAAAAACATATATATCACTGGATTTTCTCAGAATTGATCTCCTCCTACTTTCTGATTGTACAAATAGTCAAATAGTGGTGGATTATTTCATACCATGTTTCACACACTGCCTGATTCTTACAGAGACTGACACTTTATTAGGAACACCATGTTAGAAATATATAACGATACTCTCTCGCAAAAATAAAGTATATTTAAGCAAAATTATGGATAAAGTATAGACTAACCATGATAATAATCAAACACATGAGTATGTTAAGGTTTGGTTATAATATCGTTAGCTTTCTTATATCTTTCACGTGTCAATTCAGTGCGCGTTTAGAAAAAATGCTAAAATAGTTGTTTTTGCATGCAGATTCATTTACAGACGAGCATGGTGAAATTTATTCAAGATTGAGTGTTTATAAAATAAAAGGCAAAATACTTCCGCTTTTC
The DNA here is from genome assembly GCA_037379345.1 of Perna viridis. Taxonomy (NCBI): domain Eukaryota; kingdom Metazoa; phylum Mollusca; class Bivalvia; order Mytilida; family Mytilidae; genus Perna; species Perna viridis. The sequence continues at coordinate 32,737,780 of CM074514.1, read as the reverse complement.
CTCAAAAAGCAAAACGAAAGAAAAAACCTAATATCACAGTTTAAGGACTACTTTTGCATTAACCATATCACAATTCTTTTTCTGATATGAAACACACCTCTCATTTTTAATTGCAGACTTGAAAATGAGTTTCGATGGTACTACATGTCAACTGAATAACTTGGCTTCCAACTGAGTATCTCGTTTCACTGCAGACATGAAGGTATTTATTAATTTTACGTGATATTTCATTGTGGATGAGTCGGAATGTTCTTTTTCATTATAAACTTTGTAAATTTAATGGACATTTTGCCTAACTTAAGGAATAATATGAAACTTGGGAAATTTTGCAGTTCCATTACGGTATTCCCAACTTTTTATATACATGAAGTAACATTTTTGTTACACAAATACAAACGTTACCAATTTTAATTAATCAATACTAAAAGTATCAGTTAGTTGCAAAAAAATATTTGTACTAGGTCAATGATCAATTATGTTTTTTTGTCTTTATTTTAGGACGTTTTAGAAGTGAAAACAGAATGTATAGTTAAATAAAGAATGAAACGATTACCTCTCTTATTTCTGTTTTCTTTTTCCTTCCATATTAAAATGTTCGATACGAATATGAACAAATCCGTTATACATTTTTCAATTTTTTCCCTACACAACATATCAATGACTCTGAAAAGTAACTGAAAGAGTAATCAAGGGAACCAAGATTCTAGCGGAAATTAAAAGAACGTAATCCAGGGACAAAGACAAGACATCAAAAACTGAAAAACACAACAAGGACTAAAATAATACAAAGTAACAAAAGTAAATAAGCAACTCAGACTTCACTAAAAACTGGGAGTATGAACATGAGGTTTTCTACAAATGATTAGATTGACTGTTACGTATAGATATGAAATACATTAAAACATCTTCTTTGTTATAGACTTTAACTCTAAAGTAAAACAGTTAGAATTACATGTACCACTGGAATTGGATAAAATCCAGTTTGAATTCAATATACAACTATATTACAAATTTTAAACGATTCCCTCGAAGGTAGAAAGATATTGTTTTTATATAAAATGCTTCGTATATCAAATTAATTTAAAACACTCACAACAAACTGCCACGTCCCTGTCTTCTGAGTGCATATTATTTAAAATTTTGGGTTGGGCGAGGAACTTTTGTAAGTAAAGAATATTGTCCATGCTGGTCAAGAAAGAAGTTTATGTTTGTTTATGACCAATACATACGTTTTAAGGTTCGCTGAAACAGAATTGTGCCAATTAACCATTGTTTTAAGTTCTTTTTGGACGCAGGATAGTAGTGTTAACTTTCTACTTTAACTTGAGACATCAAATGTATGTTGGACAGAAATGACAGGAACCTTTGGCATTAAATTTCAAAATATACAGATAACAATATAAAATCAAAGGCACGTCAAGATTGATGAGTGGAAAAAAAACATGGTGCGAACAATTTTAGCAGATTAATAACGCCTACATATTTAATGTAGTTCATTGTGAAATCTGAAATTTAAAAAAATAAAACTTGAAGGAGTAATCAGGGGAACCAAGGTTATAGCGAAAAAAAAAAGGTTCAATGAACACCTGCAGATCGAGATAATTTATGGCAATTTCCAACATAATCCCTGGTAGGACAACAATATATAACTGTTCATATAATTATGAGATCATGAAAATATTTCAGGTCATAGTTCCATACTCATGAACACATTACTAGGTATCCGAGGTACTAGAAAAATTCTTATTCCTGAAATTATAATTTAAACTTGATAAATGAATTTCAATCTCCTAAGTAAACAAAATGATACTGACTAATTTAATGTTAAACAGTTTAGATGCCTATTCTCCGTTTATTACGCACGAGGTTATTTGTTCAAAACATTATTTGTCAAATATTACACTTCCAAGTCAGCAATTTCCTCTCTAAATTTGGCATTAGAAAAAAAATCACGTGTTGACCTCGATTTAGGTATATTCGATTATTAATACCATACACCATAGTACAATCAAACATTGTTTTATTATCAATTTTGATCTTACATCTAATTTATCTTGTTATTTTAATTTTAAAGTTTTTTATCAATATAACACAACCTCATCTTATACATTTATATTTCAAAGACAAAAGTAATGAGACTTAACTGGTCAGAAATCCTATAAGACCATAAGTATCTCTACTTCCGTCAGGAATTTAAAACCGGAACCAAATAGAAAAGCATCCTTCCTTGAAATGTGATGTACACACGACAATATTATAATATCACCTAGTTGGAGTAATCGTCAAAAAGAAAATGCATGAAATTCTCAAAGCTGATATTACACACAAAAATAACCACTAGAAAAAAAAACAACATTACTGAAAACTACAGTAATATAATGTAGACCAGATCAAAACCGAAACACACTCAAAACTGAGCGTAGTTGTAAATGAACGTATAAGAATACCACTTCAGATAATATATTTTTATACTTGTATACAGTGCCACATATCCACCACATATGTAATCAGAAAAACATACTTCTTCAAACCCACCAAACAACTTATATACGACCGCGGTTATATCATGATATTTTGTTCTTATGGTTTATGTAATGGGAAATAAATTTGATTAAATGGTATCAAGCTCGAATTAAGTTTTAAATTATATGCAAAACTAATTATGATGAACTTCGTAAGCATTTCGGACACATTTCAATGGAAAAATAATGTTCTTGTACCTTACTCTCATTCTGTAAAAAAATATCATCTATATCCATCGATAGCAAATCGTTATACTTACTGTGACACCATCTTTGATGCTCAATTGCTTTTATTTTGAAATAAAGAACAAGTGTAAACATTTTTTAGCCCTGATGGGAACATTAAAACTTATCTTATGCACATAAGAGATATATATTTTTTCAGACACACAAAATATAATTATGATTTATGCACAATATCTTTTTAAAATTATTCTTAATACAAATATCTTCTCATTCTTATAAAAAAAAGTATCTTGCACTAAACGTGCACCATATATTACGATCGTGTTTGAACCGGAAGTTGATATATACGTAACTAGGTTTAATAAAACAAATCGGAGAGGTTTTTGGTCTTACCCACCCATTTGCTAGATTTTGATAAAAGATATTCGTATACTGAAAATTGGTAATGTACTACTAGTAATACTACTTAATGATATTCCTCAACAGCTAACTTGATAGTCAGCATTTGAATTATTGTTTGTCTCAATAAGTATATATATTTTTATATTCATACTAAAATAAAACATTTGATGTTACTTGAATCTCAAGTACAATAATTGAATAATCTCCACGAAAGTTACATTTATATATTCTTTAGTATCTTTTTCTCTAAACGCAGAGTGTTAACACTTATGTCAAATCTGTCTCTATGCTGATTCTGGTAAATTTGTAGACATAAACTAAACAAATCAAACTCAATCATATACTAAGTCAAAACTTGTTCCCGCCCTACATAATTATATATAAAAGTATTCATTGAACATACCTGACTGTAGAATGCGCGAGATTTTTTTTTCTGTTCGACTGTCATCGACGTAATTTGATTTGCACGCTTAATTCTCTAAAAACGATGCATATAATAGGTTTATTGGCGAGTGGTGTGAAATGTTAATGTCTTATAACTCATGACATATTTGCCGATGAAATTTTAAACAAATGAACCTAAATTATCAAAAATTATTACAATATTAAAATAGTATCTTATGGTGATATGTTTTAGGGAAAATATTTAACAATTTCAACTACTGTTTATTGCTTTCTGTAAATATTCGTTTGAACAACAAAATATTTGGACAAAGTGTTTGTCAACAGATTGAAAGAGTAATCAAGGGAACCAAGGTTATAGCTGTAATCAAAAGAATGTATTCCAGGGACAAAGACCAGACATGGAAAACAGACATACACAATAAAGAACATAAAGTAACTAAAATTATACATACAAAGTAACAAAAGTAAACGAGCAACTCGGACTCCACTAAAAACTAGGAGCATGGACCAGGTGCCCCGGTAGGGTAAGCGTCCTCTGCTTTTCTAGTAAATGATACAAATCATCAGCACAAATATCCGAGGTATATGTACTATTTTACTTTTATTGGTGCACTTACTAAACCAGTTTTAGCAATTTTCAGCAAATGGACGTCATTGTTATTCATCTGTCTCTAAAATAGAAAATGTCTTATTGGAAAAAAAGTACTAACATACAAGAAAATGTATATCAAAATTACAATTGTATATTCTACCTCCATTGCTTGAGTATGTAACTTCATAAAATTGAACATGTTTTGCTTATTTAGCGTAAAATACATTTTGCATAATGTGGGCACCTATGATTCTCGATTTGAGTTTATACAGTGCAACATTTGTAAACCGAACCAAAAACTCGTCTAAACCAAACACGCTAAATAGCTCCTTTGTAACAGTTCTGTTTAAAGCGTGTCCTAAAAGCTTTGGGTTTAGATAGGTGTCGCTGTATTTTATTCCGTTGTATTTAAATACTTCTCAGAGCTTGCCGAAACTACGCTGACTTTTTGTATCGGGCTAGAACTCTAACAAATAGGCTTCTGGAACAGGGTTATGTTGCTACAAGATTGAAGTCATCACTACTGAAGTTTTATGGTCGTCATCATGAACTCGTGGATCGTTATGGTATATCCATCTGCACCTCGTTTGTCTACCCCGGACTTGACTTTTTATGAGCAACTCGGCGGATGTTTCTAGAAAAACAGAGGACGCTTACCCTACCGGTGCACCTGGTCCATGCTCCCAGTTTTTAGTGGAGTCCAAGTTTGTTACTTTGTATGTATGATTTTAGTTATACTTTATGTTATTTGTTGTGTATGTCCATGTTTTCCATGTCTGGTCTTTGTCCCTGGATTACATTCTTTTGATTACCGCTTTAACCTTGGTTCCCTTGATTACTCTTTCTCCAGGTAAGAATCATGAAAATTTTGTAATATGTCATACAACCCAAAAAGGCTACACACCTTTATTTTTGTTATTACGTTGTTTTATAGGCCCATATGTTGAAATGTATAATCATTCATTCCAATCGGTCTGCTTTTAGGCGATAATTCACATTGACAATCGAATGGTTTTTATTGTATTCTAGTGTCACTTACAGAATTATCTCCTTTTAGTTTGAATTCTACTGTACATTCTATATAACTTATATCTCTTATGAACAGGGGTTATATGAAAAACCACATGTTAATTTCTGTTTACTATAACTTGTTAAACAAAATATCAAAAATAAAAATATGTAGGCCATCCAACCATGAATCACATTTTGTATGATTCTTATGTGGAGTGCTACTTAATTTTTTTTGTCATTACTCTTATGTGTAGTTTATGTGGCCTTTGATGTGTCTACCTCCATTCTCTTACATTCACTTTGCAAACATCGTCAATGGAAATGTGATAAGATATGACGTAATGCGTTGTTTCTGTTATGACGCCATTACTTAGGACTAATATTACTCTTACACTTTTTAGTGATATTGACGACCTGTATTTACGAATTCACAGTGTAAAATTGATAGTAAGTTTTGATAGGACAATGTGTGAAATCATTACGACTTCACAATTCTAAATAAATCTTTTTGTTATTGATAAATCTGTTTGTAAACTTAATGCTGACATCGAGGTTTTAGAAATGTACTTCCACTGTATTTTTACAACAGATATAAAATGACAACATTTTTTTCCAATCATAGATGTGAAGATTGTTAATACATCGGTAAAAATACCAAATCATTAAAACGGCAAAATAGCCTTTAAACAAATAAGAACATAAAGACTGCCAACACAGGAAATGTACACAATGTAGAAAACGGAATGAAGAACAATTACATATTAAAAAACACTGAAAATCAGAGAACCAAGACAGCCAAAAAACTGAATGATGAACTCAAGAAAGAAGAAAAGGAATAGTGACATCATGTGCTCCAGAAAGAAAACATGCACTATTCCGCCAAGTTCTTTAGTTAAAATAAAAGAGAGCGAAATCATGTAAAGCGTCGAAATCCACGTTGTTCTTCCGGTTTGATGCGAAATCAAACTAAAGGTAGTTTTACGCATGAAAATGTTATAAGGAGGTAGACCTAGGGTAAGGGACGCAACTCTTAAAAATCATTGGAACGTTCGTATTCATTTTTTTACATCAATCTCACGTAAGCATCAAAGTGACTTGGGCTGATTCATTCTGTTTCAGAGAAAAGCTTGAAAGGTTTTGGTGAAATTGAATATGATACAAACATACAAACATAACATAACATATTTCAGGACATGTTCTTTATCCTAGGTCTATCTTCTTAACTATAATTGTACAAAAAGAGGCATTTATTCTCATTCACTTTGATATCTAGATTTATCAAGATATACATATCTCTTAAAGATTCTTCTACGATTAAAAGTATCAAGGGATTTCTAAAATGATTGTAATGTTGACATGAAAATTGGCACCTTTTTCTTTACGCAGAAAAAAAATATGACATCGTTGCAGTCGAAATTAATTTTTGGTAATAATATATACCTTTGAAATAATTCCAAAACTCGGAAACGGGTAAAATATTATGGAGGCTCATAAATCTACATTTTTATTTATTTTCAATTCACTCTGAACAGGAAAAACTAATAAATAAGTTTCACTAGTACTTCACACCCGAAGATGTATACAAACCCTATTGTCAAGCAAGTGTCAAAATTGGAAGGGTTAGTCCTAAAATCCGTGCCGTCATTCAATATCTCGTAGGCTAGGGTGGACTGAGGACCTGGATAAGATGCCATGGCTTAACTTTCAATCGTAAATTATAGGTAATTGACAAACCAGAATTATATTTCTGCCCCTGATATTCCTTTTCCGATGATAAATTTGTCACTTAGGATCAAGTTTAAATAATTTATCTTTCTCTTATGAATTCTCGCGTGATTTTGCTCATTTTTAGGCACGCGCTAATCAATAGATGCTATAGATGACTGAAATGTTTTTTTTTTAAACCACTAGTGTTTCTAGTAGTAAACCATGATAATGCACATTCCTGTTTTAAATTGTTTACATTTGTTATATGATAAATAAGTTTTTTAAATAAAAGAATTTTTCGAAAAAGGACGAGGCTGCCTCCTTTTTGCACTGAACAAACATTATACTCAAATGACTGAGGTTTGCTCTAAGAAAACCTTTTTAACCTTTGAGAATGGTGTGTTTGAATACTATATGTTATTTTGAAAACTAATTTGATATTTTTTGCTCCAATTTTATAGTGGAGTCGGGGATGCTCGTTTATTTTGCTTCTTTCAACATGTTATTTGTTTTTTTTTGTTGTTCATGTTACAATTTATTTATTGGGTGTGTCTGTCTTTTTTTAGTTGTTATCTTGGATTATGTCCTATTTAATTACTGATCGAATCCTTACCTTTCACATGGTACAATAGTTTATATCATTTAAAAAAATGAAAATTATTTTGATTAAAAAATACTCAAATGTACATTTTCATTTATGTTGTAATTATATATTATACAGAAACGATCAATAAGGGTTGATATTTTGCATTGCGCTTATCTTTAGAACGGGCTGTTCGCCTATTCAAAGTCCTGTTCCAGATGCCTTTTACGTTCTAAGACTGATCCCATCACTGAGCACATTAATCACACATGTGGTATATATATATATATATAAATTTGCACAAATTTACTGATGATCATAATTTAACATGTCAGTGCGAATAAATCCTTTATTTACTTTCAGAAGTATTTTGTGTGCCCAACGAAAGAAATTTAACTCTTGAAATATGCTATTTTAATGAGTGCAACCCAGAATATTAAATAAAAACGTCCATGTAACTACAACGGTGTATTCTTTTTATAAGACACGGTGTAGATTATTTTGTATATAACATAACTTTAAGGAAAAATAATTATTGGCGATATTTTGACATCATGGCTTTTCCCTTAAATGTTTAATATTAAAGATACTATGTTTTGGCATGTTTATGGATTAAACTCATTTCAAATAAAATTTCAGTTTTATTTTTCATAATTAAGATACCACTTTTAGCATTCGATTAGTACTTTTAAATATAACATTCAAATATATTTCAGCTGTCATCTCCACTTGTTTGATTCCAAAGAATAAAACTTATGTTCTTTTAATATAACCCGTAAATGGTACTTTCGAAATGGCTATTTCTTTAAATTTGCATTGAGAGAAGTGAAACTGAATTATATAATAAGCGAAATTATTTCATTGAAGTTTCAAAAACTATGTCTTTGCGTATTGCCAACGGGTTCTTTATAACGCTGATAACAAAGCTCTTTTTATTAATGTCTCCAATTCACTTATTAGTTAATCCAAGAACATAGATTCCATGTTTATTGAAACTTCTCGAGTATATTTGCTTCATAATTCTAGCATGATGAATGGAATTATTTTCTCGAAAACTATGGCATTAGAATATGTTTGTTAAAGATTGTTATAGGCTTATCGTTTCAGACTTTAAGCTAGAACTCAAATACTTTGGACTAGAACTGTTTCTGGAGAGAAGAACATCAATGCAACAAAGATATGTGTCAGAGGCTGCATAAATGCCACTTTACAATCCTTGTCAATAGCAGTGTTTAATTTTAGGATATATTGCAGGCATACATAATAAACAACTAGATATTTAACACATCATGAATATAAAACCAGAATTAAGATTGATATTAGACAGCTAATATTCATTATGTAATCAGTCATTTATAGCATGCAATTATAAATGATTTTTAATATTTTAAAGCCTCGTTGTCACAATCTCGGGACCACATGTAGACTTGGTATTATCAGGATTTACATCCCTTCACTTACATCTACTCGTAGTTAAGATACTGTAGTATGACTAGATATGGGGTTAGTAATGAGTTAAAATAATCTAGGTACAAACATCACTTGACCGGACTATAAATAAATAGCTACATCTGGATTAAGAGGTATAAAGCTCGGCCATTTACAGGGGAGGGTGGACAGGCCGCTGATCCTTTTATCACAATATTTAATACCTCCTTTGATTCAAAACTGACAACGATCTAAGAGTGAAAAATCATTGGAGTGTCTATTTGAAATTTATGAAATATTTTACTTTTTGATTAGAGAGATGTGTCTTTATTGCAATTATTTCAGTGTGGTGATATTAAACCCGTAGTAACCTTATCATCGATGACACTTATACCACACACCTGTGACCTGATAAAAGCTTCGATAAAATCTAATTTTCATTTTCACTAATCCAATAAATAGTTTTTGTTGTTGTTATTGATATACGAAAGATAGATACATATATTTGCGAAGAATTCATTTGTAAAAGGCTCATTTGTAAAATTAATGACTGATCGATGTTTCGAAGTATAAAATCTTCGTCAGTTATAGCTTTCGGTTATCTTTCTCGAAAAAATTCAAATCTATTTAGTTGTTTTAGTAACAGTTTCCGTCATTATTTATCAAATTTAACTATTGCCTTGCTGACCATATGAGACAAATAAGACAAAAGTTATCAAAATAGTAAAATTTAGTAGTTACAAAACAAAATAGAGATATTAAGGACGTAGAGTTAGAATAAGTGACATGACTCTTGAAATCAGTGATATGGTTGTATCATGCTAATTTTCACCAAAGCCTATCAAACTTTCATTTGAAACAGAAAGAAATCAGTCAAAGTTACTCTGATGCTCTCATGCGATTGATGTAAAATGCTGATATAAACGTTCCAATGATTTGGAAAAGTTGAGTCCCCTACCTTAGGTTTACCTCCTTAAATGAGCATTCGCGATCATATGGCTTAATAATATTTTCATTTTTCCTGAAGTGATGTTAAGATATTTCCTAATTTTGTACTAGTTCCAATACTGAGATATTTACGCAAGTGCAATATATGACTTTTTTCAAAGAAACTGAAAACTGTTATTCAGAATTTTTACACTTTGTATGTATGATTTTAGTTAATTTATGTTTGTTGTTGTGTATGTTTGTTTTCCATGTCTGGTCTCTGTCCCTGGATTGCATTCTTTTGATTACCGCTATAACCTTGGTTCCCTTGATTACTCTAAAGAGCCTGAATTGTTCAGATGGAGAATTGACATAATTTAATCGTATGATTTGGAACAAAAAATTCATGAATTAAAAAAGTAATATACTAATATTATTCTAGCTACATGATGTTCCATTTGAGCGACACCAAATTAGATCATTTGTAAAGAGCATTGTTGGTCATCATCTCTATAAATATTTGAAAACACTGGCACTTAATGTTTCAGAGGAGTTCATCTTTTAAAATAAAAAGATCACAAAAACAAAAGAACGTAAAAAGGACTATACTTCGACGAAAATATCTAAATGGTTTGATTCAAACATCCAGAATACTTTAACTCAAGTCAGAATGAGTATAAACCAAATGTTTCTTTGAAAACAAAATTGCCAAAAAAAAACCCCAAAAAAACTGCTGTTTGACCCCTACCTTCAATTTTAATAATGGAAGTTATTTTTATCAGAGGATAATAAATCAAAAATCCTCACTACAGTTCTGTGCACAACACCACCCCCCCACCCCACCCCACCCCAAAAAAAAAAAAAAAACGTCAAAAAGAGCAGTAACTCAGACATGGGTAGACAAAATTTCACGAAAATTTCACAAATGATATATTTCATCTTGCTAAACACTTTTGATTGTTTTTTTTAACCAAATAGTTGAAGCGATATATGCAAAATACTATTATACCTACCCTTAGTCTTTTGTATAACAGCGGCCATGTTTGCCGATGGATAAAAAATCCCCGCATCAATTCTGGGCATGATTCCTTAAGGAATATATATACTAATATTTACATCTTTTTTCATACTTGCATGCTTTGCTGGCATATCAATTTTTTCTTGCCAAAATATCAAGCAGCTGCGATAAGTTGTTGCAGACAAAAATTGACGAAACTTTAAGATCAAAGGACGAACGCCACGTCGGATGGACTACAAGTTAGACGTACTGAACCAAAATAGGTAAAATGATATATCCCAGCTTCAACAGACCGGGGATATCAATGTATGAGATTTTTATTGTGTAAAATTAGGCTAATAATTTTTTTACTCGAGAGAAGTGTTATGCTAACAAAGCCAACTAAATTCATGCCATTATTCAAATTAAATTCGACTAAACTAAATGGTACACTTCAACCAGGTACACCAGTATGATAAGCAGTCTCAGTGTCTAGAAACATTCACCAACTATACAAATAACACACTCACAGATTTCTTATGAATGTCTTGTTTATTATTCATATTATCCTTGGATGCAATTAGTATTGAAAAGATAGATCAATCAAAAGATATATGTTAAAGCAAGATCTTCAGGCAGACATTATACAATTTGTTGGGTTTTGTGAACTTAGTCTATTTCAACGGTATGAATACACAATACAAATTTCTATTGAAAAATATTTGCACATGAATGTAGCATGTTATATAATTTTGATATGATATTGTCTTGGTGTCATAAAGATTATCATAAAACTGAAATAATCAAAATAATAAGCGACATGATGTCACTTACAGGTGATAATAGTGTAATAAATTGCATTATTTTTCTAACTACCTCTTTCCATCTTTCATTTTAACGACATATTTTCAATATAAATCTTTGATATTAAATCGCAATAAAATTATTTACAGTTTCATTCATGAAATTTAGATATGAAATCGTGAATATCCGTGACTAGAGCTGAATTTGAATAGTAGTCTAATCTCAAAGGATTCTAAGCCTGATCCCTAAATATCCTTCTTTTATCTTGGACAAATTCGCTTGTTTCATTTTTGTGGCATTTCATTTTCATGAAAACAATTTATCTTTTAAGTTGTCACGCCTAAATTCTATCGTCAATATTAATATTAAACTGACCAATGGAAGTCGCGTCCCTTGTTCCACACAACGAATATCCTACAATTATATTTTGAAATAAGATGTTTTATTCATTATGATAGAAATTTAAGTACGATTCTTTAAAAATACAAATATTAGTTTTCCGTAAATATACCATTTTTCTCAACATAAAAAAAAAAAACAATGAAACATATGAATTAATATTGTCTTATGCATAATAAATGTTTTTCTCGAAATAAAAAATATTGCTTTTTCGGGTAAGGTAAACAATTTTTAAACATTTTTAAAACATATCATTTTTTCTTAACATTAAAAAAAAGACAATGAAACATATGCATATGCATATTAAATGATTCCTTCGAACTAAAGAATACTGCTTTTTCAAGTAAAATGAACAGTATATGTGCAGATTATTTCTTTTGTGTAAAGTGTTTTTTTACTAAATGAAAAGACCTCAGCTACAATTATGGTATACATATATTATTGACTTGTATTCGACCATTATTCAAAACCTATACAATCATGTTATTAAAAGATTATCATGCAAGTTAGTGGTGTTGAAATTTATTAAGTAGATTCTCATTTCCTTTTTTTTTTAAAAAACAAACATTAAAAAATAAAATAAAAACAAAAAACAAAAAATAAACAAACAAACAAACAAACAAACACACCATAACAAAAAAATCTCGAATTGAAATTAGGGCGGAAAAAAGTCTTGTTGGTATAAGCATACGGTAAATGCTACTTGCAGTCTTATTGCTAATCACACACAAGTAATAATAGACAGTAATAATCCTCCAGTGCATTAATGTGAGACAGAAAGCGGCTAAGAATCAAGTTAATGAGTATTTCTTTCCATGGCTATCATTAACAAAGATTAACAAAGATACATTTATTTTTAACATTCGTACAATATCTTGGCTTCTACTGCCTAATTTGTACTACAATGAATATGTCCTAGACATAATGAGTGAATTTATCAAAGAGTATATACCAAAGTTTCAGTTGTAAATAGTCAGTTGAAGCACAAAATATTGTTTGCAAAATAATATAATCCTATTGTCCAAATATTCTACTAACGAATCATTAATGCAAAAAAATACCTCAGGTATTTGACTTAAAATCATATTTAACATTTTGCGTCTTTATTTGTTTATTTGTTTTTGCCCTATTTTGTATTTTTAATTGTTTTATTAGTGTGTGTTTTGGCTTTCAACAATACCAAATCTCTGCTGGCTTATTGTTAGACTTTTTTTGTTTCTCAACCGTAGCTTTACATATCTTTTATTCGAATAAAACTGAAAAAGACCTGTTTTATATAATGAACATTTATGTTTTGTATTAATGATAAAGACAGTAAAAATTGAGGGGAAAAAACAGATATTATTAATATTTAAAAACGACATACATATAATTTCTGGTTTCTAGATCCGACCGGTACATTAATTACAATTACAATTACAATTACATTACAATATAACGATGAAGATAAAATGTTGTGATGATGTATAGTACTTTATGTCAAGCTCCACGCAGCGGCAGACGTTCCTTTCCCTGCTTAATAATCGCAAGCCTTTTGACATTCTCGGACATTGTTCATATCAAATGTCGTTTGAAAAAATACTTGCAAAATGAAATAAAAAATACTTTAGTGAATCATCATTTGCTTTAAAAATTCTCAAATTTATAACATCATACACTGTAACTATATACATATTGGTGTGTGCAAATGATTCAGACAGCCTACCTTTAATAAATAACTACTAGAAGTAAGAGATTTTGAGATAATATAACAGAAGGTGTAGTGGTTCAAAACATTGAATTAGGCCATAGTTGAAGTTGATCCGAGGTTTATGCTGACGAATTTATTGAAATGTCACAATCTATTAAGCAAACGTTTATTTTTTTCAACAGAACAATTAAGAAAAAAGACGCATCAAGGAAGTTGCTTTACCACCGGTGCCAACAAAAAGGCTAGCTAAGAACGAAAAGTGGACTACTAATTATCTGAAAACAAAATAATTTCCGGTGAATTGTACAATATTTACAGAAAAGAATTCAAAATCGCTGTAAACAGGTTTTAAGGGGTTGGGTGTTGATTACAAGTTTCATTACTCTCCCTAAGCTTCATTTTTGATCATTGCCGGATTATACTTGCGTATAGGACGCATACTCTACCGGTGCACCTGGTCCATGCTCCCAGTTCTTAGTGGAGTCCGAGTTGCTCATTTGCTTTTGCTATTTTGTATGTATGATTTTAGTTACTTTATGTTCTTTGTTGTGTATGACTGTTTTACATGTCTGGTCTTTGTCCCTGGAATACGTTCTTTTGATTACCACTATAACATTGGTTCCCACGATTACTCTTGCACTCTTTGTGATTAGTTTTTTTTAAATTTTTGTTTCGTCTTGTTTTCATAATCTTCTGTTTTTACATTCATAATAGTTTACTGGGTTCGATACCTTTGTGTGTAGATCGTCTTTATTTCCTGGTTTGAATTCTTACAATAGGGCTTTTGACACTGGAATATGTTGCTAAAAGGTTGAAATCATCACTTCAAAAAATAAAAGGTCGTCAACATACACTTATAGATCGTTACGGTGTATCCATCTGCAACATGAAAAAAAAACCGATTTGTTTAATGTCATAGATTTCCGTTCCTCTTTTGTCTACATTAAAATTGACTTTTTATGAAAAGTTCGGCGGGTGTTACTAGAAAAGCATACAGGACGCTTACCGTTGCACTTGGTTCAATGCCCCGAGTTTTTAATGAGTTGGTGTTGCTCAATTCTTGTTGCTTTGTATGTATTGTTTTGGTTATTTTATGTTCTTTATTGTGTGTATCTGTTTTTCCGTGTCTGGTCTTTGTCCCTGTATATGTTTTTCTTTTATTTCTGCTAGAACCTTAGTTCCCTTAATAACTCTTTCACGTTCAAACACATGTACTTGGGTTGAGGTCTTTCTGAATTTTTCCGTTATTGACGTTTTTTACCGATATCTAATAAAGCAGTTGCATGACGCGCTAATAAATCTCGTCTTCTATCATTACCCTCCGTTTAGAACAATATTAAGAATTTCTATAGGTTTAAACAAAAAATGAGAAAGAGAAAAACATATACTTACGAAAAAAATAGTTTGTATAAAGTTGAAACCGTGTCCAACAACCCTATCATATAGTGTTTAAAAGCTGTAGTCAGCATTCGAGCTTTCAATAAAAGACTAAAAAAAGATGTTTTCGTGGAAATTGCCATTAAGTGTGGTTTTATTTGAATAATATTTCCTAGGCAGTAATAATTACATCCGTTTTTGAACTCATTAGGAAACATTTTGTGCTTTTACTTCTTTGAATAACCATGGAAAGTTAAGGATCAATGTAAATGACGAGAATCGATAACCAAAAACACGTTCCATATTATTTTAACATAATATGACTTCTTTATTTCCTTGTAATAATTGTTTGTTTGTTGGGGTTTAACGTCCGAGCAGCAATATTTCAGCTATATTCAGACGAATTTCCTTGTAATAAATAGCAATACTCAAATGGAAAAAGGTAAAGAGATATTCCTGGAACTAAACTACAATATTCAATCTAAGATCAATATGATTATAAGAAGAAACTTAGTGCTCTTCAACATTGTTTGTTTATCGTCTTTTCTTATCTTTTGAAGTGTTTTAGCCCATTTGTTTATAAAGGCAAAAAATGAATTGAATGATGTGTAAAGGTGATAGCTACCCAACAACTGAGAAAAAAATCAACCAACGGCAATGTAATTTCCGTCCATGAAAGGTTATATATTTCCCACACCAAAAAGTATGCCTTCGAAAGGCTTTTGAAGCGCATAATATACAGGGTTAAAAAAATAGGCATCCCACTGTAACCTGAACATATTAAAAAACATAAAAAAACTGTTAGACTTGGGATAACTAAACAAAAAAAATGCGGCGAGGTAAACTAGCTTGATTGGACCTAATACCCATACCCCGAGCTAATGCAAACAATAAAAAATAACGTACGATAATACTGAAAAAAGCCGTCAGCAGGCAGTATAATCAAGCATGAATAAAATAATTGGAAACGTACGTTTCATGTTTTATTAAAGGCTATTGTAGACATTGAATTCTCTCTGATTTGGTCGTTTTATCTACTAAATATCTTGCAATTATACACCATACGAAGATGTGATATGAACTATTTGTATGAAAGTTTCGCCGTTGGGATTGATTGTTATGTAATCATGACGTAGAGTAAATAAAATATAATGGTCGAAAGCGACGTTGTTCTCCCGCCAGTATTGAATTGTTATTGTTTCAAACTTAAAGTCAAAAATAAAGCTGATTGTTCTACTTCAATCTTACCCGCAAACCGTGAAAAGCTGTGTAGCTGTCCCTGTTACAATATCTCTGAAATATTCTGTGTCTCTGTACATACATGTATCCGCAGAGAAAATCCTTACTTGTACTGGAAAAGAATTTCAAAACTTCATAAAGGCACTGAGATTCAGTATTGAAATCGTTCTTTCTTAATCATGGAATGTCGTTAACGAATCTTTATTAATGTAATTTCCTATTGCACAAGCCTTTAAATAGGTTTCTTTTTTCAAAAACGAATTATGCAATGTATCTGTAGGGATACAAAAACAGTTATGTGTTTTATGCTACAAAACACAAAACAATTATTATTTATATTTCGAGACAAATGCAAAACTATTTTCTGCAATTTACCACATTAAACCAAAGTTGATTTTGTACGTACTTCAAACAAGTATTTTTTTTTTATTATTACTTTAATCAAATCTGAAGGAATGTTGAAGACTTCATCAATAACTATTTAATTTCTATGGCCTGACATCTAAAAGAATTTGTAAAAAAAAGAAGCACGAGTTTCATATAATAAGAGAAATAACTCTAGATTTCAACTTTTCATTAATTTCCCCCCAAGATGTTTTTTCATTAAATTTTATTGTCCTTTGATAACAGACGCAGAATATTTCTGAGTAATCAAGGGAACCAACATTCGATCGGTAATCACAAGAATATATTCCAAGAATAAAAACTAGACATGATTAATAGACACACTCAAAAAAGTATAAAAAAAATAACACGTACAAACACAAATAAGTAAATGGACATCGCCAAAAAGCTTGGAGCATAGACTAGGTGAACCGGTAGTGTATATGCCATTCCAACAAAACTAAACTTCTACCTACTTGTTCATAACTAATGAAGTATGAAAATTCATTAGTATAGGAAAAATTTAATCCACTCCTGATTTCATAAAAAGCGTTCATTAACCATTTCTTTACCTTACTATTTTTTACTCCAATTAATCGGACATTATTGAAACTAAGTTTAAGTGGTGAATTGTCTTGAAGAAAAATGCAGAATGACCATATTTGATGCGGAAACGAATAAAACATAGCGGTTGTGTTTGCAATTGAAATGCATCATTTAATAAAAACTATATCAATAATGAAAGAAACAGGAAAATATTACACCATAGAGATAAAGTATTCTATTGAAACCTTTCCAACACGGCCGATTTAAAATGATCTGCATGATATCTAATCTGTCTAAGCACATAATGTATATAACAATCATTTAAGTATTGTTTTATGTATTGTCGTTGGTTTTTCTGATTTTTTGTTGTATTTATTATTATTGTTTTATTTGTTTGTTTTCCATCATAGAATATAGTAGTAGAACAAAACAAATTAAAACCAAATGCAAAACGGAATTTTAGATTTCTATCAACATATTGGAGCACGAGTCATTTGCCCTCGTTGAAGTAAATTGGCATTATTCTAAAAATTCGGCCTTTGTAAAGATCAGAAAATGCATTTCCATTGTACTTCATCGTACATACCAAAAAGCTAACTTCACTTTATATTTTCCCATTAGAAAGCTGACCTCTCTGCTCCATACATTGATAGTACCAAGGCACAGAATAATAGATAAGCAAACTAGTTTTGCACGTGTTAAACAATGGTTTGTATAGTGGCTTATCTCCCATAAATTACCACTTTTATTTAAAAAAATACCATTAACAAAAGCAAAAATCCAATATTAACTTGCCATCTCTGCTTCTTGTCATTAATAAAGTCTTGTAAAATCTCGTAAGTAAATATCAAAGGATTATGGAGAAATAAAATTATGATAGTTAAGATTTAAAAACTCATGCCGAGATACATCTTTACGCAAATACATATGATATATCGTACGAGGACAATAGTTAATAATCAATATACGTGTCAATAGCCATATAATAAATGTTGTTGATAAAATGATCCCTGCCAAGTTTCGTGGACATCCGATCTGTAGGAGAACCATGCGGGCCAAATGTGCCGACCCGTAATCCCATAATGCTTAGTTGCCAATAAACGCCTTTTTCCTAGTTGGTTATGTGTTCAGAAGATTTGGAAACATTATCTAAACAAGGCTGTCATTAATCAAGTTCAACTTTACATGGGATCATCTCTTTAAACAAAACTATTTTGACGAATTACAAATTAAAAATCACGACGAAGTAATGTTTTGATCGTTCATTCTAGAAGGTTGACAGAAAAGGGGAGGAGATGCGTTATAAGATCTAGATCACCATGGTGACGAGGATAATTTACAAAGATATTGGTGTAAGTAGAAAATCCCTCAAATAAAATCTCGTAATCCATCACAATTTCATTTCTTAAAATTGTTTTTAGCTTTTCTGACCTTTGGAGTGTCAATTTAAACAAATTTACTGGGATTATCTTGGATCAGTGTGGATATAGTTAACTAATTGTAAGGTTAGGTGGTCGAATTCCGATAAGCCAAAATTGGTATAGTAAGAATGACATTACAAATGAAACTTAAGTCGTTCCATTATAGTTTAACTTTGATTTAGATAGCGTTTGTTTTCACTTAGTGTATTAATTGTGTTTTAAATGATTCCAACACTTATACCTTCCTTTGGCAACGTCAATAATGGTCGTCTGTGTAATTGTATTAAGTAAGTTTTAATATCATTAGGGTTCCTATTTCGGAATTGTGTATTCATCTTCCTAAACATTTCGAGTACTTTTGGCATATAATTTAATATTTCCCTATTGACATAATGCATTTTGTTTATAAGAATGCAAATCAGTGTGTTCAGATAGATTACAAAACACAATGCCGTAAACATCTAATGACAAACCCATTCACGGATACGATATTTTGAATAAAATAAAAACAAAAATGTTAAATGAACCTGTTACTTAATATATGCAGGAAAGAATTCATTTAAAAAAGCTACAAACAATCTTTTATCTTGAAAATTATGTGGAAACAATGATACGGCATCTAGTGTGTCATAACAAACGTAGGAACATATGAAAAGAAAAAAATGTGTGACAAATTATATAATGTCAATAACTTCCTACTTCTGTTACTGCTGTCAAATCTCTTATAGAAGAATAAATTTCAAATGATCATAAACACGGATTTTAAACGATCACATATCTTAGAATATTGTAAGGTTATTGTTTGAGAAATCGGACAAGGATGCAAACTCGTATTATTACAATGTATGTATTACCTTTCCTATTTAAAGATGGTTTATAATTACCTTTACAAACAATAACAGAAGAAAATTGAGCAATGATAGAAACAAAAATATATCATACGTTTCTTTTTCCTTTCAATTTGAAGAATCAGTTCTTAAAATCGAGCTATTGGACTTTATGAGACTTAACGTATTTATGGTAGAACGCATGAAAAACACACTGCTAATAAATATGCACATGATTAAAATAACAGGATCTTGCGTTTGATCATTTCATTTGTACAAATCATGTTTAGGAACTTGAAAAGTTTGCAAGGTGGATTCAAGGAGAGATAAATCTATCTTATATTTAAAAATGGTAAGATATGTGATAAGATCGATTATATTTAATTTTTAAGTGGAAACAAACAATTTTAAATTTTATTATGCAAACAAAAAGATTCTAGTGTGAATCTTATTAAAGAGTAATCAAGGGAACCAAGGTTATAGCGGTAATGCAAGAATACAATACAGGGACAAAGACCAGACATGGAAAACAGACACATACAACAAAGAACATAAAGTAACTAAAATCATACATACAAAGTAACAAAAGTAAATGAGCAACTCGGACTCCACTAAAAACTGGAAGCATGGACCAGGTGCACCGGTAGGGTACGCGTCCTCTGCTTTTCTAGAAACACCCGCCGAGTTGCTCATAAAAAGTCAAGTCCAGGGTAGACAAACGAGGAAAGGTAAACTATGACCCGTTGAATAAATCAGTTTTCATGATGCTGATGGATACATCATAACGATCCACGAGTTCATGATGACGACCATAAAACTTCAGTAGTGATGACTTCAATCTTGTAGCAACATAACCCTGTTCCAGAAGCCTATTTGTTAGAGTTCTAGCGCGATACAAAAAGTTTGCGTAGTTTCGGCAAGCTCTGGCATAACGTATGAGTTGTGATATGAACACTCCATACGCAGGAGCCGAAGGGATGTTGCCACAGATGAAAGGAAAGTTGACAATTTTGAATGAAAAGTCATCACGTTTGTCGTAAAGTTTGGTCAATCGTTTTCCTTTACCATCGATTTCTAAGTGTAGGTCAAGATATGAGGCTGACTTCACAGTGTCTGTAGTATCCTTTATCTCAAGTTCTTTTGGGTAGATGCGATGTATCAAATCCCCGAAATTAGGATTGTTTAAAGATAGTACGTCATCTATATAGCGGAAACTGAGATTAAAGGATCTAGCCAAACGATATTATTTCTTTCTGATCAGATCAGCTATAAAGTCAGCCTCATAATAGTGAAGAAATAGGTCTGCAAGTAAAGGAGCACAATTTGTTCCCATTGGAATGCCGACCGTTTGTTGAACAATACGTCCACCACACTGGACAAATATGTTGTGGATTAAAAATTCCAGCATTTTGTA
The DNA here is from genome assembly GCA_037379345.1 of Perna viridis. Lineage (NCBI taxonomy): Eukaryota > Metazoa > Mollusca > Bivalvia > Mytilida > Mytilidae > Perna > Perna viridis. The sequence goes on along the minus strand of CM074514.1, from coordinate 32,716,919 downwards.
AACATCTTCCTCTGTATATTTGGAAGATGATTTGGAATTATTTCTTACAAAGTATGAGGAATCTCTACCAAGAACTTTATATTTGTATATAGGTGTACCATCTTTTTTGAAAAAAAAAACAACGATGTATAATGTTTTTAAGTCGGGATTTTAACTGGGTATGGGGAATAGGAGTATACAGTGTTGAAAAATCATAGGTTTTAATGCTATTATATTCAGATAATAGTCTTGAACTGATTGTCTCCAAAAGATTTTTTTTCAAATTTTTCAGGATCCACATTTAATTTATACCACTACGGGAGTAGCAAGTGTTGAGGTAGGACTGCAGACCCTCTTTGACAGTTGTGAGTATAGAAGTTAAAAGTTTTGAAAGAGGTTTGGTGGTACATTTTGCAGATCCAGCTATGAAACGTTGTTTGTATGGATTCTTGTGAAGTTTAGGAATCCAGTACATAGACGGTAAATCACAATCATCGTCCTTGGTAGAGAGACCAAAAGAGGATAGCACAGATTTATGGTTTTCCACAATCTCTTCTTTGGAGAGAGTGGTAGCAGTGTAGGTCTTATCACTGCTATTATTTTCGAAGTCTACCTCTGATAATAAACATTGGATATAAAACGTTTTGCAGACAAAAACAATGTAAAAAAGACATTTAATGAACCAGTGTTCATATTTGGAAAATAGAAAATCTTCTGAAACGTCGATTGCAATTGTATAAAATAAGAAATTTCGGAATTATCCTTGCGTGACATGGTTGAAACTCAGGCTGCAAGTCTATAACAGTTCATGTTGATATCGTATTAAAAACTAAAGAAATCGAATTGTAGTTCAAAACACCTTATCATGTATAACTCCCAATCAATTTCGTAAGGTTAGACACAACGATAAAACATTGTTTTTATTATTCTGAAGGACTTATTGACTATCTAAAAGGGTCTTGCTAATTATTGTTTAAACCTTAGGTTGTTTACCTAGATTGATCCATCCATCGTGTCCTGTAGTCCATCACATTAATGCATTAATGGACAAAGACAGTATAAAGACAACTAGTAAAGAGCGTTCTGCTTGTTAACATTTCGGTACATTGATGCATCTGCCTTTCGGTCTCACTCCTCCCCCCACCAAAAAAAGGATGTCCTTTTGTAACAGTTTTAAAACAGTTTAAGAAGAGTCCTTGGAGATATGCTATTGTAGGTATTATTTCCCGAAAGTATTTTACCAAGTTAATAATTATTGGCCTGAATTGATAAATTGTTCTTTAGAAGCAGTCTTTATAAAAATCAGAGAGAAAGTTATTGATGAATGTCAAAAACGCACAAAATTGACTTTTATATGTAATTCAGGAACAGTTAAACCCCATTTCCTTAGTATAAGTTCATCGTTCGGGTCTTGCAATTTCGAGATAAAAAATAATATAAATTATTTGTAAAAATCGACACTTTGCAAGAGTTGACGTCCTTGATATGGTTTGATTGGTTGATTTAACTGGAAGATGCAATGATGATCTTCTAAAAAATACAGTTCTAAATATATAAAAAGAAAGCATATGAAGAATACAAAAGCATCGTTTGTTCGGTGGGTATTGTCTACATCATGAATCTTCTAACATAGGCAGTATCTGAACTTTATATTGACTGGTACCTAATCATAATCAAGATATCAATTGGCTTTGAAATATAAATCAATTTGACTCATTTATCTCACGCCTATTTACACTAAAAAGGATGTACATAACGAATGTAGAAAAGGTGTTAAGAAATTCAAGAATTTGACAAACCAATTAATAATTGCTTAGCTCTTAAAAAGACAGAAATATGACATGATAGAATGTTCTAAAATCCATCAAATGATTGTATGACTCGTGTCCATCTATCACATAACTATGCTAAATGTACTCAGCAGCTTTTTCTTTACAATTAGACAGGAAGTGATTCATTCAAGTCAAAATTAGCGAATTCACTTTTATTTTATTACTAATTCAGAAACATTTGCAGACCACGTAGCCAGTCTTAGTAATTTGGTTGTTGCACTTTTAAGATAAAAGTCATATAGACTGTGTATGAAATTGGTATTTTGCAAGATTTTTCATTTTTTATTTGGTACATTTGGTTGATTTTTGTTGGAGATTAATGTAGAGTTTTCTCAAAAACTGCAGATCTATATAAGAAAAATGCTATCGTTAGGTATATTAAAAAAAAGTGTTTTCGGTTTTATCTTTACATCATAAATCACCCTACCACAGGCAGTGTAAATTTGTATAAACTGTCACTTTAAACTTACACGTACTTCAACTAACAAATACCTTTAATTTAATCTAAGATACAACACGTTTTCTGACTGAATAAAAAAATGTTCATCATCTCATAGACCAAATTTTGTAATTTGATTGTAACGTCATCAACCTTTTTGCTAATTTTTTTCTTAAATTTGATACTAAAATTAACTCACAATATGGTGTTTAAGGTTTACATTATTTAAAGGATGACTGTTATGTTTTTTCGGTCTGTTTGAATTAACCTCAATGCCTATGATGCACACTTTAAAATAATCTGCTATGCAGGTTATTTAGTGTGCACCAGGTGATTGAGGTTATTTCCTCATAGACCAAAACAATATAACAGTCATCCTTTAAATAATGTAAACCTTAAACACCATATTGTGAGTTATAACAAGCTTTTGAAAAATATAATTTAATTGTCATATTTTAAAACATTGATCTTGTATTTTTTTTTGTTTTTTTTTTTTTTTTTGTTTTTTTTTTTTTTTGTTTTTTTTTGTTTACTTTATTTTCTTTGGTTTTGGTTATTTTCTCTGAAATATAAACTTGATATTATTTACATTATCATGCGTATAACTAACGTAAATTAATCGAGAGTTTGCAATGACATCTTGTATGTATGTATGTATGTAAGTATGTATGTGTTTCACATATAAAAAATAATATTAAAATAGAGTTATGATATAATTGTAAATGAGACATATGCATAAAAGACAAAAATTTGCATAATTAATTTGGTTAACATGTACAACTAATAACAAAAAATAGTGTGGAGAACTCATAACTGTCCACATTCTCTACGGGTTTATTTAAATCATGTAATTCAACCAAAACTTTCAGCGACTTTTCACACTTCAAAAATAGTTGACACCATTATGTTCATAGACATTATTACAATAAATTCACAATTAATTCCTTTGAATTTGTGAGAGCATTGGTTAAGAGGACAGAAATTTGAGTTGTAATACACTTGCTGGACGCTGAGATGAAACGGAATTTGAAGTGATTCCTTTGTACTTTAGGTAACCAATTCATGGTAGGGGCTTGAAAATGTTCAGCGAGACCTTTAGCTTATCTATGTCAGTAATGTGATTGTTTATCATTTGGCTCTCTGTTGAGAACGTGGCTTGGGGTGTAAAATATTATCAAAACTTCCCTATCAAGTACATTTATACTGTATTGACGTCACTGTTTTTTTAAATTTTTAAAACAGATCAAAATACAAGTATATTACAACTTGATACTGTATAAGACGAAATAATGCTTGCATAATGAAAGTCTGCACAAGTTCCAAACTGCTTTACAAAGAAGTGCATGTTATAGTAAGAAGAGAAAAATAACATTTTAAATTTCTGCAGGTCTACAATAACCACGACAGACTCATTCTTTTACTTGACAGGTCGGATCGGCCACTCCCTTTTTCAGTAAAGACCAGAATTACCACGACTACCTTGTGCCATATATGAATAACACATACATATGGGTTATACTTCAAAGTTATTTTCGTATTCACCACAATAGGTGATAATAATAGTTACAAGGTACATTGCAAAGACAAACATTGAGGAAATCAAATAAGTCAACTGAAAAATATACCTGTTTGTAAACCATGAAACAAGTTGTAATTACTGATTGTTTTTTTTTCTTCAAAATTTTTACATGATAACGAAAAGCAGGTTATAGTAACCATTTTTTTTTCTTTTAGATTCATGTTTTTTTTTTATGAAAATTTCTACCTAATTAACGAAGAACAGTGTGTCAGAATAAGATGAATTATATACATTTATTACGCGTCACATATAAGTGTTGAAAACTGAAAATATTTTATCTTATTAACACATTTAGGCGTCAACCACAGAAATACAATGCGTTCACCAGAAGGAGCAGGGTGTTTATGATATTGTAGACAAAAAAGGAACATGACATGAGTTTAGTAGAAAATGCCATTTTCGAGTCCATCCACAGCTTCCAGTTGGTTTAATAACCTAACTTCTAGTGCTTTTGTTATTTCTTTTTAGATCATTCCTATACAACTATTGCACTAAATTTATCTATAATAATCTTAGCTAATTAAATGTTTTCTTTGTGAGTGTAAGTATCTTGCTATTTTCTTGTCAGGTCTTCTGTAAGCTGATACATGTAACACCTTTTTCAGCGTGTCGATTTCGAAACTTGGGGGGTCTGTATCTTGCAAGGCTAATTATTATCCAGGTAATCACGCTAGTATAATGACCATATATTGAAGTCAGTCGCTAGGAAGTCTAATGTTGGGTGTATTCTATCATAATAGATAATTAAATTTATCATCAGACTATTGTAGGAAAAAATATAATACTGTAATGAATGAACTATACACTCAACGCATAATACCGTCTTCCGATTAACCGGTGCCGATCATCGATTCTGTTTTGTGAGAGTCATTGTGTTATATGAAATACCAGCAGGTTCATTTCAAATGAGCACCACGTGCATTGGTGTCATTTCAAATAGACCAAAAAGAACAAACATATATAAGCTCTATAATAGGAATAACTGTTTATTAATTGTTGATAGATCTTAAATTGTTTCTAATATCATTTTTGTGCTATCTTTGTTTTTGATTTTGATTTTGGCAATTCAAACGAAGTAAGTGTTATAATGTAGAGAGATGAAAGTATGGGTTAATGATAATAATAATAATAATAATAATAATAATAATAATAATAATAATAATAATAAACAGATATAAAATGCATAAAGGACTACAATTAGGCAAAAATATAGAATAAATTGACCAAAAAAGGATTGTTCAGTATGGTATTCTACACCATTAATCGCCTCTTCCAAAGGCAATGTCTGAATTTATAACTGGTATTTAATTATTCAATAAACCTTTCATCAGATGATTCCTTCTTTGGAAATATTCTACCTTTCAGTCTTCTACGTATCGTCGATGGGCTTGGAGGGTCCATCGTACATCCCCATCCACTCATCAACTTCATGGTGATTTTTTCAGTTACCTTTATAACTTTTATTGCCGAATCAATTTGTTGTCAAAGAATATTCTTGTATTCTTATTCAGTATAAGCCTATATTTGTACCCCACTGGGTAAAAAAAGTCAAGATTTTTGTGACTCAATTGTTTGAGCGTCTAAGCCTTCCTGGGATAGCATGTGTGAACAAAGTAAACAGATTTAGGTATCACCGTATAGCCTTACAGCTTTACAATGTTACCAAGAAAGTTGCGGCAACACTTAGGGTTTTGCTGTAAAATAAAAAAAAATGTAACAGTGAAACTGAGAAATACGCGCCTGAAATGAAAAGATATGTTGAATACATCGATTATTAGAACAATATTACCAAACATGTCTATTGTACACCGTTTATATGCCAAAAATTAACATTTTAGTTCGTGTTGAGGCATTTTTTATCATGGGTAGGGATGTAAATTTTCAACCTAAGTTGACTTGGTAAAGTTCAAATATTTATTACTTGGGCTCAATCTGAAACTAAGACACTAAATTAATGTACCGTATCACACAAAAGCTTATTTAAACTACGGTATTCTGAAAAAGACAATATGGGTGATTCTGAAAATTCCCGTTTTGTCACCCAAAAAGGAAAATCTAAGCGCCTGAATTGATCAAAAATGTAGGTTACATCACTATTTTAATTCTGGATGCCTAAAATATGAGTTCTACAATGTCAGTATGCTGTAAATGAGAAATCTGTTTGATACTGAGACCAGTTTTCTAGGGGTAGGGGTAATATTTTAAACATTTAAACGATCCACGAATTCATTATGACAACGATAAACTTATGTAGTGACTTCAATCTTGTTGCAACATAACCATATTCTAGAAGTTTGTTTATACCCTTAAAACACTAAAACAAAATCAATGAGTAAAAAAAGGAATAACCTTACCCTCAAAGAAGGTTGAAGCCTGAAAGTTGATCAACGGTTTTTTTTTCATTTCTTCTTAAATTTCAATACTATACGTTTACAGCCTTATATATCAGTTAAGTATGTTATGTTTTACCCTCAGTTCCTGTTTCCAAAGTTCTATCTAAAATTCAAAATGGCAGTGTTTTAGTAGTATAGGAAGCAAATCTAAGGTTTCTTTCATTCAATCTAATGGTCTGCTTTTCTTAAGGTATGTAGTAAAACTCTTTAAAATTTTGACAGAGTGGTTATACTTATTTTTATGGATATAGGAAAACAAAACATACAAAATAAATATGAACCAAATTGTATATGTAGAATCTTATTTATGAAAATTGATATAGGTTTATTGATAAATTGATAAAAAGTTCTGTTTAAAAAAAAGAAAAACCTGTGTTTTCCGTTGAGAAACTGAAGCTTACCGTATAAAAAGCAACGAATACCCGAAGACTGAAATTTCGATTCCAACGACGGTTTTCATTTATCAGTTCAGTAAATTTGTTTATACCCTTTGTCTTGTGCATGAACATATTTGAGAATAAATATTTATATGTAAAACATGGTGAAGGTGTAGTTCTTTATAATTATTGTTTTATAATACGAGGAAGGTAAAACCTATAACGCTCCGAATAAACAACTGCCCATTAATTATTTTTTGTAAACCTTGTCAATATTAAGTTCCGAAATGGTAAATTTTGTTATGATAAACGGGTTTTATTGTCCTTACGCAGTCTCCTATTGTCATGGTCTGAAATATGTATGGGTCGAAATGTCCGGCTTCGGTTAATGCTGCGTGTGGTCAAGATCCGAAATGTCTTTGGGTCGAATTATTCTGTATCGATTAACTGATTACGTCATTTTCGTAAACATTCGGTTGCCATGTTTTGACCATCCTGTCCAAGAAAAAGTTAAGATTCGCTTTGTATTTAATCATCGAAGGTACCTGATGTTTCCTAGACTGGTGTGATTCGCAATTGCGTTTACCAAGTATACGTGAATGAAGCTGCCATGAAGCTGATTTTAAGCTTCCGATATTACCTGCACAAACCATATTGATGGTTGTTTTTCATAAGTATACTGAACCCAGTTAATAATACAACAATTTACGCTCCCTTTGGAAGCGTATTAATTTAGGGCGTGATTGATTGATTGATTGTTGGGGTTTAACGTCCGAGCAGCAATATTTCAGCTATAGTCAGACGATGAACATGAAATGGATGATAACATGGACATGAAATGATGATGAAATGAAAAAAAAGGTGAGACACAAGAATAATAGGGTCAACAAATTTTGACCCACTAGAAAAAGGGAGGGATGGGTAAGGTCGGGCAATTTAGCCTCCTGTGGCGGAGCGCAAGGGTTCCTACTACTATCGAATACCACAGCAGAGTTCTTTAACGTGCGAGGAACGTGACATCTTTCCCAACACGGTGCACCACTATGGTTTGCGGTCAGGTTTTCCGTATTATAACCTGACAACCCCAGCATGTAACACGCCAGGGGTACCCCCATTCCACCACCTGGGGCACACATCCCAGTTGCTCTGTAGGCAGAGCGCCTAGGCCCCCGGCTAGGTTTCTGAACATTATTTAGTCGCCTTTTACGACAAGCTTAGCGCTGCTGCAGGCCTATTCTTTTAACACCCGGACCTGCACGAAGCAATTTAGGGCGTGAAAACATTTCATCTTGAATCTACAAATAATATAAGTATGAAACGAAAATTATACCGCCTTGACAAATGTGATTAGTCTTGTATGTAAAGCTTCTTTTTACACTCAAACACACAAGGAATACTTAATGCTAAGTTCATTGATTCCACTTGTAAAGGACAATTACGATGGAAATTTTTTCATGTCAGTAAAGGAGTAAACATTTTTTATGTTTTTAAAATGTACTTGTTCCTCTACATAAAATTCTGATAATCTTTATTACATTATTATAAAACATTGTCTACTATACATGACAAATCTGTTGTCGTACCAGCAGACAAAGCCCAAAACAACATTGTTTTTGTCTGCAAAACGTTTTATATCCAATATTTATTATCAGATGTAGACTTCGAAAATAATAGCAGTGATAAGACCTACACTGCTACCACTCTCTCCAAAGAAGAGATTGTGGAAAACCATAAATCGGTGCTATCCTCTTTTGGTCTCTCTACCAAGGACGATGATTGTGATTGATTTACCGTCTATGTACTGGATTCCTAAACTTCACAAGAATCCATACAAACAACGTTTCATAGCTGGATCTGCAAAAAGTACCACCAAACCTCTTTCAAAACTTTTAACTTCTATACTCACAACTGTCAAAGAGGGTCTACAGTCCTGCCACAACACTTGTTACTCCCGTAGTGGTATTTATTCAATGTGGATCCTGAAAAATTCGAAAGATCTTTTGGAGACAATCAGTTCAAGACTATTATCTGAATATAATAGCATTAAAACCTATGATTTTTCAACACTGTATACTCCTATTCCCCATACCCAGTTAAAATCCCGACTTAAAAACATTATACATCGTTGTTTTTTTTTCAAAAAAGATGGTACACCTATATACAATGGGAACAAATTGTGCTCCTTTACTTGCTGACCTATTTCTTCACTATTATGAGGCTGACTTTATAGCTGATTTGATCAGAAAGAAATAATATCGTTTGGCTAGATCCTTCAATCTCAGTTTCCGCTATATAGATGACGTACTATCTTTAAACAATCCTAATTTCGGGGATTTGATACATCGCATCTACCCAAAAGAACTTGAGATAAAGGATACTACAGACACTGTGAAGTCAGCCTCATATCTTGACCTACACTTAGAAATCGATGGTAAAGGAAAACTATTGACCAAACTTTACGACAAACGTGATGAATTTTCATTCAGAATTGTCAACTTTCCTTTCATCTGTGGCAACATCCCTTCGGCTACTTCGTATGGAGTGTTCACATCACAACTCATACGTTATGCCAGAGCTTGCCGAAACTACGCAAACTTTTTGTATCGCGCTAGAACTCTAACAGATAGGCTTCTGGAACAGGGTTATGTTGCTACAAGATTGAAGTCATCACTACAGAAGTTTTATGGTCGTTATCATGAACTCGTGGATCGTTATGGTGTATCCATCAGCACCATGAAAACTGATTTATTCAACGGGTCATAGTTTTCCTTCCCTCGTTTGTCTACCCCGGACTTGACTTTTTATGAGCAACTCGGTGGGTGTTTCTAGAAAAGCAGAGGACGCTTACCGTACCGGTGCACCTGGTCCATGCTCCCAGTTTTTAGTGGAGTCCGTGTTGCTCGCTTGCTTTTGTTGATTTGTATGTATGATTTTAGTTACTTTATGTTCTTTGTTGTGTATGTCTGTTTTCCGTGTCTAGTCTTTGTCCCTGGATTACATTCTTTTGATTACCGCTATAACCTTGTTCCCTTGATTACTCTTATAGCACCTTTACGTATATATATTCCCCTAATAATCCCAGTATTGTCTCTAAATGAGCTTTTGGCGTCAGAGAAATAATGCAGTCTCAAAATGTAACCATGTTTCTCTTTCAGTTGAAGGAAACGTCAGTATGGAAACAATTAATTATTTTCAGTAATCGATCAAGCTGATACAAGTGCTTATACGATAACTGGATTTCAGTCAATACGTTTGTTATATGAATATGCCACAAATCTATGAACCGATACCTTATGTTGTACTTTATGACAAAAATAAATAAATAAAAAAAAATAAAAACACCATATTGTCGTGTATTATGATAGGATTTCAATACCAGATTGGAAAGATTAGTATGCATATGTTATCATATTTTATTATACTTCACGTGAACTTGCTGAATTGTGATGTGTTCAATACGAGGGTAATATTCTACTCTATCACATATCTCACAGTGTGATAGTTTTTTTTATCTATTACCCACTCATGAAGATCTAAACTGGTTCCGGTAAATATTATACACCAGCTTAACCTCAGTCTGTTTTGCTTTTGAAGAATGAATGAAATTAAGCAGACGTACATTTGCATATTTTTTTTGAAATTACACGTATGTTGCCAAATTTACTATGAATTATTCTATGAACTATTTTAATTTCATTGTCAAATTAAAGTGTCAGATTGAGGTTGGAATTGAAATGAGAGTTCAAGTGAGAGTTTATGTCGTTGACTTTGTTGACAAATGTCCATACACTGAATTCTTGACCTTATGATTTTGTTTTTTGTTTTTAATTTTGCCTTGTAAAGACCAACAATAACATTCGGATCAAATAACTATATATATATACAAAACAATATTAATGAAGACAATATAGCCAAAAGACAAATATACAAACATACAAAAATCAATGTTAGTCTACTAGGGTTTAATGTGAAAAAAATGACAATGGAACATTCAGTATAATTAAATAAATAACATACAGCTAAAAGGGTGATAGTTTGTTACCCCTTGATAATACATTGTCATCCTCAGCTACGCTTTGGGATGACATCGATTTTCTCGGGTTAAAAAACTGCTCTATCACCCTCTTACTAAATGTTATTTAGATAATATCCCTATGCTGATGTTTTATTTACAGCTGTCACAACACATTTAAAAGCATATAATAATTCAATGTCGATAGGTCAGGTTGCTTGCAAACTTCTATTTAATTTTTTTCACAATTAGAATTACTGACAAACTAGATTTTCTTTTGATTGTCTGACCACAGCTTAATGTCTTGTGATAATGTTGATGCCATGAGAAAACAGTATATGTGTCTTTTATTTCAGAAATAGTTAACAGAAGTGTAACAATTCTAATTACTGTACAGGTCTAAAGAAATGCTGGCTTCACGGCTGCGACAACTCAAGCGCCTAGTTGTCATGTTTGCAGCTGCAATGATTATCCCCTGTGATCCACACAGTACAGTGAAGACGTATTCGAGCCACTCTGAATCGAAGTAGACCGCTGCAATCCCGGTTATCCAGAAGATACATGTCATTGCTAGAATCCGGAGAAAGATCTTAGCTCCTGAAAAAGTCGGAGATTGTTCGACAATTCCTTTTGATAATTTGGTCGCATGAACTTTGAAAATTATGTAGACTAGACAAAAAACGTTTACAATAACGGCAGAAAGTACGGGTCCGGTGAAGAAAATGAGGTTTCCGGGATATTGCGTTGGGAAACAGACAGACTTTCCGTATCCTGGAGAGAAATATAATGGTCCATATTTGTCGACGGCAAGTGCAGATCCAACAAACAAAAAGGGAATGCCAAGTCCTTTACATGTTATCCATCGCCTTTTCCTGAATGTATTCTCTCTGGATCCGATATGTCTGGCCCTTAATTGAAACAAAGTCGTTACTATATAAAAAACTGCAAAACTTGCGAAGGAAAACACTGTTAACCACAAATAGTGCAAAATAACACCAATAGCATAACAAGTCACTTTATTATAGTTGGTTGCAGCCGGTCCTATTCCTACCATAAAGAGGACGTTTGATAATATTATAGAAATAGAAAGGTTTTCTAAGTTTGAAAATGGAATTTCAACATGGAGGTGCCGTCTTCTATTTACTATGATCATAGTTATAAGACACACTGATGAAAAACTGCAAGACATATAAGTTAAAATGGACAAAACCGGCATTGGTTGTATAATGTGCGTTCTAGTTGCTAAGCAGCTCAATGAGTCAACATATAGGGTGTCATTGCTCATATGTTTAACTATGAAATGGACGTTGCCGCAAAACTCATTGTAGTAGATTGTAGGTAAAAATGTGTCAAAATCTCGAAGATAAATTTTCAGACTGATTACTCCTAACGAATTTGTCCTTCGTAAAACTCTGAAATTGGAAGCTGTTACATTTCGTCCAATAATGGTCACAAACCTTATATCCTGATTTTCTCTCTCAAAGATGGTTATTTCTTGTTCGATTAAACTTTGCTTAATACGTCGAGTTTCATTTCCAAATGCCGTTTTTAAGATTATCCCTCCTGTGGTGATTTTCACTAATGTGTTGTTGTCATTAACTTCAATGGTGACTGGTTTCATTATTTTGGTAAAATTAATTACGTCTTTTACATAAAGTGTTAACAGAGCTGCTTGGATGATTTCTTTTTCCGAGGCATTTTTAGGTGAGTGCAGGAAGTAGGTTAATTCAAAAGGTGCATTTGTAAACAATGGAAGATTATTACACTTATTCGCAGTCTGAAAATGGAACCAAAAATTAGTTAAATTTGCATTTGATCCAAAAATTTATCAAGTGATTTTAAAATAGAACAACAATAATTAATATAATACTAAGTGTATTCTTCGTAGGTGCTTACGTTTCTAGCCTTTTCTAAAAACTAGATGTTCTTTTAATCAGTCTACTATTTCTGTGTTTTAGAGATATCAAGTTTAAAATCAGGCGCGTATTTGCTTCACCGTTCAAAACCCCAAGCAACAAGATTTTAAAACATACCTTTATAACTTGTCATTAAAAAAACATAAACGATACATATTAAAACGCTTAAAGGTTACAACGGCAGTTTTAATGGAAGCTAAATCATTTCATATTAGTAAGTGTACTAAAACATCACAATAAAATAAAAGTTCAAAATCTGTCCTCACAAACACTTGTAAACACCCCATACTATAATCTCAGTTTATTCGTCAGCTTTGTCGTGTATATTTTAGTTTTTGTCTGTAATGTATGGTATTATGCCTGTTTCCTTGGTCACGTATCAGTGTTGAGGATCATAAATATCTTGTTCTTAATTCTGATCATAGTCTCTTTGTTTTATTTACATGATTCAAAGAATATATTCCCTCAGTTGATGTGTGATTAAAAACAAACATTAAAATAATTCAGAAATATATAGTACAAAAAAGGCCTCCATTCAGTATTTCTCAATCTTATAATAAAGAAACACAGGCAAAACTTATTTTTTTCCAACTTTGCCTGAAGGCAATATTGTGTTGCTGTATTTTGCTGGAAAAATCATATTAAGGGAACTTAGAGGTTTATGGCGCTTTATCAGTATATGTTATGTATTTTCTTTTGACTATTGCTTTCATTTCGATAAGTCTGTATTTAACGTTTATCACAAATCAGATCATTTAACACTATATAAGTTGATTTTATGTTTTTTTCATACAATTAGTGTATTTTTATAATCATATGAAGGGTACTTAAGTTTCCATTATTGTTTCATAACTTGGTTTCGGAGCCGCAAACATAAGAATACTTAGTACTCTTAAGTTATATTGTAACTTTAATAAAAGTCTAGGAAAGTTATGACCTCACAAATAGCGAACAATATTCGCAAACTTAAGTCTCGAAATAAAAACCAAATTCGAATGAAAGATTCGTAAAAGTTTGTAAAGAGTGATACTTTGATCAACCTCCATTATTAAGTAACAAAAGTTGTCTGCACTGACATTTGCCAAAACTTCTATTGGAATATTATAGTCCATTTTGGACTAGATGTAAGAAAATATCGTGTCACACATCGTTTACAATGATCATTACATGGAGCTATTTCAGCGAATGTTATTTGGCCTTGTCAGAGGAAGCCAGATTTTGTTTGTACTGATTATTTGTGTTCTTTGCTAGTTAAAGTGTAGTGGATAAAGTAAATTTTTCAATTAAGTATTTTTGGAGTGTCTTCGAAAAGAAAATATAAATCGTTTACAATGATCATTACAAAAGGTTATTTTAAGCAACTTTTTTATTTTTTTATTTTTATTTTTATTTTATTTTAAGCAAAATTGTGTTTACAGTGAATATTTGTGTTCCTTGGCAGTTAGAGTGTAGTAGATAGAGTAAATATTTCCATTTTGTATTTTTGTTTTCTATTTTAATGTCTGCTGCCAAAAAAGCTTAAGTTAAATACAGGTAATAGATATAAAAATATTATATGCTGTTTTACCTCTTGGTTCCAGTTTTCACAATCGTCTGTCATCTTCGATTCAATCGTCTTAAAAGAAAAAAGTATGGACAACTTCAGAGGTGGAGTGTCATCATTTCTGGGAGAGAAATAAAGTGAAATAAGATCGCCGAGACAAATTTGTTCATGAGAATCATTGGTACAGAACGAATTCCGGTGAAGAGTGTAATCAGAAATTTTAACAACTGGGTTTAAATATTGTTGGCAAATTTCATCTTCGTTTTTAATCTGTCCCGTAATACAGTACCTAGGTTGAATATAGTCAGGAATCTGAATACGATAAGTCCCTTTTTTAAATAACATTTGTTTCAGTTCATCTGCTGTGATGTTAGTTATCTCTTCGAAATCGGAAGATTCTAATTTTAGTTGATGGAAAGAAATATTCAAAGGAAAAGAGTTAGTGTTCCCGTTACATATAGCACAATATTTGTTTCTGTATAGTACTGAACTAATGAATGTATCAAAAACAGGTGGCCCAGCTTCTTCAATATTACCTTGTAAGCACTCTTGGTTCACGCTCTTATTCTTGTAATTTCTCGGACATGTTGCTATCGTTTGCACGCCCCAAATATTTTGTTTAGAAGGTGTAAGACCGACGCATGAATAAATCGGTTTCGTTTTCCGAGTAAGGTTAAACTGCTGACAACAATCTTGGTACATTTCACAAAGCTCGTCACAACTACAATACCAAAATGGCTTGTCATTGCAACCACCGTGTTTGGAGCATTGGTCTTCTAATCGACTGAGTCCATTGGTAGACATTTCTAAATTCGCTTCTGTGCTAGATTCTCCATTATCTATTTCAAACACCGACCTTTTCGCTATTCTCTTGGTTGTTTTCTTTCTTTGTAGTTCACTCCGTTGCTTTGTTATTCCTTTGATAGCATTTTTTTTAGTGGTCATACCTGAATGATCTCTATCAATTTTGGAACTTTTAATCACCGGAGATTTGGCGCCCGAATGAGGTTCAATTTTCAGTTTAATCAACGCTGTTAATTGTCCTTTATCATAAGAAATGAATTTCGTTTGTCTGGATACATTTGTGTTGACATTGTGAACCAATCCAGAGTTCACCATGAAAAAATTCAAAAATAGATAAAAAAACTCAATAAGACAGAGTAAATTATTCATTTCGAAAAATGTTTTTCTTTTCTTTAAAGTTAGAATGAATTGCCTTCTTTTTTCATTTTGAGTATGAATGATGAAATGCAGTAAACCACCATATAAACTTATTATGTACACATGCGTTGTTTTAGTTCAATACAAATGAATCAAAGACGGTGATGGTTGTATATTCTGAAATATAACTAACTCCTTTCATGAAAATACTCAACTGCTATTCGAATCTTTTCGTCATAGAAACGCCTGTCAATACATTACAAATGTAATGTAAAGCATATCATGAACTAAAGATTGGCAGCTAAATAATTTGAAACCGTGATATCTATTCTGTTAATGATAATGATTACATTGATCATTTGATGATAAGGCATCTCAAAGCAGATTTAACGTCATTCGGTCTGACGATGAGCAAAAATATATCTCATTAACAGGCATCATTTTTATGTAAGTTATGTAATATAAATAAAACACTTCATTATAACAAAGACACAGGAAGAATGTGAGTTTTTTTGTCAGTCGACGATATGGAATTTAATTATAACTGATATAATTACTCTGTTGAATAAATTACGAATACATGTGTCTAACCTAAATGTCAGTTTTCCGTGCACTATTTTGTCATCTAAGCAGTTTATTCTTGATATATCCGATGCATTACAGTTTACTCTTGCTTTTGGAAAGAATGAATTTTGACCTTTCTAAAAATTGATCGCCTACATCATAATTATTGAACAAAGTCGGGTGCAACCGCTATAACGGGGATGTTTATTTTTATTTACAATGCCTTCATTAAAATGGTGCATAAACAATTCAAATAAATATATTTTCTGAAACGGCTTTTTGTGAAATTGATGCCCGAACTCTACTAAAAACTTGAAATATGGACCATGTAGAGTATGTATCTTCTGGCAACCACAAGCTGAGTTATTTATATGAAGTCAAATCTAGGTTAACGAAAAAAAGCAAAACTACAACATTGTGAGAAAATCTCTAATGTATGAAGGCGATCTATGAGTTAATGGTGTCCACTGTCAAAGTGTTTTATAACTATCACTTCTTGTACATATGATTATATGACGTTCTGTATTATATTTTGTATAATAATTACCTTATTTTAAGTAGCAGTCTTTATAAAAATCATAGAGAAGGTGATTCATGCATTTCAAAAACCCACGGAATTCAGTTTTATTTCTTGTTCATTAAGCGTTATAGATCACATAACCAGCTTAGTTTTTTGGGTTGCGCTTTTGAGATCAAATTTATATAGAATATTCATAAAATTGGCACTTTGCAAGAGTTATCTATCTTGATTTGGTTGATTATAGTGGGAGTTTAAAATGTAATTTTCTCAAAAGTACAGATATAAATACAAAAAGGACTATCGTCACATAAAAATATAACAAGTGTAGACCAACAAAAAAGCATCGTCAGATCCATGAGTTTTTCTACACCATGAATCACCTTACTATAGGCCAGTATCTGAATTTTATATGGACTGATACTTAACTAGTGTGGCTTCATCGGATTCCCACACTTTATTTACTAGTGTTAAGAAATCATCGAATTTCACGATGTCGTATCATCATCTATTTGACGGTACATATCCTTCTAATCTTACAATGCGTGAACTGTTGTATTCGGATTCACACAATATAATGGCAAATGACTAACGAGAATTAATTGAAACAATCAACAAAAAAGTATTATACGATAATTTATGAGCAGGGATATGGAGCAGATTTATTTTATTTTACTTTTTTCTTTCCTTCTTCTTTTTTTTTCATTATTTATTACGTCATAAAAAAGAAACAATAAAGACTTTTTAGAAAGGTGAAATGAAAGAATTTTTATCAGAAAGAGGAAAAGTTCATTCACGCTATGTAATATAAATACTTTTTTGCATTATTTTCATCATAAAACAAATACAAAACGTAGGATGCATTTGTTTGTTTATTTTTACAAAACAAATGTCAATCGAAAACTATTTTTATGTGACGATAATTAGGTAATACTTTCAGAGGTAAAATGTTGAAGTCTTAACTTTAAATATCAAGTGGCTGATCCTGCGTTTAAGAACTATTTCCATTTCACCATTTAATATAATGAAAATTTTAATTGTTTTAAACTTGCAAATTGCTGAAAATCATCAATAATATTGTTAAAATCTGTGTCTGTGGATTTTTCAGTATATTTACAATTTTTCATCTGGTGCCAAATTATAAAGTAAAAAGACAATTGTTTTATATCCAACGCAATATCTCTCCATGTGTTATGTTTTGGTTCGTAGTAAAAATTTTTTTTTTATATCCACCTACACAAAATTATTTTCTTCCTGAGGAAAATAGTGATCTTCCAGTTTGTCTGTCCTACGCATTTCATCTATTTTTTAATAGTGACCATGACATTACACTTCCGATTTGAAAATGCAGCGATCGTTTTGAATTGTTTGCCTAAGTTTTCAACACTTTTAAGGTTTTGAAAACTGCAGCAAACATTTGTTTACTTGTTGAATTAATTACTCTATAAGACAATGTAAACCAACACAAATGTGTAGAATCATATGTAGTGAAGTCATGTGACACAGAACTTCGATATCATATGTTACAAGGCCTACGAAAAGACAACAATACCAATCATACATATCCCCACATATCGGTTTTTTTTTATAAATTGTACAAATTGTACATTTTTATAAATTGTTTCAAAGCGTAACCTCTCATCAGCAGCATTAGTATCAAATACGTAGAAAGCTCTTAATACAAATACAAAGCTATCGAAATAAGAATGATTTCATATTCCATTTCTGATGGAGATGAATTGAACACGAGGAGAAAATGAAAGTTTGTCCGAATAAAGTACATATTATTAAGTGATGTAACTAGGCAAACTTTTTTGCATCGCACTAGACTTCTTGCAAATAGGCTTCAGGAAGAGGGTTATGTTGTTACAAATTTAAAGTCATCACTACAGAAATTTTATTGTCGTCATCATGTACTCGTGGATCATTATGGTGTATCCACCAGCACCATGAAAACTGATCTTGTTCAACGTGTCATAGTTTTCCTTTCCTCTTTCGTCTAGCCCGGACTTGACTTTTTATGAGCAATTCGGCGGGTGTTTTTTGAAAAGTAGGGGACGCTTACCCTACCGATACACCTGGTCCAGGCACCCAGTTTTTAGTGGCGTCCGAGTGGCTCATTTACTTTTGTTACTTTGTATGTATTATTTTAGTTACATTATGTTCTTTGTTGTGTTTGTCTGTTTTCCATGTCTGGTCTTTGACCCTGGAGTACATTCTTTTTATTTCCGCTAGAATGTTGGTTCCCTTGATAACTCTGTAGAATTACATAAATCTAACATTGCCAAGTTATACATGGTTTTCATAAAAATGAATTGTTTCGTTTGAAATCACTTTACCTTTATAAAGTATCCATAAATGTTAGTGCTATCATGGCAAAGATAGCACGCCAGCAAAAAGTATAACAGTTCAGGTGGAACAATAATACAGAGATTGTTTAATCATAACTTATAATGTATTGATATTAAACATTAACCAGCTAAATAAACTGTAAAATTTTGATGTAAAACTTTAAATCGTATTTGAAGGATCCATTTGATTTTAAAATGCACACATATATATATATATATATATATATATATATATGTGTGTGTGTGTGTGTGTGTACTACAGGTAGATCCAAGGTATATCCCCAATACTTAAAATGGTTTATACTGAAACATATGTTGGGTTTTTTAAATACTTTACCGTGTTAATTTTTCCTATCCAAATACTTTCTACTGTATTCTTTTTTTCCAGATGAGGTCCAAACTATTCAATGCCACTCATTCAAAGTAGCGTTAGAAACTTAAAACGTCTTAAAACAACTACAATCGATTTAAAGATTTGATTCCTTGTGACCTATATAATTATTACTGTTGGTAATGAGGGATTTTTAATTAATAATTTGACTACTAAAAACCAGTTGGATTTAAAGTTGCAGCAGCATGATTTTATTTTGATATCACTGCAAAGCATGATAGGTTAATTATAACACTGCAGAACCAGCAGATTACGGTCTCTGTTTGTTAACTTTTTATACATTGAAAAGAAATTTAAAGGTGGTCGAACCAAACACATGGTGTTTCAATTGCGGGACTGGTTTTGGTCTAAAAGCTGGTTTACAGCTTGTCTCATGATTGTTTTATAACAGAGTGGACTATGTAAACAAAATCACCTGGAAACAAATAAAAAGTTTCGTCATTTTGATTGCTGTCGGATATGGACTTAAAATATTTCTTATATTGTTTCTCCGTCCTCGCTTCTGCACTGGGGTAGTAGACCTGTGGTACCTCCAAAATTTTTCTATTATTCATTTTTTTTATTTGTACATGATATTACACTAACTGTTGTACATCTTCTGTCAATATTTATTTTTAGGAAATTCACCGTTCAGATTTGGAACAAAAAGGACTAAAAAAAATTAAGAAATCTGAACCTTTGGCCAAACTGAATCTTATATGGTATCTTAGGATAATTTTGACAAATTATTTAGATAAACAACTACATGAATATTATTTCAAATTTCTATTTAAGGATTGACATATATATATAAAATCGAACATAATTTAGTTTTACCAAAATAATAAAAGAGGGTGCAATTTTCACCAATATTTGTTCATATTAAAAAAAGTCTGTTTTGCAAAACAATTTCATAATCCTATTTTCGTGAAAAAAAAACCTGATGTTATATGGACATTTTATATGCAAGAGTAATCAAGGGAACCAAGGTTATATCGGTAATCAAAAGAATGTAATCCAGGGACGAAGACCAGACATAGAAAACAGACACACACAACAAAGAACATAGAGTAACTAAAATTATACATACAAAGTAACAAAAGCAAATGAGCAACTCGGACTCCACTGGGAGCATGGACCAGGTGCACCGGTAGGGTAAGCGTCATAACTACACCGACATTTTGTGTCGCGCTACCTTATGGGCTTCTTACAGTTAGGCTACTGGAACAGAATAATGTTGCTACAAGATTGATGCCATCACAACAGAATTTTTATTATCGTCATCATAAACTCGTGGACCGTTACGGTGTATCCATCTGCACCTTGAATCTGATTCGTTCGACGTGTCATTATTTCCCTTTCCTCTTTCGTCTACCCCGATGGGTATTTATAGAAAAGGAGAGGATTGATATTACAGGTTGAGCATGATGTGTATGCTTTTGTTATAATGTAAACTGTCTTAGCTTCTCGATAGTTTTTTAAATGACAACCAAAAAAAAACAAAAAATAGAAATCACAGAATCATATGAAAAGTTCTGATTCATTCAATTTGTTTTTTTTTTTCTCTCCAAATCAATAATATCATCTACATATAATAGGGATACATTAAGCCATAACATTAGCTTTCAAATGATATACATTACTCTTTCAAGCACTTATCTACTGCATGAAAACAAAGCAACTCAATATAATTCAAGATGAAGTCCAATTTATAAAGAGCATTTTAGTTATGAACACTTTTTAATATTTTAAGGTAGATTTTACCTGTTACACGGAACATTATTTTCTTATCATCTTGCAAAATCATTCAGACATATATGTATATATGTTTTTCTATATACAAATAGTGTTTGAAATAATGTAAAATTGATATATTTGAATTATATATTTCAAATGATTTTTACATAAAAATTAAAATTCTTAAATTAAAAACAGTAATTTAAAATTTCCTTTCATTGGGAGATAATTGGCGGCGGTTGTTTTTTTTTTTTTTTCAAAGGGGAGTTAATTGACGAGCAAATGTTCTAAATGTCCTATTGAAATGTTTAGGAAATTTAGGCCTTTTTAATTTTACAAGAAAAAGAAGTCGTTGATCCCCAATTTTCGTTTTTTAAATAGGAAATTAATGTCTTAATTATAAGAAATGTAGTCTTCCAGTTCTTTAGTAAAATAATGGTTTCGATAAGGCTTAATTATCTCAAAATCAAGTTTGGTCAACTATGCTTTTTACATAAAAATTGTACAATGTATTCTAAAGTATGTACATTCAGGATGATCTTTGTGAAAAACTAAAAATATTAAGTATGATCTACCTCAAATGTTATTAACCATTTTTCATTTGAAGATAGTCAGAAATTTCAAGCATGATGAAAAAACATTTTGGCAATTGGTTAGAGAATGCAAACGTATAAACAAGTAATGTCCCTTATCAAGGTTACAGTTGTCATTTAGTAAATAAAAAAGCTGCAAAAATAAGGTTTACATATAGTTTTAGTTTTTCCGGTTTGTAGAACATATATGATTTGTTTCGGTCGCGTTTATGGCAGAACTAGCTACATCCTATATGCGTCCGACAGATGGGGGTCATATAGTTTATAATTTCGTACACTTGAATGACGGGAATGCGTACCACAATTCCCAAGGGACCTTTATTGCCCTAGCTGGAGGGCTTTATGAATTCAGTACTGGTTATACTGCTCACCTTGGCAAACACACTAGAACAAACATTAATGTAACGCACTCTGGTTCACCAACTGAATATTTGTTTTTAGACTGGCTTGAAACCGGTAGTTCTAGTCAATCTTTTGGCAGAAGAATGAGTTTGGTTAGAGGTAACATCCGCTATTGGAAATGTATCAATAGCAGCAGGATCGATGCATACATACTTTTCTGGATATGTAATACAAGCCGATTAATAAATTTATTCTTTGAAAATGGAAATGACTTTTTCATGAAGCGAATGGCATTTTTTATTCCAATATAAGTTTTTCACCAAAAAAATTGTTTAGGTCTTCACAGATTGCAATTTTTAATTTATCATACTTATTACAGTAAAAAACAAAGAAATTGAATATTTGGAGTTCTTTATTTTGATCCATATGGAAAATGGGTTTTAAAAAACTTATTTAAAACACAATGCACAATGACTCACTCACGCCAAAACATACTCATAGTTTCCAAAACGGTGGTACAGATGTGCAGTTAGTCACAAAAACTCAACTGCTGCATACAAAAACACTTTCAAAATAACACAAAGAAATCATATCCAAATATAAGGTACATAATCTATTATTGAGGATTCTATCCTATGTAAATGTTTTTCATCACACCAAACTCCACATTTCAACTTTAACAATTTTTTCTTTGAAGTAGATAAGAGGAAAATATTCATTTGGGTGGTAAATTTAATCTGTTTTGTATAGATGAAGTATTACGGTTCATGATTATCTTTCGGCCCAATTTCACTACAGATTTATATCTGACTACATGAATGTCTGTGTATCTAAAGCAATTTAAGGCGTGTGCAAAAGATCAATAATCTTATTTGCAATGGAATCAAAACTCTCCTAACATTTGTTGTGCATCGTTTCCAGGAAGAAGATGAAATAAACAAACACCTGCGTTTCACTTTAAATAGCTTCCGTTTCTACGCGTACTTTTTGTACCGTTCTTGACTTCTAACAATTAGGTTTCTGGAACAATGTTGTGCTGCTATAGAGATTTTATGGTCGTCATCATAAACTCATGGATCGTATAGGTGTATCCATCTGCACAATGAGAACCGATTTGTTATTGCTATCGTTTCCTCTGTCGTCTATCAAAGAATAGACATTTTATAAGCGACTCGGCGGGTGTTTCTAGAAAAACAGAGGATGCATCTGGTCCATGCTTCCAGTTTTTAGTGGAGTATAAGTTGCTCATTTACTTCTGTCTCTTTGTACGTGTTATTTTTGGTTATTCCATGCATATTCTTTGTTGTATGTGTGTGTTTACTCTTTCTATATCAGTCTTCATATCAGTAGAAATGTTTTTTTGTACAAAATAAACATCAAATTGTGTTTTTCTTGTGGTTTTGAAACATAGGGAAAAATATTCTCGGAAATTGACAACCGGTCAAAAACCAAGAACTAAATGTTTTATGTAAAACCCGACTAGCTAAGAAAGACTCTTTCTAAGGCTACGTGTTGTGGGCAACATAATATCCCAAAGACAAAATTTTTAACCATTTTTTTCTAATTTAAAAAGAATGCATTTGTCTGTGTTTAATTTAGTCTAATATTTTATCTTAATATTATAAGTATTATTCACTTTTCAAAGTTCATTATTGTCTTACTATCCCTATTATAATGTTTGGGGTGATGAATAAATAATAAAACATTGGATTAAAAATACCCTTTTAGCTATATTTCAGCGGTGTCGTAGTAGGAAAGCCAACTGAGCTCATTTTCGTATATAATGCAAAACTCAAAATTTACGCAAATAAACGGGAAATATTTGTCTTGCTCGTATATTAAAAAAAGAAAAAAGCGCATGATTTGTCCGCTTGTATTTTTACACTTGGAATTTTTAATTGTTTATCTGTTTAAATTTTCAATTTTCCCTTTTTGTGTTGGAGGTTGAAATGGACAGATTAAAAACTGTTTTTGTTCTTAATATAAAATTGTGTCTGTGTTTTAGTTAGGTCAAACGACGTCATATATTAAACATTTGTATCAAGAATGGAAATTGGACGAAAAGAAAACAAAAACCATACAGCAAAAATTCCAGAAATTGGGAGCAACAATCATCTTTGGCGTAGGAAGTCATGACCCTTAAAATACTAACGACGACTGAAAAGTATTTTTCGTTTTATTTCTGTTTTGTTAATGTATTTATGTGATTTCAGACATAAACTTATGGATTAAAACACAAGAATTTTACAAGTGTTAAGTTACTATCGAACAGATACAGAAAACTAATAGACGTAACATGTTGATGTCTTAACTTTAAATATCAAGTGGTTGATTCTGCGTTTAAGAATTATTTCTTTTTCGGGATTTGATATAATAAAAAATTCAGTTGTTTTATACTTGCCAATTGCAGTATTCATAGGATATTATTTTGCTTTTGAGTGACGTTAAATTTTGAATATCATCAATTATCTTGTTAAAATCAGTGTTTTCTGATTTTTTTAGTATCTGTATAATTTTGATCTGGTGCCAAATTATAAAGGAAATTATAAAGTAAAATAATTGTTTTATATCCAACGCAATATCTCTCCATGCGTTATGTTTTGGTTCGTAGTAAAAAAAAATGTTGTATCGATTTTGTTATATCCACTTACACAAAGATATTATTGTTCGATCATCCATCCATCCGTTTGTCCGTCAAACGCATCCTATTTACCTCTCATCCATTTTTGAACAGTTACCATGACATACTCTTCAGATTAGAGAATAGTGTAAATTGCATTTCATGATCATAGATTATTAGTGATGAAAATGCGGTGAACGTTTTGAATTATTTCATATTCCATTTCAGATGGAGGTGAATTGAACACAAGGAGAATATGAAAATTTGTCCTGATATAAAGTACATAGTGTTAAGTGCATTTTTGTATAATTACATAAACTCACATCGTCAAGTTACAAATGGTTTCCATAAAAATGGATTGTTTCGTATTAAAAATGGAAATCTGTCTTTAAAAGACGCAAAATTTATTTATATCGTATCCATAAATGTAAGTACTATCATGGCAAGTATGGCATGGCAGCAAAAATGTATAAATTATATTAGTTCAGGTGGAACAATAATACAGAGATTGTTTAATCATAACTTATAATGTATTGATATTAAACATTAACCAGCTAAATAAACTAAAATTTTGACGTAAAACTAAAGATCCTATTTGAAGGATCCATTTGATTCTTACATGTGCATATACATGTACTACAATGTGTCCAGTTTCTGAAATCAAAATAATTGTCTGTTGTTAAATTGAACTATTCTGATAACCTATATGATTTGATTTCGAATATTTCCATATGTGTTTGGGTCACTTTGTCGCTCCTTAATGCTATAATGACCCAAAATAGTAAAGCAATTGATGACATGTAGATATTTAAGTTTTTTATGTTGTGTTTTTATCACCTTCCTCTGTTCTTTAATTTGCTTTTGCGCAAAATATAAACATAATTTTTGTAAGTAAAAAACTGGTCTATGGAAATTTTAGCAACGAATATTTTGTCCAAAAAATTGTCTGTTTTTTCTCAATACTTAATAGATGCATCTCTTTTTATTTAATTACTTATACCAGTCTAAACTTTAGCATTTTTCCTTTTTGTCCAATACATAACCCCAATATTTAAAATGGTTCATACTGAAACATATGGTGTTTTTTTATTATTTTACAGTGTTTCATTTTTCTATTCAAATATTTTCTGTTATATTCCTTTTCAGTTGAAGTCAAAAATAACTAACGCTTTTTTTGTCCAGAGATTGTTTATTTTGGCTTTTGGTGAAAGATAATGTCAGTTGCGAAATCTTCAGAATGTCTATTTAACTGTAAAGGTTAAGCTTTTTACTGTTTAAGTTTCTGTTGGTTTTAATTAACATTTTTATGCTGCAATTATACAATGTAGAGAAGAGCAAAGACAACCATGTCGAACATCTGCTTGATGTATTATTGTAACACCGCTACTATTTATAATAAGTTTTCTCGTATTATTTTACAGTGTTTTGATCCATATATATGGTTTCGAATAAGAATTTCCAGTTTAAAGTGTAAAAAAGGCTTTTGAGAAATCTAACAATAAGATTTCATCTTCTGCATTAAACTTATCTCCATAATCGTATTTGTATTTTCTCGTAGTTAAATCAAACTTTTTTATGGTCTACATTTATTATTTTTCATTTTAATATTTTAACTGTAGAAGCTAATGCATATGAAACATTTAGTCTTAATTTAAAAGACAAATATGTACATAGATTAAGTTATTCAAATATTCTTGTTGTGAAAAAAATGTAAGACGCTTTACTATTATTAATATACAAAACTCTTGCTTTATTATTTTAAAGCAGCTTGTGCAATGCAGCCCAGAAAAAGGTCGATATCAATCTGTCGAAGCCTGGACTTTTTTCAAATATAAACTATTCATCAGTGTGGTTAATTTCTTTATTGAGATTCATCAATCACTTTTTGTGGTTTCTTCCTTATTTAGTTTGTAGTTTGGTTTAGTATTAGTGATTTTTTTCCTTTGATATGTCACTATCAATTTCTTGTTTCTGATATTGGTTTTGATAAAGTTTCTTTTTTCTATTATTAGTAGTTTGAAATGTTTCAATATTATCAAGTTTATCTTTTATATAATGTGTTGTATTTTGCCTACTTACCTACTAAAATGAGTTGGGTTTGTTTTACTTTTTCGATGCACCATTGCTCCTTTGATCTCATTAAAGTACCATTTTATTAAAATTCATATTCCACTTCCAATTTTATTTTCTACACATCTTCTTCGATTGTTGTTATTTCCATGTACGACTAATTGTAATTATGTGACTGTATTGTTTAAAGTTTACTCTCATGTTTTATACTAACGTATAGCGGGTACTTTCGCGGGTTGCTGGTTTTGGCGCATTTTAGCGGTCTGTCTAAAATAGCCAATATAAATTCCGCAAAACATTTACTCAGTGCTTAAGTACTTAGTGTACCTAATTTCGTCCGCCTAAATTAAAAACGCAAAGTATTTATATATTTACTTCAAAATCTAAAACATTTATACCCGCCAAAGTAACCCGCCATGCGTTACCTCGTTTTAAGCAAGACCTTCCTTTACAGTATGAAATACTTATATATTTGATATCTTTCTTTTCCATATTCCTTGCAGTTTTATATGTTTTCATTTGCTTAATTATGGTGTTAAACTTAATTTGTAAAGGTTGGGTTATGGAAACATGATTGTGCATAAAAAAAGTACAGACTCATTAAACATAATAGGAATGGAGCCGTTTTTCCTAATTAAAATATTAAAGTATAATAGTTTCAAATATTATATCTCTTCATATTCCTTATTGCAACCGATCTTGCTTTCGCGATTTTCGTGACTTCACTACTTAACATAACATGCTTTTATCTGAATTGCATATCATGGATCAAGTTCACAGTAACGACCTCAGTTCTAATATTTAACCAGGACATACTGATATGTCTTGCCTATAAAAACTTATCTCCTCTCCATTAAATGCCATTCATTCAAAGTAGAGTTTGATACTAAAACGTCTTAAAACAACCAAAATCGATTAAAATATAGAATATATAGAATAGTATTAGAATATAATACTATTAAAACACTGTACACTTCTATTCCTCATACTTATTAAAATCCCGCGTTCTTCAACAAACGGTCGGCATTCCAATGGGAACAAATTGTGCTCCTCTACTTGCTAACATATTCATTCACTCTTTGCTGACTTTATAGCTGATCTGAACTGAAAGAAAGAATATAGTTGAGCTAAATGCTTTAATCTCAGTTTCGGTTATATAAATTATGTATTATCGTTGACCAATCCTAGTTTTGGAGATTTGATACAACAAATCTACGCCAAATACTTAAGATACAGGATACTACATACACTGTAAAGTCAGCCTCATATCTTGACCTACACTTATGGATCGATGGTAAAGAAAAACTATTGACCAAACTTTACGACAAACGTGATGATTTTTCATTCAGAATTGTCAATTTTTCTTTCATCTGTGGCAACATTCCTTCAGCACCTGCGTATGAAGTTTTCTTATGAAAACTCATGCCAGATCTTGTCGTAACCTCGCAGACTTTTTGCATCGCGCTAGGCTTCTTACTATAAGGATTCTAGAACAGGATTATGTTACTTGTTGATCATTACGACGTATTCATCAGCACCATAATCTGATTTGTTCAATTGTCATAGTTTTCTTTTCCTCTTTCGTCTAATCCGGACTTTACCTTTTATGAGTAACTAGTAGGGTGTTTCAAGAAAAGCAGAGGATTGATATTATTATGAGCATGATGTGTATGCTTTTGTTATAATGCAAACTGTCTCAGCTTTTCGATATGTTTATGAACGACAACAACCAAAAATACAAAAAAAGAGAGAAATCACAGAATCACAAAAATAATTCTGACTCATTTAGTGTGTTTTTTCTCTCTCCTCGAATCAATATTAACATTTACATATAATAGGGATACATTAAACCATAACATTAGCTTTAAAAATTATTTACATTGCTCTTACAAGCAATAATCTACTGCATGAAAATAAAGCAACTTATTTCGTAACTTGATAAACCTTAATGAAATTTTCGCATTTTTAGGTGATGACATTGAGTAAAGAACTGAACAAATTGAAGAAGAGAGGTACATGTGTAATGGTGCATGAGCAAATTTTGTTCACCTCAAACTTACTGAAAACCTCTTCCATTTGAATTTCACATTGTTCAATGTAATATGTTCTTTAAGACAAATTCATTTTTCAAGTAAAATGCACTTTTTTTCTCATTTAAGTTAAAGTCACGTTAAAGATAATGAATTGCACTTTATTATTTCTTTATTCAAAATAAGGTTTCTTAGAATTAGTAAATCATATAAATTGCACTTTTTATTGCCACGAAAGCATCGTTAATTCAAAATCAAGTCCAAATTATAAAAAAAGCCATTTTAGTTAACGCTGGATGGTGTAATATTTTTTTCAATACGGATAAAAAAAAGTGTTAATTTTTAATTTGGCAGGAAAACCAGTTGTAATATAAATGATTTTCTTTCAATTAAGACATCTTAAGGTATGTCATACCTGTTACACGGTGCATTATTTTATGTCATCTTGCAAAATCATACAGACATAAATATATTTTCTATAAACAAATAGTGTTTGAAATTATTTAAAAAATAGTATATTTAAGTTATATATTTCCAATGATTCTTACATAAAAATTAGAATGCTAAAATTATAAACATTAAAAAACATCCTTTCAAAGGGAGATAGTTGGCAGGCCAATCTTCTATTAAAATGTAAAGGAAATTCTAGCTATTTTAATATCGCAAAGAAAGGTTTTCGACGATTTTCGTTTTGAATTATGAAAAGAACGTCAGCAAGTGTTCTTTATATAAAGTTATAAGAAATGTTATCTACCAGTTTTTAGAAGTATTCGAAGTACTAAAAAATTCCTACAAAATCCATATAAAATGTAGAAAAAACATTGGCCCTGATAGAGCTGAACTATCGCAAAATCAAGTTCGGTGAACTATGCTTTTTACATTTATTCAACGGGTCATAGTTTTCCTTTCCTCGTTTGTCTACCCCGGACAACTTTTTGTGAGCAACTCGGCGGGTGTTTCTAAAAAAGCTGATGACGCTTACCCTACCGGTGCACCTGGTCCATGCTCCCAGTTTTTAGTGGAGTCCGAGTTGCTCATTTATTTTTGTTACTTTGTATGTATGATTTTAGTTACTTTATGTTCTTTGTTGAGTATGTCTGTTTTCCATGTATGGTCTTTGTTCCTGGATTACATTCTTTTGATTACCGCTATAACCTTGGTTCCCTTGATTACTCTTACATAAAAATGTATTCGAAAGTATGTACATTCAGGGTCATCTTTTAGAAATACTTGAAAAAGTTAGCTATTAGAAATATAAAATAAGATCTATCTCAATTGTTATTTACCATTTTTCATTTGAAGATATTCAAAAATTTGAATCACGATAAAAGAACAGTTTAGCAATTGGTTAGTAAATGCAAACGTATGAACATGTAATGCTCTATGTCAAGGTTACAACTGTTATTTATTAAATTAAAAAATAGCTGCAAAAATATGGTTTACGTAGATGTTTTAGTTTTACTAGCCCAGTAATTATCTTCAGTAGAACATATATGATTTGTTTCAGTCGCTTTTATGGCAGAACTAACTTCATCCTATTTACATCCGACCGTTGGGCGTCATATCGTTTATAACTCCGTACACTTAAATGACGGGAATGGTTACCACAATGCCCAGGGACCTTTATTGCTCCAGTTGGTGGGCTTTACGAATTTAGTACTGGTTGTACTGCTCAACTTGGCAAACACACTACAACACACATTAATATAATGCGCTCCGGTTCACCAATTGGATATTTGTTTTTTGACTGGCTTGAAACCGGATATCCTTGGATAAAAGAGGCAGAATCAGTTCTAGTCCATCTTTCAGCAGGAGATGAAGTTTGGGTAGAAGTAACATCCGCTAGTGGAAATGTATCAATAGCAGCAGGATCGATGCATACATACTTTTCTGGATATTTAATACAAGCCGATTAATAAAAATTCTTTGAAAATCGAAATGACATTTGTATGAATGGCTTTCTTTACTCCAATATGAGTTTTTTACAAAATATTGCGTAGGTCTTTAAAGATTGCGATTTTTAACTTTTCATACTTATTACAGTAAAAACAAAGACATTGAATATTGGAGTTTCCTTATTTTGATCTATATGAAGAATGGTTTTAAAAGACTTATTCAAAGAAAATTCTAAAACACAATGACTCACTCACAGCAAAAACATACTCATTATGTTCATTCAATGTTTGTTTCCAAATAAAAAAAAAAGATTCACAACGGTACAGATATACAGTTAGTCACAAAAACCCAAGTGCTGCGTACAAAATCACTCTCAAAATAACACAAAGATATCATATCAAAAAACTACGTATATAATCTATTATTGAGGATTCTATCCTATGTAAATGTTTTTCATCACACCAAACTTCACTTTTCAACTTTTACGATTTTTTTTCTTTGAAGCAGATAAGAGGAAAATATGCATTTGGCAAAGGTAAAATTAATATGTTTTATATAGATGACGTTTCAGGATTTATCATTACATTTTGTCAAACATTGACACAATTTTACCATATATTTCCTTCTGACTACATGAATGTCTGTGTATCTAAGCAATTTAAGGCATGTACAAAAGATCATTATTTTTAGTACAATTGAATCAAAACTGACCTGACTTTTGTTGTGCATATTTTCCAATATCCAGGAAGAAGATAATATAAGAAACACCTGCGTTTCACCTTAAATAGCTGGCCGTTACTACGCGCACTTTTTTGTACCGTGTTTGACTTATTGCAATTAGGTTTCTGGAACAGTGTTATGCTGCTACAAGATTGAAGTCATTACTACAGAGGTTTTATTTTCATGATCATAAACTCATGGGTCGTAAAGGTGTATCCATCTGCACTATGAGAACCGATTTGTTCAACGTGTTATAGTTATCATATAGAATAAAGCCGTAGCCATCACTTCACATTCAAAGAAGTAGAAATGGTAAACTACTGCCCACATCCAGTTTATCTGTTTTTTTTTTTTTTTTTTTTTTTTTTTTTGTTTTTGTTGTTTTTTTAACGAAAGTGTGTATTACTTAAAGAAAAATCTGGGGCATCAGGATTGAAACAGTTGCAACGAAACAAAAAATGTACAACAATGGATGTGAAAAAGTAAATTAACGCATAAAAAACAAAGGTAAATGAGCAATGCAAACTCAACTAATAACTGGTAGGGGAACAAAATGCAATTCATATATAATATATAGGTCCGACACTATTAGAAGTTACTATTTATATCATTGTGAAAAAAAAAACTATTCAAGACAAGGTATCTTCCTAAAATTTTGTTTTGTAGTATATATAAGGGAAGCGTCAATAATATATTAAAGCGAAGTGAAAACAGGAAACAAAGGCGATCTAAAAACAGAATGTAGACGACCGAACTAACACCGAGAATAAGGGAAAAATACGTTGCACAAAAAAACCCTAAAAGACGGGTTATTCATGGACTATATATATATATATATATATATATATATATATATATATATATATATATATATATATTTAAGACTGATCCTCGGTTTTAAGTTCTGTGTAATGAGTATTATTTTTTCGCTTTCGACCGCTATCACTAAAGACCTTCATCAAATACTCAACAAAAGAAGGTAGTTTGTGATGTTTCATGTCTCTCGAGTTAATTACTCCATATCAGTCAAACTGGTACAATTGTTTTTAAATAAACATCAAATTGTGTTTTTTCTATTTTTTCTCAAATAACCTCTACAACTTGAGGCTTTTAAAGATTTAGAAAAATGTTCCTAAAACTTGATTTTAAAATATTTTCTAATTTAAAAATTGCTAAACTAACAAAAGAAAATACAACCAGTCACAAGTAGTGCATAATAACACTCACAGCATTTCACAAAGCAAAATATTTTCTTTGCTTTTTATTGGTCCAGCTTCTATCCTGAAATGATATAGAACAAAATCAGAACAACTGAGATGTTTTCTTGGAGCATGGACTGGTGCAACAATAGACGAAAAGCTACAGGATATGTCAGTAAGAATAACAAAAGACGAACCATTCTTGTCTTTTTGTGCGATTGCGATTCTTCGCCGCTGAAAGAATTAACAAGAGTTTTATTCATCATTCATATGACAGACATTTTAATGAAACTACGGAACAGCTGTTTTATATACCATTGATATAATTGTTTTGAAAATTCTAAGATAGCTTTGCATGTCATATAGTCCTATGGGCTACGTCGTAAACAAATCTGAGAAGTTCTCCGTCGTCATAATTTGCCTGTTCAAAATATCAAACTTTCGATAGATTTTTTTCATTGTTCGCAATGGTGTTTATGTTCATTCAATGTTTGTTCCATTCATCGAGTTTTGTAATCACATGTTGTCATTATCATACCATTGGTTTTGACTTTTATTATTGGTCGTTGTTGTTGACATGCAGTGTAACTGGTTGGTTGAATGCGGTGAAATTACTTACATCTTTAACAAGTGAGTTAAGATGGCGGACTTTCCTGAGTTTTTTCTGGTAGTTTCATGTTTTACTCTAGTTTGTAAGGTGTATAGTGGATGATTATCACATTTTGTTATCGTCTAAAATAAAATAAAGAAAACAAACGTTAAAAAAAAGAAGACCGACGTATACATAACACATCACGTAACTAAAATCTCTTTGAATACAGATGCTTTCATGTACAACAAATGAACAGTTTGTAGAAATCTAATATTTAATATGTCGTTGTTTACGTGACAATTAAAACGACACCTAAAACCTACGTAAAGCGTTTATTGCGCTTAGCTTCATCACCGGCGTCAGAGAATTAAAAAAAACCTGGAAGCCAGACTAGTATTTTCATTCCACACCTTCTTTTAAATAATTTGATGTAGACATGGCCTTTAGCAGCTTGCACTATGAGGTAAAACATTCTGGAATTTTACTTTCAAACATTACGAGCAGCTCCAACTACAATAAGTTTTAGCAGCAAGATTCGATCCGAAAATAAAACAGTTTTCCACGGTAACGGGATTTTTTTATATATAACCTGCGACATCACTGACAGCATTGCATTAATTCCAAAGAGTCTTACTTTCCCTTCCTCGCAAAAGCAATGCTTTGATTTGAATAATGCATTCGGAGATATATATTTGTTTTTCCAAGGCAGGTACGGTTCTTGAACATCAAATGAAACAATGGAAAAAGAAAGGTAAGAACATTCGACTTTTCCCGAACTTTTCGATGATTATTATTTTCAATAATAAAATAGCAAACAATCTGGCACAGATGTACTCCAAAACATTTTTGTATTCTTTTTGTGTGTTTCACAAGAGAAGTATTGAATAAACTAAGAGTTTTCAGAGTTTGCAAATAGCTGTGAAGAATCCCAACTTCACATTTGTGAAGAAAGCGAGTAAAAGAATGAATTTCAAATATGGAAACTAGATTAAGATTTGTTTTCAAGGCAGGTAAGTTTTTTTTAAAACAAATTAAACAACAGAGAAAGATGAGTATATAATAACCTTGCAATTTTTTTCCAGAAACCCATGAATATCTTATGAATAAGAAAATAAATAAATAGTTGAAAACGAGTGTTTATTTTCAAGAAAAAAACATCGCTAATCTACTTCCGTTTATTGATCCTGATACGTGTCAATTTATAATTTTCTTGCTGCGGAACTTCTCTGTTAGGACAGTTTTGCGGACTACCGAACCCTGACCAGTTTGGCTGATAACTATCACTGGGCACCTGCTCAAGAATGTTATTTTACGTATATATATACATACATTGATTTTGAGCTCACTTTGTGTAACTGCAGGTCACCAGAAACGTATTAAGTCTTTTGATTGACTGAGTTCATATGACCTCCTTTTTTTATTTTCAAATGATCTATTATTCGAATTTTAAACATATGTTTAAATTTTTCTTTCATATTACTTACATATTTCGATAAAATATTAAAAAAACTATTTTGACAGTTAACATTCTTCCGAGAACATTTAGCAATTTTTAGCAATGCACATTTTAAGTATAACAGGAATCGACAATACTTTCAATTTACATCTAGATTCCTTTCTTCACACAGTTGGTCTGTTGATTCTACATTTTTCCCTTGAACGAAAATAGTATTGATAATCCGTAAAATGGTTTAATATTCAACTGATTACCATGATTTACTGTGAAAACATGCAACTACCCTGTATATTGCCATCAAAATAAATTAACTGTTGAAATATTAGTTATCAGTATCAACGATTGATTTTTTCGCCATTACTTCTATTCTTATTGTATTGTTCCGTTAAATTTAACAAAAAAAAAACGTTTGAATTCATTTTGCCGGCCAAACCCTTAATCTTCCGAACTCCTATTTTGATCGAGTGCCATATCGTGAAGGT
The DNA here is from genome assembly GCA_037379345.1 of Perna viridis. Classification (NCBI taxonomy): domain Eukaryota; kingdom Metazoa; phylum Mollusca; class Bivalvia; order Mytilida; family Mytilidae; genus Perna; species Perna viridis. The sequence goes on along the minus strand of CM074514.1, from coordinate 32,682,149 downwards.
TTTCCTTCCTATTTGTCGTAGCTATTATCTCAAGATTTCGAAGGTTGGTTTTTCTCTGTATTTTGCTTAGCGATTTTTTTAACGTCCTTTAAAGGTTTTGAATTTGAGAGAACTGGTAAAAAAAGATACAAGCACCTCAGTCTAATTTCTGTTAATTCGTTGAATTTTTGAATTTTAAAAAATGAGCATCTTATTCATTGAAAGAGTAATCAAGGGAACCAAGGTTATAGCGGTAATCAATAGAATGTAATCCTGGGACAAAGACCAGACATGGAAAACAGACATACACAACAAAGAACATAAAGTAACTAAAATCATACATACAAAGTAACAAAAGTAAATGAGCAACTCGGACTCCACTAAAAACTGGGAGCATGGACCAGGTGCCCCGGTAGGGTAAGCGTCCTCTGCTTTTTTTAGAAACACCCGCCGAGTTGCTCATAAAAAGTCAAGTCCGGGGTAGACAAACGAGGAAAGGAAAACTATGACCCGTTGAATAAATCAGTTTTCAGGGTGCTGATGGATACACCATAACGATCCACGAGTTCATGATGACGACCATAAAACTTCTGTAGTGATGACTTCAATCTTGTAGCAACATAACCCTGTTCCAGAAGCCTATTTGTTAGAGTTCTAGCGCGATACAAAAGGTCTGCGTAGTTTCGGCAAGCTCTGGTATAACGTATGAGTTGTGATATGAACACTCCATACGCAGGAGCCGAAGAGATGTTGCCACAGATGAAAGGAAAGTTGACAATTCTGAATGAAAAGTCATCACGTTTGTCGTAAAGTTTGGTCAATAGTTTTCCCTTATCTATATAGCGGAAACTGAGATTGAAGGATATAGCCAAACGATATTCTTTCTTTCTGATCAGATCAGCTATAAAGTCAGCCTCATAAGGGTAAAGGAATAGGTCAGCCAGTAAAGGAGCACAATTTGTTCCCATTGGAATGTCGACCGTTTGTTGAAAAACACGTCCACCACACTGGACAAATATATTGTCGATTAAAAATTCCAGCATTTTGTAAACATCTTCCTCTGTATATTTGGAAGATGATTTGGAATTATTTCTTACAAAGTATGAGGAATCTCTACCAAGAACTATATATTTGTATCTAGGCGTACCATCTTTTTTGGAAAAACAACGATGTATAATGTTTTTAAGTCGGGATATTAACTGACTATTTGTTCCATCAGCGTAAAATCAGCGTAATCCACAACATATTTATCCAGTGTAGTGGACACGTTTTTCAACAAACGATCGGCATTCCTACACTTAGAAATCGGTGATAAAGGAAAACTATTGACCAAACTTTACGACAAACGTGATGACTTTTCATTCAAAATTGTCAAGTTTCCTTTCATCTGTGACAACATCCCTTCAGCATCTGCGTATGGAGTGTTCATATCACAACTCATATGTTATGCCAGAGCTTGCCGGGACTACGCAGACTTTTGTATCTCGCTAGAATGCTAACAAATAGGCTTCTGGAGCAGGGTTAAAAGATGCTAAAAGTTTGAAGTCATCACTACAAAAGTTTCATGGCCGTCATCATGAACTCGTTACGGGTGTATCCATCTGCGCCATGAAAACTGATTTGTTTAACGTGTCATAGTTTTCCTTTCCTCTTTCGTCTACCCCGAACTTGACTTTTTATGAGCAACTCGGCGGATGTTTCTAGAAAAGCAGAGGACGCTTACCCAACTGGTGCACCTGATCCATGCTCCCAGTTTTTAGTGGAGTCCGAGTTGCTCATTTGCTTTTGTTACTTTGTATGTATGTATGATTTTAGTTACTCTATGTTCTTTGTTGTATGTGTCTGTTTTCCATGTCTGGTCTTTGTCCCAGGATTACATTATTTTGATTACCGTTATAACCTTGGTTCCCTTGATTACTCTACACATGTCCAGTATTTTTCTACTTAGCTGTATACCCTGTATGCCTTTGTTGATGGCGCCATCTACCCACTAGTTTCCTCACTAAAGTGTAATTATCCACACAGGGTAATTTAGAATACTCAAGCAGATTAGTCAACAATATAACTTGCAACTTCAACCCACTACAATCTTAATCGACTATGAGCTGGTAGTTAGCAATGCCGCTCTCAGAGTTTTTCCAGACATACCTATGTATGGATATTTTTCCTCTATTCTCAATGCATTTAGAGAAATGCTAAAGAAAGTGGTTTACAGAAAGAATACAAAGACAACTATGACAAAATGTTTAGACAGACAGTACTCTCTCGGGTTCACTAAAGCACATTTGAGGATGTCTACATAATCAGTAATGTCGACAGCAGCGATAGCAACAGCAACACCCTAAAGTTTCCTGACTATGTACACATGTAACAGTCAACTGTGTATAATCCAACAGATATCTATAGAATCCTTACCAGACTTAAGGTCCTAGGGCCACCAACCGCTTTAAGTGGTGGCATCAAAAGTTCAAGAACCATGTTAACCCGTCCCATGCAAATATCTTCAACTTAATAAAGATAATAAAGAGAAAAAACAAGCAGCAACTGAAATCTGACTATTACAGAACTCAACTTGTTGCAAAAGAACACAGAGGAAACTGTGATATATCGAAAGTGACAAGAAACTATTGACATTCAAAATCAGACTACAGAATGATGAATTGACTCCAGAAGCCTTTTTGGCACAGCCTCACACCTGTTAATTCTCGGATAGGACACAAATAACTGTATTTAGTGCTTTAATGACAATAATTTTGATTACTTTATGATCTCTGTAATCTATATATAGTTGATATGTATCTCATAGATGGAATTAATTTGTATCCTGTGCTGAAATACTTTAAATATATTTATTTAATACCTTTTTTTTTTCTTTTTTTTTCTTTTTTTTTATTCAGTACTACACGTACATGGTTTTATAAAATTATACAAATAGTAAAACACCACGGTAAAAATACGCACGAGTCTACAACAAAAATTATTTTGTCCTTCAAACATTTCAAATATATTTATTATGTAGGTTGACAAGGAAAAAACATTTGTTCGCACTTTAGTTTTGAGATCATAAGTACAGGTCAAATTTAATTGGTTTTTTATTGGTATCAATAGTCCTTTTAGATAGAGACTATTTATACAATGTTCAATGAATGCCGACATAATTTCTTCCTTTTTAATACTTTATTATCAAAATGTTGGAATAAGTTGAATGATTATTAGTATTCTTGGATACCACACTTATATCCCAAGCTTCACTATAGTAAAGTAGAATAATAGAAACGTAACAATACAACAATTTTACTCGGAGTTCACAAGGGTTACTCATACAAAATTTTAAGATAAATGATTAACTTATCTTTATGTGCATATGATATTAGCTAAATTACCATTAAATTTCACAACAACGCCAGCATTGTTGTATTTTGTTACAGTTCAAATTGCTGTATCATTGATTTGGAATGCATTCTTATAATTTTATTCCAATAAAATTAAAACTTTACATTTATCAGTGTTCATTTCAGGTTTCCATGGTTCATAGCATGATTGAACATAAACCATTCAGACAATTTTGTAATCCTAAATGACACTTTCAGACATTAAAGTATGTCATCCACATAAAGCAGTTAATTGTACGAGATATGTTCTATTACTACTGGATCCATATTGAGGTTTTTTAGATGTTGTACTAAGTCATCAATAAATAAAATAAATATCACGGGTCTTAGATCATCTCTCTGTTTTACCCCACATTCTGAATACGAGATAGGGCTAAGACCATTTTCAAATGTTACCTTTCAGAAATACTTGTATGTATTAAAAATGTTTTTTTTTTTAGAAAATGGGTCGTATCTTTAAAGACTTTTTATATAATAACCCTGATATCTAGACTGCATCAAACGCTTCCCGTAGATCAATAAATTGTGCAAATACTTGCTTGTATGCTTTTTTTAGTGTCAGAAGTACGACTTTTTTTCTTTAAAGACAATCTGTATTTACGAAGGAGACTTTTGTTGTTGATGAATTTTGAAATACTATTTAACATAATTTTATCAAATAGTTTACCTATATTAGCTGTAGAAATAGATTATAGAAATTCCCTTATAATTACAAGGAAAATCAATATTAACTTTGTATACGGATTAGCACCAAAATTATTTCATTCCATATCTTTGTAAGTGACCCGCTTTTTAGGTCAAGATTAAAGAAATAGGAGTGTTTTACAGAAGTAGCATATTTAACATTTCATTTGAGATCTTATCAGACGATGAAGATTTTCTCGGTTTTCGTTACAATTATACATATGTTTATTTTCTATTCCTGCAGTACATTGAATTAAATATCCTTTTCCTCGTCATATACTGATTCTAGTCTATTCAGTAATATTTTTAAGTTATTAGAGATGTTGTATTGAAAACAAGTATTATTTTTCATCTTTTTTCTTTGTAGTAATCAACAAATTTTTATTTGATAAGACTTAGACATATCGTCATTTCAACAAAATACGTTTAACTTCAATTTGACACTTTCACATACAGTGTCTTATTGGTAAAACAGAATACATGTATGTACAGTAGTAAGTATCAAACCCAATGGTTAATCAACGTTTATGATGCTTTGAATTTCTAGGTTAGTATCGACTTAGCCGCTCTTGAAGTGCTTAGTGAACAACCTTTAATGTTACTGTACTTTTAACATTTATTGCAATAAAGAAACAATTCAAAGCCGTATGAACCACGTGCAGCGGTAAGGTAAATGTCCCGTAGAAGTGTACAAGTAAACCGCGAATGAAAAATATTGATATGTGTTTGAATCATGACAATATATTATATGCATTTCTGAAGGCTCTTCTTTCAACTAAAGAAAATGAGCAATTCCTTTATTCCAAGGAGAGAAAAATGTAAGGAATACTGTTGTTTATTGTAACAGAAAGGGGACAGGAGAGAGAGAGAGTAAACAGGTAATGAACGAAAGACACAAAAAAATATCCCATATACTTTTTGTTGCTTGTTCAACTATTTTTAAGTTTTAGAAGATTTTATTGTTTACACCAAAATATTTTTTGAAACATGCTTCGCGTCGAAGCAATTCAAAATTAGAAAAAAAGTTCTCACTTTATAATCAATTGTGGAAAATAAAATTCTTTTCTTAATAAAGTTATCGCTCTGTTGAGCCTCTAAAAACAGCAGGCGGGGATCTAAGGACTGGCCGACCGGGCGTACGCCCCCTCCTAAATCGGTAAGAAAAAATTTTTTCACAAGTTTCACCCCATATTTTTTGCCTTGCTTTGCACAGCATTTAAATGAATCGCCCCTAAACTCAAATCCTGGATCCGCCCCTGAACTGTAATTTTGTTGGAAAGTCACACGCTCGATAGAATTGACCGAGATCGAGACCGAGTTGATGTGGCCTTATTAGATAAAAAATACACTTTAAGTGAGTCTCCAATTTTTGTTTTTGTTTTATTTATTTATTTTTTTTTTTCAGAAAATCAAGTCTTCGAAATGTTTGTATTTTTTATTTCGAATATGATTTCAGAAAAAATATAAAAGTCTTAAGCAACCGACAACACGTATCTAACGTGTTTTGATAGTATAGAGGGAAAGTTTGAATTACCATTCTTTTCTTAATTGCTATTCCGTATTCTAAAATGTATCATCTCCTCTCCCTATATTTCTTTCCGACGATAAAAATATATGTCAACTTGATGCTAAATTGTATTCAATATTAGTTCACGGACTGGAAGGGTCCATCGTGTACCCCTCCCATTCATCAACTTCATGAAGATTTTCAAGTAACTTTATACCTTCCATTTAGGAATCAAAGATTTTTTACTCCATTTTTCGAGTGTTTAAGTCATCCTATGACATCACAAATGAAAAAAACTAAATATATAATGGTATACTCATGTAGCACAGTTTCTCAGCTCTTCAACGGTATCAAAAAAATTGCTGTCAAACTTACTGTTTAGAAAAGCAAATTGGGTCCAGCTAATCTGTTTTAAATTGTATTGGAAACCAGGGAGTTTTGAAACTCTGTATTTAACTAAGGGACAGCCGTTTGATTATATGAGGGGGTCAGGTAAATTTGGTACTTTTTTCCATTTCAATGTATGAAGTATCTGGAGTGATATGCAGTCCAAATATTTATTTTCAACTTTTTCAGGGCCAGAATATTTATTTCCAAAATCTGCCAGGCCCCACCTCAGAATCAAATGTCATCGTCCCTATATTATAGTACAAATAATTTAGCAAAGAAATGCATAAATTAACAAATATACATTAAGTAGGTGTATGCAGATGGAAGAGATAGTTATTACAGATGGAGACCGAGTTGATGTGGCCTTATTAGATAAAAAAAAAATACACTTTAAGTGAGTTTCCAATTTTTGTTTTTGTTTTATTTTATTTTATTTTTATTTTTATTTTGTTGTTGTTGTTTTTTTTAGAAAATCAAGTCTCCGAAATGTTGGTATTTTTTATATTGAATATAATTTCAGAAAAATATAAAAGTCTTAAGCAACCGACAACACGTATCTAACGTGTTTTGATAGTATAGAGGGAAAGTTTGAATTACCATTCTTTTCTTAATTGCTATTCCGTATTCTAAAATATATAATCTCCTCTCCCTATATTTCTTTCCGACGATAAAAATATGTCAACTTGATGCTAAATTGTATTCAATATTAGTTCACGGACTGGAAGGGTCCATCGTGTACCCCTCCCATTCATCAACTTCATGAAGATTTTCAAGTAACTTTATACCTTCCATTTAGGAATCAAAGATTTTTTACTCCATTTTTTCGAGTGTTTAAGTCATCCTATGACACCACAAATGAAAAAAAAAACTAAATGTATAATGGTATACTCATGTAACACAGTTTCTCAGCTCTTCAACGGTATCAAAAAGATTGCTGTCAAACTTACTGTTTAGAAAAGCAAATTGGGTCCAGCTAATCTGTTTTAAATTGTATTGGAAACCAGGGAGTTTTGAAACTCTGTATTTAACTAAGGGACGGCCGTTTGATTATATGAGGGGGTCAGGTAAATTTGGTACTTTTTTTCAATGTATGAAGTATCTGGAGTGATATGCAGTCCAAATATTTATTTTCAACTTTTTCAGGATCAGAATATTTATTTCCAAAATCTGCCAAGCCCCACCTCGGAATCAAATGCCATCGTCCCTATATTATAGTACAAACAATATAGCAAAGAAATGCATAAATTAATATATATACATGAAGTAGGTGTGTGCAGATGGAAAAGATAATTATTACAAATAATATCGCTTAAACTTTGCAAAATTTCACCACCAACTAGTGAAGAAGAAAATTAGAGTTGTCCCCCTTTAAAAGAATTCTTCGGTTATAAGAAACAAAACAACCTCACCACGTCATTTGGGATGACAGCTTTCTAATATCGTTTATTTTTTTTACGAAAATGTAGACAGCATGACTGTTTCTGAAACTACAGACATTTCTTTTACGTCTCTTTAGATTCACGAAAGAGATAGCCAAACGAGGGTAGCATATTAATTACGAAGTAAGTAGGGAATTGTTATGGACAATGATATGTGTGAAATTACTGAAAATCTTGCCAGTACTAGTTGGACCATATTTGCTTTATAATCTTTACACGTCTTTTTCATTCATTACACAGTTTCTGTTGCACTATTATTACACGTTCCTAGGCCTGATTGATATGTATTTATAGTAGATTGTTAGATAGATGTAAGAACTGAACATATTGGCTTTAAAATCAGAGTAGCTGTATGGATTATTTCTCATAGTGATTCCCAAGGAGTTGAATATGACAACAGAGTAATAAGGGAGCATTAAAGGTTATATAATCAACTGGGTTCAGTATACTTATGGCTAGAAAAAAACTTCAATATCTAATTTGTGCATGTGAATCGGGAGCTTCAAAATACATGTACATGTAGCATCATGGCAGCTTCATTCTCGTATAATTGGTAAATGCAATTGAGAACCACATCAGTCTAAGAAACATTAGCAAGCTTTGATGATTTAATACAAATCATATCTTCGGTTTTTTCCAAGATAGGGATGGTCAAACATGGCACTCATGATGTGGTCGGCTTATCAGTACTGGACAACCCACAGTTCCTTACTAAAGCTGGATATTTCTGCCCATACATTTTTCAGACCATGACAATAGGAAACTGCATAGAGGACAAAAAAGCTGTATCTCATAATAAATTTTACCATTTTGGAAGTTAATAATAACAGGGTTGACAAAAATTATGAAAATTATGACTGTGGTGTTTGAATTCATGTTTATTTGTGAGCATTTAAGGTTTCACCTTCCCTATAATACTGGAAGTTTGAGTGTCAGGTTGATTAGTCCCTAGTTGATTTGTCTCGCAAGCATTTGGATTAATTTTGCTTTCTAGTTCCAAATTGGGTCTATAGAATAACATCCAGTTGACCTATAATTATAGAGAATAGCTAAACATTGAATTCACACTTTATCACACGGTTAGAGATGAGACTTGATTACTAACAAGATTTGTAAAAAAATAATAAATTTTAACAAGGACTTCAATATATACCTGCAGTCAAGGACCACTTGTGACATTGACATACATGTAAACTGTCAGTTTCCAATTTTCAAACTTTTTGAAGTTTCATTTATAGTTGAAAGAGATTTATTGAACACAAGTTCTAGATGTAATGTCCTGTTAAGTTACTAGAAAAAATATTTATTAAAATATCCTAATTTTAACCCTTGTCATGCTGAATCATTCTGAAAAAATGACTAGATTTCGATATTTTGCGAACTTACGCAAATTAAATGCAAATTAATTGCACAATGGTACTGATGCTGATTGTTATATATTAGTTAAGATGGGTGATCACAGGGTGGGGTTGATGGGATGAGGAGGTAGAGGGAGGGAGGGATAGTTTATGGGTGGGTGGATGGGCCAACATGGTAAAGTAGGTCTTGTCACTGGAAAATGGTAATTTTTGTCCATTTCTGGCCATTTTTTACTACATGTGGAGTTCAACAGAAGCAAAACAGAAACCAAAAGCACAATCATCCCTCAGCTTATACACCGTGAAGGCCACTGAGGCCAAATATTAAGGATCATGACAGTCACGAGTGGGAGAGCAGGAGTTCCCAGAAGAGACACTCTTGTGAGGATTTTTTTTCCAATTTTTGGCCTCAGTTTGGCCTAAAACTGAAAGTAGTTAATACACGGGGTCCACATAGAAATGGTGGTCAGAGACATCATTCTTATTTAGATTCCATACAGAGTAAAGCACTATAGATTAATTCTGGTATGGAGAGGGGTCCAGAAATGAACCCTACTCGCTAGAAAATCTCACTTTTTTGGGCAGCGGAAACTCATGACCTCTTTTTTCAGCTTTCTAGTCATTATTTTTTTTAAAACTCTATATCAGATAGTCTCATTTTAAAAGCACAATCACATTGCTTGCAGATGGAAACAAACTGAGCTTTCCTAAACTAAGATTTACACTGCCAGAAACAAATGGAAACAGGAACAATCCTGCACAGGTCCAGGCACAGCACGACAAGGGTTAAGGGTCACAGACCAGGGAATAAAAATATTATTTCTGTTGATAGGAAATACTTAAATTCCTGTTTTCTTTCCTTCTGACAGCAAGTTTGAATGTAAGAATTTCTTTGTGGTATTAAACTTCATTTACACAAATTTAAGAATGATACCATTTCATAGACCACTTAAAACAATAATACATACATGTATTATTGTACTGTTTGAGATTAAATGTGACCTTTAAACCCATGATCTCCTATTTTCAAGCTTGTTTACAAAATTTTAAAACATATTCATATTATGAATGCTTCCTTGAAAAAGGTGTAAATGTTTTATGATACACAAGTTAATGAATGGACATGAGACACATTTTCTTGGGAATGAATGCCTTTTTGATAAATTGCAATAAACAAAAACTATCCATAAATACTTAATTTATCATTTATTAAACTAAAATTTGTTTATAATTTAAACATAAATCAATAGTTTCAAAGAATATTGTTTATTATCATGCAGCTTAAATTGGCAATAACGTACACCATGCATGTATTAAATGATATTGGCAGTTTTGTACTCAGCCATGAGATTTCAAAATTGGTTAATTATTACAACAGTTGTGCATCTCTTTAACTGCAGTCTTTGAGAATACGTTTGTACCTATTTCTTCTAAATATGGCTTGTGAATTTCAACCCTGAGAAAATGATATTAGTACGCTTTTAAAGTTGATTTGTGTTGTTAGAAACATTTCTTTCATGGCAAACTCTCTTTAGGAAACAGGGAGGGTGAAAGACTCAGGAATACATTGTTCTTGTAGTGGTGGCGTATTTGATTAAATTCCCACCATATTTACGGAAACATAATATTGTTAGAGATATTGTTTTGCTACAATGTACTATCTATCAGGGTATCCATTATTTTAGTTTTGATAGGATAACATGTATTTATGTATATATATTTTTCAAATTTTACAGAATGGTCTCCATAATGAAAAGACCTAAAAATGGAATATACATCATTCAAGGAGAAATTTCTTTGGTGGTTACAGCTATGAGAAGGAGTGCAAGATGGGGACAACATAATCATCAAGTAGGAGTGGTTTGTTACTTACATGTACATGTATAATGTTAAATGAATCTGTCTTAACTGAACCCCTTTAGGACTATAGTATTTGTTTGATTTAGACAGGTATTCAGTTTGCTCAGGTTCAAAATAAATACAAAACTGACACTATATGCACTAAGTGATAAAAAAGTGTGTTGTTGATAGGTTATTGTTTTTTTTCAGGTTTGTTTTGACAGGTTTTTTTTGCAGGGTTTGTGTTAGTCAGGTTTTGTTTTTCTAAGGTTTGGTTTAGACAGGTCTTTCAGGGTTTGGTTTAGGCAGGTTTTTTGTCTTTTTTCCAGTGTTTCGGTTGAAACAGGTTTTTGATATATTTTTGGGGGTTTGGTTTAGACAGGTTTTTGATATTTTTTTTTTTGGGGGGGGAGTTTGTTTAAGACAGGCTTTTTCTTTTTCTAGGGGTTTAGACAGGTTTTTGTTTTTTTTAGGGTTTGGTTAGACAGGTTTTTGGTTTTTTTCCAGGGTTCGGTTTAGACTTATTTTTGTTTTTTTCATGGGTCCATTTAGACAGATATCACAATGTAAAGTTCTTTGTAAAAATGAATAATCAATTTTGTTTGGTCTAGATATTTAAATAACATTTTGTTCAGCAAAAGCTCTCAAGTTCTCATAATACTATCACAAAAATAAAAAAAATTATCCTAGATTCTCACCCCCTCCTGACCCAATTTTTCACCCTACCCAAAGAAATTTATTTTCGTTTTTTCCCAACTTAATGTTATTTCAAATTGACTGCATTTTTCACTTACATTGATAAAAATAAAATTTGCCCATCTGCCCTTGATTTTGAAAAATCTTGGACGAGAACCTAGGAATTTGTTTGTGATTGCCTTAATTATCCAGTTTGGAGAAATCTGATAATCCAGAAGTTCAAATGTAAGACACTATTTCTCTAATTTCTTCAAACAACAGAGTTTAAAATTAAGGTTTTGTGCAGACTATCATAAAACAAAACAATGTTACAAACAAATTTAAACCAATGACCTATAAAGAACGCAAAACTCAAATTAGAGATTAGCAGTATTTTCATAATTGGTTGAGGGATGGTTAAATTAGTTAAGTTAGAAAAATATGTATAGAGTGTACATGTAAAAAAGCTATGTTTGTGTTAGGCTTGCATGTAGAATACTGGCAATATGCAAGGCTGGGCTAGGGACTTTATACTAAACTAATATAATATACAATGTAAAGTCCCTAGCTGAACCATAGTACTTTCCCTGGTTCAAGCCAAGTTAGTGCATTTAAGGTGCAGAGTTACACTTTACACTTTAACTTAAAAAATAGTTTGATCAAAAGCTGGTGATATTCTGGCATCAACAAAAAAAACACAATTTACGTTTATTGAGTCCAAATAAAAAGTTCTGCATTGTAAACAGTCATCATGGTTGGTAACAGTATATCACATATAGATATATGATAAATGCATGCTGAGTACTTGAATGTAATATTATGTAAAAGTTACCAACAGGAGTCTTTATTTTTAAACTTAGGATGAAGAAGGTGATCCATTGCTGAAGAGTTTCTCTAAGTTAAAAGATCTGTTAAACAGTGTATCAGGTATTTAAATTTTTATATTTAAAATCTCATACAGATTGACAAAAGTGGGGTAAATTTTTCATAATTTCCATTATTTTCTTTTTAAATACACATAGCTTGAAATAGAATATAAGGTCATCTTCTACTTAATATGTTAAATTGTTGTATCAACAGATATGTCAGGGGGAAAATCGGCCATTTCCTGCATTCTCAAATGATTTCAACAGCAACATGGCCTACATCATGTTTTGTTTGATCTTCAGATTTTTGCATATGATTAAAATAAAGAAAAATAGTTCAACATTTAAAACAAAAACATTATTTTTTACAGATTTGGAAGAGATAGAACCAAATGTATTCTTAAGCCCATTTTTGGAAGTGATTAGGTCAGAGGATACTACCGGACCTATCACTGGGCTAGCCTTGACATCAGTGAAAAAGTTGATCTCCTATGGACTTTTAGGTAAGACTGACAACTGGTTATTCACTATACATATATGTAGAATTTTTTTAGCTTTCCAAGACCTTGTAAAATTATTCACCTCTTGCTCCACATTGTTTTTATCTAGACAGAGCTATGTTTGCATTTTTTTAGTTTCCATATTAAATCAAATTGTATTTTGCATGATATCTCATGATCTATAGTATTTGTAATAAGGACAAAAAAATAATTTTTAGAAGAAAAAAATCAAGTAAATCTATAACTATTGTCCCTTAATGCAGGGACAGCCCAAAAAATATGGTAGGTACATGTAAGGTAGTAGTTTTTATTCCCATTGATAAGTTTAAACATTGTCAGATTAACTAATGAGCTATCTGGTTATTATAATGTTAGGTGAAGCAGTATACTTATGTCAAATTTCTCAATCATATTGTTTTTTGTATATATATTTTATTTTGATACCTTTGTAATGACTCTTGATTATGTTTTAATCAATTGAATGGTTTTGGTTTCCTTTTATCTTTATAAACTGATCAATAAACAGCTGTTTCATCAAATCTAATCATTGCCAATTTTTTTGTTAAAATACATGTACATGTATGTAGATAATGTTGTTTATCAAAATTTTGAAGTGAATCAAATAAAGTATTTAACTGAGCAAAATAATAATTAATAATTTAATTTCATATCACTTGTAATTAATTTACTTTCAGATGTATCATGCTTTCTGATTTGATTGAAAAAGAATTGTCCATCATATCATAAACCAAATTTCTAACGTGACTGTGATGTCATCAACCTTTTTACTGATTTACTCCTTAAGTTTTTATACTAAAATTAAATAATTGAATTAAGGAATTGACCACTAACACTAAGAATGCACACTATTAAAACCCTTTTATACAATCTTAATTAAGGGGCTCTACAACACATGTTACGCTCAATAATTTAATTCGATTGTTTATTTCCCATCTGGGAAAGACCATTAGTTTTCCATAAACTAACTTGGTAATGTAACATCATTCACATTATTTTACAACTAAGAAAGGCTTTATGAAGGGACAAACCTTAATCTTGATTAGCAATTAAATTGTAAGGATTATTTTTTTCTTTTTCCTGTAATTAAGTATAAGGGTGAGAAGCACTTCATTTGATTTCAATGGATGTTATGTAATGTTAATAAACTGAGACAATTTGTTATGTAGATCCATCAACAGACACAGCTGCTGCTGCTATAGAGAATATTGCTGATGCTGTCACACATGCCAGATTTGTGGGGACAGATCCAGGCTCTGATGAAGTTGTACTCATGAAAATTCTATATGTAAGAGTTTTGCCTCATTTGTTTAAGCAGTCAGTGGTATATCAACTATTTACTTCATTTTTGTAATACATGTTTGCATGTGAATTATTTATTATCTCTCACTAGGGGTGGACAAATTATTTAGCCAAATGCATAGAACTAGAAAATGATGTTTGACCTTGCAATTTTTTTTTTATAAAGTTAGAAGAAACCCTGGGATTTAAGTTAAATGATTTATTTTCAAGGGGATCTTCAGTAGGGTTTTCACATATTAAACCTCCATAAAAATAAAAATGTATCAATTTTGCATCAAATTAAAACAATCACCTGTTAGTTGAAGATAAGTAAAGTTAACTTACTCCAATTTGTTTGTGTTGCACTATAGGTGCTGGGAGCATTATTGCTATCTCCAGCAGGTGTTTTACTTACCAATGAGTCTGTTTGTGAGATCATGCAGTCCTGTTTTAGAATCTGCTTTGAAATGAGGTTAAGTGGTAAGTAGATTATGGAATGAAAAGGAAAAGGTTATATCATAAGATATTGAGGATTATTTTTGAATGCGTTAAATTTGGCAATTTTGAGGCAAAAAGGTATGTTAAAATTTTTTCCAATTCCAATTTGGGTGGATGTTGAGTGATGCACTAAGTAGTTAAGCTCAGAGTTAATATTCTCAGAATTTATTTTGTAGTTTTTAGACAGACTGCTAAAAGATATGTCAAATTAGCACTCTTGTATAGTGATGTTTTTGGGCTTACACTTATAGATAAAGCATTGTTTCATTTCAATGTCTGTATTCGATAGGCCATAGTAAGACGTCAATGTACAGTGACATTACATAAAGTTGCGAAAGTCTCTACAAATATTACACATAATTTTGGGCAAGCACCTTGTGAAAATTACCTGTTTTTAAGTATTGTGATACCTTATAACTGGAAATTAAACATGTATATACATGTACAATTCATTATTTTTAAAAAGATAAACCTGGGAATCAAAGGTTTTGTAAAAAAAAAAAAAGGTTTCAGGTATGTCTTTAAAAAGTCATGACTGTTAAGTTCAGCAGACTAATTCTTTGTCCTGAAAAATATGAAAATACAATATAAAACTTAATGATTTTTTTTTTACAAAAATGCCTAGTTGGCATAGGTTTATGTATTATGCTAGAAATAAGGATCAGGAATTAAGGAAGCCATAAACTGTCTAAAAATGTTAAAGATAACAAAAAATTGTCAAATTTGACTTGTAAGTCCTAATTCATATGTATTCAATTTATTTTTAGAACTGTTGAGGAAGTCAGCAGAGCATACATTGATGGACATGGTTCAGTTGTTGTTTACTAGACTGCCACAGTTCAAGGAGGATCCTAAATGGGTGGCTAATATGAAAAAGGTATTCAAGTTTTACTTATATGCTGATATCATTTGAACTTTTACTTTGATATGCAAATGACTTTTTATGTAGCACTGTACATAAAAATCATGCAAAATGTGATTCCCGGTTGGAAAGCCCAAATATTTTGATTTTTGATATTTTGTTTAAAATGTCATAGTAAACAGAAAGTAACATGTGGCTGTTCATATAATTCTTGTTTATAGGAGATAAAAGTTATATAGAATGCATATAGAATTTTAAATTTAAAGGGAGATAACTGTAAATGACACTAAAATACAATAGAAACTATTGGATTTTCCATGTTGATTATCTCCTAAGAGCAGACAGATTGGAATAAATAATTATACATTTCATCATATAAACCTATTAAGCATTAAAAATTTGTAGCTTTTTTTGGGGGTATATCACATACACAGAATTTGCATGATTCTTATAAAAACTGCTACTTTAGCATCAGTTTAGGTATTTCTAAAAATCCCATGATATCATGAGAACAAATACAATTTTTTTTATACTTTGCACTGTTTTAATGTGATGGCCTGTGCGCATACAAGTGAATTTTAAATCTGTTGATGAGCATGCCATGCACCTCTTTCCCAGTTGTTTACTTTTTTTGTCATGTTTTACAGTTTTATTTTTTTTACATGTACTCATTTTGTCGTTTTCAATTTTTGCATGATATGCCTTTTTAAATGGTGTCTGTTTTTTTTTAGTTGAAGATGAGAGCAGGAGGTGTTGACCCATCAAGAATGGGGCGAAAGAAGAGATCCCCAAAACCCAGACCAAAACGTCCTAAAACTGTACAAGACAGCAGTGCATCTGTCACACCATCAGATAGTCAAGTTACCGGATCAGACAGTCAATCTACACAGAATACGGAAGAGGGAGGAGAGAACATGGAGGGTAGACAATTGGAAGGGGTGGCTTATGTGGATGCCCCTAGAGAAAGGCTTGCCACCACCCCAGCTTCTCCTGGTGATGATGGTGTCATTGATATTTGTAAAAAGTTTCAGGTAGGATGATATAGACAAAAAGTTTTGAATGATGGATGTGTTAGAAAGATTTTAATGAAGGTTGGACTTCAAACTAGATCAATATTGTGTATGTACTCTTATGTATTAAACATAAAAAGTCAGTATTTGTTATGATACATGTATATTCTTGTAAGTAGCAACATATCTACCAATTATTATAATTTTAATGTACTTTTTACAATTTTTGGCCCAAATTACATTTTTACACTTTAAATGTTCAGATTCTGATTTTTTTTTCAAAAACTGTGTTTTGATAAATTCCTGTCAAAATTTGTGATCATTGTCAGTTTGATGCTTCTTGATAATGTCTTACAAGATTGTAATAATGATAATTATAAATACAGGCACAATTCAGTATTTAATGATATTGTTATTAATATGACTTTTCCTATTGCAGGAGGCAGCAGAGAAAGAAATTGAGCAAATGCAGCAATCAGTTCATGCAGAGGCCATTGAAGCCTCCTCACAGGAGAGTTCATTACAAGGGACAGAAATGAGTGACAGCACTGATCAGTCTGTTCCTGTTGTGTTGTCCTTACCTGAGGATGAGGAACTGAGAGTAAGCACTAGTGCAGTAATGTTGGTCCTTATTTCCTTACAAATTTGATTATAAAAATGATTTTATGGTAAAAATACATGTGGACAAAGCGTGCATGAGCATTTAATGAAATTGAAAGAAAAGAGTTTTTACTCTTTACAGACATATAAAAACCTTTTGTATCCTCTTTGGAAAAAAGGACAGTTAATCTGTAACACAAATGCTGCATTTTATGTATGTTGTCGTGAAAATTTAGCCTACTTAACCACTCAAATGATTGACCGATGTTACTTCATTAATCTATGATGGTATGCCATCTCAATTCACTGATTGCTGTGTGAATATACAGTGCATGTGCTTCATTCAACTGAGAATTAATGATATTAAATGTTTTTTTATAATCATTTCAAAGTAAAGTGGCTGCAAATTTACTCAGCAAGTCACCATGCCACAAATTTCTTTTACACCTTAAAGTTTAAAATGTACAAAAGATTACCATAATCTGAAAAATTGTCTTTTATTTATAAAACTATAAATGAAAAAGAGAATGAATATTGTGTGCTTACACTTTGTTTCTATACTTCTTATACCTGACAGAAATCATCCAGTGAGACAGATTTATACCAGGAGAATGAGCGACTTGGTGTGTTACCATCAGAATTTTGTGATGATTCAGAGTCCATACATTCTACAACAGATCTGTCAGAAACAGCTTCACAAGATGACTTTATCAATTCACAAGGTGTAAGATTTATGCCTCACTCTCATAGCAAGGAAGGTTAGTTCAGTGTATAACATTGAAACCTGTCTAAACCAAACCTAAATAAACAGAAAACCTGTCTAAACCAGACACTTTTCTTAGACCCTTCATATAAAATGAAATTTAATTTGAACTTGGGTAAACTAGGCATCATTCAAAACTAACTGTACAAAATCATGAAGAAAATTGGTAGCCTCAAAAGATCAAACTGTCAAACAGTGATAGAATTTTTATGATTTTTATAACATTTTTTTTCTAGGATCAGGACCACTTATACCCTACGGTTTACCTTGTGTACGAGAGCTGTTTAGGTTCCTTATATCTTTGACAAATCCTTTAGACCGTCACAATACTGATGTGATGATACACATGGGCCTCAGTTTATTGGCTGTTGCATTTGAATCAGGTGCCGACCATATAGGACAGTATGAATCACTCCTATTTCTAGTCAAAGATGAGATGTGTAGACATCTTTTCCTGGTAAGTTCAAAGGTTGATGATTTGTTTATAGGTTGAAACATAATTTCTTATTTGTTGTGTTCATTTTTCTGTTCATGAAGTGTTTACTGGACTGTGATATCTTATCAGCAAGAATCCGGAAATTTTGACAGCCCGTGCCAGACATTTCATCAAACTTAGCTGACGTTTTTGTCAGTCTTCTTACATGCTCAGATCGAAAATAAACTTTATATGTAGTTATTTTAAAAGATAAATATTGAAAAGTGTGTTATTTCATCACATACTCTGTCTCTTACAAAATATCAGAGCGAGTGAACGAGTTTGGTTTCGACCACACGTGGACGTTCCAACATGTAAACAAAACATTGTATCTCTCGGACTTTTTCATCACATAGGCAAACAGCCAAAAAACTTTCGAGTGATGAAAAAAATGTTGATTATTTATAAAAGAAAATCATAAACACATTTTGCCTATTGATTTAAATGGTCTGTTGACTTCTGTGTTAAAACGATTCAATCCATGAAATTGATAATTACAAACTACATGTACGACTGATTTGAAGTTTAAGTTCCATGTGCTTTCGTTACCTCTGAAAGATCGGCGGGAAAATGGTGGACTTGTCAATCATTTTTCTTAATTAATAAATGTATGAAGATTCTCCAAGTTACTTCATTAATTCGTATAGGCAATGGGGCTGCATGTGTACCGTGTGTGTGGCTGTACATCGGCTAAATTTGACACACATCTGTCAATTAATTTCCAATAAACAATTAGGAGACTGGTAGACAGGATGTTTATACACTAATAAAACCACGCAGACTGTAATTTATAAGGGTTGACAATTTTTTTATGTCTGATATTGGAAAATTGTCGTCGGTCATTTGCAAAATTTGTCGGTTTATGACCAGCATTTTTTACCGTTTCTGGGTCCATGCTTATCAACTCAAAATAATTAAGTGTAAGGCTCTTAATCTGAATATTTCAATTGAATAATAAATGTTTTTTGTTTGTTTATTTAAATACGTTAATAAAAATATTAAAAAAAGGAATTCACACTTTATGAATAAGTTCCATTGGCAAAGTTTTCCGTAATATTTACATATTTTACTATAAATTAATTTGAAATAAATACTGTAATCTGATTGGTTAAAATAATTTTGTTATATCTCACTGGATAAAATAAAATATTGGCACGCCCCTATTCAGTTAAATTCAGAGCTACTTTTCTCATGTTTAAAGATAAAAATATGTTTTAATATTAATTTATAAGAATTGGCTATGATAAAAATTTTGTCTATTGAAAAATAACGTAATTTTTTCATGTGCATATTTTTCTTATTGCACTTCATGCAATAAACAATATCCACATGGAAAATTTATGTTATTTTTCAATGGACAAAATTTTTATTATTGCCAATTCTTAAATGTTATGAACAGTTTTGATGTTATTACATCAAAGTTCGTATTATTAGGCAATATTTATAGCCTAATGCCCTACACCATTCATGTGCATCATAAGATTAAGTTTTTCAGCTTACAATGTTTTGAAATCCTTCCTTTCATGACTAGTTTTTTTTTCAGTTGCTGCAATCAGAGAGGTTGTCCCTGTTTTCTGCTTCTGTTAGAGTTTGTTTTTTGGTTTTCGAGTCAATCAGGAGTCACCTAAAGTTCCAGCTAGAGGTTTGTTCATGACTATATCATGGTTTAAATTTGGAGTCTTGAATTTTAAGGGAGATGCAAGATTTTATTCTTTTTTAAAATGAAAACATTCCTACTGAATTTTCTATGATACTTGAGAAAATGATGAAGATGATTGTTTACAGGAAGACAACCCTGTAAGCTGCAAGTAGGGATTCAATGGAATGTCATCTTTTTATAAAGTCCATAAAAAAATATATTGAGATTGACAATGCTATTATGAAATTAAGATGGAATTTCCTTACAAAATTAAGTTCTCTTTCAAATAATAGACATAAAATTATGGGTAACATGACATATTATTCTTTTGTATCTCCTACCAAGTTACATATAAGGCTTTGAAATTGGTAGTTATTGATTATCTGTCAAGCATGCAGTAGTTAAGAGAATTAAGTGAAAACTGTTTGGCATGGAGTCCAAATGACCTGTCCAAGTAGGATGGCATGCCAACCTGCAGGCTTTTGCTTTTGTGAGCTAGCATAATAAAAATCCAACTCAGTGTATCAGATAAGTACAAAGCAGGGTTTTTTTCAAATCTGGATTTTACTGTTACGATTTTTTTTTTACTTTATATTTACTTCTGATTTTGCCAATTTCCGCTTGGTTTGAAGACCTTGTACAATCATCTCTGTAAAATGCATGACATTTCTGTCATAGGACGTTAAACCATAACCAATCAGTCAGTGAAATCTTTATGTTTATATTTGGCTCATTCTTGATCAATCCATGTGGCCGGAATCTCTTGTAGTAGTAAGAATGTGCAATGCAAGAGATATTTACTACTTTAGTTCAACTCCTTTAATGTATTGACAGATGTACCTCACAAAATTAGCTGATATTATTGTATCTGAGTCACCCAGGATTATGTATGAGACCAGAGAGATTGCTTTGGATGCCATTGTCCAGCTGTTTAAGATTCCAGGCATGGTGACAGAACTGTTTATAAACTATGACTGTGATTTATATTGTTCTAATCTGTTTGAAGATACCACAAAGTTATTATCTAAGGTAAGATATGTAAGGTATAAATACTGCAGTGGAACCACGTCATTCTGGCCAACAATGTAACTTGGGACCATAACCTATAGAAATTTTATCGAAAATATTTCCTGAGTTAGTATATACTCAGTTGAAGTAGTATTTAAATTATTCTACAAATTAATCCAGATTTTGTTCCTGTATCAAAATGCAGTAGACTAACATGTTTCTTCTATTTATATCCTGAAAATAGGTGATGTATAACATAACTTCTTATGGATTTGTTTTACTGTCAGTATCTTTGAAAAACATTTCCAAAGGGGTAGATATAGGTACATGTAAATGTGCATTACATGAACCATATTGTTTATTTTTGTCTATACTGGGTTGCTATATTCCATTTGGGATCCTTGTGATTTTTTTTAATTACCTTTTCAGTAGGTACATTATTACTTTTCTACTGTCATATCAGAAATTTCTAAGTAAAATTAAAAAAAAACATGTTACTCTAATTTTTTGTATTCTTTTTAACTCTGTTTTCATCTGAAACTATACAACATTCAGCATATGAAGTTGTTAAGCACAATTTACAAATAAGCACTAAATAAATATTAAAATTCCAACTATGAATGTCTGGAGAAAATACAGAAATCTACTGTTATTGCCTTTACACTAGTGTCATTGAAAAGCCTTTGTCCTTCTGTCTGAGTCTCTGGGTTTAAGTTGTTCTGTAGCCTTTCTTCTTCAGTTGATCCTGACATGAGTGATCTCCCCTCAATTTGTCTACCTTGTATAACATTTTGATTTGCATGTCTGTCTGATGCTGCTGTGATATGGGTGGAAAGTTTTTTGACTTGGTACAATTTCCAATCTTTAAAGTGGTTATACATCATAGCTATTCCTTCTGTTATGGATTTTCTTATCTGTAGCTGTGCTCTGTATCTGTGGTTTCCAAATAATTCTGTTGCAAATAATTGTTGGTCAAGATGCTCAAGTTTACATTCTGAAAATACCAAATTGCAAAGTTGTTTAAACTACATGCAACTTATTAGAATTGATATGAAAGAATTTCTAAACCATATTTTGAATTTTTTTTTTTAAATACTGATAAGGTAATAGTCTAATTATTTACTCATTTCATTGATTTTTGATATTCTTAGTTTTCTTACTTTTGGTCAAGTACTAGTGATTTGTTGAAAAACTTTTAATTGGAAAAAAATGACTTAAAACCTACAATAACTTCATGTGCTTGTTCTCCCTCAACATTTGACATTTATTGTGGTTTTCATTTTGTAAAATTGAATTTCATACATAAATGTATTTTCTATTTAAATGCATAAGAAAGAATCATTTATTTTAATTGTTGCATATAAGGTTCTTTGTATAACTTGCCAAGTTCTACAATTTTACAGTTGAACTTGTCTAATTCCACATTTTGTAGGCCTACTTTTCTTTTTAGAATAGACAGTGTTCATAAAGGGTCAATAAAAATAGACAGAATGTTCTAGTTCCTTGCTTCACTAAAGTCATTACCTAACATCTTGAGCTGGCAGACTGCAATTTCATGGGCTGCTAGAAGTGACTTTAGTTCTTGTGCAAAAGAAACAATGCTGAAATAATCCATTATAACTTCAGTATGGGTAGTTTGGTTAGGGTATTAGATAACAGATAAAATGAGGACTTTATATATTTGTTTCAAGTTACTCAAAGATTTTCAGAGCTTGTGTGTAGTGGTTTAGATTGGAGTAATTATAAAAGATGTTCTTCATTCTGATTAATATCAAAGATTGAATCATTGATTGATTGAACTCTATTATTGATTAATAACAAGGATCAGTACAGATGTAATTCACTGATTAGATGGAGATACTTTAATCAAGAATATGAATTCAAACCTAATTTATAGAAATAATACCTAATAGATATATATAAAAAATTAAAATTCTAATTGATAAGGTCATATGAATGCCTATGCATATTGCAAAGTTCAGAGACCACCCATGACCACAGAATCTTGACTAATACAGGGTAAAAATATTAAAATTGCAGAATCTGAACTGACATAAGTTTGATTCCATGCTAAACGCAATTAGCTTGGTATTCAAACAAGCAGGTAAAAAAGATTTTTTAACATCCTTGACTAGTCTATTGGGTCTCGCACAGATGGAGGTAAAAATGTATTCATGCTAGTGATAATTTATGAATTTTTATGGAGTACTTTATAAGTTAACTTTAAAAGGCTCATAACTGAAAACAGATTTTGTCCAAGACCGAAGATTGATAAAGTTGTGTTTTATAACTTTTACTAACATGACTTTTAGGGCTCAGCTCATGTTAATAACAAACCTCATATTTTCAGAATGCCTTTCCAGTTCAGGGTCTATTCTCCACACACTTGCTGTCACTAGATGCATTGTTGACTGTTATAGATTGTATAGAGCCACACTGTTATAATAGGATATTGGCTAAACAGAAAATTGATAGTTCAGGTAGATTCATGTAGAGTGTTCTAATGGTGTGTTTTTTTTTCTCATTTTTATGCCAAACATTTACTCATCTATTGCTAATGATTAAGAAATTCTTAATTTTTACAAGTGGTTGGTTATGATTGAAGTTATACTGTAATCAACATATTGTAATGTGAGAGCCTGTTTTTATGTTTCATGAGTGTAACTGAAAATTTTGACTGTCTGTTCATTGATTTCCTCTAAAAAAGATACAATAGAAAACTTAATGAAAAGAAAAAGTCAATTGTTAGATAACTTTTTTTTTAGATTTGCGAAATGAAATCCAAACTAGATATGACTCCTATGTTAAAGTACTTACAGTTGAAACTTATATAGCTGTCTTTGTAAGAATCATGCAAAATCTGAAAAATGTGATACACCCCTAAAAAGGCTACTTATTTTTATTTTTGTAATTAAGTTGTTTTATTGGTCTATACTATGAAATGTGTAATTATTCATTCAAATCTGCCTGCTTTTAGGAGATAATGAACATATAAAATCCAGTAAATTCTATTTTATTTCAGTGTCATTTACAGAGTTATCTGCCTTAATTTTGAATTCTACAGTGCATTTCATAAAATTTTTATCTCCTAAGAGCACAGATTATATGAAAAACCTGATGTTAATTTCTGTTTACTATGACATTTCAAACAAAATATCAAAAATAAAAATATGTAGGCTTTTTACCCATGAATCACATTTTGCATGATCCTTAGCTGGAGTGCTACTTATATGCATATCACATAAATAGAACAACATATTGTTTCACTTCTACTCTCACTATTTTTGTTTTGTATTCAGTGTTGACACATTATTTTTTATGTAAATAAATAATTTTTTTTTACAATTTTAGTCACTAAAGAGAGTCAAAGTCCTGAACCAGAACTAAGCACTGATGTCATAACTGTTCAGAAACAGGGTGAGTGTATAATAATGATCTAAGTCAAATTATACATATATTTTTTTGTGGAACTTCTCTAATAAAAGTACTCAGAGACCCTTTTAACCTATGAACTCATTCACTTCTTATATTTAGATTAGGATCAGAAAATAGTTTAGAGCTGAAACTTTAACCCAACACTAAATACTCCAGAATCCTGTATAACATATTTGAACACATTCATTTTCCATGCATTTCCTAGAAAATGTTTGTACCATATCAAACCTGATTTATTTTTATGTATGTCAATCATTTTATCCTTGTTATTTTGTAGATGTAAGAATATCCAAGGATTCCTCACTGAAGAAAGGACAAAGTGTTAGACAAAACAGAATGAAAGTCTCAGACAAAGTTCCAACTCAGCAAGAAATATCAGCCATAAAACACAAGAAAAAGGTTTGAAGATTCCTACAGTATATTTTTGATAACATTTTCTTTTTAAACACCACAAAGTTTGTGTTATATACACTCTACTTGGGTGGATGATCTGTATTCCTTCAGTTTGGAGTCTAGTTTACTCATAGGATATGTATAACCCTTTAAATTGGCGGATTACACAGTCTTTATTCATATGGTCTATAATTGACGGTTTACGGCATGAAATGCAATAATTGCAAAGTGCCAGTTCACTATATACAACTTTATTTAAATCTGGTGAAAATACATGTGTACAGTTTAGAAGTCAGGGACAGACTCCTCGATTCAACTAGACAAAAACCTATTCTATATTTTTACAGAGGATCATAAAACACTTACACAACATTCCGAATTTTTTAGGTGTTACATCATTTAGCGATAATTGCTATATTGACAAATTTGCTTGGGGCGGTTTTTCAGCTCAATGACTAACATAAAGATTAACAGGGTATTAAAGAACAATTAGGCGACCAAAGGCAATTACAAATAAATAAATGTCAATCAATTAATATAGATACTATAGATACAAAAAAAAATCTTAAAACGATAAAATAAACAATGTCCAGCACTTAAAGTTCAATAAAATTCTGTTTCCACTAAAAACATCCAACGGGGTCCGGCTGTCCGTTTTCTCTTGGTTATATTTGTATGAGTTATTTATTATTACACCCCCACTCAAGAGTGGGGTGGTATATTGGAATCACCTTGTCCGTCCGTTTGTCATGTTGTAGATTAAAATTGAAAGTCATCATGGACAAAAAAAATCAAAGTTCTCATGAACAAAAAAAGTTGAAAAATGTGTTTAGTTTCTAGTGAAAATATTTTGATATTTATTTTTAACAGATTTACTATGAAGGTACCAAACAGTTCAATGTTAAACCCTCCAAAGGTATTCAGTATCTACAAGAACAAGGATATCTGAAGACACCATTAGATCCTGAGGAGGTCATTCTATTCTTGAAAGAGAATCCAAGGTTAGATAAGGCACAGATTGGAGAGTATGTCAGCAGGAAGACCAATGGTGAAGTTCTCAAAGCATTTGTCAAGTGAGTCATTTATTACTGCATATTTTGAAATTAATAGGATATTCTTTATATCTAAACTCACAGGGGTTCTAATTAAAAGGACCTTTGAATTTCTTTATACTTAAGTCCTGGACCTTAAATCTTATACATTAATATCTTTTTGAGGACCTTTTACTTTCCTCAAGTGAACCTTTGATTTAAAATTTGAAAAAGTAATAAACCTATCACTCTTCAAGCTAATTTGAATCCTTGAGACTCAGTGAGTGGATGGTATGTTGGAATAACCTTGTCAGTAGGCGAACCTGAATTTCATTGCAATTTTCTTGTTACCAATGAATAGATATGATCTCAAATGTGGTTTCTGGCTTTATATATATGGAACATACATTTGGTCGCTCTCCATTTTTCAGGGACTTGTATGAGTGGGTGTAGTTTCATGTTAAATACAAAGTAACAATACTGTGTATCAATCACATCAGTATTAATTACAGTTTGAAATTTTCACCAAAACAGAAGAGATAGTTTCTTAACATCATCATACTATTGAATTGCTCACTGTAGACATGCACATCTACGTTATGTCGATTTAACAAACATACATAACGTGCATTGCAATTAACATACATACAATCCTTTTTTAGGTCATTCCATTTTGAAGAATTAAGAGTAGATGAGGCATTAAGGTTGTACTTGGAGACATTCCGACTCCCGGGTGAAGCTCCAGTCATTTCATATCTGATAGAACATTTCTCTGAACACTGGTCTGTAAGTATGCAAGAGTTATGACAACCATTTTAAAGATGTTTTTAGGTACATTAATCAGGAGATAACTCTGCTGACGGCCTGTAAAATCAAAGATTAATGGCTCTATATCTTCAAATACAATACTGTTATCTCCACTCTAATATCACTGTCAGATATGTCTATGAAAATAGCATCTAAAAAATCTAAAAATAAATTTGCTTATGTGTAAAAAAATTATTTGTGGAATTGGCAGCTTTTTGATGCCCTGAAATTTACAGTACAATTAAATTCTATGTTACAAAGGAAGTTGTATCTATTATAATGTAAGTTTGGTCATCTGACTGAATTACTGGGAAGTTATTCATGGTAACCATTTTATTGTCTTGTGTTGTAATTTTGTTAAATCAAAGAATTTTGCATTGATTGATTTGATAAGAACTTGTAAGGTGTTACGCATAACAGAAACTTTTCATTTCATCGCATAGAAGCTTAAATTGGTGGTTTGTCCAAACCATGTAAACTCTGAAAATTGGTAACCCACAAACAATAATGCTTCTTCAGTATTCCAAACATTCTATTTGAGATACAATGACCACTAGTTGTTGCAGAGTCACTATGTTGTGTCTAAATGAGGTGACATGTGTACATACTTGCTGTTTCTTTTCTTTAAATAGAAGGCAGTTCAGATCCCACATGTCTAAATGTTGTCCATCAATTTGACAACATGTTTTCATCTTAAAAATGAAATTTTGCATATTTATAGTATCATGTTTATGTTTTACCATTGTAGAAAAGTAATGGAGAACCATTCCATAATTATGATGCAGCGTTTACTCTGACATATGCCATTATCATGTTGAATGTAGATCAACACAACCATAATGCCAAGAAACAAAATATACCCATGACTCCTGCCGTAAGTAATACACCCATGACTCCTGTTGTAAATAATATACTTATGACTCCTGCTGTAAGTAATACACCCATGACTCCTGTTGTAAATAATATACTTATGACTCCTGCTGTAAGTAATATACCCATGACTCCTGCTGTAATTAATATATCCCTGACTCCTGCTGAAAGTAAGAAACCCTTTTAATTCTGCTGTAATATACGGATGACTCTTGCTGTTAGTAATATACCCATGACTCCTGCCAGTATTCTAAGACTCAATTTTATATTTTCATTTTGAAGTTATTTTTTTTCACATTTAAATCTCAATATTTAACTACATGTAAGAATATGATAATGAAAGATAACTCTGACATTGTCTCCCTTTGATAGTTTTGTCCTTAAATGGTGTAATAGTGTTGTCATTGAACTAACTTATACTTTGCCCTGTCAGGAAATTGTTTAGGTATGAAGTAAATGTAGCTTCTCAAAAATGAAAATGACAAAAATTGCAATAATGCCTGATACCAGCACTCCTACCTGAGCAACTAATTAAATTTCAAAAACCCACAAGGCAAATCAGAAAAACAAAGTACACAGATGTCATGTCAACCAACATTATCAAGAATCAAATCCGAAACAACACATGATTGTACTACTAAACAAAACCAGACAATTCAACAATTCATTGTTTGTATGCACCGCCATATAGTGGAACCACCTAGAGGACTCAATAGTGTGCATCAATAACCTGAGGAGTTTAGAACATCACTCCTCAGTTAGCGCGACTAAACTGCGCAGACCATTCTCTGTCACTTAGTAGCCCAGTAGGGAATCTGAAGTACTCATACAGATACAGAATTTATTTCTGTGTTTTCAGGAATTCAAAAAGAATTTGACTAAATGTAATGGAGGCGAAGACTTTGACCAGGATATGTTGGAAGAGATTTACAATGCCATAAGGTATTGCACTAATTGTACAATGTGTATGCATTATGCTAATATTCAATGTTCTCCTGTTTGCTGGTTTTGATATATAAGTTGATAATTGTTGGTAACTTAGAGTTTATTGATATTATTAAAAATAATTTAAACTTTTAACACATTATAGGAATTAGTTTTCATGTTGTTCAAAAGAAATCAATTTTGGTGTTACAGATGACATTTTACTTAATGCTGTCTGTATTTGTTATAGAAATGAGGAGATAGTGATGCCATCTGAACATACTGGTTTGGTCAGAGAAAATTATCTTTGGAAGGTATTCTAATATTTTGTTTAACACATCAAGGTTTCATACATGACTAATATTAGGTATTTATTTAGTGAATTAGATACAGTCAAAGCTGCTCTGCTGGTCACCTCAAATCAGTGGTCACCTTCACTTAACTGTCATTTCAATACCCGCCCAGCTGTTTCCTCTATTTTAACTCATATCAGCGGTCACCTCCCTAACACAGCCAACGGTCACCTATTTTCTGGTCAAAATCGTCTTTCTGACTTCTTATACCGGCCATTTTGTAAACTTTCGGTTTATCACTTGACCAGATAACAGTAACGTGTCACCTGATTTAATTGTATTTAGAACATGTAAATATAGATAATTAAGTTGCTGAAGGGATTAAATCAGTATTGCAATGAAAACAAAATTAAAGATTCGATAGTGAAGATGTGAAATTTGCTCACTGGTTGTAAAAACTTCAGTCTTCAGTTTAGTTATGAAAGTTTGAGGTGTGAAGAAAAGTCTCAGAAACGGAAAATGGAAAGAAATGAGGCAATTAAAAAACTAAATAGTGGAAAAGGTGCCCGTGCTGTTGTAAAGGAAATTAATGTTGGAAAAACAAATTACTAAAATTGCCAAAAGAAAAGCAGAAATTATAGAGGACATTAAAAATAACATAGATGGTAAAAACAACATAAAACGGGAAATGAGGAAATACTTTGTTTTTTATTGTCATATATTTTTATCTGAATGATATTTTGAATGAAGATATTTTTAAATACATGAATCTACTTCTGAAAATGAAAGATAAATACATGTAATATTATGACAATCAGAGGTAGTACAATCTAATGGAATGGGATTATATGCTGACATTAAAGTCTTTCTACATTACATTACAATTTGTAACCTTATTCCAATGGTCACCTCTCTATATAGGTCACTTTGAGTATTCCCCAGAGGTGACTGCTTAATACAGGTTTGACTGTATGTAGTATTCTACTACATTCTGTCATTTATGGGAGGAAAACAAATCACGAAAAAAGATACTGGTATTTGCAAAGTATACAAGAACATTCACACACTGAAAATATTTTGAAGTCAGAAGAATGAAATGACGACAGATGTTCTTGCAGGCTTTCCTTCTGTGATATATCATATATAAATCTGACTTTGTCTAGCAGCCTTATACAAAGCAGGTGGAATTCAACTTTTTTGTCCTGAAATGCATGAAATATATCTTACAAGTAGAAACTTGAACTTTCAACCAACTTTCTCTCCTAATGATTTTTTTTCAATTTTTTTCCATCCCTTAAGTATTGATGATAATCAAAATCTTTTCCAGGTTTTGTTAAGAAGAGGAGGGACCAAAGATGGTCATTTCATCCATGCCCCTCCAGGTTCCTTTGACCATGAACTTTTCTCCTTGACCTGGGGGTCAACAGTTGCTGCTTTGTCATTTGTATTTGACAAGAGCAATGAAGAAGCAATAATACAGAAAGCTATAACTGGATTTAGGTATGTATTACAATACCTCAAGGTATAAGTATTCAGAAACATCTGGCAACATTTTAAAATCTGAAATATACATAAAAATCCAGCAAACCTTGTATTGATTTTCTTGTATTTTGTTATGTGACAATTATTATGAAATTATATATTTTTTTAATTTTAAGAAAATTAGGGACTTGAAAGTACTTAATTTCAAAAGATGTCCTTAAAACTCTTTGAGAATCTAATTTCCTTTCAAACCAATACAAAAGTGTATAAAATATGAAAATTGGACATCAGACGTTTTGATTACGTACAAAGATTATGATATCGGCATTCCACGTATTTTCCCTATTCTAAAAATAGTACCATTTCGATGAAACTGGCACATAGTAATTTATTTTTATTTTTTTGATAAAGGTTTTGGTTATGTGGTCGTGCTCAAGGAATAATTCATGGTTTGAATAAGAAGTTTGTAAACAAAAGCAATCCAATCATGTGCTTTATTAATAAAATAAATTGACGATGTTGATTATTTATTTTTGCTGGTCTGAGAAAAATGTAGTTCAAACTTTGGGGAAGAAGTTTTCATCATATCTCAAATAGATGGCATGAAATGCATGCATACGGTGACTGGCTTGAAAGGGCGGTCTCAAGCAATAAAGCTAAATTCAAAGTTGGCAAAAAAGAGTTCGATATTTCATCGATGGGGGAATCGGTCCTTGAAAATCTTAAAAATTGTCCTTAAAAGTCCTTAAAAAGTCCTTGAATTTTGTGGTAAAAAATGTGCATGAACCCTGTAAATACTCATTATGTCATTTTGATTAAAATTTAAAAATACCTATGAATAACAGTTACAAAATAATTCCATTTGACCCTGTTGCCCTGAAGGTTTGTTGAGGACCTGAATAGACAAAGCCCCAAGGAATTGTGTGAAAAAAGGTAATGTCTAACTTAACATGTTCAAGATGTGTTAAAAAATCTTATTAAAGAACTTGTTTAAATACTAACAAGGAACGTAAAAAAATGTCATATACTCACAAACTAATCTATTATATTTTCTTATACAGAAAATGTGCCATGATAGCAGCCCATTATGAGATGAGTGATGTGTTTGACAATCTAGTCATTTCTCTGTGTAAATTTACCACCCTACTAAGTGCTCATGAGGTAAAATATTTTGTTATGATTCAAGTCTGTATCAGCTTTTGAATACAGGGGAAAAGATTAATGTTCACCCACTCGTTAGTGGTGGCCAGAAATGTGCCTGGGTGACCATTTTTTCTATTTTAGTAGCCCAGCTGGCGAATTGCAAAAAAAAATTCTTGTCAACAAAAGTTGCGGTCAGAGATTTAACTGGTTACCATTCGATCAGAAACGTAGCATCACTAGTTAAATTTTATCGGTAACCAGTTCTAATAATACGGAAATCATTCATAACCAATGTCAGTTTTTTATTTACCATTGCTTACTAATTTCCGTATCCAGTATCAGAACAAAATCTCTAGAATATTCAAACAGTCTACTGTTTCAGGTATTAATGTTTTGAAGTTATATGAATTGGTTGTGTAATTTTAATTCATTTAATGAGATATATTATCCAAAGCACATTTTTAACTTCAACTGCACATTTTAGGGTTTTCCATGATGCATATGAATAGGAGGGCTATGGAGTG
Organism: Perna viridis; assembly: GCA_037379345.1. Classification (NCBI taxonomy): domain Eukaryota; kingdom Metazoa; phylum Mollusca; class Bivalvia; order Mytilida; family Mytilidae; genus Perna; species Perna viridis. The sequence goes on along the minus strand of CM074514.1, from coordinate 32,650,464 downwards.
AATGAGTGAATTTGTGTGTGACAACAAATCACACGATACAGTGAAAAAAAATTATCAATGAACAGGGCTTTTATTCTTGTTTTGCATCTTGATGTTGCATGAGGGTCTTCAACAATGAACAAATGGTTCATACCCTCAAACAAGTATTTTTACATACAAACATTTTGTCTGAAAAAGTCTGTGCTACCAACTTTTTTTCTGGACTTATTGATTTTATAGTTTAGTAGCCCAGGTGGCTACTGGCCTCAAAAAGTTAACCTTGATCCCGGGAATATACATATGCATGTAAATAGTTTTTAGTCTTTTAGTCTCAAATTCTCACCTCAATTAAAAATTCACTCTTTTTATTGAAGGAGAACCTTATTCAGTTGTTACTTTTTTTACTAATTTTTAGTAATGCAGTATACAAATGAAAAAAGCATATTTAAATGATAAATATGTTATATTTTTAGTCACATGGAGAATACTGGGTTCATAAAATTGGTTTCATAATGAATAAAATGCTAATCTTTTCAGAATCCAGAGAGTATATCAATCTCCTTTGGCAGTAATATGAAGGCAAAGTTAGCAGCACAGAATGTGTTCTCCCTAACACACAGACATGGTGATATACTGAGAGAAGGATGGAAGAATATTCTGGACTGTATGATGCAGTTATTCAGGGCAAAACTGCTGCCTAAACCTTTGATAGAGGTAATCTCAACAAGGGAAATACAATAAAACCTGTCTATACTCCTTTGGGATTCTACACTTAGTTTGTTTAAGGAGGGTGTTTAGTTTATAGAGATGCAAAATGTATTGAAATTAATATGAAGGGATATCACAGGGAATCTGTTTGGACAGGTTTTCAGTTTATTCAGGGTTAAGTTTATACAAGTAACACTGTATTGTGTATTATTTTGGGATTGAGAGAAATATCAGTGTCACAGTCGACCTAATTAATTTGACAATATCTATTCTGTGAAGTCCTTTAGATGAAGTATAATTCCTTTTAAGCGGTCAGTTTTGCATGTTAATCAAGAAAATTAATTTCAATATTTTTCAAGCATAATGCAACTTAATAAATATGAAAATGAGATAAATTTCAGATATTTTTATGATTATTTTTTATGTGAATAAAATGACTGTGTTGTTTTCACATTGATATAAACTCAAACACAAATATGATTTAAAACTTCTAAACCTTGTTAAATCAGGGTATTGATTATTTTTTATAATAATATAATTTTGGTTTTTCATAAGAGGGAAAGAGCTATTAGAACTCATTATGGGGGATGTTTTGACAGGTGGGAATTTATATTAGACCTCCACTGACACACACTGTGCCTCAAAGTATCACTTCTTTACTACATAAGCCAAAATATGTCACTTGAACCTATTCCCTTCCAGTGTTAACTTTAATATGCTCGAATCCTTAACTGTTTTTTTTTTTTTCACTGCTAGGTAAGGTTACTGTTTAACCCATTCCCGATTTCCTAAGTTTTCCTAAATCATATTTAGATAAAGGATTGAGTATAATTTTTATATATCACCTTTATATCTTTCACAGGCTGAGGACTTTATAGAGGAGTTAGGAAAGATATCAATAATAAAGGAGGACAATACAACTGCTCAAAAGTAGGTCAAGTTTGGTTATAGATGTCATACAAAGCAATTTCTCTAACTATTTTGTAGATTCTATTTCTGATGTATTCTGTCAAACAATCATATTTGAAGGTATTAATTTTCAGTTTTGAAAAGGATTTCTGTACTCATAATACAAAAATGCATGTGAATGTATAAAAAGCTTTAGATCCAACCTTTGTGTATGTTAATTGTTGTTGACTTTTTAAATATTTATTTACATTGTTTATAAGAGGAATTCTTAAAAGTTCAAATTTTACCATGAAATGATTCACAGACCTGATTTCATTACACTTTAATGTGGAATTCTGCTTTTACACATCCAGTTTTGTGGTTCCTTATTTATTGTATATTTATTTTGGATTTTCAAATTTTGACATAGTTGACTTTGTAAAATCAGGTATGGATATTGATCAATTAATTCTTCAGGTCAGAGAGCAGTTTGATGGGCTTGTTTAACTTTTACTTCACCTCTGACAACACCACTACCAAAGGTCCTACACCTGAAGAACAAGAAGCCATGAGATCTGCTCAGGATTGTATAGAAGACTGTAATCTAGAAAACCTAATAACTGATAGTCGATTCCTTAGAGAGGTTTCATTACAGGAACTTATAAAGGTATCTCACAAGAATTATTTGTGAAAACTTCTAAATTTTCAGGATCTATTCAGAAATTACTTTTTAAAAATGCTTGATCTATCTACTTCACTTACTTGTTCATTTAAATTCATACATTGGTTAGCATAGTTCAATAACCATAGACCCAAGACAATTTTTAATATGTCTGATTAAAAGCAGGTATTTCCTTTAGCATTGGGTGGTATCCATTTCTGTAGACTTCTGCTTCCACAAGATCTTATGTAAGATCAAAGACAGGTTGTCCTATTTATAGAATGCAGTATGACTTTGAATTATAAATGTCCTTAAAATGCTTAAAATACCTCCCATTGGGAGTTCAACATTAATCTATTCTGAATTCATCCATTCATATTAGATTAATGTCCAAGTTAGAACATCTTATATCAATGCAGAATTCAATAACAAATGTTTGACCTAGAACTTGTGACCTTGATTTTGTTTATGCATTATAATAGGCTTTAGTAGTAGCCTCCCAAGGACCTGAGGCTCATTTATCTACAGAGACTGCCTTTGATGAAGATGCTGCTGTCTTCTTTTTGGAGTTCCTTATCAAGGTTGTTCTGCAGAACAGGTATGTAACCAGACTATGATTTTTCTCATTTACATTTTTATACCCTGTGCAAACAAAGTTTTAGGGGTACATAGGAATCACCCTGTTAGTCTGTCTGCCCATTCACATTTCTTGTGAGCAGAGCTCCTCATAAACTGCTCAATGGATTTTGATGAAATTTTATAAGATGATTCAGTATTATGTCTATATGTGTTTGAAAAAAATATTAACTGAGAACTTCATAGGGAGATAATCGAACTGAGAGGTTTTACTCTTTACATTTATAGTCCATTTAAAGTTGGGGTATTCTCTTTGAGAGCTTGCTCAAAGTATTTCTTGTCTAATTTTAGTTTGGTGATGTGTGAATCATAAAATACTGACAAGGCTTTTTTTCTTCTGTACATGTTATAGTACACTTCAAAAATAAAATTACATTGTTTTTTGCTAGGCGTTCAGTTCATCAAGAAGTTAAGGCTACAATGAACAATTTCATTTTTCATGTCTAAATATTTAACGTTGTTTGTCTTTAAACCAAACACTATTGTTTTGTTTAGTTAATTAAAGCCTGTTAGTGTGTAGAAAATTTTGTCATTATATTTTGTTTTTATGATTTGTAGTGAATTAGTTAAAAGTGATGAACATTTGATAGGACAGGTTATAACGTATGTTTAGATTCTCCATTATTGGCTTTATGTTCAACTAATGAGTTTAGGGTCTAACTGATCAGTACACCTTAGTTATGTTGCTTAAATTTTCTAGGTAAAGGGCTATTCCTGAAAAAAAAGTGGTAGTTTACGAACATAGTTTAAAAAAGAAATATCATTGAACTCATTGTCACATTTATTTACATGAAATTTTATAAGGTGGAAGAAATATTTTTTGTGGGTATCAATTTTTAACCCAGTCAGTCAGCTTACTACCATCTTTGACAAACTAGAAAAAACAGATTTTCATGAATTAGGTACTGTAAATGTATCAATTTTTGCTCTTAACAGAATATCATGAACATAGTACATGTGGAATTAATTTTTAATACTATATAATGCTATTTTTTGAAACCACAAAGATACATTCTCTTGACAGTATCTGCAAAAATTTGCAACCTTCAAATTAGTACATTTACAGCACTTTCAATGTATTTCATATCAAGCAATAGTCCTATTTCCACATATTTAAGCCAACCCATTTTTTTTCTGGAAATAACATATGTTATGTTTAGTCCCTGCTTTTCAGTTCTTTCTTCTTACTGACATTTTTTAGTCTGTACTAATATGGCAATATACATGCTGTAGAAAAAGAGTTTATAGTTCAAATAAAATTATCTTCTTTTATGATGAAACAGCTCGAATTTCTTAGAAAAGGATAAGAATCAATACCCACTAGTAACCATGTTAATGATAACAGGGATGGTAATCTGGTTCCCTGGTCAATATCATAAGCAACCCTAGGATCGCTAAAAATATAGACTCAGGTCACCAGCAATGGATATACACAATATATGAGTTAAATTGCCACTTATGAAATAAAGTAAAACAATTGATAATTGTGCATTTATATCAAAAGATGATATAAGTAATATGAAAAAAATATATTTAAACCTATCTTTCTTTTAATTTGAATATTAGAATGTATAAAAGTAAATGAAATAATATAATATTCGCTCAGCCAATCAAAAGGCAGAAGACATCACTGGTGACCCGGGGTTATATTTGAGAGAAACTTGTGGAACGAAAATATTACCGGGCTTCCAGGTTAAAAGGGAGGGATGGTCTGGGAGGACCTTAATATATAGGGAGTCTAAAACATGAATTACTCATTCTGTTGAAAATGACGTTCATAATTTGGAAGTCATCGTTTAAACTGTAGACACAGGTGCAGAGTGGGTGTACTGGCATTTCCTGTTATTCAAGATTTCACCTATATCAATAATCAACAACAAAGTTGTTATTTGAATATAAATAGCTCTGCCTCTTGTAGGCAAGTTCTCTGTAAGTTCATGTAATATACATCGTGCATGTAAACCTGCATGTTTAATCTAATATTTGCATATCATGGGATTGATTGTTTTTGTGTATCCATCCCAAGTTAGAGTTTGTGTTTTAGTCAATATGGTGACAAGTTGTGTTAGATTCCTTTTACTATAAATTTGATGATCCATATGATATATTTCTTTAATTTTACTTTACACACTTTCTTTTTTCTTAAGTAGCTGTCGTTGTAAGAATCATGCAAAATCTGAAAAGTATGATACACCCCAAAAAAGGCTTCATGTTTTTATTTTTGAAATTAAGTTGTTTTATGGGTATATATTATGAAATGTGTAATTATTCATCCGTCTGTTCTTAGGAGATAATCAATATTGAAAATCCAATAGATTCTGTTTTATTTGAATGTCATTTACGTAGTTATCTCCCTTAATTTTTAAATCAACAATGCATTCTATATAATTTTTATCTCCTAAGAACATGGGATATATGAAAAACCGAATGTTAATTTCTGTTTACTATGACATTTCAAACAAAATATCAAAAATAAAAATATGTAGGCTTTTCACCCATGAATTACATTTTGCATGATTCTTAGCTGGAGTGCTACTTAAATTGTTAGTTCTTATTTATTTTTGTGTTTGATATTTATAGAATAGGAAAAAACTGTTTTAAATGACCTACAAATAATATATGATAACATGTAATTCATATTAAGTAAAATTTGTCAAGTTAATTTCTTTTTTATCGCAGGGACAGAGTCAATTTAGTGTGGGAAAATGTAAGAGACCACATCTACAACTTAGTGGCAAATTCAAGTGAACATACATTCTTAGTAGAACGTGCAGTGGTTGGAATATTAAGACTGGCTATTCGATTGTTACGAAGAGACGAAGTAGCACCAACTGTCTTGACCTCATTACGGATTTTGTTAATGATTAAACCTTCTGTCGTGCATAGTATATCTAGACACATAGCATATGGATTACATGACTTGTTGCGGACTAATGCTGCTAATATTCACACAGGACAGGACTGGTACACACTGTTCACACTCCTAGAGGTTGTGGGGGCAGGGGCAGACCCTCCCCCTCTTTTACAGGTGTGCTCAGGTGTTGAGATGCCAGAAGCCTTAACTGATGCAGGTAAATTAGAATAATTTAAATTTTATATCTTTACATTTTATATGCCTTTGGAGTAAAATTGTGTTCACCAAACCCCTGTAAGGACTATATGCTTCGTTTTGTTTAAACAAATGGTCAGTTTATGGAGATTCAAAATGTACTATTAAACTGTTAAAACATATATAATTGAAGCAGATTTAATGCATGATGTGTTATTTGCTGTTCACTTTTTCATTTTTGAAGAAATAACCCTAGGCTTCAGGCTATGATGCATCATATATTAGGACCTCATAAATGACAATAGTGTTCGATGACATGAATCTGAAAAACTCATGTTCGTGATGTGAACATTTTTCAACAATAGTATGTACATGTAGCATTCAATTGCAAGATTAACTCACTGCTATAAATATCCCTAAATATTACTTTTCTTTGTCAAATTTATTGTTTATTCAGATTCATGTACTTGTAACTTTTAGGGAAAAAAATAATTGTGATTTAGTAATTAGTACTGTAAATCCCCCCTCTTACCACAGCCTAAATGTTGATCATTTTTGCTGATTTAAAATGGAGGTAGAGGATTTTACACAGATTCTACTGTATTTTTATATATTTATAGTGGTTTCTGTGGTACAGTTCATTCTGTGTTAGCTATATCCTTCTGTTGTTGTGTTGTCAATGGTGTTCATATTGTTATATAATGATGAAACTCTGATTATTTTTTGGTAATTCTTTCCAAAATGTTCAATAACATTTTCTCAGCTTCTAATAAGTAGATTACTGTAATTATTCTGATTTTTGTATAATTGAGAGATGTGGTATGGTTGTCATCACATGAATTTCAATTTTTTTGTTTGGAGGAATTGAGTTTTTTCTCAATATAACTAAAATTGAATGGAATTAGGGTTTTTTTTATTGTCACAAAAATAGAATTGTATTACAGACAAAATGACATAATCGCAATAATATTTGAAATCATTATTTCAAATTTTGTATTTAGCTACGATTGCTTTTCCATGTTCAGATAGATACTGTTCATGAAGTGGCTGTGAAATACAACATTATGTTATGTTATAATGGATTGCAGTACTGTGTATATCACATACTTTTTTTTATGCTATTCAATACTAACTCAATAACTTTGATTTTAGGAGCCCAGAGTGACAGTGAAGTTAACAGTGTTAGTCCATCTGAAGGTTATACAGACAGAGGCTATGTATCTGATGGAGAACTGTACGATGCACAATCTAAAGTAAATAGATGTCCGTCTCCACTAGAGGTCAGACCTGTGCCTGAAAATGGCAGCTGGTTACTTGTAAGTTTGCTGTGTTAGAATTAGGACTTGCCCACTTTCCCCTCCTAAAATGAAAATGACAGAGCAAAATAAATTCTCTAGCTAATCATGCCATTTGGACAAGTTTGAGTATGTAAGCAAACATTGATTCAGGTTTTGTCATTTTTGGGGCTGGTTGGAAATAATAGAAAAAGGATAAGATATGGTGAAACTTAACACATGCACCATTGTATAACCTTTATATAAATTGTAAATACTTACGGAGATCACCGCAAGGTCTTCAGTAAGGGTAAACACACATTTCTGAAAAGCCTACACAACAAAAGTAGTATTATCCACAGTAACAGAACAATGGCACTTCTTCAAAAGAAATTTCAAATAAAAGTCAAATAACAACACGAAGACATATTAATGACCAACATCTCCTAACTGTGGATAGGTGAATTAATTCTGTGACGCGGTCAAACCAGTATTAAACTATTCCCCTTTAATGTAAGGTTAAAAATGAACTGAAACAAAGAACATGCCATAAATTTCACATCAAAATCTCTCCATTGAATACTTCAACATACACCATATAGATAAATAAAGAATGCTCATACATGTAGTTTCTGAAAGCTTGCTCAGAACATATAAAACACTGACAATACCAACAAAATTACCAGCATTAGAAATTATCAATCACTATAATTCCAGTGAACTGAACGTCCAGTATTAAATAGGTCAGATTTGATGTAGTGCAATACTTAATAATGACTTAGTCTTTAAGAAGGGTTGCTATTAGAGGCATAATATCTGTTTTGTCAAAACAAGGTTCAAAGAATAGACAATGGTTTAATAATCGTATCTTTTGAACTTATCTGTTTGGCAACCTTTGGCAAAAAAAAATTATAATGGCTTTGCCTACAGCAGTTTCTAGGTATCATTGACTGTAAATTGTATAATTATTTGTTCCTCCATCTTACCACAGTCTAAGTTTTAATCATTTTTGCTGATTTAAAATGGAGGTAGAGGATTTTACACAGATTCTACTGTATTTCTGTCTATTTACAGTGGTTTCTGTGGTACAGTTAACTCAGTATTAGCTGTGGTCCCTCTTAAATTGTATGTAACTCTCTAATTTTTTTTTCACTTAATCCTTAGCAGGCCTGTAAGGTCTAGTTTAGAAGACTCTTTATTAGTATTGTGTCCCCAACAGCAATACTGTGCTCAAAGTGAACTGAAAATGTCTTTTTCATCTTCATTTTCTACACATTATTTTTAAATTTGGTTTTAAGGTTAACAGCAAAGAAAAGGATCTGAATGCTCCTCCTAGGAAATCATCTTTAGCAAATCAGTACACAATAGAACTAAATGAGGAATTATTTTATTGTGACAGTAAATCGTTACTGAAATCATCAGAGACATTATCATTCCTCGTACGGGATGCTGCCCATATTACACCGCTAAACTTTGAAAGTTGTGTTCATGCAATACGAGCTTTTGTGGAAACAAGTTTAAATGGAGGTAAGTGTTAGTCTTTAACACATAGACAACACAACATGCTGTTTATTTTTATACAATCACAATTATACAATGCGGTGGATTATGGTATCATGCTGGTGTCGTCATTGTTATTGTCCAGCACCCATAGACAATTTAGTGTCTGGACAATTATTTGAGTATAGGGGTATCTATTTTTATGAATTAATGCCACAAGGTGCCATACCACAAAAAGAAGGGTGGGATTGATTTTAGGGCTGTCACTTAAACCGTTTAGGAATTAGAGGCCAACAAGCAATTTCATGACATCTGGACAATAATTTGACTAAAAGTCAATGGATCTCTGTGAAATTTTACCACAAAGTGCCACCTGTTAATGAAGGCTCGCATTGTTTTTCGTTGGTGTCTTATTCATAAATGGTTCAAGTCAAGAGGCTAAAATTTGGCCAGTTTGACTCTGGTTAAATTCTTATCCTGTGTATAATATTTAATGGAAATCAAAATTCAGAGCTGTATCAAGCTTAGATGGTGTGTCCATTCTTGCCTCAACTATCCAGGGTTTGACCTTTGTGGTAGTATCAAGTTAGACCCACCAAAGCATTTGATATCTCATGTGTACCTATTAGTTCTCTTTTGGTATGCGACTTGATCTTAGTATGTTGTCCGTTTTGTGTTCCTGGCATTATTTTGTCCAAGGATTTCCCCACATTTTCACTCTTTATTTATTCACTTATGCGGCAATAGGAGTTTTCTTTAAAATGTGTACCCTACTTCTTATTTCTTTAGGGTGTTGCTCTATTATAGTTGCTGTCTCGTCGACCTGATTTTCTCCATATCTTTGTTTTACTACTCTTTTGAAAAAGATATCTTCTCTGTACCAAGAATTATATAAGTTCAAGAACAAAAGGAATGCAAAGAAATTTATTTCAAGTAAGACAATAATTATCAACTGTCTTCATTTATATGAATTTTATTAGTTCAATATTTAAGAATTGTGATTACTGGTACCCCCCCCCCAAAAAAAAAAACCAAAAAAAAAACTATGGTTGATTTTTTTCTTGACAGGTCTGCCCCAAAAAACTATGGTTGATTTTCTCTTGACAGGTCGACAAAGGACTGTTATGCCAGAGAGAAAGCCAAAAGGTTCAAAGACTCAGTATAAAAAATCAAAAAATAAAATGAAAAAATCCAATTCTTCTCCAAGTCGGTTACATCAGCAAAATTTGAGTTTGTCTGATGATGAAGGTGACCAAGAAAGCACAGCTGCAGGAATACATTCTCTGTCAATACAACTGTTGGACTTGATGCACACTTTACACACTCGTGCCGCTTCTATTTATAAATCTTGGGCAGAGGAGGAACAAAAACATCAGGATCCAAGTGAACCCATAGATGCTGGAACTAATGCATTGTGGGTAAAATGCTGGTGTCCTTTATTACAAGGTATGAGCATGAGCATTAATTCTGTTTGAGGGGATTGTTTATTAGTCTGCAGTATTTTCTTCTGAAACCCATTATTTACTATAGTATTTGCTGTTATGTATCAAATTACCATATGGTAGATCCCCATGCAGGTCCGGGTGTTAAAAGAATAGGCCTGCAGTAGCGCTAAGCTTGTCGTAAGAGGCGACTAAATAGTGCTCAGAACCCTAGCCAGGGGCTTGGGCGCTCTGCCCACAGAGCAACTGGGATGTGTGCCCCAGGTGGTGGAATGGGGTACCCCTGGCGTGTTACATGCTGGGGTTGTCAGGCTATAATACGGAAAACCTGACCGCAAACCATAGTGGTGCACCGTGTTGGGAAAGATGCCACGTTCCTCGCACGTTAAAGAACCCTACTGTGGTATTCTCCCGGAGTAGGAACCATAGGGCTCCGCCACAGGAGGCTAAATTGCCGACCCTACCCACCTCTCCCTATTTCTAGTGGCAATCAAAATTTGTCGTTCCCATTATCCTTGTGTCCCATCCCTTTTTCATTTCATCATCATTTCATGTTCATTTTATCATCAATTTCATGTTCATCGTCTGAATATAGCTGAAATGTTGCTGCTCGGACATTAAATCTCAACAAACAAACAAACAAACCACATGGTAGATCTGGGATTTATTGAATTAAAGTAAAAAGTATACCGTATTTATCATCTGACATTTGAAATTTCTAGCATTAAATTTATCCCATATTATTTCGTCCCTATCCCAAAAAAATAAATGCAGTATGTAATTTGCCCTACCTGTCCTAACAAATAGACTAGTTCATTGAAAGGATGAAAAACTGATGAAGTTTCAAATTCAAGGCAAAAATCTCTGGCCTGCAAAAAAAAAACCTGGTATGGCGTAGATTTACTTTTAAACCTCCATCTTACCACAGCCTAAGTGTTGATCATTTTTGCTGATTTAAAATGGAGGTAGAGGATTTTACACAGATTCTACTGTATTTTTATCTATTTATAGTGGTTTCTGTGGTACAGTAAAATCAGTATTACCTATGGTTTCTCTCTACAATTTAATCTGGCACTGTAAATTGAGAAACTTCATGTTAAAAAAAAATTATTTATAAAAACATGTAAGTATTTCAAAATACAATGTACCGGTAATCAATGTTTTCAAGTGAAGTTAATGTAGTACTGAAAACAATCTATTGATATGTCCAGGTATTGCAAGACTCTGTTGTGATATAAGAAGGCAAGTTAGAAGTCAGGCTTTGACTTACCTACAGAGGGCATTACTGGTTCATGACCTACAAACATTATCTGCAGCAGAGTGGGAGTCCTGTTTTAATAAGGTATTGGTGCTGGTACAGCTTAGTACAGTATTGTATGATTTAGTAATACACCAAGCATTTAAAGCATTTATTTTTTAAGGTTTTTTCCAGGTATTATTACATTACCAATTATTACTTTTTAAATTTCCAAATACAATTCCAGCAATTTTTTTTATGTTTTTTAAGACCAAACTTGTAATTGAGATTTTTCTAGATTTTGCCATGTCAACTCCTTTTGACTATTGCCTTGTGTATATCAGTTCTGTAATTTTGTTATTGCCCCTTCATATTAAAGAAAACAATTCCATTACTTGTTCTGTTTTCAAGTAATGAATCCAATTTTGTTGTTTATTCCCTGTCATCACTACTATAAATTCATTATAATGTAAAGGATAACACAAGAAAATATTGGTTTTACAGATCACACACTAGAAACATCTTAACATCTTTTCAATTCATTTGTTTCAATTTAATAAGAATAAAAATACATAACAATTACATGTATTTGCCACTCCTTTTATAAAAGATTGTGGTGTATATGTACATCTGTTTTATGTTCATGTGTTATAAGATAACTCAGAAATTCTTTGAAAAAACATTTTAAGTAGCATTCCAGCTAAGAATCATGCAAAATGTAATACATGGTTGGAAAGCCTACATATTTTTATTTTTGATATTTTGTTTAAAATGCTTTAGTAAACAGAAATTAACATTTGGTTTTTCATATAACCCATGCTCATAGGAGATAAAAATTGTATAGAATACACTGTAGAATTCAAAATTAAGGGAGATAACTCTGTAAATGACACTCAAATACAATAGAATCTATTGGATTTTCAATATTGATTATCTCCTAAGAGCAGGCAGATTTGAATGAATAATTACACATTTCAGAGTATAGACCCATAAAACAACTTAATTACAAAAATAAAAATATGTAGCCTTTTTTGGGGTGTTTTCAGATTTTGCATGATTCTTACAAAGACACAATGAGAACCGATTTGTTATTGCTATCGTTTCCTCTGTCGTCTATCCAAGAATAAACATTTTATAAGCAACTCGGCGGGTGTTTCTTACAAAGACAGTTACTTAAGTTTTGGGGCAGAATGTTGTGGCTTGATGAAAGAGTGGTCCTTTTGGTATTAGGTCATTTTCTTGTTTAAGAGTTACTGTGAAAGTTCTTTAATTCATGGATACCAATTTTTGTGGTAAAAGGAAGAAACACAAGTTTGTGGATTCTTGAATTCCTGGTTTTGAGGTTTTCAGTATTCTGTGGTTTGGCCTATAAATGAAAACCACGAAAATTGGTACCTCACATACAGTGCTACTTGCACAGAACATGTATTATACATGTACTTAGATACCATGCTTGCTGACAAGCTTTAGTGACCATATCGATCAATTCTGACAAAATTTCTGTTTACAAAATGTAACTTAGACCATATAATTATCATGGTAATTATACTATTATCTGTATTTCAGCTTAACCTATAGGTTAATTTCATACATAACAATCACATAAGTGCAATGACTTACTGTTTGATCAACATTGCAGGTTTTGTTTCCACTGTTGACCAAACTGTTAGAGAATATCAACTTACAAGACCCCAGTGGTATGGAAGAAACAAGAATGAGGGCATCTACGCTGCTCTGTAAGGTATGGATCTACTCTGCTCTGTAAGGTATAGATCTATGCTGCTCTGTAAGGTGTAGATCTGTCAGGTAGGTATGGATCTACTCTGCTCTGCTCTGTAAGGTATGGATCTACGCTGCTCTGTAAGGTATGGATCTACTCTACTTTGTAAGGTATGGATCTGCTCTGCTCTGTAATTTATGGATCTACTCAGCTCTGCTCTGTAAGGTATGGATCTACTCTGCTCTGCTCTGTAAGGTATGGATCTACTGTGCTCTGTAAGGTATGGATCTATGATGCTCTGTAAGGTATGGATCTGCTCTACTCTGTAAGGTATGGATCTACTCTGCTCTGCTCTGTAAGATATGAATCTACTCAGCTCTGCTCTGTAAGGTATGGATCTACTGTGCTCTGTAAGGTATGGATCTACTGTGCTCTGTAAGGTATGGATCTACTCTGCTCTGTAAGGTATTATAATATTATTCCTTTTGTTGATAAAAGAGTCTGATGGTGGAGAGATATCACTGGGATATTTTGATTGACAATCTTATACTTTCTGTTTCCACGAGCTATGTAGTTACATTAATATGGTGATGTCAATTCCAATACATATAACAAGTATGGATATGGTGAATATTACTATGAAGAGACAACAATCCCACCAGGATGAAAAATATCAGCCCAAAACACATGAAAAATCAGTCCTACATTGTTGAACTGTTACAAAACAATATTGCTATTTTTTGTTTTCTCCGTAAAAAGTACTAGTCTACCTATGGATACTAAACCACATTCAATCAGTCAATCAATTTGTTTTATGAAATTTCTGTATATTTTGTTTGTAGGTATTTTTACAGCATCTTACCCCACTGTTATCTCTCAGTACATTCACAGCCTTGTGGTTGACCATTCTGGATTTTATGGATAAATATATGCATGCTGATAAAAGTGACTTGCTGGTGAGTCTTATTTGGATTTCTTGTACATGAAATATAAAATAGGAAACCTTTCAGTTTCTTGAGTTCAGTTCCCGTTTAACTAGCAGATTGGTTGTAAGCTTTCGGTAATATTCAATAAGAAATTTATTATAGTGGTATTGATCCAGCCTCCAAAATATGGACTTTCGCACTTTTCTTGTTAACTTGTATTTACCACTGAAACAGATGGATACATTTTCAATTTGCATTTAAGGTATTACTACAGTGAAACAAAATTGAAATACTTTCTTGCCATCTTACTTATAAGTGTAATGTTTGTAGGCTGAGGCCAAACCTAAGTCTTCCTTGCCATCTTAATGATAATTGTAATATTTGTAGGCTGAGGCCATACCTGAGTCTTTAAAGAACATGTTACTGGTGATGGATACAGCTGGTATCTTTCAAACTACAGATGGTGCTGAATCACAACTATGGAAGCTCAGCTGGGACAGAATTGATACATTCCTGCCAAATCTTAGACAGGATTTATTCAAACCCAGTGTTAAAGGTAGTTTGAGTAGCAGGTTAAACATTAAGAGAATGTTAATATGAGAAAAAAATAAACCCCAGATTTGATTTTCCTCCACTTTGAAACAAAAATGAAACTCTTTTTCAGATTAAGATTTTTCCATTTGGATTGTTACTTATCTGTTTATTTACTTTCAATTTTGCCAATTGGCCCTATGTATGTTGACTTTGTAAAATCAGGTATGAAAACCAGACAGTAAGTGTCTTTTCAAAAACACAGAGAGGGTCCCTAAACTGAACACATGTAGTAGTTATCTCACTTTTTATGAACAAAAATCATCAATAATTTTGAAAAATTTCCAAAAAAAATCAACAGTTAGTCAGTGCAAGCTGTAATACAAAATTGAGCTTGAAAATGTTTTCCTCTTCAACATATATTATTTATTAGTAAATATGACTGGTTGCTCCTAGAGTTATAAAAATTGAAGGTTGTGGACTTTTAGTTATGCTATGTACCAAAAAATTTAGAAATGTCTTATTTATTTTGATTGAAATCTTGTCATGCTTAAACTGCTGTCTTTTTTTATTCAGAAGTTAAACATACACAGCCTACTTTGGTACCTCCATCACCAGAGTTGCCACAAGTTAACCCTGTGGCACCAAAGCCTCAAGTCCCCCAAGCAGTTCCCACACAACAGGTGCCCTCTGAAATAGCACCACCTCCAGAAATGAACTCTCCCCACGAAGTTCAAGAGGAGGAGGAACAGCTAGAAGGGGTCACTGTTGTTAAAGATGTCAATGGTAAATTTAAGTTACTAACGTATGCTTTCAATTAGCAAGACTACATTGATCAAAACTATTTCAAAGGATCAAATAATTTAGAATTTTCAGCTTTTCACTTTTGGTACCTAAAAGATACTAACTTTGAAGCTATTGTATTACACTGTCGTAGTTCAAAAGATAAGTGATATTTGATAGGTGTAATCAAATACATCATACAAATAGCTTTGATCAATTAAGTTCACCTTAAGTTAACATTTCATATTTTATACACGTTTAATTTTGATATGGTTATAATTTTCACATCTTGAGTTAGATATCTAGTTATAATTTCAAAAATATATTTGCATGCAATCGTTCTTGTATAAGAAGAAAATTACTTTGATACTTATTATTTTATTCAATTATTTATTTATTTAAAACTACAATAATATTCAACAACTAAAAATTTTTTAAGAAACCATTTTATTTCTTGAATTTCAGAATATCTGAGAAATTATTCAGGTCACCCAAAGGTTCACTCTCCCACACACCATCAGTCCCTTCCCTCTTATCTATTACAAGACCCTCCCTCAAATATGTTCACCATGGAATCTGATTCTGGAGTTCCAATGAATACAAATTGTGCACCTTTACTGCTAAATCCAGATGTGATTGATACTACAACTGTACCATATATATCTCCTCAAGTAAGTTTAGCATGAAAACGATTGCAATCGCGGGATGAGGCATGATTTCTGAGGGTATTAGGTTCCTTGCTGTTTTTCCTAAATATTAATAAGGCAGAATGCTACAAAGCCTACATCAAAGAACTGATGTCTGTTTCTGTGTCCATTGTTTTGTCTTTAGATGAATATCTGTCAGTGGGAAAAAGAATGTTTAATATTTTAGAGTTACCCTCATGTTTGTAAAAGACCTTTTTTAGATTGCTTTGTGCTTTAGGTAAGCTAATGCACTGCTTATGTACTGCATAAAAATATGTTAAATCTTGATTCCTTTAGTAATAAAGATAAACAAAGAGGTTGAAAAGCATGCTTCAAATTTCTGAATATCTTTTTTTCACTTAGTTTGCTTAGTTTTGGTAAATGAATGGCTGATAGTCCCATTTTTTAAAATAAGTAAACAGTCTGTTATTTTTTGTGTGTGTGTGTGTGTTTTAATTTTTCTTGTGTCACAAATAAATTATAGTCAGATCAGAAGCTTCTATTTGCCAATAAATGAACCTGCTTTGCTAATTGAAAAAGCTACACACCATTTATCTATTCTGTAATTACTACAGTTATGCTTTGGTAGTATTATGCATTTTGTTGTAAATGGTCACTGCATTATAATATTTGAATTTAAAGGATTTTTTATTTGGTCAACAAAAGTATTTAAGAAAACAACATTTGAGGATGGATGTCTTTAATGTGATCAAATGAAGGCTAGTGTTTTTAGGTTGTGAATCCATATTTTTGATGAACCCGAAAATGGTAAATAAGCAGTGATCTTGTGAATATAGTTGTTTCACTATTATTGTTCATGTTGCATGCATATCTAACTAAGTGTTTAATGAAGAAGTTATTTTATCAATTCTTTCAGGTTCAAAAATCAATATGGAGTCATATTCCTTTCCCTGGGTCAAGACTTCTGAAAAGTAGAGAAGTAATTCCCTCTTTGCCTTGATATGTTTCAATATTTATCATAATATCACCCTCCCAACAAAAAGCTTGGTCAAAGGATTATTTATTGAAAATTATGCTTGAGAAACTATAATGTTCTAGCTTTGATCTTATTAAAAAGGTTTTAAGACTTCCAGGGTTATTGAGTTGTTAAGCTAATAAAAATAAGTCTTTGTAATGTTGCTTCCCTTTTGAATTTGTTTATCACATTGAAAATTTACCATCATTCTATTTGAGGTCATGTTGAAATCAAAAGGGTTAGTCTGAATGTGTTGTAAATTTGTCATGACAGTCTTCTTGATATTGAAGACTTTTGACATATTTGAATTTTAAAAAAAGCTGTCCATAGTGCTGAAATTTGGTTTTAATTATTAATCAAAGATATGCATTGTAAATGTTGGTCAAAAGAAGATCTAAAATCTTTAACAAAATGAGCACTGATATTATTTACTTATATGTACATATGAAATGTTATAGGAAGATTGGATTGCAATGTTAAATTTTTTGTAACTGTAGTTCATTACAGTTTAAAGGAGAACATCACAGATGTATGAAATACTAGTCTATATAAGACACTGCCTATGGTAAGGTGATTCATGCTGTAGAAAAACCCACGAAACAGATGATGGCTTTTCGGTCTCTATATATTTTCCACTAAAATCAATAAAATCAAACCAAATCAAGAATGATAACTCTTGCAGAGTTCTAATTTCATGTACAATCAATAAATTTTAACTCAGAAGTACAACACCTAAATGAAAAACTAAGACTGGTTATGTGGTCTATAGCTGTTTCTGAGTAAGAAATCAAACTAAATTCAGTGGGTTTTTTGCATGCATGAATCACCAACTGTCTGATTTTTATAAAGACTGCTACTCAAGTTAAGGGACATTTGTAAACACCCCATATGGGACTTGGACCTTTCAGACTTAGTCACTAGTCTAGTTATTTCTATAAATAGGTTCTAAAGAATATTATAAAATGTATTCCCATTGAACCTTGACATGACCTCAAGGGGAATGACTTAAAGATCATATTCCCAAAGATTGTATATATGTATATATTGTGTACATGGTACTTGATACATTGGTTTGGTCTCCTTTCTTTGGTTGTGGTCAATTGGTGTTTCCCCCCCCCCCAGTTATTCTCCTTTAATTAGCAAATTTACATGTTTTCTCTTTTGGAAAGGAATCATGGGTATAGTTGTTGACTTCGTTGTCATCAACAGACTCTCATCTACTAAGATTGAGATAGGGGCAGTTTATTTAATACTGCCTGATGGCTTTTGTAAATCAAGAGTTTTCCTTTGATTTTAGTAATTTTCTACATTATAATGAAATTCAGAATTGTATTTGTAAGCATTGAACTAAAAATCAAGTCACAAGGATATTTATATTGTGTTAAACTTATACAGGACATTTTGTCTTAAACATGTCTATCTTAGATTTTCATTAATTACAGTAATAAAGAAATTTTGTTAGTCAATATGGACGAACAACTCAAAACTTACGAGAAAATAAAATGTTTTCTTTTTCAACTGGTTGAAAATAGCACAAACATAAAGTTTATGAAAACAATGATCCAAATGGTTCGTGAAATATTTTTACTAGAAGTACTTCAGGTGATATTTTGTGAGAATTAATGTGTCATAAATGTATTGTATTTAAAAATCCAACATCACACATGCTGTATACTATACTTTTAGCTAAGTTAATTACAAACAAACCATACTGTCACATGTGTCATCTGCTATATGAATCTTGGCATATATTTTTCTAGTGATAACACAGTGAAACCTGTCCAAACAAAATCCTGAAAATCAGAAAACCTGTCTTAACGAGACTTTTTTTCAAGTCTCCTTACATCAATTTAAATGTACTTTTGGCTTAGATAACGTGAACACATGTCAAATCAAACATATTTTAAAGTCTAGAAGTGGTTCTGTTTAGACCGGTTCACAATACTATAGCATAATAGGTTATAAATCATATTTCTTCTTACCCTGATTACACAAAGCCAAAAGTCATGATCTTTAGTATTACTTGAGTAACTCTGGGGTGTTTGTATTTCATAAACAGGTTAACTCTACAGCTTAAATGTCTAATATGGTGCTAGAGGATAAAAAAAAAATTTTTATCTATGCCACTGTCAATTTCCAGTGCTCCTAATATGTTATTCTACTCACCATGGGTATAAACCAGTGCAGGTTATAATTAAACTAGATTTAGAACAAACTCAAAGTATATTAGAGGCTAAATAAAGGTAGCGACTAAATAAAGGTGCATAATTTGAAATCACAAGAACTGGATCATAGAACTAATATGGAACTGCCTATTTACTTTTTTTTTAAAAAGAGAAACTAAATTTATTTTCAAGATATTGTATTGATTATGATTTATAGTGTAGGATGTCAGGTTTTCGTGTTCATTTAAAAAAAAATACATGTGTAGTTGTTAGTGCAGAAATTATTGTAAGTTATGATGTAGTTTTAAACTTAGGTTTTTTTGGTTTTTTTGGGGTTTTTTTTGTGAAATTAGCCACTGGTTTCTCAGGCAGAGTTACACTTTTTAATTGATAGCTGCCATTTCTTTGCTATGTGGGTGGTATAAAGTCTATACTGACAGTTATACCGAAGACTTATTTAAAGCAGTTGCTGATCCTCTACTATTTGGGTGGTATAAAGATTAATGAATGATAGTTGGTTGGTTGGGAGACAAAATGATGTATCCCTGCTTGTGTTACATACTCTCATGAACTGTTGCAGCAGTACAGAGAGCTAGCTCTATTAAGACTCTAAAATTACAATGTCATACTGGTACATAGCAGGTACTGCATGATTTATTAAACATTTCCCTATCTTAGACATAGAATAAAGAAATCTTTGCCAATTGTAGTAAATGTAAAATTCTACATTTAATCATTCCTATTTACTTGTAGGGGATGAACGATCAGCTGACCCAGATAGTGACAGAAAACCCGTGATTTTGTCACACACGTCACCCAAGTTAGTTTATCCTGTTAAAACTGTGTGAAGATTGAAACTGACATTCAATATTCAGCTATATATTTATCGGCAGTGGTTTTAACTTTGTGATTTATTATGACAGTCACAAAAGACATTCTGTGATGAAAACTGGTTACCATATAAGTGAAATTTTCGTGATTTGGGGTCAAAATGGACAAGAAAAGATTGTTAAATTTTAATTTTTTTTTTTCTCAAAAAATTTCATTTAAGTGGTAATATTGTAAATACAAATATAATATGTGCATGTGATTAACTTACATGTACATAAATAAGCTTAGTTAAGCATGTTAGACAAAGCATTTTAATTAGATGATGTTATCTTTTGTGTTTCGTTTTTTGAAACAGGCTCCAGTTTATTATGCTAAAATACATTGAATTGTTAATTTAAATGTTTGCTATTTTTAATGTATTTTCTGATACATGTTATTGTTGTGTTCATGTACATTTTATGAGCTGTTTGTTTTTACTCACCAAGGGTTTTAGTCAATACGTTACAAAAGAGTAGTGTGAAATCATAACTCGGCTTTAGAAAAACCAAGAGCTTTTGTTTACATTGCATTTGATGCCATTCCAGTGCTTGGCTATATTTCTTTGCCAGAATGTCAATACATTTGAATTCAGAAATATTGTATACAAATTTTGTGGAATATCCCAACAGATTGATGTGTGTGTCCATTGATTACTTTGTAGAACTTTAATTTGACTGTTTGCACCATCAGAATTGAGAAAAGACAAAATTTTTCATATCACTGTGGTAAATTGAGTTCAAATTTCACATTTTTGAAATGCATGTTTCTGATTTTCCCATTTTGCCTGGTTCTTACAAAAAATTACTCTCAAATGGTGTTTTTGTTTACTTTACAGTCTGTACATTTGAATTCAGGTTTTTTAGTTTCTTTCATATCTTGTGAATAGATAGATACATGATAGATACATGTAGATGTACAGGTAGTTATTGGATATTGTAAAATGAATGTATTAATTTATTCTACGCTATACTTCATGACAATGTAGTAATGTCATTTGTTAGTTATACACTATTTTAAGTCTAACTTTTAAAGATTATCCATGACTTCATACCTTGGGTCAGGTAGTTTGTAAACATATTAATCTTTACAGTAAAAATGCTAATTTTTCTGGATTCTGTCAAATGAATAAATTTCAGTTTTTTTGTTATTGAACAGTTATGTTGTTTTATTGTACGAGAAAATGATTTTGTTAATATTTTTTTTGTTTGCTTTCTACTAAAAACAAAATGTACACAGAAAACTGTGACGTTTTTAACATAAGCTGTTTCTGCTATTGGGTATTTTAACAGACAAAGTATACTTACATTTATGGAAATAGGTTGACACGGAACTTAATACAAATGTTAGAGTAAAAGATTGTGGAAGTAGATATCTTAGCACTATTACAAAAGCATGTGATGGAAATGTAACAATTCCATGAAATATAAGAAATATTTACATGTATAAGGATATTGTGGGAAAATCAGATGAATCCCTCATTATTCAAGGTAAGTAAAATCAGCAAAATGTTTTCTTCATAGTGTAATGTAAGAAAAAAAGAGAGAATTTTATTTGTTTTTTTTAAATAGCATTTTAAAATTTTGAACTGTATATGCACAAAGTTACACTTCTTTTCACTTTTCTTAATTATTACTGAAAAGGGAGATAACTAGAGCAATTTTAAACACTCAAAGCTTAATATCATTTAATTTTTTTCCCACCATCATATTCGTTTCCTTGTGTTTCTTGGAGAGTTTTGAAATCTAAAGGAATTTTTTTTTAAATTATCCATCTTTAAGTAAAATGTTTACATCTACTATTGGAATTAAGTTTTATCTAGAACTTTAATGTTTACCCTCAAGTGTCGGAGACATCCCTGCCTTGCACTCTTACTGCTGTATGCATTTATGTCAGATTGAATGCATTCTGCAATTGATTATGATTTCATATTCAAAGTGGTATCGTTTTTTACCTGTTACAGTAGGGGTTAGTCCTAGAAATATTTTGTACTTGTTTAAATGGTCAGAAAATTTAATTTCTTCATTTTCTCAATTATTGCACAGGATTTCTTGGTTATATAGGAAAGTTTTTTTTTTTCAGATCACATTTTCATAAGCCTTAAATAGTCTTTTTTCATATTTTCAGAATGCAAGCAATTTAAGCAAGTTTTCTCAAAGGGACATAACCCACCAATGCTCGACAACCAAAGTCTCACTAACCACTTCTAATGTTTCCATTTCTTAACATGTTAAAAAGTAATTTTCAAAGTTTCACTGTGAATTCCCAGGACAAATGACATTGCATACCGTTCCTAAGCTTAGAAAATAAGGCTTCCAAAATCATTATGCTAATGGTATGACGATTGTAGAAATACTTCTCAAAATTTACTTGAATAAATAATACTGAAAATCCACATTTTAACCTTTTCTGCTAACTGACAGCATGGAGACAAATTACTCATACATGTAAACAATATTCATACACTTTTGTAGTTAATTACATTTATGATTTTAAAGTACACATTCTCGGCTTTATTTTGACTACTTTTAATCATAGTACACACTAATAATGCACTTACAGTACATATGTATAGGTTCAGTGTGTTTTTGGTACTATATAGGGGGGTGGCCATTTGAGTGAGGCCCATGTTGGCGGTCTGAGTGGGGAAAGGAAAATGAGTAAACTTTTTTTTTAAGCTTGAACTTTTTTCACTTCATTATGTTCTAAATGGTTTTAAATAAACTAGATAAAAGTATCCAAGTACTTACCACAGCTCCATTAAATCAAATATTTGAATTTGAAGTCTACTGCTGTCCATTGCCTCAATCTGATAGTAAGCCAGTCTGCTGGGTTGAAGAGTTCCTTCCCTTTGCTTACAATTAGAAAAAAAAACGAAGTCAAAGTCAGGAGTTAAAAAAAAGGTCTATTGGTCTAGTATGATGATTAATTAATGCAATGAATTTTATTTGAGGGTTAATTAAAGCCATATAGATATAGTGTTTTATGAAATATTTCTTCTTGTGTTTATTCAGAAAGTACGTGGAACATATAAAAAAATACTTATCTTTACAAATTGTACTACTATTGTCTGTATATAACCAACCATATTTATTTTGTATATTTTGTGTTTTATCTGTGATTCATCAATGTTATAACAGAAATTATCTGTCCAATAAACACATGTCAAATATTGATTTCTGTTATTGATGACCTTGTGTGCATGATATTAAGTGTGATTAGTGAGAGGGGGTTTAGGTCTTGAAATTTCCATTTTTGAAAGCATTCTTGAAAAAAGTAACCCTTCATCCTTGTGGATACATATCCATATATTACTGGAAACCAAACCCAAGCTGATGTGAGACCGAATGATTTAAAGTCCAGTTTTCAATTCACTCAGTTGCCATTGCTTATTTTACAGTGAACATGAGATGATTCTTATTGACTTTCATATGCTTATGATTTTCTAAAACTTTTTTCCAGTTGATACAAGAAATAATTCGGAGGACACTTGTAAAGACATTGTTTTAACTTTTAAAAAAAAGAAACCATATTCAGTTGAATGAACAGATGAGAAATGAGTGGTAAAAGGCCTATCTTTCTTATTTACAAAACGTCTTTGACTGTACATGTAGAAACCAGGAAATTCCTATATGGGTTGCACATGGTAAATTTCATTTTTTGTTCCAATGTCTCTACCATATGTATGTCAAATAATACAACAATTTTTTAAATCATCTATTGATGGCTCACAAAATGATTTTAAAGTTATATAACAAAGCAACTAAATTATGCACAAAATAAAGAGTCATCTCCCTTTTTCAGTGCATTTCAATGCTTTGTATGTATTTTATTTCTCTTAACTGTTGCAGTTAATGAAAATATATTCAATATCAAAAAAGGATGCATTTGTGATACGATGTTCATTCAAAATTTGTCATCTTCAAACCACTGCCTAGTGTTTTCATTGACACCCTCTTAAGTGTAAACTTTGGTAGAAGTCATTATGTCACTGTAAAAAATCATTTACTTCTTTTGTGAATAAAATATTGACACTTTAAAGTTGAAAGGGACCTCAAGAAATTTTTCAGAAACTTTCAGGTTGGTGACATTTCTTCCAGAATTATGCCCTAAAAACCAGAAATTTTGACAGAAAGACAGTGCACACCAGTGTCTAGGCCAAAATGACAAATACTAGTCCTCTTTTTTTACAAAGGACTTTGGCCCTCTTTCAAATTATAAAGTTCATAGAAAAGTACTTCTAAGGTAATGCTGTACTTACATGTTCATTGATTATATATCTGGCCAGTAGGGGAACTCAAGGACAAACAATGTTAAAAAATAATACAAGAGGGTTATTAAAACATAGATGTGAGATTTCGTCAATTCTCTTCAAACACAGTTAACAAAACATACACACACGAAAGAAACAAGTCCAGCTCAAACAAAAAACCTTTTCTTCACAGGGGACACTAATTGCCAAATACTGTTCAGTGCAATGGTTAAAGAGGTGCTTTTTCTAAATTCCCATTCAAAATTGTCCAATTCAAAGCAAAAATATTGAAAATATAGTTTTGTTTTTTATTACACTTCAATATGAAATGGAGCTTTAACTCATTAACTCGAAGTAATAATTTTGGTCGGTTAAAACATAACTATAAGGTGGTTTGTAAATTTTAAAGTGTGTGCAATGATATTACAGATTCTATTTGTCCGACATTGTAAAACACATTTATTGAATTTAAGATGTCAGTACTTCTGGTTTGTGCTTGTGATGTCACATTACTACATTATTATTCTAAGTATAGTAAAATAAAGGACTTGGAATGATAAGGAGCATGTTCTACCTTTTTCATAAGCATATTTTCTTTCAATGATTGAAAAAATGGTGTCCTTAATAAGCAGATTTCCAATTGCTAAAATTTCACACATTTTTGAATATTTTTTTCAATTT
The DNA here is from genome assembly GCA_037379345.1 of Perna viridis. Lineage (NCBI taxonomy): Eukaryota > Metazoa > Mollusca > Bivalvia > Mytilida > Mytilidae > Perna > Perna viridis. The sequence continues at coordinate 32,625,503 of CM074514.1, read as the reverse complement.
TTCAGTGTCCCCAAATTTTTGACAATGGGAATGATTTCTAAATGCAACTTTGTTCGGAGTCCAATTCAGTTATGAAATTCCTTGGTCATGTAATTTTTTTGCTTCCATAAAATTGAAAATTGATGAAATGGTGAAAATTTAATAAAACCACATTAAAAAAATCAATCATCCATTTAACAATGCATTCCACATTTTTGTCATTTACTTCAAACTTATTTTTTCATAAAACATGGGACCAAATATGGTCCATATCGTTCCACATTGCTACTGGTATATGAATGAACCCCACTTGTAAAAATTGCCCTATCTAATTATCTACAAATAAACATTTCTTGTAACAATAACAGTTATTCTACAGATTCCAGAAAATTCTTGCTTTTAATGCACAGACCATTTTCTTCTTGAGGGGCTGGGATTTTAGATTGAGTTTAGAATTTTTTTTTCGCCCAAACACAAATTTTTTTTCAGTGGCAGCCTGATTTTAAAAAAATTTGATTTGAAAATGTACATTACTAAGTAATGGAGGAAATATTGAATCATTATATTATTTTCTGTCCATGCCTGAATTAAATGAATCTTTTTCCTCAAATTTAGAATAATTTTTTTTTGTTTCAAAATAATGTTAGCCCCCTCCCCCCCCTCCTCAACACAGTACAAAAATGGTTGGTGCCTAAGTAACACCTTCAGAATTGTACTGAAAACATCAAAGATCAATTGTAGTATTACAACCTGTCTGATTAATTGTTCAATAATGAGGTGCAGTACTTCATAATAATGTTGCTGTTACCAGCTTTGCGATTAAGATATATGTTTGCAGTATTTGATTAGTTATATAGGGGAAAAAATGGAAATCACTGTGGTCCCCACCCCTATTTCCAAATTTCTGGATCTGCCACTAACTTAGACTTCTCATTTATGTATTTTTATGTTATTTCTTATTGTTAACTTTATTTCAGAGACTTTATAGTACTTGTATTATATAGTCCCTGCCATGTTTGTATTGACTTTCAATCATCTGATGATATACTGGGGGGCAATTTGATGGTTAATTTCTATCAAAATCGTGAAACAACATAGAACAAAACCCAAAGAATATATCCTTCTATTTGAGTGTGTTTTATTGAGCCCTTTCGTTTCTTACTTTTAAGTAATTGGTTTGCAGTCATTAGTTGATAAGAAAAAAATTGCGCGAAATAGACTTACCTCCCCTTAGTTAAATTTCTGTTATTTTTCGGTTTGTTTTTACATCATATTCAACTTTAATCATAAAATTAAATAAAATCACATGTTTATATTTTATCAGCATTTAAATACAATTTTCAAAACTTTTTTGCGAAATATTTGAAGTTCGAAACTCAACGCACCTGTCTTTGCTCCGAAGGTAAACATGCGGACGTCTCCTTGGGGACGTTTACTATTATAAATGGAAGAGGTGTTAACGTTCTATTATAGATCATGATTACGCTATTCATAGTCCATCAATATCCAATGACTACTTGATATTTCTGTTAAAATAGCCTTATTTATTTTCTGATCGAACAAACGGCAAATGCATATTTGTTCTGAATGTCCATAGCGAAGTTGTGTTTCACTTTACATGTGCAAGGATTATTTTTCACAGTTTGGAGTAGTTTGGGACTTTAAAGGTGTGGATCGTTTATCATTAGTATTCTGACCATATTTGCATTGATGTTAAGTACAGTATAGGTAAACTTAGCTTAGGCTCTCGAAATAAAGATATTTTTAACAATAACAACTTGGCCTTTCAAAATGGACAGTAAGCCTATATACATGGCAATTGAAAAGCTTAGGCTTTGTGAATGTAAACTCTAAAAGTTTATCAAACTATGTATGGAAAATAGTTAAGTTTTTGTTTCACATTGATTTTTTTTATGATTGTTACATGTACATGCATTTTTTTCTGAAAAAAAAATCAAAATGTTAATCATGATTTTGTGCAAAATATCTAGCTACATATATATTGTACATGTATATTGCACATATCTAGAACAGACTGGGATTACTACCCTTAATTTGATACAAAGTTTTGTCTAATTATTTTAAGTTTTATATGTAATTAAATTGCTTTATTGGGAAAAAAATTCTACCATATTCTAATTTGTATATGGTCTTTACTTTTTGTAGACAAATAACTTGTGGGATGTTTATATACATTGTAATTTCTACATTAGCCTTTTCATGCAAAGCTTAAAGTAATAACAAAAATGTAATCTGTTTTTTTTTGTTGGTGTTGCAGTGTGGGAAACCATTTTCCCCCCAACTTGCCATACTGGCTAGTGGAATATTGATCTTGCTAGCCAAATAGAAATTCAACTAGCCCATTTTTTTTTGGCTTTTTTTGTCTGTACATGTACTATCATCTGTTTTCTCTTTGATTTGTCTGTCTTCTACCTTTCTTTTTCTTTCTTCAACTATCTTTTCATTTGTTTCTAAATTTATCAAAAACTTTTCTATTTTCGAATATTCCCTCCTGTTGAAGTTTTTCAAGTACTTAAAGTACTCCATTTCTGAACTCATATTTTAAAAATAAAACTATATTTCAACAGATTCATCATTATGAAACAAGAAAGTGTTTATCATTTGCTTCTTGTTCATTTTTATTTTGACAATAAACAACTAATTTGCAAGGTAACATTTCATAAATTACCCAGATATTTTCGTTTGACCACTAATACGAGATCGGGACTGTTGCATAGGTTTGGCACATCCCGTTTACTGGAGATTAAAATGGCAGATCGTAAACAATGCTTGACAAGTCAAGAAAATTGTGCAAAATTCACTTGACATATTCAAGCTAAACTTCTTAATATGTAGGGAACATATTTTTAATATATGATGTTATGGGATATTTAACTAAATAAGTTGTTGGCCTTGGAACTTGCCAATCAAATGACGGTCGCCAGATTGACACATGTAAGCTCATGAGAACTCGCCAAATGACACATCTACTCATATTTGGCGAGCTGGCGAGCGGTGGTTTCCCACACTGTGTTGTTCTTTTTTGCAGTGTAACAAAATTACTAAGAATGTTGGGTAAATAAAATGCAAAAAAACATTATCTACATTTGTATACATGTACATGAACTTTATGTTTATTTTAATCTAGTTAATATCAATATTAAGTAATAATAAAATATTTGGAACTATTTGAACAGTTCCAAAAATCTCTATTTCTGTAATACAACATAGGTTGGACTGGTACAGTAATACATTACATAAACTCTTCTATCTTGCCATTTATAAGGGTTTTCATACATGTACATATATGTGCATACCCTGCCTCACAAAGTGCTTGGTATTATGTAATACCCTTTGAAAAGTTGAAAAGTGCATGTCCATCTGTCCATCCTGTAATGGTTTCTAGTCAAATTCCAGATGATAACTTTAGAAGATATTAAAGAATATTTTTTTCAAACTTTGTATAAATCAAGCTCAAATTTCAGTTTGATGGGACAATTATAACCTATTTATCATGTACATTTATATGTACATGTACAATTTTCAGTTGCTTTTGTTGAAGGGATCCAACAATTCATATAAATTGCAATTGGAATGTTTACCATCCCAGGAAGTATGCTAAAAAAAATTTATTACAAAGTATGAAATTAAAATTTGCGCTTTCATTCAAGATACATATACATTTAAAATTGATTTTTCTATGTATATATATATATAATTTGCTTTATACATTTTGAACGTCAACTTGATTACTTAAGACTTGTTGCCCCAGGTTGTTACATTTGCCAAAATGACCATTTTGAGCTGACATCAATAGCTCAATCATTTTTTCTAGATTGTGCCTCTTGGAACATTTTTATTATAGAATCAGGGTGTTTCAGGTTTTTTTTATCTTGCATGTTCCAATGCAGGGCTTAATAATGCCTGCAAATGCAAGCTTTAGACTTCCTTTATGTTGATACAAAATGTATTACATGTACATGTATTTTCAGTTCCTCTTAATTCAAGTCCTTTTTCAGTACAGATATAATGTGTTTGTTTTTGTATTTGTAAAACCCCTGCCCTATCAAAGCTGACAGATGTTCCATTCCCATGATACATTTGTAGGTTTTAATTGTGGTCCATTAATTTATGGAGCTTTGATTCAATATGTAAAATTGAGAGAAATTACATCTGGTTATGACTAAATATACATGTTAAGCCCCCCAAAAAATGATATGTCTGTTTCCTGCTACATGTACCTTACCTACTCTTTTTTTTTTTTTTGTGCCTACCCTACATTTTATGGCCATTTTGACTTAAGCAATGTTAAAGTCTAGACTGTTTCCCCATTAACTTAATATAAAATGCTTTTGAAAAATAAAATGAATTCCCTTCTTATGCTGGACTTGCCATATTTTTTTTTGCTACATGTAGTAGCAGGAAACAGGACTTATTTTTTTGGCCTAACCACCAAGACCACAATGTTTGAAACATACATGTACATGTGCCATGTCATGGGCTTAGGAGCAACATTATAATTTTTGTAATGTCTTTGAACAAATACTTTAGTAGGGATTTTATTGAAGTACATGTAATAATGAAAAATTAATGGAAATTTAATTTTAGAACACCCCCAAAAACATTGGTGCAACACAAATATCACACTTAAGTATTTTCCTGTGAAGCAAGTTTTAACAAATACAATGCATCATATATTAATTGTTCATATTTACATGTAAGCCTTATTTTTTTGTAAAAATTAATTTTCCTCAATTAAGTTTGGCAAGAATGATAAAAATTTTCCCATCACCATCATAAATTGTCCAAACTGAAAAGTGTTATGTAATGTAGATGTAACATTGAATTTGAATTATTTAAAACTGGTGCAAATGTATGCATTCATTTTAAATTTTCTGTAGGCAGTACTGCAATGTTACAAATGACATGGAATTTTACATTGATTTATTCATAAATACAATGTTTTATAATGAATAGTTTAATTCACTCTGCTGGTTAATAGTGAAATAATGCATTGTTTACATGTGAAGTTACCATTGATTTTAATGGCAACCATTTGAACAATAGAAGTGAGTGAAAGGAAATGAGACCATTTGTATAATTGTCTTTTAAAATGTCTACTTTTAGAAACAATGGGTAATCAATAAGCCAGTATGTTGGAGGTTTGTCAGTATCCTGGTAGTGTTTCAGTACTTCCAGAACCTGGCAATGAGGATATGGTTATATTAAACGATGACATGAAGCACTCTCGTGCAAATGTTGAAGTGTATGAGTATAACTTGGGACAGGCCCAACAGCTTCGCTGTGTCAACAGCACCAAGGCTACAGTCTGTGGGGAATGTGAGGCCTGTGTTCTAAATGGGAAGTTAATAGATATTAGAGAATGGTTCCCTAAACTTGGTGATCATTCAAAGAAACGTCTCATGCTTGGACTTCTGAGACGATTTCATAGTACGGACCTGCTTCATCAGATGGTAACATTACTGCATCCAATGATGTGTAAAGATTATACATATGCTAGAAGTAGAACATGTCCAAGTCTTCATGCAGATTCTTCAACATTGAGTTCTGATCGTGCACTTCCAACCAGCACAGTTGAAGAAAACATTGCTCACTATTGGAACTGGTTTGAAGGGGGAAATTACTGGACAAAGTCGAACTTTGCTTTTGCAGTTCTTCAGATGTGTGATAGTCACTTGTTACATACTCTAGCCGCTCAAGCCAGAACTTTACTTATCACAGAAGAAAAGGCAGCTTCTGGTGCAGAAGGTAAGCAATGATCATAAGAATGAGGTCCATCCAAAATTTTTTTAATACCTGTTGGATATTTAAATTTCAAAATTTTGAATTCTCACAATTTGAAGCTCCTTTCTTTACCCTGACATTGTCTACCATGCTGTATACTGGTACACAATTCATTATTTCTTGGATCTGTTTAGTGTAATTTTCAGTAGTCATTGAGTACTTTATTACTTGTGATTTAGAGTGTAGTACCTGTTACATAATTTTATGAGAATAAAGCTTGGTAGATTAGAAGTACTGAGTGATATTCTTTGTACTGGTACACTACACATAACCATTGTGCTAAATAACAAGACTTGTTGAGAAGTATTTGTAATCTGTAACTTTTGGAATTTGAAAAGAAGAGATGTTTCTTTGATGATGCAATGAAAATGTACTGATCAAGCTAGAACAAATGTGGGGATAGGGACACAATCAATGAAAAGGATGTATTTTAGCACATTTTGATTCAGGCAAAATGACTTGAATTTTCCCAGTTTCTTCTGCAATGCACACCAAAAATTAGGGTTAGGAGCTACATGTACATGTATGCTTCACTGTTACTGTTAGCAACTAGCTGAAACACTGCCATGTGCATTTTTTTCAGGTGAAAAAAACAACATTATAATTAAAAGCTGGTTTAGAGGCTTATAGATGAAATAAGAATAATTTGAGTGTAACTGTAGTGTAAATGTATGAAGAAGTCTCTTTTATGAAATATGTACCCATTGTATGGTAGAAACAAAACAAAAATTATTTGTAACATGTTTAATCACATTGAAATCAAAACTCTGAGAGAATGAAAACTGAGATGAAAATGAAGAAAATTAAGTATTTGAACAGGTTTTAATCACCAAAATAGTAAGTTGTATATATGGTTCTTCATGTAAAATAAAACTGCTTCCAGTATAACCGTGCATGTATGTACTTTAAAACACGACACTAAGGTATAGAGATATTAATCCAGCCTTTTAAAAACTGCCGATGACATTATTAAGGTCTCCAACGTGTTTACATTTGTTTGGTTGTTAAAATGTAAAGATAACGAAGGGGTTATCCGATGATAAAGAGGTTATTTTAATATTTCTTCACATTAGCTGAACATACATGTATGAATTTCAAAGCTTTAAATCGCTTTAGTAGTACTTTGAAAAATCCCACTCATAATTGCACTTAAAACGATATTAAATTTTGTGTTTGTAAAATTTATTATACTATTATACTTCTAGATGAGTTGGTTATGTTACCGATAAAATAAACAAAGAATTTCAAAATTTTGAATATAATAAATACATGTACTTGTGGATTTAAAATATTAAAAATGATGAAGACGTAAAACTAAAAGTTTTCAAGTAGAATTTAGACACAATCACATCAATATTCTTCTTGGTCAATAAAAATCAGATTTCAATGTTTTTAGTAGAAAATTGACATAGGGATTGATGTATAGGTTCACCGAAAACAGAACAAAAAGTCCCTGAAGTTTTTCAGTTCATACATGTATGCTACAGGAAGTCAGTCTTGGCTATTCGACATTTAAGTAATGATGAATCTTTCTTTAATATGATTGAAAATAATTGTGTGCATGCATGGTATGTGTACGTATTTGTTTTGACTTTTCTGTCAGTTAAGGTACATATATCATTTCTAGGTGACATTGTTAATATCTTTTCTAGTAACTTCATAACGACAAAATAAAAAAAAAAATCACTCATATTTTTAGTGACAGCCTTACCACTCAGCGGAAACATTTCAGTTTAATAGTGGGTTCATGTTAGTCATATACTACTGCTGTGAATTATTTCTACCGCACAATATTTTTTGGAATTTATTGACAAATGCAGGCGAATGTTTGAAGTTTTACCATAAGTGGGAAATATTTTACTAATACTAGGTATAGATTGTATCTGTGGTTAGTCAGATTGTTGAATATCCTTTGTCCAATGTTTCATGATCTCTTCATTTCAGTACGAGCTTATTTCATATAAATGCGAAACTAACTGCAATTTTTATCATTTTGGCCAACAGTTTTCATCAAGTGAATCCATGCTTGAAAAAAAAACAACAAATGTACATGTACAGTCATGTATTGTACTGGACTCAATGATTTCATGCTAGCACTAGTATTAAATGTAGGATTCTTTTTCTTTCTTAAGCAAAAAAAATGAATTGTTTTGGCCATAGTAACTTTTGACATACGCAATAAAAATAAAAACTGGAATTCAGGAATTATTGTGTGCATTTATTATTATGATTTTGTCCATTTATTTGAAAGTTTCAACATGCAATTTTGAGAAGTATCTCATCAGTAATGTTGAAAGTTTTTTTTGGTTTTTTTCTTTTCCAATTTTAAAATTGTAATTTTTTTTTACAATAACCACAATATTTACTGAATTATACATGTACATCTTTCACATCTCCATTACTCTTTTCTTGGCTCTCAGTTTGAAGATGTACATGTAGGTACTATTCAGTTTTAAATTTTTTTTCTTAAAACTTTTGATCAGCAAGTGATTGCAGATTCTTCTTATATATTATTAAAGTAAGTTTTTAAACCATGTTAAGTCTATAACACAAACCTCTTCAAAAGTTTTATGCTTTAGATTTATGACTTTACAGTTGATATCATTGAATCATTTCATGTTGAAAGTTTGTATCAGTGTTGTCATAGCTTTTATCAAATAAAAAAAACAAAACAGACTTATTTGAGATAATTTGGTGTTATTTTGATGGGATAGTTTATATGAGTAATATTGATCTGTCACTTTAATTGAATGCAGTTAAAAAGTTCTAATTTGTATTGAACAGTTTTATCATTTGCGTACATGTAGTTCAGTTTTGAGCTTGGTTAGCTAGTCAGCTTTAAAATAAATTAATTGTAAATCAATTGCCAGAAGATTTTCTCTTTTCACTTTTAAATCAATATTTGTTTTTTAGAGCTGTAAAAAATGGTAGCATATGTCATGTATGTAACTGCAGAACAATATATATAATGTTGGTTAACTCCAAAATATAGAAATTCCTAATTTTTCACATTTTCTGTCAAATGAATATGTTAATGGGTATCCTGTTTTTACTTTCATGTTCAAGGAAAAATGTGAGAAATTATTTTCATTACGGTATATATTTTTTGTCCAGTCTGAAAATAAGAAAAAAAAATTGTACACCACTATAAATACTTTGCTTACAGTAATAAATTTGCTGGTAATATGCAGCCCTTTTTGAAAGCCATTTCATTTGTTTGGTGGTCAACAGGACTACTTCAGAGATAAAACAGGTAGTCCACAGACTATAATAACAGTTATGTTCTTAGATCTTATGAAAAATAAGGCAAAATTTAGGTAGCTCATAGGACTACTATGAAAATTTTTTTAAGTAGTCCTCTCCAAAATTAGAGTGACACAGGACTACCAGACTACTGTTAGTGTCGATTCATTGAATTTAGAAAGCAGACTTTGATGGTGGGAAAGTTATTTCTTATATGGAGTTAAACTTTGGATACCTATGGTTTAAAAAAAAATCTTAGAACATTTGTTCTTCATGAAATTGTAAAATCAGCATGGTAATGTCTGTACATGTATATATTCATTATTCATTAATGATAAATGTACATTGTAATTATTTATGGTCATTTTCTAATTTTGATAGAATCTCTATACTTCATTGATTTCAATTAAACTTTCTATCAATCAGAAATTTTTATATGATAGAGATAGCTCATACTGTCAACAACATATTGAACCTAGAATAAGATGTGAATTTTACATTACTGAAATTAAATTATCTTATAGTAGGACCAATGTCTGATAAAATCATGTTGCAATAATCTTGAATTAATCCTTTGAGTAGTAGGAATTGACACAGTTCTCATGCTTATAAATCTAGCTTAAGAATAGTAATTTGGTACCATGTCAAATTCAGACTGGAAATTTCAATTGTTCAAAATTGAACTTTCAATCTTTCGACTTGATTCAACCCATTGTAATTTTATAGCTTTAGTATTTGATTTGTAAATGATTGTATTGTAGGTGAATGTGAAAAGGTGTTTGAATTCAGACTGATTTATATATACTCATTCCCTTTATAGTGTAAATGCAATGTCATCCCTAAAATTACCATACTCCTTTAAGAAAATACCTTGTAGATTGTCAGATGATTTGGTTTTCCATTTATATTTTACCCTTACTTTTAAGGTCACTTTGCCTTTCATATTTCAGTTAAACTGTTTTCAAATTCAAAAAGCACAAGTTTGATAGCTGAAAAATTGGTTGTTTATTTTCACTAGCTTCTTAAATACTAGGTCACTAAAACCATCAATCTTCACACGTCTCAGGTTAATATAAATTTACTTTTGACTGTGATGAAACTTGTTATATAAATGTATATATACATGTATATATATGTAAAAAAAAAAGCAGCTGAATTGAATTATTATCCTGAAACATCTACAGTTTGTGAAGTTTTGTGTAACAGAAACCTTTAAGAATTTGACCTATTAATAACTTCTGTGAGAAAAAAATTTAAGATAACCCTTTTCCATACATAACAGTTTAATTAAGTAATTCACAATAAATTATTTTTGATGATATCAAATTTAATTAATACATTCTTTGATGATTACCCCATTGAAACATTTACATACCATGTTTGAAAGCTAATAAATATTTCTGTTCTGGTGATTTAAGGTCCTTCAGGTTATTCATTGTTACATGTCTACCCCTTTATTGAAGTTTTCTCTCATTCAAATATTAATTATGATTTTTTTAATATTAACACAATGGTTTAATAAAGCAGGTGTAATCCTGACGTTCATTGTATAAAAATATAGACTCAACATAATCCAATAAGATTCCTATCTTCCTTATATATAAGCCAAGATTAAAAAGATTTCTTCTTTTAAATATGGCGGGCGGTCAAAGTTATCGGAAACCTTTGTCCTGATAATATTGCTCTTTATCAACGCATCAGCACAGTTTTGTTTAAGATTGTTAAAGGCACACGAATCAACCTCGCAACCATATTGTTAAAAAACAATTCCATTGTTGCTCTGTGTCCAATTGCTTCGTCACTCTGTCTGGTTTGATACAAGACTGGTAAAGAAAAGATATAGAATAAAATCACAATGAACATTGATTGTACTTTAGTTACATAATTCAAAATAAGAAGATCTGGTCATCTTCTTGTCATTTTTTGCTGATATTTTGAAATTCATTGCATAATCAACAATCTGCAACAAAAAAAATTTTCATTGACTCATAAAAAAAAGCAAATTATAAGACTTTTGTATAGTATGACAAAACTTAAATCAATCTAGGTCATCAGTCTACTGCCTGGTCTGTGATATTTATATTAACACTGAGCACCAACATGATATTTTTTCATTGAGTATTAAGAAGGCCATTTTGTATTATTATATTTGTTTGTAATACAAGTTTGACTAATGTAAGTATTATCTGGTCATCAGGTTTGAGTGTGTAACAGTGCATCCTTTGCCTTGAACAGAAAGAAAGGGATAATTGCACATGTAACTAGTTAAGTAAGTAGTTAAAGTGGCAAATCCAGAAATTCCAAAGAGGGGACCCACTTCTTTGATTTTCAGTCAACCAACCTTTTCAATCATAAAGCAGGGGTCCTGCCCTTACCCCCTCTCCCCACTCCCCCATGCAGGTCCCTAGGATCTATGTAGTTAATTGTGTTATACCCAAAAGCATTTACATTTAATTTGCAATGATATAAAATATCCTCTTGCAGTATGCCATGCTTAGTACCATGAAATGTACAGAAATTTTATTCTGTACATATATCTTTCTAACGATTTAAGTATGGTACAAAAATTACCCTCTTCACAGTTTAGGCAATGTGCTATTTTACTTAAGAAATCTAATGAAAAAAAAGGTAGAAAACGTTTCATGAAATGACTTTTTCTTAACACATACATGTGCATTCGAACTTTAAAGAACAGAAAATAAGCAGTTTTTGTAGATGAATGCAAGCATTTAATGATATAAAATTGGACTCAATTTGTACCATGATATTCTGAAGACTTGTAAGGAAGCTTTGTCATGACCAGTTGCATTGTGTTTCATAATTTCAGATGCGACTTTTGATAGACTCATTTTTCTTCTGTTTGATGGAATGTTGATTTATTGAGACTTGAACTCTTAGTATGGGGTATAATCTCCGCACGACATTGCATGCAACCTCTCTTTAAGATTATGTCACCTCTTAAATCTTGAATTTGTTCTTGATATCAATTTGCAGTTAAATAATGGTCTCCCTGGAGGAAAACACAATTAAATAAACTACATGAACATGTAGCGTGTGGTAGATTTAAAATAAAAAAAAGTAATTGCAAAAATTTACATTACATTTTGATCAAAATAAGCAGGTCCTTATATTTCATTTTAAGTAACTGTCTTTGTAAGGATCATGCAGAATCTGAAAAATGTGATACACCCCAAAAAAGGCTACATATTTTTATTTTTGTAATTAAGTTGTTTTATGGGTCTGTACTATGAAATGTGTAATTATTCATTCAAATCTGCCTGCTCTTAGGAGATAATCAACATTGAAAGTCCAACAGATTCTATTGTATTTGAGTGTCATTTACAGAGTTATATCCCTTAATTTTTAAATCTACAGTGCATTCTATACAATTTTTATCTCCTAAGAACACGGGTTGTATGAAAAACTGAATGTTAGTTTCTGTTTACTATGGCAATTCAAACAAAATATCCAAAAAAAAATATGTAGGCTTTTTACCCATGAATCACATTTTGCATGATACTTAGCTGGAGTGCTACTTAAATACTTAAATTTTCACCAATTATGTGTTATACTCTGTATGTTTATCTACATTGTACTCAGTTTAACCATATTTAATTAGAATGCATTAATTTTGAGGTGAGATAGAGGCGATTGGATGTCAATTTAGTTTGACACATAATGCTTGGTATTAAATATTGGAAATAAGTATTTGTTTTGGTGATTGGCGGCTTTAAATGCATCAAAGTATGAGCTTAAATTGATATTGAAAATTTAATGAGTATTTTAAAAAGTCATCAAAAATATTTCTTTTGTGCAGGTGATCATGTTTTTCTTAAATTTTCTCCAGCAGGTCATATTATACTCATAATCTCGAAATCTTAATCCCTAGTTCTGAATTTAATTGATAAGCCAACTAAAACTAATAAAATCTGTGCCAAGAACTTATTGAAAATTCTTCAAATGAATTGAGTCAAGTGGCAAGCTTGTAAAAAACGTAAAGATGGTGCTTGTAAAAAAATTGCACTCTCACATAAATTTTTTCAATCAAGTTTATTTTCTGTATTTTAAATTTTGTTATTTTTGTGAATCAGTATTCATTTTTTTATTTCATTGTTTTGATAAATTTTGCTTGTTTGTTCTGAGGTTTTGTCCATTATTTCAACACTGTAGATTTAGCAAAACAAAGTAGAAAGCATATTTGTAATTGTCTCCATATTTTGGAAGTACATGTGTCATGTAATAGAAGAAAGACTGTGATAAATGATTCTGATATCACATGCATACAGTCTTCAGCAAATTCATTAGCAGCTTGTGCAAATGAATTTAATGAATGAATGAATGAATTTACAGGAATGACTTGATTAAATTTAACTTGGACATGAGGTAATTAAGTAGCTAAAGGCACTGACTGGGTATGATTCAGATATGATTTTCTTCCACTTTAAAATGGAATTCAACTTTTTAAAAGCTTGACTTTGTAGCTCCAAATTTTTTTTATTGTATGTTTTAGCACTGATTTTGCCAATTTCCCCTTTTTTTGGAGGCTTTGTAAAATCTTGTTTGATGTATGTTTTCATTAATCTTGATTAGCATATGCAATGTTAATGTATAACATGTAAGTTTACAATTCAATATTATGTATTCTTACCCGTTTTTCTATGACAGATGATGACCACCTAGAGTCTTCTTCAATCTGTGAAACAGAATATTCCTACAGAACAGATGATCACCCAGAACTGGATCTACTCATAAGTCTTTCTCCAGATTATGGTGCACCTAAGCGACACCCAATCACAGGCAAGCGAATACGACAACCAAGAACCCAAATTGCTGAACAGTATGACTTTCCTGATGAATCAAGCCTGTACTCCCTCGATCCTGCTCTCATGGTTATACCCTCCTCAGCCAAGGCCCACTCAGGTGTTGCTCAGTTCAAAGACTTTATTAGATACCTCCCTGTTCACCTGGCTAAGTACATTTTGCGATTGCTTGATGAGGCATCACTACATGCAGCTAAGGATGTATCCCCTAAGTGGCAGGTTTTGGTCTCAGAGGTCAAAGTGGAATTGGAGCTGAATAAGAAACTAATGGAAGAGGTCATGTTGATGCAGGTAAGTTCATCGGTACCATATGTTGGTTGTTGTTATTGTCTTTGACTATAAAGTATAAGTAAGCTTTTGTGTAAAAAAAATTAACAAAATTTTCTTTTTCAAAGTCATAATTGAGGTAGTACCCATTTTGTGAGTCTGTTCACAATATTTCTAATGGAATTTTAGGGCAGTATTGCTGTGGGAGCCATTGTTGATAGTGAATCATGGAAGGTATCAGTATTAAATCATTTGATTATAAGGAAATGGGATAGAGGTGGGAAAAAATGTTAAATGAATTTTTATGGAATTTATAGCATATAGATAATTTTTTAGTTTTTAACATTATTTCTGTTTGTATGTAGTTGGCCTCAGCAGAGATTTGGTTTAGGGGTTAACTATTAAAAGGATAATTAATTGGGAAGAGTGAATAAATTCGATCAATAGTGGTGAAGAACACCAATGATTTAATGAGTTTGTGGAACTTGTTCTGTGCACAAGTTAAATCTGAATGCGTTCTTGGTATGAGTGATCATATTTTGGTTATTCACGATAACCAATTGATTATCCTATTTATTATGTAGATTACTTCCATTATTTATTGCTATTTTCAACATAAATTTTAAATTTTGTGAACGGTGGATTGATATTCGTGTTGTGACATTTTGGCGGGAGAAAGTGCGACAGTGAAATTACTGATTTTATTTCAGTGTGAGTTATCGAAAATTTTTACACGGGGAACATTCGGTAAATCACTGCTATCTATATAATAAATTATTGGTCATACATTCAATTGAGCATTAATATATTTTATTTCCAGTTAGTTTGGTATTTATTTCAGGCAGTAGAGTCAGTGGTAAAGGGATACTTAGAATTATTATTAGCTTCTTTCAACTTGTGTTAGATATAGATCAATGGTCAATGATGCAAGCTTTGGAATCAGGCATTTGAAATTTCTCCTTCTTTAAAATTGGTTTTTAGAAAAGAATTTGTTTATGCTTGTTCAGGGGCTTGGTACCAATGCATTATATGTCATTTTTTCCATTTAACAGTTAAGATTATCCACAATTTTGTTTTTAAAACTGTGCCACTGGCTTAGTTGTCCAATTACATGTAATGAAGGTTTTATTTTTGTGGGGATGGACCAGCATTGAGGATCTCGTAAAACTTAATAAGCTTACATTGCAACTTTTAAATTGAGATTATATGAAGTATAAGTTGTAAAACAAAATACATTGAAGAGACAGTTAAAAAAAGTATTTTTTGCATGGTACCCACTTCTCCTAGCTTCTCAGAGACTTTAGATTTAAAATGGTCTTTTGTAGTTCATATTAGTTGGTGATTAATGATACTTTTGAAGATAAAATTGCCTTTACAAATGGATGACTCTTTGAAAAACTTTGATAAATTTTAATTCAATGAGGACTGAATAATGTGAGTGCAGCTTGCAGCAAAAATAGCTTAAAAGACTGACCTTGATCAGAACTATTTTAACTACATTGTATATGATTCTGCTATCAGAGCTTGCAATTCAGGATTACTTATGTAGCAAGATATGGAGGGATGGGTCTTTGATGTAGCAAGAAATGGAGGGATGGGTCTTTGATGTAGCAAGATATGGAGGGATGGGTCTTTGATGTAGCAAAATATGGAGGGATGAGTCTTTTCATTGAGTTGAAATTTACCACATAACTAGCTACTTCCTTTATTGTACATGTTCATTTGAATTTTAATTCACTTCTTTAATTGAATGATAAACAAAAATGGTTACAAAGAATCCCAGCTTCCTGTTCTTTTAAAGCACTATTTGATTTCACTTGATACTTTTGCCAATACTTAATACATGATTACTTACATCTTTCAGTAATGTATAAGGCTACCAAATCATCACTCATGATATTTCATGTAGCTTTTATAAGGTTGACTGCTTTTATCATTCAGTCATTATTTTTTTGTTAGGGAGCCTCAGCTCAGGGTGTAAACCACGAGTATGCCAAGGATATAGATGTTCCAGTCCCGAACCTAATCCCAGGCACGCGAGACGTGATTACTAACAACCAAGAAGTGACTTACAATCCTGACTACAAGACAATGATGAACTTTGAGACTGGTTACAGTGGTATATCCACCAGGCACGCTATCATTGAAGAGAGGAACGTCTTTTGTGGGTCTTACTATGTACAAATTATGTTGAAGCTGTAAGTAGCTCATGGAAACCTGGCAATATAAATCCTTGATACCAATTTGTTACGTCAGTTGTCATTTAGTATAATTTCCTAGTCTGGCTAGAATATATCAGACCATTCTAGATGATTATTAAATTCTGTCACATATCAGCACAGCAATGGTATTTTAGACTGTACTCAATCGAGACCACTGTTTTCCCACCTGAAATCAGAACAAGCAACAAAATTTTAATATTGCCATCTATATTGATGATCATTACCAAAAAAAGGTATTCAAATTTTTATCTTAAAACATATTTAAACCCCTCTATTTTTCAGAGATGATCCTCACCGAGTGTTCCATACAGATGGAGGTGAAGTAATAGTAATAGGTTCTAAAGACAGGAAAATCAGGTTTATAGAAATGGAGAACAGACAAGAATTAGATCTGAAGATATCAGGACATGCAGGAAGTATAAAATGTCTACATCTCAATACAGAGGAGAATTATGTTCTCAGTGGCAGCTATGACACCAGTATTAGGTATATTTTTAAGCTCTAAACTTGGAGTAGCATTTCAGAAAATAACTTAAGTATTTCTATCTGTTTCTTTTATTCTATGTCCTATGAAGTTTTTTCCAAACAAATATTTTGGCTGGTTTGTTGACAGATGTAAAATTAAAAAGTATTTCATCAACTTTTTTGCTGTTCTCATTTTCAATGTCAAGTTAATGTCAATCAGGATTGTTGATGTTGGTTTTAAAGAATATTTCTTCGATAAAGGAAACACTAATAGTTATACCTCACTTCAATGACAAACAACAGAAAAATAGATGTTGGTAAGTTTTTTCATGAATTATGAGTATCAACAAATGAACATCTTGTTGTCTATTAAATGTTAATATTTAAGTATCATTCTTGTACATTAATAATTTTTAAAGAAAATGGAGTACTAAGGATGGGAAATGCCAGAAGATATTCAGAGGTCACAGAGATACAGTGTTGTGTATAGAAGTTGTAGAAAACCTGCTGTGTTCAGGCTCTAAAGATGGTGCTTGTAAAAGTAAGTATAAACATTAGAAACAGGCTGACAGATAGCTTTCAAACTAATGTTACAGAGCCATTCAGGTATGTTATAAGAAGTGAAGAAATAAATAAGAATAACTTTTTTAAAGTAAAAAAATAAAGTGCGGACTGGTGTCATGTATATCATAAGGTTATGACTTTCTATTCTGACAGACAGTTAGACAGACAGGCGATGTTACTTAGAAAATGGGGTTGGTTTGTTATTATGAATACAAGTAATTTCATCAATAAAATACAAACCTGTCGAAAAGTGAGGTGGAAATTCACAAAATGCTAAATAAAGTCCAGAATTTATTTAGTGCATTATGCAAAAAAATACCAAGTAAAACAGGATCAGACTATTTAGCTAAATTTTAACAAAACATACTGGAACAGTTAAAAACTTTCTACAATTTTAAGGCTTATGGTTTCTTTGCAAATACTGTGGACCAGTAATTTTCTCTTTTGCCTTATTGTATTTCTTTATTGTGTTCTTTTAACTTGCATCAAAGTTTGACATGTTGATTAAGGAACAATTCCCATTCAATCAAAACTAATCAATGCAGTGGATTATGAAGTGTTATTAAGTTAATCATGCAATAAATATGGTTTAAATCTAATTAGAAATCAGCCTAGAGGACTAGACTAACTTACATATAATGTAGACATTGTGTTCATGTCTTAGAGGGTTCTAACACCTTCAACAAGGACATTTCTTAAGTGCAGTTTTCATTGTTTATGGATTTGGAGGGTTTAGAGAGAATTGAGAAAAGCTGTCATTGCATAGATATGTATTGATTTGTGGTCTTTTGTAATAAGTGGTTGGTTCAGTGGCAATTTAGATATGAAATGGTATTTCACATGAAGAAAATCTTTATAATCTACACCAACAATGTTGAGAAATGTAGATTTTCAGCCTTTTTTTACATCTATCATATCTCATATTCAGATATAAAGAAAACCTTCTAAGGAAAATGAGTTAAAAATCATTATGAACAATATTTTACTTGAAAATCATAGTCACTAATTCTTTTGAATGAATTTTTTTTCATGCCTAATCAGTAATGATATGTATATTTTTATAGAAATTATTTTCTGAATACTACCTTTCCTTTTTGTCTACTGTGGAAATAGAAATTTTAGCACCAAGAAAAAATATTACATTTACATGTGTACATTTTGTACATCGATTTACCATAGTAACCATGGTCAGTAGGAATTTTCGTTTCCTCTGAAGTAGTGTTTGAAAGAAATGACATAGGAAATTTAATTGAAAGCTAGTAACTATCTGAAACCCATACAATCTCACTCTCTCTACCACTTACTTGATAATTGGTAACAAAATTGACTGTCCGTGGGTTTCCACCTGAGGCATCTATAACTATCTTAGCCATTTTCTATCAAAATAGAGAAACCTGTCTGAAGCAAACCCTGAATAATCTGAAAACCTATTTAAACCAGATTCAGTTTAAAGACCCGACCCTTAAATCAATTTGAATGTATTCTGAACCTTGGTAAACTAAACACTTATCTAAACCAAACCAAAGTCCAAAAGCTGAGTGGTTTCACTGTATTACATTATCTGAATTAAGTGTAAGTGTTTGTTAAGAATCAGGAAAAATGGGAAAAATCAGAAACATGCATGTCAAAATCCCACCGATGTAACAATATAATTTCACTTAATGTTGCTTTTTCTATTTAAAAAGAGAATCTGACAATTTGATATCACTCAAGGATGCTTTGTCTATTTCAAAAGGCAGTAATTTGATCTCTGCATCACTAGCTTTGCTCAGAAATTTTACAATTGAATGTTAGAAAAATGAGGGTTTTGGCAGAGTTACCTGCCCTTGAAATGTTCATTTTCAGTACATTTCAATGAAATTGTAACTCAATGCACCAACATGATATGGAACATATTGTCTTTTTTCCTTAATTTGGATGGTGCAAAGAGTCAAATTACACTATCAAAATGGTGTGTTTATTCATACCATGTTTCACCCACTGCCTGATTCTTACAGAGACTGACACTTAACAACTCAAGAAGAGTTTCTAAGATACATTTAAACTATTGTCATATATAGTAGCGATGCAATTAAAAGGCTATAAAGTATAGCATTTGTTGTAAAAGAATAATTCTACAAAGTATGCTTTGTATTTGAGAAGTTTTTGAAACTGTCAATGCTGAGTTAGATTGATTTCATTCAAATTGTGTTTACTTTAGAAAAGGTACCATTTAGTGTGGACATAATATATAATATACGGGGGATGACTGATCACTTTAATGTTGACTCAAACTTAGAATTGTTTTACTATGTTATTTAACTGTTCAACTCGTACTTGAAGGTTACCAACTTATATATATCATTTTCTTGACACAAACATTAATGTTTAAGTCTGCTATTATAGTCTAAGCATTGGTCTTAAGACAAATTTTTCCTGGTGTAAATGTTTGTTATAGTTTTATTCAAGTTCTTTTTTAAAAGCAAAACAAACATTATGAGAGGAATGAATGTTATTAGTATGCCGAAAGATGACCAATGACCTCAATGAAATTGGTCAGACTAAATTGTTTAGCTTAAATTTAACTTTGCATTTGTTTTCTTTAAACATTTCTTAATGTATTTTTTCTTTAGGCATGATATCTATAAGCAAGTTTAACATTCAGTGATTGTTGATAAATATTTACACACTTTCTTATGTCTGTTCTATTATGGAATTGATATATTATGCAGCTTCAGTGTAATTGTACATGTATGATGGGTTGTTCTGTTTGTTGGACTATCCTCTTTGGTCTTACATGGTCCTGTTTCCTGCTGTGGTTGTTGGTACTTATGGACCCTTTTTCAATTAGTCTCAGTGGTTTTGACTCAGTTCTAATAGCTCAAAGTTTTCCCCACAGTTACCTTTATTCAATAAAGTCCACAATACCTATGTTTATTTCACAGAGTTTTTTTTTTCGTTCATCTTGCAAATTCATACAGTAATATGTATTTTTAATGAGAAGCTATTAATATGCTTTGAAAAAATCATCTTATAATTTGTTTACTTTTTATTTTACATAGAAATATATATGGTATATATTCTTAAAAGCCACTAATATGGGGGAGATAATTGGCATAAAAATTTACCACAATTGGAAATTTTAGTTTTCTTTTAAATGAAAAGAAAAAAGTTGAATAACCCCTAATATTTTTTATTTAAATATGAAAGAGTACCTGGTAAGTATTCTTTTAAGGTTTCAAGAAATTCTATCAAGTTGTGTTCTTTTCATTTGTCATGAAAAAGGGGAATAACCCCCCATATGAAATGTATAAAATTTTGTTAGATAAACGTTTCACATTAAGACTTGATTATCTCAACATCAGATTTGGTGACCATTGTTTTTAAAGTACTAATTCAAAACTATTTTCTTCAAACACCTGTGAGAAAATTAGCAAATCTATTGACCTAGGTATTATTAACCTCCAGCAAAGAACTATGGATGGTAGGGTAATTATCAGGGGTATGATATCCTATTTAATTCGGCAAATATTTTAGAATAACAAATTGATTTTTTGTTTTACAGTATGGAGTATGCAGACTGGTAAATGTATCTCCAACCTGCGTCACAGAAGTCCTGTGTCAGCTTGTGCCATGTCTACAGAAATGGTCATTACAGGATGTGAAGATGGTACAGTTAAAGTCTGGGATCTCAAGTCTGCTGAACTTGTAAAGGTTAATAAGAACATCTTTGTAGTCTCAGATCTTAAGCATAAACCTTTTTGTTAAGGGTAACTGGAGTATAGAAATGGCAAACAGGACATAATATATAGAAATGATAAAAATTGCAATGGTAAAAACTAGAGTTATATTTCAATAATGTGAAAGTACTATTGTTCAGGGAGTACCAATTTTCACGGTTTTTGTAGGTAGGCCAAACCACAAAATTTGGGTTCCCAACGAATAGTAGATTCCCATTGATGTGTATACTGAAAACTTCAAAACCATAAATTCAATAATCCACAAACTTGTGTTTCTTTCCCGATCCATGAAAATTGGTACTCACGAATTAAAGTACTTTCACTGTAATATTAAACTGAGAATAAGTCAGTAGGTTGTATCATCAGGTTTTCAGTCACTGTGGAATTTCCAATTGGAACTTCATGAGTTACTATTATTTGAACTTTAACTTGGACAACATTATAGAAAAAAAGCACTACTGGTCTGTTATTTGAGTGCACCAGTTTCATGAAATGTTAAAATTATTCACAGTATTCAGATTTAAATGGTAACAAAATTTTAATTTTTTTTAATATGACATATTATAACAGTTGCTCTTTCATTTTTTAAACTTTTATTTCCAGACATTGAAAGGTCATGATGACCAGATTACAGCTATACAGTTTGACAAATGGCACATAATAACAGGCAGCAAGGACAGCTATTCCAATGTATACAGTGCTCAGGGATACCATGATCGTATTCTTAATGCTTTGAAACACCCACAGTAAGTGTTAACTGTATTCTATTCCAATGTATACAGTACTCTGGGATACCAAGATCTTATTCTTTATGCTTTAAAACATCCACAGGGAGTGTTTGCTGCATAAGCATAATGTTTTCAGGAGAAAAAAAATCAGCCATAGTAATACAAACAAGTGCTATCTTTAAAAAAAGATAGCCGATAGTAAAATTTTGTTTTTTTTTTTTCACTTCAAATTTTCTACATTTCATTAAAAATACAATGTAATAACACACGATACACTATTTCAGTTTTGGCTACTTAGTTATCAGCATTTAGCCAATCGAGAAAAAGAATTACACCTATGTGACTAATGTTTCCATTGAAAAGCGTTTTTGAGGTCAAAGGGTAAAAAGTGCACTTTACCAACTGATTCATTTTGAAAACAATCTTTAATTCAGCTTTCTTTTAGTCATCATTTTTTACCTTATTTTTTCAGGGCAGTTTTATGTTTGGCATTTATGTACCTCCGTGTAATAACAGGATGTAAAGATGGGAGATTAAGAATCTGGAACATGGTCACAGGACAGTGTTGTCGTATCATGAGAGGAAACAGCCAGAGTGACCCAATTAGGAGTATTGTTGCTATTGGTGACAGGTACATGTGTATTATTTTATGCAAATCTAAAATATCAAGGAACATTTTTAATCTAATACATAATTTAGTCAGTAGGTTATTTATTTTTATCCCCCTAATTATGTTTAAATTGGCATGATTCAGTGTGCTTAAGGATGAGGAGACCTTTAAACATACTAGCATGGAGAAAGCATTGCTTTTAAAAAAATTACATTCAAGCTCAATTTCTTTAGAACCCTGTGCTGTAAATTGTATTAATGAGAAGCAATAAAGTATGAAAAAGTTTCTTAAAAGACTCATGAATACAGATACATGCACATATATGTACTGCATCAGAAAAAATGTAATTTATATTGAATTGGAAAGATTTACTTACAAACTTAATATATAGAAAAAGCTTCCAATTTTTTTTAACTGTTTTTATTATGTACCTTAGTTTTACTATTACTTGGTGTTCAAAGATTTCAATTAACAAGCTAAAGAATAAGACTTCATGCATTCTATTTTCCAGAATAACTTTAAATACAGACAAGAATCTGTTGGTGCTCAGTTTTGACCCTCCAAACTGGGATTATACATTAGAGACTGACAAAGTACCTTCTTTAGTACCATATAGCTCATATTCTGATGCTCCAATACGCCAGAGAGAATATTCATACATTCGCGCCTGCAGGATGCAGAAGGCTGGTGCATCTAATACAAAAATTCTCAATCGTAGCCATACTGTAGCTTCAGCTGATCGTATGTATGAAGGATTTCCTCAGAACCGATTCCGAGCTGCTCAACTGCCACACAGTGCCAAGAGTCTTAGTAAGCGTAGCATGCAAAGTGCTAAAATGATTCAGGCTCATCCTTATGCGGAGTCTGGATATGAAAGTGGTGGAACCCAGACTAGAATGGAATCTCGAATGGCTAGTTCTGTCATCTCATCTAAAAAATCAGCAGTCTCCATGCCAATTCACCCACCTTTTCCTAAAAGACCTCAGACTCTTAAATCAGAATATAGTGTTGTCATAGCAACAGATAAACATGATGATGAAGAGGAGGAAGATGAGATAGAATTACATCCATCTTTGATTAAGCGTCGTGTATCTTGGGCTTTTGATAAACCACTCATTCCAAAATCTAAAGACATTTCATTGTCAGAAACTAAAGCAATTCTCAGGTCACAAATTAGGATGAAAGCTGAAAGTGTTGTTCCTCCTGACTTTATTTACTTGACTGTTAATGCAATTCAGAACTCAATGCAACCTTCAGATTTATCAGCAAATACTGCAAAAAATATCAGAGATATGAGTTTGAGGTTGAAAGAAATTCAGAAGAGGCCATCTTCATCTCCAGGAAAAATTGATCCTAGAACTAAAGTTCCCTTTGATGAATTAGGACTTGAGAAGTTGGTGCCTAAAGCTGAGGAAACAGACACTAGAAGTGTGTCAGAATTTTCAGAAACTAAGTCACTGAAATCTAAAAAGAGTACAAAAGAGGGTGTAACTTTACATGGACCTGATAAAGAAGTGTATTCTACACAATGTGATATTATTCCAACTAAAGTTAAGATGCGATCAAGTCTTCATCCAAAAGGTACTAAAAAGACTGTACCAAATGGGAGAGTTATCAGGCCTGTATCAGCATCTGCCTCTAGAAGACACCCTCCTCCCGAAGAGGACAATTGTAGACCAATTACAGCACCTACCCTCAGACGCCCAGGCACTGTATTTTCTGTCCCTTCAACCATTAGTCCTGCTATGCCTGGAGTTGCCCCTCCTAAAAGACCTGATGGAATATCTTCTACAGCTCATGAAACTAACATTGTTCCCATGTGTATGTACCCACCTAACATGAAGGAGAAACTTGCTCGCTTGTTGAAAGAGAAACGTGAGGCCTTAGGCCATGACATACAGAGAACACGTAGTGAGTCTTGTTTGGGTGGGAAAGTAGGTCAGTTTAGTGATCCTTTAAGGAGCCATGTAAAATTTGAACTTAGGACTTATGAACAAGAGAAAGAATTTGTAGATTCAATAGAAAAAAATAATTCTGAGAAGCGTCAGCGAGAGGAGGAAGAACAAGAAAGAAAAAGAAGAGTAGCATGGTTAAATAGGGCTAAATCAAGTACCAGAGAAAGGCCAAAAACTGTGTCCTAGGTTTTAAAGATATTTTTAATGTAGTTCACCATCTGTGTTAATTACTTTTGCCATAGGTTATAAAAAATATTTTCGTATCTTAATTAAGACATGTTTTTTTTTTGTTTTTTTTTGGGGGGGGGGGGGTTAACCAATTCTAATTCATGAATTTATTTCTATGAAGCATTTTTATGGCTATTTTACTGCTGAACATATTTAATAGATTCTATTTTCCTTTAAAATGTAGTGTATCCTATCAAAATGAAAATCTGATGTATTTCTTACAGTATTAGTATCTATATTGTTTGTGTTCAGGGTGAAATTGCTTTCAGGTGGTATACAGTGTATATGTTTGATTTTTTTAATGCACAAAGTTTGCTGATCATGCTGAAGGAAAAATTGTACTTTAAATTTAATTGTATTAATTCTATATAAAGATATTTTAATCTATCAGGGATGATTTTACAAGGTCAACAGACGAAGTGGAAATTGTAACCTGAAAATCCAGATTTGAAATAGCGGAATTTTCCTAAAAAGTGGAAAAATCATCTCTTATCTATTTACACAAAATACTCCTACCACAAAAATGCACAAAGGGGTGGTAATTCAATTCTTTGTGGTTTTACTCAAAATGCAAGCTAACTTCATCAGTTCTGGCCTGACTATAGTTTTGATGCTTGCATTGTTTCTCTTCTCTCCAAGATTTTTTTTTTTTTTTAATTTTTGCATTGCTTTAAATTTTAAGAAAAAGAATAGTTTAAAAGCAATATACTTACAGTTGTGATATTAACAAAGGAACACAAAGAAAGTAATCAAAATTTGTGAAATAATTTTTGTTTTCAAAAATGCACATAGTAGTTTAATATAGAATGTACAATTAGATTTGCAAGTCTTTAGTGCTTACTCAAGTAAATCATTCTTTTTCTTTTCCAGTTACAACATCCAATCACATTCTGTTGTGCTAGAATGTTCTCTTGAAAGTATTATGTTTGTGTCAAATCATTATGTGCCTCTTTCAGTGGTCGAACTACTGCTGTTAATGTACTTGCTCATTTAAAGCCTCTGATGAATGGAAGTTTTATCAAATCCCTTTTCCTGCTTTGAAATGTAAGCTTATAAACTCTGTTGAAAGTTTAACATTTTAGAGTTATCAACTTTTAAGAAATATTTATGGATTTATTATATTTAAGAAACTGTCATATGGTGTTACTTTAGGGTTTCAAGTATGACCTACATAGTTTGCATTTTTTTCATTTTAACAATACAAATAATTACTTAGAAAAAACTTTTCACATTCCTACAATTAATTCCATACTGTTGAAAATAGGACCTATGGCCTTAGACTACGTAAAAAAATATGAGTTGATTTCCTGGATTTTTTTCCTATTACTACAATAGAGTTATCTCCCTTTGCCATAAATTTTTGATTTTTGTTTCTATTTAAAAAAAATATAGAATAAGGGAGTATTCAAGGTCATACCATAGGTCAAAATTTATCACGAGTTTATGAGAACCAATAATTATTTTATCATGGCCTTGTATTCTACAGTAGTTGTGCAATTGTACTAGATAGTGTGATAAGGTATTTTGTTTTATTGTAGTTTTTAATTATTTGAGGTTTTTTTTCTCATCAATTTTAGGGTCAGAATATGTGATACAAATCATACAATGCACAATTGGTTTTTAACAACTTTTTATCTCAAGTTGTATGATATACAGGAGAGTGCTTTGTTTACAAATTTTGCCTAGCTGTGATATATGGATATTGTGCCTTCATGACTTGTTATAAGTTTTTGCTGCTTTGAGAGAATTGTTTATGATTTTCAAATTTGTTCTATGGCAGTATTTTTTTCAAATAATTATACTCTTGAAACATTCATATTTTCTTGTTGATAATGATGCAATTGAAAAAAAAATGGATGTGGTGAAACACAAAAAATATAATAGCATATATCCTAAATTGAAAATATAAAATATTTTCAGAGAAAGGTCTTCAACAAGTGTAAACACACCCTTAAATAAGCTCTGAAAGGCCCGACAACAAAAGTAATAAAATCCATGGTAACAGAACAATGGCACTTCTTCAAAATTAACCTAAAAAGTAATAAAACGACACAAAAACACATTAACAACCATCATCTCATGACTCTGGACGGGCGCTTTAAATCTGCTGTGTGTTAAATTAGTTTTTAAAGACCAGCTGTGTCAGATTTTTCATACTTCTACCTTCCGAAGAACAGAACGGTATATTGCAGTTCTACCTTACCTGGTTGAACAAAATACCTTTCAGTGGATGTGTTTAAAGATACAATGAAGTAAGCATTTAGTCAGTGCAATGTTCCATTGTTGTTGGCCTATATTGGATTAACTGTTTAATTTGTACATGGTGCATGATAAGAAATATGGGATGAGTGTTAAAGTACAGATGTATTTTTGTAAGGCAACAAATTTTGCACAAGTTTGAAGGTAATGTGCTTATTTAATGCTAGGACATTATTTTGTCCCATTTTGAAAAATGAAAACAAACCTTTTAATTTTATTCCCTCATAAAGACATTAACACAACAAACAAAAACAAACATACAACAACTTTGTCACATCTTATCACATCTTGTCACGACTTATCACATCTTTTTTTAAAAAATAGCTGTCTACCTAAGAATGTGAGAAATCATTCATTAAATAAATAAACACACTAAGCTTCAGTGAAACCTGTTAAAACTGGACCTCTTTGGCAAGTTCCGAAACAGTGTCTTACGTTCAAAATTCATTGAATCATTCTTTGGTGGATAGCTATTTAATCGATAAAAAAAACGATTAAAATATTGCCAATATGATGATGTATAATGGTTATGATCACCAAGATACATCAATTCTCCACCTATACAATTTGCAGGAATACCACACAAAAAATGAAATGTTGAACTATTTGTGACAGTTAAAAAAATCTAAAACAGTGAAATGAAATATTTGTAAGGACGAGTTGTTCTCAAAATGGTAAAAAATGAACCATTTTTGGAGAGGGTAAGCCTTTAATGTGATCCTACGAGTGACCAAAAAACAATAGTAAAAAAATTAACACAGGATGGTGAAAATGAACCATTTTTGGAGAGGATAAACCTTTAATACGATGCTATGGGAGGCCTAACAACAATAGTAAAAAACTTCACACATGGAACCAAGATTATTAGTTTAACAACTTTTGTTTACATCAAAAGAAAATTTGCATAACAACATTTTTCCCACATTTTCAGAGGTTTAACTTATCTAAGCAACAAACAATAATTGAGCAATGAATACGATGATGAAACTGGTCAAAATTATTCAAAACCTATAAAAATTGGTTCTAGAATTTCTTGGTTATATTATTTTACATTCTTTTCTTCTATAACACTGTGGTTTATTCTAAAGAATGACCACACAATAAACTGCACAGTGCCTATAATAACAGGATAATAACATGCCATATTAAACATGGACCCTCGGAGATCTGCCGAGGCTATCATTGATTTGTCTTTGAGTTGACTGTATCCATAGCTGTTCAGGATGGCCACGGCTAACATTGGAGACAATGATAAGGCAGGCTTGGTGATAAGGGCATTTGTTCCAAATACCATCGAAGAAATTGGCTGCCTGAAATTCAAACCAAAATTATGTTGATAATTTAAGACTCCTTTGGCCTTTATAATTCAAAAACTATAAGAGAAATCTGAATATGATTGAAAAATACAAACAGGGATTTTTCATTAAGAATCCAATATTTTCAAACTGGACCAAAATTTTAAAAATGATGATTTTTAGGGTGCAGCCCAACTTTGGCCCCCTATAGACTGAAAAGGCTAAATGCTATTTAAAATCTGTAACATATTTATCATATAGAATGTTACAAGAGACCAATTAAACAATGTTATGTTGAGTTATAAATATTTTAAGGGCAAACAGGTAAATATCAAATCGTTATTTTTTTCTGTCTGTGGCTGAGTAAAAAAAAAACATGTTTTTGCTCAATAATAGAATAATTTCTTTTTTTTCAAAGTAATTCCCCCCCCCAACCCTCCTTCGTATAAAAATTGTCAGTACCTAAATCAAATAGTAGTTTTTCATCCCAAGTAAATCAAACTCCAACTTCCACGCCTCTTTGTAAATAAACGTTAGCCCCTATTGCATTTTTTTTTCAACAAAAAACAACACAGGTAATGCAAGAAAATTGGTAATAAGACCGGTCTTACTTTCTGTTGTATTTGGTTTTGTTATCGTCAGCTATGTCTGCTAAAGGCATGTTGAACAGTCCAAAAATTGAGCTTGTTGCACATCTGAAATTAAACACATGACTACAAGGTTTCTTAAAATAATTGTTTGACTGTATGATTAGTGCTGGATAATTTGTTTTGCATCAAGTTGTGTATTGTATTTGTACTTTTAGTTGAAGTTGTATTGATTTTGTCTTATAACATCCCCCCCCCCCCAAATAATTGGGGTTTTACGTCGTTAATATTTCCTTCTGTATTTTACATAATCACACTTATTAATAACTCCATAATGATTCATCTTACGAATCCAAATACGTTTTATGTGAGGCGCCTATTACGGGTATGCAAAATAACCTTTTTTTTTTTACCGTCACAATTATATTTTAGGACCTCCATTAATTTTTGTTTTGCTTACTGTTTTATTAATGAAACAAATCATTTCTGAGCTCCTAAAATCAAATTGCGGAGGTCCAGAAACATTTTATGAGCTCCTGAAATTGGCTTAATGCAAAAAAAAATACTTGACCTCCAAAAATTAAATTGCGGAGGTCCTGCAATAATTGAGACCTCCTTAAATAATTATAACTTTGATTCATCGCCTCATAGTTTATTGCATCATAGGTCGGTTTGTTACACACATTTAACCATAGGTACCAGACGAGAATTATTTGACATATAAAGGGTCTATAAATTCTCGTGTAGCTTCTGTGACTTAAACTGATTAAATGCTTTTAACAGGTTTATTGCATCAATCGGTTTATACTTGTCAGTCAGCAGAAACAGCATGAGACACCAAGGATGATCCGGTCCTATGTAGAGCATTGCCAGTCCTGTAAACACAACAAACACATAGCTACAACGTATCACCATGGCGTAGGAGTATTTGTGGAGAAATGGAGTCAACAGGATCACTACGATCTACAAAACAATCCAGATATTAATGGTCTCATTAACTATGTAAAGCTATGACAAACAAGATATTAAAAAATGCAGAATGCACAAGATTACCATAAATAAGGAATCGGGCGGTTGAAACCGCTACCCCCACTGTTTGAAAATTAGTGTAATTTCCTGCATTTTTTAAAAGAAAAAAATGTGTTTGCAGCATCGAGCAGACGCAGTACGAAAATTTCATTACAAGCGTATAGCAATTCTTCAGAGAAATTCTGCATCAGCCTAATAAGGTTTTAAGCGAATTAAAATGTATGGTTCACACAGTTTCAGTGAGACAGTCTGCACTAAAGTTAAGACATCCATTTCTATTCTCTAGATTTATGGTAATATAAGATGGTGGTAAGAACCCTTACTACTAGTTTTTGCATTCAAAACATTATTAATGAATCAAAGTAAGTTAGTTGACAACTCTCGGTTTTTTTTATATTTTTTTTTCAAATGCTTAGTTGGTTTGAATTAAATCTGATGCCTTTCATTACTCACATTTGACACGATATCAACGCTGCCATAGAACATCTTTCTTGTAGTGACTGAAATTACAACATCTGAAATAAGCTGATCGCAAATGATCACCATAAAACTCTCAAGGAATGCTTTGTGGAAAATTTGGCAAAAGTTAGTTGAGACAAATGATATAAAGTTTCTATCAGTCAATAACTGGCAAGCTTGTTTGCAGTAACCTTCCTCTGGGCTTGTTTCAGTGGCATTATCTCCATTCGTCTTTTTGGCTAGATCGTACTTGGTATGAGCATTGAGTCCTGTATATCTAAACAACAGTGCCGCACATATTGCCACAGCAACAGCTGTGAATTGAAACGCTCTAAAATTATGCAGACTGTCAGACGAGAACTCGAATAACATGACACTTGGACTCCCAAATAAGCTAGCAATTTGTGCATAACGGACTAGAGCAATTCGATCTGCTTGTTCGTGAGACAGTTCGGTGAACAAAGCACAGAGAGCCAGACCGGCAAATGTGTACATTGTGTCCCATAGGAACAACGCCACAATAAGGTGAAGTCCTACGATCCAGGACCCTTCACCCCACTGTACCCACGGTACGAGGAAAGAAAGGGCGAATAAGGGCCCACTGTATAATATGCTTTCGCGCCTGCTCTTGGTGAAACTGAATTGAGTACAATTATCTTGTACGTATGCAAACAGTGGGTCGTTCACGGCGTTCCATACGAGATACAAAACTTGTGCTAGTTGAAACCACTTTTCGTCAATGTAATAAAAGTTTAGATATACTTTCACGTAGTAAAAATTAAAAGCTGAGCTAAGCAACTGGAATGCTATGGTCGCCGAGCAATATCCCAATATCCCTTGGTGTGTAATCGCCATTGAAGAAATTTACGTCAATAATTCAGAAGGTACTAAGTTTCAAATCGACCGCTCAAACTACATATCTCAAAATGTGTAAGCACGCTTCATAAGCCACGTTACAACTGCATCGCTGACACAAGTATATATAATATTAGTCCGTTGTTTACGATCACACCACATACAAGTACATCCTGTTCCTTTTCATTTAAAGATAGAAAATTGTGCAGTCTCTGATTCAATTAACATTTTACATATCCTTGTTTACCTGCGACAAGGGAATACATCAAACATAAACATTTACAAGCTAAAAATAGAATACATGCTTTATATTGACTCTCGCAACTTAATGAATATTCATTGTTAGAAACAACTCATTTTCAGATTTATTCCATCATATATGTAATATATCGGATATCTATATGTTGTGGCAAGCCGTTTTCATAATTATTCCATTTATTAAATATCTCATAATTATATATTAGATAACATATCATTTCTTGTACTATATGACTTATATGACTTAATCCACTTCGTCTACTACTAGTACTAGGGGACATAGAGCGACTACAGTGTCTTTCCACCTTCTTCTGTCCATAACTGTTGTTTTTGCCTCTTTCCGTGTCTTGTTTATCTGCTGTAAGTCCCCTACGCCAAGTGTTTTTGGGTCTTCCTCTCCGATGTCCTTGAGGGTTCCAATCAAATGCCTCCTTGGTAACGTTTTTGTCACTTATTCGTAGAGTGTGACCTATCCATTTCCATTTTCTACTTCTTTGGTGTTCTATAGGTTGTTGGTTTGTCCTGTTCCAAAGGTCTTTATTGGATATTTTCTCTGACAACCGAATGCCAAGGATGTTTCTGAGACAACGATTAACAAAGGTTTGGATTGTTCTGATCGATGCTACAGTCTCCCCCAAGTTTCTGAACCATAAGGTTGGACCGACTTAACATTGGAGTTGAAGATCTTAATTTTTGTGCTGGTTCTCATTGCTTGACTTCTCCAAGCAGGCCAGAGCATTTGGAAGGCTTGCTGTGCTTTACGTTTTCTGGCAACAATGTCCTCATCTGTACCACCTGTAGTGCTTACAACATTGCCCAAGTATGTGAAGATGTTTACATCCTCAATGTTTTACTGTTGATTGTGAACTGTTCAGGCTGGTTGGCAGTTATTCTCATTGAGTTGGTCTTCTGTGGATTAATATAGAGACTTGTCCTTTTAGTTGTAGTTTCTATGTTGTTAACTTGCTGTTGCGAATCTTGGAATCGATGTGCTAATGTACAAATGTCATCTGCAAATTCAAGATCTATGAAAGATGATAAACTCCAGTGGATGCCCCTTAGGTGGTTATAAGCTGTTTTACCTACCCAATCTAATACTATGATGAAAAAGAGGGGGTGAGAGGGGAAAGCCTTGTCTTACTCCAGTTATTACCGGGAATGAGTCGGTCACTGTTCCTCCATGAATACCTTGGCAGGTAAAATCTTCATAAAGCAGTTTTATGATGTTGATAATCTTGTCGGAAATTCCATAGTGTTCAGGATGTTCCACAGTACTTGATAGTCTATGCTATCAAAAGCATTTTGGAAGTCGACAAAGTTTAAATATAAAGATGTTTGCCTTTCAATACTTTGTTCGATGATTATGCGTAACGTTGCTATTTGGTCAACATAAGATCTTTCCTGTATGAAGCCTGACTGTTCTTCTCTTAGCTGTTTATCTAATTTGGTTTTCATTCTGTGAAGAATGATACTACAGAGTAGTTTGCTTGGGACCGATAGTAGTGTTATGCCTCTCTAGTTGTTTCATTGAGACTTGTCCCCTTTCTTTGGAATCTTCACTAGTAGTCCTTGACGCCATTCATATGGTATCTGTTCTTTGTTCCAAATTTTATTCAGTAATTTGTGTAGGTAAGTCACTGACACACCATCGAGTGCTTTTATAGCTTCTGGTGGAATATTATCTATGCCGCCTGCCTTTCCAGTCTTAAGATGTTTTTTATGGCTTTTAGAACCTCGGTCTTTGTGATGTTGGTGGTTCTGATATTCAATGGAGGACCAGCTTCTAGCTCTGGTGGATCTACAGGTGGAGGACGATTTAGAACTTGGTTAAAATCTTCTTTCCATCTGTCTAGCTGATCTTCAAGTTTTGTTAGCTTTTTCCCCTGAATGTCTCTAACTGGTATATTAGTGGTTGATGTTTTTCCACTTAATTGCCTCGTGATGTTATAAAGGGTTTTAATATCCCCTTTACCACATGCTGACTCAGCTTCCTGGACTAGCTGTTCTGCATAATTTCATTTTAGCTCTACATTGGTCTTCAACTTGTTTCTTTTGCTGTCTTGTTGTTGCACTAACTACTCTTTCTTTTAATTTTCGCCTGTCTTCAACTTTTTGCCAAGTATCTTCAGACATCCATTTTTTAGATTTTGGTTGAAGATAGCCTACTGTTTCCTCACATGATTGTAGAATTGAGTCTCTTGTAATTTCCCAAGCTGAATCAATGTTGGTGTCGTCATCCTGTAGGTTTACCAGGACATTAAACTTGATTTGTAGAGTTATGCGGTATTATTGCAGAAACTTTTGGGTCTGAAAAGTTGCACATTAAATTTCCTTCTGGTATTTCCATTTGATTTTGTAGATAGAAGTTTTCGTTTTATCTTGGCAATTAGTAGATGATGGTCAGGTGATATATTAGCACCTCGTTTGTTTCGAACATCTTGAAGTGAAGATCTCCACATTTGAGATATAGCAATGTGATCTATGTGGTTTTCTATAGTTCCACCATGTGAAACCCAGGTAACTTATACTGTTGCGTACAGTTGTTGGATTATGACCAACGTTATAAGTTTCCCATCTTTATCGGCTCACTGACTGGCTTATGTACATGTGTATGTACTTGTATACGATGATAAATATCAATTCAGTCTCTGTTGGAGCCATTGTTCCACATTTCTGTATATTAGTGTTTTTTTTTTGTTTTTTTTTTTGTTTTTTTTTTTTTTTGTTTGGTTTTTTAATAGTTTTACTTCTTCTTCTGTTTTGTTTTTCCTATTTTTTACTTATATTTACCGACATATGAAAATTTTACAATATTAGTTAATCTCTCATCTTCCTGCGTACACTTCCTTTGTTAAAATATTGTAAAACGACAAAATACAATATCTGTTTGTATCAAGTTAGGAGAAATTCTGTGTTCAAATCAAATGTAGTACATTTCCCAAGTAATAGACTTAAAGGCTGTCATTAGGTAATTTAAGAAACAAAAAAGAAACAAGATCTATATGCAGCTTTTGTGTTGCATCTAACACTTCTTTTTTTTAAACCCCGGTAGTTTTGGGTTTTTTTTCAATATATACGTAGATCTGAAAACTATTATTCACCCTACCGGTGCACCTGGTCCATGCTCCCAGTTTTTAGTGGATTCCGAGTTGCTCATTTGCTTTTGTTACTTTGTATGTATGATTTTAGTTACTTTATGTTCTTTGTTGTGTATGTCTGTTTTCCATGTCTGGTCTTTGTCCCTGGATTACATTAATTTGATTACCGCTATAACCTTGGTTTCCTTGATTACTCATTCAGTTATTTAAATGTCTCTTATTTCAATTTTCTGATTCTCAAATGCGTTTCATCTTCATGAAAACATTTGATGTTACTTTGTTTCTTTAAAAAAAAACGCTAAAAATAACTTTTTGAAAAGAGCACACCACGATCATTGACTTAGGATTTAGAAAAAGCGTTCGACACAGTGTGCCGAAATGCTTTGTGACACTGAGTAATGTTACCGACTATATGTATAATATAATATATAATATGTACCAAAACATTAAATCATGTATATCATATAATGGAGCTATTTCCGACTTCTTTCCTTGTGAAAATGGATTCAGACAATGCGAGAACTTGTCACCCTTTTTATTTTCATTGTTTCTAAATGATTTAGAAGATTTTTTATGTCAAGAAAATATTACTGATCTTAGTAGTGTAAATACGGAGTTTGAGAATAGGCTAAATACTTATCTAAACCTTTTTTATCATTCTATATGCAGATGACACAGTCATTATGGCGGAATCAGCCCATGATTTGCAATTAGCGCTGAACAAGTTTTATGACTATTGTGAAACATGGCAGCTTAAGGTGATTGTACAGAAAACGAAAATAGTAATTTTTTTCTAAGGGAAGATTACAACGTAACGTACATTCTTTTTTATATGGCAATACAGAGGTTGAGATAGTAAAAGAATTCAATTACTTAGGAATATATCTGTCGAGAACAGGAAGTTTTAAATCTGGCAAAAATTATATTGTACAAAGAAGAACAAATGCCAAGTACAACGTCTTGAGAAAAGGAAGGAAACAAAATTTGTCAATTGAATGTCAATTAGATCTTTTCAATAAATTAGTAAAACCAATTTTACTGTACGAATGTGAGGTCTGGAGTTTTGAAAATAATGATTTATTAGAAAGGGTTCAGTTAAAATTTTGTAAATTACTTCTAGGTTTAAAACAAACAACCCCTACTTCAGTTATATATGGCGAACTAGGTTTGTATCCATTGAATATAGATATTAAAGTTAGAATGATATCATACTGGGCAAAAATACTTAAGGGAAAACAGAATATATTATAATGTATATAAATTATTACTTAATATGAAATTCGAAAATAGGGGAATATCCCAGTGGATGAATCAATTGCAAAATATTCTCAACGAATGTGGCCTTACGTATATTTGGATAAATCAAGTATTCCCTTCCGAAGAACGGATAAAACTGACTGTCAGAACTATATTGCAAGATCAATATAAACAGACTTTGCATTCAAACATTCATAATTGCCCGATAACTATAAATTATCGCATCTTTAAAACTGATCACGCCTTTGAAAATTATTTTAATACTCTGGAAGAAAAAGACTTGTTGGTTTTTAGTAAATTTAGAATGATAAATCATAAGCTCCCAATTGAATGCGGTCGATGGAAAAATATACCAAGAGAAAGCAGAATTTGTACTTTATGCAATGAAAATGCAATAGGGGATGAGTATCATTATATAATGGAATGTAAATATTTTGCAACAAAAAGGAGGGAATACATTGACAGAAGATTTTTCAATAACTGTAATACATTGAAGTTTAAAGAATTAATGAACGTGAGAAAAAAATCAAAGCTTCAAAAACTTTGCTCTTCCATCAGAATTATCCACAAAAAGGTGAATTCTCTGGACTAACATAGCCATACATATCTTCTCAATGTATTGTCTAGTTACTTAATTGTATAATTGTATTTTTATCTGTTTTCTTTTATTGTTCTCGACTGCTTTTTTTTTTTTGTTTATATGCTGCTTACGTCTGTAATACAATTTCATATGTAATGACTGATATGTATGTCTGTATACCATTGTTTCAACAACGGTTTATCAGGATAAACTATATATATAGAGAGAGAAAGACGCCCAATTATAATGCAGCTGGTGGTGAACACCTACACATTTTTGTATTTAGAAATATTATAAAAAAAAACGAAAGGAGAAAAAAAACACGTTAAAGTTTTAAATAGTATTTATTTGAACTTTAGTTTTTATATCAAAAAATGACCATGCTATATATTGCACAAATCCAACAATAAATGGATAGGAACACACTAAAAGAAACATCACGTGCTTCAGTTCCGGGGACGCCTCCAAATTTGACCCTGTTAATTTGTTATAACCAAAACTGTTTAGTATAGAAACAGTCAGCATTGGAGACAGGGATAAAGCTGGCTTGGAAAGGAAAGCACTGGATCCAAAAACAGTCGACGATATGGGATACCTGAATATAAAAGAAAATTGTTAAGAAAAATAAAGAAAATAAAATCAGAATGTCCCAAAATACAGAGCTTGTTAAAGTGCTTTTCTCTGTAAGAATCAGACAGTGGATGATAGTGGTAGAGGAAAACACACACGTCTCGCTATGAAATCTTACTCAAAATGTTATCTGAAATGCAGAAATGGCATTCATTTCTATCTACGAGTAAGTAATTCGAGGTTTAAATTAAATAAAATACATTGGAATTTTATCATCAAAGGGAGATCATAGATAACTCATTTTTTACCTATCATTCTATTGTTACTTTGAACTCGCTTTTCTGCATCCTCTGACTCTGTCAATTCGTCTTCACTAGACCAAAAACCATGTGCCCACATTGTCAAATTCGTGTTTTGGGGGTTTTTGTATTTCTGTTTTTGTTTTTGTGCTGAGCCTGATCCAATATTTTTCAGTTTTCCTGATTCGTACAGATGACAGTACTTTTCGGACAGTTGGTCGAGGGTAACAGTCATGAACTTGGCATGAAACTCGGGGCACTGTGACTGAGGCACACCACAGGTACTTGGGGTTGGGATTTTTTTTTTAGATCCTATATACTAGTCGAGCCCCATATTTCAGAAAACTTCATATGGATAGTGTAAGTGCAATATTTGCTGTTTATAACACATAATTTCGTATTTTATTTTATTTTTAACAAAAAAAATTTAAAAAATCCCGACCCCAAGTACCTGTGAGGCAC
This sequence comes from Perna viridis, assembly GCA_037379345.1. Lineage (NCBI taxonomy): Eukaryota > Metazoa > Mollusca > Bivalvia > Mytilida > Mytilidae > Perna > Perna viridis. The sequence continues at coordinate 32,587,890 of CM074514.1, read as the reverse complement.
ACGAGTTGCAGTTTGATATTAATATGATATTTCAACTTTTCTGAAACGGGCGTTACTGAATCGATCTCAGCTAAATTGTCAATTTGAGTAACTATGAAAAGTAGCAAACAATCTGCTAATCATTTTTAAGACATAAAAGATCAGATGTAAGTAATAAATGTACCTTCTTTTATACTTTATCATATTATCATCTGAAATATCAGCTAAGGCCATGTTGAACAAAGAAAATGTAGCACCGGATGCGCAACTGAAAGAAAAAGATAGTATAACGAGAACATTTCAAAAAGACACAACCACACCGGGATAATAAATTTCAGCTTAAGGCCACCCATGGGTCTTCAATGAATGAATTGAAAACCCTCAAACCACAGGGCAGGCTGTCGCAATACATGTACAGAGGCCAGACATTCCTGACTTGGGACCGGCACAAAACCCCGCTCTTTTTTACCCAATGTACATGTACGTAAAATATATAAATTTAAAATAAGTCTCACTCACATCCCTTGCCATTCATACCACATACAATACGCTGGAGATATTTATATATATTTTTGGAAGTTCAATAGGCAATGAAAAGGTTCACATTAGAACTTTACTTAATGAATCTCAGCGTCAGGAGTTGCAAAAAGTACCTGTCAATTACAGTTGAAAAACAAGAACGATGTGTTAAATCGAAAAGTTGAAAAATACTCAGAAAGCAATGTAGTTCTATTTTAATTAAACAAGGTAATTCGCTATTTAGCCTCGTGTTATAAACACAAGTGAATATGATGCTTATTTTTTTCATATATTTCTTGAAGAAAATTCTGGTTCCAATTTACTTACTAATCTCTGGACATGTCACTGGTAACAAAAGATGGAACTATTAGTAATTCTTATTGCACTTAAATTTAGCCAATTAAATGTAATTTTTATGATCTAATCACCTACCAAATCTATTTTCAATTTTCAAAATTATCATATGCATTCTAATTTCACAATTACATGTAATCTTACTTGTCTATTAATAGAAATGCCATTAAAATCCATGGATGATTAGGACCAATATGAAACATCACAAAGCCAGCAAATAACATGTAGAGGAAAATAGATTTGATGACTCCGTGGTATGAGTATCTGGACACAAATGGAGTTCCAATAATTATCATTGTCTACAAATAAAAAAAAACAATGATCAAGTAAAAGCTTGGAACAGTGAAACCAATGTCACTGATTTCGGTTTTCATCTTGGTTTATTTTTCTCCTCCGCAAACAGTTTTCTAGAAAGCAGAGGACACTAACCTTAGCCCTGCCTCTGTTCCATGTTCCCAAGTTTTGGTGTTCCTGTTGTTTTCTTCTAATTTTTATTCTCTTGAAATTTTCTGTTTCCGTTCTCTGCCTGGTCTCTGACCTCTCACTTTCGAACGCGCATATCGTCAAAGAGTAAAGATGAAAAATAATTGTTGCATTATTTATGTCTAATGTCTTTGTATTATTGTTTATTACCTTCAATGTATATTCGATATCTGATTTTAAAAACAACATTAAAAAGTATGACACTCATAAATAGTCTATTATGCTCGTTGTTTTATGTCGTTTCATGCTTTATTTCAAATAGTGTACCAAAGAAGTATGATTGCATTTTAAACAAATTGTAGCAACCACATTATATATTATATTAATTATTTCTAGACGTACTTACTGTGGAAAATAGAGAGATACTTCCGTAGAAGGTTTTCAGAACAGCTTTAGGAACTGCCTCCTCAGCAATCAAGTGGTCGCATACTATGGCGATGAAGCTATTCAGAAAAGATTTATGAAAAGCATGTAAAAAACTTACAATGACAAAAGTCATAAAATTTTTGTCAGTCACAATTTGGTGAACTTTATTATAATATGATTCGTATTCTTGTTTAGACGACGAATCACAATCATCTTTTTTCATCACGTTGGATCCATCGTACTTCGTAAAGGCGTTTTGTCCGGCGTATAAAAACAGCACACATGAACATACAGAAATCACAGATGTAGTTACTTGAAAGGAAGCAAAATCGTGCAAACTGTCTGATACAAATTCTAAAAGCATGACACTTGGACCTCCAAGAATACTAGCCATCTGAGCATATCTTGTTAAAGTCAATCTGTCATGCGTATCATCTGATATTTCAGTGAACAGCGAGGACAGAGCTAAACCAACAAAAGTGAACATTGTATCCCATATAAATAAAGAAACGATCAGATGTAAGCCAACAAATAAGGGACTGGTACCCCATGGTAACCATGGCAACAGAAATGATAGCGAAAACAATGGTCCGCAATACAAGATACTCTCTCGTCTACTTCTCGTAAATCTGTACGAGGTACTGTCTTGTAAAAATGCAAACAGCGGATTGCTAGCGGCAGTCCACACCATATGTACTACCTGGGCCATTTGGAACCATGTCTCCTGAATATGGTAAATATTCATAAATACTTTCACGTAGTAGAAGTTAAAAGCAGATGCTATCATGTGAAAAGCCGCGCCGGCTGCACAATAAGAAAGAATGCCTTGTTTAGTAAGCGTCATATCGTCTCTTTACTGATTCTAAACAATATTCATTTATAAGGCACCAATCTATCGATACGATGTAGTTTCCTGTGACTGTTATACATCTGAAAAACAAACAGAGTCTCCTAAGGGTTGACTTAATACATGTATATTCATGTTATTTCGTAGGGCTAATCGCCGTATTGACGGATAATTGGAGCATAAGAAATGGTATATGCAATACTACTGGGATACAAACAGAAGAAAACAAAATAAGCTTTTATGTTATGAAACTTTCCACTTAAGTCTTATTCAACTCAGTTAGATTGGAAGGGCTTCCAAAACTAGGATTCGTTACTCTGACTTACCGTTCTGACTGGTTCTTAAACTGAATGTTACACTTTGAAGATAATTCGAAAACAATTTTTTTCTCGTCATTTTGGCATATCCAGATATCGGAGAGTTCTTCGTGATGTCATCACTTACCTGTGATTTGGTTTTGGTTGGCAAAAAATCCATTGAGTGGCATGGGGCATCAACTTTAAATCATCACAACTTTTTCGTTTTTTAAGATAATTGAAAAATTCTTTTGGTTCCCTAAACTGTCATTAAAACTCTTTTTATCCATGGAATTTTTAAAGAAATATTCAGTAATTAGACTAAATGAGCATAAAATTTTAAAGATAATTTTATATGAAAATATAGGTTTACATATAAATATCGTTTCAAATTTATTCTTCAAGTAAAACAGTTATAAATTCACATATAAAATATGGATTCTTTTATGTAAATGAAACATTTTACAGAACCAAAGTTGGATGTAAAATAACAAAGCTATAAAGTTTTGAAAATTGGGATTCTAATCATGAAATTGTTAATTGTTTATTTGCCAACCAATTTGACACTTAATGATATGCAAATTAGTGAATATGACATCACTAATGAGATTGGCGAACTCTCCTATACTGTAATGGGGATGTCAATATATATATATATTCAACTCGCCCACACTAGAGGGAGAGTCCAAAAATATCAATGAAAAATTTAGAATTTCCCACATAGAAAAATAAGACTTGGGACAGGTTTTTGGTTTGATTAACTATATTTTCTGTAAAAAATACTATTAAATTGATTTTTACACAACAAAACGTGTTTTTACTCTTAAATATCCCATATATCTGACAGTGTTAATGGGGGAGTAGACGATATTTAATGAACTTTATAAGACTCCAGACAAATGGAAAAAATCAGATGTTCTTTGTATTTTTATGTTTAAATTTTGACTTTCTCGACCTTGATTTCCCTTTAAGACACCGAAAATTGTTCATTTCCCCGTAGAGCCCCATTCACAAAGCGGAAACTTCCAATTAAAAAAACTGTTTCGGTATTTAGTTCAACTTCAAGTAAGTCTCGGTGTTTTCCCATATTACTCACGAATAAACCCAACCACTTCCGAATACTGCCACAATGAAGAAAAATGTTTTCACCCAGAAAAACATGCAAAAGATACAAATTTATTTTAATTGGAGTGTTTATTATGCTTTGTTTACAGTTTTCTTTGTTGTCTTTTAGTTCCTTCACCAACCAAACGCGAACAGAGGCAACCGTGAGTATTCATGCGTTACCTTCTAACTTCGTTGATAAATGATTAAATCACACATTCGTGCAGAGAGAACTAGATTTCTCTTTTCCAACCGACCTGATATTTTTATGATTCATAATTTGTCAAGACACTTACGACTGTTCTATGTGTGTGCCCTCATTTTCACAATAAATTCGAATTTCCTTCATCCTCAAGTTAATTCATCTTCGTCAGCTGGCTTGTACTGTTGTAGTAACTCATCAACTGGTTTCCCAACCAGATAAAATACACCATTTATGAAATCATGGCTTTATGTAAAGTGTCAGTAACTGAATGATGACTTTCATGATAGTTATGTCAGAACAAGTGAGTGTTGACTGAATTTCATTATAAAGGAAAGGCTAATTTAATGATGCAAGTTTCAGCCTTCTACATATATACATGTACAATGTACATTGTATATTTAAAAAAAAAATCAGTGAATTGATCTACAATTATTTTAAAATTTACTGATTTTATATTTCTACAAGTTTAATAAATGCCCCAAATGTAGTTATTTTTTTCCCAATTGATAAAAATATACAGAAATTTAAATATAAATTATCTAATTTCAGAGACAGTTGGCCCTTGAGAACAACAAACCATCTAACAGCAACAAATCAAATGGGCCAGTTCCTCCTATTATCAAACAAAAGTATGAACCAAAGTGTCAAATTAAAGTGAAGGAAGCAATTTCAGCGATCAGTCGTGCCCAAACAGTCCATTGTAGACAGGAAATTGCAGATGTATCTTGTCTGTCCAGTGCTGGGAAACTTTTTTCTACAGACTTGCCATACCTTTGTCCACTAGTTGGTATGACAGAGTCATTAATCAATATGTAACTTCATGTATTTTTCAATTAATTTGTATTATTCATAACAAGTTGTTTCTTGCAATTATTTTTGGTGGTTCATTCTTGCGACCAAAATTTCTATATACATGTATTTTTATACCACAAAAAATTGTTACGGTAAAACAGGCTGATGCTATTACATGTATCATCTTAATTGTGCAGTGCATTGGCAGTTTGGTTTTCAGACTATAGAAATACAGTCATGAACATGTACATGTAAGTGTTTGAATCTCAATAAAATTGTACCATATGGTGCAATACCAGAAAGGGAAGGCAGGGAAGAAATTTTTGGAGTTGTGATTTTTAAATCAATTTCACAATTATTGGACAAAAAATAACATTTTTCTGGTTTCAGGGCAAAACTTGAGATAATATGTAAAGAGTTCTGATTTCTATGAACTTGTATTTCAAGATCTTGTACCCCAAAAGGAAGGTTTTTGTAGATTTAAAGGATTATCATAGTTTAGGCCATAAATTTTTAAAAAGAAGGAGTCGGCATTTAACATTTTCATGAATTTTGTATAAATATCATTTTTGTCTGATTTCATTTTTTGAATTTCTTTGACCAAGTTCGTTTTTGTTAGAAGATTATAAAATGTCGAACATTAACAATTGTACACAGTCCAAATTTAGAGCTGTATCAAGTTTGAATGTCTGTGCAAAAGTGTACTTGTCCCAATTCTTCAGAGTTCAACCTCTGGGTTGTTTCAAGCTGTGATATTAGAAACATTTTGATCTTCTTTTATTTTCAGGTAACCATTCATCTGGATTTTACTATGGATGTTACCAAGACGTGGGAGACCAAAGAGATTTAACCCATGTCAAGGATTTTTCAGATTTGAACTCACCTGAAAAATGTGTTAAATACTGCACAAATGGAGGTCAGACTTCAACAAAATTACCATTGTTTCAGTTAAATATTTGATACTTATTTTCTTAAGAGTGGTGATAAATCCTGCATCTGTTGACTTAATTGTTACCAAAGACAGTTATCATAATTATGATTGGCACATACTTAAGCAGGAAGCTCCAATAAACATGTTTTGGTTTCTTGTATCCATCTACGCTATGAAAACTGATTTGCTCAACGTGTCATAGTTTTCCTTTCCTCTTTCGACTACCCTAGACTGGACTTTTAATGAGCAACTTTGTGGGTGTTTCTAGAAAAGCAGAGGACACTTACCCTACCTGTGCACCTGGTCCATGCTTCCAGTTTTTGAGTGGAGTTCGAGTTGCTCATTTGCTTTTGTTACTTTGTGTGTATGATTTTAGTTACTTTATTTTCTTTATTGTGTATGTCTTTGTCCCTGGATTACATTATTTTGATTACCTCTATAACCTTGGTTCCCTTGATTACATTCTTTTGATTACTTCTATGACTTTGGTTCCCTCGATTACCCCTTCACCCATTCCTACTTTGTTTGTACTTGTTCATTTTAAGCATCAATGCTTGATGTATAAAGGTACAACCTATGATTTTTTTTTAAATGAGACAATACTTCTTTTAAAGGCACATAAAACATTTTTTAATGCTCTATATAGTTATGTGAATTTTTAGATATGTACATACATGTATGTATTTCTTTTTATTCATGGAATTTCTGTATACATTTACATAGACTTAACATTAATTGATCACTAATTTCTTTTCCATTTTAGATTTTTAGAAATGTTCGTATATAAGTATCTCATAAGTCAAAATAAAACTGAATACATGTATTTGATCTTTTATAGAAGAAGAAGAATTTGTCTATAAAGTGCAACCCAAATTAACATAACATTATTACATGTATACATATTCCAAATAGGCTTATGATACACTGTTAGATCACTGTGGTGCTGTGTACATGTATATGCGTGTACATGTATATGCGTGTATATACAAAATTTATGTGGGACTATGATAGATAAATTACTACATATACATTTTGTATTATGAAGAAAAAATCCTTCATCTGGTAAAGTTCTCTATTTTTGAACATTCTAATTTATTTCAACTGCAAATCTGAAATCTTGTCTTATTTTACTTAAAAAAAAACAAAGAAAGACATAACTAACATTTTAAATATTTTTATTGTATCGGATCCAGGCATTTGTAAAAGAGCTTTCCTGTTACATTTCCTTTTAGACTATGTATTGCTTTTGACTACTCCCTAGATTTTATCAGTTCTTTAATTTTGTTATTAATCTTCATGTGCATGAAATTAAATTGAGTTTATATACATGTGCATTCTTTTTGGACTTCACTTACTGTTCTGCTTCAATCTGAACTATACTTTTGTTTCATTATCAGGTTACCTGTATGCAGGTTTGCAGTATATGAAAGAATGTTGGTGTGGGGACAGATTTGGTACCCATGGTAGAGTACCAGATTTTAAGTGTCACCATCAGTGTCCAGGGGACCCTTCACAACCATGTGGAGGCTACCTAACTAATAGTATATTTTCAACAGGTTTAGGAGGTAGGATTTAATGAGCAGTTTTTATAAATAAATATCAGACAGGAGTTGTTTTGGGTACATCAAAAACCCATGGAAGTGGCTTTAATTTCTTATTCTGTAACAGTTCTTGACCATGTAACTAGTCTTGGTTTGTCCTTTATATAGATTGTATATGAAATTGGGACTTTAAATACAATCTTTTTTTGGGAGGGCTTTTGATCCTTCAGGGTCAAAATACCTTATGTCACCTGTCTATCTCTGGAACTTCCCTACTATTTCTTAACACTACACAACAATATAGTCCAAATGTAATTCCTTTTATTTCATTCGATACCTCTTTTATAACAAGTAAATATGTTTCTTGCAATTTATTTGCTCAATAATATTCCATTATTTATGCAAATAAAATTAAGATCTAGTCATCATATCAACTCAAGATTTGAGGGACTCCTTTCTGGCCTTGAAAGATATTTAGTAATACACTCCTTGAGATGTTTAGGTTTTTTGCATGCACGATACCCAAACACATGCTAAATGCTCATCAAACGCACGATAGACGAACGCTTCTATCATGTGTTTAAATAAATGCTCCTATCGTGCGTTTAAACGCATGATTAACGAACGCTCATATCATGCATTTAAACAAATGATAGACGAACAATGAAACATGATATTAGTGACATATAATGAAGACAGAAAAAATAGAAAATAAAATTAATGAAATTATACAAATTAAAAATAGCAAAGTATATAAAAATAACAGTTAAATCAAGAAAATTAAGTACAAAATTAAACGAACGCTTCTTTCGTGCGTATAAACGAACGCTCGTATCGTGCGTTTAAACGAACGCTCCTATCGTGCATTTAAACAGATGCTCCCTCATGCGTTTAAATGAACACTTCCATTGTGCGTTTAAACGTAGGCTCCAAGCATGCATGTAAACAAACGCTTCTATTGTGGGTTTATCAATTTGCTCAATATCATTTAAACAGATGCTCCCATCATGCGTTTAAACGAACACTTCCATTGTGCATTTAAACGTACGCTCCAAGCATGCATGTAAACAAACGCTTCTATTGTGGGTTTATCGTGCATTCAAACGATGTGTAAACGCACGATAAATGATGCACGAACGCTAAAATGGGAAACGTGAACGTCTCGAGTGTATAAATTTACATTTAGGGAATTTATTTCTTGCAGAAATGTGTCTGGAAGGAAAAAATGTGTTTAAATGTTTTCATTTTAACACACTTATAAGTCAAATTATCCATCATATCATTAACATTTTACTATTTATAGGCAAGAAGTGAAGAACAGTGATTCAGTTCAAATTGATAAAAGTGTCTAGATTTTGAATATCTTGTGTTAAGGAATTTATTTTCTTAAGCTGATATTGGTTTTATTTAAGTGTAATTGTTAAGTAGGATAAATACTCTGTTAATATAGCTTTTGAATTTAAACGCACTTGAACTTTTGGATAGATTTAAAATTGGGCAAATGGGTGAAATGGAACAAAAATTTATGAATGTGTGTCAAGGATTTATATATAGCATCTGTATTTAATTCCTTGTGTGTGTGAAGTTGGATCAGTAGTATGGATTGGCTTTCAATTTATACATATTAAAAATAGACAGTTCTTAATAGTATTTCAAATGCAATGTATGATCACAATTTTATTTAACATCATATAATCTTTTAAATTTTGTTCATGCAACAATTTTCACAAGAATAAAAAAACACCTGTGCTATCAGCACTTTGATTGATTCTGTTGATTGAAGAGGGAGATGAATGTATGGTTTTCTCCAAAATAATCATCAGTATACAGAAAGGAATATATTTATGCATATGTAGACTGGAAAAAAAAAAAGAACTTTTTTGATGGATTTTCTGTATTTTGCATCAAATCCACCCCTAGCAGTGTCTGAAATTTATATAGACTAGTACCTATTAAAGTTTATTGCTCCATCTGTATAAACTTATCTGTATTTCCAGTGATCCAATGCCATATATATTCCCAATGAACTTTATCTCATCCTTTGACTTGACCATGTTAATTGTTTGTTGGATTCTGAAAATTTTGTGATGTGGGACTAAACACAAAACAAAGAAAATTGGCCTCTCAATAATGATGAAACCATAGTATGTATATGTTTCTGTTGTAATGGGCCTTTATCCTTTTCTAGCTTGTCTTACATGTGTTTTGTTTAATCAGTTGTCTAGGTGAATGATTTAGGATACCTGGGTGCTCTTGTATTTTCACAAAATGTTCATTTCAATTTAAAACTTTGATGCTAAAAAAAAAATCAACTTACTCAGGGATTTCATTAATTTTTCAGGCAGGAGGTACTTTACAGAAAGTAGGAGGTACCAAATAAATTCGGCAAGGGGTCGGGGGGCTGCTTAAGGCTCCACGTGGGTCCAGGGCAATGCCTTGGTGGGGGTCTGGAGGGGGGGTGAGGGGGGCAAAGCCCCCTGGAAGCTCCTAGATGTTAGCCTTTTGAGATTTAAATTTTGACTTGAAAATATGGGATTAAGTCTGCAATATTTGCTTCAGTTTTGTATAAAATATATGAATTTGAAATCAAGATATATGATGAATCATAACTGATTTAGTCTCAAAGCCCTGAAATCCAGGAGCTCCCCATGATTCATTTCTAGACTAATGCTGATAAACTTTGTTGACTGTTTAATACTATGCCATTTTATATGAAATTTTGATAAATGTCATATTTTGTTCTTAGGCTTTTATTTACTTGTTACAAAATTTGAACACTAACACATGCCAATAAAAGCATAGAAACAAAACTTAACATTTATAAAATAAAATTCCATAATATGTGGTGGTCCCTAGTGCTGATTATTTTCTCAATAAAATTTTGTTGTTGTTTATTGCCTAATTATTACTGTGATATGTAGAGCAATATCATGTGTCTTATTGTGAAATGTTGGTCTAAAAATCATAGTCTGATAAGAAATTCTTTGCTTCTGAAAAAGAAAAAGGCTGGCAGTTTTAGTCTGGTTGACTTTTAGATGGACATAATTAATTAAACATTACAATGTATTTATTTTCTATTATTATCTATAGCCATGTTGAATCTCGGATCCAATATTTTTTATATTCTAGTGAACAAAGACCAGACATGTTCTTTTCAAACTAAGGGTTGCCAGAATATTTTTACCAAAACTCCCCTTCCCCACCGAATTGAATGGTCGTCCTTTAAATCATATTCTATATTTAAAAGTTTGTTTCACGTGTTGAGTCGTCGTCAACACTAAAAATTCCTGCACTTGTCTGCACAAATCACAACAAATCTCGGGAAAAATGACAGGTATGGGGCAACTCCAAATACAAGCGGCATTTTTTGACACGTTTTCACAGAATCTTCACCTGTGTTTAGCTTTAAGTTCAGCACAAAATATTTGGTGATTGCTTTGACATTGTTAAGTCACCACATGTTTTCTAGGTCATTATGTTAAATCGTCGTAGGTTGAAGCGCTTTACTGATTAAATTCCAACGTGGACCTCGACAAAGACACCAATATAAACAATAATAAACACTAAAGATCATGATTTTGGAGACATACAGTCCTTGAACCGATCCGCGCAACGATTTGACGGATCAATGACCGTTGACTGATTGATTGCTGACTGATCAATGACCACTGACCGGTGACCGATCTGATCGCACTTTTGTTATGTAAAACGAAGTAAGATCTGTTTGAAATAAAAAAATGTAAAATAAAAGTATAAATTGATGTTTAAATCTATTACATTGTGTAAATATGTGTAAAATTGACAGAGAAAACAATAAAAAAGGTAAAATACAGTGACCATTCTGTGGTCACGTGATACGATCACCGGTATAATGGATCGGTTTGACAGATCGATGACCGATCGCAATTTTTGTTGCACGGATCGGTTCAGGTACTGTACCCGTAGCGTACAGACTGAACGATCTTAGATATTTATTTACTAGATTTTTCCTCATGATTTTTTTTGCTTTTATTTTATTCTGCTGGTACCAGACGCTACCATAGCCAGGTAAAAGTACTGGGTATCGGCTCCTAATGAAAGCACTGCTTACTCATGTATTTAAATATAGAGAAACAACAAACCTTTGACCATCCATAATGGTTGAAACCCATGAAAAATTATACATTCAGTGGTATTTTACTACATATTCCTTTCTTGCTTTTACAGGAAAAATAAAAAATCCAGCAGAGCTAGCAGGGCCATTACCTGATGGAAGTCCTACCATTAAAATTGTTTTCGTATTGACTTTAAATGGCCGTGCCACTAGACAGGTCAGGAGGTTGCTTAGAGCTATTTATCATCAAGATCACTTCTATTATATTCATGTAGATAAAGTAAGTACCAAAGGATATGTTATCAGGTTATTAACTTATTATTAATAAGAATGAATAATACATACATTGTGATAGGTAAATCTGCCCATTTGTTCCTTTCAAAGTGCATGTAATTTCTGTATAAGAATTTGATGACAGCTTTACATAAACTATTCTAATGTTCATATTTAAACTTACACTTTATCATGACATGATGATCATGGTGCTATCTGTTTTTTTTTCTGTTCCCCTTTCATCACTGTACAACTTTTTTGTTACAGTTTATAGCACTGTAGCCAATTGCATGTATTTGCTAGCAAAGCTGGTAGGTATAGTAGAGATATCAAGTTGTGTATACTCTTTGATGTAGAAAACAATTTTGCTTGTAATTGAAAAGAAAAGAATCTCAGGTATTGTCATTTGTCACTTGACCAGTATTGGTAAATTAGACACATTTTACTCTCCACACAACCACAGGACTGTCTAAAGACTCATTAGGGGTTCAAATGAGGGGTGGTCCAAGGTCTGGGATCCTTAATTTCTGGCCTAGGACCTTTGGAAGTTCATTTAATCAGTTTGCAGGATCTTCAGCTATAGTGTACTCATTGAAATTCTATGAGGACTTTTGATTTTACTCAAGTGGACCATTGATTTAAAACTTGAGTAAGTCCAGGCCCCAGCACCATAACAATTCTTAACGGTTTGTGATTCCTTTAATTTCAAAGACTTCGATTGGAGTTCCCATAGAAGTTAAAAATATTCTCAGACTTAAGTATTTTCAAGTTTTGTGGCTCTGAGAATGGTAACTTCCACTCTTGAAGATGAATTTAGAAACTTGTTTACTCCTGACACAACCACACTACTGACATGGGGTTTTTAAAAAAATCCTTTTCTGGCATTTTAGGTAGCCCCTTTCTTATATCTACATTGTATATACCACAAATACCAATTAACAAAATGTTAAAACGTAATTAGGTGTATCTGTTTACTTCCTTTTAGAGGCAGCAGTATCTGTACAATGAACTTCTACCTCTGGAATCCTTACTGCCCAATGTTAGACTGACGAGAAACAGACTTGCCACAATATGGGGTGGAGCCAGTCTGTTACAGGCACATCTTGCCTTTATACAAGAGTTATTAGCTATGACTGAATGGAAGTGGGATTATTTTATCAACCTTAGTGAAAGTGATTATCCTTTGAAGTAAGTGTTTTAAGCTATCAGTCATATCTTCTTGTTTATTTTACTACAGTGAAACTTATCCAAACCAAACCACGAAAACCCCCCAAACCTGTTTAAACAAAGACCCTGAAAACCCCAAAAACTTGTCAAAACCAGTCACATTTTAAAATCTATTTATGTCAGTTTAAATGTCTTTTTAAACTTTGATAAGCAAAACACCTGTTTTAAATGGAACCAATTTTTAAAAAAATGGGGGGACCAGATTCAGTTTACAATGTATGCATGCGGCCAAAATTTGAGTAAAGTTGGTTTCCCCTTTCTGTACCTACCCATAAAAATTAGCCCTATTCAAATAAATTTATTTCCATTCTCTGATAAGATTTTGTTTATAATTTTCAAACAACATTTTTCACTTCTTTGATAATGGTTTTTAGAGAATCATATGACATTTTGGGCTGAACTTTTGGGAAAAATATTATCCCTACCTACCTATCCTTAGCCAGGAGCTAGGGTCATGTAAGGGGTAACGAACATTATTTTAAGTGTGGCCTAGTGCTTGCAAGCAGTAAGCAGATACTGTAAATCAAATTTATTTCTAGTGGATATATAAAACATTTTCTTGAAAGACTAACAATTTATATTCTTAAATCTTTACTGGGAAACATGAATATCTCTAAAACAAGTATCTTATGCATACCACCTTATTCTTTTTCATATTGACACATTTAGTATGGAGTATGACCTCACATATTTTAGGTGTTAAGCTAATATTGAACATTGTAAGTGCTTTTATAAATTGACCAGAAAATTTACAAAATGTGTCAGTTATTAATATATACTTTGATGTATTTTTTTTTCTCAGGAAAGTGGACAGTCTAGTCAATTTTCTCACAAAATATAAAGGGCATGTCTTCCTAAAGTCCCATGGTAGAGACACACCAAAGTAAGTTCTGTAAAGTGTTAAAAGTAATTTTTTTACAGTCTTTGCCATATTAATTTTATTGAACTTATAAAGTAATCATTGGCATGTTAGCTTAAGTACCATTCTTTGTAAGAATCAGGTAATGGGTGACACATCATATTTCTCAATTTGGTCATTTTTGCCTCAAATACATTCAATACATCTAGAAAACAACAGCTTTTTGAATTTATCCTGAAACATCGGTAATGTAGATATTTTTTGACTGCTTATATAAGGAAAAAGTTTGCGAGAATTTTCCCACCATTTTTTCATAATTCATTTCAATTAAATTTGACATATCAATATCTTAAAAAGGCAAACTTTTCAGTTACTTTGACAGTAATTTATTGATGTTGTGAGGTATAAATACTTGGATTATGCAATGAAATATCTGTGTATTTTTTCTTCATGTGTCACACCTTATACACATTTTGCCTGATTCTTAGACGGAGAAGTACTTAATTCTTCCAGCCCGCTTAACTTTTTTTACCAGTCATGGCTGTTGGACTAGAGGCTAGTAGCCAATTTTGAAGACTGCATTTAATTTGGTGAAATAATGGTTTGTTAGGTTGGTGTCATATTTAAGAGGAGAGGTAACAAAAATTTTCAGAATTGCAACAAAAACCTTCTATTTCATTATACTTTATAGTGGAAAGTTGTAAATTGAATATTCATATACTTTTAGGCAGATTATGTTATTCAGACATTATATTTATCACATATTAGGGTATCTTTACTAACATTGCCAGAATAAACTGTGCTTTATACATTCTCAATATCTGTCGTTTTTTCTCAGGTTTATTAAAAAACAAGGTTTGGAACAGATCTTTTATGAATGTGATAACCACCTTTGGAGGCTAGGCCCACGAAACCTTCCCAAGAATATAAGATTTGATGGGGGAAGTGACTGGTTAGCCCTCCACAGAGATTTCTGTCAGTATGTTGTTTCATCAGATCCCCTGCTAGATGGGTTAAAGGAGTTCTATAAATATTCATTGTTACCTTCAGAGGTAAGTTTAATTCAGTTAGAAGGAGAGATATTGGGGAAATGTCCATGATACATCTATGCAAGTTGACATAGACAGGAAGCTTTGTCTTGCCTTTAAATGCTTAAAAGTAAAACTCTCATCTAACAGTGACTTCTTATTAGCATATTAAGTAGCTGTCTTTGTAAGAATCATGCAAAATCTGAAAATTGTGATATACCCCAAAAAAGGCTACAAATTTTTATTTTTGTAATTAAGTTGTTTTATGGGTCTGTACTATGAAATGTGTAATTATTCATTCAAATCTGCCTGCTCTTAGGAGATAATCAACATTGAAAATCCAATAGATTCTATTGTATTCGAGTGTCATTTACAGAATTATCTCCCTTAATTTTGAAATCTACAGTGCATTCTATAATATGGGATAGACATTGCCTAAATCAGGGAGCACTGTGAGCGTTACTATATATGTACCATCTGTGCGAGTCTCGTAAAAATAAGAATGGACATTACAAAGAAGGAAGGGGGAGGGGTGGCCGACCCAGATGAAAATTGCAATATTTTTATTTATATTTAACCAGCAAGCAAAATCAATATTTCTATTTGAAAATATGTCTTGTTAATTAATGGGGGAGTTTTTTTTTATTAACTTGAACAATTTTTTTCCCCAAAATTCCAACCCCATACCCCTTTCCCCTTGCTCTCAAAACAGTCAATAACTTTATAGCACTTCACAATGCTTTACATTTTTTATCCCTTAAGGGCATCTCTAGCAACATCCATTTTAGTTTTGGCCTGTCAGATCAATCTGTACAGATATCGGAAATATTACAGTTCTCCACGGATGGTGGGAATATTTTACACATATCATGTGACGTAAACAAATTTCAGATGACAGCTGCAAATTCCAAACAAGAAAATGATCGATTTTGATAAAATAATCAGAGTTATTTTTTTTTTCTGAGGTGGGTTAGGTTCTCGACAACAGCAACAGTGGAACAGCAGAGATACACATACCTACATCCACATGTTTTTTTCCCGAAGTTTTTATAAACATAACATTCACTTCTTTAAATGAGTAAAACAAATTAGAAAAGACTTGAAAACTATCAGAAAAGATGAATCTATTTTTTCTGAAACGTAATTTTAACCTATATTTTTTTATTTGTATGACTGAAGGAAATGATGAATTTTGATGAATGACAGTCACTTTTTGTTACTTCCGGGACATGACTTTTTTTCTTTTTTTTTTGGTATATTGGGGAACCTTAAGGGAAATTTAGAATGTACACGTAAGAATGGTAGAACTCACACCGCTTCACGACGCTCGCTATAATTTTTATCTCCTATGAGCACAGGTTATATGAAAAACCAAATGCTAATTTCTGTTTACTAAAGCATTTTTGATTCTTAGCTGGAGTGCTACTTAAAAGTTAACAGAGATTAAGTAAGACAACTATCATCAATAAAAATCAATATATTTGAATAAATTTGAATGGACGGAATTATAGACGTTTGGATGGACTAATAGACGGACAAGGTGATTCCAATATACCACTTACTTGTTGAGTGGGTTATTATAAAATCCAAATTAAATATAATAAAATAAAGAAAAGGAAGCCATTTTCACTTATTATTCATATCTTTATACACCAATCACAGGTGTCACCTGTGTTTGTTGGTTAGAAATTAGGTTTTGGGAAATGAACTTGAGTATTAGTTGATGGATCTCATTTAAATTTTACCACAAATTCCATTATGCATTAGAAAAACACAGATTGTTATTGAGATTATCATCCTAATTGTTAAGTAATTGACGCAAAAATAAAATCAGTATTTTATACAATAACATGTATCAATTGCTCATTTCTGTAAAAAGTAAACTAATTAAAACATTCATCATTGAGAAATCACCAAAGTAAAACAGTCATATTTTGAGAGAAAATTGTCAAAATATCCCATATTTATGGTCTATCAATCATTTTTAAAGTATTTTCAATACTGTTTACTATGTTCTAAATCAATTTATCAACCTTCATTTTTAATCACAATTTGAAGACATAATTCCAAACAGCATTTAACATGACAAGTGTTCTTTAAAAGTCTAATGCACGCTCCAATTATCCTGTTTATCAAAATGAATGTATTTGTGAAAGAGTGTACATGTATTTATGAAAGAATGTACCGGTACATGTATTTGTGAAAGAATATGCATGTATTTGTGAAAAGTACATGCATTTAATTGTGAAGGTATATGTACCCTGTGTATTTTTGAAAGTATGTGTATATGCATGTATTTGTGAAAGTGTATGTATGTATTTGTGAAAGTATACTTGTATGTGCATGTATTAGTGAAAGTATGTACATGTATTTGTGAAGTATACTTGTATGTGCATGTATTAGTGAAAACATATACATGTATTTATGAAAGTATATGCATGTATTTGTGAAAGTATACTTGTAGGTATATGTATTATTAAAAGTATGTACATGTATTTGTGAAAGTATACTTGTAGGTATATGTATTAATGAAAGTATGTACATGCATTTGTGAAAGTATACTTGTAGGTATATGTATTAATGAAAGTATGTACATGTATTTGTGAAAGTATATGCATTTGTGAAAGTATGTGCATGTATTTGTGAAAGTATGTACATGTATTTGTGAAAGTATATGCATGCATTTGTGAAAGTATGTGCATGTATTTGTGAAAGTATGTACATGTACATGTATTTGTGAAACTGTATGTATATATTTGTGAAAGTATGTGCATGTATTTGTGAAAATATATGTATGCATTTGTCAAAGTATATGCATGTATTTGTGAAAGAATGTGCATTTAATTGTGAAAGTGCAAATGTAAATACATATATTTGTGAAAGTATGTATGAATGTCCCTGCCTGTATTTTTCAGATTTCAGATATCTCTTACAATTTTGGAGTTACAAGGGGCTAAAGGGGCCACACCCCAAAAATTATCTTCTATTCATCTTTGGTCTAATTTTGAAAATTTTTCTTTTTAAGCTTCCTCATGACAATCCCTGCCTGCATTTTTTAATCAGATTTCTGATATCTCTTACATTTTTGCAGTTACAAGAGCCAAAGGGGACCATGCCCAAATAAATTGACTATTTTTTATGTAATTTATTTTTTTTGTGTTTTTACCATGCCCAAATAAATTGACTATTTTTTATGTAATTTATTTTTTTGTGTTATTTCGAATTCTTTTTAGCTCACCTGGCTGTAGGCCATGTGAGCTATTGCCATCACTTGGCGTCTGTCATTGTCGTCCTTACAATTTTAAAAATATCATCTCCTCTGACACTATTTGACCAATTGGAACCAAACGTGGTATGAATGTTTCTTGGGGTATCCTGCATAGAACTCTTGTGAGGATTTTTGATCTGTCGAAAAACATGGCCACTGTTACTAAAAATAGAACATAGGGGTCAGACAGTAGTTTTTCACATATATCTCTGTTCTCCAAAACCGTTAGGTTTAGTCAAATTCTGACTGGGGTAAGTGTTCAGCATGATGAGATCTATCTGCGGTCAAATTTTCATTTTACTATGTTAAGCCATGTTGGAGTTATTGCCCTTTTTCAACGTTTTTTTGCTATTTTTAATGTTATTTCTTTAAAAAAAACATGGCTGCTGTTACTGAAATAGAACATAGGGGTCAGACAGTAGTTTTTCGCAAATTATACCTCAAAAACTGTAAGGTTGCATAAATGATCGTTACAAAAGTCTCCATGGATCAAAGTTGTCAGACAACTCCTTGTAAGAGTTATTGCCCTTAAAAGGTGAAAAATGTCTTCTTGAGTCAAAATTGTTGGACAACTGTTAAATTTATTACCCTTGAGCCAGCACTCCACAGTATTGTTGAACTGCATAATTTCGGTTTTGTAATCTGATGCTTTGTAGCATTTATCACTTTAAAAATTGGCTAGTATCTGTAAATCTATATATCTAGAACTAGTTTAATAAGCCAAGGCCTTCAGAATGCAGTAAAAAATTTCTGGAAAAAAATACCCACAGCAAATAGGGTTACCATAGAAACCATGCAAAAATAAGTGAAAATTTGCAAAAACTTTGATAAAATCTGGATTAGAAATATAAAATTATCAAATAGCAAAATATCTTAAATTTTTATTTCATGCCCTGAAACTGTCCAGACTTTTTCCATGGAAAACCGTTCCGCATATGAGCATCACCTGTTAGATTTTTAGGCATTTCATTTTGTAATGCACTTATCAAATTTAGCGTTGTTAAAAAATGACTTACTTTCACTTTCACAATGAAGTCAAATTGTCATTGAAAAAGAGCCCCTGCAACATTGAAAATATACGAAACATTGCAAAATACTTTTTAAAGTCCCCTTTTTTCAGAAAATGTTTTATCAACAATTATCTATTGAAAAGATTTTTCTTTTTTGATCACTATAGCAACCACCAGTTTCCATTAATGTCATTTTTCATCCCTAGTCAAAAGTGCCAAAGTAAACTAAACTGTGGGGTGCTGGCTGAAATACAAAATTTAACCAAGTGAACGATTCAGGCTCCTGGGACCTCTTGTTGAGATAATGAGATACAAAGTGATCCATGAATGCACCTTGAATCAGAACTTTGTACTTAAGTTGAATTTCAAAATATTGTGCAATATTGTATCCAGACCCGTTGTTGTGTCCATAATGAATTGTAAATTCCTATGCTTAATTGTGTCAAAAACTAATATTGTGTACACACTTGCCCGTAGTGAACAGAGTTTGTAATGCTGCAGTCATATCATGCAATGCTCTGCAAAGCTCTTTATCTAGGTGTTTATCAATCAATGTGGCCTTGTTTCCAAATACTCCAGGATTTTTGAAAAATGGAGGTCAGCAGACAGCTTCAAATGAAAATTGATTTTTCCCTTTATAAATGTCTGCATTCCAAAATTAACAGATCTTTGGGATGTTGTGGAACACAACAAATAAACTCCCCTTATCAAATTTTCACTTGCCCTTGATGAAAAGAACTATGAGTCAACTACTCAGGTACTGGTAAATTATTTTGTTAGGCATCAAAAAGTACAAAATCTAATCCTCAACTCACAACTTTTTCTATTTATCTGTAAATGGATTGTTTGTAATAATGTTAAGGGAGTACAAAAATGTACATTCAGAATTTTACATTGTATTCACTATTGTCTCAATCATTAATAGTAAAAAAAAATCAACTGATGACTAGATTAATGGAACTACATGTATCAATGCATTTTGGGGTAATATGTTAAAATGTTACAATAATTTACTACAGGAAATAAATACTGGAGTTTAATAATATGCAATATTTGCTGGGCTAAATTTTATGTGCCATGGGAAATGGGAAATCTAGAGCTGTGGCCTAGTATATAAAGTAAAGACACTTTAGTGATACATACATTTTGTTGTACTGGGAGAGTGATTTTAAGGGCTGCAATTGAAGTTTAGTTTTCTCCACACTTGAAGTTAAGGGCTGCCAGGGAGGTTTAGTTTACTCCACACTTGAAGTTAAGGGCTGCCAGGGAGGTTTAGTTTGCTCCACACTTGAAGTTAAGGGCTACCAGGGAGGTTTAGTTTACTCCTCACTTGAGGTTAAAGGCTGCCAGGGAGGTTTAGTTTACTCCACACTTGAAGTTAAGGGCTGCCATGGAGGTTTAGTTTGCTCCACACTTGACCTTAAAGCCTGCCAGGGAGGTTTAGTTTACTCCACATATGAAGTAGTACATGTTTATATTTTCCACTATTGGACCAAAATGAACTCTTTCAAGTGAACTACCATTTTTTTTTAGGGGGAATTGGGGGCTACAATCAAATTTAAAATAAAGAGGCAGGGTTGTAATTTATTAGAAATAAACAGGCATGACTGCCCATTAGAAATAAACAGGCATGACTGCCCATTAGAAATAAACAGGCATGACTGCCCATTAGAGATAAACAGGCATGACTGCCCATTAGAAATAAACAGGCATGACTGCCCATTAGAGATAAACAGGCATGACTGTCCATTAGAAATAAACAGGCATGACTGCCCATTAGAAATAAACAGGCATGACTGTCCATTAGAAATAAACAGGCATGACTGCCCATTAGAGATAAACAGGCATGACTGTCCATTAGAAATAAACAGGCATGACTGCCCATTAGAAATAAACAGGCATGACTGTCCATTAGAAAAAAAATAAAAAGGCAGGAACTATAATTGTTGTAATATTTTTTCATATATGTTTTTAAAAAAATTGATGCTTTGTGCCAAAGAATAAAAGGCAGACCCTATATTTCTCAAAATAAAAAGGCAGGATAGACAGTTTTAACTTAGTCACACCCCCCCTGTTTTCCCCCATAATGTACTTACGTGTAAAATGTACTAATATCTGTATTGCCTTACTTAAGACAATTTTATAATGTAAAACAGTTTACACTTATGTTCAGCGATTTAAAGGAAAAGTATCAATAACATTTATAAATGATCACAAAGACATGTAACACATCTGTTCCACTACATTTGCTTTGTGTAACAGGAAGTCTAATATAAAGATATAATTGCATTGTTCAATTCAATCTGTATTATGTCATATATACCAGATTGTTGGAAAACACAGACTGAAAAGTAGAAAAAATGTGAGCAAAGCTCACTAAATGATACACCCACCCAGTGACCATATAGTCAAAATATCAACAAAGACATTGGACAGGATCTCAGTATGAAACTGAGTGCCACAATATGGCTTACCTATGTAAAGCTCTGTCAAAATATTTAGTGGCTGTAACAGGTAGTTGAAGATAGTACTGTAACAAAAAAATTGTGAACTGACAAATTGAAGGATGAACAGACAGACAGACATCAAGTTCACTATATATCTCCTACAAAGTGGGAGAGGGGGTTTACACTGAAGGTATTGATATGATTGAAGTTCATATAGATGTATGTTAGGTTACAAATATATGAAGTCTACATGTACTGAAGTAGCCAATTATCTAGATTTTTGTGTACATGTACATGTCAGTACAATGTACAACAAACGCATACTAGTATTATTTTTTTGTCTTTATTTTACAATTACAGCTTTATAGGTTATTCAAGTGTATTTAGGCTTGTATGAAACAAACATAAGATGAACAAAAATGTGGGAAGAGGACATTAACAAGTACTCCAGCACTGCTAGAGGTTAACTTCCAAACTGGTTTTTTTTCTTGCTGAGTGGTATTCTAATGTTTGAATATGAATAATAATAGGACAATTAATTGGAAAGAGTGGATATTACTTCAAGTGCTGAAGAACGCCTAGATTTAACAAGGCTGTGGAACTTGTTTCGCGCACGAGTTAATTCTTCAAGCATTCTTGGCACAAGTGATAATATTTTGGTTCACAATATTATCCTATTTATTATATAGATTTTTTAGCTTACTTGGCTGTAGGCCGTGTGAGCTATTGCCATCACTTGGCATCTGTCGTTGTCATTAACAATTTTTCAAAACTCTTCTCCTCTGACACTACATGACCAATTGGAACTAAACTTGGTATGAATGTTCCTTGGGTTATCCTGCATAGAACAGTTGGGGGGATTTTTTATCCGTTGAAAAACATAGCTGCTGTTACTAAAAATAGAACAAAGGAGTCAGACAGTAGTTTTTCACATATATCTCCAAAACCGTTAGGTTTAGCAAAATTATTTCTGTAGCTCAAATGACCCTTATTATAAGGCCTTCAAAAGTCTTCAGGGATTGAATTTAGCAGGTGACTCCTTGTAAGAGTTATTGCGTTGAAAGATGAAAAATGACATTTTTTTTACAGTTTTCGGCCAATATCTTGAAAAGTATAATAGATAGAAAGAAACTTTCAATCGCTGAAATGATCTTTATGTTAATCCTACCAAAATCTTCTTGAGTCAGAATTGTTGGACAACTCCTTGTTAAATTTATTGCCCTTGAAAGACAAACTTTCACAAGGTGAGCAATTCAGGCTCCTGGGAGCCTTTTATTTCATAATTTATCAATATTTTCAGTATAAATTTTAAATTCTGTGATTGGCAGATTGATATCTAAGTTGTGACTTTTTTGCTGGGAGAAAGTCCGTGAGTGAAATTACCGAATTTATTTCACAGTGTGAATAATCGAAATTTATTACACTGGGAACCAAAAATAAAACACTGCTATCTATATAATAAACGGTATTCCAGCCTCTAACAGTGATTCTGAGGGACAGAAAGCCTTAACAGTTCATATCTCAAACATTGGTTCCTTGATTGCCTCACTGGTCTTGGATCAGACTGTCTAGCTTAGTTAAAATGTTTTATTAGATTTTGACAATTTTTGTAAGAATTACATGTAACTTACAACTGATCCAATTCTGGTATACTACCATGTTAACCTTTGTTATTATGCACTATTAACCTGTTATAGAATCTGCCTATTGTATACCTGTAACTAATAAAAACTTAGATTCTATAGTCCCAAAATGAGTATGTTTTTAACTAGTTCTTAAATTTTAATTAATTTGTTTAAATACAGCAATTTGTATAAACAAAACTCAAAGTTGTACTACTGGATAGTGTTGAAGCCTTCCTTTTGTCGTAAAATTCTGTTTATTTTATTTTATTTCTTTTTTTGTTTTTGGAAATTTTGGCAAAAATAAGCATGAAAACCCCCTCCCCTCTTTTATGAATTTCTGGATCTGCTCCTAAGGTAAATATTTACATTGCAAGTTCCAATTGACATTCTACAAATCATAGTTGTAAATTTAAGTGATTCTAGTCAATGACCACAACCATTTACATGAGTATTTTTTACAATTTCCTTGATTAGTTTTACCACATTTCAACAAAGTTGCAGACATTAATTATTATGGCCTTGACAAATGAAGCACACATTGCATATAATATAATACTGAAAAAATCAATATACCAGTTGTTGGTAAGGCTGTGTAAAACAAATGAATTGTTTTTAAATGAATTTCGGTAATGCAAAGCACTTTCAGAAATAATTGAGAATTAAGATCTTCCCTTTTTCTTTCAGTCATTTTTTCATACAGTGCTCCATAACAGTAAATTCTGTGATAAATGGATAGACAACAATCTCCATCTGACTAACTGGAACAGAAAGAAAGGTTGTAAATGTCAGAATAAACATATTGTAGATTGGTGTGGATGTTCTCCCAACGATTTCAAATCCATAGATCTGGAGAGACTTATGGTAAGGTCAAAGACACATTGTTATTAATTGCCTACTATGGAGGAATTTTTATTCATAGATATCCATTTTCTTGGTATGTCTAGAACTATTGAGTTTGTGGATTTGAATACATCAGGGTTGCAGAGGTGTTTATCATTACCATTTCTTCATAGTTTCTATCAACTCTCCATAATCACAAAACGTTTTTAAGATTTTAAGATTCATCTTCATACATTACAATGAAAAGTATGGTTGATCTTTAAGTAGCGTAAACAGGTCTGGGAATGATATTTTCGCAGAAATTTGCTTTTTAAAAACCTGATTTTATTGTTCATATTCTATTTGTAACCTTATATTTACTTCCGAATTTGCTGAATTCCTGTTTATATAGTTTTGTAAAAGTATCCCTGATAACGGCAAGGGAATCAGAGCAGTCAATGGAATATTAACATTGGCAGTTTGACCATGAGAACCACAGAAGTTTGTACCACATGTATTTTAGTTCTTTCACAGAACCTGTAATCAGAATCAGTATACCCCCTACTTGAAAAGCTTTAGGTATATAGTGATCATGGTGTCTGTCCATTCATCTGTCCCCATCTTCTAATCTGCAACTACTTTGAAACCGCTGACTTGAATTCGATGAAACTTTCACTATGTCTTTATCACTTGATGTCTTTTTGAACCTCCTATTTTGATTTTCCATCCGAATACTCTTAGGGTTTCCTTCTGAAAAACATGGTCTTTTTCATGGTTGACTAAAGAGGGACTAATCTCCTAATCTGCAACTCCTCTACAAATGCTGAATGGAATTTGAGGAAAAATTTTTATCACATGATGCCATTGTGCATCTTCTATTTTGTTTATCCGTATGAATGACTTTAATCACTTATGGGGTTTTTATATGTTTTCTAAGGGTGGGGAGAGGGGATATCACCATTTTTTCTAGTTTTAATTGATATTTGCTTGTACAGGAACAGAAAACATTGCAGGAATTGTTTTCATGTTTTTTCATATGTTTAGGACCAAATTAGAAACATTTAAACATATGTTACATTTTATATGCACAAAATGTTACATTTTATCTGCACACAATATTATATTTTAATACATTTCCTTAACATGTTCCCTAAATTTTAACTCATGTTTAACATACTGTATGTTGCAATTTTTCCCGGCCCATGCGGGTTCAGGTGTCAAAAGAATAGGCCTGTGGCAGCGCTAAGCTTGTCGTAAGAGGTGATTAAATAGTGCTCAAAACCCTTGCTTTGAGCTAGGGCGCTCTGCCCACAGAGCAACTGGGTTGTGTGCCCCAGGTGGTGGAATGGGATACTCCTGGCATGTTCCATGCTGGGGTCATCAGGCCATAATATGGAAAACCTGACTGCAAACCATAGTGTTGCAACGTGTTCGGAAAGATACCACATTCTTTGCATGTTAAAGAACCCTTCTGTAGTATTCTCTTGGAGGAGGAACCATAGGGCTCCACCGCAGAAGGCTATATTGCCCAACCCTACCCAACTCTCCCTATTTCCAGTGGCAATCAAAATTTGTCTAAACTATTATCCTTGTGTCCCATCCCATTTTTCATTTCATGTTAATTTTATCATCCCTTTCATGTTCATCACCTGAATATAGCTGAAATATTGCTGCTCTGGCATTAAACCCCTACAGTTAATCAATCAATCATTTTTTCCCTGTGTACATGGTTTGTATGAAATAGTACAATACTTCTTTATCTTTTCAAGCAGTTTTATTTTATACATAAATTCAGCACCTATAAAATGTCTTCAAGATAATGTCAGTAAAAAAATATATGTTATTGTAAAGTTCTTTTAACATACACTTGTACAATGTATGCATAGTAAGACTAAGAAAATGGGGAAGTTCATGCAAACAAAATTACTATAGGTACTGCAGTTAGTTCAAGGTACGGTTAAAAATGGACAACAATACAAAATTTGAAACACCAATCCCATATTAATGTAAAGCTGTAATTTATCAAAATTTAAGTAAGGCATATATAATAATCATTTATAATCTTTACATTAAAGCTGACATGTCATTTTTCTATGTCCCCCTTTTTTCTTTACAGATGTTTGAGAAGAGACCAAGGTTCTTTGCCAGAAAGTTTGAAGCTGCTATTAATCAGGATATTATAAACAGTCTTGATTTGTTCTTGTTTAAAGATAGAGCCAAAGGTTCGTCTTACTAAATTTTTCTTTGTAAGGCCATAGGATTGTCTCCAGATTTTTCTTTATATTAAAGGCTGAAGGTCTGTGTAAAGACACTACCAATGCAAGGCCAAAGGTTATAGTCTATTGAAGGCCAAAAAGCTGTGAATTGCTCTTAATATCAGGAGTAACTGACTTGAATCATGGCTATATGTATGAAGTCATATAAATAGAATCAGAAGAAAAGCAAGCAAACTTGATGCTTTACAGTGGAGTTCCAC
The DNA here is from genome assembly GCA_037379345.1 of Perna viridis. Lineage (NCBI taxonomy): Eukaryota > Metazoa > Mollusca > Bivalvia > Mytilida > Mytilidae > Perna > Perna viridis. Next base: position 32,561,348 of record CM074514.1, on the reverse strand, counting down.
TTTTTCAAATCCATATTTAACTGTTCTGGTTCCTTTGTGATTATATGTTTGCTTCTGATTTTGTAAATTCCAGCTATTTTGATGGCCCCAAAATGTTTCGTTTAGACAGGATTTGATAATTGATGACTATAATCTACTTAAGCAATTGTGACATGCATACATTTTTTTACAATATCAGTATTATATATGTACTTCACATATTTTGTTTTAATGGTTATAATATTTTTGTACAGTATAATATATTGAAAGACTACTTTTTAATTCAAAACACTTATTTTTTCACTTAACCAATTCTAATTACTTTTATTGTACAGCAATATAATTTCACTGTAGAAAGCAATGTAACGTCAATGTGCAATAAATTTCTATATTGCACTAGTGCAGACATAGTTAAAATTTGTGACATTATCCATGACAAAAGTTCATTTAAACAAGATTTAATTATTATTGCCATATAATAAAACTGTATATTATTCCTTGTAGAATGTATATTGCACTCATAAACTCTACTTTGGATAATGTTCCCCAGTATTCATGCAGTAACCCTATACTCTTAACTACAATAATTTTACTATTTTATAGACGTTAATAATTATGTGATCCCAAACTTATAATTGTAGATATGCAGTCTTACACTAGATACTGGGAGAATGAGTACCATTACCTAGACAAAACATCGAACAAAACCGATACATATCTTACATTTTATGGTTCCTTCCAAAGGAGAAGTTTAGAAAAACTGAAAAATTCTTTTTGTTCCCTGATCCCGCTCCAGATTTTAGAATCTAGTGCCTATTTCCTGGAGGATCATCTCAATGGTGTCCTTGTGTTGTATGAGGCTCAACACAGGGACTCGGGGAAGACAGTCATTTTAGAATCTCATTTCACTAAAAAGTTGCCATATATTGTAACTGATCCTCAGGACCAAATTGGGAGACTGCTCAGCTTAGAGGTAAGCTCTAAGATTGATACTGAACTGTAGATACTGTATGTCCATTATTTGATATAAAACACATTACCATTTAAGAGTGTTTTTTGTCTCATCCTTAAGAAGTAAGTGGACACAAAAATCAAGAGTTTGCAACATAAATGATTTTATTGAAAATAATACCGTCTTTTAAATTGCGGTGCTTGGGCCAAAGAAGATCATTCAAGACTTCATTGAAATAAAATTAACATTAATGCTGAAGAATAAGAAATATTTACAAGGAGCAATGTTTGCATGTATACTTGTACATAATGTTGATAGTGTACTGGTTATTATTTCTCACTGTGGAGACAATGATATTCATGTTTTACTCATGTGAGATTTCCTTATCTCAATCATGGGTAAGTTTAATCGCACAACGTTTGTAACATCACAATAAAGCATGTTTATGACATCTTATAATTACAAAGGAAAAGCATTATACAGGGCAATCAGAATTAGTGTACTTATCTTTACACTCGTTTTAAAAGTTAGAAAAATAATCAAGCACTGCCAAACAAATGCAAGGAAAAAAAAGATCAGACATCCTGGGGTAAGATTTCAGTGTTCTCTGAAAAGGCAGAACCTTTTCAGAAAACTTCAAATCTTACCCTTGGGTGTCTGTGATTTCTCTGTCTTGGACTTTCAGCAGTGTTGAATCTTAATATTCTACTGAAGTAACACTTAAGAATACCACATCTTTATGTTTTTTGACTGACTTGTGCAGTGCACACAATTATCAATGACAAAAATGTTATTGTTACATACATTGATAGATACATGTTTATACAGGAAGAAGTCCTCATAGCAGTATCAATTTTAAGCCTAATTTCAGTCTTGACAAAGTTACATCCTACAGAACTTTCTTGGAATTATTGATTTAGTGCAGGCAAAGTTGCCTAATATTTCAGAATATGAAAAAACAAACTGAATGTAGAATAAGCTAATTTCATATCTGAACATATGGAATAATTTGGCCCACAGACAAGTTGTCCCAAATCTACTTGAACATGGGTTGTCATTTGTAAGGCCACTCTAGCTGAAAGCTTTTTCCTCTGACAGATAAAACCTGCCTAGTAATAACACTTGAGTCTGGCAAGTGAAAATTTTTTGCAAAACTCAGAAGACACATATCCCTCAGTAAATGGAACTCAGTATTATCTCTCATTACAGGTTGGAACAGATTATGATCTCAAGGAGAGTATATTCAGAAACTTTGGTCAGCTGATTGGTCCATATAGTGATATAACATTACAACACAGTTGGACTAGTGGTGCTGGCTTTACAATTGCTATAGCATGGATTGACCCTGTTAATGTTATAGCAGCTTCATATGATATTGAAATACCAGGAACTAGCTATATTGGGTCTCACAAACCCGAACTTAAAGTTCCACTAAGACCTGGAGTGTGGAAAGTTAAGTTGATGTTAAATTGGAAAGTGGTGGCGGAAACTTCATTTCTTGTTGTGCCATTGACTACATTCCAAAATAAGCCTATCAGTCTACAGCAAGCTTTATTAACCAATAATGGTCCAAAAGGACTTTACATTGATAAAGACTTTAAAGATTTCAGTAAGGTTCTTCAAGTCAACCAATCAGTTCTGATACAGAAGGAATCCAAACTGAACAGCAAGAAGATTGGCCAAAGCCTTAATCGGTGGGTGGATACCTTGACTGATAAATTTTGGGAATTTAAAAACATTTGTACATCATCTACTAACTCTTTAGGTTGCTCAAATCTAGATATTTGTGAGAAAACTGTATGGAGTTCTAAATGTAATGATCCTAAATCAGAGATACATGGTGTTGACCCAATAACAGGTACTCTTGTTTAATTAGGGCTTTAATTGATTAACAAACTTGTATTACAAAATAACTATTTTAGTTGACTAAATCAATTGAAATTTGATTAGATTTTTGTATAAATAGTGGTATACATTTTGTTCTTGAAATTGATTGTTAAATGACTCATAGATCTTTCAGATTTGGTTATCAAGATATACTGGTATCAGATATATGGAAAATATATACTTAAAATTATATAGTAAAGCATGGAAAAGTTGTATGTATCATTGCTCATGATGTCTCTAGCATATTTTTCTTGGAAAAATTGCTGCAAATATATTTATTGTTTTTCAGTTTCCTAGTTCTATATCACTTTGGTTATATTTGTACCACTGAACATTTTCTCTTCAAAGCAATATGATTACATTTTTAAGTGATTAATATTTTTTAACTTTTTAAAACAAATTATTATTAATATTTAATTAACAAAATGTGTTAAAACTCATAATGAAATCTGCTAATTATTTACCACAAAATCAGGCTGGAACATCTTGATATCAATTACTAGTGATGATTTCTTGAAACTGCACATTTATTCAGACAGAATCTGTGTATTTTAGTATTTGTGCCAATTAGATTTCTAGGTGCTATATTTTTACGTGTATGTGTACATCTATTCATTCAACTCTTTTTCATGGTATTTATTGACAAATTTTATCTATTAACTGTAAATTCATGACTTATTGCCTTCTACATCTCTTGATGTAATGTAAGTGAAGGAAATGTAGGGAAGACATTTTTGAAAACAAGTTTTTGATTCTTAAAATAATTTGAATTTTAAATTTAAAATAAATATTTGTCCTGCAGATACAGTTTTAATTTGGACTTCATTCTCTTAAGGAAGTTTTTAATATGAACCAAAGAAGTACAATCTAATGTAAGGCTTACTAAAACCTTTTTTTTTGTTGGACTATAGTCATTGCTGTTAACTGCTGGCGTCATTTCAAAATTTTATGGCAAAATCAACAGTATAAAACAAAAAAAAAAAAAAATCCTTTCTCAAATCTTTTCTGTTTATGTACAGTGCTATTTTGTTTCATAATAAACACTATTTTTGTTTACATAGAAAGTACCACTTTTTTATGCTCAGTTTTTGCCTATTATGTAGAATACACTGGAAATCCCTGGATCAGTTTTCTCCTTTTGGAATTTCTGGATATGCCACTGCTTTACTTAGACCAAGTAAACTTGAATGGTGGATTCCTATCCAACCTTCACAAAATATATCTGTAGATGGGGGGATTTTTTTTTTCTTCCCTGATATTTCTAGCCTAATTTTAGCTGTTTGAAGTACAGATGTGCTCTAAACCCATAGCCATATATGTTTCAGAGAAGAAACATCATTTTAGTCACAAACAAATGAAATGCTTGTGTGTGTGTGTGTTATAGTATCTTATTACTAGAATCTGACGTGAAAAAAATTCTGATTTTGAAATTCCTGCCCAAATTTTTGTAATTTTGTCAACTTTTAGGGGCGTGAGGGAATAAGAATCAACAAATGAATTTCATTTGGCCTGCCATTTGATTTTTTAGCTCACCTGGCCAAAGGCCATGTGAGCTATTGCCATCACTTGGCGTCTGTAGTGGTCATCATCCTCGTTAACAATTGTACAAAACTCTTCTGCTCTGAAACTACTTGACTGATTAGAACCAAACTTGGTATGAATGTTTCTTGGGGTATCCTGCATAGAACTGGTTTGGGGATTTTTAATTTGTCGAAAAACATGGCCACCGTTACTAAAAAAAGAATATAGGGGTTAGACAGTAGTTTTTCACATATATCTCCAAAACCATTAGGTTTAGCTAAATTCTGACTGGATAAAATTGTTCAGCATGATGAGATCTATTTCTGATCAAGTTTTGGTGTTAAACCGTTAAGCAATGTTGGAGTTATTGCCCTTTTTCAACGATTTTTGCTATTTTTAATGTTATTTCTTTCAAAAATCTTCTCCTCTGACACTACTGGACCAATTGAAACCAAATTTGGTGTGGATGTTTCTTGGGGTATCCTGCATAGAACTGGTGTGGGGATTTTTGATTCGTTGAAAAACATGGCCACCATTACTAAAAATAGAACATAGGGGTCAGACACTAGTTTTTCACATATATCTCCAAAACCATTAGGTTTAGCTAAATTCTGACATGGGGTATAAGTGATCAGCATGATGAGATCTATCTCTGATCAAGTTTTGGTTTTAATCTGTTAAGCCATGTTGGAGTTATTGCCCTTTTTCAACGATTTTTGCTATTTTTAATGTTATTTCTTTCAAAAATCTTCTCCTCTGACACTACTGGACCAATTGAAACCAAATTTGGTATGAATGTTTCTAGGGATATCTTGCATAGAACTGATTTGGGGATTTTTGATTCGTCAAAAAACATGGCCACCATTACTAAAAATAGAACATAGGGGTCAGACAGTAGTTTTTCACATACATCTCAAAACCGTTAGGTTTAGCCAAACTCTTTCAATTGCTGAAATGATCCTTAGTATAAGGCCTTCAAAGGTTTTTAGGGATCAAAGTTGTCTAGCGACTCCTTGTAAGAGTTATTGCTCTTGAAAGATGAATTTTTTAGGTCAACAGGCGGAAGGTCATGTGAGTTATTGCCATCATTTGGCTTCTGTCATTGTCCGTCGTCATCATTATCAATTTTTCAAAACTCTTCTCCTCTGAAACTACTTGACCAATTGGAACCAATCATGTTATGAATGTTCCTTGGGGTATCCTGCATAGAACTGCTGTTGGGATTTTTGATCAGTCTTTTTTCTGTAATAAGTGTCAAATATCAAGAAAATTTGGCATACCTTTATGTTGATCTTATTATGACCAGAATAACATTTTAAGTGCTGTTTTGTATGAGAATAAGGGAGATGTAGTTTCTGTTGTGTCACATGGTTTTAAAAAATTTTATTCAAAGAATTTCATTATTTAAACTGAGAAAAACCAAAGATTTAGTCATTCTTGAATTTTGAAAATGTAGTTATCAGGACTTAAAACATTACACTGTTTATGACAGAAAAGTTAAAATACATGTGTAAGGAAATTTATCAGGAGTCTTAACAGGTTTTAAATATTGAAACATTGGTCCTTTTTTTGGTTATGATTATTAAAAAAAACAAGCAGTTAAAACAAAAAAAAAACTTAAATTTGTGATAAAATTTCATTTCCCAATTGCTGCCTCATCCATACATAGAATTTGAACTTATTGTTTTATAAGACTCTGATTATTGCTCAGCAGGGCATTGCCATTTTGTCAATAATGTGATATTATAAAGGTTAATATATGATGTGGAGGGTGTACACTAGTTACATGGTTTGTTTTGATGTTTTAAGCAATGGAGCTTTTAAATGAAAATATGTTATGGGCTGTTCCAGAAAAAAATTGTAATTGTTGTTTGATAAGGTATTCCTTAAGATAATGATCAGAATGTTTATCTGTCTGTCCATCATTTCATCCTTTTGTTCAGACAAAGAAAAATATGACGGTGTTTCTGCTAACATACTCTTTAAAATAGGGTTGGTAGGTAGGCAAAACTTCTTGTATATTTATAAAAAAAAAATTGGAATTGTTTGTATTAGCACGAAAAATTGGTTGGTAGGTTTAGTGGAAACAAGTCACACTTATTAATTTCATATCTTATGTACTGTGACTGAGATAGAAAGGACATGTACCTATTGGCAACTTATCCTAAGCCTAGAATGTCAATTGAACTTGAAGTCTTGAAAAAAAATAATTATCAGGTAATATCATTGTTCACATTAGCAGAAAAATGACTCGCCATTGACTTAGATAAGGGGGTTCCTGGTTTGTATTTGGTCAAACATTTATGGTAGAAATAATGCCCAACTTGTAAAAATCCTTTTTGAGGTAATATTGTGCAATCTGTAACTTAAAAAAAAAATTTAAAAACTATATGCACAAACTAATGTACATTATTATGTTCCAGTTGCATGATTTGCTCTCGCTGTACCAATTTCAAAAATTCAATATTCAATTGATTTCTAGACAATGTATGTATTGTAGCAAAAGTTATTTTTTAATAATTATTTTTTTCCTTTATCTATTCAAATGTTTATCTGTTAGGTGCCTTCCCAAACAACTTTTTCTCTGAAACAGCCCTTAATCTTTTACATTTCTTCAAACTGACTACTGTGCCATTTATAATATAAATGTCCATGTATTATTTTTGTTAATATTTTCCATAGAACTTCAATGTATGTACTATGCAAGGGGCCATAAGTGTTCTGGGCAAGATTTCAAAAAGAATTTCAAATTGAGATTTTCCTCAAATCTTCAATTTCAAGTGATTTGATTGGTTGAAATTTAAGTTGAGGAATGACTCGAGGAAAATCTCAATCTGAGATTCTGAATGAAATTGGGCCATGATTATACAGGATTTTATCATAACTATACATGTAATTATATTACTGTTCATTATATGTTCTAATTGGCCAGTTCTTTTTTGTTTTATATGATATACAAAATTTACTTTAGCCAGGTATTTTTAGAGCTTTGAAAATGGTTACAAGGTTTTCATTTATGAAGAAAGGTCTCATTTTTAGCTTCAATTTTCAGCCAATGTTAAATATGTCTATTTAGTAGACATTTTTAACCACAGAACATGGATTTCATTTTGATCAGGGGTTTTTTGCCATTTATATTTTCATTGTTTTTAATAGATTAATTAAATGGGAGAACTGAATTTAAATATTTCACTCAACAATTAAACCGATTAATCTAATCATGCATTCTAGACATCACATGTAAAAATCTAGATTTATTCATTGTGAATGAAGAAATATTTAAACCACCCCTACCTGACAGAGAGTTAATCCTCTAACAACAATCTAACACATAATAATAAAATTACGCAAATTATACATCACAGGGGCTGCTCTGATGATCAACTTAGGGAACTGCCGTTTAATTTTTATGAGGAGGCTGGGATCAGATTGGAAACAAAAGGCCATATAGAAATTTTAAAGAAATAAAAAGGAAGGTTCTATTATTGACCTAATATTTTTTATTTCTATTAAAAAAAAATTCAGTGCTTTGCACCAGAAAAAAAAATGCAGGACCAATTTTTTTCAAAATAAAAAGGCAGGATAGAAAATTTGATCTTAGCCCACCCTCCCCCAATTAAGATCAATAGGTTGCTCCCTTACAACTTAAAATTTAAAATAGTGAACTGCAAACTTTGCACTAACATAATTTTTTACTAAAACTATCAATATCATCTTGATGTCAACTGAATACTTAATTTCATCAAAATTGTTTGTTTATGAGTATTTTGTAAAAGATATTTTCACAGCTGGTAATGAAATAGAGTGGGTCTTGTTTAAAAGACGACCAGCTGATAGTGTTACATAGACAATTGACATTGAGATCAAAACTTTCTATCAAACCTAGACTAATAGAATAAGATTAAATCTCCTTGTTAATTTTCCAAATATCTAAGATATTTCACTAGGTGATTAGCATTGAATCAAGGGAAGACCAAACTTTCTGAAGTTAACTATAGTACTGGCTGTAATTCAAATGAAATCCACTTATTTGTTGTTAATGAGAAATTAATAGGCATTAGAATGTTTTAATCAAAATATGTTCATATATGTTGGATGTTAGCAATGTTTTCAGGTATATTTAAGATTTGTTTGAAACTTGCCAAGTTGTAAATTCAAAATGTGTGCTTGATAGTTAGTCATTTAGGGTTAATATGATACTAAATAATTGGAATTATCTTCTGTTGGGAACACAGCAATACTTTATTTGTCTTGTTTCATTTTCTACAAGTGAAATCCTAAATCAATATTTGTGAAACTAAAGGTACATTCTGGTAACAGTTTCTGAGTTTATATTTCTGTTTTTATTTAAAATCCTAGCAGTGATAATAAAGTTCTTTAAAACTGGGAGTTTCTGAATTTACATAAGATTTTTTTTTAAATGGCAATCATCGATGCTAGGAACTTTTGCTATTGGGAGTTTTTGAATTTATATATATATTTTTTTTAATTGCTAGCATCAGTGATATGATCCATTGAAACTGGGAGTGGAATCTCCATATTAGTGTATGTATTAGTTGTTATGTTCTTGTCATGTAATTTGCAATCTGAAAAACACACATGATTGTCATGTCATGTGATTCTCAGAAACTCTGATCCTAGTCAGCCTCAGACTACCACATACATTTGTTCACAGCTAAAATTGTCCATATGAGAATCGTATGGTTTGTAATATAAGATTAACATGTGAATCCAGTTTCAGTTTACATATGATTTTTGCAAAATTATTGTATGATAAACTTATGTTTTTCACAAAAATATGATTATTATATGTTCCCAAGTCAGAATCGACTAAGGAGAATCATATTATTATTAAATTAATCCAGCACTATATGATTTTCATACAAATATGTGGCACATTTGGCTGTGTATTTGAAACATTTTATCTGATCTACATTGTACATTTTTTATCGCTAATTTTACCTTTTTTACAAAATTGTTAACATCCTGGTACAGTTGTACTATTGATCAAAGAAATTGTTATCAGCATTTTATAAACTTATTTTTGTTGTTGTTTAAATGTTGTTGATTTAAAGTTTGTTTTCATTGATCATGTGATCTTTAGGTATTTGTAGAAACAAAATCAAAATGGCTGTATTCAATTGAAAAAAAAAATATGCATGATGTACTAATCTATACTGTGATACCATTGGCTTTAGTTATACTGCAAAACATTTCAGTTCATGAAATATATTGAAGATATTTCAAAAGCACTGCTCCATGTAAGGGTCCTTACATTGTAGGAGTAACCCAATAATGTTTCTTTTTTATTTGAAAAAGTTTTAATTCTTTAGGACATTTTTTGATTGGTGATACAGGGGATTCATGATTATGTTATATAGAAAGCAGTGTTTTATCGAATGTTCCCAGTGAAATAAATTTCGATAATTCACACTATGAAATAAATTTGGTAATTTCACTCTCAGACTTTCTCCTGCCAAAACGTCACAACTTTGAAATCAATCCGACGTTCACAAAATTTGAAATTTATATTGAAAATAGCAACGCATAATCAAGGAAATCTATATAATAAATAGGGTAATCAATTGGTTATCGTGAATAACCAAAATATGATCACTCATGCCAAGAATATTGTAAGATTTAACTCGTGTGCGGAACAAGTTCCGCAAACTCATTTAATCTAGGCGTTCTTCTGCACTTGTGATCATATTTTGGTAATTCACTCCTTCCAATTAATTATCCTGTAATTGTTCACTTCTTACAGTTGAATGCAAATGAAATCATTGTTGATAATGTCTAAAAAAAAATTATACAATGATAAAAAGCATTGTTTATGCATACCACAGATTAAAAAAGGTGTTAGCATTTCTTTAATATACTTTGTCATAGAAATGCTTAAAATTTATTTTCCAAGCTCAGGCCCATGGGGCGCAAAACTTGATGAATATTTAAGCCTAAGAATAATTTCAACTTCCATGCTACACAGGTAAATATGCCACACATGAGAATCATATGGTTTGTGTCATATGATTATCATATGAATCGAGCACCATATGATAATCATATGTTTTTCACAAATATATGATTGTCATATGTTTTCAAGCCAAATTTAACATATGAGAATCATATGATTATCCTATGTGGCACATTTGGCTGTGTATAACTCCGATCAGTCTGGGATTTTTTTAATATAGCACACAGTTGAGAATATTTGCGGAGTTAAATAACTTTTCAAGTTTTGTGGTATGCATCCTAAGAGACTGAAGTGTACTTATGACACTTGATTTTTCTGTGTCAATGTATTCATTTGTAGAACGTTGGATATTACATGTATCTCATATAAAATTAATGTAAATCAGTTATTTTCTCATAAGTGAAATATGTCAATTAAAATATGATTTTCTTATTTATGGAAAATTTGTAAGTTATTTTTTTACTAATGATTAAATGCATAATAATAATTGTATATCAATAGTGGTTTAGGTCTTTAAAATAGAATAGGGTTAAAGTTGTTATCCCCTTTTTAAGAGCACTTATTTTTGGATGAGTTATCTCCCATTTATACATCACTGGTTTGATGATTTATCAGCTTTAGTGAAAAAAAACACAAGTACTGAAATATGTAGATATGGTTTTGCATGAAGTCAGGCATTATTGACCATTTTATGTTTTTTTTTTTCTTTACAATTTTTGTTTTTGGTTGAATTCTTTATAACAATTACTCTTATCATACTTTGAATTCAACATTTCCCACAGCAGAAAATGTATAACATTCATTGTTAGCTCATTGACATCTCCTCTGAAATACAGGTGCCAATGTTTTGAAACTTGATAGGATTGATGTCATCAATGCCCTCTTCAAATGATCCTCTTTTCATATGGCTCAGGTGGCTAAGAGGGTGAGAGTAATGATGCGAGAACATGCACCTCATTAAATTATCAACTTTTTAGTTCACCCGGCCAAAGGCCATGTGAGCTATTGCCATCACTTGGCGTCTGTCATCAGTCGTCATTAGCAATTTTTGAAAACTCTTCTCCTCTGAAACTACTTGACCAATTGGAACCAAACTTGTATGAATGTTCGTTGGGATATCCTACACAGAACTGATGTGGGGATTTTTGATCCGTTGAAAAACATGGCTGCCGTTACTAAAAATAGAACATATGGGTCAGACAATAGTTTTTCGCATATATCTCCAAATCATTAGGTTTAGCCAAATTCTGCTTGGATAAAATTGTACAGCATGCTGAGATCTATCTGTGGGGAAATTTTCATTTTAATATGTCAAGCCATGTTGGAGTTGTTGCCTTTTCGTTTGACGTTTTTTTTTTTGCTATTTTGAATGTTATTTCTTCCAAAAATCTTCTCCTCTGACACCACTTGACCAATTGGAACCAAACTTGGTATGAATGTTCCTTGGGTTATCATGCATAGAACTGATGTGGGGATTTTTGATCTGTCAAAAAACATGGCTGCTGTTAATAAAAATAGAACAAAGGGGTCAGATAATAGTTTTTCACAAGTATCAACAAAACTGTTAGGTTTAGCAAAATTATTTCTGTAGCTGAAATGACCCTTATTATAAGGCCTGTAAAAGTCATCAGGGATCTAGGTTGTCAGCTGACTCCTGTAAGAGTTATTGCCCTTGAAAGATGAAAAGTTTTCAGCCAATATCTTTTAAAACTATAAAAGAAAGAAACTTTCTATCGCTGAAATGATCCTTATGATATTCCTACCAAAGTTTTCTTGAGTCAAACTTGTTTGACAACTCCTTGTTAAATTTATTGCCCTTGAAAGACAAACTTGAACCAGTGAGTGATTTAGGCTCCTGGGAGACTCTTGTTATTTAAATGATCAAATGGTATGACCACATGATTTCAAAATGTCCAGATGAGCCAGTTTGGCTCTGTAGAGCCTGTAGTTATGAAAAAAATCGTTTTATTAATTGACATCTATAAATTCTAAACAGGTTTTCTGGTAACATATCTGAATTTGTATAAAAAATTAGCCTAAGATGAAAGAATCCTTACTTCAGATTATTACATAACTTGATGAAGAAGGAAGTGATATTCAAATAAAACTTTTTGCACAGTCACGTCTATATATTCTAGCTGTACTTGTGATTTAAGGAGTTCTAAATTTACAAGTATGATTATACATGCACTTTTCATAGAATAACAAATACGGATCAAATGAAGACACTTTTGTGTACATATAGTTATATCTTTTGTAATAAAGCACAAAAACCTTTCATTCGTTTTTTTATTGTTTTATTTAGCTAGTGTTACGCTGAAACTTACTCCAGCGATGCTGGAAGTTGTATGGCAAGCTATTTTCTAACTTGGTGCCTTCCTAAAATTAGAAGTATAGAGTAACAGAATTTTAACCTCTTACGTTGTAGGGGTACATTGAAGTGCCTGTGATCCTTGATTAATATTAGGCAGGTGTACCCTGTAAGAGGACGAAGTTGAAAATATTGATATTATTAAAAATAACAGATTTAATGCCTGTTGCAGTTGTACATTAACTTTAAGCCGCGAGCTTTAATCCTTTTGTCTTTAAAGATACGAAACTAAAAAAGATCCTTGTTTTTTTACCCTCGGTATAACAAGTAAACATCCTGTCAGACTGAAATCAGGCAGTCTGATTTTAATCAGATTGGAAATCAGGCTCTCAGTGCTTATGTCAAAGGTTAAATTCGCATTGTCGTCATCGTCTTTGGTGTCCGATAACTTTAGTTTACTTACTTAAACTTAAGTAAAACTTGTCCAATCTATTTTAACACATTGTTCGTAGGGACTTGGCGGAGGGCCCTATAGTTTTTGGAGGTTTTTGTACCCCCCTTTTTAAATAAAGGGCTGAAAGGGAAAACAAGTGTTATCATTAAAGTTGATAGAAAATGTGTATTGTTAATCCGATATTGAAAAAAAACATTCATTGATGAAATGATAAGGCATTCAAAAGCCTTCATGAGTTGAAATTGTGAGATGACTCATTGTCAGAGTTATTGCCCTTGAGAGGCGAGAAAGGTAGTAGGTGAGCAATTTCGGCTTCTTGGAGCCTATAGTTAATGTTTGGTCTGATTTTGAATTTTTTGTTTAATTCCTCGTGAAAATTCCTGGCTGCGTTTGTCTATAAGATTTACATCTCTTACGTTTTTCTGTAGTTACTGGATCCAAGGCAAATGTCTTTGATTATCACCATTAAAGCAGAACATTTTTTACCTTTAATTGAATTTCTAATTTTGTGTTAAATTGTGCCCAAACCAGTGCTGTGATCACAATAAACTGTAAGTCCCTATTCTTATCTTTGTCAAAAAACTATTAGCCCCAAGTTCGACTTGCTCCGGTCGTATCATGCTACGCTCCGCGAAGTTCTTTATTAAGTCTCATCACATCGATTCGCTAACCTGGACCAAAGGTAAATTATGTAATAAACTTCATTTCAATTTATTTGATTAAGACCTAGCACAGGTTTTATTGCAAATAACTTATGAGGATTAGATTTCTTAATTTAATTTGCTACTGCTTGAAATATTCCAGAGGTTTAAGCTGTTGCTTTATATTGCACACTAAACATGAAGGATTATTGTTAAATATCACCAATACACCAGCATAAAATACAGTTTTCCTCTTCGGTGCTAATTCTTACCATATGGTACTTCGTTTAAGGTCTGTATTCAAGTCACAATTACCTTAATCTTAATCCCCATAGTGCACATTTCTAGGACCAAGTATGAAGCTTGTCGATAAAGTTGTTTTGTTCGTTTTTGGAACGATTTTGATTGCGTATGTCATTTATCTGAGTCGCGGGAAAAGGGCTATATTCAATTATAACCGGGCGAAGACTGCAAAACGCCCATCTCTATTACTTAAAGACAAACTTGTGTTTAAACCACAAGGAGGACCTCAGGACTATGTTTTGCATAATGTTGTCAACGCAGTTAAACCTCGGCCTGGGGGACTGCGAGCTAATAAGCCTCAACCATTGGTGGCGCCGCGACAACATGTAGTCAAGAACGCCAAGAAAGATGGAGTGGCTCTTCAAATTCAAAAGCCACCTACACAGTTTGATTTTCTTCATGATCCACTTCTTTTAGATGGACTACGTCTTTTCTTGTTAAATGCAAATATGCAAGTAAACGTTGTAGAGGAAAACGAAAAAGGTAAGTGTTTAATGGGCATTTTTACTTGGTAGAAGAAATATCACTAAGGGTTTGAAGGTTTCCCAATGAAGACAAGTAATAGCAATAAATTGTATAATCAGTTTCGTACATGCTAATACATTTGGTACTGATCGAGTGAGAACGAATAGCCATGATCAATACTTAAGGGAAATAGATTTGTTCCTGTCCCTTATCTTTACCTCGTCATTACTTCTCTTACATCCATTAGTAGCTGTACTTACTATCCATTAATTTATGAAGATTTTCAGGGATGCTTGGATCAGCACAGAACCAGAAGTTAAGATGAAGTCAATGGCGGACAATCGTTTCACGCTTGGACAATAGAATATCAGGAAGCTTATCATGTCCCGATAAAATCAAAGCACGGTTCTGGGGTTGTTGACATTATATTTGGACTCAAGTCTAGTCTACTGGTCAAATACAACTGTTTTTTTTCTACTGATTTTTTTAATACTTTCAGCTTTAATATACTGGTTATCTTTAGTGAAAGTTGGATTCGTCAAGAAAGAAGGCAATACATTGGTAAGACCATTGTATACTTCGTATGTAAAAGATACATTAATAGAAATGCATTATTATTTTATGGTACTGATGTGTACACTGTTTCCAGTTTAGTCGCGTGTTATGGCGTATTGCAGGGGCGGATCCAGGATTTTATAAAGGAGAGGCGTAATTACGAGAACCAGTATAAAAGAAAACCAGATTATAACATGTTTAATGAATGAATATGGTCAGAGAGTGTATATTAGTGTAATATAAAGTCCCTGATGTGATAAATTGCCATATTCAATACAATATCACGACAGTTTTTTTTTAGTTTTCCATTTTAGCGTTCACGCATCGTTTATCGTTCGTTTGCTAATTGTTTTGCGTTCGTTTAAGGAGGTAGACCTAGGATAGGGGACATAACTCTTGAAATCAGTGATGTGCTTGTATCATATTCAATTTCAGCAAAGCCTATCAAGCTTTCATTTGAAACAGAATTAAATCAGACCAAGTAACTTTGATGCTTACATGAAATAGATATTAAATGCCGAACACAAACGTTCCAATGATTTGTAAGAGTCGTGTCCCTTACCCTAGGTCTACCTCCTTAAACGCACAATATGAGCGTTCCGCTCGCTGGGAACGTTCGTTTATTAATTAACGCACGATAGGAACGTTTGTTAAACGCAAGCTGGGAGCGTTCGTTTATTTTTTGTACATTCATTATTTCCTTTATTGAATTGTTACTTTTTATTTGTTTGTTGCTATTATTTTGTACTTTCATTAATTCTATTTCCGATTTTTTCTTTCTTCATTAATATTTGTTGATATGATTGTTTTTCATCGTTCCTCTATCGTGCGTTTAAACGCACGCTATGAGCGTTCGTGTATTTATTGCCTTGTGTTATCAAGTTCGAGATCAATTAACAAATTTTCAACAAATAATTTAAGAGTGAAGCATGTTTTTTGGTAATTTCTTCCCTTGATGTAATTTTGCCGATTTCGGATATTTGTCCACTTTTTCCAAGTTGTCTTCGATACTTGGTAAGAAATGAACGATTTCGCCCTATATAATGTCAATGTTGGTCATTAATGTGTCTTCGTGTCGTGTATTAGTTGATTTTTTTCTATCAAGTGGTGTACCATATGCGTTTCCATACGTTTCACCATATATCAAATATATGGAAACGCATATGGTACACCCCTTGTAAGGATACTTTGTGGCAAATAAGTCAGAATGATAAGTTATATTGTGTGTTATAAGCTGGAATTGAATCACTATGTAAAAGATAACATGTCGGAAGTATGTAGAAAAAAATGAATTACAATGTCGACTTGCTAATATTAATGTAATGACATGTTAGTAAGATGTCGACATGTTGAATTCAACTTGTTTATTTATTATGTCAACTTGTATATATATGATGATAAATTGTCATGTTGAAATCAACATGTCGACATCTTGTTTTTATGTCATTGCATTTATATGAGCAAGTAGACATTGTAAATCGTATTTTTGCTTTATTATTCCGACATGTTGATTTCAACATGATGATATATCACAAGATGAACAATTTGACGTTATATGTTGACATCATCAATAAACAAGTTGAATTCAACTTGTCGACATCTTACTAATATGTCATTACATTATTATTAGCAAGTCGACATTGTAATTAATTTTTTTTCTACGTCATTCCGACATGCTATCTTCAACATGATAACTTGATTCCAGCTTATAACGCACAACAGAACTTATTATTCTGACTTATTTGCCATAAAGTATCCTTACAAGGGATGTACCATATGCGTTTCCATACAAATACGCTGATAAACAGTTGCCATTGTTCTAATGTACTGTTAATGTTAACAAAAGTATGAAATATTTCAGGAGATTTAATTCCCAGAATCATGTTCTTACATCACAGGTTTAAAAAATATTGCAGTTGCACGATGCATCACTTTGATATTTTCAAGAAAATGGAGAATTTATAGTTTTTTTTCTCTTTCAGATACTGTTTAGTAACAGTATGGAGTTAACTCTGCCACCATATTTTCAACACTTCCCATTCCATAGAGTACCATTACATGAGCACGAAATGTTGTTTTTACTTCAAAGCAAAGGAACATATATCATGGTATGCTTAAGCATCGAGTTTGAATTGATATCCAAAGCTAATTTATGCGGGACAGCCGTTCGAACGAGAACAAAGTTAAAACAATACACTCACACCAACTAACAACTGATACCCTTGTTTTCCTTTTCAAACAGTACCAACTCGTGAATTATACAGTCCATTATCAATTCCCGAAGTACATTCATACTAGCCGACATTTTTCATCCCTGTCGGGTTCTTTGACATATTTAGTGCGTGACGGATCCATATGGGGTGCAGGGGTTGTCCCTTTTTTTTGGAAAACTTGTCATTTACATGTGTAAAATTGACCAAAAAATGACAAATTGTGTCTTAGCACCCTTTTTTTCTGAGGAAGCCCGGCTGGCACACCTCCTTATCAAAGTGTCTGGACACCCCCCCCCCCGGTATTCACCCCGTTATACTACGTTTTTTGTTTTTTACGAACGGCACCTTACTCATAACGGAAATTTTCGTGATATAACGACTTAATTGTTCCTCACCGCTGATAACATTTGAAGCATGCATAACAATAGATGTTTTCCAATTAAAAAACCACGAAAGTGACATGGCAACAAGAACAATTTGTGTCCAACATTCCCACAAAATGTTTATTAAATCCTATTGCCTATCTCATATGATGGACAGACGCCTGGATGGACAAAGACCATTTTATTTTAGCCTTTCTATCGCGTTACAAAACCATATTTTTCGCCAAGATAAGCGCATTCACGGTCGTTTGCTGACAATATATTTATAGCTAATCTATTTCCTTGTTTTCTTTTCAGAAAGCAGTTCTAACTGGCATCTTCAAACGGATAGTATGGATTCGACCAACATGGGCTGGGATCTCAGGCACTTACCAAAAACAAGTATTAGAGTTCGGAATGTTTGAAACCAAGAACCAAATTGGATACTGTTTGTGTAAGAAGAATGTGTGTGGGACGAGAAGCTCTAAGATTAAATTACTGTCATCGCAATGCAAGTCCAGAGTTAGTATCGAAGTCGAAAGTCTCAAAGATTTGTCTCTGTTGCAGTATTCAAATATGAAATCGTGGTTGCCTCAAAATGACGTGATTCTTCATATTGATGCTTCGTATTTCGGTTACATTTCACCGACAGCCATGTTGCAAAGATCCATTCCTGACGATAAGGGAAAAGTGCTCCTGAAAATCGACAACATCACTAAAAAAGTGTTATGTCCAAAATCCATCCCGGATGAAATATACTTGGACAGACTCTTGCTGAAAGCTATTGAATACTCGCAAACAGAAAAGCTGTGCAGACGGAATTTGACGACTAAGATCAAAACGGGGCCTTTTGCGAATTGTAAAGGCAGAATTAAATCTCCAAAATTCAAAATGGAAGATGAAATCTATAAATTTCTACGACGCAAGCTTGAAAATACCAATTATTTATGCGACAAGTATACGTCATTTCTAGATTTCTTAATAAAAGAATTATCATCGATACTGAACAAGAGAAAAGAGTCACAGTTAGCTAGCCTTAAACTGTACGGGTTTTGTCTTACCACTACGGTCAAATCCGGAGGAAAATTTGGTATTTGTCAAGGATCAAAATCTTTCGGTGAGGAACACAAGTTTGTACGGTCTCACCAAACGACACCAAAAGAAGTTCGCACAAAAATCGGGATTATAGATCAATTCATCAAACAATTATTCCTCAAAAGTGTGAAAACTATAACGTATTGTCGGAGCGTTAGACACGGCAATGCGCCGAGATTCTTAGCATCAAAAATAGAAGCAAAAATTTTAAATGCTCTGTACTCGTTCAATCCACGACTTATACTGAACTACGATCGACACATATTGGGACATAAGAATGGGTGGTACAATAGGTCATACTTGAAAGACACTTTGTGATATTGGTTCAGTATGTTCTCAATATATAGATTGTTCAGTACATTTTTATTTGATATTCAGGTATATCTGACTAAACGGGTAATTGGTGCAAACCAATTCCAATTCAAAAGTTTGGTCACTCCAGTTTCTATATTTACTCATCTACTTTTTCTAAACGAAAAGCCTGTTTACTGTTAAAACAAATAGTATTATTTCATACAGGTACAGTAGTTGTTTTGACTTAACAATTCGCATGTAATTCTCTTTTCATATAATTAAATACCATTTCCATTCTAGATAGTGTACGCGCGTGAACCATGCTACCTTCGCATTTTCGATCATAAGAGTCTCAGTTAAAATATAACAAAATTCCAGCTGTGATGAAATGCTTAAAAAAAGACTAAAAATTCGAAATACAAAAAGGCAACTTTCTTTTTAAAAAATATAGAAAAACAGAGAACTGATGAAGCCCTATTTTAGGCATGGTCCTAGTTCTAAGATTTTAAAGGGGGATAACTGTCTACGATACATGCTGTTTTCACTTACAATTCTGCATCCGTGTGTATTTCATATGTGTAGTTATTTTGGTATCTACAGTGGCAGATCCAGAGGGGTACAGGGGTTGGCACCCCCTTTTTAATAGAAATTTGTCATTTCCATGTGTAAAATTGACAAAATATGGCAAATAATATCCTAGCATCCCCTTTTCCGAGGACCCTCGGCTGGCAACTCCCCCTTTTCAAAGTGTCTGGATCCGGCCCTGAACTAGGTGATTTAAGGTCATTTTGGCCACACATAATTTATTTCTCGTTTGTCGAACAACCATAGAAAAAGTGTGATAGCGATCGAGCAACTACTCTACACTCAATGTACTTGTGTAGTTTAAAAAGAAAAAAAAAACAACTTCCATTGATTATAGCAAAATTATTCCATTCTTTTATGTTTTAGTTTAACTCTTAAATGCTTGAATTATTATGAATACAGATACTATATGCATTTCAGGGCGAAAATGATCCTTGCTTTATACTAGTCCT
Source organism: Perna viridis (assembly GCA_037379345.1). Taxonomy (NCBI): domain Eukaryota; kingdom Metazoa; phylum Mollusca; class Bivalvia; order Mytilida; family Mytilidae; genus Perna; species Perna viridis. The sequence continues at coordinate 32,541,305 of CM074514.1, read as the reverse complement.
ACACGTTCAGTGGCGGATCTTGAGTGGTTGCAGGGGGTTTGCACCCCCTTTTTATTGGAAAAATTTGTCATTTTCATGTGTAAAATTGATTAAAAAATGGCAAATTATGTTCTAGCACCCCCTTTTACTGAGGAACCTCGGCTGGCACCTTCTTTTCAAAGTTCCTGGGTCCTGCCCTGACGCTGTTCGAGAGTGGATAAGAATTGCCGCCAAAATTTGTTCACCATTTTACATTAGTCTATAACCAGGCAAAAGTTATCCTATAATTCAAGGTATTTCTATACTCGGCGTCACATAAATAACATACTGTTAAAATTTGAATAAAAATATTTTCTACGACTTTATTGACACCAACCGTCGTTTAAATTGTCTTAAATGACTTGCTCATTCGTTTAGCCATACAGCTTCTCAAAAACAAGTCGCTTATTAGCTTAAATCATGCGTAACAAATCCTTACGGGAAAATCCCATACTAATATCCGCCATGTTGGTTTTTACGGGACGATTTGTTTACAAACGAAGTTCGTAAGTTCCCGTCGAACTCCAGTGACAATCGTCTGCTTGATCAACTTCTCGGTATTGTACGTTGTTCGCGTAAAATAAATCCGAGATATCCGAAATAACGCCGAAGTGCATTCTGGGTTCTTCGGTTTTTGGACAAACCATTTAAACGTAAACAACATCTCCTAGCAACCCGATCACTGTAAACATGGCCGACTTTTTACAATGTAAATATTGGCACCTAGAATTAAAATCTGACCGGAATTTAACGATTCAATGTGTAGGGAGAAGCCGTTTGGCTAAACGAATGAGCAAGTCATTTAAGACAATTTAAACGATGGTAGGTGTCAATAAAGTCGTAGAAAATATTTTTATTCAAATTTTAACAGTATGTTATTTATGTGACGCCGAGTATAGTGTAACAAACGTCCCAGGGAATATATAAAAATATTTATTTGATTTATGCTTTAATATCATGCACTGAATATGTTCCAAATCACACGGTTTATACTAACATGTATGTATCACTAATCAATTGAAAGAACGTTTATTTTGAATCATGCAGTATATCCCCTATTTCTGTGTCTAAAAATCTGACAAAATGTGTACAAGGTGTTGCACATACTAAAAAAAAAAACAAAATAAAAATAATGTAGAGGTCTTATTGCATTATCCAAGCAAGTACTTATACACCATAACCTCCAAAAAATAACCACCAAAATGTTTGTAAAGTTTGCCTTTTTAAGATGTTGATACCTCAAAAATTTAATTGTAATGTCCAAGGTTTTTTTTTTTAATTTTTAAAGTAGATTACTATGAAAATCCATGTAATGTTTCAGTAAGAAAAAAATGGCTGTTCCCTATACATGTATATGCAATCAATAAATATCTAAGGATACATTTAAATTGCTCATTTTTGTTGTTTTCTAGATGTATTGAATATATTTTACTTTGAGGAGAGAAAAGCCAAAATGAGAATAATGAGGTGTTACTCAAGTTCTCGGCCTATTCTTAGGCACCGACCATTATCATACTGATAGAGGGTTCGGGGCTTGTATTATTTTGAAATAAAAACAAAACTAAGTTATTCCGAATTTGAGCAAAAATTTGTTTGAATTTTTTTTACTCAGCAATGGACAGAAAAAAATATGATTCAATATTTCCCCCTTACTTAGCAATGTAGATTTTCAAATTATTTTACTCCGGCTGTTACTCAAAATATTTTCACGCTCACGTAAACATAAAACTGCAGCCCCTCTCCCTCCTCGAGTAGCATGTGCCTTACACAAAATAAAACATAAATCATCAAATTGTAATGATGTTTGTAACCGTTGGCTGTGGCAAAACCAATGTTAAACACATACTTTATCGATGGGGGAACAGCTGTCGGTTTAATTGAAAACGGATTTGCAAGTAAAAAGTTTCTCCGGAGATTCATGATTCTATCTTATTTTTGTCGTTGAGACGCTTGTGAATTTCTATTCATCACCAAGCTTGCCGAGATAATTTGGTAAACTGAAGACCCTCAAATAGTATGAGGGAGATAACTCCAATTTCTCGATTACTTCCGGTATGGTTTTTGACATGTCAATTTTGACGAACACCTGAGGAATATTGGAAGGTTTTTGTCATTTTGGACTCTGGTTTGCCGAACAGCAAATCATGTTGGTGCGTAGCTGTTTCAAACTAAGTAAATGTCTATCCGCAAGATGAAAGTTGTACTTAAAAGAGCTATTCTTGGAAATATTTTTGCCGTGTCAGTTTGCGGATCTCTTATCTTGCTTTACTTCTGTTTACTGCGTTATAATACGACCAAAACTTATTTTGATATTCGTCCTCATGAAATAAGGAAGAGATATATAAGAGGGGTACCGCTGCAAATCAAAGTTCCGTGGAAAAAATTACTCCATGCCAATGTATACAGAGCGAAGGGAGGTAACTGGACCAGACGACCTGGACCTAATATACCTCTCAGTTTGTTTGTTGTTGAGGAACACCATGAAGGTTTGTTAACAATATTTTGAGTCCTGCATTGCTATTGAAAGTGCCCTCCTTTCACTATTTATGTCCTATTGTCAATGCCAGGGCTTCCAAGCATTCAATTTCAAGACACAAATGTGTGAGATTTGGCAAAAGATGGGGAGATCAAAGGAAAATTTCACCTTATCAGTTTCAAAATATGTTAGTCTCACACAGAATGCATGACAGTTAGCACTGTTGCAATGTCAGCAATTTTCATCACAGCTAAACCTCTACAAAACCCTTTTAGGATTCGGTGCTGGAGATATTTTATGTTTTGACCGAATGCCAAAAGGGATTAAACCTGTACATACTTTGAATTAAAGTGGGTCTGTTTGCCCTTTATATATTTTTAGGTCAATGATTCAAGTATAAAAACTAGTAGTGAGAGTTATATGTTATCCATTACATACCTGTTAACTGACCCTTTATAGGAGGGGGACTCTTTTTGGGTCAATCTCCCTCATTGAGAAAGTCTCCAAAGTGGGAGAGACAAATCTCCCTCTTTCTGAAATCCCCCCCCCCAAAAAAAAAATAAAATAAAAAAATAAATAAATAAAATAAAATAATCTTCTCTAACTAGTAGAAATATTGTACAAATTATGTTCTAAATGGCTGTTATCAAATTGATATAAATACAATGTTTATAAGAAATAATAATCATTGAGAAACAAATACAGTAAGTAATCCTTTTGTTGTACTAATTAATCAAGTTTTGATTAGAAACCCTTAGTAGATTAATGAGTTTATCATAGATTTTATTTAGATTTTTTGGCAAAATTTTTTTTTCTATGAACAAAGTCATCATTCTAAATCTCCCTCTTAGAAAAGCGGAAAAGAGGGAGATCTCACTCTTTAATGAGCATTCAAAAGGTCAACAGGTATGCCATAAAGTTGAATACAAGCTACAAGTACATGTAGCAGCAGAACTTGTCACTATAATTTCCATATGTTTTTTTTTTTTTTAATTGTACATTGTTGTGTGACTGGAAACCTTACATTATTCTGGTTGTTTTTTAAAATTTCTTATCATTGCTTTCAGTAATTCCATATTGGTTTGACGCAGCAAATGCGAGGGCAATATCTCGAAGTGGTAACACTCTGGTAAGTATTTTCTTCAAATTCTTTGCATTTTGATCAAATTAAAATGTCCTTTTAGTTTTTTTTTTTTTGAAACTTTACTTTCAACATGTTCCAGTTACCATTTCTGATTTGTGGAACTCTGTTGAGTGAAAGGATTTTAGGGAAAACCTGGAAAAGTAACATGAGATTTCTTTTAATGATATTTTGTCCCCTTAAAAACATATTACATGTACCTGCAGGAAGTATAGACATTCCCTGCTGTATTATTTCTACTCCTCTCACTTATAGTAAATCACCCTTTTCCTTATGTACACATGTGCACGTACATTTGTATATCATTTTGTTGACATGTTTTGAGGATATTAATTGTTTAAGAATAAACACTAAATAGTTCTAATTTTTTTTTTAGATTTAACATCAGTCTCAGAAAGACAGGATTTTTTTTTAAATGAAATTGGAGATTGTCTAGTTAACTTTGAATTTATGTGAATACTTTGGGTTAATCAATATTCAGTTCTGTTTTCCCATTGGTAGCTCAATTTGATCTAAATGGTCAGTATTGTAATTTGTCTCATCTCAGTGATTCCCATGCATCTAGCAGATTCACCTAAGGATCTCAAATTACGTTTTCTTAATTTGAAAGGACAATGTGACACTGCTAATGAACAAAGTATTTTCTAAAAACAATTAAAAAGCAGTGGTCATTGCATAAAATATGCATTTCTGTCCAGAAAACTTAATTTTTAAAAAATCACAATAAGATTTTCTTTAAAAAAAAAAACAGTAAATCAGTATTATTTCATGTATTTAATACAAGTTTAATACATTATGATGATTTGAAACCCAATAAATGTTTTGGTTCACTGAAACTTATTTTTTTCATGTTTCATGTACAATCTGTACTACACTGTATGTACAATGAAGATTGTGAAATGTGACATGTACCATAAATCGAAGGAATTTTGTGACTTTATAATACATTCACTTTGAATTAACTTTTTTTTTTCAATTGAGTTTGAAGATCAGAATTGGTAATCATATAGCAGCCACCAGAGTCTATAGATTTGTAAAGCCTGTTAGCATCTGAAACTATATCTTACAATGCAGCAGGAAAATAGTTCCATTGACATACAAATACTAACACTGAAGTCATATTAAAATATTAAATGTAATTCCATGTTACAGTACAGGTCCCAGCAATGTGTGGCATACCTCATACCTGGCATCCAATGCCTGGTATTTATTGCTTAATGTCCCCTTATTAACAGGACCCCATCCCCAGCATCACCTGTAGTTCCAATATACAGAAGGAAGTGACTAATTTACTGTACAGGTAAAACCTTTCTTGGTACAGCAGATGACTCCCCCGCGTATTAATAGGTGTCACTTATAAAATAGTTTCAGATCAGTGTTACATTTGGGTCTTACAAAATTGTGGAAAATTTTTTTTTTAAATAAATGCAGTTAATATTTAGCATATACAAGTATATGCTGATATACATTTTAGTATTATATATGAAGTTTGCATGTAAGTAGAAATTAAAGTGTCTTTTATTAGATTGATTCCATAATTATTGAAATTATTTTGAATTTTAAAATTCTGTTAAAACTATTTTTAATGTTTTAATTTCTATTTTGGCCATTATGATTACATGTTCAGATTTACAATTTATTTTCCTTTTTTTGGATAAAACCCATGGGTAGGAGGACGAAAAGAAAATCAACCTCTGTTGATTTTCTATTTCAATACCAACCTTTTAAGATAAAAAATAGTTTCACTTAGAAATCATCTAACAATGTAGCAATTGTAACATTTTTTTATCTTGACAACAATTGAATTTGTAAAAAAATTTGCAAAACTTACTTTATCAAAAATAGCATAAATTCAGATTCTTTAATGCAGTTATGCATGAATTTTTTTTCTGCGTGAGCAATACTGGGTTAGAGGAATAAAAAATGATTCAAAATTTTCATATTTTTTTCCAATTTGGTCAAATTAATGGTAGGTGGGTTAGTGAAAAAAAAACTGAGGCTGTTAATATAATATTTATCTGTAAAGCATTCAATGGATTTAAAAGAACTGTTTTAAGTGTATAGAATTTTAGATACATGTAGTATATTTCCAAAATGTGACCAAAATTTTAAGTGGCACTCAGCTAAGGATCATGCAAAATGTGATTCATGGGTAAAAAGCCTACATATTTTTATTTTTGATATTTTGTTTGAAATGTCATAGTAAACAGAGATGAACATGTGGTTTTTCATATAACCCGTGTTCTTAGGAGATTAAAATTATATAGAATGCACTGTATATTTCAAAATTAAGGGAGATAACTCTGTAAATGACACTCAAATACACTAGAATCTACTGGATTTTCAATGGTTGATTATCTCCTAAGAGCTGGCAGATTCAAATGAATAATTACACATTTCATAATATAGACCCATAAAACAACTGAATTACAAAAATAAAAATATGTAGCCTTTTTTGGGGTGTATCACATTTTTCAGATTTTGCATGATTCTTACAAAGACAGCAACTTAAGATTTTTTTAAGTTTTGCTCATTAAATTTTATGAATTGACAGTGCAATAAGAAGAAATCATGTGTAATAACTATTACCCAAAGTTATGACTGTCATATTTATTTTGATATGTTGTAACAGATTAAAGACTTTTTCTTACCAGTTTCATTGCAATAAAATAAAATATTAAAATTTTAAATATAGAATTAAAAGTTAATGATTGAGATTTTCTGAAAATTCAGATTATGTCTTTAATTGTAACACATCATACATTGTCAAAAACTGTCAAAATTTCATGAAGCGAAAAGATACACAAAACCAAGAGAACTATTGATACAAGTCTTAAAGCTGCTAGTAAAGCTTATAAAGTGGAGATGGGAAGAGATCAAGAGCATCAACATAAACACAAACAAGAGATACCCAATTCTGACCGGAGACAACTGTGGCATATTTTCGGTAATATAGATAAAAAAGTCACTACTGGTACACGTATACTGATCGATGAATGACATGATTATTTTAAAAATCTGAATGGCGACAATGAATGGTGTCAACCTAGAGTTGGCTAAATTGAATTTTGACATGAAAATTTAGAAACTGGAAACAGCCAACTAATTGTTTGCAGTTATGCAGGATATTGTGTTTATTCTTCTAGGTGTTCAATGAAACTGAATATTACGCAAACTGATGCACTGCTAGGATGCCATGTGAATTTTTGTGTGATATTTTAAAGATGAATGGAATGTCATTTGTAGTCAGAATGGTGAATTTAAACCAAAAAGTTCAATATGAACAGTTTACAACAAGCTTGAATTTGATACATTTAAGCCTTTTCTGGGTCTTGCCTTTTATCTCATCCTTATTTATGAAATTTAATTATTTTTCAGAGGTAAAAATTAAAACAATATGAATTGATTCAGTACATGAGTACTTTGATATGTTGCTGGAATCTATAATGGCAACTTTTTAGCTGTACTAGTGTATAATGTTGTTTTGGGGCCAGCTGCAGCCTGCCCTGTGATGTGAGGGTCCTTTACGTTCTTTGAAGACTCATTGATGGTCTCAAGCTAACATTTTTCATCCCAGTGGGATTATTACATGTACATGTATCTCTTTGCCATATTCACCAAATCTATTCTTATTATATGTATATGATCATAACTAGATGAAATTGTAGAACATGTATTTGTAGTTACATATTGATGGACATGGAGATATGGCTGTGCCAAACCACTTTCCTGATTATCCAACATTTAGATGGCCAAAGACAAGACAAGATTTCAAGTTACTGATGCAGAGAAATGATGTCTTTATAATTGTATGTATATATTTACCAATTTAGTAAACTAGTTTTTATATCACAGGGACCCAAGCTCTTGTAATGATGTTGTTTGAGGTACAATGAAACCTTTTTCTAAAACAAAATTCACCAAGATATGTCACATCATAAGTACATTTGATTCAGCAAAATAATACATGTAAGTAATAAGGCCAAAAATAGTCTAGTTTCCTGCTACACAAAAGGAAGGTAGGTAATCCATTGCAGGAAATCATTTTAAAAAAATGATTTGAAATTGATTTCTGCTTTGTGTGATTACTGTCCATCTCAGTAGATATGTAAAATAGTTATTTTTCAAAAACATTTTACATTGAGTTAATGGGGAAACAATCTAGACTTTAACAGTGCGTAAGCAAAAATGGCCATAAAATGTTTGGGGTAGGCACAAAAATAGGATAGGTAGGGTAGCAGGCTATAGATATAATATTTGTTTTGCCTAAGATTGCCACAAGAGTGATATGTCCCCCTGCCGTTAAATCCAATGCCATAAACTTTATGCTTTATATCCAAGAGTTCCCATCAAATTTGTCAAATCAAAATTTTGGTCTAAAATTATCCACTATGTACATGTACAAAATTGTGTGTGTTACATGCATATGTAACTTAACAAAATATCAGCAAAATATGATGGCTGATCTCAGAACAGTTGTCTTCACAAAGTATGTGTGTATGTGAGATGGATAGCTACAGTGTCATCTGTCATTGATTAAATTTGAAATTTATATGTACAGTACAAAATAATCAAATAAAGTTTTTTTTAATTGAACTATCAAGTGTACAAAATCACTATAGATTGGTTTGTTTCATTGCTCTGAAGTCCACAATATATTCTATTGTCTCTGACCACAATGATTATCTTGGAAATGCCTTTCATATCAAAATTGATTTCCTTTATTACGTGGTAACATATTGAAATAATCATGATGAATTATTCATCACAACAAGGAAGTTACTTTCTCTGATTTGTAATTATTACGCTGTGTTCTAGGATTCTACTTTTCCATCTGTAACTCAGGGGAAGTGCCACTTTTGGTGTGGGAAAATTGATAATTATCACCCTCTTTCTCTTTGGCAAGTAGAGAGTTTGAATTTTTTAAGGGATTTGTTAAGTTTGGAAAGTAAGTGTGGTAAAGTTAATCTTAATTTTGAGTAAGAAAATCTAAAATTTCTTAAAAATCTTAGAAAACTGCTGATAATGATAGTATGCATATACAGATACATTTTCACTTGTGAAAGACATGCATGGATTAAATAAATATACAAGGGAGATAACTACATAACTATTAAAAAGGCAAATATGTAAATACATATGAAAGGGAGATAACTTTTCAAATAAGTCGCTGAAATTTGATAAAAGAATTAACAAAACAAAACAAAAAAAAAACAAAAAAACAAAAGAAAACAGGCCAGTCAAGTCTCACACATTTTAAAGCTGATTTGGCAACATTTTCCTTTGATCTGTTGTTTTTAGCCTTTGAATTTGATCCCTCAAACTATTGCCAAATCTCACGCATTTGTGTCTTGAAAGCTTGGCAGCCCTGAAAAAATGTAACTTGACTTTATAACTAAAATGCTGGCATCTCAACACTTTCTTAAGGGGAATGTAAAAGTACTTTTTTCATGAAACATAGTGTCCCTACCTCCTTTTTCTCTTACCATATTAAGAAAACACTTAGGAAACTCTTAAATGTTTGTAAACAAGAAGTTTTTAGTTCATACTACAGTAACAGATATTTGGGGTGTGCACATGAAAGGTTATATTTCTGTGTACACCTTATGCTTTTTTAATATTGGAAAATGAAAAATAAAGGGTTCTTGAATGGTATAAATCTAAGATGAATCATGTTAAATATTCGAACAATCAAGTGTGGGTATTTGTAAAAACCAGGCAGCGTTGATTCATGGTAAAAAAGGTGAGGAAATCAAAAAAATTTTCGTTATATATATGCATTATGAAATGGGACTTGACTCTTGAAATCATGATAGAAAGTATTAAAATATGAAAAAAAAACTTCACACTTTTTACAGAACAATGAGAAGAATATTTTAGGACCCCAAAACATCTTAGATAATTTATTAACTGAATTACTGCTTTTATTGAACCTGTCTGGTTTTTAGAAAGAGATTTACTTTTGATGTCTAAAAATTTGGAAAGAATAAAGTGCAAATAAAAATGGTGATATTTGACAACAACAAAAAAACATCTTGTTTTTAATCTTAGCTCATGAAGCCTACAGAAATTAGGGCTTTTTTATACAAGTGTACATCTTATGCATTTGATTGTCCTTTTTATAGGAAGCAATTATATCTGGACTGATTAGAAGAGTTGTTTGGATTTGGCCTGTCTGGGACCAGAAAAGCCATGGCAATTTAACCTATGAACTTTTTATGAGCCAAATAGGGATTGCAAATGTTAAGGATAAAGATGGAGAATTTTTTCAAGTATTTTGTTTGTGTGAATTAAACCCAAAGCCATCAAAAATATGTGAATATGTAGATTATGACTCAGATGATTTAAATTTTATTGAAATACCAAGAGGTAGATGTAATGTGAAGAGGACTTACACAGTTGAGAACATTCGAGAAGATGTTGCTTTAGAATATTTGCATAATTCAAAATGGCTACCAATAAAGGATGAATTAATATTAGATATTGATGAAGATTATTATGGGTGTGTTTATGCTTCACAACCTTTACTGGATTCAGGAGTCAAAGACATAGAGTTGGAGCACATCAGTAAATATCTAAAGAAACTAATATGCCCTAAATCTCTTGCTCAAGAAAAATATGCAGACAGTATTTTAGTGACAGCTTTAGATTATTTTAAGAATATGTATTCATGCCAAAATCCTAAAGTGCCTGCAACAAAAGGGAACAAATGTCCTTCACATTCCAAAACCAGTTCAGATGTGAATGTATTTCTTCAAAAGAAACTCTGGGGAAATAAAAAGATTCATTTATGCTCAAAGCAACTCCATGCTGTGAAGTATGCAATAAGTGAGTTAGTACATTCATTTCAAAAACTCAGTTCCAAGCAGGTGAAAATAATGCAGAGAGTTGGCTTTTGCCTGTGTACATCGCCTAAGACTTTTAAGTTGACATTTCCTAGTGCCTTTGGTCTTTGCATAGGGAATAACAAGGAGTCAGAATCTGATGTTCTTGTACATAATCCTTCAAAAAAAGATATTTCAGAGCGAACCAAAATTTTGCAGAATATTTTGTACTCTATGAAATCTAAATCTGTAAAATTAGTAACAATTTGTAGGTCTTCCCGTGATGGTTATACTCCAAGAAGGTACATGAAACAAATAGAATCTGATATTATTTCATCGTTGAATAAGACTTTTGATCATAGTTGTGTTGTACATTATGACAATGGTCTTTTAGGTGGGATAAATGGATGGCTCTCCAGACCGAAACCAGTAATGAAACATTTGTAGGGGAATAAATGGTTTGAATAACATTGGGGTAATTTTATCCAGGGATTATCTACATCTTTGTTACAATTAGGAAACAGTGAATGATTATATTAAAATTCTGTTGAAAAAATGTAAGTATAAAATTGATGATGAAAAAAAATATGACTGTTCCTTTTAAAATCTGTTTTATTTATGTCTTGTGAAACTTATATGTAATTCTAAATTAGTTTCATTATTTTTAAGTAATACATTTAACAGGTGTGGTAAGTCTTTGGCTATTATGAGTATAGCATGGCCATTTATCAATTATTTTACTAGCTCTGTTTTCTGCATCAAATGGTTATACATTGTATTTATACTTTCATTTGAGTACAGTGAGAATATTTTAATGAAATCATTATTTTGTTTTAATTTCTACTGAAAACTGATTTGTATATAGTTTGCTAAAGGTACATCAGTATGATACATACTATACAATTATGGCAGCTTACTGCATTTGATACATGTATCATGTTTCATGGAACACTTAAAAGAGATATTGACCGAGGTTGATATTTCTTAAGTGTTCCATAAAACATGATATCAAATGCACAAAGCTGACATAATTGCTTATTACATTTCTCTATAGAAATTTTAAGAATTTCCCAATGAGTGAGTTCACTTCATCACAATTTTAAAAAAAATGGTATACATTTTGTTTTGAGTCATTGTTTGTATTTGTTTTTGGATGCCCCTTTTTAAAGTGAGCAGATTTAGGCAAATGCTATTAGATGTACACTGTATTTGACCAATTGATATTCGCTCTGATAATTTTGCTATATTATAAAACACCTTTATCATGAATGTAAACAGCAGATATCAGCTGTGCAATATTACTTGTAATCAAAACGCAAAGTGTGCAATATCACAAAATATGGATGTGTCAGAAATACACTGATTTAATGGAAACTAAAAAATATGAAATGTAAACAATGTAGTTATCTATTTTGTGTTATTAACAAACTTATTATACTTGTTAAAATAGTTAATCATCATTTTTAGCTCACCTGGCCAAAGGCCATGTGAGCTACTGCCATCACTTGGCGTCCGTCATCGTCCTTAACAATTATACAAAACTCTTCTCCTCTGAAACTACTCGACTAATTAGAACCAAACTTTGTATTAATGTTCCTTCGGGTATCCTGCATAGAACTGATGTGGGGATTTTTGATTTGTCGAAAAACATGGCCACCGTTACTAAAAATAGAACATAGGGGTCAGTTTTTCAAATATATCTCCTAAACTGTTAGGTTTAGCTGAATTCTGACGGGGTAAAAGTGTTCAGCATGATGAGATCTATCTCTGGTCAAATTGTGGTTTTATTCCGTTTAGCCATGTTGGAGTTATTGCCCCTTTTCAACGATTTTTGCTATTTTTAATATTATTTCTTTCAAAAATCTTCTCCTCTGACACTGCTTGACCAATTGAAACCAAACTTGGTATGAATGTTTCTTGGGGTATACTGCATAGAACTGATGTGGGGATTTTTGATTTGTCGAAAAACATGGCTGCAGTTACTAAAAATAGAACATAGGGGTCAGACAGTAGTTTTTCACATACATCTTAAAAACCGTTAGGTTTATCCAAATTCTTTCAATAGCTGAAATGATCCATATTATTAGGAGTACAAAAGTCTTCAGACTCCTTGTAAGAGTTATTGCCCTTGAAAGGGGAAAAATGACTTTTTTTTATATAGTTTTCAGTCAATATCTTGAAAACTATGATAGATTAAAAGAAACTTTCAATGGTTGAAAAGATCTTGTGACAAGTCCCACCAAAGACTTCTTGAGTCAGAATTGTTGGACAATTTCTTGTTTTAATTTATTGCCTTTGAAAGCAAAATTCAACAAGGTGAGTGATTCAGGCTCCTTGGAGCCTTTTGTTTCATCATCATATTTATGTAAAAGAGATTTTCATTGATTTTGTGGTCTTGACTCTATGAAAAACCAGCTACTATTTATAGCTTTTGAATGGGAGTTTTGGACCCATGATCATATATACACAAGCTCATACAATGACAACACTTACATTGTACAATCCAATGGGTAAATGAGATTAATCTGATATGGCTGAAAATAAATATGTTTCCTATTACTTCTATGAAAAAAATGAGGTAGCAGGGTTTGACACTAACTTTTCTAGCAAGGTAGCCCAAAGGACTTTTTGATCGATAAATTAGGTAGTCCTCAATATTTAATCTTGCGACCCACTTTAGGTATAGGAAAATTTAAAAGAATTGCAGTAATTAAGGTAGCCCAAAGGACTTCCCATTAAAATTTCTAAGTAGTCCTCTCGCAAATTAGGGTGGCACAGGAGTACCGGACTACTGTAAGTGTTGAACCTTGGGTAGTAGGGAGTATTTTATTTCAATTTCCTTTTTATTCATTGAGTCTATAGGAAAAACATTCTGACTTTAAGAGTGCTTATTGAAAAATGACAATACAAAAAACCTTAGGGTAAACTATTTTTAGCTGAAACAATATTTGGGGTGAGTAGAAAGACACACATTTTTTTTTAACTGGGCCCAAGGTTACCTCTACTATGTACTTACTAAGGAGCAGATTGGTCCAAAACTTATATTAAGAGCTTTGGTTTTGACGGGTTTCAATGTAATTTTTCATTATTTATCATTTTTATTTACACTCCATAACAATTAAACAGTGTCCTGAATTCAATTCATTTACATGTAGAATTGTATCTACAATTTGGTAGTTCATTGTAATTTTGTATCATATACTATATATGGTATCTTCTAATGACTTTGTTTTAATAACTTTGAAATGTAGACTAGGTTTGTTTCACATAAGTCAGGAGTTGAACTTACCTGTTTGTTTTTTTTTTAAGTTTTTATTTTAAGAGTGAATAAATTTGGTTCCTACTTACCATTGTAAAACACTAAATGCCTCAAATATTGATTTAGTGTCCTGAACATGTGTTCATTGTGTATATATATATTTAGTGTATTGTATCATACAAATTTTAGCAGAATTTTTTAGCATTGTCATGACAGTATAGAAATGTACTTACTGGATAAGATCTGTTTCAATCAATATTACAGTATATGTATGTCTCCAGAACAATGTATTTTTATCAGTCATCACAATATACTAATGTACATGTAATTTGAAAGTATACTTAATATATTTAACAGCACCATTCACTTACTGCATGTAGGGTCTAACAACACTCAATTCTGTTTTCTGTTCAGAAGATATTTTTGATCAACCAATCAAATTTCAGCTTTCTTAATTGTGACAGAATTATGTAAATGGGGTGAACCCAAGGATTCTGAAAAAGTAATCTGAACAGAAAGGTAATTGAAATGTTGTTTAGACCCTACATTGATTTACTTATTGAAACAATTAGTAGGTCTAATTTATGGATAAGATAATTTTAGTGGTTAATTTAAAATGTTTTTGTATGACTCCAGAACAACTCATTTTTAACAGCCATGACATTATACTTAATACTTAGTGGATAGCTGTATCAGCGAAGACTCTCCACACCAGCACCATCTTTTTAAACAAAGCAATATATATGTTCATGTACTTAATGGTCAATACCCCGAGGATTATTTTCTTTAAAATTAAAATTTATTTATATAACCTTGTCAAATCTGTTTTATCCATTACTATGTAAGCATTATAATTGTAGAAAACTGGATTTTGTGGAAGCTGAAGATATAAAATCATTGAGTTTAGTTCTTTTTAAAATATCTGTATATAGACAATCACTGTGCACTGACTTGACATTAAGTGATATATGGATGGGCTCAAGAGCGTGGGAAATGCAAGGTTGTGCTGAGCATTTTCCCTGAATGGAGCCGAATTGGTATATCAAAGTTTTTGCCAAGTCTGTGCACTGTTATTGTCTTTCTACTGCAACAAGATGTTTAAAGAAAAATGTCATTTCAAGCAAGTCATTGTTCTAGGATTTTTCAGAAATTGAGGTTTCCTCGGGGGAAAATCCATATAAAATCAACTTTCCCACAGTCAATGACTGCTTTCCTAACAAAACAAATCCTTGATAAAAATGTGACTTAGTTGTACATTATTTGGTATCATTTAAACTTGAATTGTCATGCTGATGACTAAATTAAATGTACATACTTATGGTGACTTAGTTTCAGTATTGTAAAAAAAAAGTGCTGACATTGTGTAACAGTCTGGAAGAATCAGGCACTGAGTGAAAAAAAAACATATAAAAAATGGTGTGAAAAACCCAATATTTTGAATGCTTAATTTGACAATTTGCACCATCAGAATCAAGGAAAACAGACAGATCTTTCTATATCATTTTGGTAAATTGAGTAATAATTTCATTGAAATGCACTGAAATAAATATTTTTGGGGCAGATAACTCTGTCACAAACCTCTACCATTCGATTGAAATATTTCCGTGCAAATACAGTGATACAGAAATTAAATTATGTCCTTTACAAATAATGAAAGCATCCTTGAGTGAAATCATATTGTCAAATTGGTGGGGTTTTGACATGCATGTTTCTGATTTTTCTCATTTTGCTGATTTTATTGGTCAGATCACATTTATTGACCATGCAATGAGATATCAAATCAGATACTGTTCATGTAATTCTGAATATCAGGAAAAAATCACTGATATTATCAGGACTACCGTTTATAAATAAATCAAAAGTTTTTAGACACAAATTTTAAAAAGTTACATGACATTTAATGGACGGATACAATGTACAATAATTATAAATAAACATCCAATACAAATTCAAACTAAAAACTTTAATATCTTTACAGAGTAATAAAGAATCTACACCTCCTGACATAGTTATATTTCCAATCCTATACACTCAATAGCCCTTCTCACAGTGCTAGGTGGTGGTGTGTAATGCATGATCCCCAACTTAATTTTAAACATCAAGTTTTGATTATAAAAGTGATAAAAGGGAAATGATAGAATACTTTTTCTGAAAAAAATAAAGCATCAAGAAAAATAATATTTCCTAAAAAATGAAGTCACACAATGCAAAATACCCAATTGAACACATAAACACTGACACATTGCAAGCACTCAATACTAACAAAAAAGGAATCTTCAGAGTTTAAGGAGATAGACCTAGGATAAGGGACACAACTCTTAAAAATCATTGGAATGTTTGTATTCACCATCATATGTCCTTTGCAAATAATGAAAGCATCCTTGAGTGAAATCATATTGTCAGATTAGTGGGGTTTTGACATGCATGTTTCTGATTTTTCTCATTTTGCCTGATACTTACAAAACTTACTCTTAATGATATAACTTCAGCAATAATGCATGTGATTGTTCTCTAAACATCCTGGTACAGTAATTGAAACTACAATTGAAGACCTATATGTCAGATAAGTATATTTTGATATTGTTCAGTTAGTATGACTTGACTATGAAGTGGCACATCAGTGTCAAATTAATACATGTCATTGTAACTTGGTATTATTTAAAGCATTTGAAATTTTACCTCAGACATTTTTCTAGAATTGTAAGTGTTAAATTTTTATTTAAATCAAAATATCAACAACAAAAAAAGATGATTTATGAATTTACATCACTGTATAGACATGTTTTGGTACATATAATTTTCTTGCATTCCATCGCAAGAAAAAGGAATATAGAGTATTCAGATTTGATTTGCCAATTTATTTAGAACTATTTCATGTATTTTTAAAGACTGACATGATATTTGTTATATTTTTACATGAAGCATTTCTGTATATTTTCATCTAATAAAATGTCCTTAAAACACAAGTTTATATCTTTTTCTTCCACAGGCATTATATTAAGTTAATACAATAAGGAATTTCATTAAGACCTAATACCTAGATTACTTATATATATATATATATATCCCTCTATAGTTTTGTATATGGTTTTTATATCACAACATTGGTCTTATGATGTTGTATGGTTGTCATCATTGTCAAGTTGTATATCTTTATAAGACCAGAACTGTTGTGATCATTTAAGTAGCACTCCAGCTAAGGATCATGCAAAATGTGATTCATGGGTAAAAAGCTACATATTTTTATTTTTGATATTTTGTTTAAAATGTGATAGTAAACAGAAATTAACATGTGGTTTTTCATATAGCCCATGCTCTTAGGAGATAAAAATTATACAGAATGCACTGCAGATTTCAAAATGAAGGGAGATAACTCTGTAAATGACGCTCAAATACAATAGAATCTACTGGATTTTCAATGTTGATTATCTCCTATGAGCAGGAAGATTTGAATGAATAATTACACATTTCATAGTATAAACCCATAAAACAACTTCATTACAAAAATAAAAAATATGTAGCCTTTTTTTTGGGTGTATCACATTTTTCAGATTCTGCATGATTCTTACACAGACAGCTACTTCATGGTATGGCAACGTCATCATGATCATGAACAAACATAGACACTTGGTCAAGGTTGAGAATGATGGGGTCATAAACCTCACAAATTTTGTTGTTTACAAAACTTCTCTTAAAATTTAATTTATACAAACAAAAAACAAACAAAAATGCATTTTGCAGAAAATTATGATTTCATTGGTCAGATCACATTTATTGACCATGCAATGAGATATCAAATCAGATACTGTTCATGTAAATCACTGATATTATCAGGACTACCGTTAATAAATAAATCAAAAGTTTTTAGACACAAATTAAAAAAAGTTACATGACATTTAATGGACGGATACAATGTACAATAATTATAAATAAACATCCAATACAAATTCAAACTAAAAACTTTAATATCTTTACAGAGTAATAAAGAATCTACACCTCCTGACATAGTTATATTTCCAATCCTATACACTCAATAGCCCTTCTCACAGTGCTAGGTGGTGGTGTGTAATGCATGATCCCCAACTTAATTTTAAACATCAAGTTTTGATTATAAAAGTGATAAAAGGGAAATGATAGAATACTTTTTCTGAAAAAAAATAAAGCATCAAGAAAAATAATATTTCCTAAAAAATGAAGTCACACAATGCAAAATACCCAATTGAACACATAAACACTGACACATTGCAAGCACTCAATACTAACAAAAAAGGAATCTTCAGAGTTTAAGGAGATAGACCTAGGATAAGGGACACAACACTTAAAAATCATTGGAATGTTTGTATTCACCATCATACAACAATCTTATGTAAGCATCTAATTAACTTGGATTCATTTGATTCTTACACCTTCAAATGAAAGCTTGAGAGGCTATGGTAAAATTGAGTATGATGCAAACATATCACTGATTTTATGAGTTATGTCCATTACCTTAGGTCTACCTCCTTAATGATGTTTGCTGCTATTTTTGATAATAAATAGGGTTTTGGGGTTTTTGATTTATCAAAAAATACCTTATTGTTGCTGGTTCGTGCCTGGAATTTCCCTTCTGTTTCTTAACACTACACAAAAATAAAGTCCAAATGTAATTCCTTTTATATCATTTCATACATCTTTTAAAACCTGTAAATATGTTTCTGGCATTAATTCAGCTCAATAATATTCTATTATTTCTGCAAATAAATTAAGATCTAGTCTTCAAATGAACTGAAGATTTGAGAGGCTCCATTTTGGATGTTTAGTAATAAATAAGCATTTAAATAGGGAATTAAGTTTTGGGGATAAAAGCTTTTGAAAATTTGGCAGAAAATAGTATTCTCTAGATTTTTCAATGGTATTGCCTCAGCCCTGTTTCTTTCTAAAAACATGTGAAGAAATAAATAGGATTTTATGAGAACTTCTGAAGTTGCACTTAAAGATGTATTTTATGAAAATGAGAAGAGAAAAGTGGGAATCATTAGGCAAAAAATTGTTAACGCCTTGAAATGGATAAATCCTAAGTTAGAAAATCTTTAAAAAATACCAAACGTGATCAGCAAGGCATCCTTAACATGCTTAAGGTGGTGTATATCAAACATTTATTTTCTAAGAAATGCAGGAAACTTCAAGAAAAACTTGACTGCCGCATGCATACATATGTACATGTATATAATTAATACTGTAGTGGTAGAATTTTTTATGATGTACTTATGTTCACTATACACTGACAAATTAGTGAAAATAGTACCTAGCATATTACACTATAAAACACTAATTACTTTTAAAAACTCTGAAATTAATACCCACAAATATATTTATTTGATAGAATCTGTGATTAGAAAATTAGCAATTGTAAAAAATTGATACCGTCCACAGTAGTTCCAACAGCAAAAATAATTTACTTGTTGGTAAATATGTATAAATTTGAAAGGTTGTCCAAAATTATTTCACCACTGTCCAGCAATATTATAGAAATAAATGGCCTTTGACAGTGTACACAAGGAGGTAGGTTAACAGTCCTCACTGTATATATCAATTGTCATATCAAGTTGCAGTGCAACTCCTCATGACTTTTCTCTTTTTCTGTTATCTTCCTCTATCATTCTTTCTAATTCACGAGATCGCTTCTTGTCTATAAGTTCCATTTCTCTGATAAGCTGTTAAAAGAAAAAATGTTTGATTAGATACAAAAATTTGAACAATCAACTTAATGTGGATAGTTTCAGACTTACTCCAACAATAAAAACACATGGAGTTTTATTGTTGATCTTGCATATATAAACTGTTACAGATAAATAAATCCTATAGACGTAATGATTACTTCATATTGATTTGATTTGTACTGTGAAAGTAGTGATAAACATTCACAAGCTGGTATTTATTTAAGCTCATTAACTTTAATGGCTTTGATAACTTTATTAGCAAAGATAGACCTATTTGCAATTATCTTAATGGTCACTTTTAAAGGAGAGGACCATATTATTGTGCAAGTCATAAATATCGAAACTAATCTGTTAATTATTCATGAAAATTAAATTGAAACAAAATAATTTCCTTTTCTTAATTAATTAATCGAGATTTATAGTTAGGAAATTTGAATTTTTCATGCCTATGGGCGCCATCATGATTAGTTGAACTGTGATGTCACAAAGTTGGTTTGTAAAGTGAAAGTAAGAAGGTAATTGATTATGATGTCTGAAGAAATCGCAAATTTGGGACTTTCCCACTATAATTTCAACCCAAAATAAATAGAAGAAGAAATTGAGGAACAACATGTAAGCAAGTGTCAGACGTCATTGACGAACAACAGGATTTGCAGCCAGATGACTAGTATTTGTAAGGAAAATCTTATGTCTACTTTCCAAGAATGTTCGTGTTGCTGGTAAAAAAACTTTTAGAACTTTTTCAGAACATTTCTCTATTATCATTCGTTTGACAAGTCATCTTGTTTTGGTGATTAGATAAACAGGATCGTAGAAATATTTACGGATATATTCTTTGTTTACATATTATTTGCAGTACATGTATCAGTACCAAACTGACTTAGTGATATCACGAGCCAATCGGAAGCTATTGGTAAAAATCAATAAAGTCTGACTATGATCTTCCTTCAGATAGGAGAGTTCTGCGAGATGGCTATCTACTTACATTTCAAGGATTTCGAACTTTGCATAGCCTTGAGCATTTTATAGAAGTGCATTTTGCATTAAAGGTTATTTATTTTTGTTTACGTGGGTATGATTTATCATAAGAGCCTAACTTAATGCAAAGGTGGTCTTTCCCTTTAAGAAACACCTGTGACATATCTGACCTTTAAATATAACTTTGGTCAAATTGCCACAGTGGACATCTGAAAATGACATAACAATGTTTTCTATGGCCACTTGAGGCAGAGTAAAGAAGGGCAAAACAAGTTGCCCAGTGGCATGAGCCCTGAATCCTATTTCAACCAAACATACTTGTGAGACTTCTGTTTCTATGATTGGTCTGTATTTTCCACCTTGTCCCAAGGATTCCATTTCTTTTAAGAAATTCCTTCTCTCTTCAATCTCTTCTTGAACTGTAAAAATATCCCAAAAATTATTTTAAAGTAAATTTCCCTAGAATATCGGCTACTCTGATAAAGAAAACTTCAAACCTCAACTTGTTACTATGATAAATATTGTTTTAGGCTTTCCATTCAACCTGTTGTAAATACAAATCTACAGTACTTAAAAACACCATGGAAAAGTAAGGGCTATTCCATAAAAAGTGTGTGCTGGGGGCAGAATGCCCATGATATTTAGGGGTACCACCAACACATTAAAATTAAAATGCAATGCATTTGTCTTGTATGTAAAATTCAAATTTGACACCCAACACATAAATCAACTGCTTTCAACAAATAAACATATCTTATTTTGAATGCAACATACCCAAAAGAGCTTTTCATGAATTTTTGGGATTTGGAAATTTTTTTCATATCTAGACTAGCAAAGCTACAAAATAAGGAGAGTGATGTGCAAAAAGTCAAAAAGCAATCTCTGAACTTGTAAAGATAATTGAGACACTTACAGACAGACAGCAGTAAAACTTGTTTTAACACCCTGACATTTACTGTCAGGAAAATTTAGGTGAAATCATAAAATGATTGATTAATACCTAATCCTTCATCATTAAGTACTGTGAAATCACTTTTATTCATGGGAACCAATATTCATAGTTTAGGGAAAAGACGTCAGTTTGTAGATTCTTGAATTCATGAATTTCATACCTCTATCAAACATAGGAATGGGAAATTTCTTTTTCGTTAGAAACCAAATTTCATGTTGTAACAAACCCAAGAAATTAGTACCCCACAAACAATAATATTTTCACAGCATCTAAATAATGCACACTGCCATGTGGGGAGTCAATTTAAAAACTGAACTAATCCTTACGCTCATCAAATCTATCAGGAAGTGGCTCCTCTACATATTCTATAGATGGTTGTTTCTTCCTTTGTTCATGTGGATCTATATCCTTCCCAAAAGCCATTATATTAGCTAGCCGTTGCTTGTTTTTCTCATTATCTCTACCCTCTGAAAAAAAAAAGAACTAAGTAAAAATATGAACACATTTACATAACATAATTGGCAAAACAGACCTTTAAAACAGATTTTCGGATTCCAGTGATACTATAAAAATATTGGCTATATGGTACATTTTCTTCCTATGGATTTTAAAGGATATATGAGTAGATTCTTTTGAAGTACAATTCTTGAACAACACTATCAACTCATCTATACTTGGTATGAAATTAGATATCAATTTATTGTTCTAATGACAAAAATGATTGTAAAAAATACGAAACATTTTCCTTCTACTTGCATTCCAAGAATATATCACTCATGACAAAATATTTTGCATGAACTGACTACCCACAACCTATAAAAATTCAGTATGAATGTCGCATTGTTGCATGTAGTAAGACTGCACAGACTGGAAACAAGACATCTTACCTCACAAAGAATGGAACTAACCAAAAATTGAATAGATATACATTACAACATAATTACCTGTTTCATAGTAAGCATCTGTCAATTGATTGGGTTCTTTGATTGATATTCCTTATGACATATACATTTTTATCTATTGTATTCAGTCTTTGGATTGTTCTATTTATCCTGAGATACAATGTCTGTACTGACAGAGCTCGTTTCACACAATGCAACTATCATACGGAATTTAACACATTTATTTGTTGTATTATGGCTGTAAATTCATTCTTCCAAGAACCACTTCATAATCATATCTTACACAATAATTTAAGCAATATTTTCATTTTTCATATCATTATAAATCAAGGGAGACAACTCTTACTATTTCTGTAAGCAGGACTATAGTCAGTTTTCTCATAAGCTCCACTAGCCTCTATCTGTTCCTTAGTTCTTACAGTTGGCTTATAGTTTCTACAATTAAATGCTTAAATTAACTATAAAGACTAACATGTATCAACTGTTTTAATTTTGAAAGACTGAGGTACAGGTGTAAGTATAGTATTTCACATTCGTCTTCTAATTTTTAACTAAAATGAAATCAAGTATCAGTATCATTCAAGATCCAACATCCTGATATCATACCAGTATTTTTCAAAATCTAACTGCAAATTAGTCAATATTTCATTGAAAATTTGACTGGATGCTCAGTCTCCCACCACGATAAGTTTTTGTTGTGTAACTTGACATTGGATACTGAACTACGTAAAGACAACTTTTCATTGCTTCATAAATTTATTTCCTGTTTCTAGTCTCATTTTTAAAGATGTCATTTTTGTCCTTTGTTATTTCAAATATTGTTCTAACTAGAGTGTTGTAGATTCCTATTTTCTGCATTGCCACTATGGTATTCTCACTTTTCTTTTGTACCTCAACTTTGCAATTACCTTGGGTTTAAAACTTTACTTTGCTTTGCTGAAGTTACCATTTCTTTCTTTTTGTTTGTATGTGTTGGGGGACACTGGAGAGGCAAAGCATCCCCACCTGAGAAAAAAAAATAGTATCTTAAAAAGTAGTTTGCAAGTTATACATATCAAGTTTATACAAAAAAAAAAAAAAAACAACAATGAAAAGTCAATTTTGTAAACAATATAACTGGAACACTAGCAATGACATACAAGTAACTGAGGCTGGAAAAGTGAATAAAATACATGTTTGTAGTTGTATTTCTGATTTTATTTGTTTTTTTTTTACTGGCAGTAGGCAAAACAAAAGGAAACAATATATTTTGTTGTTAATAACAACGACAATTTGGTTTCCGTCCAAGAGACATGTTACATTAATGTAAGAAGAAATTGAATTGATAAAGTCAGTTGAATGAGTAACAAGTTGATAGCAGAAAGTTTTCTAGTTTTCTTTTCGCTTTTGTTTATCACAATTACTAATATTTAGAATATATTAAAGATTAATCCGCATTTAAAACATGTAAATTGCAAAGGTAGCTTTTGTAATAATATAAACTCTTGAATTAATGAAGCATTTTAAAAATAAATGTCTATGGAAATTATTGAAATGGGTAAATACCCTGATACCAGTCACGTATATGTGTATTAAGGAGGTAGACCTAGGGTAAGGGACATAACTCTTGAAATCAGTGATATGTTTGTATCATATTCAATTTCACCAAAGCCCTTCAAGCTTTTATTTGAAACAGAATGAAATCAATCCAAGTTACTTTGATGCTTACATGAGATTGATGTAAAATGCTGAATACAAACGTTCAAGTGATTTGTAAGAGTTGTGTCCCTTACCCTAGGTCTACCTCCTTAATACTACAGACTCACTTCTAAGAGACTTTTCTAAATTCCTTTGTTGGGTGTTTGTTAATCTTGATTCCTTCATCATTTCTGAAAAAAAAAGTTCATTAATTATCCTAACTGTTCAGCCTTACAGTACTGTCATGATTCATAATATAGATGTATGTATATTCAATATTACAATGTATACAAAATGTATTGAACTATTGCCAGGTTTTAAGCATTATTCTTATTTAAGGGAAAGAGCTGCTGGTGATGAATGCTAACAAGCATTATGGTAAGTGAAACATGCATTGAAAAACAGCTCACCAATGCTGAAATTCATGTACACACATATTTTCAGATACAGTGTTTTATTCTAAGATCTGAAACAAAATACAACCTTCCTGTATAGTACATCACTGAGGCTTTGTCCCTATAGCAAAGAAGAAAAGGAAAAAAGAAAGACAATTAAATGTATAATCTAAAGCTATCATTTTTGTCTGCACTAGAATTGTGATTGATCTTACTATATTTTATGTAAGTTAGAAATAAACATGTAAAAGAATACTTCAATGATATAATCCTCCTTTCTGGAATCAGACAGTAACTATCCTTCTTCATTTATACAGAACGACATATGATGCTTAAACTTCAGATGATTATTTAAAAAAATCTAAAATGACTAAATCCACTGAAAAGAGAGGATGAGTAAGTTGATACATGTACCGGTATGATTACAAGATGCAAACAGTGTTCACCTTTAGCTACTGGGCGGAAGCCCAGGCAAAGTAAAAATTGATTCGGGCTAGTGAAATAATGTGTACTTTTCCTGTTTCGGGCTAGTTGAATCCTATACAGTCCTCTATTATTCAGGCAAGTTATTAAGAATTTTGAAAGAAAGGACCGTGTAAGTAAGAATTCTGATAACAATCAAAGGATAAAAAAAATATAACCAGAAGGGCCTAGTTATTTCAACAAAATATCAATAAGACTCTTTTTTAGCCTTTTGATTGATTGATTGATTGTTGGGGTTTAACGCCAGAGCAGCAATATTTCTGCTATATTCAGGCTTTGAACTAAAAAATGGATGATAAAATGAACATGAAATGATGATGAAATGAAAAATGGGATGGGACACAAAGATAATGGGGTCGACAAATTTTGATTGCCACTGGAATAGGGAGGGGTGGGTAGGGTCTGACAATTTGGCCTCCTGTGGCGTAGTCCTATGGTTCCTACTCTGGAAGAATAACACAGAAGGGTTCTTTAACCTGCGAGTAACGTGGCATCTTTCCCAACACGTTGCACCACTATTGTTTGTGGTCAGGTTTTCCATATTATGGTCTGATGGAACATGCCAGGGTTACCCCATTCCACCACCTGGGGCACAAAACCCAGTAGCTCTGTGGGCAGAGCGCCATAGCCCCTGACCAGGGCTCTGAGCACTTTTTAGACACCTTTTACAACAAGCTTAGTGCTGTTGTGGGCCCATTCTTTTGACATCCGGACCTGCATGGGACTAATCCATGTTGAAAATCCAAAACTATCTATTGTAATTCGGTGTTAATTACTGAGTTACATGTATCCCCCTTAATTTTGAATTCTGCAGTACATTCAATTTTGAATTCTGCAGTACATTCTATATTAGTCAGAATTTTCTCTGACCGACTATATAGTCCGAATTTCCTCTGACCCCGCAACCCTACTATTTGTTATTTGGATATTGATATGTCGGGTCGGAGTCAGAATGATGTGCCATACAAAAAGTTGGGAGATTCAGCGATAGGTGGAGCTTGTTACGTTTGGAATGGAACAGCGCAGAATCAAATTTTTAAAAACCGGAATTGAACAGAATATTTCAAAATTCCGCTGAAAAATTACATGTGTGCTACCCTTCTGTTCCAAAACTACATGTAACAAGATCTCTTGTAGAAAATGACAAAAACTTCAATAAAAAAATGTAATTTTTGTAGCAAATAATACTATAATACTAGAAGTCAAGCCATTTTATGACTTGGTGCCATCGGAACTCCAAGCTCTTATGTTGTAGGGCTATTACAGACCTTTGAGTAGATTGTGGGTCTCTTTACTGTACTGTACTTGAGGAGGATTCCAAAATCCTCCTCCTGCTACTCTTGTGACTTTCTGCTGGGCCGCCATATTTCAACAACTCTGGAATCCAAGTACGTCAGTTCCGGTTAATGGGTGGGATAAAACGTGCAGACATTTTCCGTACCGATTCACTCTTCGTTGACGTACTCCCGAACATTGAAAGTGGGGAAACGCTCTCGGACTCACTCGGGGTCTGGGAGTAGGCCAGAGCGTCAACATAGCAGCCCAGCAGCTAGCAGGACATAATCTGACTGAATTCTTCGGTCGGGTATCCCGAAGGCTGGGCTCCGCTACCTCCAGACATTTATACTAACAGAATCCCCGTAAGGGGCGGTCGTGCGAGATCCGTAAGGATAGTCAAGACCGTAAAAACCCCCAGTCATCACTGTACCGATTGCATTGAATTAGCCGCCTAATTAATACGAAGACCGACAGAACAGGTCCTCTGTGGTGATATGCCCAAGGGCAAATCGTGTGTACTAATTACAATTAAGCAATTTTATAGAGCTTGCTATCTTTATAAAAAAAATTAACACTGGATGAAAAAAAAACATCCTCCAAAAAGCCCGAGGACTATATTTTGACAGAGATTTATAATTTACAGGGGTGTAGCTAGGCCTGTTTTAGTTGTACGCAAAATTACGGCGAGGGATCTTGGGGGGGGGGGGGTGTCGCTCAAGGCCCCCAGTGAGTCCGGCAAGGCAAAGCCCTGAGGGAAACTCTTGAATTTTAACAATTTTGGAGCCAGTTTTTCAGAGCCTATACTACGTTCATGGTATGCATATGTGATAAATAACCTTTATTTCATCTTTAAAATTTTTATTTTTGTTACTTTTCCGAAAGTACGCAACTGCGTATTTGCGTATAGGCAGCTACGCCCCTGCTTTAATTACAGGTCTTTGATTTTGAATAGCTCCCCTAACCATGCTGATAAAAATGAAGTCCCTAAATAAGAGCTACATTCGGTCGCGGATCCAGGTTAAGGGTTTTTGCGGTTGGAACCCAGATATTTTGTTTGAAATAATTTCTGTTGATTTTGTTCATAATTTGGAACAAAATATGAACAAATGTTAGTCTGGAACACTCTTTTATAAATTTTGGAAATTTCTGATTCTAACCCTGATATTGGAACTTTCTTTTAAGATCTCGGAATTTCCAGTGTTTATGACCGAATACAATAGGCAAAGGATAAATAAATCTATTTCATTTTCATGACATATACCAGGACTGTGTTCTCATTCTTTTTCGAGAATTGGTTGATAGCGGGAAAGAGGCAATATTCATTACGGCTATATTAGGTTTACCTATTCCAAATTCTTTTGAAAGTTGTCAAACCAACCTGACTATCAGAACAACTATATAAACGTGAGTGGGTCATTGTTGGCATTAATGAATACTACCGCTAATAAGTCGTTAATAAGACGCAAACCTCAAAATCCTAGAAAGCAAAGCAAGAACAAGAAGTTGTATGATGAAGATCTATTTAAATAAGCCGTGACCTGCTAAATTGTAGTAAGGTTTATACCAAGTTCCAAACTGACCCATCAGTGATACTGAACAAAGCAGGCAGACATATTAAACACGAATTTAGGTTTAAAAAGTCTTATCATTGAGTACGTCCAACAATGCAAATATCAAGCTGCGTCCTGGT
Source organism: Perna viridis (assembly GCA_037379345.1). NCBI lineage: Eukaryota > Metazoa > Mollusca > Bivalvia > Mytilida > Mytilidae > Perna > Perna viridis. The sequence goes on along the minus strand of CM074514.1, from coordinate 32,513,533 downwards.
TATTTTCAGGTGCTGAAGGAGACTTGTATAAAAATTCTTTGAAGGAATATAATAAATTCGCAAAGACTTTTTTTCTAAATCCGAAGATATATAAAACTATGCATGTATTTGACCATACTACCAAATTAATCTTATTACATGGCACTGAAGTATGGGCTATTTTAATCCATGCAATATTTTAATACACGATAACGCAACCATCGAGCAGGCTTTTCCTAAATTACCTGCTGAGAAGCTGCATGTTAAATTTTGTAAAATATTACTTGGGATGAGTAAAATTATTTTGCTACACTCTCAGAATCAGGACGTTTTCCTTTACACTTTGACATATTGAAATCTGTGTTAAAATACTGGCATAGACTCGATTTAGATACATTATTTCGAGATCCACCCTATAGAATCAAAATTATTATATCAGTTAAATTCTCCATCTTGGGTTAATTTTATTTACTCAACAAATTTAAAAGGGTTTGAAGGGCTTGAAAAATACTAGTTCTTATAGATTTCCTTTTTTGTATAAAAACATTTTTACTGGTAGTATTATCCAGAAAACTGGCAGAGTCAAAAGAGAGAAAAAAAGTGCGGATGGAAAATTTTGCACAATATGTAACCTTCAAAATTAATTTCGGGGTTGAAAAATATTTAATGCTCTTGTTATATTAAAGTTTAAATTCTTCAATCTAAAACATTTATAAAAAAAATCAGAAGAAAGCGTGTATCTGCATATCGACTTAGAATTGAACAATGTCGTTATCTGGGTACTCTGCAGCGCTGCAGGGCTTGTCTCTGGTGCAGTTCTGATAAGGTAGATGATGAAAAATACTTTTTATTGTCTTACAAATCACTTGAGGACACCAGAAAAACTTTGTACAATTTTATCATTCTTAACTGTCCAAATTTCAAATAGCTAAATCCTAATGAAAAGCCTAGATAATTCTAGAAAAACTGTTTGTGCGCAGACAACGTCAGTAATTTAGTAAAGACTTGAAATATTAAATAAAAAATATAGACATTGACAACTACATGTACATAATCCAAATAGGGAAAATCTTATTGACCTGTATTATAAAAAATAATTGACTGGTCATTTTGAAAAACAACTGTGGTCCATTTCACAAAAAATCGTTAGAGTAAAATTTGTCGTAAGTTATGACGTCACAATACTTTTATTTACTATGACGTCATAACTTACGTCTAATTTTACACTTGCGATTTTTTGTGGAAAGCACCACAGGTCTTAAGATGCTCCATTTTTGTACCAATTTTGGTTTAGTCAATTAAATGGTGTTTGAGAAATCCTCCTTACTATTGAAGAACAGTAATAATACATGTAAGTAAGGGCCAAAAACAATAAGATGTCTTAACTAGAGGCTCAAGAGAGCCTGAATCGCTCACCTGGTTAACCATTTGCTTATTTGGAAAACTTGAGGAACGAGACAGGCTAAGTTAAAATCAACTAAAATTATTCATAGCATTTTCATGATTTGAACCAGAATTTTGCTCAAGGCAACAATTTTTTAATTTTTTTTTCAAAAAAACCTGTCTTGTGACCCCTAAGTTCTATTTTTAGTATAGGCAACCATATCTATTCCCGGATTAAAAATCACAACAGTCATTTCGAGCACAATACACTAAAGAACTATTATGCTTATTTTCATTCAATGATCTTAAATGGTTTTAGAGAAGAAGATCTTCAAAGTTGTACATGTGAAAAAAAAACAAAAAACAAAAAACTGTTTCAGGGGTCGTAACTCCTACATTAGTCAATGAATGGTTTTGAAAAATTCGGCATTGGTCCTTCTCATGATGCTTAACAATTTTATACCCTATGCCAGAAATTTGCTAAAGGCGACGGTTTTTGAGTTATTTGCAAACAACTGCCATCTGACCCATATGTTCTATTTTTAGTAATAGCGGACATGTTTCTTCACGAATCAGCAATCCCACCTGTCAATTTGTGTGGGATATCCTAAGGAACATATATGTCAACTTTCATTGAATTCTGTGCAATGGGTTTTGAGAAGATTTTCAAAGTTGCAAATGCGAAAAATGCAAAAAAAAACCAAAAAAAAAAAACCTTGTTTCAGGGGCCATGACTCTTACATCAGTTGACCAATCGTTTTGAAAATTTTGGCATAGGTCCGTCTCATGATGCTGAATAATATTACCCTGCAAGATATCTGCTAAAGACAACGGTTTTTGAGTTATTTGCAAAAAACTGCCATCTGACCCCTATGTTCTATTTTTAGTAACGGCGGCCATGTTTTTTTCATAAATCAACAATCCCGTTTATTTTGTGTGGGATACCCAACGAAACATAAATGATAACTTTCATTGAATTCTGTGCAATGGATTTTGAGAAGATTTTCAAAGTTGCACATGCGAAAAATGCAAAAAAAACTATGTTCTATTTTTAGTAAAAGCGGTCATGTTTTTTCATAGATAAAAAATTCCAACGGTCATTTTGTGCAGAAAACCCTAAGGAACAATCGTGCCAAATTTGAAAGTTGTCAGTCCAGTAGTTTCAGAGTAGGAAATTTTTTAAAGTTTGTCCACGACGACGACGACGGCGACGACGGACGCCAAGTGATGGCATAAGCTCTCTTGGCCTTCGACCAGGTGAGCTTATAAAGGGAACCAAGGTTATAGCGGTAATCAGAAGAATGAAATCCAGGGACAAAGACCAGACATGGAAAACAGACAAACACATCAAAGGACATAAAGCAACTAAAATAATAAATACAAAGTAACAAAAGTAAATGAGCAACTCGGACTACTAAAAACTCGGAGCATGGACCAGGTGCACCGGTAGAGTAAGCGTCCTCTGCTTTTCTAGAAACACACGCCGAGTTGCTCATAAAAGTGAAATCCGGGTAGACGAATGAAACTATGAAACGTTGAACAAATAAGTTTTCATGGTGCAGATGGATACATCGTAACGATCCACGATTTTATGATGACCGTAAAACTCATGTAGTGATGACTTCAATCTTGTAGCAACATAACTCTGTTCCAGAAGTCTAATTGTAAGAAGTCTAGCACGATACAAAAAGTCTGCGTAGTTACGGCAAGTTCTTGCTTAATGTACGAGTTATGATATGAAAATTCCATACGCAGGTGATGAAGGGATGTTGCCGCAGATGTAGTGAAAATTGACAATTCTAAATGAAGTCATCACGTTTGTCGTAAAGTTTGGTCGATATTTTTCCTTTACCATCGATCTAAGTGTACGTCAAGATATGTAGCTGACTTCACAGTGTCTGTAGTATCCTTTATCTCAAGTTTTTTGGGGTAGATGCGATACATCTAGGATTGTTTAACGATAATACGTCATATCTACAGCGGAATCTGAGATTAAAGGATCTAGCTAAACGATGTTCTTTCTTTCGGAGCAGATAAGCTATAAAGTCAGCCTCATATTTGAGTGAAGGAATAGGTCATAATGTAGAGGAGCACAATTTGTTCCCATTGGGTGCCGACCGTTTGTTGAAAAACACATCTACCACACTGCGGAAAATATGTTGTCGATAAAAAATTCAGCATTTAGAAAACATATTCTTTTGTATATTTGGAAGATGATTTGGATTATTTTAGATAAAGTATGCGGAATCTCTACCAAGAACTATATATTTGTTTCTAGGTATACCATCTGTTACAGAAAAAAAAAACATCGATGTATAATGTTTTTGGGTCGGAATTTTAACTGAGTATAGGAAATAGAAGTATACAGTGTTGAAAAATCATAGGGTTTAATGCTATCATATTCTGATAATAATCTTAAATTGAGGATATCCAACAGATATCTTTCAGGAGCCACAAAGAATTGTCAAGGCTAGACACTTTCCACATTTATATGTACCAATGCAGGAGCTACAGCAACGTCAAGTGGTTACAGATTGTTTCTCTGCTGTGTGAGTGCTACTATTAAGTCTATAATGATTGTTTATCACACTACGTTGACATCCAAAAATTCTTCATTTAAGGTTTACATCTATAGATTCTTTAAAATATCATGTCTTGTATAATAAACTATAGACGAACTTGAGCGCCCGTCTGCACGTCCACACTCTTGGACTAACTGCTCCAGACCATGCAAAAGCACTCCAGTGAATAATTCAATCTATGTCTGGAATGTCAACGCCCATACCAAAGGCCACTGGCCACTATATAGCAAAGACTATTCGCAGTTTACTGTCTACTTTCAGAAATTCTAATACATGTTCCTTATTCGCTTTAGCTGTAGATTTGTGGAACATAGCAATAAGTGATGTCACTCTGGTGTATGTTCATACAAATTTGCAATGTTTCTGCAATCTTTGCCTTAAACATGTTATTATCTGCTATAAATTTAACAGATCAATGTCTTGAGTTCTTCACCGTGTAGTATGCTTTATTTTGTCTATCTGGTAACTGATAAACAGTGTTGGTTTCCTCTTCAATCATGTCAAGCTTTTTTAATATTTCAGTTTTAATTGCTTTAGTCGCTGCGCCTGTTAATGCAACAGATGTTTTGTTGTTGGAAAGAAATATAACGCAATGCAGTAAGTCTTCAATACTCCTGTCTGAATTCACATCCCTGAAAAGGTATAATAATATAGGGTTACTGCATTAGTTTAAAGGAATTCTTTTCATAGAATACATGTGCGTGTCCAGTGGCCGATAGAGGCCACAGAATTATCAGAGTTAAAGTAAACATTGCATTTTAATATTAATTGTGACTTCATAATTTGGCTGAATCGGATCATTTAGCTGGTTTTTGGCGACTTTCGTGTTTTGCTTGCAAACAAAGTATAGCTTTTTTAATGAGGATTTTTCAAATATTTCCAGCAATGGCTGTAGAACTCAAACTGTCTTTTCCATTAAGATAAGCAATGAATATATATACATTCAATATGACACTTTTGATATCATGCCAATACTGGTTTGAACGCTAATTTTATACTTTAGACTAGCCAGCTTAAATTCATCCGGAAAACAAACAAGAGGCTCTTGAAGAGCCCGAATCGCTCGCATGACAAACCATGCCCTATTAACTAAGTAAGTAAAGATATCATGCTATGTTACCATGTTTGACGAAAAATTGCTGAAAAGAGTATATATTGATGAATGCTGTAAGTTCAAAAGAGTACCTAAGGCACTTTAAAATGTTGGAAATGCCTTCGAAGTATTTTCAGAACCTCTGGAAAAAAATTGGACAGAGTCCCCCTATGCCCTGTTATTCCACCAGGTCTGAGGTGGCATTAGACCAGTATACATTTGCTGAAAAAGAACACAAAATGAAGTTAAACCATGGTTATCCATTCATATGTACCCCATGTGTACTATATAAACCAACTATCGTTGAAATCAAAGCAAGTATAAAATTAGCGGGAAAGGGAAAATGACCGCCAAGAACGATCTTTCGTCATCACCATTGAACTTAAAACACCTAGTTTCCAAAAAATGGAATCTGAGCAACGGGTGAAAATGGTCGTAAAATGGCAACCATTTTTAAAATGGCCACCTAAAATAATTTCAATACTGCCAGGCAACTCAGAATATCATGTTTATCTTAAAGTTAGCGTTCATTTTTGTTATTCTTCTGTAGTTGAGGAAATAATACCAAATAAAACAAAATAATAATAAAAAACCCTATGTTCTATTTTTAGTAACGACGGCCATGTTTTTTTGACTGATGAAAAACTTTAAATGATCAGTTTGTGGAGGAAACCTTTAAAAAAGTTATGCCAACTTTTATTAAAGTTTGCTACAATTGGTTTCAGCGAGTTGTATACATTAAAACAACAAAAAAATCTGTTTCAGGGGCCATAAACCCTACCATAGAGTACAAATCATCTTGTACAATATTACTCTCCATTAGAATTTTGCTCAATTCAAGGGTTTTTAATTATTTGCAAAAGAAAGTCAATTTTTAATTACTGTGGCCATGTTTTTTTTTCATCAAACAAAACACCAAACGGTCATTTTGTACAGGATACCCTTAAAACAGTAATACCAACTTTCATTAAATTGTGTACAGCATATTCTGAGGAGAAGATTTTTGAAAGCAATAACATAAAAAAAATAATAAAATAGGCAATAACATGGGTCAACAGCTTTTCACCAAAATTATATCACAGATAGATCTCATCATGGTGAACACTTTTATCCCATGTCAGAATTTGGTTAAACCTAACGGTTTTGGAGATATATGCAAAAAACTGCTGTGTGATCCCTTTGTTCTATTTTCAGTAAAGACGGTCATGTTTTTGACTAAACTTTGGTCATTTTGTGCAGGATACCCCAAAACAGTAATACCAACTTTCATTACATTGTGTACAATAGATTCTGAGGAGAAGATTTTTAAAAGTAATAACATCAAAAACATCAAAAAAACATCCAATAGGGCAATCACTCCAACATGGATCAACGGAATTTCCCCAGAATTTGACCACGGATAGATTAGTCCGAATTTCCTCTGACCCTGCAACCCTCCTCTTTTTTATTTGGATATTGATATGTCGGGTTGGGGTCAGAACGATGTGCCATATAACAAGTTGGAGATTTAGCGGTACCGCGGAGTACCGCCTTTCAACCGCTTGTAACGACTTTCAAGTTGAAATTGTGCATGTCACACCTAACTATATTCGGCGTCACATAAATAACATACTGTTAAAATTTGAATAAAATATTTTCTACGACTTTATTGACGCCTACCGTCGTTTAAATTGTCTTAAATGACTTGCTCATTCGTTTAGCCATACATCGTGTACTAAGTTACAGCCCTAGATTAATCCTACGAGGAGAAATCACCCGGCCAGCGAAAGCTATATTTTTATATAGCCTAGCTGGCCGAGTGGTCTAGGGCGCTGGACTTAGTGCAGGCGGTGTTGCCAAAGATGTCACAGCGGTACGAGTTCGAGTCTAGCGGAGGGAACGACAAAAATTTGCTTCGCAAATTTGACAGTTCTAACATCGTTGGGAATTTTTCAGACCCTTATATATATATATATATATATGTCCTAAAGCATTTTACATATTGTCGTGGTCTGATATGTCTATTGGGCGATATGTCCAGCATTCATAAGGAATTATTGTTTGTGATGGTCCGATATGTGTTTGGTTCTTATATTTGCGAAACGTCTTCAAAGATTTCTTTTGTTGCATTTAGTTTCGGTTCAGTCTGTTCATTTTGTATAGTTAAATTATGTTTTTATAACGTTTTGATTCATTTTATCGAATAGATTCGTTTCGTTTCGCAATTTTTATGACCCGATGGGTTGTATTGATTACGTAATTTTCGTAAACATCTGGATTTTGTTTGTTTGTTGGGGTTTAACGTTCGAGCAGCAATATTTCAGCTATATCCAGACGATGAACATGAAATTGATGATAAAATGAACATGAAATGATGATGAAATGAAAAAGGGATGGGACACCAGAACAATGGGGTCGAAAAATTTTGATTGCCACTGGAAATAGGGAAAGGTGGGTAGGGTCGGGCAATTTAGCCTCCTGTAACGGAGCCCTATGGTTCCTACTCCGGAAGAATACCACAGTAGGGTTCTTTAACGTGCGAGGAACGTGGCATCGTAAAATATCTGGACGCCATCCTGCAGACTATAAGGCCACCACTATCTTGGAAAATCTATGATTCGATTTGTATTTAATTATCGAAACTAGCAAATATTTTCCGAGACTGGTTTGGCTCTCAATCGCACATATACAAGTATACACAAATAAAGCTGCCATTATGCTGTTTTTCAGCTCCTGAAAATGCAGGTACAAACCGGATATTGATGCTTTTTCTTGCCATTAGTATACAGAACCAAGTTGATAATACAACCATAAACGCTCCATTCGGGAGCGTATTAAGCTAGTAAGAATTACAAAACATAAATTTAAAAACAAGAGGCTCCCAGGAGCCTGAATCGCTCACCTAGTTAAAGTTTTGCCTTTCAAGAAGACTAACAAGGTGTTGTCAAACAATTTTAGCTCCGTGAAGATTTGGTAGGACTTATCATACGGATCATTTCATCAATTGAAAGTTTCATTCTATTTATTATAGTTTTCAAGATATTGACTGAAATCTGCTAAAAACGTATTTTTTTGTCTTTCAAGGACAACAGCGTCTGACAACTTTGATCCAAGAAGACTTTTGTAAGCCTTATAATAGGAATCATTTCAGCAATGGAAAATTCATTCTATCTTTCATAGTTTTCGAGATATTAGCTGAAAACTGTATAATAAAAAGTCATTGTTAGCCTCTCAAGGGCAAAAATTTTTACATGGAGTCGCCTGACCACTTTGATCCCTTGAAAACTTTTGAAGGCCTTATAATAAGGATCATTTCTGCAATTGAAAGATATTTGCTCAACCTAACAGTTTTGGTAATATATACAAAAAACTACTGTCTGACCCCTATATTCTATTTTTAGTAACGGAGCCCATGTTTTTTAACCGATCAAAAATCCAAAAAAATCATTTTCGTTAGGATACCATAAAAACAAAAAACAAAAAAAAAATATCAAATTTTATTGAAATCTGTGTAACAGTTTCTGAGGAGAAGATTTTTAAAAGCAATAACATCAATACTTTAATTTTACTTCATAATTGGTTAAACCTAACGGTTTTTGAGATATATGCAAAAATCTGCTGTCTGACCCTTATTTTCTATTTTTTAGTAACAGCGACCATGTTTTTTAACCAATCAAAAATCCAAACATTCATTTTTGTGCAGGATACCCTAAAAAACAAAAATACTTACTTTCATAGTACTCTGTGTAGTAGTTCCTGAGGAGACTATTTTGAAATTAAAAACAGCCAAAAAGAGTAATAACTCCAACATGGGTCGACACATTTTCACCAAAACTTGACCACAGATAGATATCATCATGTTGAATATTTTTACCTATGTCATAATTTGGTTTAACCGAACGGATTTTGAAATATATGCAAAAATCTGCTGTCTGACCCCTATGATTTTTTTTCAATAACGGCGGCCATGTTTTTAACCGATCAAAAATCCAAACGGCCATTTTTTCAGGATACTCTAAAAACAATCTCTAAAGTTTCATTTAAATCCATGCTGTAGTTTCAGAGGAAAAGATGTTTGAAGAAATAGTTAACGACGATGACGACGGACGCCAAGTGATGGTAATAGTTGAAATGGCCTATGGCTAGGTGAGCTGAAAATGATAATTATATTTTATTTTGCAAGATACATTTGTATATCCACTAGCTAATGACATAGATTGCTACAGATGAGATCAGTTTTAACCTCTCACAAAACTGTCCTAGTACTGTCAGAAAAACAATTTTATGACAGATTTAGAAAAGTTCGCGGACAGTTCCAATTAAAAGTCAGCTCTTCTGACAGTTCTATTAGAACTGTTTTCGTAAAGCCGGTTCTGCTAGAACTCTCAGAAAAACTGGCTCTTTTGGCAGAACTGTCAGAAGATGGATGGAATAGTCATGACTGTGATCGTCTTCATGAAAGCAGATTTTATGCAAGGACTTATTTCATTTTATATCTTTATTACCTTCCATTGTCTATACTCATTGGCCATGGGGACAAAATAAGTTTAAAATAATTTAAACTTACTGCCAATGTTTGCTTTGTTCATAAGTCTATGTTATAAATAGAATATTTAAACACATTGCATGCTGTCTATTTCATCAATCTTCCAGGTAGCATAATGGAGGGAGGGGCAACATCGGGAGTATTTATAAATTCAATTTTAAATAAACAACTAATTTAAAAGTTCTACACTCTACACGTTGACGTACCCACATGGGGCCTGTGAGTATGCCAGAGCGTCAACAGAGCAATCCAGCCACTAGTAGGACATACTATGACTGAGTTCTTTGGTCAGGTATCCCGAAGGCCGAGCTTCGCTACCTCCAACTACTAAAAGACGTACTAAGATAATTCCCGTAAGGAAATTTTGTGCTGTGCAGTTAATCTATTGTCCGAGCATAATGAAAATTAGTGTTTCTTGAGATGTTTTTGTCCCTTTTTCATAAACAATTCACACTTGTCAAGTTATTGTCAGGAGATAATGCAAATAATTATATTTCTGGCACTCGATAGTCATACACGGTTCAATGTCCACCCAAAATTAAATCCCAGCCTCCCTTTTGTTGTAAGGCCCTTTGTGGCACAGTTTTATAAATAAAAGTTGAATACTGTTATCATCAAGATATCGTCCGAACATGAATGGTCTAAGGACGACGATGTTATATGAACTGCTATCGTATTTAATGAAATATATGTTTTAAATATAAACAAAGGTCGAAAAAAGATTTTTTGCCCTTTTTCTGACCAAAACGTTGTATATACTCCGCAAACAGCTCACCGTGTGACTCTATCAAGTATGCATCTTTGTAAATCACATAATGTGAAAAAAATGTAATTGTCGCAAAAAAATAATTATCATATTATACTGGTTTGCAAATGTGTGTGTGTGTGTTTTTTTTACATCCAAAAGTCAGCCTGCCGACACAAATTAAAAGGTTATGTAGGAAATGCGGTGCTTGTAATATTCCCCAGTTATATAAATACATATCATTTCGCCTTTTTTGTACTATATAATGCGCAATGCATTCTATGGCTTCAAGTGACTGTTTTATATGTTCTTATTTCTATATTTTTATACCGTTTCATTTAATTTGCGTTTGCGTAATAAAAAATGCATGTGACCATTTTAAATATGTCTTATTACCTGCTGGCACGAGACCGCAATTAATTTTCAAGTGCATTTCAATATACACATTTGAGCAGATTAAAAAAATTCCACCGGCGCAAACTGAATAAAACTTCTCTGGCCTAAAGATATGTACAAACAGGATTTTATATATAAATTGTAGAAAATTTTACCATCATTTTCTGAAATTAATACATATAATTCGGAGATGGGGTAAACATGACAAATGAACTGAGTTAAAAGTCCTAAATTTTAACCTTCTTCCACTGAACCAAATCACAACTTTTAGTCAGAATTGATTAATGAAAAAAAAATCCCATGTAATTTTAACCTATTTTCTACCAATTAGAGGCAAAACTTCAGCAAATAAGTTTCCAGTAAAAATATGAAAAAATGTGGAAGGTACCTACTACCAAAGTTGGAACTATACAACGAAAACCAAGGGAAATTAATTGTGTTCTCGTACCTGCTGCAAAGTCGAGCAGCTCCATCAAAAATAATTTCAAAAGTTCCATGTGGTTATTTGTTTACATCTTGCAGGGAAATTTTGTGTCTATAAATAGAATGAAAATCATTGGCTGATCAGCGATGCAAAACCATCAGCCGATTAAAAATAAATGAACACGTGTGTCGTAAGAAAATCACCCCATCGTAAGGGCATGCTGCACACTGTCGGTCACACGTAGTCAAATTTCAACTGAAAAGAGAAAACGAGTAAGTAACTTTTCATTTTATGAGAAAATATTTTATTCAAAAATAATGAGCCCATAAATTATGAATAAGTTCTCAGCTACACTGTGGTATCGATCGCTCAGATTTATGTTATGGAAGAGGATGGGTAGGTTATCGTATTTTACATGGTTTCAGGTTTATTTAAATTGAATTGGTTTATGTTTATTTTACAAATCAGTCACGAATTGCTGAAATCATGAACGTTTCTCTGAAAATCATGCATCAAGCTATTTAATCTCGATAATCTGTATGGTCACGCTCGTCCTTCGTGCATACGTCTGAATATTCAAGATCCCAGAAATAATGTGTATTTTAGAAATATGAAAATAGAAGATGTCTTATGGTTGCCAACGAGACAGTCACCCACCAAAAGTTAAGCAAGGAATAATTACCTATTAAACTGCCTCTTAAATTTTAAACCTTTCTCAAAACTTTTATTGTCTCCTGTCCCTTGCACATCATTCTACAATGCCTCCTGCCGGGCCCTTCCCCTGTATACTAGCCTCGTATCTTTCTGCAGTCATTTCTTGCAATTGTCCCTTCCAATGGGAGCAGGGTGTTGATGAGAAGATTTGTCATTTTTATGTGTAATAATAACAAAAAATAGCTCCCTCATTTTTCTGAGGAACACCGAGGGACAAGTGTCTGGACCCGTCCCTGCCTTCCAAGTATTCTTAATTTTCTCTTTTCAGCACATTTGTAGGCGAGGTCATCCTGCATGCAGCTTATTTCTTTTTGCTAGATAGTGATTGCAGAATTAAAAACAAATGTGTTTCGAACAACAGCTATGAATACTGTTTGCAGATTAATGGACTCTCCTTACTTAAAGTTTAAAGTGTTTATAATCTTGTTAAAAAACAAAATTATGCTTTACGCCAAAAAGTCTAACCACGCTCGACCTATTTGATGTGATTCAATAATCGGTTGGCTTATAAAAAATTTACAATTTCATAGGTTTAAATGTTTTTTTAAACAAACATGTTCACAATGTTCACACGTGATTACATATAATTTCTTTAAAATGGAAAGTACAAAATTAATGTATCCATGCAATCACGTCATGAACGTAACAACTCGTACATATAGAAATATTACTGCATGTGAGGTAATTTGATATTTAAAGGGTATTTTACAAATGGTAATTAACGAGAAATGACACAAACAATGGAATATAATTTAGCATTCACCACACACATTCGAATTCCACTTCGCAGTAACCTTCAATCAAACAGGCTAGACTGAAAGACGGAGATAATTACGAAATTTCGAGAGACGCAAGAAGAAAATTCGTACTGTAGCTTCAAAAATATATGGGAATCAATGGATATTCGATATTATATTTCGTTTTGTTGCTGAATTGAAGAAGGAAAAATGTAGTTTTTCATTGTTCGAAGGCTTCCAATTTAGCCTCTATGTAATTTGGCACAATATACTGGAAAGATCATAGCAGATTTTTTTTTAGGATTTCAGGATTTTCACACAAAGGAGATGAAACCAGTATGTATTGAATTGGCAGTCATCGACACTAATTTACTTTCCGAGTGGCAGGTTCTGGACTTTTCTTAGTTTAAAAGCAATGATCCACTAAAAAAACTGAAAACCTAAGGTGATCAATAAAGTTTTAATGAAGTGGGTTGAAAGTCCAGCACCTAGATAAGTAAAATTGCAATTTTTCAAATAGCCTCTATGATATTGCCCAATATGTACCTCCTGCATCTGTTATTTTGATAATGCGAGATTGGATAAATATAACCAACAGCTAAACATGGGCAACCAGTCGCGTAACATGGGTACACGATTGGAAAAAAATGGCCAAGTTGCTGGTTTGGCTGGAATGTGGGTGCATGGGAATCCACACAACACTCTCAACATTAGATAAAGCTAAGAGACGACTAGATTTTTAGAAAAAGCTATTATTTGTTTAAATTAGGATCAACAGTTTCATATATAAAGATCAAAATGTTTGCCAATCATCTCTTCCACCACCAAATATTCAAACTTCTTGATCGTATCATTGAAATGTATCAGACAAACTTTTGTTGTCTTATTTTCTGGTACAGTGTATAGAAGAGTAGGATTCGTCCAATGTACGTTTACAAAAACCGTTACAGCTTTTGATGAATTAATTAAAAACCCCTAACTTACACCGGATGAGGTAATTGGTGGTAGTAAAATGTTCGCTTTAGATTGAAGGTTTCGTCACTGAAAGAGGGAGGCGAAGCTGAGCGACAGAGTATAAAGGCTTAGAATTTAGCAGCTAAAGGAGTCGATAAGCTTAGCCATGGCTAGGGATAATGTTTAAAATGTGTTAGAGACACAAGGAGGAGATAAGGATAAAAGACTAAAAGAAAGATGAAAGGTTAGATGAGTTAAAAAGTTAGCAGAGCATGCTAAAAAGAGAAAATTAAGAATACTTGAAGACAGCTATGACGTGGAAGGAACGATTACAAGAAATGACTGAAGAAGGATACGACGCTAGGAGACAGGGGAAGGGCCAGGTAGGGGATAATGTAAAATTAATAATACGTGACTTTTAGACATAAGATGTGCAAGGGACTGTTCAGGGACAAGACCGAAAGAGAGTTCAAATCTTGGATTTTTTTTAAATGGAAGAGACAGTTTAAATATTTTAGGACGGAGAAAAGCTGCTTAACATCTTTTATTAGAAATCTGACCAGGAGAGCAATAAACTTTTTAGAGAAGATATTTCTGTGGAAGCGAATATATTTTTTGGTTCTATTTTTATTTTGTTATGATTAGTAAGATAGAACTTAAATGGTTGCAGACACAATCTTTCCCTACACAAGAATATTTGAAAGTACATGCAAGCCGGAAATGGGTTATAGAATAAAACTAAAGTACACATGTACATGTATCAACTGTACTCAGCTGTACTGAAGTGGTCACAATGACAGGATGTTGCAACAACACATGATGTTGTTTTTATTTAAATTTAAATGACTTTTTCATTATGCAAATTAAAATTGAATTGAAGCACTTTAAATGCATATAATCAGGTGACCAATTTATATACGTGAGTCATTATAACATGTAGATAATGTTTGAAATTATACAGTAACAAATTATATACAAAGCTAAACGCTTGTGCTATTTAAATATTAAGCGAGTTTTGGATTTCATCTCCTGATGCCAGAACTTCAGAATATAATTGAATAGATTTGACATTTTACGTAGCAAAATTCATAAGAGAGGTAAATCTTTTACTTTCTATCCTGTCTATATATTCATAATTATTTATTTGTCTAGTTTTTTACGCACGAACTCTCATAATTATAGAAGTTTTACTCTGGCGATTCTTATTTAGCTATTGGTTCTTAAGGAATTACAGTGATTCCTGTCTAAACGGAACTCCTTTTGGACTAGAATTTTTGCTCGGTTAAGCCCAATTTTGTTTGGTTATCACAGTTCAAAACGTATTGAAACTGATTTGAACGGACACCATAAGATGTCGGGTTTGCACAGGTTTTCCTGTGTTTGGTATATACAGGTTTCATTGTATTTCTTTGGACTTAAACTTATTTTAAAGCGCTGTAGTGCAGGTCTGATTTTGTCAGTTTTCCACATAGAAAATGCCAAGCTCCGAAACAGCGCCTGACTTCCGAAATTCACTCTAGAAGCTGCAGTCAGCCCTCTCAGAAGTTAGAAAGAGAGGAAACGAACTACTGCCGCTCCATGGAGCTTGAGAAATTACACGAGCCTAATTATGATATATAGTTTTCTTAATATGTTTTAGTTTTAACTGCGTATGGCACCAAGAAAATGAGATGGTTATGCCATTGTTTTAACCACGATCTAGGCACAGGGACTTGCTCCTACAATCAAATATGCAGCCCGACTAATATCTTAACACGAAGTTTGAGCTGTATATATATTTGATAGTTGGAGCAAGCCTCTATGATCTAGGTAAGCTCTTGCCATCATTGTGGTTTTTTTTGTCGTAAGTTGTTACGTTTTCTTTGAAAGATTTCCCCATTGAAACTTCTAAATGGTATTCAGTATCTACTTCAAAACTCTGTCGGTTTTGCTGATAATTCGGACAAATGGATGGATGCCATAACTATTTTATTTTCAATTTATATCTCTGAGAGTATCGAGAAGTAACAATCGTCGCTATTTTCTGAAAAAATTTCTCCATTTGGCTGTATGGCCTTTGATGGATTTACTGATCTTAAATGGACCTTATTTATTTAAATGATTATTTTTTTTTCTGGTGGGGGGAGGGGGGTCTGTTTTGAAATCAGCAATTTTCGATGAATGAAATTGCAAAGTAATATTTTTCATGAGAAAGCTAAGATGTAAACAAACAATCATGTTTGAAGTTGTAGAATAAGTTATGATAAAGGCCAAAAATGTGACGTTTCTTCAACTTGAAAATATAAAGAATGATCTTAATATGTCGGAGCACAGTCTCAGTATGTGGAACTTGTTTTTAAAACTACTCCATGTACTGGATGCTCTATCGTTTGATTGTCTATGAAAAGCCAAAAGTTACGGTTATCACTTATTTTATTAGCTCACCTGGCCAAAGGCCAGGTGAGCTTATGCCATCACTTGGCGACCTTCGTCGTGGACAAATTTTCAAAAATCTTCTTCTCGGAAACTACTAGACTGACAGGTTTTAAACTTGGCATGATTGTTTCTTAAGGTGTTTTGCACAAAATAAATGTTGGGATTTATGATCCATGAAAAAAACATGACCGCCGTTAGTAAAAATAGAACATAGGGGTCAGAAGGCAGTTTTTTGTAAATAACTCAAAAACCGTTGCCTTTGGCAAATTTCTGGCATAACGGTAATATTGTTCAGCATCATGAGACGGACCTATGCCGAAATTTTCAAAACGATTCGTCAACTGATGTTGGAGTTACGTCCCCTGAAACAGTTTTTTTCCATGTACAACTTTGAAAATCTTCTTCTCTAAAACCATTTAAGATTATTGAATGGAAATAAGCATAATAGTTCTTTAGTGTATTGTGCTCAAAATAACTATTGTGATTTTTAATCGGTGAATAGATATGGCTGCCTATACTAAAAATGGAACTTAGGGGTCGGAAGACAGGTTTTCGAAAATAATTTAAAAAATGTTGCCTTTAGCAAAATTCTGGTTCAGGTCATGAAAATGCTATTAAAACATTTCCTGCTTTGACAGTTTAGTTGATTTTAACCTAGCATGTCTCATTCTTCAAGTTTTTCAAATAAGCAAATGGTTAGTCATGTTAGCGATTCAGGCTCTCTTGAGCCTCTAGTTCATTTTTGCGTCTATGTATATTGAACATCGTAAAAGAAATGACCAGTGTATACATTACGACAACTAATAACAAAGGTTATTACTTACAATCATATTCGTAGATATGGACTTTTATTACATCTAAAGAACCAAAGAACCTGAAAAGTTGAACACATTTTTTTGTTTTTTTAACAACAATGTTATGCCTGCTTACTTTTTTATAATAGAGTCTTCTATTTTAGAAAACCTGTCTTTTGACATTTAATTTTGGGAAGGCACCCAAAATTTGTCGTAATAACTGATATTATTTTTGCCTTATGTTACCATAGTTACAGATTTTTTGACAAAATATGTAAGAATTACCATCATTTTCATGGATCTCTCTAATGTAAGGACCTGGAAAAATACTATAGGAACAAGATTGTTGAATTTGCTTGTACGAGTGCCTCAATAGAGCTTGTCATACAATTATCTGCATTGACTTATCTGTAGAGTGTTACCTTATAGTGGACGTTGTGTTAGTGCTAAATAGCGCGTGACATTCCACGGGGAAATGGTTAGTAACACCCGGGTATATGGCCTAGCAACAACCGAATATAAGGGATTTGATCTGCTAGTAGCACTGTCGTAAGAGCTGGCTCTAGAATTGTACTATGACACTTCCTAGAGCAGGCTCTTCTGACAGTTCCCCTTGAAAGGTTAGAACTGATCTCATCTGTATATTATGCAATTATCAACACTTTGTATTCACGATTATTAATCTATTACACACGAGTTGGATTATAAGTAACAAGGAAGCACCAAAAATGTCTTTGGCCTAGGGATATATGTCATTATAGATGTTCAAACATAAGATATCCGTATCGACTCGTGATTTGGAGACACTCTAGTATGTTACACAAACATAAATGAACAACTTTCCCACAAAACTAAAACAGCAATGGTTGTTTTTGATATAGGCATGGCACCAAAAAATGTCATTACCGAACCATTACCTAGTACAGAAGAAAGCAGCGAATCCCTCAGTCTTGGTCAAATACCCTCGATTGTTACACAGGAAAACCTGGAACAGAAACCACCTCCTCTGAAAATAGTTTGGAAAAATGTGTTCATACAGATTTCAATTCATATTGGAGCACTGTATGGATTAACAAGGATACCATCCTCTCATCCACTTACCTGGTTATGGAGTAAGTATGAGTATACAAATTCATACCCATTTTCCACTTAACGAAAGTATTCATTAAAATGATATGAAAAGTTTGTAAATAGGACCAGTAGAAATCTAGTAACATTACACATATAAAAAGAGCCAGATGCAATTATAATTATCAAAGTATAATACGTATTATCATTAAGAAAATCCAGTGCCTTTACACTATTGCTGCTACAAATTTGATGGGGTAAGACAAGTAAGCTGTTCGTGTCAGTTTGTTTACCATATAAAAGGAATCAATAACATGTTCTTACAATGAGAAAATGAAACTTGAATAAATCTATCTTTCCTTATATATTCTATGTACATGTAATTACTTGTATGAAAATATTGTACAGGTAATTACTTGTATGATGGCATCATACAAGAAAGTAATTGACGAGGATCTGCCGAGAAAAGGATATCTCATTTGACAAAAAAAAAATGGATATGTTTGTTTCTTTAGTGAGGAATTTTTGTCATTGCTTACTGATATTACTATGTATTTCTCAATGTAGGGATATGAATATTCTTATCACATTATAATAATATTTGACAATAAATTATTTATAAATCGCCTTTATATTATATCTAGCCTTTAACCTTTAACGTATTTTTTCAAGAAACTGAAAATGTAGTGGATGGGACAGCCACGTCTCCAAACAAAAAATAAATTTGCTGCTCCTAAATTTAGAATGTGGAGAACTAGGCTTGATGTACTTTTTAATTTTGCACTGATGGGTTGTAATGTTACTTTCAAGAACAATTGTGCCAAATGTTTAATGAATGCTTAAATTATTTTTTCAGCAATATATTACTACATATTTTCTGCTCTTGGTATCACAGCTGGTGCACACAGACTATGGTCTCATCGTTCATACAAAGCTAAAACACCATTACGTATTTTATTGGCTTTTATGAATTCTGCTGCTTTACAGGTTAGTAACATCATCTATTTATTGTTGGATTACCGGTTTTAGTTGGCTTAATGAAGACTGTATGAGCTCAGCAGGTAAATAGATATATTGATATGTCTAATCGAAAAATTAGATACAAATTAATGACTATGAGAAGGAATCTTTTGTCTGCATCTGCTTCATGACTGCTAATGTTTATTATTTACATTATCATTATCACTGTATTATATAAAAATCATCATAATTACAATACCATTTATCTATGATTAAAGTACATGCTATTTTGTATGTGTGATGAAGCAAATATGCATTTATTTGTTATGCTTGGAAATATTCTAACCTCTCTTATTTAGTCTCTAACCATTATCTACTAACTTGAGTTTTGGGTGTTAAATCTGAAAGAAGCTTTTAAGAATGTCTGATGGTTCTAAAAACAAATACATGTATATACAAACCACTAGCCTAATGATGATTCTAGTAGTTCTTCATGTGACTAGATGAGAACATTTTAACATGCATATTTATAATAGTTCTTCATGTGTTAAGTTTTCCTTCTCTAGTAGTTCTTGACATGTGCCGTACTGGATCTTTACACCGAGACTGTAATTGCTTGCCGGAACAAGCACTAGAAGAGAACATATTAATCACTATACATGCTCTAGTCTAGTTCAGAAATAAATCATGGAAACTCCATTTGATCTTTGTTTTACCACGGGGTAGCCATTTATGTCGCATTGTTTTATCCCGAGCGATAGCGAAGGGTAAATAACGTCATAAATGTCCAACCCGTTGTAAATCAAAGATAAAATGGAGTTTCCGTGGTTTATTTCGATTATAATAGGACTAGTTTTTTTCATATTTTGAATAGACGCAGCCTATGTGTTGCACGAAATGTTGGTCATGTGTTTATCACTTTTTTTTTTTACCATGGCTGTGGTCTAAAGGGCTGTGAAGCATGTCATATTAGTCATGTCTGTGTTAGTCATTACTGTCACACTAATATAGAGATTACAGCTGATCTTAAAGAGGTACCCTATGTTATGGGCATAACTCTTGCAAGTCATTGGTACATATATCTCATTTAAACATCTAAGTAACTTAGATTGGTTTCATTCTGTTTCAAACGAGTGCTTGCGGTCTTAAAGAAAATAAAAAACCACCGAGTTCAAGATTTATGACCCTAACCTTAAGTCTACATTCTTATGTTGAACATTTTGGATAACTTTTATAGCTTTATAGCCTATTAATATAATTATCTGCTCTTTTCAAATTGTAGAATGATATTCTTGATTGGTCACGAGATCACAGAGTTCATCATAAGTTTTCTGAAACGCACGCAGATCCACACAATGCAAAGCGAGGGTTTTTCTTTGCCCATGTAGGCTGGTTATTAGTTAGGAAACACCCGGAGGTGCGCCGAAAGGGCAAGTTGATTGACCTTTCGGATTTGTACGCTGACAAAGTTGTCATGATACAACGAAGGTAATTCATACATGTAATTTTAATTCAATAAGTGTAGTATTAAGTACACGAACAGTCCACGATGATGCTTTTAGTGTGGGTGTCTGACATATGCTGACTTTCACTCTTCCCGAAAATATACGCAAATAAATTACATTCTTCTACGTACATTTACTTTCTGGGTAGATTTTACTACAGTGATTAGGACCATAAACTATAAGTCTTGTTAATTATGGTGTTTTCGCTTATTACATACAGTCATTATGGCCTTTTACATATTCATGATTTGGAATGTTGGGGTATATATAAATTATGATCGCCAGATAGACCTTCTATTGTTTTGAATACCTTCCGCTATCATGTACAATGCAGTACCAACAAGTGAATTCTTTATGGGATACTATAATTTCTAACGGTAAGGCCATCTCTTCTTAACGTTTGTCAACGGAGAATACAGAATCGTCTCACTTGAGTCAGCAGATTGAATAAGACGATTGTCATGGTTTACTCAGTAGGTTGAACTTTTTAAAATGAACATTTTAATGTGATACAGATATTGCAGTCTTATGACTTTCATATTCTATTTGTGTGTGCTTTCAATTGATTTATTTTGATAATTGAAAAAAATTAATCTATCAAATAATCTTGACTGACTAAACTTGTATATCATATTGACTGTCAAAATACGAGTACTGTCCAGATATTCCAGTTACGTCAATTTTTAAAAGTGGACTGCTATTTTTCAGTGTTTGGTGAATAGGAATGCATAACGCTGTAAAACTGGGAAAAATGTTTAAATAAGTGTGAAATTGTAGGAATAAAAGCTGTTTTGGAAGAGTTCATTGGAAGATATGAACTAGCCAACTCTTCAACAAACTTTACTTGAGCGTTTCGAGCTTCACTTGTTAATGAGTTGGTCTTGTTCTCGTGGGGGGGGGAGGGGGGCACTTCATATAGGGATGAGTACATATGTAGCTGCCAAATCCAGTACCACACCCAAATCGTATTTTGAGGGTCAACAAAATGTATATATTATTTATTGTCATACGAAAATTTAAAGCTTACTTATTACCATTCTTGTTGGAGGAAATTTAACTTGATCCATTGTGCACGCACACCATTTTTGACTTGATGTCTTGACAATAAGGTATGGTACCTGCTTTAGATTGGTAAGTTACAAATTAACCAGCCTTATGAACAGTCTGATTTCCCTATCTGTATAATATAACTTGCAGTATGAAAAAGTGACCTATTCCAGCTGCTCATCATTAATACCACATTGTATATTGGATGTGATCCCTCCAGAATCTCATTCATACACAGATGAAATCCAAGACAGCTTTTATTCCTATAGATTCTCGTAAGACCCCTGACTATACATGTAGGGTTTTAACATACTTGTTTATCATAGTTCGTTTTTTTAATTTTTGTCATCCTTCATTTATCGCTTTTTTCATTACTGTTTTCGTCTTTTGAACCAACTGAGATTTTTATTCTTTTTTTCAGATATTACAAGCCTAGTATAATTTTGATGTGTTTCTTGGTCCCTACACTTGTTCCGTGGTATTTTTGGGGAGAGTCCATATGGAATGCATTTTTCCTTTCTAGTATACTAAGATACGTTTTAACTCTTAATGCTACATGGTTAGTGAATAGTGCTGCACATATGTGGGGTAACCGTCCATATGATAAAGACATTAACCCTGCTGAAAATCGTGGGGTTGCGTTTGGGGCAGTTGGAGAGGGCTTTCACAATTACCATCATGTATTCCCGCAAGACTACGGAACCAGTGAATATGGATGGCATTTGAACTTAACCACGGCGTTTATTGATTTCTTTGCGTGCTTTGGTCTGGCGACAGACCGGAAGAAGATATCGACCATTGTTGTGGAGAAACGCAAACAAAGGACTGGTGACGGTTCATGAATGAAAAAAAAAAACCTGACGTCATTTTATTTAAGGGTTGTTTAACTATGTGTTGGTTTGAATCTAAGGAAATGTGCATTTTCTATAGGACTGGAAGTGATATTTCAAACACGCAAGGGTTTATAAGTGTAAAATGGTTGTTTTTAATTTTTGCAATATAAATTCTTTGTTACAGGTACAAGTTTTAAGTGTGTATAAATGACCTTGTGGATTATCGGGTACCATTTAATAAATGACAAATTACGTAAACATTTTCTTAAATATCTCATGCAAATCGTATTGGTGAATATCATGAATTATATACTAGTAAGTTAAAATATCATTAAATTCATTAGCATTGCTACTCGATTAACACTTATGTTCTGAAAGTCCTTTAAAGACTCCTATTACAATAAGTATTATACAAGTGAATCATTTTGCCATTTTACCATTTTGGACAGGTGCCGGCTAAAGTAAGTTTTTTAGGCCCCTGCTCGGTGATTAGTCTTGGTAGTTGTTGCTGTTGATTTTTGATTTCATCTTTTTTTCTAAGTTCCTATTATTTTCTATTAGTTTCTCCTCACTAAAAGGCCATAAATTAATGTACTAACATTTTCTGATCCCCATTAAATGAATAATTAATCGTTGATGTACATGTATATATATATTTAAGCGTTGATGTACATGTATATATGAGGTTTCGCTAGATGTATGCTTAATAGACTAATTTGTTCGAATTATGGAAGGTACCTTTAATTTTGTTAATACTCAAAATGCTATATATTATTGGTTCTTAATGTTTGTTGACCAAATAAAATGATCTGACTTCAATTTTTGGTTTTTGTTCTGCCGCTTCGAGCAATGGAACACGAGAATGGACTGAATCAGGCGTCGAATTCTCAAAAAGTCGTAAGAGTAAAGTTGATCGTAATAATGACGTCACAATCTAAAATAGTTTTGTGACGTCATGATTTACGATTAATTTTACTCTTACGACTTTTTGTGAATTCGACGCCAGAACTGTATAGTATTTTGGGATTTTATAACTTGGAACTTTCATAATTAAGATACGAACTTATTTTCATACCTAAGATTCATACATTACCGGTTACTGGGATTCAAAATTATAGCCATTTAGCTTACTAGTCTCATGCTTATTGCTCAGTCGGTTGCATTAAAACCCAAATTTGCAGGATGCAACTTCCGGTCAGACTGAAATCAATCTCTCAGTATGTTAAAATGATGTAGACTATCGGTTTCTCGTTGAGTAGATATACAAATAAAAGATACGGGGAAATATTTGTAGGATAACAAACCCAGTAGCTGAATTTAGACGATAAAAGCCAAGAGATTCGGAAGTTTATTGCTAAATAATCCTCACAACTGGATTGTTACCATAAGCAATTATATACATGTACATGTAAATACAATGCATATTTACAAATATTTTTTTTTAAACATTGCAAACTACAAAGTTCATGTCTGCCTCGCTCCAAACATTGTGAAACTTAATACGAAATGATATCAATATTTGTACAGATTCTTCATCTTCTATTGTATTAAGTAGCTGTCTTTGGAAGAATCGTGCAAAATCTGAAAAATGTGATACACCCCAAAAAAGGCTACATATTTTTATTTTTGTAATTAAGTTGTTTTATGGGTCTATATTATGAAATGTGTAATTATTCATTCAAATCTGCCTCTCTTAGGAGATAATCAACATTGAAAATCCAGTAGATTCTATTGTATTTAAGCGCCATTTACAGAGTTATCTCCCTTAATTTTGAATTATACAGTGCATTCTATACAATTTTTATCTCCTATGAGCACGGTGTATATGAAAAACCAAATGTTAATTTCTGTTTACTAAAGCATTTTAAACAAGATATCAAAAATAAAAATATGTAGGCTTTCCAACCATTATCACATTTTGCATGATTCTTAGCTGGAGTGCTACTTAAAACCTAATACCATTTATAATTATGTATCAAGTATCCAAAAAAATACGTTATTTACCAATGACGTACCATCCATCTATTAATTAAGACACTTGCACCAAATCGATCTCTCTCACAAAAAGTTCAGAAAATTTACTTTTATAGAACAACACTTAAATTAGATAGTAACACAACTAAAGTGTCTAACAGCCAAAAAGACCTACATGTATGGGGTACATTTATTAAGATTTTAGATGTATAAATATGTACTTTCAAAATGTCCATGACATTTTATATAACCTAACACGAGAACGAACTTTCTAAGCATGCTTCGTCTGTTTTTTTTTTGTTTTTTTGTTTTTGTTTTTGTTTTTTTTTGCTGTCTGTCACTCAAGCATTTATCATTATAAAACCAGGACGGATCGGCGACACTCAAATGTACAGGTATTTACATCAAGTTCGAGTGAAATTTGGACGAGGGTTAACGAGAAAGCATCTTCTATGAAGATTCAGCTCTGGGTGTCAAAAGAATAGGCCTGCAGCACCTCTAAGCTTGTCGTAAAAGGCGACTAAATAGTGCTCAGAAACCTAGCCGGGGGCTAGGCGCTCTGCCCACAGAGCAATTGGGATGTGTGCCCCAGGTGGTGGAATGGGGTACCCCTGGCGTGTTACACGCTGGGGTTGTCAAGCTATAATACGGAAAACCTGACCGCAAACCATAGTGGTGCACCGTGCTGGGAAAGATGCCACGTTCCTCGCACGTTAAAAGAACCCTGCTGTGGTATTCGACAGGAGTAGGAACCTTTGCGCTCCGCCACAGGAGGCTAAATTACCCGACCTTACCCACCCCTCCTTTTTTTCTAGTGGCAATCAAAATTTAACGACCCTATTATCCTTATGTCCCATCCCTTTTTTCATTACATCATCATCATTTCATGTTAATTTTATCATCCCTTTCATGTTCATCGCCTGAATATAGCTGAAATACTGCTGGTCGGGCGTTAAATCCCAACAATCAATCAATTAATCTGGTTTGATATACAGTCAGGTCAGTTTGACGAATTTAGTTAGACTACATGTACCAATTCCTATGCATCATTCAAGAACAGTTGTCTTCATAAGGAGAATGGATATGGTGAGTACATGTATGTCATAAAGACAACTACCCCACCGGGATGAAAAATGTCGTCTTGAGGCCATCCATGGATTGCATTCATAGCACATTTTCCATACACTTAAGAGCTGTGTTTGCCTTCATATCACATCTGATAACCATATATTATAGACGGCATGATGCTTACTTGTACTTCAACTCTTACTTTTTCTAGCTGGTTTGAACTACAAGGTATATAATAAATAAAGGCATATTATGGTTTCTACATCGATAGAGTTAAAATAATGACTACGACACTATTTCATCTTTGACATACTATTTAACCCCACCATATTTTTTGCACCTGTCCCAAGTCAGGAATTACTGGCCTCTACATGTCTTGTTTCATTTGCACTTTCAGTTTACTTTCACGTGTTTGGGGTCTATAGAAGCAATTAGTTTGCTGTACTTGTGATAATGTTTTTGGGACAGCTGCAGCCTTTCCGGGGTATGAGGGTTTACTTACCTCGTTCATTTAAGGCCAATGGATAACCATAAATTGACAATTTTCATCCCGGTGGGATTGTTGTCTTTTTAGCATACTCACCATACCTATATTCTTTATATACATGTTAGGTCCCATGTAATATGTTATCAATAGACCATTAAATTGAACGATGGAATTTAGTAAATCTACGAATGAACTTCTTTTCCTTCTTTTCTTGTTTACTTGCTTGCTTCATCTTTGTGCCATGAAATTAACCAAATTGTTCCTGAATCCTGTAATGAATTTGCTATTGTTCGTTTCATTCTATTGTTTTGGTTTGATGTTAAAATATGCAAATTACTTAATAAAATATGTTTAAATTAACCAAATTGTTCAATCATTGATGAGATTTTATTAATAACAAGAAGCATTATGTGAGTATTGCATGCCCATACAAAATTCTCTACTCGAAAATAATAATCAGTTGAAGGAAACATAATGTAAACTTCATGCATAATTTATTAACGGGAAAAGTTCGGGAAACCGTATCTGTATTAGTATTCTAAACTAATAACCATAACACTTAAAATACAGTGGCGAAACCAGAGGGGTGCAGGGTCGGCACCCCATTTTTATTGCAAAAAATTGTGATTTTCAAGTGTAAAATTGACCAAAATTGGCAAATAATGTTCTAGCACCCCTTTTTTTCTGAGGAACCTCGGCTTGCATCCTCGCTTGTCAAAGTGTCTGGCTCCTGTCGTGAAAGGTATCAATAGACCAGAACAAAATTCGAACTTGATCTGTAACTTTGGTTAAGCGATGTAATAAATATAAATCCTGACAAAAAAGTCCAAGGGTAATAACTCGGCAAAAAAATCAAAGGTCGGGAACAGAATACGAACTTGATCTGTAACATGTCATGGTAAAGCAGTGTACAAAATATGAAATGAATACCTGCCAGCATGACTAAAGAAGTGCGGAAAAAAAACTTATTTGGCAGGCTGCCTGACGGATGAACGAAAGTCGCTGGAAAGGGACTAATAATGAATTTTTTTTCCTTGTATTGTCGTATATGGTGTCGTATTCACGTGGTCGTATTTAGTATGAAGCTTAATTGATATGAAAATTTTTGTGTGTAATAGCGTGTAATACACTCCCTAATGCCACAAAGTCGTGAAAATTGATAAATTGGGGAAGTTTAACTTTTACAATAAAGTAAGATCCGTTTAAAAAGTATGGGACATCACCGTGCAAGAAAATATATATTTAGTAATTATAACTTCTTATCTATGGTGTTAAATCTACGTTGCTGGTTTCCCGCACTACGTTCCATTATGTATTATTAGTGTCACGTGAAAAGTTCATATCCATACAGGACCAGTCGAATACATTGTGTAAAACATTGTTATACAAAAGGTAAGGGAAGTTTTCCCACCTCTCTTCATTCAGTTAACATTCACAATTTAGCCAACAATTCCGAAAAGTGACCTTTTGTCAATATAAACAACCAAATCTTTAGAGCATAATGGGGAGGGGGGGGGGTGGGGGGTGGCGGGCCCACCACCCATTTTGGATTCACCTTTCAGTTATCACTCCCTTTACATCCCTTTAATTTCAAATTAACTGGGAATCTGCTACATGTATCAGAGTGGTGCATGTAACTGTCTGAAACACGTGTCAAGCGCTGTGTACTTCAAGGAATCTATTAAGGGTTATCTCCCTTCGGACACCAATTAGTATTTTAAGTCTAGCTTCATAACAACAACAAAAAATAGATATTTAGCTTGATAGTCGAGTATAATTGATTTTCAAAAGTTGTATGCTCACTTCGTTTTTGAACAGTCGAAATTATCTTGCGCATAAACGCTAGGATTTGTATAAATAACCCTTAATACTATTTTGCCATGTATTGTACAGTCATATTACAACGGAATACTACATAAATACAACATAAAATATAGGTTTTCTGTACATGCATGATATACTGAATATTACATATCAAAATCTGTATCACATGTGGGATAAACCCGAGACTCCACAGGGGCGTAGCTGCCTGTACGCAAATACGCAGTTTCGTACTTTCGGAAAAAGTAACAAAAATAAAAACACACATTTTAAAGATGAAATAAAGGTTATTTATCACATATGCATACCATGAACGTAGTATAGGCTCTGAAAAACTGGCTCCAAAATCGTTAAAATTCAGGAGTTTCCTTCAGGGCGTTGCCTTACCGGACTCACTGGGGGGCCTTGAGCGACCCCCCCAAGACCCCTCGCCGTAATTTTGCGAACAACTAAAACAGGCCTAGCTACGCCCCTGCTCCACCGGACTGCTGGGTGATACATGTATAATTTGAGGGTTGATACCACATGTGATACAGATTATTACACGTCATGATCATTATATCATATACTTCTTGTATGGTCTGTAAAGGGATGCGATATAGGTCAAGGTGTGATATAGAATATGCGTGCAACGATGTAGCATAAATGATATAGGGTTTAAACAAACTTATAATGCTGATGCAAAAAGGTATATTTTAATCTAAATGTATGATAGAAGTAATTATTTCCCTTTATCGTTTACCCAATATAGCATACCCTATATCACACTCCTAGGTCTATAGTGCGTAACCTTTACTATTTCCTATTCGGAACACACTTTAAGTATATATTCAATTTATATTACCCGAGACGCAGTCCAAGACTATAACATATACAGTCTACTGAAGCGATGTTTTTGGTATAGAAATTTTCTTTCATGTATTTGTAGTCAGATAATGTCGGGTCGTGATGCGAAAATTGTAATCGTAGGAGCTGGTATAGCCGGGATTTCCGCTGCTCATCATTTGGTGAAAAATGGTTTCACTAATGTGATTGTTTTAGAGGCGTCTGACAGGTAACTATGGTAAACACTATTTCATTAGCATAACATGTATCTACATGTATTTGTTTGCAGTTTTGTTTTAAACGTTTCATTATACCAAAGCATTGTACATGCACTTGAGACATGTAATTACAAAATCAGGAAATTTGACATAATTTCGTTTTTCAATATTCTGTCCATGATTTTTTTAAAGCACTCCTTAAGTTAGTTCAATTCACAGAAATATATTTCCACGCGTGTTGTATGCGAAACTACGGACTACATGAAAATAGAAGTAGATGCCTTGGATTATGTCATTAATGTCAAAGGCCTCCTAGTAGAATCTGATTAGTGTTTGTAAGAATCAGGCAAAATGGGAAAATTCAGAAACTTGCATGTAAGAATCCCACCGATCCGAAAATGTAATGTCACTCAAGGATACTTTCAATATTTGAAAAGACCATATTCGATCTCTGCATCACTGGCTTTGCTCAGAAATTTTCAATTGACTGTTGAGGTTTTTGACAGAGTTATCTGCCCTTGAAATATTCATTTTCAGTGCATTTCAATGAAATTATAACTCAATTTGCCAAAATGGTATGAAAAATATTGTCTTTTTGCCTTGATTCTGACGGTGCAAATAGTCAAATTACACTACCAAAATGATAGTTTTTTTTTTTAAAATACAATGTTTCACCCACTGCCTGGTTCTTACAGAGACTGACACTTATTCGTATTATTTTATATTGTTGTTATCGTTGTTGTCGACATTGTTAACTTTAATTGTAATGAACCAAATATCACGGCACGAAATTTTGATATATTGCTGCTTGCTTTTGAGGAAGGTTGCTATTAAAATGGGTCTCTGGCCCCACCGTTTTTAAAAGCGACCAAACGTGGTAAAATATGTGTTTATTTAAAATTAATGTAGAAAGTTTATGGTAGAAAATCCCTATCTAAACGACCCATGTATCATATACATGTGTTTATCCTTGTTTTCAGAATCGGAGGAAGAATTCATACAGTAGAATTTGGTGATGGGATTATAGAGCTGGGTGCGAACTGGATACATGGAACAGGGGCAGAGAACTCAGTTTTTACCTTAGCTAAAGAAAAAGGACTCATCACGGAACCTT
The DNA here is from genome assembly GCA_037379345.1 of Perna viridis. Taxonomy (NCBI): domain Eukaryota; kingdom Metazoa; phylum Mollusca; class Bivalvia; order Mytilida; family Mytilidae; genus Perna; species Perna viridis. The sequence goes on along the minus strand of CM074514.1, from coordinate 32,483,872 downwards.
ATGTTTTCCTTGATAGGTATAGTTTTCTTTATATATTTAACTGTCTTCTTTCATTTCCCCTTTCCAGTAGTATAGTCGAGGAGTTTACTATAAAACGGCTTTATTCACATTGATAACGGCTTGTCATTAATAATAACATTTTTATTTGATTGTCGAAGGTGGGGGGGGGGCGATAACAGTTTCTTAATGTCAAGAATTTGATGATCGTATATACTGACAAAAAGGACTAGGTAAAACGTTTTTATTTTATATTATTTCTTCAATAATTGCTGTAAATATCCGGTACGACATGAAGATCTGATGTAACAGGTGTTAAGTGATTGTACAAGCATTGCGAAATGTATCCTTCTTATCCTATTTGTAAATAGCTATAACCTTTATCATGCGTGTATAAACCATACATGTACTTCAGGTTTAAATAACTGTGCACTTTTCCATGTCAGTATGCATATCTTCTTTTGAAGAATACCGTGTGTCTGTACTTACATGCTGTAAACACGTATATCTGTAGAGTGAATGCCTTTTACAATAAATGTAGGTAATTGTGAGCACTGTACATTTACAATAAAACAAATGTACATGTATGCATATGTTTGTATCCATTCTAATTTCGATAGGGGAAAATAGACCTAACCAGGTTGTCACAGATGTACTAACACGTTAATTTAATGCCTTGGAATATTGTTGACTCATCCTTAGAGTTCTTAAAATTTCCCTGAAGACACAACATAAGTGATTGGTCAAAATAGTAATTAAGGGGCTGAGGAGGGTAATAAACTTGGAGCCTGTAAATGGACAGTAGAAAATGAACATAACTTGGCAATTTTTTTAATTTAATTAAGAAAATCTACAACTTCGACAAAAATTTTGTTTGTTTGTGTAAACAGAGTAAGATATGATTTCCAACTACGCACGGAAATGTTCGGTTGTTCTGAATTGTTTATTCTGGCTATTCCAAATTTTTAGAATTTAAGAAATCTATGTTGGAGTAACCAGAATTCTTGGATAAACTAACGATTCTTTGTTCATACTGTAACAACATTTTTAATTGGCATTAGGAAAATACAGGCTTTAAAGAAATAATCACAACTGTTTTAAATATATAATTTATCAATATATGTATTAATTGACAGTAGTAATTTGTTGAAAAGCAGAAACCGCCATATTAATATTCAGCATAAGATAATGTGAGAATTTTAAGTCAAATTTAAATCACCTTAGTCAATATGTATCAGATGTGAAGCTGCATCTGCATACTCAACTACACTGATCTTATGGTTCTCTCTCTTGATGGTAGTTAGTCTAGTATTCTAATTCCTAAACAGAGGGGACCCATATCTTATCCGTAACTCCTCCTACACCCCTGAATGAAATTGAATGAAACTTTCACAGAATCATTATTACATGTTCCCATTGGACACCTCTTTTTTTAGATTTTACCTGAATCAGTTTGGGGATTTCCACAAAGCAAAACATGGACTTTGTCATTTGTGAATATGGAAACACGGGGACATATCTGTTATCTGTTAGTCCTCCTATACCCTGAATGGTATTTAATTCAACTATCTCATGTTCCTTTTGAAAACCCCTTCTAAATCAATAAGGACGTCGAAAGGTGCATGTCATCAGTTAAGGGAACTGATATTATTATACTGATTGGGAAATCAATGGTTATCTGTTTTAAATGAATTTCAAATTTCATTTTTTTAAGTAATTATAATAACACAAATTTAAAGTAAATAACCAAAAAAAATTCATAAATGATTTTAACGTTAGTTCATTAATATTTTTTTTTCGAAATCTTTCACAAAAAAAATTACATCATCTAGAAATAGTGTAAAATTATCATCATTATTTTTAACATCTTAGTCAACATAGTGAGCATTCTACTTTTAATTCCAACATAAAATTAAAATATTTTTTTACTTTTACCTGTAAATCTAATTAGGGATTATAATCATTATAACAACACTTCATATTAACCATCTATTGTTTTGTCCTAGTTGGAATAGCTAGGAGACACTGTTTCGAATTTGTTTTTAACTCTTAATTTCCTACATGACAACATGGACAGGTGTCTCTGAATATACTTTCATTCTTCTGTTGCATGCTTTCCTTGCCTATACCGCTTGAGTATTTTTCTCACTGAGTATGCTTTACCGCCTGTATAGAAGTGTTGGAATATATATTCGTTCCTAGACTTAAAAAGTTCCAGGAATTAATTATTAAACGATTGCTACATAGAAATTACTATCACATACTAGTAATAAAGAAATAATAAAAGAAACAGCTGAAGAGTTAAGTAGTGTTTTGAATGATTTTAAACAGATGCAGGCTGGTCCGCGACACCAAGTGACTACACCCTGTATGCGTCCTATGCTTACAAAATGTATGCATGGACCAATACATTTATTAGCAGTTTGTTACTGGTATGCAATAGTAGTTTTATGTATAATCTGTGGGTAAGATAGCTGCCATGTTTTTGCTTAGCGTTATCACCTTGATCCAGAGGACTCTTACCCACAAATTGTACCAGTTTAAATTTGCATATCAAACCAGGCTCGATGTATTTATTGCATGTGCTTGCTTGTTGTTTCGCAATAACCACTGTCCTAAATAATCTCTGGCTTGCTTTTCAATTTATGTGATCTTTACAAGTCACATTGGGATGTTCCTTTTTCACAACCACTGTTAGTAACTACAACTTTCGTCAGCTGACATTGTCTATTGAATTTGAAAACATCTGCAGTGAAATCTGTTTAAACACCATCCCCATCCGCAAGCTCCACGCAGCGGCAGACGTTCGTTTCCTTTCTTACTAACGGCGAGTTTCGAACGTCAGACGCTGTTCGGAGCTTGCCCCATTCGAAGTAAAGAACGTGTTCGGCCTCTGTCTGCACTAGATTTGTTTTGTGGTGAAGATAGTCTGTTATAGTTACCTTAACGATTTACATTCAATTTGTCATCGTCCTTGGTCAGATATGACAAAAAAAGGAAGAAGTTTTTGATAGGAGCGGAAAAAAAAATTGCGGTCTCACAATGGTATGGTGCTTTCATCGTCGTCGGTGTCGTGTGAAGAAAATTTTGTTTTCAGACAATAACTCGAATATAACCGTATTGGTCTCCATGAATTGTACCACATGGCGTCATGCCACGTAAAAAGAACCATTTATGAAGGGATAAGAAGCAAACATTTTTTGTGTGAATTCCATACGATTAATTGAATAAAAGAATATAGATATCGTTGAAATTATGCAACAATGTGCCCTGCCACATAAGGAAGGCTTGAAAAGATTTTGGAGGTTGTGCCTTTCCTTGTCACTGTAAGCCAGGAAAAGTTAATACAAATTTAATATCAAGTAGGATTTCAGACGGTGTTTGGTTAAGATAGTTGGCCATTTATTATAATAGGTTTGGTAAAGATTGCTATTGTCAATTCAGTTTTAAGTGTTGGTATGTGACTTACATGTATCTTCCAGAATTGAGGGAAATTGGTGTACCGAGGACGGAAGAGTAATTCCCAAAAAACTGGTAAAAAGGGCTTGGAATTTATTCTGCAAAATTGAATCGAGTCTAGATCTGATATGGCAAAACAGACCAACAGAGAAAATAAACTGCAAGAAATTTGTGATGAAACGATTGCACGAAGCATTGCTTGAATTTCAATTAGAAGAACGTGAAATGGTTAGCGCAACATTTGTGACAATGGTGAATTATTTATGTTTCCATGTTGGTGATGATTTAGAACAGATCTCACTCAATCTTCTTGGTAAATTTGAAGAGATCCCTGGTGGTAATGTCAAATTACCTACAGGTTTCTTGGATGTCGTTCGCTCACTTTTCAAGCAATTTGACTCTTCACTAGTTCAATTTATTTCAAAAGTTACTAACATTAACTGGAATTTCCAACAGGATTTAGTGAAAGTTTCTTGCCAAGGAAATGAGCACCACATTTGCGATCACGTTATTGTGACATTTCCACTTGGATTTCTCGAGAAACACCAGAAGGAACTGTTTTGTCCACCACTCCCTCCTACAAAAGTGAAAGCAATTTCAAGCATGGGATTTGGAAAAGTCAACAAAATTTTCCTTTATTTTGAAAAACCATTTTGGGTCAAAGGTCAAGGTGGAATAAAATTTGTATGGAATGCAAAGTCAGACGAGTTTGACCCAAATGAATGGTACAAATCTATTTTTGCGTTTGACGAAGTGCTAGAGAATAGATCGGTGTTGGTTGCTTGGATTCACGGTAAAGCTGCTGAGTATATGGAAACTTTGTCTGACTCTGTCATATTGAATACATGTTCGAGGCTCATTCAGACATTTTTGAACAACTCCGAAGTTCCTTTGCCTTCAAAGATTGTGCGGTCATCTTGGTGCTCTAACCCACTGACACTCGGATCGTACAGCTATTATAAGGTGACTTCATGTCCAACAGATGTACAAGTTCTTTCGGAACCCCTTTGTTGTAAAGGAAAACCAACCGTGTGCTTTGCAGGAGAAGCTACACACAGTCAATACTTTTCTACGACACATGGTGCAAGATCGTCAGGGATTCGCGAGGCAGACAGAATTGTAACTTATTACCAAAACGCTTGAAGGCTTTAGTTGTAACAAAGCGATTGGCGTATTCAGTACAATCATCATATTGCTTTTTATATGACCGCAAAGTAATTTATGGTCTTACAATGGTATAATGCTGTCGTCATATCACCCGTAAACATTTAGGGTCCGTTCAATTAACTGAGTATTAATGGACCACAAGGTATCATACCACAAATATAAGGCTGGGATTGATTTTTGAGTTGTGACCTGAACCGTTTATAAATAATGGGGTCACAAAGGAGCATAAAAGAGCATTTCCCTGATGTTCGGACTATGATATGAATCTTTTTGAAATTTGAGCAACAAAACTGTGATTGATTTTGGGTTGTGGTTTGAACCATGTAGATAAAAGGGACTGGAAACTTTTTTTCCTGATGTCTTGACAATTACTTGGTAGAAGTACACGGATATTTTGGTCCAATACTACTACTACCACAGAAAAGTTTGAATTTTGACTTCTTAGAAACATTTAGGAATATGGGGCCTTAAACATACGATTTCCTGGGTTTAGGCAAAATTTTGATAAAAGTTTGGATCGCTTTGTCCTATGCCTTTTGACCATCACATTTTAAAATTTAGGAGAGGAAAAGGGTCACCAATAACTAGTTCTTTAACATTGAATAAGTATCAATTTTCTTTGTTCAATTGGAAACAGAAGGTTCTTTGACACTTTGTTGCAGTTCTTTCTACAAATTAAATTATGTGTCAAACGTTTGATTACTGTCCAAATTCAGATCGAGCCGTATCAAGTTATAATTTCGTAATACTACTTGTCATAACTCTCCGGGGATCGACATATGTGGTCGTGTTTAGCTTTTCATTTTTTTTTCAATTTTGTGTCGTCACTTAAAATGTAAATAATTAAATTTGAGCTAGCTTAATGTATCTTGAGATTGTATTAACCGTTTATATGCATATTTCCTAGCGTATACATGTAAGACTGTAGAAGGTATTTACATGTATTACTGTTACCCTTTGACTGATTTATTTACAGAATTTATTCGAAGTAATTATTATTATTCAGTGACATACATGTACAAAACATTCTTTATATTTAACACCCAGCACCAGTACTATAATTTCATTAGTACATGTAAGGAATGCATTTTAGGCCATAAAAATATGCAGTGTTGAGTATATGCAGTTACAGTAAAATAGTTTCCCTAATTCTGATAAGCTGAAAAAAAAATCGAGGCAACTACATATATAGTGTTGTCAAAAGACAGTTTGGCAATGAGACAGACACAAAAGATGCTAAGACAAGTTAAAAATAATTGAGCAATTCAGAATCTAATAAAACCCTTTAGGGTGTAAGGAAGCATAAGCCCAGTGGGTTCTCATGCCATGTGAGATTATAACGATTCTCTTTTGAATACCATCCTACAAATGTAAGGATGGATTTTGTTCACATTTTCGTAAAGCCTTGCTCAATGCAAATAAAAAACAAAAACAAACAAACAAACAAAAAAAAAAAAGCAAACAAACAAAACAAAATAAGTGAACAAACTATCTAATAACAAATGTAGAAAATGTGTCATTTTTACAAGGTTTGACATCGACTTAGAAAAATATTTGTCAAAACATATTCTTAATTAAGTGTAAGTGTTTGTAAGAATCAGACAAAATGGGAAAAATCTGAAACATGCATGTCAAAACCCCCAATAAAATTTCACTCAAGGATGCTTTCTCTATTTGAAAAGATCATTACCGGTATTTCATCTCTATGACATTGGATTTGCTCAGAAAATTTTAATAGAGTCTTAGAAAAAAGAAGTTTTTGACAGCGTTATCTGCCCTTCAAATGTTTATTTTCAGTGTATTTCAATGAAATTGTAACTCTATGGTCCAGCATGATGCAGAAAATCTTGTCTGTTTTCCTTGATTCTGGTGCAAAAAGTCAAATAACACTATCAAAATGACGTTTTTTTTTTTCATACCATGTTTCACCTACTGCCTGATTCTTACAAGGAATGACACTTTAATTTCAATGATACGTTTTGATACGCTAACCAGAATTGAAAATTCAATCGTGTTGATCGTGGTAAATTTTTAGTCAACAAGTTTTCCACGATCCCTTCGACTGCCAATAGTGACGCCATTCGTGATACTGGGAACGCAGCTTTACTAATTAACATTTTTAGGGGTGGGTAAAATGAAAAAAAAAAAACTATTGTATTTATATATGAATCGGCAACTACGTTCCTTTTTTTGTATTCTCATTTTACATAGTTGTGTTCATAAATCTGATTGTCTGAAAACTTGAAATTAGATACAATTATATTTCTTTTGTTTTCTAAACTTCTAAAATAACTAACATACCAAGGAAACTTGTCTCTCTCACGATCAAATTTGTTGTTTGACTGATTGAAGATCGTATATACTGCACAAGAAATCAATGAAAAAGAAAGATAAGTGGTCGTCTTCAGGATTGTATACAAATGCGCCAGTTTGCTTACACAAAGAATTTGGATCCGAGTTTAATTAAGAGGAACCAAATAAAACCAAGTGTATACTAGAAACTTAATGATTGAACTACTAATACCCATAGGGTGAAAGGTGGCGTTATGTTTTACTGTATAGTTTTATCGTATTTAACAAAGTAAGTACAAGATTTGCACGTCACGTGGTTCTAAGGTTACAAATGTAGCTACAATCAACCATTAATGTCAAATTGAAGCATCCCGTAAAAATAACTAAATCGTACTGTAAACAGGTAGTAGATATCCGATGAACCTGAAAAGAGGAGGCACGGTGCAAGTCATCATGTAAAAGCAATATATATAAAATATCTAAGCACTCCGTCTATTAGAAGTTGAGAAATTTACCCTGAAAATAATTTCCATTATCTTACGGTATACACGAAGTAGATGACCAAGGCAGCTGAATATGGAAGATACGGTACAAGTCAGCATGTAAAAGCAATACATCAAATATCTTGCATTCCTTCTGATAATAGCTGAACAGTCTGTTACATAAAATCGTAACGGTCGAATGGACAAGGTGATTGCGATATAGCCCCACTCTTATGAGTTATTCAGAGAGCAATATGCACAAATAACTGACTAAAACACACTCCCAAGTTACCGCCTCTTCAATTTTCTGAAAGTATTCTTATCCTTGTGATGATTGTCATAAACTGTTGCTATACTTTCATTGGAAGAATACCATAATTCAGTTTGTATAAGAAAGTATCATGTTTGTAAAAGAAAAAGTCTTAACATATTCATGTTATCTTAATATTTATGTGGTCGATGAGTAAAATGAAGCTACAGCATCATGTACGTGTACAAATTAATGAGCCCGCAAATACAAATGTGTATGAAGTGAGAGTTTATGCGTACTTATTGTGTAAAGTTTAGTGTTAGAAATTCTCCTTCGCGTGTACTTATTTTTCGGATAGTGCATGACCGCGAAATTCGTGCGAAATAAGTACAAATACAGTATTTCACAATTCAAATAAACGCAAATCTCAAAGGTCATCTTTTAATGTCCACTCGAAGAAATTAAGCACCAATAAACAATGCTTATACCACCTTTTAATAACATACATGAATATTTTTACGAATCTCCAAAATTTACAAGATTCGTTAAACTAACACGAGCCTTTTACGAGTGATTTGCGAGTGCTTTTCGATTGGTTACGACTATGAATTTACACAGAATGATTGCGATATGTTAACGATAACAGTTCACGATTCATTGCGGTTAAATACGTCAGTTTACTAATGCATACCATATTGTTAAGAGTTATTGCGAGTGCAATGCGTATTGTTACGATTTGGTCCAAGCTTTACGGGTAATTAACGGATTACCATAACCTTGTGAGTTTTTACGAATACTTGGGGTTAAGTAACGAGTGTTATGCGAATAGTAATGAATTTATAATGAGGTTGCATATTGTCAAATAAATCCAAATAAATACAGCCTCATGCATTCTTCAATTGAACATTTGACTTGTTTAACGAGAGATAGAAGTCAGTATTATATCAAAACTTCTTCGACTTCTTCGCCCACTGGCACAACAACCTAACCCTCTTCATATTTACTGAGTATTCGTATTTATTAGCAAAATGCTAGCTTAAACGGTTTGCGAGCTTTTTACGAATAAAAATTCAATATTCGGGTAATTTTTTTATATGTCAAAAGAAATGCATCTCCTTTCATTGACTCGTATCATTAAAACACATTTACCTACTAAGCTACCCAAAAGGTGAAACCACATGAAAAGGCGTCGTAGAAGAACATTAACGATGACACAAATGATGGTCAATTTAAACGCTTTTTTGGATTTTCTTGGGTCTTTTTTCTAATAAGAATCAGTATGAATTTGTGATTGCAATAATGCCGTATGTTTGATCAGTTAAACATGTTTCCACATGTTGATTGCTGACGTTATCTTTAACTGGATGTTGCCTGCTTTCTATGCTACGAGTATACATTGTTGCTGGACGTTGAAACTGATATTGTCAAGAATACAAATCGCTAAAGGCTGCGATATGAAGCTTGTTCTTTTTAATTTCATTCTCGTCTTGACTACTTTTTCAGAGGAAGCATACCGTGGAGGACGGAGAATGGAAGAGTACTGAATAAAGATGTAATCCAGAAAGCCAATGATATTTATGAGACGATAGATGAAGAAATGGAAGCTGGCATAAAATCCACAGAAAATATATCATGTGAACATTATTTCAGAAAACGGAAAATTGAGGAGCTTAAATGTATCACTCCGAAGTACCAGCATGACGTCCAGTTGATTCTGAATTCCTATTTAAAGGAATTAGGATTGTATGAGGGTGATGATGCGAGCAAAGTCTCGGCAAATCTTTTCCCAATGATCGAAGAAATAGAAGGCGAAGATATAACTGTTACTGGAGGGTATTGTAAAGTCTTACAGACTCTCGTCGACGACATTCCCTCAGACGTTGTCCGATTAAAACAAAGAGTTACGAGAATTCATTGGAAAGATGAAACCGACACTTTTCAGGACGTCAGAGTTTACTGCCACGATGGAGATAAAGAATGCACATTCTGTGCACGACACGTTATAATCACTTGTTCGTTGGGACATCTAAAGCGGTATCACAAAAATCTGTTTCATCCATCATTACCTACTTGGAAAACTGATGCAATAGAGAAGTTTGCTTTTGGCCAAGTAGAAGCCGTATTTTTGGCATATGAGACGCCATTTTGGGAACATGGTGGTGGATGCTTTATGATTGCTTCGGACGATGGTGCCGATGAAAGTATTCCTAAATGGTTCAGGTCAGCATACTGGGTTCGAGAAATTCCAACGACAACAAACGTGATTTTAATATGGTTGCATGGAGAGAACTCAAAAGAAGTCTCTTTAGTTCCAAGAAATGAAGTTGCTAAAACTTGCACTTATGTTATTCGCAAGTTCTTGAATGACCTGTCTATTCCTGAACCAAGCGATGTTATGGTTTCGTCATGGTGCACAGACCCACTGTTCCTTGGGGCGTACAGCTATTATTCCACAGAATCCGACACTAATTGTGTATCCAATTTGGCAAAGCCATTGTTAGTGAACAATAAACCCGTCTTGTGTTTTGCAGGGGAAGCAACCCATATTAAGTGGTCGTCATTTGCGCATGGCGCTAGTTCCTCGGGAATTAGAGAGGCAGAAAGATTAATAAGCTTGTACCCTAAATAAAAATAAATGCTATTGTTTACGTCTAATAATATATTATCCAACACATACCTGTCTGGCTGTCTACATTCAAACACTATGTAAATTCCATACTTTTTCCAAAACATTTAATACCAAGTAAATAGTATCGTCATACTAGGCGACTCACATTATGGTAATAATTTTGGGCAACTCTAATGATAGTTCATCCACTGACACAAATATTATGTCTAAAGGAAACAAAGTTAAAAAAAAAACTAGATAAGGCCAAGCTCATGGATGTAATTGATGTATCATACCAATATAGGCCCATTGGTGACATACTGTACCAATTTGCCATGCTCTAAGGCCCACGCTTAAAGAAAGAAATCGCTAATCGTCAAATATATTATGCTACTGATTTTGGCGTGCTTTCAACATCTAAGCGAATTCAATACTCTACTAAACCGAATTCCCAATCAATCCGTGATTTTCTCATTTTCACCGTAAACCTTTGCGTAGATATATGTATGGACTTTGTTCAGAATTAAAGAAAATCACAAAATTTAGCGAGCTGAAACTTGAAGCCTTTATGTCGATTTAAGGAAGACTAAGCAAGGATGATAATTGATAATATACATTCATGTTCTTTTCCGTTTCACATCTTTTGACATTGTACATTTGTACATTACTGGCAAAATAATAGTATTCCTATTTCGGAAATTTACTGGACATTTTAGAACTGTGTTCGTCAGTCTGCTAAGGTCAGCAATCTTTGAGTGAGTCCGAATTGGTAGGAAATCAAACGAAATTGCGATATATTCTAAAATTGGATGACTTCGTAACCGGGATTACCCGAATGTTTCTCAATCAGAACAACTTGTAGAGTGGACGTTTCTCAGCTATTACAGAAAGTTCATTGCTGACCGATTATTTCATACAAGTAAAAATTAAGAGTACTACATTTTGATCTCGTATTAAGCTAGAAATGACGGTTGTCTCCTATCTGCAACATAAGATGGTGTAGTAATACATAATTATACAAATCATATACGAATGTACTATATTGATATTATGAGTTCAAGAAGTCGCTAACAATATTATCAACTTTTAAAAAGACACATGTAACAACATGGACAGTTGTTCACCAAGAAATTAATATAATTTAACATATAGGTTATCATGCTTCACCACACGGCACATACATGTATATTAAAGTAACCTTTCAATTAAAGGTCAAAATCTAATATACAGGGTCATCATAATGTTAAAAGGGATGAAATCACATTCTGTAATTAGAATATAAAAGGCTTCGTCGTGGAGAGTAGACAGATTTTTTTTTAAGTTAAATACATTTTTGATCAGATGGTACAGTGGTTGGAATGACTAATCAGTACCGAGTCGACTCTTATCTTTAGCAAATCTAACCAAACTATGCCCATAATTACCCTGTTTTTATACAACCGCGAAAAAGTGCGGTTGCATTGTAGTACGGTACTGTCGTCGTCTGTTGACACTTGATTTTCGTACGGTAATATGAGTTTCAGTTTGTTGATCTTTATAAAATTTTATATCCAGAATTCCAAACCACAAAATAATAATAAACTTTATTTCAAGAGGGTAACACAGTTATTTTTTTTTATTTTGTTCGATTTGTTTTATTTACACTCAAAAAGCGCATGCTGCACAATAGGAAGACAATAACATATACAAATCATTGGCGTATTGGGTTAGGTGAACGAGACAATACATACAAGTAATTACATATAAACGGCAAATGAGTGCTTTAACAGTCACGTGTTCGTCGTGAATCAATCGAACAATATATGGTAGAAGGATGAAGGAATATAGTTCATATCTGGTAGATATACTTTAACAAAAATAGTTCTAAAGTAATTCAGATATCTTTTGAAGAAAAATTGCAAGAAGTTGGCTCGACATTACTATGCCATTTTTATACAAATTGGTCACATAGTTAATTGTTTGACATATGATTTTATATCATTTTTATCTATAACACATAGTTTGTCTTCATTTTTAACATAATTTATGTTCACCCAGAAATTCAAAATTGTCATTTTAACTTTTTTTTCAGAGGAAATCGACCACTCTCTCCGTAAACCATTACTGATGGAGTAGTGGTTCATTGAAGACTGTGTATTTTGTTCGCTGAAAGATAATGTTCTCGATCAGAGAGAAAGATAGCGAATAAGAGAGTTGATACATTCTACCCTTGTCGAACCCCAATATCACATGAGAAAAACCCTGAAACATTTTTTCCAAATTTGACTCAAGATTTTACATTATCATACATATTGTAGATACCATTTTGTATCTTCCATGTGATGTTTATTTTTATTATTTTTTGCCACATACCTTATCGCAAAACAGTATATCAAACGCTTTTTAAAATCCGTAAATGTACAATATAATTTTTTGTCAAGAGTAAGATATATATCAATAAGAACACGGAGACAAATGTATTATCTATTGTCGAGTACCCTTTACGGAACCCTGCTTGTACACTTATTATAAGTTCTGTATAATCCGCGAAGCGTGAGAGTCTAGCGTTAAAAATTGCTACAAATAGTTTTCCAACCGAAGAAACAAGTGTCATACCGCGATAAGAATCTGGGTCTAGTGGACCACCTTTCCTTTTTGTAAATTGGAGGGTTGATGCCTTCAGTCCAGCATTCCGGAACGATACCGGTATCTAATATCTTATTGAATAGTTAAACATAGAACGGAAAAACAAGTTGATCGTCAACTCAATGTGTTCGTTTACTACCATATCGTACCCCGGCGCCTTTGCATTTTTAGGTTTTCCACAGCAGCACACATCTCATAATACTCCGTAATACTGCCATTTAAATTGTCATTAGTAAATTCATAATTGCATTCCGGTATCACGAAATCATCAACGTTTAGTATATCGTCACCACATTTAAGCTGCTTGAAATACTCATAAAGGTCATCAATAAACATGTTCAGTTGTCCACTGTCGATTCCATTGAATTCGCCCTATTCAATAATTTCCACAACTCCTTCGGTTCGGACATACACGTTTTACGTATATCATTTTCTAATTGAAATTGATATTCTCAATAAGTCTTATTTGTTAGCTCTATATGCTGCGCTAGCCACTTTTAACAGTTATCTGTTTTCGGGAGTTCGGTTTTTATCATAATTTTCCTTACGCTTCTCATCACATTTGCCATGGAACCAGGGCATAATGTGCTTTTCGTCTAGTATTCGACTGCGATTTTGGTTTCCAAACGATTCACGCGCTGAGTTGGTGTAAATGTTATTCAAATTTTCGATAACATCATTCATATCTGATTGAACGAATTCACTATTAACATCGATGCGGTTCAGTTGATCTAACAGATTTTCAACATTCAACGTATTATTCTCAAAGTGACCTGCTAACTGTACACGTCTATCCGCAATCCACTGAACAGGTTTAACACCTCCGTTTATATTCCCTGTAATATTTGATCAAAGAGAATGTAATACGTACATGACTATGAACATCAGATATTAATGGGTCCAATTCCAATATCTCCAAATCACGTTCAAAGGGGAATAAATAAGTCTGGAGAAAGTATAAGATAATCTACTACGCCAGTTCCGTTGCATGTAAATTTATTATACCTTTATCTGCACCGATTCTACTGTTTGTTATAAACAAACTATTGTTTTTTTTTAACAAAAATTGATAATCATTTGCCCGTGGGCATTACCTCTTTCCTAATCCTGATCAGAAAATAACTTAGGGATATCCATAGATCATATTTACTGTCAGTGACATGAAAATTAATAAACTCTTTATATTTATTCTTGACAAAAAAAACAAAAAACAATAGGTATTCCACCTGATTTTCTTCAGTATTCTTTTGTTCATATTGAAAATTCACTATACCCCCAGGCAAATCTAAAGTATCCAAACGGCCAATTTTTTGTTTCAGTACACACAAAAATATCATAACTTTGTATCAGATCACGAAATTAAGAAAATAACAGTTTTGATTGTAACCCACATACATTTATATATGAAATTTTCAAAGCATATGAATGTCTATGATATTGTTCCACAATATTCTATACCACAATGGTCCGACTTGGATTGATTTTTTTGGGAAAAAAATAAAACTTTTCAGAAATTAAGGACCGAAAAAGGGGACCAGAAACATTCATTTTCCTGAAGCCCAGGCAATAACTCTACTATTAATGAATTAATCTTTTTGAAATTGTATACAAGGTGCCACAGCACAAAAGGAAGACTGGGATTGAAATTTTGAGTTGTGATATGAGCCAAGTAAGAAAAAGGGAGCACAAAAAGTCCAGAAACAATTTTTTTCTGGTTTTATGGCGATGTTTATTTCTGGTCTGATTTTGATTTTTTTATTAGATACTTCATGAAAAGCCTTGCCTGCGTTTTTAAATCAGATTTCACATATCTTTTTCAGTTTTCGAATTACAATGTATAAGTGACCGAAGGAGGGCCATGTTCTTAAAAATCGTATTTTTATTGTTTTTGGTGAGATTTTTAATTTCTTAATTGGATTCCTCATGAAAAAACTTATCTGAATTTTTCGATCAGATATCAGATATCTCTAAAGGACGGGTTTCGAGTTATTTATATAAGGGGCCAAATGGGATCACGCCCCCAAAAAATGACTTTTTAAATTTTGATGCGATTTTGAAAATTGTTTGTTGTTGGATTCTATATGAAAATCCCAGCCTAAAACAAGAACTTTGCGGAGTATGCTTACCAAATTAGCCCTATCATTTACTTTTTATGAGAAAATGAGGTACAAAGTTATCCACGAATGCACCCTGAAGCAGACCTTTATACTTAAATTGAATTTCAACCGTGCAATATTGTGATAAATGAGTTGTTGTATCCATAACGAACTGTAAGTCTCTTTGTTTAGTTTGTCAAACACTTTATTGTGTATATACTTGCCTCAAGTGAACAGAGTTTAACTGGCGGTCTTGTCATGTTGTGCTTGGTGATATTTTTGCAGTCGTGTAAAGGTATCAGGCTTTCGTCGTTGTCGACGGAAAGTCATTTAATGGTACTGTTAGGACAAAAACTTACGTATAAGTATGTCTCTGTTATACTGTATTACAGGGTGTCATACCACAAGAAAAGAAGGCTGGTAGTACAACATAAAGTAGGTTTGGATTGATTTTGGGGTTGTGACTTGAAATAAAGTACCAGAAGCAAGCATTTTCCTGGTGCACAGACAATAGCTTTAGTTAAGGTGTATCGAATTCTTTGAAATTCAATCATAAGATGCCAGTCTGAACAATAATGACTGAAAATGATTTTGGATCTTACAGTAACTAGGGAGCTAATTATTCTGGACGAATACTTATATTTCAATATCGGTAAAATAAAAATAAGACAATTCAGACATTAAAATTCAAGTTCATGGCATAAACGTAAAAACATGAAACAGACGATGAGCAAAAAGCAAATTAGCAACTCCACTAAAAGCTGGGAGCATGGACCAGGTGCACCGGTTGGGTAAGCGTCCTCTACTTTTCTAGAAACATCCACCGAGGTAGTCCGGGGTAGACGAAAGAGGAAAGGAAAACTATGACAAGTTGAACAAATCAGTTTTCATGGCGCAGATGGATACACGGTAACGATCCACGAGTTCATGATGACGGCAATAAAACTTTTGTAGTGATGACTACAATCTTGTAGCAACATAATCCTGCCCCAGAAGCCTATTTGTTAGAATTCTAGCGCGATACAAAAAGTCTGCGTCGTCTCGGCAAGATCTGGCATAACGTATGAGTTGTGATATGAACACTCCATACGCAGGTGCTGAAAGGATGTTGTCACAGATGAAAGGAAAGTTGACAATTTTGAATGAAAAGTGATCACGTTTGTCGTAAAGTTTGGTGAATAGTTTTCCTTTACCATCGATTTCTAAGTGTAGGTCAAGATTTGAGGCTGACTTTACAGTGTCTGTAGTATCCTTTATCTCAAGTTCTTTGGGGTAGATGCGATGTATCAAATCCCCGAAATTAGGTTTGTTTAAAGATAATACGTCATGTATATAGCGGAATATTAAAGGATACAGCTAAACAAAATTTATTCTTCCGGATCAGATCAGCTATAAAGTCAGCCTCATAAGAGTGAAGGAATATGTCAGCAAGTAGAGGAGCACAATTTGTTCCCATTGGAATGCCGACCGGTTGTTGAAAAACGCGTCCACCACATTGGACAAATATGTTGTCGATAAAAAATTCCAGCATTTTGTAAACATCTTCTTCTGTATATTTGGAAGATGATTTGGAATTATTTCTTACAAAGTATGAGGAATCTGTACCAAGAACTATATATATTTGTATCTAGGTGTACCATCTTTTTTTTTGAAAAACAACGATGTATAATGTTTTTAAGTCGGGATTTTAACTGATTATGTGGAATAGAAATATTCAGTGTTGAAAAATCATAGGTTTTAGTGCTATTATATTCTGATAATAGTCTTGAACTGATTGTCTTCAAAAGATCTTTCGAATTTTTACGGGAGTAACAGGTGTTGTGGTAGGACTGTAAACCCTCTTTGACAGCTGTGACTATAGAAGTTAAAAGTTTTGAAAGAGGTTTGGTGGTACATTTTGCAGATCCAGCTATGTAACGTTGTTTGAATGGAATCTTGTGTAGTTTAGGAATCCAGTACATAGATGGGAAATCGCAGTCATCGTCCTTGGTAGAGAGACCAGAAGAGGATAGCACAGATTTATGGTTTTCCATAATTTCTTCTTTGGAGAGTGTGGTAGCAGTATAGGTCTTATCACTGCTATTATTTTATACGTCTACCTCCGATAATAAACATTGGATGTTAAGCGTTTTGCAAACAAAAACAATGTTGTTTTGGGCTTTGTATGCTGGTACGACAACATATTAGTCATGTATAGACAATGTTTTTGCTACATCGGGGTCCTTGAAAACTGATGTAGCATTGGCACTCATTGACCTACTTAAAACTTTCATTCGTTTCAAAATTAAGGACCTCACTGCCTTTTACCTATGAAATTGTACCAAAGATGCCATACAAGAAAAGGAAGACGGATTGTTTTAGGAGTTTGACTAATAAAGGATCTCAAAGAGGCCAGAAAAATGCATTTTCATAAATCCAGCCAATAACACAAAGAGAGAGGCTGGGATTAGCTTTGGGAGTGTTGACTGGAAAAAAATTTCGAAAAAGGAACCATCAGTCATACCTTTTTAATAAAAAACATTATACAATACATATAAATAAATATAGCTTTTGTCTTTTTAAATTATGACTGTCAAATGATTTAGCACAGTGTCTGTTAGGTAGAACGGTATTGTTTCTCATTATTGTAAAATGGTATTTTTAGTTAGTACCCTACTCAGGTGAATACTTATCGACACCGTGATAGGACAATTGAGCTGATGTAAAAAAATATTAGTTTCATACTTCAACGGCATTTCCCTTTCAAAAAATCATGTTTTTTAAAACTATTTTATATAAGTTTAAAGATTGAAAATATATTTGTCATTAGTAGAAAAAGGTGGAAGATGGACCCCAACCATCATCTCTTTAAAATAACAAATCAAATAAATCAATGATTTTGCTATGACTTTTGCTCACATTGTTTGTTCGGAAAAGTAATAACATGAAAACGTCTGGGTAAATCCATAGTTTCTAAACGGTGAACTTTTTAAAGGTTTCACTGCTGGGTAAAAATAATACCGTTCAGCCTTAAACCATGCATACAAAACGTGTGGTTCTTGGTACTCGTCATTTGAACTCACATGATAAGGAAATTAAAACAAAAATAAAAAGGTCACTTCCTAGTTTGGTATTGATAATGCAATCTAAATCACAACTTCCCGAATAAATCACCATTTAAAATATCAAAACATAATTTCAAGCAAACTACTTCCGGATTACGAATTGTTAACTTTTTCAACAGAGAAAAGTTTAACCTTCAACATGTAGAGGGACGTTACGATTGTACAAAAAAAACGGATACACTATTATCGGCCAATCACCAAAAGTTTATAAAATAGTTAAAACACACACTCAAAATTAACGTTTTTTTCACTCATGAGTATTTATATGAATACACTTTTAAACAAGATACACGTATGTTTGCACCATGAAAAAGTAACTCCTATGTCCCCAATAAATCTTTCCTTAACTTTGAACTCTGAAAGTTTCAATATCACACGTTAGTCATTTTAGTCTTAGTAACAATTTGTTAAAGATTTTTTACATAACTTGCGATAACGTTATGGAATGAGTTTTCAAAATAAATCCCATTCTCAACAATTTGAAATTAGAGTTAATTGAAAATTTGAATTGTAATTTTCTTAAAATAAGAGTATGTTTATCAGTGCTATATCAGATTTCAGAATAAAGGAAAAGAAAGAAAACGATTTCTCGGGTTTACAGGTATCACTTGGTCTAAACATGTTCTGACAACTGTCCCTTCAAATTTCATTATTTGCATACGCACCCTCAAGTAAGTAAATCCTGTTCCTAAACATGTTCTGACAACTGTTCCTTCAAATTTCATTATTTGCATACGCACCCTCAAGTAAGTAAATCCTGTTCCTGTGTCAACGATTTCGTGCATTTAATCTTTATTAATTTTTCACTAGATAAATGTGCATCATGATATAATGCCAAATTAAATTAGTGACAGACCATGTAGATAACTAATTACTACTTTTCGACATAAGGCTTTAAATGGATGATTAATATGTCTTTTTTTAGAGAAAAAAAACCTTGATCAAATAAAATGTTCGATATGATTGTTTGGTAAATCAGAATATTGTCACATTTATTTTTAATTTATATTTTAATTTTTAAACAAAATATGCAAATTTGAAAGATTGAAAATGTAACAATGTTAAATATTAATAGGTTTTAAATCTTTAGGTCTTGACACTTACATCTTTCTAACATGGGTTTTTTTCGTACCACGAAACCAGTAGCCTTTTGAAGAGCTGTGATTAAAATTCAAAATAATGGTCAATAACAAATATTCTTTTCTGGACCCACTGCCAATTCTGTTGATTACCGTTATAACCTTGGTTCCCTTGATTACCCTCCCTGCCATATAGTAGGTATTGACACATACATGTAGCCAAGACATGTCAATCATTCTACCCCGTAAATAAGTTTTACCTAACAGTTATATTTTGGTATATAGGCAGAATTATGTGTCAGTTATATCCGGGTGTAAAAGAAAACGTTTCTTTTTACCAGGCATAATCTGGGGAGGGCAATATGATATTACTTTTGTTAATGACATGCAGGTAAAAGATATTGCTCATACATGTATACGCATTCAAATGTTTATCAAGTTTAAATAGCTTATTAAAAAAGAAGTGTTTTATTGAAGCATTTTACGCATTTATTACAACTAAAATGACTTGTATGATTTTCTGTATTTGATTATTTATTGCCTTTACTCAAAAGTAGGTTTTGGGCTATGCGGGGCCGGGTGTCAAAAGAATAGGCTCGCAGCAGCACTAAGCTTGTCGTAAAAGGCGACTAAATAGTGCTCAGAACCCTTGCCTTGGGTAACTGGTGGAGTGGGATACCCCTGGCATGTTGCATGCGTGGGTCGTCAGGAGATAAAACCTGGCCGCAAACCGTCGTGGTTAATTGCGTGTGGGAAATGTAACGTTCCTCGCACATAAAGAACCCATCTGTGGTATTATATCGAAGTAGGAACCACTGGGCTCCGCCACAGGAGGCAAAATTGACCGTTCCTACCCACCTCTCCTTATTGATTTACTTTACATTCATAAGACCGATTCTAGAATACTCTAACGAAGTTTGGGATAAATGTGGATTAGATTCAGATAGAATTGAGAAAATCCAACTTGAAGCAGCCAGAATAGTTACGGGTTTAACATCATATGCTAGTAGAGATTCACTTTATCGATAGACTGGTTGGGAAACATTAAAGAATAGAAGAGAACAAAAGAAGCTTTTTTTGTTGTATAATATGATTAATGGACATTGTCCTGAATATTTATCAGATTTACTTCCCCATTAGTATCTGAGATATCAGTGTATAACTTACGCAATAACCACAATTATAGCCTCCCTCCAACTAGACTTTCATTGTATCAACAGTTATTTTTGCCAGCTACATTGAGCCTATGGAACAATTTGGACCTCTCCTTACGAGAATCGCCTTCTTCTGATATATTTAAATTACGTTTTAAATATCGTTATAATAATGCTATTAGTAGGCCACCACCGTTTTACCTCATTGGTAAACGATTCATGAATTTGACTCATGCACGAATAAGAAATAAGTATAGTGCTTTGAAAAACGACTTATTTAGAGCACATATTATTTTTGATAAAAGCTGTTCTTGTTGAGCTATGACAGAAGACGCAGAACATTATTTTCTCGTCTGTCCAAATTTTACTGGGGAACGAAACATGCTTTTTCACAATTTGACTGGTCTAGGAACAAATATTTGTCTCAACACACTGCTTTTTGGAGATGATAATTTGAGTTTAACTCATTTATTTTTAGTTATGTTTAAACGTTTATTGAAACTAATAGGCGGTTACATATACAATATAGGTACATTGCCGAAAATTATTGAAGATATGTGATGAGGCGACGGAACGGGTAGGAAATGCGAGGCTCCGCCGAGCTGTTTCTCCCGTTCCAAGCCGAATACACATATCTTCAATAATTTTCGACAATGTACCTATATTGTTTTTATCCTGTTATATTAATAGTTTTGTGCGTGTGTACATTTTTAAAATAAAATTTTAAAATGCATATCCCCTGAAGAGCCCCGATCGTTAAACCGAAAGAAAAAAAAATAATACGCATGGCGCATGATTCAGTAAACATTGAAATTCAATCCGCACAATATAACCCGTCAAAGCTGTTTGAAGAAAATAAGCAATGTATCAAAATTGATTTAATCCCAAGAGACAAATAACCTCATTGCAGGATAAAATGTCGTTACATTCAGCTCGTAGGGTATATCGTGAACACTACTTGTGTTTATTTTATCATGTTCCACTGTAACATTGATGCATGTGTGTCTTGAAAAATTTAACTTAGAGCTCATTTAAACAAAATACATTCAATTGTGTAAATATTTTTCAATATGCTTGTCTAATTTTATTCATGCTTAATCCCTAGTGCATCTATGTTTATGGGTCACTATATGTTCGTTTGTCTCTGTAGTAACTTCGTAAATAATACTGTTTATTGTAAATTTCATAAGTATGTATTATTCAAATGTATATATTAGGAGAAGGCATTGGTAAGTTGTACAACTTGTGTCCCATCCAATTGTCTTTGACGATAAAATATGTTTACAATAATGTATTATACTTCTTACCATTAATAAATTTGATGACTTCTAGATTAAATGAATGGAATTACATGTATACCAATAATTGTGTCCATTATCGCCATGGGAGAGTTAAACTGACTTATATGCAAACAATAAAATCGTGACATCCATAAAAATGTGTAACACGCGTATGAAATTTGGAAATAAGCTTTGAATGTTTTTTGCTTTAGCCTGAATATCTGATAAACAGAAGACACTGTAATGTGCAGTGTTTGTTCTTAGTGCTGTAGATTCGAAAATCCAATATACTTTGAATTTATGATACTTAATTATAAGATGAAATTACGACGAGCCTTCCTGAATATTTGCATGTAGTACTTCATGTACTGGCATCATGTACGTATGTATCAGTTGGACAGACGTTTCGGCCCGTGGACGTTTAGCCTAAGATGTTTCAGTTTAGGACATTTCGGCCTAAGTTTTTTAAGCGTAGAACATTTTTGCAGAATGACGTTTGGGTTAAAAATTTATAAATCTAGCGCTCAATTACTATCCTTTGCAGAAAAAGTTTTTACAGTATTGAGGGGTGGACAGGGGCTACACTGTACTTCATTCCCGCTTCCCTTCCGCCTAGACTACCACTTCCCGACCCCTTTTATTCTACCCCCGGTTCCCGAACATATTCCCCGCTTCCTGTATTTTTCACTTCCCGTTTCCCGTGCCATTCACCACAGTTCCAAGTCCCCTCAAACATCGTTCCAGGCCCCTTCAACAACCGATTCCCACCCTTCTAACCCCCCCATATCCCTATTTGAGTACCGTAATAAAGATATCGAGCAAAGCACATTTATTTGATTAATCACTTAATAAAGAGCTGCTCTTTAAGCGTTGAACATAGGCCGCGACCACGACCTGCAATTCAAAATTACAATATTGATTTTGAAGTGTTACCTGTGAGTTAGTATGGATAGATTTAGCCTTAAAATCATTCGTATACCGGTATTGTAAATTTGCTTCGTTAGAATTCCGAATGTTTTCTTTTGAGTACATGACTGTAACCGAGAATTTTTTTTCATTTATTCTCTTTTGCTAAAGAACCGTTTTAACTATGACGAATCTAAAAACAAAGACCTTATAGATGTAAATTCTTAGCAAATCACACACTACGAATTTGGTCCTAAGGAAGAGTAATTGACAGGCTTTTTTGCTTTTTTGGGAATTGGAAATGGAGCATGTCCAAACTTGGAATATGCCGATATATATGAATATACTTAAGTATCAGTCTTTGCAAAAATCAGACAGGAGGTGATTCATGCATGTCAAAAACCCAACAAATCCACTTTTATTTCTTGTCCGGAAATCGTTATAGATTTTTCATTTGGGTGTTGCACTTTTGAGATTAAATTTATACAGAGTGTACATGAAATGAGTTATCGTTCTTGATTTTGTTCGATTTGGTTGATTTTAGTGGGAAATAAATATATGATTTTCTGAAAAGTGCAGATCTGAATATGGAAAGTACAACTGTTTCATAAAAATAGAGCATATGTAGATTGAAAAAGCGTTGTTAGATTGGTGGGTTTTTCTTCATCATGAATCACTTTAATACGGAGAGTGTCTGAATTTTATATGGACTGGTACTTAATATAATAGTGTCACTGTAAAAAATTGCGATCGTACATTTATATTAGTATGGTGCTGACAGCGATGTCCGTGTCGTCGTCGTCCATATATTCACTTGGTTTCGTGCGATGACTTAAGTAATGGTTGATCAATTGTTATGAAATTTATACTATAACTACTAAAGGAATTATCCTATTTAATTTGGAGTCATCGTCCCAACCATTTTAAAAATAGGACCATCCATGCAACTGACAGATACCGTACTGTTGGTTTCTGTTAATTAAAAAAAAACCCTGAGAGTCCAGAATTAGAGCAACACATTTTACCAAGCTAACCTACATAAAGTGAAATGGGAAAGTTCAACACATACAAGTACACCTTCAAGAACGAAGCATTGTAATATGTATATGACTTGTCTCATGGTTATGGTAAGCCATTGTGGACTATTTCCATTTATTGATATCAGCAGACATTTAGTAACATATGTTTATTGATATTTATCAACACGTGTATAATTTAGTGTTTTCTAGACAATGCAAACACATCAAGACAAAACGTATGTAAATTCAAATCTGCTCTTTAGGCAATACCAGTCTGCGTCCATACTTGCCCTTCGGGAAATACCAGTCTTTGTACATACTTGTTATAAAAAATATTATTATCGATACAATCGAAGACAGAGACAAGGAAACATATATGTTAATTTAATAAACACCTAGGATGAATATCATTTTCAAGTTGAAGTTAACATGCATGTAAAATGTATACCAGGGTGTTTATCCGTTCATTAATATTAATAAGAGAACCTCGAAAATTAAAAATACATTAACTACATATATGTATACATGCTTTTTTATTACTTGTCGAATATACCACACATCTTTTAGAAATGTTGTAAAAGTCCCACTGACTTTCATGTGGTTAGTTGTTCATCACAGATCAATACATGTATTAAAATTTCTTTAAATTCGGGTTTTTTTTTAGTTTCTTTTAAACAAATTTACTTAATTTTAACAAATTTACAAAGTTATATTATAGATTGGTTTAGATAGGATAAAATTGTTTTTAATAATATTTAATATTTGATTTTTGAACAGTCCCCACCGGTTACAAGCCATAACAGTACATAACAGATCGAACAATTCTTGTCATTGTCTGTTACAATATATACCAGTTCATAATCGGGCGAGTTAAACTGTTCTCACCTATTGTTGTAACCCATAACAGGCAGTGGAAATATTGCCCATATCTTTTATGAACTGTGACAATACAACACAGTTATTGACAGCAACCAAAATATTGTAATCATCCCTGTAACAATCTACGACAGTCCATGACAGTCCACTGAAAATTGTCATCACCTATCAAGAACTATGACGTGTTGAGGACAGGCTATGGTAATCTGACAAATTTCTATTAACACTTGTCACGGTCTTGGACAGGAGATGACAGTACATGTTTGGTGTCGAGTAGTTACTATGAACTCCTGTCATCATCTGTCTTACTTCATGACAGTATTTCATCGTTTTTCCACAGTCATTTATCAGAAACTTGCAGTACACAACAGGTCAACAATCACTGTTACTGGGACGGACAGTACTATTTTTAGTTCATAGTGAAAGTCTGTATAACAAATGGCAATATCAGGAGAAATACCGGAAAGTTGGATGAAAACCACCGCAATGGTCCTAATTTGGTACAGGCATTTGCTAAACCATATTTTATAGCGCGCTAAACCACCCGCTTCCATTACGGTTCATTATTCCAGTATAATTCAATACAAACGGGTAGCATCAAATTGTCAAAAATCGGTAGAACCAGAGTCAAAACAGTACAGCAGATATGGACAATAAATCAGTGAAAATAAAAAGACCTAAATATAATAAACATAATGCAAATTTTAGTCACATGTTTCCAATGCCGATCTTGAACTTTGTGTAGAAGGTGATGAAAAATACAAGTAATAACAGGAAATCAATTTGTAGACATAAAAAAAATCATCTATTTTCTGGTTTTATGAAGCAGAATGTTATTCAATAAGATCATATGGATATCGGACATAAAACTTTTCAGGCACCGTATGAGACGTACAAATTAATTTTCTTACAACCTTGGTCCAAAAGCCTAGCTGTCTCTTAAGCAACAGTGGCGTCTTAAAAGTAATCAGCAGAATAGTCGCTACTACATTAACAACTGAGAAATATTTATAAACACCATATGCAGTGCTAGCTTGTATACATTGTAGTACTGCGCAAGATCGGAAATTTATAATTTTAAAACCTAAATCGTCTCGGAGTCACATATTTTTGTACTAAGATGACGGGGGAAGCTTTGTGGTCTCTTTGATTTCTGGTTTTGGCTAACAAATAAACGAAGCCGTTCTCAAATTTAGGATTATAAATGGAGAGAACATCGTCAGTATATCGATATGTGGAATTAAAAGATCTAGCCTCTTTTCAGATTTTGAAAGAACTCCGATTCATACGAACAAAGAAACATATTGGCTAGGAGAGGGGCACAATTAGTGCCCATCGGAATGCCGATACTTCTTGAAAAAGTGTCCCTCCAAAAGTAACACATATGTTGTATAGCATACGGATCACTTGTTGCTCGGTGTAGCATTTTTTGTCTTGTATCTAGAATCGTAGCTTAAAACAACAAATTTGAGAGAATTACCATTCTTGCAGGTAAATGCTTAGTGGCTGTTTCTTTTTTTAATTTTTAAATTTATCGTGCGGCAAGGTTGTATATTATGTTGAAAAGTCAAAATTTTTAATAGAGTTTACAATTCAGCGAAGGAACAAGATTTAAGAGTTTCTAAGAGATCTTGATCTTTTTTTTTCAGAATCCACATATGATTTATAACTCTAAGCGAGGAAACAGTTTTATAGTATTTTTGTTGACCTTCCTTCACAGCGGACACAATTTTAGAGCCGTACAGACATTTCTCTTGTTAGACAAGTAGATGATCCTGCTATGTACCTTTGCTTGAATGAATTTTTATGTAGTTTTGGAATCCAATACAAATAATGTTAGTCCTCAGATTTAAAGGGATATTCAATGAGGTCATAAAGCACTTACGGTTAGCCAGGATTTCATACGTGTTGAACGTGCTGCATTTGTATGAAGGATTACCCGAATTATCTTTTAGTCCCAGCTCTTTTATTAAGCAGTCGTCGTAATGCGCTTTACGTACTACAACTATGTTGTTAGAGGCTTTTTCCGCAGGGAAAACAAATATTTCTCATAAATAAAGGAGATACATTTTGCTGCTTCTACGTCTTAAAAAACTTCAGGCTGTTCATGCCTATTACACGAAACATCAAATACATGTCTGCAATGAACAAATGCATGGTGAAAACTTGATCATAAAACTGTCAAAACATCGTTAAAAACAATACGAAGTAACGAAATAGATGACGTCATAATCTATGTAAGAATCTTATTATGAGAATCATAATTATCATAATTTTGAACAATACAGCCATGTAATTTTACTGGAGTTATATGGTTAAATTCTATAGGGTGCTGGTTTATACCTTTATATGCTTTTTTGGTTCTATTTCCAAATTGGTCGGAGCATTACCCCTTAATTTACGGAAAACCTGACCGCAAACAATAGTGATGCACCGTGTTGAGAAAGATGCCACGTTCCTCGAACGTTAAAGAATCCTGCTGTGGTATTCGATAGGAGTAGGAACCTTTGCGCTCCGCCACAGGAGGCTAAATTGCCCGCACCTACCCATCCCACTTTTTTTCTAGTGGCAATTAAAATTTGTCGGCCCTATTGTCCTAGTGTCCCATCCCCCTTTTCATTTCATCATCATCATTTCATGTTCATTTTATCATCCATTCCATATTCATCGCCTGAATATAGCTGAAATATTGCTGCTCCGGCGTTAAACCCCAACAATCAATCAATCAATCGATCAATCAATATTTTTTATGTTTTGAAATCTTTTTTGTAAATTTTATAAAACTCAACCTCAAAACACTTAACTTATTGTATGGAAACCAATTGTCTACTGGACGACAACGTCATACAATTATACGACCGCAATTATTTTTTCAGGTCGTATTAAACCTTAGCAAATCTTCGCACACTGTTGAACTCATCTTTTAACGAAACAAACCAATGGACCTGGGCCATTTTCCAAAATTGCAAAAATTTTCAAACACAGGCATAGTGGTCATGATAATATTTTGTGTTATAAATAAAAATAAATAAATTTTCATACTTTTTCCATTTTTACATTCGAAGCTGTACTCTTAAAATTTAATCTTTTCCAAAATTTGCGACTGTGAAAATTCGAATTGTACAAAAACACCTTTTCAGGTATTGTATTGTATCCGTATCTGTGAAAAGAGCATTTTTACCCCTGATGTTCGCTGTATACATTAAAATCATAATAAAAATAACCATGTAATCAGAAATCACATTAAATTAAAATTTATCAAATCTTACCTATTTTAGCAGCTTCAAGGCATATCACATTGGTCCCGATAGACAGATTAATAAATGAAAAAGTGTACAGGTATCCCATGCTGTTTATTCTTGAATGGCAAAAGTAGTGCCGGCATGGAAGAGACCAATGCTCCGGAATTTGGGACAAAACCACCACCCGATAACCCAATCGGAACTACTCGGCCATTTCCGCTACACTGAAAATAACCTCGGAGAAAGGAGAATTTCTTCCTGAAAATTTTGCCGGAATTGTAGTCTTACGCGAATCAAAGTAGTTCTATCAATCCAACAGGTGGGCCCAAAAAGTTTGGTTGGATAGCACTAGAAATAAAGAACAACAACTCTTCCAAGATTTTTGGCGCGAAGCGAGGAGCTAAGAAAAAAAGTTATGGTGAAAAACATTTTCACTATAATTTTAGAATCGGATCGGTCATTTTCCGGACAGATCCATCCGCCTGGTTCCTCCGGGGTTTTTCTTTTTGTAACTAAAAAGGCTGACAACCTGGTTGGCGATTTCATTTGGGAAAGGGAAACCAGTAAACATTTCTCTTGGACACTTAAACTATTTTCACTTCGGTAAGTACCTGAATGGCTTGAAATGAATTATTTAAAGGTATCCAAGTACTTACCACAGCTTTAATAGTTTGAATATTTGAATTTGAAGTGTACTGCTGTCAATCACTCCAATTTGACAGCTGTCTGTTGGATGCTAAATTTGTAGAAAATGAACCCCCTTTGCTTTAAATCATCAAAACGAAGCCAAAGTCGGGAATATGAAAAAAACACTAAATTAAATACAAAAAACTGCTGTCTGACCCCTTTGTTCTATTTTTAGTAACAAAGGCCATGTTTTGTTTTACCGATCAGAAATCCAATCGGTCAATTTGTTCAAGGTATCCTTAAAAATAGTAAAACCAACTTTCATTGAATTCTGTGTGGTTGTTTCTGAGGAGAAGATTTTTTAAAAGTAATAATATCAAAAACAGCAAAAACATAAAAAGGCAAAAACTCCAACATGGGTCAACGGATTTTCACCAAAATTACATTACAGATAGATCTTATCATAGTGAACACTTTTATTTTGTCAGAATTTGGTTAAAACTAACGGCAAAAACGGCTGTCTGACCACTTTGTTATATTTTTAGTAACAGCGGCCATATTATTAACATATCAAAAATCAAAACGGGATACTCTAAGGAACAATCATATAAGTTGCATCTAAATCAATTCTGTAGATTCATAGGAGAAGATATTTGAAGAATGGTTATCAACGACGACGACGGACTCCAAGTGATGGCAATTGCTCACATGGCCAGGTGAGCGAAAAACTTACACTTTTAACAATCGCATCAGTTGTATACTTTGTATCAGTTAATCTGTTGGTATTATAAACAAGAAAATATAATGACTAGTTATAAATATCACGTGTTTCCTGTTAAATTGATGTTGTTTTTATTTGTCTACGTCATCAATCATATTAATATTGTAGGGGAAGATCAGCCAGTTCTTTTATTTTTTTAGATTAAAAATTGCTAATATTATTGTCAGCACTGAATGACATGTAGTTTTTCCAGGTTGTTAAGGCTAAATTTATTTTAGTTCTCACTGTTTTTATCATTCACTGAATGAGAATGCCTAATTGTTGGTTACTCTGTTGAGTATTTTAGTATGTGTTTAGAAATCATCGGTAGTATAATTTTTCTGAACATTTTTGTATGTTTTGGGTGAAAATCGTAATTTGCAATAAGTTTCGTCTTACAAGTGAAACAGACAGCTACCTTACATATAATAGATACCTGGAATTAACTTTTATTTTATTTTTACATTTTTTAATTATTTTCATGAATATAATTATAGACCTTTCCACACTACTGGATGATTAGCCTCCATATTTTGTAAATAATGATTTGCTGCGGAATAGTTCATTGTCGGATAGTTTTAGTAAAAAACTGTTAATCGAATTGTTTAATATTTCTTGCAAAATGATATGATAATTAACAATTTGTTATTTGTAATCATGTATGTTTATTTTAAACTATGTCTGTATATTTATTTTTAGAATTAGCCCTAAAGTGCACGAACGGAGATTTTCCATTTTATGGCGACGCTCTGATTGGTGGATTTCTCGTGTACCGCACAACTGCACAGTTGTGCAGTTGTGCGATGTCCGAGTATAAAAAACAAACGTCAACGTTGTAATGACGTCACTTTTAGGCCTTTTCTTGAAAGGTGTCACTACGCTCTTGTAGTTTAAGACAGTAAGAGATATTTGGCCTTATACTCTTATTCTTATTATTTAATGATTTTGATAATAAATTTTAAAAGGAAATCTATCATTTTGGAAGAATTTGAAGTATTTGAGATGGCAAAAAAAAATAATAAATTGTTAATTTAAAACCTTTGAAGATTTATCAGAAGTTATCATTCAGACATTTTTCATATTTCAAATTGAAAACATTTTCAATGTGATCTTAGGTGAGATTAGCGGTTCACAGTCATTTAAATATTCCCATAAACTGATTCTTGGCACAGATTATCGGTCCATTTATGTATTAGAAATAAGGGAAACCTGTACATTTCCGATAAAAATCTGAATTTCAAATAAGGAATCTAATAAACTAAGTACAAGTAATCAGTATAGCTACGTGTTTGTTAATTTCTTCTGCTAGCGTGTTTTCATAAGAATGATCAAATAAAAGAATGTGCGGTCATCGTTCGGGAATTAACACCACCAAATTCCCGACAGTTTATCAACACTTTAATCAACAAGATCATTCAATCCTCTCTATGAAAGTTCGTATTTTAGAAAAAAATTTCCATCCTACGAACAGTCCCGTTCGAAGTTGAAACTATGTAGGGAAAGGGAGGAATACTGGATACGCAGACTAGGTAATGCGATACCTTAAAGATGCAATGACAACATCAAAAGTATAGAAAACCTTTCAAGCCAATATCACAATAGCATAAATGTGTTGAATTTATTTGACAAAAATCCAAGACGGGAAAGGAGTCATGGTCATAGTTGCATGATGTCTCCATAGATGGTCTCCTTCCTTTCATACAAAAACCTCTTGGACTTCATCACATTAGAACCAAACTTTATTCTATACCTCTCACTCTGCTACACTCCCTTTACAAAACAAGTCTTGACACTCCAGTTTCTGACCCACCTCATCATTATACATACTTGTTGCCATCATTTTGGATATTGGTTTCCACAGACTCTTTAAACCAGTTTGTGTGAAAAGTCAAGATGAAGATGTATACTTCTATTCCCCATACTCAATTAAAATCCCGACTTAAAAACATTATACATCGTTGTTTTTCCAAAAAAGATGGTGCACCTAGATACAAATCAATAGTTCTTGTTAGAGGTTCCTCATATTTTGTAAGAAATAATTCCAAATCATCTTCCAAATATACAGAGGAAGACGTTTACAAAATGCTGGAAATTTTAATCGACAACATGTTTGTCCAGTGTGGTGGACGTGTCTTTCAACAAACGGTCGGCATTCCAATGGGAACAAATTGTGCCCCTTCACTTGCTGACCTATTCCTTCACTCTTATGAGGCTGACTTTATAGCTGATCTGATCAGAAAGAAAGAATATCGTTTGGCTAGTTCCTTTAATCTCAGTTTCCGCTATATAAATTACGTATTATCTTTAAACAATCTTAATTTTGGGGATTTGATACATCGCATCTACCCAAAAGAACTTGAGATAAAGGATACTACAGACACTGTGAAGTCAGCCTCATATCTTGACCTACACTTAGAAATCGATGGTAAAGGAAAACTATTGAATAAACTTTATGACAAACGTGATGACTTTTCATTCAAAATTGTCAACTATCCTTTCATCTGTGGCAACATCCCTTCGGCACCTGCGTATGGAGTGTTCATATCACAACTCATACGTTATGCCAGAGCTTTTTGTATCGCGCTAGAACTCTAACAAATAGGCTTCTGGAACAGGGTTATGTTGCTACAAGATTGAAGTCATCGCTACAGAAGTTTTATGGTCGTCATCATGAACTCGTGGATCTTTATGTTGTATCCATCTGCACCATGAAAACTGATTTATTCAACGGTCATAGTTTTCCTTTCCTCGTTTGTCTACCCCGACTTGACTTTTTATGAGCAACTAGGCGGATATTTCTAGAAAAGCAGAGGACGCTTACCGTACCGGTGCACCTGGTCCATGCTCTCAGTTTTTAGTGGAGTCCGAGTTGCTCATTCGCTTTTGTTACTTTGTATGTACGATTTTAGTTACTTTATGTTCTTTGTTGTGTAAGTCTGTTTTCCAGTTAAGTGTTGCATTTTTAACTAGTTCGAAATTAGGCTTTGGCCATTTTTTTTATTAATCTCAGATATACCTTACTCTATATACATTATCGTTTGCTCTACGTGGTATTGATCATACTATGGTATCTGGATATTTAATTCTGGGCCAAAATAGACTTTGAAATAAATTACACTTAATGCAGAACTCACTTAATTTTAAAAAGTTTAATTCTTATCTCATATAACAAGGCCATTGTCATATAATTTACGATCTATACATACTAGTAGTTCAATGAAATGTGGTTGTTAATAAATTGATTGAACTTATCAGAATTCTTAGACTTAGAGCTGAATAACAATTCCGATTATGAAGCTGACGAGAGAAAAAATTTGAGTTTTCCAACCGCAGAAACGGTCCAAATTCCTAGCACAAGTTGTCATGGTAAAAACATTGCTCCAGAATCCAGTCCTTTACCTCGAAGAAGCCTGAGACTATTGAGGAAGACAACAGAACTGTCCATTCAAGAAACTGAGGAATATGCTGTTGAGACTGACCCTGAAACCCAAGGTGACACTGGTGGTGTGGTTGGCATAATTTACGTAGCTATTGTCTCATTGGTTAATACCTTTAGCGGAAGTACGTGCACATGTGGTCCAATCAACTGGTCATTCGTTCAACATTCACGGAAGAAGAAGGAGCTCTCTTGCACTTTTGAACCCTAGTTGGGCATTGAGAGCCCTAGGTGGGCATTGGAAGCCCTAGGTGGGCAAGAGAAGCCTTGGTGGCATATTATTTAGTCCTTGGTGGACATGTGTTGATGCCTTGGTGGTTTAAGTAAAAAACGTGTTTATTTGAGTTAATATTGTATTGTTAAAGAAGAAGAAAAAGAAAGAATGAAATAGAGTAATAATAAAGAAAAAAGAAAAGAAAAGAAAAGGTTCCCGCCTTTTTAATTACACGTGAAAGAAATGAGGTATGGCTTGAATATGAAGTGATAAGTTTTAATTAATATAGATAGTTAATTTGGAGTTCTATGTTAAAATATTTCCACAGAGGTACTAAAATATAGATTCCGCTTATAAATTTGAAATTCTATCAGGAGTTAAGTATTTCATTGTTCATAGGCAACTTTTAGTGCATGAAAGTAATCTTACGGTTAACTTGTTTAAAGTTATTTAAAGGTTAAAAGGTGTATCGATGTATTAATATATTGGACCTTAAAGTCGAGTGGACGATTTGGTTATTAACAATGTATGTACTAAAGACAACGTGTAAGGTCATGATATGGTTTTAGGAAAATTGAATGGTTCGTGTTGAGAATTTCAGGTTACAAAGTGTGGGTATAATGTTTATCGATAAACTAGATAGCTTGCTAGAATCACAGTGCTTCCTACTACTAGTTTCCAGTGGTTTAGCTAAATATTGAAACTTTTAAAAAGCTGATAATATTGAACAAAATGGAATTTTCAAAGAGTAACAAAGGCGCTTTATTTCATAATGATAAAATTAATGGAAACATTGTACATTTATTTACATGCAACAGCTAGTTTGTATTGTCCTGTGTTTAATTGTCAATTAAAATGTGTAATGTCATGATGGTGTCCTAATTTGGAAAAGTAGATTTGTATGATTTAATCATATTTGGTGACTAAATAAGTATAGACTTAGTAGCTAATCCGTTGGTCAAGAGTTTGTTTGTGTTCATGAACATGTGAAAAGTTAGATATAGGCGCAAATAGGGGTTATTTTTTTTTATTTTGTAGATGGTGTTACCAACTGTACTGAAAAGAAGGCATAACCTTAGAGGGATCAGGCTTACGCCGTTATTTAAGAGAATACGGAATGGGAAGCCGGAGTCTTTGAAAGAGTATGCACGAGTATCGAGAGACCTCAAGACAGATGACCTCACCTTAGAAGAAATTGCACAGCATGTAAAAAATATAACAGGAAAGGAACTAGACGAAATTGGGTTGTTGGCAGGGAGAAACACAGATAATTTGGATGAAGGGAGATGGTGCCTCCATGCGATAATAATGTACGCTAATGAGTTTGGACAGCCGAAAGGACAAGATTTGAATGAGGATGATACAGTAAGAAGAATTTGCGTATAAAAACTGTCATATCTTGAGCCTCCTCATGGGTGTCTTGATTACCTGATTCCTGTGTTATTTTTAAGGTGATTATGTGATTACAATGGTCCTTTTTGAGTGATTATTTGATTACCACACCCATTTTTTGATAAAATTTTGTGAAAATGACATGATTTTCAGTAATAATTAGATTACTAAGGCAAAAACTTAATGATTTTTTTATTCCCAGATACCCCATGAGAAACCCCCATGAGAAACCCCTATCTTAATTTATATATATAATTATATATGACTCTGAATGTGACGACTCTATTCGCTACACTGTTCCATCGGATCAAATTGATACAGGAAAGATAATGTAAACGTACAGAAGGGTCTGAAAATTCCCAACGACGATAGAACTGTCAAATTTGCGATGCAATTCTTTGGTCGTTCCCTCCGCGGGACTCGAACTCGTACCGCTGTGACATCTATGGCAACACCGCCTGCACAAAGTCCAGCGCCCTACACCACTCGGCCGGCTAGGCTATATAAAAATATAGCTTTCGCTGGCCAGGTCATTCCTCCTCGTAGGATTAATCTAGGGCTGTAACTTAGTACACGATGTATCAATTCATCCGATGGAAAAGTGTAGCGAATAGAGTCGTTACATTGAAAATGTAACTAAGTACTCAGACACTTTTGCGAAGGAGGAAACAGATCTTGAATTGACCAACTTACCATAGCACAGCATAGACACAGGGGATGCAAAACCTATCAAACAACCACCAAGAGTTCCAATAGCTTATGCCAATGAAGAGAAGAAAGTGGTGGAACAGTTGCTAAATCAAAATGTAGTCCAAAAGTCGATGAGCCCGTTGGTGCTAGTAATGAAGAAACCCGGAAAGCTACGACCATATGTTGATTATAGACGCGTTAACAGCCTAACTCGAAAAGATGTTTTTCCTCTTCCTCGTATCCAAGACTGTTTGGATTCTCTCAGAGGGTCGACACTTTTCAGTACATTTGATCTAACAAGCGGGTTACAACAAATACTAGTGAAAAGAAAAGATATACCCAAAACTGCCTTTGTAGCAAAATATGGCCATGTATAAGTAAAAAACACTTCCCATGGGTCTCTGCAACGGCCCATCTACTTGTCAGAGTTTACTTTCGTAGTCTTCAGAGCCCTAATTTATTTCAGATGAGTAGTCATCTCATGGAGAGTTTCAACCTAAAGATTAGAAGAAAATCTATCTGTTAAATGTGTCCTCAAGGAGGTAACCCATTTTACTCCTTCCGATACAGAGTAATTAATCATATACTGGCGGTTCATCTTAATGATTATACCAGGGCTCATTATTACTGCTCATTGTGTCACTATAAAACAGTGTCAAAGAACCAGTTAGATATACATGTCAATTTTCATGCAGAACATGCAACCCTCAGAACAAACGCAATTTTGTGTCAAGGGTACCTTGGGGACGATGCGAAATATCTGCATGAATCATTAAATCCGTTTCATGCGAAAGATGGAGTCCACTTAAGATTGATAAAGGATCAAGAGATGGCCAACTTGAGGGAAAGAGAGGGAAGTCTGGGACATCCGTTTATCCTGTCATCTCCTGAAACTGATTCAACCTTTGGCCCCTTTAATCCTGTAAGTCAAGACCCGAATTCTCCACAGTCAATACCATCCAACTCTACTATTGGTAACAACAACTCTCCAGCATCTTCATATTCGACGTCTTCCCCTGAGGTGGTAACTGAAGAGGTCACCACAGAAATAGATGAGGAAGCTTCCATTCCTCCTATTCTTCCTGACCTCAAGACACCACCTCCAACGTTGAATAACTCTGAAGATGTTTCGGGACAACCTCACCCATCATTTCGACCCCTGAACTAACTTCTCCTGTCAGACAGATCATTCTTAGAGAACGGGAACACGATCGTCAAGAGAATATCCTAACCCAACTGCTTGGGGAAGCTGAGGAACATCCAACAGAAGAATGGAACCATGTCCCCTGGTGTCTACAAAGAAGAGATCAAAGCAGTCTTCATCATCATCTTCCTCATCCTCTTCATCGTCCACGTGTTCCCACTCTGGTAAGTGGCATGCAGGAAAAGATGGAGACTTTCTTTCAAAATACCTTGAATAAGATGAAGGCTCTTACAGACAAGGTTAGACGATTAGACAATCAAGTGCAAGGACTTAGATCGGTTGTTCGAAACCAGGGGGAACTGATTAGAAGGACCCCCGTCAGCAGCAGACCATCTCTTCCCAAACCTTGTACCACCCAGACTGGACGCAGACAAAGAAAAAGTACCCCTACTTCCCCGCCCACAAAGAAACAGAACAAGTGACTTAAAACTTTGAATTTTTAAGTAATGCATAGTGACTGTAGTGTATTCCGTATTTTGATTTTAAGGTTACACTTGTAGTGACAGGTGTTGCTGGGGGTATTTTAAGTATTATTCACAAATTATTTTTCAGTAAATTAAATGTTTAGGTTGATTTGTTTTACTTTTCGAAGAAAATATAATTTAAATTTAAGAATTTGTGAGGACGCAAATGTTTTGACAGGGGGATAAATGTAGGGGAAGATCAGCCATTTATTTTATTTTTTTAGATTAAAAATAGCTAATATTATTGCCAGCACTGAATGACATGTAGTTTTTCCAGGTTGCACAATTGTGCATTTGTGCGATATCCGAGTATAAGAACAAACGTCAACGTATAAATGACGTCACTTTTAGGCCTTTCTTGAAAGGTGTCACTACGCTCTTGTAGTTTAAGAAAGTAAGAGATGTTTGGCCTTATACTCTTATTCTTATTATTTAATGATTTTGATAATAAATTTTAAAAGGAAATTTATCATTTTGGAAGGATTTCTAAGTGCATGAAGATGTAAAAAAAAAAAAAGTTAAATAAATAAATAAATTCTTAATTTAAAACCTTTGAGGAATTATCACGGTTATATTAAAATTATTAAGTAAAGATTATATAGTGATCTTAGCAGAGGTTAGCGGCTCACTATTTCTATAAATACAAGTAATCAGTATGGCTACGTGTTGTTAATTTCTTTAACTAGCGTGTTTTCATAGTTAAGTGTTGCATTTTTAACTAGTTCGAAATTAGGCTTTGGCCATTTTTTTTTTTATTAATCTCAGATATACATTACTCTATATACATTATCGTTTGATCAACGTGATATTGATCGTACTGTGGTATCTGGATATTTAATTATAGGCCAAAATAGACTTCGAAATAAATTACTTTTAATTGAGAACTCACTTAATTTTAAAGAGTTCAATTCTTATCTCATATAGCCAGGCCATTTTGTCATATAATTTATGATCTATACATACTAGTAGTTAAACAAAATATGGTTGTTAATAAATTGATTGAACTTATCAGAATTCTTCTCTCTCGTAGCCAATGCTAGACATAATATTGAGAGACTTTTAATCGGTTGTCAGCACGCATACACATACTATACAATTTACTGAGGTTAGCGAGTGTTATTTTCACCATCGACCTCTCCACCGCTACAATATTTTTGATTTTATTTTTGAAATGTTACCAAAGTCTTTTATAGATAAGGACTGTTAAGATTGCCTAGTCTCCCTGAAATATCACTAATCGTATTATATCCTGTTTTCTATATGTAATAAGCTTAAATATAGACACGGACTACTTAACGTTTCCTGTTCACTTTTTGACCGAACGTAATATATGTGATATAAATGCGCTTCAAACTCACAATAAATTTCAAAACCATTTTTTCGTGTTTGCAGGTAAGTGTTTTTCGTTTAATGTTTTAATGTACTATAACTGAAATGATGGTAATTGCGGATCCATGGAAGGGTGCAAGTGGTTGGAATCCCCTTTTAATTGAAAAAAATGTCATTTTCATGTGTAAAATGGCAAATAATGTCTTAGCACCCTCTTTTCTAAGGAACCCGGCTGGCATCCCTTCTTTACAAAGGGTCTGGATCCGCCCCAAAATGAGGTTGTTTCTTTGCTATATCTTGAGAGAAACTTTAAAGTAATTTTCTGAGCATCCATTGTCGATTCAAAACAAACTTATTTTTTGATATACATATGGTATATCCATCACATTAAAAAAAACAAGAAATTCAGTGGGATAAAATTTACCTTGTGCCACTCGGAGGATCTGACTTATTTTTACATACTACTAAAGGCTTTTTTCCGAGTTGTTCATTTGCTTTTGTTACTTTGTATGTATGATTTTAGTTACTTTATGTTTTTGTTGCGTATACCTGTTTTCGATGTCAGGTCTTTGTCCCTGGATTACATTCTTTTAATTACCGCTATAACCTTGGTTCCCTTGATTAATCTTTAACGTCCTTGACTACCCGACACGGAAGGGCGGGTCTCGCACGGACTATTTTTTAAATGGATAGCCTCTTGAATTTATCTCTTGAATGCTGACGTATTAGGATGCACATTAAAACTAGTCTTCATTAGCTGTTAAAAAAAAAAAAAAAATAAACAAGGGATGGTTTAATGCTAATATCAAAATACATCAATGGTTTGTTTATTCGCTCACCCAATAACCTTTTTTACATTTCAAAGGCAATGACTCTGTTACAACCTGGACCCTTGCGGACTTCAATGGGCCTTATTATAAGGATCATTTCAACGACTGAACGTTTCTTTCTATCTATTACGGTTTGCAAGTTATCAGCTAATAAAGGGTTACGCCATGAGCATATAATACGCCCGTCGACTGAGCACGAAAAAAAAACCACCTCCCTTTTTAAGTATAAATGTCGACAATCGAAATCGTGAAGTCGTAATTTCATAGAAAACGAAAAAGAGCATGTGACAGTAGATACAAAGAATATCTCGAAGTCTAATGACATTAGCTGAAAGCTTTTTCATTTATAGCGCCCAAACAAAAAAAGAACACCCCGCTTTTATATGAAAAAGTGCCTAAAATAGAAAACGTAAATTCGAAATTTTATAAACGGAAGGGATCCTATGACTATGGATACAAAGAATATCCTAAAGTTTCGTGGTATTTACTGCAAGCAATTTTCAATTAGAGTGCCAAACAGACAGAAAAAAACACTCCCTGTTTAAATGCAAAAAGTCCTATAGCTAAAAAACGTAATATAAAATCAAAGGGAGCTTTCTTCTATCAATTTGAACAATTGACGAAAGTTTTATTAAATGGCTTAAAGCATTTTGGAGTTTCTTCAATCAACTTCTTTGAGATTAGACATTACAAAACATTTATTTAGCATTTCTATGTATGTTAAAACGTAGTCATTACGTGAGTGCCTATGGGAGATATAGAAAGTGAGTTAAACATGATAAATTTTAATTCTAAAAGATTTTCATCCATTAAACTGGATCACAAACTCATGTTTTCTATAACATAAATGTTGGTTTGAATATATCTACATGTATTTAGTAAGAATGACATAATTGCATGGAAATCCCTTAGTCTTGAAAGTTCTAAAGAAGGGAAATAACTCTTTGAATTCTGTTCATAGTTTATTTAATTTATTAGGGATATATGAAAATATGTTCTGTGTCATCCATTTTTCGAACAGAAAAAAAATTAATCTCTCCGACTCCAAAAGATTTAAACATAACATTAGAATAATTAAAAACGATGGCATAAAATTTACTCTGCTGCCCATATAATATGATCTGCCTGGATTCTATATAGAGAGTCTCTTATTTCTATCAATACACTTGATACAGTATCTAGTTCATTGTCTTAAGACACATGTTCATTGCTTTACATTATTTGGTCTCTTGCCCATATAACGATGAATGACATTGGCATTGTGTATTTTTGTGTGTGTGTAGGTATGGCACTAGAATATGACCCAACTAAAATACAATCGAGTGTAAGTGAAGGTGATAATCTTAGACTGGATCAAATACCCACCGCTGATACACCAGAAAGTCGAAAACAAAAACCACCTTTGGTAGAAATACTGTGGACTAATGTGGTGAAATATGCTTTGCTTCATGTTGGAGCATTATATGGATTTACAAGGATACCATCATCCCACCCTTTTACTTGGTTATGGAGTAGGTATACATATAATGTTAGAAGTTATATTAACCACTTGTGTTTATGATACACAAGAACAATGTAATGTATTATAAAAATGAATAATAAAGTTGTTTATTACAAAAAAAAGTTTTTAAAAATGGAAATCCGGTCACATGCCCTTTCGCAGAGAGATAATCAGAAGAACGTATGGCTTTGTGGGATTGCCATTTCACGACGATATTCCACTGTTGTCATTCTAAACAAAGTCCTGCGAGTCACGATTTGCATAAAATAACTTAACCAATGAAGGTTACAATCACAAATCATACCAATTTAATGTTCATTGCAACTATAGAAACAGACCATGACATGAAATATGTCCACAATGCCACATTAACATCAACTGTACTTTTTCTTCCAGCAATATTTTACTTCCTATTTACTGCTTTGGGTATCACAGCTGGTGCACACAGACTATGGTCTCATCATTCATACAAAGCTAAAACACCATTACGTATTTTATTGGCTTTAATGAATTCAGCCGCTTTACAAGTAAGTAGGTCTTTGACTGGGTTGTGGTAACATTAATAGGGTGTCCTGGCAAAAAACCAGACTGTGAGTGGCACATGACATCTCTTAGCATTTTCTCTGAATTCAATTTGATGTGCGGATAGAATACTATCATATGAATGGGCATGTATTTTGCACTGAAAAATATATGAATGGGATGGTTTTCCTTGCTAGACAAATAAATGAATAGGGGTGTTTTTTTTTTTCAGCTCCAGCTGCACACTCGTACCCAATTTTAACAAAAGTGACCCCAGTGGCATTGGCTCACATTTGTAGCACTATTGTCTTACCAATATATAACACGAACTTATCTGCAGCTACCGATCATCACTGTTGTCAATTTTGACTCAGTAAGGCTTGCTTGTAACTTGATTACGAACCTTTTTTACCGACATGTATAGTTTTTTTATATATGAAAAATTCTTCAGTTTTCTCCTTGAAACGATATTTTGCCAATTAACAAAGCTCCTATGTTGACTATCATGTATTTTTAATAGGACAAAGTCAAATTTACTACATTTACATATTGACCTTCCAGTCATTCAGCGACTTTGATGACTGCTTAATATTCTGTAATTCTGTAATGAACAAACTTGTTTAACTTGTACACATAACAGAAAACTCAAAAGTGGTGCTAAAATAGAAAAAGCTGTTTAGAAATGCTCTATAATTCTATGCATTAAGCACACACCAGTCCTGTGAGTAAGATCGAACAATACTATATGTTAATAAATTGGTAATTTTATATTGGCCCTCTTATAGGTTTGAGGTCTGTCATATTGGTCGAGGCGGTCGTATCTGTCCCGAGGCATCGCCGAGGGCCAATACGGCTGTTGAGGCCAATATGATTGACCAAAATCTATAACAGGGCCAATATGAAATTACATATTTATTGACAATTTTATTAACCAACGCAACTACATGTAGATGATTTGTAGAACAGTTGTTTTGGTATTTTACCAAGAACATGTAGGCTTATTTGCATTAACCAGTCTTAAATATCCTTTTTGTATAAAATGACAGATTTTTTTGTGTTTATGCAGCTTTTAGTCCTGGTGATCAAAGTTCATGAAATCCTATTCTAACTCTAAATGACAGCGTCAAACGACCGGAAGTTATAATGCCGCACTGGCACTGGTTTGATCCATATTGGCTCTCTCTTATTTCATATTGGCCCTGTATAGACGTCCGGTTTGAATTCATACCAGTTGGTCAGTTCTTGACATATTTTAACGTATTTTGGGTAGTTGGTTAATAGAAGAAATTATTGACTAACGTTCGAATATTAGCCTAAATATGAACAAAACTGCCAATACAATACAGAATACTTAAGTGCGTCAGTACGGGATTTAGCCGTCCAATACGTCATATTGGCCTGTTAAAAATCCTAATTGGCCTAGTATTGGACTAGTTAGTCAATGAAGTCCAATATGGCTAGCCTCGAACCAATAACTTAGCCAATATGGAAAACCTTACGCAATAATGCTATATAATTTATCAAAACTGTGTTATACTACATGACATGTCAAATATCATCAAATTTCAACGCTACTCTGGCAAACCCATACAGAATTTCCGTCAAGGTATCCGCAGCGTACACATGCTAGACTCATGTTACCATTTAAAACTCTTAACTGTATTTGAAAAACGTAAAGTGATGTTTTTTTCACTGGCCTTTAATGGTATCCCTTATTTGATTAAACAGACTTTATACGTTCTTATGATACAAATCCCACGATGACCAGATCTGTACATGCATCTGTACCAACAATTTGTGAAATGCAAAATATGTTGCTATTTCAATTAGTACAGTCTCAAAATATTTTAAAGAATATAATACCCTGGGCGCCTCTGTAAGACGAACAGAAATGGTGAGAATTCATACAATATGAAATCCAAATATGATTCCAACTTCAACCGATTCCGTGTGATCAAAAGTACCCTCTCAGCATTTAATGTTTAGACACAGTTTCTTAGATACAACAATTACGTGTACATATCCGACTTTTTTCCCAGACAATAATTATCTCCTCTTCCGTTCATGCACATACATAAGAAATAATTCCTTCGAATTCGAATTATATTCCATTATTTAACGCCGAGCAACAACGAGATGTTAAATGAGAATACAAATGCAAAACCCATGTTAAAATGAGTACAAATCTATCCCTGCAAAGAATTATTTCTTTTCTAATATAACAAATACGGTAATTTTTGTGACAAAAATTTCCCTAGGCGTAGCCAAAATAACGACTGTTTCGTTTAACATCCCCCGTATGGAAGTTGGATTAAAGTTGTATACTAGTGTTTATATCATCGCATGTGTAAAATGTGTGTATTTAATTGATTTCAATTATATAACCTCTCAGCCGTTATATCATCGCGTCAACGTTCTCTTTTAATACTTCTATTTTCATATTTCTTTTTTTGTTATTACGTGAAAGATGTTCTATTGACAATCCGTGATTATCTTTTTGTTTCTTTATAAAATGATATAAATATATAAGGTGACTTATGGGTCCAAAGTGGCGGATGTTTGATATATTATACTTATTCGATGTAACATAGTTAACATATATGTTAACACAGGTCCCTATAATAAAGTAATTAGTTACTTATTTACTTACTTATACAT
Organism: Perna viridis; assembly: GCA_037379345.1. NCBI lineage: Eukaryota > Metazoa > Mollusca > Bivalvia > Mytilida > Mytilidae > Perna > Perna viridis. The sequence goes on along the minus strand of CM074514.1, from coordinate 32,440,609 downwards.
TTTTTGCCTTGATGTTAGTAATGGTTTCATTTTGTCGGTTTGTGAATGTTTTTTGTCCAAATGTATTTTTAAAACAGAAAAGCTGTCAGGATTATACAAAGTCCTGTACATGCAAATCAATTCAATGGCGGATCCAAGCAAGATAGAGGACGTACTATTATAATGAATTACCGAGCTGGGCAAGGCTAATTTAAGGGGAAAATCAAAATTTTAGGTAACAAAATATGTGGGGAATGTGTGAAATGAAGATTTCATGCGAAAGTATGAGTGCTTTCCCATTTTGACGGGACGAAAGTCCCCTTCGTCGTTCTCTGAATCCGTCACTGGTTTTGTTTCGCATGATATTGTGATTGTGATAAACATTGTATATAAATACGGTAAGTCGGCACATTCATTTTTTAGAGAGATATCATCGATTGGGTACATTACCACAGAGTTCACCATAAATTTTCTGAAACAAACGCAGACCCACATAACGCTAAAAGAGGTTTTTTCTTCGCGCACGTTGGCTGGTTAATGGTAAGAGAACATCCAGAGGTGATCCGAAAGATGGAGTCAACAGACCTTTCAGATTTGTACGCTGACGAAGTTGTAATGATGCAACGAAGGTATGCATTTAATAATTAAAGTACAATACCTAACTTGGATTCCAGAGCTTGTCGAAACTACGCGAAATTATTGTACTGTGCTAGACTTCTTACAATAAGGCTTCTGGAATAGGATAATTTTGCCACAAGTCATCACTACGAAAGTTATATGGTCGTCACCGGGACCATGGACCGTTATATGCTTGGTGTGCTGATATCCATCTGCACTACGAGAACCGATTTGTCCACCGTGTCATAGTTTTTCTCTCTCTCTCTCTCTCGTCTACCCCGGACGTGATATTTTATAAGCATCTCGTACATGGAATTTATATTGTTATAAAAACAAAACTGTCATCGCCGAGGCCAAAAAAGGTTTACAACCAATCATAAATTTAGAAGAAAATTATATGCTAATTATGTATGAATAATTCCACAATGATATTAGGTTGTAGATATTTTTTTCATATCAATAGCTCCATATCTTACATGTATGTCAATAGGTCAAAGTCAGTCGTATTGGATAGAGGGTAACTGTATTGGGCTGTGGCACCACCAAAGCCAAATACAGCTTTTCGAGGCCCAATACGGCTTGTGTGATTTTCCCGCTTTAATGTCTTTAGTTTTGTTTTTTTTACTAGCACATCTTATTCTTTTTTTCAGATATTATAATTCAAGTGTACTTCTGATGTGTATTCTGGTCCCAACCGTAGTTCCATGGTATTTTTGGGGAGAGTCTTTATATAATGGGTTTTTTCTAGCAACTGTACTAAGATATGCTTTACTTTTAAATGCTTCATGGTTCGTAAATAGCGCTGCCCATATGTGGGGAAACCGTCCATATGATAAAAACATCAGCCCTGCTGAAAATCCATGGGTTACGTTTTTTGCATCCGGAGAGGGCTTTCACAATTACCATCATGTATTCCCCCAAGACTACGCAACTAGTGAATTTGGTCGGCATATGAACTTAACCACGGCGTTTATTGATTTTTTTGCATGCTTTGGTTTGGTTACAGACCGGAAGAAGATGTCGTCCTTAATTATTGAGAAACGTAAACAGAGGACCGGTGACAGTTTTTCGAACACATGACTTTCTTTGCGTTGAAAGCGTATCAAATGTTCTTATAATTGATGAAAATATTCCCATTGAAATAGTACAAAGTCTTAAAATAGCTATGATAATAATTTCTTCTTATATTGTGAAAGCTAAAACAGGTAAATATTCGATAAGTGATTGACAAACTGACGGCCATTTTTGAAGAGATCCATTTGCTAATTAGGGCAGCAACCAATTGATTTTAATTTACACGTCCGCTGTATGTTTGGGCTATATCCTTTTGCACCTCAACTCATTTGCACGAGTAATCTTTTTATACCATTCCCCCCAAATTTCGAAGTTGAATTGCGCAAAACAAAATAATAATCCTTTAGCCCAACCAAAAAAAAAAAAAAAAGGAAAAACCACTGAAAACAGGTACATTTGCAATTATCTTAATATTATAATGATAATATATATTGTAAATATCGAAATTATTTAATCCCTTGACCGGATTTATCGGCACACGCATCAAGAACTCATGAAAGATGATATTAATTATCTTCTTAATAAACCGGTATTTTTAATGTACTCGTTCCTTTACAATCTATTCCAGTTGCTTCATTTTTCGGTAACTTGCGTACAGTTTTAAGCTAATTCTTTCGTTTTAGTTATACAAATATTTTTTTTGAATTTTATTGATTAAATAAGTCAACTAGTGACATGAATTTTACAGCTTTAGTATTAAAATTTTGGACACTAGACTATTTTTCATGCCAACAAAACAAACCAACACTTAACTTATTATCCTTAGACATAGTTGTGTACAAGAGGTATTGTCATGAATATCAACTTTCAACTATATTTAAATACTCAGACACTATACAATGTAACTTGACTCCTTGATCACTTAATAAAACGCACACACACACACATATATATATGTGTATGTCTAAACTACACCCCAACTCTAGAATCGATGCAAGGTTGCAAATTTTCGATGCAAATTTGGTCGCTCACTAAGCGGGATTCGAACCCCTTCTCTGACATCTATGGCAACACCGCCTGCACTAAGTCCAACTCTCTAGACCACTCGGCCAACTAGACTATGTAAAACTATAGCGTTCGTTGACCATGTGATACTTCCTCGTAAGTAAATCTAGAGCGCGAAGATAATCGCATGATGTAAATGAATAGGACAGCGTATGATGGTATCGAGTAAGAGAGTAGTATGCAAATACAGTCACACCAAGTATATAATGCGTGGCTTTAACGTATACACGTATTTAAGATTGTCAGAGTGAACATATCTGAGTTTTCTTGAATTTTGCTTCACAACTGATTTATTTTAAAAAAAAATCCATTTGTACATATATTGATTATTCCATATAAAACTTAATCCTTTATCATCAAAATTGACCTTAATTACTCTCGTAAATTTTAAATTCTAACTCATAAAAAGAAGTAGACAGATATTACTGTGCTGAATGGTCATCTATTTGTCTGACATTTACACTTTGTCATCACCATATAATATGATAAATAGTTCTGTTTTATGTAACACCTTTACTTATCGAAATCTTCTTAAGAAATTGTTTTTAAACAGCTTACATCATTCTCTAGGAAAAAGTATCTTAATCAATAAGGTACAATGACAATAAATACGGAGATTTTCGCCTTGCTTCACTCCTATTTCTTTATTAAAGAAATCTAGGTATTCTTTCTCTTTATGAATACAAATTTTGATATATATATTCCAACATACAATATTTTGCTTTAAAGATCTTCCTCTGTATGTTTGATGTTTGAAGATTTTGCCTAAGCCCAACTTTCCATACAGCGTCAAATTCACTTTTGAAATCGACGAATGAACAAAACCACTTAGTTTCCCCTTTAAAATATACTAATAACTGTGAAAAATAAACTTTTCTAAATCCTTAATGAACACTGGAAGTGAGCTCATTGTTCAATTCATTATTCAGAACAGCAGAAAACACTTTACTGTAAACGCATGAGTTCAAAGTAATCCCTCTCCATGAATTCAGATTATAGCTGGACCACTTATTATAGAAAATAGGAATATTAGTTTACCTTACCCAAATTAATATACCGGTATAATATACCGTTATCAAATATAATAAATATAATATACCGTTATCAAACATAATATTGAATAAAAATATATATAAAGGTAAGAGTAATCATGGGAACTAAGGTTATAGCGGTAACCAAAAGAATGTAATACAGGGACAAAGACCAGACATGGAAAACAGACATATACAACAAAGAACACAAAGTAACTAAAATCATACATACAAAGTAACAAAAGTAAATGAGCTACTCGGACTAAAAACTGGGAGCATGGACCAGGTGCACCGGTAGGGTAAGCGTCCTCTGCTTTTCTAGGTAACTTATCATATATTGTATATTTGATAAATTCATTGAATATTTCATCAACACACGACTTTCCATTTTTCATTGATTTATTTACATTACTAGTATGTACTTCCCCTGGCCTAATATTAGGGTTTAAGTAGATTATCCAGTTCAGTAGATGACTTATTTATATCAATGTCAATATGATATTCACCAACCTCCAAATATTTTTGTTCAATTTTTCAAAATGGTAGTAAAATTATCTTGCATAGAAATTTTATTCAGACTCTTCTTAGATTTGTTTAAAAGGTGTTTAATTTTTTCCAAAATTCTTTCCAATCAATTTTCGTTGTGTGTTTAAATTTTTTTTTACCTAGAATGAGCTGGTTTTGTTTGTGTTTTTCACTACATTGTAACATGTTATGTCTGTTTATGTCACTTTTTAAGACTTCTAGCGCTCGTAATTTCAGTACTTAATATTCGCATATGATTTGCATAAATATGTATTTATACGCCACATAATGCTGCAGATCCTCGCCGTGTTCACCGTCATAGTTCTAGCTTCATTCGAGATAAAAATGTACCTCTTAAGTGTCATACAAGTGTGTTCTACGTGTGTTTCTTGCTTGTACGAGGACGGAAAGTTTAGATGAAATGATCAGTTAGCTTTGAACATTACCCTGTTTCCGATTCAGGCACTGAGGCTCGTTACGAGACTATATAGGTCATATACATTAGCACGCCCCGATATTTATGAATACTCATTGAAAGCTGCATGCTTCATCTGGTTCCTAAACTGGTTCCCTGGTCAATATCATAAGCGACCCAAAGATCGCTACAATGTACTTTTTAAAAAGCACATACACATTCTATGCGTATTTTTGCTTGTATTACAACGAGAAGTTTACATTAAAAGATAAAATGATTCAATGTGGTTAGTATTGAATTTATGTAATATTACGCAATTGAACACAGGCGTTCTCTACAACTGATTATATAAAGGTCATATATATACATATATATAATGGGCAGACTTCCTCAAAAAGCTTGGTTTCGAAACCAAGCTTTTTGCGGAAGTTTGCCGATTATATAGCATATAGCATTTGTACCATTTTAGAAGTTAAAAGTTAGTCAAAATCAGTGACAGGAATATTTGACGATTAGCGACTTTGAAGACTTCAGTCTTTGATTTGTAAGTTGTATTGCTTTCAATCTTTGTGATTTTCTCTTTGTTCATGAAATGTTTTTTTTGGTCTACCAGAGTCTTGAGTTTAGGAAAGTTTCTTATTTGTGAATAGGTTATACACAGGTCCAAACCAGATTATTGAGTATAATTCAAAAATTGAAAATGTTTCCTTATAATTTAATTTCTAATTATATCGGTCCAAATATTAATAATTGATCAGAAAGCTTGTTACAAATCAAATTAAATTGTAAAGATTTAAAGCTAATATAGACACAAAATGTTTAACAATTTTTATTTAATGACACCAAATTAATGTTAACAAGACATTTTATTTCGAATATTTTGTTTGATTTTTCTTGAATATTTTAATTCTTTGATTTCAAGATAACTTGTTTTCAGCGCTTGCTAACAACCATTAAGCTAGTAAGAATCACATCACATTCATTTAAAAACAAGAGGCTATCAGGAGCCTGAATCACTCACCTAGTTAAAGTTTTGCCTTTCAAGAACAATAACAAGGCGTTGTCAAACAATTTTGGCTCCATGAATACTTTGGTAGGACTTATCATAAGGATCATTTCATCAACTGAAAGTTTCATTCTATTTATTAGAGTTTTCAAGATATAACGTAATTTTTTGTCTTTCAAGGGGAATAGCATCTGACAACTTTGATCCAAAAAGACTTTTGTAAGCCTTATAATAAACATCATTTTAGCAATTGAAAAGTCATTCTATTTTTCATAGTTTTCAAGATATTGGCTGAAAACTGTATAATAAAAAGTCGTTATTAGCTCCTCAAGGACGAAAACTCTTACATGGAGTCGCCTGACAACTTTGATCCCTGAACACTTTTGAAGGCCTTATAATAAGGATCATTTCTGCAACTGAAAGATATTGGCTCAACCTAACAGTTTTGGTAATATTCATGTATACAAGAAACTACTGTCTGACCCCTATATTCTATTTTTAGTAACGGAGCCCATGTCTTTAACCAATCAAAAAATTCAAAAATTCATTTTCGTTAGGATACCCTAAAAAAAATATCAACTTTCATTGAAATCTGTGTTTTAGTTTCTGAGGAGAAGATTTTTGAAAGTAATAATATCAAAAAACAGCTAAAAACATCCAAAAAGGGCAATAACTCCAACATGGTTTGACAGATTTTCACCAAATTTTGGCCACAGATAGATCCAATCATGCTGAATACTTTAACTCAACTTCATAATTGGTTAACCTTGACAGTTTTTGAGATATATGCAAAAATCTGCTGTCTGACCCTTATTTTCTATTTTTTAGTAACACCGACTATGTTTTTTTAACCAATCAAAAAATCCACACATCAAACATTCATTTTTTTGTGCAGTATACCCTAAAAACGAAAATACTAACTTTCATAGAATTCTGTATAGTAGTTCCTGAGGAGAATATTTTGAAATTAAAAACAGCAAAAACGTCCAAATAGAGCAATAACTCCAACATGAGTCTACAGATTTTCACCTAAACTTGACCACAGATAGATCTCATCATGTTGAATACTTTTAACTATGTCATAATTTGGTTTAATCTAACGGTTTTGGAAATATATGCAAAAATTTGCTGTATGACCCCTATGTTTTATTTTTAGTAACGGCGGCCATGTTTTTAACCGATCAAACATCCAAACAGTCATTTTGTGCAGGATACTCTAAGAAACAATCTCTAAAGTTTCATCTAAATCCATTCTGTAGTTTCGGAGGAAAAAATGTTTGAAGAAATTGTTAACGACGACGACGACAGTGATGGCAATAGCTCAAATGGCCTATGGCTAGGTGAACTGAAAATGATAATTATATTTTATTTTGCAAGATACATTGTGTATTCACTAGCTAATGACATAGATTGCTACAGATGAGATCAGTTTTAATCTCTCACAAAACTCTCCTAGTACTGTCAAAAGAACAATTTTATGACAGATTTAGAAAACTTCTCGGACAGATCTAATTAAAAGCAAGCTCTTCTGACAGTTGTAGCAGAGCTGGCTCTTCTACCAGAACTGTTTTCGTAAAGCGGTTCTGCTAGAAATGTCAGAAAACTGGCTCTTTTAGCAGAACTGCCGGAAGATGGATTGAATGGTCATGACTGTGGTCCTCCACATGAAAGCACATTTTATGTTAAGACTTATTCTGTCTTATATTTTTTGTAACTTTCCATTGTCTATACTCATTGGCCATGGTGACAAAATAAGTTAAAAATAATTTAAACTTAACGCCAATGTTTGTTTTGTTCATAGAATTTATGCTATAAATAGAATATTTAAATACATTGCATGCTGTCTATTTTATCAATCTTCCAGGTAGCATAATGGAGGGAGGGGCAACATCGGGAGTATTTATAAATTCAATTTTAAATAAACAACTAATTTAAAAGTTCTACAGTCTAACCGTTGACGTATTCCCAAATAGTTAGAGCTGTGAAACGCTCTCGGGGCCTGTGAGTATGCCAAAGCGTCAACAGAGCAATCAAGCCACTATTAGGACATACTATGACTGAGTTCTTCGGTCAGGTATCCCGAAGGCTGAGCTTCGCTACCTCCATTTACTAAAAGACGTATTAAGAAAATTCCCGTACGTGGTGGTCGTGCGATAAGTGTTTTTTTAGGATTTTTTATGCAGTTAATTTATTGTCCGAGCATAATGAAAATTATTGTTTCTTGAGCTGTTTTTGTCAAGTTATTGTCTGGAGATAAAGCAAATATTTATATTTCTGGCACTTGATATTCATAAACCGTTCAATGTCCACCCCTAGTTCAATCTCAGCCTCCCTTTGTTGTAAGGCCCATTGTAGTAGATTTTCATAAATAAATGATGAATACTCTTATCGTCAAGATATCGTCCGAACATGAATGGTCTATGGGCGACGATGTTATATGACTTTTTATTGTATTTAATGAAATATAGATTTTAAATATAAACAAAGCTCTAAAAAAGGTTGTTTGCCCTTTTCTGACCAAAACGTTGTATTTCTTCCGTAAAACAGCTCACCGTGTGACTCTATTAAGTATGCATCTTTGTAAATCATAGAATGTGAAAAAAATGTAATTGTCGCAAAAAAAATAATTATCATATTATATTGTTTTGAAAATGTGTGGTTTTTTTTAAAAAAATGTAAATCCAAAAGTAAGTCTGCCGACACAAATCAAAAGGTAATGTAGGAAATGTGATGCTTGTAACATTCCACATTTATATAAATACATATCATTCGTCCTTTTGTGCTATATAATGCGCAATGTATTGATTGTTTTATATGTTCTTATTTCTATATTTTTGTACCATTTCATTTAATTTGCGTTTACGTAATAAAAAATGTTATGTTATGGAAGAAGATGGGTAGGTTATCGTATTTTACATGGTTTCAGGTTTATTTAAATTGAATTAGTTTATTTTTTTTCATAAATCATTCACGAATTGCTGAAACCATAAACATTTCTCTGAAAATCATGCATCAGGCTATTTAACCTCGTTAATCTGTATGGTCACGCTCGTCCTTTGTGCATATGTCTGAATATTCAAGATCCCAGAAATAATGAGTATTTTAGAAATATGAAAATAGAAGATGTGTTATAGTTGCCAACGAGACAGTCATCCACCACAAGTTAAGCAAGGAATAATTACCTATTAAACTGCCTCTTAAATTTTAAACCCTTTTTCCAAATTTTTATTGTTTCCTGCCCCTTGCACATCATTCTACATTTCCTCCTGCCGGGCCCTTCCCCTGTCTACTAGCCTCGTATCTTTCTTCAGTCATTTCTTGCAATTTTCCCTTCCAATGGGGTGCAGGGGGTTGAGGAGAAAATTTGTCATTTTCATGTGTAAAATTGACAAAAATAGTAAATAATGTGCCAACACTCTCCTTTTTCTGATGAACACCGTTTTTTCAAAGTGTCCCTGCCTTCATAGTATTCTTAATTTCCTCTTTTCAGCATGTTTGTAGGCGAGGTCATCTTGCATGAAGCTTCTTTCTTTTTGCTAGGTAGTGATTGCAGATTTTAAAAAAAACAAATGCGTTTCGAACAACAGCTATGAATACTATTTGCAGCTTCAAGTTAATGGACTCTTTTCCAGAAGTTAAACGTGTTTTTAATCTTGTTTAAAAATAAAATTATGCTTTACACCAAAAAGTCATACCTACGCTCGACCTATTTGATGTGAGTCAATAATCTGTTGGCTTATAAAAAAAATCACAATTTCATAGGTTTAAATGTTTTTTTTTTAAACAAACATATTCACAATGTTCACACGTGATTACACATAATGTCTTTAAAATTGAAAGTACAAAAGTAATGTACCCATGCAATCACGTCATGGACATAATAACTCGTACATAAATATTACTGCATGTGAGGTAATTTGATATTTAAAGGGTATTTTACAAATGGTAATTAACGAGAAATGACACAAACAATGGAATATAACTTAGCATTCACCACAGTTTCTGAGGATAACAAACACGAAATTCGAATTCCACTTCACAATAACCTTCTATTAAACAGGCTAGGCTGAAAGACGGAGATAATTACGAAATTTGGAGAGACAAAGGAAGAGAATTCATACTGTAGCTTCGAAAATATAGGGGAATCAATAGATAGTCGATATTATATACTGTTCTGTTGCTGAATTGAAGAATGCAGTTTTTCGAAGTCATCGAAGTTGTAATAAAATGGGTTGAAAGTCCAGGACCTAGATGAAAAAAATCAAATTTTCAAATAGCCTCTGTGATATTGGCCTATATGTACCCCTTGCTTCTATTATTTTGATAATGCGAGATGGAATAAATATAACCAAACGCTAAACATGGGCAACCAGTCGCGTAGCATGGGTACATGACTGAAAAAAATGGTCAAGTTTGCAAGTATGGCTGAAGTGTGGATGCATTTATATTGTCAACTTTCCTTTCATCTGTGGCCACATCCTTTCAGCACCTACGTATGGAGTGTTCAAATCACAACTTATACGTTATGCCAGAGCTTGCCGAAACTACGCAGACTTTTTGTATCGCGCTAGAACTCTAACAAATAGGCTTCTGGAACAGGGTTATGTTGCTACAAGATTGAAGTCATCGCTACAGAAGTTTGGTCGTCATCATGAACTCGTGGATCGTTATGGTGTGTCTATCTACACCATGAAAACTGATTTATTCAACAGTGCATAGTTTTCCTTTCCTCGTTGTCTACCCTGAACTTGACTTTTTTTAGCAACTCGGCGGGTGTTTCTAGAAAAGCAGAGGACGCTTACCCTACCGGTGCACCTGGTCCATGCTCCCAGTCTTGAGTGGAGTCCGAGTTGCTCATTTGCTTTTGTTACTTTGTATGTATGATTTTAGTTGTTGTGTATGTCTGTTTTCCATGTCTGGTTTTTGTCCTTGGATTACATTCTTTTGACTACCACTTGGTTCCCTTGATTCATCTCTCAACATTAGATAAAGCTAAGAGACGTTTAGATTTTTAGAAAAAGCTATTATTTGTTTAAATTAGGATCAACAGTTTCGTACATAAAGATTAAAATGTTTGCCAATCATCTCATCCACCACCAAATATTCAAACTTCTTGATCTTGCAAATTTTGGTTTTAATGTAACCGACTGAGCAATAAGCATGAGACTATTAAGCTAAATGGCTATAATTTAGAATTCCAGTTTGTTTTTTTTTGTTTGTTTGTTGGGGTGTAACGCCCGAGCACCAATATTTCAGCTATATTCAGGCGATGAACATGAAGTGGATGATAAAATGAACATGAAATGATGACGAAATGAAAAATGGGATGGGACACAAGGATAATGGGGTCGACAAATTTTGATTGCCACTGGAAATAGGGGGAGGTGGGTAGGGTCGGGCAATTCAGCCTCCTGTGGCGGAGCCATATGGTTCCTACTCCGGGAGAATACCACAGTAGGGTTCTTTAACGTGTGAGAAACGTGGCATCTTTCCCAACACGGTGCACCACTATGTGTTGCGGTCAGGTTTTCCATATTATAGCCTGACAACCCCAGCATGTAACATACCAGGGGTACCCCATTTCACCACCCGGGGCACACAACCCAGTTGCTCTGTGGGCAGAGCGCTATAGACCCCGGCTAAGGTTCTGAGCACTATTTAATCGCCTTTTACGACAAGCTTAGCGCTGCTGCAGGCCTATTCTTTTAACACCCGGACTTGCACGGGGCTAGAATTCCAGTAACAGGTAATGTATGAATCTTAGGTATGAAAATAAGTTCGTATCTTAATTATGAAGTTCCAAGTTATAAAATCATGTACAATTAATTCCAAAATACTATACAGTTCTGGCGTCGAATTCACAAAAAGTCGCAAGAGTAAAGTTGATCGTAAATTATGACATCACAATACTATTTTAGGTTGCGACGTCATTACTTACGATCAACTTTAGTCTTACGATTTTTTTTGTGAATTCGACGCCTGATTCAGTCCATTCTCGTGTTCCATTGCTCGAAGTGGCAGAACAAAAACCCAAAATTGAAGTCAGATCATTTTATTTGGTCAACAAACATTAAGAACCAATAATATATAGCATTTTGAGTATTAACAAAATTAAAGGTACCTTCCATAATTCGAACAAAATAGTCTGTTAAGCATACATCTAGCAAAACCTCATATATACATGTACATTAACGCTTAAATATATATATACATGTACATCAACGATTAATTATTCATTTAAAAAAATACCTTTAGTCAAATTTAGCCTTGCGACAAGAGCGTCAACAGAACAGCACAGCCGATAGTAGGACATACTTCTGTCAGGTATCCCGAGGGCTGGGCTCTGCTACCTCCAATTACTAAAATACATCTACTATTTGAACCCCTGTAAGGAGCGGTCGTGCGAGATCCGGAAGGATAGTCAATACTGTAAAAAAAACACCTATCACCTTAAACCTAAGAATAGTTATCCTCCTAATACACTTAGTAAATTTGCAAGATACACGTCTTTAAATCCTTAATATTCGGTTGTTGCTAGGCCATATACCTGGGTGTTACTAACAATTCCCCGTGGAATGCCACGCGCTATTTAGCACTTGCACAACGTCCACTATAAGATAACACTCTAGAGATGCGTCACTGCAGATAATTTTATGACAAGCTCTATTGAGGTACCCGTTTAAGGAAATTCAACAATCCTATTGTTCCTATAAAAAAGTATTTTTTCCAGGTCCTTACATGAGAGAGATCCATGAAAATGATTCTTTTATATTTTGTCATAAAAATCTGTAACTATGGTACAGAATGAAAAAATAATATCAATTATTACGACACATTGTGGGTGCCTTCCTAAATATTAACTGTCAAAAGACAGGTTTTCTAAAAATAGAAGACATTATTATAAAAAAAAAGTAAGCAGGCATGATATTGTTGTAAAAAAAATCAAAAAAATGTGTTCAACCTTTCAGGTTTTTTTGTTCTTTAGATGTAATAAATGTCCATATCTACGAATATGATTGTAAGTAATAACCTTTGTAATTAGTTGTCGTAATATATACACTGATCATTTTCTTTTACGGTTTTCAATATACTTAGACGCAAAAATTAACTAGAGGCTCAAGGGAGCCTGAATCGCTAACCTGACTAACCATTTGCTTATTTGAAGAACTTGAGGAATGGGACAGGCTAAGTTAAAATCAACTAAATTGTCAAATGCAGGAAATGCTTTTAATAGCATTTTCATGACCTAGACCAGAATTTTGCTAAAGGCAACACTTTTTGAATTATTTTCAAAAACCTGTCTTCCGATCCCAAAGTTCCATTTTTAGTATAGGCAGCCATATCTATTCACCGATTAAAAATCATAACAGTCATTTTGAGTACAATACACTAAAGAACTATTATGCTTATTTTCATTCAATAATCTTAAATGGTTAAAGAGAAGAAGATTTTCAAAGTTGTACATGGACAAAAAACTGTTTCAGGAGCCGTAACTCCTACATCATTTGACGAATCGTTTTGAAAATTCGGCATAGATCCGTCTCATGATGCTGAACAATACTACCACATGCCAGAAATTTTCTAAAGGCAACGGTTTTTGAGTTATTTGCAAAAGAACTGTCTTCTGACTCCTATGTTCTATTTTTAGTAACGGCGGTCGTGTTTTTTCATGGTTCAAAAATCCCAACGGCTATTTTGTGCAAAGCACCTTAAGGAACAATCATGTCAAGTTTAAAACCTGTCAGTCTAGTAGTTTGAGAGGAGAAGATTTTTGAAAATTTGTCCACGACGACGGACGCCAAGTGAAGGCATAAGTTCACTTGGCCGTTGGCCAGGTGAGGTAATAAAATAAGAGATAACCATAACTTTTGGCTTTTCATAGACAATCAAACGATAGAGCATCCAGTACATGGAGTAGTTTTAAAAACAAGTTCCACATACTGAGACTGTGATCCGACATATTAAGATCAGTCTTTATATTTTCAAGTTGAAGAAACGTCACATTTTTTGCCTTTATTAGTTATTATAACTTATTCTACAACTTCTATCATGATTGTTTGTTTACATCTTAGCTTTGTCATAAAAAATGTTATTTTGCAATTTCATTCATCGTAAATTGCTGATTTCAAAACAGACCCCCCCAAAAAAAAATAAAATATCTAATAATCACTTTAAAAAAATAAGGTCCATTAAAGATCAATAACTCCATCAAAGGCCATATAGCCAAATGGAGAATTTGTTTTCAGAAAATAGCGACGATTGTTATTTCTCCATACTTTTAAAGATATAAATTGAAAATAAAATAGTTATGGCATCCATCCATTTGTCCGAATGATCAGCAAAACCGACACAGTTTTGAAGTAGATACTTAATACCATTTAGAAGTTCAGTGGGGAAATCTTTCAAAGTAAACGTAACAACTTACGACAAAAAACCCCATTGATGGCAAGAGCTTACCTAGATCATAGAGGCGTGCTCCAACTATCAAATATATATAGCCCAAACTTTGTGTTAACATATTAGTCGGGCTGCATATTTGATTGTAGTAGCAAGCCCCTGTGCCTAGATCGTGGTTAAAACAATGGCATAACCATCTAATTTTCTTGGTGCCATACGCAGTTAAAACTAAAACATATTAAGAAAACTATATATCATAATTAGGCTCGTGTAATTCCTCAAGCTCCATGGAGCGGCAGTAGTTCGTTTCCTCTCTTACTAACTTCTGAGAGGGCTGACTGCAGCTTCTAGAGTGAATTTCGGAAGTCAGGCCTGTTTCGGGGCTTGGCATTTTTTATGAGGAAAACTGACAAAATCAGACCCGCACTACAGCGCTTTAAAATACGTTTAAATTAAAATAAATACAATGAAACCTGTATATATCAAACCAAGGAAAACCTGTGCAAACCCGACATCTTATGAAATTCGTTCAAATCAGTTTCAATACATTTTAAACTGTGATAACCAATTAAAATTGGGCTTAACCGAGCAAAACATTTAGTCCAAAAGGAGTTCCGTTTAGACGGGAATCACTGTAATTCCATAAGAACCAATAGCTAAATAAGAATCGCCAAAGTCAAACTTCTAAAATTATGAGAGATCGTGCACTAAAAAAAAACTATAAACCCTATTTTATAGACAGCATTGTGCTTGTATTTCAACTCTTACTTTCTCTTGCTGGTTTTAACTACAACGTATATGATAAATGAGGGTATATTAGGGTTACTATATCGATAGAGTTAAAACAATGACTACGACACTATTTCATCTTTGACATACTATTTAACCCCACCGCATTTTTAGCACCTGTCCCAAGTCAGAAATTACTGGCCTCTGGATGTCTTGTTTCGTTTGCACTTTCAGTTTACTTTTACGTGTTTGGGGTCTATAGGAGCAATTAGTTTGCTGTACTTGTGTGCAATGTCTTGGGGACAGCTGCAGCCTTTCCGGGGTATGAGGGTTTACTTACCTGTTCATTTAAGGTCAATGGATGACCTTAAATTGACAATTTTCATGGTATTTAATTCAATTATCTCATGTTCCTTTTGAAAACCCCTTCTAAATCAATAAGGACGTCGAAAGGTGCATGTCATCAATTAAGGGAACTGAAATTATTATATTGATTGGGAAAATCAATGTTTATCTGTTTTTAAATGATTTTCAAATTTCATTTTTTTAATAATTATAATAACACAATTGATATTATTTTATTTTTTTCGACATATTTCACCAAAAAATTACATCTTCGAATAATAATGTAAAATTATCATCATTATTTTTAACATGTCAGTTCAATATAGTCAGAATTCTACTTTTAATTCCAACATAAAGTTAATATTTTTTTTTTTACTTTTACCTTTAAATCTAATTAGGGGTTATACACATCTATAAGTGTTTTTCCATGTTGGAATAGCCATAAGACACTGTTTCCAATTTGTTCTTTTCTCTTGATTTCCTGCATGAGAACATGGACAGGCTGTTTCTAAATATACTTTCATCCGGCTGTGGTATGCTTTCCTTGCCTATACCGCTTGAGTATTTTTCTTACTGAGTATGATTTACCGCCTGTGTAGAAGTGTTGGAATATAATTATATTCGTTCCCAGATTAAAAAATTCAGTGAATTGATTATTAAACGATTGCTACATAGAAATTGCTATCACAAACTAGTAATAAAGAAATAATAAAAGAAACAGCTGAAGGTTTGAATGATTTCAAACAGATGCAGACTGATCCGCGATACCAAGTGACTACACCCTGTATGCATCATATGCTTACAAAATGTATGCATGGGTAATACATTTATTAGCATTTACTTACATGTATACAATTATATACTATATTATAGTAGTTTCATGTGAGATCTGTCACTGTGGAGAAAACAGCTGCCATATTTTTGCTTGTTGTTGTCACCTTGATCCAGAGGACTCTTACCTACAAATTGTACCAGTTTATATTTTCATATCAAACCAGCTCGATGTATGTATTGCATGTGCATGATTGCTGTTTCGGAATAACCACTGTTCTAAATAATCGCTGGCTTGTTTTTCAATTTATGTGATCTTACAAGTCGGGCTGGGATTTTCACAATCACTTTTAGTTAACACTGGTTACATCAGCTGACATTGCCTGTTAAATTTGAGAACATATGTAGTGAAATCTGTTTAAACACCATCCCTATCCGCAAGCTCCACGCAGCGGCAGACGTTTGTTTCCTTTCTTACTAACGGCGAGTTTCGAACGTCAGACGCTGTTCGGAGCTTGCCCACAAAAAGTGTATAGATATCGTTGAAATTATGCAACAATGTGCCATGCCACACAAGGAACACTCGAACAGATTTTGGAGATTGTGACAAAAATCGTTTATGAAAACGAATATGGGACCAGAAGCTAACATTTGTACAATGTCGGAACTATAACTTCAATACCTCAAGTTAAAGTGTTCGGATCTCTTTAAAATACAATAATATGGTGCCCTTTCATAAAATTAAAATGATTTTTGTTGTATATTGTTTTGTTTTGTTTTGTTTTTTTTAAGGTAAGTGGTGACAGTATTAATTTTGGAATTAATTACCTAGAAAGGGACCTAAAACAAACATTTGCTTAGTTTAATTAGTTTAAACATATTTATTTGCTAAAATATCAGCAACGGGATTGGACGTAAGTTGTACAACCTTATCGAGGTCCTCTCCCGGTATAAACAATGATTATAGTGGTATACATAATGACGACAATTACATATATATATAAACTACAACAAAAATTAGATCATTCCGTAACCATAATAGACATACAATGTTTACAAGATGACTGGAGAGAGAGAGAGAGAGGTGTTTTTTGGTTTTTTTATCATGAAAGCCGGTTCGTATTTTTGATATATGAATGAATACATGAGAAATATAACCATTTTGCTTTACAATTAAATTTTCATCACTAGCTAATATCAATTCAATCGAAATGTCATATTGATAAACTGGGCAAACAATGTTCGTCTATGAATTGTGTCATTTTTTGCACTCCAAAAAGAAATGAATAGCAACAGGACGGATCGTTAATTATATTGACTTGATGGAGATCAGCATTTAATGAACTACATATATTTCTAAGTCTCGCATGAATTGTATTTATCTTTCTCATCTCATAATTATAATTAATGGGAGGTTTTGAAATAGATTGCTTGATTCGCTCTTTTAAAATGCCTAAACTTCTGGAATGTCTTACGTCAGAATTAAGACTCCATTAAGAAGTAAGTTCCAATCTCTTATTTTATTAAAAAGAATAATTTACTAGTGCTAGCCAAACGGTGCTGTTGTACAACATAGCCATCATTGTTACGCAGATTATATTGTGATACTCCACTTACTAATGGGGGTAATATATCAATAAGATATTCTGGGGCAGCATTATTATGAATAGAATAAAAAAGGTTGAGCCGTTGATGTTTTCGCCTATCAATTAACGATTCCAAAACATTTGCTTGATGTATGTGCAATAACTTGAATAATTATGTATGTTTATCTTTGTACGCTTTTGGAATTATGGACCTAAAGGAACCAAAATAAATAATAATTTCTTGATATGATAGCTTGAGTGATAATATATGGACACCAAAGTTCCCATAATTCAACAGAAAGTCTTAAATTGCTTTTTGGAGATGATGATTTATACTTTAGGGATATTGGGCTAAAGCTTGATTTGTAGATTATGTTTTTTTTCTAGAAAAAATACTTCAAATGAGGTACTTTGAAATGCATATGAATTTTAACATTTACATGTACTTGGACTTGAAGCAAGATTAAGTTGAACTTTTGAATAGTGGTCGTATAGCGAGAATAGTTTCATTAAGAGTTATTGCCTTTCCGCGTTGTCACTTTAAGAGCAGGAATAGTTTCACCAAGAATTGTTGTCTTTCCTCGTTGTCAGTCAATATCAAGTAGGATTTCAGACGGTGTTTGGTTCAGATAGTTGGCCATTTTTTCTAGGTTTGGTAAAGACTGCTATTATCAAATCAGTTTTAAGTGTTGGTATGTCTTATGTGACTTACATGTATCTTCCAGAATTGAGGGAAATTGGTGTACCGAGGACGGAAGAGAGATTCCCAAAATGCTGGTAAAAAGGGCTAGGAATTTATTCTGCAAAATTGAATCGAGTCTAGATCTGATATGGCAAAAGAGACTAACGGAGAAAACAAGTCGCATGGAATTTGTGATGAAACGATTACACGAAACGTTGCTTGAATTTCAATTAGAAGAACGTGAAATAGCGCAGCATTTGTATTTATGTTTCCATGTTGGTGGTGATTTAGAACAGATCTCACTCAATCTTCTTGGTAAATTTAAAGAGATCCCTGGTAGTCATGTCAAATTGCCTAAAGGTTTCTTGGATGTCGTTCGTTTACTTTTCAAGCAATTTGACTCTTCACTAGTTCAACTTAATTCAAAAGTTACTAATATTAATTTAGTGAAGGTTTATTGTCAAGGAAATGAGCACCACATTTACGATCACGTTATTGTAACATTTCCACTTGGATATCTCGAGAGACACTAGAAGGAACTGTTTTCTCCACCCCTCTCTCATACAAAAGTAAAAGCAATTTCAAGCACGGGATTTGGAAAAGTCAACAAAATTTTCCTTTTCTTTGAAAAACCATTTTCGGTCAAAGGTCAAGGTGGAATTAAATTTGCATAGAATGCAAAGTCAGCCGAGTTTGACCCAAATGAATGGTACAAATCTATTTTTGCATTTGACGAAGTGCTACAGAATAGATCGGTGTTAGTTACTTGGATTCACGGTAAGGCAGCTGAATATATGGAAACTTTGTCTGTCCCTATCATATCGAATACATGTTCGAAGCTCTTTCAAACATTTTTGAACAACTCCTAAGTTCCTTTGCCTTCAAAGATTGTGCGATCAACTTGGTGCTCTAATCCACTGACACTCGGATCGTACAGCTATCATAAAACGACTTCATGTCCAACAGATGTACAAGTTCTTTAGGTACCCCTTTGTTGTAAAGGAAAACCAACTATGTGCTTTGCAGGAGAAGCTACAAACAGTCAATGTTTTTCTACAAGACATGGTGCAAGATCGAAAGGGATTCGCGAGGCAGACAGGACTTTAACTTATTACCAAAGTGCTTGAAGGCTTTAGTTGAGACTAAGCGATTTGTGTATTCAGTACCATTACCAAACTGCTTTTTATTTGCCCGCAAAGTAATTTGTGTTATTATAATGGTATAATGCTCTCGTCGCCAACCGTTAACATTTAGTGTACTTAGAATTAACATGAGTGTTAATGGACCACATGGTGTCATACCACAAATATGAGGCTGGGATTGATTGTTGAGTTGTGACCTGAACAGGTTATGAATAAAGGGTCACAAAGATGCCTGATGTTTGGACTACAATATTGATGGTTTTGAAATTTGAGCAACAACAATTTACCATAAAGAAAGTCTGTGATTGATTTTGGGTTGTGGCTTGAACCATTTAGATAAAAAGGACTGGAAACATTTTTTCCTGATGACAGTTACATGGTAGAAGTATATGGATATTTTGGTCTAATACTACAGCAGAAAAGTTTAAATTTTGACTTCTTAGAACCATTCAGGAATATGGGGCCTTAAACAAACGATTTCCTGGGTTTTGGGAAATGTTTTGATAAAAGTGTTTGGATCGCCTTGTCATATACCTTATGACCATAACATTTGAAAATTTAGCAGAGAAAAAGGGTCAGCAATAGATAGTTTTTTAACATTGAATAAGTATCAATTGCCTTTTTCAATTGGAAACAGAAAGTTCTTTGACCTCTTGTTGCAGTTCTTACCACACAAATAAATTCTGTGTCATACGTTTTATTACAGTACAAATTAAGATTTGTATCAAGTTGGTATTTCGTAATAATACTTGTCACAACTGTCCAGTGATCGACATAAGTGGTCGTGTCAATTGTGCCATGTAAAGCATTTCATTTTTTTTAAATTTTGTGTCGCCATTTAAAATGTAAATCATTAAATTTGAGTTAGCTTAATGTATTTTGAGATTTTATTAACCGTTTATATGTATACTTCCTAGCGTATACATGTAAGACTATAGAAGGTATTTACATGTGTTACTGTTATCCTTCGACTGATTTCTTCACAGACGTTATTCTAAGTAATTATTATTATTCAGTGACATACACGTACAAAACATTCTTTATATTTACCACCCAGTACTAGTACTCTAATTTCATTGGTACATGAATTAACGAGAACAAACCTAAAATGCATGGTTACAACACGTTCGCATTTCGGTCACACAAGGAATTTAGTAAGAGGCGAGGGTAGCACCGGACAGAAATTACTAATGAACATGCACTTGACGTAACATATTAGTAAGGTAACATATCGACAATTTGATAAGATATGCTTAAAATAAGTCAGCAAACTGGCTAACAACAGACGTAGAAAACACGTCAAGGTTTGCTTTAAAAAAAATGGAGACATCGACAAACAACACATTTAGAAAAATATTTGTTAAAACGTATACTCAAGTGTAAGTGTTTGTAAGAATCAGACAAAATTGGAAAAATCTGAAACATGCATGTCAAAACCCCAATAAAATGTCACTCAAGGATGCTTTCTCTATTTGAGAAGATCATTACCGGTGTATGATCTCTTCGTCATTGGATTTGCTCAGAACTTTTTCAATAGTATCTTAGAAAAAAGAGGTTTTTGACAGAGTTATCTGCCCTTAAAATATTCGTTATCAGTGCATTTCAATGAAATTGTAACTCAATGGTACAGCATGATATAGAAAATCTCGTCTGTTTTTCTTGATTCTGATGGTGCAAATATCCAAATTATACTTCCAAAATGATGGTTGTTTTTTAATACCACGTTTCATCTACTGCCTGATTTTTACAAGGACCGACACTTTAATTTTAATGATACGTTTTGATACGCTAACCATGATTGAAAATTCAATCGTGTTGATCGTGGTAATGTTTTAACAATCAACATTTTTTTCACGATCACCTAGATTCCCAATCGTGATAATGGGAACAGACATGTAGCATTACATGATATGTAACTAATAAGCATTTTAGGGGTCGGAAAAATGAATAAAATCTATTGAATTTATATATCAATAGGCAACCACGTTTCTTTTTTGAATTTTCATGTTACATTTTTTTTGTGTTTATAAATGTGATTGTCTGAAAACTTGAATATAGATATAATTATATTTTTTTTTGTTTTGTAGACTTGTAAAATTATCAAAAAGGATGTTTGTATTGCTTACTTCTTTCGTTTTGCATGCATGGGGATTCAGGTTGAACGTTTTAGAACCCAATGCACATTTGCCCGAACATACCAAGAAAACTTGTCTTTCTCACGATCAAATTTGTTGTTTGACTTTATTGAAGATCGTATATATTGCAAAAGAAAGCAAGGAAAAAAATATGCCAGTTTGCTTACACAATGAAGTTAGATCTGAGTTTAATTAATAGATACCAAATAAAACCAAGTGTATACTAGAAACTTAATGAATGAACTACTAATACCCGTAGGGTGAAAGGTCGCGTTATGTTTTACTGTGTTGTCTATCGTATATTTCAAAGCAAATACAAAAATTGCACGTCACGTGGTGCTAAGTTTACAAATGTAGCTACTTTAATGTCAAATAGAAGCATCCCATAAAATAACCAAATCGTACGGTAAACAGGTATTAGATAAGCGAGTAATCGAAAAAGGCGAGACGGACAAGGTGATTGCAATATAGCCTCCAATCTTATGAGTTCGTAAGGACATAATCTGCACAAATAACTGACTAGAACACACTCCCATGTTAGTGCCTCTTCAATTATCTGAGAGTTTTCTTATCATTATGATCATTGTCATAACTTTTGCTAGACTTCTATAGGAAATACATGTATACCATAATTTATTTGTAGTAAAAAGAATCATGTTTTTTTTTAAAAAAAGTCTTGATATATTCATGAGACTCTGCATACTTGATGTACATATATGAAGCGATAGTTTACGCCTACTTTTTGTTTAAATATTAATGGTAGAAGTTCTTAATGTCCGCTCGTAGAAATTAAGCATCAATAAAACATGTTTATATCCGAATTACATACACCAATCTTTTGACCAATCGCCGAAATTTATAAAATTCGTAAAACTAACACAAATTCTTGTTAATGAAGCCTCTTTTACGAGTGATTTGAGAGTGATTTACGATTGGATACGAGTATGAAAGTACAAAGAATGAATGCGATGTGTTTACGAAAACAGTTCACGATTCACAGTAACGAGCAATTTACGAATGCATAACATTCGAGTGCAATGCGAATTTTTACGAGTTGGTCCTAGCTTTACGGATAATTAACGGATTAGGATAACATAACCTTACGTGTTTTTACGAATACTTACGATTTGGTAAAGCGTGTACATGTATAACGAGCGGTAATTAATATTCAATGGGGTTGCATTTTGTCAAATAAATTCAAACCAAACAGCCACATGCATTCTTCAATTGAACATTTGAAATGTTTTACAAGTGAAATAAGTCCATATTATACCAAAAGTTCTTTGACTTCTTCGCCCACTGGCACAGCAATCTAACCCACTTCATCCTGGCCGAGTATTCGTACATATTAGCAAAATTCTCGCTTAATTACAGTATCCTTTCATTAACTCGTATCATAAAACTAAGATACTCAAAAGGTAAAACCATCAGAGAAGGCATCATAGAAAGATACTAACGATGACACAACTTGTGGTTACGTCATTGGTCAATTTGAGCGTATTTTGGATTTTTTGGAGCTTTTTTATAATAAGAATCATTATGAATTTGTGATTTTAATAACGCCGGATGTTTGATCAGTTAAACATGTTTCCATAGGATGATTGCTGACGTTGTCTTTAACTGGATGTTGCTCGGTTTCTATGCTACGAGTATAAAATTGTTGATGGACGTTGAAAGTGATATTGTTAGTATGTTTATCGCTAAAAGCTGTGATATGCAGCTTATCCCTTTTTATTTCATTCTCGTCTTGACTACTTTTTCAGAGAAAGTGTACAGTGGAGTACGGATAAAGGAACTACTGAACAAAGACGTAATCCAGAAAGCCAATCATATTTATGAGACGATAGTGGAGGAAATGGAAGCTGGCATAAAATCAACAGAAAACATATCGTTTGAACATTACTTCAGAAAACGAATAAGCGAGGAGCTTGAATCTGTCAGTCCGAAGTACCAGCATGACATCCAGTCGATTCTGAATTCCTATTTAAAGCAATTAGGATTGTATGAGGGTGATGATGCTAACAAAGTCTCAACAAATCTTTTCCCAATCAACGAAGAAATAGAAGGCGGAGATATAACTGTTACTGGAGGGTATTGTCAAGTCTTACAGACCATCGTCGACGACATTTCCCCAAGCATGGTCCAATTAAAACAAAGAATTACGAGAATTCATTGGAAAGATGAAACCAACACGTTCGAGGACGTCAGAGTTTACTGCGACGATGGGGATAAAGAATGCAGATTCTGTGCACGACACGTTGTAGTGACGTGTTCGTTAGGTCATATAAAAAGTACCACAACAATCTTTTTAACCCGCCATTACCTACTTGGAAAAGTGATGCAATAGAGAAGTTTGCCTTTGGCAAAGTAGAGCTGTGTTTTTGGCATATGAGACGCCATTTTGGGAACATGGTAGCGGATGCTTTATGATTGCTTCAGCCAATGGTGCCGATGAAAGTATCCCGAAATGGATTTTTTTTGCAAAAAAAAAAAAATTGTTTCACGTTTTGGTGAGCAAAAAAAAAAAAAAAAAATAAGTGCTTGCTTCCTAATTATATGAATGAATAATTGAATGATTGATTGATTGATTTTCTTTATTTCCTCCAAAAATGAAGTTATACAAAACAGGAAAACAAATCACGAATATAATACAAAAATCACTTGACAAAATAGAAAACTACAAGCACATATATGCACAAACTGATGTAATACCTTTTATACCATGTAAATAATTCTGTATTAAAAAGGTAAATAATACAAAAACGTAGGTAAATAGCATATATTGAGAATGATACACTTGCATGTAGTTGAATGTTAAATACTAGTATTGGATCTTAACTCAAAAACATCTTTCTTGAAGTAAGTGTACAATTTATGTATGTGACCCGCGACGCATAGCATTAGTTGGTATCATATGTCAGTGTCTAGTTCATTAGCAAATTCGGTAAAGTCACCAAGGAATGTTATAAGAATGTCATCATCTTCTTGGTTAAATTAATTAACTGAATCATGTACTGGAAGTAATGCCGTAAAACACTGAGTTTCTTGTAAATCGGTCACAAAGAGAGCATTGTCCACTTATAACAGCTAGCGTCCCTAGATAAGTTAATACCGTAAGATAATTGCGTTTGCAATGGTTTTTGGAACAAAGTCAATCTGTGTTCTGTTAAAGAATGGTGGATTTTGAAATATCGCCAAAGGTCAGGTCGTTGTTGTACCAATAATTTCAATTTGTTTTCTTCTTAGTTATTGTTTAACTTACGACTTTTGACCAGAGTCTCTTGTCCGGAATGAAAGTTTCTTCAATGAAATGCTCAAGAAATGATGACATATCATATTTCAATAAAGTTCGAAAGTGATCGTATGTCAAAGATGATTTGTCAGGTTTGCCAGAAATTACATAGCGAGCCTTAGGTTAAATGACTGTTTATGAGTTGTAGTTACCGACGCTCTACATTTCAAACATTTTAAACTTGTCTATCAACCCCTCTTTAAAATACAGTCCTAAGTTACTTACAGAAGAAGCACTTGGTGAACGTTTGTCAAAACACAATATAAACCGAGTAAAATATCTTTGAGTTTGTTCCAACATAGATGTTTCAGTTTAGTTCAAATGATCCCGAAGTTCTCCGTAAAGAGCTGTAGGTAGAATTACATCGTGAAACATTCAAGTCAAAGTTTAAAATCATTCACATTCCTTAAAAATATATGTTTGAACCGACGGGTGTCGGTCATTCTGTGGTAAATGATGAGATAAGGTCTCACTAACCACTTCCGGGTCAAATGGCCACCCCCCCCTATGTAGTACCAAAAACACACTGAACCTAGACATATGCATTGCAAGTGCATTATTTGTGTGTATTATGATTAAAAGTAGTCAAAATAAAGCGTAGAATGTGTACTTTAAAATCATATATGTAATTAACTACAAAAGTGCATGAATATTGTTTACATGTGTGAGTAATTTGCCTCCATGCTGTCAGTTAGCAGAACAGGTAAAAATGTGGATTTTTAGTATTATTTATTCAAGTAAATTTTGTGAAGAATTTCTACAATCATCGTACCATTAGCATAATGATTTTGGAAGCCTTATTTTCCAAGCTTCGCAACGGTATGCAACTTTAAGATGTCATTTGTCCTTGGAATTCACAGTGAGACTTTGAAAATTACTTTTTTAACATGTAAGGTAATGGAAACGTTGGAAGTAGTTATTGAAACCTAAGATATGATAAGATGGTCCTAAGATACCCATTTAGTCGTCCTAAAGTTAGGATGAAAATTGCCACTCGTCTTAATTTAAGGTGGCTTTGAGAACACGAAATCGGACAGAGACGAATCCTAAGATAGTCTTAGGACACGTTTTATCCCTAAGATGGCTTCGAGAAACCCACCCCTGCGTATTTCTAGACAGTATAAAGACCCACCAAACAAACGATACTTTCACGTTCTTCAAGACTTTGTGCTAAATTTCATTTTTTATCTCGAAGTATAACACCGGAATGATGAACTAAGACTAGAAATGAGGTTTGTAACTGTTTCTGAATTAAAAATAAAAGTTAATTTGGTGGGTTGTTTTGACATGCATGAATCACTTCTCGTCAGAATTTATAAAGAATATTAGTCTTAAATCATGGATATCAAGTAAATTTAGTTGAGAAATGATACATGTATACCTCGGTTCTCCTTATATGTTTAAAATTAAATTGTGCTACATATAGTTTACATATACAAACGCCTCGAAGGTCACTAATTAAAAGGTTTGGTTACACGAAGAATATTTTTTTAAAATATATCTTATCGGTCTTCAATAACGTGTGCTATTATTACTTCAGTCTTCAGGCACAATACATGTTATGTAGATTCTCCCTCTTTAAAACCCGTACGGTTAATCGTTATATGAACTTCGACACTTAAAGGAGGTAGACCTAGGGTAAGGGACATAACTCTTGAAATCAGTAATACGTTTGTATCATATTCAATTTCATCAATGCCTCTCAAGCTGTCATTTGAAACAGAATAAAATCAGTCCAAGTTACTTTGATGCATTCATGAAGTAGGTGTAAAATCCTGAATTCAAACGTTCCAATGATTTTTAAGAATTGTGTCCCTTACCTTAGGTCTACCTCCTAAGTCTTGAAGAATGTTTTTATGACCCTCAGATGATTTAGCTCAGAGACTTTTAGTTAAAACGGTACTATTTCTCATTATTTTAGCTTGGTCTTTTGTGTATTCTACCCTTAGAAAATAATTTCGCGAACTGTGATTGGACAAATTCAGCTGATGTAAAAAACAAAACAAATTTATGTTAATTCCAGACTTAGACAGAATTCTGCTATAAAAAAAATTAATCAAGTATTACTATTAAAAAATGTGTGTAATTTGCAGAGAAAGGGTGGATGAAACAAGGAACCCAACCATCGTATGCTTAAATTAAATACAAAAATAAACGGTTTTACTATGAATTTGCCCTCATCGTTTTTGAAAGTTATAACTGACAAAAAAAAAAAAAAAAAAAAAAAAAATTAAAGCTTCCTCATTGTTTTCGAAAGCATGAACTTTTTAAAAGTGATTGTGACCAATTGGTACAAATAGTACCGGATGTCCTTTCAAGAATGCAGACAAAACCGACAAAACGTGTGGTTCTTGGTACTCGTCATTTTAACTCACATGATAAGGAAGTTAATTACGAAAATTTAAAGGTCACTTCCTGGTTTTGTGTTGACAATTCATTGTTTTGAATAGCAACTTTCCGAATAAATCAACATTTGAAATCTAAAACATACTTTCAAAAAAACTACTTCCGGCCAATGTATTGTTTATTTTTTTCAATAGTGGAACGCCTAACCTTCAACACGAAGAGGGATATATCGCGGTAACACTAACCGACAAAGTACTGTTAATTGGCCAATCATGATTTCTGCGTTTTTATTTTTTGCGCTCTTGAGTAATTCGTTTTCTTTTATTTTGTGTATTATTATAATTATTTTAAAACAAGATATCGTTTTTAAAAGTAAGTTTAATATTCAAAGGTTAATCATGTTCCGAGTACTACATCCATACCTTCATATTTCACAATTTGCGTACTCGAGTACACAGATCTTGTTCCTGCATCAACGATTTGGATTATCAAGACTTCCCTGAAGAAAATTCAATCGTCTTCCTATTGAAACACGCTCCACCAAACAACTCGCGGAAAAAAATAACAAAATATGAAGTAATGCAGGGCTACGGAAGCCGTTTAGGGTCATACAATTTACTTTTTATAATTTGTCATAAGAGATTATTGATCTGTGTTAGTTAATTTATCAGATTAGGAACTTGTTATAACAGATTATTAATTTGATGTAACAGATAACTAATTTGATATAACAAGTTAATAATTTGATATACTAACAAATTACTTATTTGATATAATCAAGCACTAATTTGATATAACGGATTACTAATTTGGTATAGCAGATTACTAATATGATATAACAGACTACTAATTTGATATAACTCGATCATTTATTTGGGGTAATTGCATTAATATATTACAATCAATTCTACATTCAGTAACATGGTGTAGTGACTTATTTGTCACATGTCTGTGAAAAGATCAACAATGAACTTATCGGAAAAGTTAAAAGAATCTGGACAATACCGTGGATACCGAGTTTTGCATATTAAGAATTATTATTTAAGAAAAAAGTTCGTCATTTATTATTTCATGAAAAATATACAACTATCCCGATAGAATCCTCGTCTTTTGTATTGGCTACCTTAATTCATTAGCCGTCACGGATTTACATGATTCAGAAACTTAAACAAATATAGAGATTTCCGACTGTGAAGTAAGTCGCGTAATGAGCATCGAAAGTGAAAAAAACCAAACATTTAAAGATTTGATGTGTTTCATTTCCTAATCATAGAGTATATCCTAAAATTGAAAATTAAAAAGCCCCTCTCTCACATACACCTCACAGACCGCTAAAAATCTACCTCGTAAACTCCACTATACCTCGTGTGTTGCCCATAATTATTTTATGATCTCGGAAGACTTTTGAATTTATAATCACATCAGATATATTACCAATAAAATAAGCTTTCGGTATGGATGGAATCATTAAGTTTTTAGGGTTGTTTAAATTAGACACAAACAAATCAAATCCTTTGAGTTTGATCGGTCAAAGGACAAGGTCACTTGTGGTCATTTGTACTTTTAAGAAATGTATTTTATTTCTTCCTTGTTTTCTTTTTAAATGCGAACATGTTAACGTTCACTGTGTACCGGGTTCTTTATGCTTCACGTACTCGTCTTTGGGGATTCTAAGTTGATTTCTTATGTACGTTAATCGAATTCTAAAATCGAGACGACTACAAACACTAACCTAACTAATAATATAAATTTAAGTAACCAAATATAAGTGACTTTTGAAAGGTCAAAGACCAGTGTACATGCAGTGATTACATTACTGTTCATTACTGTACATTTTTACCCCCTCCCCCCTAAAAAAGAAATAAAAAATAAATGTAAAACAAATATGAAAGGTCTTACTTAAACCATAGGCTCATTGCTTCCAGGGCTATCAATTTGTCGCATTGAATACTGTTATTAGGGTTCATCTTCTATCATCTACTCTACGTTCATAATTTTTAATCGCGGAAAATCGAATGTCAACATTTTGAAAATAACATACTAGTTATGTGTTTGCTAACTTGAAGGTAATGTCAAACTACGTTGATGTCAGCACACTTTTTGCATAAGTAAAATTTCATGCCAAAACTATGATAAATTTCATAAAATTCCCAATGTTAATAATTTAGAAGTCATCTGTATTATGCTAGTGCATGTGTCATGATTTTAATATTTGTGACTTGTTTAATTAAAAGGATCAAAGAAAAGGTGTGACGAGAATCGACGTGAAGGAATAACTCTAGATGAATGTAGTAACGAATGCAATACAAAACAACTAAGATGTCTTCACATGAATCTCTGGCTTATAAACTTCTGTTTCAAGGAGGCTAACTAAACAACAATGTACTACATGTATACCCACATAATAAGTAAAAAAAGAGTTATTGAAACAAAAATTTAATGTATATGTAAAATATCATTGTACGATGAGATATACATCTTCGATGTTTTGAAGAAAACATCATTAAATGAGTCAGATATGAGTAGCAAGGTTTAAGATTAAATAAGTAAGTTACGTTTAATAGCAAGGTATACTAAATGACTAACTGAAGTCAACGAATGCAATTTAATACAATTTAATATATTTTAGTCAAAAGTACAAAAAAGGAAGGGTGTTGTATATTTTAGATTTGTTCAGAATTATTTTTTCATATCACTGTCTAATTAGCCCGATAAATGCTTTCAGAGGTTTAAAGTATACAAACCACCTATGATTTGAAATACAGACGAACAGATGGCATAGT
This sequence comes from Perna viridis, assembly GCA_037379345.1. Classification (NCBI taxonomy): domain Eukaryota; kingdom Metazoa; phylum Mollusca; class Bivalvia; order Mytilida; family Mytilidae; genus Perna; species Perna viridis. The sequence goes on along the minus strand of CM074514.1, from coordinate 32,410,748 downwards.
CGACCTTTAGACCTGTAAAAATAATCTTTAGAAAACGGGACTGTGGGAGTTCGATTTAAGCTATGTAAGAAAAAACACTGTGATATCTTGTCCTTACGACAGGTACACACATACAATCTCAATATAATTCCGAAATATTAGATTGGAGTCCGGTAGAAAAGCCTTTATATCTATAATAATAATGTGTACGACCTTTATAGAAACGAAATCATTGTATTATTGATTTTGTTGATGTAAGAATACCTTTCCTTACTTTTCTAGCCTAATTCATGTTTTTGTAAGACGGACATCACTGACAAAGGTCAAATATCCACTGCTAAACCTTGTAATAAGGAGGTGAATGGTCTATCTATACCCAAGAAATGTATATTGTACAAGAAAGGTAAATTATTTTTCATCAGCTTATTTAATTGCAATATAGTTAAGTCGCCGACCACGAAGTGGCGGAGACTTATTGTTTTTACTGTGTTTCTTCTTCTTCTTCTTATTATTATTATTTTAATTCTCCTATCATAAAAATTGTTGAAAGTGTCCGCCCTTTTTCTCAAAAGTGGCAGGTCCGAACTACTCTTCGAAGGATGCAGAACTTCAAAACAAAAATTTTCAGCTGCCGCCATTTTTTCAAAATTGCCGCCGGACTAAAGGTACCCATTTTTTATTCTGGAAATATGAACATCAAATATCTCAAAAACTGCTAATCAGAATTTGACCAAACTTGGTATATATATTAAGCTCAATGGAAAAAAATCGCCTGGGTCTCGGCCGCCATTTTCAAAATGGCCGCCAAAGCGGTCGAAAATTCAAATTTGTCGGATTTCGATGCAAATTGATATCTAGGCTCTGAGCCGTCCCGATTAATAATCTGCGGCTCAATCGGCGATTTGAGCTACGTATCGCGGCCATTTTCAATATGACGCCACCGCGATATAAACTTCAAAGTTGTCAGATATTGATGAAAATTGATATCTAGGTTTTTTAAGACGCAACAATTAATAATCTGCGGCTCAATTAATAATTTTAACTGGTATCGAGTGCCATTCTCAAAATGCCGCCACCGCGATAAAAAATTCAAAATTGTTCGATTTCGATGAAATTTGATGTCCAGGTTCTTTACGCTGCCTCGATTAATTATAAGCAGTTCCATTGAAGATATGTTTCTCAAAAGATTGATCAGGAAACGAGAGGCGACTTCTACACGTTTCGTGGAAACGTAAATTTTATCATTAAGTCGCCGACCACGAAGTGGCGGTGACTTATTGCTTTTACAGTGTTTCTTCTTCTTCTTTTTCTTCTTCTTCTTCTTCTTATTATTATTTTAATTCTCCTGTCATAAAAAAATGTTGAAAGTGTCCGCCCTTATTCTCAAAAAGTGCTGGTCCGATTTAGACGAAACTTTTCAAATGTTAGAACTACTCTTCGAAGGATGCAGAACCTTTAAAAAATATTTCCAGCGGCCGCAACTTTTTTCAAAATGGCCGCCGGACTAAAGGTACCCATTTTTTTTACACCGGAAATTGTAAGATCATATATCTCGAAAACCGCTGATCAGAATTTGACGAAACTTAGTGTATAAATTAAGCTTAATAGTCCAAACAAAATCATTAAAAAAAATTGCGTGCGTCTCGATTGCCATTTTTAAAATGACCGCCAACGCGGTCCGAAATTCATTTTTTTCAGATTTGGATGAAAATAGATATCTAGGTTCTTTGAGCCGTCCCGATTATGAATCTCCGGCTGAATTGGAAATTTGAGCTACGAGTCGGGCGCCATTTTCAAAATGGCCGCCACTGCGCGCGATGATTTTACTTAGTCAGATTTTGATGAAAATTGGTATCTAGGTTCTTTGAGCCGTCCCTATTATGACTCTGCGGCTCAGTTGGAAATTTGAGCTACGTAACGACCGGCATTTTCAAAATGGCTTCCACCGCGGTCGAAAAGTCAAGTTTTTCGGTTTCGTTGAAATTTGATATTCACGTACTTTACGCTGCTTCGAATAATAATAAGCAGTTCAATTGACGATATGTTTCTCAAAATACAAATCAAGAAACGGGAGGTGACTTCCACACGTTTCGTAGAAACGCAAATTTTAATTTACCTTGGTATTACTCAGCAAGGGGAAACGTCATCTAAATCACAAGGACCTATGTATAATAGTTAAAGCATAGATTCGAAGTACCAATACAGAGAATGATATTGTCTATCACTTTGGCATGCTACTTATTCGACAATCGTGATACTTGTTATAGTTTAGCGTATATTCGTTTTCCGCTCTCTACATTAGAATTAATTTATTTCTTACCATGCGAATTTGAATTAATAAAATTTTTGTGGCGTTAATTGAATAAAAATATCAATGTTTTATTATGCCTCAGTTTTAAGATATCCGTTTAACTTAAAAAAAACTGTTTTGTTGGTAAACATTGCTGTTCCATAAAAGCAAAAATTAGTAGTGCACTTATTCAACAAAACTTTTGCTGAACAAATACAGCTCAGCTTTAAACAGTGAAATTCTTGACTGAGCCCCACAGTTTTCCTCAGTTCTTCTTCTAACATACAAATCACTTTAACTCAACAAAAAACCAGCAAACTGTTACTATCTATACTTGATACAGCTTTAAAAGGCAGGTAAAGCAAATTTCAAGTTATGGAATAGAAACCAATTTTACAGACAGACAGACAGGCAACAAAAATAACATACAATGTATCAATGCAAAGCTATTGCATGGACTATACAAAAATAATACTTTTAAAGAGGAGTGATGAAAATTTGTCTGATTTCCATTCATGTGAATATCAAGCCATACCTTTTCTGTATGGAATTAACATTGATTGTTCTTTAGTTGCCAGATATTTATACTATTTATATGGTTTTTGAATTAATACTGATTACTCTTTACTTACTAAATATTTATACTGTTTGTATGGTTTTTGAATTAACTTTGATTACTCTTTACTTACTAGATATTTATATTAAAATCTCATTGTAAATTTTTATTCACAACTTTTCATTTTCATAAATGTTTCAATGTGATAAGTAGATAAGATATTTATCCTTACATACATCAACATTTGTCTAATCATGGACTTATTCCATGGTTGTAGCCACCATGTATACTTAAACTCTAAAGCATCTTTGGTGTTGAATAGATCTTCTACCTTTCTGTCTGTCATGAACTCATTGATGATACTGAATTTTGTATTGTCTATAACATCATCTAAATCTCTCAAATTAGCTGAAAAAGCATATCATAAATAAAATTTGAGTAGCATGGTGCCATTAACATTTCAAGAACCTTATCCTATGGTGCAAGTTGATGAAAAATTATACTTGTCAAAATTGAAACCTAGGTTGCCCTTTAGTAAATGCATGTTAAAAAATTAAAAAAAAACAGATTTGGGTAAAAAAAACACCTCTAGCTTTTTTTCGAACAAAAAAAAACATGGTCCGTAACAGTTACTAGTGTAACAATACGTCCATGGAAAATTTACCCCTCAGATGATAATACATGCATACTTAATACATACGAATAAAATATGATCCATCATCTTTATTTATTCCTGCCATAACTTCAATCAATTTGAACCTCAACTGTTCTCTCATGGACTTTGGTGACTCTGGTAGAAAAGCCCACATTTCACCTTGACCAATGTCAACCACAGGGCCCCAAGGATTTCCCACTGAGGCAGGCTAAAACAAATTTAAAAAGTAAGTTATTTCATCATGCATTAAAGGTTCCAAGCTAACACCAATATTTTTAAAAATATATCAAACATATTCTTTTGATGTTATTGACAGTTTTCTATTAAAAAGGAATTTCCAGTATTCATGGAAATAATACCTGTGAGATCTTAAATAGGGACTCACAGACATCCATTAGCTAATGCTTATCTGAAATTAATATGGGGGAGTACATGCTTAAAATACTAAGCCTGAAAACCTGTGCTAGCACTTTGATATTTAAAAAGGTTATGTTGTCAGTATTTCAACTTTTGATAATTGAGAGTTATTTCCAATAAATTTGAAAAAAACTAACAGTGATGATTACTATGAAATATTTAAAGGATTTATGGAACAAATGGCTTTTCATACAAATGTATACAAACATGTAGTAAATTGATGACCACAGCAAGTCATTCTATTATCATTTTTAAAGGCTACATTCCTTAGTAAATGTAGACAGGTGCTTGTAGTCGCTATGCTGTAAGGACGCTTGCAAGTTGACGCAAGGTGACGTTGTATGCATTGTCGTGGTAGACAAACCCCCACACCTGAAGGAAATTGGTATCATTAGCACCAGAATCACTTATTATGTTTGCCGCATCTTTAAGAAGTAACACACCAATTTTTAATTAAAAAATATTAAAATTAAAATCCATTTGAGCTAGTTATGTTAGTGTGTAGTCTAAATATCACATGAGGAAATATTACAATTTCCGGTATTTGGTGTGTACACACATATTTTGCCGTTTAGTTATCTAGAATTATCTTTGACAATATGTTGTGTGTTTTAATAATTTTTTCTATTAAGTGGAACAATGTGATAAGTCTCGAAACAGTAGACATAGGTAGGCCATATCCATTTTTATATTCTACTTCAGTGTATTCTTTACGCGTAAATAGAACAAAATTTCTTCCTCTTTACTTCCTCATATTTGTTCTTATATAGGATATCTACACTAATGACGATTTACATCAGCGTCCATTTTTAAACTACAGAAATCATATATTTATCCTTCATCGTTTAAAGACGAATCTTAGAATCTTAAAAATAAGCAAAACCGTAATGTTTAATACTTTGTTTAAAAAAAAAGGTCACCGCAAGAAAATTTACCTTACATAGTTGTGAAGTCTTCTTTCTTATGACAAAAAAGAAAAACAAATCTTTCTGTATTTGAAACAATATCACACATTTCCGGATAATTTTAAAGGGTTGATCAAGTCAATACCGTGTATAACCTCCTCTGGGATTTATGAACGCTTGCCACTTATGTTGTATTGCATAAATTTAACGCATATTGAAAGTTCCATTCTCTCAAGTACTGTTTGGAGCTGAGCGAGTGTTTTCGGTCTATTCGCCCAAGGATGTTTTTTGGGAAACAAATCATCCAAAACTTTCAATTATAAAAGGCTATTACAGAACCTCGAGATTTGGACTTCAAGGCTAAACCACCTGACTGTTCAAAACATCTCCATTTAAATATGGTCCTTTTGGTCACGTCGTTACAGGAGATTTAACCATTATCGAAAACGAATCTCTGCGTAATATCCTTTCTAAAGGTCCCAAGTACCGTGAACCACGCTCCATAAATTGGAATTATAACTTTAAGTAGGTCAATGAGTGCCAAGGCTACATCAATTTTTTAAAGACCCCGATGTAGCAAAAACATTGTCTACTATACATGACAAATATGTTTCCGTACCAGCAGACAAAGCCCAAACAACATTGTTTTTGTCTGCAAAACGTTTTATATCCAATGTTTATTATCAGAGGTAGACGTAGAAAATAATAGCATTGATAAGACCTATACTGCTACCACTCTCTCCAAAGAAGAGATTGTGGAAAACCATAAATCTGTGCTATCCTCTTTTGGTCTCTCTACCACGAACAATGATTGTGATTTACCGTCTATGTACTGGATTCCTTAATTTCACAAGAATCCATACAAACAATATTTCATAGCTGGATCTGCAAAATTTACCACCAAACCTCTTTCAAAACTTTTAACTTCTATACTCACAACTGGCAAAGAGGGTCTGCAGTCCTACCACCACACTTGTTACTCCCGTAGTGGTATTAATTCAATGTGGATCCTGAAAACTTCGAAGATCTTTTGGAGACAATCAGTTCAAGACTATTATCTGAATATGCTGAATAATAGCATTAAAACCTATGATTTTTCAACACTGTATACTTCTATTCCCCATACTCAGTTAAAATCCCGACTTAAAACATTATACATCGTTGTTTTTTTCCAAAAAAGATGGTACACCTAGATACACATATATAGTTCTTGGTAGAGATTCCTAATACTTTGTAAGAAATAATTCCAAATCATCTTCCAAAGATACAGAGGAAGATGTTTACACAATGCTGGAATTTTTAATCGACAACATATTTGTCCAGTGTGGTGGACGTATTTTTCAACAAACGGTCGAATGGAAGTAAAATTGTGCTCCTTTACTTGCTGACCTATTCCTTCACTCTTATGAGGCTGACTTTATAGCTGATCTGATCAGAAAGAAAGAATATTATTTAGCTAGATCCTTCAATCTCAGTTTCCGCTATTTAGATGAAGTATTATCTTTAAACAATCCTAATTTCGGGGATTTGATACATTGCATTTACCCAAAAGAACTTGAGATAAAGGATACTACAGACACTGTGAAGTCAGCTTCATATCTTGACCTACACTTAGAAATCGATGGTAGAGGAACACTATTGACCAAACACCAAACTTTACGACAAACGTGACGACTATTCATTCAGAATTGTCAACTTTCCTTTCATCTGTGGCAACATCCCTTCGGCCCCTGCGTATGGAGTGTTCATATCACAACTCATACGTTATGCCAGAGCTTGCCGAAACTACACAGACTTTTTGTATCGCGCTAGAACTCTAACAAATAGGCTTCTGGAACAGGGTTATGTTGCTACAAGAAGTCATCGCTACAGAAGTTTTATGGTCGTCATCATGAACTCGTGGATCGTTATGGTGTATCCATCAGCACCATGAAAACTGATTTAATCATAGATTTCCTTTCTTCGTTTTGTCTACCTCGGACTTGACTTTTTTATGAGCAACTCGGCGAGTGTTTATAGAAAATCAGAGGACGCTTACTCTACCAGTGCACCTGCAATCTGCATTTGTGATAGTCCCACCACCCAGATCCTATTGGTTTCATCTCTCGCATTGTGCGTAGGCGGGGTATTGATTTGAGTGTAATTTATGAATGTTTAAATGTGACCTTTTGTTTTTAATGACACAAACAAAAATTCGCTTTCGTCTCCATACAGGCAAATTTTAAAGATATTTCCAAGTTTTTCACAAATAAGTTAATTTTATTTTTAAAAAATCACTCCGGATACTATTTTTAGTTTGAAAATATTCGAATGAAAAGTGTGTGATTTTTTAAAATAAAAATATTGCGTTTATTTCCGGACTTAAATATATTTTGTTCTTACATTTTATAATGTATTTGTATCATTTTTTAAATATTATTAATAAATTCTGCATTCAGTTGCTCAAATTATCACTGAATAGCCCGGACTGCATTATCCTTTCTCTGTATTTTGTACTTTACATAATGCGACTAACAAACGTATTTTAGGCAAAGGTAAACCACTAAATAGCAATACCTTACCGAAAGGAATACGAAACATAAGAATCAAAATGAATAAAATCAACTTTTAATTTAAATAGAAATGAAAATGCAAATGCCAAAACGTAGTGAGTGCTTCTTTAATTGTATTTGTGGTAATATTTTTGAATGAATACTGAACATACTGAAAAGATTTTCTGAGGTTTTATTTCGAACGACAGACGAAACTAGTGCGGACAATGTCAAAACATAATTATTTCCGTCACAACCTGTTAAGGAACAATTGCTCTCAAATGCAATTCATTCAAGTTCCGTTGCCACCAATGATGAAAATAATTAATCAAAATCTACTTAACGCTGATTTCATGGTCATGTGTTTTAAATATTTAAACAACAAACATACAAACTTGACTAGCAATTTACTGTTAAAGAATATAAATTAAAAAATACATACTAATGAATTCCAAGCCCCTCATGATAGAAAAAGATAACTTCAATCGTAGTTTTAGTAGAAAATGCATGGCATGATATATTTCTGAAAAACGGAAGTAGAATAGTTTAGTTTTGTAATTCAGAAATAGATAGAGACAAAACAAACAATCTATTAATCAGCAAAAATATAAATATTGCCTACAAAATTTGTAGATTTTACTATAGTAAATAAACTGTGTGCGAAGACAAGAAAAGCATGGTTTTTTAATATTAAATCCTCTCTACCATTGACAGCATTTTTATTTGATAATTTTTTATGTTTAAATGTCATTTTTATTTTAGAGAATGTAGGATATGATGTGTACCTGTTAAACCAAAGTACAATATACCGTGACATCCCATCCGACTGTAAACTGTTTGGAACTGATTTAAGTGGAGTAGTGAGTAAAAACATAACGATAAACTTCACAACAGGAGAAAATTTCTGGATAGGTGCTAAGGTTGGATTTAAACGGAACTTAAACCCTTTAGGTAAGTTTATGTGTACATTGATCTGTGTTGTTCTATTTTTAACTTTCATCCAAAAATTATGTGTACAAATTTATTACAGAGACAAAAAAAAAAAACAACAAAAAAACTGTGATTTAGAACAATATCTTACAAAACATTAACCAAGCATTACGCAAATGTATTTCAAGAATACACAAGAAAACTAAATTGAATAAATGAGCTATCTAGTCTCCACATAAACTGTGAGTATGAATCAGGTACACCATTAGGATAAGTGTTCTCTGCATCTAGAAATATCTGTAATGTAAACAATACAAGAAAATACGAAAATCTTGCGGAAACATAACCTCGTTCATCACCGTAAAACATCAGAACGATATTGGCATGCTCTGGGATGTTCCGGCATAAAATGTTAATCTATAAGCATAATTAAAATCTTGCCACAGACAAAAGAATAATTGACAATATTAGGCAACTGTGTTTGCTGTCTCAATCGAAAAAAGAATATCATTGTAAGAGGCAAATCTATTTGTGTCTCTTGTGTCCTTCTGTTACATGTGTTTTCATAAAATCATCGAAATAGATTATTTAAACACGAAGACGTCATCTATATAGCAAAAACTTAAATTGTCTGAACAAGTGCATATCTTTCTTTTTGAATAAGATCTGTTATGAAATCATCTTTTGGTGTAGTTCGAAGATTAATAAAATTCATCTTACAAAATAAAACGGATTTCTGTCAAGATTAAACTGCATAATAACCTATTGCTTTTTTATGATAATTAATTGAAGGGAAAGTTTTGCGTTTTTCTAGTAAATTTATAAATGCTCAAATGGACTCAAATAAAACTGTCAAATGTTTGCTGGTACAACTATTTACCTTAAAGTATTTTGTTATTGTGTATTGCTTGTGCGGTGGCGCTAATTTTTGGGTTGTCTCTGTTAGGGTTCAATCAATTTATTGATTAATTTAACGAATAAAAGGCACTGTAACAAATATATATATATATATATAGAAAGGTCTGAAAAATTCCCAACGATGTTAGAACTGTCAAATTTGCGATGCAAATTTTTGGTCGTTCCCTCCGCGGGACTCGAACTCGTACTGCTGTGACATCTATGGCAACACCGCCTTCACAAAGTCCAGCGCCCTAGACCACTCGGCCAGCTAGGCTATATAAAATATAGCTTTCGCTGGCCGGGTCATTCTTGGTCATTCTTTTATAAGAATTGACCCACGATACCCGAAGTACTCGGAAAAAGTCGAAATCAAAACTGTGGAAATCCAACAGCGTCGTACGTCGTCGTCACCTATATTGTCCATATCCAAAAGTCTATGGTTAACTACCATGTGTTATGAACGATATAAGGCGCTAAAATTAAAATACATAATGAAAAATTTACAATTATTACATACATATATATAGCAAACTAGTAATACACAATAACAAAATAAAACACACTATCACACTTGACAGTGACAAAACCATTGAATTGATGCCAAACACTGTTTTATGAGTTGGTGTGAAGTTTATACATATAATATGAGGCAGGTGTAACATGTTAAAGGACGAAGTTGCATAGATAAAACGTATTTCATTTTTTAAAAATTTTGTCCTTGTTTAACCTTTATTTATCTAATTAAATATTTCATTATTTTTCCCTTTTTCTACTCTAAGTCGTAATTTCTTAAACTTTGACTCAATTTGTTTTTTCTTGTCAATTTTATCGAAACAGCCATAAATTACTTCATTTCGCCTTTAATTGTAAAGAAAAATCGTGTGGCTTTTTACTGAAACCAGTATTACTTAGCATTCCTACTTGGCCTTTTTGCCTAAAGTTTCTTGTGGCATTTCGGAACAAAAAAAATATCTGGATTTTATTAGTTATTAAAGACCATATTATAAATGCATTTTAATGATGATGATATGAAACTAGTCAGCTCAGTATGAACGATTCCACAGGACGTAACATCATGATTGACTTAAACATGCTTTCAGTGGTTCCAGGGCTATCAATTTTTCACATTGAATACTGTTATCAGGAGTTCATCTTCTATTACCTACTATACGTTCACAGTTATTTTTTATTATTAAAAATCGAATCGCAACATTTTAAAAATAAAATACTAGTTATGTGTTGGCTAACTTGAATGTAATGTCAAACTATGTTGATGTCAGCACACTTCTTGTTTGCGTAGGTAAAATTTCATGCCAAAAACGATGATAAAAATATTTCAGTTTACATTTTTCAATACATCTACATTTTGATAATAAAAACATTATCAATAAACCATATATATTTTATCCTTTTCCACTTTTTGAATGACACAGTCATGTAACAAACGTCCCTTGTGATAAATTTTCTAGACAGATTTTGTTAATATGAGTTCACGATTACATACAATTAATCAACATATCAAGTCCGAATTTCGAATACATTTTTTACTAAACTTTAAATATAATATAGTTTTTTTCAAATATTTATCACCACATATTTGGGGGAAACAATTTTAAAATAATAGCAACACTTTGAAAAAACAACATAATTGCTTGGTGTAAAAAAAAGCTGAGCGTGCTCATCAGATATCATTAATCGAAAATACAAAAGACATGCCTAAGAAATTTCATAAAATTCCCAATGTTATCAACAATGTTATTAATTTAAAGGTCATCCGTATTATGCTACTGCATGTGTCATGATTTGAATATTTGTGACTTGTTTAATTAAAAGGGGTAAGGAATAGGTGTGACGAAAATCGACCTGACGGAATAACTCTAGATCAGTGTAGTAACGAATGTGATACAAAGTACTTCTACCACAATGTAAGTACATTAAACAAAACGACTAAGATGTCTTGACATGAATTTCTGGCTAATAAATTCCTGTTTCAAGGAGGTTAGTTAAACAACAATGTACTACATGTATACCCACATAATAAGTAAAAAAGAGTTATTGAAACAAAAATTTAACGTATATGTAAAATATCATTATAAGATGAGATATACATCTTCGATGTTTTGAAAAAAAAATCATTAAATGAGTCAAATAGGAGTAGCAAGGTTTAAGATTAATTAAGTAAGTCACGTTTAACATCAGGGTATACTGAATGACTTACTCAAGTCAACGAATGCAACACTTTAATATATTTTGATCAAAAGTACAAAAAAGGAAGGGTGTTGTACATTTTAGATGTGTTCAGAATTATTTTTCATATCATTGTCCAATTCGCCCGGTAAATGCTTTCAGAGGTTTAAAGTATACAAACCACCTATGATTTGAAAGACAAACGAACAGATGGGCATAGTAGACCTTTAAACCTGAAAAAATAATCTTTAGAAAACGGGGCTGTGGGTGTTCGATTTAAGCTATGTAAGAAAAAACACTGTGATATCTTGTCTTTACGACAGGGATACAATACAATCTCAATATAATCCCGAAACATTAGATTGGGGTCCGTTTAACTAACAATTTTAAGCTCTGAGGTCGGTAGAAAAGCCTTTATATCTATACATATAATAATGTGCAGGACCTTTATAGAAATGAAATCATTGTAATATTGATTTTGTTGATATAAGAATACTTTTCCTTACTTTTCTAGCCTAAATCATGTTTTTGTGAGACGGGCATTACTGACAAAGGTAAATTATTCACTGCTAGAGCTTGTCCTAAAGAGGAGAATGGTCTATGTATAACCAGGAAATGTATATTATACGAGAAAGGTAAATTATTTTTCATAAACCTGTTTAATTGCAATATAGTTTAGCTTGGTATTACTCAGCAAGGGGAAACTACATCTAAATCACAAGGACCTATGTATAACAATTAAAGCATATATTCGAAGTGCCATTATAGAGAATGATATTGTCTGTGACTTTGGCATGCAACTTATTCGACAATCGTAAAAGTGGTAACTTATTAAAGTTTAGCGTATATTCGTTTCCGCTCTCTACATTAGAATTAATTTATTACTTACTCTGCCAATTTGAATTATTAAAATGTTTGTGGCGATGTTTGTTGTTATATATATATATATATTTTTTGATACCGTTTAATGTAATAACATCAATATTCTTTCTTAAGACATTGAAGATAGAAGTTTTGTTTGCGGAACGTTTGAATATTTCAAGAAGCCAGGATTTTGGGCATACTCAGTTGATGACTGTAACAAAGAATTTAATAACCTTTGCAACATTAAATGTAATATATTTCTGCAGAAGTAGAAAACACAATATGTGTGTCTATTTATCCTCTTCTCTAACTAACATTTAATTTATTTATAGCCCTAAGCACACGCTTTGACATAGTACCCACTGCAGGCAAATTACATCTTAATGTAAATGGCATGAAAACTAAAACAGAAAAGTTTTTATTCGTTTTCCTTCTATTGTATCACTCTTGTTTACATATTTTTGTTGGACAAAAGTTTATATATAAACCAAAAAAACGGAGTTAAAATTATTACCTGCGAAAAGTACATGAAAGAAGTTGCCAAGAATAGCAAAACTTCTCTTTAATTTTAAAGCTTGTAATCTATTGAAGTCTACGGTAAGCTAATTTGCTGTTCTTCCCTTTTTTGGGGGTGAGGGGGGGGTGAGGGTGGTGGTTCTGTATTGTATTTGTTTATATTATATACATTTTGGTGGGTATTTAAGTCCTTATTGTATTTTTGTAACTGAACGTAACCACTTTTTTCATGTAATTTTTTCTACACCTGTGACCTATGAACTATTATTTCCTCTTGTTTCAATATAATGTTGCAAATTTCTTTGCATGGAAATGTAGTTTTAGTTTTGTACCACTCTTCTCTGTTAACTATCAAACTTCCTAACATTAATAAAGAATAAAGTGCAGGTTACATTAAAAATGTTTTCAATAGAACCAATATGAACATGTTAATTGAATGAGAAAAACGGAATCCGGTAATTTAAAAAAAAATATACCGACTAAAATAAATTAACTACGGACACAAAAATACATAAGTGTATGATATAGTTGAAAAATGAAGCAACTGAATTGAAAATAATATAATGTATAGGTATTAAACATTTACTGATTCAATTATTAGTTAATTTAATATATTACTGAAATATAAATAATTAGTTAATTCGTAGAAAAATACAAGTTGGAATTTGTATATGCATAAGTTTATACATGGCATACTATAAAACAGGCTGGCATCATTAACCTGGTTTGGCCTGACCTGGTTTCGATTTTGCCCTGGTCTCGAAAATTTAATAGACTGAATTGGTCTGAACATTTTTGGTCTTATTTTTTTGTCTTTTGATCTTCATTAAAGATGAGTTTTTAAGTATTTAAAAAGAAATTATACTTTTTTGCCCTTATAAATTCCTCAATATTTTTTGTTTCATTTTATTTGTTTGTGTACTATAAACAATATGTATCAAGTTGAAATTCACACATATGGGAATTTAGCTTTTGATTGGTATACACTAATTTGTTTTAAATTAAAAAATACATCAAAAGTTTCAAATTATGTTTTGATAAGATAAATATTTACGTAACACCATGAAAGTCACATGTTCATGAAGTTATGGGCCATTACAAAGTTACCGTTTTGTTGTCATGAAAACTATTACAATTGTACATATTTATTCAATGCGGTTATGTCAGGATCTTAAGCATTTCTGACAGAAAAGGGATATTTTTCAAAAAATTAGATAGACACCCTTCTCATTGCAAGTGGACTAAATGACCCAGCGAATATTCGCCAACAAGTAGTTAGACTTTCTTTCCAAGAATCATTTCATATATTTATCGAAGTTTGCAGTATTACAAATTCTAAAAAAAAAATAAAAAAAAAAAAAAAAAAAATCATAAAACACAAAGGATTCATTTTTTTTTGTATTACACATGGTTGAACTTCTTAGTGTTCCAATTCAGAAGTTTTGGTTTTGAGAATTTCTTGTATGCATTGTTTTCTTATTTGGATCTTCTTTTTAGAGATTTTAATGCTGCAAATGAAAGGTTTGCCATTAAAATACGTGTGCAATATATCGAAATTGGAAATATTATATGATTTGTACTTTTGTATTGATTTCATTTAATGACAAATTGTTGCGTATTTTTCTTCAATGGTTAATAATGACAAAAAGTTAAGAACCTAACAACAGATTAGTTATCAGTAAGTTCGTAAGTCTTTTCTTAAAATTTGTTAGATAAATTTCTTGTACGACTGAATATTAACAACTTCAATTATAAGAATATGAAATTATTTAATTTACAAGATTATTAGGAATGGCTTACTGTGTAAAGGGTTCTTCTTCTGATCTTCCATGTTGAAATCTATATATGTTGGTATCATGTCCTATTCTGCTCGGTGTAATTATGATTTGTATGGTCAGTTTGTTAAACTTTAGTGGCCATCTTAAAATTATACTATTATTTTTGTTTATTTCGTACAATGAGGATAACTACATTTTGTAAGTTTATATTCTATCTTAAGTTACATTAGCCGACCACAGTGGAACCAACACATTAATGGTAATTTCAAGGAGTAAAAACTCTAAATGTTAAAATAAATATTTCGTGAGAGAATACAAACAAGTGTTTATATACGAGAGATAATGACAGGTCATACTATGAGTACAGCATTAGAAACAGTGTTACGACTACAATTATTGCTAAGTCAGCCGGTCTTCTCTTTTCCAGCCGTTATACTCACTTGTCTTCTTTATAACTCATCATATTTTTCAATTCCTTGAAGAAATACTATAAGATAGGTTCAGTCATATTTTAGCACAAACAATAAGAAAGAAAAATGTTCAGGCCAAACCAGAATAATTAAAATTGATAGGACAGGCCAATCATATGTTCGGGCTAGGCTAATGAAACCAACTTTTGTTTTAGAGTATGACTTTAACCTGACATTAAAATTTATAAAATTACATAAAACTATTACTTATTTCTTTTTAAAAGTGCAAAGTCACAGAAAGACTACGTGGCATGTTGCACAACACTATTGTGTAGAGCAGAATTCACAATTGCTCCGAAGTAAAGCAGATTTTCTTCAGGATTACACAAATGAAACGAAAAAGTACTGGATTGCACTATTTCGTCAACAAACAACTGTATGGGGATCTGGTAAAGTATTTAGCGTCACCATGGATGTTTTACTAATAATACTTACATACGATACTTAAACAATTTTAAACTTTTAAACAAATGATTTAAAGACATGATGAAAAGTTGAAGCATACAATATTGACAATAATAGAAAATATGAATTAGGTAATTTGTTAAAAAATAAATATCCAATCGAAATATCCTATTGTAAAAAAATGTAATTATATGTCTGTTTTATATGAACAAAAACTGATATGGCTATTTTACATTTTCGTATACATATTTTATATCCAAAGGTGGTGATGATTCAATCTGCATAGCTGCAAGAGTAAATGAAAGACAGATACTTGAAACTTTTACAACTTTTTGCAACCAGAGCTTGTATTCATTATGTCTCAGACAAAACATCGGCAAAGAGAAACAAGAAACTGCAGAAGATGCATCTCTAAAAGGCATGTAACGATATACAAGAACCAAGGCTAAATATACCCCCCCCCCCAAAAAAAAAAAAATGAAACAAAACAAAACAATAAAAAAACATAAAACAGGCCACTTTGGTTGATATCAATATTGCTTATAGTCTAGAGGATTATACAACGATGTCGATGAAGACTATATTAGATAATACAGATAAGCAAACTTTTCATTCAACTGGTGACTACCTACTGGTCTTCAATACACGATGAAGAAACCCTCCAAAACATCATTATACACAGGAAAAGCGAAAGGGTTGCTCCTATATACTCAATTAAAAAAAACTAAAGATGAAGTCGAGGCAAGACACATAGAGGCCAGAAATTCCTGATTTGAGACAGACGCTGAAATTCGGCGGGGTTAAAGTACTTTGACATGATTACAACTCTCCCCATATAAATTCTGGCCCCTGTGGAAATACATATTACACAATTAAACACACCTTAAATCAGCTCAAAAAGGTCTAAGTCCCTTGCTATATCGGAAATAAAGTAACTGAATATAAATAATACAAATTTACAAAATAAGGACTACTAGCATTCAATTGACATGCCAACTCCAGACTAGTTTAAACCTACAAAAAATCAAGTCCCCATCGTATGTAAAATCAATCTTAATTCTTCCCATGCAGTGCCATGCAATAAAGACTCAACCCTTGTCACACCAACAGCTGCTTATAAAGATAATATTTAAATTTTATGTTACGACTCAATGCTTGGTGTTGTTTTGTATTATTCAGTAGCCATTTGCATTATTAGTTCACAAATCACAAACAGTCAGTCATATCACTTTCTATTCACTTTATTTGGCGAATTGTCTTAAGTACCGGCGTTATGAAGTTTTGGTAAATTCAGTTCTTTCTAATTTTGTCTCTATTTAACTTTAGAAACATTAATTGGAGTTGTTGCGGCTGTGTGTTGTGCTACCATCAGCGTAATTATTGTGTGTTTAGTTCTTAAGAAAAAAGAAGTCCCTGGTAATAGGCATTCTTATAGAATTTCCAAATTTTCTCCCTTTACCATTCTTTCACCTTCTCAAAGATAACATATACAACTTTTCAATCTTAAAAATATTGATAATAATAAATACTCATTTCACTATTACAATTTTTTTTTGTTAGAATTAAGATTTTAAGTGATAAAAACAATTTTATTAAAATTGATTTAACTGTTGAATCTGTTCTTATCACTGAATAAATTTAATAATAATCATGTCCATAATTTCAATACATACTTCTAATTGATAATAATATAACGAAGCACATTATTAATATTTAGAAATTTTCACTGTAAGTTAAAAATTCTTGCTCCAATTTTCAGATACTTTTTTCTGTCCTCATTCATAAATTAAAAAATGTCTTGTTCTGTTGTGGTACCACTAATATCTCTTTAGTAATATTTTAGAATTAGGATTTAAAGTGATAAAAATAATTTTATGAATATTCAAATTACGTTTAAAAGTTTTCTTACCACTAAACAAAATAGTGTCCGTATTTTGAATACATACATCTATTTGTTATAACAAAGCCCATTATTAGTATTTACAAATTCGCACTGTAAATTAAGAACATTTGCTCAATCTTTTCAGAAACATCTTCACTTCCTCATTTGGACATTTAAAAAGTTCTGTTTTTTTTTTATTTCTGATCTCACAATTATCTCTGTTTCAAATCATGCAATGTTATATTTAAATAAAGGATTGGAATGTGTGAATGCATGATTGCAAACTTCCTTTTTCTTTTTTGCATCATTGTAGCTAACTGCCTTCTCCATGCATTCAGTTTTTTTAAGTAAACATTATTTTATTCTAACTACTTAACGATTTACTGTAGTAAAATGTAATATTTGTTTTACAATTCAATGGATAAGATATCATATGCATATAATGAATCTGTGCGAAAAATCATTTTGGCTTTCGTTGTATTTGTCCCCGGATTTTATAAAAAGAATATCTTGATCATTATGCAAAGGATGCTACCTGTAATTTACTCAAATGGAACACAAGTATTAAGAACAAAATCATAACGACAACCGAATTACCAGCCCTACATGTACGGCCTTTTGCATTGTATTGAAGAATACATTGATGCTTTATGCGCTTCATTGCGTGCTTTTCTATGTGCCCAAAATGTGAATAATACAATTATTGAAGTGCATATACATTACGCTTGACTTTGAATTATAATAACCGCCTTGCTACTTTACTTTTAACATTATGATAATAACGTCAATAGAGGATATATTAATAATATGTGGGCTGAGATATTCTCAAGTGCACTTCTCCCACTGATCAACCCATTTTTGGTATTAAGGTACGTTTATATCTCACTTACGAAACAATCTGCTGGAAATATCAGAAAAAAATAAACTGAAGCATTTTGTACTTTTATACCTCGTTGAGGCAAAAATACAAAATATTGCATTTTGAACCTTTAAGCAATACAAGCGTTATCATGAAGCCTAATAAAAGCTTTCTTATGATATCAAGAACGTTGCAATCACGCTTGCGGGTTTTAAGTTAAATGCAAAATATGTACCCCTTCTCCAACGAAATATTCATGAAAATGACAAATTAAATTTTTCAAAGTCATAGTATCTATGTTTCGGTAAAGAATGAGTTGTTTAGTAGCATCTCAAATGGATTTTTTCCCTTTTGATAACTAGTGGTTTTTTTCATAATAAGATTTTGTCAAAAAATGCTCGAAATGTGATTTTCGAGTTTTAATGATAAGTTGCATAAGTTAGACTCTACAGGTTAAGGCACGACCAAAGCGTCCCATAATTTGTATTGGATTATATATTGTTTACAGAAAATTCAGAAAAAAAACAAACTTTTTTTAACTTTACTTTTACTTTACTTTTACTTTAAAACTACAAAAAATACCCCTACCCCAATAAAATAAAGGTCTCAGTTTCAAGTAAAGCGCCGATTGACAGCATATGAACTCTGTAAAACGTACATATATATAAAACATGTCTGCTCAGTTAAAGCATTGATTTTCTATCGATTTGTAATTTCATAAAAATTGCCTTTTCAGAATTCCCCCTTTTAAATTTTTTTCAGCAACTAATTATTATATCAAAATTAAAACGCTTTTGTATTAAGTAATTTTATTTATATAGTATTTAAGATTTCAAATATGCCCAAGAAATAAATACTTGAACTACTTCATGTCCATTTAAGTGTAAAATTTACATTCTAGCCGTCTCCCCCCAAAAATGCCTCACTATAAAGATAAATGCTAACTTTAAGCATAATAACACTTTTCAATGACACCTTGAACATTTTTGAAATAGAAGTATTCGACATGTATTCGACATATCTGCTTATTTCAGGCATCTCATTTTCTGTTTTAAGGTGACCATAATGGCCTTATCTCAATAAATGAATTTTCGGAATTTCATATTTTTGCATTTTTCCTGTAGTCGGCATTTCAAGAGTAAAAAAAAGAAATTAAAAACAAAATATATTCTTTCGAGGATAAAGCGAGATATGGGAAAGTTACATCAAGTTTATGTAAAATTACATCAAAACCTGAGCTGACTTTTGCAGGGTATTTTTTTGTCAATTCTGCACACAGTGCAAAATGAACAACCACCTGAGTCACCTGATGTGGTCCACGTATTTATACACTTTAAATCACCTATTGTGTTCAGGTGGTTATTAATTTGTCCTTCTATTGACCAGTATGTCAGTGTGAATAGGGTTTACTTGTAACACATAGTGAACATCTCAAAACATTAATTTTAGTTCATTTTCTGCAAAATTGATAAAATTAAGTCATTATGTTTTTGTTTTTACATAAAATGAATGCAACGTTTGTCTACCCCGGACTTGACTTTTAATGAGCAAATCGGCGGTAATTTCTAGAAAGGCAGAGGACGCTTACCCTACCACTGCACCTGGTCCATGCTCCCAGTTTTTAGTGGAGTCCGATTCGCTCATTTGCTTTTGTTACTTTGTGTGTATGATTTTAGTTACTTTATGTTCTTTGTTGTGTGTGTCTGTTTTCCATGTTTGGTCTTTGTCCCTTGATTGCATTCTTTTGATTACCGCTATAACCCTGGTTCCCTTGATTACTCTTTCTTATATTAACGGGATGTTATGCCTTAAAATTCTTCTAGATACACAGCTTTATCTGTAGTCAGAGGGAAATTGTTTGTGAAATAGAGGCCATATTTGTCAAAAGGCAATGATGAACCTTGAATAAGCTGATATGCTGAACACCTTAATTTTTAAAACAATATTGCAAAGAAATGTCTTTGTATAGTATTTTCAAGAAGTTAGCATTTTGTCTTCATATTGAGATATTCTATTAGGTAAGGGTGGCAATTTTCCTCAAAAAAGGACTTGAAAAAAAATTATTCTTCGACTTACTTAAATGTTAAAATACTATATCATTGTGCTGTATCATATAAAATCTTGCTTTAAATATGGTAGTATAAAAAAATTCACAACAACAAAATATCCCCCTTCGTACGATAATATAACAATGGAAATCACAAAATGAAAAACTAAGTGTCATAATTAATCAGATATGTTTGATATATCTTAAGTTTAAGTCTAAATTCCCAAAATGCGAGTTGTTCTTGTGTTAGTATGCCGTAAATCAGTTTTTGTTTGCTTTATACTGAGTCCTATTTTATAGGGAAGGCGATAATACCTATCTAATGACAAAAAATTCAAGACGCTTTGGACGTGTAATATCTTGAAGAGTCTCTGTGCGACTATTTATGGTAATTTCGAAATCCAATTTAAGCCATTTTTAAAAAATTCTATGGAAATTACCGCAAATCAACGGAAGGTCGCTATGTGATGCTACTTAACAGAAAATCATGTTAGGGAAACATCACAATAAACTTGTCATAATTATATGCATACTATTGCAGTATAAAACAGAAATAACGCAGTTAAAGAAAAACAAGGCGGACAAACCATAAATTTATCGTTTACATCAAGCTCTGTTACTGGAAAATATGGATCAATTTGAAATTGCTTCAATTTATTTTTTTTTGGTTTTTGTTTTGATTTTATAGTAGTATTTCTAGTCTATATCTCGTATGCTTTGTATTTCTTTTCAGGTGTGACTTGAAACAAAAGCATCAGATAAAGCCAAAGGTAGAAAACAATAAACTGAGTGAAATCAAAACACTTCAGGAAAAATCTTTAAAATCTTTGTCTAACCATTCCACGAATTACAAGGATAGAACTACTCGAAACTCTTTACCTGAACTTTCTGCAACATACAGCAGTCCTTTTATCAGTACAAAGACCCAACAGAATTGTTTAGGAACCCACGGAAAGCACAATCCTGAACCACTGTACGAAAGTACTGACAATATTAAATTAATTGATTCAATTTCTGAATGCATTACTTATAGTGATCCAATTAACACTCCTCATGAGAATAATAAATAGAATCATTTAAAGGTAGAATATTCATGTGTAAACAGTAACAAAATATCAAATGCAAACAAAATTGGTCTTGATCAGCAAATAGAAAATCCATATCAAAGTCCTTGGTCTAGTGCCTCAAATCTTGAAAATTTAGTTAAAGTCTAAGAATTTTCTCAAATGTCCGATCAGTTTGACTAAAATGAGTTTTTAAGCCACATAATTGTGTTCCACAAACATACTTGAATATGTAGAACATTTACATTGTTTCCCCAATTGTTGCTTCCCTTCACGTAAAATCTAATTTCAAGGAGAGAAAGATACGAATGTTAACAAAAGTAGTCATATAATATTGACTGTATGATTCTCTTTATTATAAAGATAAAACAAAAGATCACGAAAACAATACTTTATACAACATACATGTAAAATGCAAAATGTAATGAACATCACAGCTAAACATTGATTGTAGTCATGATGAATAATAATAATCATTTGATTCCTTTTTAATAATAATTTCAGATAACACAAGTAAACTAATTATGTGAGGTGTCCAAAACACAAAGAATGCCATGCCTTAGATATTATATATATATACATGCAACTTTTCTTATATTGATATACTTGAAAAGAATGAACTATGATATTTTGATATTTTCTTTCCTTTCTCAATCTCAGTGAAGATGAAAATTATGAAATACACTTACCACCGCTTTGTTTTGTTTTGTTTTTTTTTTTTACAAAAGTATGTTAAAATGAAAAAAACTTTCGATTATTTTGTTTTAAATTACACTTCTTGATAATATAGTGATTACAAAGACCATTCACCATGATTGATAGGAACCCATAATGCCTCATTAAACGATTTATCTATGAGAAATATTTTTTCGATTACCACTTATAAAATAGCGTTTGTTACGTATTGAGTAAAGCAAAATAAATGTGTACCTGACACCATTCTGTAGACATGAATAGAATTTTGACATGTTTAATCTACTATTCAAGTATGCCTATAGTAACACACATTTGTGTTGATTTGTATACAAAATATGTTTTGAATGATCATTTCAATTGTTGAGAGAATCAAATTATGGCTGAGCGACTAGGTAGACATAATGTATTTAACTTCATTTCATTTTGTCTATGCCTGGTTATTACAGAATACTTTCAACAAAATCTTTTTTTTTCAGTTTCGTTCAAACACAAATAATTGACTTAGTTGTATTTGAATTTTTTACTAAACATTCTGTGAAAACAACTAGTTCTTTACTTTTTTATTTTTTATTTATTTATTTTTTTATGAATTGGCAATTTCCTTGTTGTTCAAGATTTGACGGTTGAGGATTTTTTTTTTAAATTGTTTTACTGCTGTTATTTTCCTGCTGTGTTGGTTCATTGTGTTCATCATTACTGAATATTTGTATCTTTATATTGCAATATTTGTGTTATAGAAAGCAAGGTTAGGTAAGCGTGCAGTATATTCCCACATTGCACTGAGTCCAATATACACCTGTCATAACAAAAGAAATGATATAAAGAAAAATTTGTCAATATTTCTAATATACGTTTTAAATACCTTCTTTACCAATGTTTGTTTGTAAACAAGACCAGAAAGGATCTGTTAATCAGTTGTCTTCCTAAATGTTCTGACACGAATAAAACCCAAACCCGGAATGGTACCTTTCCGTCCGGTCACCACCGAGCCGAGTTCGCCGTAAATCAATAGGTGATGACTGAGACGCCGATATACTTCATAACGTTACGGCTAAGTGATACGTTACGCAAATGCACAGTGAATACGGAAAATACGATCCGAGGAATACTTACTCGTTATAAAACATATTAAACAGACTTTCTGATATAATGAAAAATGTAATATTTTTTTCTGTTAAGTTCTGAATTGTTTTTCTAGAAAAGATAAATATTGTCATTGATCAAAATGTTTTATCGTTATTTTGGTGATGTAAATAGCTTTAAAATCATGACATCATCAACTATAACAACACATTTTCATTTAATTCTGTAACATTTGTTTTACGATGAAAAAGGTAATGCTGGGATAATAGTGCCTCTCGTGGAACAGATTTTGCACTCGCAAACTCATTAGATATTTTCCAA
The DNA here is from genome assembly GCA_037379345.1 of Perna viridis. NCBI lineage: Eukaryota > Metazoa > Mollusca > Bivalvia > Mytilida > Mytilidae > Perna > Perna viridis. Next base: position 32,387,413 of record CM074514.1, on the reverse strand, counting down.
TATATATGCAATAACTTTATGATACTACTATTCTGATATGGAACCACCTATTAAAAGATTTTCTTTTCAAATCAGCTTCAAATGTTCTAGAAATATTAAATATTGTAAATATGTTTTAGCTTTTATCATTTAAGTTTTTGTAAACAAATGTTTTTTGATATATTAATATGTGTTTTGTTCGATCAGGGACGTAGCGCTTCGTACGTCAGGTACTACTGGAGCAGTACCAGATTTTTGTTGGTACGTCATCCAGTACCTAATATTCTTAATAAAAAACGGAATAAAACTGAGTATTTTACTCCGTAACTAATTAAAACAAGTTCAAAACTTATGTGTTCGTTACCACCGTTGGACCAATCGATATTTGGGTGCTACGTCTCTGTTTCATATGTAACGTTTACTATTTTAATTAGATGATGATTTTTTTGATATATTGGAAACTTGAAGTATATTATTTCTACAATTAAATGTCTTTTATATGTATTACATTATATGTTTATTTAAAATGAGGCCGTTATAACATTAAAGAGGACGAAGGTGAAAAAAATTGATACTTTTAAAAATAGTTATGCCAGTTTTACATCAATTTGGATTTATCTTTCTTCATCTTTCTTCATAATTTAACAAAATTTTATGACTTGAGCTGTAACCAATAAAATTATGTAATTAACCAATCTTATGAAAGAAATCGTCAATTAATGTTATGTTCAAAATATCCAAACAGGAAATGATAACTTTTAAAACAACCACTGAAACCGAAAGGACCTTTTTGATTTTGAAACGGTTTCGATATCTCCTTTTGTTTTTAGTTAGCAAGTGATCTTATAAAAGAAAACGAATGTTATCAAATAAGGAAATAATATAAAATCTCTGTAAAAAGGAAATTAAAAACATCTTACACACCTTTCTCCTACGCAGATGGTATATTCACTATTTCTTAACTCCGCCTCTATAGGAAAAACAGTAGTATTTATTTTCCTGCATTAATCGTGTATCGTGTATTGTTATGACCTAATTCATTTTTGTATTTTCACAGGTTTTTCGGTCGATTCAAACAAGAGAAAATTATTAGTGATGTATATTTCCTTTCAATAAGGAAACAAATATTCTATACAATTTTGAAAAGTTTCCGTCAAGCACCGGAACACTTTAGGAAAATTTTATTTTTTTTACTTTTTAGTAATACATTTTAGCTTTTGGATTTATTTTTTTCAAAATATATAGTTATGGTAACAATAATGTATATTGAAATATTCCTAATCTTAAACATCTGCCCTGATTTGTAAGGTTTTTTTTTCAGTTTTATTTCTGAATACCAATTCCTTAAATGGAGACTTGACCTCGATTACCACATTGGTAAATATTCGATTCAACGAATTTTGCGTTTATAAGGTACACTTGACTCTTGAAAAACGTGTCTATTTACGTATTTAATTACTATACCTGATATCCACAAAAACAATATTTGAATTAAACTATAGCTAGATCTTTTTTTTTAAATCGATGTTTTGATTGCGTACATACAATTACCCAGATTTGACTATAATTAAACTAGAAATTATATTTTGGCATTTGGAGGAGGGGTAAAGTTGTTTTTTTTAAATTATTTTTCAATTTTTACAGCGTCTCTCTTGCCATAGTTCTTGTATGATGGCTGCCATTTTCTAGTGTAATATATCAAATAAAGAAATGATGTACGAGAATTGTTTATGTTTGACTTGGTCAACCAAAACCTGTCTGTATACATCATTCCCCATAAAACAAATATAAATATTGTTAATTAAACTTTCAATGCATTGATATGTCCAGTGAGTGTATTTTACTCGTCTAAAATCACTGAAAAAAGCATTGTATTCATTGAAGAAATAAATTGAATGTAAGATTTTTCAAAAGACCATTTAATACATGTGACAAATTTTCCTTGCTTACAGTAGTGTATGTAACAGTGTTGAATATATGGTAGAAAAGTCATAACTATGTAATGTAAATTAACCCATAAAAGATAATGATGGACGAAGTTCTCAACACTGGTAATCTGATTTCAGAAAGGTTACCTGTAATAGGGAATAAGGATCTTTGCTAGTTTTATGTCTGTAACAAACATTTAAATGTTTGTCTGTTTATAGCTCACATCTTAAAGTGTTGTTAAATAACGAAGAAAAATAAATCACAGTTGATGTAAAATTGTAAAAGATATGATTCTTTTTTTAAATATTAATATATCAAGCTTCGTCCTCCTACGGCTTACACCTGACTCATATTAACATCGCAGTAATAATTGTGGTTTATGGATATATTCAACACAACCAAAACATTATATAACGTTTGTCTAATGTTGTGTTTGTTGTCTGAAATAGAATATATTTGCTATATTCATGTGTGAGAATATAGAATGGAAATGTAGCACACATTTAAATCAACACCAATAAATTAAAGCTAAAAGGAAAATACAATAATCATATGCAGTCAGTGTTAACCTTAGAGAATCATTCCACACAACATCTTAAGATATAATCACATGTATTATCAGTTCAAAATTCAATCTGAGTCAGTTTAATGAGAGATAATAACCTTTTACACAGTTGTATTCCTGTAGATTTTTTCTACATAGATATTGCTGTTGTTTGTGGAGTCGCCGAGGTTACTAAATGTAACCAGGGTGGCTATACTAACACGAAGTTTACACTGGTTTTGTTTAAATAATAATTAATTGTGAAGTAATAAATACTCTATATCACATGCAAAACTGTGTATAACGTTCCATATAATCACTCATAAATACTCATTTATTACTCAAAAGGCCACCGACCTTGGGATTGCAAGAAAAGTTGATACAGAACCGGACACAGTTTCTGACATGTCATGTCCACTGTTTCATTTTTTATTATACTTTAAGTATTCAAAGTATTTGTGCAATAAAGGGTATATAAAATAAGTGTAGGGTGTAATATAAGGTATACGCAGTGTGGTATAGGGTCTGCGATACAGGGTAAACAACCATCACTTAAAATACATATGCAAAAATATGTAACATAGGTATGATAGACATTATCAGTTTATGCGTTTTTTTTTTCAGAGTAACGTGTTAAAATAAAGAATCCATATTTAAGCAGCACAACCATGGTCAATCATTACATCGACAATTTATTCTTGTTATAATTCTACAAATACAGAACATAATTGTCTATTAAACCAAATTAATACAACTTATACAACTGTCTTGAATGTATAAGAATTGTCAAATTATAAAGTTGATTTCGCGAGGTGCCTAGTATCAAATGGATTTCCAAGTCAACCTTTACGACCCTTGCTTTTATGATAAAAGCACAAGTTGTCATAGTCGAAAGCATTCTTGTATAAATTTTACACTTGTTTGCAGATCTATTTTACAAAATAGTAATAATTGATAACACTTCCTCAGGTTTTCCTTCAATTTTCAAACTAAAATGGGTAGATTGTTTATTCTAAGTATTATTTTTATGTTTGGTGATAACAATTCATTTGTGGATATTTGTAAGACAATACTGTTGTAAGTTGAAAGGAAAGCGAAAGATATAATCCAAGAGTAAAGAACAAACGGGAAACACACACACACACACACACACACACACACACACACACACACACACACACACAATAAAGATCATGAAATAACCTAAATAATATGTGCAAATAAAAAAGGCAAATGAAAAACTCAGACTGTACCAAAACCTGGGAGCATAGACCGGGTGCACCGACAGGGTAGGCGTTACCTTCATTTCTAGTAACATCTGTCGAGTTGCTCATAAAATGTCAATTCCGGGGTAGATGAAACAGGAAATAAAAACTATGATTCGGTGAACAAATCGGTTCACATGGTGCAGCTGTATACACCGTAACGATCCACGATTTCATGATGATGTCCATAAAACTTCTGCAGTGATGATTTAAAATTGTAGCAATATAATCCTGCTCTAGACGACTAATTGTATGAGATCGAACATGCTACTAAAGTCTGGTTGTAGCATGCGAGTTAACTGCTGGTAGTCCTTTTGTAAATCAAACTCAGACCTATTTGAACTAATTTTAATGTTTGTTTAATTGTGTACTTTGTTTTCTACAGTGGCAAGATTATAAAGGGGAAGAGTTGTGATCACGCCAAAGTACTTTAAACCAGCCGCATTTGTTGCGCCTGTCCCAAATCAGGAATTTCTGGCCTCGGTTTGTCTTGTTTCGTTTTCCCCTTTAGTTTATTTTATGTTACTTTAGTATATAGGGGCAACTCGCTGTATCTGTGTATTATGATGTTTTGGGGCCAGCTTTAATTTGCCCTGTGGTATGAGGGATTCTTCGTTCCTCATTAAAAACCAATAGGTGGCCTTGGGCTGACATTTTCATTCTGTTGTCCTATTGACATATACACCATACCTATTCTCTTTGCTTGTGCCGTACTTACGGTCATTATAGTATGCTTATAATATCAATAAACATACAAATATAATGTATATAACAACGAACTGATTAAAAACATGAAATAATATTACTGATATTGTTTTGTTATTGTACAAAATGCAGATTATGACTTGTTTCTGACAAACACCACTACAACATACAGTGACATTCCTCAAGACTGTAAACTGTTTCGAACTGGCTTAAGTGGGAAAATGAGGAATAACATAACAATGAATTTCACTACAGAAAAAGAGTTTTGGATTAATGCTACGATAACATTTCAACGAAAGTTAAACCCTTTAGGTAAGTTTTGTGTATAAATGTGGTATGAGGGGAACATAAGATATGGTTAAAAGGAGGAAAATAATACCCGTAATATGAGGAGTAAAGCAAGACTATGAAAACAGACAAAACACCGTAAGTAACACAAATTACCTATAAGGTTACACAGACAAATTAAACTGGAATAAATGTGCAACGTGGTCTCGAAAAACAATATGATGGAGACTGGTTACATCGATTGGGAAAATAGTTCTCTGCTTCTCTAGAATCATCGCATTGTAAAAATATCGGTTTTATGGTGGAGGTGACCTTACTATTAAGATTTAAACAAAGGTCTGGATGTTGACCGTGGAACGCCTGAAGTAAACTTGATTGTTGCGGCAATATAACTTAGTTCTTCAAATTACTTTTAAAAACTTTAAATTGATACAAAAAGGTACGTGTTGCTTTCACAGGCTCGGGTTTAACTTATGAACTAGTATATTCACAGAGTGAAAATTCCGCCAAAGATATATAAATAATTGACAATTTTAAATGAGAGAGTATCGCATCTTCCATATGTATTCCTCGCAAGTCGACCTGAATTAGTTGATCAATATGCACCCACCAATGCTTGTAGTGTCCTTTTTCTCAAGTTTCGTTGAGTATATTCATATGATAGAAAGTCTTATAAGTAACAGAAACATTATGGACCAAGCGAAGTGGCATTCTTTCTATGAACCAGATCTGCCATGAAGTCTGCCTTATTAGAATGAAGGTACATATTAGCTAGGAAAGGCACAATTTGTTCTGATTGGTATAACCACTTTATTGTCGGTTGAATGTCAGGTCCCCTCACTTGACAAAGAATCCAAAATTTTGACAATATCATCTTTGGTGTATTATTAGAATAACATTTGACAAAATAAGAAGAATCGGATAGTACTTAAATTATGTTTTTTTTTGTTTTTTTTTGTTTTTTGTTTTTTTTGTTTTTGTTTTTGTTTTGTTTTTGTTGAAGGTATGGGATAAGTATTTCACATTTAGAATGTATGGAAATTTGGAGCAAAATATAAGTTAACTTTCAATAGTCGTTTTAATGTAGAAGTAGAACCTTTAGTAAGTTTTATGATGCCGTATGACTTAAATTTTACAAGAACACTTATCGCTTTTTGAATGAAGAAATATAACACATACACGCACATACACATATATGGAAGGATCTCAAAAATTCCTAACAATTTTAGAACTGTCAAATTTGCAAAGCACTTTTTTTGGCGTTCGTTCCGCGGGACTGGAACTCGTACCGCTGTAACATCTATGGCAACACCGCCTGCACAAAGTCCAGAGCCCTAGACCACTTGGTCAGTTAGGCTATAGAAAAATATAGTTTTCGCTAACTCAGTCATTTCTGCTCGTAGGGTTAATCTAGGGCTATAGCTTAGTACACGATATATGGTAGTACAAGACAGCTCATCTATGTGTTATTATATAGGATAAAGGATCAAATTAACGATACATGTCACAATAAATGAATACGTCTTAGATTGTGACCACTCTATGTGCAACCCTGTTCCATCAGATCAAATTGATACAGTGAAGTTAACCTAAGCATAGAAGGGTTCGAAAATTTCGAACTATGTGAGAACTGTCAAATTTCTATATATTCCATTTTAACTGAACGAAAAATTTCGGACAAAATCCAATGAATAATTTAAAATAATCGTTTTAGTATTTAGCAAAATCTCAAGTTACCTTTAAGAAACGACACTATGATTCGCTTATAGGGACCTTACATAGAAACTAACGCACAAAAGCAGTTATCTGCATGACACAGGTTGTGTCCTTACTGTGTGACTTATGATGTACCGTGGATCTAAATCTCGCATGGGAAGAATGGGTTTTGATATTACAAACAAAACAACTTTCTGTTAGTTAAACCGGTCTGCAGCTGATGTATCAGTTAGCTGATAGTGCATGTAGTCCTTTATTGTTCATTTCTGTAAAATATAATCAGTTTCTTTATATCTTCATAACGAAAAAAATCCGGAAATATATGAACTTCAATTTCTCGAACTCCCAATAAGCTCAGGGTCCTTGGAGTCTGAGCTACCCATGTTTGACTGTACATGATACAACATAAGCAGTTCGAATCCATTCCTCCAGTTAGGATTGTACAAATTCAGAAAACAAAAACAGTAAACATGTGATAAGTTGAAATAGATTCGAAAAAAAACAATGACTTAGGACAAAGAGGCGTCATAAGATGGGTCTTAAGATGGAGTGTCCCTTAAGGATTCCTCCTTCACATAAACTACTCTACATCTGCTCACAGTGTTTAATAACAGAAGATTATACATTTGATTGCTATCTTATTGTCGCTTAAACTTGTCGCTATATCTTCTCCTTGGTTCACATTCTTTTATTTAATGCAACTATTGCGATTATTTTTGTTTTGGTTTCGCCATTTGTTTAAAAAATATCAAATTGAAACTATTTTATTAGTGCTTGCGCTAAATCTTATTTCCAAAGTCAGACGAGAAGAAATCGGCACGCCATCTAGCTCTAGTTTTGAATTTTGTATGTTTTGATGTATTGTCTGTATTTTGAATTATGATGTCTGTATTACGTTGTACTGTCTGTCTACTCTTGCCCGAAAGGCCACCCATACTATGTTTAATCCTTTTGTGCTACAAGTTAACTTCTTGATGTTATGTTCAATTCAGTCGACGTTGATCTCTGGATTTTAATAAGGAAGAACTGTATAAGTAAGCGAAGGCAAGGAGAACGACTGAATTATGGTAGCAACGACTATATAAATTGGAACCGAACCATCTAGCCTTCAAATTGGATGAGGAATTACAGAAAACAGCAATTTCTTATTGAACATCCCAAATATTTCAGTGCTTTGTTGGTGAATTCATTCAAAATTGATCTAATTAATGAAATAGGTCATTTTAATTCATTGGGCAAACCATCATATTCACTTAGCACTATGTATGTTAATAAAGTACCTCGGTATTACTTTAAGTGGTGATTTTATGACTATATTTGTTGCAAAAACTTCACGAAAGTCCTCACAAATAGAGGCATACTATTGGGTCTGCCAAATGCATAACTAAACATTGATGAAAGCCCTTTTTACTCAACTTACGGTATTTTAGTAATAAGGTCTACAATTTTATAACAGTATACAGCATACAAATTTTTGCATTTTCTACATGGTACATCACACAACCACATGGGAAACTGAAGTTACATTGATATTGCTTTGTAATACGGACTTTCCTTTTTTAACTATACCTTTGAACTATAGCCTAGCTTTTATCAGTTCGGTAATTTTGTTATAACCTTTCAAAATCACTAAAGACGTTACTACAACTTGATTCACCGACATGACACTTCTATCTCACGGATGAGACAAGATATATCAAGTCTTATCGGATTGATAACCCACTGAAATTGACATTGAATAACTACATTGATGTATTGCGGAACAGGACACGCTTATTCTTCCTGAATACTCATGCAGTGTCAATATCGGGTTATTTTTTTTTTTTTTTTGGGGGGGGGGGAGTTTTTATTTCTAGTGCTTTATTGTAATTATCTTTTTAAGTTTTTATAGGTATTGGTATGTTTTTCTTGGTCGCAAAAATTTCGTCTCGTATCTGTTTCCTGTATCACGTTTAGTATTTTTTTGTATATGATTTTTTTTGGTATAATTGACGCTTTGGTATTTTTTTCCGATATTGTAAATATTAGATGCCACGTAGGGCTTTATAAAAGACATGCCTACTATATATGATATGCTACTGCATGTTTTATGATTTGAATAATTCTAATTGACTTTTGTTCAATATGAAGGCTCTAAAGAAAGGTGTGACCAGAATCGACCTGATAGAATAACACTAGATGACTGTAGTAAAGAATACGACACAAAGTTCATCTATCACAATGTAAGTACAATGTACATTATAACACTGTAGTAAAGTTCTTCTATCACAATGTAAGTTTATTTTAACAATACTTGTATGATGTTTTACTTGCATTATTTGCTATTGAATAGCATAATTGAAGGATTTTTGTTTCACCAAAAAGGTAGTAGACAATCCTCATTCGATAGGTGTACAATTTTAATATTTTTAAAATGCATTTGAAATGAGCCAGGTTACAGTTTTCAAAGTTTAAAACTCAACAAATATTACAACGCTGAGTCACCAATGTTAAAAGAATGACTGAAATTAATGTGTGTAATTATTTGGTCAAATATCAAAACTTTTCAAATGGAAATGCATTACATTTCATTTTAGATGTGATAGATGAAACTGAAAAATGTTTAAAATATGAGTAACTGATAGTTTTTTTTTCTTTCTAAAAATAACCAAGACACCGGTGTCATATTTCATTCATATACTACATAATGACAGATTTACGGACTTAAAAGACAAAGTCGACCCTTAGACCTGTAGAAATAAGTTATCACTTCAACTCTTATTACAATAAACCTATTGAAATTGCTGATTAAACTGTCATTATGCATATAAAATACAACTCCTTTGGAAACATATGCCCTGAAGTGAAGACAATCGATCGTGTAATTAAAAGTTGTATATTATATATTGTGGCGGAGTAATCAAATGAACAAACATTCGAGCGGTATCAAAAGAATATATTCATAGCAAAAAGACAAGACAGGGAAAATAGACATACACAAAAGAGAACACGTACAAAGAAACAAAAGTAAATAATCAACCTGGACTCAACAAAAAATGGAAGGATGAATCATGTGCAAAAAGGGTTTGCGTCTCTCTTTTTCTTGAAACATCCGTTTCTCATAAATTATTACGTCCGGGGTAGACGACAGAGGAAAGAAATAACTATGGCATGATAAATAAATCGGTTTTTATCGTGCGGCTGGATCCACTAAAACGATCCACGAGTTCAAGATGACCATTATAATTCTGCCAATACGTTGCAAAAGTTTTATCGTCAATATATAACACTTCAAGATTCCTGAAGAATTTTCTCACAATAGGCGAAGCTGATTTTGAATTGACAGCATGTTTTCCTTAATATTTTATGTCCCAATCGTATGTAAAATCAATCTCAATTCTGCCCATGCTGGGTTTTGAATCACTTTACATAATTAGTCATAAAATAAGGACACAACCGGTGCCATGCCAAAAACTGCTTTTAGATATAATGTTTTAATTTATATGTAAAAACTCTATGAGTGAATCAATGTAATACCAAAAACTATATCTTTTACGAATGAGCATATTCAACGGTTAAGTTACCTTATGGGGTGAGTATCGAGCAGCTTTCGTAATGGCTTTACATCTATACAAGTGATAATTCGCAACACCACTAGAAAATGAGGCCAAGGTGCAATTATTTGATGATTTTAGTCATATCTTTCTTTATGTTTCAATAGACCAATTCTTGTTTTTGTGAGAACGACGACCCAAAAAAAGATCCTGATTTATCGACTGCAGTGGCTTGTGATGATGATAAAAATGGTCTGTGTATACCTGCAGACTGTGTATTGTATGAAAAAGGTAAATCATTACAGTTTGGTCAATTATGATATTGTTGTTTTTCGATTAATGGAAAATTTGCTGAAAATAAATGGAAAAAAAAAGTTTTAAAAGTCTTTTAAATATAACATTATGTAGTATGTTTACATACTGGGCCAATATTTGCAGTATACATAATTATATGATATAGATTCACCTACAATCATGGACTCTAATAACAACCGTAAACATTAAACAATGTTTATTACATATTTTTTTTTTTTGTTTATGTTTATTTGTTTATTTGTTTAATTTTTTAAGGGGGAAGTATATTTTTTTTCTTTTTTCGATATGTTCCAACAGTTTAGCTTTTCCAAGGCTGATTATAGTAATAATTTGTTGTCTGTGGCTTTAATTAAAATAAAAATAATACAAAGTCGCCTTACTATTTCATAATGTCTGTTTGATTTCAAACAAGTTTTAGTTCAAACTTTCAAAAGTGATTGGTGTCGTTTTGATGGGATCCAATATCATGATGTAAACCGGAATACGGATTTGGTGTTTCATTTACAAATCGCGTATTCTTGAATGTACATATTTATTTACCTTGCAAGACAATCAAGTTAAGATTGTTGTACTTATATAGACACGCTACCTTTTTGATATTCAGATATTCCAGACAGAAGTTTAGTTTGCGGAGCTTATGAATACTTCAAAATTGTGAATTTTTGGAAACTCACAATAGAAGACTGTACAACAAAATTGAATTATATTTGCGACAAGAAAGGTAACATTTACAATGAGATTACAAACAAAATTTGATTCTTTCAAAGCGCTTTTTGTATTAAACTGCATTCCATACAAGCATTTATAGTTTCAACGTTTTTACACAGAATCATATTCTGACAAAGCATATTAAGAATGATTTTGGTATTGGTACGTTGGCTGAGATAAACCGCTCAGCACCCCAACCCACTCCCATTCATCAACCTAAATATGATTTGTATGTACAATTATACCTACACTCCACGAATCATTTTGTAAACGAAAAATATCTGAAGCATTTTTGTTTTTGGCCAATTTTTATACCTCGTTCGGCGAAAATCCATTTATTTTATTCTTCGAATTTCCTTTACAATACAGAGAATATTCGCATATATAGTTATCATTAGGCAACTAAATGTCACAGCTTTTCGATTGTACCATTTCATAAAAAGGGGAAATTTCGAAATTTCCTTTTTTCTTCCTTTTCACCCGAAATGGGCATTTTTTCCAAATACCATACTTAAAACAAGCTTTGGTAATGATATATCTAAGTTGTTTTAACACATCAATGTAAATGTATTTGAGAACTTCTATAATTTGGTTTTAATATAGAAAAATTCTGAATTCTGAAATTCCTAAAAATTTCAGTTGAATGGTGTGTCAATTATTCATCATAGTTCTTCTTTGAAACCAACCTTATATGCTATCAAAGCAATGATAACAAACAAAATTATGTTAATATTATAATATTTGAATCTAAAAATATACAATATTCTGGTAAATGAGTGATGATCGGAAATTCTGAAGTTTCCTTTTTTTTTAAATTTTGTTGTCTTCGGGATATTTAAGCAGAGAAGTTAAGCATCTTTACTGTACAATATGATTGATGTATGAAGATCCTGATAAAAAGTGCCAGACTTTGCGTACAGTTCATGTTTCCTATAAACGACCATTTTCTTTAATACTGGAACAGATTTAAGTTGGTAGGGGTACCATCATGACCATTAAGCCGTCCTTTTCATACAGAACTCATTTTGAATAACGGGACCATAGTTTTCCTTTCTTCCTTTGTCTACCCCGGAATTGACTTTTTATGAGCAACTCGGTGGGTGTTTCTAGAAAAGCAGAGGACGCTTACCCTACTGGTGCACCTGGTCCATGCTCCCAGTTTTTAGCGGAGTCGGAGTTGCTCATTTACTTTTGTTACTTTGTATGTATGATTTTAGTTACTTTATGTTCTTTGTTGTGTATGTCTGTTTTCCATGTCCCTGGATTAAATTCTTTTGATTACCGCTATCACGCTATCAAAAGAACCCCAGAAATATTAATGTTTATAGTACTAAACAGAAAATAAAAAATAAACCATGTTTTACCATGAATACTTTAGAGGTTTTTGTATTTAAAATTATGTCAATTCATGAAACTTTTCGGTAGGGTGGGAGTACATCATTTTCGTTTTATTCTAAAACCCGTCTTACCTCAAATTGTTTGGCACCATTGAAAAGCTGAGACATTGTACCAGATAATAATAACAATATATATTTGCATACATGTCGTTGACATCCAGAAGCACTATGAGAAATTCTAAATGATAGGTACCTAAAACCATTTAGTCAATATACAGTAAATCCTGTCTAAACCAAGCCCTTTTTTACTTTAAAACTGGTTCGGTTTAGACAGTTGTTCGTTAATTAAGAACCGTAATACATATAAACTGATACAGTGGCTTTACACGTGCAAATGTCATTTAGGTTCTACTGTCAGTAATATGCTTATATTGTTTAAGTCTTTTGTCACATTCGCAATTAAAGAATGAAAAGAGTCAAGCCTCAAAAAACTAGTGATAACCACTACATTATTTAATTCACGACCCAAATCTGAAACTACTAAGGACTCATTTTTAATAAACGAAACTTTGTTTATTGTTATTAAAATGAACTTTAACATCACTAACTTCATGTATGACTTTTATGAAGTATTTTACATAGCATATACGGATAGAATAATCTTATGTAAATAGAACAGAAAGGAAAAACAAATAATCTGAATTGATAATACAATAATGTATAAGAACTGATATACATACATCAATCTTTTAAATAAAAGGAGATTAGTAGTATTTCGGAAACAATGATAAAATTTAACGGGGCTTTTAAACATATCAGAAAAACACACTAAAATGTTTTTTGTAAAAGTTATAAATAACAGAAAAACTTCATGGTATCTTGCACAACAAAATTGTATAGAAGAGAATTTGCACTTACGTGAGAGAAGAGGAGACATTCTTTCGGTTTACACAAATGAATCGATGATATATTGGATCGCACCATTTCGTCGACAAACAGTTGTAATGGGATCTGGTAATATATTAAGAAAGATGATACATACAGTGTTAGCTTTATAAACACATAGAGGTCATTAAGTAATACATGAAAACAGTAACAATTCAAATTTGTAATGAACAAGAACACAAGAATGTTGTTAATAAGAATATAGATATTTATAAAAAAAAAACTTAAATAAACGTTTTCATTGGATAGTAACAAAACTGATATGACTTTTTATACATGATCCTTTTCATATATGCTATATTCGTAGATAATGTTGGTTCAATGTGCATAGCTGCAAGAATAAATGGAAATCTGGTACTGGAACCGTTTACAACTTTCTGCAACAACAACTTTTATTCATTGTGCCTCCAACAAAACTTGATCAAAGATGCATATATCAATTCAGGTAATCAGAAAACAATATTACCATCAACAAATCCTATAATATGCATGATATAATAAAATTGACAGAAATATTGCGTATTGGGAGATATCGATCAATGTGATCTCCCTTATTTTCAACAAATAGAAAGTTTTTGTTTCCTTGGTGAAAAACACATATGCGACAACATTGCATAATAATCAACACTTTATAGAAAATAGCAAAAATTGTATTTCGTATTTGAAGCATAAGGTTAACATACAAAAGGGACTCGAACAGTGCTATCCTCTTTCCTTTTCTATACTAAAGATGATGTTTGTGATCTACCGTTTATGTACCGGATTCCAAACCTCCACATGGGATCCATATAAACAACGTTTCGTAGCTGGATCTGAAAAATCCAGCACCAAACCTCTTTCAAAACTTTTAACTTCTATACTCATATATAGCTGTCAAAGAGGGTATCCAGTCTTAATTAAATGTGTATCTTTAACAATTCCAAAAATCGTCTGAAAACTCTCAATTCAGGATTATTATCAGAATGTAAAATCTCGACTCAAACACATTGTTGAATGAAAGACTTTATACCTAGATACAGATACGTAGTGCTTTGTAGAGATTTCTCATACTTTGTAAATACGGTTCAAAATCATCTTCCAAATATACCGAAGATGTTTTTAAAATCATGGAATTTTTTATCGATAACATATTTGTGCAGTGTAGTGGGCGTGTTTTTCAACAAACGGTCGGCATTCCAATGAGAACCAATTGTGCTCCTCTACTCGCACATACAGAAACTATATCCTAGTTTCGGTGATTCTATATACATCGCATCTACATCAAAAAAAGATATACAATCATTTGACCTACCCGTAGAGATCGATTGAGAAGGAAAACCATTGACCAAACTATACGAAAAACGCGATGATTTTTCACTCCGTATTGTCAATTTTTCTTTCATCTGTGTCAACATTCCTTAAGTTTTACTGTATAGATATGTAACTGCAGATAACTTTACAATTTGTGGAAATAAAGCTGTATTAAGACACTTAAACAAGCATACCCAAAATTCTATCCTTTAAAAAGTATATATTTTTAAAAACCTTACATTATGGAGATCCATGAAAAATATATATTCTTTTCTATTTTGTCATGAAAAACTGTAGCCATGGCAACATAATAAAAATATATATCAGTTTTCTAAACTTCAAAAATATGTAAGCAGATGCTGTTAGAAATATAAGACAGTTATTCTTGAGCATCATTTTTCTGTACTGCTTTAAAAAGGAGATTACATCATTTTCCACAATTTTCATGTACCACTGTTAAAACATGAGATATGAAGTGATTTTTGTCTCATTTTGCATCCACTTAACCAATTTAATCAATTCTATAAGAAGAATGGTACATTTTGTCAGACGTCAATTGCTAAATCAATTCCATTTGAAGGTTATAGTGGTAATCAAAAGAATGTAATCCAGGGACAAAGACCAGACATGGAAAACAGACATACACAACAAAGAACATAAAGTAACTAAGATTATACATATAAAGTAACAAAAGCAAATGAGCAACTCGGACTCCACTAAAAACTAACAGCATGGACCAGGTGCACCGGTAGGGTAAGCGTCCTCTGCTTTTTTTAGAAACACCCGCCGAGTCCGGGGTAGACAAACGAGGAAAGGAAAACTAGGACCCGTTGAATAAATCAGTTTTTATGGTGCAGATGGATACACAATAACGATCCACGAGTTCATAATGACGACCATAAAACTTCTGTAGTGATGACTTCAATCTTGTAGGAGCATAACCCTGTTCCAGAAGCCTATTAATTCTAGCGCGATACAAAAAGTCTGCGCACTTTCGGCAAGCTCTGGCATAATGTATGAGTTGTGATATGAACACTCCATACGCAGGTGCCGAAGGGATGCTGCCGCAGATGAAAGGAAAGTTGACAATTTTGAATGAAAAGTCGTTACGTTTGTCGTACTGTTTGGTCAATAGTTTTCCTTTACCATCGATTTCTAAGTGTAGGTCAAGATATGAGGCTGACTTCACAGTGTCTGTAGTATCCTTCATCTCAAATTTTTTTGGGTACATGCGATGTATCAAATCCCTGAAATTAGGATACGCCATCTATTTAGTGGAAACTGAGATTGAATTTTCTAGCCAAACGATATTCTTTCTTTCTGATCAGATCAGCTATAAATTCAGCCTCATAAGAATGACGGAATAGGTCAGCAAGTAAGGAGCACAATTTGTTCCCATTGGAATGCCGACCGTTTGTTGAAGAACACGTCCACCACACTGGACAAATATGTTGTCGATTAAAAATTCCATCATTTTGTAATCATCTTCCTTTGTATGTTTGGAAGATGATTTGGAATTATTTCTTACAAAGTATGAGGAATCTCTACCAAAAACTATATATTTGTATCTAGTTGCACCATCTTTGTTGGAAAAAAAAACAACGATGTATAATGTTTTTAAGTCAGGATTTTAACTGAGTATGAGGAATAGAAGTATACAGTGTTGAAAAATCATAGGTGTTAATGCTATTATATTCAGATGATAGTCTTGAACTGATTGTCTCTAAAAGATCTTTCGAATTTTTCAGGATCCACATTGAACTAATATCACTACGGGAGTAACAAGTGTTGTGGTAAGACTGTAGACACTCTTTGACAGTTGTGAGTATAGAAGTTAAAAGTTTTTAAAGGGTTTGGTGGTACATTTTGCAGATCCAGCTATGAAACGTTGTTTGTATGGATGCTTGTGGAGTTTAGGAATCCAGTACATAGACGGTAAATCACAATCATCGTCCTTGGTAGAGAGACCAAAAGAGGTTTTCCACAATCTCTTCTTTGGAGAGAGTGGTAGCAGTATAGGTCTTATCACTGCTATTATTTTCTACGTATACATCTGATAATAAATATTGGATGTAGAATGTTTTGCAGACAAAAACAATGTTATTTTGGGCTTTGTCTCGTTTTATTCATTTTCTTGCATAGTCCTCGACGGCATTCATAAGAACTTTAAAGTTATAATTCCAATTTATGGAGTGTGGTTCACGGTACTCGGGACCTCTAGAAAGGATATTACGCAGAGTTTCGTTTCCGATAATGGTTAAATCTCCCGTAACGACGTGACCAGATGGACCATATTTGATTGGAGAGGTTTTGCAAGAACAGTCAGGTGGTTTAGGCTTGAAGTCCTCAATCTCGAGGTTCTGAAATAGCTTTTTATAAATGAAAATTTTGGATGCAATGGGTGAAGTCTAGGAATATGAAATAATTGGTATGAATTTTGTTGGTAACGTTTTTGTGATGGAAGATGTTAGCCAAATTAATTGCATCTATACCTTTGTTAACAAACGGTAGTGGAAGAAATGATCGTTTTTATTCATCTTGATTTTTCACACAAACTGGTGTAAAGAGTCTGTGGAAACCAATATCCAAAATTAATTAAAATATTTAATTTATCCTAGTTATAAGCATAATTTTATCCCCTAATGAAAAAATCAATTCATTGATGGGTCTATTAGGCAATTTAAGGGTCATTAATTTTACTTTTAGAAAGATTTTTTTGTGAAAATTCCACTATGATCATGTCCTTTATTTTTCGATTGATAAATAAATAAAACATGAAATGGACACTTATAGTAACATTATTTTTATATAAATGAGTATCAAATACAATCAATGGTTTCAAAAAATGCTCTTTGGAAGCTATGAACGAAGAGTAAATGTCATACCCCCCCCCCCAAAAAAAAGGATAATTCTTTAAGGGGTTGACTTTATACATATAAGTGCAAACAACCTGAATTTTGCAAAAAGATACTATTGGCAAGTACAATCAATTGAAATTACTGCATTGTGTATGTAGCGTATTGATTTTATGCGTATTTTCTTAAAAGTTGAGTGTAAAGAAGCTTTAAAACAATATTTGTGTAGATAATTGAACATTTTATTTATTCGGCACCAGGCAAACAATGAAGAAATAAAGATCTTTTATGACCAATCATTGCACATGTATTAAGGCAAGTTTATTGACGGAGAGTAGTCAAGGGAACCAAGGCTCTAGCGGAAATTAAAAGAAAGTAATCCAGGGACAAAGACCAAACATGGAAAACAGAAATACAGAACGAAGAACATTAAGTAACTAAAATAATACATACAAAGTAACAAAAGCAAATGAGCAACTCGGACTCAACTAAAAACTGGGAGCATAGACCAGGTGCACCGGTAGGGTAAGCGTCCTCTGTTTTTCTAGAAACACCCGCCGTGTACATACGACTAAGGAATTTGTTTTTTTTTAAAGTGAAAGGCAGACATATAGACATTTGGTAGCTCTTGTGTGTTTTGATTTCTAGCACAAGTCTTTCATAATACGAAAGTTAATTAAATTGCGATATTGGTGGCATTTTTGTGTCAAAGTTGTAATAATGAAAGGCAGTTAAGCTTCATTGCCAGCATCTACGTTGACAAAGAAATACAACAATAAGCTTTAAGTTTGATTTATTTTTCGAGACGTAACAGTTTTGTTATGAAATGGTGAAAAAGGGATAAAGCGAACCAAGACTCTAGCAGAAATCAAAAGAGTGCAATCCAGGGATCAATATTAGACAGGGAAAACAGACACAAATAAAGATATATGAAATAACCAACACACTTCGTACAAAGAAACAAAAGAGGAAAAGAAGATTATGACACAGTGAACAAATCGGTTCTCACAGTGGTGACAACAACAAATCACGAATTACAATGGTCTTGGTTTTGCCAATTACTAAAATGTTGTCAATATATGACTCAAACATTACAGATTAAGTTTTGCTTTCATAGTTGTAACAAGTCAGTAAGTTTTGGAACGCAATTCTCGAATGTCGATCGTTTAAACTGTTAGAGATAGACATTGATATAAATGACGCCAAAAACGTATCTGTGTAATCCAGCAACTGGTAAAATCATGCTGTCAACATTTAAAGAATAATGCAGTCCATTTCTCAACGTCTTTGATAAATAATCATTTCTGTCTTCACTGACTTTTCTATTTGTTTCAGTAGTCCAATGCATTTTTGCCATTGTTTTCTTAACAAATAATTGTTGAGGTAATATAGTATTGCTTAATTTCAAACCTACCTACTGAAATTAAGATTCGACGTCCATTAATGTTTATAAACGTTTTATTTTAGTTTGGTGGATTTCACTTGTAGCTTCTGTGTGTTTTTTATCATAGTCGTGGTTTTGTACTTGAAGTTGAGGAGAAGAAGGTTTATTTTTCATACCTTGTGAAACTATTTGGGCAAGTACTAGGTTCGGGAAAAGCAAACTAGAAAGGATAAACTGAATTATTTCATCTTGAATTAAAGATCTTTGTTAAATAAGAACACATTAAGGTAGAGATAATATGTATCACTTCATTTCGTTCTTGGTCGTGTTGATTCGAGTTCTTTTAAACATGTATGAGATGTCAATACAAATAGGCAATCAACACATTATTTTTGGGGGTATTGTTTATTATCCCATATTTATATTCAATGCATTAAAAACTGCTTCAAATGATTTAATTAGAAACAAGTTTTGTTTTAAGGATTCTAACTTCTTCACAGCTACGGATATATGAAACCGCTATCCCGTCCTTTGAAGTCATATATACGACAGTTAAAGAGTTATGATTATCTATGGTAGGTGTATTATTATATAGCTTCCACCTCAAAATGGTGGGAGCACTTTTACCATTGTATTACACGTATGCCTATTGTAGTTCGTACCACATATATTGGGATACCGTTTTAAGGACGACTGCTTTTGTGATGTCGTGTAAAAGTACATTTAGGACAAAGTATTTTTGACGTGATATTGATTAACTGATTATGATTAAACGTCCTAAAGCACATATTCATATTCCATGCATTTAAGGACGAGGACGATTAAATAACCGATAGGTCCCTGAAACGTTGCGCCGGGCCTTTTTGTGGTAGTTCACAGAAGCAGCAGCTCGAATGTACCATCTTATCTAGCCAAGCCAACCAGTCGTCACTTGATATCCTAACTCGTGCTTTGTGGAGAAGCAGTGATCAACAGTTTGATTTGACTTAGCCGGATTCAAACACCCAAATTTGCACTTCTTTTAAGACCATCAAGACGTTTTTTTTTTACTTTGGGCGAGTCAAATTTAACTATGATATGAAATAACACACACAAAAAAGTTAATCAAAAACATCTTGTTTTTATACATGAATTTATGCTAAATATTATGGTATTGTTTATTTTACTTATCTTACAGGTTAAAGTTGGTTAAAAAAGCAACAAAATTCGTTTCACCGATATCACCGATATGTTTAACTCAATCAAGTGAAATGTTCATTATTTTATTTTTTACTGTTATATGCTATGGTGTAATTTTTTGTTAGTTTCAATTAAAGTAAATTATTAATATCTGTTTTTTAGAATAGAAAACCGTGTCATGACAGCATATTTTGAGACTACTGATTAACGAAGATGTAGTTTAAAATGAAAATGATAATATTCTACTGACATATAATACTGATTTTTTTTTCTCAAATTGTTTTGTAAGGTTACCAAATTGTTGTTGACCCACCATTTCGTTTGAAATGCCTGTACTAAATCAGGACCATTGCGGTACCAGCTTCTTCGGTGGTGAAATGTCTATTTTGGCAGTTTTAATTGTAGACTTGACCTGATTATGAATCGGATAAGTGTTCGGTAATTTTGTTGCTACCCTTATTGACAGCGTTCATTCCTTGACTGAAAGTGTGCTTTGTTAAACCAGATAAAAGACAAAAACATAATATGTCAATTGTACATTTGAATGTAACAACATTATGCCAGCGCCTGAATATTGAGTTTTGTTATCAGAATTGATTTCATGCTTTGCCAGATCCCAGAGAAGCTACACGGATTTTTATGCCATGCGTAACGTCTTCCAAATTAGCTATGAGGTCAAACTAGCGTTGCAGCAGGATCAAAATATTTAAAAACTTTCACAGTCGGCATCATATACCCATTGATTGTTATTGTTTGGCCATTGTGATAAGAGAAATGCTGTAGCATATGAACAAGTATGTGGGTGTTTTCAGAAAACCCGCCGGTGCAATATTACATTCTTCATTTTAAAAAAAATTGAATTTGAAATACACGGAATAGTGGTATAATTTCAAAAACCACAGTAGTTCAGTAGAATGTTTCTTTGGTATAATATGTTGAGAAAAAAGAAATCCGCTTAAAAATTATATTTAATATTGTAAATATATAGCTCATTTACACGTTAGACATCGTACAAACATGTAAAATATAGCTGATTTTGTTACAAAATGGAAATCTTTACAATTTAATGTAGTTCAATAATATTTTGTTTAAAAGTTACACAACTGATGCCATAATTATATTTCTTTACTTAAATTATCAAGTTTACACCTTTATAACTCACTAAAGATATCAGAATCACTACATGAAACATTAATGAATCTTCTTTGCAACATTAATTTCTGAAAGATTCGTTATCATTATGTAGTAATAAATACTTTTATACTAATTTCAATACAATCAAAACTAACAAACAAAGAAATAAAAACATGAAATGAAAAACCTTGTTTTCTTAGCTCAGAACCTACATAATTATTTTCGGAAAAAGGGAAACGTTCCGAATATGACTACAACAATGATTTATGTTTTCAAGTGTCAGTAATAAAAAAATGTTGACTAACCGAATAACCTAAAGTTCAAATAGTCATATCTCAGTTATATATGTGATGGGGTAATAATCAACAACTCATGTTACGAACCAAATAAATGCGCTACAGTTGAAAGCACAAAACATCTTTACAATGAATGTACTACTTTTGATTAACTACATCATCTCTGCAACGTTTACAAATAGTTTTTGGATATGAAAAACCTTAACTTCAAGTAGGGTTATATCTAAGTTATATATGTGGTGGGGTAATAATCAACAATTTATGTTACGAACCAAATAAATGCACTACAATTGAAAACACAACATTTCTTTACAATGAATGTACTACTTTTGATTAACTACATCATCTCTGCAACGTTTACAAATAATTTTTGGATATAAATGAAAGGCAATGTGATGGAAAAATAAGGAGAACTGTATGTGATTTTTTTTCGAACTTATAATACACTCATAAACAATTTTGAATTCTCTACAATGATTTCTCAATATATCTCTATATCAGCATCATTAAAACTGATTTATTCAACTGGTCATAGTTTACCTTTCCTCGTTTGTCTACCCTGGACTTGACTTTTTATGAGCAACTCGGCGGGTGTTTCTAGAAAAGCAGAGGACGCTTACCCTACCGGTGCACCTGGTCCATGCTCCCAGTTTTAGTGGAGTCCGAGTTGCTCATTTACTTTTGTTATTTTGTAGGTATGATTTTAGTTACTTTATGTTCTTTGTTGTGTGTGTCTGTTTTCCATGTCTGGTCTTTGTCCCTGGATTATATTCTTTTGATTACCGCTATAACCTTGGTTCCCTTGATTGCTATGTCTATACCATTTGCAATATCCAACCAGACATCTTTGTTATGCCATAAGTTTGCTCGAACTTTGAAAGGGTGAATCATCTGTTTTAGCCCTAGGCATACTTAAACATTAAACACTTGGTTTGTTCAAGATTTTTTTCGAACTTATAATACACTCATAAACAATTTTGAATTCTCTACAATGATTTCTTAATATATCTCTATCTTGAGAAAATACTGGGATTTCCCATGATATTTATAAACCCATCACTTCCGTTGACTAGTAATGCACTGCAAGTCTGCTATCCTAATATTCCATTCCGGAAATTATGAGATGTCACATGTAATATTATACTGATACATAGTTTATTGTAAGTAAAAGTTAAGGTATCAACCATGGAAGTCATTGCATATTGTGAAATTAGCATTGAAGCCTATGGAAAGTGGTCTCTAGCCTTAATAACAAGAACTTCATTGTCAGATGTTTTAGAATATTCCATGCAAGTTGTGCGAAGAAAAATGTGACAATATTCTACCCATTCATTAGATATATCACACACTCTGGACAGAGTGGATGTGTTTTATGAAGCTCCAACTAATTAATGTGATAGCTATGGGATATGTGCTGTTTTACTGGGACTATCATAACTGTTATTGTCAATTTGGATTTAAATAATCATGAGTATGAGCTCTACAATTTTTGAAACCTTATTTATAACCTATAATGGTGATTTTTCTGGATTTGAACCTGAGGAAAATGAATGTTTTCTGAAAAGTTGTGACTTATATGAAATTGATAATTGTCTTGATAGAACACTTTCTGTTGTTATAAAATTCAGCAATCAGAAAACATACAATGAGTTTGAAAAATTATTTATAAAAACTATGATAGAAACTTCTTTGACGAAAAGTACAGGATTGGTCAAGTGTTACAGTTCTTATTTCATAATTTGAAAGTTGTACTTACAGTGTATGAGTCACCTGGATCATTACATGTACAAGGAAAGGGTTGTGAAAAATGGTTCAAAGAGATGTTTTCTTTTTTTGGAAACTTACTTCACAATCAAATGAAATATTCCAAAAGTGAGGAAATTGAATCCATGGATAGGACTGATAACATATTATTGAAATCAGTGGAGGAGTTTAACTTATCAGAAACTGTGATCGATCACAAATTAATATATTTCCATGATGATCCTGAAATTAGGTAAAATTATTAAATGTGCAGAATTCAGATACATACCCTCAGCAAGAAGTTCAGAATTTTATTATGACTTCAACACCAATTTCTACAATGAGAAACAACCCTTCTGATGAACATTGTAACAAACCCTTGAAAGCCTTGGAGGAAGAAGTAAGTGACTTAAAAGAGTTAGTGAAATCTCTATTAGCTAAATGTAACAAGCAAGAGCACCTTCCTCAGTTAACAGTAAGCTCATCCACACAAACTGAAAATGATATCAAGAAAAAATAAAGAAACTCCTCCACACACACACAAACAGGGAGCGATGAGAAGCAAAAATCCAACATAAGCAGATATACTTCAATAGAAACAACAAAAAGATCAATTGGAACACAAATCTATAAACTATATGAGGTAAATAAAATAAGTTGTTCAGTTCAAACTGACCCAACTCCAGTAGCTGTAGGTCAGTGTATAGATGATAAAGAAACTATCCTTCAAAAGACTCCCAAATGGAAACAGGAGTCCGTCCAAATAATGGCCCAATCAAACAGAAATTTTTTCAGCACTAAACAAAATGAAAAAGAAATGCTTCATGATCTTTAGAAAGCTGAAACACTGATTATTGGAAGCTCCATGCTAAAGGATATAAATCCATCAGGATTATGGGACACAGACATCAGTACTAACAGAGGGCCCAACATCAGTAAGCTCATACAATCTGTGCAGGAGAAGGATATGTCATCTTATAAATTTATTATAATTCATATTGGAGGAAACGACTTAGAAAGAGGAGAAAATTATTCGACAACAAGAGACAACTATGAAAGTTTACTGCAGTTATTAAGGGCTATATGTAGACTAGACTGTGTCTTAATGATATCAAGCATTACTCCAAGAAAAAAGAATAATGTTAACCCATTGAATCAAACGTTATGGGAGATGTGTAGTGACCTGAACATACAATTCATTGACCATTATCATCACATTCATGACAAAAATGGTAGAGTTTTGCATTATCTGTTCCAAGATGGGTTACACTTTTCTAGAAAGGGAACATCTGTTTTCCTACAATTGGTAAACAATTATGTCAATATCCTAGGTTATGATATGAAGAATGGGAATTTTTGTACTAAATGTAGGGAACCAAACCATAATAGTAGATCTTGCAAGCACAGTCACAAAGTTGTGTTATTCCTGCAATTTTTATGGCCACAAAGAGAAATTTTGTAATTTTTACCGCTAAGAATCTGGCAAAGAAGAAATAGCCATAGAAAATTTGACAAAAAACAATAACTATTTTACATTATATTATTCTCATTGTGGAAGACCTGGTTTAGACATAGGTGGCATTGAGACTTTGTGGTTAGAGATCAAACCTTTCTGTAAAAGATCCTTTTTCTTGTGTTATGTGTACCGACTACCAAAGTCATTAACAGAATGGATAGATAATTTTGAAAAAGAAATGAGTATAGCTATGAATATAAATTCTGAAATTTTTATTATGGGTGATTTTAATATGAACTTTTTACATCCGTCTAAACCTACACCAAAATGGTTAGATTTCATTAATATGTTTCATCTTCACCAATTGATAACTGAGCCAACCAGAGTAACAGAAAATACAAGAACTTTAATTGATCATATTTATGTAAGCAATCTACACATGGTCCTAGATTCTTTTGTTTGTAATTCTGCTATCAGTGATCACTACCCGATGAGTTTAGTTAGAAAAGAAAAAGGACATGAATTAAAAAAGACCCATTCAACTATTACATATAGAAATGTTAAGTTTTTTGATAAGGAGTCTTTTCTTT
Organism: Perna viridis; assembly: GCA_037379345.1. Classification (NCBI taxonomy): domain Eukaryota; kingdom Metazoa; phylum Mollusca; class Bivalvia; order Mytilida; family Mytilidae; genus Perna; species Perna viridis. The sequence continues at coordinate 32,362,222 of CM074514.1, read as the reverse complement.
CAGATATGATGAATATACCTTTTTACCTTATTGAGCAAGAAAGTCATCCTTCTGTGTGCCTCAATTTATTTTATGGTATGTTAAATTCTGTTCTAAATAAACATGCCCCAATTGTAACAAAAAGAGGAGAAACAACCAGATTGGTGTAATAATGAAATTTTAAATGCAAGAAAGCAAAGGGGCAAATTCAAGTCTCTTGGTATGTGGTCAGAATATAGAATTTGGCGAAATAAAACAACGCTTCTGATAAATAGTGCAAAACAAAATTACTATGTAAATCTTGTAAAGGATAGTAAAGACTCCAGAAACTGGAAGTGCATTCATAGTTTAAATCCTAAAGTGAAATCTACGCCAAACGAACTGAAACTTGAAAGTGGGGAAAAAGTAGTAGACAAAGAGCAAATAACTGTTTTCAATGATTACTTCACTTCTTGTATTGAGAATTTAAGAAACCAGATGATTGCGCCAAACCATGAGTGGTCAGAAAGATTTAGTATCAAATTACAGACCTATTTCAATACTTCCCTCATAGTCAAAATAATTGAACGACATATACCTAATCACTTGTATGCATATTTATCTCAATGGGAATTTTTACATCCAGCTCAGTCTGGATTTAGACCTAAACACTCCTGCCAAACTGCTCTTGTGAATATTGTGGATAAATGGCTATGTAAGATGAATGATGGAAACATAAATCTGGCTATATTTGTAGACTTTAAAAAGGCTTTCGATGTTGTTGATCGTGATATACTTTGTAAAAAACTAATGATCTATGGTGTAAATGACAGTACTGTGCAATTCTTTAAGTCCTACTTAAAGGATAGAAAGCAGCAAGTAAATATTTTAAACACTTTCTCATAAAAAAAACTATTAGCTTTGGCGTTCCTCAGGGTTCCATACTTGGACCTCTTTTATTTGTTATATTTATTAATGATCTTCCTCTTGACATGCATAATACAAATGTTGATATGTATGCTGATGATACCATACACAAATATGGGAAAAATATTAATTTATTACAACAGGATGTGCAAGATGATCTAAGAAACGTTGAAAACGGGTGTAGAAATAACTGTTTGTTTATCAATCCTAATAAAACTAAGTGTATGATTATTGGAACAAGACAAAACTGTCAAATATTGATATACCCTCCTTAATAGTTAATGATAAAGCTTTAAATTTTCATCATGTGAAAAACTACTTGGTGTAAAAATTGATGATACTCTAAGCTGGAAATGTCATGTTGATCATATATGCTCTAATATTTCATCAAGATTGTATCTCCTAGGTAAGATTAAGAAATATCTGAACATTGAAACGAGAAAAACTTTCTATAATGGGTACATTCTTCCACACATTGACTACTGTTGTATTGTATGGAGTGGCTGTGGCTCTGAAGGATTAGACAAAATTCTTAAACTCTAAAAACGGGCTATCCGCCTAATTCTAGATGCTGAACCCTTTTCTCCATCAGAACCCTTGTTCAAAAAATTAAGAATCATGAAAGTAGAAACAAGGATTAAATATCACAAATACCTTTTAATCTATAGATCTCTCCATGGGGAAGCACCAAGCTACATATCAGAAAGGTTTAACTATGTTTCAAGAAACAAACCTTATTCACTAAGAAATGCTGAACAAGGAAATTTGATAATCCCAAAAATAAAAACTGAACTTTTCAGACATTCATTCATACATTCTGGGTCTGTCTTGTGGAATAAGTTACCCAAACATTTACGTAATCAAGCCACTGACAACTCATTGAAAATCAATCTAAAGAAGTACCTTAACACTTTTGAATAGAGTATCTTAAAAGAGAAAATTGTTGCTGCTTACACTGTTTTTTTTAATGTTCTATATTGTATTGTCTTAAAACGATTTGGTATTGTCAAATCAGCTTTTGTTTTTGTGTTGTGTTGTTTATTTTTAATTTCTAGTAGATATAGTTTTTGTGTGTTAGGGCCTCATGAAGATTAGTTTGTAAACTAACTGTGTAATCCTCTTGAAATAAAGATTTTATTATTATTATTATTATTATTTAAATGTCTTTAGTATTTGTAAAGAACTTTTTCTGATTTATCAATTAAAATAAATCAGTCATAACTTGTTTTTTAAAGAATATTAAGTAAAAATTAACATTTAAAATAAATTATTTGCTGAAAATTTAGCCAATTTTTCAAAATGTAGTTTTGACATTCCTCCCCTCTTTTTTCTTGATTACATGTCAAAACCCTGAATCTTTAAAATGTTAAATAAAGTGGTGTCTTTGGCTTTAAATTTGCAAGTACGGTATTTTTTTAATGACGACATGACCAGTAAAATCGCCCAAAAATAACTTAAAATTGGAATTTTTATGTTGCCATAAGGAAATAGCTACATTTCATTAACCTCAGTAATGAAAACGAGTTTTTCCTCATTCTGACATTTTTTCTAAAATCTACACAAAACGTGTTTAGAATTACATTCGAGTAAATATATCCTTCAAAATCCAATACTTGACAATTTTACTACATTTTCTACACTTTTTTTTACCAGAAATCACATAAAAGGCAGCCAGAAGACTTATTTACCATATTTTGGACCTAAAACTTAAAAACAAGGACATAATTTGAAGGATTTTTGTAGTGTATGTCTTTCAAAGCAAAGTTTGCAAGATCATCAACTCTAATAAACTTTGTATTTTGCCATGAATTCAGTTTAATGCTAAAAACCACTAATTCATAGGTTTCAAAGCTAATTTCACAATATTCAGCGGCATCCTTGGACTATATCGAAACTTTAATCTACAGAAGATTATATACCAGTATAATTTTACATACATGTGTCAGTTCACGATCCTCAGAATGGAATATGGGGGAAGAAGACTTGCAGTGCAGCACAGGTCATTGGAAGTGAAAGGTCTATAAATAGCATGGGAAATCCTATTTTTTCACAAGATAGAGTTATATTTAGAATTCATGAGGAAGATTAAGCTTTAAAGCACATCTAGAAAAATGCACTTATAAAAGTGCAGAAATGTTTTTTCATTCAAAAATAGTTTTAAGTATTGGAAATAAAATGAGATTTTTTTTCAAAGCGCTATAACGAACATGAGGTAATTACTGCGTTGGACTGTTTATGTGTATATTCCAAATGCTCATTGGTTGAGCCCCGTGCAGGTCCGGGTATCAAAAGAATAGGCCTGCAGCAGCGCTAAGATTGTCGTAAAAGGCGACTAAATAGTGCTCAGAAACCTAGCCGGGGGCTAGGCGCTCTGCCCACAAGAGCAACGTTGTTGTGTGCCCCAGGTGGTGGAATGGGGTACCCATGGCGTGTTACATGCTGGGGTTGTCAGGCTATAATACAGAAAACCTGACCACAAACCATAGTGGTGAACCGTGTTGGGAAATTTAGGAACATTTGGCCTCCGCCACAGGAGGTTAAATTGCTCGAACCTACCCATCCCTCCCCTTTTCTAGTGGCAATAAATATTTCTCGCCCCTTTTGTCCTTGTGTCCCGTCCCATTTTTTCATTTCATCATCATCATTTCATGTTCATTTGATCATCCGTTTCATGTTCATCGCCTGAATATAGCTGAAATATTGCTGCTCGGGCGTTAAACTCCAACAATCAATGAATCAACTCATTGGCTGGATTGGTGGTGTATAACCTTAAGAATTCAAAGCGTTTATAACCAAAACACACACAACGCATTACTCTTTAATGTTTCTATCGATATATTAGAATATATGAATATTGTAATATACCCCTAGGGTAGCCAAAAACTTTTTTTTAAGTTTTAGTACATTTTGATATGTTCTAAAATATGTTTCACCAGTGTGTAATAGACGGGCGAGTGGACCTGGTCTTCTTCAAACGTCTTCAAACAGATGAGGAAGCAATAATAAGGAATATTGTTATAAAATAATGTGTATTACACAGTTCATCATAATCTACAATTTAACAAGTTATCAAATGCGAAACGATCAACCAACAATTATGTTGTCGGATGTTGCATCATCATTTAATTATAATTATAGTTTCAGCTTCCGAAAATATATCTGCTTTCTTCATCTCGTCATGGACTTACTTGTACCTCTTGTTCACCTGTTTCATGAGCTTTCATGAGCATGTGGTTCTATAGATATGCTCTCCTTCAAAGCACCAGTGACAGCTAACTCTCATTACAGAATGATTCAGGGATGTTGCATGGTTCTTTAAATGTTACTTCACATCTCTGGGCACAGCTAACACTTCATAACTGATAACATCCTGAAATAAGTGACATCTTTGAGTCATACTGTCATTATTACTGGTTAGAATATCCCACCACCTAACCCAGACGTAGTAACCTTCTCGTGTCCCACATTATTTGTTTCCCTCGTTTTTAATTTCGTTTCCTTAAGGCCATCGTCCTCTGAACGTTGAATTAATTAAATGAAAACAATAAACAAGAAAAAAACTATCAAGTCACTGCGAAGTCATTACAGGTCGCTGTTCTTTTCCTCTCTTAGCTAAATATCTACTTTACTAGATTATGTGTTTTGACGGCTTGGTGATCAGGCAAGCCTCAAATTCCTAAATTCTTTACGTCCATATTCTTCTTCTGTGAGAACGGAAAGCTGATCTTCTTCTCTTATGCAGTGATCTTCACATCTTTTTATAAAGGGCATTGCCCAAGATCGTATGTTCCTTCCAGAATACAATACTAACTTATCAATATGGTAAATTCTGGATGACTGGCGACAGACCTCTTCACTCGGTTAGTTACCATATCATTTTTTTTTCAATTACATATGGCCCCTCAAGGGCAATGTCAGTTTCGAATAGATTCCCACTTTTCTTCATGTGTTGGTTCATATATCCAAACTGCTATCCTGCTTTTAACGAGCGTTTCTTTGTTTTAAGGTTGTAATGACGCATCTTGTATGATGAAAACTTTCAGAGAATTTCTTGCAATTTCATGATTTTGTTGTAATTTTTTTTTCAGGTTGATGATATACAGATCAGCATCAGAGACTGGTTGCGTTGAGTCTTCGACAGTAACGCTGATTACGACTAGGAGTGGCAATGCTAACTTCCCGGACCATAGAGTTTGGTGTCCTAGAGGTGCTCTTGTGAATGGACGAACGATAAGTCATTATCACCTGCTGCAGCTATTGACCCCGTAAATTTGATTCCTCTTCACAATGAATAGTTAACTTAGTCAGAAGAGTTCTGTTGTATATTTCAACTGCCCAATTTGATTGTGGTATGTAAGTCTTGGTTCGGATCAAGTCTATGCCTAGTAAATTACACATCTTCTTGAATATTTCTGATTCAAAATTTGTCCTTTTATCTGTATGGAGCTGTGATGGGGTTCCGAACCTGCTGACAAACTGGTCAACGAGTTTGTTGGTAACGACAATGCTATCCTGTGAAGGATGGGTACAGCTTTTGTTCATTTTGTGAACATGTCCATGATCACCAATATGTGCCTATTCTTTTTGTTTTGTAATGAATAGCGGACCTAATATGTCCAATTTAACTCTCTCCATGGACTATCCAACTATGTACTGGGCAAGAAGGCTACCACACTCGTTCTTTAGTATGCGTGCAAAACAGCGGTCACATCATCTGCAGTATTCTTGAACAGATTCTTTCGTATTTGGAGAGCTAAAGTTGTCTTTGATTCTTGGTACCTTTTTCAAACCCTTGTTGACAGATTGGTATGTCATGGCAAAGCTTCTCTTCATCTTGTCTTTTTTTGTTGGAACGATGATCTGTAGCTTTGAGTTTCATTATGCCCATGAGGTCAACAATCCTGCACACTTGGGTGAAATGTTACTCCAAACAGGTCTTATTTCCCCGCTATCTTTTGCAACAAGTAGTGGTGAAATGCACTGGCGGATCGTTTGGTAGTTGTTCTTGAATGATCTGTAATGGTTCCCATCCTACTAAAAGTTGATTGTTCTTGACTTCAGGCTGTTGACTTCTTGTTATAACTCTCGTTGTACGTACCTTCAGTAAGGGTTTTTAATTGTTATTCTTTGGAAAGCTTCTCCCGCACGACCCTTTCATCTTCTATTCTTTGATCTTCGTTTCTTTTTTGACCTCCATCTTACAAGGAAATGGATTTTCAGTTCCACCAAGGTGTTCGTCAAGGTTGACCGTTTTCTCATAATCTGTATTTGTGCCTTCTTCTTTATGTTTTTCATAATTTTTGCATATCATGTAAGAGCTTGACTAAGGTTATCACCATTGTTGTGCTTCTTTTCACTTCTGAGGGACACTGTCATGTTGAAGTTAAAACCTACAGCCTCTTTGGTCCTTGACCAGGAGGATTTTGCAAGTTCTTCAACCAACTTAGTACAATATTGTCTGTGCTCCAGTTCATTTTTTTACCGTAAGGATAATGGTGAAAGGTCTTCAGAGCCATCACAACTGCTAAAGTTATTTCCTTGTTGTGCAGTATGATTCTTCGAGTTTGTTAAGGGCCTTGCTCATGCATGATATGACTTGCTCTTTTCCGTGAATTTCACGGGATAGAACTGCTCCGAATGCTACAGTAGTGGCATCTGTATCAAGAATGAATGCTTGTCCATTATGTGGATATGTGAATACTGGTGGACTTATCATGGCTTGCTTGAACCACTCAAAAGCTTTGGTCCATACTAGCTTCTTTCCCTTTCAGGCGTCAAGTAGAGGTCGTTGAGTTATGTAAATCTCATTACATGTCTTTTGGAGTACCCACATAGTCCAAGGAAGTTCTTTACCTCTTTGACACTCTTGGGAGTGGACCATTTCTGTTCTGCCGATATGTTGTCTGGGTCAGTCCTTGTAAACCTCAAAGGACTTCTTCCATAAAGCGTTCAAATCCTAAAGGACTCGAAAACAGTGAATTGATAGAGCGCTTGAATGGTAGAGAAGGATTTTTTTCCTCTGTCTCTTGGATCAAGACCAAGCGGTAGTCTCCTAGAAGTCTTATAGGAGCTGCTGTGCCTATATTGATACGATGCTCTACCCGATCTGTTTTATCTATATTGTCATTGAGAAAACGTTCTGGAATTTGCTGAGAAATTTGCTATTTTTGTTTTTTCTGCGTCAGGGAGGTGTTCTATGCTCCTATCCTATACATCTTCAAGGTTTTCTTGTACTCTCTCAGTCAGAAACAGATCTACGCGATGCTGTGTTCTGTATTAGTGGGCTATTACTGGTTAGTCTTGCTCGAAGTATATTTAGCAGATTTTTCTTTGCATAGACTGTTGGCCCATATCTCCTCAAATTTATGTAAAGCATTAATTCTTTTTGCAATAAAATATTCAAAAGGATAGTAATATCCAATTCTTTGCTTTAAACCAATAATGGTAGGCAGTTTTTTTTTCAATTTACATTCTAAATACTGGTTTCCAATACATAACAAAATATTTAATATCTGCCTCGGGACACTGAAAGGAAAGGGATATTTTCATAACAGAATCATAATAGTACTTTCTTAAAAGAATTTGATTGATTGATTGATTGTTGTGGTTTAACGCCCGAGCAGCAATATTTCAGCTATATTCAGGCGATGAACATGAAATGATGATGATATGAAAAAGGTATTGGACACAAGTGCAACAGAGTCGAAAAATTTAGATTGCCACTAGAAAAAGGGAGGGATGGGTAGGATCGGGCAATTTCGCATCCTGTGGCGAGCGCAAAGGTTCCTACTCCTATCAAATACCACAGCAGGGTTCTGTAACGTGCGAGGAACGTTGCATCTTTCCCCCCAACACGGTGCACCACTACGGTTTGCGGTCAGGTTTTCCGTATTGTAGCCTGACAACCCCAGCTCGTAATACATCAGAGGTACTCCATTCCACCACCTCGGGCACATAACTCAGTTGCTCTGTGGGCAGAGTGCCTAGCCCCGGCTAGGTTTCTGAGCACTGTTCAGTCGCCTTTTACGACAAGCTTACCGCTGCTGCCTATTCTTTTGACTCCAGGACCTGCACGGGGCTAGAAGAATTTGAAAATTATCTAAGACTTTCAAGGTGACAAAGCAATCAGAAAACAAATGGTCTATTTTTTCTATGCCCTGATTACAAAATGAACACAAATTTGAATCTTTAAATGTAACTTGTGGAAAACATATTTGTAAGTACTTGAAATCTTGATTTTTACAAATTCTACCTCCAAAAATTGTTAAGCCTCATTTCGCTTAGTATTTTTTTCTATTAATGACCCTAGATTCGCCTCTAAGTACGGCTTGTATGGATACCATCGTTCCAAGTATTCCTAGATGGGGCATGCCGGAGGAAATTTTTACTTAAAAAAACACGGTTTTTCACAGCATACACATTGACCCATTTTAAGGAGATCTTTTTATGGAAAGTGCATATTACTGCACATGATAAAGTCTTGTGATTTATAAGCATGTTTATCTTTGATGGGCTTATCAGGACATAATTTGGCTATAGCGAAGTAGTCTCCCATTTTGACTTCAATTGTTTTCAGGTTTTTTTTTTGTGTTCAAGTTGTCGTACGTTTTACACTAAAAAGATGGTGATCGTACTAATGTTGCTTTACATTTTTGCCATGTTGCCATTAATTGAATTGGGTGTATATTGACTATGAAAGTGGGAAGATTCTGGATATAATCTCTGAATTCAAATCACACTATGAAGGGTTTTTTTTTTTTTTTTTATCGGAAACCACCTTAAACCATGTTGCCATTAACAGTTTCTGTTATATAAGTCTCTAAACTTTTTTTTGATAAAGAACAATATACAATGGATTCCAAGCTACACAAACTCCCTAGTTTTACAGTGACGCAATCAATAATATCTGAAGAGGAGGGATCCCGGGTTTGGGTCTCCCCTTGCCCTCCATTGGATCTACCTATGTTTTAGACAGTATAAACCATTTCACAGGCATATGTGCCAGCATATGCTTAAGTATTATTATTATTATTATTATTATTATTATTATTATTATTATTATTATTATCATAGTACTTTAATATTCTGTTGTAAGTACTACATCAAACAATTTGCATTGATTTTTAATGAATACTTAATCAAACTCGGTGTTATATACGCGTTTGTAAAGTTTGTGTGATAAGCCTATATCTCTTCATTCATTCATTTTATTGTGTGTCATTATTTACTGTAAACCTTTTCTGAACCAAGTAGGTATTTGAATAGTATATTTAAATACTAAAAACCTCTGAAATACTTTATGTCATCCACGACTGCAGAGGTGACTCAATATTTCCTTTTGTTTGTATGAGATTATTTTTCTGACAGATTTTTGAAAATTTATGAATTTTTGGTTCATTTATTTGAAACAATTTAGGAAAATTACTTGTACATACACTAATTTAAATCCGTGAGAAATGTAATAATTTGATATTGCCTTCTTACATGTTTTATAATAATGTTATTGTGGTATATACCAATTGTTTGTTTTTATGTCTAATCCAAACTTTATAACAACACTTAAACATGATTGTAGATTATAATTTTTGATTAAGTGCTTTTTGTTCACAAAAGTACGTTTCTTTCTTTATCATTGTCTTGGTCTGTTATTGAAATTTAAAATCTGAAAAAGGGAAGAGGTGTTTATTGTTGCTTAATATTAGAAGAAAAAAGATGAAAATCAAAATCAATGTCACAGAGTCTAAGGTCTGAATCCAAAGACAGACATGCGAATCCCCCATAAAAAATGAGAAAAGAAATCTTACTTGAATAAAATATTGATTTTTCACCCATAAAATGTTATTGCCATGCTTTGCGCAGCTATTAGTTCTATCTAAGGCCCCTTCCCTAAAAAAATCCTGAAATCCTGGATCTGCCCCTGAGTCTGAAGAGTGCTTTTAGACAAATCAATCCAAAAATTGCCTTACTAATTTCTGATCCATTTCAAACTCCAAAGCATTTTAAGCATGCAATCTTTTATTTCCTTTTGCCAATACGGAATGAAACGTTATCGCCTTTGTCATAAAGTTTGGTCAATACTTTTACTATATCATTGACCTCTAAGTGTAGATCAAGATATGAGGCTGACCTCACGATGCCTGTAGTATCATTTATCCCAAGTTGTATTGGGTAGATGCGATGTTTAAAATCCCCGAAACTAAAATTTTAAAAAGATAATACGTCATCTATATATCAAAAACTGAGAATAAAGAATATACCAAACGTTGTTCCTTCCTTTGGACCAAATCAGCTTTATAGTTAGCCTCATAACAGTCAAGGATTCTGTCAGCAAGTAGAGGAGCACAAAGAAGTATAATAATTAATACCTATCTGTAATCGGATACGAGGATGGATAGCGATTTAATAAATGAGGTTATTTCAAAATATTTTCTAAAAATTGGGTTGAATATTCGTATTATTAACGCTAAAATGTAAGAAGATACAATTGAACCGAAATGATTTATAATATGTTACAATAAAGTCGACTGACGGGGTACTACATACTGGTGGTAAACTCTGAAGTACTGGTCAGTACTGGGTTACAGACGCTATATAACGCTAAACTGTTCTTCGGAGAAAGGGGCTATTTTGGGACAGCTCTTGTCCAGAGTAAATTGACACTGATTTTATTATAAAAACTCAAAAATATTAATTTCACCAATTATCAAATTTGTATATCAAATCACCACTGACGTCAATGGACCTTTTAGATATTGTACCAATACTGAAAATGGTACATGTATTACTAATAATTCAGAAACAAGTGTACTTTACTTTCATTTTCAGAAAACAAAAGGAATCTCGAAAGTTGAAATAGTGTAAACAAAAGTTGCACATGGAAGTGGATTTAAAATTGAATGAAGTTCACAACCAAATTATATTAACAGAGAAATGACCATCTTCGCCCTAAACAACTATGTAAAAAACACGTATTTAATGTTATCATATCAACATCAATTTAATGTGTGCAATTTGCAAATTTGAGGGCCTGAATTGATCAGATATGGTGTGTACATCATTATCTTAATTATGAATGCCTACGATATCAGTTTTACAGCGTGAGTATTCTGTGAACGAGAATTTTGTTTGATAATGAGACCAGTTTTCTAGAGGTAGGGGTAACATTTGTAACATTTTTTGTAAATTTCTTCTTGAAACTTGGTTCTTTGTGATTAATATTTATTTAAACTTAAAACTAGGCAATGGAATTATTTATCGAATGAAACCAAATTTGAGACTTTTTAGATGAGAGCTAACTTGTAGAGTCCATTTTATGCAACTTTTTAGGGGGGAAATCGAAAATCCTATTTGTTTTTTTTTATATTTTTTTTTTAATTCTGTCAACGAAAAATTTTATAATCATAAGAAACACAGAACTATTAATTATGATAACACTAAACATAGAATACCAAATGAGACATACTCAAGGGGGTTTGATATTGAAAAGAGTGTTACCGCAACTTTCTTGGTACCATTGTAAAGCTGATACATTGGGCTGTATGATGATACATATTTGTATTTAGTTTCTTTTTACGTGCTTTATCAGGAAGACTTAGACGTTCGAACAATTGAGTCACACAAATCTTTACTTGTGGGGCACAAATATCGGTTTATACTGAAAAAGAACCCGAGAATATTCCTAGGCGACACATTTATTCGTTACTCCCAGCCTATGTACTGTAAAGTTTGCTCAATGTGTGTTGAGATAAGATTTTCGCACAAGTCTTGATGGATCATCTTCTTTAGCGCAATATGTAATGAATCTGGTAGCAAAATGTTTTCTTGGAAGTAGACGTGTTTTTAGATAAACATTACCGACAAACAACAGTTCTCTAGTGTCTACTGTATAACTTTCTATTGTTCTCCAACCAAGAAGATCATTACACAAGTCAGCTCGTGTTCGCTTGTTGAGCACCTGAATAGCTTTTGCAATATATATCTGAGCTCTTTCCAATAGCAATAGTTCAGTCTTGTTCAAGTTCCAAAGCTCACCCATAAAAACAATTACGATTCAATACAGTTTAGCATAAGTAATATGATATGAAGCAACTAGGTGTGCGCCAGAGCGCAAAAGAGACATTATCATTGTCCTCATGGGTTTGCAGGTATCCTTTTGTGTACTCACATAATTGATTAATGGCTCTAAAATTGTCAGTTCAAGATTAATTATTCTTTTGAGCGGATATCGTTCGCTCAAGTCGGAATATTAACTGAAATATCTGTGATCATAGTTCCTTTTTACGCTTCGACTTACCCCAGGACCCGTCGATGAAGACTAGATACAGTTTTGCCTAGAAAACACTACCTTGTCTTATTCCACGAACCATTTAAGTTGATCTTGAGTATGTTATATTTCAATATGCCGACTTAAGTCGCCAACATTTTTCTGTTAATCCTTCTATACCGTATGGGAAAACGCACGTAGGTTTTTGATTAATGTTTCAAATGTTCATACTCTATTGGCTACAGCATCAGCTTTTCCTGATTCTTTTGTAATAGCGGTCCGAGTCAAAATTGGAAAATAACTTTTCGATATGAAGTGCCCATGCTTCGGAAACCCTGTCCGTGTAACAAATTGTCTCTTCAACTAATTTTAATCTTATGTTGTGCATTCGACATTATGACACAATGACGGTTGATGAGTGTCAAATGGAGTTCCTGATTGAGGTCATCACAACTATCAATTTCTTGTAACTTGTCCGCTATGTATTTCTGATTTGCAGAGAACAATCCTCTTCAAAATGTAAATTTGGCAGATCGCCTCTTGGCTGCTCCTTGTGAAGTCACATTTCACGTTTCGTTATCAAGTGATTATATGCATGTTTCACTATGTCCGTCTAGTACGGTTTGATGTGCTAACAGAATTTTTTTTCCGACGGTACCGTCATGCAAGCTGCATTTGCCATTGACGCAAAATAGGTATGTAATACTAAAAGATAATTTGTGTTCTAATTGACACATTGTGGCAAATTGCAAATGTCTTGTACATACACAAAAAAATCATCTCTTTACAAGTTCGAGCCCTTTTTACAGCCATATCTGTTTCCATAGCACTGTGTAAAATTAAAAGCACATATTACTGTGAGAAGAAATTAACTAAGTTACTTGCCTTGCTAAGTAAAAAAATCTCTAAATATCACATCATTTTACATTGATTGAAAAAAATATGTTCAATGAAGCATGAAATCTCAAATGAGGAAAAGCTTGAGAAATAAAGGACAAACTTTAAAATTATTATTTATTCTTACTTTCTTAACCCAACTGAAATATCATTTACCATGCTCTCTTTTAGTGCATTAGATCAAGGGTACAATTCCTAATCAAGTCACACCAAAGACTTCAAAATTTGTAGTCACTTCTTCTCCATGGCACCAACCACATGATGTTTTGTGGTAGAGAGACAAATTTGGTTAGCTCAAACTAAGAATGATGTATCAAAGTGGGGTGGCAATCCATATTTGCGGGCTGTTGCTTCTGTGAGCTAGCACAATAAAGATCCAGCTCAGCATGTTAGACAAGTTCAACTGGTCATTCATCTTTAGTTAAATACATGTAATTTCTATCATGGGATGTTAAACTGTAATCTGTCAATAGTTACTCATCATAATGATTTAATCCTGATTGTCACAGTTCATTTTCATGGTTCTAATTGTCCCACACAAAATGTTCTGATTTTCCCACATGTAATTCAGGGTAAAAAATTGCTAAATAAATGTTTATTGTTTATTAGTAGAAGATTTTGTCTTGTCAATTAAAAATGTTGGAAATCTGAAAACTACAGTTAATAACCTATTCATATTCAATAATTACTTTGCGGACATTTTGACCACACCAAAGTTTTTTTTTCTGTCGAACAACCATAGCAAAAATATGATAGCATGCGAGGAATTAAAACAATTATGTGAGGTAAGGCGCAGGACAACACAGGACTTGTTAACAAAGAACATTATTTTCATTAACTGGTTCGTCAGACAGTGGTACTTTCATTAGTTCCACATGCATTATTTGAGGACAATATGAAATATTAATAATGTTGTATTAATTGGTCATAACTATCAACAATTAAAAAACATGTTTTCAGAGCCAACTTACAATCAAAACAATTCCTGATTGTCCATCATTTGAAATCCTGATTGTCCACCGTTTGAAAATCCTGATGGTCCCTCATACATTTTCATCATAGTCCCGCATATCTTTCAGGTATTGCCTTTATTTTTCAAATGTGTGACAATCAAAAATACACCTTTGAAATATCGATATTCTGGTGTTCAAATCAGTGCTGGTGCCAGGTCTTATTTGAATTTGGAATTATTTAGAAGTTTAGAAAATGACCAAAAAATCACTTATGAAACTAATCCCTACAAAGAACGTTAGTCATGCCGGCATGCATGGCTGATTGGTAGGTAAGTTGGATAACAAAAGGCAAGGGAAACTTAGTAATCCCCCTTAGTCGTGATGGCATGACTAACCCCATTAGAAGGGTTACGCAAATTTATATATCATTTCTTTACTTTTTTGAAAACTAAAATAATTCCAAATTCAAACAATGCCTTGTTATCAATTTCTAATGCAGCCCCATTGACATTTTCCAATACAAAGAGGATAGTTTTGTGATAAAATGATTTTTTTTCATTCACCTGTGCGTCTGTCATTGTGACATGTTGTTGCCTGTATAAAGCTTACAAAATTTCAGTGATTGGAATTGATTTTAACAGAAACCAGAAAAGGGAGACTATTTAGTTTTTTGGATGAGGATTAAGTGTTTAAATCAGTTGTTAAAAATCAAATGTGCTTAGTACAAATATTCATTGTTAGATCTATGGTGTAAATAGTTTGGACTAAGAATTTACCAAAGCAATAGAATGGAAATAATTGAAAGAAAAAAAACATGAGTTTCTCCCTTTGATTTTCTCCATTTTTACATGGACTCATAACTAAATACAGTGAAACCTATATAAAACAAACCCAGAAATAAACGAAAAACCTTTCTAAAACGTTAATATTCTAAAGTCGCTTTTTAACTGATGTATTACAATTTTTTCAAACATTTTTTAATGTACCAGGAATTAGGTGCACTATTGAATCGTGTATGTAACCAAAAAAACTCACTTCCAATAAAGAGCCAATCCTAAATTCGAAGAATGGCTTCCTTCCATTTATTCATCAGAACTAGAAATTAAAGGGAATACTGACACACTTTCTGTGTCTTTTTAGACCTTTACATATAATTCAACAACTGTAGAACAGTTATCTCATAACACATATATTGGGCAAACGAGACGCCTTTGAATTAAAATTATAATTTTCCCTTTGAATAATATACCAGATTCATCAGTTCATAGTGGTTGTAAAGGTATCCCAAAGTTAGTAGCCACTATTCTGACTTCCTAATTAAGGCTTTTGGGTATATTATATAAAATACGTATCATACATTGCCGAAAACATTTTTATTTCCTACAGCTAAATCTTACTTAGAAATAGTCTGAAAAAAAACGTAGAATAAGTTTATGAATTTTATATATCTTCTTTTGATTACTGATTTTACAAACTTTGCCCTTTGGCAATTTCGGAAACAATTAGTCAGAATGTAAGCGGAGGTAAAGCGGCCTGCTAGGAAACCTGGTTAAACCCATTATTTTTTTCAGAAATACATGTACTAAGTCAGGCAATGCGGATGTTTCTAATTTGCTCATTTGATTTTGATGCTTTGTGTGTGTGATTTTAGTTACTCTGTGTTCTTTGTTGTGAATGTCTGTTATCCATGTCTGGTCTAGGTCCCTTGATTGCATTCTTTTGATTACCGCTATGGCCTTGGTTCCCTTGATTACTCTCTAACTTTATAGTTTTTTTGGCCTTGATATTGCCATGTATTATATGATCTTTCCTCCTATTGACAATTTCAATTGACCAGTCATTAACGTTTGTTCGTGTATAATTTATGTACAAGGAAATGTTTCATTACCATTGTTTTCCGGTTTATACATGTTTGAACACGCATTGACTAGAATTTTTTTTTTTTAAATATTGAAAATATGATTTTTATTTCAATACTTTTTGTAATGATGTGGACTTATGTGATAGAATCTGTGGAAATAGGTAGGCCATTCCTCATTGTATTATTCCACTAATATAACAAATTAAACTAATTGAACAGTTTCATAAAGATACACACTAAATATAATTATTTGCATTCCGCAATGCTTAAGCAATATCTTATTAACTATATGCCGAGCGAAAAGTTATAACACTTTACATAAAACTAGTAATATGTTGCAAAAGTGTACAAATGTACTTCATTAGTGTCGTCTTCCAAAACTATATTTATGTGTTAATACTTTATGTCTAGGAAGTATTCGTGATACTACATTCTCGTCCATGTTTTAGAATACAATACAAACTGAATTATGATATCAGTGACCAAATCAAAACTTGCCTCAACTTGTTTAATTTTCAATTATAAAGCATTTTTGGGTCAAATTAAGTCTTATAAAACGATACGAAAAAGGAAAGTGTGAAAACGGAAATACCACCACTTATAAGGTTATTTTAGTTATATGTAGAAGTGTCTACCCTGGTTACGTACTTTGGTTGCCGACGATCTCTAAGTCAAGTTCAGTCTATAAATAGACTTCCTTGACAAAAATTATGACATTACTGTGATTCCAATATGCATATATCAGTATCTGTTGGCTGACGGCCAACCTTAATAGTTTTCAATTATGCATATATCAGTATCAGTTGGCTGACGGCCAACCTTGATAGTTTTCAATTATGCATATATCAGTATCTTTCTGACATTTATAGCTTTTACTTTCTTAATAGAGTATTGGCTAATTTTGATTTTTCTTAAGAGTGTACCCTCTTTTGTCAAGAAAAAAATACAGAGCTCTTTAATACCAACCATCTGTGGTAAGTAAGTAAGTAATTAATTATTTTAATAAATTTAGTGACTTGTGTTAACATAGATGATAACTATGTTACATCGAGTAAGTATAATGTATCAAACATCCGGCCCTTTAGACAGCTCATATTTAAATCATTTTATAGAGAAACAATGATATAATCACGGATTGTTAATAGAACATCTTTAACGTAATGACAGAAAAGAAAAAAAAAGAATATGAGAACAGAAGTATTATAATCAAAGTCTTCAAAGTCGCTAACCGTCAAATATTCTCTGTCACTGATCTTGGCTTACTTTAAACATCCGAAACTGCACTAACGCCATATGTTCTTAAATCGGGTGACTTCCGCTAAAATCTTGGTTTCCTTGATATGAGTGCTTACTCGTTCGTGACCGTGATGACCCGCTTGTTTTAAATTACTCGGAGCCAGATTAAACAACTTGCAATGGCTATATATAGATATCGGGGTCCTGATAATATATATATGACCTATATATAGCCAATTATAAGGAGCCGCTGTGTTTTTATTGGAAACTGGGTTATATCACATAAATTCAATGCTTATCGATCATTTCATCTTTTAATGTAAACTTCCGTTCTCATACAAGCAAAAAACACCCATAGACATGTGTATGATATTTTAATAGAATTACGTTAAACAATATTATCATTGTAAAAAAGAGTGGATAATTTCTTTCTGCCTAAATCTAGTCGTATGTTGAGGTTTTATATATCGGATAAATCAGGATAGCGATGCGATAAAAAAATGTAATAGAGAATCGTAGTGAGTTCTATGACTTAGCCAATTTGACTTACAGTCAACGTAGTTACTTAATGCGTCTGCAAAATGTAATGTTCGGTGTGCAGTCAATCCGGTTAAACGTCAAATCTAAAGGTAACATATATGGTGAAATATGCTAAAAAGTCAAATAACGACACGAAGGCTTATTAATGACCAACATCTCCTTATTGTGGATGGTCGCATTTTGCGGAGGTGTTAAATTACTTTTTTAAGGCCTTAACCAATCCTTTTAATGTAAGATAAAAATGAGCTGAAACAAAATAAAACATCATACAATTCACTCAGTAATATGTCCAATTTTCCTTTATGGAATATCTCAACATACAACACAAGGAAAAAATGGATTTCCAATTAAAGAATGTTCACAGTTAAAATAAGATAGCTGAGGTCATATTAAGCAAATATTATCTTTTAAAAAATATATCCGACGCATTTTCTCGCTTTTTTTTTTATTCCAAATCCGATAAGAGATTATTTGGTGAACTGTTTGACCACTGTGCTATATTTCGTATTTCAGTTAAGCTATTTCCAATTATTCAATATGTGAAAGATTATTCATTAGTCAAACAATAAACGTGATTGAAAATATTCCGGATACCAATACCCTTAATTGAGCCTAGAACTTTACGGTTGCTATCATAATGGTTAAACATCATGGATGTCACGTGATGTCAAAGCGAACTCAATACCGACTGCGTCGGATAAATGACAATACCATCCAAATTACCTGCATAAGAAATAATCGGTTACTACAATACTAGTACACTGGATTTGGAGTAGTAACGTCAAGTACTAGATATGTAAGTTTAGATGTAGTGTAGTCCTTAAAAATGACTTGTTTTTATAAGGTTGCAATAAGGGACCGAATAACTATTTTTGAAACAAAGTTCCAAGAATAGACAATGATATGAAATGGATGATGAAATGAAAATGAAATGATGATGAAATGAAAAATGGGATGGGACACAAGGATAATAGTGACGACAAAATATGATTGCTGCTGGAAATAGGGAGAGGTGGGTAGGGTCGGGCAATATAGACTTCTTTGGCGGAGCCCAATGGTTTTTACTCCGGTAGAATTCAACAGGATTCTATAACGTGCGAGGAACGTTGCATCTTTCTCACCACATTGCACCACTTTGGTTTGCGGTCAGGTTTTCCGTATTATGACCTGACGACCCCAGCATATCACATGCCAAGGGTACCCCATTCCACCAACTGGGGCACACTACCCAGTTGCACTGTGGGTAAAGTGCCCTAGGGTTCTGAGCACTAATCGGATTTTACGACAAGCTTGGCGCCGCTCGGGTCTATTCGTTTGACACCCGGGCCGCACGGGGCGGTAGATATCTTGAACATAGTTACGATTATTCATGGTTAAGATGTCAGCAAGATTTATAACAGAAGAATTATCAAATTCGCTTTGAAGGATCTCCAAATAGTTAAGCCATGTGATTTATAACAGTGGAGGAACAAATCGGCTACGAGAGGAGCACAATTAGCCCCATTGGAATACAAGCAATCTGTGTATATACAGTAAATGAGTATAAATATTGTCAACTAAAATTTAGTACATTGATCATATCTGAATATGTCCAGTTAGTCTATTTAATCCTATTTAATCAGTTAAGAAATGAATTGAGAGCCAGATATTTCAAAAGACCATTTGATAAATATGACAACTTTTCCTAAATGTAACCAGGGTGGCTATACTAACACGAATTGTACACTGGTTTTGTTTTGATAAGAAGACAATGTAAAAAAAAAGTAATAAATACTGCATATTACATAAAAAAACTGTGTATAAAATTCCAAACAAACACAATACTCCTTTGTAACTCAAAAGGCCACCGACGTTGGGATTGAACGAAAAGTTGATACGGAATCTGATACAGATTTTAAAATGTCATGTTCATACTTTGCTACACGTTCAGTGTTCAAAGTAGTTGTGCGATAAAGGGTGTATAAATTAGTGTATGGTGTAATATAAGGTATACGCGGTGTGGTATAGGGTCTGTGATATAGGGTAAAGAACCATCACTTAAAACGGATTTGCAAAAAATATTTTAATCTAAATATATGATGATACTTAATAAAGTTACAAAAAGTTACAAAAAAAAAAAAAAAAAAAAATGAAACAATTATTTTATCAAGCTTGTATCATATAAGCATGTAGTAAAGCTATAACGTAGGTAGACAGGTGTTTACGGTGTTTACAAAATGCTGAAATATTTAATTGACAACATATGTGCCCAGTGTGGTGGACGTGTTTTTCAACAAACGGTCGGCATTCAATGGGAATAAATTGTGCTCCTTTACATGCTGACCTATCCCTTCACTCTTGTGAAGCTGACTTTATAGCTGATCTGATCAGAAAGAAAGAATATCGTTTGGCTAGATCCTTTAATCTCAGTTTCCGCTAAATAGATGTAGTATTATCTTAAAACATTCCTAATTTCGGGGATTTGATACATCGCATCTACCCCAAAGAACTTGAGATACAGGATACTACAGACACTGTAAAGTCAGCCTCGTATCTTGACCTACACTTAGGAATCTGTGGTAAAGGAAAACTATTGACCAAACTTTAAGACAAACGTAATCACTTTTCATTCAGAATTGTCACCTTTCCTTTCATCCCTTCAACACCTGCGTACGGAGTGTTCTTATCAAAACTCATACGTTATACAAGAGCTTGCCCAAACTACGCAGACTTTTTGTATCGCGCTAGGACTTTAACAAATAGGTTTTGGAACAGGGTTATGTTGCTACAAGATTGAAGTCATCACTACAGAATTTTACGATGGTGAATTCGTGGATCGATATGGTGTATCAATCTGCATCATGAAAACTGATTTATTCAACGGGTTATAGTTTTCCTTTCTTCGTTTGTCTACCCCGGACTGGACTTTTTATGAGCAACTCGGCGGGCGTTTCTAAAATACACAACGTAACTGTCTATGGAACTAAGTTAATACAACTTATACAACTGTATTGGACGTTTAAGAATGATCAAATCATAAAATGGACTTCGCGAGGTGGCTAGTAGCCAATGCATTTCCACGTCAGCTTTATGACGGTAGCTTTTCTGATAATAGCACAACTTCTGATAGTATAAAGCATTCTTGTATAAATCTTACGCTTAATTGCAGATATATTCCGCGAACTAGTGATAATAGATGATACTTCCGCAGGTTATTCCTCAAATCTTCAAGCTGAAATAAAGTTTGAAACCATAATAAAGAACATAAAATAACCAAATTAATATGTACAAATGAAAAAGGTAAATGAAAAACTCAGACTGCACCACAAACTGGGAGCATTAACCAGGTGCAACGATAGGGTAAGCGTTCTCTGCTTTTCTAAAACACCTGCGAAGGTGCTCATACAATGTCAATTCCAGGGTAGACGAAATAGCCATGAAAACTGTAGTACGGTGAACAAATCAGTTCTCATGGTGCAGATGGATACACCGTAACGATCTACGAGTTCATGATGAAGACCATAAAACTTCTATAGTGATGATATAAAATTGTAGCAATATGATCATGCTCTACAGGCCTAATTGTAAGAAATCAAACACGCTACAGAAGTCTGGATCTGACATGACAGTTAACTTCTAGTGGTTAGATTGTACACTTTTATAAATCAAACTCAGACCTATTTGACCTAAGTTTAAGGTTTGGTTAATTGCGTAAAATTTTTCCACGGTTGCCAGATTTTAAAGGGGGAGTTGTGATCACGCTTAAAAACTTTAAACCCGCCGCATTTTTGCGACTGTCCCAAGTCAGGAATTGCTGGCCTCTGTATGTCTTGTTTCGTATTCCCCTTTATTTTGTTTTTTTATGTTACTTGATTATATAGGGCACCACTTTCGCTGTACCTGAGTATTATGATGTTTTTGGGCCAGCTTCAGTTTGTCCTGTGATATTAGGGTTTCCTCGTCCTTCACTGAAGACCAATGGTTGGCCTTGGGCTGACATTTTCATACTGGTTTTGTCCTATTGACATATACACCATACCTATTCCTTTTATATTTTGTACTTACGGTCATAATGGTATGATTATAAAACCAATAAACATACAAATGTAAGGTATATAACAATGAACTGATTAAGAAAATGAAAGAATATTACTGATATTTTTTTTGTTATTGTAGAAAATACAGATTATGACGTGTTTCTGACAAACACTACTACAACATATAGTGACATTCCTCCAGACTGTAAACTGCTTGGAACTGGCTTAAGTGGGAAAATGAGAAGTAACATCACATTTAATTTCACTACAGAAAAAACTTTTTGGATCGGTGCTAGGGTAACATTTCAGCGGAAGTTAAACCCTTTAGGTAGGTTTTGTGTACAAATGTTGTATGAGGGAAGACATAAGATATTGTTAAAAAGAAGAAATTAATATCCGAAATATGAGTAAAGCAAGAATATGAAACAGACAAAAGTAACACAAATTAACTAGAATAAATGAGCAACCTGGTCTAGACAAAAAACTAGGATATAGACCGGATGCATCGTTTATGAAAATAGTTCTCTGCTTCTCCAGAAACATGGTAAAAAAGTCGATTTAATGGTCGAGGTGACCTTACCATAAAGATTAACAAGTTCAAGATGTTAACCGTAGAATGCTTGAAGTAAACCAGATTGTTGTGGCAACATAACTTAGTTGTAAAAAGTACTTTTAAGAAGTTAAGTTTGATAAAAAAAAAAAGTACGGGTTGCTTTGACAGGCTCTGGCATAACTTATGAACTAGGAAATTTTGTCAAAGATAAATAAATAATTGACAATTGTAAATCAAAAAGCGTCGCGTTTGTCGTATGTTTTCCTGGAAATTGATCTGAAAGTTGTTCAGTACACACCCACCAATGCGTGTAGTGTCTTTATCTCGATTTGTGAGTATATTGATATGATAGAAAATCTTAAATGTAGTCGCTTTAGTGAAGAAGCAAATGTCTTAAGATGCCGTATGATATAATTTTTACAAGGCCACAATTACCATTTGATTGACGGAAAATAACACACACACACACACATACACACGCACACACATCTATATATGTTAGGGTTTGAAAAATTTCCCAACGATGAAAGAGCCGTAAAAATTGCGAAGTAATTGTTTTGTCGTTCTCTCCACGGGAAAAAATGTGTGATATCTATAGCAACACCGCCTGCACAAAGTCCAACGCCCTAGACGACTCGGCCAGCTAGGCTATATAAAAATATAGCTTTCGCTGGGCGGATAATTCCTCCTCGTAGGATTAAACTAGGGCTGTAACTTAGTACATGATGTATGGTAGTACAGGACATCTAGGTGTTGCTATGTAGGATAGAGGATAGAGTATTCTGGTACCAGCAGGAGATTTGTGTTAATTCATATTACAAGTGCTTCAGATTTTGTGTGTATCATAAGTATTATTAATAATATTTCCAATTTCAAATAAAAAGAAACTTTTGGGCCAAATCCAATGAATAATTTATAATAGTCGTTTTGGTGTTTCCATATAAATCTCAAGTAACCCTTAAGAAAAGATCCTATGATTCGCCCATTTGCTCGTTACATAGAAATTAACGGACAAAAGCAGTTTTCCTCATGACACGGGTTGTATCCTTATTGTATGATTTATGATGTACCGTGGTTCTTAACCCCGCATGGGAAAATGAGGTTTGATATTACATACGAAAGAACTTTTTAGTTAAAACTGGTTTGGAGCTGGTGTGTCAGTTAGCGGCTAGTGGTCCTTCGTATGTTCATTTGTGTATCATCAGTTTCTTTATTTTTGTTGTTACAAGGGACTCAGATCTTTTGAACTGATTTTCAAGGTCGAACTTGAAATGGCAACGAAACAAATAGGGAAATACATATAAAAAGTTTAATTTCTCGAACTCCCGATTACTCGAATACAAACAATACCAGTTTTATATATAATAAATTCGATATGCTGTGCACGTGTTTCAATAGGTGACCTCTCATCAGCAGCATTACAATTAAATATTTAAGAAGATCATAATCAAAATATTAGTAGTATACAAGAAGTACTCAAAACCAAAACTGTCGAAAGACGAAGCCAAATCCATCACCGAGAGGTTCTACCACAAGCAATGCAAGGAATGAAGCCTCAAGGTTTTACGTATTTTCAAAATTTGGAATACTGCAAGATATCATTAATAGGCTAGATAAAATATGATATAATTCGGGGTCCGACAAGTCTGACTAATGGGTTGATGAATACCTTCTGGGTCCTCAGGTCCACCAGCAGCGACATCGACCCAGTGGTTCTTAAATACAAAAAATACCAGTTTTATATATTGTAAATATCGATATGCTGTACACATATTTAAAGTAGTAACCTCTCATCAGCAGCATTAACATCAAATATTTAAGATCATAATCAAAATATTAGAACACATTTCAATGGTCCCTTGGAGTCCGATCTACAGAGGTTTGACTGTACATGATACAATGTAAGCAGTTTGAATCCGTTTCTCCCTTCATAAAATAAAAGGGAAAAAATAGTAGACATATGATGAGTTGAAATAGATTCGAAAACACGATTAAAGACAAAGGGTTGTCATAAGATGGTCATAAGATGGGTTGTGCCTCAAGGATTCCTCCTAATCATTAAACATAAACTACTCACAATGTGGCAGAAGTTTAAACATTTGATTTCTATCTTATTGTCTCTTAAACTTGTCGCTATATCTTCTCCTTTGTTCACATTCTTTTATTTAATGTAACTATTGCGATTATTTTTGTTTTGGTTTCGCCATTTGTTTAAAAATATCAATTTGATACTATGTTTCTTGTCACTTCCTGTCACTAATAAGTAACACGAGAAGAAATCGGCACGCCCTTTAGGTTTAGTTTTGAATTTATGTATGTTTTTATGTATTGTCTGTTTTTGAATTATGATGTCTGTATTATGTTGAAACGTGTCTCTTGCCCGAAAGGCAACCCATACTATGTTTAATCCTTTTGTGCTACAAGTTAACTTCTTGATTTTATGTTCACTTCAGTCAACGTTGATCTCCGGAATTTTAATAAGGAAGAATGTCGAATAAGTAAGCGAAGGCAAGGAGAACGACTGAATTATGATGATGACGACCATTTAAATTGGAACCATCTAGCCTTCAAAACGGATGACGAATTACAGAAAACAACAACTTCTTATTGAACATCCCACATATTTCAGTGTTTTGTGTGTAAATTCATTCAAAATGGATCATTAGCCTTACGATATATGTAGGATTTAGCTAAAAAAATTATTGGGCAAACCATCATATTTACTTAGCACTATGTATGTTAATAACGTACCTCGGTATTACTTTAAGTGATGATTTTATGACTCTATATTTGTTGCCAAAACTTCACAAAAGTTCTTATAAACAGAGGCATATTACTGGGTGTGCCAAATGTGTAACTAAACATTGATGAAAGCCCTTT
Source organism: Perna viridis (assembly GCA_037379345.1). Lineage (NCBI taxonomy): Eukaryota > Metazoa > Mollusca > Bivalvia > Mytilida > Mytilidae > Perna > Perna viridis. The sequence continues at coordinate 32,337,138 of CM074514.1, read as the reverse complement.
GTACTTAACTTACAGCATTTTAGTAGTAAGGCCTAATCTATCGTGAATCAGACGTTCATTCTAAAACATTCCAAAAACGAACTGGAGTGTCTTTATAGTAACCTATTTTTTTATGATATTATACACATACAAACTTTTGCATTTTCTACATGGTACATCACACTACCACATGGCAAACTGAAGTTACATTGATATTGCTTTGTTATACGGACTTTCCTTTTTTAACTATTTCTTTAAACTATTGCCTAGATTTTATCAGTTCGGTAATTTTGTTATAAATCTTCATAATCACTAAAGAAGTTACCACAATTTGATTCACCGACATGACGCTTCTATCTCACGGATGAGACTAGATATATTTAATTATATTTCAAGTCTTACCAGATTGATAACCCACTGAAATTGACATTTAATAACTACAGTGATGTATTGCGGAACAGGACACGCTTATTCTTCCTGAATACTCATGCAGTGTCATTATTGTTTTTTTAAGGGGGCGGAGGTTTTATTTCTAGTGCTTTAGTATTATTGTAGTTATCTTTTTAAGTTTTTAAAGGTATTGGTATTTTTTTCTCGATCGCAAAATATTTGTCTCGTATCTGTTTCCTGTATCACGTTCAGGTGTTGAACTTGTATTTTTTTTTGTATATGATTGTTTTCTATAATTGACGCTTTGGTATTTTTTCCGATATTGTAAACATCAGATGCCACGTAGGGCTTTACAAAAGGAATGCCTACTATATATGATATACTACTGCATGTTTTTTTATCTGAATAATTCTGATTGACTTTTGTTCAATATGAAGGCTCTAGAAAAAGGTGTGAAGAGAATCGACCTGATAAAATAACACTAGATGACTGTACTAAAGAATGCGACACAAAGTTCATCTATCACAATGTAAGTACAATGTACATTATAACACTAGATGACTGTAGTAAAGTTCTTCTATCACAATGTAACAAATTTTAACCAATACTTATATGATGTTTTACTTGCATAATTTGCTATCGAATAGCACAATAGAAGGATTGTTGCTGCACCAAAAGGTACACTTTTTTAAGGCGTATGCTGATCACGCATTTTATATATTGATAAAAAAAAAATCCTTATTCAATGGGTGTACAATTTTAATATTTTCAAAATACATTTGAAATGAGCCAGGTTTCAGTTTTCAAAGTTTAAAATTCAACAAATTTTACAATGCTGAGTCACCAATGTTAAAAGAATGACTGAAATTAATGTGTGTAATTATTTGGTCAAATATCAAAACCCTTCAAAGGGAAATGCACTGCATATCATACGTCATGCCAGAGCTTGCCGAAACTACGCAGACTTTTTGTATTGCGCTAGAACTCTAACAAATAGGTTTCTGGAACAGGGTTATGTTGCTACAAGATTGAAGTCATCACTACAGAAGTTTTATGGTCGTCATCATGAACTCGTGGATCTTTATGGTGTATCCATCAGCACCATGTAAACTGATTTATTCAACGGGTCATGGTTTTCCTTCCCTCGTTTGTCTACCCCGGACTTGACTTTTTATGAGCAACTCGGCGGGTGTTTTCAGAAACGCAGAGGACGCTTACCCTACCGGTGCACTTGGTCCATGCTCCCAGTTTTTAGTGGAGTCCGAGTTGCTCATTTACTTTTGTTACTTTGTATGTATTATTTTATTTACTTCATGTTTTTTGTTGTGTATGTCTATTTTCCACATCTGCTCTTTGTCCCTGGATTATATTATTTTGATTACCGCTATAACCTTGGTTCCCGTGATTACTCTTTACATCTATACAAGTGATAATTCGCAACATCACTAGAAAAAGAGGCCACTGTGCTATCATTTTATGTCTTTAGTCATATCTTTATGTTTATGTCTTTATGTTTCAATAGCCTAATTCTTGTTTTTGTGAGAACGACGACCCAAAAGAAGATCCTGATTTAACGACTGCAGTGGCTTGTGATGATGATAAAAATGGTCTGTGCATACCTGGGGAATGTATATTGTATGAAAAAGGTAAAACATTACCGTTTGATCAATTATTATATTGTTGTTTTTCCATTAATAGAAATTTTGCTGAAAATAAATGGGAAAAAAACGTTTTAAAAGACTTAATATAACATTATGTATCATGTATACATACTGGGCCAATATTTGCTGTATACATAATAATATGATATAGATTCACCTACAATCATGGCCTTTAGTAACAACCGTAAACGTTAAAAAATATTCATTACATTTTTTTTTTTTTTTTTTGGTTATGTTGCCTTACTGCGCCTTAGTTTAATAATTTCTGTTTGATTTCAAACAAGTTTTAGTTCCAACTTTCAAAAGTGATTGGTAGCGTTTTGATGGGATCCAATATCATGATGTAAACCGGAATATAGATTTGGTGTTTCATTTACAAATCGCGTAACGATTTTTGAATGTACATATTTATTCACCTTGGAAGACAATCAAGTTAAGATTGTTGTACTTATATAGACACGCTACCTTTTTGATATTCAGACATTCCAGAAAGAAGTTTAGTTTGCGGAGCTTATGAATACTTGAAAATTTTGAATTTTTGGAAACTCACAATGGAAGACTGTACAACAAAATTGAATTATATTTGCCAAGAGAAAGGTAACATTTACAATGAGATTACAAACAAAATTTTATTCTTTCAATGCGTTTTATGTATTAAACTGCATTCTATACAAGCATTTATATTTTCAACGTTTTTACACAGTATCATAGTCTGACAACGCACATTAAGTATGATTTTGTTATTGGTACGTTGGCTGAGATAAACCACTCTGCACCCCAATCAACTCCCACTCATCAACCAACATATGATTTGAATGTACAATTATACCTCCACTACACGAATCATTTTGTAAACGAAATATAACTGAAGAATTTTTGTTTTTTGGCCACTTTTTATACCTCGTTGGGCAAAAATACATTTATTTTATTCTTCGAACTTCTTTTACAATACAACGAATATTCACATATATAGTTATCATAGGACAACTAAATGTCACAGCTTTCCGATTGTACCATTTTATAAAAAGGGGAAATTCCGAAATTTCCTTTTTTCTTCCATTTCACCAGAAATGGGCATTTTTTTCAAATACCATACTTCAAACAATCTTTGGTAATGATATATCTTCTTGTTTTAACACATCAATGGAAATGAATTTGAGAACTTCTAAAATTTGGTTTTAAGATAGAAAGATATAAAATTCTGAATTCTGAAATTCCTAAAAATCTCATTTGAATTATGCGTCAATTATTCATCGTAGTTGCTTCTTTGAAACCGTATATGCTATCAAAGCAATAATAACAAACAATAATATGATGTTTGAAACTAAAAATACACAATATTCTGGTAAATGAGTGATGATCGAAATTCTGAAATTTCCCTTTTTAAAAAATTTTGTTGTCTTCGGGATATTTAAGCAGAGAAGTTAAGCATCTTTACTATACAATATGATTGATGGATAAAGATCCTGATAAAATGCCAGAAATTGCGTACAGTTCGTGTATCCTATAAACGACCATTTTCTTTCATACTGGGACAAATTTAAGTTGGTAAGGGTACCATTAAACCTTCCTTTTCATAAAGAATTCATTTTTATCACATTGAAACTGAAGGCTATGCGCCTTATTTGAGCAGGCATGCTGAACCTTTTGGAAAATTCTTTCTCGAAAATGAGTATTTCTTGGTTTTGTTATGTAGACAATCCAATTATCTATCCAATGGTGCATAATGTAGAACGTTTGGGTTTAGCAATTACTTTAAGAGTCGAATTTATGCGCCTTTTTTGGAAAATAAAAAATCCCATTTTCGCCAACTTTGATAAATTCTGTACAAAAATCGCCACACGTTATCAAAAGAACCCCAGAAATATTAATTTTTATAGTACTAAACAAAAAATAACAAATAAACCATATTTTACCATAAGTACTCTAGGGGTTTTGGCATGTAAAAATATGTCAATTTTAGGAACTTTTCGGCTGGGTAGGGCATACATCTTTTATTCTTAAACAAATCCTACCTCAACTTGTTTGGCACTTTTGAAAAGCTGAAACATTGGGCTAAGTAATAATACCAATATATATTAAATTCCCTTTCGCATGATGTCCAAGACAGACGTCGACTCTCGAATAATTGAGTCACGAAAGTCTTGGCTTTTGTCGATCTAGTAGTGTACAAATATAAGCTTAAACTTAAAGAATCCGAAAATATTCTGTGGCGACAAATTGATTCGGTAATGTGAGGTATAAAGATACCTGAAAATGGTGGACCTATGGACTATATAGAAAACTTGGGATCGTCATTAGAATAAAAACAAAAGAAGTGTGAGTGACTGAATAAATGGCTTCATTAAAAATTTTGCATACATGTCGTTGACATCCAGAAGCAATATGAGAAATTCTAAATGTACCTAAAACCATTTGGTCAATATACAGTAAAGCCTGTCTAAACCAATCCCTTTGTTACTTTAAAATTGGTTCGGTTAAGACAGTTGCTCGGTGAAATAAGGTCCGTAATACATATAAACTGATACAGTTGCTTTAAACTTTCAAATGTCATTTAGTTTCTACTGTCAGTAATATGCTTCTATTGTTTAAGTCTTTTGTCACATTCGCAAGTGAAGAATGGAAAGAGCCAAGGCCTCAATAAGCAAGTGATAATCCACTACACTACATTGTTTAATTCACGACCCAAATCAGAAAATACAAAGGACTCATTTTGAATAATCGGAACTTTGTTTGTTGTTATTTAAATGGACATTTGACATCACAAACTTCATATATGACTTTTATAAAGTCTTTTATATAGCATATACGGATAAAATAATCTTATGTGAATAAAACAGAAAAGAAAAACAGATAATCTGAAATGATAATACAATAATAAAATAAAACGAGATTACGTATCATTTTGGAAACAATGATAAATAAAAAGTAAACGGGACTTTTAAACATAACAGAAAAATACTCTAAAATGTTTTTTTTTTTGTTTTTTGTTTTTTTAATAAAAGTTAATAAAAGACTTCATGGTATCATGCACAACAAAATTGTATAGATGAGAATTCGCACTTACTTGTGAGAAGAGGAGACATTCTTTTGGATTACACAATTGAATCGATAAAATATTGGATCGCACCATTTCGTCGACAAACGATTGTATGGGGATCTGGTAATATTTATATAAGAAAGATGACACATATAGTGTTAGCTTTATAAACAGATAGAGGTCATTAAGTTATACATGAAAACAGCTTTTCAACTTTTTTATTTTTAATGAACAAGAACACAAGAATTTTGTCATTTAGTAAGAATATAGATATTTATAAAAAAGAAATCCTAAATAAATGTTTTCATTGGATAATAACAAAACTGATATGACTTTATACATGATCCATTTCATATCTGCTTTATCCATAGATAATGGTATTTTAATTTGCGTAGCTGCAAGAATAAATGGAAATCAGGTGCTGGAACCGTTTACAACTTTCTGCAACAACAACTTTTCTTCATTGTGCCTCCAACAAGACTTTATCAAAGAAGAGGAAGAAATTCCGCAAGATGCATATATCATCAATTCAGGTAATCAGAAAACAACATTACCACCAACAAGTATTGCGTATTGGAGGAAATAGATCAATGTGATTTTCCATCTTTCCTACAAATAGAAAGTTTATGTTTCCTTGGTGAAAAATAACACAAATGCGACAATATTGCACAACAATCAATACTATATTGAAAGTAGCAAAGAGTATATTTCGTATTTGAAGCATAAGGTAAACATAGAAAAAAGACGCACGCAAACAGTGCTATCTTCCTCCGTCTCTCTCCTAAATACGATATTAGAGATCTACCATCTATGTACTGGATTTCAAAATTCCATAGAGATCCATTTCAGCAACGTTTAATAGCTGGATCTGGAAAATCCTGCACCAAACCTCTTTCAAAACTTCTAATTTCAATACGCATATATAGCTGTCAAAGAGGGTATCCAGTCTCTCCACGAGGTATGTTACTCCCTTGGGGTATGTTGGTCCTTAAAAATTCAAAACATCTTCTGGAAACTCTCAATTCAAGATTTCCCAGTTTTAATTGGAGTCCGAGTTGCTCATTTGCTCTTGTTACTTTGTATGTATGATTTTAGTTACTTGGTGTTCTTTGTTGTGTATGTCTGGCATAACGTCTGAGTTATGATATGAACACTCCATACGCAGGTGCCGAAGGGATGTTGCCACAGATGAAAGGAAATTTGACAATCCTGAATAAAAAGTCATCGTTTGTCGTAAAGTTTGGTCAATAGTTTTCCTTTACCATCGATTTCTAAGTGTAGGTCAAGATATGAGGCTGATTTCACAGTGTCTGTAGTATCCTTTATCTCAAGTTCTTTTTGGTAGATGCGATGTATCAAATCCCTCAAATTAGGATTGTTTAAAGATAATACGTCTTTTATATTGCGGAAACTGAGATTGAAGTATTTAGCCAAACGATATTTTTTTTCTTTCTGATCAGATCAGCTATAAAGTCAGACTCATAAGAGTGAAGGAATAGGTCAGCAAGTAAAGGAGCACAATTTGTTCCCATTGGAATGCCGACCGTTTGTTGAAGAACACGTCCACCACACTGGACAAATATGTTGTCGATTAAAAATTTCAGCATTTCGTAAACATCTTCCTCCGTATATTTGGAAGATGATTTGGAATGATTTCTTACAAAATATGAGGAATCTCTACCAAGAACTATATATTTGTTTCTAGGTGTACCATCTTTGTTGAAAAAAAAAACAACGATGTATAATGTTTTTAAGTCAGGATTTTAACTGAGTATGAGGAATAGAAGTATATACTGTTGAAAAATAACACAGATAATAGTCTTGAACTGATTGTCTCCAAAAGATCTTACGAATTTTTCAGGATCCACATTGAATTAATACCAATACGGGAGTAGCAAGTGTTGTGGTAAGACTGTAGACCCTCTTTGACAGTTTTGAGTATAGAAGTTAATAGTTTTGAAAGAGGTTTGGTGGTACATATTGAAGATCCAGCTATGAAACGTTGTTTGTATGGATTTTTGTGGAGTTTAGGAATCCAGTACATATTACGCAGAGATTCGTATTCGATAATGGTTAAATCTCCCGTAACGACCTGACATGATGGACCATATTTGATTGGAGAGGTTTTGCAAGAACAGTCAGGTGGTTTAGGCTTGAAGTCCTCAATCTCGAGGTTCTGCAATAGCTTTTTATAATTGAAAATTTTGGATGCAATGGGTGAAGTATAGGATTATGAAATAATTGGTATTGATTTGTCTTTGAAATATGGAGGAATTTTGTTGGTAACGTTTTTGTAATGGAGGATCTTAGCCAAATTAATTGCATCTATACCTTTGTTGACAAACGGTAGTGGAAGAAATGATCGTTTTTCTTCATCTTTACTTTTCACACAAACTGGTGTAAAGAGTCTGTGGAAACCAATATCCAAAATGAATTAAAAGTATATCCTTTATCCTAGTTATAAGCATAATTTTATCCCCTAATGAAAAGATCAATTCATTGATGGGTCTATTTGGCAATTTAAGGGTCATTAATTTTACTTTTAGAAAAATTTTTTATGAAAATTCCACTATGATCATGTCCTATATTTTTCGATTGTTCTATTGGCAACTACAATCAATTGAAATTACTGCATTGTGTATGTAACGTATTGAATTTTATGCATATTCTTCAAAGTTGAGTGTGGAGAAGCTTTAAAACAATATCTGTGTAGATAATTGAACATTGTATGTATTCGCTATCAGGCGAAGAGTGAAGAAGTAAAGGTCTTTTATGACCAACCACTGCACATTCACATGTATTAAGGCAAGTTTAATGACGGAGAGTAGATTGTTAGGAGTAGTCAAGGAAACCAAGGCGGAAATCAAAAGAAAGTAATCCAGAGACAAAGACCAAGCATGGAAAACAGAAATACACAACGAAGAACATTAAGTAACTAAAATAATACATACAAAGTAACAAAAGCAAATGAGCAAGTCGGACTCAACTAAAAACTGGGAGCATAGACCAGGTGCACCAGTAGGATAAGTATCCTCTGCTTTTCTAGAAACACCCGCCGTGTACATAGGACTAAGGAATTTGTTTTTTTTAAAGTGAAATGCAGACATGTAGACATTTGGTAGCTCTTGCGTGTTTTGATTTTTAGCACAAGTCTTTCATCATACGAAAGTTAATTAAATTGGGATATTGGAGGCATTGTTGTGTCAAAGTTGTAATAATGAATGGCAGTTAAGCTTCATTGCCAGCATCTACGTTGACAAAGAAATACAACAATAAGCTTTAAGTTTGATTTATTTTACTTGACGTAACAGGTTTTTTTTTATGAAATGGTAAAAAAGGGAACCAAGACTCCAGCAGAAATCAAAAGAGTGCAGTCCAGGGATCGATATTAGACAGGGAAAACAGACACAAAAAAAGAAATATGAAATAACCAACATACTTTGTTGGAAACAAAAAGAGGAAAAGAAAACTATGACACGGTGAACAAATCGGTTCTCACAGTGAAGATGGATGACAACAACAAATCACGAATTACAATGGTCTTGGTTTTGCCAATTACTAAAATGTTGTCAAACATTCCAGATTAAGTTTTGCTTTCATAAACTTAACAAGTCAGTAAGTTTTGGAACGCAATTCTCGAACGTCGATCATTTAAACTGTTAGAGACAGGCATTGATATAAATGACGCCAAAAACGTATCTGTGTAATCCAGCAACTGGTAAAATCATGCTGCTGTCAACATTTAAAGAATAATGTAGTCCATTTCTCAACGTCTTTGATAAATAATCATTTCTGTCTTCACTGACTTCTCTATTTGTTTCTAAACAAATAATTGTTAAGGTAATATATTATTGCTGAATTTCAAACCTACCTACTGAAATTAAGTCTCGACGTCCATTAATGTTTATAAACGTTTTATTTTAGTTTGGTGGATTCCACTTGTAGCTTCTGTGTGTTTTTTCATCATAGTTGTGGTGGTTTTGTACTTGAAGTTGAGGAGAAGAAGGTTTATTTTTACAGTTTAATTCATAATACCTTGTGAAACTTTCTATTTGGGCAAGTACTATGTTCGGGAAAAGCAAACTAGAAAGGATACTCTGAATTATTTCAGCTTGGATTAAAGATCTTTGTTAAATAAGAACGCATCAAGATAGAGATAATATGTATCACCTCATTTCGTTCTTGGTCGTGTTGATTCGAGTTCTTTTAAACATGTTTGAGATGTCAATACAAATAGGCAATCAACACATTATTTTTTGGGGGTATTGTTTATTATCCTATATTTATATTCAATGCATTAAAAACTGCTTTAAATGATTTAATTAGAGACAAACTTTGTTTTAAGGATTCTAATTTCTTCACAACCACGGATATATGAAACCGCTATCCCGTCCCTAGAAAGTCATATATACGACAGTTAAAGAGAGTTATAATTATCTATGGTAGGTGTATTATTATATAGCTTCCATCTCAGAATGGTGGGAGCCATTTTACCATTGTATTACACGTATGCCTATTGTAGTTCATACCCCATATATTGGGATACCGTTTTAAGGACGACTGTTTTTGTGATGTCATGTAAAAGTACATTTAGGAAAAAGTATTTTTGACTTGATATTGATTAACTGATTATGGTTAAACGTCCTTAAGCACATATTACATGCAATTAAGGACGAGGACGATTAAATAACCGATAGGTCCCTGAAACGTTGAGTCGGGCCTTTTTGCGCTAGTTCACAGAATCAGCAGATCGAATGTACCATCTCATCTATCTCGGACGCCAAGCCAACCAGTCGTCACTTAATATCCTACCTCGTGCTTTGTGGAGAAGCAGTGATCAACAGTTTGATTTGACTTAGCCGGGATTCAAACACCCAAATTTGCACTTCTTTTAAGACCATCAAGACGTTTGTTTTTACTTTGGGCGAGTCAACTTTAACTATGATATGAAATAACACACACAAAATAGTTAATAAAAAACATCTTGTTTTTATACATGAATTTCTGTCAAACACAAAATATATGCTAAATATTATGGCATTGTTTATTTTACTTATCTTACAGGTTAAAATTGGTTAAAAAAGCAACAAAATTCGTTTCACCGATATCACCGATATGTTTAACTCAATCAAGTGAAATGTTCATTATTTTATTTTTTACTGTTATATGCTATGGTGTAATTTTTTGTTAGTTTCAATTAAAGTAAGTTATTAATATTTGTTTTTTAGAATAGAAAACCGTGTCATGACAGCAGATTTTGAGACTACTGATTAACGAAGATGTAGTTTAAAATGAAAATGATAATATTCTACCGACATATAATACTGATTTTTTTTCTCAAATTGTTTTGTAAGGTTACTAAATTGTTGTTAACCCACCATTTCGTTTGAAATGCCTGTACTAAATCAGGACCATTGCGGTACCAGCTTCTCCGGTGGTGAAATGTCTATTTTGGCAGTTTTAATTGTAGACTTGACCTGATTATGAATCGGATAAGTGTTCGGTAATTTTGTTGCTACCCTTATTGACAGCGTTCATTCCTTGACTGAAAGTGTGCGTTGTCAAACCAGATAAAGGACAAAAACATAACATGTCAATTGTACATTTGAATGTATCAACATTACGCCAGCGCCTGAATATTGAGTTTTGTTATCAGAATTGATTTCATGCTTTGCCAGATCTCAGAGAAGCTACACGGATTTTTTATGCCATGCGTAACGTCTTCCAAATTAGCTATGATGTCAAACTAGCGTTGCAGCAGGATCAAAATATTTAAAAACTTTCACAGTCGGCATCATGTACTCATTGATCGTTATTGTTCGGCCATTGTGATAAGAGAAATGCTGTAGCATATGAACAAATATGTGGGAGTTTTCAGAAAACCCGCCGGTGTAATATAACATTCTTCATTTTAAAAAATGAATTTGAAATACACGGAATAGTGGTATAAATTCAAAAACCACAGTAGTTCAGTAGAATGTTTCTTTGGTAAAATATTTTGAGAAAAAATGAATCCTTTTAAAAATTATATTTACTATTGTAAATATATAGCTCATTTACACGTTAGACATCGTACAAACATGTAAAATATAGCTGATTTTGTTACAAAATGGAAATCTTTACAATTTAATGTAGTTCAATAATTTTTGGTTTAAAAGTTACACAACTAATGCCATAATTATATTTCTTTACTTAAATTATCAAGTTTACACCTTTATAACTCACAAAAGATATCACACTCACTACATGAAACATTAATAAATCTTCTTTGCAACATTAATTTCTGAAAGATTCGTTATCATTATATAGTAATAAATACTTTTATACTAATTTCAATACAATCAAAACAAACAAACAAAGAAATAAAAACACAAAATAAAAAACCTTGTTTTTTTTTAGCTCGGAACGTATATAATTATTTTCGGAAAAAAGGGAAACGTTCCGAATATGACTACAACAATGATTCCTGTTTTCAAGTGTCAGTAATAAAAAAAAATGTTGACTAACCGAATAACCTAAAATTCAAGTAGGTTCAAATCTTAGTTACATATGTGATGGGGTAATAATCAACAACTCATGTTACGAACCAAATAAATGCACTACAGTTGAAAGCACAAAACCTCTTTACAATAAATGTACGACTTTTGATTAACTACATCATCTCTGCAACGTTTACAAATAGTTTTTGGATATGAAAAACCTAAACTTCAAGTAGGGTCATATCTCAGTTATATATGTGGTGGGGCAATAATCAACAATTTATGTTACGAACCAAATAAATGCACTACAATTGAAAACACAAAATTTCTTTATAGTGAATGTACTACTTTTGATTAACTACATCATCTCTGCAACGTTTACAAATAATTTTTGGATATGAATGAACGGAAATGTGATGGAAAATAAGGAAAACTGTATGTGATTTTTTTTCGAACTTATAATACACTCATAAACAATTTTGAATTCTCTACAATGATTTCTTAATATATCTCTATATCAGCATCATGAAAACTGATTTATTCAACGGGTCATAGTTTACCTCTCCTCGTTTGTCTACCCTGGACTTGACTTTTTATGAGCAACTCGGCAGGTGTTTCTAGAAAAGCAGAGGACGCTTAACCTACCGGTGCACCTGGTCCATGCTCCCAGTTTTAGTAGAGTCCGAGTTGCTCATTTACTTTTGTTACTTTGTATGTATGGTTTTAGTTACTTTATGTTCTTTGTTGTGTGTGTCTGTTTTCCATGTCTGGTCTTTGTCCCTGGATTATATTCTTTTGATTACCGCTATAACCTTGGTTCCCTTGATTACTCTTTCTATACCATTTGCAATATCCAACCAGACATCTTTGTTATGCCATAAGTTTGCTCGAACTTTGAAAGGGTGAATCATCTGTTTTAGCCCTAGGCATACTTAAACATTAAACACTTGGTTTGTTCCAGATTTTTTTCGAACTTATAATGCACTCATAAACAATTTTGAATTCTCTACAATGATTTCTGAATATATCTCTATCTTGAGAAAATACTGGGATTTCCCATGATATTTATAAACCCTTCACTTTCGTTGACTAGTGATGCACTGCAAGTCTGCTATCCTAATATTCCATTCCGGAAATTATGAGATGTCACATGTAATATCATACTGATACATAGTTTATTGTAAGTAAAAGTTAAGGTATAAACATTGGAAGTCATTGCATATTGTGAAATTAGCATTGAAGCCTATGGAAAGTGGTCTCTAGCCTTAATAACAAGAACTTCATTGTCAGATGTTTTAGAATATTCCATGCAAGTTGTGCGAAGACAAAGGAGTGAAAACGCTTTTTAAGAAAAACGGCCCTGCAAAATCCTGAATTTTACGACCTTACCAATAGAAAAGATAACTCAATAATTATGAACACAATATATCATAGTCTTCAAATATGCCAAGAAGTCATATTGTCTGACCGTTAAAAACGGTTATTATATTGCCCGAATGAACGTCGGTAACGGAAAAGTGCGCATTTTAGATTAAAAAAGGTTTTATTTTATTAAAATTCAATGTGGTAGCATGCAAGGACCATAATTTAATTTTGTGAATTTATTTTTAAATGTATTTGTCTTCGAAAATAAAACTGTTAAACCGTGGTCGAAAGCTGCGGCCTTATCGTAATTCTAAAAATAAACATCTACATTGTCTGCTGCTGAAATCCGGAAAAAGATGTTCAACTTAATTCACAGACTTGATGATTGAAGATAAAGTGGTGATACAGGTACATATTTGTCAGAACTTTCTTAATCAGTTGTTTTTAATCATCCGAATCATATTTTAGTGTGATGAAGTGCATTTTACATGGTCCGGAATATTGTTGTCAGCGAATTTTGTCTGTAGACCACGATATGCTAGACCCACAATAAAACAATTATTAAAATAATTTTCAATATCTACTGTGTACTTTTACATGTTATGTAAATAAAAATATCAAAGTCGGAAATAAATTTGAGGTTGCAAATGGAAAGAATGAAGACAACACGGAAATCACAGAGAAAAACGTTTTCATAATCAAGGGTAGTATACTATAGATCTATATGAGCGTTCGTATAACTGAAATGATCCTGAAAATTTTCAGTCATAACATAAGAGTATGTTGAAAAAAAAACCAGATACATTTAGCAGACGAACACCCTGCAATCTTATGTCATTCCCGACCGCGTCGATTTATGACTAAGTGTTCGGCTATCTTGAGTTAGAGCTGCCGTGGTCTTGTGGTTACGTGGCCAGTTTATATGCATATTGATGGTTGTATGTTCGAATTTAGCTTGTTTTTGTTTTGTTTATTATTATTATTATTTAATCTTTTGTATGCATGTAAATACGTGTTACTGTATGATTATAAGCCAGACGTAAATGGAAAAACAGGATATATTTAGCAGACGAACACCCTGTAATCTTTTGTCATTCCCGACCGGGTTGATATATGACTATCTTTTACACAAATCGATTACAGAGCTACCGTGGTCTAGTGGTTGCGTTTTCAGATTTTTGTGCAGTTGAATGTTCAAATCTAGTTTTTATTATTTTTTTTTTTTCAGTTTTTTTTTTTTTTATTTTAATTGTTTAATATTTTACATATGCCTGTACAAATATACGTGTTACTGTTTGATTATAAACCAGACTTAAATTGCCCTTGTGTTGATTTAATATATTAATCATACACACCTTTTTCTGCGTTTCGAACAAAGGCTACACATGTAGCAGCTGAAACACTGCGATTTATTTACAATTCTGAATATGATTTTTTAACACATAACGGGCTGTCAAAAGCATTATTATCTTTTTGCCGCATGTAAATATATGCAAATAAGGCCATCGTGATCGAGTGGTTTTGTCGGCGTTAACATGAACATATCATTTAAAGTTCAAATCTCGTTGTGTTATTTATTATTATTTTTTCTTTCTTTCTTTCTTTCTTTCTTTCTTTTTTGTTACTACCATAATTATTCGGTTTTTTACTCGAATAAGAATATCGTTTCTTATATGTCTTAGTTTACGGTTGTAAATGTATTCTTATTTTCATAGGATGCCTGGTTCTGATCCTCGTCACTACCTTGCATATTATGCAACAAACGTACAAAACCATGTGAGAGAAGACCAGTAAACAAAGATTTGTCAAAATTACTGAGAAAATATTTTCTACTAGACAAACCAGAGGGAGTAATTTGTAATAGATGTAGGCATAAGTGCTACAAGATCAAAGACCACACAGCTAAAAAAATATTCCAAGTAACACCAAATCTGTCACATCAGAAAGCAAGGTTGGATAAAGTGATGTCAAATGCTGTTTCAAGTCCACCATCTGTCAGTTTACCAATACAAAATCTCATGCTTAGTGTATTATATGCAGGAAACCAGGTCCAAAATTGATAGTTGTTTCTGCTGATGTCAGGTTTAAAGTGTTCATGATATACAATATTTTGATTCCTAAAGGTTCTCGGTGTTGCCCTTGCCATTTCACGAATGACATCATTGAAGAAGTAAAGAATGTCCAGTCTTTATTTGATCCGTCTTGTGTCAAAAAAAACCACAAATTTCTTGCAATTTCATGATTTTCTTGTAATTTTTTTTTCAGGTTGATGATATACAGATCAGCATCAGAGACTGGTTGCGTTGAGTCTTCGACAGTAACGCTGATTACGACTAGGAGTGGCAATGCTACTTCCCGGACCATAGGGTTTGATGTCCTAGAGGTGCTCTTGTGAATGGACGAACGATAAGTCATTATCACCTGCTGCAGCTATTGACCCCGTAAATTTGATTCCTCTTCACAATGAATAGTTAACTTAGTCAGAAGAGTTATGTTGTATCTTTCAACTGCCCAATTTGATTGTGGTATGTAAGTCTTTGTTCGGGTCAAGTCTATGCCTAGTAAATTACACATCTTCTTGAATATTTCTGATTCAAAATTTGTCCCTTTATCTGTATGGAGCTGTAATGGGGTTCCGAACCTGCTGACAAAATGGTCAACGAGTTTGTTGGTAACGACAATGCTACCCTGTGAAGGATGGGTACAGCTTTTGTTCATTTTGTGAACATGTCCATGATCACCAATATGTGCCTATTCTTTTTGTTTTGTAATGAATAGCGGACCTAATTTGTCCAATTTAACTCTCTTCATGGACTATCCAATTATGTACTGGGCAAGAAGGCTACCACACTGTCGTTCTTTAGTTTGCGTGCAAAACAGCGGTCACATCATCTGCAGTATTCTTGAACAGATTCTTTCGTATTTGGAGAGCTAAAGTTGTCTTTGATTCTTGGTACCTTTTTTCAAACCCTTGTTGACAGATTGGTATGTCATGGTAAAGCTTCTCTTCATCTTGTCTTTCTTTGTTGGAACGATGATCTGTAGTTTTGAGTTTCATTATGCCCATGAGGTCAACAATCCTGCACACTTGGGTGAAATGTTACTCCAAACAGGTCTTATTTCCCCGCTATCTTTTGCAACAAGTAGTGGTGAAATGCACTGGCGGATCGTTTGGTAGTTGTTCTTGAATTATCTGTAATGGTTCCCATCCTACTAAAAGTTGACTGTTCTTGACTTCAGGCTGTTGACTTCTTGTTATAGCTCTCGTTGTACGTACCTTCAGTAAGGGTTTTTAATTGTTATTCTTTGGAAAGCTTCTCGCGCACGACCCTTTCATCTTCTATTCTTTGATCTTCGTTTCTATTTTGACCTCCATCATACAAGGAAAAGGGATTTTCAGTTCCACCAAGGTGTTCGTCAAGGTTGACCGTTTTCTCATAATCTGTATTTGTGCCTTCTTCATTATGTTTTTCATAATTTTTCCATATCATGTAAGAGCTTGACTAAGGGCATCACCATTGCTGTGCTTCTTTTCACTTCTGAGGGACACTGTCATGTTGAAGTTAAAACCTACAGCCTCTTTGGTCCTTGACCAGAAGGATTTCGCAAGTTCTTCAACCAACTTAGTACAGTATTGTCTGTGCTCCAATTCATTTTTTTACCGTAAGGATAATGGTGAAAGGTCTTCAGAGCCATCACAACTGCTAAGAGTTATTTCCTTGTTGTGCAGTATGATTCTTCGAGTTTGTTAAGGGCCTTGCTCATGCATGATATGACTTGCTCTTTTCCGTGAATTTCACGGGATAGAACTGCTCCGAATGCTACAGTAGTGGCATCTGTATTAAGAATGAATATGCTTGTCCATTATGTGGGTATGTGAGTACTGGTGGACTTATCATGGCTTGCTTGAGCCACCCAAAAGCTTTGTTGCATTCATTCGTCCATACTAGCTTCTTTCCTTTTCAGGCGTCCTGTAGAGGTCGTCGAGTTCTGTAAATCTCATTACATGTCTTTTGGAGTACCCACATAGTCCAAGGAAGTTCTTTACCCCTTTTACATTCTTGGGAGTGGACCATTTCTGTTCTGCTGATATGTTGTCTGGGTCAGTCCTATAACCTCGGCAGATACCACATGTCCTAGGAACTTGACAGATTTCTGAATAAGGATACATTTGGATGGTTTAAGCTTTGTGTTGGCTTCTCGGAATCTCGTAAAAACATGCTCAAGTCTGGTAAGTTCTTTATCAACAGTAGGGACCGGGACAATGATGTCATCCATCTAAAGTAGGCATTCAAACCATTGTAAACCTCAAAGGACTTCTTCCATAAAGCGTCCAAATCCTAAAGGACTCGATAACAGTGAATTGATAGAGCGCTTGAATGGTAGAGAAGGATTTTTTTCCTCTGTCTCTTGGATCAAGACCAAGCGGTAGTCTCCTAGAAGTCTTATAGGAGCTGCTGTGCCTATATTGATACGATGCTCTACCCGATCTGTTTTATCTATATTGTCATTGAGAAAACGTTCTGGAATTTGCTGAGAAATTTGCTATTTTTGTTTTTTCTGCGTCAGGGAGGTGTTCTATGCTCCTATCCTATACATCTTCAAGGTTTTCTTGTACTCTCTCAGAAACAGATCTATGCGATGCTGTGTTCTGTATTAGTGGGCTATTACTGGTTAGTCTTGCTTGAAGTATATTTAGCAGATTTTTCTTTGCATAGACTGTTGGCCCATATCTCCTCAAATTTATGTAAAACATTAATTCTCTTTGCAATAAAATATTCAAAAAGGTAGTAATATCCAATTCTTTGCTTTAAACCAATAATATTAGGCAGTTTTTCTTTTAATTTACATTCTAAATACTGGTTTCCAATACATAACAAAATATTTAATATCTGCCTCGGGGCACTGAAAGGAAAGGGATATTTTCATAACAGAATCATAATAGTACTTTCTTAGAAGAATTTGATTGATTGATTGATTGTTGTGGTTTAACGCCCGAGCAGCAATATTTCAGCTATATTCAGGCGATGAACATGAAATGATGATGATATGAAAAAGGTATTGGACACAAGTGCAACAGAGTCGAAAAATTTAGATTGCCACTAGAAAAAGGGAGGGATGGGTAAGATCGGGCAATTTCGCATCCTGTGGCGGAGCGCAAAGGTTCCTACTCCTATCAAATACCACGTGGCATCTTTCCCAACACGGTGCACAACTACGGTTTGCGGTCAGGTTTTCCGTATTGTAGCCTGACAACCCCAGCTCGTAACACATCAGGGGTACCCCATTCCACCACCTGGGGCACACAACTCAGTTGCTCTGCGGGCAGAGTGCCTAGCCCCCGGCTAGGTTTCTGGGCACTGTTTAGTCGCCTTTTACGACAAGCTTAGAAGAATTTGAAAATTATCTAAGACATTCAAGGTGACAAAGCAATCAGAAAACAAATGGTCTATTTTTTCTATGCCCTGATTACAAAATGAACACAAATTTGAATCTTTAAATGTAACTTGTGGAAAACATATTTGTAAGTACTTGAAATCTTGATTTTTACAAATTCTACCTCCAAAAATTGTGAAGCCTCATTTCGCTTAGTATTTTTTCCTATTAATGACCCTAGATTCGCCTCTAAGTACGGCTTGTATGGATACCCTCGTTCCAAGTATTCCTAGATGGGGCATGCCGTAGGAAATTTTTACTTAAAAAAACACGGTTTTTCACAGCATACACATTGACCCCATTTTATGAGATCTTTTTAAGCAATGTGCATATTACTACAAATGATAAAATCTTGTGATTTATAAGCATGTTTATCTTTTGATGGGCTTATCAGGATATAATTTCGCTATAGCGAAGTAGTCTCCCATTTTGATTTCAATTGTTTCAGGTTTTTTTTGTGTGTTCAAGATGTCGTACTTTTTACACTAAAAAGATGGTGATTGTACTAATGTTGCTTTAGCAAAACTTTACATTTTTGCCATGTTACCATTAATTGAATTGGGTGTATATTGATTATGAAAGTGGGAAGATTCTGGATATAATCTCTGAATTTAAATCACACTATGAAGGTTTTTTTTTTTAAATCGGAAACCACCTTTAACCATGTTGCCATTAACAGTTTCTGTTATATAAGTCTCTAAACGTTTTTTTTTTATAAAGAACAATATACAATGGATTCCAAGCTACACAAACTCCCTAGTTTTACAGTGACGCAATCAATAATATCTGAAGAGGAGGGATACCGGGTTTGGGTCTCCCCTTGCCCTCCATTGGATCTACCTATGTTTTAGACAGTATAAACCATTTCACAGGCATATGTGCCAGCATATGCTTAATTATTATTATTATTATTATTATTATTATTATTCTTTAATATTCTCTTGTAAGTACTACATCAAACAATTTGCATTGATTTTTAATGCATACTTAATCAAACTCGCTGTTATATACACGTTTGTAAAGTTTGTGTGATAAGCCTATATCTCTTCATTCATTCATTTTATTGTGTGTCATTATTTACTGTAAAACTTTTTTGAACCAAGTAGGTATTTGAATAGTATATTTAAATACTAAAAAACCTCTGAAATAGTTTATGTCATCCACGACTGCAGAGGTTATTCAATATTTCCTTTCGTTTGTATGAGATTATTATTCTGACAGAGTTTTGAAAATTTATGAATTTTTGGTTCATTTATTTGAAACAATTGAGGAAAATTACTTGTACATACACTACTTTAAATCCGTGAGAAATGTAATAATTTGATATTGCCTTCTTACATGTTTTATAATAATGTTATATTGGTATATACCAATTGTTTGTTTGTCTGTCTAGTCCAAACTTTATAACAACACTTAAACATGATTTTAGATTATAATTTTTGATTAAGTGTTTTTTGTTCACAAAAGTACGTTTCATTCTTTATCATTTTCTTGGTCTGTTATTGAAATTCAATATCTGAAAAAGGGAAGAGGTGTTTATTGTTGCCTAATTTTAGAAGAAAAAAGATGTTTGTGAAGAAAATCCATGGGATTATTAATGCACTAAATTGAGAAGGCAGATATAACTGGTTCAAGCCAATTAACTTCAGAGATTTTCTGTTTAGGCAGGTTTCTAGTTCATTTGGTGTTCGATTTATACATGTTTTACTGCTATATAATTATCCCATATTACGTAGCCTTGTATAATTTGACTAGAAAATCATAATCAATGTCATACAGTCTAAGGTCTGAATCCAAAGACAGGCATGCCCATCCCCCAAAAACAAAATGGGAAAAGAAATCTTACTTGAACAAAATATTGATGTTTCACCCATAAAATGTTATTGCCATGCTTTGCACAGCTATTAGTTCTATCTAAGGCCCCTTCCCTAAAAAATCCCTGAAATTCGGATCTGCCCCTGAGTCTGAAGAGTGCTTTTAGACAAATCAATCCAAAAATTGCCTTACTAATTTCTGATCCATTTCAAATTCCAAAGCATTTTAAGCATGCAATCTTGTATTTCCTTTTGCCAATACGTACTGAAACGTTATCGCGTTTGTCATATAGTTTGGTCAATACTTTTACTATATCATTGACCTCTAAGTGTAGATCAAGATATGAGGCTGACCTCACGATGTCTGTAGTATCATTTATCCCAAGTTGTATTGGGTAGATGCGATGTTTAAAATCCCCGAAACTAAAATTTTTAAAAGATAATACGTCATCTATATATCAAAAACTGAGAATAAAGTATATACCAAAACGTTGTTTCTTCCTTTGGACCAAATCAGCTTTATAGTTAGCCTCATAACAGTCAAGGATTATGTCAGCAAGTAGAGGAGCACAAAGAAGTATAATAATTAATACCTATCTGTAATCGGATACGAGGATGGATAGCGATTTAATAAATGAGGTTATTTCAAAATATTTTCTAAAAATTGGGTTGAATGTTCGTATTATTAACGCTAAAATGTAAGAAGATATAATTGAACCGAAATGATTTATAATATGTTACAATAGGGTCGACTGACGGGGTACTACATACTGGTGGTAAACTCTGAAGTACTGGTCAGTACTGGGTTACAGACGCTATATAACGCTAAACTGTTCTTCGGAGAAAGTGGCTATTTTTGGAACAGCTCTTGCCCAGGGTAAATTGACACTGATTTTATTATAAAAACTCAAAAACATTAATTTCACCAATTATCAAATTTGTATATCAAATCACCACTGACGTCAATGGATCTTTTACATATTGTACCAATACCGAAAGTGGTACATGTATTACTAATAATTCAGAAACAAGTGTACTTTACTTTTATTTTCAGAAAACAAAAGGAATCTCGAAAGTTGAAATAGTGTAAACAAAAGTTGCACATGGAAGTGGATTTAAAATTGAATGAAGTTCACAACCAAATTATATTAACAGAGAAATGACCATCTTCGCCCTAAACAACTATGTAAAAAACACGTATTTAATGTTATCATATCAACATCAATTTAATGTGTGCAATAAGTTGCAAATATGAGGGCCTGATTTGATCAGATATGGTGTGTACATCATTATCTTAATTATGAATGCCTACAATATCAGTTTTACAGTGTAAGTATGTAGTGAACGAGAATACTGTTTGATACTGAGACCAGTTTTCTAGAGGTAGGGGTAACATTTTTAACATTTTTTGTAAATTTCTTCTTGAAAATTGGTTCTTTGTGATTAATATTTATTTAAACTTAAAACTAGTCAATGGAATTATTTATCGAATGAAACCAAATTTGAGACTTTTTAGATGAGAGCTAACTTGTAGAGTCCATTTTATGCAACTTTTTAGGGGGGAAATCGAAAATCCTATTTGTTTTTTTTTATATTTTTTATTAATTCTGTCAACGAAAAATTTTATAATCATAAGAAACCCAGAACTATTAATTATGATAACACTAAACATAGAATACCAAATGAGACATACTCAAGGGGATTTGATATTGAAAGGAGTGTTACCGCAAATTTCTTGGTACCATTGTAAAGCTGATACATTGGGCTGTATGATGATACATATTTGTATTTAGTTTCTTTTTACGTGCTTTATCAGGAAGACTTAGACGTTCGAACAATTGAGTCACAAAAATCTTTACTTGTGGGGCACAAATATCGGTTTATATTGAAAAAGAATCCGAGAATATTCCTAGGCGACACATTTATTCGTTACTCCCAACCTATGTACTGTAAAGTTTGTTCAATATGTGTTGAGATAAGACTTTCGCACAAGTTTTGATGGATCATCTTCTTTAGCGCAATATGTAATGAATCTGGTAGCAAAATGTTTTCTTGGAAGTAGATGTGTTTCTAGATAAACATTACCGACAAACAACAGTTCTCTAGTGTCTACTGTATAACTTTCTATTGTTCTCCAACCAAGAAGATCATTACACAAGTCAGCTCGTGTTCGCTTGTTGAGCACCTGAATAGCTTTTGCAATATATATCTGAGCTCTTTCCAATAGCAATAGTTCAGTCTTGTTCAAGTTCCAAAGCTCACCCATAAAAACAATTACGATTCAATACAGTGTTTATGAGTTTAGCATAAGTAATATGATATGCAGCAACTAGGTGTGCGCCAGAGCGCAAAAGAGACATTATCATGGTCCTCATGGGTTTGCAGGTATCCTTTTGTGTACTCACATAATTGATTAATAGCTCTAAAATTGTCAGTTCAAGATTAATTATTCTTTTGAGCGGATATCGTTCGCTCAAGTCGGAATATTAACCTATTTACGCTTCGACTTACCCCAGGACCCGTCGATGAAGACTAGATACAGTTTTACCTAGAAAACACTACCTTGTCTTATTCCACGAACCATTTAAGTTGATCTTGAGTATGTTATATTTCAATATGCCGACTTAAGTCGCCAACATTTTTCTGTTATTCCTTCTATACCGTATGGGAAAAGGTACGCAGGTTTTTGATTAATGTTTCAAATGTTCATACTCTATTGGCTACAGCATCAGCTTTTCCTGATTCTTTTGTAATAGCGGTCCGAGTCAAAATTGGAAAATAACTTTTCGATATGAAGTGCCCATGCTTCGGAAACCCTGTCCGTGTAACAAATTGTCTCTTCAACTAATTTTAATCTTATGTTGTGCATTCGACATTATGACACAATGACGGTTGATGAGTGTCAAATGGAGTTCCTGATTGAGGTCATCACAACTATCAATTTCTTGTAACTTGTCCGCCATGTATTTCTGATTTGCAGAGAACAATCCTCTTCAAAATGTATATTTTGCAGATCGCCTCTTGGCTGCTCGTCGTGAAGTCA
Source organism: Perna viridis (assembly GCA_037379345.1). Classification (NCBI taxonomy): domain Eukaryota; kingdom Metazoa; phylum Mollusca; class Bivalvia; order Mytilida; family Mytilidae; genus Perna; species Perna viridis. Next base: position 32,313,931 of record CM074514.1, on the reverse strand, counting down.
CATTTCACGTTTCGTTATCATGTGATTATATGCATGTTTCACTATATCCGTCTAGTACGGTTTGATGTGCTAACATAATTTTTTTTCCGACAGTACCGTCATGCAAGCTGCATTTGCCATTGACGCAAAATAGGCATGTAATAGTAAAAGATAATTTGTGTTCTAATTGACACATTGTGGCAAATTGCAAATGTCTTGTACATACACAAAAAAATCATCTCTTTACAAGTTCGAGCCCTTTTTACAGCCACATAAGTAAACAAAATCTCTAAATATCACATCATTTTATATTGATTGAAAAAAATATGGTCAATGAAGCATGAAATCTCAAATGAGGAAAAGCTTGAGAAATAAAGTACAAACTTTAAAATTAGTATTTATTCTTACTTTCTTAACCCAACTGAAATATCATTTACCATGCTCTCTTTTAGTGCATTAGATCAAGGGTACAATTTCTAATCAAGTCACACCAAAGACTTCAAAATTTGTAGTCACTTCTTCTCCATGGCACCAACCACATGCTGTTTTGTGGTAGAGAGACAAATTTGGTTAGCTCAAACTAAGAATGATGTATCATAGTGGGGTGGCAATCCATATTTGCGGGCTGTTGCTTCTGTGAGCTAGCACAATAAAGATCCAGCTCAGCATGTTAGGCAAGTTCAACTGGTCATTCATCTTCAGTTAAATACATGTAATTTCTATCACGGGATGTTAAACTGTAGTCTGTCAATAGTTACTCATTATAATGATTTAATCCTGATTGTCACAGTTCATTTTCATGGTTCTTATTGTCCCACACAAAATGTTCTGATTTTCCCACATGTAATTCAGGGTAAAAAATTGCTAAATAAATTTTTATTGTTTATTTAACAAATTAGTAGAAGATTTTGTCTTGTCAATTAAAAATGTTGGAAATTTGAAAACTACAGTTAATAACCTATTCATATTCAATTACTTTTTGGACATTTTGACCACACCAAAGTTATTTTTTTCTGTCGAACACCCATAGCAAAAATATGATAGCTTGCGAGCAATTAAAACAATTATGTGAGGTAAGGCGCAGGACAACACAGGACTTGTTAACAAAGAACATTTTTTTCATTAACTGGTTCGTCGGACAGTGGTACTTTCATTAGTTCCACAGGCATTATATGAGGACAATATGAAATATTGATAATGTTGTATTAATTGGTCATAACTATCAACAATTAAAAAACATGTTTTCAGAGCCAACTTACAATCAAAACAATTCCTGATTGTCCATCATTTGAAATCCTGATTGTCCACCGTTTGAAAATCCTGATGGTCCCTCATACATTTTCATCATAGTCCCGCATATCTTTCAGGTATTTCCTGCATCTAAATCTTACTTAGAAATAGTCTGACAAAAAAACGTAGAATAAATTCATGAATTTTATTTATCTTCTTTCGATTACTGATTTTACAAACTTTGCCCTTTGGCAATTTCGGAAGAAATTAGTCAGAATGTAAGCGGAGGTAAAGCGGCCTGCTAGAAAACCTGGTTAAACCCATTATTTTTTTTTCAGAAATACATGTACTAAGTCAGGACAATGCGGATGTTTCTAATTTGCTCATTTGATTTTGATGCTGTGTGTGTGTGATTTTAGTTACTCTGTGTTCTTTGTTGTGAATGTCTGTTTTCCATGTCTGGTCTAGGCCCCTGGATTGCATTCTTTTGATTACCGCTATGGCCTTGGTTGCCTTGATTACTCTCTAACTTTACAGTTTTTTTTTGGCCTCGATATTGCCATGTATCATGTGATCTTTCCTCCTATTGACAATTTCAATTGACCAGTCATTAACGTTTATTCGTGTATAATTTATGTACAAGGAAATGTTTCATAACCATTGTTTTCCGGTTTATACATGTTTGAACACGCATTGACTAGAAGTTTTTTTTAAATATTGAAAATATGGTTTTTATTTCAATACTTTTTGTAATGATGTGGACTTATGTGATAGGTACCGAATCTGTGGAAATAGGTAGGCCATTCCTCATTGTATTATTCCACTAATATAAAAATTAAACTAATTGAACTGTTTCATAAAGATACACACTGAATATAATTATTTGCGTTTCGCAATGCTTAAGCAATATCTTATTTACTATATGCCGAGCGAAAAGTTATAACACTTTACTTAAAACTAGTAATATGTTGCCAAAGTGTACAAATGTACTTCATTATAGTCGTCTTCCAAAACTATATTCATGTGTTAATACTTTATGTCTAGGAAGTATTCGTGATACTACATTCTCGTCCATGTTTTAGAATGCAATACAAACTGAATTATGATATCAGTGACCAAATCAAAACTTGCCTCAACATGTTTAATTTTCAATTATAAAGCATTTTTGGGTCAAATTAAGTCTTATAAAACGATACGAAAAAAGAAAGTGTGAAAACGGAAATACCACCACTTACAAGGTAATTTTAGTTATATGTAGAAGTGTCTACCTAAATATACTTCCTTGACAAAAATTATGACATTATTGTGCTTCCAATATGCATATATCAGTATCTGTTGGCTGACGGCCAAACTTAATAGTTTTCAATTATGCAAATTCATTAACTTTCTGACATTTATAGCTTTTACTTTCTTAATAGAGTATTGGCTAATTTTGATTTTTCTTAAGAGTGTACCCTTTTTTGACAAGAACAAAATACGGAGCTCTTTAATACAAATCCTCTGGTAAGTAAGTAAGCAATTAATTATTTTAATAAATTTAGTGACCTGTGTTAACATAAATGATACCTATGTCACATCGAGTAAGTATAATGTATCAAACATCCGGCCCTTGAGACTGCTCATATTTAAATCATTTTATATAGAAACAATGATATAATCACGGATTGTTAATAGAACATCTTTAACGTAATGACAGAAACGAAAAAAAAAGAATATGAGAACAGAAGTATTATAATCAAAGTCTTCAAAGTCGCTAACCGTCAAATATTCTCTGTCACTGATTTTGGCTTACTTTAAACATCCGAAACTGCACTAATGCCATATGTTCTTAAATCGGGTGACTTCCGCTAAAATCTTGGTTCCCTTGTTATGAGTGCTTACTCTTTCGTGACCGTGATGACCCGCATGTTTTAAATTACTCGGAGCCAGATTAAACAACTAGCAATGGCTATATATAGATATCGGGGTCCTGATAATGTATATATGACCTATATATAGTCAATTATAAGGAGCCCCTGTGTTTTTATTGGAAACTGTGTCATATCACATAAATCCAATGCTTATCGATCATTTAATCTTTTAATGTAAACTTCCGTTCTCATACAAGCAAAAACCACCCATAGACATGTGTATGATATTTTAATAGAATTACGTAAAACTGTATTATCAGTGTAAAAAGAGTGGATAATTTCTTTCTGCCTAAATCTAGTCGTATGTTGAGGTTTTATATATCGGACAAAAATCAGGATAGCGATGCGATAAAAAAATGTAATAGAGAATCGTAGTGAGTTCTATGACTTACAGTCAACGTAGTTATTTAATGCGTCTGCAAAATGTAATGTGCGGTGTGCAGTCAATCCGGTTAGACGTCAAATCTAAAGGTAACAGATATGGTGAAATATGCTAAAAAGTCAAATAACGACACGAAGACTTATTAATGACCAACACCCCCTTATTGTGGATGGTCGCATTTTGCGGAGGTGTTAAATTACTTTTTAAGGCCTTAACCAATCCCTTTAATGTAAGATAAAAATGAGCTGAAACAAAATAAAACATCATACAATTCACTCAGTAACATGTCCAATTTTCCTTTATGGAATATCTCAACATACAACACAAAGAACAAATGGATATCCAATTAAAGAATGTTCACAGTTAAAAAAAAGATAGCTGAGGACATATTAAGCAAATATTAGCTTTTAAAAAATATATCCGACGCATTTTCTCGCTTTTTTTATTCCAAATCCGATAAGAGATTATTTGGTGAACTGTTTGACCACTGTGCTATATTTCGTATTTCAGTTAAGCTATTTCCAATTATTCAATATGTGAAAGATTATTCATTATTCAAACAATAAACGTGATTGAAAATATTCCGGATACCAATACCCCTAATTGAGCCTAGAACTTAACAGTTGCTATCATAATGGTTAAACATCATGGATGTCACGTGATGTCAAAGCGAACTCAATACCGACTGCGTCGGATAAATGACAATACCATCCAAATTACCTGCATAAGAAATAATCGGTTACTACAATACTAGTACACTGGATTTGGAGTAGTAACGTCAAGTACTAGATATGTAAGTTTAGATGTAGTGTAGTCCTTAAAAATGACTTGTTTTTATAAGGTTGCAATAAGGGACCGAATAACTATTTTTGAAACAAAGTTCCAAGAATAGACAATGATCTTTCTGAATAATTCTATTCAGGGCGGTAAATAAATCCATCGGACTTTGTTTGAAAGAATGTGCTTTATTGGCTATATTTCCACAATATACTGGGTGGCCAACACCATTTGAAATTAAAAACATGCAAGTGTTATTATATTTATGTATCAAACCTTAAAAACGGCGAAAAAAATTAGTAAATGTTTTTAGAAGTTTTGCAATCGGTACCTTTGGTGTAGAAGCTTTTCTGTGATGAAACTAATTTGATATATTTTTACAAATATAAGCAAAATAAACTAGTCGTGCAATGTAAATACACTAGGAGGGTTCTTCGGGAATATTAGCATCTAGGAATGGAAAATTAACAATAGGGAAATCAAAATCGTCTCTCTTTTTATAAAGTTTTGTTTAAAGGCTGCCATTTTACTATTGTAATATCTAAATCAAGAAAAGGTGTACGAGTAATGTTTATGTTTGACTTGATCAACTTGAGTCATATTTGGTAGATATCTTGATTGATTAATTGATTGATTGTTGGGGTTTAACGCCCAAGCAGCAATATTTCAGCTTTATTCAGGCGATGAATATGAAATGGATGATGAAATGAAAATGAAATGATGATGAAAGGAAAATGAAATGATGATGAAAGGAAAATGAAATGATGATGAAATGAAAAATGGGATGGGACACAAGGATAATAGTGACGACAAAATTTGATTGCTGCTGGGAATAGGGAGAGGTGGGTAGGGTCGGGCAATATAGACTTCTGTGGCGGAGCCCAATGGTTTCTACTCCGGTAGAATTCAACAGGTTTCTTTAACGTGCGAGGAACGTTGCATCTTTCTCAACACATTGCACCACTTTGGTTTGCGGTCAGGTTTTCCGTATTATGACCTGACGACCCCAGCATGTCACATGCCAGGGGTACCCCATTCCACCACCTGGGGCACACAACCCAGTTGCACTGTGGGTAAATTGCCCTAGGGTTCTGAGCACTAATCGGATTTTACAACAAGCTTGGCGCCGCTGCGGGCCTATTCGTTTGACACCCGGACCGCACGGGGCGGTAGATATCTTGAATTATCTTGAACATAGTTACGATTATTCATGGTTAAGATGTCAGCAAGATTTATAACAGAAGTATTATCAAATTCGCTCTGAAGGATCTCCAATAGAATAGCCATGTGATTTATAACAGTGGAGGAACAAATCGGCTACGAGAGGAGCACAATTAGCCCCATTGGAATACAAGCAATCTGTGTATATAGAGTAAATGAGTATAAATATTGTCAACTAAAATTTAGTACATTGATCATATCTCAACATGTCCAGTTAGTCTATTTAACCCGTTTAAAATCACTGACAAAAAAGCACTGTAATCATTTAAGAAATGAATTGAGAGCCAGATATTTCAAAAGACCATTTGATAAATATGACAACTTTTCTTAGATGTAACCAGGGTGGCTATACTACCACGAATTTTACACTGGCTTTGTTTTGATAAGAAGAAAATGTAAAAAAGAAAGTAATAAATACTGCATATTACATAAAAAAAAACTGTGTATAAAATTCCATATAAACACAATACTCCTTTATAACTCAAAAGGCCATCGACATTGGGATTGAACGAAAAGTTGATACGGAATCTGATACAGATTTTAAAATGTCATGTTCATACTTTGCTATACGTTCAGTGTTCAAAGTAGTTGTGAGATAAAGGGTGTATAAAATAAGTGTAGGGTGTAATATAAGGTGTACGCGGTGTGGTATAGGGTCTGCGATATAGGGTAAAGAACCATCACTTAAAACGGACTTGCAAAAAATATTTTAATCTAAATATATGATGATACTTAATAAAGTTACAAAAAGTTACAAAAAAATGAAACAATTATTTTATCAAGCTTGTATCATATAAGCATGTAGTAAAGCTATAACATAGGTAGAAAGGTGTTTACAAAATGCTGAAATATTTAATTGACAACACATGTGTCCAGTGTGGTGGACGTGTTTTTCAACAAACGGTCGGCATTCAATGGGAATAAATTGTGCTCCTTTACATACTGACCTATCCCTTCACTCTTGTAAAGCTGACTTTATAGCTGATCTAATCAGAAAGAAAGAATATCGTTTGGCTAGATCCTTTAATCTCAGTTTCCGCTATATAGAAGTAGTATTATCTTAAAACATTCCTAATTTCCGGCATTTGATACATCGCATCTACCCAAAAGAACTTGAGATACAGGATACTACAGACACTGTGAAGTCAGCCTCGTATCTTGTCCTACACTTAGGAATCTGTGGTAAAGGAAAACTATTGACCACACTTTACGACAAACGTAATCACTTTTCATTCAGAATTGTCAACTTTCCTGTCATCTCTTCAACACCTGCGTACGGAGTGTTCATATCACAACTCATACGTTATACAAGAGCTTGCCCAAACTACGCAGACTTTTTGTATCGCGCTAGGACTTTAACAAATAGGCTTCTGGAACAGGGTTATGTTGCTACAAGATTGAGATCATCACTACTGAATTTTACGGTGGTGAATTCGTGGATCGTTATGGTGTATCCATCTGCATCATGAAAACTGATTTATTCAACGGGTTATAGTTTTCCTTTCTTCGTTTGTCTACCCCGGACTTGACTTTTTATGAGCAACTCGGCGGCGTTTCTAAAAATACACAACGTAACTGTCTGTGGAACTAAGTTAATACAACTTATACAACTGTATTGGACGTTTAAGAATGATCAAATCATAAAATGGACTTCGCGAGGTGGCTAGTAGCCAATGCATTTCCACGTCAGCTTTATGACGGTAGCTTTTCTGATAATAGCACAACTTCTGATAGTATAAAGCATTCTTGTATAAATCTTACGCTTAATTGCAGATATATTCCGCGAACTAGTAATAATAGATGACACTTCATCAGGTTATTCCTCAAATCTTTAAGCTAAAATAAAGTTTGAAACCATAATAAAGAACATAAAATAACCAAATTAATATGTACAAATGAAAAAGGTAAATGAAAAACTTGGGAGCATTGACCAGGTGCAACGATAGGGTAAGCGTTCTCTGCTTTTCTAAAACACCTGCGAAGGTGCTCATACAATGTCAATTCCAGGGTAGACGAAATAGCCATGAAAACTGTAGTACGGTGAACAAATCAGTTCTCATGGTGCAGATGGATACACCGTAACGATCTACGAGTTCATGATGAAGACCATAAAACTTCTATAGTGATGATATAAAATTGTAGCAATATGATCATGCTCTAGAGGCCTAATTGTAAGAAGTCAAACACGCTACAAAAGTCTGGATCTGACATGACAGTTAACTGCTAGTAGTTAGATTGTACACTTTTATAAATCAAACTCAGACCTATTTGACCTAAGTTTAAGGTTTGGTTAATTGTGTAATATTTTTCCACGGTTGCCACATTTTAAAGGGGGAGTTGTGATCACGCTTAAGTACTTTAAACCCGCCGCATTTTTGCGTCTGTCCCAAGTCAGGAATTGCTGGCCTCTGTATGTCTTGTTTCGTATTCCCCTTTAGTTTGTTTTTTATGTTACTTGATTATATAGGGCACCACTTTCGCCGTACCTGAGTATTATGATGTTTTTGAGCCAGCTTCAGTTTGCCCTGTGATATTAGGGTTTCCACGTTCTTCACTGAAGACCAATGGTTGGCCTTGGGCTGACATTTCATACTGGTTTTGTCCTATTGACATATACACCATACCTATTCCTTTTATATTTTGTACTTACGGTCATAATGGTATGATTATAAAACCAATAAACATACAAATGTAAAGTATATAACAATGAACTGATTAAGGAAATGAAAGAATATTACTGATATTTTTTTTTGTTATTGTAGAAAATACAGATTATGACGTGTTTCTGACAAACACCACTACAACATATAGTGACATTCCTCCAGACTGTAAACTGCTTGGAACTGGCCTAAGTGGGAAAGTGAGAAGTAACATCACATTTAATTTCACTACAGAAAAAACTTTTTGGATCGGTGCTAGGGTAACATTTCAGCGGAAGTTAAACCCTTTAGGTAGGTTTTGTGTACAAATGTTGTATGAGGGAAGACATAAGATATTGTTAAAAAGAAGAAATTAATATCCGAAATATGAGTAAAGCAAAATTATGAAACAGACAAAAGTAACACAAATTAACTAGAATAAATGAGCAACCTGGTCTAGACAAAAAACTAGGATATAGACCGGATGCATCGTTTATGAAAATAGTTCTCTGCTTCTCCAGAAACATTGTAAAAAAGTCGATTTAATGGTCGAGGTGACCTTACCATAAAGATTAACAAGTTCATGATGTTGACCGTAGAATGCTTGAAGTAAAGCAGATTGTTGTGGCAACATAACTTAGTTGTAAAAATTACTTTTAAGAAGTTAAGTTTGATTAAAAAAAAAGTACCGGTTGCTTTGTCAGGCTCTGGCATAACTTATGAACTAGGATATTCATAAAGTGAAAATTTTGTCAAATATAAATAAATAATTGACAATTGTAAATGAAAAAGCATTGCGTTTGTCGTATGTTTTCCTGGAAATTGATCTGAAAGTTGTTCAGTACACACCCACCAATGCGGGTAGTGTCTTTTTCTCGATTTTGTGAGTATATTGATATGATAGAAAGTCTTAAATGTAATCGCTTTAGTAAAGAAGCAAATGTCTTAAGATGCCGTATGATATAATTTTTACAAGACCACAATTACCATTTGAATGACAGAAAATAATACACACACACATACACACGCACACACATCTATATATGTTAGGGTTTGAAAAATTTCCCAACGATGAAAGAGCTGTAAAAATTGCGAAGTAATTTTTTTTTCGTTCTCTCCGCGGGAATAAAAATGTGTGATATCTATAGCAACACCGCCTGCACAAAGTCCAACGCCCTAGACGACTCGGCCAGCTAGGCTATATAAAAATATAGCTTTGGCTGGGCGGATCATTCCTCCTCGTAGGATTAAACTAGGGCTGTAACTTAGTACACGATGTATGGTAGTACAGGACATCTAGGTGTTGCTATGTAGGATAGAGGATAAAAATAACGAAACATATCACAAGAAATCACAATTATACAATATTATATCATATATGTATATCTTGCATTATCAGTGTATAGTGAATAGTTACAAAACTAGATTATTCATACACGTCACAATAATGCCTAAAGCAAAATATACCTGAATTTGATACACGGCAGCGTAGGTGGGCATGCGTACTCGTACGAGGATTCTGGTACCAGCAGGAGTTTTGTGTTAATTCATATTAGAAGTGCTTCAGATTTTGTGTGTATCATAATTATTATTAATAATATTTCCCATTTCAAATAAAAATTGGGCCAAATCCAAAAAATAATTTAGAATAATCGTTTTGGTATTTTCATATAAATCTCAAGTAACCCTTAAGAAAAGATCCTATGATTCGCCCATTTGCTCGTTACATAGAAATTAACGGACAAAAGCAGTTTTCCTCATGACACGGGTTGTATCCTTATTGTATGATTTATGATGTACCGTGGTTCTTAACCCCGCATGGGAAAATGAGGTTTGATATTACATACGAAAGAACTTTTTAGTTAAAACTGGTTTGGAGCTGGTGTGTCAGTTAGCGGCTAGTGGTCTTTCGTATGTTCATTTGTGTATCATCAGTTTCTTTATTTTTGTTGTTACCAGGGACTTAGATCTTTTTGAACTGATTTTCAAGGTCGAACTTGAAATGAGAACGAAACAAATAGGGAAATACATATAAGAATTTTAATTTCTCGAACTCCCGATTACTCGAATACAAACAATACCAGTTTTATATATAATAAATTCGATATGCTGTGCACGTGTTTCAATAGGTGACCTCTAATCAGCAGCAATACAATTAAATATTATATACAAGAATATACAAGAAATACTCAAAACCAAAACTGTCGAAAGACGAAGCCAAATCCATCACCGAGAGGTTCTCCCACAAGCAATGCAAGGAATGAAGCCTCAAGGTTTTACATATTTTCAAAATTTGGAATACTGCAAAATATCATATGATATAATTCGGGGTCCGACAAGTCTGACTAATGGGTTGATGAATACCTTCTAGGTCCTCAGGTCCACCAGCAGCGATATCGACCCAGTGGTTCTTAAATACAAAAAATACCAGTTTTATATATTGTAAATTTCGATATGCTGTACACGTATTTAAAGTAGTAACCTCTCATCAGCAGCATTAACATCAAATATTTAAGATCATAATCAAAATAGGATTCCTCCTAATCATTAAACATAAACTACTCACAATGTGGCAGAAGATTATTTATTTGATTGCTATCTTATTGTCTCTTAAACTTGTCGCTATATCTTCTCCTTTGTTCACATTCTTTTATTTAATGTAACTATTGCGATTAGTTTTGTTTTGGTTTCGCCATTTGTTTAAAAATATCAATTTGATACTATGTTTCTTGTCACTTCCTGTCACTAATAAGTAACACGAGAAGAAATCGGCACGCCCTTTAGGGTTAGTTTTGAATTTATGTATGTTTTTATGTATTGTCTGTTTTTGAATTATGATGTCTGTATTATGTTGAAACGTGTCTCTTGCCCGAAAGGCAACCCATACTATGTTTAATCCTTTTGTGCTACAAGTTAACTTCTTGATGTTATGTTCACTTCAGTCAACGTTGATCTCTAGAATTTTAATAAGGAAGAATGTCGTATAAGTAAGCAAAGGCAAGGAGAACGACTGAATTATGATGATGACGACCATTTGAATTGGAACCATCTAGCCTTCACAACGGATGACGAATTACAGAAAACAACAACTTCATATTGAATATCCCACATATTTCAGTGTTTTGTGTGTAAATTCATTCAAAATGGATCATTAGCCTTACGATATATGTAGGATTTAGCTAAAAATTTATTGGGCAAACCATCATATTTACTTAGCACTATGTATGTTAATAACGTACCTCGGTATTACTTTAAGTGATGATTTTATGACTCCATATTTGTTGCCAAAACTTCACAAAAGTTCTTATAAACAGAGGCATATTACTGGGTGTGCCAAATGCATAACTAAACATTGATGAAAGCCCTTTGTACTTAACTTACGGTATGTTAGTAGTAAGGCCTACTCTATCGTGAATCAGACGTTCATTCTAAAACATTCCAAAAACGAACTGGAGTGTCTTTATAGTAACCTAATTTTTTATAATATTATACACATACATACCTTTGCATTTTCTACATGGTACATCACACTACCACATGGCAAACTGACGTTACATTGATATTGCTTTGTTATACGGACTTTCCTTTTTTAACTATTTCTTTAAACTATTGCCTAGATTTTATCAGTTCGGTAATTTTGTTATAAATCTTCATAATCACTAAAGAAGTTACCACAATTTGATTCACCGACATGACGCTTCTATCTCACGGATGAGACTAGATATATTTAATTATATTTCAAGTTTTACCAGATTGATAACCCACTGAAATTGACATTTAATAACTACAGTGATGTATTGCGGAACAGGACACGCTTATTCTTCTGAATACTCATGCAGTGTCATTATTGGGGTTTTTTTTTGAAGGGGGCGGAGGTTTTATTTCTAGTGTTTTAGTATTATTGTAGCTATCTTTTTAAGTTTTTAAAGGTATTGGTATTTTTTTCTCGATCGCAAAATATTTGTCTCGTATCTGTTTCCTGTATCACGTTCAGGTGTTGAACTTGTATTTTTTTGTATATGATTGTTTTCTATAATTGACGCTTTGGTATTTTTTCCGATATTGTAAACATCAGATGCCACGTAGGGCTTTACAAAAGGAATGCCTACTATATATGATATACTACTGTATGTTTTATGATCTGAATAATTCTGATTGACTTTTGTTGAATATGAAGGCTCTAAAAAAAGGTGTGACCAGAATCAACCTGATAAAATAACACTAGATGACTGTACTAAAGAATGCGACACAAAGTTCATCTATTACAATGTAAGTACAATGTACATTATAACACTAGATGACTGTAGTAAAGTTCTTATATCACAATGTAAGTTTATTTTAACCAATACTTATATGATGTTTTACTTGCATAATTTGCTATCGAATAGCACAATAGAAGGATTGTTGCTGCACCAAAAGGTACACTTTTTTAAGGCGTATGCTGATCACGCATTTTATATATTGATAAAAAAAATCCTTATTCGATAGGTGTACAATTTTAATATTTTCAAAATACATTTGAAATGAGCCAGGTTAAAGTTTTCAAAGTTTAAAATTCAACAAATTTTACAATGCTGAGTCACCAATGTTAAAAAAATGACTGAAATTAATGTGTGTAATTATTTGGTCAAATATCAAAACTCTTCAAATGGAAATGCACTGCATATCATACGTCATGCCAGAGCTTGCCGATACTACGCAGACTTTTTGTATTGCGCTAGAACTCTAACAAATAGGCTTCTGGAACAGGGTTATGTTGCTACAAGATTGAAGTCATCACTACAGAAGTTTTATGGTCGTCATCATGAACTCGTAGATCTTTATGGTGCATCAGCTCCATGAAAACTAATTTATTCAACGGGTCATAGTTTTCCTTCCCTCGTTTGTCTACCCAGGACTTGACATTTTATGAGCAACACGGCGGGTGTTTCTACAAAAGCAGAGGACGCTTACCCTACCGGTGCACCTGGTCCATGCTCCCAGTTTTTAGTGGAGTCCGAGTTGCTCATTTACTTTTCTTACTTTGTATGTATGATTTTAGTAACTTTATGTTCTTTGTTGAGTATGTCTATTTTCCATATCTGGTCTTTGTCCCTGGATTACATTATTTTGATTACCGCTATAACCTTGGTTCCATTGATTACTATTTACATCTATACAAGTAATAATTCGCAACACCACTAGAAAATGAGGCCACTGTGCTATTATTTTATGTCTTTAGTCATATCTTTCTTTATGTTTCAATAGCCTAATTCTTGTTTTTGTGAGAACGACGACCCAAAAGAAGATCCTGATTTATCGACTGCAGTGGCTTGTGATGATGATAAAAATGGTCTGTGCATACTTGGGGAATGTATATTGTATGAAAAAGGTAAAACATTAACGTTTGGTCAATTATTATATTGTTGTTTTTCGATTAATAGGAATTTTGCTGAAATTAAATGGGAAAAAACGTTTTAAAAGACTTAATATAACATTATGTATCATGTATACATACTGAGCCAATATTTGCTGTATACATAATTATATGATATAGATTCACCTACAATCATGGACTTTAGTAACAACCGTAAACGTTAAAAAATGTTCCTTACATTTTTTTGTTATGTTTATTTGTTTATTTTTTGTATGGGGGAAGTATATTTTTTTCCTTTTTCGAAATGTTACACCAGTTTAGCGTTTCCAATGCTGATTATAGTAATAATTTGTTGTCTGTGGCTTTAATTAAAATAAAAATACTACAAAGTTGCCTTACTGCGCCTTAGTTTAATAATGTCTGTTTGATTTCAAACAAGTTTTAGTTCCAACTTTCAAAAGTGATTGGTGTCGTTTTGATGGGATCAAATATCATGATGTAAACCGGAATACGGATTTGGTGTTTCATTTACAAATCGAGTAACGATTTTTGAATGTACATATTTATTTACCTTGGAAGACAATCAAGTTAAGATTGTTGTACTTGTATAGACACGCTAGGGTTTTTGATATTCAGATATTCCAGAAAGAAGTTTACTTTGCGGAGCTTATGAATACTTCAAAATTGTGAAACTTTGGAAATTCACAATGGAAGACTGTACAACAAAATTGAATTATATTTGCCAAGAGAAAGGTAACATTTACAATGAGATTACAAACAAAATTTGATTCTTTCAATGCGCTTTATGTATTAAAGCGCCTTTCATACAAGCATTTATATTTTCAACGTTTTTACACAGTATCATATTCTGACAAAGCATATTAAGTAGGATTTTTATATTGGTACATTGGTTGAGATAAACCGCTCTGCAACCCAACCCACTTCCACTCATCAACCAAAATATGATTTGTATGTACAGTTATTCCTCCACTACAAGAATCATTTTGCAAACAAAATACTGAAGCATTTTGTATTTTGTAGGCACTTTTTATACCTCCTTGGGCAAAAATCCATTTATTTTATTCTTCGAACTTCTTTTACAATACAACGAATATTCACATATATAGTTATCATTAGGCAACTAAATGTCACAGCTTTCCGATTGTACCATTTATTAAAAGGGGAAATTCAGAAATTTCCTTTTTTCTTCCATTTCACCAGAAATGGGCATTTTTTTTCAAATACCATACTTCAAACAAGCTTTGGTAATGATATCTCTATGTTTTAACACATCAATGGAAATGTATTTGAGAACTTCTAAAATTTGGTTTTAAGATAGAAAGATATAAAATTCTGAATTCTGAAATTCCTAAAAATCTCAATTGAATGATGCGTCAATTATTCATCGTAGTTAATAATTTAAAACATTATATGCTATCAAAGCAATAATAACAAACAATAGTATGATGTTTGAAACTAAAAATACACAATATTCTGGTAAATGAGTGATGATCGGAAATTCTGAAATTTCCCTTTTTAAAACATTTTGTCGTCTTCGGGATATTTAAGCAGAGAAATTAAGCATCTTTACTAAACAATATGATTGATGAATAAAGATCCTGATAAAAATGCCAGAAATTGCGTACAGTTCATGTATCCTATAAACGACCATTTTCTTTCATATTTGGACAAATTTAAGTTGGTAGGGGTACCATTAAGCCTTCCTTTTCATAAAGAATTCATTTTTATCATATTGAAACTGAAGACTATGCGCCTTAGTTGAGCAGGCATGCTGAACTTTTTGGAAAATTCTTTCTCGAAAATGAGTATTTCTTGGTTTTGTTATGTAGACAATCCAATTATCTATCCAATGGTGCATAATGTAGAACGTTTGGGTTTAGCAATTACTTGAAGAGTCGAATTTATGCGCCTTTTTTTGGAAAATAAAAAATCCCATTTTCGCCAACTTTGATAAATTCTGTACAAAATCGCCACACATTATCAAAAGAACCCCAGAAATATTAATTTTTATAGTACTAAACAAAAAATAACAAATAAACCATATTTTACCATAAGTACTCTAGGGGTTTTGGCATGTAAAAATATGTCAATTTAAGGAACTTTTCGGCTGAGTAGGGCATACATCTTTTATTCTTAAACAAATCCTACCTCAACTTGTTTGGCACTTTTGAAAAGCTGAAACATTGGGCTAAGTAATAATACCAATAATATATTGAATTCCCTTTCGCATGAAGTCCAAGACATACGTCGACTCTCGAACAATTGAGTCACGAAAGTCTTGGCTTTTTCGATCTAGTAGTGTACAAATATAAGCTTAAACTTAAAAAATCCGAAAATATTCTGTGGCGACAAATTCATTCGGTAATATGAGGTATAAAGGTACCTGAAAATGGTAGACCCATGGACTATATAGAAAACTTGTGATCGTCATTAGAATAAAAACAAAAGAAGTGTGAGTGACTGAATAAATGGCTTCATTAAAAACTTTTGCATACTTGTCGTTGACATCCAGAAGCACTATGAGAAATTCTAAATGTACCTAAAACCATTTGGTCAATATACAGTAAAGCCTGTCTAAACCAATCCCTTTGTTACTTTAAAATTGGTTCGGTTTAGACAGTTGCTCGGTCAAATAAGGTCCGTAATACATATAAACTGATACAGAGGCTTTACACGTACAAATGTCATTTAGGTTCTACTGTCAGTAATATGCTTTTATTGTTTAAATCTTTTGTCACATTCGCTAGTAAAGAGTGGAAAGAGCCAAGGCTTCAATAAGCAAGTGATAATCCTCTACACTACATTATTTAATTCACGACCCAAATCAGGAAATACAAAGGACTCATTTTGAATAATCGGAACTTTGTTTGTTGTTATTTAAATGGACATTTGACATCACAAACTTCATATATGACATTTATAAAGTCTTTTATATAGCATATACGGATAAAATAACCTTATGTGAATAAAACAGAAAAGAAAAACAGATAATCTGAAATGATAATACAATAATAAAATAAAACGAGATTACGTATCATTTTGGAAACAATGATAAATAAAATGTAAACGGGACTTTTAAACATAACAGAAAAATACTCTAAAATGTTTTTTTTTGTTTTTTGTTTTTTTTTAATAAAAGTTACGAATAACACAAAGACTTCATGGTATCATGCACAACAAAATTGTATAGAAGAGAATTCGCACTTACTTGTGAGAAGAGGAGACATTCTTTTGGATTACACAAATGAATCGATGAAATATTGGATCGCACCATTTCGTCGACAAACGATTGTATGGGGATCTGGTAATATATATATAAGAAAGATGACACATATAGTGTTAGCTTTATAAACACATAGAGGTCATTAAGTAATACATGAAAACAGCTTTTCAACTTTTTATTTTTAATGAACAAGAACACAAGAATTTTGTCATTTAATAAGAATATAGATATTTATAAAAAAAAATCCTAAATAAATGTTTTCATTGGATAATAACAAAACTGATATGACTTTATACATGATCCATTTCATATATGCTTTATCCGTAGATAATGGTATTTCAATTTGCGTAGCTGCAAGAATAAATGGAAATCAGGTGCTGGAACCGTTTACAACTTTCTGCAACAACAACTTTTCTTCATTGTGCCTCCAACAAGACTTTATCAAAGAAGAGCAAGAAATTCCGCAAGATGCATATATCATCAATTCAGGTAATCAGAAAACAACATTACCACCAACAAGTATTGCGTATTGGAGGAAATAGATCAATGTGATTTTCCACCTTTCCTACAAATAGAAAGTTTATGTTTCCTTGGTGAAAAATAACACAAATGCGACAATATTGCATAACAATCAATACTATATTGAAAGTAGCAAAGAGTATATTTCGTATTTGAAGCATAAGGTAAACATAGAAAAAAGACGCAAACAGTGCTATCTTCCTTCCGTCTCTCTACTAAATACGATATTAGTGATCTACCATCTATGTACTGGATTTCAAAACTCCATAGAGATCCATTTCAGCAACGTTTAATAGCTGGATCTGGAAAATCCTGCACCAAACCTCTTTCAAAACTTCTAATTTCAATACGCATATATAGCTGTCAAAGAGGGTATCCAGTCTCTCCACGATGTATGTTACTCCCTTGGGGTATGTGGGTCCTTAAAAATTCAAAACATCTTCTGGAAACTCTCAATTCAAGATTTCCCAGTTTTAATTGGAGTCCGAGTTGCTCATTTGCTCTTGTTACTTTGTATGCATGATTTTAGTTACTTTGTGTTCTTTGTTGTGTATGTGTGGCATAACGTCTGAGTTATGATATGAACACTCCATGCGCAGGTGCCGAAGGGATGTTGCCACAGATGAAAGGAAAATTGACAATCCTGAATAAAACGTCATCGTTTGTCGTAAAGTTTGCTCAATAGTTTTCCTTTACCATCGATTTCTAAGTGTAGGTCAAGATATGAGGCTGCCTTCACAGTGTCTGTAGTATCCTTTATCTCAAGTTCTTTTGGGTAGATGCGATGTATCAAATCCCCGAAATTAGGATTGTTTAAATATAATACGTCATTTATATTGCGGAAACTGAGATTGAAGTATTTAGCCAAACGATATTTTTTTCTTTCTGATCAGATCAGCTATAAAGTCAGCCTCATAAGAGTGAAGGAATATGTCAGCAAGTAAAGGAGCACAATTTGTTCCCATTGGAATGCCGACCGTTTGTTGAAGAACACGTCCACCACACTGGACAAATATGTTGTCGATTAAAAATTTCAGCATTTCGTAAACATCTTCTTCCGTATATTTGGAAGATGATTTGGAATGATTTCTTACAAAATATGAGGAATCTCTACTAAGAACTATATATTTGTATCTAGGTGTACCATCTTTGTTGAAAAAAAAACAACGATGTATAATGTTTTTAAGTCAGGATTTTAACTGAGTATGAGGAATAGAAGTATATACTGTTGAAAAATCATAGGTTTTAATGCTATTATATTCAGATAATAGTCTTGAACTGATTGTCTCCAAAAGATCTTACGAATTTTTCAGGATCCACATTGAATTAATACCAATACGGGAGTAGCAAGTGTTGTGGTAAGACTGTAGACCCTCTTTGACAGTTGTGAGTATAGAAGTTAAAAGTTTTGAAAGAGGTTTGGTGGTACATTTTGCAGATCCAGCTATGAAACGTTGTTTGTATGGATTCTTGTGGAGTTTAGGAATCCAGTACATATTACGCAGAGATTCGTTTTCGATAATGGTTAAATCTCCCGTAACGACGTGACCAGATGGACCATATTTGATTGGAGAGGTTTTGCAAGAACAGTCAGGTGGTTTAGGCTTGAAGTCCTCAATCTCGAGGTTCTGCAATAGCTTTTTATAATTGAAAATTTTGGATGCAATGGGTGAAGTATAGGAATATGAAATAATTGGTATGGATTTGTCTTTGAAATATGGAGGAATTTTGTTGGTAACGTTTTTGTAATGGAGGATGTAAGCCAAATTAATTGCATCTATACCTTTGTTGACAAACGGTAGTGGAAGAAATGATCGTTTTTCTTCATCTTTACTTTTCACACAAACTGGTTTACAGAGTCTGTGGAAACCAATATCCAAAATGATTTAAAAGTATATCCTTTATCCTAGTTATAAGCATAATTTTATCCCCTAATGAAAAGATCAATTCATTGATGGGTCTATTAGGCAATTTAAGGGTCATTAATTTTACTTTTAGAAAGATTTTTTATGAAAATTCCACTATGATTATGTCCTATATTTTTCGATTGTTCTATTGGCAACTACAATCAATTGAAATTACTGCATTTTGTTTGGTTTTATGCATATTCTTCAAAGTTGAGTGTGGAGAAGCTTTAAAACAATATCTGTGTAGATAATTGAACATTGTATTTATTCGCTACCAGGCAAAGAATGAAGAAGTAAAGGTCTTTTATGACCAATCACTGCACATTCACATGTATTAAGGCAAGTTTAATGACGGAGAGTAGATTGTTACGAGTAGTCAAGGAAACCAAGGCTCTAGCGGAAATCAAAGAAAGTAATCCAGAGACAAAGACCAAACATGGAAAACAGAAATACACAACGAAGAACATTAAGTAACTAAAATAGTACATAGAAAGTAACAAAAGCAAATGAGCAAGTCGGACTCAACTAAAAACTGAGAGCATAGACCAGGTGCACCAGTAGGATAAGTATCCTCTGCTTTTCTAGAAACACCCGCCGTGTACATACGACTAAGGAATTTGTTTATTTAAAGTGAAAGGCAGACATGTAGACATTTGGTAGCTCTTGCGTGTTTTGATTTCTAGCACAAGTCTTTCATAATACGAAAGTTAATTAAATTGGGATATTGGAGGCATTGTTGTGTCAAAGTTGTAATAATGAAAGGCAGTTAAGCTTCATTGCCAGCATCTACGTTGACAAAGAAATACAACAATAAGCTTTAAGTTTGATTTATTTTACTTGACGTAACAGTTTTTTTATGAAATGGTAAAAAAGGGATAAAGCGAACCAAAATTCTAGCAGAAATCAAAAGAGTGCAGTCCAGGGATCGATATTAGACAGGGAAAACAGACACAAAAAAAAAAAGAAATATGAAATAACCAACATACTTTGTACAAAGAAACAAAAGAGGAAAAGAAAACTATGACACAGTGAACAAAGCGGTTCTCACAGTGAAGATGGATGACAACAACAAATCACGAATTACAATGGTCTTGGTTTTGCCAATTACTAAAATGTTGTCAAACATTCCAGATTAAGTTTTGCTTTCATAAACTTAACAAGTCAGTAAGTTTTGGAACGCAATTCTCGAATGTCGATCATTTAAACTGTTAGAGACAGGCATTGATATAAATGACGCCAAAAACGTATCTGTGTAATCCAGCAACTGGTAAAATCATGCTGCTGTCAACATGTAAAGAATAATGTAGTCCATTTCTCAACGTCTTTGATAAATAATCATTTCTGTCTTCACTGACTTCTCTATTTGTTTCTAAACAAATAATTGTTAAGGTAATATATTATTGCTGAATTTCAAACCTACCTACTGAAATTAAGTCTCGACGTCCATTAATGTTTATAAACGTTTTATTTTAGTTTGGTGGATTCCACTTGTAGCTTCTGTGTGTTTTTTCATCATTGTTGTGGTGGTTTTGTACTTGAAGTTGAGGAGAAGAAGGTTTATTTTTACAGTTTTATTCATAATACCTTGTGAAACTTTCTATTTGGGCAAGTACTATGTTCGGGAAAAGCAAACTAGAAAGGACAAACTGAATTATTTCAGCTTGGATTAAAGATCTTTGTTAAATAAGAACGCATCAAGATAGAGATAATATGTATCACCTCATTTCGTTCTTGGTCGTGTTGATTCGAGTTCTTTTAAACATGTTTGAGATGTCAATACAAATAGGCAATCAACACATTATTTTTTGGGGGTATTGTTTATTATCCTATATTTATATTCAATGCATTAAAACTGCTTTAAATGATTTAATTAGAGACAAACTTTGTTTTAAGGATTCTAATTTCTTCACAACCACGGATATATGAAACCGTTATCCCTTCCCTAGAAAGTCATATATACGACAGCTAAAGAGAGTTATAATTATCTATGGTAGGTGTATTATTATATAGCTTCCATCTCAGAATGGTGGGAGCCATTTTACCATTGTATTACACGTATGCCTATTGTAGTTCATACCACATATATTGGGATACCGTTTTAAGGACGACTGTTTTTGTGATGTCATGTAAAAGTACATTTAGGAAAAAGTATTTTTGACTTGATATTGATTAACTGATTATGGTTAAACGTCCTTAAGCACATATTACATGCATTTAAGGACAAAGACGATTAAATAACCGATAGGTCCCTGAAACGTTGAGTCGGGCCTTTTTGTGGTAGTTCACAGAAGCAGCAGCTCGAATGTACCATCTCATCTATCTCGGACGCCAAGCCAACCAGTCGTCACTTAATATCCTACCTCGTGCTTTGTGGAGAAGCAGTGATCAACAGTTTGATTTGACTTAGCCGGGATTCAAACACCCAAATTTGCACTTCTTTTAAGACCATCAAGACGTTTGTTTTTTACCTTGGGCGAGTCAACTTTAACTATGATATGAAATAACACACACAAAATAGTTAATAAAAACATCTTGTTTTTTATACATGAATTTCTGTCAAACACAAAATATGCTAAATATTATGGCATTGTTTATTTTACTTATCTTACAGGTTAAAATTGGTTAAAAAAGCAACAAAATTCGTTTCACCGATATCACCGATGTGTTTAACTCAATCAAGTGAAATGTTCATTATTTTATTTTTTACTGTTATATGCTATGGTGTAATTTTTGTGTTAGTTTCAATTAAAGTAAGTTATTAATATCTGTTTTTTAGAATAGAAAACCGTGTCATGACAGCAGATTTTGAGACTACTGATTAACGAATATGTAGTTTAAAATGAAAATGATAATATTCTACTGACATATAATACTGATTTTTTCCTCAAATTGTTTTGTAAGGTTACCAAATTGTTGTTAACCGACCATTTCGTTTGAAATGCCTGTACTAAATCAGGACCATTGCGGTTCCAGCTTCTCCGGTGGTTAAATGTCTATTTTGGCAGTTTTAATTGTGGACTTGACCTGATTATGAATCGGATAAGTGTTCGGTAATTTTGTTGCTACCCTTATTGACAGCGTTCATTCCTTGACTGAAAGTGTGCTTTGTTAAACCAGATAAAAGACAAAAACATAATATGTCAATTGTACATTTGAATGTAACAACATTATGCCAGCGCCTGAATATTGAGTTTTGTTATCAGAATTGATTTCATGCTTTGCCAGATCTCAGAGAAGCTACACGGATTTTTTATGCCATGCGTAACGTCTTCCAAATTAGCTATGAAGTCAAACTAGCGTTGCAGCAGGATCAAAATATTTAAAAACTTTCACAGTCGGCATCATATACCCATTGATTGTTATTGTTTGGCCATTGTGATAAGAGAAATGCTGTAGCATATGAACAAGTATGTGGGTGTTTTCAGAAAACCCGCCGGTGTAATATTACATTCTTCATTTAAAAAAAATTGAATTTGAAATACACGGAATAGTGGTATAATTTCAAAAACCACAGTAGTTCAGTAGAATGTTTCTTTGGTAAAATATGTTGAGAAAAAAGGAATCCGTTTAAAAATTATATTTAATATTGTAAATATATAGTTCATTTACACTTTAGACATCGTACAAACATGTAAAATATAGCTGATTTTGTTACAAAATGGAAATCTTTACAATTTAATGTAGTTCAATAATTTTTGGTTTAAAAGTTACACAACTAATGCCATAATTATATTTCTTTACTTCAATTATCAAGTTTACACCTTTATAACTCACAAAAGATATCACACTCACTACATGAAACATTAATGAATCTTCTTTACAACATTAATTTCTGAAAGATTCGTTATCATTATATAGTAATTAATACATGTAGTTTTATACTAATTTCAATACAATCAAAACTAACAAACAAAGAAATAAAAACACAAAATAAAAAACCTTGTTTTTTTTTAGCTAGGAACGTATATAATTATTTTCGGAAAAAAGGGAAACGTTCCGAATATGACTACAACAATGATTCATGTTTTCAAGTGTCAGTAATAAAAAAAAATGTTGACTAACCGAATAACCTAAAGTTCAAGTAGGTTCAAATCTTAGTTACATATGTGATGGGGTAATAATCAACAACTCATGTTACGAACCAAATAAATGCACTACAGTTGAAAGCACAAAACCTCTTTACAATAAATGTACGACTTTTGATTAACTACATCATCTCTGCAACGTTTACAAATAGTTTTTGGATATGAAAAACCTAAACTTCAAGTAGGGTCATATCTCAGTTATATATGTGGTGGGGCAATAATCAACAATTTATGTTACGAACCAAATAAATGCACTACAATTGAAAACACAAAATTTCTTTATAGTGAATGTACTACTTTTGATTAACTACATCATCTCTGCAACGTTTACAAATAATTTTTGGATATGAATGAACAGAAATGTGATGGAAAATAAGGAAAACTGTATGTGATTTTTTTTCGAACTTATAATACACTCATAAACAATTTTGAATTCTCTACAATGATTTCTTAATATATCTCTATATCAGCATCATGAAAACTGATTTATTCAACGGGTCATAGTTTACCTCTCCTCGTTTGTCTACCCTGGACTTGACTTTTTATGAGCAACTCGGCAGGTGTTTTTAGAAAAGCAGAGGACGCTTAACCTACCGGTGCACCTGGTCCATGCTCCCAGTTTTAGTGGAGTCCGAGTTGCTCATTTACTTTTGTTACTTTGTATGTATGGTTTTAGTTACTTTATGTTCTTTGTTGTGTGTGTCTGTTTTCCATGTCTGGTCTTTGTCCCTGGATTATATTCTTTTGATTACCGCTATAACCTTGGTTCCCTTGATTACTCTTTCTATACCATTTGCAATATCCAACCAGACATCTTTGTTATGCCATAAGTTTGCTCGAACTTTGAAAGGGTGAATCATCTGTTTTAGCCCTAGGCATACTTAAACATTAAACACTTGGTTTGTTCAAGATTTTTTTCGAACTTATAATACACTCATAAACAATTTTGAATTCTCTACAATGATTTCTGAATATATCTCTATCTTGAGAAAATACTGGGATTTCCCATGATATTTATAAACCCTTCACTTTCGTTGACTAGTGATGCACTGCAAGTCTGCTATCCTAATATTCCATTCCGGAAATTATGAGATGTCACATGTAATATCATACTGATACATAGTTTATTGTAAGTAAAAGTTAAGGTATAAACCATGGAAGTCATTGCATATTGTGAAATTAGCATTGAAGCCTATGGAAAGTGGTCTCTAGCCTTAATAACAAGAACTTCATTGTCAGATGTTTTAGAATATTCCATGCAAGTTGTGCGAAGACAAAGGAGTAAAAACGCTTTTTAAGAAAAACGGCCCTGCAAAATCCTGAATTTTACGACCTTACCAATAGAAAAGATAACTCAATAATTATGAACACAATATATCATAGTCTTCAAATATGCCAAGAAGTCATATTGTCTGACCGTTAAAAACGGTTATTATATTGCCCGAATGAACGTCGGTAACAGAAAAGTGCGCATTTTAGATTAAAAAAGGTTTTATTTTATTAAAATTCAATGTGGTAGCATGCAAGGACCATAATTTAATTTTGTGAATTTATTTTTAAATGTATTTGTCTTCGAAAATAAAACTGTTAAACCGTGGTCGAAAGCTGCGGCCTTATCGTAATTCTAAAAATAAACATCTACATTGTCTGCTGCTGAAATCCGGAAAAAGATGTTCAACTTAATTCACAGACTTGATGATTGAAGATAAAGTGGTGATACAGGTACATATTTGTCAGAACTTTCTTAATCAGTTGTTTATAATCATCCGAATCATATTTTAGTGTGATGAAGTGCATTTTACATGGTCCGGAATATTGTTGTCAGCGAATTTTGTCTGTAGACCACGATATGCTAGACCCACAATAAAACAATTATTAAAATAATTTTCAATATCTACTGTGTACTTTTACATGTTATGTAAATAAAAATATCAAAGTCGGAAATAAATTTGAGGTTGCAAATGGAAAGAATGAAGACAACACGGAAATCACAGAGAAAAACGTTTTCATAATCAAGGGTAGTATACTATAGATCTATATGAGCGTTCGTATAACTGAAATGATCCTGAAAATTTTCAGTCATAACATAAGAGTATGTTGAAAAAAAAACCAGATACATTTAGCAGACGAACACCCTGCAATCTTATGTCATTCCCGACCGCGTCGATTTATGACTAAGTGTTCGGCTATCTTGAGTTAGAGCTGCCGTGGTCTTGTGGTTACGTGGCCAGTTTATATGCATATTGATGGTTGTATGTTCGAATTTAGCTTGTTTTTGTTTTGTTTATTATTATTATTATTTAATCTTTTGTATGCATGTAAATACGTGTTCCTGTATGATTATAAGCCAGACGTAAATGGAAAAACAGGATATATTTAGCAGACGAACACCCTGTAATCTTTTGTCATTCCCGACCGCGTTGATATATGACTATCTTTTACACAAATCGATTACAGAGCTACCGTGGTCTAGTGGTTGCGTTTTCAGATTTTTGTGCAGTTGAATGTTCAAATCTAGTTTTTATTTATTTTTTTTTTTTTTCAGTTTTTTTTTTTATTTTAATTGTTTAATATTTTACATATGCCTGTACAAGTATACGTGTTACTGTTTGATTATAAACCAGACTTAAATTGCCCTTGTGTTGATTTAATATATTAATCATACACACCTTTTTCTGCGTTTCGAACAAAGGCTACACATGTAGCAGCTGAAACACTGCGATTTATTTACAATTCTGAATATGATTTTTTAACACATAACGGGCTGTCAAAAGCATTATTATCTTTTTGCCGCATGTAAATATATGCAAATAAGGCCATCGTGATCGAGTGGTTTTGTCGGCGTTAACATGAACATATCATTTAAAGTTCAAATCTCGTTGTGTTATTTATTATTATTTTTTCTTTCTTTCTTTCTTTCTTTCTTTCTTTCTTTCTTTTTTGTTACTACCATAATTATTCGGTTTTTTACTCGAATAAGAATATCGTTTCTTATATGTCTTAGTTTACGGTTGTAAAAGTATTCTTATTTTCATAGGATGCCTGGTTCTGATCCTCGTCACTACCTTGCATATTATGCAACAAACGTACAAAACCATGTGAGAGAAGACCAGTAAACAAAGATTTGTCAAAATTACTGAGAAAATATTTTCTACTAGACAAACCAGAGGGAGTAATTTGTAATAGATGTAGGCATAAGTGCTACAAGATCAAAGACCACACAGCTAAAAAAATATTCCAAGTAACACCAAATCTGTCACATCAGAAAGCAAGGTTGGATAAAGTGATGTCAAATGCTGTTTCAAGTCCACCATCTGTCAGTTTACCAATACAAAATCTCATGCTTAGTGTATTATATGCAGGAAACCAGGTCCAAAATTGATAGTTGTTTCTGCTGATGTCAGGTTTAAAGTGTTCATGATATACAATATTTTGATTCCTAAAGGTTCTCGGTGTTGCCCTTGCCATTTCACGAATGACATCATTGAAGAAGTAAAGAATGTCCAGTCTTTATTTGATCCGTCTTGTGTCAAAAAAAAACCACAAATTTCTTGCAATTTCATGATTTTCTTGTAATTTTTTTTTCAGGTTGATGATATACAGATCAGCATCAGAGACTGGTTGCGTTGAGTCTTCGACAGTAACGCTGATTACGACTAGGAGTGGCAATGCTACTTCCCGGACCATAGGGTTTGGTGTCCTAGAGGTGCTCTTGTAAATGGACGAACGATAAGTCATTATCACCTGCTGCAGCTATTGACCCCGTAAATTTGATTCCTCTTCACAATGAATAGTTAACTTAGTCAGAAGAGTTCTGTTGTATCTTTCAACTGCCCAATTTGATTGTGGTATGTAAGTCTTGGTTCGGGTCAAGTCTATGCCTAGTAAATTACACATCTTCTTGAATATTTCTGATTCAAAATTTGTCCCTTTATCTGTATGGAGCTGTAATGGGGTTCCGAACCTGCTGACAAACTGGTCAACGAGTTTGTTGGTAACGACAATGCTATCCTGTGAAGGATGGGTACAGCTTTTGTTCATTTTGTGAACATGTCCATGATCACCAATATGTGCCTATTCTTTTTGTTTTGTAATGAATAGCGGACCTAATATGTCCAATTTAACTCTCTCCATGGACTATCCAATTATGTACTGGGCAAGAAGGCTACCACACTGTCGTTCTTCAGTTTGCGTGCAAAACAGCGGTCACATCATCTGCAGTATTCTTGAACAGATTCTTTCGTATTTGGAGAGCTAAAGTTGTCTTTGATTCTTGGTACCTTTTTTCAAACCCTTGTTGACAGATTGGTATGTCATGGCAAAGCTTCTCTTCATCTTGTCTTTCTTTGTTGGAACGATGATCTGTAGTTTTGAGTTTCATTATGCCCATGAGGTCAACAATCCTGCACACTTTGGTGAAATGTTACTCCAAACAGGTCTTATTTCCCCGCTATCTTTTGCAACAAGTAGTGGTGAAATGCACTGGGGGATCGTTTGGTAGTTGTTCTTGAATTATCTGTAATGGTTCCCATCCTACTAAAAGTTGACTGTTCTTGACTTCAGGCTGTTGACTTCTTGTTATAGCTCTCGTTGTACGTACCTTCAGTAAGGGTTTTTAATTGTTATTCTTTGGAAAGCTTCTCGCGTGCGACCATTTCATCTTCTATTCTTTGATCTTCGTTTCCCTTTTGACCTCCATCATACAAGGAAAAGGGATTTTCAGTTCCACCAAGGTGTTCGTCAAGATTGACCGTTTTCTCATAATCTGTATTTGTGCCTTCTTCATTATGTTTTTCATAATTTTTGCATATCATGTAAGAGCTTGACTAAGGGCATCACCATTGCTGTGCTTCTTTTCACTTCTGAGGGACTCTGTCATGTTGAAGTTAAAACCTACAGCCTCTTTGGTCCTTGACCAGAAGGATTTTGCAAGTTCTTCAACCAACTTAATACAGTATTGTTTGTGCTCCAATTCATTTTTTTACCGTAAGGATAATGGTGAAAGGTCTTCAGAGCCATCACAACTGCTAAGAGTTATTTCCTTGTTGTGCAGTATGATTCTTCGAGTTTGTTAAGGGCCTTGCTCATGCATGATATGACTTGCTCTTTTCCGTGAATTTCACGGGATAGAACTGCTCCGAATGCTACAGTAGTGGCATCTGTATTAAGAATGAATATGCTTGTCCATTATGTGGGTATGTGAGTACTGGTGGACTTATCATGGCTTGCTTGAGCCACCCAAAAGCTTTGTTGCATTCATTCGTCCATACTAGCTTCTTTCCTTTTCAGGCGTCCTGTAGAGGTCGTCGAGTTCTGTAAATCTCATTACATGTCTTAAACCTCGGCAGACACCACATGTCCTAGGAACTTGACAGATTTCTGAATAAGGATACATTTGGATGGTTTAAGGTTTGTGTTGGCTTCTCGGAATCTCGTAAAAACATGCTCAAGTCTGGTATGTTCTTTATCAACAGTAAGGACCGGGACAATGATGTCATCCATCTAAAGTAGGCATTCAAACCATTGTAAACCTCAAAGGACTTCTTCCATAAAGCGTTCAAATCCTAAAGGACTCGACAGTGAATTGATAGAGCGCTTGAATGGTAGAGAAGGATTTTTTTCCTCTGTCCCTTGGATCAAGACCAAGCGGTAGTCTCCTAGAAGTCTTATAGGAGTTATAGGAGCTGCTGTGCCTATATTGATACGATGCTCTACCCGATCTGTTTTATCTATATTGTCATTGAGGAAACGTCCTGGAATTTGCTGAGAAATTTGCTATTTTGGTTTTTTCTGCGTCAGGAAGGTGTTCTATGCTCCTATCCTATACATCGTCAAGGTTTTCTTGTACTCTCTCAGAAACAGATCTACGCGATGTGGTGTTCTGTATTAGTGGGCTATTACTGGTTAGTCTTGCTGGAAGTATATTTAGCAGATTTTTCTTTGCATAGACTGTTGGCCCATATCTCCTCAAATTTATGTAAAACATTAATTCTCTTTGCAATAAAATATTCAAACGGATAGTAATATCCAATTCTTTACTTTCAACCAATAATGTTAGGCAGTTTTTCTTTTAATTTACATTCTAAATACTGGTTTCCAATACATAACAAAATATTTAATATCTGCCTCGGGACACTGAAAGGAAAGGGATATTTTCATAACAGAATCATAATAGTACTTTCTTAGAAGAATTTGATTGATTGATTGTTGTGGTTTAACGCACGAGCAGCAATATTTCAGCTATATTCAGGCGATGAACATGAAATGATGATGATATGGAAAAGGTATTGGACACAAGTGCAACAGAGTCGAAAAATTTAGATTGCCACTAGAAAAAGGGAGGGATGGGTAGGATCGGGCAATTTCGCATCTGTGGCGGAGCGTAAAGGTTCCTACTCCTATCAAATACCACGGCAGGGTTCTGTAACGTGCGAGGAACGTGGCATCTTTCCCAGCACGGTGCACAACTACGGTTTGCGGTCAGGTTTTCCGTATTGTAGCCTAACAACCACAGCTCGTAACACATCAGGGGTACCCCATTCAACCACCTGGGGCACACAACTCAGTTGCTCTGTGGGTAGAGTGCCTAGCCCCCGGCTAGGTTTCTGAGCACTGTTTAGTCGCCTTTTATGACAAGCTTACCGCTGATGCAGGCCTATTCTTCTGACACCAGGACCTGCACGGGGCTAGAAGAATTTGAAAATTATCTAAGACATTCAAGGTGACAAAGCAATCAGAAAACAAATGGTCTATTTTTTCTATGCCCTGATTACAAAATGAACACAAATTTGAATCTTTAAATGTAACTTGTGGAAAACATATTTGTAAGTACTTGAAATCTTGATTTTTACAAATTCTACCTCCAAAAATTGTTAAGCCTCATTTCGCTTAGTATTTTTTCCTATTAATGACCCTAGATTCGCCTCTAAGTACGGCTTGTATGAATACCCTCGTTCCAAGTATTCCTAGATGGGGCATACCGTAGGAAATTTTTACTTAAAAAAACACGGTTTTTCACAGCATACACATTGACCCCACTTTATGAGATCTTTTTAAGGAAAGTGCATATTACTGCACATGATAAAGTCTTGTGATTTATAAGCATGTTTATCTTTTGATGGGCTTATCAGGATATAATTTCGCTATAGCGAAGTAGTCTCCCATTTTGATTTCAATTGTTTTCAGGTTGTTTTTGTGTTCAAGTTGTCGTACTTTTTACACTAAAAGATGGTGATTGTACTAATGTTGCTTTAGCAAAACTTTACATTTTTGCCATGTTGCCATTAATTGAATTGGGTGTATATTGATTATGAAAGTGGGAAGATTCTGGATATAATCTCTGAATTTAAATCACACTATGAAGGTTTTTTTTCTAAATCGGAAACCACCTTAAACCATGTTGCCATTAACAGTTTCTGTTATATAGGTCTCTAAACTTTTTTTTATAAAGAACAATATACAATGGATTCCAAACTACACAAACTCCATAGTCTTACAGTGACGCAATCAATAATATCTGAAGAGGAGGGATCCCGGGTTTGGGTCTCCCCTTGCCCTCCATTGGATCTACCTATGTTTTAGACAGTATAAACCATTTCACAGGCATATGTGCCAGCATATGCTTAATTATTATTATTATTATTATTATTATTATTATTCTTTAATATTCTCTTGTAAGTACTACATCAAACAATTTGCATTGATTTTTAATGCATACTTAATCAAACTCGCTGTTATATACACGTTTGTAAAGTTTGTGTGATAAGCCTATATCTCTTCATTCATTCATTTTATTGTGTGTCATTATTTACTGTAAAACTTTTTTGAACCAAGTAGGTATTTGAATAGTATATTTAAATACTAAAAAACCTCTGAAATAGTTTATGTCATCCACGACTGCAGAGGTTATTCAATATTTCCTTTCGTTTGTATGAGATTATTATTCTGACAGAGTTTTGAAAATTTATGAATTTTTGGTTCATTTATTTGAAACAATTTAGGAAAATTACTTGTACATACACTACTTTAAATCCGTGAGAAATGTAATAATTTGATATTGCCTTCTTACATGTTTAATAATAATGTTATTGTGGTATATACCAATTGTTTGTTTGTCTGTCTAGTCCAAACTTTATAACAACACTTAAACATGATTTTAGATTATAATTTTTGATTAACTGTTTTTTGTTCACAAAAGTACGTTTCTTTCTTTATCATTGTCTTGGTCTGTTATTGAATTTCAAAATCTGAAAAAGGGAAGAGGTATTTATTGTTGCTTAATATTAGAAGAAAAAAGATGTTTGTGAAGAAAATCCATGGGATTATTAATGCACTAAATTGAGAAGGAAGATACAACTGGTTCAAGCCAATTAACTTCAGAGATTTTCTGTTTAGGCAGTTTTCTAGTTCATTTGGTGTTCGATTTATACATGTTTTACTGTTATATAATTATCCCATATTACGTAGCCTGGTATAATTTGACTAGAAAATCATAATCAATGTCACACAGTCTAAGGTCTGAATCCAAAGACAGGCATGCCCATCCCCCAAAAACAAAATGGGAAAAGAAATCTTACTTGAACAAAATATTGATGTTTCACCCATAAAATGTTATTGCCATGCTTTGCACAGCTATTAGTTCTATCTAAGGCCCCTTCCCTAAAAAATCCCTGAAATTCGGATCTGCCCCTGAGTCTGAAGAGTGCTTTTAGACAAATCAATCCAAAAATTGCCTTACTAATTTCTGATCCATTTCAAATTCCAAAGCATTTTAAGCATGCAATCTTGTATTTCCTTTTGCCAATACGTACTGAAACGTTATCGCGTTTGTCATATAGTTTGGTCAATACTTTTACTATATCATTGACCTCTAAGTGTAGATCAAGATATGAGGCTGACCTCACGATGTCTGTAGTATCATTTATCCCAAGTTGTATTGGGTAGATGCGATGTTTAAAATCCCCGAAACTAAAATTTTTAAAAGATAATACGTCATCTATATATCAAAAACTGAGAATAAAGTATATACCAAAACGTTGTTTCTTCCTTTGGACCAAATCAGCTTTATAGTTAGCCTCATAACAGTCAAGGATTATGTCAGCAAGTAGAGGAGCACAAAGAAGTATAATAATTAATACCTATCTGTAATCGGATACGAGGATGGATAGCGATTTAATAAATGAGGTTATTTCAAAATATTTTCTAAAAATTGGGTTGAATGTTCGTATTATTAACGCTAAAATGTAAGAAGATATAATTGAACCGAAATGATTAATAATATGTTACAATAGGGTCGACTGACGGGGTACTACATACTGGTGGTAAACTCTGAAGTACTGGTCAGTACTGGGTTACAGACGCTATATAACGCTAAACTGTTCTTCGGAGAAAGTGGCTATTTTTGGAACAGCTCTTGCCCAGGGTAAATTGACACTGATTTTATTATAAAAACTCAAAAACATTAATTTCACCAATTATCAAATTTGTATATCAAATCACCACTGACGTGAATGGACCTTTTACATATTGTACCAATACTGAAAGTGGTACATGTATTACTAATAATTCAAAAACAAGTGTACTTTACTTTTATTTTCAGAAGACAAAAGGAATCTCGAAAGTTGAAATAGTGTAAACAAAAGTTGCACATGGAAGTGGATTTAAAATTGAATGAAGTTCACAACCAAATTATATTAACAGAGAAATGACCATCTTCGCCCTAAACAACTATGTAAAAAACACGTATTTAATGTTATCATATCAACATCAATTTAATGTGTGCAATAAGTTGCAAATATGAGGGCCTGAATTGATCAGATATGGTGTGTACATCATTATCTTAATTATGAATGCCTACAATATCAGTTTTACAGTGTAAGTATGCTGTGAACGAGAATTCTGTTTGATACTGAGACCAGTTTTCTAGGGGTAGGGGTAACATTTTTAACATTTTTTGTAAATTTCTTCTTGAAAATTGGTTCTTTGTGATTAATATTTATTTAAACTTAAAACTAGGGAATGGAATTATTTATCGCATGAAACCAAATTTGAGACTTTTTAGATGAGAGCTAACTTGTAGAGTCCATTTTATGCAACTTTTTAGGGAGGAAATCGAAAATCCTATTTGTTTTTTTTTTATATTTTTTATTAATTCTGTCAACGCAAATTTTGTAATCATAAGAAACCCAGCACTATTAATTATGATAACACTAAACATAGAATACCAAATGAGACATACTCAAGGGGATTTGATATTGAAAGGAGTGTTACCGCAAATTTCTTGGTACCATTGTAAAGCTGATACATTGGGCTGTATGATGATACATATTTGTATTTAGTTTCTTTTTACGTGCTTTATCAGGAAGACTTAGACGTTCGAACAATTGAGTCACAAAAATCTTTACTTGTGGGGCACAAATATCGGTTTATATTGAAAAAGAATCCGAGAATATTCCTAGGCGACACATTTATTCGTTACTCCCAACCTATGTACTGTAAAGTTTGTTCAATATGTGTTGAGATAAGACTTTCGCACAAGTTTTGATGGATCATCTTCTTTAGCGCAATATGTAATGAATCTGGTAGCAAAATGTTTTCTTGGAAGTAGATGTGTTTCTAGATAAACATTACCGACAAACAACAGTTCTCTAGTGTCTACTGTATAACTTTCTATTGTTCTCCAACCAAGAAGATCATTGCACAAGTCAGCTCGTGTTCGCTTGTCGAGCACCTGAATAGCTTTTGCAATATATCTCTGAGCTATTTCCAATAGCAATAGTTCAGTCTTGTTCAAGTTCCAAAGCTCACCCATAAAAACAATTACGATTCAATACAGTGTTTATGAGTTTAGCATAAGTAATATGATATGCAGCAACTAGGTGTGCGCCAGAGCGCAAAAGAGACATTATCATTGTCCTCATGGGTTTCCAGGTATCCTTTTGTGTACTCACATAATTGATTAATAGCTCTAAAATTGTCAGTTCAAGATTAATTATTCTTTTGAGCGGATATCGTTCGCTCAAGTCGGAATATTAACCTATTTACGCTTCGACTTACCCCAGGACCCGTCGATGAAGACTAGATACAGTTTTACCTAGAAAACACTACCTTGTCTTATTCCACGAACCATTTAAGTTGATCTTGAGTATGTTATATTTCAATATGCCGACTTAAGTCGCCAACATTTTTCTGTTATTCCTTCTATACCGTATGGGAAAAGGCACGCAGGTTTTTGATTAATGTTTCAAATGTTCATACTCTATTGGCTACAGCATCAGCTTTTCCTGATTCTTTTGTAATAGCGGTCCGAGTCAAAATTGGATAATAACTTTTCAATATGAAGTGCCCATGCTTCGGAAACCCTGTCCGTGTAACAAATTGTCTCTTCAACTAATTTCAATCTTATGTTGTGCATTCGACATTATGACACAATGACGGTTGATTAGTGTCAAATGGAGTTCCTGATTGACGTCATCACAACTATCAATTTCTTGTAACTTGTCCGCCATGTATTTCTGATTTGCAGAGAACAATCCTCTTCAAAATGTAAATTTTGCAGATCGCCTCTTGCCTGCTCCTCGTGAAGTCACATTTCACGTTTCGTTATCATGTGATTATATGCATGTTTCACTATATCCGTCTAGTACGGTTTGATGTGCTAACAGAATTTTTTTTCCGACGGTACCGTCATGCAAGCTGCATTTGCCATTGACGCAAAATAGGCATGTAATACTAAAAGATAATTTGTGTTCTAATTGACACATTGTGGCAAATTGCAAATGTCTTGTACATACACAAAAAAATCATCTCTTTACAAGTTCGAGCCCTTTTTACAGCCACATAAGTAAACAAAATCTCTAAATATCACATCATTTTATATTGATTGAAAAAAATATGGTCAATGAAGCATGAAATCTCAAATGAGGAAAAGCTTGAGAAATAAAGTACAAACTTTAAAATTAGTATTTATTCTTACTTTCTTAACCCAACTGAAATATCATTTACCATGCTCTCTTTTAGTGCATTAGATCAAGGGTACAATTCATAACCAAGTCACATCAAAAACTTCAAAATTTGTAGTCACTTCGTCTCCATGGCACCAACCACATGCTGTTTTGTGGTAGAGAGACAAATGTGGTTAGCTCAAACTAAGAATGATGTATCATAGTGGGGTGGCAATCCATATTTGCGGGCTGTTGCTTCTGTGAGCTAGCAGAATAAAGATCCAGCTCAGCATGTTAGGCAAGTTCAACTGGTCATTCATCTTCAGTTAAATACATGTAATTTCTATCATGGGATGTTAAACTGTAATCTGTCAATAGTTACTCATTATAATGATTTATTCCTGATTGTCACAGTTCATTTTCATGGTTCTTATTGTCCCACACAAAATGTTCTGATTTTCCCACATGTAATTCAGGGTAAAAAATTGCTAAATAAATTTTTATTGTTTATTTAACAAATTAGTAGACGATTTTGTCTTGTCAAATAAAAATGTTGGAAATTTGAAAACTACAGTTAATAACCTATTCATATTCAATAATTACTTTTTGGACATTTTGACCACACCAAAGTTATTTTTTCTGTCGAACAACCATAGCAAAAATATGATAGCATGCGAGCAATTAAAACAATTATGTGAGGTAAGGCGCAGGACAACACAGGACTTGTTAACAAAGAACATTTTTTTCATTAACTGGTTCGTCGGACAGTGGTACTTTCATTAGTTCCACAGGCATTATATGAGAACAATATGAAATATTGATAATGTTGTATTAATTGGTCATAACTATCAACAATTAAAAAACATGTTTTCAGAGCCAATTTACAATCAAAACAATTCCTGATTGTCCATCATTTGAAATCCTGATTGTCCACCGTTTGAAAATCCTGATGGTCCCTCATACATTTTCATCATAGTCCCGCATATCTTTCAGGTATTTCCTACACCTAAATCTTACTTAGAAATAGTCTGACAAGAAAACGTAGAATAATTTCATGAATTTTATTTATCTTCTTTCGATTACTGATTTTACAAATTTTGCCCTTTGGCAATTTCGGAAACAATTAGTCAGATGTAAGCGGAGGTAAAGCGGCCTGCTAGAAAACCTGGTTAAACCCATTATTTTTTTTTTCAGAAATACATGTACTAAGTCAGGACAATGCGAATGTTTCTAATTTGCTCATTTGATTTTGATGCTTTGTGTGTGTGATTTTAGTTACTCTGTGTTCTTTGTTGTGAATGTCTGTTTTCCATGTCTGGTCTAAGTCCCTGGATTACATGCTTTTGATTACCGCTATGGCCTTGGTTCCCTTGATTACTCTCTAACTTTACAGTTTTTTTTTGGCCTTGACATTGCCATGTATCATATGATCTTTCCTCCTATTGACAATTTCAATTGACCAGTCATTAACGTTTGTTCGTGTATAATTTATGTACAAGGAAATGTTTCATAAGAATTGTTTTCCGGTTTATACATGTTTGAACACGCATTGACTAGAAGTTTTTTTTTAAATATTGAAAATATGGTTTTTATTTCAATACTTTTTGTAATGATATGGACTTATGTGATAGGTACCGAATCTGTGGAAATAGGTAGGCCATTCCTCATTGTATTATTCCACTAATATAACAATTAAACTAATTGAACTGTTTCATAAAGATACACACTAAATATAATTATTTGCGTTCCGCAATGCTTAAGCAATATCTTATTAACTATATGCCGAGCGAAAAGTTATAACACTTTACATAAAACTAGTAATATGTTGCCAAAGTGTACAAATGTACTTCATTATAGTCGTCTTCCAAAACTATATTCATGTGTTAATACTTTATGTCTAGGAAGTATTCGTGATACTACATTCTCGTCCATGTTTTAGAATACAATACAAACTGAATTATGATATCAGTGACCAAATCAAAACTTGCCTCAACATGTTTAATTTTCAATTATAAAGCATTTTTGGATCAAATTAAGTCTTATAAAACGATACGAAAAAAGAAAGTGTGAAAACGGAAATACCACCAATTATAAGGTAATTTTAGTTATATGTAGAAGTGTCTACCTAAATATACTTCCTTGACAAAAATTATGACATTATTGTGCTTCCAATATGCATATATCAGTATCTGTTGGCTGACGGCTAACCTTAATAGTTTTCAATTATGCAAATTCATTAACTTTCTGACATTTATAGCTTTTACTTTCTTAATAGAGTATTGGCTAATTTTGATTTTTCTTAAGAGTGTACCCTCTTTTGTCAAGAAAAAAAATACAGAGCTCTTTAATACAAACCCTCTGGTAAGTAAGTAAGCAATTAATTATTTTGATGAATTTAGTGACCTGTGTTAACATAAATGATAACTATGTCACATCGAGTAAGTATAATGTATCAAACATCCGGCCCTTTAGACAGCTCATATTTAAATCATATTATATAGAAACAATGATATAATCACGGATTGTTAATAGAACATCTTTAACGTAATGACAGAAACGAAAAAAAAAAGAATATGAGAACAGAAGTATTATAATCAAAGTCTTCAAAGTCGCTAACCGTCAAATATTCTCTGTCACTGATTTTGGCTTACTTTAAACATCCGAAACTGCACTAATGCCATATGTTCTTAAATCGGGTGACTTCCGCTAAAATCCTGGTTCCCTTGATATGAGTGCTTACTCTTTCGTGACCGTGATGACCCGCATGTTTCAAATTACTCGGAGCCAGATTAAACAACTGGCAATGGCTATATATAGATATCGGGGTCCTGATAATGTATATATGACCTATATATAGTCAATTATAAGGAGCCCCTGTGTTTTTGTTGGAAACTGGATTATATCACATAAATTCAATGCTTATCGATCATTTCATCTTTTAATGTAAACTTCCGTTCTCAAACAAGCAAAAACCACCCATAGACATGTGTATGATATTTTAATAGAATTATGTAAAACTGTATTATCAGTGTAAAAAGAGTGGATAATTTCTTTCTGCCTAAATCTAGTCGTATGTTGAGGTTTTATATATCGGACAAAAATCAGGATAGCGATGCGATAAAAAAATGTAATAGAGAATCGTAGTGAGTTCTATGACTTATAGTCAACGTAGTTATTTTATGCGTCTGCAAAATGTAATGTGCGGTGTGCAGTCAATCCGGTTAGACGTCAAATCTAAAGGTAACAGATATGGTGAAATATGCTAAAAAGTCAAATAAAGACACGAAGACTTATTAATGACCAACATCCCCTTATTGTGGATGGTCGCATTTTGCGGAGGTGTTAAATTACTTTCTTAAAGCCTTAACCAATCCCTTTAATGTAAGATAAAAATGAGCTGAAACAAAATAAAACATCATACAAGTCACTCAGTAATATGTCCAATTTTCCCTTATGAAATATCTCAATATACAACACAAAGAAAAAATGGATATCCAATTAAAGAATGTTCACAGTTAAAAAAAAGATAGCTAAGGACATATTAAGCAAATATTATCTTTTAAAAAATATATCCGACGCATTTTCTCGCTTTTTTAAATTCCAAATCCGATAAGAGATTATTTGGTGAACTGTTTGACCATGTGCTATATTTCGTATTTCAGTTAAGCTATTTCCAATTATTCAATATGTGAAAGATTATTCATTATTCAAACAATAAACGTGATTGAAAATATTCCGGATACCAATACCCCTAATTGAGCCTAGAACTTAACGGTTGCTATCATAATGGTTAAACATCATGGATGTCACGTGATGTCAAAGCGAACTCAATACCGACTGCGTCGGATAAATGACAATACCATCCAAATTACCTGCATAAGAAATAATCAGTTACTACAATACTAGTACACTGGATTTGGAGTAGTAACGTCAAGTACTAGATATGTAAGTTTAGATGTAGTTTAGTCCTTAAAAATGACTTGTTTTTATAAGGTTGCAATAAGGGACCGAATAACTATTTTTGAAACAAAGTTCCAAGAATAGACAATGATCTTTCTGAATAATTCTATTCAGGGCGGTAAATAAATCCATCGGACTTTGTTTGAAAGAATGTGCTTTATTGACTATATTTCCACAATATACTGGGTGGCCAACACCATTTTAAATTAAAAACATGCAAGTATAATTATATTTATGTATCAAACTTTAAAAACGGCGAAAAAAATTAGTAAATGTTTTTAGAAGTTTTGTAATCGGTACCTCTGGTGTAGAAGCTTTTCTGTGATGAAACTAATCTGATATATTTTTACAAATATAAGCAAAATAAACCAGTCGTGCAATGTAAATACACTAGGAGGGTTCTT
This sequence comes from Perna viridis, assembly GCA_037379345.1. NCBI lineage: Eukaryota > Metazoa > Mollusca > Bivalvia > Mytilida > Mytilidae > Perna > Perna viridis. The sequence continues at coordinate 32,274,376 of CM074514.1, read as the reverse complement.
CGGGAATATTACCATCTAGGAATGGAAAATCAACAATAGGGAAATCAAAATCGTCTCTCTTTTTATAAATTTTTGTTTAAAGGCTGCCATTTTACTAGTGTAATATCTAAATCAAGAAAAGGTGTACGAGTACTGTTTATGTTTGACTTGATCAACTTGAGTCATATTTGGTAGATATCTTGATTGATTGATTGATTGATTGATTGTTGGGGTTTAACGCCCAAGCAGCAATATTTCAGCTTTATTCAGGCGATGAATATGAAATGGATGATGAAATGAAGATGAAATGATGATGAAATGAAAATGAAATGATGATGAAATGAAAATGAAATGATGATGAAATGAAAAATTGGATGGGACACAAGGATAATAGTGACGACAAAATTTGATTGCTGCAGGAAATAGGGAGAGGTGGGTAGGGTCGGGCAATATAGACTTCTGTGGCGGAGCCCAATGGTTTCTACTCCGGTAGAATTCAACAGGTTTCTTTAACGTGCGAGGAACGTTGCATCTTTCTCAACACATTGCACCACTCTGGTTTGCGGTCAGGTTTTCCGTATTATGACCTGACGACCCCAGCATGTCACATGCCAGGGGTACCCCATTCCACCACATGGGGCACACAACCCAGTTGCACTGTGGGTAAAGTGCCCTAGGGTTCTGAGCACTAATCGGATTTTACGACAAGCTTGGCTGCTGGCTTATTCGTTTGACAACCGGACCGCACGGGGCGGTAGATATCTTGAACTATCTTGAACATAGTTACGATTATTCATGGTTAAGATGTCAGCAAGATTTATAACAGAAGTATTATCAAATTCGCTTTGAATGATCTCCAATAGAATAGCCATGTAATTTATAACAGTAGAGGAACAAATCGGCTACGAGAGGAGCACAATTAGCCTCATTGGAATACAAGCAATCTGTGTATATACAGTAAATGAGTATAAATATTGTCAACTAAAATTTAGTACATTGATCATATCTGAATATGTCCAGTTAGTCTATTTAACCCGTTTAAAATCACTGACAAAAAAGCACTGTAATCATTTAAGAAATGAATTGAGAGCCAGATATTTCAAAAGACCATGTGATAAATATGACAACTTTTCCTAAATGTAACTAGGGTGGCAATACTAACACGAATTGTTTTGATAAAAAGAAAATGTAAAAAAGAAAGTAATAAATACTGCATATTACATAAAAAAAAACTGTGTATAAAATTCCATATAAACACAATACTCCTTTATAACTCAAAAGGCCACCGACATTAGGATTGAACGAAAAGTTGATACGGAATCTGATACAGATTTTAAAATGTCATGTTCATACTTTGCTATACGTTTAGTGTTCAAAGTAGTTGTGCGATAAAGGGTGTATAAAATAAGTGTAGGGTGTAATATAAGGTATACGCGGTGTGGTATAGGGTCTGCGATATAGGGTAAAGAACCATCACTTAAAACGGATTTGCAAAAAATATTTTAATCTAAATATATGATGATACTTAATAAAGTTACAAAAAGTTACAAAAAAAAATGAAACAATTATTTTATCAAGCTTGTATCATATAAGCATGTTGTAAAGCTATAACATAGGTAGAAAGGTGTTTACAAAATGCTGAAATATTTAATTGACAACATATGTGTCCAGTGTGGTGGACGTGTTTTTCAACAAACGGTCGGCATTCAATGGGAATAAATTGTGCTCCTTTACATACTGACCTATCCCTTTACTCTTGTGAAGCTGACTTTATAGCTGATCTGATCAGAAAGAAAGAATATCATTTGGCTAGATCCTTTAATCTCAGTTTCCGCTATATAGATGTAGTATTATCTTAAAACATTCCTAATTTCGGGGATTTGATACATCGCATCTACCCAACAGAACTTGAGATACAGGATACTACAGACACTGTGAAGTCAGCCTCGTATCTTGACCTACACTTAGGAATCTGTGGTAAAGGAAAACTATTGACCACACTTTACGACAAACGTAATAACTTTTCATTCAGAATTGTCAACTTTCCTTTCATCTCTTCAACACCTGCGTACGGAGTGTTCATGTCACAACTCATACGTTATACAAGAGCTTGCCCAAACTACGCAGACTTTTTGTATCGCGCTAGGACTTGGAACAGGGTTATGTTGCTACAAGATTGAGATCATCACTACTGAATTTTACGGTGGTGAATTCGTGGATCGTTATGGTGTATCCATCTGCATCATGAAAACTGATTTATTCAACGGGTTATAGTTTTCCTTTCTTCGTTTGTCTACCCCGGACTTGACTTTTTATGAGCAACTCGGCGGCGTTTCTAAAAATACACAACGTAACTGTCTGTGGAACTAAGTTAATACAACTTATACAACTGTATTGGACGTTTAAGAATGATCAAATCATAAAATGGACTTCGCGAGGTGGCTAGTAGCCAATGCATTTCCACGTCAGCTTTATGACGGTAGCTTTTCTGATAATAGCACAACTTCTGATAGTATAAAGCATTCTTGTATAAATCTTACGCTTAATTGCAGATATATTCCGCGAACTAGTAATAATAGATGACACTTCATCAGGTTATTCCTCAAATCTTTAAGCTAAAATAAAGTTTGAAACCATAATAAAGAACATAAAATAATCAAATTAATATGTACAAATGAAAAAGGTAAATGAAAAACTTGGGAGCATTGACCAGGTGCAACGATAGGGTAAGCGTTCTCTGCTTTTCTAAAACACCTGCGAAGTTGCTCATACAATGTCAATTCCAGGGTAGACAAAATAGCAATGAAAACTGTAATACGGTGAACAAATCAGTTCTCATGGTGCAGATGGATACACCGTAACGATCTACGATTTCATGATGAAGACCATAAAACTTCTATAGTGATGATATAAAATTGTAGCAATATGATCATGCTCTAGAGGCCTAATTGTAAGAAATCAAACACGCTACAGAAGTCTGGATCTGACATGACAGTTAACTGCTAGTGGTTAGATTGTACACTTTTATAAATCAAACTCAGACCTATTTGACCTAAGTTTAAAGTTTGGTTAATTGCGTAAAATTTTTCCACGGTTGCCAGATTTTAAAGGGGGAGTTGTGATCACGCTTAAGTACTTTAAACCCGCCGCATTTTTGCGTCTGTCCCAAGTCAGGAATTGCTGGCCTCTGTATGTCTTGTTTCGTATTCCCCTTTAGTTTGTTTTTTATGTTACTTGATTATATAGGGCACCACTTTCGCTGTACCTGAGTATTATGATGTTTTTGGGCCAGCTTCAGTTTGCCCTGTGATATTAGGGTTTCCTCGTTCTTCACTGAAGACCAATGGTTGGCCTTGGGCTGACATTTTCATACTGGTTTTGTCCTATTGACATATACACCATACCTATTCCTTTTATATTTTGTACTTACGGTCATAATGGTATGATTATAAAACCAATAAACATACAAATGTAAAGTATACAACAATGAACTGATTAAGAAAATGAAAGAATATTACTGATATTTTTTTGTTATTGTAGAAAATACAGATTATGACGTGTTTCTGACAAACACCACTACAACATATAGTGACATTCCTCCAGACTGTAAACTGCTTGGAACTGGCCTAAGTGGGAAAGTGAGAAGTAACATCACATTTAATTTCACTACAGAAAAAACTTTTTGGATCGGTGCTAGGGTAACATTTCAGCGGAAGTTAAACCCTTTAGGTAGGTTTTGTGTACAAATGTTGTATGAGGGAAGACATAAGATATTGTTAAAAAGAAGAAATTAATATCCGAAATATGAGTAAAGCAAGAATATGAAACAGACAAAAGTAACACAAATTAACTAGAATAAATGAGCAACCTGGTCTAGACAAAAAACTAGGATATAGACCGGATGCATCGTTTATGAAAATAGTTCTCTGCTTCTCCAGAAACATTGTAAAAAAGTCGATTTAATGGTCGAGGTGACCTTACCATAAAGATTAACAAGTTCATGATGTTGACCGTAGAATGCTTGAAGTAAACCAGATTGTTGTGGCAACATAACTTAGTTGTAAAAAGTACTTTTAAGAAGTTAAGTTTGATATAAAAAAAAGTATGGGTTGCTTTGACAGGCTCTGCCATAACTTATAAACTAGGATATTCATAAAGTGAAAATTTTGTCAAAGATAAATAAATAATTGACAATTGTAAATGAAAAAGCATCGCGGTTGTCGTATGTTTTCCTGGAAATTGATCTGAAAGTTGTTCAGTACACACCCACCAATGCGTGTAGTGTTCTTTATCTCGATTTTCTGAGTATATTGATATGATAGAAAGTCTTAAATGTAGTCGCTTTAGTGAAGAAGCAAATGTCTTAAGATGCCGTGTGATATAATTTTTACAAGACCACAATTACCATTTGAATGACGGAAAATAACACACACACACACACATACACACGCACACACATCTATATATGTTAGGGTTTGAAAAATTTCCCAAAGATGAAAGAGCTGTAAAAATTGCGAAGTAATTTTTTTGTCGTTCTCTCCGCGGGAATAAAAATGTGTGATATCTATAGCAACACCGCCTGCACAAATTCCAACGCCCTAGACGACTCGGCCAGCTAGGCTATATAAAAATATAGCTTTCGCTGGGCGGATCATTCCTCCTCGTTGGATTAAACTAGGGCTGTAACTTAGTACACAATGTATGGTAGTACAGGACATCTAGGTGTTGCTATGTAGGATAGAGGATAAAAATAACGAAACATATCACAAGAAATCACAATTATACAATATTATATCATATATGTATATCTTGCATTATCACTGTATAGTGAATAGTTACAAAACTAGATTATTCATACACATCACAATAATGCCTAAAGCAAAATATACCTGAATTTGATACACGCCAGCGTAGGTGGGCATGCGTACTCGTACGAGGATCTGGTACCAGCAGGAGTTTTGTGTTAATTCATATTACAAGTGCTTCAGATTTTGTGTGTATCATAATTATTATTAATAATATTTCCCATTTCAAATAAAAATTGGGCCAAATCCAATAAATAATTTAGAATAGTCGTTTTGGTATTTTCATATAAATCTCAAGTAACCCTTAAGAAAAGATCCTATACTTCGCCCATTTGCTCGTTACATAGAAATTAACGGACAAAAGCAGTTTTCCTCATGACACGGGTTGTATCCTTATTGTATGATTTATGATGTACCGTGGTTCTTAACCCCGCATGGGAAAATGAGGTTTGATATTACATACGAAAGAACTTTTTAGTTAAAACTGGTTTGGAGCTGGTGTGTCAGTTAGCGGCTAATGGTCTTTCGTATGTTCATTTGTGTATCATCAGTTTCTTTATTTTTGTTGTTACAAGGGACTCAGATCTTTTTGAACTGATTTTCAAGGTCGAACTTGAAATGGCAACGAAACAAATAGGGAAATACATATAAGAATTTTAATTTCTCGGACTCCCGATTACTCGAATACAAACAATACCAGTTTTATATACAATAAATTCGATATGCTGTGCACGTGTTTCAATAGGTGACCTCTCATCAGCAGCAATACAATTAAATATTATATACAAGAATATACAAGAAATACTCAAAACCAAAACTGTCGAAAGACGAAGCCAAATCCATCACCGAGAGGTTCTCCCACAAGCAATGCAAGGAATGAAGCCTCAAGGTTTTACATATTTTCAAAATTTGGAATACTGCAAAATATCATATGATATAATTCGGGGTCCGACAAGTCTGACTAATGGGTTGATGAATACCTTCTAGGTCCTCAGGTCCACCAGCAGCGATATCGACCCAGTGGTTCTTAAATACAAAAAATACCAGTTTTATATATTGTAAATTTCGATATGCTGTACACGTATTTAAAGTAGTAACCTCTCATCAGCAGCATTAACATCAAATATTTAAGATCATAATCAAAATAGGATTCCTCCTAATCATTAAACATAAACTACTCACAATGGGGCAGAAGATTATTTATTTGATTGCTATCTTATTGTCTCTTAAACTTGTCGCTATATCTTCTCCTTTGTTCACATTCTTTTATTTAATGTAACTATTGCGATTATTTTTGTTTTGGTTTCGCCATTTGTTTAAAAATATCAATTTGATACTATGTTTCTTGTCACTTCCTGTCACTAATAACTAACACGAGAAGACATCGGCACGCCCTTTAGGTTTAGTTTTGAATTTATGTATGTTTTTATGTATTGTCTGTTTTTGAATTATGATGTCTGTATTATGTTGAAACGTGTCTCTTGCCCGAAAGGCAACCCATACTATGTTTAATCCTTTTGTGCTACAAGTTAACTTCTTGATGTTATGTTCACTTCAGTCAACGTTGATCTCTAGAATTTTAATAAGGAAGAATGTCGTATAAGTAAGCAAAGGCAAGGAGAACGACTGAATTATGATGATGACGACCATTTGAATTGGAACCATCTAGCCTTCACAACGGATGACGAATTACAGAAAACAACAACTTCATATTGAATATCCCACATATTTCAGTGTTTTGTGTGTAAATTCATTCAAAATGGATCATTAGCCTTACGATATATGTAGGATTTAGCTAAAAATTTATTGGGCAAACCATCATATTTACTTAGCACTATGTATGTTAATAACGTACCTCGGTATTACTTTAAGTGATGATTTTATTACTCCATATTTGTTGCCAAAACTTCACAAAAGTTCTTATAAACAGAGGCATATTACTGGGTGTGCCAAATGCATAACTAAACATTGATGAAAGCCCTTTGTACTTAACTTACGGTATGTTAGTAGTAAGGCCTACTCTATCGTGAATCAGACGTTCATTCTAAAACATTCCAAAAACGAACTGGAGTGTCTTTATAGTAACCTAATTTTTTATAATATTATACACATACATACCTTTGCATTTTCTACATGGTACATCACACTACCACATGGCAAACTGACGTTACATTGATATTGCTTTGTTATACGGACTTTCCTTTTTTAACTATTTCTTTAAACTATTGCCTAGATTTTATCAGTTCGGTAATTTTGTTATAAATCTTCATAATCACTAAAGAAGTTACCACAATTTGATTCACCGACATGACGCTTCTATCTCACGGATGAGACGAGATATATTTAATTATATTTCAAGTCTTACCAGATTGATAACCCACTGAAATTGACATTTAATAACTACAGTGATGTATTGCGGAACAGGACACACGCTTATTCTTCCTGAATACTCATGCAGTGTCATTATTGGGGTTTTTTTTTTTAAGGGGGTGGAGGTTTTATTTCTAGTGCTTTAGTATTATTGTAGTTATCTTTTTAAGTTTTTAAAGGTATTGGTATTTTTTCTCGATCGCAAAACATTTGTCTCGTATCTGTTTCCTGTATCACGTTCAGGTGTTGAACTTGTATTTTTTTGTATATGATTGTTTTCTATAATTGACGCTTTGGTATTTTTTCCGATATTGTAAACATCAGATGCCACGTAGGGCTTTACAAAAGGAATGCCTACTATATATGATATACTACTGTATGTTTTATGATCTGAATAATTCTGATTGACTTTTGTTGAATATGAAGGCTCTAAAAAAAGGTGTGACCAGAATCAACCTGATAAAATAACACTAGATGACTGTACTAAAGAATGCGACACAAAGTTCATCTATTACAATGTAAGTACAATGTACATTATAACACTAGATGACTGTAGTAAAGTTCTTATATCACAATGTAAGTTTATTTTAACCAATACTTATATGATGTTTTACTTGCATAATTTGCTATAGAATAGCACAATAGAAGGATTGTTGCTGCACCAAAAGGTACACTCTTTTAATGCGTATGCTGATCACGCATTTTATATATTGATAAAAAATAATCCTTATTCGATAGGTGTACAATTTTAATATTTTCAAAATACATTTGAAATGAGCCAGGTTACAATTTTCAAAGTTTAAAGTTCAACAAATTTTACAATGCTGAGTCACCAATGTTAAAAGAATGACTGAAATTAATGTGTGTAATTATTTGGTCAAATATCAAAACTCTTCAAATGGAAATGCACTGCATATCATACGTCATGCCAGAGCTTGCCGAAACTACGCAGACTTTTTGTATTGCGCTAGAACTCTAACAAATAGGCTTCTGGAACAGGGTTATGTTGCTACAAGATTGAATTCATCACTACAGAAGTTTTATGGTCGTCATCATGAACTCGTGGATCTTTATGGTGTATCCATCAGCACCATGAAAATTGATTTATTCAACGTGTCATAGTTTTCCTTCCCTCGTTTGTCTACCCCGGACTTGACTTTTTATGAGCAACACGGCGGGTATTTCTACAAAAGCAGAGGACGCTTACCCTACCGGTGCACCTGGTCCATGCTCCCAGTTTTTAGTGGAGTCCGAGTTGCTCACTTACTTTTGTTACTTTGTGTATGATTTTAGTTACTTTATGTTCTTTGTTGTGTATATCTATTTTCCATGTCTGGTCTTTGTCCCTGGATTACATTATTTTGATTACCGCTATAACCGTGGGTCCATTGATTACTATTTACATCTATACAAGTAATAATTCGCAACACCACTAGAAAATGAGGCCACTGTGCTATTATTTTATGTCTTTAGTCATATCTTTCTTTATGTTTCAATAGCCTAATTCTTGTTTTTGTGAGAACGACGACCCAAAAGAAGATCCTGATTTATCGACTGCAGTGGCTTGTGATGATGATAAAAATGGTCTGTGCATACCTGGGGAATGTATATTGTATGAAAAAGGTAAAACATTACCGTTTGGTCAATTATTATATTGTTGTTTTTCGATTAATAGAAATTTTGCTGAAAATAAATGGGAAAAAAACGTTTTAAAAGACTTAATATAACATTATGTATCATGTACACATACTAAGCCAATATTTGCTGTATACATAGTTATATGACATAGATTCACCTACAATCATGGACTTTAGTAACAACCGTAAACGTTAAAAAATGTTCATTACATTTGTGTTTGTTTGGTTTTTTTTTGTTTTTTTGGTTATGTTTATTTTTTTATTTTTTAAGGGGGAAGTATATTTTTTTTCCATTTTGGATATGTTACACCAGTTTAGCTTTTCCAATGCTGATTATAGTAATAATTTGTTGTCTGTGGCTTTAATTAAAATAAAAATATTACAAAGTTACTTTACTGCGCCTTAGTTTAATAATGTCTGTTTGATTTCAAACAAGTTTTAGTTCCAACTTTCAAAAGTGATTGGTGTCGTTTTGATGGGATCCAATATCATGATGTAAACCGGAATACGGATTTGGTGTTTCATTTACAAATCGCGTATCGATTTTTGAATGTACATATTTATTTACCTTGGAAGACAATCAAGTTAAGATTGTTGTACTTATATAGACACGCTAGGTTTTTGATATTCAGACATTCCAGAAAGAAGTTTAGTTTGCGGAGCTTATGAATACTTCAAAAATGCGAATTTTTGGAAACTCACAATGGAAGACTGTGCAACAAAATTGAATTATATTTGCCAAGAGAAAGGTAACATTTACAATGAGATTACCAACAAAATTTTATTCTTTCAATGCGTTTTATGTATTAAACTGCATTCCATATAAGCATTTATATTTTCAACGTTTTTACACAGTATCATATTCTGACAAAGCACATTAAGTATGATTTTGTTATTGGTACGTTGGCTGAGATAAACCACTCTGCACCTCAATCCACTCCCACTCATCAACTAAAATATGATTTGAATGTACAATTATACCTCCACTACACGAATCATTTTGTAAACGAAATATAACTGAAGAATTTTTTATTTCTGGCCACTTTTTATACCTCGTTTGGCAAAAATCCATTTATTTTATTCTTCGAACTTCTTTTACAATACAACGAATATTCACATATATAGTTATCATTAGACAACTAAATGTCACAGCTTTCCGATTGTACCATTGTATAAAAAGGGGAAATTCCGAAATTTCCTTTTTTTCTTCCATATCGCCAGAAATTGGCATTTTTTTCAAATACCATACTTCAAACAATCGTTGGTAATGATATCTCTATGTTGTTGTTTTAACACATCAATGGAAATGTATTTGAGAACTTCTAAAATTTGGTTTTAAGATAGAAAAATATAAAATTCTGAATTCTGAAATTCCAAAAAATCTCAATTGAATGATGCGTCAATTATTCATCGTAGTTGCTTCTTTGAAACCGTATATGCTATCAAAGCAATAATAACAAACAATAGTATGATGTTTGAAACAAAAAATACAATATTCTGGTAAATGAGTGATGATCGGAAATTCTGAAATTTCCCTTTTTTTTAAATTTTGTCGTCTTCGGGATATTTAAGCAGAGAAGTAAAGCATCTTTACTATAGAATATGATTGATGAATAAAGATCCTGATAAAAATGCCAGACATTGTGTACTGTTCATGTATCCTATAAACGACCATTTTTTTTTCATACTGGGACAAATTTAAGTTGGTAAGGGCACCATTAAGCCTTCCTTTTCATAAAGAATTCATTTTTATCACATTGAAACTGAAGACTATGCGCCTTAGTTGAGCAGGCATGCTGAACTTTTTGGAAAATTCTTTCTCGAAAATGAGTATTTCTTGGTTTTGTTATGTAGACAATTCACTTATCTATCCAATTGTGCATTATTTAGGACGTTTGGGTTTAGCAATTACTCGAAAAGTCGAATCTATGCGACTTTTTTGGAAAATAAAAAATCCCATTTTCGCCAACTTTGATAAATTCTGTACGAAAATTGCCACACGTTATCAAAAGAACCCCAGAAATATTAATTTTTATAGTACTAAACAAAAAATAACAAATAAACCATATTTTGCCATATGTACTCTAGGGGTTTTGGCATGTAAAAATATGTCAATTTAAAGAACTTTTCGACTGGGTAGGGCATACATTTTTTATTCTTAAACAAATCCTACCTCGAATTGTTTGGCACTTTGAAAAAGCTGAAACATTGGGCTAAGTAATAATACCAATATATATTAAATTCCCTTTCGCATGAAGTCCAAGACATACGTCGACTCTCGAATAATTGAGTCACGAAAGTCTTGGCTTTTGTCGATCTAGTAGTGTACAAATATAAGCTTAAACTTAAAGAATCCGAAAATATTCTTTGGCGACAAATTGATTCGGTAATGTGAGGTATAAAGGTACCTGAAAATGGTAGACCCATGGACTATATAGAAAACTTGTGATCGTCATTAAAATAAAAACAAAAGAAGTGTGAGTGACTGAATAGATGGCTTCATTAAAAATTTTGCATACATGTCGTTGTCATCCAGAAGTACTATGAGAAATTCTAAATGTACCTAAATCAATTTGGTCAATATACAGTAAAGCCTGTCTAAACCAACCCCTTTGTTACTTTAAAATTGGTTCGGTTTAGACAGTTGCTCGGTCTAATAAGGTCCGTAATGCATATAAACTGATACAGTGGCTTTACACTTGCAAATGTCATTTAGGTTCTACTGTCACTTGCAAATGTCATTTACTGTCAGTAATATCCTTTTATTGTTTACGTCTTTTGTCACATTCGCAAGTGAAGAATGGAAAGAGCCAAGGCCTCAATAAGCAAATGATAATGCTCTACACTATATTATTTAATTCACGACCCAAATCTGGAAATACAAAGGACTCATTTTGAATAATCGGAACTTTGTTTGTTGTTATTTAAATGGACATTTGACATCACAAACTTCATATATGACTTTTATCTAGCATATACGGATAAAATAATCTTATGTGAATAAAACAGAAAAGAAAAACAGATAATCTGAAATGATAATACAATAATATATAAGAACTGACATACTTACATCAGTTTTTGAAATAAAACGAGATTACGTATCATTTCGGAAACAATGATAAAAAAAGGAAAACGGGACTTTTAAACATATCAGAAAAATACTCTAAAATTATTATTATTATTTTTTTTTTGTCAATTAAAAGTTACGAATAACACAAAGACTTCATGGTATAATGCACAACAAAATTGTATAGAAGAGAATTCGCACTTACTTGTGAGAAGAGGAGACATTCTTTTGGATTACACAGTTGAATCGATAAAATATTGGATCGCACCATTTCGTCGACAAACGATTGTATGGGGATCCGGTAATATTTATATAAGAAAGATGACACATATAGTGTTAGCTTTATAAACACATAGAGGTCATTAAGTAATACATGAAAACAGCTTTTCAACTTTTTATTTTTAATGAACAAGAACGCAAGAATTTTGTCATTTAATAAGAATATAGATATTTATAAAAAAAAAAATCCTAAATAAATGTTTTCATTGGATAATAACAAAACTAATATGACTTTATACATGATCAATTTCATATATGCTTTATCCGTAGATAATGGTATTTCAATTTGCGTAGCTGCAAGAATAAATGGAAATCAGGTGCTGGAACCGTTTACAACTTTCTGCAACAACAACTTTTCTTCATTGTGCCTCCATCAAGACTTTATCAAAGAAGAGCAAGAAATTCCGCAAGATGCATATATCATCAATTCAGGTAATCAGAAAACAACATTACCACCAACAAGTATTGCGTTTTGGAGGAAATAGATCAATGTGATTTTCCACCTTTCCTACAAATAGAAAGTTTATGTTTCCTTGGTGAAAAATAACACAGATGCGACAATATTTCATAACAATCAATACTATATTGAAAGTAGCAAAGAGTATATTTCGTATTTGAAGCATAAGCTAAACATAGAAAAAAGACGCAAACGGTGCTATCTTCCTTTCGTCTCTCTACTAAATACGATATTAGTGATCTACCATCTATGTACCGGATTTCAAAACTCCATAGAGATCCATTTATGCAACGTTTAATAGCTGGATCTGGAAAATCCTGCACCAAACCTCTTTCAAAACTTCTAATTTCAATACGCATATGTAGCTGTCAAAGAGGGTATCCAGTCTCTCCACGATGTATGTTACTCCCGTGGGGTATGTGGGTCCTTAAAAATTCAAAACATCTTCATCTTCTCAAGATTTTCCAGTTTTAATTGGAGTCCGAGTCGCTCATCTGCTTTTGTTACTTTGTATGTATGATTTTAGTTACTTTGTGTTCTTTGATGTGTATGTCTGTTTTCCATGTCTGGTGTTTGTCCCTGGATTACATTCTTTTGATTAACACTATAACCTTGATTACTCTTTTTATCCGAATGCAGTGTCATCAGGACCTATGATTTTTATAACCCTTTATACATCAATGCCTTACACGCAGTTAAAATCTCGACTAAAAACATACATCGTTGTTTCTCCAAAAAAGACGGTATACTTAAATACAGCTACGTAATAATTAGAAGAGATTCCTCATACTTTGTAAAAAAAGATTCCAAATCATCTTCATAAAATACCGGATACGTTTTCAAAAAGCAGGAATTTTTTACCGACAATATATTTTTCCAATGTGGTGGACGTGTTTTTAAACAAACGGCGGCATTCCAATTGGAACCCATTGTGCCCCTTTACTCATCTACCTATTCCTTCATTCTTATGAGGCTGACTAAATACCTGGCCTGATCAATTATAACAAAAGTCATCGTGAACTTGTGGACTATTACTATTACTGTATAATCTATCTGCATAATGGGAGCAGCCTTGATTATTGTGTCATAGTTTTTCTTTTTCTTTTTCGTCTACCCCGGACTTGATTTTTTATGAACAACCCAGCGGGTATTTCTAGAAAAGCAGACGCTCCCCCCTTCGGTTCACTTGGTGTTAAGTTTTTAGTGGAGTCCGAGTTGCTCATTTACTTTTGTTTATTTGTACGTGTTATTTTGGTTACATCATTGTCGGTTGAGTGTTTCTGTTTTCTGCCTAGCCTTTATTACTGGAGTACATTCGTTTGATTTCCGCAAGAATCTTGCTTCTCTTGATTACTCTTTAATGTCACCCTAATAAGAATTTGATGCCAACGATACTGTAAACAAACATTATGATAAAGCTTTTGTCGAAATATCACTACTTGCAGAGAAATAATTCTAAAACAATAAGTGAATAAAAGGACGCTCAAGTAAATGTGTTGCGTCAATATCTACTAATGTATTGATTACAGTCTAGGATAGAATGAGTTCTTGCTATAATTCAAAGGCTAACAATTATTTCTCTTTGTTTTTTGTTTCGTTTCGAATAAATATAGGAAGAATTAATATGTTTTTTTTATTATTATAGAAGCATTTATTGGAGTTGTTGTGGCTGTTTGTTGTGTACTCAGCATTGTTGTTGTGTGTTTAGCTCTTAAGAAAATGAAGTGTTTTTGGTAATATTTTTACACATAATTTTTAATTTTCTAAATGAACTATACGTTCTCAAATATAAAATACAACTAACTTTAATCCTTAATAATACATGTAATAGTTGATTTTCATCCGTTTTCGTAAACAACAATATTAATGATCTTAGACTAACATCAGTTTTGTTAAAAGTTACCTTAAAAATTGAGATTTGGATATTCTGTTTAAGATTAAATCCGTTCTATTGCAACATTGTAAATCAAATAAAGACATCACGATACATCATGTATGTCATCAATTTTAAACACATACTTCTAACTGGTAATAATTTATAAATCCCATTATTAATATTAAGAAATGGACACTATAAGTTAGACATTCTTGCTCAAATTTGTAGAAACCTGTTCACTTTCTCATTTAGAAATAGATATAAGGTCTGTTTTGTTGTGGTTATTTCTGATTAACATTTCCTATTTAAAAAAAAAGACTAGAATGCACATAGTTCTAAAATCGAATGTATAATTGCAACTTTTCTGTTTCTTTCCGCATCAGTCTAGCTTCTTGCCTTATTCGTTCATTCAGTTTTTATATTTGTTAATTATTTTTTTCCAAAATCATTTTTCAATTTACTGTAGTAAATTGTAACATTTTTTAATTAAAAGGATACGATAAAGGCGCTGTTCATATCATGAATGTGTGCAGAATTTCATTTTGGTTTGTTATCTGTGCCCCCGATTATACGATTATAGCAAATATATATCTAAATCAACCTACAATTCACTCCTTTTGCCTACAAGTTTTAATTGAAAAACCATAACAACTGAATTACCAGCCTTACATTTACAGTCTTTTGCATTATATTGAGGAGTAACTTGAATCTTTATGCGCCTCATTGCGTTCTTTTCTCGATATCAAAATATGCGAATAATGCAATTATTGAACTGCATTTGCATTACTTTTGCCTTTTAGACTATAACTACATCTTCTAACCTTATTTTGAACTATGTTATGCATTATGAAAATAGCGGCAATTGAGGAACTATTCTGTGTGCTGAGATAATGCCCCGCGCACCCTTTTCAGTCATCAACTCAAATATGGTTTTCAGATGCTTTAATATATCTCATTTTACGACTCCATTTGTTGCAAAATAAATAAAAAAGTCTTTTTCATTTTTATACCATGTTGACACTTCGTTAAGGCAAAATCCAAAATTTGATTTTTTTTAAATTTTTATAACAATATAGGTGTCATCATATAGCCCAATGTTTCAGCGTTCTAATGATATCAAGAATGTTGCTATACCTTTTTTGGGGTATTTTCTGTTTAGTAGTATCACAAAGTATAAATATATTCTACTGTAAAACTTTTTGCAGCACCAAAACGTCCTACAATTTGTATCATTGATTATATTTCAATTTTTGTTATCAAATTATAAGGAAAAAATATTTTCAACGTAACTTTTTCCTAAAGATAACAAAATATCACCCCACCCTTTATAAAACAGGTCTCTCTCAAACATATCTGCTCAGTTGGAATATTTTTTTTTCGTTTTGTAGTTTCCATTAAAAAAGGGGGCGTTTCAGAATTTTCCTTTTTTATGTTTTACAACAATTAATTAATATATCAAAATTAAACAAGCTTTTGCATGGTACATTTTATATATTTAGTATTTTAGCTTTCAAGAAAAAAATACTTTATGTCCATTTCGATGTACAATTTCCGCCCTACCCTGAGAGAAATTACCTTAATATGAAGAAAAATGCTAACTTTTTAGCATATTACACATGTTCGGTATTATGATTTTAGAAATCGATGTGTTCAACATATCTGCTTATTTCAGGATTCTCATTTTCAGTTTCAAGGTAACAATACTGACCTTTGTTTGAGTAAACAAGGCGAGTTTATCGGTTGCTTTTGGATTTTGAACTAGCTTACAGAAAATGAGTATACTCTTTCGAGATAGATTTTTTATTTCATCTGGTTCAAAAGGACCACGTGACCTATTCCCATCACTTGGTGTTCGTCATAGTCGTCATCATCGTTTATAATTTTTTTCAAAACTTAAATTCAAAACACTATGTGACCGATTAGAACCAAACTTCATTTGAATTTTTCATATAATTGATGTTGGGATTTTTTAAAAACATAACCACCGTCACTTAAAACAGAACATACCGGTCAGACAGAAGTTTTCGCATACTTAGTATATCTCCAAAACCGTTAGGTTTAGCCAATAATGAGGTTAAGCCATGTTGAAGTTGTTCCCCTTTCCCGACGTGTTTTCGCTATTTTTATGTTTTTTTCTTTCAAAACTCTTCTACTCAGACAGACACTACCACATTTATTCTAACCAAACTTAGTATGAATGTTTCTTAGAGTGTTCTGCATAGAACAGACATGGGAATTGTTAATCCGTCCAAAAACATGACCCCCATCACTAAATAAAGAACATAGGGGTGATATAACTTTTCGCATTTATCTCTTATACACCGCTAGGTTTAGTCAGATTATGACAAGGGAAAATTGTTTATTTTGATAAGTTCTACCTGCGGTGAAATCGTCATGTAAACCTATAATGTATAGCCAAAGTAGCCAGGTTGGAGTTATTGCTTGTCTATGATGTCTTCTTTGCTATTTTTAATTTATTACTTTATAAATTGTCACCTCAGAAACTACTGGACAGATATTAATAATAATTGATATGATTGTTCCTTAGGTATGAGCGTTAGGACTTTTTTTCAAGAAAAACTGCTAAAAAAACAGAATGTTGCTTATCGGGTCAGGTGAGCGATTCAGGCTAGTGTCCTATGTTTTAACATGTTTGTATTCTGTATCGATTTCAAGAGTATTGTTATATTTTCCCACCACTGTCCCAGGACAGGGGAGGGTCTAGAGCTCACGAATATGTTTTATCCCGCTACGTACTTAATGTACCTGTCCCAAGCCAGGAACCTTAAATCCAGTCTATGAATAGTTTCACTGCATATATTTTGCGGCCTTTTACAGCTTGCTTTATGGTATGGGATTCGCTAATCATCGAAGACCGTGTGGTGACCTGTAGAAGTTTAATTGTTTGTTGCTTGGTTTTGGGTGGATGACTGTCTCTTTGGCATTTATAACTCATCTACTTTTTTGTAAAAATTATCTCAATTTGGAATTTCATATATTCTTGCATTTAAGTTTACTATGACATTTTAAACAAAATATCGAAAATGAAAAATATATAGGCTTTCCAACCATGAATCACATTTTACATCCCTTCAGCAGAGGACCCTAACGGTACACCTGGTCCATGCTCCCAGTTTTTCATGGAGTCTGATTTGCTCATTTGCTTTTGTTACTTTGTGTGTATGATTTTAGTTACTTTGTGTTCTTTGTTGTGTATGTCTGTTTTCCATGTCGGGTCTTTGTCCCAGGATTGCATTCTTTTGATTACTGCTATAACCTTGGTTACCTTGATTACTCTTGCATGATTCGTACGTGGACAAATTTGGACTTCCAGAAGTTAAACATGAAATTCCATAATAATTATCGCTTTTACGATAAGGTGAAAATTATGAGCTGATATTTTGAACACATCAATTTCTAAAATCAAAAGACAAAGAAATGTCTTTGTAAAGTATTATTATGGTAGAAGTTAGTATTTTTCTTGAAGAAATTCGAAAGGGTAGGATGGCAGTTGTCTCCTAAACAGAAAAATTCTAACTAAATTCTAAAAAACTATTTATTTTTCATCTTATATGAAAGCTAAGATAAAATACCAATGTACTGTATCATATAAAAGCTTTCTTTAATTACGGTAGTATAAAGAATTCGTAATAATGGATGAAGTAAAAGAAAACCTGAAATTAAAAATATATTCCTACTTACGATTATGTAACAATCGAAGAGGTTCCATTGATCAATGAAAAAAATATGTAAGAATGGAAGAGGTTTCCCAGATCAATGAAAAGACCCCCAAAAATATCAATGTGATGCAACTAAAGAGAAGATTCTGTTGGGGTTGAGGACCATATTTTACATTAAACTCAAAATCTTAAATGTAACCGGAAATTTTCTGATATCATATGTAATCTGAGACATTGAGCTACATGATGTTACCTGTGCAGGATAATTTACTTCATTTGCGAACTTCAAGTGTGATGCAATGTATCACAAAACTAGGTTTTTTGTACCCAGGAACGTTCAAATGTACGTTTATTATGAAATAAATAATACGTGAAAATTCTTTGGCGATAAATTGATCCGTAAATTGAAAGGGTAGATGTACCTAAAATCATGGTGACGCTGATGAATGGGGTGCTCGGTAGAAACTTTAAGCAAAGAAACTATAAAACAAATGTTTCAAGAAAAAGTTAAAAAAAATATTGGAGATTTATAGATGAGGATTTTTTTCTTTTAAAAGAGAGACATTACGATAAATCTATAGGACAATCATATGTAATATGTTGCAGTCTATAATCACATAATAATTTGGATAGGATTGTAGAATTAAATAAAAATAACGAGGTTAAAGAAAAGGAAAGAGGACATACCATGAATTTATGTGTTACATCAAGAAATATTGCTTGAAAAGATGGATTAATTTTAAATTGTATAAAATAAATAATCTGACTGTTTTAGTTTGGTTTTATTTTGGTTTGATATTAGCCTTTTTAGTTTACATCTCCTTTGCTTTGTATTTCTTTTTAGGTGTCACTTGAAACAAAAACGACAGATAAAGCCTAAAGGAGAAAGCGATAAACTGAATGAAAACCAAACATTTAATGAAAAACCTACTTTAAACTCGTTATCGGAACATTCTATGAGTTCCAAGGATAAAACTACAGGAAACTCTTTACCTGAACTTTCTGCAACATACAGCAACCCTCTAAACAGTACACAGAAGCAACAGGATACCCACGGAAAGCACAATCCTGAACCTTTGTACGAAAGTACTGACAATATTGTAGTCAAATCCATTATTTCAAATTCTGAATGCATTACTTATAGTGATCCAATTAACACTCATCTGGAAAATAATAAAGAGAATCACTTAAAGGAAGAATATGCATCTGTAAACAGTAACAAAATGTCAAATTTAAACAAAATCAAATCTGATCAGCAAATAGAAAATCCATATCAGAGTCCTTGGTCTAGTGCCTCAAATCTTGAAAATTTAGTTAAAGTCTGAGAATTTTACCAAATAACCGATCAGTTTGACTGAAAAGAATTTTAAGCCACATAATTATGTTCCATGCACATACTCGTATGGCTTTACCCATAATATGTTGAACTTTCACATTGTTTCCCTAAATCTCGTTTCTCTCCATTTTACTGTAAATAATCCAAGGGATAATGAAGTAAAAACTAATTTCAAGGGGACAAAGATACGAATGTTAACTAAAGAAGGCAAAATGTATTGACTGCGTGATCCTCTTTGTTAAAAAATCAAAAAATCACGAAAACAATACTTTATATAACATATATGTAATATGCAAAATGTAATGAACATCACAGCTAAACATTGATTGTATTAATGATGACTAATCATTTGATTTCTGTTTAATAATAATTTCAGATAACACAAGTAAAATAGTTGAACATTTATGTGAGGTGTTCGAAACACGAAGAATGCCATAACTTTGATCTTTTATATATACATGCGACTATTCTTATATTGATATAATTAATAAGAATGAATGTAGTATGATATTTTTTTCATATTTTCTCTTTCTTTATCAATGTCAGTGAAGAAGAAAATCTATGAACTATACTAATCACCGTTTTGTTTGGTTATTTTTACAAAAGTATGTTATAATGATAAAAACTTTCGATTATTTTGCTTTAACTTAACTTACACTTCTTGATAACATAGTGACTGCAATGACCATTCACCGTGGTTTTGTGATTGATAAAAACTCATGAAATGCTTTATCTGTTTATGGAAAAATATATTGTCTTTTACGACTATAAAAAAGCTTCTATTACTTATTGATTAAGGCAAAATAAATGTCTACCTGACAAAACTTTGCAGGCATGAATGGATATTTTATATGTCTTATGTACTAATGAAGAGTGCTTATACTGTGAAAGAACTATTGTTCGTGGGGTGTCAATTTTTGTGGTTTTCGTGGGTATGACAAAACACAAAATTTAGATCCCAACGAAAAAGGTGATTTTCATTGACGTGTATAGTGAAATCCTCAAAACCACGAATTCAAGAATTCACGAACTTGTGTTTCTTCCCTAATCCACGAAAATTGGTATCCACGTACTTTCAAAGTAGTACACATATTTATATTGATTTGAACAAAATATGTTTTGAATGATCATTTTAATTGTGGAGAGAATCAGATTATGGCTGAGCGCATGGGTAGACATAATGTATTTATTTTAATTACATTTTGACTATGTCTGGTTATTATAGTTTAATTTCAGCAAGTTATCTTTTTTCATAGTATCATTGATACACAAATATTTAGCTTGCATTCGATTTTTTTACAAAACACGTTGTGATAACAAGCAGTTCTTTACTTTTTGATTTTTTTTGTGAATTGACAATTTCCTTGTTTCACAAGGTGTGAAGGTTCGGTAATTTTTTTAATTGATATATTGCTAATATTTTCCTGTTGTGTTTGTTTATTGTGTTCATCATTGCCGAATATTCGGGGTTTTTTTTTTTGTATTGCAGTATTTTCTCCATTGACAGCAAGATCGAGTTGGCGTGCAGTATATTCCTATATTGCACTGAGTCCAATATACACTGTTCATAACAAAAGAAATGATACAAAGAAATATTTGTCAATATTCATATATTTTTTAATTCATACCTTCTTTACCAATATATGTTTATAAACAAAACCAGAAAGTATCTGTTAATTATTTCTTTTTCAAAAATGTTCTAATACGAATACGATTAAAATCCGGAATCATACTGTTCCGTCCAGTCACCGAGTTCGCGTAAATCAATAAATGATTACTGAGACGCCGATAGACTTTATAACGTCACGATCCGAGGAATACCTGGTCGTTATAAAAAACATACTTTCTGGTATACTGAAAAATGCAATGATTTTTCTATTGAGTTCTGCATTGTTTTGCTACAAAAAACGTATACATTGCTATTGGTAAAAATGTTGTATTTTTTCTTTCGGTGACTTGTATAGCTTTAAAATCAGGACGTCATAAACTACAAAAACACATTTTTAATAAGTCAGTAGGACATGGTGTACAATAAAAAAGGTAATTGCATGAATGCTGGAGAATATTGTCTCTCGCAGAACAGATATTGCACTCGCAAGCTCATTCAATAATTCCAATATTTATGAAATAACCTTATGATACTACTATCCTGATATGGAGCCACAAGTTAAAAGATTTTTTTTTTCAAATAAGTTTAAATTGTTTAGCTTTTCTCGTTTAACTTTTTGTAAATAAATGTATTTGGTATAGTGATATGTGTTTTGCTGTCGCAGGGGCGTAGCGTCTCCCATGTCAGGCACTACTGGAGCAGTACCAATGATTTTGGTGGTACGTCATCCAGTACCTAAGATTCTTTCAAAAACTGAA
The DNA here is from genome assembly GCA_037379345.1 of Perna viridis. Classification (NCBI taxonomy): domain Eukaryota; kingdom Metazoa; phylum Mollusca; class Bivalvia; order Mytilida; family Mytilidae; genus Perna; species Perna viridis. The sequence continues at coordinate 32,252,523 of CM074514.1, read as the reverse complement.
TAATTAGGGTATTTTACTCCGTAACTAATTAAAACAAGTTCAAAACTTATGTTTCCGTTACCCCTGCTGTACCAATCAAGATGTGTATGCTACGTCCCTGTTTCATATGTATGTTTTACTATTTTAATCAGATGATGATTTTTTTTAATATATTGGAAACTCAAACAAAGCATATTATTTCTTCAATTAAATATCTTTTCTATGTATTGCAGTATTTATCAATTGAAATGAGGCAGATGCAACATGAAAGAGGACGAACTTGAAAATATTGATACTTTTAAAATTGTTTTGCCAGTTTGACATCAATTTGGAAGAGTAAGAGAGTAATCAAGGGAACCAAGGTTATAGCGGTAATCAAAAGAATGTAATCCAGGGACAAAGACCAGACATGGAAAACAGACATACACAACAAAGAACATAAAGTAACTAAAATCATACATACAAAGTAACAAAAGTAAATGAGCAACTCGGACTCCAGCATGGACCAGGTGCACCGGAAGGGTAAGCGTCCTCTGCTTTTCTAGAAACACCCGCCGAGTTGCTCATAAAAAGTCAAGTCCGGGGTAGACAAACGAGGAAAGGAAAAGTTTGACCCGTTGAATAAATCAGTTTTCATGGTGCTGATGGATACACCATAACGATCCACGAGTTCATGATGACGACCATAAAACTTCTGTAGACTTCAATCTTGTAGCAACATAACCCTGTTCCAAAAGCCTATTTGTTAGAGTTCTAGTGCGATACAAAACGTCTGCGTATTCCCGGCAAGCTCTGGCATAAAGTATGAGTTGTGATATGAACACTCCATACGCAGGAGCCGAGGGGATGTTGCCACAGATGAAAGGAAAGTTGACAATTCTGAATGAAAAGTCATCACGTTTGTCGTAAAGTTTGGTCAATAGTTTTCCTTTACCATCGATTTCTAAGTGTAGGTCAAGATATGAGGCTGACTTCACAGTGTCTGTAGTATCTTTTATCTCAAGTTCTTTTGGGTAGATGCGATATATCAAATCCCCGAAATTAGAATTGTTTAAAGATAACACGTCATCTATATAGCGTGGATTAATCTTTTTAAATAATTTCTCACAATTTTATGACGTGAACTATAAACGATGAAGTTAAGTAATTGACAAATCTTATGAAAGAAATCGCCAGTTAGTATTACAGAGTTAATTTTAAAATATCCAAACAGGAAGTGATAAACATTAAGACAAACACTGAAACCGAAAAGACTCTTGCTTTTGAAAGGGTTTCGATTTCTCCTTTTGTTTACTTAAAATTGCTCTGATAAAAGAAAATATATGCTATCAAATAAGGAAATTATGTGAAATCTCTGTAAATAGTAAGCTAAAGACCTCTAACACACCATTATTCAGTATTTCTTAACACCGCCTCTTTATGAAAATTAGAACAGTATCACAATTTCTATTGAGTACTGTCCATACCATTTTTTCACATCCTGAATAGTACAGTCTATAAGTGAGGGGAACGATACTTGGCGAATCATGAAGCAGTTATAAATCAGTTTGGTGGAAGAGATTGTCTGGTCAAAAATATCTATTTAGATTTATAAAAAAAAGAATGTGTCTTTTTTTATACAAAGAACTGTAGAAATTTAAAGATTTTAAGACATCGACTTTTTTTATACCTTTCTAGAGGGTGTGTGAGATTTCAAATTTTGCACACACACTAAACAAACAACAGTATACTGTTTTGAGCAATACAAGAACCCTTACTATCGATGCGACTTGGGTTTGTTTCTGATAGAGATAAAAAAATGTCATTAAAAATGGATTCAAAGAACCAGCTTCTATGCATGTTAACTGTCAAACATCTTGATTTGAATAACAATACTGGTATTAAAGTCTTTATCGATAATATTTACAACTTTAAGAACATTTTTAGTAAACACAACTATCAATTTGCTGTCTTTCAAGTATGGAATTGAAAAGACATGGGTAAATTTTTAATGGAAAAAAGTAATCGAGGAAACGAAGGTTGGGGCGTATATCAAAATAATATGTTCTAAGTCTAGACAGGGAAAATAGATACACATAAAAAAGAACACAAAATAACCAAAATAACACGTTCAAAGAAAGAAGAGTAAATTAGTAATACGGACGGACTACCGTAACACTAAAAACGGGGTGCTTAGACCAGATGTAGCAGTAATGTAAGCGTCCTCTATTTTTCTGAGTTGATCATTAAATATCAAGTGCAGGGTAGACTTGAGGGTAGAGAAAAGGAAAATATGATACGGTGAACAAATCGCTTCTCATTGTGCAGCGATTTGGATACACCATAACAATCTATGAGTTCATTATGACGACCATAAAACTTCTGTAGTGTTTACTTTTATCTTTCAGTATTATAACCCTATTCCAGAAGTCTAGCTCGGTGCAAAAAACTCCCCATAGTTCCCACAAGCACTGACATAACGCATGAGTTATAGTATAAAATCTTTGTCAGCATTAAAACCAAATACCTACGAAGTGCAAGTGTTAAAACTAATATTCATACTAACATACAAATTATCTGTTTTTCCATTTGTTTATTTTTCATATTTTATTTTTTTCCAAATCTCTAAAAAAAAATGAACAAGAATGCAAATCAACGAATGTTAATACATGGTCCATTTACTGATGCTTGTTGTTGAGTCTTAGCGTGTTACTGTTGTTCATTCTATATATGTATTTTCTACAATTAATACGTTTCAATCAAATTTTTAAAAAAAAATAAAGCCTAAACAAGAAGTAAACAAAATCAAAATTGTTGAAATAGGAAACAAAATTCTGAAAATATGTTAATGAAGAAACTGTGCCTATTTATAGATATTAAGAAACTATGATATTTATATATAAAGCGATTTATGTTTCTCTAAAATTTTCAAGTTCTCTGAATAAGGTTATTAATAGTGTTGTGGACAGGTATCAAAAAGTGTTCGAGTTTAATGGGCCTAGAGGGTATACGGCTATAGCATATATCAATGGGCCTAGAGGGTATACGGCTATAGCATATATCAATGGGCCTAGAGGGTATACGGCTATAGCATATATCAATGGGCCTAGAGGGTATACGGCTATAGCATATATCAATGGGCCTAGAGGGTATACGGCTATAGCATATATCAATGGGCCTAGAGGGTATACGGCTATATCATATATCAATGGGCCTAGAGGGTATACGGCTATAGCATATATCAATGGAAAGATACATCAATGTAGTCTTTGAATATCGTACTTATCAAAGTGAAAAAAGGCTTTTTTTTACTGCTATTTCGCATAATTAGAGAGGGTCAAAGATCAATCTACCCAAATACACTTTGATAAGTAATTTAAGTGAAATCATTTATTGTAGGTATTAGGAAACAATTAAAGGTCACATGTTTTAGAATTTCGAAAATGTAAAAAAGAACTTTTTTCGACATAAGTTGAACAAAATTGCCACTACAAATGGTTGCATTTTAGTGCATTTTCAATTATTCAGAGATATAAGACACCGAAGAATATTACAATGTATATCTAATTATTCTTTACTGAATAACAACCTTCTCGATTCGATCTGCAACATGAGCTTTACAAAATGTGTTTATAGTTGCAAATTTTCACATATCTTATTTAAACTACTTATTACATTAAACACGAAATCATTTTCCGGGCAACCTGTTGTGTTTCCGACCTGTTGTTACAACAGAAAAACATGAATATTATCCAAAGTAACTTATTTTTTGACATGATCAATAGTTTAAGTGCATTTTAAGCAGATGGATAAAAGTCTGACATATTTGTTCTGTTGTTTAATAATCGAGCGCTCAACAATGTTCATTTGAGGAAATTGGAATGAAAAATAGGATATTCATAGTCAAGACCAAGACAAAGCACCAAAATACAAAAATAGTATAAGAATAACATACATAAATTTAAAGAAAAAAAACACGGGGGTTTGGACCAGGTTCATTGGTAGGATATTAATTACAACGCATTTTCTCTTTTCTTTCCCTTAAGCGCCCGTCGATCTGTCCTTATATAAATGATGTCATTCCGGTTTGAACGAAGGAGGGAAAACCCTGGCATTGCTTAAAAGACATCAAGTATGCTTTTTTAATATTCTTGATCTGCCCTTTGCCTGTACAATGATGTTACTTTGAACTAATATTCTGTAAGAACTATGTTACCATTGTGTCCTATTCATACGGCTATTAAAACTGGATCTTTTTGAGAAGTTTTTTTATTGCGTCTGAACTCCTTTCTTCTTTTTGCGTTCGAATTTTTAAAGGGAATCTGGTTTGTTTATATCAACGTTTAGTATAATCCGTTCAGAGCAGCGGCGGTTCCAGAGGGTGTGCATGGGATTGGCACCCACCTTTTTATTGAAAAATTTGCCATTTTCATGTGTAAAATGGACAAAAAATGGTAAATTATATCCTAGCACATACAGGTCTCAGTATCGTATTAATTTTCCCACAGACTTCTATAGTGAAGTGCATATTTTTAGGATTTTTTAAAAAATATGTAAATTGATTCAATAAAACTTTCACTTATGTAGCATTTCTAAGGACTTGTGAAAAAATAATTTCCCGCAAAGAAAATAGGGTGAGTCCACGAAGATCGGACAGAAAAGTAGTCTCGAACTATAAATAGCCATTTTCCCTACTTTCACTTTCGTTTTGCACTCACCAAACCAACCTTTTCAGTGGAACATTTTTATGATATTATGTTAGATTTTCTTTTAAAAAAGTTCTTCATCTTACAGTGTGATGTTTGCTCTATTTTATAAGTCATTGTTCATATCTTTTGACAAAATATTAGTTTGTAGAGAGGCAAAAAGAAAATGCACTATATTTTTATAGCATCCATGTTTTGACGTACACCCACTCAGGGATATGCAATACGATACTGGTACCTACACACCCTTTTCTGAGGAACCCCGGCCGGCACCCTCTTTTCCACAGAAGGAACCCGCCACTGCAGAGGATATTTCATTGCAAGCACCAGCCTGGCGCACAGTTAAACATCATAAGACATAAATATTGTGACATGCATGTACATGTTTGCACATGCTTCCATGCAAAGTTCAAAATTTGTTACGAAATCCAGTCTTATCATGAACTCCCTAGTCGCATTTTTTTGTTTGAGAATCCCTGATTCATGTTTTAATCTTTAACATTTTATGTATAATATGTATGATTTTTGTATGTAGAAAAATATATATCAAAACCTCAGGTAGACTCAATACTTTACATGTGTCTCTGTTCGTAAAACAGTCCGGAAACTAGTCCGTGTGATACAATTTTAGTACAACTAATAATTCAAATATATGAAAATTTGCAACTTCAAATTCATTTCGCAAAGCTCATGTTGCAGATCGAATCGAGAACTTGTATTTGTTTTATTTGTTATTCAGTGAAGAATATTTAGATATATATTGTAATAGTCGACGGTGTCTTATTATCTCTTAATTATTGAAAATGCACTAAAATGCAACCAATTTTAGGGGCATTTTTGTTCTGTAATTAAAAAGTCAACGTTTGTCGGAAAAAGTTCTTTTTTACATTTTTGAAATTCTATACCTGTTAACTTAACATGTTACTTGTTCTCCGATACCTACAACGAACCATTTCACTTAAACACTTATCAAAGTGTATTAGGGTCGATTGATCTTTGACCCCTCCTCTAATTAATGCAAAATAGCAGAAAACTTTACCAATTTTCAGTTAGAAAAGAATGATATTCAAACACTACATTGATTTATCTTTCCATTGACATATGATATAGCCGTGTACCCTCTTTAGGCTCTAGGCCCAGTAGAGTTCGAAAAATCGTAGCCGTTCGCAGCACTGTACGGAAGATTTATGATTGATTTTGGTTTTGTTCATAATATGAAATGTCTTCTGCACTGCACGAACAACAGAATTTTAATAAATTGGCCTATCCATTTCAAGTTCATTTCACTGTGTCATTGTGTAAATTAACCGATGGTTCTGGCTGAAAACCCAGCGCTGCAAACATTAAACATTTAAAAACAAATAGTACCCGTAAAAAAGTGAAAATTATTATGCATAACCCTGCAAGGAAAAATGACCCCCACTTGTTAACAATATTTTATGAAATTATTATAAACGTTTACAAAATGTAATTTGTATAGCTCTCTGAAAACTGTTTAGAAATTGTTAAATGAAAAAAAAACTGAGTTTAAATGAGACAACTCGGTCAGATGTTTAAGGATTAGTATTAAGGTAAGTATTTATTTCTGAAAACTGATTTCATTTAATGGAGACCTTACGTCGATTACCACATTGTTCGAATTTTGCAATTAGAAGGTGCGCTTGACTCTTGAAAAAGTATGTATGTGCTTGATGAAAGTAGTATATAAGTAACAACAAACTATAATACTTTATGTTCACAGACAAAAATTGTTCAATGCATTTTCTTTTATATTTATAGAATTTAACTTATATTTAAAAAATTTCCATGTGTAAAAACGTTATATGCTCTCATTCATAAAACGTGTGAATCTCTTATTTCTTATGTAAATATTGAATCATTGTATTATTATAACCTAATTCATTTTTGTATTTTCACAGGTTTTTTGGTCCATTCAGACAAAAGGAAATTATTAGTGATGTATATTTCCTTTCAATAAGGAAACAAATATTCTACACAATTTTGAAAAGTTTCCGTCAAGTACCGGAACACTTTAGGAAATTTTTTTTTTTTTCACTTTTTAGTAATACATTTTAGCTTTTGGATTTATTTTTCAAAATACATAGTTATGGTAACAATAATGTATATTGAAATATTCCTAATCTTAAACATTTAACCTGATTTGTAAGATTTATTTTTAGTTTTATTTCTAAATACCGATTCCTTAAATAGAGACTTGACCTCGATTGCCACGTTGGTAAATATTCGAATTTTGCGTTTTTGAGATACACATGACTCTTGAAACAAAAACGTGTTTGGTGAAAGTAATATTTAATTATTATACCTAATATCCACAAAAACAAGATGTAAAATAAAAACTATAGCTATGTCTTTTTTTAAATCGATGTTTTGATTGCGTACATACAATTCCCCAACGTTGGCTGTAATTAAACTAGAATTTAATATTTTGGCATTTGGAGGAGGGGTGAACTTAAAGAAAGAAGGAGGGAAAACAATTTAATACGGATTCCTTCTACTTGTTTTTGTTTTTTAATTATTTTCAATTTTTGCACCGCTGATGGTGAACGTTGATGGGTCAATTTAAAGAGAACGACAAAGCATATTATTCCCAAAATATTATCAAAAGTATGTCCTAAATAATCTTATTCTGAAATACAAAATTACCTAATGCAAATTTCGATGTGCTGCACACATGTTTTAAGAAGTAAACTCTTAACAGCAGCATTAGAATAAAAAAAACATAGGAAGACCAAATGCCCCCAAAAATTAATTGGATACAAGAAGTGCTCAAAACCAAAACCATTTTTAATGGAAGCTTAATCCATCACCGATCATCATCTGACCGATGTGACCTAACCTGGGGCGGATCCAGGGTGTAACATTTGGAGTGGGGGGTTGGGGAGCACACAGTTAAGATTTTGCCGAGCGAAGAGAGGGGAACACTTTTTTTAGGTGATTTTTTTTAATATCCTTCTAGAGTGGGTGTAATGTAGATATTTTTTGTGGTAAACGTAGCGAAAAATTAAAGTTTCGACCTAAAACCGCCTAAATCTATCCCTGAAAACCCATGCTTTGCAAATTTTAGGGGCCCGCGCACGCCCGCCATGCCTCTGCCTGAATCTGCCCTTGCTAACTATTATGGGTTATGATCAAGTAATCTGAAAATACCTAGAAATAAGGTACAGGTTGTTGATTAACGATTTGCTGAATTTAGTTTTCTATTTCTATAATTTGCTTAGAGTACCTCTTGTTTATACTTTGTTTGGATCTTGAAGTCATAACTTCGTGAGTAATTCGTTCTTATACTATTGATAAGAGGTTCTTCTTCAAACAAGCTGACCGAATGGTCTAGGGCGCCGTTGCCATAGATGTTACAGCGGTACGAGTTCGAGTCTCGCGGAGGAAACGACAGAAATTTGCTTCACAAATTTGACAGTTCTAACATCGTTGGGAATTGTGCAGACCTTTTTATACGTTTACGTTATCTTCCCTGTATCAATTTGATCCGATGGAGCAGTGTAGCGAATAGAGTCGTCACATTCTGAGATGTTGTGTAATATTGATTTGTGGTGACATGCATCATCAATTTGATCCTTTATCCTACATAATAACACCTAGATGAACTGACCCGTACTACCATACATCGTGTACTAAGTTACTGCCCTAGATTAATCCTACGAGGAGGAATGACCCGGCCAGCGAAAGCTATATTTTATATAGTCTAGCTGGCCAAGTGATGTAGGGCGCTGTACTTAGTGCAGGCGGTGTTGCCATAGATGTTACAGCGGTACGAGTTCGAGTCCCGCGGAGGAAACGACAAAAATTTGCTTCACAAATTTGACAGTTCTAACATCGTTGGGAATTTATTAGAACTTTCTATACGTTTACGTTATCTTCCCTGTATCAATTTGATCCGATGGAGCAGTGTAGCGAATAAAATCGTCACATTCTGAGATGTTATATATATATATATATATATATATATATATATATGGCAGTAACCTTTGAGCTCGTATTACGTGACCAGTTATGAATTTTACGACAAATACTATATGAAAGCTGAAATATTAATTTAAATTATTATTGTTTTCCGGTAACTCTATTTTAGAAAATTGACACTTCCACCGTGACCTATTTGTTAAAATATCACATTTTGGCCATTAATCATTCATTAATTATACAAAGGATGATAATGCGCGTATCATTAAAATATCATTAATGAGATTGGTGTTTTTTTATAAATAAATGTTAGTCAGCTTATTTGGTAGTATAGCCTTGTTTTCCATGTGTATGAATACTCTCCTTTTTCATATTCAAGTAATCGAATTAAAATACATCATTTTCAACACATAGATGCAAAGAATGTACAGCGCATGTTCCATGTAGGAAGATGTTGAAAAATGAAAAAGAGCAATGTTTCAAAAAGTCATAAAGGGTTTATCATAAAAACAAAATCGGCAAATTGATATTCGCAAAACAAATCCTTAAAAACTTAAACAGGGCTCAAACGAATGTTAATGTTTTGCTGCAGTTGATTTATATCAGGGAATATATAGGAAATTGATGTCAAATGGGGATACTTGCATTACTGATTATCTGTATAGACAAGATTTACTACCGGTATAAGTTAAGAGTGTGGCGAGTTTCTTCTTTATTCTTATTTGTTTGTTTGTTTTATGTTTTGTTTTGTTTTTATTTTTTCTTTGTCCTTAGATATTCGTAAATATGTAAATAAAATTAATGAATTTCAGCAGCACAGACAGATAGACAACAAAGTTGAGTGGCATCTGTATAATCCTGCAACAAGGTAGTTTGCCCATTCTAGGTATATTCATTTTCAGCAAATGATTTATAACTCACATTGGGGGTTTCCGCAGCTGTTAGATACTGGTCTCAGTATCGTATTAATTTTCCCATAGACTTCTATAGTGAAGTGCATATTTTTAGGATTTAAAAAAAAAATATCAATAAAACTTTCACTTATGTAGCATTTCTAAGGACATGTGAAAAAGTAATTTCCCGCAACGAAAATAGAGTGAGTCCACGAAGATCGGGCAGAAAAGTAGTCTTGATCTATAAATAGCCATTTTCCCTACTTTCACTTTCGTTTTGCACTCACCAAACCAACCTTTCCAGTTGAACATTTTTATGATATTATGTTAGATTTTCTTTTTAAAAAGTTCTTCATCTTACAGTGTGATGTTTGCTCTATTTTTAAGTCATTGTTCATACCTTTTGACAAAACATTAGTTTGTAGAGAGGCAAAAAGAAAAAAAGAAAAACTATATTTTTATAGCATCCATGTTTTGACGTACACCCGCTCAGGGATATGCAATACGATACTGGTACCTATTACTAATGGCTATTTATAGTTCAAGACTATTTTTCTGTCCAATCTTCGTGAAATTATGTTTTCACATGTCCTTAGAAATGCTACATAAGTGAAAGTTTTATTGAATCAATTAACATATTTTTTAAAAAAATCCTAATAATATGTACTTCACTATAGAAGTCTATGGGAAAATTAATACGATACTGAGACCGGTACCTACTGTTGCAATGATTGCTAAATTACCAGCTAAAAATAAGAGTTATTCCGCTTTAACTACAAATTTAGCTTTTTCTCAAATCCGTTTTAGCTTACTTGCCATATAACTTTCAGCTAAATTTAACAACATTTCCTCATTACTTTGTAACGTGAATTTTTTTAGTGACATCATTCCAGCTGATCATGCGTATGAAACTCAAGGATCTAAAGGATCAAGTTTAATCAATAGGTTGTATATATTTAGCAATTTCAATCTAATAAGCATGCAATATTGTTTCTATAAATCATTCATTATCACTTTATTTACAACCTTAAATGTCGAATGAGTAGTGACAATGGTTTATTAAAATGGTTGACGTAGCTATCGCTGTAACATTTTGTTTAATTCACTTTTTAATTTCATCAGCAAATGTTTTAGTGTATTCTTCGTTTAGTGTAGTATAAAAACGGGCGTCTTTAAATTGAGGCTCGGCCTCCTGAATGCAAGCGGATTTGTCCATGACCACTACTGCACTGCCTCTGTCTGCAGGCTTTATTATGATTTATTAATTGGTTCATTGGTTCTTAGGTCTTGAAGAGCAGTGCGCTCACCTGTTGCAAGTTGTCATGACTATCAGTATTCAATCTAACAGTTTTAATCAGGTCAGATTTTACATTATTTATAAAAGATTCTAACGTTAAATGCTTGCTTATTTTAGGGACTCACTATTTTTTCTTCCCAAACCGATAATTGTTTCATTCTCTAAATCACTCTCATTTTCCTTCTCACTTTCCTTTAAGCCGAAGTACTCCTTGCTCTTCAGACTCCTTTCAAAGTTGTCGAGTTCGTCGGTCAAGATTGGTTCATTGACAAGACCTGGATCTGGGCAGAAGTTAAGACTCGTGGATAGTAATGATGTCTCATCTTTAGTAAGTTGATGGGAAGAAATATTTACAACCGTATTAGATGGTTGACATTCAGGTTTGCATCTCCGTTTGAAATTTCTGTTGCGTCTTATGCTTTGTGTCCAAGATGATGGAACGTTAGTAGACGACATACCATCACAGTAGATTTTTTTTATTATCATTATGAAGGGCCTGGTTTTGTGTTTTTGTGATATCATCAATACGCTAAATGATGGTTTCATGCTCATAGACTGGGAATTCTTTCTTCTATGACTTTCATAAAAGGTTGAATGTTGTAGTTGATTTCTTAAGATGTTCTTTACATTGCTGTTTCAGTAAGATCAATTATGTTTTGAACAGTTTGCACCTGACTAAAAGTATACCATTTAGTCAAGCTCTTAAGCTAAAGCGCATTTATTCCAACGATAAAACATTAAAAGGCCGTTTGAATCGACTAAAAACAATTTAAGAAGAAATGGGTATAAGTATAGCACTATTTAAGAAGGTTTCCGAAAAATTCTTAACATCCCAAAAGTAGCTTGTTACAGTACAAGGCGAAGAAAATATGTAAAATAACTCCTTGTGTCCTTAGATACCACCGTTATCAAAAAACTACCACTTGTGAGCCACCTATGATTGCTTTCAGACAGACAGACACTTTGCGTTATGTGACAGTACGGGCAGAAATATCTAAGCTAAGCTTGAATCCAAGTCGCTCCTTCGGTGACAAGTGTTGTAAATGCTGCAAGCAGATGCACCAGTTGTCAACATTCACTAGCACGGTAACTGGGAAACGTTACAAAATATTTTGTAACGTACACTGCAAGAGTGCAAATGTCCTTAATCCTATCTTTGATCTACAATATGTTGGCGATTCCAAACAACCTTTTTCACAAACGTTTGCATGGCCACAGGAGCTACCGAACAAAAGAGCCCTTACTTCCAATTAGTCAACATTTCAGATTTCCAAACCACGATCTCGAGGATTTCAACAAACTGAAAATACCAATCAAGGAACAGAACACGATCTCAAACGATCCACACAGGTTGAAACGGGAAGGGTTTTAGATAAAAGAACTCCGTGCCTTACGCCCCGTGCAGGTCCGGGTGTTAAAAGAATATGCCTGCAGCAGCGCTAAGCTTGTCGTAAAAGGCGACTATATAGTGCTCAGAAACCAAGCCGGGGGCTAGGCGCTCTGCTCACAGAGCAACTGGGATGTGTGCCCCAGGTGGTGGAATGGGGTACCCCTGGTGTGTTACATGCTGGGGATGTCAGGCTATAATACGGAAAATCTTACCGCAAACCATAGTGGTGCACCGTGTTGGGAAAGATGTCACGTTCCTCGCACGTTAAAGAACCCTGCTGTGGTATTCAATAGGAGTAAGAACCTTTGCGCTCCGCCACAGGAGGCTGAATTGCCCGACCTTACCCATTCCTCCCTTTTTCTAGTGGCAATCAAAATTTTCGACCCGATTATTCATGTGTCCCATCCATTTTGTTTCATTTCATCATCATTTCATGTTCATTTTATCATCCATTTCATATTCATCGTCTGAAAGAGCTGAAATATTGCTGCTCGGACGTTAAACCCCAACAATCAATCAATCAATCAATCCGTGCCTTACACCCACATGAAATAAATAAAGAACATTAAGTTCTTTCATGCTTGTATAGTTTATTTTCTTTAGAGTATTTGTTTATGATTGTAGTTGCATTTCTCACAAATTTCAAGACCGCCTCAAATTTGTGTTTTAATATTTTACGTTCGATAATAATTTTCTTAAGTCAAATGTATTGTAAACGTATTAATTTTCGCGTGTACTTATTTTCGCTATTTTTGCAGTGAACAGAACGGCGCGAAAAATAGTATCCGCGAAATAGTTCTATAACACTTTATAACGCTAATCATATTTTGATCCGTGAAAATTAGCAACTGCAAAAATCTTAACGTTTACAGTATTCACTCGATGATGCCGTGAATTGTGTTCACGATAATTACCACCCTATACACTTACATTATGCCTAGGATTGAAGAAGGTCAAAAGTTGGTCGAAAATTTTGCTCGTTTAAATATATTAAACGATATATTTAAATATATCATAAAATACAGCAGGAGTCTGCAATCTCAAGTTTTCAGTGGAGTACTGGTTTTTATTTGTTTTGTTTCTTGGTAGTTGTTATTTTTGTAATTTTATAGTCTTTGTTGTGTGTGTATATTTTCCCTTTCTAGTTTTATCCTTGGAATACCAGTATATTCTTTTGATTTCCCTTCGAATCGTGGTTCCCTCGATTACTCTTTCATGCTAAAATTTCGGGGAAAATAACAAAATTTACAAAAAGGTGGGGGGGGGGTTCTAAAATCTTCGGGCATATTTCCTGATGCGACATTGAGGATCAATGAATACTCATTTAAAACAAATGGCATACTAATTTGGGTCGCTGTGTCTTTTACAATTACAATAACTATAATGTATGCGTATAGAATAATGAAATTGGTTTGTTACTGCTAAGAAACAAGAATTATCTCGCTTTAACTGCAATCCCATGTTTTGTACTCCTAAGAGATTTCCTCAAGTCCTGTGTTTCTCAATTTTCAATTTCAAGTGATCTGATTCATCGAAATTTGAGTTGAGAAAAGATTTGAGATGGTTTATGATACCAGACCCTGGTGTTATTTAGAATATATTTCGTGATAAATATAGTTGTTCACTGTTATATATGAAAAGAGGATTTCCTAGGCTGAGTACAAAGTACAAACACAGGCCAATGTTATGAATCACTGTACCTCAATATTCCACAAACAATTAAAGTACATCTCAATGGAACATTCCTTTCTTCTAGACCCAACTTTCAAATTGTATTCTCAACGACAACAATCGAATGCGCCATAGACTATCAAAACGCAGGAAACGTTGTAAGTCTTCTGGAATAAAAATCCATGGCAATTATAACATCTTATTTTCTTTTTCTTTTGGTGTTTTAACAAATAAATTAGACAGAAAATGGCATATAAGCAATTGTAGACGCTTATCAGTTTCAATTGAACAAACTGCAGACAGTCTCATAAATCAAACAATAAACAAGTTTTGGAGATTTTATACATCGCAAAATTGGGATAAAGGATACTACAGATACTGTGAAGTCAGCCTCATATCTTGACCTACAAGAGATCGATGGTAAATAAAAGTTACTAACCGAATAACATGACAAACGCGAAGGCTTTTCATTCCGTATTTCTTCAGCACCTGCGTATGGTTTTCATATCACAACTCATACGCTACGCCGGAGCTTGCCGTAAATACGTACGTTTTTGTTTACTCCTTACAAATAGGCTTCTGGAACAGGGTTATTTTGCTTCAAGATTGACGTCATCACTACAGAAGTTTTATGGTCGTGATCATGAACTCGTAGATCGTTACGGTGTATCCATCTGCACCATGATAACCGATTTATTCAAAGTTTTCCTTTCCTCTTTGGTCTATCCCGGACTTGACTTCTTATGAGCAACTCGGCGGATGTTTCTGGAAAAAGCAAATGACGCTTACCCTACCAGTGCACCTGGTCCATGCTCCTAGTTGATTACTTTTGTAGACCTATTCATGTTTCCATTAGATGGCATAAAACAGAATTGTATATACCATTAATATAACTTTTTAAATATAGTTTGTCACAAATGATATCACATAACGAATCAAACGATCAACGTAACATTCAACACAAGACGATATTTTGATATTTTTTACGGTTACGATGCCATGTTATACTACAGAAGGATATTTTATTCTTCAGTAAAAAACATCCACCACACTGATACCATTTAGGGTTACAGTAGAGCGGTCATCTCTTGTCTTTTAGTACTGCACGATTCGATTATTTTATTTTCATAAACAAATTTAATGACTTCCATTACAATAGATTATATTACATAAATCTGAATGTTAAGGTTGAATTTTATATATTACTTTGCATTTTTTTCTTTTTATGCGCGTTGTGGTATTTCTGATATGTTATCTTTGATTTTGTGTCATGCTCCAATATTTTGGTGACTAAATTCTTTTTTAAAGTAGTTGAAGGTACAAAAATAAAAATGTTTCCACTCTCATAACATTTTTTTAAATATCTGAAGATATGAGGTTATATCCAGTTCTATACAAAACAAATCTACGAAGAGCAACTTTTCACTTGTGAACATGAGTGTACCATATCGGTTAAAATGCGCATGGTCTGAGCAATCATAGACATTTTGATAGAAAAAGATTTTTGTTTTTGTTTTTGTTTTTGTTTTCTTTATTCTTATTATTATTATTATTATTATTATTATTATCATTTATACATGCTCAGACTCTTAGCTAAGCAAAATAGTCAAAGTAACCTCGGCAACCACGCGGGTAGTTTTTGAGTTTAAAGTAAAATATGTGTACTTTTGAATTGAAAATAAGATGAGATATGTCCTCGCATAAATGAAATGAAAGACGCTACGTTCTTGTACAAACTATAGTGTTTTACATTTCAAATTCTTTGGTAACAATGTGACGAAGATAATCATCGAAATGTGCGATTTTCATTCACGTCTCATATCTGATCACCGAGACAAAAGTTGAATATTTTCTCTATTCTAAGAATTCTGTCTCTTAATGCACTGTTTTCATTTATGCATAAGGAAAGGTTTATAAAAAAAAGTGTAATTTGATTAAAATGAAACAATAAGAAGAGAAAGTATTATTAAAATTTAATGAAAACAATGGCACTCATAACGTTTTGTAAAGATCCTGTATAATATTGAGTCAATTACTGTGAACAAATATGATGCCAACCTTGTTAATCTGATATTTTTTATACTGAAATCTTATTCTAAATTTACTTTGTAGTATGTTTTAGCTTCTACCAAGAGGATTAGTAAATCAGTCTTGTAACTTTTGAAAGGGTTGATAAACAAGTATATATAAAGGCTATATCTGTTCAACGAAACACGATAAATATGAACCTTAACTATTAACAGAGTACATGTATAACAAGTTTGGTAATAACTCAAAATAGAAAAGTCTGATGGCTTTACAGACCCGGAAATAGCAAACTAAACACGAATCGATCTTTGCGTTTTCTACAGTAAAATTTCCTGTTCAAACAAATCGAGACCGAGACTTTAGTACAAGCCGTAGTGTGTCGCACAGTGGTTATCAGATAAAAGAAAGATTAAAAAACCTTCGATCCTTGTAAAATTATATGACAAGAGTTTTTGGTAATATCTTATTGTTTATACTGTAATTTTAAATTCCGTGTTCATTCTCAACAAATAAACAGGAATATAAAACTACAGCGCAATCAAATGCATTATGATTTTGTTCATAAAGAGGCCATTGGTTTGCATTACTAGAAAAAAATGAATAGCCGCTTCATCGTTTTCATCATAATGAGTCACCGAAAAATATCCAGGTATACTATAAACGCAGCAAAGTGCTTGTTTTGAAACTTTTCTATATTATTTTACTTTGTTCCAATATTTCTGAAAGACTAACTTTACTAATTATCATAATTATATTGTCTTTCTTCAATATGTTAAAAGTATTCTTATATGAAAAGCACATTGAATGCCCAAGCAGGTAGATCTAAAACTTAGAGAATATTCGAATAGCCTCAACGAGTCAAATTAATTGAATGTTTAGTTAACCAAAGGGAACATTTCGAATGTTGAACACACTTTCAGAGTTCGAGTTCCTTAATTGTTCTTTTATACTTTTACTGTGCCGACTTCAATTAGTACTGCGTTTGTTTAAAACTGCCTAATTAGTGAAGACTTAATGATAAATGATAAGGTTTCAGTTTTTTCATATCTGTTTTGACCCAAGCTGACCGTTTGGCTGACGAGTTCGAGCTATCGCAGGTCATTCTCAAAGATTTGTTACCGAACGGACCGACTTTTGATTTTTGTTTTCAATTTTTGTTTTGGTCAAGTCATTGGATTCTGTGAACTCCGAATAGTCTTTCTGATTTTATGCTTGGATATTGTTTTACCGAAATCCAATGTATATATGTGACATTTCAATAACATATAAAAAATATATAAACTTTTGTATAGAAAGGCCCTATCTAAGACCTATCTAAAATAACGTGGGTTTATTGAACTGATGATGTCAAAGACTGGCGACGATATCTTTCTGAAAACTACTGGAATCGAATTTAACTTTAAAGATATGTAAGATCATGTTACTAGTCAAGATCACTGAAACCCGTTTTTATCTGAACTCTACATTCAAAGCTCTATCAAAGATATGTTGTTTTACTTGCCATTGTCCTAATTTTCGGACAGGTAAATCGATGGCAAACAACGATTACACTATACCTCGGTTTTTTAAAAACATATCCGAATTAACCAGTTAATTACCTCCCATGTGTCGGGGGAAAAAGTCTAAAAAAAAGAACGATGAAAAAATCAATGTACAAGTGGTTGTATTTATCTGTTGACCTAAATATGTCAAGAACTTGACAAGAAATTGGTAATATATCAGATCAAGGCTCCGCCTTGTAACATGAAATCCAGAGCTGTCCAATCAAATACTGGAGCTCGTATAGTCATAAATTGATAATTGATCTGTAAAACGATTCAAGTGTGATCTGTTAAGAACATGAGGAATGTATGTCAGATAATGTAAATACACAAGCCAAGCGTAATGTAATTATGTGTATTACCATTGAGACCTAGAGCACTTTATTTGTACAATATAATACGCTGCATTCGTCAAAACAATGACTGGATGGGTAGATAACAACGGGTTCGCAAAACCCAATTGAGATCACTTTAAATTTTCATTATGTTGACATTTTGGATAAAGTTTGCATTCTATCTGTAAACGTGTTGTGTATTTGCATAAAGTGTTATTGTGCATTCGTTTGGATGTAATTACTCGCCTCGGAGATTATGCCATTCAATGATGAATTATAGTGGATTTTTCTACCAGATAAAAAGGTAGTGAATTCGCCATTTTTCTTGTCTACTTCTTAGCAACCAGTGATTGCGTTACTCTTTAGTCACGCACAAATGATATGTAATAGAAAGAACATATGACCTTTTGCCTCCACATCGAACCAGCTGGCGGCATACATAACTAGGTTTTTTGTTCAGTATATAAATGCCAATATAATTTAGGACACGTCTATCTTGCTAGGCAAACAATGATGTATTAGGTTAGGTAGACTGTATAAGGATATTGATTTATGCTAATATGTTAGTTACTTCTGACATATATAAAAAACTGTTAATGACAAAAGTTTAAACTCGACCAGAAGAATAAAATCGTTTTCTACACTCTTAAATGTAAATTTTGTAAAGGGGAGATAATTATTTTAAATAAAAAGAATAAAAAAGACAGGTATAATAAATCCAACTATAGAAAAATGGGCATTCACGTTAGCAAATTGTTCCAAAAGGATTTATGTGCAAGATAATGCTTTTTTCAGGGCGACCATAATAAAACATATTTTAAAGTACAAGCAAATCAAGATTTTCAGTTGAACGGTTGTATTGAAACTCAGTGGTGTGCATGAATAAAGAAATTAAATAGGGTTTCCTTGGAATATAAGAGGACCTTTTGAATGTTGCGATGGTATAGCAAAATATCAACTATTTTCTTATTCGCTTTTCTGAATATCTATAATTTTCCTATTTGAATATTACAACCATGTCTTAGATTTTCATACAGATGTATAATATACTCTTTGTTCTTGGTTAAGGCTACGAACAAGTTGATAGTTTGAAGATAAGATATGATAATGAAATATTAAGATATGTCACGGAGATAATAAATGCACAAGCAATTTGTAGAAAAAAAATCATCCAAATAGAATTTTTGTTAAATATTTTCCACTTACATTTCTAATGACCAAATATTCTATACTAATTTGTATATTTGCAAAGTTTTTTTTATATATGTATATACTAAGTTCACGATATACCTAATTTAATTTTCGTATAATTGTTAATGTTTAAATTATTATATGGAAAAATGCAGTAAAATTTTGTAATTGCGAGAAAATGCAAACACATTACAAGCCATGATCTTATGTAATTCTATTCCACGGAATCAAACAACAAATAAAGTACAGAAGTCAATACCTTATATATTTGAATTAAAAGAAAAGGATGATAAATAAAAGTTTGCAATGTAATAACCAAAGGTGAAATTTTTTTCAAAATATAGGTGTTACTTTTGTGGTGTAGCGAGCATTTTCTTCAATCGAATAAAAGGGAAATCGCTAAGTGTTACGTGGTATAACTACTAATTATAATGCTACTAATGCTTTTTCCTTGAACTTAATACCTGATGTACAATTAAATTATACTGTAATTTTCATTTCTACTTGTTCATAAAATACACACCTCTCATCATTTTACATCTAAAAATTTAAAAAACCATTAAAAATTGTTATAATGTAAATTTAGTTTAACTTTTACCAGAAATTGGTAGAGGTTGCTTTTATATTTGTAACTTGAGTGTTCAAAATCGTTCATATGATGGTTTCGTAGTTAATGCTTGGATCATGATATGTTTCTAGTTCCTCCTTTAGCAACGTTATTCACATAGCAATGTCCAAGTTAACATGAGGTTCTACAATTGTTATGTTGTAGACAAAATTGTGCTTGTTTCCCGTGCGTTATCATACTTTTATAGCGAATTGGTACAAACTGTAGGAATACAGAAAACAGACATAAAGTTAAATATTATTTAAAAAGTACAAATGTTTACAATAAGTAAAGATTGTTTGTGCTAGTGTTTACCAATCTTCCATCACATATAGTCCACGAAAATATACATCAACGGAACATACATATAGCATGACTCATTCTTTTTCTAATTTACTTTACATACTCATTTGACAACCTTTTAATGGATGCTTTAAATTTGTTTTCGGAAAAAATATTTTCTTTGCTAACTCGATAAAACCATGATTTTTTTTCTAAAAACCAAAACCAACTAATGTACTATCCAGTTCATCTTTCGTGATATCACTTCTTTTTAAATGTTTTATCAACATTTCTGTCCTTTTTACAAAATCTGATGTGTTATGTATGTCTCTTCATCGTTTAGATGCCTATGAGGAGTTGCAATTTATTTGTATAATGTAGAGTTTTGCGCACAAAACAGTGTGGTGTTTTATATCCATGTATGGAATTTAGTTTGCAGTGTATTGTTTAGATGCTGAGTTTCACCCTCGGCTTTTAGTGGTGTTTATGCTAATCATATCTTTGTGTGTACTGTTTTCATTTGTTGTCTCTTTGTTGTTTCCAACATTGTTTTGTCCAAGAACTTCCGCTCCATTATATCTTACATGGTGCTTCTTCTTGTAGTATGGTACCCTCATAATGTACAGAAATATTATCTAGTTTTTTTTTCACTTATCTAGAAAACTGTTCATTAAATGGAAGTATTCCATGCATGAATCTTCTTTAAATCATATGTAATTCATAAATTGTAAAAATTTCCTTTGGCAAGACCAAAAATAGATAACAAACATTGTACTTAACTGAAGAAAATCGTTAAATTGATAATTAAACTTACCTTTTACGACCAAACTTAAGTTGCTACGAGGGAAGAAATTAAGACTAAGCTAAATTATAACAAAGAAACGCAAACAAATGACAAAAAAATAGAAAAAAATAGAAAAAAAAATATTTGTTTGGATTTATGTTTTTGTTTTGTAATGGTTTGTTTTTTCCACTTGTGTAAGTATTCAGTTGGTTTCTTTTTTAATTTGTGCATTTTTTTCTTCTTAGAACCGCGTGATTAAGACTTCTGTAATACCAAAACTATTCTGAAGATACGATATTGTGACCCGTTTTGTGAGGTATCTTTTTAATTCTAAAAAATAAATGAAGACACTTAAATGAAAATATATTCTCCTCGGTCTTGAAAAAAAATTACTAATGCAAGGTAACTTCATTTATTTATCTTGCCCCATTTCAGGTTTTAAATTTAACATACAGTGCGTCCATGCTTTTATAATCCGGTTTAACCCAAAGGTCAAGTGGGAAATAAACAGAAATAAACCGGATATGATTAAATGTTTCAAGAGGCCAGCATAGTAATCGTTAACCTGAACACCAAGCACGCGGTCGGTTGTAAAGTTTAAAACTTAGTTATAATATAAAATGTTTAATTTGGCTTATCTTAATATTATATTGGAAAAGGAAAATTCATTGCTAAGTTGACCATTTTATATTTTAATCACGAATTGTTGTTTTGTAAAACCACTTTTGTAGTCTTAGGAAAAAAAGAAAAAAACAAAACAGCCTCGGTTTTGATAAGGCAAAACAAATAATATTTCTGTTTCTTGCTATGCTACCCTACCTACCCTACTTTTTTGTGCCCACCATAAACATTTTATGGCCATGTTGGCTCATGTATGTAAAAGTCTAGATTGTGTCCCCATTAACGAATTGTAAAATGTTTTTGAAAAATAAAAAAAAATCCCTTCCTACCTATGCTATTTTTCTTGCTAGTAACAGGAAACAAGACTATTATTTTTTGTGTCTAATGGCATTCACCAAGACATATGATAAATGTAAATAAGGTGTTTGAAATTAAGATATCATATTAAATTGTAATTTTGCAATCATAGGTTCGTGAAGTACAGTGATAGAAGAATGTTTTATTTCAGTTTTATGTGAACTAAAAAACATATTCCGAACATGAAAGCACAGAAATAACTATAAGCAAAGTGGGAAGAAAACGGAGAATCAACATATTGATCGCAAGTTCAAGCAGAATTTAAAAAAAAAAAGCACACTAAAAGTTTTGTAAAAGTATTGATCCGTAAACATACTTTATCATTATTTGAGACTTATTTCCAGTTCCAATTTTTAAAAAAATAAACAAAAATTATTTGATAAAACATATTGTTGCTTTACCCTTTGGTTTACCATTTATAAAATAAGAAAAAGCCTGTATCTCTTTCCCGTTTATGCCTGTTTCACATGTACATCAGTTGTGTAGAAACTGTGATACTTTAAATGCATTTTATATTTTTTATACAAATGTTCTCGTCTATGAATAGTAAGTTTTCTTATAACATTAATAAAAAAGGATGTTGATAATTGAATTTTTGGTCTTTTATTATGCCTTGCTACAGCTTATATATAACTCAAACTTCTAATGCATTACAAAACATTTTTGCGCCAAAAAAAATCCTAAAAAGGTAAATGATACTATTTTTGTACTCTGATCAATCAAATAAACCGAAAAGTTCCCTTGTGAATTTGTTGAGCTAATACTGTTATTTTTTAAAGTTTTGAAATCGGCATCAAATGCCATATTGAAAATGGTCTCAGGATAGGGCTGTATATAGATCAAAGTTAAATGATACCGGCATATGAGTGTCACTATAAATAAATCATATTTGAATTATGAAGTTCACGCAAAATAGTTCGTGTAATAGTATATCAATAATAGTTAAATATATGTGAAATGCAGAATGCCCAATAAAGGAATACACAATTAATGAAACTTTGGTGCTTTAATAAAGACCAATACAACTTAAACACATTTTTAATTGTTCGTTGAAGCTTTTAATGTATATAATGTTGTGTTTCATTGGGTTAATTTGTATCAAAACTCCTTTTTTCATACTTTTAATTTCGACAATAAAATGAAAACTATTATCATTATAAAAACAAGAGTTGTATGGGTTTGCATGTTCACTTAAAATACGTGAGCTATTTCTGGGTGAGGGTAAAATGCAGTAAAAAGACGATGTTTGTAATGAGTGAGAGTACTTTTATTACAAAAGGGAGTTAATATTTTTTTCAAAGACCTTATTACATCAGGAACAAGTCATGACACATAATAAGCAAACTAAAGCTAAACGATAGAACTGGTTCGAGCAATTTCTCAATTACATAGGAGTGTTGTAAAATTACGAATACAGCGAAAATCTGTGGAATGAAGTAATACAAAGAACAATATATATATATACTTAAGTTAAAGTAATACAAACTTGTTCGCCAAGCTTCAACCAAGTCAGTGAAATATTTTTTTTAATACTTGAGACCACTAATACTCATGAATGTCTAATTTATTTTTTTAATACTTAAAATTTATTTTGTCAGTCATTAATCATCCATGCTGTCTTGAACGCCGAATAATTCTTTTACCACCTATAGACCAGCACATTTTTATACTCAAATTATTTGTTACATTTTAAAAAATCCATTGAGCAATTGAGTACCAAAGCTATGCGGTAGGGAGAAGCTTTACGGAAATCGACAAAATTCATTAACTTTTTCATCAATCAAATCACTCTTTTTTCAAGTCTAAATGCAACTTCGCGGGAATTAGCGTGCTGCGTCTTGGTGGCTTAAAATATTCTTTTAGTTTAACAAATCAATAATAACATTGAATTGACAATCTCCTTATGCTTTTGCAGGGCAGGTTTTATTGAGAAAAGTGATACAATTTGACAATTAAACTTAGTCTTTGTTGTTAACAAAAAAAATATCAATCGATGATATAAACTGTCAGTGTTAACTCGCAAGGTACCAGTTAGTGTCGGCAAAAAAATACGTATTGCTTAAAATGTGAAATGCTACGGACATTCTTTTATATAGTGTTCCCCTTCAAGTGAAAAATGACAATCTTTCACAGAAAACATTAAAAAATTATACATAAAATCATATTTGAAGTATAATTCGATGTATACGTTCCTTGTCAAATAAACACGCGCAAAACTGTCAAGAATGACATTTTGAAATTTAGTTCATTTCTTTGGTAAGTTTATCTAAACTGGGTTATTAGATTTGTTATAAATGGCGATGAGATTATTACTTATTATGAAAAGGATTTTGTTTAAATACATAGAAATGGTTTCCTTCAGCAAAATGTACAAAACATATGAATATAATACATAACTAAGACGCGCACAAAAAAGATTTAGCCTGTATTTCATCGTGAAGGATCGGGAGTAACAATTTATCAATATTTATATTCAAAGAGGATAAGTGGGGCATGAAAACCTCTTTTGTCAATAGCATAAGTAATCTGTGTTTAAGGATGCTGCAAAAGATCTTATTTGCCCAATATTATATTAATAATTAATTTTTTTTTAAATGTTTAGACTAGTATTTTTAGCTTGCATATTTTTCCAAATCAATTTTAGATTGTTTAACATACAATTTACAAAATTTGCCGATTTATCACCGGGCAATCAAACAATTTATTTCTGAAGATTGTAATAAAAAATAGTTTCATGCAGAATTTAAAAAAAAAGTTAAAAGTACGGCAAGTGCAAATACTGATGTTAAAATGACGTCATTAATTTAAAGTGTGCATTTGTTAGCATTTTAATATTTCAATATAACAATATTATATTGTAATTAGATAATAATTAAATAATAAGAAGGTAATAAAACGGTAAAAGATAAACATGTAAAGTAAGAAGGTTTTCTTACGTAGGTAAAAAGTTCTTTACTAACATTTTTATAGAAAAGCAAATGCTCAGATGAACATGCAAAGCAATGTTTTGTTTTGTAAGGAAGCAACCATTTATGGGGGGGGGGCTAGGATCACATTTTTCGTCCTGGATATATGTTTTTGTTTTGAGACTATCCTGACTTTTTATTTTTGATTCCAGTCCGTCATGCATCCTGCCTTTTTTCTACCAGAATGGTCATCCAGGATTTTTTTACCATATGCACCTATTCTGCCTTTCTTTAAAATTTAATTATAGCCCCCACCCCCTCATAAAAATCAAATGGTTGCTCCTTAACAACAGCAATGTCATGAAAGCCTAATAACTTAAGTTGTAAATTTGAATGTTGTACCAAACATTAACCAAATTAAAATTTAAAATATAAGGTCATCGATGAGTCAATGTTGTTAACTAAACGGAAAAGTTAAGCAAATGTCCAGCTAATGAGAGCAATTATGAAATCATTATCAAAATTATACACATAAAATATAATTAAAATCTTAGATTAACTATTATAATAACCCTTTTAAGATATGCAATGAAATTGTTAGAACGTTGTTACATCAAACTACGTTAAAGCGACGTGTAATTGAAAGTCGTATAAGCAGTGCCCTAAGTCCTGCATCATAAAATTATTTAAGTTTTTATAAGTGAATTCTGTAAATTTTTATAAGTAGAAGTAGTTTTTAAAAGGACATTCTTATGATTTTGCCTAGTATATAATAACAATAGATCATAGTTTAATTACGTAGTTCAATTGGCTTTTAGTTATTAATACGCTAATAGCAAAATTATACCCGTCTTATATCATTTATAAAACGTTTCCAAAATACTTGTATCTTTTGTTTTATTTCATGGTCGTATCTTCAATTGAGAAAAAAATATGGGGTTTTCTTGTATTTTTTAATGTTTTATGAAGGTTCTTGTGTGGTTGAATTATATATATATATAATTATATATATATATATATATATATATATATATATATATATATTATTATTATATATATATATAATTATTTCCTAAAGTAAGAATCGTTAGAAAAAATGGTATGTTTGAAATATTCTCAATGAAGGCTACTTCGGTATCAAGTTTGTCTTACAAGACGGAGATGCCAGTGTTAAAACAACATCAAATGATAGAATCATCGACTAAAAAATATGTGATTACGGTCACCCGACCGACCCTAATTTTATCGCATCGTCCCTAACTTTTTTATCGGCAATTTTCTGAAATTCCGGAAATTCCTGTTTTTTCCGTCACCGGTACTGGTATTTATCGTATTAAAAAACAATGGCTGCCAAAAATAAATTTTGAAAAATCCGACCTACCGACCCTATTTTTTTTAGCATGTGAAGTAAACACACACGCCTGCTCTTTCATTGTGAAACTGTTGATGATCATGATAGATAAACAACTCCATGAATATGGATCTCGCTAGATCTGTAAACATCAGCGATAGTGTACAAAAATGGTTCTGTCCTGATGTATATGGGTATAGTCAAAGGTCTAAAAATCAACAGCTGATGATACCAGTGAAAAGTGAAATGTTTGATTGCTGTGAAAGCTGGATGAGGATATACGGTAAGAAATTATGCCGGTAACATTTAGACTTGTCATAATTAAACTTTTAAAATCAAAATTTATATTAGTGTACATCGAGCGCATTATATTTGTGTTCGTTTATTGTCCCAGTTCATTTATTTTTACCAAAGAAAGTCTCAAATAGAAAAATTAACATTTCAAGGGTTAGAAATTTCATCTTGACGGCCAATTAAATCAAGTCATTTTTTTACATCCCAAGCATCCAAATAACTTTATGTATAAAGACATAAACCACCTGCTGATTCAAGTTCTACGATATGAAAGGTAGGTGTCTCGCATGTATATATAAACCTAGGAACCTAGGTACGGACATTCTGAATATGAGAATTCAAACTAAAAAGTACAGAAAGCTCAAGTAAGCTCAAGTAAGCTTAATTGTAATAATAATTTTCAGAACTACTGTTAAAAAATGGCCAGCACCATAAACTGACTGCATTTTTGCTATTCAAAGTGGCATTGCTGGTAACGCAAAATCAATCATATATGGAAGAATCACAACAAACCGACTCGATTAAAAAATGATGATAGGGTTTGGCAACAATCAAGTCTAGGAATCCATAACAATATTTACCTGAAACCTATTAGTGCAGTCTTTTTCAGCACACTGTCTGGTGGAACTGCGCCTTCTGTGTTATTTTGCTCGGTTAATATTTCCATGATTATTTGTTTTACCCTATTTTTTGTCCTAAGCCATTTGTAATAAATACTTTTCAATGATAACGAAGAAAGATTTCGTGACCAAGCATGCACGTCCCTGGTTTGAAAATGTTTCATAAGGAAAAGCCTTGATTAAATTCCAACTGTGTAATAGTAATTAACAGAAATGTTTATACGAGGGCCCAGACCCCCTGTCGTAATTTTGCCTACACTTCAATTTGGCCTCAGCTACGCGCCTGAATCAAGTTCCATTCTGGACAAATTCTTATCATGTGTCAAACATTGAAATGCAATAGGAGTTCCATCGTGAATCAAGATTGAATGGTGTGTTCATTATTGTCCAAATGTTCAGAGTTTGAAATCTGCTTTCGTATCATACTACACCCTCCGAACTTTGTTTTGTAAATTGTATCGATTTCTTTTTTTTTCTGAAAAGAAAAAGCACTGAAAGTTTCTTTCAAAGTAATATCAGCAAATGATTGAACAAGTGAGGTATAAATGAAAGATAATAACAAAATTACTGAACTGATAAAACGCACTGTTTCACACCCGAAATGCACCAAAAAAAAACAATAAAAGAAATTAAAGTTCCAAAAATTACAATAAGTTTTGAAGTATCTCGACAACAAAACATTTTTTGTTTTAATAAAAGATAAAGAAAGCCAGGAAATCCCGAGGTAAAGTGTAAACCCCAACTAAAAGGAATCACTTTGTGCTCATCGGGATACCAAATAGAAATATAACATAAACCTATCCGCCATTTTGGAAAAACTGCACGGAAGTACAAAACTCAGTCTATTTCAAATGGTTACGATGTTGTATGTGTTACATGAAACGAGACATTTTAAATAAAAAACTACTAGAGCACACCCGTGAAATCGCGAGCATTTAGGGCGTGGTTGAAAGTGTGTAAGCTGTTGTAGGATAAACTTTTGAAAAAGATTTTATGACTGGATAAATCCATGAATGTCTTGCTAAAAGTCATTTTTCAGAGAGAGGTGTGCAGACCTGTTAACGGAACCACAAGTTCATACGTTACACAATACATGATTTCACACTTGTCAACTTCCTCCGAATGACCCCAGATTTGTCTCCGAAAAGCCTTTTGACGTCAATGAAACAATATAAATTTAAATTGTGATGTCATCAATCAAAGCTGAAGGAGAATTAAGCACGAAAACAACGGGAAAGTATATTATCTTCGTCAAAGGCGTCCAAAAGTGTACATACGTCTATGTACCAAAGAGTAAATAATATTTTCATACTTAATGCTATTTAAGTTTTTATCCAAAATCAGAGCATATGCGATTTAATACAAGATTTGGTAAAAAAAAATTGTGTTTTCCAAAAGTAATTATGTCAATTAATATCAAAGCTTATGGCTATTTTAAAAACACAAGGATAAGAATGGCTTTTATCTTAAAATCCAAAACGAAATAGAAATCACACTTCTAATTGATTTCTATTATAATTCTTTCTGGATTATCTTTGTAGGCTATATGGAATATACATCCATAGGACTTTGATGTTCTTGAAAGGTAACTTCATCTGTACTTATGGAATAAAGTTAAAACAAAATTTACCCTCAGCTGTACCAATGGAATATAATAAAATCAAATGTAAATAATTCAATTTTGGATGTAACGTCTTTTCTGATTGGTTGACATAGACGTTAATTTACCATATGTTGTTTTGTTTGTCGATTTACTTGTTTAAAATTGATACGATTTTTTTTCAGTCGATTCAAAACAATGCACTTCTTTATAGATTGACAAAAATTTAACAATCATTCTTTAATGTTGTGCTGCTAAAGTGAATTTATTCCTTGAAACACGTGTACAGCACACATCTATACGATTGACATTTTACAGGCGCGTAGCTGAGGCCAAATTGAAGTGTAGGCAAAATTACGGCAGGGAGTCTGGGGGCCGCTTAAGGCCCCCAGCAGGTCCAAGGCGGAGCCCTGGTATGGGGTCCAGGGGGGCGACGCCCCCCCCCCCCAAGCTCCGCGGAGATAGCGTTTTAGAGCATCATTTATGCCTCTCCTGGATGTATTAAAATACAAAATTGACAAAATTAAGTGCAGGCAAAAGCTTTTTTGCCTAACGGCAGCTACGCGCCTGTTTTAAATAGAAATAGTTATGAAAAAACTGAAGAAGACACAAATGACAAATATTGAACTTCATAGCATGGTAATCCATTTTGAAATGTACAAGCATGCAATATTGAGCGCGTCAAATTATTTAGAACATTAAAAAATCAATCACCATATGTCCTCTGAAATAGTGTGACAAAGTCAAAATAAATGTGTAAAACGCGAAACTCTGTCTCATTTGATTCCTAAGAGTAAATAAGTTTTCCAAACTCAGTGCTACACTGAAATTCTAACTTAACATTTTTAAACCAATTATCAGTGCTAGGTAAAATTGTCTGTGAAAGGATGCAAGTAGTAACTTTACATGATTAAAGTTGTTGTCCAACTGACTCACGCAAAAGAATTAGCAGAATAGTGGGTTTGGTGGACAAAAACATCAAATTTGGTATGACGATCGGCTGCCTATGGTGTAATTCACTAATATAGCTATGGATTCAACTTGAAATTCCAAAGTGGCTGCATTTTTTTAGATTATCCCCAGAGAAAACAGTCTATAGTTCCACGTTTATCCATATATTAAAGAGTAATCAAGGGAACCAAGGTTATAGCGGTAGTCAAAAGAATGTAATCCAGGGACAAAGACCAGACATGGAAAACAGACATACACAACAAAGAACATAAAGTAACTAAAATCATACATACAAAGTAACAAAAGTAAATGGGCAACTCGGACTCTACTAAAAACTGGGAGCATGGACCAGGTGCACCGGTAGGGTAAGCGTCCTATAAAACTATAGTTATGCTATAATTACAAAATATAATGTAGCATTACTGATTACGTCATAATATGAAAATGTAATAATGGTGACATAGTGAGTTCCAAATGTCAGTTCAGCACTGTTTTGAATTACCTTACTAAAATTTAACACTTTTTTTTGGTGACATAGAGTATGTGGAAGTCTTTCTTGTATCACTGACAACCTTGATTTTAAATTCTTGATTCTTGATATATTCGGAACAAGAGACCAATAGATAAAAACAAAAACGGTCCAAGAAACAAAATAACAGCTTACTACATATTGCGAGCAGCCAAAAAACCACAGATAATAGAATCTGTACTAAATTGGACTCTTTCAAACAAAACCAGACTAGACCCAGAGTTATCTGTCTCAGTGCATTACCGTCTTCAATTAGACAATGTTTATTCCAATATAGTACGGTTAAGGGTTAATAATTGCTTCGGAGGTAAATCCCTTTTGTACAGTTGCAAAGACACTCGATCTCATACAAAACCGTTCTATTGCTGCGAAGGTAAAAGAAATCACAAAAAATATATTCAGGTCAGCAACATAGCACAACTGCATATACTATCACTATTCTTAAATGTTAATATATCCAGCGGAACACCGGATAAGGGATGAGCCGCCGGAATACGTCACATGTTCATGTTTGAAATTAAAATGTATATGATAAGAATAGGAATACCGTCAATACTAGTATCTGATAAAGCTGAAGTATTAGTATAGGAATATGTGATATGGTTAAGAAAGTTAAAAAAAATATTTTAACAGGCACCGACAAGTCTATGTGGTTATACATGTAGGTAACCTTTTATATAACATATATATCATAAGTTATATATTTAGTTGATCCTCCGATGATGGTGAGATACTAGATTTGCAAGCTGTTCGCCCATGTCTGAAATTATATGAAGTTAAACCCTCGAGATGTGATAAACTTAAAATTTATTTCACATGATTTTAGCAAAAAGCATTTGTGAAAATTCACGTGACATTCATGTGAATCGAACCTCCACATGCATATGAACTTAATTTCATGCAGTGCATGTAAAGTTCACGTGAAATTGGCATTTATTTCATATGAAGCTCGTTTCACATAAAATTCACGTGAACAATATTTTTCAGTATAGCAAAAAAAAAAACAAAAAACAAAAAAAACATAAGTAAATAATAATTTTATTTAAATCATTTTTTCCTATTCCAACCAATGCTTACAGGGGCGACCAGTTGTAACCTCTCAGGAGAACTGTCAGCTCTAGGACAGTTGTAACCTCTCAGGAGAACTGTCAGCTCTAGGACAAGTTTACAGTGTCATAGAACAGTTCTAGAGCATGCTCTTCTTACAGTTCTGCTATCAGGACCGGCTCTACGAGAACAGTTTTGCTGCTAGAGCCAGCTCTTCTTATAGTTCTGCTATCAGGACCGGCTCTACGAGAACAGTTTTGCTGCTAGAGCCAGCTCTTTTGACATTTCTGCTATCAGGACCGGCTCTACGAGAACAGTTTTGCTGCTAGAGCCAGCTCTTTTGACAGTTCTGCTATCAGGACCGGCTCTACGAGAACAGTTTTGCTGCTAGAGCCAGCTCTTTTGACAGTTCTGCTATCAGGACCGGCTGTACGAGAACAGTTTTGCTGCTAGAGCCAGCTCTTTTGACAGTTCTGCTATCAGGACCGGCTCTACGAGAACAGTTTTGCTGCTAGAGCCAGCTCTTTTGACAGTTCTAGCAGAACCAGCTTTTCTGACAGTTCTAATACAGCTTGCTTTACGAGAACAATTCTACAAGTAGAGCAGGCTCTGCTAGAACTGTCAGAAGAACTGGCTCTAGAATTGTCCAAAAATTGTTCTTCTGACAGTTCCAGGACAGTTTTGTGAGTGGTTAGAACTGATCTCATCTGTACTATATTCCTAAATATTACACCGAAAAATCTAATTGGTTATGCACATGCTAAGAGATTTTGTACATTAAAGATAGCTGAAATCAGAAAGTATGTATTAAGTCTGCATGAAGATATGCATAGGTCATAAAACAACTGTGGTGTCTAAATCCGGTTACTCTAGATAGATGCAATGATTTTCTGATAATAATAGTTGTTTGATAAAACGTCATATATGCAGCGCTAGGATAGACAGTTGAATTATTTCTGGTTTAAGAATTGATAAAATAATGCCTTCTTGATTAGATTTGGGGGGACATTTATGTATCGATGACCAACGGTTTGTTGGAAATGTATACTGTATATTTTGAAAGTTATCGATTTTTCCCCTACTTTCCTATTCTTAAGCATCAAAGCTTATTTCTTCTGTGTTCTATTATCATGGTTCATTCCTAACACAAATTAATCATAAGACGTTAATTGTAATTTACAATCACTTAGACTCTACAGCTTAAACTTGCTTGTTGTCAGTAATTCAACAAATATAAATTTGTAGACATGATCTTGATTATTCTCTGGTTTTATTACGTCTTGTCTACATGTGACTACTTTTGTGTATATAATTGACAGTTATCAGAAAAACTTAAATCAAATCGGTGGATACTCTATTATTTACAGATAATATGCCGGTCATTTACAGAAATTCTAACTGTATCATAAATTGAGATTTTTCCTTTGTTCTTTTCCCTAATAAATATGAGATGAAGACCAAGTATGCTCTAACTTGAATTCTAGTATGACATTGCATGAAAGGTCACGTGCTCCCATATAACTCAACTGAAAAACAGCCATGCAATATCCAACCTCAGTAGCATAAATATTGCACAGGGACAACTCCGCCTATGACAAAAATGACTCCGCCTTTTAAGAATTGCCATATATTTTTAATATTTTATTTTGACCCACCGCTAAACAAGAACAAGAGTTATGTGTGGTTAATTCATGTCAATAATCATTTATAGCACCACCTTCCCTGTTATCCAAACAGACTTCTCGCACTGCGGGGCTCAAAGTCTATTTGAATAACTCGCAAGATCGTGTTATAAATGTAGCTTCTTGTCTGCAATAAAACCAAATTTTTCAGGAAAGTGCATTGGCATGAGGATATGAAACTTTGCTTAGGGACGTACCATTTAACTCCAAGGGGGGGGGGGAGGCGCTGGATTGTTTCTTTGGTTGTTAAAATATTTCGATCCTGACTTAGGAGAAAAGATAATTTGGTAAGGAATAATTAAAAAATAAGTAATGTGATTATACAAAAAGATAAAAATAATTCGCTTACATGTATTAGAAAAGTACATAAATAAAAAAATCTTAGTCAAAATTCAAAAGAAAACCAATTCCCTTCGAAAGGTTAATGGTCAACGCCTCTTAAAGCACTAAATTTGAACCATTGATGTATATTAGATGATCGTAGATTCTTTGCAATGATTACTCATTTATTTGGATTCGTCCAATTAGTACTGTGTCCACACTTTGCTCAATCGACCGCGATTTCGCGGGCATCCTCTAGTGATATAAAAAATAAAAGGGGAAATAGCAGTACAAGCTTAACCATGTATTACTGAAGGGGAAAGCCAGGGAACCAGGATTACAAAGGTTATCAAAAACAACATAATCCAGTGATAACAACTAGAAAAAGAAAATATACAAATACAGCCAAGAACATAATTCTGAGATAACAACTAGACAAAGAATACAGACACACACAAAAAAGAACATAATCCAGGGATAAAAACTAGACAAAGAAAAAAAGACACACACAACAAAGAACATAATCTTTGGTAATAACTAGACAAGGATTATAGAAAAATAAAATAGAACATAATCCATGGATAACAATTAGACAAAGACTATAGACACACAACAAAGAATATAAACTTGGGATAACAACTAGACAAGGAAGTAGACACATACAACAGAGAACATAGTCCAGGGATAACAACTAGACAAAGAAAATAAACACACACACAAAAAAGAACATAATACTGGGATAACAATTAGACAAAGAAAATAGACATACATGCATGACAAAGAACGTAATCCAGGTATAACAACTAGACAAAGAAAATAGACACACACTCAACAAAGATCAAAATCCAGGGATAACAACTAGACAAAGAAAATAGACACACACAACAAAGAACATAATTCAGGGATAACAACTAGACAAAGAAAATAGACACACACAACAAAGAACATAATTCAGGGATAACACCTAGACAAAGAAAAAGACACACACAAAAAAAGAACATTATGCAGGGATAACAAATAGACAAAGAAAATAGACACACACAATATAGAATATAGTCCAGGGATAACAACTAAACAAAGAAATTAGACACACACAATATTGAACATAGTCCAGGGATAACAACTAGAAAATAGACACACACTCAACAAAGAAAAATATCATCCAGGGATAACAACTATACAAAGAAAATAGACACACACAACAAAGAACATAATCCAGGGATAACACCTAGACAAAGAAAAAGACACACACAAACAAGAACATTATGCAGGGATAACAACTAGACAAAGAAAATAGACACACACAATATAGAACATAGTCCAGGGATAACAACTGGACAAAGAAAATAGACACACACACAACAAAGAACATAATCCTTGGATAACAACTAGACAAAGAAAATAGACATACATGCATGACAAAGAACAAAAAATAACATTATCCAGGGATAACAACTAGACATAGAAAATAGACACACACAACAAAGAACATGATGTCAAACATGGTAGACAAAGAAAGACACATACTACAAAGAATATAATTCAGTGACAACAACTAGACTAAGGAATATAGACACAGACAACAAAGAATTTAATCCAGGGATAACAACTAGACATAGAAAACAGTATCTTACTCTACAACTAAATTAATAAACAGCAATGGTCATGAATGATCCAAGCACTTCTCAAACGCAAAAAAGTTTTTGGGGAATTCCGGAAACAAAAGTAAACTGGGATCGAAATAAAAAAAAAATCAAACACATTGCATATATATCTAGTAGCCATAGAAGGGAATAATCTAAGTATTCAGTATTTGGCCAATCGGGAAACAGAATTCACATCCCAAGAAATGTATTGTACGATCTGTAGACTTGACCATATGATAAATGATTTGAATTATATTAGCTTTCTTATAATAGTTTTTATTTCTATTTAATGATTACCTGTCAAGCATACACTTAATTGAAGTCCGGTGTACATGTATTATCACAGCAATCCAGAGCAGGCATACGTTAGTGAAACTTTAGGATTTATCTAAATTTGCACATACAGGGAAATTTTGTTTTTTTTAGGGCTGTTTACTTGGGCAGTTTAACTAAGAACGGTATATTTACTCATTTCCTATTTTAAAGTCGCAATGC
Source organism: Perna viridis (assembly GCA_037379345.1). Classification (NCBI taxonomy): domain Eukaryota; kingdom Metazoa; phylum Mollusca; class Bivalvia; order Mytilida; family Mytilidae; genus Perna; species Perna viridis. The sequence goes on along the minus strand of CM074514.1, from coordinate 32,217,481 downwards.
ATCTCAACTTCGAAAATTCCACCATCAAGTCAAAAGACGCGGATTGAATACGCCAGCTGATGACAAATGCAATTGTACTCGATCGTGAATTTCATAACACACATAGTTAGATAGTTAGTTATATAAGAGAGGTAACTCCACCGCAAGTCAGAAAGAAAGCACAACAGCGCAATCACGACGATTTCAGTGACGGCTTTTTGGACTCGTGCGCCCGGCTTATTCTCTTCGGTTAGACAATATTTTTACAAATATAAGCAAAGAAAAACAGGGAAAATTAGGTGGGCGCACTGATATGCATCGTTTGAAAATTCCTGTATCAAGGCTTATCTGTAGACCACCATCAATATGACGATAACAATAATAACAATACATTTACTGATATCATATATTTAGATTGAAATATAACTTTTTTGTATAAGCATTATAAGTGTTTGTTTAAACCCTATATCACACCTCTAGACCTATATCGCATAACCTATATCACACCTCTAGACCTATATCGCATACGCTATATCACACCTCTAGACCTATATCGCATACGCTATATCACACATCTAGACCTATATCGCAGACTATCCTTGAAGTATGGTTAATATATATGATTTAATGAAAATGACATTTTAATATCTGCATCGCATGATATTTCAACTCTCGACATACGGGTTCAACCAGTTTAAAAAAAACATCCGCTTTTTTACCCGTAATGCCAAAACGGTCAGGACTGAGGTCTGTAACCCCTTAAACTTTCATTTGTAGTACAATTTGGTAGAGGTACATTTCCATTAATTCTAAATATATCATCGTACATCTTGGTCTGAGATTGTTTTGTTTTGTTTTCGTTTTATTTTAACTTGGTTTTGTTTGTTTTTTTGTTTTGTTTTTTGTTTTGTTTTTTTTTTCGTCTTTTTCGGTCTTTGATTCGAAATTCAACCATAGCTAGAGGACTGCGGTAAGGAATTGAAAATGAAATTAAATGTAAAGTTTTTTTTAAACGCTTTTTTAATTTGTTATTTATTTGGGTTTTATTCCCTTTGGTACCCCTCAATCATAAAATGTCGGGGTCATACTTCTGAAAACAATACCAACGCATTGTACCAACCTTTCTTGTGTGGTATGGAACCTTGTAACATTTTATGAAAATCCATCAGCATCAATTTAAGTTATCGCACAAAACCAAGTGCCTTTTGACTGCGGACAACAACAAGAGGGAAACTACGCGACCGCAAAAAATGGCTGTTGTAAGTCGCTCGGTCTTTTAACAAACTACACTATAGAGTCGTTAATTTTTACTTGTTTCTGGTTAGCTAATACGGGACAAATCACTCCTGGTAACATTCACTAACGCTACAGCTCTGCATTAGTAAGTCCCCGCCTCTTCACGTAATTTTTATTCATTGTATACAGTGCAGGTACTTCAATTTAATTGAGTTAGCGCGTGGTTGAGACCATATTAATTTTCATACATGTAGTTGAGGTAACAATTAGTGAAAAGTAGTATTCGATAAGTGGTTAAAATAATGTCTATACCGCGGAGGAAACTGATAAAAACATCCGTCTGATACTGTATCATGCACCACGAGCAGAGAATAGTGGTTACCGAGTGATGCATAAACAAAAGCGCACATGTAACAAAATCAAATACATGCATATATTTAACCCCGTACATTACGGCAAATAGAATTGACATAACTAGTCTGGAAGGCAAGCACACAATTTATTTTGCGTGTTTGGACATTTCCGTACCATCGAAAACTATGCTCGATAAACCAGCCTTTACAAAAAACTGGAAAACTTTAGAATGCGGTTTGTTGATATTTGAATTACCATTAAGAAAATTGTACAGGAGATCTTACAAATGTTCGTGTATTTCAGTCTTGGAGGGGTTTCAAGTTGCTCGATAAAGTGTGTATTTTTTCAGTTCCTTTGTAATTTTTGATGCTATCATAACAAATATTTGTTACTGCAACGAATTACTGAAGGTTTCATACATATAAAACTACAATACACGAAAAATGTTGAAGATGTTACATACAAACTTTTAGTGGAGTCCAAGTTGCTCATTCACTTTTAATGTTTGAATGCATTATTTCGGTTATTTTATGTATTATGTTTGGTGTGTCTGTTTTTCTCTCTCTGGTGTGTGTCCATGGATTACATTCTTTGGATTTCCGGTAAAATCTTGGTTCCCTTGATTACTCTTTTAATGGAAATCCAAATATTACCGAAATATCGCAAAACAGTTTTCCAGCAAAGTGACTACATTTTGTTAAGACTGATTTATTAATGATACGCAACTGTCCAATAAACCATGCGAGTCGTTATTCTATCTTTTTTTCGCAATTTAACGATTTTTTTTCCTAAAGCGATGTCTCGTCTCCAGATATAAATACAATTTTTAAACACCCGTCTTTTAAGACGGACGTTTTATCGTAAACCGGTGTCCATTCAAACTTCGCACAATTATAAAGAAATGCTGCCACCAATTATGAAACTATTTAGATTGATTTGAGCTCCCAATCAATTTTCATTAATTTTCTGAGTTATGGGACTTTATTCGTACAGAAATTGGGTGACAGTTTTCGGACTATAACTCAAAGAGGAATTGTTTATTTGTACTGCTGAAAGCTCCCTTTCATATTTCTTAAGAATTTGTGATTTTACGATTTAGAGTTATGGGACTAAATATTCTTAAAAGGGAGGAATGTTGTAGTTTTCAAACTACAACTCAATATTGGTTGCACCTATTATGAAACTTATGAATCGTTTCTTTAGATTGATACGAACTTCCATTCGATTTCTATAAATTTCTGATTTTTCATTTCTGAGTTATGGGACTTAAAAAGAATGGATTTCCCCATATTTGCGCTATGATCTAAATGTTCATGAAACTTTATTGAATAGTGTATTGTTATTGGTGTAATCTCACTTTTGATTTTTATATATTTTTTGAGTAATAAAATTTAATTATACAAATATAGAGAGGTTTCCAGTTTTTTTTTGCTTTGTTTTGTTTTGTTTTTTTGTTTTTTTTGTTTTTGTTTTTGTTTTTTTTGTTTTGTTTTTTTATTTTCTATTTGTTGTATGGTGTATTCTCTTGACTTCCAAGTTTAACTTATCGATTCTAGCCGCTGTTATTTGTATGGCATGTACTTAGGCAGCAACCGCTTAATTCTCTGGGGAGGCTATGGATTTTTTTCTGGGACAAACTCTTTTCCCTTGGGCAAAAGTAACTTGTACTTTTTTTCTCCTACAAATCAAAAGCAAAAACATTTTTTCACCATCAATTGAAAACAATCTTTTTGTCATCTGACTAGTGCACAGCACTTTTCACATTAGTCAGCATGATTTTGTTTTGGTCATTTTTTTATTAAATTATTTTACCTCTCCAGTGATTAGTCAAATCATATCATTTTTTCCACACTTTCCATAAATAAACTTTTTTCCCAAAAAAAATCATAGCGTCTACAAACCTCCCCCCCCCCCCCGCCCCCAGAAAATCAAATGGTTGATGTCTTAAAAATAGAAAAATGTCTAAAATAAAAAGTTCAAATACATTTACAATGTATGTACATGATATAGAAAATTATAGATCTCAGTTTTTTCTATGTTTTAGGAGCTTCTGTCAGCTAGAAACTGCGACAGTTAAACAAAACCGGAAAGACTCAACTTCTTAATACAACGCTGACCAAGAATGACTTACTAAATGTATGAAGATAAACCATTTTATACGCCGTTATTATTTGATTGATACGTGCTAGTACAGACAGACGTACGGCCAATTTTTAACAATGCATTTGTTGACAACTTAATACTGCGACGGTCACAAGTATACATTTTTTTCTTCTGCCCACATTTAGTGAAGAAAAAAATAGTTTTATATTACCAAAAGGCTAGACAATCACTGAACCTTTGACAGGGGAATGACCGGGAAATGTTATCCTCGATATCTCTAATTTCAATTGGCCAGCGAGTTCTGTTTTACACTCATCAGTATATGTTTATGCTGTCCCTAAAATACACAGTAGAGCGTGTTGATAAATTCTTCCTGCATCAGCACCGCAATATCTTTCCAGATGCTGAACTGTTGTCCTTGGTTTCACTATAAGTGCGAAAAACTTTCCATATGCAATATAAAAACAATTGAAAGCCTTTACATTTTCATTCCATTGAATCCCGGTAAGCCGCCAAGAATAATAAACCATCTTGAAATTGTTAAGTCAAGTATTTATATTAGATCTTTAATTATTTTCTTATTCATTTTCGCTCTGAAATGTGAGCAAATTGGCGTGTTTCTTGTCATGAAAAGGAAAATGTTTTTCCGCCCATTTTGTTCAACAATCAAATGGCGATTTGGGCTAATAAAACCCTAATCTTTCAGGATTAATGTAAAACAATGTGTCCACATCGACACAGCTGATACTAGCTAGATCAATACTTCTGTACTTAGTAGAATGTAGCTCTCAGATCTTGAGAACTAAGGTAACCAAAAGCCCTAGTTAAATCATAGAGGGCGGATACGGCGTACACCCTATCTAAAATTTGGGGAAATGTTTTCATGAAGTCTTCATTTTTCAAAAATTCTACCATACCCCCTCTAAAAAAAATTGTCGTCGGACTTCGCTCGGCCTTTGACTCCGTTTACGCGCTACCCTATGACCGCATCTGAAACTTATTCAACATTTCACAGCTGTTTCAATCGTTCCCTAGCACCGTATATAAATATCACGGATTTACATGTTTCTTATTTGCATAAACTAAAACAATTGAACAAATTCCCCCCTTAATGATTCCATTATAACGAACTTGTTCTAGACGGAACTCGGATTTAACTCCCAAATCATATTTGCTCTGCCTTATACATTGGTATTCTATAGTAAATCAGTACTTTAAAAGAATTATTATTGTTTTATACAGGTTTTTAAAAAGTATACAGATTTCGTTTTAGACATGTTTTAACGTTATAAATAGCTCGGCATACGTCACAGAGTAGTTCCATTAATGAGACTAGAATGTATATGTAAACAATCCGAGCATTTGGCTGCACTGTAATGCCAGGACTTCATAAACGTGGTAAGGTCGGAAAATCGAATACAAAATGGAACCAAATCGTTCCGTTGAAAAAAGATTTGGTTGTCTGGGCGTCACACTGTATGCTATAGTATTTTGCGAAACATCAGACTTTGATTCTGTCAGGAGATTGTTTAGACGAAGATAAATCTATTTTGCATTACCTCAGTGTATATCTAGAATCAAACACTGGGCAGAAAACCATTTATTATTCTGTGTTCTAGGGCATTTCCCCAAGTCTACAAAATCGAAGTTGCGGATTTATACAACATAAGAAAAATATTACACTTTTTACTTCTCACTTTTACATGCAAGTCAAAAGACAAAATTTTGACATAATAAAATTGTTAAAAAGCAACAAATCCCTTAACACATGGTATACACATTAAGTAGTAAATTTTCAAAACATTAAGAACGTTGCTGCATTACGTTTAGTATTCTATCCGTGGCATTATAACTATACAACTGCCTGTAAATTTTGAATAAATGTATGAGTGTTTGTCAAGTACACGTACAGTAGATAAAAAGAGTTGAAATAATTAATTATATATGGGCAGACAGGAATCATCTTTTTTGCTGGTCTTCCTCAAACGGAAATCGTAAATAACCATTAACAGCCACTGCAATATTCGACAGACAACATAACAAAACAACTTGTAAAGCAATTAACCAATATTTAAGTTATCACCTGAGAACAAAATATATACGTTCCACGACAAAGCAGACGACAGTTCTATAATATCATCTAACGACTACCAAAGTCTCAAGATGGAATACAACATGCTTTAAAAAATAAAAAAATAAATAAAGGTAACAACAAAATTACCGAACACAAATCCGATTTATAATCAATTCAAGTCCAAAACAAAACTAGCAAAGTAGGTATGACGCCACCGATTACCAGTGATCGAATTTAAGGGGATATACTTGCTAAATGCAAGTTGAAATTCAATTTTGCATGTAGAAATTATTTCCACTTTCTAAAACTTGCTAGTGGAATTCTATATGTCATATACTAGTAGGTAAAGTCCTAAAATAACCCAAAAAAATAAATCTAGTAAGTGTAAATTTTCAGCACTTGCTAAATTTAGCTAGTGGAAAAATTCTGAAATTCAATCTCTGGATTACTGATACTTTTTGTGTTAACTACACCACGAAAGGAAGAAAAAGAATCATAAAATTTAATATGTAAAAACAGTAAATTAAAGATGAAGGTAGCATATTGTACTCAACAGTAACTGCGTAGTTTCTCCTCTCTCTCTCTCTCTCGCTTTCTTATATTTATAAAATTTAAATTCATGAGAAACAAAAATTCAGTACAAATATACTATTTTCTGCTTAAATGTTTGTACTTGTCCATTAACTGTAAGGCATCGTAAGACAGAGATTATTGATAATTTGTTGTTGACAGCCTGACAGATTCATACCATTAAGATGAATTGCGATTGATTTACGTTCAGCTGGTCTTCAGACGCAATACGAAGCCGATGGACGATATGGCGTTCCCGGCAAAACATTTTTGCCTGTAAATTTCGAGAAATGAAACTAAAGAAGTTTCCGGCAATATGAAAATAAATAGATTGTATAACATTTGAAATTAATTTTGTATTCATTAACTCCCATCCCCCCCCCCCCCCACACACACACACACACACTTCTCTTGTCCAAGAACAATCACAGTCATTATTTTTATGATCTGGTTTAGACAAACTTTTACGTATAATTTTGCGGACAAAATAACGAAATTAATTCGACAGACACTTTATTAACTAAAAGTATACAAAAACCGCTCGAAAAATACCTTACCTGCTCGTACAGAAAATAAAAATCCGGAAATTTAAATTATATCAAATGAAAATAAATGTATATCTAAATGTAAATACCAAGATAACACAATAATTTTAATCTCCTGATTTAAAGGTACGTTCATAAATTGACCATTTGGCAAAGTACTACTTCCCGCATGGCTTATAAAATAATAGCGAGTTCAATGTTAGTAACACACATCAAGAAAATCCATGTGAAACCACACTTGTCATGGACGATCGTTAAATTTCCACTCCAGTTTCACTTCCCTCGCCATTACTTGGAAATTTAATACGTCCGTCTCTGGTGTTATTGAATGAGAAAACAGATTATTCAGAATCCGACATGTTGAACAGATGTGTATTCAGGCATTGAATAGTCGATTGCACACACGTGATAAAATCTAAATAGAAAACGTTTCTAGATCCCCATTCTATAAAAAGACATTTGATAATAGGTAAATAGGGTCGAGATAAGGGGAGTCCGGGACAGCTAAATTTCCGGTAGATTAATTGTTATTAATTGTGAATTTATTATTCTTAGTGACTGTAAATCGATTTGATATTTGTAATAATTATTTCGTTTTCTTCATAATATTATGTAGGAAATGCGTCTGTATTCGATAAAAGCCTCAACTTTACCCCTGTAAGTTCACACCACTCCCGTAACTTCAATTCATGACAGTTCTGTTTGTTTACAAGGGAACCAAGAAACGATCATCCAGCAGGACACGAAGATAAGTATGTCCACAGGGTTTTCAAATTCAACCAATGAAATGTGTGTAAGCTTAGTTCTCAATAGACAACCACACACTAACAATTTTTCAATGTGTTTTGCTCAACAAACCGCGGCGAACAGCTATGATAAAATCAGTATCGCGGAGGAATTGCGCCGTTTAAAGTTGGAATACATTTTGAATTGAGATTTTACTTGATTTTTCTGTAATATTAAATAAAGTTTGAGGTAAGGCATTTTCTTTTTATGAAATGTCAAGTCATGATATTCACCACGTGTTTTCTTTATTTTTTCGAATATATAAAACTGGATTAACCATGTCGACAATTTTCTCATATTTTCGAAAAAAAATCATTTATTACTCTTAAAAGATCGGACAAAAATTTTCACTTAAATTTTCTGGAGGAGGGCTAGGATGAGAAAAAGTGGAATTTCGCAATGAAAATAACGACAAAGTGTTAAATTGGGAGTTCGGGTAACAAGTATATGTATGAAGCAACCAAATAAATAGATAAAAAAAAACGCTCGAAATATAGCCACGCTTATATAACGTATGAAGAAGTTATTCAGTTTTAATAGAATTTAAAAAAATAAACAAGGAAGTCGTACATCACGCTCCATTCACGAGTATAAGACTAATCGTCAAATCTGAATTAATAGAATATTATTTCAAAATAATACTAGCTTTTAAAATATTTTAAGACCCAACAAACCAAATAAACATGGAAATATTTTTTTCTTCAAGGAAGTATGATTGTAAAAGAATCACAAATAGCAAAAATCTGTTAAATTTTTATTGGAAAATTGATCAGCAAATCATATTATTTTGTTTACATTTTTATTTCGTTATATTTCGAAATTCCCTACTTTTCTTGGTTATAGTTAGAGGAACATGCGTGTATTATGAAGTAGATCTGTAATTTACGCAATAATAGTGTCGCGTTGGAATATACCCATTGACAATTTCAACTCGAAAATTTAAATCATTCTGGAAAACCAAGGTACGAATGACACAGCAGGATGTATTGAAACTGAGAAGTAGTGAATACTAGACATCTGTCAAAAAGCGTGATATTTAAGAAAAAAATGTTGGTTTATCACTTTTACCTATTTGAAGTAACACTTTCGATCTCCGAGCTTACATTGTCCAATGAAGGAACGGTAGACCCTGTTTCAAATAATGTAGATTACAGATTGTTCTTGATTTTAAAGATCATTACTGTAGAAAATTAAGACATACTTATGGAACCTGTAATTTCCTGAAATAACTTTCCACTCTTAAGAAAACAGCTTAAAATCAATTCAGACTGAAAAACTAGTCATAGACAGACTGATTAAACACAGTCCCCTGATGTTTACATTAACTTTGTGCAATTTTAAAACTAATAACATTTACATTTATATGGCAAAATGAAATAAAGGTTTCGTGACAGGGAAGTCACAGACTGTGTATGATATAAGCAAATTATAATTTATAGCACACTAAAGAACACATAAAATCTCATATTCAACCTGCTACATGTATATCTATGGAAGAAAACATATACTTAATTTATCTATGAAATATGAGAACGTAAGGTTGTTCACAGTGTAAAAAAGGTTTAATTCTAAGAAAAGGCTATTTTACCGCATTTATTTCTGAATTTTGTATCATTTATTAGCAGAAATGAATCTTAATTTATGTGTACATCTAAGATACCAATGTTTCCTCGCCTGACACAAGTTTACACGAATCTAGAGAGTCTACATGAACGTATAGCTTGGTGATGTTTCCGCTCTTAGTTTCCATAGGGAATTTTTAATATGACAGAACAGAATTTCGAATAAAAATTGCTTTTGGGAATATGTATACATGGTATACAAATTCAGCACTGAAATGGAATCTGGGATTTTAAAGGATATCACAGACATGGAAGTTAATTATACAAACAGCTTCAGACTGAAGTTTTCAAGGGCATATGCTTGAGGGGATTTAATAACTCACGTTTTTTCATACATCTTTGAATGACATACTGCTGATAAATATCCATCTTGGCTTTTTACCATACTTAATTATTATTTTCTATCTCTTTAAGGCTCACACCTATGTTATGATGTTGAAAGAACGTTTCTGCTATGGAGTTACAATTCCTGGATAACAAAATCCAAAATGAATATTCAAATACATTATTGTGTGTGATTATGATTAATAAATACAATGGATGCACCTTTAGATTTCCGGTTAGATAGGACTAGAATTATTTCTAGTGGACTGTCTTCTTCTTTTGGCAATTATGATTCCGCTTTTTCTGAAGGAAGTAGTAGAGTACCGACACTAAGCAGGAGCGCCTCCGGTTCAATTCCGGACTTGGCACGGATTGGGACACCATCAGCATCATTGAGTCAATTTCCAAGTCGATATTACCATCCCTCAGTCGCTGCCCAGGGTAAGTGAATTACATTCACGTTTCCTTAAACAAGCCTAATATGTGTTTGACATCCCTAATTGTAAATCCAATAAACCGCTAAGACATGGAGTTTCCGCTCATCAGAGAAAATGACAAGAACTATATTTGTGGAACCCGATACTCTATTTACAACTGTTTCAAAAATTGGGACAAAGATTATTGATTTTATTATAAATTGATCGTTCCGTTATATTTTGTTTTTGTTTTGTTTTGTTTTTATCCTTTTTATTTAGCTTATTAGAACTTAATTCGAAAGTGTTTACTTTTAACAAGATATAATTGAAAGAAATGCGTCGTTGGTCGCTTTATATTTATTATACCCACAATTTCCCCTCTTCCTCAGTCATACATGAATTGGTTTACTCTTTCCTCAATCAGTTTCCACGAGAAGTATTAAGTCTTTACCATTTAGTTTTAGTCATTCTGTTGCATTTGATTACCGCTTGATCACAAGATGCTAAAATTCATGATTCTAAAGTCAGTGACATTACAGCTGTCTTAGTTAGTGAAAATTTGAAGGTATATACTACAGTGCTTGAGCTCAATACATTATGACAGTGATTGGTAATACATGTACTTCGATAGTACATTGTTGGATAGTCCTCTTGGTAGGTTTTCTCGACCACTTTACCGTCGTGCACATTTTATTTTTCAGACATCAATAATGTATATATTCAAATCATTTTTAAGGAAAATATTTTGACTGTCAAAGAAAAGAGATTTATTTGCCTGGAAACATCACACACGTGTACAATCGAAAATTAATGGCGAACTACGAAAAATCCAGCATGTCTCAGTGTATCAACGAATATTTCAGTTGATATTAATATAATGTCTTTAGAGTATTTAATTATATAGTTTCTTATTCAATCTATCATCTTCAAACGTTTGCATATGTGTAGTTAGGTGGTGCCAAAAGTACGAAAATTTTATTTTATACCAGAAAACAATCGCGTTGTTTTAATGAGAAGAGCGTATAAATAATTCAGGACTGACTGTACCATATGTTATCTTAGTAAAATGAGATTTTTAATTGCATGGATTTATTTGATGAATGTTCATGATGTATATTTGTGTATGCAAAGGTTACATATCATATAATCTACGCAATACAAAGACGGTACACGACACTTTATTTTTGATACATCTGCATAAAGTCGTCCTGTTGTGGCAACAATGTTATGGTTTCAAAAGTATTAGGCATTCTTCTTCGCTTTCCTGCTCTACTTTATTATTTTTTTGTAGAAAAGACGACATAGGCCGGTTAAATTAATTTTAATGGGTAACGAATTTTTTTTTCAAAATTATTGTATAATGTCAAGCTAATTGCGCCGTGTCAGCATTTAAGCAAATGCTATATTCGAATTAAGGATATGCTTTGATATTTTAGCATATGTAAAATTCTAATTATGCCTATCGAATTTCGCATATGCTAAAATATTAAAGCATATCCTTTATTCGAATAAAGCATATGCTTGAATAATTTAGCATATACAGAATTCGATTTTAGCATATACGTATTTTTGACCCTGGTACCGCACCACACAAGCTTGCAGTTTTCTAGGGAGAAATTGTTACAAGCATCAGAATGTGATGACACTCGTAAAAAAATTCTCGATCCTAACAAACAAGTCCAAGTACTACTTTACTCGATTCTTAATAGTTACGGTACAAACACAGAATTACGTTTTGTTACGGTACAAACACAGAATTACGTTACCAAATCCCAACTAACAGTGTACATACGTACCAAGAACCTACGTTATCAAATGCTAATTCTAATGCGTTACTCGATCATTTCTGTTTACAATGATCTATAACGAACACCCCACGAATTCGTATCTAGAAGTGATTGCGCAGTATTTTCTTGGGCGCATATCAATGCGTGTTGATACGAAAATAACACGAGAAATGTAAAAAGGGACATCATTTATTATAAAATATATATGTCCTTACATATATGTATCGTTCTATATCAGTTTTGTGTAGTGTTACAGCTTGGATTGTTATTTTGTACAAATAAACGTGTCAAAACTTTCAACAAGTTCAAGGCAAAGTGTGTGTTGTGCGTGTGTACATTAATAATGTGTGTAATCTGTTTCAACACACATAAAAACAACATTTACCTAAAATTTTTATTTTTAAAGTCGTATTTAAAGTAAATAAATTAAATATTTTTGTTTTATGAAACAAAAATTGATTGACGAAAAATCGAATAGATGTTTTCATCAGTATTCTCTTATTTTAGAAAGGTATGTCTGTTACGTATTATACATGTATATGTTCTATCCTTAAATTATCACGGAGTTTTTTTACAGTAACTTACTGTCTGTACTTGCTGTGTGCGCGTCTTTTACATATTTTCATAATAATATTTTTCAGAATAATTTTCAACATATTTTGGGTAAAATTAATGATGTCTGCGAATAAAATGTTGTGTAGATAACCCATGTTAGGTAGACCATTTATCAAATTTATCTGGAAACAAATTTCAATCAATGAAATATTCTTTTTTAAGAAAAGGATGAATTTGAATTATAACACATTTACCATACTTGATTGTTGTGATAAACATGTACAGAGAGATAAACTGGATATATACATTGAGAAAAAGGACATGAAATAGCCATCGATGGACCACTTTGATTCGACGGTCATGGGAGTCGTATATTCAGTACCCATCTGGCAGCTGTTTTTTTTCGAACTTACACTAATTTTCATTTATGCTTTACGAGAAATGATTTATGATGACACTTTTTTTTATAAATCTACATCAGTCTCGTCGAACTGATAGTGGGAGAAAGCCCTTGTGTACAAAGGTTCAAAATCAGATCGTTTTTTGCACCGCTTTTATATTATAGCTCAGGTACGTTTAAATATGTTTGAATATAAATGAATGTACTATTCGAACAATAGTCGAGGTAAACTTTTTTTAGTATTTTTTTCGGGATTTTTTTTCGTACAGGGTACACGTTACAGACGTATGACCTTCCTTTTTATATATATAATGCTTATTTCCCGTTTTAAGATATTTCAAAAAAACATTTTTAAGGTTAGACGCTGTCTTGTAGTACAATATACCGTATTATTATGCTAAATAACCTTTTATGTTTACAATGAGCGCATGCTTATGGCTAAATTTGACAGAAGTTTAGTAATTTACGACCTTCTCTTGTACATTAAATTATGAAATATAATCATATGAAAATATAACATTGTCATGTTTGTGACAAATCAATATTTTTAACATAAGTACGTTTTTATTATTCTTAATGTTTAAACATTCATGCAATCTGTTTTTGTGATTAGAAAGGTAGAAATATGTAGTGCATTTTTTTTCAGAATTCATTCACTTTGCATAAAATATTCAGTTTAACTTCTTTGAGTATTTTTTTTATATTTGTGTTGTTTATTCGATGTGTACGTGAAATCAAGGACTAACCAAGGTTTAACCACGACTAAAACGTTAGAAAAATCTCAAAAGCGAGGAGCACTGGTAAATTCAGGGGCAGAGTTCATGGGGTTTGACACGTCCAATTTTGTTGGAAAACAATGTTAATTTCTGATATTTTGGAGGGAGTGAAAATGGCCAAGAAAAGTCTGGAACCCCGTCTAGATCCACAGCACCAAAAAAAGAGACGGCAGAAAGTAATTACAAATAACATGAAATTACCTTAACGAAAAACACAGTCACTTGAGACCAAATGTGTTGACAATATACAAATGGTGATACTGTCAGTGTTAGCAAAGCTGAAAAATTCAAGATCATGTTTGTTATATCATGTTAGTATGAGGTTAGCAAAGCTGAAAAATTCAAGATCATGTTTGTTATATCATGTTAGTATGTAATCCATGGATATACAATTATTCCGCCTTTTTACGACTTGCAATTTTATCTAAATCTGCTTAAGAAACTGAATTGTGAAAGGCTCATATTTAAACAGTTCAAAAATTAAAGGTAAAAAGAAAAGAAAATGAATTGCATTAATTTCTTTCTCTCTTCACTGATTTTTTTTCATCTAAGGTGAATTTATCGACGAATTATATTGATCAACCCAAAGAATAAATTTTTTCTAGACAAACTTGCATGTAATGAACACAAAACTGATTGTATTGACTGTCACAGCATAACTTCTTTAAATTGAAATGAGCATCTCTATACAATACATCATTTTCTTTTCTTTTTTTTTACTTAAACGTCTAATTTTCGTTTTGACTTAGCCAAGATTGATTCTAAAAAAAATCTCAGCTGGCTTAACACGTGGATCTAAAATGATTTCTCCCACAAAACAGACGATATGATTTTCCACAGATAACTGTCTTTTTATCTACCGTATACTTAAAAGTAAACTCTAAACCTAATTTATTTTCATACTTGGTTGCTAATTTTGCCATGAACTTTTTCAAAGAGTTATCTGTTATTTCTAAGTTTTATACAAGACAAACGTTGTTTAGAATTTCAAATTGATAAAGTAGACCGATCGATTACGAGTAAAATGATATTTATTAAACAAGTCAAGTCAGAAATATTTTATTGTGCTTGTCAATGGAGGCTGTGTTGAATATACACACCTACATGTACACTCAAACTTCATCATTGCACAAATATGCTTCAGCGTCAGTACTTAAATCTATCTTGTTTATCCTGTATATAAGATTCATCTTTGAATATGAACCACACCAATCATATAAATATTGCAAATTTCGGTATGCTGTACACGTGTTTTAAGGAGCAACCTATCATTAGCAGCATTAGAACCAAATACTAAGGAATTTCAAGATAAAAAAAAATAAAGTATACATATCAAGATATGAAGCGAAAGAAAAAAGCACCAAACAATTCTTCCAGGATATGCCAAAGGAGCTACATAGACGAAGCCCTATTTTTGATACAAGAAAGGAAGCCTCGGTGTTTTATGGGGTTTTGAATTTTGTGTTACAGTGCGCTCGTACAATTTATTCCTTTCCCTCTACGATTTAGCTTCCAGTTAAAAGTTGTTTTTTTTTTGTTATTGAAGGTATATTGTGAATGTGCTTTACTTCTCTTCTTTATATAATGCAAGTCTGAATACTGCAGTTAATAGTAAGGGAACATATCTTGATTGGGAAATGCAGCTAGGCCGCAAGTGTAAGGGTTGAAAGTCAGAAATTATACTTTTATTATTAAATTTATGAAAACTCAAGCTACAAGTTCCCGGGAACTTCGACTCATACTGAGCTTATACATACTTAAGTGTCAGATCGTATGATTTATAGTCCACCATACTTATCATTTGGTCACCGTCTTCCCTAAGGATCACATGCTTATTGTGTTTCCTTCTAATAAGCATGCATCCATATTTTTTTGTCCTTAGAACAATTGTTTTGTTAAACAAAGTATTGTATTGATGTGTATTTTAAGTGGTTATATTCTTGAAGATAAAACGCTCCTGTATGTTTATTAATATTTTTTTTAAACAGCAACTGAGTAAAGGAATTTGATATAAAGATCAGACACGTTAAACTGTATTTTTAACATGTAATTATTCGTTGTCTTACGTCTTAATGTTAAAATTGTCGTTTAAATCTCCAATTTGACATCGCCATAAGCGGCCTATGTTGCATTGGCTATAAGGTTGTAACCCCAGATTGAAAGAAATCGTATTTATGGAATTTCTTGAACGCTGTAGTTCCTCATAAAAAGAAGTGACAAGCATATTGACAGTAGAGATTTTTTTTTCATTCAGAGAAAAAACTGCCTGTCCTTTCCATTGTACATTATGTCATCATTGTCAACTTAAATGAAAACACAATGATCACACCGCCTATTAGGTCGAATAAATCAAGCGTAAAATCTGATGAGAGGTGATATAATTGGAAGATTGGTGATAATTTGCAGACGACATTGATACATGCGTTATGACGAAATCCGATACAGGCCCGTATTATTTTGACGCAGTTTTTTTTTTGTTTTTTTGTTGTTTTTTTTTTTTCATTTTCGAAAGCCATTTTGTATATTTATTTCTTGATACGACTATAGCGTTTTCATTCAATTTGAGAATATATTTTTCGTTATAATGATTGGTGTTGTTTAAAAGTTTAAATGAAAAATACAAATAATTCTTTTCCAGTTGCAGTTTTTTTAATATTAAGATAAAATACATTTATTATAGTCAGGTTTTCATTTTTGATTTTCCTCAAACTCAGAAGTTTTCTTGAAGTCCTGCAGCCCTTTTCACAAAAAGTCGTAAGAGTAAAATTAGTCGTAAATTGTGACGTCACAATACTTAACTATATTATGACATCATAACTTACGACTAATTTTACACTTACGATTTTTTGTGAAAATTTTACACTTACGATTTTTTGTGAAAAGGACTGCTGGCGATTTTTGTCGAGTGATCTGTTTGTTAGACAGATTTAGAGAAAGTAATAATTCTTTAATAATTTCATCGTATCTCAACATTATTTTTAATGCATATTTTATGTATGGTTCACCACTTCCTTGATTTTGTTGTCTGCTTGAAATTACAAAAAAAGGGCCGTTCTAGAATCTAGATCTAAATATGATTGCAATATTTGCAAATAAGTTTAAACTCAATGAAATCTATGTATAAAGTAATATTTATAAATAGTTCAAATGTTATGAAATGTATAAAGTCAGTTTTCGTCCTATAAAATGTCGAATTTAACGGGAAATTTGTTCTAGAATTACCGAATTATATTTATTTAATAATCATCATTGTAACTATCAAATCACATAGGTGAAGAAAATAAAGTTACGACATTTATTACTATTTAAACAAAAAAACTATAAATCGCCTGTCAACATTGTCTTTTTATTAATTTGAAGGAAAACAGGCAAGTGTGTTATATTTGATAACCATCTTAGTATTTTTTCTCACTTTTTTGTATGTAAAATGTGTGGCAAAATAAACTGATGTCTACCTTTTGGCAGTTGATCTAACTGAATAAATAAATGAATTGTATTCTATTCTATTTTTGTTGCATGACAATAATATACGTATAGAATTTTAAAATAACTTGAAATTGATAGTTTTTTTTTGTAATCATGACTACAGCCTTCTGAGTTTCTTATTATTTTTTTTGTAATCATGACTACAACCTTCCGTAACTAAATATATATACACCATGTCACATGTTTCAAGCTTAATATATATATACATTTATATGAAATTTAAAAATTTCAGAATTATGATATAACGACTACACTTATGTAGAAACTGGTAAGAGCAATGAAAATATCCTGATATAATTGTAACATGAAATTGTTCCATCCAATCGAAATAAACATTAACCGTAACTGTCAGTAAAGAATACACATAATCAATGTATATATAAGCAGGAACAATCTCCGTGGGAAAGAGTGTACTCTTTGCGCAGAAGGATCTGAAATGGACACGAAATGCGTATGATGAGAAACAGAAAAAACGTTGAAGATGTGGACATAAATGTAAAATATTTAAATACTTATGGAAAAACTTAACAAAAAGCACACGTAGAACGTAAAATACTTATTTATAGATGTGGATAGAATGAGTTAAGTAGCAAATAGATGTCACTCAATTCTAGTATAATTTGGCTCAAATCAGTAGATACCTTACATTCCCATGTATAAATGTGACTCACTTATAGTATGTTAGGCTTAGCGGAAGTGAAGAAGTGTCAAGAAGACATGTAGAGTAAATCCACAAATCTTTATATCGTATGATTTTTGTTTGTTTTAGCTGCTTAACTCCAAACACAAAACATGAAAACAAACATTTGATTTTATAAAGTTAACATCTCACCGTGTGTCGTCTTCAGTAATTTTGAAACCGTTCCAGATGTTGACCTTTTAGATATAGCTACTGCAGCAAAATCATTTTATTATAGTGGCGATAAAATATACTAGAATATATGTGATTAATAGAAAATGAAATATGATAATTGAATGTATTCATTTCTGTCCCAACGTACGCCTAACACTTTAGCTTTGAGGGGATTACCTTAATTATCATTTATGTTCCCGAGGGGCTAAATATTTAATTTCTGTTGCATTCTTTTCCATGGCAGATGTATAGTTAGACGTCAGACAGCAGCTATAAAACATCTTATTAAAATCCTCAAGTTATTGGATAATGGTTTTTATTTGAATATACCACGTAACCCATCTACAGATTGCTGTTTGCATGATTATAGTCAAAATTCATTACACTTGATCTTTTTACATTTCTATAATCCTTCCTCAGCTCGGTGAAAAAATAAAGAGGGAACACAACAGTTCATCTGTGTTGGAAGTTGGTAATCTTTCTTTAAATCTCCATTATAAGTTTTTTCTTCGTACTTTCGTCACATGAAAACACACGCCAAATATAAAATCTCATTCGAATCTATTCACATGGTTAAGGCTATAGAAGGCATAAATTTTTCCCTACAATAGATGTGAAGAAATTTCCCTAGCTATTGAATTACATCGTATCATTCTGTACCAGTACCGGTCAATTGAATCGCACGGTGGTTCTGTTAAGTCGCAAATTACATAGTGTATATTTCATCAATTATATTTATAAATGTGAATAATTTATCAATACGAATGTCATTCAAAAACAATAAAGTATACACACAGAGGGCAATCTATTGAATGGATGTTTAATTGATTGTTCGGAACAGATCAATATTGTACTGACCTCTTGCTTCCTACGTAAATTTACTCAATTACAGTTATGCTTTACGTGAAGCATGTAACCGTCTCGTTAGGAGACTTATTGTAGCTCTTGGGTTTCTAGGTTTCTAATCATACACACACAAAATTGACAAAACAAAACCGCCAAACACTCCCCTAATAGTGATTTCGTCGCCCCCTGTTTACCTGTACGGTATTTTGTTTTCATTTACAACATATTGTATAATACATGTATACGGCAATTGTACTACATGTCGTATTACCTTTCGAAAACAGTGTTGTCGTACGATAAGTAGTACATTGTACTTAGCCCCTTCTTGCACCAAACAAAGACAAATGTATTTTGGTTTCAACAGGTGTGTTTGCAATATTTATACAATTGATATTTTGTTTTTAGAACAGATATTGGTGTGTCTGTTTAAGTTACAGTTGCCATTGCTTCAGCAACAATTATATTAGATAATAATTTGATGAGAGTTATAACATAACGAGAGTAGGTGTGGTGTAAATGTCAAAGAGACCACAACCCAACCGGGATGAAAATGTCAGCCGAAGGCTGCCCATTGGTCTTTAATGAACGATGAGGAAATCCTCATACCACAGGGCAGACTGCAGCTGGCCCCAAAACATTATTACACAGGTACAGCGAAATAATTGCTCCTATATACTCAAGTAACATGAAAAATAAACTTAAGGTGAACACGAAACTAGACAAACAGAGGCCAGGAATTCCTGACTTGGGACAGGCACAAAAAATGCGGCGGAGTTAAAGTACTTTAAAGTACTTTGGCGTGATCACAACCCTCACCCTTTAAAATCTGTTCACTGTGGAAATATGTTACAATTCAACACACCTAAAATCAGTTAAAAAAGGTCTGAGTTCCTTGTTACATCGGAAATAAAGAAATAGATTATAAATTAAACAAATGTACAAACTAAGAACTACTAGCAGTTAACTGACATGTCAACTCCAAACCAGTTTAAACCTACAAAAAGTTAGCTCCTCATCGTATGTAAAATAAATCCCAATTCTTCCTATGCGAGGTTGAGAATCACGGTACATCATAAATCGTACAATAAAGACACAACCTATGCCATATCATGCTAAAACCGGCTTTTAAAAATAGTGTTTTAATTTCTATGCAAAGACCGTATGAGCGAAGCAATGTTAATACCAAAAAATGCTATCCTAAACGATTTGACAACATCATGCCCATATCCCTAACGAATGAGCCTATTTAACGGTTTAGTTAATTTACTGGGTGAGTATCGAGCTTTCCGTGCTTTGTGTAGAATATTACCGTTAAACAAAGGGTGATGGATATTCGTCTTAATCCTTTTCAAGTACATCTATATTAAGAGTGAGTTCCATGTATCGATTGAAAAAAAGTGTGAATGATTTTACGAGTTGGTCATATCGAAAGCCTTGATGTGGTAATTCCTTTGTTATATTAAGATTCCTTTCATTAAAATCCGAAACATTGTTACAAATAAGAGCAAATCGAACCAATTATATGTAAACACCATACGATGGTGAGACGCGGACGTCACCACCTAAAAACGGATTGTTGACGATAGGGAATGAAAAAACACCCCTTTTATCGTTATTGTTAGTATTAAGTTTACCATTATGGATATGAATACTAAGATCAAGAAACGGACGTTCTTCTTTAACAATATTTGCTTTATTCAAAGACAGTTCTACGGGATATCGATAATATGAATATTGAAGTCATCATTGTTTAGAGCCAAATATCGTCCAACTATCAATTATTGTTAGGTGTTATTAATTTTTTTTTAACCAAGTGTTGTTTGGAAGGGTCTTTATTTTTTATAGCCATAAATTGTGAATCGTAACAGTGCAGAAAGTGGTCCACAATAAATGGTGCACAATTGGTACCCATGGGAATCCCAACAGTCTTTCTGATTGCCTTTGATCAAGCTTAATATTTTTGTAAGAATTAACATACAACTGTGTCGTCATTGGTGTTGAATGTACACCTTTTTGTGACGTACTTGTTGAATGTTTCCATTTTCGACCGCAGACTGTTTGATGTTACTCTTGTATATACACCGCTCCGTTTTTTACAAGGAATAAATATTTGTTAACAATGTTTAGTACCCATTATATTTATCGTCTATATTTTGTAAATATTTTGTAATGATTATACGTTTAAGTCACTTATAGTCATTTATTCAATCTGTCTGAAATGTTTGAAATGTTGGTTAACTTAAATTTTAGTACGGAGGTTCAGCAGTTATGTTTCAAGTCAATATCTTATTATATGGCTATATATATTTGGAGGAAAATTGTTTCTAAGTAGTCACGATTATGAAGTATTGCATGTTTTTTTTCTGTAAAAAAAAATCGTTGTATTTGTTATTTTTTTCTATTTTATGTTCGAGAGTTCACCCATGAACTTAATCGTATTACACAACACCAATATAAATGATAGACAACTCAATTATTATCAAGATACGAAAATTCAACTCTTAAATAACTCTTTTTGGGCTTGAAGTATTGAACTAATCAAAATCTGAAGTTGGATATGGGCCAAGGACACATTCATTCATTGTTATAATTGTAGAAATAAACATCAAACTCATTTCATGATAAAAATAAATCTCGTACCTTTGTTTCGTCACATTTGAAATGTGTTTAAGATTTAGTCTTTAGCACAGTTCCATGTCTTACAGATACTTTCTTTAAAAATCACTTCTCGAAAAAAAAACTTGCTTAGGAACCAATTAAGCGTTTAAATACGCTATACCAGAATCTGTTGCGAACGTTTCAAACACTTAGCACTGTAGATATTCAATTATAAACAGATTTATGTCATAATATAATTCAATATTTCCAAACTTCACTCAAAGTCTTTATGACTTAGAAGTAATTTTATTGATCTAATATGTTTGGAAGCAGGCCAAGGATTCTGTTTAACCATAATAAGTGTGGTCTAATGAATAGGAAAAGATTTTGGTTTTATTTTAAATGTGCTTATTATTTTTATAACATATTATACAAAGCATGTTAAACGTTATTTATAAAAGATGCCAACACTGTTATATTCAGAAAATGTAGCATTGTGATATTATTGCGAAAATTCGACTGATTTGAAATAGCAATAATAAAAACTCGCATTATTATAACGCCAATAGGTTTGGTGAATATGTCAAAGAGACAGGAATCCCACCTGGATAAAAAATGTCAACCCAAGGCCATCCATTGGTCTAAATGAACAACGAGGAAACCCTCATAACACAGGACAGGTTTCAACTAGCCCCAAAATATCATTATACACAGGTAAAGCGAAAGAGTTGCCCCTATATACTCAATTCGATAAAAATATCGAATGTTTATTGAATGTTTGACATGACCAAAGTGAGTTGGAAAAAAAACACGCAATTTTCACTTCAATTACAGAGTCGCACTTATTGATGTGAATAAATATTACAAAATGTAAATCTTTAAAAATATCAGCCGTATAATGATAAATGTATTACTTGTAGTATGTTAATCACTTTTCACTCTCTGTATCTATTATTTCTGTCTTCTGTGTCATTTTCTATACGTATATTGATTGGCCTAATTTACCAATTTATGTACATATGTGTCTGCGTACATAAAATAAATCTGAATCTAAAATGATTTCTAAAGGTATAGACATATTGCATAAAGTAATTGAGCAATGTTTTTAGAATATTATCTATATACATTATTCAATGATTATCTCCTTATATGTATTTTTTAAATTGGAAAAAGTGGTTTACTTAACTTGTTACTACGATATTTGAAAAAAAGAAACATACTAGAGGTCATGCTCTGTCGGAGCACCTGGTCTGCGATCTTATCCTATGAATGGATTAAAAGTTTGTTGTCTACCTAAGATATAGAAATCGGGAAAAACATTTAGGTAACAGGAAATTCTAATTGACAAATCTCACAAATACGTGCCCGTAGATTACCTTAACAACGTCTCCTTTGAGGTCTCATTTTAATCTCCCGGACATATAGTTTTCCCAAAAACAATACATATGCTTTTTTATGCTAACTCTAACCATTTTGGGGGTATCAATCCTCACGATTTTGATGACGGCTATTGGTCATATCTACTCGACCCTAATTGGATGCAGTTTTATCTTCTACGAGTTACTCTTAGGTAGATGACAAAACAAAGTAATCGGAGAAATTATAAAAATATATAAATATATTATTGACAGCACTCAAAATCCAATATACATCACCAGGAGAGCAAAAGAAAAAAAACGTAAAAAGAATACAAATTTTTATATTTGTACATTGGGTTAACATACTGTCAAATGAAGAGTAACATTTTTAACTGACCAACATTTTTCAATTTCTTCTTTCATTCTCTCTTTATTTTCTATAGAATGTATATTTGCATTGCAATTGTACTGTTTACGTTTTAAATACATGTACATGTTAGAACTCTGTGGTCTACAAATCCTTATTATTCCCAATCATATTTACTTGATACACGCATTGTTCTTTTTATAATAGTTCTAGACCGTTCAAGCAGTGCACGTCTAGGGTCATGTAATGTCATTCACTGTATGAAGAGTAAACTCCGAGTTTCTTTCTACATTTACATATGAATATGGTTTCACTCCAGTAAAGCCTGACAACAGTCGATGAAAATTTCTCACTGATGAACACTTTTTTATTCTTGTTTGTTTTCTTAACTTGCGACGTACTAAAGCACAGTTTAAAATATTGCGTAAAACTGACCTTATATACACAATACATTAGTATTTGTTAACAATATACTACTGATGTTTTAATGTTTATTTTCTTATTTTAAGTATGTCATGTGTATATTTGAGAGAAAAGACCGCGTATTAAAAATATATGTAATTTTTAAACTGTTCAATACCTTGATTTACATTTATATCAGGAAAATAACAGATTTTAAAAGATTTGCATAGACGGGATCTTTCCAATAATGTTTATTTTGAGCACATCAACTCTTTCTTATTAATACTTCATATCTTAGTAACCGTTATCTTAAGTCAATATTTTGTAAATAGTTGTTTTTGTTATGTCTTATATATCTAGAGCAAAATATGTAGCATGCTGTTTTATTATTATTTTTCTTTGTTTGAAATATTTCCGTTCCATCTTGCACTTTTTAAAAAAAAAAAGTTCGTGCAACATTTATATTTTCGAAATACATAAAATAACGACTCACGACCTTTGATTTCTTTCTATAACGATATATTGATATAAACAATGAAATGGCAATATTTAACATGTCTTTCGATATTTTATATTACTTATAAGACTTTTTTTTTTATTGGAAAGACTTCTTTTTATAAAAAAAAAAGGCAATATACCAAAAACATCATTTAATACATAAGTTGTTAAATTCTGTAAATATTCACAAGACCACATTTAATGGGGCATTGTATATGTGGAATACTTCATGACTTGATTGGCCATTCGAGTTTCTCTTTTTTATCTAATATGATCAAATGACGTAGAAATTATCATAGTCATCTAATGCTTTGATGAACAAGTCGCCAGTGTTTCCAAGTATGACATGTTATCAAGTTCATAACGAAAGCAATGGAATAATTTAGAAATTTTAATGAATTATACAACTATCCAATTCCTATGTGGGTTGAGGCTTTGAAATACAGTATGGTACAAGTAGACAATTCGCGAACAGCACAATTCAAATGATAAATGAGAAATTATATATTTATCACATTTGACTCATATGCCAATAATGCAAGCAATTTTTTACTCAAAAATACAAATTAGACATTTTGCTTTTTTCCACAATACACTGTACTATATTCGTACATGTTATAGATAATTATAATTACAATGAAGTCTATGATTCAATTGTTAGCAAAGGCTATACATACGTAATATCTATATACTGATAAAACCGTTATTATTCATAGATCTGTGTGTGGTTCGATTCCGCCTGATTTCACATTTCTGTGTGTATTAATGCAAGTACATGTTATAGAATTTACCACAAAGAAAATTATTGAATATGTAAAGCAATTGGCAATTTGTAGCGGTATAGAACACTGAAGACATGCAACATAGTCATTTTACAAATTACTGGAAGTCAAATGACTTTACAGCTATGATTAATTACCGCGATAATTATCATAAGGGATTCAAACAGGCTTTAAACTTTGTTCATCGAATTTTAGAGAGAAAAAAAATCATATCTGGTTGGTTTCTCTTGGTAAACAACAATAAACATTGTTGAAAAGCTATGTTGATTAGATTTTAAAGTTGGTTGTATATTTGACAATACCTGGTTGCACAATAATCATTACATATATTCGGGAATGTATTAATTAAGTGTATGATACTCCACTGTCTGCGTCCTCCTTTCACGCCACAGATTATAGATTAGAGACAAAATAGACTGCACTGCGTCCGCCCTCCTTACATATTACTTGGCGCTTATTAGTAGCTGGGTTTTTAGCTCACCTGGCAATAGGCAAAGTGAGCTTATGCCATCACTTGGCATCCGTCGTCGTCGTAGTGGACGAATTTTCAAAAATCTTCTCCTCTGAAACTACTAGACCGACAGGATACAAGTTTGGCATGAGTATTGTGCACAAAATGACGGTTGGGATTTATGATTCGTGAAAAAAAAATGGCCGCCTTACTAAAAATAGAACGTAGAGTTTCGAATGCATTTGTTTGCAAATAACTCAAAACCTGTTGCCTTCAGCAAAATTCTGGCTGAGGATAATATTGTTCAGCATGAAGAGACGGACCTATGCCGAAATTTTTAAAATGATATGTCAACTGATGTAGGAATTACGGCCCCTGAAACAGTTTTTGCCATGTTTTGCATGTGCAACTTTGAAAATCTTCTTGTCTAAAACCATTGTATAGAATTCAATGAAAGTTGGCATATTTGTTCCTTAGAGTATTCCACACAAAATGACTTTTGGGATTTTTAATCCGTGAAAAAAAAAACATGGCCGCAGTTACTGAAAACAGAACATAGGGGTCAGAAAGCAGTTCTTGGAAATAACTCAAAAATCGTAGTCTTTTGCAAATTTTTTGCAAGGGTAATATTGTTCATCATTTGCCACATGAGACCGACCAATGCCGAAATTTTCGAAACGATTCGTCTACTGATGTTGGTGATATGACTCCTGAAACAATTCTTGATATTTTGGAAAATCTTTCTCTAAAACCATTGAAGATCATATAATGAAAATAAGCATATTGGTTATTTAGTTAATTGTACTCAAAATAACTTTTAATCCGTGAATAGATATGGCTGCCTATACTAAAAACGGAACATAGGGGTCGGAAGACAGTTTTTTGGAAATAATTCAAAAGATATTGCCTTAAGCAAAATTCTTGTTCGGGTCGTAAAAATGCTATTAAAAGCATTTCCTGCATTTGGCAAGTCAGTTAATTTTAACCTAGACCGTCTTATTTCTCAAGTTTTTTTTCAAATAAGCAAATTGTAAACCAGATGAGCGATTCAGGCTCTCTTGAGCCTCCAGTTATGAAGAAAGGATCATGTTATTATAAATTTGGTACAATTTATTTATGGTATAAGCATTGAGTGTTTCGTTTCCCTCTCTATTCATTTGTATAGTATATAATCCTTAATAGCCAGGTTTTAAGGTACAGGACTAATTAAAAGGGAAGGAAATGTTAATGACACTTACATTGATATGAAAAATTATTTGCCAGGTACTTTCGTACTATTTTAAGTATGAAAATAATTTACTAGGTACACTAGATAATTGAACTGCTTTCTGTTTTTAATGACATACATTTATTCTAAAAAGGCAAAAAATGTATAATGTTAATTAGCTGTTAATTACTACCATTTCTTAAATTCATCAGGATTACAATATTTGCTCATGTGTAATAATATAATTTTGGAAGATAAATAAATTATTTTAGATTCTATTTTGGAGTTTTATTAAAAATTGCGGTATAAATCTCTGTTTATTTGATTTTTTTTTTCATGAAAACGTTTATTCTAAGTATGTTTTCTAGCTCTAACACCTATAGACGTGGTATGTTGTAATTAACCCTCAAGGTTCATATTTTAGATAATTTCATGCAGTATAATTTCTCAGTAAATTAAAGTTCTTTGAAGCTGTCTATATGATGTTTTATGACGCAACTTAAAATTTAATCATTATGTTCATAGGGAAAATAATGGTTTACACAAAATTTAATTCTTGGTTTACTAAGCACTTCTTTGATGTTTTACACTTGGCTTCATGTTATTTTTTGAGAAACGATGTCGTCAAAATTTATGACAAATTATTCTACGTACACGAATTTCATATAAAATTGTTAAAAATATGAATTTATGGTAAAAAGGTTTAATGGCAAGTTAATCGGGAATTATTCGTTACATAAAACACATCCCTGCGCGCTAAGTCAATTGTTATACATTGATAAGGTATATAATTATATGTGGTACTAGACTCAGTATAATTCAACGCATAACAAGTGCGATATGTATTTGCTGAAGTGATGTTGGAACAGTGTTTCGTCACAGAAGTAGTGGCGGATGAAGGGGAGGGCTTTTTGGGGTGGAAACCCCACATTGTTTGAAAATTTATAGGTTAATTTTGTGCACAATTTGGGTAAAAATGAGAAAATAATAAGTTGGACCCACTTTCTTTTACAAGTTTTTTAACCGCCCAAACAAGTTTTTGTAAGTTTTTTGCTTTGGGTTACCAGTTTTTTACCTTTCAATGCAGGTATATATTATTCATAGTCTACAAAATTCACACTTTTGTGCAACATGACGAAAATAACCAAATCTTTTGGTTTTTCTTAAAAATTAAAAAGCACTTAACCTATACCCTGTCGACTTCTCGTTGCCCTGAATGTATTTGTCTCCATGTTATAACGATATTCGCCTCTTTATTTTTGAAACCAATAATCTTTGTCCTGGGCTATTGCTCTTTTTGTATCGAAGTTCTAAAGACATTATAATGAACCAAGAAATTTACCAAGGATTCAATCAATGCAAATTGTCATTTCCGTCCGAAAAACTTGCCAGTCACACCGCAGGTTTAGATTGCGTTGACGCTGGGTTTGTCATGCTTTGAATTTAAACTTCTAAAACACACCGTAAACCATTTTATTGATAAGCCATGCATACATTGTATATCATTGATAATTGCGTGCATCAACATTGTAATACTTCAATAGTGTTTGCAAAACGTTTGATTTAATGAAAAACATATGCATGGGTCTAATATACTTTTATTTTTACTTGTTGTGTTAGAAGTCGCAGTATTTACTTTTCTATATTGTGTTTCGTCTCAATGGCGGATCCAGATGGGAGTGCAGGGGGGTTTGTTGTCCCCTTTTAATTGGAAAATATGTAATTTTCATGTGTAAAATTGACAAAAAAAAATAGCAAATAATGCATGTCCTAGCACCCCCTTTTTCTGATGAACCTCGGCTGGCACCCCTTCTTTTCAAAGTGCCTGTACCGGGCCCTGCTTCTACATGATGAAGGATTTTCATATTTATTTTAAATTATATAGTAAAACTAGTTCAAACCGAATCCCTCTTTGATTAAATAATTTGTTCTGTTTATACGAGTGTTCGGTTTATTCATGCTTAATATGCTTTGAAACTGATATTAAGGTATATTAGACTGATATGTTTCGGCGGAATTCCTCTTTGTCCAGAGTTCTGTTTTGAAGGTTTGACTTCCTGAATTATAATGTTGACTTGCGTTTTAAGTGTCAGTTCCTGTAAGGATCAGGCAGTAGGTGATACATGGTATGAAAAATCCATCATTTTGTTAATGTAATTTTACTATTTGCACCATCAGAATCAAGGAAAAAACATTTTCCACATCATGCTGGACCACTGAGTTGCAATTTCATTGAAATGCACTGAAAATGAACATTTGAAGGGAAGATAGGTCTTTCAAAAACCTCATTTTTCTAAGATTCTATTGGAAAATTTCTGAGCAAATCCAATGATGCAGAGATCAAATAATGGTCTTTTCAAATAGAGAAAGCATCCTTGAGCGATATTTTATTGTCAGATCGGTTGGGTTTTGACATGCATGTTTCTGATTTATCCGATTATGCTTGATTTTTACTAACACTTACACTTAATATGTACCTAATTTTTATCAAAGATAACGTTTTCATTTCAGGATCCTCATATCCACTGTTAGGGGGTTATCTGCCACCAGGAGCATTACCGTCAGCAGATCACCTTAAATCTTTGTTGCCGGAAGAATATTGGAATACGCATGTAGATGGTAATGTAGAATTTATTTGGTTTTTATGAACGTATTTTGGGAAATTAGAGCTTGTCAATTTGTGTCGTTTGAAAAAAATGTTCATGACCCTTATTATTTTAAAAACCATACTTAAATTGTAATTTGTTTAAAATGTTTTTGTACCCAAGTACATTTAAGCACACTAAACATAATGTTTGCCGTACATAGGTCTCAAGGATGGTCATAAAGAGTGTAATTTATTCTAACAAAATTATTGAACAGTAGCCTTAAGCACTGAATATCATAATCAATATGCCTTTGCACTTAAAAAATATCGTTATAATGGCGTTGCAACGTGTTCTTGACAACCTAAATGCATACATTGTCGAGACTTTTGTCAACAGATGGGCAATGGAATCGCTTTAGAAATTGTTCTAATCATGCTAATCATAAAATGCAAATACGTAAGTTCGATGTACTTTACTGGTAGATAACAGAGGTAGTTTTTTTTAATGCAAATGCGACGATACATATCTTGAACTTATTTATTTATGCAAAGTTGAATATTATGATTTTTAAGATTTATAAATCGAATTCAGAATGAAAAGAAAATTGTCCTAAACTAGTCAAAATGGTGTAATCTTTTCATAAAAGTTGCTTTGTTTATACAAACCAAAACGTCTTAGAATTATACACAGCCTTTTTTTCCGACGTTAAAGAACCTGCAATTGAACGATATATATATTTTTTTTATTCTTATTCGATGATGATGATGCTATTTTTATTTCCTATGTGACTATTCAAATGAGTTATTTTAAATGTCATTACATTTTTGTCCTTCAAACTCAAATTACAATTATATTTAACTTGAAACGAATAGCAAATATCTTGAAAAAATAAAATGTTGACATGTGTAAATTTATATTGGGCCAATTGAGAACAAAACAAAAATACAACAGTTAATCTCCATGGCGCCTACATACTCCTTTTTTTGTTTTTTCAAGAGATGTAACATATTGTCGATCAGGAAAAATTAATTTGATTTTTTCCGTTTCAAATTCATTAGAAAGCAATAGAGGCGATTTTGTGAAATAATAGTTTTAACATCAAGGATGGTTGCAGGTACTCAAGTTTCATGGAATATTCGATCGCCATTGACAAGAAAAGCCTTCTGACGTCATATTTAATAACAACTGCTTACAAGTTTATTATTTACCATGTACCAAAGATATATCATTTAATGAAGACTGCAAAACCATTATATTTTATTATATGTATATATAGAGTGATTTTACTATCCAATTGTTCAAGGAATATAGCAACATTCTTCTATATAATAACTCCATTTATTGAAGTAAACAATAACAGCTTTAAAGCTTTGCCCTTCTTATGAGCGATTTCTACATAACCCTTAGTATTAGCCTGTTCAGTTCTCTGTTCGTGGCATAAGTACTATTTCTGGCCTGATATGTTGAGTAGCTATAACTGCTAATCAGATGACGTTCATACTGTATTGATTAGATGTTGGTCGTCATAGAACACCATCTGTTTGTGTTGCAGGGACCCGCTATGTTCTCAATAACAACCTATACTCACCGTACCACATTCCCTATTTGCCGGCGACGGAATCCTTGTCACTGTTTGCCCATAATTTGACCACTAGGGGCGTTGATCAGTCGGCGTACCATCGGATTTATGACTTACGGAAAGGTAAGTAGATGTTGGTTGCTATGGCGACGTATTTGATGAGTTTGTTTACGTTCAACGTATTATGAAAATGGTATTTCTTTTCTTGTTTTTGTTGCAAAGTATAGATATGGATTTTTATTGATGAAAGCCAAGCATGGCAACTGGATATTAGTTTGTAATTGTTTTCGTTAGACATCCTGACTCATTATGACAACATTAGTATCAAGAGTATTTTGAATATATTGATAGAAAAAAATGCATATCGTGTTGTAAGGATTCTGACTTTGATCTTTGCTATACTGTATGTTACTTTATACTTATTTGTGTAATGCCACATGCCTTTTGATATTCGAACATCATATGTATTTGCATTTTCAAAGTGTAGCGTAGTTGTAAAACATGTACACTACTCAAACTGTTACCAGAAAATCACATTTCAACGTATATGTGAACAATTTGTCTTGTTTTTTACATTATTTTTTATGTATGCATTCCGGTGTATACTAAAAAAGCCCTAATAAGTTCTATAGTAGTTCAGCAGATAACAATAAACTCTACTATATATACGTATTGTTTATAGATGCAGGACTGTATCCAGGTCTTCCTGTGGTTTCATCTTCAAGCACAGTTAGTCAATCTTCCCAGAATGACGGCACTTCTAAAAAGGATTCTACAAAATCAGAAACAAAACGGATTGAATCCGGAAAACCTGGTTCAAAGCTTCAGGAAAGCATAGCTAAAATACACAGTTCTCATAAAGTATTAAAAGAGAGCGATAAAAAGGTCGATGTTAAAAAAGTTGAAAAAAGTCAAACACCAAAATCTTCGTCAGGTTCTGTATGTAAAACTAGTTCACATAAGAAGGAGAAACTTGTTAAAAACGATGACAAACTCGATGATAAAGCTAAACTAACAACTAAGGAGGATAAACAATCTAAATTAATTTCTAAACCTGATAGTGACGTGGATAAAAAATATGACAAAAAGGAAAAGGATATAGCATTGACTTTGTATAAATTAGACAAACGTGAAAACAAGGATGAAAACATTGAAACACAAACGAAGGACACGGACTTTGAGAAAAATGAAGATGATACGGAAGAGCCAAAACAAAACGATAAAACCGAACCAAAGGAAACGGTAATTAAAGATAAAAGAGACTCACCCATCACCATGACAACGGTTTCAACTTCCAGTGGTCTGTCCTCTGAATCGCCCAATGGGCATTGTAAACCAATTGCAACTACGGGTAAGCTTAATGTTCAGACAATAAAGATAAAGCTCACATTTTACATACAGTTACAGTGGGCATATTACTTTATGTGTTGCTCAAAAAGATACTTCTATAAAATGAAGAATACTAGTAATTACAACTACAAGGAAATTTTTATCTCATCTTGTGTCCACTCTCTTTATCCAAGTCAATATCTGGGGAAAAAAGACGAAGTAAGGGTTACAAGGGCGACCGGCGTACCCGTCATTAATTTGTTCTCCCTTTATATGACTCGTGGAAAAGGCATCACCTTATCAAGGTTAATGGTATATCAACAGACTTTATATTGATACAGGTATGATACAGACTGTTGTTATTATGTGCCCTTTAGCTATTTATCTACACTATAAATAGTTAACTGATATTTGACCGAATTAGTATGATTAGTTTTGTAAGAATTTACTAATTCAAAGATACATTTAGCAAATCGGTGGTATTCTTTAATCATAAATTTAATTTTATACAAAATGGTGGCTTTTAGGATAACTATTGTCAATTAAATCAACCTCGAAATTTGTTTTAAAAACCGTTTGATAGTACAATTTGTTATAGTTTTTTAAGAGGAGGACTTGGTAGATCTTTTTTTTTAAGATACAGCTCATAGCATGTGTAACAAAATTAAATCAATGTATATTATAGAAATTAATATGAAAAAGCTGAAGTAAATCAATGGTGCTTTTACTATTATTCAGCTAAGGGAGAGGGACGGAGTAGAATTTTCAAATATATAAACAAAAATTGATACATGGAAGAAAATAAATCGCAGTTCAACTAAATTATAAAATCTACACATCTCTTCTTCTAGTTGGACTGATTGATTGGTTGATAGTCGCCAAACTTTTTTAGACTAGCACACTAAGTCGAATGTGCTAACTGAAGGCATGTTATACTAAACCCACCAATCTGAATCCAAATCTAACAGTGTTCACTCTGTCTGTAATGAATTCTGGATGTTAGTTCTATGTTTAAGTCGACGGTGAACTCTCTACCCCTTCCACCCTTCCCTTTCACTCGAGGCGAGCATACTAACTATTCGTTCATATCAATGCCCAGTGGGCTACGTAATAGGTACAGAAGCTAATACATATTGTATTAATGTTCACACGATGTGAGACTTACGTGTAGTAAAGCAAAGTAATCCGATTTGATTAATCAGGGCACTGTTTCGAAAGGCTTGACTCTATTTTCTTTGGGGTGTTTTTTAATCAGGGTACGGTTTCGAAAGGTTTGACTCTATTTTCTTTGAGGTTTTTTTTTTAACCAGGGCACGGTTTCGAAAGGCTTGACTCTATTTTCTTTGGGGTGTTTTTGTCGAGATAAATTAAATGCAATTTAAATTCAGTCAAAATCAGGTATATGGTATTTTTAAATCGTTATTTTATGTGAATTCTTTTCAGTGCTTACATAATAAAATAAAAATAATAGGCTACACTTTAAAACATGTTTTTGTTTATGACAATTTCATACATGAATATTTTGTGTAATATACAACTGCATACATTATTTATGGTTTGTTACTTCACATGAACAGTAAATGTAAACGGAATTTATTTCATTCCTTTTTTTTTTGTCTGAGGCTATTGTTTCAAAGTTTAAGTTACACAATTATAAACTTAAATGATTTATCGAATTAAAGAAATGTTATTTTGCTTAACAAGTACGGAAGCTTGCGTAATAGATATTGTCCTCAGGCTCATGCTGATATGATGATGCTTTTTTGTACTTTTGTTATCACTGTATCATAAGTTTTTTTTTTTGGTGGATACACGATAATAAAAGGTTTATTTCATTGACGAAGCATCTTGTATTTTAATCGCAATAAGTGTCTCTCTTCCCATTTGAAATTTTCAAAATAGTAAGCATTAACTTTAACATATTTTTCAGATCCATATAAAGCTTCGACATCAACAACTTACTCACTACCATACTACCATTCCCTATTCTCTACAACTCATTCCTTAATCTCGCCTCCTCTGTCTACTGGTACCACTACTGTTATGTGTTCGGAACCAGTTCAGACCGTACCATGTGACATGAGCATCAAGAAAGAATCACCTAAGTACTCATGCTCTTCAATTTCATCTACAAATACGACGCGAAGTAGTAAAAATGACAGTGACTCAAGAATACAACAAAATGTATCTAGTGTTGTTGGCAAGAATAAAGACAAATGCAACGAAATTCATACATATAACAGTAATAAACCAAAATTAGCGTCACCGAATTCGTCGGTAACTACAACTGCATCCACAATGCCTTTGTGTTTGAAAAAACACATTCTTGAAAAGAGTAAAGATTGGACTCCATGTGAGGCATCTCCGCCGTTGGAGTCAAAGCAAGAAAAAAATACTGTTATTAAGAATGTCAGTAATAGGCAATCCGATAGCATCTCAACAGCCTTAAAGAACAATGAGTTGAACAAACAGTGCGCAAACGACGATGATAAGAATTTACAGGAATTAAAGCCGAGACATTCAAAGGAGATCCAACAACTTACAACAACTTCCAAGGATACTGTCAAAGCAATTACTAAAGTGTTATCAAAACGGCAGGAAACTTCAGAATCCATGAAATCAAACTCAGATAATTCTAGAACCATGTCATCTCCGAGAAAACCAGAGCAAAAGCTACCGACAAAGAGGGTTTTGATAAAACCCAAAGGTGATGATAAGAAAATATCAGGTCAGTTTACAATGTTTTCGTTCATATACTAATCTATTTAAAATAACCTCAACCTGCTATACCTCAACCTGCATAGCAGGTTGTTTTCAGTTGTGCTAATTTGGCATTGAGGTTGTATCTTCATAGACCGAAAAAATATGAATGTCATTCATTAATTGTATATCTTTATCCTAATGCTAGTGTAAAGTCTGGCTTTTCTACCTACTATAGTAAAAGTAAGCTAATAATGAGCAAATTTATTAATCGCTCCATGGTGCGTCGAGATAGATATCATATCATAGCAAAACATACCATATACAGAAACAAAAATTAACCATTTTACTTTATGGAGTTGAAAACAAAAAAGTTTACGTACAATGTACTGTATTTTTAGAACTTTCGTTGATATAATTCTCTCTTGTTCATTTTTTACCTTCGTTCTTAATTGCTAATTTCTCTGCAGACTTTTGAAATTACTAGACAATATCACAAAATGTTTTTTTCTTCTGATCCTTCCAACCCACTGATTGAAGTTGTTCAACACTGAATGTATTATTTATTTTGCTTTATACCTAATCATGAAAAGGCCGTTAAAGTTAGGACTAACATAAAATCCTTTCTCTTGAATGTGCAGTAGAAGGTGGGACCAACGTTCATTATTAAGACTTACGTCCTGACTGAACTTTGGCAACATCGATACCAAATGAAAATATTCATTATCCTGCCATCAAATAGACCGTTGTTAAGACTTCCATTACGTTCGCAATGGCATATCGTATTTGCTCAAAACTCATTATAGGAAATATTGTAACTCAGATGCAAAATATGTGTGTGGGCTATTTACATAACTATGATTAAAGTGATAAAAGGAATTGTTGAATTGTAGCAGTCGTAAAAATTGCTAATTTTTGTAAGGGTATTATTCAAATGCGAAACTGTATTGCTAATAGAATATTGAGATGTATAGATGTTTTACAAATATTCCGACTTTCAGTGTCTACCTTTAATCTATTTTGACAACAAAAGAGTCAAATTTGATCCATCGAAGTAATGTTACCTCTAATTAATTCTGTTTAACTTTATTTGTATTGTTTTAGATATTACTAGTTGTTTTTAAAGGTAACTTTCCCAAAAATCTGTTGTATAAAGAAAATCTGCACAAAAAGAAGAAATATATTAAGAGTAATCAAGGGAAATAAGCTTATAGCGGTAATCAAAAGAATCTAATCCAGGGACAAAGACCAGACATGGACATACAGACATACAAAACAAAGAACATAAAGTAACTAAAATCATACATACAAAGTAACAAAGCAAATGAGAAACTCGGACTAACTAAAAACCAAGAATATAACAATATGGTCTTGAAAGGTCATAAGAGAAGACGGTATTCTTCTGAACATTATAGAACTTAAGAACCATAGAATATTAACATGTCGTTAAAACAAAATATCATCCTTTTTGCAAAAAAATCGTAGTAAAGTGTAGTGTATCCACGTCGCAAAAATTGTTTGTGATATTGCTGTATCAGAATAACAATAACTTGATTCAATAACAATAATTTATATCGGATTCAATCAAATAAATAGGTACTCTTGTAACACATGATATAAATTCAAATCATGGGTGTATATTATGTCAAATATGCAGAGCCACATATTTTATCTGTTTTTTAATACAAAAACAAATGCCCAAAGGATACATCATATCATCATTATTCTATTAAGTGAAAATTGAATGGTCATATGTGGAATCAAAGGGGGCAGGGCTTATGAGCTTGAAAACAATATGGTTCAATAAAAAGATCAAACAAATTCGCTATTTTTAAAGTAGGTGTATGTACATATAACGCATATTTTTCACATTATCATGGGCGTTGGGTGATTTGGGGCATCGGATAAGAACCCTTTTTGTAATTCTCTGGATCCTCTATAGGCAGTTTATTACTTCACGTTGTGCTAATTTAATATTTTTACGTAGAAACTTGAAGGCGGTCTTACTTGTCCAGAATATTAAGAGAAATATTTAACATGCTTGTATGCTTATACGATTTTTGCAAAATTACCCTTTATCATTACGTCAAATTGATTTGAATGACACATGTAGATCCGTATAGTGGATTTATTTTAAACTTTATAGTTGCTAAGGCACTTCCTTAATATTCTACTCCGTTTTAAATATCAATACTAGTACCTCCAGAAAACGCCTTCGCTTCAGAAAGAATCCGTAACTG
This sequence comes from Perna viridis, assembly GCA_037379345.1. Lineage (NCBI taxonomy): Eukaryota > Metazoa > Mollusca > Bivalvia > Mytilida > Mytilidae > Perna > Perna viridis. The sequence goes on along the minus strand of CM074514.1, from coordinate 32,180,670 downwards.
GTTTATAAAACGAATTGAGAAGGGGGTTATTTTACTGATTTAATGGACTATTATAATGGCTAATCGTACACATTTACACAAAGTAAATAAACTTCATGATAATCCCATTAATTTAGCCGTTGTCTGTGTATTCATTTTATTCACATTTACATTCTTATTTAAATGCTCCAGTTGGTTATTTAGTATGAATGTTTATATAAAGGCAGTATTAACGTTATATTGAATCAATCGAAGTAAATAAAAAGTAACCAAATGGTTTCTCTCCCATTTACTCATTTACTTCAACATAATTTTGTCGACACCATGTAAAATTCATTTTTTTCCCAAATTTACTAACCTGTAGAATGTAAATTTAATGTTCTAAAGGGAAGAGTTTTCACATTATACTGCATTTAATTTGGGTTCAAAAACTTTAAAATAATCTGTTTTAAGGGCAATAACTGATAAAAAAAACATTTTTTACGGGTTAATGTGTCATTGACCTATTTTTGTATTTTAGTACATGTACAAATAAAATCAGTAACCGACTAACTAACAATCTTTTATAAAAATTACATTTCCGTACAAATAAGTTTTGAATCACTTGCAAATTAATTTTAACCATATTTCATTTCTTTCGTTAAAATGTCTCTTTTGAACAAGACCTGTATTTAATTACTTGGCATCAATATTCACATGGACCATTACAGGCAGATGGTATAATGTCTTGTCCATTTAGAGAAGATATATAGTTTTATAATCAGGAATACGTTATTGATTCGACATGTTACCAGCCAGATGAAATCCATAACTAGCAAAGATATCCTTTAGTAGGCTTGATCAACCGTGCAAACTTTTATTTAGCCTAAAGATGGACGTGTTAGAGATAGTTTAATTTTGGAACTACAGCTAATGAAGGATGTCTATAATTAGTTAGAAGGTTCAAATGCAGTCCAAATGCTGGATCAATATTCTGCATTTACGCAAATATTCAAGATTTTGTAGCTAATGTATGCGTGAACAGAAATGAATAACAGACATTTTCATACTTCATTTTATTCAGGAGTTGCTAATATTCCTGTTGGGATAGCTGTAGCACGGAAAAGAGAAGATTTAAAGAAAGATGAGTCGGGTTAGTATACATTGAAATGTGTAACACGAATCTCTTTGTTGTTCTAGGTCATGCTTTAGTTCTGTCAAATCAGAAATTTTATATTCAGTAATTTAGATTATATTACAATCTCGGCTGATGTGTTTTGAATGATTATTAATTGAAAACGTTAAAATGAACTATGTTTAACGATATTCATGCAGCCAAACATTCAGACCGTTAAAAAAAGAATTAGTTTCGGATATGTTTCGTGGTATCCGGTTTAGTTCCTCGTAATGTCGCACAAATTTGTGTATGGTTAAATACACTATTATTCATCCTAATTAAACACATCTACGCATCCTTGACATGACAAATGGGTGAATTCCTTGTATTGTTCAATTTATTATCACACACCTTTGTATTTTTTTCATATTTCATATTTCTTTTCGTGTTGTTGACAATATTAAAGTTATTTCGCTGAGTGACAGTTCTGAGACCTAAAAGCATTGTCTTCAGACGGATATATCATTATATTGTATGTATGATACCTAACATATTACAATATTTCAGATGACACAACAATTGATACAAGAGAAAATACAGACAGTTCGTCCCACAATTCTAGTCAAGATAGATCAACAGTGTAAGACGTTTATGTTTATATTGATATTTAAAACAATTAGAATATTTTCATATAAAAGCATACCTTAAATTTATATATGTATATATATAACTGATACTAGTTCTATTCATTGAACATTTAAAAGTTTATAACATTTAGTGGTTTTGTGCTTTGGCAGGGATATCTTTTTCGTAATGGACGCCCTTATTTTCATGGCTTAGGCATCACCATCATGCATTACATAGTAAAACAAAAATACATGAACAATATTGTTATTCTGAATACAGATAAATATTCTATTTAGATCATGGATTATAGGATTCAAGAATATTGTGAAGACCAATTGCATCACTGAATAAATATTTAGAATGTTTTTTTTAACTTTCAGAATACTATAAAGTCTTCACTTTGTTGAAGTCATGGCCCATTTAACACTATAAAATTAACCCCTTACAGAAACACATTTATCGAAAATCTTTCAATGTGGTATGTGTTAACCACAGTGAAAAGTGAAATGTAAACATTTGAAAACGTCATTATTCCTGTGTATAGTAATATACAAAGTTTTTACTTTAGGGAATGCATATATATTTCAATGTTTCAGTTTGACATTGAAAGTAATATAATATAATGAGAGTTTAGCTTAATTGACTTGTTAGTTACTAATATTATGCGTTCTCGTGTCGTTTAGTTTCTGATATTGTCAAATATAAAACTAAAGACAAAAAATGAAATATTTTTTTTCGGCTCACTATAGGTTGAGTTCTCTACTATTTACCACTATTGGAGTAGTGTAGGCAATATTATGTACATTTGGGCCGACACACGTTTATCGTATGAGCTTTTGTAACAGATGATACGCAAGTCTGTGTCAAATTCCAATCTCTTTCATTTAAATGATATTTACATAGTGTCAATCATCTTGATAATCCAACCGTTACTTAAATGAATGATCAAGTCTAAAATAATAAAATAAAAGTTGACAAATTCTTATGCACGGATGTTTGACACGGAAGTAATAGGTACACCAAGTGCTGATTTCCGAATTATTCACGATATATACCGTTAGGTATAATAAGACAAGATAGTGTCACTGACCAAATTCCAAGTACTTGTTTATTACAATGTAGTTGTTATATTCAAGTCATTTGGGCTTTTACATACAATCTTATTAAAAGAATAATCCTGAGATGCAAACATAAAAAAGAAAATGTCTTTCAAAATTAAATAATAACATGTATATCGGACCAAGGATGTGTATACTATTTACTTTGTTTTGAACTGTTAATAATAGTACAATATTTTGATGAATAAATTTAATTATTACAATTATTTAAACCCGTCTCGGTAAGTTCATGTCTGAACATCTTGAGTGTTCAACATTCTATTTAATGAACTTATACGTGATTCAGTATTTACAAGGATAAAACGCTTAGATTTATGCTTTCCACTATATGCACACAAACTGAAAATACTGGTATATTTAGCTTATTTGAAAGTTTGATTTATTAACCTGTTCGACTAACCCTACATTTTGATATAAAGAGACGCAATATGGTTGATAAAATACATTTGTATTCAATTTTATGCGTAGGCTCTACCTGCATTTTCTTTAGCTCAGAGTTAGCCCGATTTACACTTAATTGTAAAAATGAATTTACCACTATAACTGAATTTGAATAAATTCTAAATGGCATTTTGTTTCCCAGTATATTAAAAAGTTAAGCATTTTTGTCGGTTAATTATAAAAGTGAGCCAAGCGACAATTCTTAGACATGTTTATAAAAGAAATGAGAGTTTTTTGACAGGTCACCATATAAAACCCAGTGTACAGTGTAAACTTTTGTACAGGTTTGGTTGGAATTGGTATCAGACAGAAACATTCAAAGAATAATTTTATGTTAAAAGTTCTCCCTTTTTCATGGATATGTACGAATCCCCGAAAGAAAACAATGAGTTGGTATTTGATAAAAATATTAGTAGAGTAACGTGAAACTAGAAGAAAATGTATCAATAGTACGAAGCAAAACTTGTTTTTTACACATTTAAGTCAATTATCTAAGCCATAGCACACTGCTGTTAAGTGAATAAAATGAATCCTAAAATGCCAAATATTTCCACTTTTATATTTGTCAATTAGAATCTTATGGTTTTGTTCCTTTTAGTGATATAATATTCATTTTTTATTTTGGGTAACGGGGCTAAATTTCCGTCTCATGAAAAGAATATTCATAAAACTAGTTTATGAATTTTCAAGTATGTAAAGAGAAGAATTGTGTAGCATACAATTCTGTTCTTGTAAGTTGTATTGTCCGTAACTGTTTTGTTTTTTCCAGCACTTGTTGATTTTGTTATTCACTGTTCAATAGCGTCGTAACGGTACTACTTCAGTTTTTAGTTAAGTCCTTGTTGCTCATTTGTTTTTTGTTATTTTGTATGTATGATTTTAGTTACTTTATGTTCTTTGTTGTGTATGTCTGTTTTCCATGTCTGGTCTCTGTCTCTTGATTACATTCTTTTTATTACCGCTATAACCTTGGTTTCCTTGATTACTCTTGCTTTTTTGTTACTTTGTATGTATGATTTTAGTTACTTCATGTTCTTTGTTGTGTATGTCTGTTTTCCATGTCAGGTCTTTGTCCCTGGATTACATTCTTTTGATTACCGCTATAAACTTGGTTCCCTTGATTACTCTTTCATAACGGGAAACATTTTTTTTTCAAAGCAAAATCTGTAAAATCAAACGTTTGTATTTCGTTAATCTTCTTCCTTATCAATGTCGCCTATGTTGACTTGGAAAAACAATTTTCCCTGTATAAATTTTCATTATCGCTTAAACTGAATAATGAAAAGTCCAGTAGATTAGTTTTATACTACAATCACGCTTTATATTTACAGTCAGTCAAGTTCTGTTACCAAATCAATAGGAAATGTCAATGTTGTGGATATGCGGAGTCAGCTTCCCGCCAATTTGATCGTCACTGGTAAGACTAAGGGAGATTACTGTTCATTTATTTATAATTTTCAACATTTCACACGAACGCATCAAAAACAGTACACGCATGAAGGCTAGTTTTTAAGAAGAAAGACCTGTTTATACCCATATTGATTGCATATGGCAAACTCAAACGTTTATACGTTTTATCCTAAAAATTCTTATTTCCTTCAGTTATATATTGACGAAATAATAGGAACTATGCTCTGTTGTTTTTAGAAACAAAGAAAAAAGAATAATCAAAACAAAAGTTGAGAAAAGCTTTTGACTCAACAAACCAAGCAACTAATTATTCCACTGGTTAAAGGAGTTTATTATGTACATGTATCTTAAGTGACCATGACGTACGATAATTTGCATGACGAAACCGCTGATTAAAGCTGCATTAGCTGTCAAATTTATTCAGTTTTGATTCTCCTGAATTTTGCTGATTTAATTAAATAATTTTGTAATATTGCAATTGAAGCAATCACTATCGATAATACCTACAGAATATTGTGAAAATAACGTTTTTTTTAATCAGGGAAGATCGGTAGCTCTGATCTTATTATTTTTCTTCCGAAGATTGGCGACAGGACATACACCTGGGTTAAAAATACTTTAACCTTGGTACAAAATAACAATAACGGATACACAGTTAAGCACGTGCTTTGTTTTCATGTTTGTTTCATGTATGTCTTGATTAGTTTTCAAATGAATAGTGACCATATTTGAGCCACATTACATCACAATATGTGAATTTCAAAAAGATCCTTGTGTTATATTCGAACTTTTTTCTTCTACGGCTTGATACCGTCGGTCTTCATTGCCTTTGAATAACCACTTTCGCTTTGCAATCAGATTTGTTATTTTAGAAGCGACCCGTACAACACATGCGCGGATTAAGGTCACCAGAAGTGACATGCATACGAATTTATCTAGGTCGATTTTTGTCGTGCAAGACAATAAATATATAGACACGTATTTCATGTATTAAATGCATTTTATGTGTGGATATCAAATGAAATTATACAGGAAAAGTACAAATTAGTAGACATAATTCAAAGTTAAGGTATATTTGAACAGAAATATTTTTTTACAAATTTGACAGCTAATGTGGCTTTAAAATGATTTGACACAACAGAAATAAAATGTTATTCCATATCAGATTTAGTCTAGAATTTTCATTGGATAAGAGATGGACATCCTGCAGTATTCTTTCTATCAATCAATATCATATTGACCGGTCCGTCATGATTCTGACTAGACTGCTCGGTTGTGTCATCTACATATTGAAATACTTTTCGCTCACACCCATGCCGAAAGAGATCAGTAATTTATAAATCGAAGAAATAATTTCATTTTTCCTGCTTTGGCTTTTAACCAAAAAAGGTTGTTACTGTGATTTGCAAAATCAATACATCCTATCAGCCACAAAAAAGAAAAATAATATCATTGTTTTATTATATGTACCGAAATGAATGGTCCCTCAATGAAATAAGCATACTAGTTATTTTTTATTTGATCATTATCAAGGAAGGTTAATAGACTAGGAGAAAAAAGAATTGACCTCAACCCCTTTCGACTCTGGTATTATTGACGATTAAGTCAATATCACTGGCACTTGGGCAGGGAATATTTAATGAAGCCCTCTCTTTATGTAACTGTTGTGTGATTATTTCTCCTTTTTAGGTTCAGCATCAGGCGCTGGTATAGCATGGTCAGAAGATCCATCAGCTCGACATTTTCCGGCACAATGGTTGCAGACGCCGCAATTGAACCAGTCATGGTTAGGTCAAATTCCTTTCCAAATGCCACCAACGATACCAACATCGGGAACAAGCGATCAAACACTTCCAATTACAATACCACCAGGGTTTAAAATAGCCCAAGATTCTGTTACAGGACAGTTAGTCATGATACCTTCTACTGACATAGGTATGGATTTAAAAAAAACAGCTGACTGCGTTTAACCTACCGGAGCATCGCTACGATGCCTTCATTTGTGATGTTTATCTTAAGTCGCTTTAGAAATTTTCGTGTTTAATGAATAACACATTTCAACGGTGCACATTTCGCTATGTCGTTTTTTCGTCAAACAAACATTGCTTTGGTACGTATGTGTCGTTCTTTAAGGACTGTTTGATAATGGAGGAAGAATTGCTGAACTGCCATTTTGTAGGTTTGTCAGTTAATTACAATTCACTGGTTGGACATTATCATTGGAGGATCAAGGGATAGATTTCAGGCAAAGGACATCCTTGTTTGAAATGTTTGATAATTTTGTGCATTTCGGGCCAAAGAAAATATACACCAATAATAGTCTTAAACACCCCTTTCTAACATACTCTCTTGCTTCTAGCTGGTCATAAGTATCTTAGACTTTTTTTGTGGGAGCTAACAAGGAAATAATGATTACGTACTGAGCAATTTGTAAAGGTTCATATAGCCGGATGTAGTTCTCGAATTAAAGAGTAACTAGGATGATTGACCCTATATATCGAATATAACTTTAGATATAATACATGACACATGATTTGTTTGTATAATGTCAAGGGATTTGAGTATTGATAAAAAATATACTTGTTCATGTAGTGATTGAAATCAATGACGTTATAAACCGGATACCAGTTTTATTACTCAACATTCTGTAGAATACTTTGTGAGAGACTTTTGATTTGCAAAATTAATATTCTGTCTATATGATAGAACAACATTGCAATTTTAGGACCTCATGTCTCGACACATTTACCCTGTTAAGCCAAAACAATTAAAGTCGTATACATACTTTTATTCTTTAAGTGATACATTCTTCTGTTTCAGATGGCAATTTTATTTCTTTTCTTTATAGAAATCTACGACCCTAGTCGGATATGGAGTTCGTACACAGGCACACCGCAGCAAGTTCTTCCATCCCATCAACTACCACAAATATTGCCTCATGGCCAGGATAGACCAATGCCTTTTGTTGTCCAACAGTATTCTCATTTGGTGAGTCTTTTAATTAGCAAAAAGACATAACGTATTTTCATTTTGATAATTTAAAACCAAAACATTTCATCCCATACCTTTAGAGGTAGTGTTATGGAATTTTCGACTTCATATATTACTGATTTATAAATATTATACATGAAGTTAAAAGATATGGAAACAAATTAGGTGGTAGTCATGCATATTTTATTGATGGTCAATATCAATCTCAATGAATTTATCAATGTAACCACGCTTTAATAAAAGATTGATACATGTAGTACATGTATATTTCACCTACTCATACAAACATCATGTCGCACGGAAAAAGAGAAGGAAATCATGTTTCATTAAATCTTATCAGGACAATTTGTTCTGTGAAAACAAACCCGGTGATAAAATATATTATCATGATCATTAAGTGTAAAAGTTTGTCCTTAATTGTAGCTTCAGAATAGACAAGAGAATGTCGTTCCCACAGACAGTTCTCCAACTCAAAACATACAAGCAGCATCCGGCAGCATTAAGTGTAAAGTTACAAAGGACACCTCGACGACCAAGGTTGTTAAGGGATCAGAAAAGAAGAAATCTGTTGGCATGGTTACGCCACATGTCACAACAGGTATAAACTATAATAATAGAGGTTGATTTATGTCAAACGAACGTAGCCAAGTTCTTAAAAAAATGATTGTGCTTATTTAATCCGTCATTATATGTTAAGGGAAACAATGGCTATGAATAATTTAGCCTTAATGATATGCCATTTGATGCTGATTTGTTTTTTGTGTTATAAACTGGAAACTCATCTCCCTTATGTCACTTTCCTTAAAAAAACAATAAACATTATATGGTTGTAGAAACATTTTCTTCCTTCTTTGTTTTCGATTTCCTTACTTTAAAAAAAATGGTGGAAAACTTGTTCAGCACAGATAAATAAACATTCAAACATATATTTTATCAAACATATCTGTTTACTTTCATGCACAGGTTATTTTATGGTTATATCGTCTAACATCTGTGTCTAACTGTTACGTTATTAACCTTTCCCCGTTGCTTAATAGTTCAACCTAAGGTTACTTTGTATGAGAATCTATTCACTGTACAATGAAAAGAAAATAGAAACATTACTATGAATGTAGTAGTTCACTGAATGGCGAGGACACCAACACAATAAATAGTGATGAATATATATTATTATATATAATGGTTTGGTTTTGATTAAGCATAGTAATATGTTCTTGATGTGCGTAAACATTAATATTTTAAACAACTGTGTCCGTCCCAAAAAATTTCTTCATTTTTTTAACAACTCAAAATATTTATAAATAAGGAGTCGTATTTTTCTGTACCCCTTTTTCAGATGTTGGATCTTCTACACAAACAGTACCATTATCATTCTCGGGAACAGTGCCTTTAATCGTTAATCCTAGTCTAGTTTCTAACGTTGGTGTTTCTTGTTCAGAGACAGTGAAACACGAACATTCTACAGTGCAATCAAGGGGAACATCCCCGATGGTTCCTGCTAGTGAAATCGAGGAAACCGCACAGGAAATGATTGACAATTCTCCCGTCCTAGACAAAGGTGAAATTGACATTCCTTTAATTAGAAAAGGTTGTATAACTGACGATGACGAATCGTCTTTTTCATCTACAGATTCTTTTGTCAACGACCGACTCCGTTACAGTGACATAGACACAAAAGAGGAACCTGAAACCGTTGTAAAAATTAAAATTGATTCCTCCACTGACACTAAAGACAACACGCCTCTTCGGATTTGTGAAAATGCTTTGAAGCCTGAGATTAAACTCGAATCAGAAAATCAAAACGATATGTCGTCCATACCTGAGATTAATAAAGATGATGAAAAACAGCAGAGTGATCAGGCTATTGCGACTTCAGATAAATTAGACTCTCAAAATGTAGAAGAATCAAAAACACCGGACCAACTCTGTGATCAGACTAATGAAAAAACATCATCAGACATCATTGAGACTAAACAAAATGATGAGTACAACCCCTTTCTTGATCCACAAATATTGCAAGCTGTCGATGGCTTAGAACTTTTAAGTGCCCTTGCTGAAAAACGTTCCAAATCAATAGACGCTAAGGTAGATAAAACAGAAGACGAGCAAATGGAAGAAAAAGAAGAAAAAGATGAAATTTTAAAAGAAGAACAGAAAGAAGAGCCTGTTATTGATGTTAAAGAAGAAAAGCCAAAAACAGTTAAAAAGCCGAAACTTAAACGTACTATAAGCAGAACAAGATCTATTCCACCTATCAAAGAACCAGAAACTCAAAGCTATTATACTTCTACTGGCCTTCGTATTCCACAAGGTATTTTTGTTTCCTTAAACTGTAAATATGTTTTCTTCGATGGCTTTACTTTTACAGTCTATTGTATCGAATTTGAATCAAAGGTTTTTTTTTCAATCAGTTTCTAAGAATATTTTAAATCTAGATAGATTTGTTTGTTATTTATCGATGTTTACTTTGTTACCTTTTTGCAATAAAAAAGACTGACCTTCATTGATTGATGATGGAAGTCATTTCATAACATTACCATGTGTTAGATGTTTTGTAAACAATTTAACTCAGGGAAACAGACCTTCATTCTTTTCTTGACATAGGGGATGAGGAAATCAATGCCATCGAACTAGACATGAGAATCCGATTGGCTGAATTACAAAGAATGTACAAAGAAAAACAAAAACTGCTATCGAAGTTACAACCAAAGAAAGAAGCAAAAGAATCGCCACGAAAAGACAAGGAAAAAGAAATTGGGTAGGCATTTGAATCTTTAACGTTGTTGTCCTGTTACGTTTCGTTCAAAAGCAAAACAAAAACGAGATAGATCTCATAAGCTTATTATTTGTGCAACAACAAAACCACCATGGTCCAGTAAAAAATGCCTGAAGATTCATTCTTTACTATGTGTCTTAAAATTAATGTGTCTTGTGTATTTAATGTAGTACATTTTCCAAGAATAAGAATTACCTGGCAGACTATCTTTGTATAAAATGCCTTTCTATCTAAACTATCGATTTTGGTATGCCGACGTGTTGTGAATGGGTGTTTGTTAGTTTGTATATAGGTTTCTACAACGTAAAGTTGCGCATAGTTCACATTTTAGGAGACATTTTATGGTCTGATAGCATGCTCAATTTTTTTTTATGTGTAGGCATTCATGGAGACACACACACGCTCACTTCTTATTGAATATGATACCGTTGCCTCTTAAATACTCGTCAATAATTTGACTTTTTTTCATTTCTCCAAGATGTTGCTATCTAATAAGGAAGTGAAATAATTTCCATTCATAAAACCGGGATATAAATGATATCATTCACTTCTTTTCAATAACAAATACTCCGTTTGTTGATAGAGATGGGAAACGAGGACCAGGCAGACCAAAGAAAATTGTTTTGTCCTCGCCAGGATCTGATACAAGGTAATGGGTAAATTCAAAGAAGAAATGTCTTTACCACTTAAGCATTGCTGCTAATATTAATGAATATTGTAATAACAAATACATGTAAATTGAAAGAAATAATACGTTTGTCTACAAAATGCGCTTTATTTTTCTAATATGTCCTTTAGTTTGCTATAGTATTCAAATGAAAGTAGGAATAAGATATCAATGATTTGTAGTGTTGTTGAAGTACTTTATACTCTTTCTATAAAACATAATTTGAACTTGTATCAATAGGTTACCAATTATCAAATGTATTTTTAATAAATTTAGCAGTGAAAAGAAAACATCGCCGAAATCAAGGGATTCATCAGCTAAAAAGAAGAAGCCGGCTGAAGAACTAGTTGACAGAGTATTTAGAAAGACAGGCGGTGGTTTTGGCGTAAGTGTTCATTTCAATCGTTGATTAGGTATAAGAGAGGCAACTCTTGTTAATTTTTTATCTTTATATGTCGGTGTAATGTCAACAGCATTATTAAGTAGGTGTTGTCAGTTTTTGCATTATTCGACGTTAATGTCCCTAGACAAATAAATGATATATTTGTTGAGATAACGTCTACAAATTGATAGATTAATTTATATTGTTGTATTATGCTATTTTGTGATCAAATGTCAATCTACTGACATTTCAGCTGACACATCCTTAAATATGTATTTATATTATCATCGTTGTAATACATGATACCAAATGTCAGTTTGCAATAAACTTCTTACAAAATAATATCATCGATATTTGAAATTTAACTTGAAAAAAACAACAATTTTATTATATGATAATTGCATAACTATTTGCGGATGAAACATTAAACGTAATTTAATGACAATGTACATTATGTTATAAGATTAACATATAATGGGTATCAATCGTTATATATGATTTTGTAAATATTCTTATCTTTAGATATTTTATACATTTACAGATGCCCTTGAGTAAGAAACTGAAGGCTAATGCGATGGCAGCTCTTTTTAAAACTCAGTCGGGATTTACTGTGAAAAGAAAAGGAAGCACATCAGCTCTGATGGCAGCAGGTGTGTGTCTGTGTACAAATATAATTTTATAGTTAATTCAGTATAGTTATACTGAAAGCATGTTTTACTACATAACTTGTGACCAAAAACCCATTTATTATAGGGAGATAAAGTTTAGGTCTTCTATAATTATTGAATGTTATAGAATATCGGTAAAATTGGGAAGGTAATATAGACAAGGGCAGTTAAAAAGGTTTTACTTCATGTAGCAAAATAACCTGTAAAAAAGAATAACATACTGTGAAAGTTCTGAAGTATCTTTTGCTGAAAATAAAATTTTGTATTTTTTTAAAACTTAAAACATCGATACATACATTTCTTCTTGTGTTTTGTAATGTATTTATTATTTTTGTATTTATTAATAGGAAAGGGTTTACCTTCAACGGATAAGTCACTGAAACCAAGAAAACACAAAAGTTTGGACGAGAAAAAGGGTATGGCCATTTCCTTATTTTTTTTAATTTCATCTACAGTTATATTTGTACAAAACAACGACATGTATGATCTGAAAAAATCCCAACGATGTTAGAATTGTCAAATTTGCGATGCAAATGTTTGGTCGTTCCCTCCGTGGGACTCCAACTCGTACCGCTGTGACATCTATTGCAACACCGCCTGCACAAAGTCCAGCGCCCTAGACCACTCGGCCAGCTAGGCTATATATATATATAGAGCTTTCGCTGGCCGGGTCATTCCTCCTCGTAGGATTAATCTAGGGCTCTAACTTAGTACACGATGTATGGTAGTACGGGACAGTTCATATAGGTGTAATTATATAGTCTGGGCGCAAATTTGACAGTTCTAACATCGTTGGGAATTTTTCAGACCATTCTATAAGTTTACGTAATCTTCCCTGTATCAATTTGATCCGATGGTGCAGTGTAGCGAATACAGTCGTCACATTCTGAGATGTTTATATATATACAACATTTCATTTATTTTTATTGCATTTTATACTATATTAAATCATTACTTTTTCAGATGCTAATTCTAAAGTGAAAATTGTTGAAAAAGAAGACAAGTCTGGAGTGAAATCAAAGAAGCCGAAAGAAGGTATTTATTTATGATAAAAGTAGTACATAATATTTAAATAAGTAAAATTTTAAGGATAAAACGATCGAAGTAGAAAAATAGATAAAATATAATGATAGTTATTTAGACTTAAGAATTTGTGTTAGCATTTGATGTTGTATTATTTTGAACAAGATTAAATATTGCAAAATTATTTTGATAGGTTCAGGTGAGGAAGGATCGAAAAAATGGGCAAAAGAATGTGAACATAAAGAAAAATCAAAAGACAAAGGTATTTAAAAAGTGAAGAAAAAGCGATCTTTCATCTTTGCATGCATACCGTAACAATCGTGATTTTTTTTATATAAAAAGAACAAAAGCCGCCTGTATAAGCAGCAAGGTTTTGTTTACCCTTTTGTTATGAATTTTATTATTTTATTCTCAGGACTGTCTTATTTATATAAGAATAGACTGTATCAAACAAACAATATTTAATAGTTTTGTCCAAGATATTTTGTGTAATAGCATAAGCGAAGGTTCCAAGGAGTGTACCCGGCACACGACCACCCCTCCTAAAATTGCAAAATAATTTTGAAGAAAATCTTCATTTTTCACAAATTGTACCCCTAAAAATGGTCTTTTGCCTCTCACAATTTGGTCTTATATATTATTTATGTCCCCTGACCTGTACCGGTATTAGCAGATCACCATAGCATGTTCTATTGTAGACTTAATAATTATATAAAACCGATGATGTCTAAGGTAAAAGACGGGGAGGTGGTCTGCTATTACATGTTTCGATGTTATTGCTAACAGAGATATGACAAATTCTCGAATATCGCACTTATTTAACAGTTTGGTGTGTATGTTTTCCTTATCTTATACTGAAAACAAATTAAAAGATAAACCATTTTTCACCATAGGTAAAGAAGGTTCTATTCAGACTGGTCTTGGGCTTTTGGCAAAATATGCATCAAATGCATTGAAGCAACACATGACAACAAAAAAGATAAAACGGAAAAGAGAAGGTTCGTGTAGCGAACAGACAGCTGATTCACAACCTAATGAAGAGGAATGTACTCCCACTAATGACACTAATGAAAATATATCAACAAATACTATTGCATCATCCCCACAATTAGAAGGTAGTTACTAACACATGGTTTTATGTCAATGTTCAAGTATTTATATCCATTTGTATAGCGGCATGATAAATATAATATGCAGCATGTAGATGTATAAAATATGGAGTATATAGTAGTAATTAAGCAACCCAAGTGAAAATTTAAATGTTTGTTGGTCTGCATGGCAGCTGAAATTTAGATATATATCTGTTTTATTGAAATATTACAAATGTATGGCTTTTGTTAATGAATTTTAAAATATTAATTGTGTTTGCGTTTTGATACCTGATATTTACGTATTCTTCTTAACACAATTTTCCATTATTTATTTCTTATGACAGTTTTTAATTTTAATTCATTAAAAGGTGTTGGATATCTCATTGTCCATACCTTTATTTTTCTTCCCTTAGTATCTGTCCATGAAACATAAAGTAGTCCTTAATCCATTAATTCTGAATGTAAATCATGGTGTTATAACTTACAGATCTGAAACATTATTTGTTCAATCTGTCTACGTTACTGATTAGAGAGTTTTATATATAGAGTTGGACAGTTTTTCATTGTAACTTTTGATATGTATTGCTTAGAATCCGAAAAGAGATCAAGTACAGACAACCCTGAGATTAAAAAAAGGAAACCAGGTAGACCAAGGAAAGGAACACCAACGGGAACTACTGGAGTGACAGGTAATCGTTTGACAACGCTTTCCATTCTCTAAAATTGATCTGTCAGTATATGAATTTTTGTGTATTCAAATGTTAAAAACACCAGCTAAGGTACTGATGTATTTCAGTAAGATGGTCTCGATTTTGATGTTTTTATGTGGATTGTGATTGCTTCATAGTTCGTGTTTATCTTTTGATGTAGTTCTAGATTCACACACACACACACAACATTATGGTTTTGTATGGTGTTCGTTATTTTTAAAACACCTATTCATATTTATCCCTACTTAAGTTCTGTCTTGTGTCACTTCAGGTATAGCAAGTTCTTTTTATAAGAATGTCATGTGTCAGGTTTTCAGGAATGGGGCGAAATTCTTCCGTCCAGTGTTTTTCTCTCCACTCTGTTAGTCAAGTACAAAAAAAACATTCTTATGACGACTTTATTTTCCTTTCGTTTAGTACTTAGTTGTTTTTTTTTGTTTTTTTAAGAAATCATGACACCATAGTAATGACGAAATATAATACATTGAGGAATGCGAGTTTAATATCATTGTGTAATAGAACATGTCATAAAGATTTTGTACATTTACACGTACGTCTTTCAATTTTTGACAATGTTTATGAAGAAATAAAAAATGGCAATTAGAAAAAAAGGAGTAATAAAATGAATTATTATGGACATGTTAAGTTAGTTCGCACTTTATCTATTGCAATGTTTACTTCGTAGAAACTTTGGTTGCCAAAACGTCCAAGAATTTCCAGTTTTTCCAGTACCAAAGTTTCCAAGATCTGGCCAAAAAGAGTAAAGATGAAGCATCACCAAAGAAAATTAAGGTAAGCTTCATTTGTCTTTAGAATGAAAAATTAGTGAACAATAGCCACATTCAAACGATTAAATGGAATAAAATACATATAAAACAGATTAAATTACAGAAATTGAGGCCCAAATGTTCGACCTTAGAGCCTTCTTCAAGGACAAAAAGTACTAAACATGATGACTGACCCAGAAACACTGTCGACACAGACCGTACAGACAAGGTGTTCTTCCCATTTATTTTCAATTCGAACTACTAGAGGTCAGAATCACACAGTGTATTCTCAAGACACAGAAATGTCAACTTCTGGACCTCTGGGCAACATTGCTTTTGATACTTATGTTTGTATTATACGTAAAAAACCGAAAACATTTATGACATGACTCTTTTGTAATAGCATTAGAAATTTGAAATGGGATGCATGTGTGAACTACAGAAAGTTACACAAGAGTTGTTTGACCATGCAAGGAACGGAGTAAATTAGTCTTTAAGAACTTTTTTGTCGAATTTAAAATTGTATCGTAATGCATACAATGTTTTCATACCTGTATGAATTGTTGACCTCTTTTATTTAGGTTGAACCGGAATCTCCGATGAAGCCATTGTTTCTTGATGAAGAATGGTTGTTACGGCGGAGTGAGAGAATATTCTTGAGTGATCCTAGTCCACAACCTAGTCCTAATTACAGTCAATCTGCAAAGACAGTATCAAAATCTCAGAACAAAGCAGAACCAAAATCAAAAAGTGATCAGGCAAAGCTTCAGAAAGCTAGAAATATGAAAGAATTAACACAAAAAGTCAAACGAAAATACAAGAAGAATTTAGAAAAACGATCATATCAGAGAGCAAGAGAACATAAAAAGGTACGTTTATCCAAATATATTTGTTCCAGTTTTTTATTACTTAGTATAATGCTAAAAGCATAAAAATGAATAATATATACAGTATACTAGTGGGTCTACCTACACCAGAGGCAACAGAACACTACTTGGAAGAAAAGCTGTTAACGTTATCTCTTCCATAACAGAGGGGCTTGGGTGTGCATTTTCATGTGCTGATCTTCATTCTGTCAAAAATAAAGAATAATTTTACATAACAAATATAGAACTCTTCCATTTACTTCATCTTCTGGTAAAATATCAGTTTTTTGCATAAGAGAAAGTACTCCCGACATATCCATTTCAAGTGAGTTTCGTGCCTATCTGTATACCTGATTCAATTTAAGTAAGTTTCCTTTCATCTGTGGCAACATCCCCTCGGCTCCTGCGTATGGAGTGTTCATATCACAACTCATACGTTATACCAAAGCTTGCCGAAACTACGCAGACTTTTTGTATCGCGTTAGAACTCTAACAAATAGGCTTCTTGAACAGAGTTATGTTGCTACAAGATTGAAGTCATCACTACAGAAGTTTTATGGTCGTCATCATGAACTCGTGGATCGTTATGGTGTATCCATCGGCACCATGAAAACTGATGTATTCAACGGGTCATAGTTTTCCTTTCCTCGTTTGTCTACCCCGGACTTGACTTTTTATAAGCAACTCGGCGGGTGTTCCTAGAAAAGCAGAGGACGCTTACCCTACCGGTGCACCTGGTCCATGCTCCCAGTTTTTAGTGGAGTCCGAGTTGCTCATTTACTTTTGTTACTTTGTATGTATGATTTTAGTTACTTTATGTTCTTTGTTGTGGATGTCTGTTTTCCATGTCTGGTCTTTGCCCCTGGATTACATTCTTTTGATTACCGCTATAACCTTGGTTCCCTTGATTACTCTTTGGTGTAATTATTGATAGCTCCGTTTTACCCGCTAATTTTAAAATTAACAGATGGAACAGAAGAAATCTTTAAAACCAGAGAAGCCAAAGACTTTAGATATAAAGCCTGTTGTAGCTGAGGTAGAAGATGACAGTAGCGAGAGTGAAGGAGATGATATACCACTGATACAACTAAAAGACAGACCAACGACGCCAGGTAAACTTAAACATCAGAAGGGAAAATCGTTTTTCATATTTCTAGAAGTCTATAAAAATAGCAACGTCTCTTTCAGATAGTCTTGTAAAATC
The DNA here is from genome assembly GCA_037379345.1 of Perna viridis. Classification (NCBI taxonomy): domain Eukaryota; kingdom Metazoa; phylum Mollusca; class Bivalvia; order Mytilida; family Mytilidae; genus Perna; species Perna viridis. Next base: position 32,162,854 of record CM074514.1, on the reverse strand, counting down.
CAAGAAAGATTACAATCTCTTTTGGTTTTTGTTTTTTTTCATTTTGTTTTATGACATTCTGATAAGGGTTCCATATTAAATATGTTTTCATATTGTTCAATATAGTATAATCTTGTAAATTGTTAATGGTTCTAAATTCATAGTGTTTATCATACTCTACTATTTTGTACTTTCTTTGAAGGCATTAAATGAAAATATTCTCTGCTGCACGTAATTATGCTGTATAAGGTGACTTTAATTGACATGTGTTGTTCGTCCGTATGTCAAGTCCTTGATGGTTTACAAACAATTTTCGTCAAACTAAAAAGAAAATATTCAGTTTCATTGAAATTTTCAACTGAACAAATTTTAAGTGTTTTTTTAATAATGCTGTTTTAAAACTTTTGCCACACCCTTTTTATCGCACTTATTTATTTGCACACAACCATAACGAGGTATTGTTTAACTTCCTATGAGATGCTTTATTATTATTCTTTGAACCATTACTTTGTAGTGAAAAGGACTTGTGCTCTTACCCAAGAAGATCTCGTAGAAGGATTAGATGTCCTCGTTTTTAAAGACAATTTATTCCATGAGGGAACTGTAAAGCCCATTCACCCACCTGATATTTATGGAGTATTGATAAAGAATGAGAGAGGAAATCGTCCTCATATTTATTCAAGGGAAGAAATTCTCAAAGAAGTCATATTAGATTTACAACCTGAACATTTTATCCTTCAGGAAGGCACACGGATATGTGCCTACTGGAGTCAGCAATTTAACTGTCTTTACCCAGGAACTGTATCAAAAGGCAAGTATATTATTTTACATCATTTCTGTAAATAAACGAAAACATGTGAAAAAATAAAATACCAAGGAAGTTTTCTCAGTGTGAATTATTCTGGTCTGTTCCATCACATGCAGTTGATATAACGTGATAATTATTTATTGTTAGCAAACATATATAAGCTACGAATTTCAATGACTATTGTTGACTTAGTCAAAACTAGTATACAAAAAGCAAGTATCTTATCTTATCTTGTATAGGTTGTGTTTAATTAAAGTTGGTTTCTAGTATGACAGACCTTTTATTTTAGACCTTAATGTTATCAATCGATCATATTTTAATAACTTCCCTGATTTATATTCAGTTTTAATTGAGATAAAAAGAACAAATGCAAGAATAAAATTTTGAATTGACAGACAAACGACTATACAACTAAGCTATTTATGAATAAATTATTTTTCTTCAGGAAGTCCGAATTCGACACCCGACAAACGTTTTATCAACGTGGAATTCGATGATGGAGATTCTGGGAAAATTCCAATCGATCACATCAGACAACTTCCAGCAGGCTTCCCTCTTGTTTGTAAGTGTCATTTCTCTCTGCATTTAAATAGTTACTTAACAAACACTATGTCTTTGTGTGCTGGATGTTTATTCTATATGTTTGTTAAATCGGTGTGAATGTTTTACCTTTAGATTTAATTGTGTTTACTTGTTTTTTGTTTTTTTGTTTTTGTATTATTTCTAATTATCACCGGTTTTGTTTGGATGAGAGATGAATTTAATTGCAACATCGTGTGTTTTGTGTAATTGTCAATTTTCTTGTTTGTGAAAATAAATTTGTGGAATGTTTGTTTCCCTATTCGTTGTATCATTTTATAAGGCGCGATTGTTTAAATTGTTTTGTGGGATTTATGACACTATACGCTTGATTTGAACTGATGCTTGTTCGTATGGGTAGACAGTGTGACAGTTAATCGAACGTAAGGTCAGAAATTCAAAAATTTAATCAAATTGATATTGCAAATTTCGGTATGCTGCACAGGTGTATCAAGGAGTATTCTCTCATCTGTACCATTTGTTTTGACTACCGCTACTATCGTTGTATCAAAATGTCGATTTTAATTTCGGCTATTCAAAATTAAAATACGGTTATGTATCAGTTTAATGTCAATTTTATATCAAGTGCCATTAAGTTTTATTGAACCAATGTGTATTCCAATTTAAAATCGAGTAAAAAATGATTTTTAGTGGAATGAAATTAGACATTGTTTGTGTGAAATTCGATGCAAAAGTATATTTACTTGTGTTGCAATATCAATAAAACATTTGTGCGCAACTGATGTTGACGTCAATTACGACCACATCATGTCAGATTAATTTTTTTTCTAATAGTTTAACTATGGTTATATGTCCCATTTCGTCGTCATTGAAACGTCCCACATCATTTCTATTTCAGCATATGACCCCAATCCATTACTCTTAATTGGAAAACGAAGACGTCATACAACGTCTGATCTTTCGGACCATAGAAAAACTGATACAAATTCATATTCTGATTCAACACCAAAAGTTAAAAGAGGCCCAGGAAGGCCACCTAAAATTAAGCAGGAGGAAATTTCAGAAGATGAGCAAGATATTGATGTCTGTGGCATCGACGATAGTGACGATGAAACTGATCGTGACGACGACAGTGTATTTGGTTCACATTCATCTCATAAACAAAATAAACATCATAATGCAAAACGAAAACACAAATCTGAAAATGAAAAGGACGAAAAAGTGAAAAAGAAAAAAGTCAGTGCGGAAGACAACAGAGAGGACAGAAATGTATTCGAAGATCAAGGTAATTTTATGAAGTGTAGTCATTTCGACCTACCTCATATGTCATTTATTCATCATTATCATTTTGGAAATCATCATGAGGGGAAGTCCATCATGGCACAAAGTCCGATGTTTCCTCAGTTTAAACCTATCGGAAATGGCGACAATGCCTGGACTGATTCATGTTTCCAGAAACCCTTGTTTAACATAGAGACTAAAACAAGATCATCGGCAGGTACTAATTTCATTTCATTACTGTTGTACTGCCTTCATCATGCTTATCATATAGAATGGCTGCTGCTTTTCATTCATTTGTTGTTGTTTTATTGCATCATTGCCTGATTTTGTTTTTGTTTGATAGTTTTTGGCAAGCTCCACGGAGCGGCAGACGTTCGTTTCCTCTCTTACTAACCGCTGCAGACAGGCCTTTCGAAATTCTCAGACGTAATTAAAATCATACGTCACTTTTTCTCGACTTTACAAGATTCTTGCATTTTCTGAGAGGGCTGGCTGCTGCGTCTAGAGTGAATTTCGAACGTCAGACGCTGTTTGGAGCTTGTGTTTTTGAAATCTCATTTTTGCGTGGGTATCCCGCCTTTGTATGATGTAGTTGGTGTTTGGTTTTCAAATGGCATTACTTCAAAAACACATTTCATCCGTCATATATCTTAATGATTCTCGTGAGTGGACGGGAGTGAAAAGGTCATTTGAAGGTGTATGAAGTTAAGAGCACTTAGGAGATGCCTTTTGGCAGCACATGTGCGTTTCATAGATCACTTTTTTTAAAATTGTTTTGCATTACAAAGTAAAAATAAAACTTTTAATCTTCCATTATTCTTCTACAATTGCGATTAATGTTTTAAATTGTTAAAATTACAACAGTAATTTTGCAATACCTCATCCTGAATGCGTTAGGGAAAAAAAGAGTTTGTCCAAGCCTGTTTTGTCGTTATTTCAGTCATTAGAAACACTTTGTAATTGCGTCGAATTGTTCTTCACTGGGTCTGCAACATGTCTTGTTCCTTTTTTTATTTTTAATTTTATATTATTCCCTATAAACAGTTATGCTTCCTTACTTTACCCAAGTTACTGGTCATGTTCCTAATTACCAGGAACAATTTGGTCAGATTTTTTACGCACTTGTATTATAAAACTTGAAAATTCTGCCCTACACCTATAGTTTGGTTTGTGTTTTTTCTATCTTCGAAAATTAAAAATAGTATCAAAATTTTTAAAGGAAGAAAATCTAACCTTGATTTTTTAAATCATATTTGTCTACCTCAGGTAAGCCTTCATTGATATGAAAATAATTATTGTTTCTATACAACTAAGCAGAACTTTATACATTAAATAAAAAAATCTACTCAATATCTACGTATAAAGGGTTTAATAATACTTTCCAGAAGCTAAGAGTAAGTAACTTACAATATTAATTTTGATTATGGATATTTGCAGCTTTTTCGCCTCCCCGTCAACTATGGCGTTGGCATGGCAAGAGCACAAAGCGACCCGGAATGAAAGGGAAAGCGAAAAAAGAATTTTATAGAGAAATCGTTCGTGGGAGAGAAGAAATTAAGGTATGTGTTAATGGGAAATGGCTTACAATGTCGACATTTTGATTTTTCCAATTTAAAATATAATTTAGAATTATCATTTTCAAAAAGTTTGTGTAACTTGAAATTATTAGCTGTTAAATGTTTATGTCCTTTATAGTTATTGCATTTCTTATTTAAAAAAATGCATGGTTAATTACGGGCGATTACACTCCCCCTTTTTACCACCTGACTAGGGTTCAGGCATTCTTGTATATCAACAGCTTGATATTTCATCTGCTAAATATCATGAATCCTTCGTGTCAATGGTTTGAAAGTGGATATTATGTATCAGCGTTGTTACTCGCGGAGTGTAAACCACTTGCGTCCTGGTATTATATGTATTATATCGATTACATTTATCAGTGGCATCAAACGTATTTGGGTTATCGGTTTATTAACTTTTGTTCTTATTTTCTACCCTGTTTAAAACTGACTTAATGATATGATAAATTTTCTAGGTCGGGGATTGTGCAGTATTTCTTTCAACTGGGAGACCGCATTTACCATATATTGGTCGAATAGACAGTATGTGGGAATCCTGGGGCGGTCAAATGACAGTCAAAGTCAAGTGGTTTTATCATCCAGAGGAAACACGTGGTGGTAAAAAACTTCAGGATATGAAGGTATGGTATTATATTAAAATTGACTGAAAATCACCGTTTGATACGGTTATATTCAAATCTGACACTGAAAATTCAGTGGAAAAAAGAAATTGACTAACACAATACAGAAAGGAACAAGACGGAAAACTAAATCTTCATGTGATACATTCACTCTTCAAAATCAGGGAGAAATAGGTGAAGCTTTTTATAATTTCAAAATAGTTTGTGAGTATATAAAATTTTGTTCATACGTCCTCTAGTATATTTACTTAATGGATTCTGATGAAAATAATTTTGAGGCCTTAGTTCACTATTTGTCAAGAATTTCTGTTATGACGATTGGACAAGATGTGGACCTTCAGACCAACTTACTCTTAAAAAGTTATCTGGCAACGTCATCTGAAATACTAGACTTCAAAACAATGTTTTTGAACAAATATGTCGGTGCAAGGTATTATTCCTTTGTCTAAAAGTGGCAAACGTCATTATTTTAAACCTGTTCAACCGGTAATATTCATTAAATTTACATTTTGGAGTTAAAATTAAAACTAGTTGAGAATATTTGTTTACCTTTAATACTTATTTTTTACAGAGAGCCTTGTTTCAGTCGCCGCATTTCGACGAAAACGATGTGCAAACGATTTCTCACAAATGTGAGGTGATCTCTTACACAGAGTATAGACGAGGAAAATTCGATAAACTAGACAGTTCAGACGTGTATTACCTGGCTGGCACGTATGAACCAACGATAGGACTGCTTAAATTTGAGCAGGATGTCATGTGACCTTTTCAGACATGATAATCGTCGGTTTAGTTGATTGCTTAAATACAAGCTAAAAGTCTTGTGACATATCGCGTCACGTGATTTATGTGCGCGATTTGTGATAGAATATTTTCTTTTGACTGTGTTCATACAAGGTTGAGAATTACAGAAATCCTTTCATTGCATTGTGACAGATTCCAAGAATCGTCCCTGCATGAAGGTGTAAACTGTGATACGAATTGTGTTCGGATTAAGTCTGAAGAGTCCCGAAATGTTGTTAAATCTCGTTTTTCTATGAGCCATTGTTGATTTATTGTTATCCATGTACATTTTAAATTGATTATTTTGTTGAACTTTGTAATATTTTATTAACATAAGTGCTATGATAATACAGACAGTGCTACAGGCTTTCCATAAAATAAACTTCGCATTTATATAACATGATACGGTGCTTTCATAACACTTTTTACTTGTCTCTATTCTTTAAAGAGCTGAGTGACTCCTTGAATATTACTGAGTGCAGCATAATTTTTAAATGTACATTTTTACTTGTCTTTTGCTTATTAGAAAATTGTGCAATAGAATCGCTTGTATAGTTCGTAAAAAATGTGTACCTGCAAAACTGAGAGTGTGTTCAATCGTATTGGCATTTTTATTTTAATTTATCCATGAATCAGTTGATTTTTCTTCCCTAAAATACTATGTTTTATGAACGTTTGTTAGTTAACACATTGGGTGTTAACTTACAATTATTAGGTTGGTCGTTTTACATTATACCTTGTAAGGAAATTATTGAAATCAAAACTTTTAGTTTCTTTCTGTTTATTTATACCTAAGTATACATTGTTGAGATTTTTAAATTATAAAAATATACATTTGAAAAACATGTTGGTAGAATTAAAAGAGTTTGCAAAAAAATGGTATTCAAACGTTTTTTGAAGTTTTATTTATTTGGTTCTGTATTTTATTTGTAGCTTTTGTGAACACACTCGAAGTTTTCTGCTGTCAAGTCTTTCATTAATTTGTATTGGTAAGGTTGTGAAGAAAGGGAGGTAATCCTGAGAGAGTGTATGTATATGTCGATATTTACAGGTTATGTTTGGTGCATGTCAGAAATCCAGCAAGATAACAATGAGACAGGCAGGATAAGAAAGGAGAATCATTTTCTATGATCATGCTGCATTTCGTCAATAAAAATGTCTCCACTAAAATTGTCTTATTGTTTTACTGGTTTGAGACAGCCCAATGTGTATTAGTGTGCTAAATTCTGGGACATGCGGGTTTTTATACGTCCGTCAAGACTCAGGTAGAGATTCCCTGTGATAATAGTCTCATGGTCAATTACCATTTTTTACACATACAAAACATACATAATATTTAAACTCTTGTTGTCAGTATAAGAATCTTCATGAAATTATACCACAACGTGCCCTATCATAAACATAAGGCTTGTATTGATTTAGGAAGCTGTGGCTTGAAATGTTAAGGTGTAAGGGGCCAGAAACAAATATGTTCATGATATCTTTACAAAACATTAGACTATAAGTGAATGGATTTCTATGAAAGTGTAACACAGGGCGCCATGCCACAAAAGAAAAGCTTTGATTGACTTAGGGAGATGTAACTTGAACCGTATAGGAATGAGAGGTTTAAAAGGGGCTAGAAACAAGCATATTCATGATTAATGTATAATAACTTGAGTAAAATTGAGTGAATTGATCTCTTTGAAATTGCTCTACAGTGTACCATACCACAATGGGATTAATTTAGGGTTTGTGACTGGAACCAATAAGGAATGGGGGTTAAAATAGGACCAGATATAAGCATTTGTATAATGTCCGGGCAATAACTAGACTAAAAATGAACGAATCTCTGAAATTTTACTACAAAGTGGCATATCCCCAATGAAAGACCAAAATTGATTTGGACGGTTACAGGAACCATGTGTATTAGGGGCAAAAGGGGAAACATTTCGATTATGTGTCATCTTGTGTCAAAAATTTAATTGCAATCAAAATTCAGAACTGTATTAAATTTGAATAGTGTACTTACCCATGTTCCAACTGTTCATGGTTCGACCTCTGTGGTCGTATTCAGCTATGCCCTGCGAACCACTTCATTATATTTATAATTGCAGTTTTTTAGCCTCGCAATGAGGCTGTGCAATGAGGCTGTCGGGTATCATTCAATATCTCATAGGATGCCTTTTTACAATTGTGTTCTGTCTATGCAAAATCTGCGTTTCGTTTTAAATGTTCCTCAGCTCTTACGCCCTCAAAGTCGCCTAGATATATCGAAAATAGTTGTCAACTTTGCATTTTCTTGTCTGATACATAATTTTTATGCTATGTAACTGAACGGTTCCTGATGTTAAATCTCTGCGCAATATCGTTCAAATGCTAGTGGTTTTTTTTTTTTATTATTTGAGTATTTTAGTAATGCTACGTGTTAAACGAGACGTGCGGAAATCCCTAAATTTTATATTGGAAAAACAAACAAATCATAAGTTCTTTTCTCGATGATTTCCCATTGCATATCTTTGAAAAGATCTCAAAATGGTAAATCAAATTAGAGAAGGATTTCATTTATCAAACAATGGTCAACTAAAACCTTGCAAAAACATTAAATAATCTGATTACATGTGTTTGACATGTAGTTTTCAATCAGTCAAACATTCCTTTCTTCTTTTATCTTGTATGTATTGTGCCATGCATTCGTCTATTAAATCTCTATTCAAATACCTTTCATTGCCTAATCCTAAGACGTTAGATCACTCCGGTATTTGACAAGAATATTGACATCTTCAAAGAAATGAAATCAAATTGTTACTAACTTAGAGAAATTCAATGTGCACTTATTGCAATAGCTTCGTACTTGAACTGTTGTTGACGGGAAGTTACTGTAATTCAGGAAAATTACTGAATTTCACGGGTAAGTTACTGAAATTTACGAAAATAAGGTAAAGATGTTCATTATTATTAAAACAATATCAGGCCAACAAAAATTGTTTACATCAAACTTCCGTCTATGTGTTCGTTAAGGTGCTAGGTTTGCTAATGATGAAATGAAACCGCTTCAATGTATATATGGAATTCTAGGTTTATGGTAATTTTCTGAGCAGGCTCGCTATCTCCACGGGGTAGTTGCAACACTTTCCCTTTATTTTTTGTTGTTGAAAGCTATTGAGTTTTATGATAATGTGTAGCATTTACCTTGCGGATGTATCAACTGAGCCTGTTCAGAAAATTAGCACGAAAAGGTCTGTATCATTGAAATACTGTGAATTCGTTTAACGTTTCATGTATATATAACTTACTGTTACAAGTATGCTTATATATTTTAATCATATTTGTGTTATATTTGTATCATGGTGCCTCAAATTGGCAATGAAACATCTTCGTGTTCTATGGTACATAATTAGAAATCTGTTCATGATATGGCATGCTGAAAAAGTTGTTTATAGTTCACGTTAATTCCACACCAACCACGCATAATTTCAACACAAAAAATATTTTCAGCAACAAAAACAAAATGTTTTATGATTATTGTTTTTGTACCATTTATTCACATTTGGTAAGAATGTAATAAAAGATAAGTTTTTGTTAAGTGTGATCCGTACTTAAAGTAGCTGGCTAGAAAGTACAATTTCGTTGTGAGTTCATCCATGTACATACAATCTCTACTTTGCTAAACAGGAAGAGTTTCAGCGGATACTGATGATATCTGATGTGGACAATAAGTTAACTAACTTCATTTTTAGTATATTTATATCACTGTAACAAAGATTAACACTATGATAAATGATTTCGGTAGAAAATAACAAAAATCGGATTTTGAAAAAGGGGAGGATAGAGAGTCACGGTCGACCCTGTCCTCAACTAATTATATGCTTAATTACAAAATATTTTGGACCCTTTGCTATGGTGCTGGAAATTAATGTCAAGCAGTGCATTTATCAGAGAAGGTCACTTTTGTAGTTTCTAAAGGACAAAACAAGCGTCTTTAGTTAAGACACAAAGGTATACAATGTTGGAAACCAAGTATAATAATATTCCGCTCTTTCCGCTATATGCATGCTTCAAAAAGGTCACAACTCCCGTCATTGTAAAAGCAAAGTTAAAGCCAAACAGTTTACACAAATAAAATCTGAATAAACTGTACAGTTACAAATGAAATTTGTTTAATTTTCGTTCTCAATAAATGACTATTGGTATCAAATGGTTAGGTAAATACTGATAATTCTATAGACATAAATGATTTACAATTCAAAATCTTTCTACTAACAGCAAACGAATAAAACAGCGAGTTAATGGGATAAAAGGGAAGGTAAGATTTCTTCATTATATTGATTTTTTTTCCTTTATAGGATTTTATTTGTTTTTGATTGAATTAATTGAATATTCCATGATGCTTATTAATCAAGTTTGTCCGTTAACAATAATACGCTCATTTCCATCTTCAATGGAAGGGTCGATCAAGTGATACATAGAGTAAGGCAGTAGGGTTTACATATACAAGTGCTCTGATCCGGCATCGATGGTAATTGAAAAAAATAATAGACCCTTTCTTAAAATCCGTCTTTGTCAACTCTAACAATGTGTCATGTGTCAAACCTTTAAGACCCTGTTCACGTCTTGGTGAGACACTACAGCCTATATCATTCCAGAAGCCTTAACGACAATGACCATAGATAAGTTATTGACAGGGAGTGCACAATTATAACATAAAGGAGGTCTATTTAATTTGTGCAAACTGTCAGAAAAATCACGTTTCATTACAAGAATTTTTGTTTGTTTGCATTCGATTCAGGATCATTTGAAGGAGTTTAACCCGGTGGCTTGTACAAATGGCTAATCATGGCATATCACATGAACAGAGCAGGCGTAAATCGGAAATGGAAAATGAACTGCTTCTAAGGCTTGGAGCTAAGAAAGAGGAGGTAGGTACGAGTAGGAAAAAGTTACGTTCAGTCTAATTGATTTTAAAATCTTGTGTTTAATCGTTGTTCAGCAACGGGGACTTATCATAATAAAAGCTGCAATGTGTCCCTCTTACTTTTTTACATAAGTGTATTTATTAATTTTAAGAAAATAAACAGAAATTTCTGAATGTCCTGGGACAAAGACGAGACATGGAAAACACACACAACAAAAAACATGAAACAAACAGAATAATACGTACAAAGTCACAGAAGTAGTTTAGTTTAGTTTAAACATATTATATTTGCAAATAAATTTTGATTAGACACGAGTTATTCCAACTCACATGGTCTTCTCCATACATGGAATATGATACACAACAAATAGTTGAACAAGCAACGACAAGTGTAGTGTACAGAAATTGAAAATGTAACCTTTTACAACAGTAGGTCCAAATCATAAAAGGGAAAAATATTCCCAATGTGGTGTAAAACGTTAATAGGTAATAAAATAAAAAAAATGCTACTTATGGTATTTAGATCAATCTAAGCAGAATCGACGTGAGTGCTGGGTAAAATGTTGTATTGTTTTGAAGTTGTCAGCATTGCTGGTGTTATTAAGTATTGCACTACCATAGTTATTCGATCTTCACCAGTATCCAGTAGATTGTCTATATATAATCTACGTTGTTCTACATACAAAGGACATTCTAGAAAGAAATGGATACTATCCTCAATAGGCCAGCCACAGGTGCATTTCCGGTCAGGCACCAAACCCACTCTGAATATATCACCTTTGAGTGTACTACTCATGTGACGTAGTCTTGTATGCAAAATATTAAGCTTTCGTGTCCCATCATGATAATATGAGGGTGGTTTGAACACGGGATTTCGATTTCTCAGTAATTGTTTGAAATTATCAAAATACCTGTCTCAATCTTAGGTCTTAACTATTCCACTATCGTATAGTAGATGAAAAGAATGACTTCGAAAAAGTAAACAAGCAAGTCGGACTCCACAAAAAACTAAGAACATTGACCAGTTGCACCGGTAGGGTAATACTAGTAAAACCGAGGTAACTGAAAGTTGGTGTAGGCATAGTGAGGGTATAGAGAAAACTTTTTGCGAGACTAGATATTTTTCTGCATAAGTTTCATTCGAATTGTCATTCATACGAAGACAGATGCAGATTAAATAACGAATGTTACCATGAAATTAACTTGGAGAATAATAATGAACAGTTGATTTGGTTATTTAAAACGTTATCATTATTCTTAGTTTGACTGGCATCCAGATATCATTGAACGTAAAACAGAAAGACCTAAATCTAGTATACGGATTGAGTATCCTGTAGATGTCAAAGTTGGTCGACCAAAAAGCAACATCACCGTACAAAACCGTAAGCTTTTTCTGATTTCAAACGACATCAGAGCATAGTTACCATTTTTCAGTAAGCAGTCCAAAAATGAAACTGAAGTAACTATAAGTATCAAATGGCTATTAGATTCAACGTTGTACAATCTCAGTTATGTCAACCTCCTGACGTGCTTTACAATTTACATCGGAAACTTGTAAGAAAGATACTCATATACATGTTTAATTACGTGACTATTCTAGTTGTCGTACCACGTGGTGTCGGTGTGTAACACCCTTTTTGATCAGGTATATCAAAGGCTGGACTCCGAACCATACAACCAAGTACATCAACTAACTGTCTTATTTATTTTACTGAACAAAATTCCCTTAAATTGCATAAACCAAGCAATGAGCCATAGCAACAGAAACTAATTAAGATTTCAGTTTATTATTTTCTCAGGTAACCCATGGAGTACCTGCAATCAAGCACTACGGCAGATGACAATGGTAAGTTGATTGATTGATTGTTGGGGTTTAATGCCCGAGCAGAATATTTCAGCTATATTCAGGCGATGAACATGAAATGAATGATAAAATGAACATGAAATGAAATGAGGGATGGGACAGAAGGACAATAGGGTCGACAAATTTTGATTGCCACTAGAAAAAAAGGTGGGATGGTTAGGGTCGATCAATTTAGCCTCCTGTGGCGGAGCGCAAAGGTTCCTACTCCTATCGAATACCACAGCAGGGTTATTTAACGTGCGAGGAACGCGGCATCTTTCCAAGCACGGTGCACCACTATGTTTGCGGTCAGGTTTTCCGTATTATAGCCTGACAACCCAAGCATGTAACACGCCAGGGATACCCCATTCCACCACCTTGGGCACGCATCCCAGTTGCTCTGTGGGCAGAGCGCCTTGCCCCCGGCTAGGTTTCTGAGCACTATTTAGTCGCCTTTTACAAGCTTAGCGCTGCTGCAAGCCTAATTCTTTTGCCACCCGGACCTGCACGGGGCACAATGGTAAGAGATGTTTTATCAAAAGTAAATATAAATACAGAAAACTTGTCGAAAAATTCAGGTCAGAACTGTAAGTCGACAATTCGAAAATAGGAAGAATTGTTTGAAGTGACAAAACGTGTGGATATGTAAAAAAAATATGTCAGTCGCAATGCCAATAATATAATCTGAGAAAATAACTATAAACACCGTATATGGTGATCCTGCTTTTAATAGTTATATTCGAAAACTTATATATGATCAACTTATATCTTGATCATTTGAGGTATACGGAGAAATTTGACAATACAAGCGCTTTCTTAACGCATTTTCCATTTCAGATCTCAAGACAAGGACCTAGAATACTATACTTCAACAAAAGACCAATTAATTCAGGAGATGTTTTTAGAATATCGAAAATAATGTTAGAAAAGAGAAATTGATAGAATTAATTAAGCTTAGGCTTGTACAAACATACTGAATAGCATTTCACGTTCTGAATTCACTGGCCCTATTGCATGGAAATGGCAACATATGTAGTTCCTCAATGATAGTCTATACAGAAACATGCAAATATTGGCACTTCGGCTGTTTATCGAGCTAAAAGCTAAATGGGAATCATTATTGTATTTTTTATTTGCTTTGTTGAAAGATGTTTGTATTGTAAAAAGGTGTTTTGAACATTATTGGCTATTTGCAAGTTTATAAATATGAACACTTTTTTTATGACCACACGAGTTACCTGTGTTGGTCTTTTTTATCTCTTCTGTATCACCAGTATTTAGTGGGGATAAGGGCACAGAAAAAAAAACGAAAATAATAGTCCCATACATATTGCATTTAAAGAATTTGATGCCTGAATGTTTACAACTAAAAGTACACAAGGCTAAACATGTATAAATAAAATTATACTAGAGGAAGACTTTTATTCATCAAAATGTGTCCATATGAATAATGATCTGAATTGACTGGATTAACATGATACTGTTTACAAACATTCAAGCCCATAACAAACATGTTGTTTACCAGTGACCATGACTAAGTATGAGATCTATTATTTAAGTAATGTTTTACTAAGGGATGTTCGCTGCACTGTTTACCAATAACAAGGATTTCAAAGAGTTGTGAAATTTTGAAAAAGATCTTTCATGCTGGAGCAATATACATGTAGGTAGAAATAATTGATGGGTCAGTGAGCTCGTTAGTGAGATACAAGCATTTGAAATTTTGGGGGGGGGAGGATTTCTCTTGATTTTCCATAGGTTTTGTCTTAGTAGGTTTAATAAAGTCAAAAACCCTGAAGAAAAAAACAATGATTTCATAAAGACTTGACAAATAATACTTAAAGGTGTGGTTAATGAAAAACAAAAGTGGGGGACTCTGGACAAAAAATATTTATGTATGAAATGGGTAAAACCAGAAGAGTCTGAAAATCTGACAAAAATGACTGAACATGAGCAGTGAACATCCATAAGTTAAAATGTAAATAATGACAAATAAACAACAATACAACTGCTATATCTTGTTTAATTTGTGTAAGCCTAACTCTGAAAAAAACAAAAAAAACTTGTTTGAACCAGTCACTTTTTGAAGTCCCCAATCTAATTAAAATTATATCTAGCACTTGCTCCCCGTTAATTGATAGTAAGTGTGAGATCTAATTTTAATTGTGAGGTCCTTTAATTAATCAGTTTAAATGTATTTTGAACCTTAGTTAACCAAACACTTGTCTAAACTGAACAAATTCTACAGTCCAAAAAGGATTTGGTTTAGACAGGTTTAACTATATGAGGACTAAGATTATTTTTGGAATGCGGCTTTGATCAAGCAGCTACTTTAAATGAACATGTTTACACCAGATCTGTTTATACTACTTGATACAATCCCTAAATTCCTAAACTTTCTAAAATTTTAACAAAGGTACTATGTGGAGATTTTCACAATCTGAAGAGCATAATTTGCTCCGTAGAAAATACGGAAAATTTGTTTAAGTAAACACCTCTGTTTTAAAATGATCCTTTTTGATGAAAATAATTGCTATTACAAATTTCCCAGAAAAAAATGTATGAAAAATGTGACTTTATGATAATCATGTCCTACACATCACAAGTTCTACATATACAGTGTAAAGTAAATATCATTACCTACATGTACATGTGTTCCACATAAGACAACCAAATAATCATAGAAAAAAACTTATCTCAAGATGCAAAGAAAAAAATCTCCCAACTCTGTAACAAATTCTAAAACCCAGAACAGTAGAAAAAATAGACTGAATGTCTTATTATTCCAAGCATTATGGATTATTTGTTAAAGGTACTACTGACTGCATTCAAATAATGTTCATTTTTTATAGTGTTCAATTGCTGTTAATTTTGGATAATGAGCCAAATTCTGAGGTAGTCAATTTATAAAGAAAAAAATATGTTTATTTAATGTTTTATTATGCAATTATACAAAACTTGAGAAAAAAACAGAATTAACAAAACAAATAAAATTGCATAATCCTAATTTACATATAGAGGGATACAAAAAATATCAAAAAAAAGAATATCATTCTAACACCTTCCTATAAATCAATATGATACATTTCTTTTACAAACAACTGATTAAAAACAGAACACGAACTTTCTCGCATCACAGTTATGCTTGGAACCTAAAACTAGCCATCATCAATCACAACTACCATCATCCCAGCCATCCCTCCATCGTTGATTTACTTTACTGCAGTCAAATATTGGTTTGCCTAATTTTTTGTTAACATCATTATGAAGTCTACATAGCCACTGTGAAAAGTTGTGTTGGTTTGATGTATCTGGCTCATTTGTTTTTAATCTGAAATGAGAATGTACATATAAGAAACTGGAAAATTTGAGGCTACACTACCTACAGATTTAGGCGAAATAGTATTCCATGTAAAATTCAATTATCACATCAATAACAATGACTTTTTTCTGTTCTATTTCTAGAACAAGTAGATTGATTTCTACAAAAAAATGAATGAATGAATGAAATATTTTTGATTTGTCATAGGATGTGTACACAGATCTCATAAAAATTATTAGCAAATTTTTACAACTCATGGAAAGGGAGGCCACTCTAGTTTAAATAGGATACTAGTTGTAATCTAATTTGGTTGACCTGTATGGTTTTATAATACATTGTAATATTTTGGAGCAGTTGTTTTAAAATTATGTGCAGGATTTATAGGTCAATGTTTTAGTTTGAAATTTTGACAGATTTTTATAAAACTCATGATTCTTCTACAAAAAAGAAACAATGAATAAAATATTTCTACTATAATTGTTATTTTCCCTAACCCTAAATTGCAAAGAATGGTTCAATGTATCAAACTGTAGGTTTGGAAAATACTCGGTATATTATTTTAGCACTTCTATCAAATACATTTGTACCGTATGTATGTACAATGAGATACATGTAACATAGCATTAATACACACATATCTCAGATGAAAAAGCCTAATACATGTATGTAGTACATACTTATCCCTGAGATCTTCAGCACAATATTCACATGGATAAAACTTAGAGAATAGGTGAATGAACTGTTTCATCTCATTTTGTTGAGTTGTTGTTGGATTGTCAGGGTAATATGCTGCAGTGGTGTGGAGGAATGACCAGGTGTTTCTACCTAACTGATCGGCAAACAAAGGACATTCTGTCTCTTGAGGTAGCTTTCTTCTCCTCCTTGGTCCACCTTCCTAAGAAAAGTAAAAATAAGAAAATAAACATACATGTAATGAATTCATTATGAGTTACATGTGTGTTTACATTATGGTCTCAATTTTTCAATGCTAGGTCTCAAATTTTTACAACAGAATATTGGAAGACTCACACATTCCTTGATTATTACATGTACCATCAATTTTCAATATCAAAATTTATTGTTTTTTTAAACTGCATGTTTATGGAATACGAAAATATGGGGTTTTCCTGATATAGGCTCACTTTCATATAAAATTGGATCATCTCAAATAAAAACACTTATTTAAGCACTGTCCCTGTCAGAGAGTTAAAACACCAATGTTTTACAGGCCAGTTCATGGTAGAGCAAAGAGTTATCTCTTCGCCGAGGATATAGGAATTTCTGTGCTCTTGTTTCTCATTGTATCATTGCTTAATTTACTTTGCTGTACTATGAACTAGCCTCCAAAATTAATCCAAACATACATTTATGAGGTGACTCAGGTCCAGCCACGTCGTTGTTTATTTGCCAACCAATTTGACACTGGCTCACTTGATGTAAAATTATGGTAGGATCTAAAATGTGTAACTCGTACCCATACCCATTTTTCCCCGTACCCAAATAACGTATATAATAAAAAAAAATAAAATATTCATTCTTAAGGTATGTTAAGAACAGAAAATTGCATGAAATATGAAAAAGTCCATTTTCAATTCATTTCTAGTCAAGAAAATGATGTATATTTTTTTATAATATTTCTTGTATCATCAGTTTTCTGAATTCAAAAGATCTAAAATGTGTAATTCAGTCAACAAACTCTCCTATACATGGACTTCTATGTTCCCCAATCAGAACTCCTCAGCCTTTCTAGTTACAAAAAGAAAGTTATTTTTTAGTGTAGCAGAAATGGCCAAGTAGTTCCAATTGTTACATCTTCTTTACTTACATGTACATGTATTTGTCC
This sequence comes from Perna viridis, assembly GCA_037379345.1. Lineage (NCBI taxonomy): Eukaryota > Metazoa > Mollusca > Bivalvia > Mytilida > Mytilidae > Perna > Perna viridis. The sequence continues at coordinate 32,145,361 of CM074514.1, read as the reverse complement.
GACATTTTGACACTGAGTTGGACTTGGTAGCAATATTATATGTTGAGATTTGATAGATACAATTTTGCAATTAGATTGTTGGGATTAAAAGAATCGGAAATTGTAAAGATGCAATAATGCCTGTACATGTCTGTCAATAACAAAATATTTCAAGTATCCAAGAATCGACTTGAAGGGCAAATGTGCATGATGTATATTGCGTAAGAAAATAATGCGTTATGTGTAATATACGTACAAACACAATCACAAACACAACATTTTGAGAAGCAGTTATTATTTACATTACCTTCTCTGAGCCTCCAGAGGTTTTGAACCACGATTCAACATCAATACATGTTCTACAAGGCTTTTTATCTGGATCAACGAATTTTTCGCTGGAAGCTGACATCTTGGGTGCGTTTTAAGCATGCTAATTTGCTAAAACCCAGATATCATATCCGTATATACCCATATAAACCCCAAGAGTAAAAAATATTTCCTGTATCAGGAAAATAATGTATATATTATTAACGCCATTAAAATGTTTTACATGTGTATATTTGTATTTGTTAAAGAAGAGAACAAACTAACCAAACAAAAACAAACAAACATCTTCTTTTCTCTATGACTTTATCCACTTATTGGAGTACACCAATACTATAATTGGTTTAAGATATAATCATCTCATTTTTAAAAAGCAGGGACAGTAAAGTTCTAGAACTATAGGTGGAGAATTAAAATGTACATGTTCATTATTAAAAAGTAAAAATGTTCTGATGATAGCTTTCTTTGCGCAATACCAACCATGCAACGCAGTACAGCGTAGACCAACGCACTTCCGCGCATTAGCGATACACACCCAACGTTAACGTACTTCAGCGTTGACCAAATTAAGCCAAAGTCGTTTAGTTAATGGCATATTAATTGATGTTTTGTTTGTTTGTTTGTTTGTTGGGGTTTAACGTCCGAGCAGCAATATTTCAGCTATATTCAGACGATGAACATGAAATTGATGATCAAATGAACATGAAATGATGATGAAATGAAAAAGGGATGGGACACAAGGACAATGGGATCGACAAATTTGATTGCCACTGGAAATAGGGAGAGGTAGGTAGGGTCAGGCAATTTAGCCTCCTGTGGCGGAGCCCTATGGTTCCTACTCCGGGAGAATACCACAGTAGGGTTATTCAACGTGCGAGGAACGTGGCATCTTTCCCAACACAGTGCACCACTATGGTTTGCGGTCAGGTTTTTCGTATTATAGCCTGACAACTTCAGCATGTAACACGCCAGGGGTACCCCATTCCACCACCTGGGGCACACATCCCAGTTGCTCTGTGGGCAGAGCGCCCTAGCCCCCGGCTAGGGTTCTGAGCACTATTTAGTCGCCTTTTACGACAAGCTTAGCGCTACTGCAGGCCTATTCTTTTAACACCCGGACCTGCATGGGGCGCATATGAATTGAAATTCCCGGGTTACTATGAACAGAAAGTATAGTGCGGAACAACCACACTGACTTATATTATGCAGGACAGTACAATAGTTCATAGGAGTTCAGCTATTCATATATAAAATATTATATTCTTCGAAAAAACAAACAAAACAGTTAAATAAAAACAAACAAGCAAGAAAAGAAAAAAACAGAATAAAGAAGGGGAAGAAACAGGTACTTGGGCGAGATTTTATTTTACTTTTACCGTCGGAAATATGCCAATATGGTAATCCCCCAGTTTCAATAATTTTTATTGCTAATATTTGTGCTTTTCAGTTAATGATACAGAAATTGCCTCTTTTTATTTTCGCCATTTTATTTGTTCTTGAAAGGGGGCTTTAGAATATTTTGATGGTAAGTGAGAGAGAACAAAATTATTTTCATACTTTCAAATCACGCCGATCCGTACATACGAACATAACGCTTAAAAAAATATTTATATGAATGTGGTAAATAATCATTTTAGCGTTAACATGGTGAAAATTAAAATTTTGATCCAAATAAATCTTCCAAGCCCTCCCCTCAATATCAAATGGTCGTCCCAAAACATGTTTAGTTAGAAAAAGTTTTTCTCCCTTCAAATTCTAATGAAAATTTCGGATGTTTGCTCTACGTGTAGGTGACCAGAACCAGTAGAAAAATTGCCTAGGTCCCTTTGCTGAACATGAAATGGGGCTTTTAACCTTAAAATCTATTTAACATACCCCCCTCCCAAAAAAAAAATAAAAAATAAAATAAATAAATAAATAAAAAAATGGCATGAACTATTCATTAAAACATAGGCGCTTAAAAATATATAATACCATATTTCAAAATTGCAAGTGACCGGCAGCAACAAGATTTTTTTAATTGGAAGAATGCAAAAAAAATCCTTTTATTTAAAAAGAATTGTAGATTCTTATAATAATATTATACTGACTGGCTTTATTAAGATTAAACCGATGAAAAAATACTTATTTAGAATGATATCAACGGTGTGGTGATATTATGCCATGATTTTGACATAAAATAATTTGGTTATGCTTATTGATAGCTGCTTTATTTTTAGCCTAAGTTTTATTATTTATTGTAGTTCATTTTTATAGTTTGCTATGTATGTAATTGAAGGACATAACATACTGTGACATCGCCATATATGATTTGTCTCTTGAACTGTTTTCATATTTGTTTGTATGCTTTGCTGCCTTGTGTGTATTAATGCTGTATGTCTTGTGTGTGTTATATATATTATTGTTCTGTTATATATGTCGGTTTTATAAGATTATTAGAGCTTGTGTTGTAATGTTTTACATGTACCGACTTTAAATAAAGCTTTTGAACTTTGAACTTTGAAATATCGATGTTACATGTACATAAATACATGAATTACATTAAATTGTTCAATGATGATATATTTCATTATACATGAGCAGAGACCTATAATTAACTCTTAGGTCTATGATATGAGGTTAATTTTTAACACCATTTTCCTGCCATGACTATTACCGATAGTTATCCCAAAACCCAAAAACTTGAAGAATTTCGATGTAGATTTGAGTTCCTTCTGGGGTCATTGAACGGAAGTTCTTCCATAACAGATGTCCCGAATGTACGGAATATTATAACATTCTTAATGGAATAAAAGATATATAATATTAATTCTAGAAGGAACATTGATTATGTACTTGTCTTCAATGAAGTTACCAAAGGGACATCTATTATACCGAACAAATCCTTTATAGGGTCCTCGATCGTACGTGTCCTCCGCCCATTAGAATTTTTAAATGAAAATTTTCGAACGCAACCAGAGTTTCAAGGGACGTAATCATCAACAAAACCACTGTGACATTGAAAAGTTGTCACAGAATCCTTCAAAATGAGCCATTTTCCGAAGTATATAAGAACAGGGTACTACAGAAAGGGAACGAAGCGTATGTTTTTTTCTTGCTTTTGATGCACCTTTACAATTATGATTAGTTTGTTAAGCAGTCTTCCCGAAACTTGCTGCTGACGAGTTGCTTTTGGACAGACAGATACTCAGTTGTTTATGTAAAGTCAGAAAAAGAGAACTATTTTTTTTAATATTGGCGAACATTTGCTCATAGATCCTCATGATCCTAAACTAAAAATTGGTTTATTTTAATAAAGAAAATCACTTGAGTTGAAATACATGTAACTGTTGTTAAATTAGTATTTTATAGTATACACACATGATCATGGGTCTTAACCAATTATTGTAACTGTGTTTGAACCAATAAAATACTCAGTATTTAGTACATGCATTAGAGAGTTGACTCTTTAGCTCAACACTGACTTTAGTATGTCTTTGGTTTGATTCCCACAATGTTCACCATTTAATATCATCGATTCTATTTAAAGCTTTAAATACCTGAATCATATCATATGAGTGTCGTTTGTACTCTAAAGTAGGTAAACCAAGAACTTTTAATCTATCTTCACAACTCAAATTACATATATCAGGTACTAACTTGTAGCACAGTGCAGAATGCTTGGAGCCAGGATTCAATAGAGGTCCAATAATTTGTTAGTGATACATATTGTATTAATTGGACTTACAGTAATATCACTGATAGTTTCTAAAAATTACAAAATTAATACATACATGTAACAAGAGACCAAGTTGTGCATGGTGTGAGCAGTTTAAATTTGTGAAGTACACTAGGTTGCAACTAATCAAAAGAGTTCTTAGTGGTGCATGGAGTAGTGGACACCTCAGAGTATCCCCATGGTTGGCAGTTACGGTGCAAAACTGTGAGTTGCTTGGATTCCCCATGCATAGATACATTGTACAATATACCTGTCCCCCAAAGGAAAAAGGTAGTTGTCAAATTGGTAATGTATACACGTGTATTATCCAGAAGCGTTTTGAATGGAATAGTGCATAGATTTAGCCAATAGTGGCCAGTCACAGCAGAAAATCTGAGTTACTTGGACTCCCCAGTGGTACTTCCCCCTCACAAAAAAAGAATAGAATGGGCGGATGTTCTGAAACCACTAAGGTGTACACATGCAGCCAGCCAGCCAGCCATAATCAGCTGTTCTAGGGAGTTAACTCTTTAGCAGTGCTTGAAATGAGGACCAGGAAAATTCTGAGCTACTGGCCCAAATTGCATGGTGCTGGCCCAAAAAAACCGCAAAGAAGGAAAATTTTTATTTTAAGATTTTTTTCATTCTTCTATGAGCCCTTTCCTGCACATAACTCTTTACACCCAAACTTCAGAGCTGTATTCCTCATCATCAGTATGATCAGAATCATCTGTTTTGAGGGTTTATTTGTATCTATGCCTCCTGGTCTTTTTAAAAAGTTCAAACCCTCTTTCAGGCCATCCTTGATATTAACCTTTGATTCAGTTTGTTAACATTGTTGCTATTTCTCAAATGTATTTCTATTAACCAATCACGAAGGCAGTTATATATCTACACTTTGTCAGACAACAATGTTGGTTGAATCATATTGTACATGGTCCAAGTCTCGCTGGGACGAATTAATCACTTACAAAATAAAAACAAGAAATGACAAAGATTTTTTATATTTTTCTAGCTCGAGGCGTTCATGCCTTTTGGGAACTTAGAGTCACCCTAATACAAAACTGGTCGCATTTGGTAAGCGGGCGACCGGCCATTTCAAGCGCTGCTTAGCTCAGACAGTTAGAATGCTGACTATAGTATGAGAGGTACATTCCCACAGCTACATGTACATGTACAGCTAGTGAACTTTAAACTGTAATGGCTCCCTCTTAGACCAGTCAGCAGGTCCCCCTTTTGAGAATTTCTGGATCCCCTTGTACAGTAATTAAAGAATGTAGTGAGTTTTACCTACCCTTCTTGATACTTGTTTTGGGAATAATGTTTTTGTTTTATTTTTCTTTTATTTGAAGCTTATTCATGTGCTGTGACTGATTTGTTTTTCTTTCAGTGATGGAGCAGCTTAAGAGAGGTTTTGTAGATAATTGGGAATGGCAATTAGGATTTGCCGCATATGGTTTTTGTAAGTACATATACATGTAGGAAGATAGTGGACATGATAACTCAGGGTTCTCCATAATGTGTTATTGCATGCAGTTGCTTGTGTGCACCATGACTTATTTTTTAGCCATGTATTCAAATCTTGCGACATGCACTGACACTGTATTACCTTACTGTTCTTACCTGTTAATTAAATAAAACTGTCATAAATCAACAAGACAAGTATGTGTATGTTTTCTGTCGGTAATTACGATATGTAATCTGACAGAAGATGTTAATTGCTGTCTACAAAAATGTATACCAGCATGGAAGTATAATATCTAGATATTTAGATATTAAACTTCCATGATACCAGTAAGGAAAATTTTAATGACAGTTTTAATCAGCTGATCAAGGTTATTGGATGATGATTGACAAGTTGAAAATGGATCCTGATTGGATGTTCTCACCATTTGATGGACAGCCAATCATTCCTTATTAATTAATTTTTACTACACAATTAATTGGACAAACACTGTTAATTTGTGTGAAACCACATTTGCAACATATGTAAGCAATTACAAAATTACACATTGGTTTATTCTAAATTTCAGTTACCTCCCTTATAATTTTTTTTTCATTTACTGTATTTTCAACAGTACAGTATATTAGCCAAAAATTGTGTTTGCAATAGTTAAAGTTACTATTCCTTGAAATTAGTGATGATTTCGGAAATTTGGTAGCAGCAATTTTGAATATTTCTTGTAATTTCAAAACATTTTAACTCATCATGCAATGCATTGCAATAAATGTAAAGAAACACTTGCCCAAGTATAGCCATTGAACTGAACAACATTGATTTGAATCTATGAGCAGTACCTGACTAGTTTGATGAACAATTTGTATAACTCTGATTGTCAACAAACAAGAACGCTTATTGTGAAAAACAAGTGGAAAAAACTACAATAAAAAAATGTGCCCTTCCCTCCAATGGTGCTCGGCCCTTTTCAGTTTTTCTAGCGGGAGCGTAGAGACAACTATAAGAAATCTTTTTTATCTGTTGTTTGAAATATTATTTTCAAATATAAAATGCTAGAAACATAAATTCTTATTCATTCCATGATAAAATGTACCATGATTTCATTTACAATTTACAATTCTGTCGTTGAAATGACTCAGAAAAAAAAAAAGAAATTGGTAACCATTGTGTAGAAAGTTTGTATCAACTGAGTCTAAGCCATGTTTTTATTTTGATCTATGGAGATCACTGATTTCAAAATACATGTACATGTATACATTTTCCATTATATTAAGTTTGACAATATACATCAGTCAAGACCATGGTAAAAAAAAAACAAAAGGCATTTAAAGTTATGGAAGAAATTGAAAAGGAAAAAGAAAAAAATAAATCCTCCAAAGTGCAACAGTTATTCCTATTCAGTATGGTTGTTTGAGCATGTAGGAGAAAATATTGATTTTTTATATTATACCAGTAATCTTTTGGATTATTTGATAGTTGATAATACCTCTACCATTATTCTTTCAGATTCTGCTATTCTTTTACCATTTGCTGTATCGAAAATCATATCGGAAGGACCTGAGCGGTATCAGTTTAAAACAGAATATACAAGTAAGCTTTGATTTATACTTACTCATCTCTTGTACCTCATTCATATCTACATGTATGTCAGTCAGTCTGTCTTGAAAATGACATTGTACATGTATAAAAAGGGTTTATAAATCCTGTGTGTTCCCAGGGGTTCAAATATATCTTCAAGAGTGAAAGGTCCTGGACTTTTTTATGTCCTCAATGAAAGGTTCATGAGAAGTAAGTGAAAAGCTATCAATAAAAGTATTAAAATGTAAAGTTTAGAAGGTTCAGTAGTCCTGCATCAGAAATTGAGGATCCCGGACCTCGGACCTGTGCTAATTTGAACCCCTGGATCCCAAAACCAATCTCTTTTCACCAGGTTTATTGGATAAGACAGGTTCAATAATACCAAACCTACACAAACTTTTGTAATTACAACAGATCATTAGATGATACAGATAAAAAATTAAATCAAGGGAAAGTTCCTTATAGAACATGATGAACTGAAATGAAATGCATGTGAAATAGTTCTATTTTTATTGTTTTCAGTTATCAGAGATACAGAAGTGAATTTGAAGAAGCTAACAACATACAATATTGATGAATTGGAAGCTGCTAAACAATTCAATAAAAATATTCCTTAGAGACTAACTATTTATAATAGTTGTGTTAATAAATATTGTACATATTACATGTATTGCTTGTTTCCAACTTATCAGTTTCAAATCAGACATGTTTAAATTTTCCTGAAGGTTTTGTTTTAGCTTTTTTGCTGAATACAGTATTACCATTAGATGGAATTGTCTTTAATCAGTTGGGACTAAGTTTTATACAAATATTTGACAAAGCTTTATTGTTTATGTATAAATGTGAAGTCTTTTTTTAATATACATGTATATTACATAGAACTTGTGGAAGTGAAATATGAATTGCTTAAGTGATAATGTTAACAATTGGTGGATAATAAAAAACATTTTTTGATGAAAAAATTGTGTGAACAGTTAGGAACCGAAAATATCAAATTTGGGAGCTAGCAGCCCATACATGTGTATTTTATGGGGCACTTAAGACTAAGGGTGGCTACTGTAAAGTTGAAAAAAAATCTTTTTATTTGCTTAACATCAATTAACTTTAATTGAATTTATACACTAACTTGAGTAAAACTTATAAGATCTTTTCAAAATTATAAAACATTGTTTTTAGGGACATGGTGGAGGGCCCTTTAGTGTTTGGAGACTTCTGTCCTACTTCTTGAACCAGTTTTTTGAAAACTTTAATAGATAAGAAAAAACTTGAATTGATGAAATGATACTTAAGATAAGACTTACAAAGGTCTTTGGATCAAAGTTGTTTGAAGACTCAATGTTAGAGTTATTGCCCTTGAAAAGCAATAAATGAGGTTTTTTTGCAGTTTTTATAAGACCGGAAAATATTGTGGTCATATAATGGTTAGGGACTTTTGTCCATGTGACGTCGCCGTCTGTGTCGTCAACGACAGAACTTGTGATAACTTAAGAGTAGTTGGTCAATCTTTAAGGTTCCAAACCACAAAAGGGAGGTTGGTATTGTTTTTGGGGGTTATGGCCCCAACTGTTTTAGAATTAGGGCCCAAAAAAGGAACCAAAAAGAAGTATTTGATAGAATCTAACAATAGAACTCTTGTAAAAGCATAGTAATGTCTACGATATTGTTCCACAATTCTATACCACAATGGTCAGACTGGTTTTGATTTTGGGTGGTTAAGACTAGAAGATTTTAAAAATTAGGGGGCAAGAAACAAGCATTTAATTCCTTGTGTCCAGACAATAATTTGACTTTAAAATTGTGTTACAAGGTGCCTTCTTACCAAAGGAAGGCCTGGATTGATTTTGGGGGTTAAGGCTTGAATCAAATAAGAATAAGTGGCCACAAAGGGGCCAGAAACTAGTATTTTTTTTCTGATATCACCTCTGTGAAGCATTTTATTAGCCTATATGAGGTAGGAAAAAACTTTAAATTAATGAAATGATCCTTATAAAGTTTCCATTTGATCAAAGTTGTTGGATAACTTCTTGTTAGAATTATTGCCCATAACAGGCAAAAAATGGAGGTGTAATTATTATTTTTTTTTCTTGGCAGTTTTTATCCAACTATAATAGATAAAAGTTAATTGATGAAATGGTCCTTATGATTAGATAATCTGAGTCTAAATTATGTCAAAGTTGAAATGGACCTTATGATAAGGCATACTAAAGACTTCATTAGGTCAAAGGTTTTAGATGATGCCTTGTTAGAGTTATAGTAAATGAAAGGCAAAAGCCATATTTTTTGTCTGATTCCGAATTTTAAAAAGTTCCACATGAAAATCAGTGCCTGTGTTTGTCAATCAGATTTCAGATATCTCTTACGGTTTTTAAGTTGTAATAAAGGGGCCAAAGTGGACTGCACCCTAAAAATCAACTTGTTTATTTCTGGTCCGATTTTGTAAAAAATATACTAGAATCCTTATGAATTTTTCAGTCTGGAGGAACGGAATTCCAACCTCTTACGTTGTAGGAGTAATTTCAGATATCTCGTACGGTTTCCAAGTTCTTGGGATTAAAGGCAAAGGTCTTTGATGAGCACCCTTAAAGGAGAACTACTTTCAACTTTATTTCAAATTTTGTGCAGTTGTGTGCAAACCTGTTTTCATGTTCTGAATGAGCTGTAAGTGCTAAAAACTAATACTGCGTTTCAAAACCAAACCAAACAAACAAACAACACTTTTTCAGCCACTAGCTAAAATCTCTAATTAATTAATTGCAATTTCATGATAATATCTAATATAACTATCACCTAATTTATACTAGTCCTTGTCTCGGGCATAAGGCTTAGTGCCTTAACACACTGACTGCAGGAGAAAATATACAAAGAAAGGACACTAATCAAACGTGACAGCTGATACTAGAATATATACAGTATCTGAGACACAGTGTGCAACTCCTTCTACCACACTAGTTGTCGATAACGGAGAAAACTGACTTTTCCCTACTTTTTTAGCATGTTGAATTAAGCATTTTTTGCCTCTCTATGTTGTGGACGGTACCCACGTAACTGTAACTTAAAAAGTATTCAACAGTGGTATATGTGTGTTGAAGATGTGTATCAGTGGCCGTTCATGTCAAAATAGGGATATTTCTATCGGCTTACTTTCAACAAGTACCGGCTTACTTTTCAAAAGTATCGGCTTACTTGTTAAAAGTATCGGCATACTTTTGAAAAGTATGCCGTTACTTTTTTCACTATGCATAAAGTTTTTGTATCGGCTTACTTTTGAAAAGTATGCCGATACTTTTAACAAGTAAGCCGATACTTTTGAAAAGTAAGCCGGTACTTGTTAAAAGTAAGCCGATAGAAATATCCCTATTTTGACATGAACGGCCACTGATAGATGTGCAGTCTTCTATCATAGGAAAATTTGACATTATATCCCCAACACTTTTCAAGGGTAATTACTACCAATACGAATACCAAAACTTTATTTAGATTCGGTACAAATAATAACAGACAACATATGCTCTGGTGAGCGTTTAACCGAATGATCCAGAACCGGATTTTGGAAAGTGGGTCCCATGTTATTATTTGAACTTATTTGCTAAATATTTTGACGAGGTTAGCAAAATTGTCCAAAATGGGAGTGTGAACCCCTACCCACTAGGCTCCGCCAGTTTAATTTTCTGTTTATATGCATGCATATATTGAATAATTTATTTGCTGATTAAAGGGGTGGACTTAATTTGTGTCATCGGTCCTTTTTTTAATTTGTTATTTTATTCAATATTAAAAGCAGTGGAAAGGAGAATTCCAGACTATCATTTGCTTACCTTTGCTAAAAATTTTGAGAAAATTATCCAAATTTACCGACAAAAGTGGTGGGATTCTGGCGCTTGGATCCATCACTTATATACAACATTAAACTTTGTTGACATGCGTGCGCTAAATCAGTATCATTGTATGGCATTCGTATTTCAATGTTAAGGTGTGGCATTAGCTGAACTTGCACACGTTCATTTGTAACGTAACACATACCTACCCCAGTTTACTATCAACGGATGTCTATTATTAGGGTATGGCATAGAATTTCTGAACTGATGGGCATTTTAGATATTAACCTGTGCTGCTGAGCATAATTTGCCTCCAGTTTAAGCACATTTGGTGTGCTACAAATACATCACCAGATTTCGATATTTCGTCTTCATCATTGATTTGCCATTGATTCAGCAGTCATGTCAAGTTACACAGTGGCCTAGAAGTAATAATTTTTCTCATCTTCAAGTTTCTGACTTAAGTAAATATATATACCATGTTTTGGAAAAAAATCAGGACTGGTCACTATATAGAAATACAATGAATGTCATGGGAGTTTTAAGTAACACTATTATTACCACTTTATTGTAAACATTACTGAATAAACACATTAATTTAAAAGGTTATACATTAGGAAAATTTACTTAAAGACTACTAATATTTGCCTTTGAATAAACGGATAGAATACAACATATATACCATTTGAACGGTTCATTATGATTTATTATTCGAACAGCTAACTATAGACCTAATTGCGGAGTAACCACAAAAATTCTGTGAGTATTTTTTTAAAGTTTTACTGGAAAGATATATGTAGTATTTCTACTCCATATGATTCTTGGTCGAATAGGAATGCTTCACTTTTGGCTTGAATTGGTTATCATTTTTATCGAACTTGTCTGAAACATTATAAACATTTTAAAATCAAAGTTCGATGAAGACTTGAATACGATATGCACTGCAATGGTGGATCCAAGAGGATTGCTCTAGACCTTTTGTTGGGAAATTTTGCTATTTTGTACAAAATTTGGCCCAAATGAGTAAATAATAGTCTAGAAACCCCTTTAATAATAAATAATAGATCCATGAACCCTGCACTGCATTAACAATTTTTTTTCATGTATTGAGTTTCAAAATAACGTCAACTTATTTTCTCATGTACAAAATAAACTCATATCATCCGTGTATATACGAAAATATTCCTTATACATGTATTTCCTGTTCTGCATTTTAAGTATCTATAAAAACTGCTTATACTCCCTTAAAAAACATGCTTTTTTCAGTATAATGTTATGTCACATTTATACTGCTATGTATTCAGTGATGGATCCAGAGATTTACTTATTATATCTTTATTCTCATAAATCAATTGATACAGAAAACATAAACAAAAACATTTAGAGACACAAGAAAAATAGGCACCCACGCAGGCACATATAAAATGCTCGCACATAATATTTGCATAAAAAGACAAGAAAACAGACAAAAGGAATGGATGCAGGAATTTTTATATCTTTTATCAAACAACAAGTTTAAGAAGTAGATACGGCTTTTTAGTTGACATCAAATTCGAAAAATTGAATGTATTGCAATGATTCAGATAATATTTTGATCCACTTTGTTTGCGTTTCTCTGAGAAAGAGAAACATTCGATAATATAATGATATTCATCACCTAGTTCCTGGTTATTGCATATATATATACACTAAGTGTGTTTTCTCTTTCTATACCTTGCCATATACCAGTTTCGATAGGTAAAAAATGATTTGTAGTTCTGAATCTGCAGAATTTCTCAGCTTCGGAGAAATTTGGAATATTAAGATATTCTATAGTTCAATCCCTTTGACGAGTCATTCACTCATACCAAAATACGGGGTCCCATTGTTTCTCCAGGAAATGCGAAAAAATATATGCAATGACTTCTGTTTAATAATAAAATGCTAAAATCAAAGTTGCATGATCATTGCCCTTTAGGCATTTCTGGAGCTAGAAATAATCTGAGCCAACTCACAAAGAGAATTACCAGCTCCAAATGGAGTTAATAAAACGTAAATTGTAAAACCCTTTAATTGAATTGTCTTCCTTTATAGGACCCCTACAATACTTATGTTCCTCACTCTAGATCTACATATGATGTGTAAATTTAAAATACAATTTTCACCGAAGTCTCTTGAGCGGTTTAGAAATTTTTGCATTTATGAGGTTTTAACATGTTAGACCCATATTCTCCTTTTATGGTCCTCCGACATTAATGATATCTACATATAATTCCTAACCTACCTATTAAATTTTTCAAATCCCATTCAGCGGTTTAGGAGAAGTTGTGGTAAAAAGAATATGTACAGACGGAATGACAGGACGCTTCCTATATGCCTCCAAACTTTGTAAGGAAAGAGGAGCATAATTAAGAAAATTTCAATTTCAAACAAACTAAGGGAGACACACGCCTCTCATTCTGTGTAACTTCTTGTAAGACCTTGCAGGTTTTAATACCATTCACCTGTAACGGGAGTCTTATGTATGTGCAAGTTTCTCATTGAAAATGGCCAGTTAACACTTTGAAATCTGACTAAGAAAATAGCAATACCAATCTAACCATATAAGTAGTGTGCTATTCTTTTTAATAAATGGTGGTAAGTGTTTGAACTTTCACTAATGTATTCGCTTTTCTATATTTTACGTGTCTATATCAACTACTTATATTCAGACTAAATAACCTTATTAAGACACCCTGTTGTGTGGTACGTTCGTGCACTGGGCTCTGTAACTGTAACACTGTCTAAATGAAAACTCCACTAGAAACACATAGTTTATTTGACTAAGTACAAAACCTTTGCTACAAAACAATGGTGCATATCACTTATAAATGCATAACGCTTAATAACTTCAAAATTAACCGGTATGACAATGCAACTGGAAGTGACTGACTAACACCTTAAACGTTTGTTCACTGCGCCATAATTGTAGCTCGACAGAAAAGCAGAAATATAAATAATTTCATGATAAATTAGCGTATAAAGAAGCCGGAAGGTCCGAATAAATCTAAACCAAAGTATTCTCTCGGAATATTACATTCCTATGATAAAACGGCATAACCGTAGACAATTTAAGAGGAAAGAACGTGCAGACTGTAACAGTCTTACAGCGTAGAGACGGTGTGCTACACACCTGAATGGCTATCTATAGAAGAAGCAATAAACCGCGATGAACTCGCTTAAATACTAAATGCCTACTGAATTGACCAATCATTGCGACGATTGTTGCTCATGTGTTATTAACTCAATCTCGTTTTCAAACACATTAAGCATATGTAAAATACAGAGACTCAACAATTAACGGTAAATCACCGAGCTCAGCTCACTACTATTTATGTCCATGACAAAATCATATGATAATCACGTGATAATAGCAAAACCATGTGTACATGTAAACAGATTAAAGTCACTTCCATTACACACCATATGATTTACTATGAGTTTGGAAAAAAGAAAATTATATCAATATATAAACTAACATTTCAAAATCGAACATGACCCATTCCTCCGAGAGACACGGCTTACGATTTGTTATTTACATATTAGGTTAAAACGGCACACGTCTGAACAAGGAACTTTACAATCCTTGCTGAAGCACAGACCTTAAATTACAGGTCTATACCAAACTAACTTTATCTTCAATAGATACACTCCAAATTCTCAAATTTTGACCAATTCATGTACTTAGTGTTATGAAAAGTACACACAAGCTTAATTGAATAAATAAATTATTACACGATAAAAAAGCGAAAAAAAAATTAATCATCCAAACCAGTAGCGGATCCAGAAATTCACAAACGGGGACTCCAATATTACCCTTCCGTTTTTTAATACAATTTCTTAGGAAGAGGGACCCCCTTGGATCCGCTCATGATAACCGTAACAAAAGATCTACTTGAAAATTCTAATGGGAGATTTTTTTCCCGCAGCGCACCTGTTTAAAAATTGCCGGGTATAGCACTATTGTTGCATGGCAACTGTCACGTGACTTTCCAGCTTCAGCAGCATAAATATGGACGCCGATTGATCATGTTTAATGTCTCTTCCCAGTACTAAATTATACTCTTTAGGATATATATGTATATTGACACAAGCTATATAGTTAAAGGCTAGAATTGACTATTATCAGGTATTATATTAGACAAAACGCACAAGTTCAATGAGTCGTCAGCATCATGTCGATCGACTTCCGGTATAAATCAGTTATTTGTACAGTGCACTCTGCAGTATAGTGCATATACCTTTCATTTACACGACAATTTCATAGTGGGAAGAACCACAGGAGCTAAAAATCTTATCAATAAATATAGTATAAAGCTCTAACAAATGGGTGGGTATGCCTATAGTGTATATGTTAACTACTAGAAGGCGACTCAAATGAATTTTTATTTATAAGTTGATACGTAATTAAAACAAATGAGCTTTTAAAATCAACATTACATAACACTACATGACATTGAAACATTTAAGACAAATAAAATGCATACTAACATACATAGTAAAGCAGACATAAGTTATTATTAAGGCATGCTATTACGAGCAAAGTGAATGTGAAATTAAAGCATTTTAGACAAGGAAAACTAAAACATGTAAAAACATAAGCATGTATGATCCATGTGGTATGCCCTAGAGTCTAAAAGATATGTGCTATCTGCAAAAACTGCATTTACATGTACATATTCCCCCTCCCACTTTGTAATGAGTACGTTGAAATGCTTCCAAGACATCCCTTCCTTGAATTTCTGTAGTAAGTTGTTCCATAATTTCGGAGCAGCATACCTTAAAGAATGCAAACCATATCTGAAGGTTCAAGTTACCTTTGATTGTTTAGCACTTGCAGAGCTCTGTGCAGTTAACTATCATCACCCGTCACACTGTCCAGATAATCAAGATGTTCACTGAGGCATTTTTAAAATCCAATTTTTTGTCTTAGGAGGCGATCAAGCAAAATAAAAATAAGCTTCGCAAGACTACTGTCCAGCCTCAGTGAGATGTCATTTAACAATTAAAAGTCTTAATTTTTTTAGCCAATCAATGATTCATAATTAAGATTTTGGACCAATTACATGTACATGGAATATGTTGTAGAGTTAGCAAAAACTGATATGCCTTGGGTGGTCCTAATCAAGAAATGCATTCTTGTACTCCGATGTTGTATTGTTCATTGTTGATAATGCATGTCAAAATGTGTTAAAAATATAGAGTCATTATTGTGAAGTGTTAATCGTCTGTTTACATTTTCTGGAAATCTCCAAAGGAATATAGCCATTCGGAAAATCTGTTATGGAGGAACTTCTCTTCTGTGAAATAAGGCAGTGGGTGCACAACATGGTTTGAAATAACCCACCATTTGACTATTGAAATATTTTTTAGGCAATATTATCCATATCAATTTGGTAAATACAGAAATATCAACAATATAAAATTTTGGTAGCTGCACTAGTTTCAAGGAGTAAGTTACTACCCTCTCATCATCAGAATTAGAACCAAATACAGATGTACATACATATGCATGTATATAGGAAGATCTGAATCCAAAATAAATTGTATAAAAATTACTAGTAATCAAAACCAAAATTATTGGAATAGGCAGACCAAATTCAGCGCACAGGAGTTGTACTGTATGCAATACAAGGAATAAAGCCCCCATGTTCTAGGGATTTGGATTTTGTAATACTGCAAATTTTATTAGATAATGTATGATATAATTCAAGTCTGACAAATCTGACTATTGAACTAGTAATAATTTCATTGAATTGGGATACAATTAAACATTTTAGGAATAGACAATTGTCCAAAATCTCAATTTTCAAATAATTCTAATAAAAAATTACAAAAATCACCAGTGATACAGAAATTAAGTAATAGTCATTACACATAGAAAAGACTCCCTTTATTGAATCAAGGGTTAAAAATTAGGAAATACAAGCTGGTAGCTTAGACATATTTTTGTTTAATATTTTCTATATATGTTCAACTAAATTTTACCAAAATGTTTTGGTAGCCTGGCTCAAAATCTAGTAGCCATGGGCTACTGGGCGACTGCTAATTTTTATCCCTGGAATCCATTGGTTTAAAATATTTTCACATTTTGCCTGATTCTTACATAGAATTGTGCTCAATTATACTTTCAGGTACATAGGATTAGAATGAGAATAAATCAATGACTCTATAAAAGATGATTAAAGAGTTGGATGTGGATAGCATCATTGATCAGTTGATAGCTTTAAGGGATACACCAAACAAACAGGTATTTTAACTTACATGTAATTGTTGTTCATGTCATAGTTATTATACTTTAAGTATCAGGGTGCTTTGTTTCTTAAAGAACCTCAAATTGAGGTTTTCCTAAATTCTTCCTCCTCTCAATTTCAATCAGTCAAATCACTTAGATTGAGAAAAATCTCAATTTTAGATTTTTTATGAACCAAGTTCTTTCCTTTTTCTTGGTGAAAATTCTGAGTAAATGATTGATTGATTGATTATTGTTTAAATTCCTATGACAGATATTTTGTGCATTTCGGAACAAGATCAATTGATCACTCAAACAGACCCTGCTTTGTGCAAGTCCAACTTGCTGCGCTTAATTTAAGTGCAAGCTCACAGATTTAACAGCCTGCTGGTAATCAGAACTACTCTGCCATTTCGGCTACACTAAAATATAACCTTGGATGCAGACAAGATAATTTCGTCTTGAAAAAATTGCTGGTGTTGTGGTATTACATAATCAAAGTAGTTCTATTTACGTGTACTAGGTAGCATTAAAAAAATTTGGTTAGATATCACTAGAAATAAAGAACCACAACTCTTTCAAGAATTTTGGCATGAAGTGAGGAGCTAGGAAAAAAAGTAATGGTAAAAAAGTAACTATAATTTTAGAATTAGATCTGTCAAATTCTAGTCAGATTCTTCCACCTAGTGCTTCCGAGGTTTTTTTTTGTGTAAGGAAAAAGTCTTAGGAGTTCCGATTGAGTCGGCTGGTAGGCATGTCATTCCACGTAAACTATTTTTCTGACTCAAAGCCAACCAGTTATCACTCTATCCCAATAAATAGTGAGTGCTTGGCAGAGGAGCAGTCAACTAACAATTTGAAAGTCTTTGGTGTGACTAGTCCAGGGATTAAAGAGACTTCCGGTATTTGAGGCATGCATGCCTCCCTGAGACCACTGATGCCGCTTCTGACTAAATGCAAATTCCATAAGAAACCTAGACTGCTAAATAAAAACCTTAAGTAGAGAATTTTTATGATCTATTATGTATTTTTGTCATATCAAAAATAATTTCAAAAATAAATGTTTTTTATTCATTTAAACCAGAATATGTTATTTTATAATTCAAAAATTTTAATTATGAGCCAAATTCACATATTAAACTTCTCCAAAACACAAATGTTTAATAGTCTTGATGTTCTTTTAGGTCCAGTTACCTGAGACACAAATTAGGTCATTATGCCATCATTCCAGGGAGATATTTTTAGAACAGCCAATGGTAGTAGAATTAGCGGCTCCTGTAAATATTGTTGGGGACATTCATGGACAGTATGAAGACATGTTACGTCATTTTGATAAATGTGGCTTTCCACCTGATGCAAATTATCTTTTTTTAGGAGATTATGTAGACAGGTAATTTTTTTTCAAATGATGATTTCTTGTCCATTAGACACCTTTAAAAACTTATTTATATCAGGCAAAATGGGAAAAATCAGAAACATGCATATCAAAAACCCACTGATATGGCAATAAAATTTCACTCGAGTATGCATTCTCTATTTGAAATTACCGTTATTTGATCTCTGCATCACTGGATTTGTTTAGAAATTTTTCAATAGAATAAGGTTTTTTTTTTTGACAGAGTTATTTGCCCTTGAAATGTTCATTTTCAGTGCATTTAATGCAATTCAGTTTACCAAAATGATATGGAAAACTTAGTTTTTCCTTGATTCTGATCTTGCAAATAGTCAAATGAAACTTTCAAAATAGTGGGTTTTTTCATACCATTTTTCACCTACTACCTGTTCTTACAGAGACTGACACTTATTTGTTCATGGCGTATTTATTCTTTGTTAAATTTATTATAATATTATCCATGAATATTCATGGAGCATAAACAGAGGAACTTGGTATTTGATGTATAGAGACTATAAAAATAATCTGCCATTAATCCATATTTAGGGTTTTAAATGGTAAAACTTCGTAAGCACAACACCTCCTGAACCTCTCGAGGGATTTTGATGAAATTTTATAGGAAGGTTGGGTATTATATATAGATGTGCATAAAGGAATATAATTTCAAAGGGAGATTATTCAACAAGCATTTTACATTTAAGTCTATTTGAAGTGAGGGTATTCTCTTAATGAGCTTGTTCACAGTATTTCTACTTAATGTTAATGAACAAGTGCCTTTTTTTTCAGAGGAAAAAGATCCTTAGAAACGATATGCCTGTTATTGGCTTATAAAATTAAATACCCAAAGAATTTCTTCTTACTTCGAGGCAATCATGAGTGTGCATCTATTAATAGGTAAGTTTTTCTTCGTATTAAAAACCTTTCTATTACTTTGCTAACAATATTGTCTGTATCTCATTTTATAATATTCTAGAATCAACATCCATTGATTTGATTTTTACCAAACTTGGTACAGGCTTACTTGTACTTTGTAGAGATATCTGAAGCCTCATTCAATAATACTGATAAATATCAGCAAGAGACAATGTAATACAGCACAATATGTACATTATGTATTAACTGTCATTCTATGATAGACCCAGGCAGAAGTCAATACAACAAAATATACAGAATTTCACCAAATTTGTACCAAATAGTACCTAAATGAAGCAAAGCTTGGGTAAAATTTCATTTTTTATTTTTCTCAATAAGAGGCTAAAATGATGACCATCCCTAGGTCCCCTTTTTTGGCCCCTGAAATTCATCAAAATTCCTAAAAATCACCTAATTTCGACACCATATTGAAATGCTCCTGATGAAAAACAATGCAATCAAAGGTTATAACTATATAAATGTATCAAATATCTTTATGTCTGAACAAATATAAATAATTTTAAGTTACACTTAAAGGGAAAAAACTTGTAGGATGAATTTTCCAAATTGGAAAAATTACCAAATAGTGTAAAAGTTTTCAAACAAAAATGAAAAATAGAATGGACGCCTTGTTTTCATTTTCAATAGTTTCTAATTAAAGATTTAGGCTTAATATTTTCCTTATATCTAGGTTTTATTTGGGTACTGAGGATTAAGTACTTTTTTCGTAAATTTTAAAATTGCATATTTTAAAAAAGGATAAAAGGATAAAATCACTGAACAAAGAGTTAGCTCCCTTTAAAAGCATATCTTATATAAAATGTAGTTTTTTTTATATTAGTGCTCATTTACAGTTTTTTCATTTTATTTATTCAATACCACAATTCAAATAAGTTAGCTTACTTAAAATGTTTAAATTAAATGAAAAAAGTGGGGGGGGGGTTGGGTTGTTACATGTACGTATGGATGAATTCCAATTTCTACTTAATGCAAAACAAGAACTTTTGGATTGAAAATAGCCCGAGATTTTATTTCTGTCTTGTTGATAACTCCTCTAAACTTCAGTGAAATTAGGTCTTCTCTCTTTCATAGGGGAGACAATTTGAATAAAAATGCATTGTAACCATAAGTTTTCTCATATTTCTTAATTTAAAACTACTTTTCAAGAAATTAGCAAATCTTTCAGCCTAAATCACAACAAACAGTAAAAAATAATAACTTACATGAATGTGACTGAATTTTTTTTTGTATGTATGTTAGTTTTTTTCTTCATCAATCTCATACATGTTCATGTTGTACATGCATTATATATGGTCTGCATCAATAAAAAAGTTTTCACAGTTGAAATATTGTTTTTCCCATGTATAGTAGAGAGACCCTCATTATGAACATTTAGTTTTTTGAGTTGATAAAAATCATACTCCTATTACATGTATTACAGGCCATACTACAGACTAGAAATATTTTGAGAAAAGCTCACTTATTGATGGAAATGCAAAATGAAACATTCAAATATGATGTAGAATTTGTGGAAACTTCATTCATTTCATTTATTAGTTTTCTGAGGAGTAGCAAATGGACTGACACACATAATGATTTTACCTCACAATTGAAGAATGGTTACCAGAATTAGGGGAAATGGTTTATTTCATATCTTTTATGGAGTTTAATAGTAATTTCTCAGCATAACATAAATAAATTACTAGGTATAGCTTTTTTTAAATAATTTGCTGACATTCATGACCAGGGATGATTGTCACAAACAAGTATTTTGATTGGAAATAATTTGCTTCACATTTATTGAAACGTAAATTCAGGGCTATTTCAACAGTCATTTACGGTATTTCTAAACCGGCCAAAACCCAAGTATGCCAATTGGCACATATAGAGAGGAAAAGTGGTTTTCCCAAACCAGTAGATTTCCCCAAAAATAATGCGTTCATTCTATGCTTTTATACTGGGTAAAGTTGATACTAATTAAACCATTGCTGATATGGCGTCATTTTGCGTTGTTTCCATAGGAAAGTGTCAATTACTGTTTAAAAAAAATGTAACCCATACTAGCCATACTAGACGTTATCATTACTTTTCACATTTTTATTGCTAGTTTGTGGAAATAATAATCACAAACCTAATTTTTTTCCATTTCATTTTGTCATTTTTGGCTCGATATTTTTCACGCGTTTTAATGCATTTCAATCCCCCCTTTTAAAATTATAACAAATAAACAGAAGACAATAAGACATGCCTTTTATCCTTTAAAACACATATACTTTTAAAATCTATCACAATTTTTGGGTTTGCGAATATTGCAGACATTAATATTTTTCGATATTGCCTGGTTTTCTCGTAGAATGACAGTTAGTAGGATGTGTTGAAGAAAAAAACACTGAAAGTAAGATTGACTTGAAAATGAAGTATCCAAAAAGCTTTGATTGATTAATCTTATGTACTAAGTACACATTTAATTGAAATATCCAAATCAGACCAGATGCATTACATTTGCTGTTTTTATCTAAACATGCACATTGTAATTTATTTTTCAGAATTTATGGTTTTTATGATGAATGCAAGCGAAGATATAATATAAAACTATGGAAGACTTTCACAGATTGCTTTAATTGTCTACCTATAGGTAATGATAATCTAGAAGATGTCTGCATTGTTGTTCATTATCGTACAATAGAGCTTCAAGGATGAACAAAAAAAATGCAACTTTTTCACCTTTTATTATTATTATACCCCACACAATGAAGTTGCAGAGGTATAATGTTTTTGACCAGTCCGGCCGTCAGTCCATCTTCAGTTTCCAGACTATTTTGTTAAATGCTTGCAGATATAGACATGATTTTTGGTATATAAATTCACCATGATAAGTTACAGTTTAAGTATATATATTTTCTTAGGCTCCAATGATTTTTACTGAAATTTTTTATGGGCCTTGAACTTAGCAAAATGCACAGAAATAACCGTTTTCCGAACATTTTTTCTAAATGCTTGCTGATATTGACATGATTTTTTATATTTAAGTTAACCATCATAATTTACAGGTCAAGTTCAATTTTTATTCTGCTCTATTGATTTAACTGAAATAACAGGCCTTGAACTTAGCAAATTTCACAGAAATAACCGTTTTCCAGACTTTTCTTCTTAACGCTTGCAGATACAGTGAAACTTCTCCAAACTGGCCATCACTGGGACAAGAAAAAATTGCCGGTTCATAGAGGTGGCCGGTTTTGTGAAACATAGCAATGCATTCTAAGAGCTGTTGCCATTATTGTGTTCTATAACCCTACACCTTGTCAGTTTGTTGGTCGAGACATGTTTAATGCCAATTCAAAACTTTTGGCCTTTTATTACATTTCGAAGCTTGCATCATTTGTAAATGATTTGATTTTACAAACAGTACTGCCCACAAAATAATGTTCATGGTCTTGAAAGATCGAAGGGCTATTGATGGTAATTAATTAGTTGTATTGTTTTCGTAAATTACCTACAAAGCCTAATAATTTCACCCCTATGTTGTTTTTGCTTGGGTACAGGTCACATTAATTGACAATTAAAAGATCGTAAAGATTGCGCTATTAAATGACCCCAGTTGCCTGACGTGTGTACTCACCAATTAACAGCCAACCAGTGACAGAATGTAATGTCTGGATTAAATTTGTTGTCCTACTAAACTACTGTCCCCTTCAATTATCATCTGTCCACTGATGAAATGCAAACCGGTCAGTGAATGAATTATAAATTACATAATATTACATAATCATTTACAGTTTTGTTGACACATTTATTACAGGCAAACAATAACCGGGCGGTCAGAATTATGAGGTTGTTTTTATTTGAAATATGTAACTAAAACTTTGAAAAACACTGAAAAAAATCTGTCCATTTAATTCTTAAAGTTTTCATTAACAATCTTCCTTCTTCTCCACATAGTTTTCTCTCTCTTTCCTTGTTGCTTAACTAGCAAACTGGATGTAGAATGCAAAAAAAAAATTTCAAGGGTGAAGGAAAGCTTTATGATTTCATGAGATTTTTTTCCATAAATGGTAAATGAGTTGTTGTAAAAATGAAAATATGTATTATCATTGTGTGACAATAACAGAACATCCTATGTTTAATTGAGAAAAAATTTTTCTTGAAAGCAAACAACTGAACATTTTAATATGAAGATACGTTTTTTACTTCTTGTTTTACAGCTGCTTTAGTGGAAGACACCATTTTTTGCATGCATGGTGGATTATCTCCAGATTTACAAGAAATGTCTCAAGTAGGTCTACTTTTTCTTACACAAATGGAAGGTTTCAAAGGAAGACAGACCATAAGGACAGGGTCATGTGTAGTTGTCTTTCATGATTTATTGGAATATCAAAATGGCTTTTGTAAAGTTGATATTTAAAATATTGATGATATTTCATTCTCTTGTTAAGAGATAAGTAATAATCAAAGTACTGAAGTACTAGTCAATGAAGCCTTCATAGTTCGCTCCGTTTCTTACTGCACAACCACATTTCTATTCATAAAAAAGGGTTGTAATCTTTTAAACTAGGGAAAGTAATATTTTTACCATTCTTTCTTTTTGAAATTTTTTTTTTTCAAAGACTTTTTATTAGCTGAGCAGCCATGGCTTGAGTTGATTTGATGATACACATTTAAAAATATATGTGGTAAATCACTCTTCCATGTTTCTTTTTGCTTTTTTTATATCACTTCACAACGTAGCTTTTGCTTTTACTTATCATAGAATTTAAGCAAATATTTATACAGCTCCAAGTTCTCCCGTAGTCATACATGGACAAAGACTCTTTAGTTAAACCACTGTTGAATCCTGTGTACCTGTGTCAAAGCATGTAAATTTGTCATTTTTGCTGTCTAATTACTTTTAAAAATGAATTATGACCATACAATCAGACCAAAGCATCAACATAGTAGTTCACCCAAAACCAAGGTTCTTTCACCTCTACCAAATAGAGTCATAAAATGGAACAGTCCTGAGAGACGCAAAAAGGGTGTTCAAGACTGTAATAGAAACAATCTGTATTTTCATGTCTTTCAAACAACTTGTATCTTTCAGTACTAATGGCCCCATATATTTGTTTAATGGCTAAATCAGATAGCTAGCAAGTCCCATTCCTATTAAATGCAATGCTGACAAAATATTCTAAATAAACAGAAACGGAAACATGTGGTAAATAACATTTTTACAATCTATTCTAAACTTAGACAAACACAAGTACGTTCCACAGTTTTCAGCATGTGTTGTTAATTGTAAATATGTGTGTATGTATTAAGATGACAAACCATGATATGAATACATCAATTGAAACTAGGTTTTTGTACTGTTTACAAGTAACAAACTGTAAACAAGTCTTATCTTTAAAAAAAAAAGATAGCCAACACAGTAAAATTTGTTCTTTTTACTTATTATTTCCTACATTTTATTCTGGAAATAACTGTGTCGGAAATAGAATACATGTTACAAGTATTTGTTGGTACATACAATGTATGTATAGCATGCAATACATATACTTTAGCTGTTGTTGCATAATTATAAACTGATTCAAAAAGTTCAAACCTTCTTAAGTTTGTAACATGAATATAGTTGTACATTTATCATAAACTAACAGAGTACAAAGAACATTTTACAAATATTGTACATCAATGATTTAAAAAAAGTTAAACAGGATTAATACAGAAGATTTGACATGATGCTCGTCTGTTAAGATGCATGCGGGATGATGCGAAAGTACTGTACTAATGGGTTTACTGGCAGAAAAAAAGGATTCATTTTCCCTTCAATATTTAAATATATAAAACTTTGTCTCTCAAATACTATTTTCAGCTATTTTAAGTCTACATCTAAAAATTGTCAGGCAAATTAAAGAATATATTTGTCATGATGCTCAGCTGGAGAAATCCAAGATGGCGGGATGACACAAGGGTACTAGCGGGGGCTACAGATACAGAAAAAAATATCCATTCTTTCCCACAAGATAGTCAAAACTTGTTTGCAAATGGTATCTGTAATGACAGGATTGTGTCTACATTAGGGAGTGCTTTTGTGTAGTAACCCACCTTATTTAATCAAACTATTTTCCGTTTGGCGTCCCCTTCAGCTTCAGAAACTTTTCTTCTAAGGTTACGTGAGATATTCATACGCCTGAGATGGCCGGTCACTGTAACAATTTTTCACCACATGATCAACAGTCTGAAGTAACAAGTCATGAAATAGTATGTAAATATTACACGGATTCCAAAATAGAATGGAAGATGCGAAATTTCCCTTGCATGCTGTTTGATTAACTATCAATTTCATGATTATTTTTACTTCTTTCCATTTCACGTTTCACTCTTTTCCATTCACAATGATATTGATCATGGATGCATGTGAATGCTACCGCAAATTATGATATTTAGCAAGATTTTCATGTCATGCTTTCATTGACAAAAAAGCACCACCAGTTGTGGGAAATGTTGCCGATAATGGCAATATTCAGTCTTGACAAAGTGATTTGTTAAGAAATAGATAAGTACACTTGTTGCAATTGAACTTCTTCAATTTCTTCTATTTATGAGAGAAATTAGATTTTCAATAGAAACTCTGATAATAACCTATTTATCACTACATTTGTTTTGTGAAATTGAACATTGTGAAAAAACACCACATGAATAACTGAAAATAAAATCCTTACCAAAAAAGGATGGTTTACTTGAAATCAAAAGGCATACCATTGCATGATTGAAGATCTCTATCAAGATAAATCATTTGGTAAAGAAGGGATTCAGAATTCAAAATATCAAAGTGAATTTTTTGCATTGATTTAGCTAGCGTTCGTCATTTTCGCCATTTATGAAAGGATTTCGTTTTTTGTAAATGACGAAAATGTTTTAGATCGTTTTCATCACTTAAAATTTGAAAAGTGAAAAAAAAAAATTCCATTCAAAAAATATTTCAGATAAATTTTCGTCACCTTAAATAAAAATTTTGTTAAAAACTGTCTATCGAAAGTTACATAATTTCACCTGGCCTTACGCTTTGACAAGTTTATGACCCCAAGCTTGGTAATTACCTGGTCAACCAGGTGTGAAATACATTCTATTGTTGTTAACCTGGCATCCCTGATATGTGCATCATTAATAATCCTTTAAAATAACAACAATTTATCAATCGTTTGATCATTAGGACCACAAAAGATAATCCCTGGGTTCTCACTCAACTTCAGCTGGTCGTTTTCGACCGCCGAAAAAAGCCATGAGTTGGCTCGAGACATTTCTGTGTTTAAGTACATTTAAAATATAACTTATATATATCTTTATTTTAAGGATTAGTCGTGTTAAATGATTTCGATCTTTACTGGATGCCGACCGATTTTACTCCCGTATAAAAACAAACCCTTCACGAACCTTGCAACATATATAGCTATCTATTTTGAGGAATTTAAATGCACACAAAAACAATGTCTCCAATGTGCGACTGGTCATCTTATGGATTTCAATTAATTATAACGCAATAGCGGACAGTTAGGAAGTATTAATCAACGATAGATATTTATTTTACAATTCTCTTTTCTTCTTGAAACGAAATCACAATGATTACGAACGTCTTCAATTCTACGCATCATCTGGGGTCAAAAGTCACTAAAAAATTACCACCCAGCAGTAAGATATTATGCAGCAACTGCTTACAGAGTGCAACATTCTACAGTTGACTATGCCAATGTGGCCAACCTTCTTTCTATCTGTCTAGTTTCTGCGTTATCTTCTGGTGATTGAGAGGGGATTTAGTAGGTACTATCTGATCAAGACCTATCTAAGGAATAGGCTCCAGGTTTCATGAATCAATTTTCTTCTAAAGATCTGTCTCCTTCCTTCTGATTTGAGGAGTTTAAGGTTGAAGAGGGCTTTTGAGGTGTGGTGTTTGGCAAAGGACAGGAGGATTTTCTCTTGTGTGTCGGGTCATACCATAATAGTAGCTTATGTCAAATAGTAGCTATTTTTAGACTGAAGGCATCAAAGCTTTGTCATGATGTAAAAAAATTTTCTATTTTACTATTTTTCTAATAGTAAATATTTTATTTTATTAAGTAACACATGTTTTCTTATAGAAAATAAGTTATTTTGTTGTAACATTTATTATATTTATTGTTATGCCTGTATCTGTAAAGTTAAAATGAATATATTAAGAGTGTTTATGTCTTTAGTTTATAATACTACTATTAACAAAATTCTACTACCCATAATATGTCGTTTGTGCTCTACACAAAAGTGACTAAAGCCCTCAAAATCCTAGCTAAAGCCCTGATTTTTTGCAAATGAAATCTCCAAACCCATTAGGGTTAAAAAAAAAAAACGAAAAAAGCAGGTGCACAAGTTCATTATACATGATTGCAAAGTTCCATAATTTCCATCAGATTATTTTAATAGAAGCTGAGGAAACAAAGGTAGGGTAAAATCTGAATGTTTCGAGGAAGGAAAAGACAGACATAATTTATCACTTACCGGTAATCTATAAGCAACAATTGCTTTAAAGCAGGGGTTTAGAAATTTATGTTCCAATTTATTTTGTTTCCATGGCTTTTCTGAAATGGTGAAGTTCATTCATTCCATCTGTCCAGAGTTTGGTTTCATGAGTAACTTTACTAAGCCTTTATGGATTTAAATGGAACTTATAGAGGTGATATAGATGAAGAAGACACTTATCTTGAGTTAGAGGTTGAAGTTGGTTGGTCTTTAGTCAAAGGTTAAGTTGACATTTTTTTATTAAATAGAATTTTTGGTTTGCAAATATAGTGTAATATAGGTTTTTTTAAGCACCTTCCTATAAATATTTGGTGTAATGACTAAGTTTTGTATGCTCATACATGTATTTTAGTTAAACAATTTGGAAAGACCATTGGATGTTCCAGACCACGGGTTGATATGTGATCTCTTATGGGCAGATCCTGATGAGGTATTTGATAAGCTAAACGAAGCAAGTAGTAAATTTTAGAAAAACTAAGATACATGTAATTGAGAGTAAACAAGTGAAGTAAAAAACAAGAAACAAAAGAAAGTCATTTCATACATCCTGTGGCAATTTTATTATTTTTCGAAATTGAAATTATCCAGTATATGTAGCTACTGATCTTTACATGATGTTTTAGTGTGAATATAATTTTTTTTTCGTTACATTTTTGTAGGAAATAATGCATCAATGTAAATAATACGGTAGTACTGAAAAAGTTGATTTTTTAAAATATTCAAAGTATAAAAGACTTAATTTATTTCAATGAAATGCTAATTTGCTTTAAACAATAATAAATTATGGCAAAAGAAACAATACCTAACTAAGCTAGTTTTGGGTGTTAATGTATGCATGTAAAGTATTTTTTTTTTATTTAGGATATAACTGGTTGGGGAGAGAATGACAGAGGGGTATCATATACATTTGGTGGAGATGTAGTGCTAGATTTCTTGAAGAAACACAACCTTACACTCATTGCAAGAGCTCATCAGGTATTAACAATTATCTGCAAAAATTATGGGAAGTATAAGAAATAATACTAGCTGGTTTATATTGAAAATGGTAATCTCCAGGATGTCTCATTATAGGAAACTATAATCCAAACTTTGGATCACACTTTTATTTTTAAAACAGTTCTTCTGTTCTAAATCATTGCATATTTGAGAACCCTGTTTAATTATTTGAGAAGAATTTAATAAAAGAAAGTTAAAATATCAGTCAATATCTTTTTGTTTGTATTTGCAGGTTGTCGAGGATGGTTATCAATTTTTTCAAAAAAGATGTGTAAGTAGTTCTGAAATTGGAAACTTCATGCCACATTGCTAAGTGCAAAGTTTAGGTTTATCTGTTCATCTGTCCATATTTCCATTATATGGAGGAATGTATCCTTTAATACTTCTCCTACACCACTGGATCAAAAACTTTCAGAGAATATCACACCTATATTGCAATCACCTTGTCCGTCTCTCTGTTACAATTATTTGTATCAGATTTTTCAGCTTCTACTGGAAGGCATGCTTAGATATTTAGTATATTGCTTTCTCATAATGACTTGTACCCTGCCTCCCTTTTCAGGTCAGTTGCTCATCTTTTTCCTGTTTACTTACCAACTAATTAATTTTTAAGGTGCTGTGTTATGGAAATTTTCATAACAGATTTTCATCTTCTACTGGAGGGAATGCTAAGATATTAGTTGTATTGCTATCTTATGATGACTTGCATTAAGTCTCCTGTTGTCAGATTTGCTGCTCATCTACTTCCTGTTTACGGAACGACTTATTGATTTTTTAGGTTCTGCATAATTGAAATTTTGTAACAGATTTCTCAGCTTCTATGACAGGGAATGCTTAGATATTTGGTATATTGCTTTCTCAAGATGAAGTGTACCATGTCTCCCTTTTTCATGTTTGCTGCTCACCTACCTCCTGTTTATCAGTTGACTTCGTAGTTTTGTAGGTGCTGCATGATGGAAATTTTTGTAGCAAAATTTATCAGTTTCTACTGAAGGGATTGCTTAGATATTTGGTATACTGTGAAAGCACTTTAATTAGTGATAATTTTATGGATTAGGGAAGAAACAAAAGTTTGTGGATTCTTGAAAGTATGGATTTGATGTTTTCACTATACACATCAGTGGGATTTGCATTTTGTTTTGAACCAAAGCTTGTGGTTTGGCCTATCCGTGAAAAACCATGAAAAATTGGTACTCACGAACAATAGAACTTTGACAGTATTGCTTTTTCATGTTGACTTTTACCATGTCTTCCCTTTTCAGGTTCGTTGCTCTTCTACTTCCTGGTTACCTATCAATATAGTAATTTTTAGGTTGTGCATAATGGAAATTTTCGTAACAGATTTTTCAGCTTCTACTGGAGGGAATGCTTAGATATTTGGTATATTTGCTTTCTTATGATGACTTGCACTGTGTCTCTCTTACCCAGCTTTGATTGAAATGGTTGAGGGGGTGGATATTTAAATTAAAAAAATGTTTGAGTTGACCTTCTTTGCCTTTAGAATCAATACAGTATTAATGAAGAAGCCATAGCACACTATTCAATAAGAATATACTGAAGCTTTTCTGATTATTAACAAATTAACCTGTTGTAATAGTAAGACATTCAAGTATTGGTACATGTACAGTTATTATTGAACATAATTCATTGTTATTATTTCAAGGTACTTTCTTTGTAGTTTTTGACTCTATTCAGTGCACCTAATTACTGTGGAGAGTTTGATAATGCTGCAGCTGTTTTAATAGTCTCAGAGGATCTTACCTGTTCATTTCAAATCTTACCGGTAAGTATTGGAGTCATGCCAAACTGCACCATGCGAAGCATTTTATTCAGTAATGTCAAGGTACTTTTGTTGGACTCATCACTGGCTATCCTTCATTAGTTCTGTTTACCAATCTACTAATAGCTCTTTTATGGCCTCCCTGGAAAGCTTTAAACTTATCCATTGGTCACAGCATAAAAATGTGTGATTAGTGTATGTATGAGCTGGATATGCGTATGTAAAAAGACAGCCGTATAAATAAACCGTTTAATCAACAACTGATCAGCGACGTTACGTCACTGTTGGCTTAACATTAAAAAAGGAAATGCAATTTGTTACAATTGTACTTTGTAATTCATGATACAAATAAAGGATTGAATATATCTATGTTCTCATCAATTTATGCCTGTATTATCAATGTTAAAAAAAGTGCTTATCCCTGCTATGAATTTATTTTATTTTTCAGCCCAACAAAACAAAGGAAATAGCTGTGAAGAAAAAGTAGGAATTCCAGGAATACCCATTTATGCCAAAATGAATGAGATTTTAAGAATTATATGTATATTGTTGCATTTATACATTGTCAAGTTTTATTATCTGTGGTAGTGGATGTCTGCTGCTGTCTCTTAAAATATGGCTTATGGAGCAAAGGAGAATTAAATTTGTCCTTTACATTCCTATTTGAAACATCAATACAAATATAGATATAGATAGATGTTAAGATGACTGAAGATATCCCATGAAAACTTAGTACCAACAACTGGTACATGAATATTTTGTGTTTTCTCTTGATTTTAACAGTGGAAAGTGAAAAAGCAAGGAATAATACATATAATTTTTAAACCAAAAAAAACAAAACAAAACCAAAAGCAATTTGGTATTTTTATCAATTGGCATTATGTTAATGAAACATTTAATTTTTACTACTTGCTAAAAGAACCCCCCAAAAAAGGAGGGACTTCTGTATATTCCAAACCACAATATCTATTAAAGTGTGTTATATTTTTATACATTGAAGTGTACACTTTATCACATGTAAGTCCAGGACATTAAATTTGCAATAATAAATGCATATTTATATCTGAATTCACTGTAAATAATTAATTGTTTATTTAAAGCAGGAAAACAAATCTGTCTTATAAAAATATTTTGAGGGTTGATTACCCTTATATTTGACAGGAGGCATTCCATTCTATAAATTATATTTCTGTCAGAAATCAAAATGGACCAAAAAACTTCAACATTGATGAATTTTAAATTAAGCTTGTTGCTGTAGCTTTGTGTGTCAATAAAATTCTTCGGCTATATACTCATTTACCAAGAGGCAAAGCATCCAATGTTTTTACCTTTGGTGAAGAAAGCAATCTCTCAAAGTGTTACCAAAAAATTACAGTGAACTTAATACAGGATCATTTTGATATTATTGCAATATATTTATCATTGTTAAAAATATATATTTGAAACATAGCAAAAATTAGAAATTAACATTTTACTTTAAAAAATATAAATATGCAGTTATAAATGCTCACACTAAGTTTCTTATTTCTGTTCAGTACTGTTCACTTTCAAGTTGAGGTATGTAAATGATTCCTTATGTAGAGGTATAGGGGACCAATGCAATGAAGTCTGTGATGTTTGTATGTTTTCATACTTTTTTATGTTAGAATTAGTCATGGTAGCAGTGAAGAAATTTAGACTAGTCTAATGTCATGGTCATTTTAGATACCTTATAAATATGTACATTGAAGCAAAAATCATCACAGACATGAGATATTCATGAAATGAATATTTGGGGTATTTTATACTGTTAGTAACATTTCAGTATACATTGTACGTAGTACATATATGTTAACATCATTCCGATGACATTCTTTTTATGCCAAAAAAATAATATGTCTGTTTCCTGCTACCCTATCTACACTTGTTTTTTTTGTGCCCATCCTAGACATTTTAGGACCATTTTGGTTCAGGCACTGTTTAAGTCTAGATTTTTCCCCATGTTCTCAATGTAAAATGTTTTAGTAAAATAAAATTTCCCGACCCTATTTTTTCTGGTAGCAGGAAACAAGACCATTTTTTTTTGCCCAAGTTTCAAAATGTTTAAACAGTGCATCATGTGTTTCAAAGTTACAAGACTGCTTCATTAAAATTGAAGTCTGAGGTTAGCAATTGATATTAACCAAAAGTTTGTAATGCTGTCCATATGTATATCTGTCCCATATTTTTGTTAGCTAAAACTGTGTATGACACCACTTTCTGTTTGAAGTGGAGTGCATGTCCTTCTGGTTACTGTAAGATGTCTGTCCTAGATAATGTTCTTATTGTCTATCCATCAGTGCTTTTAAAGTTTCAATTATGTTTTAGGGGTAAATAGGGATCACATTGTCTGTCCCTTTATCATGTAAGGTCTTACATTAATTTTTTTGGAAATCTTAAACTTTATATGAAGTGTGGACATTATATATAGATGTGGATGAAGCAAGAAAGTTATTGTCTGATTGCATTGGGACATAATCAAGCTCGAGGATTCTTCATATGGCATTCATAATATTGCTTAGAGGGAGTAACTCTCAGCAATATCATTCACAATCATAGTTTTCACAGATATTGGAAGGAGTAGGTACAAAGTCTATTAGATCAGATTTTCATAAATAAAATTAAAACTGGATTTATATTTTAGGGTTTCAACAGGGATAAGTAAGAGTCTATGAATTAAATTGATATTGTGATGTGTATTATCTACATACTAGCTTTATGACCAACAATGTGCCAATGCTAGTTTGTCATCATTACTGGTAAGGAATATTTTTGGATATCAGTTTTTGTGGTTTTGTGATTCAGTCACACCACTAACTATAAATGTAGGTTGTAAAATGAAGCAAAACATTAAAAAGATTCTTCTATACCTGCAGTGGTTTATACTCACAAAATCTGAAAGAACTTCCAATGTACGGTAATTAATTTCATTCATGTGGTACATTCTAAAAGTTTGTCACCATGAAATCATTTAAGGGACACATTATGCTGGCTTGCGTTTTTTTATTTTTTTTATTTCTAGCTTTGTACTTCTTTCTTGCTGTTAATTCTTGGGTTTCATGATGTCTAACTATAGATTGAGTGTTTAAAAAACACATCATGTGCATGTAGTAGACAAAACCACGAAGTCCTGAGTCTAAAGCAATATCAGAAATTTTTTGGCATAATTGGAACATTAAGTAAGTTATTTCTTTTACTAGATACATGTATACTGTCTCTACATAATGATTTCATAGTTACTTATGAAGTTGAATTGGTGGTCACATGCTCTGGTTGTTTTACAACATTCTCCAATTTTTTTCATTTTATTAATGAGCTTTGAAACTATTTAAAAACGTTTATGTATGTATTACATCTAAATATTTTATTTATTTTTTTTATCTGTTTCTATTTATTTTGTCCCAGTGTTTTACATGTTAGTTTTGATTGTTAAATCTGTTACATATGTTAGATATTAAATAAATATAATTTGTTTCATAAAATTCTTATTATTACTGAAATACCATGGTTCTGTAGTAAGGTTGGGGCACTAGGCCAAACAAAAATCAACTGCTCACTACATGTATAACTACATATATTGGTTCGAGCATTTTCCGTCAACTTCGGACATACAGGAAAGAAAAACACCCTTGTAAGTTTGTACAAAGGCTTTTTGTACATCTGGAATAAACAGGTGTCAAGCAGTCATACCTGGGAATATATTTTGAATGAGAATGCAAAATTCTACAATTCTCCCTGTAACATTAGCACATCTGATCAGCTTGATTGTTGAATTCCCTCTGACATGATTCCCGCCGAATAATTTCAATCTGAACTCAAACCAGTAAAATTCAATACCTAAAACACCTGACCAATTTCACACCTGAGTGAACCTGAAATACCTGAACTACCTGAATCTACTCCCAGTACAAATATACCTTGAATAGGACACTACAATACAAATACTGTACTGAAATGTAAAATAATTAACACAATGAAAATGCACAAGTAAACCTATAAATATACATACATACCAAAAATACCATTTTACTACAGTTCCTTAGTAAACAGATTTTCTCCCAGTTTGCTTACAAAGAAAGATATAAACATCTGCTACACCTAGAATCATAGGTCGTATGATACAGTGAAAACCCCTTTAATGTTAAAATATATTTAAACTGATATAAAGGGACTTTTCAAAATCTCTAGTTTTAAGGGTTTTGATTATTCAGGGTTCATTTTTGGCAGGTTTCACTTTATCTTCAATATGTTAATGTTTATTTTGAGCAGCACACCAACTATTATGATAAAATCTTAAAAATTGTTAGTCATTATTACAGCCCCTAGACAAAGAAAATCTAGTTGGCCTGGTGTCAGAAAGTATGTTTAAATGTAACATGGGTTCCTCAAGACTAATATTTCTGTGAAAAAGCAAGATCAACTCGAATAAGTGATAATAGTATGTGCTAAAATACATAAAACATAATGAACTCTTAACAATATTCATTCATTGTTGTTAATTTTTGTTCAGATTATATAACCCTTTTTAGCTCACCTGCCAAAGGCCATGTTAGCTTTTGCCACCACTTTGCATCTGTCATTGTTAAAATTTTTTCAAAACTCTTCTCCTCAGACACTACTTTACTAACTGAAACCAAACTTGGTATGAATGTTCCTTGGGGTATCCTGCATAGAACTGATGTGAGATTTTTGATCCATCAAAAAACATGGCCACTGTTAGTAAAAAAAGAACACAGGGGTCAGACAGTAATTTTTCGCGTATATATCCAAAACTGTTAAGTTAAGCCAAATTCTGACTTGGGGTAAAAGTGTTTAGCATGATGAGGTCTATTTGTGGTCAAATATTCATTTTAATCTGTTAAGTTTAGTTGTAGTTATTGCCTTTTTTCAGTGTTTTGGGCTATTTAAAATTTCATTTCTTTCAAAAATCTTCTACTCTCACACTACTTGGCCAATTAGAACCAAACTATTTTTTGTAGAACTGTTGTAGGGATTTTTGATACATGGCAGCTGTTACATAGAACAAAGGGTCAAGTCAGAAGTTTTTTGGATGACTCTTTGTTAGAATTAGTAGTTTTCAGCCAATATGTTGGAAAACTTTATTGAATAGATAGTATAAAACTCAATTGATGAAATAATCCTTACGATAGGTCCTACCAAAGTCTTGTTAGAGTCAAAAATTGCTGGACACTTCTTGTTAAGAGTAATTGTCCTTGAAAGGCAAAAATTTAACTAGGTGAGCGATTCAGGCTCCTGGGAGCCTTTTGTTTCATGGCCACTCATTTTATTTTTAACTTGATTTCATAGGATGAGATTTTCTATTCCATTGCCACAACAGAAACACATATTCATTGTAATTGCATGTTATGTGATGCTAAAAATATTATAGTATTTGAAAATAAAATGCTTCACAGGGCACATCTTGACACAACTGCAAAGGTTAAGCCCTGAACAGTTGGTGAAAGTTTAATACAGCTCTGAATTTTTATTGTGATTACACACTTGACACGGATTAAGAATTTGACCAGAATAAATGTGATCCTTCTTGGCCCCAGATTCCTATTTGGTTCCAGTAAAATCAATCACTGTGAGTCTTCCTCTGGTGGTATGAGACCTTGTAATACAATTTCAGAGATACAAATAGAAAAAGAAACAGATATGGTGAAAGGCAACAAATACACTACGTGTAAACTTATAAAAATAGTAAATACAGAGATCACCAAAAGGTCTTCATAAAGTGTAAACACACCTTAAAGTAAGCTCTAAAAGGCCCATAATAGTCAACTTATTGACTGGACATTGGAAAATGCTTGTTGATAGCAATCCAAGACTGAACATTCTGGAAAACTATCATAGACATCCATACACTTTTACACTGGAGTTATATACATTTCATTGTTAAATTCAATGAAAAACCCCTGTGTAGCACCTTATTCTCGAACAAATGGAGCCATAAACTCAAAATCAATACCAACTTTCCTCTTGTGGTATGGAATCTTGTTATAAAATTTTATAAAGATCAACCAATATTGAAGTTATTGCACAAAAACTGTCTATGAATAACCACAACACAGACGACGACAGTGTCATGTCCTTATACATTTAATGAATGTCTTCAATTTCTGATTAGTTTAAATGCTATAACCTAATTTAGGTCTGTTTACGCTGAATAATCTGCGAAGCGGATTATGTTTCAGCGTAAACGGACCATTGCCTTAAATCAAACAGTGTAAATAAAACGTACAATTATCAAAAACATACTAGAATACTACGTATAATGAATTTTATTTGTAGGTATATGATTGAACAAAGTAAAATATTCTTTGGATTGCCCTAGAGTGATTTATTTGTACTTATAAATGCACATTATAGTTTCTTCTGCATCAAGATGGCACACTGAATCTCTCTTTAATTTCAACCACTTGTATCAAGGTATAGCATTTTCATGAGTCAATAACCAATGTTTTACTTTATTTTTATGTCCTCCACTGTAATTTCCAAGTTTACCAGAATGGGAGATAACTCTGTGACAGGGAACAATAATTGAAATAGGGTTTGTTCGCATGGCAAGTCCAGCAGCTCTACAGGCTCGCTCATTTCCACATAAACCTGCAAGGTTTTTATATGATATGGTCTTCCCAAAAGGAACTTTTTCTGTGAGTGTTTTCCATGCTGTTCCACAAAATGAACCTACAATTCAGTTGGTATATTCATTAGTCTTGTGATATAATATTTTTAAGCAATTTAATACTGCGAAAGTACTTTAATTCCCAAAACTTTAAGTTTGTGGATTCCTGAATTCATGGTTTTGAAGTTTTCAATAAACACGACAATGGAAATCTCATTTTCATTTGGAACCAAATTTCATGGTTTAGCCTACCCACTAAAACCACAAAAACTGGTACCCCATGAATAATAGTACTTTCACAGTATAAGCAGGTAAATCCTTGATCATTTAGGCATCCAACAACATTTCAGAATAACTTTTAAAAAATAACAGAGATGAAAAAGAAAAACTTAAATAGCTAGACAACTTATTCAGCATCAATTACATTACTTTAAGCACTGCACCATCTGTGCAATGGTCCCACACAAATTGCTTTGATTGATTGATTGATTATGGTTTTAAGTGTCAGTCTCTGTGAGAATCAGTTAGTGGGTGAAATATTGTATGGAAAACCCTACCTTTTTGAAAGTGAAATTTGACTATTTACATCATCAGAATAAAATTAAGATTTTTCAAATCATTTTGGTAG
Organism: Perna viridis; assembly: GCA_037379345.1. Taxonomy (NCBI): domain Eukaryota; kingdom Metazoa; phylum Mollusca; class Bivalvia; order Mytilida; family Mytilidae; genus Perna; species Perna viridis. Next base: position 32,107,381 of record CM074514.1, on the reverse strand, counting down.
ATTTGAGTTTTAATTTCATTGAAATGCACTGAAAATGAACACTTCAAGGGCAAATTACTTTGTCAAAAACTTTATATTTTTAACATTTTATTGAAAAATGTCTGAACAAATCCGTTGATGTAGTTATCAAATAGTGAAATTAAATTGTCAGATCAATAGGTTTTTGACATGCATATATATTTCTGTTTTTTCCCATTTTGTCTGATTCTTATAAAAACTTACACTTAACATCCTATAGCAAAAATTTCATGCATTTCAGGACAAGAACACAGACCCTGCCTTGTATACTATGACACACTGAGCTTGATTTTTAAAAAATGTGCTAGCTCACAGAAGCAACAACCTGCAGGTAGGTATGTCACCCGACTGTAACAAATAATTTTCACTCTGAGCCAACTAATCCTCACACTATATATTCCCTTAAATACCCAGTGGTTGGCAGTTAAGCAGTGACTACAAATTTAATAGTGAGTTTAATGCTGAGCAATGCATTAAGTTGTAATATTTGCATCCACTTTTTTTTCTGACCTTTGTCAGAACTGTTTCTGCCAAATGAACTACAACACAGCCAGTATGCAATTAATCATGAATATTATTCCAGTGAATCCTTTGGGTAATTTTTTTTATTCTAATTCTAAATAGGCTTCTGGAACAGGGTTATGTTGTAACAAGATTGAAGTCATCACTACAGAAGTTTTATGGTCATCATCATGAACTCATGGATCTTTATGGTGTATCCATCTGCATAATGAAAACTAATTTATTCAACGGGTCATAGTTTTCCTTTCTTCGTTTGTCTACCCCGTATTTGACTTTTTATGAGCAGCTCGGCAGGTGTTTCTAGAAAAGCAGAGGATGCTTACCCTACCGGTGCACCTGGTCCATGCTCCAGTTTTTAGTGGAGTCCCAGTTGCTCATTTGCTTTTGTTACTTTGTATGTATGACTTTAGTTACTTTATGTTCTTGTTGTGTATGTCTGTTTTCCATGTCTGGTCTTTGTCCCTGGATTACATTCTTTTGATTACCGCTATAAGCTTGGTTCCTTTTATTACTCTTTCAAGAGAAGTTTGGGAAACTTTTTGACTATGGCCATTTAATAATACATTTTCTCCCTTAAAAGCAACCACAAATTTCAACTTCACACACTTGTTTACCATTTGACTTCATGAAATAATTAAGTGTAAGTGTTAGTAAGAATCAGGCAAAATGGGAAAAAAACAGAAACATGCATGTCAAAACCCCACCGATCTGACAATGTAACACCACTCAAGAATACTTTCTCTATTTGAAAATACCATTATTTGATCTCTGCATCACTGGCTTTGCTCAGAAATATTTCAATAGAATGTTAGAAAAAACATTTTTGACAGTTATCTGCCCTTGAAATGTTCATTTTCAGTGCATTTCAATTATAACTCAATCTGACGAAATGATATAGAAAAGATTGTCTTTTCCTTTGATTCTGATGGTGCAAATAGTCAAATTATACTATCATAATGATGGGTTTTTATACCATGTTTCACCTACTGCCTGATTCTTACAAAGACTGCTATTTAATGTGCAATACCTTTTGTTAAAATAGAGTGGCAAATAGGAGGGGTCTTCAACTGATCAACTGTTGAATTGAAGTAATGATGAAGCCAATCTACACACAAAAGTGCTGGTTTGTACGTGTAACCATTGTCACTATACAGCTGAGATTTTACCACCACATTTACTCTACAACATAAACAAGCACTGACGCTGATGAAGAAGATGGGATAAGAGAAAACGTATCAGATTTACATTACCAGAGATTCATTTGAAATTATCTTGTGGGTACATTGCCTGCCATTTAACAACAAGTCAAAGTGAAAACAGGAGGAAACATTCATACTATATTGTTAGAAACAAATTTTAAAGGATCGGTCTTAGATTTACCAACTTCCTTGACTCATCTGATAAAATTTCATGGTCAACAGGTCATTTTCAATTGTTGATTTGAGTTATGACTTCTCTAAAAACTAAAAATACTGTAATAAGCTCAGAAAAAAATATTCCCTACTTTACTTGGACTTGAATCCTGTTGAACCTTGATGTTTAACCTTGCAAGATTTTGTACTCTCTCTAAAATTTCATAAATTTACATTAAACCATTTACATGTGTGGAAATGTGCTAACAAGACATACAATTGTCAAACATTTAAGCTGAATTATTTTTCATCATGCACATCTGACGATAATTATCTTTCTTGTACACATCTACGTAAGAGACCTTTAAATTTTCATATAAATTTCATTAAAATCTAAGAGTGGTTAAGGAGGAGTTGCACCTACCAGATGTAAACATGTGAAAACCTTTACAAAATGCTTTAGTTGATTTATTCCCCTTACAGACATAATTATTGTTGCATGCAGCCTGCAGGTATTTGAAAAATAAATCCCATGCAAATCTACATATGATAACTATAATTTTCCTATCAAATTTCATCAAAAATCATTGAACAGCTTATGAGAATGACAGACATACAGATAGACAGACAGTGTGATTCCTATATATACCCACCCCTAATTCTGTTTGCATGGGGGTAACTGATCAATATAAATTCAATACCTAGTATCAGGTGAGAAATACTCATCAGTATCGCCAGCCTGTTTCAGGGAGTGGAGTCCTTTTGGACAGCTAACAACCTCAATATCACCAATAGGGGAAGTTACTGTATAGCTGTTTGTAGGTCCATAGCTGCATTTGATCTTTCCCTGAGGCATTTCTTTAAACTTATCCTGCCTTAGATAAAATGTCAAAATTAATCTTCAAATTGATTACATCAGTGAGAATGTACTAGAAATAGCAAAAATACATATATCACTAGAAGTTGTGTAAAGTTCCAATATATATGCATCTTGGACTTTTATGGCCCTCTTCCATGCATACCCTGGTATATGAATCTGAAAGATTTGATAATATGAGGCAGAGTGGTCAGTTTACCATGTCCTATACAACCTCTGATTCTTAATTTATATACAGACAATATACACAAATACCAGCACCTATATTCATAGTCCCGTAACAGAAGACTTCATAGTTATACAATGTTTTATAATTGGATGTTGTGCATATAATTGTTACAGAGCAAATTGGAATCCAGTAGGATCCGTAATACTCCTAAGCCAAATTGGAATTCTAATTTCAACTGGATTTTAACCAGGAATAATTGAAATTCTTATTTGTCCAAGGACAAATTGGGATATCTCAATTTGCCCTAGGCAGATTCTGGATCCTACTAAATTTCAGTAGGATCTGGAATCACACTAGATTTAATGGTCAGGGGGCTTCTTGATATTATTGAACAATATGAAAGTAAAATATGCTAAATGTTGAATTTTTTGGACATATTATATTAGATGAACTTCATTTCAAACTATTTTCTTTTCTACGAACTATAATTTATTTCATCAAACAACAAAATTTGAATATGAAAAACTAAAAGATAATATATCAGAACACTAATGTCTTATTTATTACATTTTTTTATGTTTTGTTTTGAACATTTTGCGGTGCAAGTGTTTTTGGACCTTAGGCATGAGCATTTTAAGGTTAGACATTTTCTGTTACAGCTGCAAACAGCTGCAGGCTGCCAGTCTGATTTATTTGTTTGTGTTCATCCTGGTCAAGTTTTATTATAGATGTGATTTAAGGTAAATATGTGAGCAAGATTAATCCAATTAAATCTATCACAGAAAACTGATCGCTTTTAAAGAGATAAATGGTTCAAAACCATTTGATAATGAAATACACAAGAAACTTACAAAATCATGAAAAAAGTAATGAAGAAATGAAAACAAAAATTTTAATTAACCATGAGATTGTCGTAAGCACAGAAATTACTTTTTATCTTTATCTTTGAAATATTCAAATTTAAGCCTGTAGGATCTAGAGTTCCCCTAGTGCATATTGGAATTCTAATTTGTCCTAGGAGAAATCAGACTTTCAATTTGCACTGGTTAAGATCCAGGGCAAATTTGAATTCCAACTTGTCCAAGTTGAAAGTAGAATTCCTATTTGCTCTAGAAGGACAGTGGATTGTACTGGATTCCAGTTTGCACTGTAACATAAACATCCAAATACACATGTATAATTATTGTGTAGCTATTAAGTCTCGTATGTTATAGACTACTACTGTATATTCTTAAAGAGTCACACCATTCTAATATTTTATTAACTGTCACAGTTTATGCTATTGACAGTTGAATCAATCTCAAGAAAGATGTAGAATATGAACTTTGAAATAAATTATCAGTCAACTTATGACCTTTTTCAGTGCTAAGCATTAAGTTTATGCTTAACACTGTAGAAGAAGGTCATAAATTGACCGAAAATTTTCTATTCACTTTCAACATCTTTATTGGGATGGTCGTAAAATCCTTTAAATATTCAGGATACCAAACATAAAAAAGAAATGTTCAAATATGAGTACCATATTTTAATGATTAGTACATGCATATAACAATACATATAATAAAAAGACTACAGTTCAGGTTTGTTTTTTAGTTTTCTTACCAAATCAGTGACTCAGAGTATTAAAAATTGTAAAAGATTGATTGTTGGTGTTTAATGCCCGAGCAGCAATATTTCAGCTCTATTCAGGTAATATTTTAAAAGAAGTCTATATTCACAAATGACAACAACCAAAGTAGAAACAACAAGGCAAAAAAATGAATCCATCAAGCCATTAAAAATAACAACAAACTGACTAGAAAAGCTCCTCAAGGCAGTCAATCCATCTAAAGCATCTGGACCTGATTGATATACCAAATTGCATATGCAAAGTATGTGCCACATAAACTGCAACTGGCTTTCAAGTCATATTTCAATGCACTGTAGTCTGTAGACACAGGCTCATTCAATAAGGACTGGCTCACTGCAAACATCTCTTGTGTATTAAAAAAGGGAGACAAACACGCAGTTGAAAACTACAGACCTGTTTCACTAACCACAGTATCAAGCAAATTCTTGGAACATATCATCCGTAGGCATATTTTGAAACGCCTAGAAAAACACAGACTACTAACATCACTAAACCATGGATTCCAATCAGGTTACTCATGCAAGACTCAACTGTTGGCTACCATCAATGACTTCCAGAAAGCCCACAACCCTGGAAGACCAACTGATATTGCCAGCCTAGACTTCTTGAAAGCCTTCGACACAGTACCACACAACAGGCTCCTTTACAAAATTGACTCCTACAGATTCAGAGGAATCACCAATGACTGGTTGCATGTTTCTCACTCAAAGAACAATTAAATTAGTAGTTGAAGGAGAACATTCTGAAGAAGTTGAGACAACTCTGGAGTCCCTCAAGAAACAGTCCTCGGACCAATCTTGTTCCTTTGCCATATCAATGATCTACCAGACTTTGTTAAATCGTCAGTTCAACTATTTGCAGATGACTGCTTGCTATATTGAAAGATCAAAACAGCTGAAGATCATAATATTCTACAAGCTGACCTGGAAAGTCTAGAATGGGGTGAGAATTGGGGTATGAGGTTCAATGCCACGAAGTGTTACACAATGAGCATCCGTAACAAAAGCCAGAGATTTTACACCCTCAACATCCATACCTTGCAACAGGTACAAAACAAGAGGCTCTCAAAGATCCTGGATCGCTCACCTGGCAAATCATGCCTTATTAACTAAGTAAGTTAAGGTATCATGCTTTGTTACCATGTTTGACCAAAAAATTGCTGAAAAGAACATATATTGATGAATGCAGCAAGTTAAAATATGTACTTAAAGCACTGCAAAATGTTGGAAATACCTGCAAAGTGTTTTAAGATCCTCTGGAAAAAATTTGCAGTATTCATTCCAGAAAATTGCAAAAGGGGGTCAGTGGCCCCCTTGACAGTGAAATGGGAGGAGGGGGAGTCATTTTCAGAATAAAGGGGGCCAATGTGACAGTACGATAAGGGGTCATTTTCAGATACTAGTAACAGGAGATATTCAATCAACAAAGAAGTTAGCCTCAGGTTTGTATACACTTTATAGTTACATTTTAGGTGAGAGGTAACAGGTACATACACTTCAAACGAATAAAAAAAAAAAAAAAATAGAATACATTGTTTTTTATTATGGCATTTTTTTATTCACTCTGTAATTCAATTTGATGTTGCAGTTCCTCTTAGAATCTTTCTGTTCTCATCAGAATCGTATCCAACTCGACCAAGGCCCATCAACAATGAAAAGTTTCACAAATTCATCTTCACACATTCGTGTCCCCTGCACACCGCCTGCAGTTCCCCTAAATCGTTTTGACCAAAAAAAGTTTTAAAGTATTCTTATGTTAAATAAGAAACGGTCAAGGCCATTGCTGCTTTTAAATCAGATTTCTTAATCAATGAACACGTCCAGACCAAGAATAATAAAAAAAAAATAAGGAAATTCAGAGATCCACTTATGGAATACTGTGCACCCGCTAGGCCCACATGCCACACTTTATTGCGCCATGCTTAAAAAATTTGCGCCAATGGTGCAAGGGCGCAGCCTGGAATGAACACTGAATTAGGGTAGGGATCCACCTATGTCCTATTGTCTGACCTGTTTTTGGGGGGAGGGCATTAGCCTGTTATATATTTGCTGAGGAAGAACATTAGATGAAGCTAAATCATGGCTATACATCATTTTCATCATGACCATTTCCCCTGCATTTGCAAGTCATTCATCTTATGGTTTAAAATACAGTTATGTATTGTATCCAGTTGGTCAAACAGTCTAAGAGGTGAAAATGTTGGACAAAAAGCAAATGTTGACAGACACAAACTGATGATAACAGCTCACACAGCCTTAAGGCCAAGTGAGCTAAAAACCTGTACCTAAACTTGCAAATACCTGAAGGCCAAAGGTGGTCTACTCTCATACCAAATGGCACTAAGAAAGCTAATTCCACTCTGAGTTTTCTAAATAGGAAGTACTGTCCACAAAACTGTAAAAGACTTGCCTTCATCTCACTAGTAAGATCAACAATGGAATATAGAGTTATGGTGTGGGACTCATTTACAATCTGGGATATAAACAAACTAGAGTATATGGCAAGCTGTTGTGGAATTTATTCTCTATTATTGATATTAATAAACATTCAATACCATGTTAAAAAATCTTATTCTGGATTATGTATGCTGGGAAATATCCAATAAAACAAGAGGCTCCCAGGAGCCTGAACTGCTCACCTGGTTAAATTTTTGCTTTTCAAGGGCAATAACTCTAACAAGACAATTCTGACTCCATGAAGACTTTGGTAGGACTTACCATGAGAATCATTTCATCAATCGAAAGTTTCATTCAATCTATTATAATTTTCAAGATATTGACTAATTTTTTGCCTTTCAAGGGCAATAACTCTTATATGAAGTTGTCTGACAACTTTGATCCATGGAGACTTTTGTATGCATTGTAATAAGAATCATTTCAGCAAATGAAAGTTTCATTCTATCTATCAGTTTTCAAGATAAAGGCTGAAAACTGTAAAAAAAATCATGTTTCACCTCTCAAGGACAATGACCCTTACATGGAGTCATCTGACAACTTTGATCCATGGAGACTTTTGTATGCATTGTAATAAGAATCATTTCAGCAAATGAAAGTTTCATTCTATCTATCAGTTTTCAAGATAAAGGCTGAAAACTGTAAAAAAAAGTCATTTTTCACCTCTCAAGGACAATAACCCTTACATGGAGTCATCTGACAACTTTGATCCCTAGAGACTTTTGTAGGCCTTATAATAAAGATATTTCAGCAATTGAAAGATATTGGCCAAACCTAACGGTTTTGGAGATATATGCAAAAAAACTACTGTACAACCCCTATGTTCTACTTTTAGTAAAGGCGGCCATGTTTTTTAACTGATCAAAAATCCGAACAGTCATTTGTTAATGATACCCTACAAAACAAAAAAAAAACAAAAAAAACAACTTGAATTCTGTACAGTAGTTTTTGAGGAGAAGAATTTTGAAAGGAATAACATCAAAAACAGCAAAAAAACATCCAAAAAGGGCAATAACTCCAACATGGATAAACAGATTTTCACCAAATTTGACCACAGATAGACTTTATCATGCTGAATACTTTTACTAGTGTCAGAATTTAGCTAAACCTAGCAGTTTTGGAGATATATGCAAAAATCAGCCGTCTCACCCAGATGTTCTTATTTTAGTAACGGCATCCATGTTTTTTAACCGATCAAAAATCTAAACTGCCATTTTGTGCAGGATACTCTAAAGAACAGACATGATGAGTTTCATGCAAATCTATTCAGTAGTTTCAGAGGAGAAGCTATTTGAAGAAATTGTTAACGATGATGTGGACGATGACAATGGATGCCAAGTGATGGCAATAGCTCACATGGCCTATGGCCAGGTGAGCTAATAAGCAATTACACTTTTCTGACTACGATTAAACCACCTATAGTGGCACCTTCTTTATTACACATTAATAATTCATCTATTTGATAATATCAATAAATGATTTAATAACTTGTTAATAAATTGTAAAATTTATTGATGTCAATAATTAATTAGTAACATGTTGATAAATTATTTAGTAACATATTGATAAATCAGTTATTGATATTAATATTTATTAACATGTGAGCAAATACAATGTATGTTATATCTATTGATATCAATAAATGATAATTTATTGATATCAATATCAATAAATGATTTATTTATATCAGTTAATAGGTAATAAATTACATGTCTAGCCATAATTAAGAGTAGAGGGAGTGCAGAGAGTGGCGCTTGCCAGAGGGGGCACAGGAGTTGCCAACTACCTTTTTAATGGAAAATTTGTCATTTTCATGTGTAAAATTGACTAAAACTGGCAATTAATGTCCAAGCACCCCCCTTTTTTCGAGAAACCTCAGCTGGCACCCCTCCTTTTCAAGTGTCTGGATCCGGCCCTGTGCTGCCATGTTCGTCACAGGCGACTACAAGTCCATAGACGAAGACTCCACGGACTCCAATAATATTAGTCGTATAATGACCTAAAAGAACGACGCACAAGTCACTCATTTTCTTGCACAAGGTGGCTGAGGGACTACCTGCTATCGGAGCAGGATATTACCTGAAACCAGTTCGGCAAAAACGCCTCATAAGGTCTAAGATATTTGCAAACCGGTTGCTTTTTCTCACAGTCGACGTAAACATACAGATACAGATATAGAAGGTAAGATCTAGAAAAGTTCCGTACGGTTTACGCGGGAATAATGAATAATCATGTTTTAAAATACTGAGCGAAAGAGACAAAACTTTACGTTGATATATAGTATGAAATAATATAAGATTTAAAAATATAGGAGAAATCTGATCATCAGTTCGGTTATGTTATAACATATTTTTAATCCGGATTTATTTTCTGGTTGCTCCATATCCGTGCTCGATTTTAGAATTGTACAGACGATTCGATCAATCATGGCGAACAGGAAATCAACAACATTTGTTTTTAATCGGACGCATTCACGTCTGCCATCAATATGGACCATTCTGGTGGATGATGAATGAATTTATTCCTGGAGGGAGACCAAGAGCTTCATCTGAAAGCGATATTTTAGATGAGCACGTAGTTCAAAATGTAGAAAATCACTCATTGACATTAGATCGTAGACATTTCACTAAAAGTTTTGGTAATCGCTTTCCTGATCAATTTAACTCCGACGAAGACACAGCAAGTAGTGAAAAGGGTTATTCAACTTTACCTCACAAAAGTAAAAGAAGTAAAAAGCCCCTTTTCAAATCTGTGAAAAAAATAGTTGATAAATTTCGCCGCCCTTCTCACAGTAAATTGACAACTGATGACATTGATATGAATGGGGGCAAGGGAGGCTTTAAGACAGAGTCAGAAGACTCATATCACTCAGAACAAGGTTTGACAATTAAAAAAACATCAGACTCAACATCAAGACCTCTTATAACAAGGTCTCAGGTAGTTGCCGTGCCATGGAAGGTTTGTCCCGGGACTGTTGGGATTTACAATCATGGAAATACCTGTTTCATGAATGCTGTTTTACAGTGTTTGAGCAATACTGATGCTGTTACAGAATTTTTCATTACAAAACAATACACCAGCAAACAAGACTTAAAGGGCAAAGGAGGGTTCTCAAAGAAGTTCAGTTCCAGTAAAAGTGAGCTGACTGAACAGTTTGCCTTATTACTAGAACATTTGTGGTCTAGGACATATTCATCTGATACTTCAAGCTCATTTAAGACTACTGTTGGAAAATGCAACAATCAGTACAAGGGCTCAGCACAACATGACGCACAAGAATTTCTGCTTTGGTTATTGGATTACATTAATGAAGAGCTAGCTGTTCATTCAAAAAAGAAAAAGCAGTTTGGAAAGGTTGATAGAACATAAGTCTTAATTTTGCTTTCTTTACAATAAAATTGAGGAAAACCATATTGAATGAAAGAAAGTTTTGTTTCCTTTTCAAATTGAAGTGATATACAATATGAAATCTGCTAACACTTCTGGGGATATATTTAAGCTACATGCATATGTTACACCAATACTGAGAATAAGGACATACACATTTTAGAGTATTTGTAGTGTTCATTTGTTTTCAATGATCAAATGGTTTTAATGACTATTTCATTCAATGTGAAAGTGAAAGGTAGTCAATTGATACAGAAATTTGATTTAATTATTAAGTAAAATTCCTTAAAAAAATCAATTCTTTCTGTATGAAACAGAGATTCTCTGAGAAAGAAATTGTAAAGCCATAAAAAATATATGTCTGCTTACGGTTACATTCTAAACAAAAATGAAGAAGGTAGGTTGGCATTTTCATTTCATTTTTTTTTACACAGTTTTCGTCTTTACTTTAACCAAATCATTAGTCTTGAAGTATAATTTTTAGTTCGGCTTCCTTCATGAAAATTCTAAGAAGGAACCACTGTATTAACTGACTTTTAATAAATTTCAGCACTATAACACTAGTTCACATGACCTTTGCCATGCTGACTTTTTGTTTATGACTGGATGGCCAATAAGCTTTGACAAATGTGAAAATTCCAGTCAGCGCAATTGTCAGAATGATTTTACCAACGTGCACTTCCATTGTTAATTTTAGTTAGTTTTTTTTTTTCCTTCTAGTTTATGGGTAAAATGACTTGAGAGTCAGTTGAGTAACTGTAAACAGACATGCATGCATATTTTTTATGGCCGAACAGTTTTAGGGCATAAAAAAATTAATACCGACATGCTGGGTATTTTTACATTTTAAGTCTGATTTCCCTTGACTTTCATGTACTGCTATATTTTGGTGTAATTTTATGTTGTGTCTATGGTTACACCATAAGATATGTGTATGTAAGCCTTGGCTTAACCTATTGATTGATATATATGTACATGTTTGTACAAAAGTATTATTGTATTTATATTTGTTTGATAAACATTGAAGGGATAAATACATTTACATTTTTGTACATAAATATAACCAAATGCCACAAGGCACCATGCTTCATGAATATTTTACACTAGTCTAGTATTATATTTTCATATGTACATGTAGTTGTCCTGATGCAGTACATTTTGTACAAATACAAAGTATTTTTTAGATTATTCTGAATTATAACTATTAAATTCATAATTACTACTGATTCTGTTTGCCATGACTGAAAGTTCAATATGTGTTTTGTTTGTACGCAATTTACATCGTATAGTTTTATAAATTTTAGATATTTTTGAGTTTTCATTTTACATTTTGTATGCTGAAATAAAAAAAGTATCCACTACCCATAGTATTACGAAATTATAGCTGATGTTTTATTTATGTTTTGTAGGGGAACGATACATCTGATGAAGCTTTAGCAGAAGAAGCACTGAACAACAGTAGTGGTTGCTTTGTTTACAATTTGTTTCAAGCTTTATATAGATCATCACTTCACTGTCCTAAATGTGGTAAAGAGAGTAACACCTTTGAAAGCTACCTATGCCTGTCACTTCCTATTCCACAGAAGACCAAGAAACCTGTTTTTGTAACTATTGTTTATTTGGACGGAAACCCAAGACAGAGAATAGTTGGGATAGAGGTCAACATTCAGGACACAGTGAGAGAACTCAGAGACACTTTAGCTGATAACATGCATGTCCCTGTTACTCAGGTAAAGATGTGACCATTTGTGTCTAATATGCTTCATTCAATAAATTATCCTTAAATGTATTATAGAGTAAGTTGCTTTTGGATTAAATAGGATTGATACTGTCCTTTCTTTGGGAAAAGTCTTCACGAGAGAAAAGTTAAAAACTGTTAATGGGAAATGAGTTACATGTGTTTTTTCCAATCACTGTATCACTGTAAGTTCAGGGAATAAATCTAAGGACTAGTACTGCTTCTTCAAATGTTTTATTGGTAGACCAAATTGTATAAGCATTTATATTTTAAGTCTATTTGTCATCAGTTTTGTAAATTTTTTATTTTGCCAATATATATATATACTATGCATATGTTTTTTTTTTATTTCAGTTAGTTTTATGTCAAATTCAAGATGATGGATTTAGAAGTACCTTCAGTGATGACCAACCAATTACTGATATATCAGATAATGATACAATATATGCATTAGAGACATTGCCGATTCCGGAGTCTGAGTCTACAGAAGAGTCACCCTACCTCCAACTGATTGTAGTCCACACTATCAGGGAATCTGCTCCAATCAAATAGTAATTTTATGTTTCTAATATTTTTGATCACTTACAATCTACTCTTATGGGTGGAGAAAATGTCTCATTTTATGTTGACAGAAATCTCTAGTACTCCTGATAAAAATCCCTACCTGGTATTCTATTTCACTAGGATTACTATGACATTTTTTGTTTATACGAATCATTCTGAAAAAAAGATTTTTTAGATTGCTGAAAATGTTCTTAAGATCACAAAGGTTTGAAAATTCAGGAGTTGTCAATCAATGGAATGCCTGTTTTTGCTGTCATGATACATTTCTTTTTGTATTTATGTTGACGAATATATAAACATGTACATGTATGTCATAAAACATATCTGTTTAGCTTCAGATTTAGTTCACCAAATGTCCTTAAAGTATCACGGGATATTGACTTCAGAATGCTACAAAAAGATATACTTAGACATCTTGGAGGAATCAAAGATGGGCTACTTTCCCAGGTAAGTAGTTGTTTATTCATTCAATGGATGTTATAGCATGTGTCTTTTTTTAGTTGTATCAAAGTTTATAATTTTTTTTCTGCAAAATGTGGAGGATTTTAATATCTTATCAGTATGAATTGTGAACATCTCATAGAGTTGGCTGCATGGTCCAACACCATAATAAATTCTGACTTCTGTCACAGACTAGCATCATAAATTAAAGATGAATAGAGTGGAGATTGGATAAACAATCATTAATTGGTTGACACATGTACAGTGTACAAATGTATACGGTGCATATAAAAAGTTAAATTAATGATTTTAAAAATGTATTACTCTTCCCTTGATTACTCTTGTAGAAATTGGATGCTTTATTCAGATTAAGAGTTGTAGATGGGACTGCAGGAAAAGTCTATCTACATCAAGATGTGGAAATGCCTTTATTGACCGATGTTGTAGACAGGTATGTTGCTTTAAAATTTAAAATAAAATAAGAAATAGATAGTATAAATATATTTTAGGAGTACCATTACATGTATATACTGAAAATTATGTTTCAAAATCTTTATCAAGTGCTGTATGAACCATAAGTCCACCATCCTGAGGGTTGATATGGCATGTGATTCAGATTTTTGCATGTCATGTTCAGTATATCATTCATTTCAACTATTCTTCAAGTGTCTTGAGTAAGGATGCAATATAGTGTAAACAGTATAGGGTTTTAACAGTCACTTATAATCCATACAACATGTATACAAAGAAAATGTATTTTTTATCAAAATTTATTATATAGGTTAATGTGATAAAATACTGACTGGATGTATTGTATCTGTTAATGGAAATGCAGTGATGTAGATAGTGCCTGTCATTTTTGAATTTTTAGCAGAAATGACAAACATTTCTTTTTTGTTTTTCAATAATTTCTTGGTAACTCTAATCTGGCCATCTACAGAACATTTTAAATTACCAAAATGTTGTTTATTCCACCAGGCAATATCTAAAACATGGCAAAGTGCCTGATCTGCTGAGTGAAGTAAAGATGTTTTTGATTAAAATTTTCTTATAGCCATGAGAATTTTTGTTGGAAAATCAGTAAAAATAGAGAAAATACACTATCCATTTTAGATGAAATGAATACGGTAGAGAAATATTAATGATGCTTTGGAAAAAATCAGTGTGATGACACAGACAGAATGTGTACAATGTATATTAACTAACATACACTGTCTTCTTGTTATGATATCACTTCTCCTATAAACATTTATGGAAATCTGAGCAAGAGACATTGATCCTTGTATCAGGTGTTAAAACTTGATATTACTAATAAAGTTTTAAAATTTTAAAAATTTAGTTTTAGTGGAGTCCGAGTTGCTCATTTACTTTTGTTACTTTGTATGTATGATTTTAGTTACTTTATGTTCTTTGTTGTGTATGTCTGTTTTCCATGTCTGGTCTTTGTCCCTGGATTACATTCTTTTGATTACCACTATAACCTTGGTTCCCTTGATTACTCTTGAAACACTATATTATAATTTAATTTCAGATGTAACATGTTTTCTGATTAGATAAAAAATTGTGTCATCATTTCATAGATCAAATTTCGTAATGTGACTGATATCATGAACCCTTTTTGCTCATTTACTTTTTAAATTATAATACTAAAATTAAATTATGATCCCATGGGTCAGAAAATAGTTCCAACTATACTATTCATCACATACAAATGTATATATTATTAAATGGTAATTCTCCTTTTTTGCGGCTACATGAACTCCTTTTATTCAATTTTAAGTGTCAGTCCCTGTAAGAATCAGGCAGTAGGTGAAACATGGTATGAAAAAAAACATCATTTTGATAGTGTAATTTGACTATTTGCACCATCAGAATCAAGGAAAACAGACAAGATATTCTATATCATGCAGGAGCAGTGAGTTACAGTGTCATTGAAATGTACTGAAAATGAACATTTCACAAGCAGATATCTCTGTCAAAAACCTAATTTTTTAAATATTCTATTGAAAAGTTTCTGAGCAAATGCAGTGATGCAGAGATCAAATAATGGACTTTTCAAACAGAGAAAGCAGCCTTGAGTGATAGTTTATTGTCCAATCATTCTCTTTTTAGGGCATTATCCATGTGCAGAGCTGAGTATGGTCCACAGCATATCAAACTTGTAGCTGAATGGGATCCTGCAGTCCAAGCTAGGTAATTATTTTTTTATCCAAATTGACTGAAAAATTTAGTTTACAAAACATTAGGTGGTTATTAATTTCTAAGCCATCTTTTTTTAACTTTTGCAGTGACCGTTCAGTGCAATGAATTATTTTTTGTCATGGAGTCAGTTTTTATATACAATTGTGGCAGGACGGTCTACCTGAGATGTAGTAGGTAGTGAGATTTAAATAGCCAGTTAATTGACTTGGCTAAAGGATTAATTCTTTAGCCGAATCGGTTTGTCGCTGACTTGTCACCGAGCGGTTTAGGGTTCGATCCTCAGTGGCGGAGTATAATTTTGTGAGTCAAATCATGCTCTTCCGTTACATTTGGCACCCAACTAAAAACCCACAGGGTTTGGTTAGCTATTTAGCTAGTGTTAGAGTCGTTCGTGGTATGAAGACTCTTAAGGTAGGGGAAATGTGGCAGGACGGCCTACCTGCGTTGTAGTAGGTAGTGAGATTTAAATAGCCAGTTAATTGACTTGGCTAAAGGATTAATTCTTTAGCTGAATCGGTTTGTCGCTGGCTTGTCACCGAGCGGTTTAGGGTTCGATCCTCAGTGGCGGAGTATAATTTTGTGTCAAATCATGCTCTCCCGTTACACAATAATACCAGTACACTCTTCACAATACGGCAAGAAAGAAGTTTTTATTTCCATTCATCACTATAATATCACATGATCAGCATTATTATACAATAGTTGCTTATGCAGAGGGCATTATCTTGAGAAATCACCACTGCCTAAGGGACAATGAATTTACATGAAACATTGATAATATGTCAAGCCTCAGGCAAGGGCATTATCAATTTTGAAGACATCATCATCACCCAAGGGCAGCCAGTTTATTGATAATCCCTTCTACATGAGAGCTGTTGTGTTTATTCCTTTGAAGAATCTGAAGAGGGCATTATCATATGGTAATGCTCCCCTGACATTTTATCACACATTTATAAATACCACATGGCCATCAATGTTTTAACCAATAAAAACAGCTTATTCTACTCTATGAAATAACATGTGTTTATGGCAGGGTTTATGGTTACTTCATGACTTATGTCAGTTGTTTGCCAAAGTTACTACTGTCTACTAGTCCTATTTATTACATTCGGTATTGATTGAAGGATGGCAAGTTACTTATTTTATAGCCAGTTGAACAAGTGGTTACCATGGATACATTTCATTGATACTATTTTTTTTTACTGGGAATGGACATAATGTTTACCAGTGGTCCTTCCTTGATATAGAGTACAAAAAATGTGGGATTGTCTCAAGAGAATGGTTGTTAAATTATTTTTTGTATATTTATCAACTTTTGTTAAATAAAAACCACAAGTCATTGACACATCCTTAATAAATATCCTGTATATGATTACTATATTTATATTTTGTTTTTGTTTTTAATGTGTTTATCAGCAAAATCAGTTCTTTTAAATTTCGTTTTATTTTGTAACACCAGAGTTGTCATGTCGGAAAACAATACAATTGACGAACACTCCTCTTACCGACGTTTACACCAGAGCATTCAACAGCCATATAAAGTCTCCTTGGAGAACTGTCTACAGCTTTTCACAAAAGAAGAAACTGTGAGTATATGAGTATTTTGTGTATCAGCATTGATATGAAACTTTTAATCACGAGGATAATCTAATAAATTTTCTTTTTTGAAGGATGTTTGAAAATATTTTTTGTGTAGTGGGTCTTTTTCTATGAAGGTTGATTTGCATACGCAGTGGATACCATAAATAGGAAATGTGTGTGTCAGGTTTATTTATGCATGAGATTAGAAGTGATAATAGAACTGTCATGAATATTACCATTAATGAAGCTTGTCCTATTGACACATTTCTTGTAGGTTTTTTATGTTATTAACAAAATGGATTTTGATGAAAAATTGTAGGAATGTTAGGCATCATACTTGTATGTAGATGTTCATTTATTCATTCATTCAATTACGAGAAGGGAGATAATTCAGCGACATACTGTTCTCTCAAAAACTCTTAAAACTCCGCTTGATGGATTTAAATATTTTTTTTCTGCAAGGTTAGGCATCTTATGCATTAAGAAAGATAATTAATGTCTGGTCACTACAAGTGGAGAATATCTAACTTGTGAGTTTTATCAGAATGCAATTTCACTTGAAGTTGTGGTACTCCTACTGTGATATTGCTCACAGTATTTCTAGCTGCTCTTACTATTAATCCATACCATTTGAAAAAAAGTGAAATATATAATTTGTCTGCTGCTAAGATGTTGAAACATAATTAAGCATTACATGTAATCTAGTCTTGCTAGGTTGTGGTTATAAGCCTTGTTAATTGTAAAAATAGTGAGAATTTTTTGGACATGCAATACTTTAAAAATGTATTTATGGCTAGCCAAAGTGGGCAAAAATCAATATTTTGTAATATTAGAAAATGAATTTTTAATATTACAAAATAATTTTTTTAATATGTATTTAAAAAGTTTTTTTAATATTAGAAATTCATTTTGTGATACATGTATTAAAAATTCATTTTCTAATATTAAAAATTCCTGATTTAGTAATATTATAAAATGTCACACATTTTGTAATATTACAACTTGAATTTGTAATATTAGAAAATGAATTTGTAATATTAGAAAATCAGTCACATTTTTTAATTTTACGAAATGATTTTCAAAAATAAAAAAATCACAACTGAATACGACAAATCCATTTTCTTATATTAGAAAATCAATTTCTTGTATTGAAAAATATTTTTTAATATTAGAAATCTAATTTGTAATATTATAAATTCATTTTCTAATACTAAAAATTCGTTTTCTAATATTACAAATTCCTGATTTAATAATATTATAAAATATGACACATTTTGTGATATTACAAATTGAATTTGTAATATTAGAAAATCAGTTATATTTTTTAATAATACAAAATGATTTTCTAATATTAAAAAATCATCATTGAATAAGACGAATCCATTTTCTAATATTAGGAAATCAATTTCTAATATTCAAAAATAGTTTTTTAATATTAGAAATTCAATTGAATTTTTAATATTAAAAAAGTGTTTTGTGATATAAGAAATCTAATTTGTAATATTAGAAAATGAATTTGTAATATTAAAAAATCATTTTTTAATATTAGAAAATGCTCATTTTTGTCCACTTTGGCTTGCCATATGTATTCGGGTAAGTAACCTTTTAGAAAGACCTGGCACTGAAATATATGTTGACATTGTTTTTTTACAGTTAAGTGGAGAGGATGCATGGAACTGCCCACATTGTCACAAAAACCGGCAAGCTGCCACCAAAACACTAGGATTGTGGTCTGTGCCCAATATTCTAGTCATACACCTAAAGAGATTTAGACAGGTTTGTTAGTGCTTTCTGCCAGAAATGCCTAATTTCAGTGTTCAATCCTCCTGACAAATCATTTGATTTATTGGGAAATTTTTGCATAGTTTTTTTTCTTTTATTTTTGCTGTTACAGAAGTAAAAAGCAAAATAATAAAAGTGGCGTTCGCCCTATAGTGATCACTCTGTCCATCCATCCGTCCGTCCGTCCGTCCGTTACAAATCGTGTTCGATCTGTAACTTTTTTTGTCTTTTGAGGTAGGCTTTCAATATTTGCATGTGGGTAGATCACCTAAAGACGATATGTTGCGTACCCTAGTTATTGGCCCATGGACCTTGAGGTCTATTTTTTTGTGTTTTTATGTTACTTAGAATATAGCAAAAATTTAAACACATGCAAAAAAAGAAGCTGATATATGGTAATAGCAAAAAGACTTTATATGGTGAAATTCAACAAATGCACCACCATATGACCTAAATTCAAACAGGAAGTTTGACAGTCCTTGAAAAAAAATGTTTGTAATTATTTAGTATCAGTTCATTAATTTGAAAGTCTCAACATTATGTCATTCGGGACTTTCACAGGAGATATGGACTCATAATTTCTTTGGATATCTCAAATTATAATCTTATTTTATTCTAGTGTCTTGAAATTAGTTTTTTATTAGTTTTTTTTATCTGTTTTAGTTACAGCTTGTATTTCCCAAATTTCTACATTCTTGTTCCAAAAGAAACTCTTACAGTGTTTTGATTGGATACTAATTTTGACTCCACTTTCTTAATTTCATTATCCACTTTAATACACACTGGTCTACCATTGACAGAGATATGGTCTCATATCCCCACTCTTATGCATGTAAAATAAAAACATGTTTCTTTTTCATTTAATTTCCAACATTGGTACTTTTAAATTGCAAAAAAAACCCAAAACTTGACTTCTCAAAAATAGGTTTTTTGACTTTTTGGAATGGAAATTAATCAAATGTAAAATGCTACATTTGTATTTTTGTATATGTTGTTATTTCCATGAAAATTTAAGGTTGGTTTACGGAGAAACAAATTGAAGACACTGGTAGATTTCCCTATTAGAGGTATGGATATGTCAGACCACATTCTGCATCGAAATCACATGAGTGGTGATCCTGAGATTTATGATCTATATGGCGTGTGTAACCACTATGGTGATATGCAGGGAGGCCATTATACCGGTAAGATAATAAGAATAGTGTAGTCAATTATATTACGTCCAATTTTTTTAATTAAAATTGTGTTTTTGAACAGTTCTGAAAATGATCAAATCAAAGGAACCAAGATTCTAGTGGAAATCGAAAGAAAATAATCCCGGCACAAAGACCAGACATGGAAAACAGAAACACACAACAAAGAACATAAAATAACCAAAATAAGTCCTATACTGATGATGAAATCTTAATTGTGCCTTAATAAAAATGTTTAATTTTACACCACAAACCAAATTTTTGCAACTATATCTGCATGAACAAAGAAAAACTGATGAGGATTTTTGTAGAAAACTTTTAAAAAATCACTTTGAAAAAGATTCAGTAAAAAACCACTAGATTTTCAGAAGTTTACCTGTATTTAGAGTACCTGTCTCTACTGACAGATTTTACTTTCTCCAGTTTCATTACAGTTTTCAAGAAAAACACTGCAAGTTATCTTTTTTATAACTGTTCTTCTACCATTTGTATATTTCAGCCTTCTGTAAAAATCCTTTGGATGAAAAATGGTACGAATTTGATGATTCAAAGGTTAAACCCATGAGTGAAGCTGAGGTTAAAACATCATCAGCCTACCTACTGTTCTATCAAAAACGAGGCTTCAGTTCTCACATTCTTGAAGGTCTACAAAATAAGACTCACTGGGTTTTCAAATTGAATCCAAATTTACTAACAGTTAGTGCTAGTGATGTTGAGAATAGGAGAGACAAAAGTTCACAGAATGAATCTTTGGCCATTCAGACTCTTAATTATGAAGAAAGTGGTGGATTGTTTTCTAGACAGGGTAGTGACAGAAGTGACATGTCATCCAAAAGTGAGGACAAATCTCATTCATTATGTACTGTTGTGGATAAGCCTCCTGCTCATGGCGGGGCCACAGGTCATGTGTCATCAAAACTTGTACATAACTCATCTTCAGGGCATACTGTTACTCCAGAAGTGTTACAAAATGCTCTTTCTCTAACATCTAAGTCACAAAACACAATACACAAACATGTAGCAAACAGTTTACAAGGACAATATAAAGCAGACACAATTGATGCATCATTGGATGTTAATCTGAAAGTTAAACTACCTCCAAGTTCAGTTTTAAAACCTGCAAACTTGATTGTTGACAGTAATGAAAAACCTCCATCAGGAAGAACAAAAAGCTTGTATGATCGTCAGAATGCACCCAAGTCTGTTAAGGCAGAAAGAACAGGATCTTCTCCACCAGAACTACCTGCTAAAACATATTTAGATAATTACTCTAGTTCAAATGTAAGTAAAAAAATCAAAGATGCTCAACAAAAGGTTCCTGTTGACACAAGAAATTTTCCAGTAAGTAAGGAAAACAGGAATGGTATTGAATACCTAAGACAAGGTACTGTTCAGCAAAACAAATATGAAGAGCTTGATTCACGAATAAATGGCAAAGAACAAACACACCGACAAGGAGCTGTTCAGCAAACTAGACATGATGAAGTTGACTCTAGGTATAATGTCCAAGATCCTTCTCCTCAACAGTCAAGGAGACATATATCTACAAACTGGTCTACACCGCAACCTCCTCGTAAGAATGCATCTTCTTCATCTTCATTATCATCGCAGTCAAAGACTCCTTTTAAAAGACAGAATTCTATTCCTGCAAGAAGAAGTAGTAGCTCCACTAGGAACTACACTCGACTCCCATCTTCAAGGTCTGAGGAAGATTTGACTGTACAGAGTAATTTTCAGTCACAAAATAATTATTATGATAGCCAAGGGAAAGGTTATGGTAAGTTTTTGGGAATGAGTAAGTAATATGTATTTTCCTATTTTATCTGTTTATTAACTAGAGTAATTGTTACAAAATTAACAAGAGATTCATTCTAGTACAAATTCAAAGAGAAGCTTGCTAGACATATGCCTCCCTTCTTACGATTGAAATTAATTTTTCACAAATTATACTTCAAAACACTGTGTGCATTGCTGTGCATAGTGGTTCAATTTGGTAGTGCCCTATCTAACCATTGAGGAATGTACCGTTAAAGGCAAAAAAAAAAAAAAAAAAAATAGCAAAGCTATGTACAGAGAAAGGTCATGGGCTTTTCAAGTCAATGGTTCAATTGAGGAAAATGAAAAGTCCTCCATAAAGTGCCATTGAAAAGGGTTAAGGTCCCAGATGACAGTCAAAAGTGCCAAAACAACACTAAAATTTAACATGATACTTACTGTAGTGAAATTTACAAAAAAACTGTTCATTAAATTATTCTAGTTTATATATTAAATAAGGAAAAACATTGAAGAAGTACAAAAATTATGGTTGAATATTGGTATGACATTTTAACTTTTAAGTTTTTTTTTTTTATTTTGCATATACTTTTTGTGGCAGTGGAAATATTGGGATTGAGTTTTGTAAATACAGTAGATATGGCCGCTTCTAAAAATTGAGCTGTCCAAGGATTTATAATTTTATTCTGAAAGTGCATATTATGGTACTTTATTTACAATACTGAAATGCAAATAAATTCGAGCAAAGTTGATGAACTCTCAAACATAAAAGATGATAGTAACATTTTGTAACCTGGGATATTTAATAACATGCAATGCACGTAACGTGCATAATTTAAATAAAACATTTCCTGCAAAGTAAACTAACTTGATAATTATGAATTATGCAATTGTTTGAATCACAGTTTAATTCAATATTCAAAGTTAAGATCTCTCTATTCAGAATATAGATGTTCTAGTCTCATTATACTAAAATCCAATCTATAAATTTCCTCTCTAAATCATAAACTTCTAAACCAAAATGAATTTGGTTCATGGTTTAGGAATCTTTATATAATTACCTGAAAGACGGCATGTAACTCTTCTGACCTACATGTGACTAACTAGTGGACATCAAATATTGACCAATTCCATTTAAATACCAGTGAAGTGCGGGTGCTCATGCAGATAGTTTTAGCTAATGAACGCATATATCATTAAATATAGTCTGTCTATAAATTAAAGTCTGTTTCTTTATACTGTCCCGTCAAATTTGTCAATATGATAGAATGAATAAATGAATGAATGGATGGATGTATGAATGAATGAATGATTAAAGTTTATCATGCAAATCAACCCGGTGACATTTTCAAGATGTCAAAATTATTAGATTGATCCCTTTTTAAGAAATGAATTTTATTTTTCCTACCATCTGTTTCAGTGTTTTGATTTCTTTTTCAGATCCTGTTGTTCCTGCAAATAAAGGTGTACATGATATTATAAACTCATACAACACAATGTCTAAGAGGGCTACTAGTCAGAATAAGCCCCCAATTGCATGTAGTGATAGACCAAGTGATAAACCTACAAATGGGCTGAGCAGTGACAGAGAGGTGCAGAACCATAGACATAGTGAGAGGTCCTCGAGAAATGATACATATAAAAGAAGTGTTAGTTACCAAAATGCAAAAAATAACTGGGAACAGAATGGGCAGATTGACCGTCAGTTTGTGTCTAAATCAAACGATGACTTTTATGAGGAAAAAAGACGACAACAAACCCAAAGAGCCACTCAACCCCAATCACAACCCAAATATAGTTCAGAACATTCAAGGACCTGTCATGATGAAATTTTCATAGATAATAGAATGCCAAAGTCAAAAACTGATGATAATATATCATATAACAATACTCCAGGGTCTAGGAAGCCTTTCTGTGCTCCAAGTCATTCTGACTCGTCTTCATTTACAGAAGACAACATGAAACGGTATAGACCCCACAAACATTTTTATGTCCCACCAAAAGCTAGGGTAAAGTCATTTAAAAAAGAAAAATTGTA
Organism: Perna viridis; assembly: GCA_037379345.1. NCBI lineage: Eukaryota > Metazoa > Mollusca > Bivalvia > Mytilida > Mytilidae > Perna > Perna viridis. The sequence continues at coordinate 32,083,661 of CM074514.1, read as the reverse complement.
CTCCCCGTGTAAAAAAGAATCTGCAGTATGATATTTAAATGTAGAAAAATCTGATTTTAAAATGACACTAAAATAAGTAGAAACCTTTGGATATTCAATGTGAATTATTTCCTAAGAGCAGAGAGATTGGAATGAATGATTACACATTTCATCATATAGACCTATAGAGCAACTTAATAACAAAAATAGAAATATGTAGCCTTTTTGGTGTTGTATCACATATTACAGAATTTGCATGATTTTTACAAAGACTGCTACTGAATAGCATTAGTGTCTTATGGAAAGGCTTCCCACATTTGGTCTGAAATATTTGTAATAAAGTGATAGGAATTTGGACCAAACTTAGGGCTGAAGACCTTTAGTTAAACTGGTCTCATCACTACCAGAAGGAATAGATTTAGTTTGTTAGATGATAATAAGATTTTCCCCTCCTATCAATTAAAAATTTTATTCCACCTCATAAAATTTCTTTTTTTCAATGATGAAGTTATTTTTTGTAGAACAATTACCAAAAATTAGTTATCATACCTCCCTTCAAGATATTTTCATCTTGGCTCCCTTATGACAATGTCTCTGTCCAGTAATGGCAAGAACCTATATGGTGTATATATTTATATATCTTGATGACTGGTCTTTTAATTAAAGTATTTGACTGTTAAATGGCAAATCTACCTCTTTTGGTTAAAATTGAATAAATAGTATTCCTATAAATGAAATAATAAAGTGCCGATATATATATTCTGTTAGGGCTATTCCAGAAAAAAAAAAAACAATAGGTGGAGGTTGGAAGGAACATCAATGTAACTATTGGTTGTCTGTTCAAATTTCTATTTCATTGCCATTTTCCACTAGAAGGAATGATTTTGAAAATTTTCATTTTAAAAATCTTTGCTGCCTCTTGATGGGTCAATTTTTAAATGCTGTATGTGACGTAATATAAATGGGGCATATGTTGTGAACAGTTTTGGTTGCTGTACCATTTTAACTTTTTACAGGATTGTTGTACAAGTAGATGTATATCTGGCATGACAATGTGTGCAACTTTATGATTATTCTGGAATAGCCCTAAAAAGAGTTTTACTAGTACCGTATATAGGAAATAAGACAAGTGCTAATGGCTAATTTTATGTAGCATCTGAACCTCAAATAGTTCTAAAGAATTCATGAAGAAATAATAATTATTATATAGCAGTGTTTTATCAAATGTTCACAGTGTTATAAATTTCGATAATTCACATTGAAATGAATTTGGTAATCTCATTCTCACACTTTCTCCCACCAAAACTTTGAATACAGTCTGCCAATCACAGAATTTTAAAATTCATATTAAAAATATCTATCAGTTATGAAGAAAATCTATATAATAAATAGGATAATCAATTGGTTATCATGAATAACCAAAATATGATCACTCGTCCCAAGAATGCTTGAGGATTTAACTCGTGCACGGAACTAGTTCCAAACACTCCTTAAATTTAGGCATTCTTCGGCATTCATGATGATATTTTTGTTATTCACTCTTACCAATTTATTATCCTATTAATGTTTTTGACTTGTTACATGTGTATGTACAGAGTGTTGATTTAGGGCAGGTACTTATTTTGACTCGTGTGTTGTGTATATTTATAGATAGAAAAATGTATATTGGTAGATTTATAAATAGTCAACTGTAATTGATGAGATTTGGTGCAATTAATTTTTGATTTGCAGTCTGGTTAAAATGTGATCATTGATTAATATGTTATACTTTATTGAAAACCTTATATAGTTACATAGGCAATTTTTACATTCACTAACACTCCGGAAAAGTTCTGTATTAAAATTGAGATCAGCTGGGATCAACAGGTGTAAGACAAAGGACATTGCATTGGGAGCCAAGGGAACAAATACTAGAATGGATCACTGCAAGGAACTTTAAAATGAAAGTATTTCAAATATTTTTATCTTTGGAGACAAATTTCCACAACTAAAACTGTCCTTGTAACCTTCGTATCTGATATCCTTTCATTGTCTAGTATGAAGCCATAAACAAGTTTCCACCAGATTCAATGTTAATGGTGACCATGAAAATCATCTATTAGTCCAAGATCTTATTTTAACCAGTTTGTGTATTTTGTAAATACATGTAGATATTCTAGATTGATGTAAACTTTCTTGCTTGTTTTAGAGAAACATTCATTCTAAGTACTAATTTTATTCATGTATTTTTAAAAGTTACTTAAGTGTTCGTTTTTATAAGAATCAGGCAAAATAGGAAAAATCTGAAACATGCATGTCAAAAACCCACCAATCAATGTAATTTTGCTCAAGGATGCTTTTTTTTTTATTCGAAAAGACCTTTTTTTTATATCTCTGCATCACTGGATTTGTTTGGCAATTTTTCAGTAGAATATTAGAAAAATGAGGTTTTTGACAGTTATCTACTCCTGAAATATTAATTTTTAGTGCATTTCTATGAAATTCTAACTCAATTTACCAGGTATGGAAAATCTTATTTTTTTCTTTATTCAGATGGTGCAAATAGTCAAATTCAGCTTTCAAAATAGTGGCTTTTTTCATACCATGTTTCACCTGCTGCCTGATTTTTACATGGACAGACACTTAATTATCGTTTTTCATCAGCCTTTGTATAGTTGAACCAATATTTTGTTTTCGTTATTATTTATCATGAATATTAGAGCAATATAGGAAGGTGCTTCTGTTCCTTTGAAGAAAGCATTTGACCTCAATTGAATCTTTCAATAAATGGAAATATTTTCAGTTTTTATACATTGCACATTCCATGTAAGAGTTACGAAATATGGTTGTGATTTTCTTAATTTTCCAATATAAACTTCAGAAATATATTTATTATTTGTAAAGTCTTTTATTTGAAAATAATTGAAAACAATTTCAGTGTGTAATGTTAGTTGTTGATAATTGTAAGAAGCACTTTATTGATTGTTCCATTTAGTCTCTGCATGTAGGGTCTGGCAACACTCCATTCTACTTTCAATTCAGATTACCGGTACCTTTCAAATAGCTTTTATGATTGTGAAAACATCATTTATAAGGAAACTTTAGGATTTTGAACAGAAAGTAGAATGGAGTGTTGTTAGAATTATATGTAGTGACTAAATGAAGCAATTGGTAGGTCTTATCTAATTAGATTGGTAGAAAAATACATCAGATGAAGATGGTAGAGGTTAAATAGAATAAAAAGTTGTTATTTCTTTTTGTAAGAAGTTGTTACTGTTGAGTTTTGTATCAGTGAATAATTTTATGCAGTTTTATTTCTATTTCTATAGACAGAAAAGTTTGTTTTAAATTTTTGTTTTAGTGTAGGGGTTTATGACTCATTTTGACAAATAGACCCAGGGTTCTTACTATTTCAGTAGGATCTTTTCGATTTTTTCCATGTTCTAGAAGTTGATTATCACCACAACCAATTTATTTTTCATACTACAATTTCTTTTTGCCTTTGTTTTTTTTTTTGTCATTTTAATGACATTTTCCAATGTTTTAAATTGAAAAAAATATCACCAGCATGAAAAGATATGATATTATTAAACAAAATAAAGGAAAATAGAATTAAGAGAAGAACAGTATATTTTTGTTTCACCTTAATTGAAAATTAATAATTACTGTTTTGTATGTGTTTACCTGAAAAATTGGGTGCATAGAATTCAGTGTATATTTTCATTATCAAAGGAGATTTTCACCAAGGATGGACCATTGACCTGACATGGAATAACCTTTTCTGGCAAATATTTAAGAATGGGAAACCATAAAAACGAGAACAATAAATAAAAGTACAGTAACTGTTGTTAGAATTTATTTTGGTTCTCAATTTTTTACAGTGATTTGGATTTTAATAAGCAATGCCTTACAATTTGTGAACATGACACACCTACATGGGCAATATGAGAAATCTTCATAGAATTTTTTTTTAATTGTATTGAGTTCATGCAACAATGGCTAATACTATGAAGAGTTTGTTTATTAATTGTGCCATAATGCGACTTTTGTCAGTAAATGCACTTTATATTATTGTTAATCAGTATTTTGATTTTTAAATAGATTCTTGCCTTTCTTCTTTGAGAATTCTGGACTGAGTAGACTAGATTTTTAACTCTAACTAGATATACATGTACATGTACTAATTTTTTATTTCAGCAGTTTTCCCTTCTGCTTTTAACTAATTTACTAGTAGTGTTATCTTTTGACTAAACTTAATTCAGCATTGTATGGTGTAACTTGGAACTAACAATTTTACTCCGTTATAAAATGTCTTGTGCTCAAATGTAAGTGATGTTAAAAGCTTTCTAATGCTTAGAATGGCATGATCGAGTCATTGAGTAAGTCTGTGATCTTTATTTTGGCACTTGTAGTCAAATTTTAATTATTCACTCTTTCAAATTACATATTTTATGAAATATTCCATTAGCTACCAACATTTGATTTATTTAAGGAGATGCTGGCAAAAAATAAGCAAAATTGAAGATTTGTTTCTAAGCTTTCTGCTTTATTTCCATATAGTGTACTACTTTCTCATTTATATGCTTTATTTAATTAAATTGACTAAACTGATTATGTCGTCCCTAAACTGGGGAGACATCAATGCTAAGTTTTGTCTGTCTGTCTGTTCCTTGTATTGTTTATACTCTATATTTGCTCGTAATGAAATCTCGGACCATTATTTTACACTTTGTTTAGATGTGCAGGCCTTAGTGTGAATTTCAGCAGAAAAAAGGACGAAATAGGGAGAGACATTTATTTTTTTAACATGACACAATTAAGTATCCTTTTGTTATTTTCTTGTCAGTTGGTACACATTTGCTACATTTAAAGTGCTTTTTAAGTTGATTATACTTTACAAGTTGGTTGTAAATACATATTATTAATAGTTAATATATTATTAACATACATATCATTTACATGTATACAATTTTATGTTATTTTATTGGGTTGTGTTTTTTTATGTGGGCAAAAAAAAATGTGTGTGTCCTATTACACCTTTGAAAAAAAAAGCGTAGGTTGGTAGGGATCTTTTGGTTGTTTTACTCCTTTTTTCTCATTGAGTCAAGGGAGAAACAGTTTGACTTAAACAGTGATTATTGAAAAATTACAAAAGAAAACCTTAATGTACCCCATTTTTAGCTAGAAATTGGGTGGGTGGGGTAATAGGAAACACACATCTTTTTTGGATCTGGTCTTAGAAATATATTTTTTGTCTGTATTTTGATGTTATTTTTATTCTGTATTTTGATCGCAAATGGATATGGTAGAGGCATTGTTCATGTTGAAACTTGATATTTGATGAAGAAAAATAGTCATTTAACAATGGGAACAAGAAGTTTCTTTTATAATATTCTTATGTACATGGAAATCAGTTTGTTTACAAAACTGTACAATTCTTAACAGAAACAAATATTTGGATTTGGAGGATATATAGTGGTAGCTATTTCACTTTTCATTTCATGTGAAAGCTAAGTGCTTGAAAATTATATTTTAGGCACAGGTTATTCAGTTGCTTTAGTATCCATTAACAGACCATTTCACAGAAATTCATTGAATTATCTGTACACAGGATATCTTGTAATTTTCTGTGTAGTGTACATCACTAATCCAAGTTTGTGTGTACAAAACTATTATCCAAGGTTTTGATATGTACATTGTATTTTTGATTTCTCACTTACTCAGTTTTCATACAAAAAAAACATGATGTAGCTTATACTTGTGTTATTTTTTTTTAAAGTTATGTTAATGAATGCTTTAAGTGGCATACAATTTTACCTGTATGTGTTTTTCATCTGCACGTTATTTAACCTTGAATTTTATAGTAATTTACCAGTACTGTGCAAATTGTTGTGAAATTTACCACACTTGGCATTGCAATGTTTATTCCATTATGATTGTACTTATTGTTTTAAATCTGGCCGCTGAGAATTGAAAAAAATAGGCAATAAATCTATGAATACAAATATTACCTTGTACAAAGTATTGGGCTGAATTTAAAAAAAAAAGATAATTAAATTTTGATTCATTTTGATTTGATACTTGCACTTGTTGTTTAGGTATTTGATAAGTGATGAATCTATGTATTTTGTTCAGATTAAAAAAAATGTAACTGTCAGTACAAATTTTTATGGGGCATAAGTAGTAAGTGCAGTTGTTAAGTATGGCCTTTTCAACATTTTTAAACATTTAAACATTTTATAACATGTCATTTCTGTAATACGCTGCCTTTGTTCCTCACACTTTAAAAAATCATTCAACTAATTCTGATTTTGCAGTACTGTAAACTAAACATTTTGTGAACTTATTGTACCATTGACAGATTTTCTTTTTTATCTATTTTGTTTTTTAGATATTCATATTGACATTCCTTTTTTCTTGATTCATCATTTGACGACAAGAGATATAAGGAAGGGTCAGAATTGGATCATGCTGTGTATGTGGTTTCAGTCTATAGTCATTTATTGTTATGTATATCTTTTTGAATAAACTGTTATAATTTTTATGTGTTGATACTTTCTCTTTGCATTGTCAGGTTTCAGGCTTAATATTCATGTTTGGTTTCCTCTGCCAACTTGTGTGAGGTATATTATGATGGATTTTTTTACATCCATTTTAAAGTCGAAGTATCAATATTAGGTGTACACATGTCCACTTTTATCCCAATCCCAATGTCATGTGTCCCATGTCAACTATAAGTGGCTCATTTCCAATGTCAGGTGTTGCATGTCCACATTTGTAGCACTGCTTGAGGTGTTATTATCTTACTGTTAGGTCTCCACATACATGTATGTCATGACTCCTTTAACACTTCACCCTCTGTCTACTTGTTTTCCCATCCCTGTCTTGGTGTTCCGAGTCTTTGTGGGAAATATTTATTTGTGCCAATTATGGGATCTTTTGTGCCACAAGTTATTAGAGCCAGTATTACATTTGCACCACTGACTTTTAAACAAAAATAATTTACTACATAAATTAAATATTCAATTGAGCCATTTAGAAAAAAAAATATGAAATTGCAGGTGGCACAAATGATACCTCCAAAACATGTAATTTGCATAAAAAGGATTATCCCATCATGTTTCAACCAGTCTAGAAATTCTGTATCTGTTTTGTGGAAAAGCAAGGATTCTTGATGTAAAACTGATTTAATAATTATATGCATCTTACATTGAAGGGCTGAAAAGACAATACATTTACTTGAAAGAATAACGAGTAAAGCCAAGGGATTATCGTTGTGAAAAAAAAATCATAACTCAAATATAACTTACCGTCCAATAATATCCAAGTGGTTTCATACCACATGTATTCATAATATAATCTATATATGGAATTGTGATTCAGTAAATTGGAGATGCAATTAAAGATGCCCTACATTCCAAATTATAAAACTCCTAGTCAATACATGTACCAAAATTAACACCTACTTTATGATAAAAAAAATTATGTTCAGGTTTGAAACAGTTACACATTCTCATAACTACATATTATATTTGGTTTCTGGATTGAAAAAACTTCATCCATGGCCTGGGCAATCAATTGGTTGTGGAAATTGATGCAAAAGTATCATTTCCTTCAAATTTCAAATGTAAAGGGAGAGCAAGATTTACTTCACAAAATTATCAACCTTACACCATCAAGGATCCAACCCTTAATTCCTTGATGATAGTCCAGTGACAAACAGATTTAGCTCATCCTTCAGATAAGTAGATTAACAGGCCATTAAAAGAATCTAATACCTACTATAAGGCAAGTAGGGCGTCCTACCACAAACACAATATCAACGTATTATTCCCTTTATTTTTTACTACAAGGCAAGTAGGGCGTCCTACCACAAACACAATATCAACGTATTATTCCCTTTATTTTTTACTACAAGGCAAGTAGGGCGTCCTACCACAAACACAATATCAACGTATTATTCCCTTTATTTTTTACTACAAGGCAAGTAGGGCGTCCTACCACAAACACAATATCAACATAGTATTCCCTTTATTTTTAACATTAACATTTGTACAAAATAAGTATAAAAACAGGTTTAAAAATAAATTCAAATATAATCTAAATTATGGTACTTTTCCATGTAAAGTGTATTCGTGAAAAAAATAAGGTTTTTGGTATCAAAGCTATCAAGCATTAAATATATTTATTCATGGTATCTTTATTATTCATTCCTGTCAATATTTGGTTCAAATAGCAATCAACTTATTGTCAAAAAGTTTGAGACAATTCACAGCCACATGGTCTTGATAATTGTATGGTCAAACCAAACTGGTTGACTGACACTTTTATGTATACCATACAACCATACAGATTTTTGCACATGGTTCAGATCATCCAAGTAATAGTATGGTCTGGAAAATTATCCCATTTGGCATTGTGTGGGCTTTATTTTCTGCTAAGTTTATTAATATAACACTATTAACAAATTTATACTTTATTATCATTATCACAATACAAAATCTCACCAAATATATAAATATGGGTACAAATATCATAATACTGGCAAGGGAATGACAAACAACTCCAATTTGATTCATTTCACCCAATGTAACAACAACAAATTCAGCAGAATTCAAATATTTTATACACAGTGGCAGTACTATAGTGCCAGGTAATCATTAGAATTACAAGATTTGTTGTTACAGAGGTCAACATACCAGTTAACTCTCCTACAAAATCAATGAAAAATTTAGAATCATCCTCTTAAAAAATTAAGATGCTTGGGAGGTTTTTGGTTAAATTTACTATATTTACTATGAAAAATATTAAATAATTTTTCCATCAAAAATTTGCCTTAACATAAAAATCTCCCACATAAGATAGTATCAATGGAGGAGAATCATCCACATGAGATAGTATCAATGAAGAAGAATCTCCCACATGAGATAGTATCACTGAAGGAGAATCTTCCACATGAGACAGTATCACTGAAGGAGAATCTCTCACATGAGATAGTATCACTGAAGGAGAATCTTCCACATGAGACAGTATCAATGAAGGAGAATCTCTCACATGAGATAGTATCACTGAAAGAGAATCTTCCACACGAGACAATATCACTGAAAGAGAATCTCTCACATGAACTGTTCCAGGGTTAACTAGTATATAATTGTTTTGGAATCTACATTTTAAATGGAAAAATTACTTTTCACATTTGTGTAGTTTGGGAGAACCATGAAAACCCAATTCATAAAATTCAATTGGAAGCTTAGTAAATAAAAAAAAAGATAAATAAAAACAGATTTTTAAAAATATTTGAACTATTTCAACATGCTACTAGTGTGCTGCTTATCACTTATAATGCTCAATTTAACTGAACTGTCTTAAATAAGAATGCATAACTAGTAAATTAAACAAAGAGTAGCAATTCTACAAAACTATAACTTGCAGTTGTTTGTTAATAAAAGAATGTTTTTACAAAAAAAACCTTTTTCACTAAGGAAGCAGCTATTTGAGTACAGGGAGAGGATGCTGGAATCTTTGTACCAGAAATTTACTTTTCCTTCTTTGAGACCATTCACAATGTTGGTTTCCAACATTAATTCTTGTCCTTTCTTAATACACTTTTAAATCTGATAAACCTCCTATCCACCTACCCCCTTGTCTCATATACTGTAAACCAACAAATTTTCAGAAATTTTCAAGCAAGGAAAAAATCACAAAAAAATGATTGCTGCAAATAAGTCCTTTCCTTATAGAAAAAAATGGATAAGGTGAAATGCAACAAATATACCAAAGTATAACCTTCATATAAACATAGTTAATACTTTCAGAGATCACCTGATAGAAAAAATAATAAATCTATAGTAACAGCCCCATGACAATTCTTCAAAATCGAACTATTAAGTAAGTAATTTATCGACACAAAGACATAATACATGTTGGAGTGTAAGTCCTGTAAAATAAACAGTAGTGAAATGAATAAGATGTCCTGAAATGAGAAAAAAGTTGGTTACAGTAACACATTACTGTAAACCCGGAAATTTTCGTGCCATCTTTTTTTTGCGGTTTCTGCTATAAATCTGTTTTCATGCAGTTTTCAATTCCTGAAAGTTCATCAAATTATACTGTAATGTTTTTCAAGGAAATATTTGAGATAGTTAAATTTTTCATATTATGGATGTCGGCACAAAAATAAAACTGATGCAAAAATTTCACAGTTTACAGTAAATGATTGCTTGCTAATGATAATTGAAAATTTGAAGTTTGAAGCTAAGAATCTACCTTTCAGTTTTCCCATATAAGTATATGTGTTTCAGTTAAAACTATTTGCTTTGTATGACAATACCTATTTAAATGTGTTACAGTTAAAACTATTTGCTTTGTATGACCTATTTAAATGTGTCACAGTTAAAACTATTTGCTTTTTATTACCTATTTAAATAAGTTTGCAGCTTAAGATTTTTCTTTGCTATTAAAAACTTTATTTATACAGGTGCTAACTGTTCTAGAGTCTAAATATCTATATCTTTTACAATACTTGTCAGTATTTTTTTTTACAGGTGACAATACAATAAAAAAAAGCCCATCTAATTAAATGTGCACCAAGTGTTCGAGGTTTTTTTCTTCATAGACCGAAGAAATATAATAGTCATTCCTCATAATTGGATTTTACATGTAGTATCAAAATTTAATGAGTAAATCATCAAAAAAAGGTTGATACCATCAGTGTCTCACAACAAAATTTGGTCTATGAGATGATGGACAAAATTTGTTATCCAATCAAAAAGCATGTTACTTCTGAAATTAAATTGGTTAATGATACCTGGAACATAACAAACAACATTTGTGGATAAAAACACCTTAAAAGGGGTCAAAATTTTTGTGTAAATAATCCGATCAAATTGAAATTTAAACTTGCTCTGTTTAAATCCACGAACTTGTGTTTTTTCTCTAACCCTTGAAAACTGGTATCCACAAATTAAAGTACTTTTACAGTAATCAAAGTTGAAAACTTAATTTGGAAAGTTTAGACACATATATTAATACTTTTCACCTAAGCAGATAAATTATAATGATAGTTTCAATGAACATTTTTATCATTATGCATCAAATATTATGCAATAATCAACTTAAACAAATCAAATGTAAAGACATTATATATCAATTCAAAGTAAACATATTAGAATATAGGCAGCATAATTGGCCATTTTTGTTAATATTTTTCTTTTTATTTTGAGTAAGATTCCTAAAATTATATGTGAACTGGTAAATGTGTAGAATTTATGGTCTTTGAATTCACAATTCAAAACAATTTGTTTGAAAATATGGAAAATGTAGGATCAATAAGAGGATTTGCATTTTAAAGGGAAAAGTGATACAAAGTAAAAATTTAAAAATTTTATCATTATAGTTTAAATTTTAAGAAATTCAAAAAAACTAAATAAACTAAGGGATTTTTCGAGAAAATATAAATAAAGAAATAACCCAATTTTTAGTTGTAGTGTGGTCTCAAAAAATTCACTTTCTTAAAAAAATATCAGTTGATCTTGCACATCAATCTATTATTAATACACTGGATAACTGTGTGGATTTTCACTTCAATTCTACAAAAAGCATGGAAAATTGGAAGCACAAACTTTACATGGACAAATGAGAAAACCAAATTTTCAATCCTGAAAGAAAGACACAAAACAATGTATTCACTGAACAACAGATCAAACCTGAGAATCAGTTTTCAATTAATAAGAGTATCCCATATCTAGAAGAAATGTTAACATCCCAGATTGTGAGTTTTATTACAGGGATTGCAACATACATGTAATAATATCAATTGCAATAGAAAATTATCAAATAACTACAGCATTTTCAGTGTCTTTTATAATCATTGATCAAATAAATGGAAACTCTAAAAACAAATTTCAATCCTAATTTTAACTATCTTTTGTAATCTCATACTTTACAGGTATTATATACAATATTTCAATAAATTTATGCATGTTTCTTTGTCCTAGCAATGCTTTTATTTGTAAAATTGTCACTCTGTAATTGTAAGAATCAGGTCAAACTGAAAACTATGGAACGTTTGGACTATGGCTTGTCCAGCATGTTTGTTTTCAAGTTTGATCTAAGCCTGCCTATAAAAATAATATAGTTGTTCCATGATAAGATCATGAGACATGATTGAAAAAATATACTTCCTAATAGACAGTATTATCAGCTCTGTGGTGAGATTTGATGAAGCCAGTCAATAACATCAGTCAGTCCTTTCCCATTGAAGGCACTTATTTCTAATACTGAAATCAGTAGCTTTGTATTCAGGGTTATGTCATCCAATCTGAATGAGGATTCTACCTGAAATCTTGTAAGAGCTGTTGGCTGATCCCTACAATATGAAAAATAATATATGTGAAGTTTTTTTTTTGAAGTGTACTATTTTTTTGCAGTGGATGAAAGTGTAAAGAATAACTAGAAAAACTATGAGTAAAACTCACAAGGTGATACCCCATGCTCATCTCCCTAAAAACCATAAAGGAAACTCCACATTCAGATGGAAAAACAAAATTTGAGATGCACAATAGCACCATGTAATAGAGAATCAGTGAAAGTTTCATCAAATTTAGTGGAGTTACAGATTATAACTAAGGACCGACAAAGGCCCAGACACTATCTATCACTATATACCTAAAAATTATGACTACATATTTTAGTTTGTCTTATTTCATCATTGAAGAAAATAAGACTATATAAACCTGTGAGTTAATTAACCAAACAGGGAGAAAGCACAAAACAAAGTCCTAATTTAGAGAAAGGATGACTGCACAGATCAATTAGACAAATGTGTGCAAATAGATTGTGGTAGTTTCTGAAATTGATTCGTGATTTTATGACAAGATATGCTAAGCAAGATAAGATAAAAAAGCTTTATTTTGATTTGGTGTAAGTTAACAAAGAACACACTACATGCAAAAGTACTGATCTAAATGAAATACCTGCCAGATTCATTAGAGATGGAACTCGTATTATTAAGAAACCTATTAGCGCAATTATAAACCAGCCTATAAGTTCAAGTGACGTACCACACAGCATGATATATGAACGAGTAAACCACTTAATAGACCTTTAGAAGTTGGCAATTATAGACTTGTCAGCATATTAAGCATTGTTTCAAAGATTCGTGAGAGGAGTTTTTATGACCAACTTGCAGATTTTTTACAAGATAACAATATGTTGTATAATTTACAATCTGGGTTCATTAGTAAATACTCCACTGATATGTGCCTTATATATTTACTTGATCATATAAGAGGTAATAATGCTAAAGGTTTATTTACTGAAATGATCATGCTAGATCTACAAAAAGCTTTGGACATGGTTGACCATAATATAGTGGAATAAATTGAAAATAATGGGTGATGAATCCATCGATTGGTATAAATCATATCATTCCAAAAGAGTATAATTTGTATCTTGTGATAATATAATGTCAGAAGCAATGAATGTATCTTGTGGTGTCCCTCAAGTTAGCATATTGGGCCATCTTCTATTTTTAACTTATGTCAATGTCATGTCGATCGATATTGAATAAAATGTAAACTTATTTTGTATGCAGATGATAGTGCAATTTTATTTAGTCATAAAGATAAAGAATTGTATCTAATAAATTAGGGAATGTTTCTGAAAGTTGTTCAGACTGCCTTATTGATATATATAAACTTTCACTCCATCTGTATGCTGATCAGTCCACCAAAAAGATCAAACTTATATCAGGTTTCTGTTTTAAGTGTTACTATCATGACATCAAATCTACTGATTATATGAAATATTTAGGTGTATCTATAGACAAGTACCTTAATTGTGATTATATCATTACAAACATTGTCCAGTAGGTTAACTCAAGACTTAAATTTTAGTATAGAAATGCCAAATGCCTAGACCATAGATCAAGAATGACTCAAGCAACTGCATTTATACAGTTCTACATTGATTATTCCTGTTCATCTTGGTATAGTAGTATTGGGAAGGGGATGGCAAAGAAACTACAAGTATTACAAAACAACGTTGTGAGATTTGTTCTTGGTCTTGGGTCTAGAGCTAGAATAAACTTGATGTATGAAACAGAGTTAATATAATTACTGTTGAAAACAGGTGTGCAACAGCTTAGACTTAACCATCTTTTTTAAAGTATTTTTCAAGGTAATGCTCCTAGTTATTTATCAGAAGGTTTTCATCTGAATCATACTAATACAAGAAACTCATATGAACTTCTGTGTTTCAAGCACAAATATTTATGGCAAAAATAGTTTTTTTGATATAATGCCACTATAGATTGAAATAATTTTCAAAATTATTATAATATAAAATGCTCTGTTTTTGTCACATGAGAACACAAGACTAATAACAGATCTGACTACTTGGTAAATACTGTATTCAAGAATTTCTACACTACTTCAAGTAGCACTTACATTTTATTAAGTAACAAGAGTATAGGAATATTTTGTACAGCAGAGCTACTGATGACTGTCAGAAACTGTATACATGCAGCAGATATCTGGGCTGGATTTGATACATCTATCACAAACTGAAAAAAAAATAGAAGCAATGATCAATTTTGTCTTTGAATTTCCTACCATCTGATATTAAAAAATGAAACATAACTGAGAGCGCAATAGGTTACTAAAGACAAAGTGTAAGATTTTATGTTCTCAAACATGGCTATGCCAGGTTAGAAAACATTGCAATCTTATACAAGGGTGACTATGATTTCTTGTCTTTCACTTTCTGTTAGGGTTTGATTCTTCTTTGCACTTTTAAAATCAAATTTGTAGTAAGTGTACCAATTCTGAGGGCCCTGCCTCAAGTTATGCCTTTGTGTTAACATGATGGCATAGAATTTTGTATTGTATTGTCACAAATGGTGCATTTTTATCTCATCTGTGGGATAGATATGAAGAATATATATGCAACACCAGTTAGAGTGCAAGATATAGGGAAATCTCAGACACCCAAGGGTAATATTTAATCCTTCTATAATGAGGCTCTGCCCAATTAGAGAACTATTGTTTCTTACCCAAGGGTGTCTGTGATTTCCCAATCTTGCATAAGAAAAGCTGGTTTTTGATTCTTTTTCTCATTTTGAGTTTGCTTCCTGACTAAAAGTTTGAATAGAAATGACCTACATTTAATACCTTATCATGATGTACCAATGTGGCCAGTGATACATCACAACTAGGTGTAAAATATGATCATTTATACACAGAATATCAGATAACTCACAATCAAAGCTGACAAATCTTTTAAATAACTCCTCCATATTGGACACATAGATCCACCCAGTTCTCTTACAACCACTTCCTGTTTTTTACTAACAGGAATATTAACTAGATTTGTCCCCACCTGTCAAAAATATGAAAATCAAATATCAATACAAAAAAAAATCCATATACAGACAAGAAATAGGATTCCTGATACAATAACCAATAAGTATTATAAGGTGCTTCTTGATTGCAGCTAGACGTGATAGGAAATTTCAGCCTTACCCCCTTTTCTTCTTGCAAATCTGAAGCACACACTTTCATTTTTCACCAGGATGCAAAACCTGTTTGCAGTCACATAAGAGTATAAACAAAGTTATGGTTTTAAAAATATATTTGAATTGTTTCTGATCTCTTGTACCTTTGTTATTATTTTAGAATTTTAAATTATAATAACTAGATTTAAACAAAATACAATATGAAATAAATTTGCCTATTTACAGCTTTCTAGAAATCTTTAAATAAAGCTTACCGTTGGTATTGTTGTTGGAACTTCTCCAAGCTTTCCTATATCTTTTACAGTATCTTGACAATATTAAGGATGTGTAAAATTTGATATAAAGTGGAAAAGGATAACCTAATTGTTGGTATAGCAACCTTACACAAACCACATTTTCAATGAATACCTAGAAATTTAAACTGAACCATGGTCCTTACCTTAAAAATTATGTTTTACAATGGAGGCTAAAAGTAAAACAATTTGTTAAACATATCCTAATTTTTCTTCATCATCTGTAATTCTGTTTCCAAAAACCTAAATTTCCAAATCCCAAATCCAAAGTTAGATGTAAAAGTGTTATTCATGAATTGTTTTCATTTTTTAAATTAAATCCCAATATTGTCTGAATAAATTTTTATTTGTCAATGGGATTTTCAAATATAATTAGAATAGGTATGGTGTATATGTGAAAGAGACTACAAATCCTGGTCTTCAATGAATGACAAGGAAACCCTCATACCAAAGGGCAGGCTGCAGCTGGCCCCAAAACATTATACACATATAGTCAAGTAACATAAAAAATAACACTAAAGGAGAAAATGAAACCAAACACACAGAGGCCAGAAATTCCTGACTTGGAATAGGCACAAAAAATGTGGCTGGGTTAAAGTACTTTGGCTGTAAAGACTGTGTAACTTGATTTTAGAATTAAAACAAAACAAAAGGAAGGGTATGTATAGTGAAACCTGTTAAAACCAAATACCTCTGGAACTTAAAAACAGGTGTTTCATTTACCAAAGTTCAAAATACATTTTTTTCTCCCACTTATTACTTATAAAAAATTCCTGAACAAACTTGGAAAAAATGACATATGGCATGAAGTTTATTGAAAAGGAACTTGATACTTTATTTTGGACTTCACTCGCACGTAAGGTAATTGCCTTCCTCATTTTAATCTTCAATCTTAATTTTAAACGGACAATATTGGGGCAATGTTGTCGGTACAAAGTCACTCAGACTCAGAGACTCCAGGCTTCACTCCTTCAATTCAGAGTTGTTTGGTGCTTCACGTCTCCAAATAATATTGTAAAGGATACGAAAATTTTGAAGTCTTTTCAATAAAAGTGTTTTTCCAACACCTGTTGGACCGATGATAAGACACATTTTTGTTACATTTTAGGACCTGAAATTGTCGCGATTTTAGTCCTGTTACCGGTGGAATGTTTTTGTCGCCTACAACATTGAAAAAGAACTTCCTACTGATTATTAGTATGGTGATTTTGGCAATAAAAATGGAGCCAAATATTGATTTTAGATACATATTTTATTATAACATGGCTTAAATTCCCTACATTAATACGTATGCAAGCCTTTGTAGAGAAAACCCATTTTTATTTAAAAGTGTTTTCAGTGATAGAAGGGGTGTCATCAACATTTGAGTCACGGAAGTTCACGAAAGTAAACAAGATTACCACCGAATTTGTCTGCGGAGAAATAAATTATCGAAGATGTTTTCCAGAACGTCTGGTTTTGATAAAGCCTTAGGTATGTATATTTTCGCACACAGAGGAAACTCATTCTAAACATGAAGGTGTCAAATGCTATGACATTATTATTGATTTTTTTATCACAGTAAAATGACCTGCGAAAAATCGACGATGACGTCGTGATATGATAGTATTTTATATTCATGTTTTTGCGGGGATACCTTTTTCTAACAATTATGCTGTGTTTCAAGGGTATTCTTTCCTTTTCCTTGATTACCTTATGATATCAGTAATGAGCATGAACATACATGTCAATCAGATTGTCCTCTGACCTTTCAGTTCTGCACTTCAAATATATATTTCCAGTTAAAATTATACATATATTTGTACCTAGCTAAACTAGGTCAATTTTTGAAACAACTTTCTTTGTGTGGATACCAACATCAACTGCATTGATTCCATCAGAAATTCCATCATTATCACAGGAGAGAGTCACTTATTCTTTGTTGACATGTTCACACACCGTATCACTAGATTTAAATGAGATTGGACAGTGCTGCATAATTGTGTCACATTTAAATTATGCAACCTTTGCAAAAAAAATGGTCAGAAACATCCCCTCCATCCCCAGAGTCTGATATATCTTACATACATTTAATACAGTTGTAGTTTTGAAATAAGATATATATCTTTAAATGTTACGGATAAAAAAGTAAAGTGATTTGAACATATGTATGACTTAAATACTCGTCTACTACAAACAATAGTATATGTACTGAATGCTTCTCATTTGTCTCAAGTGGTTATTATTACAACTGATAGGTCATTTAAAAAAATTGAAAAAAAAGTTGGTTTTATCTCCTTATCTCTTTCAGAAAAGGCAACCAGTCAATTACTTTTAGAACAAGACTGGGATTCCACAATGCAAATATGTGACATTATTAGACAAGGAGATGTTCAGTAAGTAAAAAGGAAGCATGTTGAATGTAGATTCAGTGATTTTGTTGAGTTTTTTCAAAAATGTCCCAGCCCTTTTTTTGGGGGAAAATAAGCACGATTTTTGTGGAAATTGGGAATTTGTAAATTATCCAGAAAAGTTATAGAAACTTGATTTCATAGGCTCAAACTTTAACAAAGAACAGGTTAAAAGATTTTATTAATAGGCAAATACAAGGATAAATCAAAGGGACATTTTTCTGTCTTTCATTCCTTTGAAACGGTCAACAATATGTTCAAGGTCCTCCTCCTTGAGTTCTAGGTCCATATTGTAAATTCTCATTACAGCATCCAGGTTTCTTTGAGATAAACGGTTTCGATTTGGTGTAAGAATATTTGACATTAGAGAAAAGCTTCTCTCTACAACTGCGGTTGATGAGGGAATTATACACGCAAAGTAATACATCATGCTCATTTACAGATGTTGTCTTGCTTGAGACCTGCTTACATTTTGAGAATATATCAATGATGTTAAGCTGGCCTTTCTTGTCTTTTTTTGTTAATTTTTTTACATAATACTTGGAATTGTGTGACATTTCGTGTCAATTTCATAAATAGAGGATAATATACGTAGGGGAATGAAACGGTGGTTATACTTACCATACCCAGGAACAGGAAGTACTCCTAACCAAAGGAGGAATATACACAAAACAACATGTACAAATTGTATATCTTACAAACACCGAGGTGACTCTAAGTTTTCATGATCTTATAGACGTTTCGTGAATGCAAAACAAACATAAACTTGTTTTATACAGCAAACACATTTTTTGTTGCAGATTTGGGAAAATTAAAATCTTTTTGGGAATAATTTCAGCCATTTTGGGGGCATATTGGGAAACTTTCTCTAGGGGAAAAAGCCGAAATTAGGAGGTAAATTAAGGCAAACAATTTCACAGAGATTTAATGTGGAAAAGAAACTATCCAAAACATGTAGTCATAAAGCAGAAAATACACGGCTGCACAGACGCAACATAGCTTCTGACATAAAGCTGAGGTCTTAGCTCTGTTGATTTGTGTTGTTTAGAAGTGAAGAATTGTTAAAAAAAAGTTGATGATAATATTACTTAAATGATTTACTGTATGTATACATGTACTTGTAAATTTCTTGTAGACCAAAACATGCAGTTGGTGCTATGAAGAGAAAGATTTCGTCTGAAAACCCTCATGTGGCACTCTTTGCCTTGCAGGTATAGCTTAATTTAACATTGAATTGATCTTTTCCTTTTGAATAAACAAAAATTAAAAACAGCATGAAACAGAAAAAGAATGGTATAAGGAACACAAAAACACATTTTTTATTAGGCAAAAAAAAATATGTCTGTTTCCTACTACACTACATACCCTAGTTATTTATGCCTACCAGAAACAGTTTATGGTCATTTTGTCTCAAGCACTAATAAAGTATAGATTGTTTTCCTTATAAACTCAACATAAACTGTTATTGAAAAATAAAACAATTTCCCTACCTGTGTATGCTATTTTTTCTTTCTTGTAGGAGGGAATAAGACTGTTACATGTATTATGTTTTGCCTTAATTGGATACATTTGGATACATCATGTTAAAGCAGTATTTTAACTCTCAATTTAGCTTTAAGATAAAGATTATAGAAATTTATGACAATTTTTTAATCTTGAATGATGTGATTTTCATTCATTTCATACAGGTACTAGAATCATGTGTGAAAAATTGTGGATCCTTGGTGCATGAGGAGATTGCCACAAAAGAATTTATGGAATTCATGAAAGATTTGGTCAAAGTGAGTTCTTTAGTGTTACTTTTAAAAAAAAGGTAACCCTTTGACTATTTTTGTGTTTCAGCTGTTATTCTAAGGGATATTTTTTTCTCTCATAAATGCTGCATTGTTAAAAAATTTCTCTTTGTAATAAGTAACTAATATATAGTCTAACATACATTGTATGACTTATAATTATGTGGAATGTAAAATCGTTATTTTATTATGGAAAACAAACATCATCTTGAAATCAGAAAAAAAACATGTTGAAATACGCACATTAATTTTCTCTAGGTAAGGCCTGATACAGTAAGAGCTAAGATACTAGAGCTTATTCAAGTCTGGTCCCATGCATTCCGTAATGAACCAAGTTACAAAGTAGTACAAGATACATACAATTTGATGAAGCTAGAAGGTAGGCTCGTTATTTACTTTATGCTAGAACGTTAACAAGCTTCTGACAATTAACTCAAACAAAATATTTTAACTCTCAAGCCAACAGTCCTCACTCTGTACTCTATCTGCCATACCTTGACTCGATTTCAAGAGCTTTTTCTTCATCACTATATAATTGGGTGTTTCTTGATATGATTTCTGAGACTTCTCATAAAAAATGATAAAGTATATTGTTAGTAACACAAACACAATAATATAAAAAAGACATTATTGTAGCAATACTGCCGATGAAAGATATTGATCAGTTATATCTTCAAATGTATTTGAATAAACTGTAAAACTTATGACAATTAGTCATATCATTACTTTAGGACACTCATTCCCAACACTGAAAGAGGCAGATGCAATGTTTATGGCAGAGAAAGCACCAGAATGGAAGGAAGGAGATTGTTGTAATAGATGTCGTACCAAGTTTGGTATGGTTAATAGACAGGTAGGGAGCTCATGAATAGAAATAAATAGATTACTGGTATTAAGAGTCATCCTAAGACTTTTAACTTTTCAAAAATCCCCTAGAAGTTTCAGAGGTTTATGGTGAAGATTTGGTTAAACTGTTAATGCTTGAGTGGTGAAATACAGTCTATGTAGAACAAAAAATCTTGAATAAAGTCAAACTTTAATGTGTCGTACACAGAAACATAAAAAAATAATCTCATTCTATTTTGACAGTCTTTGTATTACAGCCCATACTCCAAAGTCCAATACAATTTTACCTCTACTGAATCCAAATCTCTGATAACTGAGAGTTGTGTTTCAGGCTAATTAACTCTGATGTACCCAACTTAATCAATCTTTGGAGAAGTTAATTGCCTAATAATAAGGCCATAATCTTAGTTCATTTTCTAAAAGTGTGAACACAACTTTTTTAACACTGTTGACACTTAATGGCCATGTATACAATAGTAGATTTGTGTATTTCTCAAATTGTGCCTTGGGTAATAAGAAAAAAAGCAAATTGGTTAATCAGACTTCCAATTATCAATCAACAATGTTTCCTGATAAACCTATCATTTAACTTTTTTTGAAAGCATTTCCCTTATTGAACTTTTTGCCAAGCAGATAATAGTTACAAAAGCATTACCTTCCTTGCAGGTGATGATTACAAAAGCATTACCATTATTCCATTTAATGCAAAGTGGATAATATAGTTAATGAATGAATTTGAAATTTTACTGTAATAATAATTTTGTGCACATTACCTGTTAAATTCGATATTCTAAGTTTTCCGGTTTTCATCATTACAGCATGATATTCACTGACAAAATCAGTGTAGAAGAAGTGTGTTATTTACCCCAACTCCGTATTGTTGGCTGTAACGTAAAAAATTAAAGTACAACACACAAAAAATAATGCATAAAATTTTTAAAAAATCCACAGAATACCTTGAATTATGGTGATGCCCAATGAACAGTTAATAACTTGGATAACTCAATTTGACTTGTCCTGGTTTGACTGTATTATAAAACTTAACAGAAAATCTGTTATACATACATGTACATTTATAGAACTGTTGCATCAATAAATGTTGTCTTATGATTTAAATATTCAATTATTAATAAAGATTTCCTTTTTTTCATTTTAGCATCACTGTAGGAACTGTGGAGAAGTATTCTGTGGAAAATGTTCATCAAAGTCCTCAATTATACCCAAGTTTGGAATAGAGAAAGAAGTTAGAGTTTGTGATTCATGTTTCGACATCCTAAATAAGTAAGACTCATTTGCTGTATACATGTCTGTTCAGTTTTGGCAAACCCTATTTGGCATGTTTAACTTTAAAATTTGCCATTACTTCATTCACTAGATATTGCTGAAATTATGTTTGGGGTACAGTCTAGTCTGAAAGTAACATGAATATAAATATTATCTGAGAAAGTGGATACAGAAACACCTACCACACTTTACGTGTACAACTTTCACTTTGTTTAAGTTAAACATTACAAAAAGTGTTTTTAGATGTAATTTTAGTTCTTCAGTTTGTCTGTCTGTTTGTTGTCTGACATTATTTGTCCATGTCTCGTCCATTACTTGTTATATGATTTTAGGCTTTACCTATGACGTACAGAGCTAGGTGTTTGCCTTCCAACTACCTTTAAGCTGTACACAATATTATGAAATAAATAAATGAAGATAAAATTGTATCCATCGATGTATTAATAGATAAAACAGCGCCTCTGCATTTGCGCAGTCATTTACTTCCATGTCAACAAATTTTTACTTCCGTCAGAATATTTTTTAGCCATTTCATATTCTATTGATAAAGGACTTGCTGACACTCCGTCCATATTACTTGTTGCATTTTCATGAAATGTTTTAATGTTATACAAATGCAAAAATAATGTCTGTATCATGAAATGATAATATGATGAAGGTGAAATCTTTTAACGCTCCCGAAGAAACATTGATTAAAAACAACTTAGATAATTTTTGTCAGCTCTGATTTGATATATTATACTTGTAACCTTCAAATGTCAGTGTTCTAGGATTTTTCAGAAATTGAGGTTTCCTTGGGAAAAATCCATATAAAATCAACTCTCCCACAGTCAATGACTGCTTTCCTAACAAAACAAATCCTTACAGCATATGAAGTTTTCAAATTGCCACAGGAAAGTGTTTACAACTAAGTACCCAACTATTCTTTGTCCCAAATTTCACTTGCCCCGGGTAACAGGAATTAGGAATCCTAGAACACTGAAATATATAGTAAATTTTGTAATGATATATGTCCTAAAGCATTACTTACTGTCATGGTCTGATATGTCTATTGGCCGAAATGTCTGCTATTCATAAGGAATTATTGGTTGTCATGTTACAAAATTTCTTTGGGTCGAATTGTCCAGCACTGGTAAACATTATAGTTCTTATAATTTGCGAAACATCATAAAAGATTTCTTTTATTCAATTTAGTTCCGCTTCATTCTGTTTCAATTTGTATCGTTTAATTATGTTTTTATTACGATTTGATTCATTTTATCAAATTGTTTTGTTTCTATTCTTTCTATCATCGATTATTTTCCTTTTGTTTCGTTTTTGTTTCGCAATTTTTATGACCTGAGAATTATGGGTAATATTGATGACGTAATTTTCGTAACATCTGGGTGCCATACTGCAAACTATGTCTTGGAAAAGTTTATTCGATTTTGTATTTCAAGACTGGTTTGGTTCTCAATTGCATATATACAAGTATATGCAAATGAAGCTGCCATTATGCTGTTTTTCAGCTCCTGAAAATGAAGGTTGATAATACAACCATAAACGCTTCCGAATATATTATCAGAAATTTACTCATGTCGTAAAATAAAATGGTTTATAATTTTTCCACAACAACTCCGTTATAACTCAGGGATTTATCCTGAAATTGTTAGAAGTGTTCAAATCACTATACAGAGATGGGCATATTGTCAAGAATTATGTTCATTAAAATTTTGCTAAACATAAATTATGAACTTCCTCTGCATTTTTCTCTGTACAATCAAACATGATGTTGTCACAACTCCTCCTAAATTATTTTCTGGACTTTCATGAAGTAGCTTTCTATTGTATTCTAGATACTTCAACAAAACAATATTTGTTGGGAAAAGGAAACAAATGCATTTGTATATAGATAGAATACATCAAAAAATTCTTTTACATGTAGAACTGTATTTAGTAAATGTATTTATGTTTCTGCTTATCTGTGTTCTTAGTTTAAGTTGAAGTATAACTTGTTCACACCTATGATATACCTAAATTTACATTAAATAGATATTTTTCAAGATGTAGTTTTGTGGTAGGAAAAATAAACTTGTTCATTAAAAATCTGTAACAAATAATGTAGGGGTATCAAAACACAACATTCTTAGTAGAAAAAGAGATGGACCAAGAGGCTAGTGAGGATCACACCAGCAAATGAATTGGTTCAAATATATATGTACTTTAATCTTCAAGTTTTACACAGATTTGACCTTTTTTTCATTTTTCTCTGTTGCAGAACCCCTTCAGCTTCTTCTACCAAGAGATCTGAGGATGATCTTCCTGCTGAATATTTAGCAAGTCCTCTGTCCAAACAGCCTCAAGTAAATATTTTTCATGCTACTAGACAAAGTTTGTTTGTATAATATTATATGACATTTGTCATTGTTGCCAGACATTGTACCAGGAGTTTCCATATCATATAAGTCGACTGGGATTAATTTTTAAGGGTATGAACCAAATTGTTCTGGGAATCAAATTTAAACTACCAGTTATACCTATCTGAACTTCAGGAGAAAATAATTTAACATTTCATTTTCTCTTTTCTGTTACAAAAAAAGTTATAATTGAATGAGAACTTTAATATGGTGACCAGTCTTATTGAATACAATTTTAAGTGTCTTGAAGGTAAGTCATTTTGTCCTGAAGGTCAGTCATTTTGTCTTGAAGGTCAGTCATTTTGGGAGAACAATTGTTTATCTCATTTTATTGGTTTATTTTACAGTGTTTTAATTTGATGTTCTTTGTTTGATTTTTAATTTAAATACAGTAATTAAAATATATTCAACATTTGATTCTTCCAGGTTCCACCTCCCAAATCAGAACAAGAAATCCAAGAGGAGGAGGAACTACAACTTGCTTTGGCTCTGTCTCAGAGTGAAGCAGAAAATAAGCAGAAGGAGGTAGGTATCTTTTTTACTACAAAATTCAAAGTTTATTAGATTCAAATCAATGGCCTGCCTAGGATACAGTAACAATACAAACATATATGATTCAATAACAATATTTGACATAAAAAATTCAACAACAATATTTGACATGAAAAATTCAGTAAAGATATTTGACATAAAAAATTCGATAATAATATTTTACATAAAAAATTCAAAAGCAATATTTGATATAAAAATCATGAAATTGTATTTATGAGCAAATTAAATTTATGGAAATTTTGACAGCCCATGTCAATCATTTCATCAATCTCCAGCAGAGGTTTATGTCAGTCTTTTACATTCTCAGACTGAGAAAAAACTTTTTTATGTAGTTATTTTAAGATAAATATTGGAATTAGTGTTATTTTATCACATACTCTGTCTTTAACTAAATATCTGAACAAGTGAATGAGTTCCGTTTCAACTACACGTGGATGTTTTAATATGTAAACAAAACATTGTAACTCTTGGACTTTATCATCACGTCAACAAACAGCTGAAAACTTCCAAGTAATGAAAAAAATGTTGATTATTTATAAAAGGAAAATTGTGAATACATTTAGTATATGGATTGAAATGGGCTGTTGACTTCTGTGTTGAAACGATTCAATGGATAAATTCATAATTACAAACTACGACTACGACGTTTCAGCACCATGTGCTTTCGTTACCACTGATAGATAGGCAGGGAAATGTATGAAAATTCCCCGAGTCACTTCAATTAATTCATACTTAAATTATGCAATCAACTCATCAGTTACAGATAAATCAGTGACAGGTGGCTGCACGTCGGCTAATATTGATGCACACCTGTCAATTAATTTCCGATAAACGACTAGTTGACAGGTAGACGGGATATTTATACACTAATAAAACCATGCAGACTGTAATATATAAGGGGTGATAGTTTTTATGTCCGTAATTGGAAAATGGTCATCAGTCATTTTTAAAATTTGTCGGTCAATGACCGGCATTGATGACCATTTCCGTACCCTTGTAAATGAGTATGTTTAAAAAGTATGATAAATTGTGCTATAGATAATGTTAAAATAGGGGTTTGTCATGGGGAGATAGACATGTGAATTGTGCACCAATTAAAGAATGATTTAATGCTATCGATTAAAGCTCCCTATTTCTTATGCAAACGAACAAGTATGCTTTGATAGTTATTTTGTTGCAAACGAAGGTCACCAGGATAGATACTAAAAGGTTTATAGGTAATGATAATATTAGATATATTAATCGAAATCAGCAATAATTTAAAATATGATCGTGTGTAACAGGTATACACCCTGTATAAAAGCATGAGAAGTTCATACTCATTAAAATAGTGCCATGTAATTTATAAATTTTTTGAAATTCAATAAAAAGTTGTCATATAGTTTCATAAGGAAATTTAAATTTGCAATATATGTAACAATGATATGGAATTACAGTTAACTTAATGATCATTGTCAAAGTATTCCCCCATTCCTATATTGTAGCGTGACCGACTGAGAAACAACTATGGAATGCTAGGCAGTTCTACTAATACAACCAGCAAAACTTCAGCTAGTCAACCTGCAGTAAGTACATTAACAAATACTTTTGTCACCCCTTTGCATATCATCTTTGAAGGAAATGTATTTTAAAGCAAAAGATATGAGATTTGCTTGGATCACACATCAGGCTACTGCCATTTTCGTATTATAAAATGATAGAGGATAAAATGTTAACCTCTTCAATATTTTTTGCATGACTATAACAAATTAAGAATTGAATGAAATTAAAGCAATGTTGGTACA
Source organism: Perna viridis (assembly GCA_037379345.1). Lineage (NCBI taxonomy): Eukaryota > Metazoa > Mollusca > Bivalvia > Mytilida > Mytilidae > Perna > Perna viridis. Next base: position 32,056,851 of record CM074514.1, on the reverse strand, counting down.
AATTTGACAACCCCTAACCCCTAAAATCAGCCCCTTTTTTAATCTGCAAAGGTAGTCCTGAAGCAGTAAAAGCTTGTTTTGCTGTAGGCAAAATTTTTGTGCACATTGACCCCAACCAACGTTTTTTTCATGTGCGAGTTTCAGGACACAGACTATAACTACTGATTTTTTATTCGACCACCAAAAATTAGTGTTTGTATAATGTAATGGTGCAGTCATTGTCATTGTTGTCGGCATCATTGTCTTTAGACACTTTGTTTCCATGCAAATACTTTAGGTGTGGTAACCCAGTTGTTATGAAATTTTATATGATACTAACTACTACAGGAGTGAATTTGTGAGAATATTATACAGCAGGATATAGAAACATTATGGATACCTGTCTTCTTTTAAAATAACACTTGTTGACCATTCCATATATTGTATCTTGCTATGTTTACTGAATGCTGAAATACATTTAATCGATATTCATGTACCACATTTCAAATTTTACTGTTATGTTTTTCAAAATTAGGCTAGATTAGTGTTATGTACAAGACAGTGCACAATGTAACTGTATAGTACAGGTCTCAGTCTTGTATTCTTTGCCCCATAGGCTTCTATAGTATTATTTAAATTTTCATGATTTATTAAAAAACAAACAAGGAGTTTCAATCTTACTTTTAACCATGTTTTTCAATTAAGGAAAAGTCAAAAATAATTTTTAGGTCCACTTTAGAAAAAAAAGACATGACTTTGGTACACCAGGACAGGTCAAACTAAAAATAGACTTTTCTACTTTCACTTTTATTTTTAGTTCATAAAATAGACCCCTTTTCTGAAGCATTATTTTCATTAAAATACTGTGTTTCCTCAAAAACAAGTGTTTTGTGTCATAATAGCTTGATATTTATCCTGTACTTTTGATTAAAAATGATAGTTATTTGCCAAGAAACAAAAACTGGAAAAGGCAAAAAGGAAGCACACTATATTTTTTAGCCTTCATGTTTTGACGTACACCTCTCAGGAATATGTAATACAAGACTGATACCTACACCTGACAGCAAGTCAAAGTTATAATTTTGAGTTATTTCCCTTTAACCAGTGCTGTTAACCAGATTTGTTCTGGTTATTAGTCAATCAATGAACACTTCCTGCAAAATCAATTTGTCAACAAAAAAATGAAAATCACTGATGTTCTAATGACTGCTTTACCTGACTTTATGGATTGAGTTGGGGTGATATGTGTATTCAGTATGTTTTGATATACAAAGAAGATATGTGATTGTATATTAAAGGATTACCTGTATTGTCACACCTGAATGAATTTGACATGTATTCATTTGTTCAGTTGATGTCTCACTTAATAATATGGAGAAGGAGTGACAAAAAGTGTCAAGTAGTCTAAACAAAGGAAAAATAAAAAGTGGAATAGAGTCAGGAAGATTTTTTGTCAATGAAAGGCAAAATATGAATGAATGTTAAATAAAGTGACTTCTTCTTAATATAAACATTAAGGGTTAAGTAAAATATTCAAACAAGGAAAAAATTGATGTTTTTTCATAACTGTTTTAATTGAAAAAGATAAATATATGTATATATACTGACTGAAATGTTTTTTTAATAGCTTCAAGAAGATTTCTTTTTTTGATTTAAGACAAAAAAATAGTAAAAGAAATAGATAAATTGAGTAAATTACAAGAAGAATCGTGTAAGATATATTAAAAAAAAATTAAAAGATACATAATCTAGGACAATGCATGAATTTTTTTGGGGGGTATAATTGAATGATTATATGATATCAAGAAAATATTAAATATATACATATATACATGTGTAGCTACTTCTTTGTATCAAGAAATTAATAATTTTGTCTTAGGGCATATGTTTTGACTATTGAAGTCTCATCAGTAACATTTTATGCATAATTTTTTTTTCTTCAGTTTCATTTTTTAAATTAATCTTTTTTCTTCAATTAAATATTTGACAATTTTTTTTCTGTTGTATTTTTGGCATCTTTAACTGTTTTTTTTTCTCGTTACTTTTAATAGATTTACTTGTTCTGTCTTTTATTAAAAAAAATCTTCCTGACACTAAGTTTTGTCTTGTTGCCAGTTTTTATAGACTTTTTGACACTTCTTGTCACTTTTTCTTACTTCTTGGTGCTTCTATTTGCTAATTAGTGGGACTGGACATTCAGATGTTATGATGACACAATTATTTTATTTATCTTAGTGAGGCCATGTTTTTTGGTAAAATATCACTGTTGTTCATGTCTACAAAGTATTTTCATTTATAATTTGGTTGCTAGACTTGCTACAAGTGCCTCTCTTTATATTAAAGAATATATGAATATGTTTATTGATTGTATTTATCATTCTGATAGCAAATCTACTAGTAGTGGTGTTATCAGAGGGGTTAATTACATAGATTTTCTGTGTCATATATAAATAATAAAGTGGGACTTGTAGCAAGTCTCTTTAGTTGCTTGCAATGCTAGTTTTGATGAAAATATTTTTTCAGGGAACAGCTATGTCTTTTTATTTAAAGGATTATTGTGATTCACTGAAAAAAAAAATATCAAAAAATTTTATGTTCCTAATTAATTCCTCTTTTTGAGTATATGTAAATCAAAATTTTGACTACGAATGTGGACAAGACAATAATTATATTACATATTTATGTACTTTCTATTGCAGTTGTAATAGTTATCCCCCTTCACATGAATTTATATAATCAGTATGTCCTGGATATACCTACATACCTAGTCATTGTTGCACTGGGACGGTACAGCAAGGGCAAGGACTAGCCTTTTTATATTTTTTTCTATTCTTAGCTTCCTTTTCCATCTCACTGCTGGGTATATCCCAAATATCTATCATTTCTGTCTTAAGGCTTTTCCCTCCATATGGTCTTTAAATGACCCTGTTTTGGTTTACCTTCTGGAGTCCATTTGAAAAACCTAACTAGTGATATTGTTTGTCAATTCCCTCAGAGCTTTTCCAATTCATCCAGCGATATTCTAAAGTATGGTGTATGCATCGGGGGATTTTGTTCTCTCATGCATATTTTTGTTTGAAATTTTGTAGTCCAGAATATCCAAACTCAAAATCTTACTTCTGCATCAGTTTTAAAAACTCTAATCCTTTTCTTTTAATTTTAGGCTGTTTCTGCACCCATGGTAGATACAGAGGATATGGACCCAGAGCTAGCAAGATATCTAAATAGAAATTACTGGCAGCAAAAGTCTGATATCAAGAGCACAAATGTCCCTACTACCACTCCATCAGCACCTGCTGTTACTACAGAAACTAAAGCAACAGAAAGTAGTGGGAAGGTAGTCATTGAGGTTTGTTTTTTTATGCATCTGCAGCTAAAAGTAGGGTATATTGTTTTAGGCTTGTCCATTCCACATGTTTTCTAACAAAATCTAAGACCAATTATATTGCAGAAGCTGTGATTCATAGTGAAAACTGCCTTTAATTTTTAGCTCACCTGGTCAAAGGTCACTTGAGCTATTGCTATCACTTGGCATCCATTGTCTTTGTTGTAGTTATGAATGCGTCTTTGGGTGTTCTGCACAGAACTGATTTTTTACCCATCAGAAAATATGGCTGCTGTTATTAAAAAATAGAATATATGGGTCAGACAGAAGATTTTTCCATATATCTCAAAAACTGTTTGGTTTATCCAAATTCTTAAATGGGTTCAAATGTTCAGTTTAATGAGATCTATCTGTGGACAAATGTCCATGTATATTCATTAAGCCATGTTGGAGTTCTTGCCCCTTTTCAATGTTTTTTTTGCTATTTTTAACATTATTACTTTAAACATTTTCTCTTCTAAAACTACTTAATCAATTTAAATCAAGCTTGATGTGAATTTTCAAAGTGTATTCTGCATAGAACTGATATGGAGATTTTTAATCCCTTAAGGAACATGATCACCATCACTGAAAATAGATAAAGGTCAGATAGAAGTTTTTCCTATATCTTACCGGTAAAAATGTTCAGCATGATGAGATCTATTTGTAGTAAAATTTTTGTTTTAATCTGTTAAGCCAAGTTGCTCTCTTTTGATGTTTTATTTGGCTATTTTTAATATTTTACTCTAAAAAATCTTCTCCTCGGTAACTACCTGACCAATTAGAACTTAATATCAATTTTACATAGGGTATTCTGCATTGATCGGATGTGGGGATTTTTTATCCACCAAAAGACATGGTCGCTGTTAATAAAAATAGAACAAAGGGGTCAGACAAAAGTTCTTCTCATGTATCTCTAAGACCATTAGTTTAAGCCAAATTTTTTCATTGCCTAAATGATCCTTATAATAAGGCCTACAGAAGTCTGCATTAGATCAAAGTTGTCAGACGACTCCTTGCTAGAGTTACTGCCCTGGAAGGTGAAAATGACATTTTTTTAATATTTCAGCCAATATCTTGAAAACTATGATAGATAGAAAGATACTTCTATTGCCGAAATGATCCTTATGATAAGGCCTACAAAACGAACATTTTTGAGGACTCCTTGTTAGAGTAATTGTCCTTCAAAGGAGAAAAATAATGTTTTTAACAGTTTTCAGCCATTATCTTGAAAATTATAATAGATAGAAAGAAACTTTGAATTATGATCCTTTTGTTAAGGCTTAGCAAAGTCTTCTTTGAAAAGTTGTCAGACAACTCTTTTTTAGAGTTATTGCCTTTGAAAGTAAAAAAAAATAAGAAGGTGAGCGATTCAGGCTTCTTGGAGCCTCCTTTTTTGAAAGTTTCCATTTTTTTGCTTTTCAGTTATTGAAATTTATTGATAAAACAGGGCGGTGTTATCCAACTTTTTGAACATTTATTCAAAATTCCTGCACCAACTAAAATGGAATAAGTATAAGATCTTTAAAAATATTTTTTTTTCATGCACATACATATGTTTATGGAGGATTGACTCTACGATTTTGCTTATATTATTGATTTGTTTCATTCAACAGACTATTCAACTAGTTATAGATTTCAAAATATTTCTTTTTTTAGGCTTACCAAAATGGTGAAAATGAAGAAGATGAAGAGCAGTTCTTAAAGGCATTACAGAGCAGTCTTGAAATATTTGTCAATAGAATGAGAAGTAACTCCCAGCGTGGGCGTAGCATAGCTACCGATTCTTCTGTCCAGTCTCTCTTTAATGTTATTTCTAACATGCACCCACAGTTGATGAAATATATTGGAAAGCAGGAAGATTTGAGAGGTGAGATCTTAAAAAAAGTACTTAATTTTTGGAATCAGTGTAGTCAAAAATTTGCATTGTGGTTCATCATGAGGAATTTTTTTATGATACAAGACTTTGTATAACGTAGGATCATTAAGAATTTGCTATGATAAAAATTTTGTCTTGAAAAATAACATAAATTTTCCATGTGTATATTGTTTATTGTGCGAAGTGCAATAAACAAAATATGCACATGGAAAATTTATGTTGTTTTTCAATAGACAAAATTTTTATCAAAGCCAATTCTTATAAATCAATTTTAAAACATAGTTTTATTTTTAAACATGAGAAAAGTAGCTCTGAATTTAATTAGATAAGGATGTGTCAATATTTTTTTATCCATTGAGATACAACAAAATTATATTAACCAATCAGATTACAGTATTTATCTCAAATTAATTTATTAATATTAAAGCTTATTTAGATTGCTGCCAATTAACATAATAATGTATGTTATCCTCCTGACAATAGCACCTACTGAAGATAACAATAACGTGTGTTATCCTTTAATCCTGACAGTAGCACCTACTGAAGATAACATAATGATGTGTGTTATCCTTTAATCCAGACAGTAGCACCAACTGAAGATAACATAATAATGTATAATATCCTTTAATCCTGATGGCAACACCTACTGAAGATAACATAATAATGTGTGTTATCCTTTAATCCTGACGGCAGCACCTACTGAAGATAACATAATAATGTATAATATCCTTTAATCCTGACAGTAGCACCTACTGAAGATAACATAATAATGTGTGTTATCCTCTTGACAGTAGCACCTACTGAAGATAACAATAATGTATGTTGTCCTCCTGGCAGTAGCACCTACTGAAGATAACATAAATACATGAATGAATATGAACTTAATCCACATACAACAAATATAATGAGAACAGGTATGGTGTATATGTCAAAGAGACCAAAATCCCGCCGGGATGAAAATGTCATCCCAAGGCCACGCATTGGTCTTCAATGAATGACAAGGAAATTCTCATACCACAGGGCAGGCTTTTGCTGGCTCTAAAATATCATTATACTCAGGTACAGCAAAAAAGTTGCCCAGTACTCCAGTATAAAGGTAAAAACAGAACAAGACATACAGAGGCCAGATATTCCTGACTGAGGACAGGTGCAAAAAATGTGGTGGGGTTAAAGTACTTTGACATGATTACTACCCTCCCCATTTAAAATCTGGCCACTGTGGAAAAAATATAATATAATTAAACACAACTAAAAATCAGTTCAAAATGTTCTGAGACCCTTGTTACAACAGAAATAAAGAAACTGAATATAAATTACACAAATGTACAAACTAAGGACTACATGTGCTAGCAGTTAACTGACATGCCAACTCCAAACCAGTTTAAACCACAAAAAGTTATGTCCCCATCGTACGTAAAATCAATCCCAATTCTTCCCATATGGGGTTGAGAATCACAATACATCATAAGACATATCATAGGGACACAACATGTGATGCTAAAAACTGCTTTAAAATATAGTTTTTAATTTCTATCTAAAGACCTTATGAGGGGATCAATATTAATACCAAAAACTGCTATCCTTAGTAATTTGACAACAATATCATAACTATATTCCATATGAATGAGCCTATTCAACAATTTAGTTACTTGGTCAGTATCGAGCTTTTTGTGCTTTGTGTAGAAAGATGATAGATACCCACACATATTAATCCTTTAGAAGTACATCTGTATTTGAGAGTGAGTTCCTTGTATCGGTTGAAAAATTTTGTGAATGTTTTTAAGAGCTTGTAATATTGAAAACCTTGATATAGTAATTTATCAGATATATAAAGATTTCTTTCGTTAAAATCTGAAATTATGTTACAAATACAAGCAAATCGTACCAGGTGTTATAATGTAAAGACCATATAATGGTGACAAGGGGATGTCACCATCTAAAAATGGATAGTTGACAACTGGGAATGAAAAAAACCTACCTATGCCAAACCCCATTTGGAATGTGATTTTTGTCTGGTTTTGGTAGATGCTTCATTTATACAGGTTCAAAATACATCGGAACTGAACTGATATAAAAGGACTTAAAAAAGTGTGTGGTTTAGAAATGGTTTTGTTAAAACAGGTTTTGCTGTTTTAAGTACCAGTCCATATAAAATTCAGACACTGCCTGTGGTAAAGGTGATTCATGGTGTAGAAAAACCCACCGAATATACTATATTTTTTCGCTCTTTAGATGTGATATTTTTTATTAACAATAGTGTTTTCTGTATTCAGATTTGTACTTTTTAGGAAACTATACAGTCATCTCACAATAAAACTAACCAAATCAAATCAAAAAATGATAAATCTTGCAAAGTGCAAATTTCATACACAATCCTTATATTTTTTGTCTAAAAATTACAACACCTAAATGAAAAACTAAGACTGGTTATGAGGTCTGTAATTGATTCTGAATAAGAAGTAAAAGTAAATTTGGTGGGTTTTTTTATATGTGTGAATCATTATAATGTTTAATTATATGTTTTGAACATCAAGACAGGTTCCTGGATTCCATGCTCATCCCAAATAATTAACAATCTGATTTCTGTAAAAGAGGTGTACTGTATGTAGGAAAAATAAACTCGTCAAGTAACAATTTAATTTGAAAATATGTTTTAAATGTGGGCAAATATTTGAATTTATATTGGTTTCAAATCTAATTGTTCAAACATTTCAAATTTTGCTTTCTGATAGGTAATTATGAGGCTTTACAAGACAAGCTTGCCCAGTTGAGGGATGCTAGAGAAGCATTAGATGCTCTGCGAGAGGATCACAGAGAAAAGAGGAGGAGAGAATTAGAGGAGCTTGAGAGGCAGAGACAAATTCAGATGGCACATAAACTTGAGATCATGAGACAGAAGAAACATGTATGTTTATTTGTTACTTAATTTGTTACTTTAACATTTTTACTTTATATCAATATTTTCAAATTCAGGCTGCTGTAGAAATTCTTAAAAACAAAAACAATTGCCAATGAAAATATTATGCTGATTGACTGTGGCATGGTTAGTATACCTAGTATACAGCTGTGACTCGCTGTGAGTGTGATATTAGTACTTTCCTTAATATCAAATCAAAAACATGTTTTGTTACTTTTTTTTTCTTGTACTGACAGAATTTTGTCAAAATATGACAAGGTTAGTTTTGCTTACCTGTATGTTAGCTAGCTTGTTTAAAATCATCACAGTATGTTTTTCAGTTCAAAGGAGGTCCACTTTTATTATACCCCACGCAACAAAGTTGCAAAGGTGTAATGTTTTTACCTGTACGTCAGTCTGTCTTACAGTCCATCAGTCCATCTTCAGTTTTCCAGACTTTTTTTTAAATGCTTGCAGTTATTGACATGATTTTTGGTATATACAATGTAAGTTCACCATGATAAGATACAGGTCAGGCTTAATCTTCATTCCACTCCAATGATTTTTACCAAAATTACGTGCCTTGAACTTAACAAAATTCACAGAAAAAAACAGGTTCCTGGACTTTTTTTTCTAAACGCTTGCAGATATTGACATTATTTTACATATATAAGTTCACCATGATAAGTTATAGGTCAAGTTTGATTTTGGTTCTGCTCCGATGATTTTTATAGAAATTATGGGCCTTGAACTTAAAAACTTTCACAGAAATAACAGTTTTCTGGACTTTTTTTTCCAAATGCTTTAGATATTTAATTGATTATTGGTATATAAATTCACCATGATAAGTTACAGGTCAAGTTTACATTTTGTTCCGCTCTGATGATTTTTTAGCAAAATTATGGGCCTTGAACTTAGCAACATTCACAGAAATAATTGTTTTCTGGGTTTTTTTTCTAAACGCTAATCTACGAGCAAGGTTTAACTGCAATCAAAAACTACATTATAATATTTACTCATGAAATCATAATTTTATGTCCTTAAATTACTTTGACTGGAAAGTTTCATGTCACACATTTTGAGGAGATTTCTGTTAGAATTATTGAAAGTTTGATATTTATAGGAATACCTTGAGATGCAAAGACAATTGGCTCTACAAAGATTGCAGGAACAAGAACGAGAGATGCAGATGAGGTTTGAACAACAGAAACATATGACACAAATCAGACAAATGCAGAACTACGGTTATCCTCAGGTAATTATGTCATGCAATATTTATTCCTTTATGTCCAGTATGATAAGAGAAATAAACATTAAAATCAGTCATATCATTGCAATTCAGTTTTAATGCAATGGAAATGAAATTTATGTAAAAAGAACAAAGTGGAGAAGATAGATAAAAGAAAGGAACAAAGAAAAACCTAACAGTTAATGTTTATCAACATTTAAAAACTAAAAGAATACATATAGAAAACAAAGAATAAATGAGCAATCTACATGAGTGTTCCAACAAGTGCTGTACCATGAAACATAGTTCTATGCACAGACTGAGTCATAACTAAGACAAAACTCTATATGCTTCTTTTGCAGCCTGGTTATGGACAAATGCCAATGGGTAGTGTTCCACCTCAACAACCATTCAACCCTTCAATTGGTGCGTCAGAAGGATCTCCAGTTCATCAGATGCACCATCAACAAGGCTATGGCCAACAACCAATGGTACAACCAGGACAGTCAATGTACAACCAACCAAACAGTCAAACAGGATATAGTCAAGCTGGTGGACAATACCAGCCGCAGGTTTCTAGTCAAGCTGGCCAGCCATACCAGCAAGGCCCTCCACAAGGACCATACCAACCTCCTATATCTACACAGCAGACTAATCTACCTGGTTCCTATGAAAATCAGGCAGTGTATCAGCAGGGGGGGCAGTACAGTCAATTACCACAAACAAACCCATTACAAGGCATGACACCTTCAGTAAACCCCCAGACTATGTCGCCATCAAGTATGGCCCAGCCAGGCATGCCCCCATCTACAATGACTGGACAAGGCATGCCACAGCAGGGACATGGAATGCCTCCACAGAATATTCCACAAGGGATGCCTGTGACCCAAGGTTATCAAGCACCTGCTGGTTCAAATGTTGATTATCAATCATTTAACATGCAAGGTAACCTGCATTGCACATTGAAATTTCTATTTAAGTTTGATACCATGTTCAAAAGGCAATGGAAAGTTTAAAATACAGTCAAACCTTGGTACTCAAACTCCAAGGGACCATTGAAATGTGTTCGAGTTATCAGGAGTTCGAGAAATTGAAGTTTGAATATTTCCAGATTTTTTTAGTTGCCGGTCCGAGTTCCACTTTATTGTTAGAAATTGCTTACTTCTTACGAAGTTGTGTTAGTTCGGGGATCCTTTTCATTAGCTTTCAGAAGATTATGTTGATTTGTGGACATTAAAAATGCTGTGTTCGCTTTTAAAAACGTTCAGAGTTCAAGTTCCTTGGTCAATAATTTGTTTTTATCTGATTTTCTTTCATGCTTTCATCATACCGACTTCGGAACATTCTCGAACTTTAATCAGTACTTTGTTAAGATCAAAACTACCTAATTAGTGATGACTTAAGTATTACCTGTAATTAACTAAAATGACACGGACTAATGATAGGGTTTCAGTTTTTCACACCTTTTATTATCCAAGCTGACAAAATGGCTGATGAGTTCGAGTTAGTGATGGTTATTCTCTAACATTTACTACCGAACGGACCGACTAGTCAGTTTTAGTGTTCGAGAAATCGAAGTTCGAGAAATCCATGGTTATTAATATTGATTATATAGGCTAAAATTTTGGTACTTTGAATTGTGTTTGAGAAATCCCAGGTGTTCGACCCATCCGAGTTCGAGCAAGTGAAGTTCGACTGTATTGTGTTATCTCCCTTTGAAAGTGAAGTTTATTCAAATCAAATCTTGTTTTGTAAGAGCTCTTGTGCCTTCATTTCTAAATGATTTTCATGAAAATTAAATGAAAGGTTATTTCCATGAATATTGTGTGTAAAAAGTCTGTGATTATTATTTAAATGTCATGTATGCTTAATTTATTATCGAAAAGCAATGGAGGACACAGAACAATGTTCTTTTATTCAGTTTATTTTTATCTTACATATGCTGTGTTACTTTTTCAGGCATGTCCAATGCATTACCACAGCAACAGTATTCCTCCCAACCACAGCAGTTCATGGGCAACCAGCCTGGCCAATATCAGCAGCCCCCTCCCCAGGGACAGCAGCTTGATCAACAACCACAGGGGCCACCACCCCAAGTTCAGCCTTCAGGAAGCAATGAAGCACAGCTTATATCATTTGATTAATATAGAATTTAATATTTTATTGATTTGACTGCACAAGGCATACATATGTAATGTTGTAATCAAGTATTTTAAAGGAATTATATCATTCCTATTTTCTTAAATACATTATTCAGAATTGTTTTTACGTGGCCATTAAGTGTAATTGTTAGTAAGAATCAGCAAAATGGAAAAAAATCAGAAACATGCATGTCAAAACCCTACTGATCCGACAATAAAATATGCTCGAGGATGCTTTCTCTATTTGAAAAGACTATTATTTGATCTCTGCATCATTGCATTTGCTCAGAAATTTTTCAATAGAATCTTAGAGAAATGAGGTTTTTGACTGAGTTATCTGCCCTAGAAATGTTCATTTTCAGTGCATTTCAATGAAATTGTAATTCAATGGTCCAGTATGATTGTCTGTTTTCCTTGATTCTGTTGGTGCAAATAGTCAAATTACACTATCAAAATGATGATTGTTTTTCATACCATATTTCACCTACTGCCTGATTCTGACAGGGACTGACACTTAAGCGTTTTGAATTTTTAAAATGATCTTTTTTTATGATAATAGACTGGATGATAATACAGATTATCAATAGAAATAGAAATGCATTTTTATCAGCAATCTGCTATTGTATACTTTGCATTGTCATTAAAATTCATTCAGTCATTGATTATATAGAACCTTTTAATTACAAGTTTGATTATCTATAATGATTTAATATGAAAAAAAAACTGTTTTTATTTCAAAAACTGTCAGTAATGAATTAATGAAATTTCTAATTTCAACTATTTACCTGAATGAAAGCATCATCATGGATATTTTCTGTAACTCTAACTTGTTGGTTACTGATTTGTAATCTTAACTTGTATGTGTGAGATTTTTATCTTGTTTCTCTTGAATGATCTTGTTGCTAAATTATTATAGTCAACGAAAATATGGGTTAAAGTTTCTATGAGGGTTAGGACCTCGGTAAATTAGTAGCTAAATACTTGAATCAGTCACAGTTCATTGTTTGACAGAATTTCACTTTTTTTTTTTTTTCCAAGATTCTCGAATTCCCATCAAAGATCACTCTTGAAAAGAAAAAAAACTAAGGGATATTTTTGAATTGGAAAAGTGGGTAGAAAACCTTGAATTTGCTGTTGTAAAGCTGAATTCTGTCATTTGCAAAAATTCTATAACAATTTTTCAATTTTGCATGAATATTTGAAATTACATGTACATTTAATTCATTGCTTTTTGCTTTGAATGTTATTTCATAAATGTTTTAATATTAAGAATAATTCTTTTTTTCACACATATGTTAAATTATGTGCAATCCTTGTGATAGGAAAGCTATATTGTTACTAATAAAATTATGACTTATTGTACATTTCATGACCTTTAAATTATAGTTAAAATTTCATGGTTAAATAATGTATGCCACTGTTCATGTCATATAAATTGAATACATTTATGGGTTACTTGAAAATTGCACCACAAGTGTCATGGCACAAAGTAAATTTTTTAGGTAATGATCCTAACTGTTGGGGTATAAATGGTCAAAAAGTGATTAAAAACATGTTCCTGTCTGCTCAGTACCTTGAATAAACATAAAATATTTCTGCGAAATTGTACCACAAAGGTACCTTGAGTAAACAAAAAGTCCACTGTGAAATTGTACCACAAAGGTACCTTGAGTAAACAGGAAGACCACTGTGAAATTGTACCACAAAGGTACCTTGTGTAAACAAAAAGACCTATGTGAAATTGTACCACAAAGGTACCTTGAGTAAACAAAAAGACCACTGTGATATTGTACCATAAAGGTACCTTGAGTAAACAAAAAGACCTCTGTGATATTGTACCGCAAAGGTACCTTGAGTAAAAAAAGACGACTGTGAAATTGTACCACAAAGGTACCTTGTATAAACAAAAAGACCTATGTGAAATTGTACCACAAAGGTACCTTGAGTAAACAAAAAGACCTTTGTGATATTGTACCACAAAGGTACCTTGAGTAAACAAAAAGACCACTGTGAAATTGTACCACTAAGGTACCTTGAGTAAATTATAAATAATTTGTAGGTTAACGGAAGTAGATAAGCGAGGAACCGGAAACAGGTAGACAAAGTACAAGTCATTATGTAAAAACAATATACCAAATATCCAAGCATTCCCTCTGATTAAACCTGAGAAATCTTTTCAAGGAAAGTGGTTGGATATACCAATAAGGTTATTGCAATATAGCCACATTTTAATAAGAGGAAATATAATGATGTACATACACACTCAGTCAACTAATAATTTACTACATGGGGACTTAATGAAAATTCTGGTTTTCAAGAACTGAGAAATGATTGATACTTGTGTTTTATTAAAAAAATCATTTCAGTTAGAAATAAGTTCACAATATTAGTCAACAAATCACTGACAAAAAATAAACAATAATAGAACTTCATGTCATTAACAAAACAGTTTTTTTTTCACTATACTGATATTAGGCAAAAATAAAAATTAATAAATAAGTCTTGTTTCCTGCTACCAGCAAGAAATTAATTTATTCTTTTTACAAAAAACATTTTACATTGAGTTAATGGGATATAATCTAGATTTTAGCATACTGCAGCAGTGCTAGAGGTTGTCTCACAAGCTATTATCTGACTATTTTCCATCCCAACCTTTTGCATTGTAGGAGTAACAGTGCTTGAGCCAAAATGACCATAAAATGTTTAGGTTAGGTAGGGAAGCAGGAAACAGGAAACAGACATTTTTTTTTGCCTTACAGTGAAAAAAAAAACAAATTAAATCTAGAAGATGTATAAAAATGAATAAAAGAAGATATTTTTAAGTTTTTTTCTTTATTTGTATGTGATCAGTTTTAAGAATTTTTAAAAACACTTGAAAATCTTTTGCCTCCTCGTGTAGTGCAAATCCCCAGATAAGGAATGAACACACACCAGTATATCAATGAATGATTCCTGAGTAATTCTTGAGTAAACTGTGCATTTATTAACTATATTTTAATATCAACTAGACAAAGTAATGCCCTAAACTCCATGTGAATATAATTGTTTAACCAAATCACTCAAGTAGGACTATCCTACAAACATCTCTGTGTCTGCCCCCTGCATATGAAATACTAAGACAACAATAAATAAACAAATTTTCACTGAGCTGTTAAGTAGATTTTCTACCAATTCTCCATAAACATACAAATGTGCACAAAGAAGAACACATATAGATGGTACAAGCATTTTTAAATTTAAAAAAACTGGAAACCCCCTTTTTAATAATAAATCTTATAACTCAAAAAGAGAATCAATATTTAAAAAAAAAACTTCAAGGGAGCTTCCTACTATAAATATACATATTTTTGGCCAATAAATAGTAATTCTTTATTTAAAGTCCATCTTTTAGTTTACCAGGTTCAGTGTGAGCATAGAAAATAATTAAAAAAAGAAAAAAAAAAACATTTAAAATGCAATTAAAAGTCAGTATTATAATGCAAACATGAACAGTTAAGTGCTGTCCAGCAGCACATAATTTATGTATCACTCATTTTGATTGAAATTTGATTACAGTAAATGATGAAATAACTATTGTGTCTTCAGAGACATCAGCTGTTCTTCTGGAATACTAGAGTCTTGTTGTTAGCAGGCATTTCAATCTGAAAGAAATATCTTTGTATTAAAGTAATAAAAAGTCTGAAAAAAAATGGTTGCTTATACATCAGGAAAATAATATCAGTCTGCTTTTATATTCTTGACAAGTATTTTTTAGACATGTTAAATTTTGAAACGACTTAAAATATTTTAAATTTGGGGAGCTGGTAGCAAATTATTTAAGCCATTTCAAAACTTAAACTTTAGTATTCATGCATCTACAGTCCGTTATTTTGAAACCTAATGTATTGTACAACTCACAAACAAGTGACATTTCCAATGTTAACATGATGAATGGTGATAACAAAACAACTCGGCTGGTGTTTCTAGAAAAGCAGAGGACACTTACCCTACCGGTGCACCTGGTCCATGCTCCCAGTTTTTAGTGGAGTCTGAGTTGCTCATTTGCTTTTGTCATTCTGTATGTATGGTTTTAGTTACTTTATGTTCTTTGTTATGTGTCTGTTTTCCATGTCTGGTCTTTGTTCCTGGATTACATTTGTTTGATTACCGCTATAAGCTTGGTTCCCTTGATTACTCTATAATGCACAAATGGGAATACATTACAGTTTTGATTTGAATTAATACAAACAAAACTTTTTAAGAAGAAGCCAAAATTGATACAAGTACACAATTCATCTCTTAATCCTTCAATGATACACAAAACTGTGCACATTTAATGTTTAAAGAGGTTCTTTTCCATATCTATATACATGTCAGGTAATCCATACGATTAAAATAATCTTAAAATAAATAATATTTCATACCATTTCTAAAAACTTCATATTATTTTCCTCCGCTAGTTTCTGTACATCAGTGATATCTCTCAGACCCCACTGACTGTCCCTATAATCAGAAAAATGGATGAATATGGAATGAACACAAAAAGTCGAAAGATCTATAGTTTAAGTGTCAGTCACTGTAAGAATCAGTCGGTGAAACATGGTATGAAAAACCCCACCATTTTGAAAGTTAAATTTGACTATTGGACTCAAGAAAAAAAGACATGATTATCCATATCATTTTGGTAAAATGAGTTATAATTTCATTGAAATGCACTGAAAATGAACATTTCAAGGGCAGATAACTCCGCCAAAAACCTAATTTCTGTAACATTCTATTGAAAAAACTCTAAGCAAATACAGTGATGCAGAGATAAAAAAAATAGTCTTTATAAGTAAAAAAAGCATCCATAAATTATATTATATTGTCAGATCAGTGAGTTTTTGACATGCATGTTTCGGACTTTTTACATTTTGCCCGATTTTTACAAAAATTTACACTTAACATCCTATGGTAAAAATGCTTTGATGTGGCTTTTTAAATTTGCCATTTGTTAGAAATTTTACACCATCAATACTTTCCTTATTCAGTATGCTCTTTTCATGAACATTTATACCAACTGTCTTCTGGATGATTTTGAAGACAACCGTGCCATTAGTTATTGAATAAATTATTCCATGTTGACCCCTGATGATAACTTAAATTTAATGTTTACAAATCTATATTTTGCATTATGATGATAAAAGAGTAGCATTAGGATCTACTTAGCATCAACAATCAATATTATTTAGGTATCAATGTGAGTCAATCTAATTTTGTGAGTGATCCATTTTCCTTAGTTTCGTGAGCAAGTAAAAATGGTAAAAAGAACCGTAAACTGCCACTTAGAACTTCTGTTTAAATGGAATAGATGGTAAACTCGGTGTTCGTGGCAAAAATAAATAAAAGCAAAACCAAATTGGATGTCCTAAAAATAAAAATAAATATCTGGTAAAATAAAGGTTGGTTTACAGTATAAAACCAACTGATCAGATATTAATAACAATAATAATATACCTTTGTCTTAATGATGAATCAAACTGTACATTGCTGTCTGGAGTTATTGTTCCATTAATGGCAAATGGCTGAAAAGGTAATAGTATTGAACAATTGTTAAATTATGTAAAAATCAATTCAAAATGAAATATGCATTTGTAGGTAAATATCAAACTCATCAAATCAACAAAGTTTCACAAAATTGTAAAAATTACAGAAAATTTTTTCCCTTGACTCATTTCCTCCATTAAGTTTTTTTTGTAAATCAAGGTATTTGTACATTGCTTCTCCCTCCAAAAAATAGTTAAATAATATCTGCTGCAAGTAATTTATATTATAAAAGTATAATAGATGAACATAAAGAACAACTTGTATAGATACTTTCAGGTTATTTTCTCTCAGTATCACATTTTAAGTAGCTGTCTTTGTAAGAATCATGCACAATCTGAAAAAATGTGATATACCTAAAAAAAGGCTACATATTTTTATTTTTGTAATTAAGTTGTTTTATGGGTCTATATTATCAAATGTGTAATTATTCATTCAAATCTGCCTGCTCTTAAGAGATAATCAACATTACAAATTCAATAGATTCTATTGTATTTGAGTGTCATTTACAGAGTTATCTCCCTTAATTTTGAATTCTACAGTGCATTCTATACAATTTTTATCTCCTATGAGCATGGGTTATACAAAAAATCAAGTGTTAATTATGTTTACTAAAGCATTTTAAACAAAATATCAAAAATAAAAATATGTAGGCTTTCCAACCATATATCACATTTTACATGATTCTTAGCTGGAGTGCTACTTAAGTCAACTTTAATCCATATTAATATGCTATCTTTAATGTTGTTAACTGATATTGCAGTATAAATCTCATTCAAACATAGTTAAGATAATCAAAATTTATCTTCCCCATATCATTTATATGGATAAACATTAATTGTGGTAATTTCCATGCTGAATAGATTTGGAGCTTATCTTTTAAGGAGGTAGACACAACTCTTACAAATCATTAGAGCATTTGTATTTACCATTTTAAATCGATCTCATGTAGGCATTAAAGTAACTTGGACTAATTTCATTCTGTTTCAAAGGAAAGCTTGAATAGCTTTGGTGAAATTTAATATGATACAAACATATCATTGATTTAAAGAGTTATGTCCCTTACCATAGGTCCAACTCCTTAAGTTTGTTTATTTTTCTACTTTCGCATTTTTTGTCTATTTATGATCTTTCACTATACATTTACTCTAGTCTAATTCTTGATAACAAAGAGCTTAGTGCATTGATATTTTTTATCCTTGTGTTTTAAAATTATTGAAAGAACAGAATAACAAACATAATTACAGCATGTCACATGTGTATGCACACATTTGTTTGTCTGATAAAAATCCACGATATTAAGACTAACTATTTCATATTTGTTCTTTACAAAAATCAACTTACCCCATACAGAAAAAGATAACCAGCTGGTCTTAAATAATAATTTGCACTTGTAAACAATCCCTGTAAATGAATAAAGCATAATATACAACATAACTTCATGAATGATATAAAGTTACAAAAAAAAGAAAGAAAATCCCTGTCAATGGGAGATAACTGTGGGATGAACTTCGTGTGTTAAACGTTTCCAAAATAACATAAAAAGTACATAAATAAAATGGGCTACCCTGAATATTTTTTTCTTTTTCAGAATTTAAAGGATTAGTCTTTTCCCAATCATTATATAAAAATCCTGTTTTTAAATCAAAATTTTAAAGTACAGAACAAATTAAACAACCAGTTTGAGAAAAATCTATAGACCAGTATATTAGAAGTCAGTATGATTTATCTTAAAATGTCCATATGATCTGACATGAATATGCATTTTGTGTATGTTTTTTATATCCTGAACTTGAAAAGTGGGAGGTACATAGTGGTCATGGTGTCCATTGATCTGTTTGATCCTTTATTACATGATGAAATTGTACACCTCCAATTTTGTTTATCCATCTGAATCACTTTTGAGTGTTCCTGATAAAAAAAAAACAACATTTACTTTGTCATTGGTTGAAAAAGGGAAGCCATCTTCTAATCCACAACTCCTCTGAAACGGTCAAATGTAATTTGACAAAACTTCCACAAATTCTTTATCAAATGATGTCATTCTGTACCACCTTCTAATTTGTTTTTCCATCTAAATGCCTTAAATCACCTGTAGGGTTTTTCATATGTTTTCTGGAGAGGGGAAAAAGGGTATCATCAAGTGAACTTTGCTCACAATATTTCTAGTTTGTACAGACATAGTTACCAGTTTCAGATCCAGAAATTCCAAAAAATGGGGGAATGGGATGCTGAGTGACCTAAAGGGGGAAAGGGGGTCCTTCTAGTGAATGATTTTTTTAAACAATATGCATGCAACTTTGTCATGAGTATAAAAACATTACTAACTAAAGCTGTTGCCCATGGAGATATATGAATCATATTAATGTTGGTCATAATATCTACATTCCCAGGGCTGATGGTTGGTATTTTCTGGTTCTCTGGGGGTGTTGTAATGTCTAGCTGTAATGGTGGGTGAACATTCTTCACACCAGTGTGAGCTGAATAGGCTGAAATACTGATGAGACAATTGTTATATGATAATGATAATTTAGACTTTTTTTACCACAAACTTAAATTCATTCATTTATATAATGTCATCAATCAGCATTCTGAGAGTATTGTATACAATGTAGCAATACAAAGTTCTCCACCGGAGGAACTTTATGTTGAAGTGAACAGAATCGAAACTTCATACATAATTTGTTAATTAGAAAAGTGTGGTAAACTAAGTCTGAACTAATATTCCAAGTCCAAGGGTGATAATACAACAGAAAAAAATGACCAGAACACAATTCAAACTTGAGCTGCAACTTGCCATGGTTAAGCAATGTACTAAATATATACCAAATATATCCACATTCATGACCCCAAAAAAATGTGGAAAACTATATATTTTTTTCGATTTAAAATATGATGCATATGCTTTTGTATCAAATTAAGTTTGCTTTTTCCCCTACTAAAAAGCACTTATTTTGATACAAAAACATATGCATAAATAAATATTTTGGCCATCATTAAAGTACTTCATCATATGATGGTTTGATTATTTTTTCCAAAAGGATAACTTCCTTAATCCCCTTAAAAACATTGCAGCTAAATTAGATTGTGCCTTCCCTCTTTCGTCTTACCTTTTATGAGCAACTTGGTGAGTGTTTCTAGAAAAGCAGAGTACACTTACTCTACCGGTGCACCTGGTCCATGCTCCCAGTTTTTAGTGGAGTCTGAGTTGCTCATTTGCTTTTGTTGCTTTGTATGTGCTATTTTGGTTACTTTATGTTTTTAAACCTCTTTGTTGTGTTTGTTTGTTTTCCATGTCTAGTCTTTGTCCCTGGATTACATTCTTTTGATTTTCACTAGAATCTTGGTTCCTGTGATTACTCTTTAAGTTAAACATATTTCATAGATACAAAATAGCATTACTTTTACTCATTTTACAATCAACATTTAATAGAATATACATACATGCAGTAGTACTAGTACATGCAGTAACGGTGGTTTTGAAAACAAAAGAATGATTAAAAAGCTCACAAAATTGTGTATTTTCATTCAAAGAATTTCTCAATAATAAAAAAAAAAAACAACAAAGTTATCACATTCACCTTCCTAAATTTTTTTCATCATACTCTGTAGGTTGCCATGATATATTTTGATAATACTGAGCAAAATGGACTACATGTACACCAGCCCCAGAAGCTATCTCTAAAGCCCTTCCTTTAAAACCCTTTGGAATAAATTTCTGTAGAACTTTCAATATTGGTTCCTTGTTTCTCTCTGCTGCAGGGACGTGAAACATTTTGCTTCTAGTCTTAAGTCTAAAATAAGATGAAATAACAGTAAAATAAAAAATAAGTTAAAAGCATATTAATGGTAACCATACATGTAAATATAGAAAATCAGCTGAATACTTTATTCAAGCTCTTATTACCTAAATATTTATATGTTTAACTTTATAAGTTAGACGTTCATATACATATATATTTGTATGAAACTATAATGACCGTGCAGGTCCGGGTGTTAAAAGAATAGGCCTGCAGCAGCGCTAAGCTTGTTGTAAAAGACGACTAAATAGTGCTCAGAACCCTAGCCGGGGGCTATGGCGCTCTGCCTACAGAGCAACTGGGATGTGTGCCCCAGGTGGTGGAATGGGGTACCCCTGGGGTGTTACATGTTGGGGTTGTCAGGCTATCATACGGAAAACCTGACCGCAAACCATAGTGATGCACTGTGTTGGGAAAATGCCACGTTTCTTGCACCTTAAAGAACCCTACTGTGGTATTCTCACGGAGTAGGAACCATAGGGCTCCGCCACAGGAGGCTAAATTGCCCGACCCTATCCACCTCTCCCTATTTCCAGTGGCAATCAAAATTTGTGGACCCCATTGTCCTTGTGTCCCATCCCTTTTTCATTTCATCATCATTTCATCCACTACAAGTTACATGTACAACATAAGACTAAGACTGTAAGAGGTTGAATTCTGTTCGTCCATACTCCTTGATATTACTGCTAGAAAACCCCTAGCATAGATGACTCTCACATTCGCAATTTACGTCGAACCAAACTAAACTAACAACTAGCATGCAATATGAAAACGTCTTTAAGTATTTTGGAGAAAAGAAACTTACTACCACTATTTTTACACCTACTTCTCAACCGGAAAAGGAATATTTATTATAATTCAATGTCTTCCGGTGAAGAATAGAAATATTTCTGGACAAGTTTAAAATATCTTTCACATTTCTTGCGAACAGTTAAAGTTCTTTATTTTCGTGTGGTTCTTATCAGTCTATGTTTTCTCATGAACAATTGCTTTTTCTTTTTGTTTTTTTTGCATAATAGCGTGTTCAATTTTCCGGATAGTGTCCCGTCATCATTTCTGATTTTGTTTTATTCCCGCGAAATTTGAGCACGAAGTAATTTTCAAGAAGCTGAACAGCGCTGAGATAACTAACAACTTTTGCCTAATTGAAGGACAGATGACAGGAAAACTCTAAATAGTTGTTAGATACTGTTAGTGTTCTGAAAATTGGCCCATTATCAATTGACTTTTTTTAAGTTTCAACTTTCAATATATACATTTTTCACATTATTGTACAGAATATTTCGCTAAGAAATTACAATTTAATTATTCATCAATAATGCCTTAGCATAATGCCTTTTTTAGCTCACCTGACCATAGGTTATGTAAGCTGTATTGCCTTCACTTTGCATTGTCTTTAACATGTTTTACAAACTTCGTGCTTTAATTTTCCGGTCTGAAGATTAGAGACTTGGAAGTTAGATAGGTTTATACGGATAAAGGTATAAACTAGCTTACTTTTCCTCTGTCAGCTCTGAAACTTCAGGACAATATTAAATGAAATTATCCGTAGAGTGTCCTGCACAAAGTTTATGTTCCAATTTTTTATTCGTCTAAAAACATGGCCGTTGTTAGAAAAAAACGGGTCAGACTGCAGTTTTGCACATACCATGTATATGTATACCTCAAAAACCATTAGTGTAAGTAAAACTCTGACATGCAGTACAAGTATTTAGCATGATGAGATCTATCTGTAGCCAAATTTTTGTGAAAATCTGATGGCCCATTTTGGAGTTTTTGCCCGTTTGAGGTAGTTTTTTTGGCAATTTTTGATTTTATTACCTTAAGAAATCTTATAACATACCTGCTAACCTCTAGGATCTCTAAAGAGGCAGTTCTCCCTCTTTCAGTCTTTTCCTAAGAGAGAGATTTTTACACAGCCTTTTTTAATAACAAATATTGAATGGATGCATATTTTTTAATATATGTATGTTTGTTTATAGTTAAACAATATTTTCATAACATTGCATTATGTTCAAAAACAGCGGAAGCTGCACTGTAAGCCGGAACAGACTGTTTAGCTGACTAAAGGGCTAAACAAATTCTGTGTCTTTGGTATGGTAACATCTTCTAAATTCGGGTTGGCCGGTAGGGATTTTTTCTTTTTCTCTTTTTCATTTTTTTTAATTGTAGATTTACAGGACATCGAAACCAAACTACTGGGTTTGCTGCCTCTTTCATGACACAGCTGAAAACTGAAATTGTTGTAGCCACGGCCATATTGTATCATTTTTTTTATGAATTTTGAACCTCCTCATCAGAAAGCAAGGTGATTCTTGTAAAAAAAAATCTATGACAGAAATGCTGAAAAATCCTTATTTTTGTTTTTTGTTTTTTCTTGACACTACAAAAAATTAGAATTGGTTGGGTTACTGGAAACACAGAAAAAAATTTTTTAGGCCAAAGCAAATTCTGTAGTGGGTTAAAATTCAAAACAATCAGCATCTTGATTTTGTGTGGCTGATCATTAATGCACACGAAGAGTCATTGTTTAAGTCTGGTCTCATTTCAGTCTGTATATCTACATAATATACCTTTATCACCTTTGAGAAAATTCTTTCAGGATCAGCAATGCTAACAGGAATGACAAAACAATCTTTGGCCAATTTGGAGAAGAGACCAAATCTTTGTTTGTCTTTGAAAATGTCTTTTTGTTGTTCTTTTAATTTTGTTACTTTGTATATATTATTTTGGTTATTCTATGTTCTTTGTTGTGTTAGTTTTCCATGTCTGGTCTTTGTCCCTGGATTACATTCTTTTGATTTCCGTTGGAATCTTAGTTTCCTTGATTATTCTTTCATGTCACTCATTTGCCTCCAAGAAATTGTCAATACCTTCACATGGTGGTAATTCCTCTATGTGAGTCAACTGGTAATGAAGGAACTCCTCTACAAGTGAATCTCTGTCCTTGAAAGACAATCCAAGGGAATCTTGATGCCAGGTCTATAAATAAAAAAAAAAACATTGTCTTATGTACATGGTGTGACTACTTTTTAACATGATGTTTTTTGTTAAGTATATGAATTTTCTATAATAGAGATTTACACTTACCACAATAGCTGTCTATCTTTTGCTAGTACACTGGATTCTTGACGGCCATGTTCTTCAAGGTCTTGTACGAGAAAGTAAACTTGGCCATCATTATTTTAGTAACAGCCATATAGAACAGGCTCTTTAGATCCTCTACTGGCAGATGAAATGTTGCTACTGTTACTGAAAAGCATGATTTGCCTCATAAAATTATACCTCTGCCACTCTATCCTGCTCAGTGATAAGTCAGCAACAGACAGAATCTGCTTCGGAATTTATTATGCGATGAATGATTTTTAAGTACCATTCTGTGTAAGAATCAGGCAATGGGTGGCGCATCATATTTCTCAATTTGGTCTTTTTTGCCTCAAATACATTTAACACATCTAGAAAACAGCTGAACAACTATTTAAATTTATCCTAAAGCATCGGTGATGTAGATACTTTTTGACTGCTTATCTAAGGAAAGTTTGAGAAAATTTCCCCACCATTTTTCCATAGTGCATTTCAACTAAATTTAACCTCTCAATGTCTTTTAAAAGGCAACTTTTCAAACACTTTGACAGAAATTTCTTAAGGTTATGAGGTATAAATAAATGCAATAAAATGTCTGTGTATTTTTTCTTCATGTACTACACCTTATACACATTTTGCCTGATTCTTAGACAGAGAAGTACTTAATGCATTACTTTTCATCTCTTGTTTACATGTAAAAATAATAATACACCTAACCATTTAGGTGATAATCTGTTAGCCAAGATCATTGATAGTGTATCCATATGTCCATTTTGATAAATTATTGTTTTATCTGGACAGCATTATGCCTTTTGGAATAGAAGAAGTATTTTCTCCATTAACCAACCAAGGAAATCGACCTGATGGATCCATGGATTATGTTGTTGTCAGTGGCATTTCCTGCAGACTTCCTCAGTCAGAAAACATGGAGGAATTCAAAAAACATTTGATGAAAGGTGATAACCTTGTCACAGAAAATAAACGCTGGGAGCCAGGTAGGAGGGAATGCTTTAACAGGTTGGGAACAAGTCCTGAAATTAGATTTAACTGCCAATTTAGGGTACTACTCCTTATTAGTTTGATGATGGGTAAAAAAACACCACATTAGGGGTAGTACTCCATATAAGAGGTTAACCCTATGATTAGGACTTGTTTCCTATCTGTTTAAGTATCTAAAGAACTTGTCTGCATATGGTTGCCTTACACAATCAACAGTGTTTGAAGGAGAAACTTTACATTTCCTTTTCAAATCAGTTTGGAAATTTGGGATAAGTGACATTCCCTAGGAGCTTTACATATAGTTGCAATTAAACACATAGCAGTGAAAGATTGTTTTTGTTGTTCAGTATCAACCTAAATGGGCAAGGCATGCTTTTTCAAAGAATGAACTTAATTCCTTCACATTATTCTAGTTTCAGTATTTTTCATCATGTAGTTCAAAACTCTATCCTTAAAGATGATTGAAAAAGTGTTACTTAATGTTTTATTCAGGATCACATGGTTTACCTCCCAATGCAGGATTGATAGATGACATCAGCAAATTTGATACAGCATTTTTTGGTGTTCCTCCTAAACTTGCCAATAATATGGATCCTCAGCTCAGAATGATGTTAGAGTTAACTAATGAAGCTTTGTTAGATTCAGGTACTGTAAGTCTTGTCTGTTTTTTTTTTTGTGCTCCCAGCATTTCAAATAGATATTCTTCTGGCGAAAATGAAATCTCATGAAGATATTTAGTACAATAGTCAGAGGTTTGTTCTGTGTTATATGCTACTCATATTTTACAGTATTTTCTTTTTAGTTATTTCAGAAAGTTAACAGTATTGACAAAATGTTCTAGAATAGCTGTTTTACACTTTGTTAAAACAATCCTCGCTCGGCATATAATAAACCAGAGATGAATTTTTGCTGCTTTTTCGGAATTCCGATATTTGAAATCTGGATTTTACCGTCATGATTCTTTCTTTTTGCTGTTTATTCATTTCCAATTTTACCAATTTCTGCTTTGTTAGACAACCTCGTACAATCATACCTAAATAAACAAAAATTCTATTTCACATAAAGTATCGTTTGATCTACTAATTCATACTTCAAGCAATTTCGCATTTTATTTGAATCCAAATTTCTGGGAAAAACTCAGTAGATTTTACAAAATTCTAAAATAGAAGAATCAGTTGGTAATCAGGTAAAATATTGACCTGGTTGTTCAGAAGACACCTTGACAAAAGTTATTCACTGGATAAGTCTACTACAATCTATATATATTATATACATGTAGTGGATATAAGTTATAACAGTATATTGACTTGATATAAAAACAATGAATGGATGAGGCTTAGAATAGGGGTAAAACTTGTGGCTTTGCATTAGTGGCCCCTGAAAGTGACATTACAATAAACAGGTAGTTTAGGCTAAAAACCACTAATTCCACTTCCCATGGGCTTCTATGCTAATTTTACAATATTCAATGGCTTCTCTGGACTTTACCTTAACTTTAACCTGCAGAGGACTATATATCAGCATGATTCTACGTATGTCGGCTCACAATCCTCAGAATGGCATGTGGGGTTAGCAGACTTGCAGTGCAGTACTGGTCACCGGAAGTGAAGGGTCTATAAATAGCATGGGAAATCCCAGTGTTTTCACAAGATAGGGGTATATTTAAAAATCATTATGGAGATTAGGCTTCACATCACAAGAAGCAAAATGCACCTATAAAATGTACAGAAATGTTTTTCCTTTCAGAAACTGTTTAAATTTTTTAAATAAGATGAGAACTTTTTTCACAGCACTATGAGGAACAGGGGTAATTTCTGCGTAGGACTATTTTTGCGTACGTTCCAAATGCTCATTGGTTGAATTGGTGGTCTGTAACCTTTATGCATCTTTTTATATAACAGATTGCCTTGATATAAGAAATGATATGATATAATGTAGAACTGTATTATTATCACACTATATATGTTACATGCTTCAAAATGTTAGTATACAGATATGTTCGTTTGTATTATCAATGCCATTGGACCATTATCATGTATTGCATTATGGGTTTATGTCAATAAAGAATTTGTAATTTGGATGGGTAAGAAAGTAAGCAGGGACTGTATATCATAAATAAATATACTGTCAGTGCATTTTGGTTTCACAAATAGAATGTTTGCAGTAAAAAAGTTCTTATCCAGCAGATATAGCTTGAATAATTGGACAAATTGTGCTACCCATTTACAAATAACTGACTCATTTTGCAACAAGGATATTTACTGTGGTTAACAAATACATGTAGTAACAACATTATTTTGCTTTAGACTTAAAATATTGTCCCATTGTGTTCTAGCTTCAACGCTTGGCTGGTTTTATTAAGTTTGTCACATTGTATATTCAATCACAATCAATGGTGGTCAGACGTGTAAACATTCAAGTAGTGGGCTTGGCTTAAAGTAATGATATGACATTTGCATATTAAAGCCTTATGAATAAACAGTCAATATGTTTTACTTGCACAAATAGGCAGAATGCAGTATAAATTTCTTTCACAAGCAATGATCTTCTATACACAGGTATTTCCCCACAGACAATCAGAGGCTCTAACACAGCTGTGTATGTAGGATGTGGTGTGTCGGAAGCCTGGGAAGCTCTGTCGTCACAGAGTAGTCATGTGACTGGGTATTCACCTCTTGGTTGTACGACCAGCATGTTTGCCAATAGAATCTCGTTCTCATTTGATTTTAGAGGTATATAAAGCTTTACAATGTGTCCTCCTATGTTAATTGTTATATTGAAATGTAATGTTTCACAGTTATTAAGTGCGGAACCATATTTAGATTCATCTTATTGATTTCTTAGGTTTCCCAACAGTGGAAAAAAGGACATGTTTTTGTTGTGCTATGTTTAAGAATGTAAATTTGATAACTTATTCTTTGTTAATATCATTTTTCAATTAAGAAAAAGTCTTTTAGCTCTCCCCATGCATTAGCTCTCTGACAAGAATCATCCTCAGTTTGTTTGTTCATCTACACATTGCATATGATGTTTTTTTTATGTATTGGTTGATATTCACTCAAGGAAGTCTTTTCAAATTTAAGACATTGACAATAATGTTAAAATACCTGTATACATTAATTACTAAGTATTTGACATTTATATTTTTAGGAATTTTTGTCTTCATACATTTTTCTGATTTTGAAATGTAGGAATTCTTTTGCATTAAAGAAATATATATTCTCTTCTGTTATCAAATCTTAATGCTACAAGTAAGTGCTAATAGCAGGAAATAAATAGTTGCAAGTAATAGACTTGAGATTTGATTTAAGGTTTCTTGTATTGCTTTTACTGTAAAAGAAGTATTTTTTGTTCATTGGATATTCTATTTAGTGGTTTGTTTAGGCTGGTCAAGTCACATTTAAAATTCTATTTTAAGAAAATACTGATAATCGTTTTGTTTTGAAAATAGATCTGCAAATGACATTTATCAATTCAAGATTGAAGAAAACCATAGTTTTGATACCCACAAATAAAAGCTCTTTTATTTTATGATAATAAAATCAGTATCGGTTTTGATTTTGTAGAGTGAATTTGAGGTATTAAGAGTTTGTTAAATAAATACAAATAATTTCTTTTAACGTACAGGACCAAGTTATGGACTACGAAACGGATGTGCCTCTGGTCTGCTAGCGTTAGACAGAGCAGTAACATGTATACGACAAGGAGACTGTGACACAGCTATTGTTGTGGGATGTAATCTGTGTCTCAAGCCATCAGCCTCAGTTCAGCTGGGGGAAATGAACTTGTTGTCAGCTGATGGCAGATGTAAATGTTTCGATGTGGAAGGAGGTTAGTTTGGAAAAGATAGGAATCTATAGATGATTATAGTGGTGTTAAAAGTATGATAATCCTGTACAGCAATTTAGATTTTTAGATAAGGAATTTGATCAAATTTTAAAGAAAGGTGACTATCTATCATACATAGACATACATTTAGGAATCTGAAAATTATTGGCAGATGCTCATGAAGCAATATTATCAAACTTCTAGCTACTATATGGACAAAGTGTAATGCCTCGTTTACCGCACAATAGATTATTAAAGAGAGGTTCAATGTAATATGTAGATGTATGTTAATGAAAATAATATATGTTCAATCAAAACTTTAAGGGCTAAACATGATTTCCGTCATTTTGAGGTGTGGGAAAGGAGTGGTTTTCTTTTCTTTTCTTTTTTTTTTTTTTTTTTCAAAATCAATAGAAAAACAACCGTTATAATTCTCTTTTTCAGAAGGTCTGGGAAGAAGTGAAGGTGTTGTTGCTATGTATTTACAGAGAAAGGCTATGGCTAAGAGGGTCTATTGCACAGTGATTCATTCCAAATCTGCTACATTTACTACTGGAAATAATAGTAAGATTTTATTTTGTTAGCTACTTTAACTCTTATACAGTGAACTATTTTTAAGCCAGACCCCTTTTGATCTTTTAATTTTGGTTTGGTTAAGAACCAAGGGTCAAAATATATTTAAACTAATATGAAAGGACTTTATAATATGTTGTTCAGAGATTTTTTTATATGCATTTTTATTGTATTACAGTCCTCCAATTTCTCACCTTTTACAGGATCTGATTCCTGACTTCTTGGCCTTATTAAAAAAGAAAACATTAAACCTGTCCAATTAAGACATCTACTGAAGTTCTTTTATCTGAATAGTGTTTTGGTTTGACAGGTTCCACTGTGCATTCAAATCAAATATGGCTTCTTTTATATACTGTGAGAGTACTATTGTTCGTGGGGTATCAATTTTCATGGTCTCATGGATAGGCTAAACCAAGAAATTTGGTTCCCAACAAAAAGGAAATTTCCCTTCAAAACTATGAATTCAAGAATCCACGATCATGTGTTGCTTCCTTAATCCACAAAAAATTGGTATCCATGAATAAAAGTACTTTCACAGTAATTAGCATGTATGTGATATTGTAGACATGTGTTATCCATCATTTGAAGAAGAGATGAAGTTTTTACAGGAGATGTATGGGGAAGCTAGAATTGATCCTTCTCACATAGCTTATGTGGAAACCAGTAGTAGTTGCAATAAATTATCAGATGCCTTAGAAATGAACGCTATCTCAAATGTAATTTGTAGAAACAGGAAGAAACAGTTACTTGTAGGCTCTGTCAAGTCTAATATAGGTCATACCGAATCAGCTTCAGGCTTAGCCAGTGTTTCTAAAATTATTATTGCCATGGAAGAGGGAGTGATACCACCCACCCTTCATTATGATGCACCTCAGATTCCAGCTGGACAGCTTAAAGTTGTTACTGAAAAGACCAGATTGAATGGAGAATATTGCAGTGTAAACTCTTTTGGACTTGGAAGTGCAAATGTCCACACCATTCTGAAGTCATTCTCTGATAAAACCAACAAATATCATTTTGCCAATGAAAAGAGAAGGCTGTGTATTTACTCGGCGAGAACAAAAGAAGGTTTAGAGTCTATATTTCAATTGATGAAGTCACATCCAAGAGATTCATATCTGCATTTCCTATTGAATGAGACTTGTGGACCCCTGAATAAACAGCTGCCTTACAGAGGCTATGTTGTGGTCAATAGCCATGGACATGTAGAGGAAATTCAGGTAAGAATAATGATTTTGAACCTTGGACAGTGAAAAGTATTCTCAAAATGTATTGTATCTGAAAACTGATAATAGAATATTCTCAATTTGAACTAAGTTAAAAATATATTTTTATATTAAGTTGTCCAAAAAGACATTTTACGAAAATATTACCTCAAATTTCTACCAAGCACTTGTGATTTTCGCAGCACAATGTTTGAAATGGTACTTCATAGAATTTATTGAGAAAGTTTTGCTTACACAATTTTCTATTGCACCTTAGGTAACATAAGTATTTTTCTTTAATTGGCTGCTCTATGTATTAAGACTTTAAAAATGTAATAAAAAGTAAAATGAAACAAGTTTTAATGAAAGAAATTTTGCCTTACTCCATTCTTTATATGTACACAAAAACTGATTTCCTTCTTTAATATATGACATGTTCTTTTACGTCATGCATTGAGGGTCATTATTGTTATAAAATGTTATTACAGCCTTAAAGACAATATTTTTAGAGCAAGAGAAACTGAATCTAACTTTCCAAGCAGTTGACTATCACATTTCTACAAGCGCATGATTTTAACATTGAAGTTTCTGGGCATAGCCTAAATTTTTTTTAATTTAAAGGTCTCAATTTCAGAAGTGAGATAGTCATTTGCTCACAGACAAGGATTCTATTTGCCTATGACTATGTTTTATTTAACAGAAAACAGAGTTGGAAGGGAAAAGACCAATCTGGTTTGTTTTTTCTGGAATGGGTACCCAATGGCCCAAGATGGGTCGTCAGATGATGCAAGTAGATAGGTTCCGGACTTCTATAATGAAATGTGATAGAGCCCTTCGTCCACATGGTTTACAACTGTATGACATGATTATGGAGGGTGACAACTGTGTGTTTGATAAAGTGACAAATTCATTTGTTGCCATTGCTGCAATACAGGTTTGTTATTTTAACAGTCTTCACCGTAATGCAATGTAGTCCAAAGCCCAAGGCTTGTCAAAATGGAAGTGGGCCTGTAAAATTAACTACTACAGGTCAACAGTCACTATATAAAAATTTCTGAAAAATGTATTCCAGGTCTGTGAACTGGAAAGTTAGTTGTGATGTTTGTTTTAAATAATTACGGAAATACCTAAAACATAAATGAATATATTTAGTGTTTTTAAATGATTCAGTTTTATTGAATGATCGTTATAACTGAAGTGATTGCTTTGTATTTGATTTTTCAATGTTAAGCATGGGTCATTTAACATGTAACTTAAAAATTATAACAATCTAAAAAAAAAAATCAACTTCATATGAGGGGTTGAAAATGGACGTGATTCGCTTTGCAACATGAGAGTTCATAAATATAGTGTTATGTTACAGGCAACATCCTGTGATAACATTGCAGTACTGTATAAGTAGTATATATCTTAAGTCCTAAGGCTATTCTGCTCGGTCAGTGGCTCAGTATTTTACTATTGTTCCCGGTGGTGTCCCTTTACCTTTATTTCATTGATAATACAGCTCTAACTAAACCGGACATCAGATATTTTCAATTACCATGTAAATCTTTTTTTTACCCGCGCTTATATTATGATGAAGCATGCTGAAACCTATTTCATGAACAGATGTATCGACATGCCAACAAATTCCACTGATCAAATTGATATATTTGTGTAAACGAACCTATGTGTCAAATTGTGCAGATCGTCAGGTGCTGAGAGTAATAAATTTGATTGGCTAATGTACTAACTGTAAAAATATCAGTTGGTTTTCTTTTGAGATAACTCGTTCAAGTCATGTTGTGAAATCAGTTAGGCATTTTAACACATTAAAAACAACATTTTTGTAGAAATTTTGTGTTGAAATGGGCAAAAGGAGTCATTGAAGTAAAGAGTTACAGAAAGTGTTATCTTTCTCATCTGTATTGTTATTTAATGACATATCACAATTAAGAATGTTAGCCTATGGTTTTTAATTTATAAAAAAAAAAACTAATGTCTATATGGCAGTCTTTTAGTTGTCTTGATATGTTTTTTTAAAATTCGAAAAAGAAAGATGTTTATTGCTGACCTTGTAATAAAATATAGGATATTTGAATCTATGGCAAAAATTGGTCAAACCGTAATATAAACCATGTTTATACAAATTGCACCCCAACTCACCAAGTGTGTGGTATGTTGGAATCACCTTGTATGTCTGTCTAAATTTCATTACATAATTTAAAATCCCAATGAATGGATTGATTTCAAATTTGATATGTGGCTTTACACAATTGGATAAAAGTTGTAAGTGATTTGATTGCCATCTGATATAAACTTTTTTTACAAGTGGGGGTATACCTAGCTTGACAACACATACAACTGTATGATTTTAATTGATCATAGGTAGCTTTAACTGACATGTTGTCCAGTATGAATCTAAAGCCTGATGGTATTGTTGGTCATTCTGTTGGAGAATTGGGTTGTGGTTATGCTGATGGTTGTCAGACGGCTGAGGAGACTGTACTGGCTGCCTACTGGAGAGGGCGCTGCATAGAGGAGGCGAAACTTCCACCGGGAGGGATGGCAGCTGTAGGTAAGATTTTATAGAATGAAAATGGTGAGATTCCGAGTAATGGAATTGTTCTTCTAGCATAAGCAATTGTTTTACCTCTCTGATAACTAACATGTAAAAATGGTTGTGATATATTGGAATCACCTTGTCCATTTATCATGTCTGTCATTACGTTCATCCAAATTTTGTTTGAAATTATCTCAACTCCCTATGGATGGATTGAATATAAATTTTGTACATTTCTTTATATAGATGGGCATATGATGTAATCAGTTCTGATCTCAACTTCATATTTTGTGAGGCTTACCATTTTTCACTATGTAGAAAGTTTAAGTATATGCCCAGCATGACAGTGTGTTTGACTTCATCATAAAATTGACAAAAGTCTTCTTCCCTTTTATACAAATTTGGAGATGAATTTGACAATGTAAATGTTTTGTCTAATATATTAAGTCATCCAAAATCTAAACTCTTAAATCATTTAAAATTAGATTAATTATTCATTGTGAGAAAGAATTATTGTAGTAAAATAATTTGTCTGCTGGCCACTGCCATGCAAGTCTTCCATTTTGTATGTGACACTATAGGAACACTTTTCAGTGTTGAAATTCAGATTTTGTTTAAATTTAGTCTGTTTTGTATGTGTATGGCAGTTTCAAACTGACATATTTTTTACAAGTTACAGACTTTCATGGTTTTTTATGCATGTGACACTTCAGGAGTATTTTGTGAGCACAAACTTTATTTGTATTTTACTCACTTTTTAAATTATTCCACATGCATAAGTAGAATTTTGTTCCTTTTTTGACAAATATTTGATTGAACCTCACCATATCAAAGGTCAGTACCAAAGGTCAGGAATATGGCAATTGTCATTTTGTATTAGTTGGTTACCAGCATTAATTGTGTTAATCATTTGTTGCTACACCTTTTTGTTTTCACATTTATAGAATTGTCAACCAAGTTGCATACTTTCAAACATTTAATTCACTTTTCATGTATCCAGCTTTGGGGGTTGGGCTTGCTTAGACTTTTTCCTGTATGTAGGAACATATTATCATGTATTCATCATTAAGATGACTGTTTTGCACACATTTGCTGTTCTTTTTATGTTGTCCAGATCAAATTTTTTATTTTCTTTCACATCATCAGGGGATGCAGATATGATAAACTCTAAATTATTTTACTTGTGAGGATTTAAAATGATTATGGTAATCCTTTGTAACTTCCTATTGATACAGAAAAAAAACTTTTCTATTTTAGGAATGACCTGGGAAGATGCCAAACTGAAATGTCCAGAAGGTGTTGTTCCAGCATGTCACAATGCTAAGGGTACTGTCACAGTATCAGGACCAGTTGATAAAGTGGCTGAGTTTGTAAAAATACTTAAGGACAAACAGATCTTTGCCAGGGAAGTGAACAGTGCAGGAGTAGCTTTTCATTCTAGTGCCATGCAGACTGTTGCACCAAGGCTTAGAGAAGAAATGAATAAAGTAAATATCAAGAGATAAGAAACAGGGGTTCCAGTTAGAGGTGGTCTAATCTCAATTTCCGACCTATAACCTCTGAAATCTATGTAATTGATTCTTGGATTTTTTTAAATTTTCATTGACAATGTATTGAGATAATAAGGTTTTTCTCAAGTGTACCATTGATTTGAAAATGTCCAGGACATTGCACTTTTGAACTTTCTTTTTTAAAAAAAAATTATTGATGTGGACAGAATCACACTTGACAGTGATATGTATTTATGCATGAATGAATCTTTTGGTTGTATCCATTTTGAAACTATGCTCAGTTGTATTCTAGTTGAAGAAACTTTCCTTTCAGATTCTTAAACCCAAACCAAGAACTAGCAAATGGATAAGTTCATCTATACCAGAGTCCAAATGGGATACAGAGCTTGCTAAAACTGCTTCAGCTGATTACCTTGTCAACAATCTTGTCAGTCCAGTTCTATTTCAAGAAGCTTTGAAACACATTCCTACAAATGCAATTGTGATTGAGATAGCCCCACATGGGCTGTTACAAGCTGTGTTGAAAAGATCTTTAGATACTACCTGCTCAATGGCTAGTCTAATGAAAAGAGAACATTCATGTAATCCTGACTTTTTCTTCTCGAATCTTGGAAAGTAAGTGTTGTACTAGGGATTGTTTATCTTCTATATTATTCTGTTTAATGTAGGTGACCACCCCAGTAGTCTCTTAATCCTGTGTTTTAGTATGGGTTTAATCCTCGGCTGATTCATACCAAACACATTACAATTTGATAGTCACTGCTTCTCTGCCAACCACACCCAACATATAGAAGATAGAATGATAACTGGTTAGTTCATGGTTTGAATAATGTGTCTGAGTTGGGTTGACATGCCTTCCTGGGTACATTAAAAATATCTAGCTCCGCATGTTTTGTCTTCAGTCAAAACTGTCTTAGTGACTATCAATCTTAAAAGACTATTATTAAAATGTTCTCATGTTAATGCATTCAATGTAAAATTAACCAATATATAAAGACTACCGTTTTAAGTGACCATGATTTTTCTCTCCTTTGGAAGGTAATGGTAGGACTGGTTTGACTGTAGTTCCAAGCTAGGTCTGTTCAATTGGTCAAAATCTTCTTATCCAGAAAACATGGAATAAGCATTTGCCATACAATGTAAACCACTATCAATCAATCAATCAATCTTTTTGAGCTTGATAAGATGACCAATGCTGTATGTCAATCGGGCAGTTGCAGGGTAAATTCCATTTTATTTTTTTATATTTTTATTATATTTCAGGGATGATTTTCTTCCGTCGTTTTAACGGATTTCCACTATTTCGAATCAGGATATTACTGTTACAATTTTTTTAAATGTATACTTCTGATTTTGCCAATTTCCACTTTGTTTGTTGACCTCATAAAATCATCCTTGATATTTAGATTGAATGCTAGACAATGAAAACTTTTGAAACAATTCTTTAACACTTATTGTAGATGTTACATTCAAGGAGCAGATTTCAACCCACTTGGAATCTTTCCACCAGTTGAATACCCTGTGCCAAGGGGCACAGCCATGATATCGCCTGCCATTAAATGGGATCATTCTCAGTCCTGGTATGTCCCAGATACCAATCAGTTTCTCAGTGGATGTTCAGATCGCCAGTCTGAAACTCGATTTGAGTTTGATGCATCCAAAAATGAACATGACAAATTTCTTCTTGGCCATAAGATCAATGGAAAAGTGTTGTTCCCAGCAGCTGGATATATGGTATTAGCTTGGAAAGCTTTGGCAAAGTTTCATGGGAAATTGTTTGATAGAATGCCAATGGTGATTGAAAATCTGAAGATTCACAGAGCTACCATAATTCCTTCCACTGGTTAGTATTTCTTTTCAAAGTTTCTATGTTAAGCTATCTCTATGACATTGCTTAAAGGGTGATAATTATGAGATGTCATTGATTTTAATTTTTTTTAGGATATTTCCCATTACCTGTATTAAAATTGATAAGCTTGTAGACACAGAAAGTACAGCGTTTTTTAAGCCCCTCGCTTGAGAAACAGGAGTAACATAGTGATTAGGCTGTCTGTTCATTTGTCCCTTTGTAAATGCCCAGTTCTAATCTGCAACTCCTCCCAGTCTGCTTAATGGAATTCGATAAAACTTTCATACATAAGTAAACCTAATATAACTTCACATGATGCTATTCTGCACCTTCTATTTTGTTTTTCCATCTGAATGACTTATAGGATTCCATTAAGTATTGAGTTTTGCTCACAGTTTATCTAATCTGGTTCCCTTGTCAATATCATAAGCAACCCTAGGATCGCTAAAAATATAGACTCAGGTCACCACCAATGGATATGCACAATATATGAGAAAATTGCAGCGTATGAAATAAAATGAAAACAAAGAAGAAATTATCTAAATAACTAAATTACTGTGATTAGTGTGCATATGTATTGAAAGATGTTATAAGTAAATTGAAAGAAACATTTTAACATTTCTTTTTTAAATTTGAATATTAGAACGTAAGAAAATAAATAAATTAATGTCATATATGTATCAGACAATCAAAAGACAAAAGACGTCACTGGAGACCCGAGGTTGTATTTTAGAGAAATTTGTGGAACGAAAATATTACCTGGGCTGCCAGGTTAACAGTTTGTTTTTTTTTGATAATATATTTGAAACTTCACAAACAAAATAATTCTGGATGGAATCATTTTTCGAGGTATAAAACCCAAATCGCTTGCATATTATCCAAAACCTTTAGACATGTGTAAGTACACTGATTGAAAAATATGGAAGTAACAATTAAGAAATGTCAAAAAGTGGGATGATACAGGATAATGGAATTAAGATGCTGGATAAATAGATCTGTGTCAAGGGTCTTTATAAACTTTTTTTTATCTGTCTTTATTTTATTCATCAGCAATTAAAATTACTTGAATGGTCTGTATCAGCTAAATAGCATTAAGAAGAATTTTATCAGTTCTTATTTTTATGAAAAATATGTACGTGTTTTTTGCATTATACGCTTTGTTAAGCATGTACATGTATCGTACCAAATAACTTACTCAAGATTGGCTCAATACAGTCACTTACATGTAAACTACTGTTTTTTGGTTGTAATGTACAGGAACAAAATGATTTTTCTAATGAATTTTTGACTCAAGATTATATTCATAGTCAAAGTTAAAAGGTGAAAAACATTAAGTTGCAGGCTCTATATATTAATGAAAATTAAACATAATGGAGCATTGAGAAAAGTGGACTGTTTCAGGATGTATATTTAACATACATTTTGTTTGTTAATGAATAATCAAGGGAACCAAGATTTTAGCGGAAATCATAAGAATGTAATCCAAGGGCAAAGACCAGGCAAAGTAACAAAAGTAATTGAGCAAACCTGACCACTAAAACCTGGGAGCCTGGACCAGGTGCACTGGTAGGATTGACCAAACCTGACTCCACTAAAACCTGGGAGCCTGAACCAGGTGCACTGGTAGGATTGACCAACACTACAATTGTTGATTTTGAATGAGGTTAATTTCATGATTTATCAACCAGAGAGATCTAATAATTACTGAGGCCATCAGCTGAGGTGATTATTGATCTCAAATTATGATATTAACTGAAATACAAAGTTATCAATTGCTTTGCCATGGCGGCCAAGTATATGCAAAGCTCTTGTCTGGTATGTTTTAACCACAGAAGCCAAGTTGCTCACAATTCCAGGCGGGTTCAAAATAAAGAGAATTGTCACTGATCTACAAATTTATTACGATTATACAGAAAATACATGTTACAGGATGAAAAGTTATTTTGATATCAGGAAATTATAAAACTCACATATAGGGTGCACTCAATCAAGTTATCAAATTCTTTAAAATGGATTGGATCCACATGGCACAGGGGAACAACACAACAGACATCAACAACATTGAAATTCTTCATATAGCGATGACTTCCTGTTAAGGCAAATTATACTAACGTCAATAATTCACAATAACCTTGGACCATTGTCCGAATACAAATACTTCTTGTTAAGGCAAGTATACGTCAAAATGTCAAAGAAACATCATCAACAATAATGAGTTAACTTCCAGTTACGGAAAGTTGCAACTCTCAAAAACAATATTCCTCTTGCATCACTTGTCTCCAAAAACACATCCCTTAACCACATAAAATAAATCCAATTTTACATTCAGTCTGCCACCGTATATCCCTGAACATCAAGTTTGATCGGCCAAATATGCCAATTCTCAATCATTTATTTGACTGGCTATCCCATTCTATTCCTCTACTTAATTTCAATCTTCAGTTTTCAAAAAAAAAAACTGAAAATTAAAGCCCTTATATACTGTTCAACACCAATTCAACACCAACTTAGCACCAATTTCCGATAAATCAAAATCTTTGACAACTACTTAAAACTACATCCTGCATGGGTAACATGATGCTGTACTTCATCACCTTTCCTATAGTAAACCACTTAAAATCATAATAAAGATAAACTTCCGGATATAAGACTAACGGTACAATGACTAAATCAAAATATGCTTATCTAGACATGCAACTAATTATCACGAATATGTACACCTACAGTTTTATTACTTGACTGACATTTCATTTAACATGACCATTCACACTTTATGAATTTTAATGCAAGGATCTAATTGTAACATTCTGGATTTTGGACAGCCCTCATTTTCCATTTATCATATCATTTGCTTGCTTCCTGTGTGTGTATTTTTTTTTGTCTTTTGGTTTTTTTTTCTCTCTTGATTTTACAATGTAAATAACTCAAATAACCTTTAAAAGTCCACATATGGGAATCAATGACCTGTCAAGAATTTTTGTGTCTTTGTTAGTCAAGGCAAGATGTCATTTTTTTTTTTTTCGCCAACTTCTGTCACTTGAACCAGTCTGCTCAGCCATGGTTGAGTGAATGCTAGCGGTAAGTAATGAGAGCGACAATTTACCAAATTAATCTGTCTTAATATATCAACCAATCATAAGTGATGATTTAAAATTAAACTAAAGGATTTTACCTCACATGCCACTTTGTGTGGTGTGGTGGTTATCATAATTTTCAAAGAACCATTAAGTACCAATTAAACCAATCAAAATTGTAGTTGATATCATAATGATATTTGAGTTATTACATTTTGTTCAAGAATTTGAAATTGATTGATAAAAAAATACGTCGGAGAAAAAATGGGTAATTATGATTACTTCTTTTCCTCAGGTGTTCTGACATTTGACGTGACAATGATACCTGTGTTGGGAGAATTTGAAATTTGTGAAGGAAATAATCTTGTTGCTAGTGGTTCCATCTATGCTCCCTCCATAACCACATGGAGCTCCAATATGGAAGCAGTTTGTCTTCCCACAAGCCCTAGCAAAAGGAAGGCACTACCTTTGGAATCAGTTGAAGTTTATAGAGAGTTAAGATTAAGAGGTTATGATTATGAAGGAGAATTCAGAGGAATAAGGGAGGCTATTCACAGAGGTAATATGTGTTAAAGTTTTATGGGAAGAGGTTTGACCCAGTTGGTAGGGGATGATTCTTTAGAAAGGCAAAATAACATTCTTTTAGGCAATAGTCTATCGACGTGTATAATTGATAATAATGTAAAGATAAATATCAATTCCAAAGGTTTGGTTTATTTCAAATAACATAACCTCAACCTCTGTTCATTTGAAGGCAGGAGCAGTGGCAAGAATTAAAATTGAATATTTAAATCAAGTCAGTACATTGCATAGTGTATAATATTAAGTCAGTTGTGACCAAAAGTAAAGTAGGAACCAGTTTATTATAATATTCATTATACCTGTCCCTTGACACTTACCATCTCATATGCTGTATTCTACCTTAAACAGCACAGTTTAAATAGAACTTAACCAATCTTTGGCAAAAAGAACTGTAAAGATGCTTCCAATCTCAGTATTATTACTGTACGTATTTGATATTTATGAATTTAAAAAAAAGTTACTCTAAAAATTGAATATTTCTGTAACTCTAGGTGAGAAAGGTGATTTGCTCTGGAACAATAACTGGGTGACTTTTTTGGACACCATGATGCAGATGTTATTGATATCACAGCCAGGTCTTGGGTTCAGTCTACCTACAGGGGTGGTTTCATTAAAGATAGATCCTGAACAACATAAGTCTACTCTGATAGGGAATGACCCATTAGGTAAGATATGATGCCTTCAAAGGGATGTTGAGGCACAGTGATCAAATGGTTAAAGCACTGGTTCCACTAAAAAATCAAACCCAGCAAAATATCTAGGTTTTTAGGACATTCCATTGATTGATGTAAAATGGAACTTTTGTCTCTCCTCGTGACAAAATGGAGCAACTGAATTAGGCCTAAATTAGCCACCATCCTTCTATTATTTTGTTAGATCTATCATGTGGAGGCAAAATTGAAAGAGAAGTAGAAATTTTCTAACTCATCACT
This sequence comes from Perna viridis, assembly GCA_037379345.1. Taxonomy (NCBI): domain Eukaryota; kingdom Metazoa; phylum Mollusca; class Bivalvia; order Mytilida; family Mytilidae; genus Perna; species Perna viridis. The sequence continues at coordinate 32,015,823 of CM074514.1, read as the reverse complement.
GCTGGGCATGGCTTGTTGTGGGTTATAATCAAGGATTAAAACAATTTTCCAAATCATTTTTTTTTTAAATTTTATTGTTATGGTTTAATTTCAGTTGTTCCAGTTCATGTTGACTTGTACTCAGAAACTGTAACAGCCGGTTGTGTGGAAATGCAAGGCCTCAAGCTAGCATCAACCCAACAGAAGCTAATCCAGCAAACTGTTGTATTAGGAAAGAGTAGCTTTGTACCTAATATTGAAATTTCTAGGGAAGACCTTTGCCCAAATGATTTGGAGGAATACCATTCACAATGTTCTGCATTAGCAGGAAATGGGATTCTGAGAATCTTGGGAATGGAAGGTATGGACTTTCCAAATTTCAGTGCATTTGAGCAGATGGCAAAAATATTGAAACCAGTAAAGTTTACTGAAACTGTAGAGAAGTACTCAAAAATGTCCAAGAATGGTTTGTTCCTGATTCTAAACAGTTTGTTTAGTATGACTGTTGACAATTTTGTTCAAAACAGCAGAAATATATTGGATGCTTACAGAACTAAACTAGCAGATGACAGACTGATGACCAATCTTCTGCAACCAAGGTCATTGATGTCATGTCTTGACATTGTCTTAGAAAACAATAAATTAGGGTCTCTCAAAGTCTTAGAGTTCGCATCTCCTGATGTAAACCTCACTGATATAGTCCTTGAGCATTGTAACAAAAGGCCAGAATATGTTAACTATGTAAAGGTTGATGGAAAATCTCACAAAGAATCTGCAAATCTTTCACCGGACATTAAATATTTAAAATGGGATGTTGAAGAAGATGCTCCAGAAAATTTGTCAGACTTTGATATTTTGATAGCCTATAATTTCCTTCACAGACAAAAAAATATCTCAAAATGTTTGCAAAATATGTCAAAAGTTTTGAAAGATGATGGATTTCTGATTATACATGAAGTAACATGTAACCAACATTTACACCTTGCTGTTACTGGGCTAATGTCAGTACTACCAGTCACTGCTGAGACTAGATCAGTGGCCTGTTATTGTAATGAAGAAAAATGGCGGGAATTTTTCCATAAGGAAAATTACAAAGTTATAGTTAAAAAATCAGATGGACTAATGAATACAATGTTCCTTCTCAGAAAGAAGTCACCCAATAAAGTAGAGAAGCAGACGGTCATGAAAGTAGGTCTCGATATTGCAGAATCTGTTGAGGCAATCAAGAAGAACTTGAAGGAAGTAGCAATGAAGCCCAAGGGAGATAACTTATGGTTATTAGTCAATGACAATCTCAGTGGCATTGTTGGTATGGTAAACTGCTTGAGGAAGGAGCCTGGCGGAGAGAAAATTAGGTAATTATTTTGTCAAAATATATCCAGGATTTCTATGCGACTTGATAAAATAAGTAATGGATATCATTATGCTGAAAAAAAGTACAAATTGTTGACGATTTGATAGAAAAATTTTGCAAGAAAAAAATTCTTCACAGCTGCTTTGGTCTCCTTCATGGTAGAACAAAATGTAAGGTGAACATGAGAAGGTAAATAGATATAGTCAGTTAAAAAAAAAAAACATGTTAGGAAATCAATAGCAAATATGAATTTAAATTTGCATGAATTTAGTATTGATATTGATTTTAATTTCTAGGTGTGTCTTAGACATTTCTAAATCTGGTGGTGAACTTAATCTCACAGATGGATTAGTCCATAAAGATTTGGTTGTAAACATAGTAAAAGATGGCATCTGGGGATCCCTCAGACATCTTCCAATATCAACTGGTAATAATGAAGTTTCCCCATAACTGTAAATGCACTGTCCTACTAAAACATAAGCAAATCTAACAGCATGGGTATAGGTGAAGTTCCTACTCTTTTTGGTCAAAACAGTTTCTTAAATCCTATTTGCATGATTTTTCTGCACTTAGGATTGTTTGTTTCCATCCAAGAAAAAAGGGTACATTTAGAAGCATTCAATATCCTGTTTTAAACATTATAATCATTGCTTCCTATTTTTTTACTATCTGGGTAGAAGGGCCATGAGCTTTTGTCTTCACAAGCTGTTCAAAATCATTGCAGAAAACTTGGTGAACTTGATTTCTTGAGACTACTAGGTCAGTTGTCACAAAATTTGGGCACCAAGACATCATTGGGTTTATGATCTATAATTATACCCTCAATCAATGAGAGGGTGATATTTTTGAATCAACATATCCATCATTGTTTTTGTCACAATCTCCCAATGGACAGATTGGTTTCAAAATGGGTATGTGGCTTTATATAGATAGGACATATTTTGTAAGCTATTTTGGTTGCTGTCTGTAGTACATGTAACTTCAGTTTCATGGGATTTTCCCATTTTTAGGTCACCTGGTCGAAGACCTTGTGAGCTATTGCCATCACTTGGTGTCCATCGTCGTCATCTTTAATTACAATTTTTCAAAACTCTTCTCCTTTGACACTACTTGACCAATTGGAACCATACTTGGTATCAATGTTTCTTAGGATATCCTGCATAGAACTGATGTGGGGATTTTTGATTTGTTGAAAATCATGGCTGCCGTTACTAAAATAGAAGATAGGGGTCAGACAGTAGTTTTTGCATATATCTCCAAAACTGTTATGTTTAGCTAAATTCTGACACTGGTAAAAGTGTTCAGCATGATGAGATCTATCTGTGGTCAAATTTTCATTTTAATCTGTTAAGCCATGTTGGAGTTAATGCCCTTTTTCAACATTTTTTGTTATTTCTTTCAAAAATCTTCTTCGACACTACTTGACAAATTGGAACCAAACTTGGTGTGAATGTTCCTTGGGGTATCCTGCGTAGAACTGATTGGGGATTTTTGATCTGTCAAAAAACATGGCCACTGTTAATGAAAATAAAACTTAGGGTCAGACAGTAGTTTTTAGCTCACCTTGCAGAAGGCCAAGTGAGCTTATGCCATCACTTGGCGTCTGTTGTCGTCGTGGACAAAATTTTAAAAATCTTCACAGGTTTTAAACTTGGCATGATTGTACCTTAGTGTGTTCTGCACAAAATGACTGTTGGGATTTTTGATCCATGAAAAGGCATGGCGGCTGTTACAAAAAAATAGAATATAGGGGTCTGTTGCCTTTAGCAAATTTCTGGCATTGGGTAATAATGTTTAGCATCATGAGACGGACCTATGCTGAAATTTTCAAAACGATTCATCGACTGATGTAGGAGTTGTGGCCCCTGAAACAGTTTTTATTTGCATGTGCAATTTTGAAAATCTTCAACTCAAAATCCATTAAACATAATTCAATGAAATTTAGCAGATATGTTCCTTAGGGTATCACACACAAAACGATCGTTGGATGTGTTGATTCATTTAAAAACATGGCCGCCGTTTTTAAAAATAGAACATAGGGGTCAGAAGGCATTTTTTTTGTAAATAACTTAAAAACCGTTGCCTTTAGCCATTTTCTGGCAGGGGTTATATTGTTTAGCATCATGAGACGGACCTATGCCAAAATTTTCAAAACGATTAGTCAACTGATGTAGGAATTACAGCCCCTCAGACAGTTTTCTTTTGCATTTTTCGCAAGTGCAACTTTGAAAATCTTCTCAAAATCCATTGCACAGAAATCATTGAAATTTGGCATATATGTTCCTTAGGGTATCCCACACAAAATAACTGTTTGGATTTTTTATTTGTGAAAAACATGGCTGCTGTTACTTAAAATAGAACATAGGAGTAAGAATTCAGTTTTTTGCAAACAACTCAAAAACCGTTGCCTTTAGCAAATTTTTGGCTTGGATAAAATTGTTAAGCATCATGAGATGGACCTATGCTGAAATTTTCACATGTACAACTTTGAAAATCTTCTCTAAAACCATTTAAAGCCATTGAATGAAAATAAGCATAATAGGTCTTTAGTGTATTGTGCTCAAAATGACTTGTGATTTTTAATCCGTAAATAGGTATGGCTGCCTATACTAAAAATGGGTCAGAAGACAGATTTTTGAAAATAATTCAAAAATTGTTGCCTTTAGCAAAATTCTGGTTCAGGTCATGAAAATGCTATTAAAAGCGTTTCCTGCATTTGACAATTAAGTTGATTTTAACGTAGCCTGTCTCATTCCTCAAGTTTTTCAAATAAGCAGATGGTTATCCAGGTGAGCGATTTAGGCTCTCTTGAGCCTCTAGTTCGCATATGATATTCCCAAAACCATTAGGGTTAGCTAAATTCTTTCAATAGCTGAAATGATCCATATTATTAGGACTACAAATGTCTTCAGGGAAATGTTGTCGGATATTATTGCTCTTGAAAAGGGAAAAATGACCTTTTTTTTTTTTTTTTTTTTTTACAGTTTTCAGCTAATATCTTGAAAACTATGATAGATGGAAATTCTTCTTAAATTTATTGCCCTTGAAAAACAAAATTAAAACAGGTGAGCAATTCAGGCTCCTGGGAGCCTCTTGTTCTCTTTATAAAATGATAAAAAAAAATTTGCCAACAAATGTCTCAGCTTCCACTGGATAAGACTAATTTCAAATTTGATATTTGGCTTTTTATAGATGGGACATTCATTGTAAATTATGTTTGTTGCCATCTGCATCAGCTTCTTGTTTGTTTTGACTTTTCCAATTTTTGCTGGGTTGCACTTAGGCAAATTGTTTTATAGAATAGTGAATGGCAGGTGGGCAGGGAAAAAAAATGAAACATTTTTCTCAGTGACTATAAACAGCAACTAGATATATGGTACAATGTGGCCCTCCCTGTCTTCATGTTGATACTATGAAAAATGTTACTATCCCTCTTGTCAGCATATCTACTGGTTGAATCATTGGGTCAGAGTTGTGCAACAAACACTCCTTGTAGGAGTTTATACTGCCCTCCAAAGCCAAAAATTACAAATTTGGGAAGACAAGCAGTTGAGGAAATTATTTTCATAACGCTTTTCTCAGCAACTACTAATCACAGCCTCTTGATATTTGGTATCCAGCATCAGGTAATGGTCCCAAATTGTGGTATAGGATTTCATGCTTGTCTGTTTAAGGAAATTTGGCCATTTCTGTCTTTGATCCATTTTTACTGTTGGTGCTTATCTCCAAACTATATTGAATAGAAAGAAGCTTTAAAGTGGTGAAATCATCCTTCAAAAAGGCTTGCTGAAATGTCAGTTAAGTAAAAACTGCACAGTACATCCTTCAGGAATTGCCTTTTTTATTTATTTTTTTTTGCTTCTGGCTTGAAAACTGTGAGAAAGGAATGTTCGATTTAAGAAATAATCCTGTTTTAAAGGCCTGCAAATGGTCTCATTTTATTTATAGCCTACTTGAGCTTCTGTGTTGTGCAAGTTGATGAATCTCCGCCAAGGATCGAACCCTAGACTGCTTGGTGAAAAGCCAGTCACATACTGATTCTGCTAAAGAATTAATCCTTCAGCCATTTTAGGCAGTTTGTGAATATTATATACTACTGTTACAGTATGTTTTAGAAATTCTGTAGAGTTGTGTGGCACGCTGTGAAACCTAGATTTAACCCATCATTTCGTTTGTAATGCCTGTATCAAGTCAAGACCATTGAGGTACCAGCTGTTCCAGTGGTGTAATATCTATTTTGTCAGATTTGTTTTGGATGTGACTTGACTATGGATCCGATTAGTGTTTAGTTATTTTGTTGTTATCCTCATTTAGTTCAGAAATAATATTTTGCAATTATTAAGATAGTGACTTTTTGTTTTATTGTTTACATCCATAAATTTGTCTGCTTACTACAATTATTTCTGTTCAATAAGTACAATTTCTAATTTCAGACCATAAGTATGTAGAGAAAAGCCATGGATATATGGACATCACAAGAAAGGGTGATCTATCAACTTTACAATGGAAAGACCTCAAACCAAATGATGACCATGATAAAATTCACTGTAAGGTCCACTATGTATCTCTAGGGACCAAGGATCTTATGTATGCTCTTGGCCGTCTCCCGGCAGACCAGGAATACTTCCTGGGTTCAGAGTTTTCTGGAATGACTGAAGATGGTAGGAAAGTGATGGGTGTTATTGATAAAATGGTAACTATACAATGAAGAAGTAGAATTAATGAAGAAACAGATGGTCCTTTGTGGTCAGTTTTGTCATTATATATAGGATGTTTGTGAGAGACAGATTTTGTATTGGTAGTTATAAAATATCCTTATTCATATTTATACCAAAATGGTTGAAAATAAATTCCTTGCCAAGCTTCACAGATTTAAATTGATTTTTGAGTTGATAAGATTTCCAGTTTCTTAGTCCTGAATTAATAGAAGGTGATAGTACGTATATTATTGGTCTGAAATGTAACTGATTGCCTTTGGTAAGTAATTCTGTAACTCACACCAATGAAATTGTGACAGCTACTGTCTGTCAATCATTTAATAATATACTTGTGAACACAAACCTACTATGAATTTTGGTTAAACTGGATAAATACATAGACTTTCAGAAAGCATGGAACCATGTATATGAACTATAAGAATGGAATGTTAACATTCAAATTCACATTAGGAGTTATTAATTTTAACCAAAAAAATTACATATTGTGGAGATGCATAACTGTGTATTGCCCTTGATAATATTATGTTTATTTTTATTCATACAGGCCCTGGCCACGGATGCTTACACTGACAGGAACAGTCTTATTGACATTCCAGAGGGTTGGACCCTGGCTGAAGCTGCTACTGTGACCTCACCATTTGGATTGGCATATTATTCTCTTCTGATGAAAGGAAAGATTACATCCAATTCTAGCCTGTTGATAGCTGATGCAACATCATCTCTAGGCCAAGCAGCTCTGGCAATAATAGCTCATATGAGATGTAAAATATTTGCTCTAGTCAATTCCAGGGATAATTTGCAGTACCTCAAGCTGAAATATCCATCATTACAAAACATCTATGTATTGGAAGAGGGGGAACAGTTTGAGGGAGAAATACTGAGATGTACAAAAGGAAAAGGTATGTAGTAGGCCAACTTAATGGGTTTTGAAATTTGAATGAATTGTTCTTTGGTAATGTCTTAATTTACCTGGATTCCTGCATATATATAACGAAAACATACAATGTTGGGGAAAATGAAAATATTAATTATTGTATAGAGTGGATTTGAATGAAATAGATGTGCTATGAAATTCCAAATTTAACACCACTGACAGTTCAAGATTGAGAAAACAGCAACCAAAAGTTAAGATTTCAAGTTCTGTAACAAGGCTTTGCCAAGTAATAGAATATTGAAATCTTACCGATCAGAATCTGATATTTCCTAGTCTTGCATTACCTTGCAGTTTTTGAGTCATTTATGTGATAAGAACACTTAAGTCATTTTGCCCAACCTGCAATTATTCTTTTGTGTGGGCAGGAAAAATAGCACATTTTGATATGCTCTTATCTCACCAGTTAGTGAGACAAGGTTATATCATGTGGCTATCAATAGGAATATCCTGGACTCAAAAGTGGATAAATTTACATTTGAATTCTACTGTTACAATTATCATGATTATATAAGATATACCTCTAATTTACAGGAGTAGATGTTGTATTGACCTCTACTTATGGTAATCTACATCAACAGCTGTCCACAGTCCTTAGAAGTGGTGGTCAATATCTTGATCTCAGTTCTGACTATGATTTCAACATTCTTGGTAAGGACATTGATTCTGTATAAATCGAAATACTCATGTACTGTGTCAATTAAAATTAAATTGAAACTTATGCTTTAATCTCATGACACATGCAACATACATTGGAATAATGTATACCTTGTGCAAAATGCTAGTAAGGTGCCAGTTTCATGAACTTAAAATTAGAAAAACAGGGGGTAATGCTGAAGAGTATTCCGGTTATGACATTAAAGGCTGCCCTATTGCTCAGTACATGACATTAAAGGCTGTCCTATTGCCCTGAACTTGACATTAAAGGCTGTCCTATTGTCCAGGACAGGTAAAATTGACATTCAGACATGTAAAAGTTCAATGCACTAAGGACAACTAAATTTCTCTGAAGTTTTCATCATGGATTATCAGTATAAGACAACCTGACTTTTACTTTGGGCAAGTGAAATTTTCTTCTAGGCTGTCAAAAAGTTGGTGTCAGTCCCTGATATTACTTGATAGGAAAAATTCTACTCTTGTTATCTATAATGAATATTTGCTACATTTTGCAGACAAGGATAGCTTGCATGAAAACATCACCTATCGTCATTTAAAGACTGACCATTTTGATTCCGACGAGATAAAGGAAATTATGGGGTACATCAACAAAGGCATTAAGGCCAAGGTTATACAGCCATTAGATTTTAGCTGTTATCCACATACTCAGATCCAACATGCTTTCCATGGACTACAGGATCCAAACAAACTGAAATCTGTTTTGGTGCAGGTATGAAAAGTCTTGTTTTTTTTTTTTTGTTTGTTTTCTTTTCTTTGCTATCCTGCTAAGTTCAACAGTGACAGAATCATGAAATTGAATATCTATAATTGAATAACTGCCTTTGGATAGGAATAAATAGGTTAACATTTTAGATTTTGGCTGTTAAGTTGCTCCTCAGTTTATACCTGCTTCACCATCTATCCATCTGTGAAGCTTTGAGGGTACCTACTTTGTATAATTTGTAACTTAAAAGTACTGAACCAATATTATTCAAACTATTCTCATTGGAGATGTCTTCTGATTTTGTGGAACAATTCGAAAATTTATTCCTAGATTTTTATCTTGATGAAATTAGCCATTTTTTACTTGGCAATTTGTGTTTACCTATTCTAAAGTTGTTTTTTTTCTTTTGTAGTTTTTATTACATATTGAAGAGGTATATGTGATGACAGATGTATGACATTATTTTAAGATTTAGGGCTATTTCTCCACAATACAATGAGACTGCTCCTTGATGTTAGAGTACTGATCTAATTCTATTTAGGATTTAATAATTGGCATTTTGGTTAATTCCAATGTAACTATAACAATTTCTATTTTGTAGATCAGAGAGGATGATTCCATACCTATTTCAATTAAGACAGAGCCAAAACTCTTCTCTCCAGAAAAGTCTTATATTCTTATTGGAGGTCTTGGAGGCGTGGGTCTGGAGCTTGCTGATTGGATGACTAGAGAAGGAGCAACTAAATTGGTATTCACCTCCAGATCTGGTGTCAGGACAGGGTACCAGGAGAGAAAATTGCGACTAATGAGGGAAAATCAGATTGAATTCAATGTGTCAACCACACAAGTGACTACTGAAGAAGGATGCAAAGCTTTGTTTGATGATGCACAGAAACTTGGTCCAATTGGGGGAATATTTAACCTTGCAATGGTAATGTTAACTAAGTTATACATTTACTTTTTTTGAGTTCTAGTCACAAGATAAAAGATCAACACTTCAAGTTTGATACACATATAAAATCCATTTCTACTGCAACATAAGATAAAACATCAATAATGAGGGTAACCACAAATTGTAAATAGGAATTACATGTTAATTAAATTCGTGAAATTAAGCCAAGCACATGTTCTCTGTAACAGGTTTTGGCAGATGGGCTGTTTGAGAATCAAACAGAAGATAACTTCAGGAGAGTTTGTGAGCCTAAAGTGAATGGCACTAAGAACTTAGACACGTTAACTAGGAAGTATTGTAGAGATAGCTTGGATTGGTTTGTTGTTTTCTCATCAATAACATCAGGACTTGGTAATATTGGTCAGACCAATTATGGTTATGGTAACTCAGTGATGGAGAGAATATGTGAACAAAGGAAAGAAATTGGTCTGCCAGGTATAAGAATCATTTAAATGCCATGTCATGGCTTAGAGTGGAGTGTGTGTTATTCACATTTCAGCTTAAAATATTAAAATAACTCAACAATATTTGCTTGTGCTTATTATATTACGTCATGAAATGTAATGCACTTTATAATTTATAAATGACTTAATTTTGTAACTTCTGGAGGAATTAAATTCAACATTTATCAACAATATATATCGCCTTGCTTGGGTGTAAAATTATCAAACTATTCTGTATTCTTATTTTGTTTTAACTTTGTCCTATTTTGTTATTATAACAATTACAATACACACTGCCTTGGTGGTTTCAGGGTAGTGTGCTTGCCTTGAGAGGAAGAGGTTGTGGGTTCAATCCTCTGGCCAAATCATATCAAAAACTTTCAAATTGGTAGTCACCACTTCTCCTTGAAGTATGTGGTATTTAAGAGGATAGGGTAACGACTCATTGGCTTCCAAGTCCAAATGGGGTGGTATGCCTGTCTATGGACTGTTGCTTCTGTGAGCTAGTGCAATAATAATTGGCCCAGCATGTTGAACTAGTACATAACAGGGTCTGTCAATTCTCATCCCGAAATGTATGAAATATCTAACATATGACTTAAAACAATAATCAACCAATCAGTCAACTATATAAAACACAAACCCCAAAATAAATTCCACTACAACTTTCCACTACCACTACATACACTGCATCTTCCAAAATATTTTTCTTTTAAAAAACATGTGGCTGAATTTTTTGTTGAACTTCTTGAAATGAGAAATTCACCAAAGCTTAAAAGAAAACCTATCCTTTAGGACTGGCAATTCAGTGGGGAGCCATTGGAGATGTTGGTGTAGTGGCTGACAAAATGGGTGGCAATGACATTAAAGTAGGAGGGACTTATCCTCAGAGGATGTCATCAGTTCTGGAGACTTTGAAAAAAGTAATGTTAGAGGACCATGCTGTGGTGATGAGCTATGTTCCTGCAGAGAAATCATCCAACAGTGATGATAGAGAGGATGAGAAAGAAATGACACCATTAGAGAGTGTGATGAAAGTAATTGGTATGCCTTTAAAAATCTTTCCAACAAATAATTGTTGCAAATATACTGAAAAATACTATTAGAACAAACCCTACAAGAATAATTAAGTAGCTGTCTTTGTAAGAATCATGCAAAATCTGAAAAATGTGATACACCCCAAAAAAGGCTACATATTTTTATATTTGTAATTAAGTTGTTTTATGGGTCTGTACTATGAAATGTGTAATTATTCATTCAAATCTGCCTGCTCTTAGGAGATAATCAACATTGAAAATCCAGTAGACTCTATTGTATTTGAGCTTCATTTACAGAGTTATCTCCCTTAATTCTGAAATCTACAGTGCATTCTATATGATTTTTATCTCCTAAGAGCACAGGTTATATGAAAAAACACGTTAATTTCTGCTTACTATGACATTTCAAACAAAATATCAAAAATAAAAATATGTAGGCTTTTTACCCATGAATCACATTTTGCATGATCCTTAGCTGGAGTGCTACTTAACTGTAAGAGACCAAGTAATATTAATTTTTTTGCTTTTCCTTGTTGTTTTCTTTTGATGGTTCTCAAAGGCAATATTGTTTCTGACTTAAACAATTATTTCAAACTGGCCTTTACCCATTATCCATCATAAATGCTTTTTTAAATAGGATGTGTGCAGGTTTCACTATTAGATGAACTGAGGAAAAGTGATAGTTTTGCTTAGGGATGAGGCTTCCTTTGAAGCTATTTTTCCTATGATGATGTAGTCGGTCAAATATACATGATGATTTTAAATTTCTGGATTCAGGTCATATGTTAAAAAATGTGTCAATAAGATGAAAAATGCAACTATCACAGGTGTTCTTTGGTTTAAGTAGGGCACATTTGTATAATTTTGGATATTTTTCTATCTAGAGAGCTATTTAGATTACTGAGTAGCTTACATAGTTTTTTGTATGTCCCCTTTCGGCAAATGCCGAAGGGGACTTAGGTTTGCACTCTGTCCGTCCGTCTGTTAGTCTGTCTGTCAGTCACACTGGGTTTTCCGGACTTTTTTTTTGTAATGCCTCATCCAATTGATTTCATATTTGGTGTATAGTCTTATCATGACAAGTTACAAGTTTAGTTCGAATGACATTATGGTTGAACTATTTTTACAGAAGTTATGGCCCTTTGACATAGAAAATTTCATGAAATTTTATATTTTTTCGGACTTTTTTTTTAATGCTTCATCCAATTGATTTCATATTTGGTATATAGTCTTATCATGATAAGTTGCAAGTTAATTTCGAATGATGTTACGGTTGAATGATTTTTACGGAAGTTATGGCCCTTGGACATAGAAAATTTCATGAAATTTTATGTTTTCTGGACTTTTTTTTGGTAATGCCTCATCCAATTGATTTCATATTTGGTATATAGTCTTATTATGACAAGTTGCAAGTTAAGTAACTTTTCAACTTTCCAGATGATAGAAAGAGAATGTCTTTATGCCGCTTTCTGTAATGCAAAAATGTTATTATCTACTGTAAGATGAAGCTCAGGTTTGATTTTGATGGAATTTGCTTTTGCTGTTCAAGAGTTATTTTCTCTTGATTGTTAAAAAATAACACCATCCATTGTTAGTTCACATATATAAAAAAAAATCTCAGAAAGGCAGTGAGTTCAAAGGCCGAAAGGGGACACTGTATTGCATCAGCAATACTGTCAGAATGCTTGTTTAAATTCGAACCTGTCATTTCAACTTGCTCTAAAATTTAATGGAGATGCTGCATGTGCATTTGGTCTTCATTTGGTGTCATTTAATCTAGACATAAACAAAAGAAAACAAATGTAACTTTCTAATATTTATATTTCTACTCGAGTTATAATTTTGAAATGATTGTGACAGAATTATATATACTTGGGTAAGTATACCTCATACTTTCAGGCCTCTTAGCTGGGAGAGGATGATATTCATGTATTTGTTGATGGATCTCAAGGAAAATTGCTAAGTTTTACATTGGGAGGTATCCCAGAATCCTTGAATGATTAGGTTTTTTTTTTAACGTTGAAGTATTGTGCTATTCAGTTTAACTGAATTGGATGTCTGTTTATGTACCCACAAAAACTTGTACTTCAGTACTTAATAAACTATCCATTAAAAGGGAAAAAAATAAGGCCTAATTTTGAATTGAGAAGTATTGTGTAGTGTTTTCCCAATTCTTCCGGACCTCATTACAATTGTCAAGACATTCTATGAAGTATATATGTTGTTTCTCATTCTTTCTAACATTAGAGTGGTGAAGAAAATTTGCATATTAATAACATGGGGAGCTCACTAGCTGATAATACTCAGATTTGTATTTGGTCATTTGGATTTAGAACTCCACATCCCTCCATTATAATTCATATACCAGTAACTTGATACAGAATGTAGAATATAATTGTCCCTTGACTAATTTTTATTAGCCCCTAGTGACAGAAAATAGGAAGCCTGTTCCTGTGGTAAAATGTTCTAGGTAGGTGGGTTTTTTTTCTTCAGATAATTGAAATTGTCCACCAGGAATTGATAACTGGATAATCCAGTTTATAAGAAAAAAGAGTGAACTCATTGAAATTGAGTGTAAGAGTTTACTTCAATAAAATGTTGTTTTCATTTAAGCTTGTATAATGGTGTTTCTCAAACTATCCATTAAAAAGTGAGAAAAAGCAAGGTCTAACATTGAACTGGGTGGTTGGTATAGTGTTTTCTATTAGATAGACCTCACTGCACTTGTGTAGTATTTTGTATGTAGTATATATGTTAGTTCTTATTCTGTCTAACATAAGAGAGGTGAAGAAAATTTGCATATTCTTAACCAGAGGAGCTCACTAGTCAATCATTAATTTGTTTTTGGCTTTACTTTATTTAGTAAAGGGTTTTTTAATTTGATTTAGGCAACTATATTAAGGAAAATAAAATACAAAAAAAAATGAAGTTATATTATCCAGTACTTAAATCTTAATCAATTTTAGATTGAAATCCAGTTTAAGAATAATCAAGGGAACCAAGGTTATAGCTGTAATCAAAGAGTAATCAAGGGTACCAAGGTTATAGCTGTAATCATAGAGTAATCAAGGGTACCAAGGTTATAGCTGTAATCATAGAGTAATCAAGGGAACCAAGGTTATAGCTGTAATCATAGAGTAATCAAGGGAACCAAGGTTACAGCTGTAATCAAAAGAATGTAATCCAGGGACAAAGACCCGACATGGAAAACAGACATACACAACAAAGAACATAAAGTAACTAAAATCATACATACAAAGTAACAAAAGCAAATAAGCAACTCAGACTCCACTAAAAACTTGGAGCATGGACCAGGTGCACCGGTAGGGTAAGCGTCCTCTGCTTTTTTAGAAACACCTGCGGAGTTGCTCATAATAAGTCAAGTCCGGGGTAGACAAACGAGGAAAGGAAAACTATGACCCGTTGGATGAATCAGTTTTCATGGTGCAGATGGATACACCATAACGATCCACGAGTTCATGATGACGACCATAAAACTTCTGTAGTGATGACTTCAATCTTGTGGCAACATAACCCTGTTCAAGAAGCCTATTTGTTAGAGTTCTAGTGCAATACAAAAAGTCTGCGTAGTTTCGGCTAGCTCTGGCATAACGTATGAGTTGTGATATGAACATCATTTGATGAAGTGCATTTTTTATTTTGGCACAAATCTCCAGTCATCTTTTCTTAACACTAACTTAATGTTCAAATTCAGTTTTTGAAATAATAAGAGGTTCATTGAGAACTGGAGTATTCCTGTAACATAAGTCATGCCACCAAGACCAGATTCAAGGAGTAAATATTAAGGTTGCACACAGACTCACAAAATATAATTTACTGGGAAGTAAAAGAAAATTTGTGATCCCACATGAGGTCTTCATCTGGATTTAATTTTGATCAATTAATCTTAATTCTCTTTAAAGAAAAATTTATTCAAGTTCTCGAACTTTACATCAGAAGTGGTAAAAAGTAAGGTCTAATATTGAACTGGGTGTTGTGGTATAGTGTTTTCTATAAGATAACCCAACTCTTCCGGACCTCACTACACTTGTTTAGTCCTTCTGTGAAGTATATATGTTCATCAGATTTCTGTCTCAAATTTGAATGGTATAGATAATTTGCATAAAATATTGCCTTCCAAAGGGAGCTTACTAAATGCAATGAAAAAGATTGACTGCATGTTTTGTTGATATATGTAATTATTTTTAGAAAAGGGAATTCCTAAAAATACTTTTAAAAATATTAACATAGCAAGATTATGTTCTAGAAAGTAATTTGATTTCCAGTGAAGTATTGACAATTAAGAGAGATACTATGTGTAGTTAATAATTGTTTTGTCTCTGATTAATTACTCTAAAAATGTCATTGTAAAGAAAATAAGGTCTAATATAGAATGTGGCAATGTTAACTGGATTGACTTAGGTATGTATAGCCCCATTCTTCTGGAGAGAGTATCCAGGTATAAATGTTTAGAATTTCATTATGAACAAGTTGGAAGGTATAGAAAATTTGCATATGATATTAATGGGAGGTAATTCAAGAATATTTATAAGATTACTGAACATGTTAATATCTATGGATTTTTCCAGGTTACTGTCAAACACAAAGTTGCCTTCAACTTTAATAATATTCAAATAATCTCATGAAACTTTATGCATCATTTAATCACTATATGGCAATGTACACAATTATATTTTCTGATTTTTCCGTGTCATAATTGCTTAAAAACTTAAGCTAAGTGGTGTATTGGATCCTTTCAGGGCAGGTCTAGTTAAAAAAAAGTGTATCACTCTAATTCTACATTTATTTGTTGACTTTGATATGTTCAAGAAATAATTTGTGGAGGGGGTAGATTTGTACTCATTTTAACATGGGTACAGCATTTATATTTGATTATTTAACACCGAGCAACTAATACCAAGAAGGAATAATTTTTCTAATATGACAAAGAAATATATATAAGAGAAATTTATATAATTGATTTCAATTAGATAACCTTTCAGCCGTTAAATCATTGTGTAAACATTTTTAAATGAGTGTTTTGTCTCGAAGCGACAGTGAAAGAAAAGAGACAGTGCGTAGGTGCTAAAGTTGGGGTTGTACCGACATACATGTAAACTGTTTGACGATATGAAGATCTCTTATTACAAATATATGTTTGAATATAAGTCTCTGTAAGAGTCAGGCAGAAGATAAAACATGATATGAAAAAACCAGCATTTTGAAAGTGTAATTTGAGTGGCCGACCCAGAGGGGGTGCAGAGAGTTGGCACCTACATTTTTATTAGAAAATTTGTCCTCATCATGTGTTAAATTGACCCTAAATGGTAATGTCCCTTCCCTTTTTCTGAGGAATCCCGGTAGGCACCCTTCCTTTTTAAAGTGTCAGGATCCACCCCTGAATTTGATTATTTGCACCATAAGAATCAAAGGAAAGAGACAAGACTTTTCATATCATTTTTGTAAATGAACATTTCAAGGGAAGAAAACTCTGTCAAAAATCTCATTTTTCCAAAATGCTATTGATTATTTTTTTACAAATTCAGTGATGCAGAGATCAAATAGTGTGGTTTTTTTTCAAGCAGACAAAGCATCCTTCAGTGAAATTGTATTGTTAGATTGATAGGTTTTTGACATGCATGTTTTTGATTTATTCCATTTTTCCATTTTAGCAAAACTTGTACTCTATTATTGCTCATCTAGGGTAAGTGGCAGTTATCAATTCAATGAGCATGGCTCCAAAGTTTGTTTTTTTTTTTTTTTTTTATGGGAGGGGGAGGCAGTTGGTTCCCATAAAAAAAGGATATGCATATCATTTGCTGAAAGTGCAACTTTTTATTTATTACTAATTCTCTTTACACTATCATCTGTCTTAGAGGTTCATTGATAACTTGAATATTCTATAACATTAGTCGTGATACCAAGACCAGATTCAAGAAGTTGATATTAAGTTACTTGCTTAAAGTATTCAAGGTTTCTCACAAAATATAAATTACCGGAAAGTTTATTGTCTTCTATGGAAAAATGCAATAGTTTGTTTTGCATGGAAGTAGTGATAAATATTTCAAAGAAAATTTGTGATCCCAAATGAAGTATTCAACTGGATTTTATTTTGATCAATTAATCTTAATTCTCTTTAAAGAAAAATTTATTCAAGTTCTCGAACTTTACATCAAAAGTGGTAAAAGTAAGGTCTAATATTGAACTGGGTGTTGTGGTATAGTGTTTTCTATTAGATAACCCAGCCCTTCCGGACCTCACTACACTTGTTCAGTCCTTCTGTGAAGAATATATGTTCATCAGATTTCTGTCTCAAATTTGAATGGTATTAATAATTTGCATAAAGTATTGCCTTCCAAAGGGAGCTTACTACATGCTATGAAACTGATTGATTGCATGTTTTGTTGTAGCTTAATTTAGTAAAGGGGACTTCTGTTTGATATTGATGACTATTTTTAGAAAGCGGAATTCCTTTAAAAAATTTATCAATAAGACATTATTTATATTAAGTCTATGTTTCCAGTTTTGGGATTTGGTTAGTCTTCATTAAGTTATTGAATTTGCATTGAAACATCTGAACTTGAAAATTAAGAAATTATGTATTGTTGATATTTGTGTACTGTACAAAAATCATTGTATAGTTTACTGAACAGGTTAATAGCTATAGATATCTCCAGCTTGCTGTCTAATACAATATGCTAAAACATTTATAATAAAAGACAGCTAATCTATGAACTTTTATTTCATAATTTAATTGCAACATGATGCTTCAGTAATTTTAGCATCCATTTAATTGTTATAAAATTAGATTTATGGAAGAATTTATGAAAGCAAAATATTAATATATAATGACCCTTGAAAATATTTTCAGCATCCTCAAGCTAAGCTAATCTCTAAAAAAAATAATAATTGCTGTTGATATCTTCAGTATCAAAACAATGATTATAACTGAAATATCTGCTGATGAAATATTTTGTACAGAAAAAGGGGGAGGTCGAATAATTTAGAATTGGGCAGTTTTGTATAGACTTGCATGTTATTTTCGCCCATTTCTTCCGGACCTCCCTCTGTAGGTGGATTTTTACTTATATTTAACTTTGGTATTGTGTGCATTAAACGTATTAAGTGGTTTGAAATCTTTGCATAATTTAAGGGGAGTTAACTATATATAAATAATTTTTGATTTTTGATTTTATTTCTATATTTAGAAAAGGGAGTTCTTTTTTTGACATATTAAATCTGTTTGTTGAACTATGAATAAAATCAATATATAACTTGACCATTTCCAAATCTTGAAAACCATTGTAGATAGAAACTTTGAATTGATGTAATGATCATTATAAACAGCCTACAAGTTTGTCACTGTGTCAAATATGTAGGACAACTTTATATTATACCCTCCCCTCCCCCCCCCTCCCAAAAAAAAAAAAATGTTGGGGATTCATATTAATCTCCCTGTCTGTCTTCCTGCTTATCTATACATCTGTCCACATTTCTTGTAAGCACATGCAACTTTTACTATACAGATTATGAAATTTAATAGGAAGATTTTGCTTCATGTAGATATGCATGTAGGTACAATGTAGATATAATTGCAAAAGGGAGATATTAAGAATCTAACACCTATACAAGTGCAAGATAGGGAAATCTCAGACACCAACGGTTAAGATTTAATTGTTCTCTAACGAGATGAGTAAGAGATTTACTGTATCTTACCCAAAAGTGTGATTTCCTAATCTTGCATAGAAAAGTGGATGTTTGATTCTTTTTCTAACTTCAAGTTTTCTGATAAAATTTTGGAATTAAAATGACCTGCTTTTATCAGCTGATCCTGATGTATCAGGCCAGTGATACGTCACGATCAGGTGTAAAATTTAGGTCACTTCAAAACAGTATAAACAAACAGCTAGAAATAATCAATCACTGGTTATTCTCCCTAAAATTATTGTTTTAAAAGATTTTTCATACACATATTCAATATTAGAAGGATATAATCAATTCAATTGGGTCACTTTGGGGTTTTTGATCCTTCAGGATCATAATACTTTATGTAACTGGTTTATCACTGGAACTTCCCAACTAGTTCTGAACACTACACAATAATATAGTCCAAATTTAATTCCTTTTATATCATTCAATACCTCTTTTGTAACAAGTAAATATGTTTCTTGCAATTTATGAGCTAAATAATATTCTATTATTTATGCTAATTAATTTAAGATCTAGTCTTCATATCAACTCAAAATTTGAGAGACTCCTTTTTGGCCTTGAAAGATATTTAGTAATAAATTTACATTTATGGATTCAATTTCTTGCAGTTATATGTCTTGAAGCATAAAATGTGTTAAATATTTTCATTTTGACACACTTATATGTCAATTTATCCATCATGTCATTAATATTTTACCATTTATAAACAGGCAGTGATTTTATCCAAGTAAAATTGGCTGGAAAATTCAAATTGATAAAAGTTTTTGAACGTCTTGTGTTAAGGAAATTTTTTTTTTTTTTAAGCATTGAAATAGCACAAAATTTGTAAATGTGTGTGAAGTTAGATCAGTAGTATAAATTGACTTTCAGTTTATACAGATTAAAAAAGGAGAGTTCTTAATAGTATTTAAAATGCAAGGTATGATCACAATTTCATTGAATATCATATAATCTTTGAAATTTTGTTCATGCGACAATTTTCACAAGAATCAAAAACTGCCAGTGCTATCAGCACTTTGATTTTACCAGTATGCGCACTGAACTCTTTTAGTAATTTTCTTGTCTCATTGTTGAGAAAATTCAAATTATTATTTAACATTTTACATTTTACTCCTTTTGAAGCAGATGGGTTTTCTCTTTGTGGGCTTCCTCAGTTTTTACACGAGCACGCACAATTTGTGATCGTATATTGGTATGGTGCTGTTGTAGTAGTCATTGTCCATAGAAGGTTTTTGTGTGCTAACTTTAGTAGTTATGAAATTTTGATATGATTTTACTAACCACTAAATGAAGGTTTCCATAATATTTGGGCCCCGTGCAGGTCCGGTTATCAAAAGGATAGTCCTGCAGCAGCGCTAAGCTTGTCATAAAAGGCAACTAAATACTGCTCAGAAACCTAGCCGGGGGCTAGGTGCTCTGTCCACAGAGCAACTGGGATGTGTGCCCCAGGTGGTTGAATGGGGTACCTCTGGCGTGTTACATGCTGAGGTTATCAGGCTATAATACAGAAATCCTGACTGCAAACCATACTGGTGCACCGTGTTGGGAAAGGTTCCATGTAACTCGCATGTTAAATAACCCTGCTATGGTATTTGATAGAAGTAGGAACCTTAGCGCTCCGCCACAAGAGGCTAAATTGCCTGACCCTACCCATCCCTCCCTTTTTCTTATGGCAATCAAAATTTGTTGACCCTTATTATCCTTTTGTCCCATCCCTTATTTCATCTCATCATCATCATTTCATGTTCATTTTATCATCCCTTTCATGTTCATCGCCTGAATATAACTGAAATATTGCTGCTCTGGCATTAATATTTGGTGTTTATGGCCCCCTAACATTTTTGAATAAAGGGCCAAAAGGGTACAAATAGTTGTTTTATTGAAACCCATGTAGAATATTTGTTTTTCTTCTGATTTTGATTATTTTATTGTTATCTTATTTAATTTTTGTAAACAAATGTATCAGCAAATTTGAAATTTTTTGGACCATTTTCCAGTTTATAATGTGTTAATGGGGCTACATCCCCAAAAAATCCTTTTGAAAAAATATGAAAATTCCTGCCTGCTTTTTTCAATCAGATTTCAATATCTCTTACGGCTTTCAAGTCGTAAGAGATCAAAGGGATCAAAGGCCAAAAAATATACTTTTTTGTTTTGGTCTGATTTTGAAAATAGTCCATAATGAATTCCCTATGGTTAAGTGTGTCAAACACTAATGTTGTGTGCACACTTACCCCAACTGTTCAGGGTAACCACAGGGGTTATATCATTATTATTACATTGTGTATTAAAGAATTGATGGCTGTTGTGAATTTACGTATTAATGGCATAAATTCAATGAATAATTATTATCTAAGTTCCCTATCTTCTAACTTCTTAAATTTTCTTGAACAGTACACATCTGAAAAAAGGATGCTTCTTTTTTAACCATTCAGTAATGTTTCACTGTATATTTTGATATTAAAACAAATTAAGAAACAAAGGGAGACAATTGTCTCCTCTGAGACTGGTGATAAGATTTTGTTGATAATTTGAAAGAGAGTTTAACACCACATATATACTTGGTGATCATGCACCTGTAAAAATATTTTGTTCTGATAAAAGTTAATAGGAGATATGGGACTAAGGCAACTTCAAATTTCACATGCTAGGGGTGCATTATTGCACATTAGATAAGTCACATATGTTTTCAGCCCTCACAGAAATAATAACATTGACATATCCAGAGTTTGTTCTGATGGTTGGGAATGTGCATTATATGAGGGAAAATACCTATTACAGCCTGGACCCCTTTTCAGTATAAGTGGATCCAGTCAATACATTTGTCTCATTTACAGGTATCACTGATATCAGTGGTGTAAGCTCAAGTACAAATCTGATTGACCTTGGACTTGACAGTTTGATGACTACAGAAATACGTCAGAATTTAGAGCGACATTTTGGAATTGTGTTGCCAGTCTCAGACATCAGGAAAATGACTGTTAAACAGCTAAAAGACTACAGCAAAGATACTGATAGGCCACGGAAAAAGGAGAGTGCCAAAGAAGATATAGTCAGGGAGATGACCATCAGCAGATACATCCAAATACCTACTGAGGAGATTATACCTATTAAGCTACATGAAAATGATAAGGAACCTGTAATAATCATTGATTTATTGCCAGGTATAACCAATGATAAAACTGTTGTAGCTTTTTTTTTCCTGTTAAGAAACAAGCTGTAACTAAAGTATTTGATTATTTAAGTAGCTGTTAATGTAAGAATCATGCAAAATCTGAAAAATGTGATACACCCCAAAAAAGGCTACATATTTTTATTTTTGTAATGAAGTTGTTTTATGGGTCTATACTATGAAATGTGTAATTATTCATTCAAATCTGCCTGCTCTTATGAGATAATCAATATTGAAAATCCAATAGATTCTATTGTATTTGAAATCTACAGTGCATTCTATATAATTTTTATCTCCTGAGAGCATGGGCTATGTGAAAAACCACATGTTAATTTCTGTTTACTATGACATTTAAAACAAAATATCAAAAATAAAAATATGTAGGCTTTTTACCCATGAATCACATTTTGCATGATCTTTAGCTGGAGTGCTACTTAAGATTTCCAAATGTTTTAATCAGATATAGGTTGTAGCTATATACATCATGTCTGTCAACCTTCCCACATTAGAGGGAGACTCCATAAAAAAATCAATGAAAAAGAAAGAATCCATCTAAAATGTAAGATTTGTGGTAGATTATTGGTAAAAATAACTACATTTTCTTTGAAAAATACTAAATAACTGAATTTTTACATTAAAAAATTGCTTCTACGTAAAAACAGTGTCAGTGAGGGAGGATCTCCACATTTACTGTTCTAAAGGTTAACAGGTATGTATACATGTATAGGTATCGTAAACTTGACAGGAAAGTCAGTATTACAATTACTGGTACCCATTGTCATGAGTGAAATAAACAAATTAATCAGATGAGTGTCTAACTAACATTGAAGAAATATTGAAGTAATTTTGGGACTACAGAATTGAACTTTTCATCAATCCATTCAGTATTGGTTACCAACTTATAACTTAGCTTGCCCAAGTGAATTGAAATAAAACTTGCAGAAATGGAAACTACGTAGAAAAGACAGACACCATTTGATTTTTATGTCAATAGCTCAAGGTCAAAACCATGTAATGTTACTGGAATAAATTTTATACCACTGAACTGTATTACCTTGATGGATCTGCATGAAACTGACACAGATGGAAAGTATGAGTATCAAGATAGATGGGTAAGATTTTTTTGTCTTTAGGTCAAAGGTCAAGGTTACTATTCCTAAAAATAGAGATGGTGACTGGAGCACTTTTCTCATTATACCCCACACAACAAATTTACTTGAGTATCCAACATGGGGACGCATGGGATATGTGAGCGCACTCACTAAGCTTCTTTAATTTTAGATGTTCTTGCAAAATGTTTATTTTAAACTAGAAACTGAATATATTGATTGACACCACCGACATGTTGTTGCTACCAAGAAAACATAAGATTTTATTCTTCCATACTGTATTACAAGTCTTTCTTTGGTCAAGGTCCATCGGACAGATTCATGCCACTGACAGAGGACATTGATCATAGTTTCTATGTTATAAGATGTACTGAAGACTCACCACTGTACTCAGTTCAGTCTCTGGCTGGTCA